>OX596030.1:63342276-68193054 GCA_951394125.1 Epistrophe eligans
TAAATAATTTTTATCTGAAATGTAATTTTTAAAAATTTACCCGATTTGCCATTCCAGCATAGTTGAGGAACATTAGAAATGAAAAAAACATTTATGTATTTATGTATGTACAGTAGAATCTCGGAAAGATGAACGGTTCTATAAGATGAACAGTTCAGAAAGATGAACGAAATATTTTCACTCTTCAGTGCTCAAATAGATGAACGAGTTGAAATTTTGTACCCGAAAAGATGAATGCTTTATTGTCAACTCAATTTTTTACATTTTCTTTGCCTTTAGTTCCTCATATTATATTTATGTAACGTTATTTAGTTTTGTGAATGGTACTTTTAGGCTTGTTTTAACTTGTTATGTAAATTATATTAAATGTTTTTATTTATAACTATATCTTCTTTCTCAACGAAATGTTGATGCTCGAAAAGATGAACAATTCGAAAAGATGAACGTGCCCTGTTTTATATCTGTTCATCTTTTCAAGATTCTACTGTACATTGAATGTCAAATTTAAATGTTGAGCAACTTTTCTGAACATAGGTACCAATATCATAACTTTCCTAAAAAGGGTCAAATACATGTGGTTTAAAAAATTTTGTTTTGTATTAAATTTTTGTTTCTATTAAATACGCAATTTAATAGGGTTTTTCATATATAGTTTTATGTGACTGTGCAATGATATAATACAAAAAATGTAGTCCGATATTCTAGATAAATTTTAAGACCTTTATGAACGGATTATTAGAACCGAAGTTATAAGCAAGCCAAACCAAACACAATGTATCTTTACAATTATTATACCCACTACAAATGTAGGTACATATGAACATTTAGCATTGTTTTTCCGACGCGAAGCCACCGGCTTTAGAATACTATCTCCCTCTCGCCAATTGGTGGTTGAAAGTATTTCAATGCTTTTTTTGTTTTTAAATTATTTGTCCGATATTTATTTTCATGTTTTTAGTATAAAATTTTGAATTATTTTGAAAATTTTTGTTTGCTCTAACACGCCAGTCATTTTTCCTTTAATTATATAATTTAATATTGAAAATCGGATAATTGGATCGAAAGATATAAGCATTTAAGTAAATGCAAATCGGGTATTTTTCAGATTTCGCAAAAATCATCATCAAAAACATGCCCATTTTTTTTCTACGAACATTTTTCCTTTTTTTCTGTCCGTTTTATCATCTTCTTCGTATTTTGTTTCCTCAGACTAGTAAGAACAAAGCATGAACGAAATAATTTTGTATATTCCCCTCACGTTTCACCCCCTTTGTCTACTAGGCGTTTCATACTTTTGAAATTCTGTTGATTTTTTACATTGTATGCCTCCGTTTAAACATTTCTAATGTTAAAATAAACCAGTTTTTCCAAATAATGAATTTTCAAAAAAAAATAAAAATATTTTTTGTGAGAAACGGAGTACGTTGGTGTTTATTAATTTGAAATATATAATAAGAAACATTTTTAGTATTGAAATTTTTAATAAAATTGGGAATTTAAATTTGCCCCCGACTTTTGTTTTTGGAAAAATGGACAGATCTAGCCAAATAATAATTTTTTTGTTTTCTATTGTACATACATATATCACTTATCTGTCAAGTTAAATAATTGTTCGGTACGTTAATTTTCCTGCAAAATTTTAACGGATTTAATTCCTGAATTTTGTGCGAACTTTGCTTTGTAAAAATAAAAATCAAAATGGAGGAATATTTGAGATCAAATGATTTATTATCTCAGCTATAAAGAAAAGAATCCATTTGTACACTTGATATAATGAAAACAAATTCGATAAAATAGTTAAATATAATTTCTTTCTTTGTTTTCTGTGACATATTTTCTACAACGCTCTTATATCAAAATGTCGTTAGGATTTTATATGAATTTGAATTTATGTATATGCGGGTGGGCCACTATTAAGCTTTTATCTAGTTTAAAAGTGACATTCATGGCTTGATAAAAGGATTTTAGGACAGATTTAAATCTAGGCTTAATTCGTTTATTACTAAAGGCCATAAATATTAATTGTCACAGGGGTTTTAAAAACTGCAGTTTCAAATTTTAAATGAAAAAGAAAATCTTTAAATTGGATATAATGGAGACACAGCGTAGAGATGCCGAAATAGATAATGATTCACTTTTAGGTACTTATTAGGAACTTCTAACAGAGGAAGTACTTCGAATAGTCAAACGAAAAAATATTTGAATGCTCAAATATCCCTCTTCGTCGGACATGGCTAATGAATTATTTCAGTTCACCTTTAATTTGGTTGATGGAAAGTTTGGTCGATAGAAATACCATGCATGTGTAAACAATCTCCCATTACTTAACACCATTTAAGCTCTGCCTCTTTAAATTCATTAATAGCATGCAAGCAAAAATCAAAATGCGAATACTATAGTAAAATGATTCAAAAATCAACAAATTCATTCAATACAACAAATTTTAAATTCAACCGCAATTTTTCATTTCATAAACATTCCACTTCCGATGAATACCACCACATCGTGATAAATGAATAGAATGAATTCTTCCATCATTTATGTTCTTTTTCACTGAACTCTTCCAACTGTCAAAAAATGGAACGTCGCTTTCCAAAACCAAACGTCACATCTTCAGTCAAGCAAATTTAAATTTATTGTCGAAAAGTAAATAATTAGCACAAATTTTTTAATTTATAAATACTTATCAAACGAATATATATAGATTGTTAAAACAAAATAAAAACAAAACGCATACAATTCAACCTTCGGTGTCAAATTCAAAGAATCCGATAAGAGTATATTTAAGCTCAAAAAGTTCTCAGCGCTATTGACGGTGCTTTTTTTGGGTTTTATTTGCATATTTTCTTCGCACAAAACTATTTTTTTAATTCATATTATTTGCTATTCGCTAAATGCAAACAAAATTTTGCTTTCATTTTCACAAGTTGTGTTAGTTCGGATTTTTTTTGTTCTAACGATTGAAAATCTAAAATAGTGAATCTTTTAAAACGAACAAGAATCCAATCCGGTTGGATCTCACACGGTTGACAGCGCACCGCCAGAAGATTTCTTTCAACGCCTCCATCCTCCGCCATCGGCAGTAAGGAATGTATTCGCATTTTGTTAAAGTTTAGGCAGCATCTCATTTGCATCCTTCATCCATTGGTGGAATTTTTAAATCAGAAAGTGTAACTAAAGCCATCCATACATAACTCTACGTCAGAGATAAACAACACAAAAAAATCAAAAACAAACAAATCGAAAACGGATACTCAATCAAAGAATTGTTTATCATCTAGTGAATCTAGGACATGTAAAGGATCTTTCAAGAAAAGAGGGTAAGTCACTTTTGCGTCATTTTTGCGGCAGTCGTTGCTTTATTCTGTCCTCCTTTCTGAGTTCTTATGGCTTTCGTTAGGTTAAAAAATTATTTCTTAGGTACGTTTTTGTAGGACACAGGTCATCCTCTGCAGCGTCAAGAGGAAAGGGCTGCCACGAGAAAATATATACCCACCAACACTTTCTTTTGCATGTCATTTGTAAGATTATGGGTGGTGTAATTGGGTGAAGTGAGGCTGCAGTCAAAGTTTTGTGCTCATTGTGTAGTTTAGTAGAAAATTTATTATTGATGATTTGTATTCAAATTCAACACTGTTATTCTATCTTTCTCTCCCTCCCGCTTCTGCAGCAATTTTTAGGCTCGTCCTTGATTCATTGACTTGGAATTAAGGTGCCTCACGATTTTTAGGCTCGTCCTTGATTCATTGACTTGGAATTAAGGTGCCTCACGATTTTTATTTATTATCAATTTGGTTTTAGTTTTAAATTTGATTTGCAGGTCATAAGTTCTCCATTATAAGAGTTTGGACTTACAAACATAACTTCAACATTATTGTGTTTTTTTCTAATCGCCTAAATTACTTTATTGTATTATTTATGGACTTCCTAGCTAAATAAAGTTAAAAGCTTACCCCAAGATAAGAAGTGTATAAATCAATCTAGGTTACTGTTTTTTACTATAAATTTAAATTACCTTTATGTATTTAAAAGATCAAAGAAGTCCATACGTATACATAAATGTTAATTTTTTTTTTCTTTTGAATTATCTAGTGTATATTGGTATGGACTATTGCCATGTGACAGAATACAGGTCATTCGGTTATAAATCATGTACCTAAATCTCATACTCATATAGAATATACTGTCCACAAATGTTTAACCATTATTTCTAGCTTTTGCTGTCTTATTCTTGTTTGTAAAGGCTTAATTGTTCCAAATAAAAATGACACAAGTTTGAATAAAAAATAATCATACGTGTTCGAAAATTTTACTTCTTCGATGTGATCCAATATTCCATTATCACAAGTGCTCCTTATATTTAATTTATGTATACAAGTACATATATAAGAAGCACAACAAAAAACTGTCCCCGCAATTGGAATTAATATGATAACGTTTATTTAATATTTGAAACCATTTTTTATCTACGACTTTACTTTTTTATAAAATGATTAGTAAATTAATTAAAAATAATCATTTGTTCAGAATCTAAGTCCTCGCTTAAGCCTGAAGATGCATGAGTAATATCTGAAATGCGTAGCTTAAACTTTTTTTTAACCAAACATTAACAGAATAAATTAATTAATAGGTTATTGATAGGTATTGATAGGTTATAGCGGCATATGTAAAATTTGTTTAAATATTAATTCTTCAGTAGTGGATGGCAAATCACAATGGAAAATTATGTACATATATTAGCGTTCGACAAATTGTGCAAATCATTAAATTTTTTTTTTTCAAAATTAGTTAGAGAAACGTTCCGCGCCTTAACCCAAATTCGCCAAATCCTCTCTAGCGACGAGAATTTGTGAACAAGTATAATTGTTATGATACCAATCAAAACGAGATACATCAAAACCAAATATAACCACTTTTTGGTGCTAAATAAGACCGTCTCTTTTTACAATTGTACTTACATTGTCAACATTTCAGTGAATAAATGGCGATATTGTAATCGACTTTTCTTAGCTCCAAGTACATATATGCTGTGAATCACAGGAGTATGTCTTCAGGGACATTATAAAAATTTAAGAAACGTAAACGACCACGTACTTAGTTGTTTCGGAAGGATGAACCTGTACATTCATATGGTACAGTTTATGTTAATGTTTGCAACCACCTTTATGCAATTAATATAATCAAAACTCACATTTTACTACCATTTTCCTTAAAAAAAAAATTAGAACAACTTGTGGGTTCCAGGAAAGTTAATTTACCGCCCCAAATAGTACTTCTGTTTATTAGTTATTTTGAGCTCTAAATTGTACACGAAAGAAAACAATTAAGCCAAGGAGGAGGGTACTTTTTATTGAAATAAAATACCACGATCACTTTTTAAAACTATTGTTGTTTTTAACGCAATTAAAAAACGAAAGACCTTCAATTCGCATTAAAAAAAATAACAGAAAGCAAAAAGGTTAAAATAAATTAATCAATCTACAAATTCTTTTTAATTATGAAAACAAAAAAATTGCACTCACTTGAACATTATTAGATTCTAAAAATGGAAACTCTTATTTTTTTTTTTTTTATTAATTAGGTCGTGACCGGGCAACTCATTCCTATTTTTGTACTTTTATCTAAATCAAATATTGAACGTTTATTTAATTCATTTTTACAACAAACAATCTACATACATACATAAATTGTTCTTGCACTCGCCGGTCGTAAAATATTCAATAAATAAATTGCCTAAGAAATTCCAATAATGCCGATATTCTTATCCATCTCCGAAGCAAGCAACAGTCTTTTAATATCTTCACCTCTGTCTGTCAGCTAGTAAAACTCAGAAGCAAGTGCAAAATATGTACAGCAGGTGTCGTTGAGTTGGTTAAATCAAATGGCAGGAACGTAAATCTAATTAAAAATAAAAAAAAAAAGTTATTTTTAAAAATTATAAAAGCACCATTGAGTATTTGTATAAATAAAAAGGCAATTTGTTTCATAAATTAATATGCACTTTCATTTTTATCTCTCTTCCTTTCTATTTTTGAGTGGGTATTACATTACAGTGCGCTTCAATTGATTAGTTACATCTACAGCAAATTTATTTTTCTTGCCATTGCCATTATACCATAGTCACTTAACCTTTAGGGAAGGTTTTTTTCCTTCGGAAAATAAATTAATTAAACATTTCTATGAAACATGACACTACATTAATTCTTAAATATAAACAATTTATTACAGATAATTTAAAAATATGTTAATATACTCCAAATTTATCGTGAAATATGTTTTATTTGTGCACATGAAAGAGATTAAATAAACAGGTACCCTTAATTAAAATAAAAAATATTTACAGACCTAGTAGATTTATTTATAAATAAATAAAAAAAATTCTATATACATATTTGAAAATGTATCTAATCAATTGAACCACACTGTAATATATGTAATAAAATAATAACAATAAAAAAAACAAAATTTATAAGAGAATAAAAACTATTTTACTAATCAAGTCAACCCCCAAGACAGTTTCTTATTGTTTTTTTTTTTTAATTTTTTTTTAAATATCAGCCACTACAAGGGCTTCCTTCTCCTCCAACATATGTATGTATGTGGAAGCTAACTCATGCTAAGGCGTAAGAGATTCAGGTAGGCAGCCATAGCAGACAGAATTACGAGTAGTTTTGTACTCATTCAATTCCGATGTACCCACTTGTATTTAGCTAGTACTCTCGCAACTAGCGAATTTCCCATTCGTTCATTATTTTCCAATAAAGACGCGAGTATACCGTTATATTTGTAATTAGTCTTGAGATAAAGTAATTATAGCGACACAAACAAATGCTCGAGGTGTGCCAGTAAACAGTGAATAATTATTCCTTTGGCTCTAAATTTGAATTTCTTGCTATTTATTCCCGCCTAAGAGTGTCGTCGTTGTCGTTTTCGTCGTCGTCGTCAACGATTTTAACGACGTTGGTCGTTCGTTTTTTGTTACGTCTGAGTGGCGTTTGATAATAATTAAGCACCGCAAAAACTATGTGACATAATCGCTGTTATTCATAGTGTTTTTGAGTTTATTATTGTGAATTGTTTGAATTCAAGTAAACAAAAACAAAAACTGATAATCGATTGCAACTTGAAAAGAGTGACAAAGAAATGCATTTGCTTAAGCACACAAAAAGTGCACTTTTAATACAAAATACGTATTTACCTGAAACTGCAGGTGGGAAGTGAATTGGGCAACCGGCTATACTATTGAAATGGTATCACTTCGAAGGTATGGATTTGAATTACTTGGATTCGATATTTAAATGTTTTTAAATTTTGAGCCATTTGAATTCTATAAGTTCAGTCACATCACATTTAATTCAGTTATACATATACATATGTGTAAAATATCAGCTTGAACTGTGAAAAGCCGAGTCTTGCCCAAGGACCCTTACTCCCTCTCTCTATTGGTGTTTGTTAGCTATGATAATAAGGATTTCGGTTTTCTTTTTAAGCATTTAAAAATACGTATTACACGTTATAATCTACGTTTTTATTTTGTCCGTATTTTTGTTGACTTGGGATCCGCAGAGTATAAGAAATAATTTAGACTGCAGACGTTCATCTGCTAGTAAGTTACTAGAAACTTCAAGTTAAGTTTTGTGGTTCGAGTAAATCGCGTTACATACATTTTTTTCTAGTTTCTAGAGTAAATAGTTATGTTAAGTCTAAATTAAGCTGGATAGGTTATTGATAAACGTGGAAGTTTAAAGGAAAATACAAAAATAAGAAGAAAAAAACAATAGAGAATGTCTTGTTTTTGTTGTTATTTAAGCGGACTGCATTGATTAAAATTCAATTGAAATTATTTTTGTAACTTTTAGTCCACTTTAAGTCCACTTTTATTGTTAGAAGGTTATGAATTCATCTAACTGATGAGCCTAACTGTTGTGCCTGTGCGAAACGCATTTGGTGGACTAAAGGTTACAAAAAAACTTTCAATTCAATTTTACTGGAAATAAAAATCCAATACAAATAAGATTATATGTACTTAATATACTAGATCATAGTAATAAAAATTATTCTTGCAATTGTGAACTTGTGCAAATGTAGGTAAGGTATATATAGCGGCTTATATTATTTAAATTTAATTAAAATATTTTATCAATTTGTATTAAAAAAAGGAAAAAATAGAATAATTTAATAATAATAAATTAAAACATACATATCAGAAAAAAAATCACTATACAGGATGGTTCGCCTAAAACTATTTTTTTTTTTTTTCAAAATTAAGTTATTTGAATAAATTGGTCGTGAGAAAATTATTTTGTTAAACTGGTTTCCGTTCCGTTCCCACATTTTTTTTCGTCATCTAAATTATAAAAATAATCTAAAAACAAGAATGCTATTAATATTAATCTGAGTATTCAACGGCTTATCTCTTATTATTTTTAATCGTAACAATTTCGAATAAATTTTTGAAAAAAATGTACATTAAAAACAATAATAAAAAATGTGATACAGATTAACCAAAAACAACTAAGTACAACAAGGTCACCCAGATACACATTAAAAGTAGAAAACAAAAATAAGTATATACATAGATCTCATATGTAGGTTAGGTAGGTATGTACATATGTACTTACACAAAAAATTCAAGATTGCTTATTGTTGGCAAAGAATATGATATCATTTTTTCATTTGCAAAATGTTTGTAAATAATATAGTACACAAAAGAAATATGATTCAAGTAATATTGTCAAGCTTACATTCTTACATATGTAAATACATGTTTATGTACCTATACTACAAAACAAAAATAAAATAAGAATTCATACAAAAGGTATGAAGGACTGATGGGTGATATAGGCGATGACCCGGTAAAAAATAAAGTAAACAAACAAAATGAAACAAGTAACAAAATAATAATCCAAAATCAATAATACACAGTCGTATGTATGTATATAGTATTCACTCGCATGCTGTGCGGTAAATGGGTCATTGGCAATTCTGTGTTTTTTAAAAGAAGCTTTCTTATATTATTTGTTTACAAGATTAAAAATGAAGAAAAGAAAGAAAATAAAAAAGTTATTTCAACAAAAGATTCGGGTAAAGGTGAAATGATTGACGGACAATAAATAGGGTTCATTGCCAGGAGCTGTATAATTTTTTTCTATTTCTTTTTTTATGTTGATGTGTAAACACCTATGCCGGCGGTAGGGTAAACTAAAAACGTGGAAATTTCTGTAGCACATTACGTTGTGCTGTTCCACGTTACAATACGTTGATGTTTATTGGATACGTTCAATAATAAGTTTGTTTGGGTACTTTCCGGACTAAAAATGGCAATCTGTCAAATTTTGAGGAGTGGGGATGAAATTCTTTCAAAGAGGAGTGAAACTGTCCGAAAATACACGAATGCGTCGAACCAAAATACTTATACCACTTTTTAAACGTCAACAAAAAGTAAACAAATGCAAAAAAGTAAACAAAGCAAAAACAATGAAATTTCCATCATATTTATATTCTTTATTTAATTTTATTACAAAAAAATTTAATTTGCGTTGTAAATATTTACAAATAGAAAATACACACTTAACAGGAACATCACGTATTTTTAATTTTTAAACCAAATTCGATGAAAAAAAATCAACTGAAGCACAACACTTAATAAAAAAAACACACTCACAAGTACACTTCAAAAGTTTCTTTTATTATATTTAATTAATTTATTTAATTTTTGTCAAATTTTATTTTTTTAATTAAAATGATTTAATTTTTTTTATATGAACGAAAAAAAAAATTCACTTTCAACTAGATCAACAAAACAAAAAAGTAAACAAGCGCTATTTTGTATTTTTGATGTTGTTCTCTTACTTTCAACAGAACTTGCCAGTTTGTGCCCGAAGAAATTTCTCGGGTAAAAACTGGCAAGAAGGGGAAATAATTTTCTCTCTCATGAGCGCTCTCTCCTGCCACACGAAAGGTTTGTTCGGGTATTTTCCGGACTAAAAATGGCAATCTGTCAAAATTTGAGGAGTGGGGATGAAATTCTCTCAAAGAGGAGTGAAGCTGTCCGAAAATACACGAACGCGTTAAACCAAAATATTTGCCACTTTTAAAACGTCAACAAAAAGTAAACAAAGGCAAAAAAGTAAACAAAGCAAAAACATTGAAATTTTCATCAAAATTACATTTTCTTTATTAAATTTTATTACAAAAAAAACTAAATTTTTCTTTATAAATATTAACAAATAGAAAATACACACTTAAAAGGAACAAATTTCCAAATTTCGATGAAAAAAATTCACTGAGCACAACACTGACTAAAAAAACCCCCCCACACACACGAGTACACTTCAAAAGTTTCTATATTTAATTAATAAATTAATTTGTTTTTTATTAAATATGTAGTTAATTTTTTTTCATTAAAATGATTTTATTTTATACGAAAAAAAAATCACTTGCAAGAAGATCAACACAACAAAAAGTAAACAAGAGCCATTTTGTATTTTTGTTGTTGTTGTTCTTATTGGCTATCAAATTGGCTTCTGACAGAACACAGAACTCACCAGTTTGTGTCCGAAGAAATTTCTCGGGTAAAAACTGGCAAGAAGGGGAAATAATTTTCTCCCTTTTGAGCGCTCTCTCCTGCCAGAAATTACACGAAATTTTCGTACGCAAACAGTTTTGGACTAAATCTGGTAAAAAATAGTAGTTTTGGGCACTTGAAAATAAAGTTTATGTCCAAAATTCAAAATAAAAATGACCAACTCTATCTAAAATTGACCAAAATAATTTATGTCCGAAATATTTTTAAACACAAAACAATGAATTTTTCACATTTATTTTAACATTATTCTTCATATTACACAGATGGCATATTATTTTTTTAATTATTAATAATAAAAAAAAAACAATAAAAAACAGGTACAAACAAATTCACAAAGTACCTAACAAACTTAATTAAATTAGATCAATAACATAAATAAATAAAAGTAACAATCATAAATAACGAAACATACAAATATTAACTTCTCAAAGAATTTTAAAATGAGATGAGAGAAATGAGTACGATAATATTTTTAATTAATAAAAACAAATATATTTTTATAAAATCGCACTCAGACGATAAGAAAATTTCTTTAGGTTGCATACAAATTAAAGTCGAGTTTCTTTTTTCATTTCGTAAAAAAATTACCAAATGGAATTAAAAATGACAATGCGACCAAGTGAAAAAATTATGACCAAATTCGGTCACAAATGACCAAAGTGGCAACCGTGGTTTTGGGTAGTTTCTGGATAGTACGCAAAGGAAAGTTGGTTCCAACTAAATTCTGGGTGGTGCCAAATTAATTACCGGGTGCTAAAGTTTTTAGTTTTGCAAATCCCGGCAAATGTCAAAATCGAAACAATTATTCCGCGTTTTTTTAGGGAGTATAGTGATTCATGTCTTGCTGACGTTTTTTTTGTGTTTTTTTAATTTACAAATGTCAAAGTAGAATTAGGATTTGCCGCAATTTGCAAACGTTGACAATTTTTGCAGCCGGTGATTAATTTTACTATAGTGTAAAGCAACTACTTTTTTCTAGCAGTTTTAGTCCAATCCTATTCGCGTAAGCACATTTTGTGTAGTTTCAGGCAAAAGAGAGAGCTACAATTTTTATCCGAGAAGTTTCTTCGGGCAGAAATGGGTAAATTTGTTGTTCCAATTTGAAGTCAAAGAACAACAACAAAAATACTTTTTAGCTTGGTAGAAGTAATTTTATTTCTTATTTGTTCAATTGAAAAAAAAAAATAAAATCAATTTAAAACAAAAAAAACTGAAAAGGTAGTAAAATTTTTGATTTTTTTTGAAAAATGTAAAGTAATTTTTTGTCAATAAAAACAAAATTACGAGATGTTCCTATTTGGTGTGTATTTTCCAATTGTAAATATTTGTAATGCAAGTTTTAGTTTCTTTATTATCAAATTTATTTAACGCCCTTAGCCTGGCAAAACTCACTGATACCCCAAAAGTCACAACAACATCACAAGGTGAGGTAGAATTGATTTTTCGAGTATTTTAGTATTCTGGTAGCACACCGTTATAATTGTGAGCCTCACAAAAATAATCGAATTTGTGATTTCCTTTTGGTAACTCACAACTAACAATTTTGACATTTCAAAATCAAGAAAAACAATTATTCAATGGGTCCGTTCCAGTACAAATAAAATTAGCAATCGAAAAGTCGCCTTGCTGTGGTGAGTTTTTACAAGGTTTTTTGTGGGGATTTTCTGAGAATATCGAAAATGTTATTGAATCACAAAATAACCTCACAAGACGTTTGAGACTTGTAAGCCCTCACAAATTTGCAGAATATGACTGTTTTAGAATATAAAATTATGATGGAAATTTAAATGTTGTCCTTTTGTTTACTTTTTGTTGACGGTTAAAAAGTGGTAGATATATTTGGTTCAAAGCTTTCGTGTACTTTTTAACAGTTTTACTTCTCTCTAAGAGAATATCATCGCCACTCCTCAAAATTTGGCAGGAACTATTTTTAAGTTCAGAGAGTACTTAAACAAACCTGATAATTCGACTTTTATCTTTCAAACCATTATCTGTCGCCAAGACAAGCAATTTTTATTTTTTACCTCATTTCAAAAATAATAAATAATTTGGTGTTTAGCGGTTTTTGTGCATTCCTTCAGCATGTTTTTTTAGGACCAAAAAGAACTGTACCTGCCGTACAAATTTTTATTGTTTTTTACCAAATTATGAAAAACTCTTTTTTTTTTTCAAAAACGTGCCTAAAACTTAAAACAAAAAAAGGAACCGTTTTTTAAAACAAAATTTGAGGAATAATGGGTTTAAACGGTACCTCCCATAGAACCATTTTTTTTTTTATTTTTGAATTTCTCAAAAACGTTTCAAATCATTTTTTTTTTTAGAAAATCTTTTAAAAAGATTTAAAATATTGTACCTATACCCATTTTTATTAACTTGGCACGCAGCAGTTTTTTGACATTATCTAGCAGAATTTAAATACAAATTATTCTCATAGCCAAACATAACGGTACCCTTTATTGGTACAAATGTTATAAAACCGATTTTGATTTAAACTTTTATCTGAGCTAATGTTCAGTACAATCTGCCATATTATTGGAAAACAAATTTTATTTATCGATTCAAAATTGTATCTCTAACAGTATAACCATTTTTTTTTTGGTTTTTGACTATCTCTTTTTCTGTTAAACCGATTGTAATGAAATTTTCTACACAAGAGCTTAAATAATATTGCATATCAAATTTCCAAAAAAACTAATTTTGGGTTAAAAAAAAAAACATTAAAAATTCGATGCGTCAAAAAATGGTAGATGATTTTTTTCAAAATTAATTTTTGAACTCCGCATTATTAAATATTTAAAAAAATGGCGTACCAATTTTTTTTAATGTTTTCAAAATTTTTTCTCATGACTAATTATTTCTTTTAAAATCAGATAAATAAATAACAGATTATCATATTAAAATCTTTTAAAAAAATATTCCGTAGTTGTGTTCGCTCTTAAAACGAAAGTAAAACAGTGCTACAAGTGGGCGTATACGCACTTTTCTTGTATTATTGAATTTTTAAATTTTCCTGTTTTATTGTTACTGCACGTTTTATTGGTTTATGTAAATTTAAATATTATTATTTAAAATAAAATTCGAATGTTAATGTTTTTTCTCACACACAATTAATTTTCAAAAAAAAATTAAAATCGACACAAACCTCTCTCTTTGAGTCAAAAACGACTTATGACCAGCCTAAAATTTGCTACAAACTATGCCGTGTAAATCAAACAATTTCCCGATAGAAGGCGCTGTGTTAAATTTATTAATAAATTTAATACTTACACTGTAGAAAAAGTGGATCAAACACGAATTAAGTCTTACTGAACCCAGACTAGGGGTAAGCGTGTTGATGTGGATGTGGAGTAAATCCGGATAAATCACCGCGCCACCTACCGAATAAGGCAGAACAACGTCTACCAGGATAGCTAGTAATGTATATACATATGTACATGCGACAATATTCATTCAAAAAACTTTATTTATTTACAAGTACAATTTATGTGTAAATAACATTTTGATGTATTTGTTTGTTGAGTGCATTGAGTTAAGGCTTGATTTGTGTTCCATTTTTGTTCCTTCGAAAATGTTACGTATTTTCTCTTGGAAGATATGTACATAAATTATGTGATGTGATCTTAAATTCTGTTTTCCAAATTGTTGAGTAACCAAAAAAACGAATTAACCAAATGTAGCCCTTTAAACAGTTTAGTTTTTTTTCAAATACAAAACTGTTTTCAAACATAACCACTAGATTCTAACTTTAAGGCCGCTTCATAGGTAGGTAATCCAGTTTTGTCAATTATTTTACTCATATCCAAACGAATAATACCGTTGTCATTGATAGAATCAAGATCCAGCATTACATCATCGGTTGAATTTGTGGTGTCACGATGATTGTCGCTTGTAGATGCTTCAACTATAATTGTCGTTGCAGCTTGAGATGAGGCCGAAGCTGGAGATAATGATGATAATGCTGATGAAGTTAGTCCAGTGGCAGCGCCACCGTAGGCGGTAGTGGGCGTATCGTCTCCTACATTAACATTATTGTTGTTAATTGTATTTTCATATTCCGCATGCGATGAAGTCATCAATTGTTGCGTTAAGATCCTCCTACGATCATCCATAATAATTGCATGTTGCATGCTGTCTCTGCGGTCTTCGCCAAAGTTATTGTTGCTATCGTCAACTATTGTTGGACTCTGCATTGGAGTGCAATAGCATGTTTCGCTATCCACTCCCACCACCACCACCGATGGTGGCAGCGGCGACGTAGTTGCATTATTGACATCCACCGTCACGACCACCTGATCCAGACCACTATCACTCGACAGAGACATGCAATCGTCATAACGAAACTTTCCACATAAAGGACAGCCCTGATAGTAAGGATGATGATTGGTGAATCTGCCTTCTGCAAGATTATGGGCAGCGTATGGCAGGGATTTTCTTCCTAAGGCACTTGCACCAAAACGTCCCGAAGTAGCTGCAGCTGCCGCCACTCCAAGTTGAAATAAATTTTCTGCCTCAGCACGTTGCAAAGAACAGCACGACTGAGCATTGAGAACTTTCTTAATTCTCAAGCTATTGGCATTACCACCACCACCAGCACCACTGCGCGTAATGAACTTGAGATTCTCATTGGCATTCCCAGATGATGACCCAGATACATCATTCATCGATCGATAGTCAGGCGGTGGAGATATTCTACTACTTGGTTGATGGTGGTTTGTCTCTTGCATGGCCACCATTACCGCATCATATGAAGGTGGTGGCTCATGACTTAATGCTGGAAGTGCTAAACCTTCTGATGACTCCATGAATAGGCCAGATGTCTCGTAGCACTGCAAAGAGTTAAGAAAAGATAAAGAATTTAATTGAGACATATCACAAGAGAATTATCATTAAGTTTTGTGAGACATAACAGTAGTGGATTTGAGGTAAGCCAAGTATAGGGCCCTGTATATAGAAGGAGATGTTTTTAAATTGAATATGATGGTTTTAGATGAATAGAAATTTAAGTCCATAGTTGCCACTCAACTGGAAAGTCAGGGAGAGTGAGGGAACGAAAATTTGGTCAGGGAAAGTCAGGAAAAGTCAGGGAATTTCAAAAGCGTCAGGAAAAAATTTTTTCAGCAGAGATTATTTTCATAATGAAATAAATTAAATATTTCGTTGAACTCTGTTGCAGCTTATTAAATACTGCCATTGGATTTGTGCATAGAAAGAATGGGAAGAAGGTTTATGTGAAATTCCTTTCAACCAAAGATTCGATTCTGTTTAGAAAAAGAATCGAATTTTTTCTGTCAAACACATCTTGCATATTTTGCAAGATTTCAAAAAAAATTTACACCGATTTGCACACACGGTAGCAAGATTTGACATTTCTTAAATCTCAAATAATTTTTCGCGCCCTTTTTTGTAAAAAAAATCACAAAAATATGACAAAATACCCCAAAATTGCATTTTTTTTAATAATCCCAGCATTACCACCACTTTGAAAATTTTTTTTTAGCAAAACTTATTTAAGGACGTCGAGTGACAATTGTTAAAAGAAATTATACACCAAAAAGTCTGTCACATAAAAAATACAGCTAATCAAAGTGGTGGTAATGCGGGAATTATTAAAAAAATGCAATTTTAGGGTATTTCGTCATATTTATGCGATTTTTTTTGACAAAAAAGTTTGCGACAAATTATTTTTTGACACAACTTATTTAAGGACGTTTAAGACGTTGTTTAAACAAATTCCCCAATCCACATCGAAAAGTCTTGTAGGAAAAACATATAGCCAATCAACACTGTATGAGTAATGCCGTATTCATAGATGCATTTTCAAAAATTTTTTTGAAGCTAAAAAAAAATTCCTACAATTTTTTTTTCTTATACGACAAATTCACGACAACTAATGGCATACTCGTTTTTATTTTTGTGAATTTTTTTGCGGAGTGGTATAATGCTAAGTTGTCCGTCAAGTTAGCATTACCAGGGGTTATTTTAAAAAAAACAAGCGCGATAAATTTTTTTTCTTTCACGACAATTAATCCAGTTATTAGAATCTTAAAATTTTGAAGTGGTAATGCTAACTTGACGGACATATTTAATAGAAATAAATATCACATTATTCACGGTTAAGGCAATCTACTCTTATGTCTAAGTAAGGCAGCTATAATATGACAAGGTTTTGGAACACAAGGTTAGACAATGTTTATAAATAAGAGCAAGTATTTATAATGTTTCTCAAAGAGTGATTGTTTTAATTTTTTTTTAGCTTTTGGTCAGGGAAAATTTTTAAATTGGTCAGGAAAAGTCAGGGAAAGTCAGGGAAATTTATTTTGAAAAAAAGTGGCAAATTTCTCAATTTTTCACAAAGAAAATAGTCACGAGAGAGTAAAAAATTTCCTCTACCTGTGCTTTCCTATTCAAGAAATTTTTCCTTGGACAGAAATTTAAAGCTCACTAAAAATTCAGTATAATTTTTAAATGAATAAAAGACCAACATCATGTCATGCGTGTCATTCACATAAAGCTGTCGGAATTCGGAAATACTTTGAATTTATATAATTAATTAAATAATTGAACTTCTGAATCTGTTTTGACACCAACGCAATGTACACCTTCCGATTTCTTACACAAATCTCAATTTATGAGAAAAAGATTTGAAAAATCGTTGGTGCGGTTTTATAAAAAAATTAATATATACAAATATTCTTTTTTTAAAACATTTTTAAGAAAAAAGAAATGGTATGTCATTTTTTTGAACTTATAAATACAGAGTTAAAAAATTAATTTAAAAAAAATTAACCACCCATTTTCGAAATATCGAATTTTCAAACATTAATTTTCATTTTTTTTTTTAAATCCAAAATTTGGTTTTTTGAAAATTTGGATATGCAATATTATTTGAAATTATCAGAATCAAATGTCTGGTTGCATTTTTTCCGCTTAATTAATCCACCGTTGTATTCGCACTTCTAGTAATGCAGGTCACTTTAATTTGGGGCCCAATTTGGGACGTACTGACAAGTAAAGAGAGTTCTTTTTTTTATCCGTACAGCACGAATGTATAATGCTTTAACTATAGCTTTATTTTCCCTTCCAATTGGATATTCAGAACTTCAAAACCATTGTACATTGGTATATCTTCTTTTTAATCCTTTCCAATTTTCCTAACGCTCGCATTTGCTTATTCATTTCAAGGGTAGTCAAAACCCCTTTACTACGCGCTTAATACAAACAAAAACAATTAAATCGATAATATTTTATCTGATACTTCCCTACTAATCATGCGTTTTTTTTAACGAAATCCCGCCTCTTTTTAATTTTTTTTTTGTAATTGGTTAATTAATATTTTATAGTCCTCACTTATTTTTCTCCGTTAAAGATGAGCAGGCGAATAAAACATTTTTTTTCTTCAATCTGCTGGGGTGGAATTGTGTAAGGTGATTTGCGATAAGTGAGAGTCACAATCAACCAATTCTGTCTGCGTAAGATGATATCGCATTTGATAGCTATAAAGAGCTATCACAACAAAAATGTAATTGTCATTTTCTAAAAAAATTGACGTTTCTGCCGCAGTACGACCAGAGTCACCACCAGCCTACAAAAATTGTACAACTTTTTCTGAGTTTTTTTTTTTTTTTAACCATTCATATAAATAAAAATAATCATTTGATCAAAAAAGTTTACTAAATTCCAGAATATGAAGAAAATACGGAAATCGTTTCTATAATTTCGATAGCTTATTACAAATATTTGTAAAATTCACTATGGCAATCATGTTTTTGACGACAAATCTCATGGGAAAGTATTCAACTGAATTGAATTGAGCTCAATCACCTTACCAAGACGGAAAACTCAATGGCAATCACATTTGACTATGGTTGATGTGACTTATCACCTTAGCCAATTCCACCCCTGTTTATATTTGTGAGATTGCTGAGTTTAAAAAATATAAACTGGCCAATCTACTTGGCTGATGTATTTTAGTAGTATATAGAATTTGTATTATTAAAAAAAATCCTTCATATAAACAATGCCAGGCCACTGACAAAAAACAAAAACAAAATCTTTTAATTTAATGATTAGGAATTCTAGTCTTGTTGGATATAGTTCAATCTAGATATTCGTCATTAAATCTATGTTAGATGAACTGAACTTAACACAAATTGCGTATTGACAAGGTTCTCACTAGTCAACTGATGAGTCCAAGTGAGATCACCAGGACGAAACGCCAACATTTTTGTGGACTAAAGGCCGTTAAAAGCTTTTTTGGAACAAATACATTTTTGTTCGCCAACGAACAAACAATTTGACATATTTTAAGTTGTTCAGCTAATTTTTTTTTTTAAAGAAAGAAATAAATCTGTTGTTTGTCAATTAAAAATTACTCAATTTACCTAAAAAAAAAAATATGATAAATATTCGAGTCCCACATTTTCTCTTAGTTAAGTGTGAAATTCATACTACTACTGTAGTTAGTTTTGACAAAACTTTAGTCAATGTTTTCCAGTATTCCAGTATTTCTTGTTATTGTCTCGTATTTTGTTGTTAATTTGTAAACTTGCACTTATAGATAGCCCAAGTATAATACCTCATAGTAAAAATTAAAAATTTGTAGGGAAATAAAATCAAAATAAATATCAATTTGTTCTGTTGACCAAAATATCTTCATTACAAACTATTCTCTAGCATTTTATTTTATTTAGACACATACACACACGCAGAACCGTAAGATATTGATTTAACATTAAACTATTGGGATATCTATAATACTATCCAATTAAGATCCAATACCAATTGTCTCATCGTATATTATAATATTGTGGTCTAAAGCGCTTGTTTTTTTAACTTTCGCCAAATTGTATATATAAACCGCCATTTTCTTAGTTCAGCCCTGGAGACTCCTTATTTTTATGTCCCTATCTTGTACAATATATAAATCACTTAATTAGTGAAGAGGCGACATTCTTTTTAATTACGGAAAAGACCTAGGTGTGGACTGTGGAGGGGATGTGGAGGGTGTGCTGCGTGGCGATAAGAAACAACACCCATCATCAGGATAAACTCAGAAGTGAGTCTATCTGTCACCAAGCAGGAAGTTTCTAAATTAATTGCCGACCAAGCAAAATCCAATAAATTTTCTGAGGATTTTCCTTACCTGTGAGTATAAAAATCTTTCATTTTGTGACTTTTCAAGCTGCCTGGAGGGCGGAAGAAATAGTTGAAACAAGTGTCACACTAAAGAGGATTCGAAATGGTAAGGTGATGATGTAAAGGTGGAGGTTATACTATGTATTAATATATACCTGCAGGTTTATCCTTGTCTTGAGTTTATACCTTTTAAAAAAAATTCTTATAGGGAATCTTTTATTTCTTGGGCATGTGTTCGTTTGGTTGAAGCTTATTTTATTTCAAGAAAAAAGGTTGAATAAATATCTTCCAGTTGATTTGCATTGTACACTTACTTCTTAAAAAAGTAATAGACGGTGTGTGTCTGAAATTTTGTATCTAAAAAAAAAGAAGAAGAGTTACACAAATTGTCGACATGGTCCTAATGAGAATAAAGAGAACGACTAGGACTAGGCAAAAAGTCAAGACTAAATTCTATCTAAATAGGTTGTGCGAACATATACATACATAAACGTGATTGAAAAATTGTCAGAATAAAAGTTCAACAAACTCTTATTAGGTTATGTATTTTTTGAATGAACACTTATGGTGCATAGACAGTTGCACGAAGTCGGGGGCTTTCATTGACACATTTATAATATTTATTATAAGGGGACTCTGAGACTTTTCTACAACCTTTGGTATGACGTTTGAAAACAATGTTTTTTTTTTTTTTTTCTTCTTATTTTGTTCAGTTGAACATTGAATATTCTGAAGAATTTCTTAGGGGGACATCAGATGAAGATGGGAATCTCCTTGTTGTTCAATGTTTTTTATGTTTGCTAAATGCGTACAAATAAGTTAACAATGTGAGTATATAAATTATACAGAATTGCAAAAGCGGAAATTTGATAAAATTCCATTATTTGTTATGATCAAATTTATTTATCTTTTATAGAACAAATACGAACAACGAACATATTTAGAAATTGAAATATTGATAATATTTTTATATGTATATCTTTGTATAGTGTTATATTTTTTGTGTTTTTTTTTTTTTTTGCATAAAATATTTGATTCAATTTTTTAGTCTAGTCATCGAAGACGTTTATAACATTATAACTAAGAACTCGTATTTCTATGATAATGGATTTTTTTTTGAGTTTCTTATAGTTATATATATGTACATATCATAAATATTTAAATTGTCTATTTAATTGAAAGTGACCGCTAATGGTCTTATCTTTTCTAGGGACACTTTTCTTTTTTTTTTCGCTGTCAATATTTATTTTTTTACTTGTGATATATATATATATACATAGGTACTAAATATATGGCAAATTATGGATTCATAAACAAAATCGAACTCGAGATTTTGATCAAAGTTGACATTACGATGATAGCGAAGTCGAAAAAAGTGTGTCACGCAATTCTGACTGTCTGTCCTTTCGGCTGTAGGCTAAACGGGCGGATCGATTTTCTTTAAACTTGGTACCTAGCGTTTTTTGGGCATTCCCCCCCACAAGTTTTTTTCATTTTTTAAGACCAAAAATAACAGTACCTGACAATTTTTTTTAGCAAAAAATTAAAATTTTATTTTTCTCAACAACTTTTTTTTTCTTTAAATTCAATAATTTTTTGAAACAAAAAGGCTACCATTTTATAAAAAAAAATCCGAAAAATGGTTATAAATGGTACCTCCCATCATAGAACCAAGAAAGTTTAAAGAATTGCATACCAAAATTTTCAAAAATTTTTTTTTTTTAATTTTTAAAAAAAGTTTTAATTTTTTTTTGAGAACTTAATAATTCTAAAACGATTTGGTCGATTTTTATTAAACTTGGCATCTAGCAGTTTTTTTTTTTAATTATCTAGCAGATTTAAAATATGTACAAATTTTTCTTATAGCCAAAAATAACGGTACAAATGTTAGAAAACCGGTATGGAAAATCTCATTCTCCTCAAAAACGACTCGTACGATTTTGACTAAAATTTTTATGATCTACTATATTATTGGAAAAAAAAAATTATCTATTGATTAAAAATGGTATCTCTCATAGAACCATTTTTTTGGTTTTCGACTATCTCATTGTCTGTTGAACCAATTTTTATGAAATTTTTTACACAAGAGCTTCTAATAAATTTGAATAATATTGCATGTTAAAATTAAAAAAAAAAAAAAAACAAATTTTGGATTAAAAAAAAATCAAAATTTTTTGTTTGAAAATTCGATTTTTCGAAAATGGGTAAATAATTTTTTTTTCAAAAGTAATTTGCAAACTCCGCATTCATTCATTGCCGTATCTGCATTCAGTTCCAAATATTAAAAAAAAAAAATCTGCCCCACATGCTGGCCGTCTTCAAATGAAAAGTTCTGTGAAATTATTTTTAGGGTTTTATTTGTGAGTCCTTTACGATTCGATCATTTTTATTACAATTTTGCAAATATATAGAATTGTAGATGCTATTTCTTCTTACGTTACGAAGAAATAAAAAAATTTAAAAAGAAATACATTTTTAGTACTTTTCCATTTTGTCCATCTCTCTTTAATAAAAGTCCAGTTTTTGACGTCCCTTATTTTGGCGGACACTTTTTGACAGAATCAAATACATTTGATATCTGAGTTGGTAGCTAATTAAATGCTCTTATTTTGCGAACACCTCGATTTTGTAAGTCCAACTGTTTTTTCAATATTTAAGTTTCCGCTTAAATAAAACTTAAGTAGCGGAGGAAAATTTGAAAATAATATTTTTTTTGTGTCCAAATTGTACGTTTTAGCTTTGATTCGCAAGAAAAAGTTCATAGAATTGATTGATAATTTAATATTAAGTATGATTAATATGTAGGAGTATTTTGGTGAACACTCGGGCGTATGAGTACTTTTTACTTGCGATATACATTATAAGTGTTTATTGGCAAGTTATGAATATGTAAAAAAAAAATCGAACAAGAGATTTTAATTAAACTTCAGTGCCTTTTTTAAAAAAAAGATTCAGTGCCTTTTAAAAAAAAAAAATCAATACCTTTAAAAAAAAATTCATTGCCTTTAAAAAAATCTGAAAAACGGTTATCAAAATGGCCCCTCGCATAGAACCATTTTTTAATTTTTGATTTTCTCGCAAACGATTCAACAGATTTTGATTAATTTTCTTATAAAGAATATTTTAAAAAGTTTTAATTTAAATTTTTTTGTTTTTGATTTATTTAAAAAAAAATATTATTTAAAAAAAGCTAAATCTATTTTTATTAAACTTGGAACGAAATAATTTCTAAACACTACTTAGATGATAACCTATCCTAAGTTTAAAGAAACGTTAAGGAGAATCTTATTTTTCTTGAAAATGACTTCTACTATTTTGATTTTAAATTTAAATCTGTGAGCTAATATTAGTACGATTTTCCATTTAGTAGAAAGAAATTTTCATTAAGTCATAACTAACTATCTTGTTATCTGTTTGACCGATTTTAATTAAACTTTTTAGGTAAAATCTTCTTATAACTTTGAATAATATTGCAATATAAAATTTTTCAAAAAAACACAACATTTGGACTCTTAAAAAAGATATATAGGTACCTACAGGCTGTCCCATAATCAATGGTCCAAACTTAAACTGGTTATAGGCTAGGTCATGACTTCTCAGAATTAAGTAATTTGTCCATACCAGATGATAACGATTTTCGAAAAAAAGCTGTTTTTTTAAGTACACTCGGGCGTATGAGTACTTTTTTATATGTAGATATATGAACTGTGATTTCTATGTTTGCATAGATACGAAAAACAAAATAAAAGCATCTAAATGCCCCGAAGAGAAAAAATTCAAAAACTGGTGAACACTGCTCAAAAACTAAATCTATTCAAATTTATTTAAAATTGATTAAGATAAATCTTAAGCTTTTAAGATAAATTTTAGGAACTAAAAGTTTAAATTAAATTGTTAAAACTGTTTTAGAAAAAATATGAAAAAAGTGTAAAAAATATTATATTGCTACTAAAAAATGTAATTATTTTTTGATTTTGATTTTAAAGCCCTGAAAGCAAGTTGACATAAATTATTTCTGAAACAGAGCCAAGAAGAAGTTAAGATACAATTTAAAAAAAAAATTCTGCAATTTTTTTAATATTTGGAATTATTTCAGGTGTGGTCCAATTTTTTGCTTCTATGACCTAATAAAGTCACAGTGAGTGATAGATCCATCAGGTTGCAGTTGGCGCAGATCAGAGGGTCTCCTTTCTTAAGAATCGGGCAAATAATGAGCTGGCGCATACTTCCAACCAATTTATCGCCTAGACGTCGGCAACTGTTAGATAAGACTCTCTTCACTTTGTCGAAATCAGATCGAAGTTGAAGTTGAAGTTGAACTTTATTGAGGCGTTTATAAATCAATACATTTTTTTTCTTAAAAACTAAAATTTTACAATTTGGTCGACTTAAAAATATGTATGTCTGACTTTATCAATTATTATTAGATAATCTTACATAAACGTTTGAGACATTTAAATCGTTGACTTCAATTTAAAATTATTTAAGTTATTATTTTCTTTTTAAAGTGTACACTTGCTCCCGGCGTACAATATCAGAAATCAGATCGAAGGAATTCTAGATTTATGTCGTTTAGGTCAAATGGTGAAATTGACAGTGGAATGGTAAAGTTGACAAAGGAATTCGATTCGTCATCGCCGTTATAACTATAGTTTGCACAAAAGAGATTTTTCTATATCTGCGATTCTACTACGATGTTCCCTTGTTCATCCTTACAGGCTTCGTTTCGCTCTGTAATCTTTCGGAACCTCATTTCTGATACGTTTCACTATTTCAACGATCTCGTGGTTCTCATTCATCTTCTTTTTCGTTACGAGAATGTGGTGTCTCTTGCTCCTCTTCTGCTGGTAGAGCCCGCGACCAGCTGAGGCTACCTAAATATGCCGCGCCACGCTGCCGCACAGTGGGGCACATACCTTTAGGTATCTCATTAAAAAAAAAAAAATAATTTTATCAGATTCTAGATCAGATTTTTCCCCATAGCTCTGATAGTAATCAACACGCTGTGTAAATTTCAGATTCTAGATCAGATTTTCCCCATAGCTCTGATAGTAATCAACACGCTGTGTAAATTTCATCACCAGGTTCTGCCAGTTTTGGGCTCAGTGAATAATTCATTATGGAAAAAGAAAATACTATTAAATTGTACCAAAATCAGTTTTCCTGAAATATGAGCTTAATATCCTATTTTATATTTCTCTACTGAACAAAATATATGCAGCTCCAACCTATCCCCATAGAATTAAGTCAAAAAACTAACAGTACCATTGGATTTAGCGGGCAACAATACATATAAAATTGTACCATTTACAGGTTATTTCCCCAAATCGAAGGTTTGGCCCCACTGTGCGCCGCCGGTCGCATTGTATGCCTCTAGTTTACCTGCACGTCCTTGCCGTCATTCATCGTCAAACTATGGGTGATTGTTTCCCCTCGACGATATAGGCAGCCATTTTACATTTTTAGTTTTCAATACATACATAAATACTCGTATAATTAAAAATATATAAACCAGATAATCGGTAATTAAAAAAACACACCTTGTTGCTTTCCATGCCTTCTAGACATAATTATATAAATTACTCAATTTGTCAAAAACAAAAAAAATAATAATTTAAAATGTACATACATATATATGCAACGAACCAGAATTGTTTAACAACTTGACCTTGAAAAATATGCCGTTTGTTAAATGAAACACATTATTTGTTAAACATGACTAAATAGAGACATAAAAAGAAGCAGACAAAATGTCACATAGAGATAGGTATGCAACATCACAAAAGCAATATTTCAAAAGTTCTCATCTTCATTTGTCATTAATAAATATTCCACGTGCGTATTCTTCCTTAAAAAAAAAAAACCTCTTCCACACGAAACCCACTACGCTTACCTGTTCCACACTGTATATCTCCATATTGGTATCGTTTTCAATCCACCTCTGCCGGTACGCTGCTTCTGTGCGTTTCTTTATGTTGCGATGGCAACAGTAGCACACGACACATAGCACAGTTGTCACCACAGACAGCATAGCACTAAAAAAGAAAAAACAAGCAAAATGAGAGACAAAAGGACATGAAATATTTATTAGAATAGTATGTTTTTATTCAGCACTTTTTTTTTATTTTAAGTTAAAAGCTCCTCCTAACAACCAAAACCTAAAGAGTGAAAGACAAAAGGAATCTATAATAATCTACTATATGTGTCCCTGTCACATTGTTGTGAGTGTTTAAAGAACAATAGAACTAATAGCTGTACCCGAGGTTTTTTCATAGTTAATCGCACGTTTCGGATCCTTGTACATGGTTTCCCTTTTACCCGCGCTTGTTAGCAGAACAACACAATAGACCACAGGTGTTTATGTTCATTTACAATAATGCGGTTGGATATAACGAGGAAAGGAATTGGAATAAATGTAGATAGATAAGAGTTCTTGTGTTCCAATTATTTGTATTTTATACAAATCATATGAAACACGTTTCCTTCATTTTTTCTGTAAATCAAACTTACTTAAGTCACTTTTTATAAACTTCATTTGTCTGTCTTTCCAGTCCAGTCCAGTCAGTCAAGATGTTACACAATGGGGACAAATAACTTTTCAGATTGAAATCAATCAACACACTTAAAAATGTAAAAATAATAATTGGCGCAATATTTTAGATATTTTTTAATGCGGAGTTTAATATTAATTTTGAAAAATAAAATTATCTACCCGTTTTCAAATTATCAAATTTTCAAAAAATAATTTTAATTTTTGTTTTAATCCCTTATGCATAAAGTTTTGTAAATACTTTTAATAGAGAATTTCTAAGTATTTACTTTTTTTGATATGCATAAAAATACAGTAAATGCTGAAAATTAAGTATTTACTTTGGGCCATAGCACTTACTTTTTTTGGATGAACTTTTTAAGTAAAAACTTTATTCCACATGCATAAAACAAGTACCTAAGTACTTTTTTCCGAAGGAACTACTTAATTTTTTCAAAGTTGCAAAATAGCAACTTGAAAATTTCATAATACCTACATACTTTTTTGCTTTAAGAAAAATAGTCTTGAATGTAATTTTTGGTCACTGTATTTATTGAAATCAGGTTGCTGCTAATATTTGAGAATTATCCGAACATTTCATTCATAAATTAATCCATTGCAACTATTATTTTAAGACTACCATTTAGTACAAAATTGTTGTTATTTGATTTTGTTTATTTTTGAAACCGATATAAATATTATTCTTCAGAAAAAAAAAGTAATTGTAGTTGTTACATTTTTTGCATTTAATTTACTAAGTAATGATCAAATTTCAAAACTGTGGAAATAATTTTACAGGTTCTTGTTTGCTTTTTGTTGCCAAATTAAAGTGTTTTACTCGAACAAATGGTTTATAATTAATATATTTTTATTAAGGAAATTATAACAATTTCGGAACACTCAATTTTGTTCCAAAACTAATAAAAAATGAAGCCATTTGATAAAATTTTCACGATATTTTGAAGAACAGCTGAGTGCGAAAAATGATTGGCTCAACAAACACAGCTTCTCATAATATACATAAGAGCTTGAACTGCAACCCATGTTGAAATATTGAAACCGTCATTCCATTAGAAAGAGTACATTGATCGGATAGGATATCCGTCATCATTATCCAAGCAATCCAATTTAATCTTGTGTTGATTACTTATTGTAAATCTTTTAAAAAATTGTGTTTTTAAACACGAAATAGTAAAAAAAAAGTATTTACTATCAATTTCCGATGAATTTTAGTATTTACTTGGATGCATTAAGTATCTACTGAAAGTATTTGGCAGCAAGTATGAACTTAATTTTATGTATAAGAAATGAAGTAAAAATTATAAATACAACCATCTAATAAGTGTATTAGTTTTTACTTTAACCTTATAAAGGGTTCTCCAATAGGGATTGGTTGATTTTGACAGCTCGTGGCGGCCATATTGTTTCTTTTAGTCAGTTACTAAAGACAAATCATCATGGCAAGTTACAGCGTGATAAAACTTTATTATCAAAATGGGTGTTGGAAGTTAATCCCAATTTTGGTCGAAAAATCATCTTTAGCGATAAGGCCCATTTTTGGATGAATGGGTACGTGAATAAGCTAAATTGACGGATTTGGGACGACACCAATCCACGCGAGATTCAGGAGGTGCCAATGCATCCAAATAAATTTACTGTTTGGTGTGGATTTTTGGCTGGAGGCGTCATCGGTCCGTTCTTCTTCGAAAATGATGCTGGCCAGGCCATCACCGTCAACGGCGATCGCTATAGGTCGATGATCACCAACTTCTTGTGGCCTGAATTGGATGATATGGACACCGAAGACATATGGCTTCAACAGGATGGCGCTACGTGCCATGCAGCTCAAGACACAATCGATATTCTGCACGAGCGGTTTCATGACATGGTTATCTCGCGCCGAGGCGACGTAAATTGGCCACCAAGATCGTGTGATTTGACCACTTTGGACTTTTTCTGGTGTGGCTTTCTTAAGTTGCAGGTCTATGGGAATTGTAGTGTATTAACATCATTGTTTTAAAAGCATGAATAACCATGCTATGCGGTGTATACATAAATACATGAGTAAGTATTTTGTTACAGGTGTGGGTTACGTCACCATATACTTAATGTTCTCATAGATCACATATCTATGCTCTATGCATATTGTCTCGTGTGCATGCACTACTGGAAAGTAGGTCAGTTGTAATCCGACCACTGAGAGGAGCGCGTGCGTGCATTGGCGAGCCAATACTACACGAATAAGCCGCAAACCACCGCGGCCCTCAAAGACAACATAGTCGATGCCATCGGTCAAATTTAGCCTGATTTATGCGCCAAAGTCATCGAAAACTGGACCTTTCGAATCCGCGGCGGCCATTTGAACGAATAAAGATAAAACCTTATTGATATCTCATATACAACTTGTTTTATTCAATTTTAAAATCTGCTAAATGACAAGTTTAATAAAAAACGACAAAGTCGTTTCCGAATTATTAAGTTCTTAAAACTAAAAATTTAAGCTTTTTTAAACATCAAAAATTTGAAAATGTTGTTATACTTTTTGAAAGACTTTCTATAAAAAAATTGGTAAAAATCAGTTGAGTCTTATTTGAGAAATCGAACATCAAACAAATGGTTCTATTGGAAGTATCATTTATAATCGATTTTCAATTTTTTTTTTAAATTGAAGCCTTTTTGTTAAAAAAAAATTAAATTAAAAATAATTAAAATAAAAAAAATTGTGAGCACGTTTTTGAGAAAAATAATATTTTCATAATTTTAGTCTTAAAAAAAATTTAAAAAAAAATCTATCGGCGGAATGCCCAAAAATCTCTGGTACTGTTAGCCATATTCACTTTAAAAATGAAGCATGTGTGAAAGGAACACCCTGTTTTGTAAAAAATAAGGAGTTCTAGTTTTATTAGTCAGAAAAATAATAAAATAATAAAATAGTTTTTGTAACAAATCTGAAGAAAAAGGATCGTTATGTAACAATTCTTACAGTATACCAAGTTTAAAGAAAATTGACTCCACCGTTTAGGCTGCAGCCGAAAGGAGAAGACAGACAGACAGAATTTGGAGACCGACATTTTTTGACTTCGTTATCATGGTAATGTCAACTTTGATCAAAATCTCAAGTTCGATTTTTTTACAGGGGGGCGCAAAATTAATGACAGGATGCTAAAGTTTTCAGTTTTGCAAATCGCGGCAAATGTCAAAATCGAAACAATTATTCCGCGTTTGTTAGGAATATAATGATTCATGTCTTGTTGACGAAAATGTTGTGTTTATTTACTTCACAAATGTCAAAGTAGAATTGACATTTCCGCCATTTGCAACCGGTGACAATTTTTACACCGGGTGATTAATTTTGCGACACCCTGTAGTAGGAAAAAATGGACATTGGCTCTTTTAAAACCATGGTACAGATATACTTCTTCAAGTATCTCTACATAGATCGCAGTATCAAAATATAAATCCAACAGGGGATGCATTTTAACCACATGTAAGCAAACCCATCAGGTGCTGTTAAATTGTGCCAAAGATTTGTCATTTAATTAAATTTAAAAGCCACATTCTTGTCATTGGCGTGCCATCGTCGGTCGTTTGTTGAATTACTACAAATGAATCTCAATTACCCTGAAAATTGACCAAAATCGTGGTTAATAAAAAGCGGATTATAAAGCAATCTTTCAGCTTATACTACTCGTACGTACATATATGGCTTAGACAGAAAGTTATCTACAAGAACATAATTGAGGTAGAAGGTCATTGTGGTCACAGGGAGTATTTTCGTTTTATGACTTCAAAATTTCTATTCACCTATTTTCTAGAAATATATAAATCAATAGATTGAGGGGGGGGAATAAAAGAAAAACGAAAAAATGTACAATCGAATCTAAAAAAAAAAAAACCTAAAGGTTTGCGTGCTTTGGTGTTTACCAAATACAAATGGCTTTCGTGTATATTTCAAAATTCAAATTGTCTGTGTAAAAAGGTGATTTATACTTCCATCGAATGTTGGTTGGAGCGCATTATATTTTAACTATATTATGTTAGCTTTATTTATTTATAGAACAAACTTTTCCGTATTGATTTATTTAGTTTGGTTTGTATTTGAGTAGAAATGACAATGCGATTGAAAGACAGACAAATATAATAATTGTATGCATTGAGAAACTATTTTCAAACTATGGAGACATATTATTTGATAAATGATGACAGCTTGTTTTGACCTGGTTAGTGAACATTTAAAATTGATATACCTAATGTGTCAATTAAGGATTTAAATTATAGATTTAAATAAATGAGGTTATAAACAAGTTTTTCTTTTTTTTATCCAAATATAGCAAAATAAATGCTATTTGTCGTTTAATAGGAAGCTCCTGTCGCACAACAAATTTTAAAATAATTATTTTCATTTAGTTGTTTTCTTTCAATTGCATAAATGCATAACCCAAAAATCGTTGTCTCAGAAGCTTGGTTTATTTATTTCATTTTTTGTAAGTACCTTCGGATGAATCCTTTGCTTAATATGAAACTTTCCATAGATTCTTTATTGAACGCAGTTTTAAAATATGATCAAAATGCTCTTTAAAGGTTTAATTTAAGGACATTTAATAAAGAGAACTTTCAAATGTATAAATAATGGGTGTGGTAGTGGGTAAAAAAATGAAGCATATCATGTCTTAAGTTTTAGAAAACAATATTTATACTTTATAAAAATTTTTAGATAAGAAAAAACTCAATTTAAAAAAAAAAGAGTGGGCGAAATTTATTTAAAACACTTTTTAAGCTTTCCTTAAATTTTGTATAACAAATTCTGAAGTTTCAGACAAATCGGACGAGTGGATTCCAAGACTATAAATTCAACGAAAGACATTTAATTGTATAAATTCACAGATGGGAGTGGCACTGGGCGTTAAAAAATATTCATGTTGTGACTTAGGTTCTAGACAGCTAGATTACATAATTTAAGTTTCTAATAAATTTGTTAAGAAAAATGGGCGTGGCAGAGGGCAGCGACTTTCAAAAATAAATAAACAAACATTATTCTTTATAATGAGCTTAATTACAAAAATTTCAGATTTCTATTGATGTTAAATAGATACATACACTCGAATACATATTATAAAAGTAGGCGTGGCATGATGGGTGGATTTTCAAAAAAAAGCATATTACAACATGTTTTATCATTTATGTTTTACAGAGCTTTGTTGCAAAATTCAGTTCTCTATGGATTTAAATTAAAAAAAAAACTTAAATATAAATAAAGTGGGCGTGGCAGTGGTTTGATTTAATTAAAACCACTTTTTATATCTCTCTCCCAATTATAATTATAATTATAAATTTTAAAAGATTTGTAACAAATCAGTCGATTGGCTTTCAAGATTTTAAATTCAACGAAAGATATTTCCTTTGTATTTATATTCATAAATGGGTGTGGCAGTGGGCAGACAAAATTATGCATGTTATTCCTTAGGTTCTATAGACCTGAATTACAGAAAATTATAATTATTGTGAGGTTGTTAAGAAAAGTCAAGAATAGGAAAAATGGGCGTGGCATAAGGCAGATTCTCAAAAAATAATAAACAAGACAGCTAAATAAAAAAAAATCAGCTTTCTATTGATGTTAAATACGAATATAAAATCAAATTCATAGAAGAAAAGTAGGCGTGGTGGTGGGCAAACGAAATAGATATTATATCATGCTTTATGTTAAAGTGATCTTATTTATAAAATTTCAGCTTTCTATGGTTATTAAATAAGGAGAACAAATATAATAAAATTGGGCGGATTTTATTAAAAATCATATTTAACACCTTTCAAGTGGATCAGTAAAAAAATAATTACTCAAATCAATCTTTTGAATTACGAGTTCATATTAAAATCCCAATGGAAAAAGCGATTTCAGTTTTTTTTCCCAATTTTGTTGGAAATTTCTTCAATTTTTCTTTCCAAAAAAATCTTATTCGAACTTTTATTACAAACTTTAAATGACCCAAATCGGTCCAGCTGTTCTCAAGTGATTCCCTTATCAACTGACAGCAATTCAGTGATGTTCAAATCTATGTAAAAAAAAAACTATTTTTTACCTTTTCTACGTTAAAGTAGGTAAAAAACGCGTAAATAAGTGTAAACAACGTAAAAAACCCGTAAAAAACTCGTAAAAAGGTAAATAAAGTAAATTACTGAGAAAAAAAGAGAGACATTGTCATTATCTGTCAAAATCTAAATAAATAAACAAAACTTTTCGGTCGTTCAAGTGCCATGGGTTGAATTGTGTATTATATGTATTATTGTGTTATTACATGATTGAACGAGTACTTTGAGATCAAATTCAATTATTGACATCGACAGAACCGTTCCACGTTTTTTTTTTTACTTTTTTACCTTTTTTACGTAAAAAACTAACGTAAAAAACGTAAAAAAACGTAATGTAAAAAATTCGAACAACACTGGACAGCATTTAATTTTCATTTATTCAGTACGAAAAAAAAATGATTACCTTTGCTATAAGTGTACTCGTATATACATAACTTAACTGAATAACTCCCAACCTCAAAATAACCAATTTACAACTATTTACCAATTTATTCCAAGTGTAATTCGTACATGAACCAGAAAAATACAGAGTGTGCCACTTGTTAGATCTTCGCATTTGCAACAAAATAATTCCTAACTGACGACCGACAATGGCTTTTCCTCTCGAACAGCTTCTAATATTATGAGCTTTCCTCCACTTGATGCAAAACCTTCTTGTTACGCTTGTTACACATAAAATCAAAAACATGAAAAATACGATTTTAAGGACATTTACAATCCCATTTAGAATAACTACATATGTATATGTGGTACGTATGCGCTGATGATGATGATAATGATGATGCTGCTGATGGTGGTATATCTGGTTTAAGAATACATATATATTTACACATCAGCATTAGAGGGATCCTTATGCAAATTATCATCCTCCTATAATACAATGTATAGCTTCTCTGAATAGAACTGCTGCTTGGACAGCTATAAGTATGCAACATATAAATATAAAACACACTGAAACTGAAACACTACAAAAGCAAAGTGTGTATTATAATAAATCATGATAATTTGGCGACTGCGTTTAAATTGAAATATTTTTTACGGTGCAAAGAATCTCAAGAAGCTGTTTTGTGATGACATTTTTTTTGTATACCATCCTCAGAAGGACATATTCAAAAATAAAAAAAAAAAATAACACCTTCAGCTTGATATTAAGCTGGATACATTATCATATCATTTATTTTGTGTTTTCAAGAAGAAGAAAATCAGGGTTAACTTAAAATAAATTTAAAGAATATGGCATTTTTCATGATATTATAACATATGGGTGTTTTTATGGTTGGTATAGTTTGATGTCCGTCGAATTGTCTCCAATTTGACTGTATATACTCTTTATAGTCTAAATTATGGGCATGTGATAAAATAACTGACCTTTTTTAGAAAATAAAATACCACCAATGGGGTGTCTGGTGGTGATTTTAATTGGCATATTGTGTGTGGAGGAACCAGTGTTGCCAGAAAAACAAAATTTCTTCAAAAATTATTCAGAACTTTCAGTTCGTAAATTCCATAATATTAATTTCGTAAATTGAGACAGTGTGTTAAAAATTTTTGTAACCCATTTTGATGACAAAATATATACTAGGTTTGTCTCATTTTTTTAAATGTGTTTAAGGCTTTCGAATTTTAAATTATTAAAATATCTAAACTTTAATTTGATGTAAGATTAAGGCTTTGACCATATGAAATTTTTAGCATTTGATTAGAAAAATTAATTATTTTGGTATATTTTTGTATTAAATAATGATTCTTGCCTGGCAACCGACACTTTTTTTTAATTTTTTGAAGACCAAAATAACGGTACCTTCCATACAAATGTTTGAAAAACGATAAGGAAGATCTCAATTTTCTCAAAAAACGACTCTAATTTTAATTAAAATTTTGTATTTCAACTAATTGTCAACCATATTGTTGGAAAAAAAATGTTATCTATCGATTAAAAATGGTATCAATCATAGAACCATTTTGTTGGGTTTTCGACTAAGTATCTCATTATCTGTTAAACCGATTTTAATGAAATTTTGCCCAAGAGCTTTTAATAAGTTTAAATAATATTGCATATTAATATTTACAAAAAAAAAAACAAAGTTTGGATCTTTAAAAAAATTTGCAAAATTATTTTTGGAAAATTCGATATTTCGAAAATGGTTTGAGGGTTTTTTTTCAAAATTACTTTTTTAACTCCGCATTAATAAATACTTTAAAAAATTAAAAAAAATTTCATAAATTGAGATTTGTGTAAGAAATTAAGTTAAGTTGTTTAATCAATTTATTTCTTATTACATATATTGATTGTTTAATAATTTTTTAGTAACAAGTGTAAGTTCCATGCATAACCATATGTGACACATGGTGCTATATTGTTCATATTTATGTTCTCACAAAATACTTTACCTTAAACTAAACTATGTTTTTGGCAAAGGGTGTAAAATATAGGCTCCCGTAACTTTTAAAATCTATATTTTTCAAACTTCACAGTGTGATCGCACATAAGAGCAAGTTCGTGCAACCCAGGCGTGCATTTTATTTATTTTCGATACCTACACAATACACGTATCTCATATTTCTTGGAAAATCAAATTCTTTCGAATGCTCTAGATTTTTGATAACTGGACGACATCTTCTTTATACTTTATTACCGTTCATTGAATTCTTTTACAGTTCAAAAAAATTCCAAATTTTTCGAAATCGAAGGAATATTAAAAACTGAAATTTTTTTCGATTTCTTTGTTTAAAATTTGGCATTGTGGACTTAGCAGTTTTACGCATAATGAACGTATTTAGCCTTTTTCGTCCGAGGCTGGTGATATCGAGAACTTAACAATACAAAAATCATCTATCTTCCAAGCGATGTATGATATTTACTTCATGTAACAAGAAAAGCTGTTAGGTATAATCGCATTTACTTAGTAATTTTTAGCTTAATTTTATTGATAAGTTTTGTATTCGATGGAAAGCCTATATTTAAATTTAATTTCCCATATTAATTAAGAAATTATATTTAAGTAATACAATTACATACATTTATCCTGCACCCAACAACACCCTCTGGACTTGTTTAATTTTTTTTATAGCTCAGTGTTGACCTCAAAACACACAAACTTATAATTTAACACCAATAAAACACATAGGTACTCCTTGAAAATTTCCACGAAATCTAACTCCCTTAAGTGCTCCAAAAAGCTCTTGCAACCTATATTGATAACTATTTTAATCTAGTTTACGTGCAACTGTAATATCTTCTCACTATATTATTTTACTGTAGTTACATGCATTTTTGTGTATATTTTTTTTATGAGAAAATAGTGTATTCTCGATAATTTACACAGGTTTGGAATAGCAGAGTTGTTAAAGTTGTGATGTTATTGAAATTGTACCTCTCGTGTGATAGATATTTTGTTTTTTTTTTTTTACTTTCTCGTTGACTGCACGGAATAACGGAATATATTTTAATTTAGGGAGCCTCAATGAGTCAGTTAGTTTAAATGATTTAAGAGGTTTCCGTATTCTCAAAAATATATAAAAACGATGTTTCAGTTTGATCAGTTTTTGATGGGGAAAATAAGTGAGGACTCTGAAATAATACAAACTGACCAAAAATAAACCAAATCATAACGTAGTATATGTACATATGTATGGCTTTATATAGGGTGTCCCGAAATCACCGCCACAGAAAAAACCCATGAGTTCCTGAGGTAATTTCAAGTCGTAGAACTTAAGAGGTAATTTTCTCGTTTTCGCTTCTTTTCCAATTTATAACGGTTTTTATGATTTTTCCTTTGCTGGCTCTAACTTTGCCAAACTACAACCTATTTTTGAATTCTTTTTTTTTTTTTTTTATTTAAACAAGAACAGTTAGAAATTTGTATCTACCATACAACTTTTTTCTGTGCGGATAACGGTTTCCCGCAATTTATTATCAGACACATTTTTTAAGCATTTTTAGATTAATTTTTTTTTTACTTCGATATGATTTTTTTAACTTAAATGCGTTATTGTCGTATTTATTAGATTTTTGTCTACTTAGACACTGTCTAACTATTTTCAAATTGGTGGAAATAAATAAATGAATATAGGAATAAAAATAAATATCACATTATTCACGGTTAAGACAATCTACTCTTGTGTCTAAGTTAGGCAGCTGTTGGACAACAATAAACAAGGTTTTTGAACACATTTTCCTAAGTTGGACAGTTGTCTAAAGTTAGACAACGTTTATAAATAAGACCATAAGTATATAAAAAAATAAAGGAAAATCAAGAAAATATGAATATTTGAATGAAAACGAATAAAAAACTGCGCTAAGCATTGAGTGTTCAATGTAAGAAAGAGTAAAGTAAGAGTAAGGCCGTTAGAAATGTATGGCTATGTTTATCTTGAAGAATCTGGCTTCTGCATTATCTTTGTTTTTTATTTTATTTTTTTTTTATAATTTTAAATGTATTTTTAGGTACAAAAATGTGAAGTACATATTTTTAAGAACACATTATGTATTCATAGTAATAAAAAAAATCAAAAATCGGTTGTAATTTGGTAAAGTTAGATCCAGTCAAAGGAAAAATTAATAAAAATCATAAAAGCCGAAACGAGAAAATTACCTCCTAAGTTTTTCAACTTGAAATGCCCTCAGGAACTCATGGTTTTCTTCTGTGGCGATGACACCCTGTATATGGGGAAAGATCCCTCTATATTTTTTAACAAAACCAATGTTTTAAAATTACGCTTAGGGTTGTGAGTTTATGAATTAAAAAAACGTTAAGCCATAAGCTTAAGCTTAATTCAAAAATATTCAGTTCACAAGTGGTGCGTTAGATAGATAGATAGATATATTTATTGTAGCAAAAATATATTACATAGTTCTCTTAACCTTTATTGCACAATTTACAGAGTTATGGTATATAACTACCTTGCTACTGACAATAAGAATAATTTTTAAGCAAATGATAATATAAAAACAAATACAGTGAAGGAAAAGCTACTAAAAACCTTCATTAAAATAGTTTTAACTAATGGGAGGCGGTGAAGCTCTTGATAGAACCAAGCTTTACAATGTAAAATGAATAAATAAATGAATGAATAAATAGATAAATAAATAAATAAATAAATAAATAAATAAATAAATAAATAAATAAATAAATAAAGAAATAAATAAATAAATAAATAAATAAATAAATAAATAAATAAATAAATAAATAAATAAATAAATAAATAAATAAATAAATAAATAAATAAATAAATAAATAAATAAATAAATAAATAAATAAATAAATAAATAAATAAATAAATAAATAAATAAATAAATAAATAAATAAATAAATAAATAAATAAATAACTAAATAAATAAATAAATAAATAAATAAATAAATAAATAAATAAATAAATAAATAAATAAATAAATAAATAAATAAATAAATAAATAAATAAATAAATAAATAAATAAATAAATAAATAAATAAATAAATAAATAAATAAATAAATGAATAAATAAATAAATAAATTAATAAATAAATTAATAAATTAATTAATAAATAAATAAATTAACAAATATTGAACATCAACAAAACGGATAGTCAAATACATAGTTAATTACAAATGTTTTAGGTATACAAACAATGAAATCAATAAATAATTTTTAAATAAATAAGTACAAAAAAATAAATAAATAAATAAATAGATAAATTAACAAATAACCAACTTCAACGAAATGATAATGAAATAAATAATTTACTTAACAACTATTTTAAACATACAAAACAATAAAATGAATAAATAATTTTTCATAAATAAATTAATAAACAAATAAAGTACATCAAAAAGCAAATAATGAAATAAATGATAAACTTAACAATGTTTTAAAAAATAAAAACAATTAAATAAATAAATAATTAATTAAAGAACAATTAAAGACAAATATACGTATATGTGTGTGTTTTTTGAATTTTTTATCTAGCTAGGTTCGCTATCAATGCGTTATCGGAAGATATGCAAGATATATTATATCTCTCATATAGTCTTGAAAGTCTTAACGATACAAGTTCAATATTGCAAATTTGGTGCAATTCTTCTGTCGAAAAATGTCTCGGAAGATTTAACATCATTTTCAAGACCTTATTTTGAGTTATTTGTAACCTACGAACGTGACTTATTGCACATCTGCCCCACGCTGGAGAACCGTAAAATATTATTGCTTGAAATACAACTTTGTATATCAACAACTTATTTTTCATGTTCAATTTAGATTTACGGTTGATGAAAGGGTATAAAACCTTTATTGTGATTCCAACTTTTTTCACTATTTCTTGCACATGTAGTCCAAAAGTAAGGGTTTTATCGAGGTGTACCCCAAGATATTTTGCATTTGAATGCCAATCTGTACTCGTACCGCAGATAATTAGGTTGTTGCTTGGCAAAAAACAGGCTTTCCTTTTTCGAGTGAAAAAAACAGCCTGTGTTTTTGAAGCATTAATTTTAATTTTCCAAGCATTGCAGTAGCTTTGCACTTCATTTAATGCAGATTGCAAGTTGGTTTCTATCAAGAAACCATCAATGTTGTAGTGTCATAGGGTTACACTTTGTAAAAATTTCCAGAACTCATCTCGTTGATATGAATTGAAATGGTAATCTGTCAAAAACAGCTTAATTTGGAAATGTTTTCATTTCTTTTGTTTACTTATCTTTCAAACTCTTGTGGATTTGGGAATTGAATGATTTTTATTTTAACTTTAACTATTTACCTTCAATTCATAAGCCCTCGTGATTTGTGAATTGAAATATACTTAATTCACTGCGTCGGAAAATAATTCTGACATTGTTGGCTATTGAAGGAGCTCTTTCTCCACCAATTTAAATTAAAATAAAATGCTTGACTGGGTCGCACGAACTTGCTCTTATGTGCGATCACACTGTGGTTTTAAAGTAGGCATATATACTGTACATGGTACTTACACTTTAGATTGAAAACTTGTTAAAAAAAAACCAATATATAAGAAATAAATTAATCTAACAACTTCTGAAACTGTTTTGACACCAACGCAATGTACACCATCTGATTTCTTACACAAATCTTAATTTATGAGAAAAATTTAAAAATCGTTGAAGCTTTTTTTTGTAAATAATTTTTTATAAATATGTATATCAAATTTTGAAAACATTTTTAAGAAAAAAAATGGTACGTAATTTTTTAGTATTTGCATTTGTATATGCAATATTATTCAAATTTATTAGAAACCATTGTGTAAAAAATTTGGATAAAATCCATTTTTAATCGATAGATAATTTGTTTTCCAATAATATACCGTACTGATATTAGCTCACAAAAAAATTTTAATCAAAATCATAGTAGGCGTTTTTGATAAAAATGAGATTTTCCATACCGGTTTTTCGAATTATTAAGTTCTCCAAAAATTTTGAAACTTTTTTTAAAAATCAAAACAATTTTTTTTTAATAAGGGGTTTTTGTGTGATAACACTCTTGCAGTAATGTTACATAAGTTCCTGCCAAACTAACAATACTGTGATAATTTTTGTTTGTCTCTTAATTTATTAGTCCTCATATAATTTCTGTTTGTTTATAGTTTTCAGTGTTAATTTATTAAAATATAAAATTTAAGACATCATTTTAAATATAAAAATGTAAATCCAGCAAAAATTTTAAAAAATCGAATAAAATACCCCTGAATAAGTCGTGAATAACAACGAAACGTTGGGAAAAAGATGAAATAAAGTTTGTTTTTATTTGCATTTAATTTCAAATCGACCAAAAAAGCCTGCATAATTATTCATAAAATATACGTTAAAAAATTGGTCGCATAATACATTCACATAAAAAATGTATTTATTACCTATTTCTTAACAAATGAAAACTATTAAATTATTAAACGAATAAAATGAATTGGTCTGATTTGAGTATTAACGTGCTATAGACTGCCGATTCCGAGGTACTTATACCGAATCCTAACTAGTACTTGATACTAATTTGACAGGACTAGAGCTTAGTACTTGTGTGAAGAAATTACTTGATACCGGTTTGAGTACTAAGAACTGGCATAATACCAGGTACTAGCTGATTTTGAGGAGCGAAGCTAGTACCGAATCCTAACTAATACTCGGTACCAAATTAGCAGGTTTAGGGCTTAGAACTTGTGTGAAGAAGTGAGTTGATACTTATTTGAGTACTATCACGGCTAGTACAGGTACTAGCGTTAGAACTTTCCTCTTAATTTTGAATTAGTGCGATGAATATAAACGTCTTGAACTTTTATATATTTTGTCCTTCTTTTTGTGGCTTTGGTTTCGTTCTTTTCTATTTTGCATCTTTAAGAAATGAACCAGTAATGAACTTTATATTTTTTTTTAAATTTAATGAATTAGTTTTTAATTGAATTTCGTTTCAAAGAAATCGGCACAAAAATTAGTTCTGAACCTTTGGAAAAATTGCGCTAAATTTTGAACTTTTAAATTTTGTATTTATTAAAATAACTTCCATGTTATCAGAGTAATTCAAGTAGAAATTTAAAAAAAAAATTCAAACGTATATTTGACTAAAGTCATAAATTAAAAAAAAAAAAAAACTTTTTCATTTTAATTTTGAAATTTTGTACAAAACAATTGACAATGTCACTGAATGGAATGGTAAATCTCAGCAATAAAAACCATTTTCTTCTTTCTGAAAACGCGCCTTTTTCAAACGTTTAATGATTTATATACATGCACGACGATCATGGTTCTTTAAATAGTTGAAATTATCAAAAAGGTCGTGAATATATAAAATACTTTAAAGCCTGATATATCCTTTAAATAATTGTTTTCCCTTTCTGAACTAATTTCACATTGACATTAAGTAGTAATTATGAAAGAGTTGTGTGTGCCAGTTATTCAGGTATTTTTTGTATTCTTTTCGACTATCTTTATGAAATTTTAATTATTCAAAGTATGTCTTTATTTTTTCTGTCACTATAATAAATTCTTCCACTTAACTATGAACAAAAAAAAAAAACTGTTCTGCGTTGTTTCAATTCCACTTCATCACGAAACCAAAAAGTAATAAACATCAAACGCAACTAATGTTGTTGTTGGTAGAAAATTAAATTTTCAACCATCACCTGAATTCATTCCAACTATAGAATTTACCAAAAAAGTTACACCCTATCTTATAATTACACAATCCTGACCCGTCCCATTACTTTTTTTTTGTCGTAGAATGTACACAAATAAGGTATTTTATTTATTAACTTGTTCAAATTGTCAATATTCATTCGATGGTTCCATTTAATTATTCTGTCTATACCCATTGTTTTTTTAGTTAATTGAAATGATAACAATTCAACCAACCCTCTATCCATCCACCAATCAACTGTTATTTCGAAATGTATCTCCCTTCGTTGAAGTAATTAGAATTTTGTTTTATTCTTTATCATAAAAATCACACACCACAATAAAAGAAGACACAAACCAAATATACGAATAAAATAAAATTTGAATATTTATATACACACCCGCCAAGCAAAATGTTAACATTGCCATTTATATTATTAGAAGAAGAAGATCCATCCGTAATTCCGCCACCTCCGTTGCTGCTACTGCTGCCTCCACCACCACCCATAACAGGTGCTCCACCACTCAAACTTCCAACCGAATACCCACCGAAGGCACCAACTACACCACCATTAATTGTTCCACTTCTTAAATTTTGCTGATGCAGTAATCCGAGTCCGCCAATTTGTGGACTGCTGGTAATGTTATTTTGATTATAAGCACTATTTGCGCCAAACCAAGAAATTGCTATTTCCGTTGATGATAGTGGTGGTGGTGGTGTTTGTGTTGTTTTTGTTGTTGTTAAAGTCAAAGACGTAATCGTTGAATTTTTGTAACTTTCGTGAACATTAAAATGGCTAAATGCCGCCATAACTGCCAAACGTTTCATAGATGACATTTTATGCTTCAAGCTTGCTATAACGGTCTTGTTTTTTTTTGTTTGTTTGTCTTTTCTTTTACTATTTTTCTTTTGTTTGTTTTTTGCTTCAAACAAGACTAAACGTGTTACTCATACGAAATTTTTGCATTTGTAAAAGTCTTGTTCTTGTCACAAATGATGATGATGATGACCCTCATCATCCTTGCACTTAACACACTCACAGAAAATAATAATAACAAATAAAAAAATAATTAATTTTTATTCAAGGATATAGTACATCCTCTCGTCGTTGATGTTTGACGAAACCCTTATCCGTTTGTTTTGTTTTCATTTATTTTATTTAAAGTTAAAAAAACGTTAAAAAATGACACACATGACGCGATGACACCAACAAACGACGACGATGACGATGACGACGAACGGTCGTCCGTTGTCGAAGAATTTCAAAATATCCTTCGTCAATAGTTTTATGTACATATACATATACGCGAACCTTCCAACCTGGTTACTCTAGTCGGACTGAATTCGACTCAAAAAGGTAGTAGTCTAGGAGGTTTCCTTTCGGGGCTGGTTGTTTTGTGTGTGTGTTGTTGGGTATTTTATATTTTTTTTTCTCTGCTCTGCTCTACTGTGTTGTGTTATGGTTTTCTAGGGTGGATGTCTCCACTTTCACTTCTCGCATAGTCAGTCAGAATTGTCGGGGCTTTGTTGAGCGACACAACGGTGGCGGCAGGAGCAGGAAGAAAAAACAAAGTTTCAAAACATTTTCAACTGACAGTTGTAGGTACACACAGTTGAAAATAGCAAGGAGCAGCAATTCAAAACACAAACACCACTTTGTTTTCATTTTGTTGTTGTTTTTTTTTTGTTCTTGTGTACAAAAGGACGAAGAAGCTAACAACTTACGACGACGACGAGAACGACGACAGTGTACTCTAAGCTCTCTTTAATATATAAAAAAATAAATAAATACAAAAATTGAAGAAGCACTGAAAGAGGACAATTTTTATATTGAAGGTGTGGAGAATTATAAATGCGAGCCGAGGACGAGCAGCGACATTTTCAAGATTTTTAAGGAAGAGGAACAAAGATATTTAGTGTTTTACAGTCTGAAAGTGCTATGCTCAGGATGTACATCACACATCACAACAGTTACAAATTGTCTTAGTGGAAAAAAAAAAAGACAAAGCTTGCCATAGTTCTAAGCTTTTGCTATCACCTTTCTTCCTAAAGTTAACTTATGTTCGACTATGTTCTATTTTGAATACGATATCAGAGTGTAAAGTGTTGTTAACACGATATTAAAATTGATATTGAAAGATTTTTGAATAGCTCCGGCTCCGAAAGATATAGATACGATATTTAATTTGCAAGTGCTTTGATTTGTGTGGAAATTATATTTTCGATGTCATCGTCGTCGACCTAAAATTAATTCAAAACAGTTGGGTGTGTAAAAATATTAGATTTCCCAAAATGGGCGGCTCATTTCTAGAAACGATATAAAAGTCAACGGCATGACGAATTGTGTTTTGGGGTGATTTTTTTTTTTATTGTGTTTTTTTATTTGAATGTGTGTACATCAAAGCATACTAAATGTTGTGTCGATATTCAAATAATGATCAAGAGGAATATGATTGAAATTTTGAAAAATATGGAATCATTGTAAGTACCGCGTTGGTTTATAATCTTGATTTTTGTTGGCAGTATTTTTTACGTTCGATATAAAATAAAAATATAAAAATAAAAATAAAATACACGAGAAGACGTTACGAATTTTCGATACTGTGAAATTTGTTTATTATTTTATTTTAAATATTCATATGTACATATGGATGTAGGTATTTATATTATATGTATACGTATAGTGAAATAAAATAAGTGAAAGTACTAAATATATTTACTTATTCTTTTTATTATTAACAAATATTTAGATATAATAAAATAGCATTTATCAGAAAACAAATTTTGTTTAAGCGTAGAGTTTGTTTAAATAAAATGCACGACTGCGTCGCATAAACTTGGTCTTATATGCGATTTTTCTCAAAAACACTGTGGTTTTAAAGACTGAATAGTTTAGATCTATTCATCTGATTTTAAAAGAAATATATTAATTACGGGATGTTATATTTTATGCCGCTTGCCAGAAACTTAGTTAAATTTAATGTAGTATTATGTGAATACATACATACATATATATGAACAAATTAGCACCGTGTTTCACTTTACACATACATATGTATGCATGGCTCTTGGACTTTAGACTGAAAAATTGTTAAAAAATCAATTGGAAATAAATTTATTAAACAATTTCTGAAAAAAACAGATACCAACGCGATTTACACTATCGGATTTCTCACACAAATTTTACATTTATGGGACAAAATTTTTTAAAATCGTTAGAGCGGTTTTTTTTTGATTTTTTATGTATAAAATTTTGAAAACATTTTTAAGACAAAAATTGTTGCGCCATTTTTTAATATTTATTAAAGCGGAGTTTAATAATAAATTTAGAAAAAAATTATCCACCCGTTTTCGAAATGTCGAATATTCAAATAATAATTTTTATTTTAGATTCAAAATAGCTTTTAACGGCCTTTAGTCCACAAAAATTTAGGCGTTTCGTCCCGGCGATCTCTTTTGGACTCATCAGTTGACTAGTGAGGACCTTTTCAATACGCAATTTTTATTTAATTTTTTTTTTTTATCCAAAATTTATTTTTTGGCAATTTTGATATGTAATATAATTCAAATTTAGAAGCTTTTGTGCAAAAAACTTTATTAAAATCGGTTCTACAGATAATGAGAGTCGAAAACAAAAAAAAACTAGTTATTTGAGAGATACCATTTTTAATTGTAAGATACAATTTTTACTTGCGATATATATGTAGGTACTATGGTACTATATGGAAAGTTGTGCAATTTATGCACCCTTAAAAAAATCGAACTAGAGCCTAAACGGGTCAATCGTACAAATTTTTTTAACAAATTACGTATATCTTATTTTTCTCAAAAACGTGCCCACAACTTTTTTTTTTTTTAATTCAATAATTTTTTTTACAAAAAGGCTACAATTTTATAAAAAAAAATCGAAAAATGTTTGTAAATAGTACCTCCCGATTTTCTCAAAAATTGTTTAACTGATTTTGATCAATTTTTGTATAGAAAATGTGTACCAAAATTTTCCAAAAATTTTTTTTTGGATTTTTAAAAAAAGTTAAATTTTTTTTTTTGAGAACTTAATAATTCGAAAACGACTTGGTCGATTTTAATTAAACTTGGCACCCAGCAGTTTTTTAACATCTAGCAGATTTTAAATACAATTTTTTCTTGTAACCAAATATAACGGTATCTCCGATACAAATGTTTCAAAACTGGTATTGAAAATCTCATTTTTCTCGTGTGAACTAATATCAGAATGATCTACCATCTACCATCTACCATTTATTTCTGAAAAAAAAAATCAAAACTTTTTTTTGAAAAATCCAAAAACAAAAAAATTGCAAATTTTGGTATAAAATAGTTTCAAAACTTTTTGAAAAATTTTCTATTAAAAAATTGATCAGTTGAGCAGTTTTTCAAAAAAAAGAAAATCAATAAATCATTTACCATGTACCATTTATAAAATTAATAATTATAATTTATAAATCATAGCCTTTTTGTAAAAAACAAATAATGTTTTTTTTTAAGTTGTAGGCACGTTTTTGAGAAAAATAAGATTTTCATAATTTAAAAAATTCTGACGCACGTACCGTTATTTTTGGTCCTAAAAAAGTAAAATAAACGTATCGAGGGAATGCTTAAAAACCGCTAGGTGCTTAGTTTAAAGAAAATTGACCCATCCGTTTAGGCTGCGGCCAAAAGGATAGGACAGATAGACAGACAGAATTGCGAGACCCACTTTTTTCGACTTCGCTATCATCTTAATGTCAAATTTGATCAATATCTCGAGATCGATTTTTTTACGAATCCATAACTTGCCTTACATGTACATATGTATGTAGTACCTATGTATGTAAACAACAAGTCTGACACAAATATTTATATATTTGTATATAGTATCAAGCAATCGGGAGTCATTTATACACCATCCGAGAAAAGTTTTGAAGAGGTCCAAGTTTAAATGCAGGATTTTAAGGGATTGATTTTGAATATAAATCTGAGTTTGCGAGTGTTACAATTTGGGTTTTCGGGGTTTATCATAGTAAGACCAACCACGAGACAAGACAAGACTTATTAAAGTAAATAAAATATAGAGAATGTAAGAACCTCATTGGTGAAATTTTTAAAAAGTAAGTACATAATGTACATATAGCATATGTAACGCCAAAAAATTGTTATAAATAAGAGATATAATTTTTTTATCAATTATTATTGAAGTTACAAAAAAAACATTAAAAATTAAAAAAAAAAAACATGTCTATCGTTGACGAATTGCTTCTCTGCAATTCTTTCAAAAAAATTACACGACTGGATCGACCGAACTTGCTCTTATGGTTAACAAATAACAACTATGCAATGAAGCTACATTTTAACGAATAAATTTAAAGAAAAAGTCAAGAGTACTAAAAAAAAGTATTTTTTTTTATATTTATTTTTTGTTTACAATTTTAAAATGCAAAATTGTTTGAACTTAAAAGAATCATCACATTGCAAAATTATGAAAAAATCAGTAAAGCAATTAAAACCCTTTACTTGAATACCTGAAATAAAGGGAAATTTTCTCAAACAACCCAATTTCCCTTATTCAATTTGTTGGCAAAAAGTTTTCTCACCTAAACACTTTAGGTTTAGTGAGTAACGCCACCTGCAGATTCTGCAATATTTATGAGGAAAACAACCAACCATATATTAGGCAGCTACGATGCGATCCATTCATGCACCAAAGAAATAACACCTGGGAGAGACGGTACCAAATACTCAAATAGCTGTAAGATGAGAAACCTCATCCAGCTATAGATGGGGGCACAATAGATCTTTAGGTCGTAGTGCAAAAAAACCCTCAATGTATTCATTCATTCATATTTGGTCCTTAAATCAAAATCTTTAAAGCCGTTTTCGATGTCATAAACAATTCAGTAATTCAGCCAAAAAATCAGAACTATCGGATCTCACGCAAGGTCTTCCCTCTTATGAGACGACAAGGTTACAAGGTAACAATAACATTTCCTAAGTATTTTTAAGAAAAAAAAAATGGAAAACTAATTTTTAGTATTTCTTAATGCGGAGCTAAAAAATAAATTTCTAGCAATTTTTTTTCAATTTTTTTTTTCAAAAATACAAAATTTATTTAAATTAAATTACTTTTAAATTCAACACTCAAAATTTTTAACCAAATTTGTGGTCTGAAGATTAAGTTTTTTTATTACAAGAATCGTTTTTGACCACAAATTTTTTGTATTAATTATTAAAATATCAAAAATACCTATTTTAAGGAAAATAAAATTTGTATTCGTCAAAATAATTAAAATATCGAATGTATTTCGGTCAGACAAGCTGCTCATCATATTCATATAACTATGAAAGTTAATTGGCTTTTTTTTAAATCTGTGGATCCATTTTTGAGTAAAAAAATAAAATTTTCTAAAAATCTTGGGTCCCCTATTTGATTGAAAAGAAAAGACGCTATTACCAGGTGTGATTACACCGAAAAATATGCCAGTAGCCATCCCTAATGTGAATCTAACTCAAATCATAATTGACATAAATAACTAGAAGGTCCTGCTGCACCTTAGATCCTCGCGTGATTTCAACTTGTGCGATATCAATTTCTTTTTACTATTTGAAAAAGAATAGGAATCGAGCTGGTCAAAGGAAGAGAAAATTGTTGATGAAAGTCTAAAGTATTGAAATTATATTTTTTTTTTGTTATAAAACAAATTGTTAAAAATTTAAAACTCAAAATTATTCAAAACTACATATCACAAAAATGCAAAATTTAATAAAATTTATCCAGTTCAGAAAAAGATTTTCGTAACATTAAAAAATATGGCAATTTTCTCAGGAAACGTCATTTTTTTCCTTATTGCATTTTTTTTTGTCAAAAACCTGAAATGCAGTATTATTTCAATTATTTTATGAATTAAATGAACGTTTTTATGTTTCCATCCTCGTTAAATTAGTTTTGATTAAAACCTCGATTTTTTTTTGACACGAAACCAATGCTTTCCCTTGAAACCTTCCTTTCAAAAGCTATACATTGTAGAAAGTCGAAGCTTTGAAGATTTTTACACAAAGAGTTAGTTTTTTTCTTAGCTGATAATTTCGGGATAAATAATTCGAATTTATATTTTTCGCCTGACAGTTTAATAATTTGTAACTTGAAATTATAAATTATAAAAAATCTTTTATATAAAATATGTATTCTTTTGGTAAAACACTGGCAAATGCGTTCAAAGTTTAGCAATGCGTGTTTATAAGCACTTTCTAAAGTTGATGCTTGCATGACAATTGCTTTTATTTTCTATCACGGATATAAACAAATACAACTAACACATGCATGTGAAAATGAAATACCCAGAAGAACCACAACCCATCAACATAACCCCTAACACAAAAAAAATAAACTAACAAAATAGAGCGCTTGACACTTTTCTCCTTTTTCACTTTACATTCACTTTAGGTCACCTCTTACTTGTCCTCCGATTTAAGTAAGGTAGCTAAACTTACCACCTGCCTAACATATATAAAAAAAAACCGGGTCGGCTTTTTGTTGTTGAAAGTTTATGCCTAACATGTAATTGTAATGGTTTCAACAAATTTTCTGCTGCTAGTTCTCTGTTTTATTTATTTTATTCTTTCCTTTTTTTTCCGAAATAACAAGACAACCGTTATGTAATAAAAAAAAAAACTTTCGTCAAAAAAAAATAAAATAAAAGTTTTCAATTTCATTTAGGGCCACTTTCCCGAATGTGAAAACACGTGAAACTTTTTTTTTAAGTTTTTTTTTTTTTCAAAAGAGTCCTTAAATGCATTTAATTCTCTACAACCTGAAGCACTTTCAAAAGTCCTGTGTGAATTATTTACAGGCAAGAAGAGAAAATAAAATAAAATAAAATAAAAACAAGGGGTTGCTTGCAACATACTAACATAAAAAATAAGGGCAGCAAACTAACTGTTGCGTTATGGTTGGTCTGGTCAATTCATTGCAATAGTCACGTGAGAAGTCGTGCAATCGACCATGTTTTCAGTTTTTGAGCTGAATGCCCTTCAATTGCAATGCCAAAAAGAAATACCCAATGCAAAAACAACAAAAAAAAAAAACGCCACACGTCAAGTAAACGTCAAATTCAAGGAAATAATGTTTGATTTTTATTGCGTGTAATGCCAGAGGCAGAGTAACCTTGAATTGAATTTTTAACCGGTCGTTGTTGTTCGCTTTTAATGTGCACCTAAAGGCGGGTGTGCCTGTGCATGTGAACATTCGCTCGAGACATTATTTCAATTTTGATAAAGATAATATAGGGTGTTCTGTTACAGTTACAGTATTTTATGATGCAATAATGTGACATTAACAATTTATGCGACAACAATTCAATTCAACACTTTCCAAATAGCCAGTTCAGGTTTCTCTGATTCTCTGAGATCTCAGAAATCTGAAACATGAACTGGCTAAATGAAATTTTGTCAAAATCATGGTTGCCATAGTAAAATCTTTCGTCTTTGTGATGTATTATTGTGTTCTTCTTCTTCTTCAAGAAAGTATAGAAACCTTTTTTGATCACAAGAATTTTTGTTTCTGTTTGTTTTAATAATAATTTAAAAAAAAATCAGTTTTACATTTTTGTAAACTTTTGGTAACTCTATAGCATAAACGTCAAATGCCATGGGAAGTGACAATTGCATTTTTATTGTATTATTTCTTTAGCTATCAAAAGTGATATCACCTTACTACACACACTGAACTGGTTGAATGTAACTATCGATTATCACAAATAATAATCATAGCCGATTAAACCCGTATTTCACTTTTTAAAAATCTCAAAAACGTTCCTCCATTCAAAAAATGGGCGAGAGACTCCAATTTTGTTTTCTCATTTGTGTGTATTGTGGAGTGACGCTTTGTGTCGCTTAATGTGCACACTAATCAAGGGAAGTATTGCCAGTTCACCTAGTTAAATCTAAACTGTTGACTGGATTTGTCTCTTGTAATCCTATAATCCAACCAAAAAAAAAATAGGTGTTATAACGAATGCAGAGAATTTAAGCACAACCAACAGCATAGTTCAAAACGAAATTGAATATAAAATATTCAGACTCACTTTGGTTGCTTGTCGCTGTCAATTGTCACTGTCAGAGAAATTTCAATATGAATGTGTTCGTTGATTCCACTGCCAATTTCTACCAATTTAAGTCCAGAGTTATGTATGCACTAAAATTGATGGAAATTGGCAGTTTTGGGAAGTTAACGAACATACCTAAACCAAGGCCGAAGCCAGGGGTGGGGGAGGGCGGATCACAGGGGTTTGATCCCCCCCTCCCGAAATGTTTGAGGAGTGCATTTCTAAATCACACTTTTTCGCTTCAGTAGGTATGATATTTTTCTCAAATTTCTGCTGTAGTTATTAATAATGTTCAAAATTTTCTGATTTAAGCATAAAGAGTATATCTAGGTTTCTTCATAATTTATAATGAACATAGTAAGGTCCCTAACCTGACAATTTTTAAATACAACCGCAAACGACATAAACCCTTTTGCTTCAACTGCATGCGGTATATCTAAAGCGACCCATGCATGAGGAAGTTATCGATGTATTTGCAGCTAAGAAGGCCAGAAGACTGAATATAGTTTTGTAAAAATATGTAATACTTTTGTAATGATACTATTTAATTATGTACCTACCTAATAAATAATAACTGTACGATTATATTTTGTATAAATAATACCTTTTCGTAAATTTTTCTGCTTAGGTACCTATTTAACGGAACTGCATGATACATACATATGTACATATTATGTATATGCATAAACCTACATGCCCAAATGTTAAAAAATAAAATTGTGTGGGCTTTTTTTGATAACTAATTGGTGAATTTTTCTTTCCGAAAAATTATATCCCCCCCGAAAAAATTGTCTGGCTACGGCCTTGACTTAAACCACTCGTTCATTGCAGTATAACAGTTTATACTCAGTTTATACTGAAGTTGAAATGTATTTTAAATTATTTTTTTTTTAAGTTAAAACTTGTTATATATTAAATTATTAAAATTCATTCAAAGAAACAGTAGGCTGGATCTCTATTTCATTTTCGGCTAGCGGAAATAAAATCCAGTCAAATCTGACTAAAAACAAGTTAAAATGGCAACTCTGATCAAGAGTAAACGTAAATTTTTGTTTTTTTTTTTATGCATTGAATTTAAAATCTATGTACACATGCTATTACAAATCATTTTATTTCACATAAAAATTCACAATACGAAATTATGTAATTCCAATTAAAATTGCCCGAAATTACATAAGAAATTACGTGCAAAGCTTACTAAGACTAACACACCCATTCAAAGTATGATCGATTAAAAATGTCAAAATTCGACGAATAAAATACAAAAAAAAAACAATAAGAAAATAGGCAATTGCAGGAAAATGAGATGTAAGAGATCTCAGTTACATGAATATGATTCCTCAGCTAAATTTATCAGTTTTGCTATAAAATGCTGACAAAAAAAATGTTGGGTTGGCTTTCTCATTTTTTGACGAGGTGAAATCTCTGAGAACTTACTTTTCCGAACGTCTATTAAGAACAAAAAAACAAATTCAAAATGAAATGATCTGTGAAACGAAATTAATAAATTTGAGCGGAAAACTATATTTCTGTAATTCACGAAATAACCTCATTTTGGTTAAAATAAAAACATTGTTTAACAAAAAAAAAATGTTTCATATGATTAATTTAAAAGTTAATATCATAACACCCTTTAAAGTTCAAATGATTTCGTGGTTTGCGTTTTTACAGCCCCACAGCCTGGTGCGAATTTCATTAAATTCGATACAATTTTTCCTTGTGCCACTATAATAAAAGCTTCATGGGCACCAAACTGACGCCCTTTATGGTTGGCGTATAAGTAGTACCGAGTATTATTATCGATTTGTAGAAAATTATGGGGTTCGAATTATAAAACAAGAAAACTTCGTTTACCTGTCAATGATAGCTCATACTCGTATAATAGTATATCGCTTATTATTCATTCAAAGTAGGACAAGGCTAATTGATTTTTTTGCTTTAAATTTATCTGATTCTTGATGGTTTAAGGAAGCTTATGATCTTGAGCTTTGAATTAGGTATACATATGTACGACCGAAGGTATTTATTTATGTAAGATTGTTCTTTGCTAATTTAACGACCATAACCTCTGTAGGAAAGACTCTATCTTTATGGGATCATACAACTTCAATATAAGTCCCAACAAAAAAACTTGTCAGTTAAGCATAAGACAATGAAAATAAAAGAAACCATTTTGGCCTGATGTTATTTAACAATATTAAAACTTTGATATTATTACCTACTAACTTCGTACTTTTAAACATTTTTTAACTAGTATCATACTAAACCTATTTTCTCAATAAACTCCAGCTGAACACGCTAGACCCTAAATTAACGGCAAAATCTTTGCTACTTCCACCTTGAAAGAGCTAAAACAGTGACCAGCTGGTGCAAAAAAACTTAACAAACATACCTTTTTTGACATTTTGTAAATACTTTGACATTTACCTAATGAAGTGAGTAGGTATGACAGTAAAAAGATAAATAACGTTTAAACAGATAAATGTTAAGGTTAACTTTACTAGCTTGATACCACTTTACAATCTTTGTGACTCTATAGATCTTTACTAAATTGTTCTCTGTTTTAAACATTTTTTAACTAGTATTATTACTATTTTCTTCATAAACTCCAAATGAACACGCCTCAATCATTGATAGTTATCATTCAAAACAGTAAACAAACATACCATTTTTACGTACGTAATTATTGTCAAAGTGATATTTAAAGATGGGGATTATGTAATTTTAAATTTAATAAAATGTTAAAAATATAGTATGCTACCTGTAAATATAGTATGCTACCTGTAAAAACATTTTTTTAAATTAGTATCAAACTAAAAATGATTAAACATCATCGTACTAAATTAACTAAAATTTTGCTCCACTGCTTTACCTATTTATTCAAAGGGAGTCTGGACCTTTAAATTTAAAAATAATAGATTTCGCCCTCATTTTGCAAACAAAAATTAAAATCTTTGTTTGTACATTGAGTTGTATTTAAGTCTTCCAATAATTTCATCTCTCTCTCTAACTCAACTAATCACGAAATAAAAGAACAGAACTACGAAATGGGATTTTTTTCATTATAATATAGTCTTTCACTTTGTATTGTAAAAGCACCTAATTTTGATGAAAGGTATTTTAGGGCTTCCATGATTGTTTATTTACTGAAATTGTGATTTTAAACTCCTTATTAAGCAACTCTACCAATAAAGATGTTTCAACCAACGTGAAAATCGACTACCGCAATAATTTTTTGTTTGTATTTATTTAGGATGTTTTTATATCAAAAAGCAAAGCAATTGCAAAGAAACAGATTGAATAAAAAATAAATATATTCACTGTGGCGTATACGTATTTGTTTATTTTTGCATTATTACGCATTTTTTCACTAGATTAATCTTAATTTGATTATAATTTTTCAATTTCAAACAATTATTAATATTACTCATATTGCGGTATTTTCAAATAGCAATACGATGTGTTTGATGAAATTCAGAAATGTAGTAACATATACGACTTCTTAAAGCATGGCTTTTGATCGTATACTCGTAGTAGCACAATACTTGACTACGTGAAGAACTTTTTAAAACTATTTAGTTAAGTGCGACGAAATTCAGCTTATTTGCGATTTACACAAAGCAATGATTAAACTCAAAATGTCCCACGAAATTAGGACCATTTATGAAAAAGGAAAGTTGGACATCGCCACAGGTTATCTCTTCTGTCAAAGAGATGCTTAGTTCATTTTAACAGATTTGTGCATTTGAATTTCTTTCCCAATAAAGTGGTTTCAAAAATTCGCAAAACGAGTATTGGGCAAGATAAATAAACTAAATGGTTCATTTATCCATAACCACTAATAGAAATAAAATCAATTCTCAAAGAAACCCTAGTTGCAATGTGGCTCAAAATGTCAAATTTTGTAGCAAAAATCGAAAATCCGATGTTATTTTGTTAGTCAGGACTTTAAAACAGCTATTAAAATAAGTTCTTCAAAGTTGAATAATTTTACTCCGGATTAAAAGATTTGGAAATAGAATTTACAAATTCTATTTGCATTTCCGTGAATTTTAGTCAAAAACTGTTCCCTTATTCAAAAATTCATAGTTATGCCCTCTAGAGAGAGAGTACCTACTACCTACCTATAAAATTTCCCCTATCTGTGATTTTTTGTCTAAGAAATTTGTATGGACAGAAATTCGCAGTTTATCAAAATGCCATAATTAGAGTAAAAGAATCAAAGTCAAACATCATTTCGTGCGTCTCATTCTCATAACATACTAAGTATTGAATACTAGGTCTGTTCGTGTACTTGTTCAAAACTACATGAAATCCACGAGATAGTAAATTATTTCCCTTTCCTATTTTGTTCGGGAAATTTGTAAGATCTTTGTTTTGTCAAAAATCAGTCGAAATCAAAGAATCACAAAACAAAATGGCCGTTGTTTAGTTTTAATTTTATTTTATATAAAGACTTGTTTTAAAGAAGGAAAATAACGAAATATGTTTTATTGATGTGTAAATATCTATGCCGCGCCGGCGGCGGTAAGGTACAATAAAAACGTCAACCTTATGTGTAATACATTCCGCATATGTACGAACATCTTAACCTTGAGTCCCGGCACTCCCAATTTTTTTTTTTTTTTTGAAGAGCGTATCTCTGTTAAAATTTGTCTGATCCAAATAAAGCAAAAAAGCATTCTTAAATTTTGAGTTTTTTGTTTTGAAATTTTTTTTGCAATTTTTTTAATCACAGTTATTTTGCAATAAATATTAAATAAACATTAATAAATACAAAATGCTTTTTCATAAAAAAACAAAACAAATAAATGAAATTTTAATAAAATATTGCATTTCCGTTTTAGGTCTTTTAGTTTCTCAGAAAATTTTAAATTTTGATTTAATTCTACTACTAATTAATAGTAGTAATTTTATATTAACAAAATGTTTACCTCTTTTTGCCCTTTTCTCATAAAAATGCGAATTATTTCGATTTCTGGAATAGAGTAGTTTTCATAAATTAAAAATTTCTCAAAAACTATGATCTAAAGCCGACTAAAAATTAATAAGAGCATTAAATACAAAAGGAAACTTGTACTACCGAAAAAAATCGGTCCTAATTTTTGTTTAAATATTTTTTTTTACAAAATCTTGAGTTCAAAAACTGATTTTTGACAAATTATAAGTTAAAACAACTTGATTTCAATATAAAATTTAAAAAAAATGGTTTCTGGCTTAAAAAAAACATATAATTTTAATATTTTAACTGTTTTCATACATTTTAAATGATCCCATTTTAAGTATAATTTTTTAAAAATTTAACCCTGCGAAAAGAGAGGCGAAAGAAAAAAATACCTCCCCCCCACTCATACAACTTTTTTCTTTAAACTTCCCAACTTCATTTCCCAAAGTATTGATCATTAATTTAAAAACAACTTGAAGACATATTCTTAATTAAAAATCAAAAAATACAATAACTTTTTGTAATTTATTTTAAAATTAAAACAACGCATATTCGTTTTATTTATTTTTATTTTTATTTATTTTTGACCACTAAAATGACGATTTCTGCCCACTGTGAGGCGTATCAGTCCTCCGCACTATCCATTACACCACGGGCTACTTCTTATTTCAGTAATTGCATTTATTTAATTCCGCCACTTTCATACCCTTTTTTGACAAAATGATTTTTAAGAAACAAAAATTGTCTGTGGTCTCCAAATCGATAGCGATAACGAAAAAGTATTAATAGAGAGTGTGATATCTAACACTATAGTAAAATTCTGACTGAAACCACAATGCAAAAATACCCATTAAATGTGTCACTGATTGCCAAACAAAAAAAAAATAAAAAAGCTACAATTATTAATTTCGTTCGTTGAACAGCGTAGGTTAGGTACTACAGAATAAAAATGAGAACGAATTTTTTCGTTTATGATTTCGTTGTTTCAATTTTTGTATGGACATTTTAGTTTCGCTTCAGCTGCGTATTACACTTATGCGAAAATAGAGGATAAGAATATTTTAAAAACGATTTCAGTGATTTGACTTATAATACAATTTGAAATGTTCTTAATCCACGCCTTTTTTTAAACTAAAAGAATTAAATACTTAATTTCTTTTGGTGGCTTAATTATTACAATGTTTGAAATCCGTCCTCTTTTTGTGTATTTTAGTAAGAATTCACACAAAATTCTTTTATTTTATCCTTCCACTTTCGTGGTCAGGTTTGTTAAAAAAAAAACTGTTATTATATATTTAAACAAGATTCCCAAATTATCGAATTTTAAAACTCCTTTTGCTTTTAGAAATAAAATTCTTGTATGTCCCAAAGTAATTGCGAAAATAAAAATTTTTTTATATATTTTATTTCATAAATTTTATTATATAAAAAAATAACAATAACTAACCTAACAACATTTGTTTTCTCTCTAATTTCAGGATACGGTTTGCACTCAAAATGGCTCTCGCGGTATCTCTGCGTAGGGCGCTACTAATGCTGCTCACTGCAACAATATTCATATTGGTTGTTTTATATTGGAACCAAGGTGCTTTGAAACATCAATCTTTCATAAGTACATTCGAAAAGTCAATTAAAAACCGAGCCGAAATGAATATGTATACTATGTAAGCTTCATTATACAAAGATATTTCTTCAATACCATCATCTAAAAACATTTTGTTTTTATTTTCAGACCATCCGAAAAGACCTGGACATACAAATGCGAAGGTGACAAATGTGTTCGATATCATTATCTCACCGAAACACCAAACGAAAAAAGAGTACCCTTCCTTAATTGTGCTATGACTTGTGGTGACATCAATATCTGGCCACATCCAACAATCAAATCAGCAGTTACTGCGAAATCTTTGAAATTTACTTCCGAAGATGTCATTGTCAGCATAGATACTCCATTCCATAATGTCGATACATTATTTCGCAGTTCATTTGATCTCTTTGTCAAGGACTTGAGGCACATTCAAAAACTAGATTTTAAAGATGGCGGAAGTAGTGTTAGTAGTATAGTAGTTAGTAATAGAAATACCAACACAAATAGTTTAAGTAATGAACAAACAACCCATGAGCATAGAAATAGTTTTGTACCCAATAAGCAACACCGAGAAAACTGTGATATTGATAGTTTTGAAATTGAAGTGGCGATTAAAAAGTCAGCCGACACAAATTTAGGATTCGAAACTGACGAAAGTTACAATATTACAACTTTATGTAAGTTAACTAACTGAGTTTTGGTTCTCTTGACGTATTTATTTATTTGTTTTCAATTCTTGCAGATGACCAAAGAAAGTTAACTGCCAAAATAAATGCTAACTCCTTTTTCGGAGCACGCCATGCTCTTTCGACCTTACAACAAATGATTTGGTTCGACGACGAGGACAATGTGCTTAGAATACTTTCAAAGTCATTAATAATTGACGCACCAAAGTTTCGGTAAAAGAAAATTGAATGCATTTGAAGATTAAATATTTGAGATTTTTTAATTTTTTGTTTTAGGTATCGTGGAGTCATGTTGGATACATCAAGGCATTACTTTTCAGTAGAGTCCATAAAACGCACTCTATCTGCAATGTCTCTTGCAAAATTGAATCGATTTCATTGGCACATTACTGATTCACAGAGTTTCCCTTTTGTGTCAAAGTTTTATCCAGAGTTAGCAGCACATGGAGCCTACTCGGAACGTGAAACGTACACAGACGAAGACATAAAAGAAATATCAACATTCGCAAAACTAAGAGGAATTCAGGTAAATCCTTAGTTCCCTTTTTTCAAAACGTGCGCATCGCACCGATGTAATCATTTAAAGGATATTCCGAAATTCTTCAATGCGTTAACATTATAAAAATCTTTCTAGATAGAAACCATTCCTTCACCTAATTTACTTTTATTTTTTATGAATTTATTTATTCTTGCCAGAAAAATTTTCCATGTCCATGCCTTCATGTGACAAAAAAAAAAACACGAGTAAATACGTTACTATCATTGTCTTTAGGTCATACCTGAAATAGATGCACCAGCTCATGCAGGAAACGGATGGGATTGGGGACCAAAACGAGGCCTTGGTGAACTGAGTCTCTGTATCAACCAACAGCCCTGGAGCTTCTACTGTGGTAAGCCATACATACAAAAAAAAAATCTTCAATATTTTGTCTCCAACCTATTCTCTTACAGGTGAACCACCCTGCGGACAACTGAATCCAAAAAATAACAACACATACCTCATTCTACAAAAGCTCTATGAAGAGCTACTAAATCTAACCGGTCCAACCGATTACTTTCACCTGGGAGGCGATGAAGTGAACTTAGAATGCTGGGGACAATATTTCAATGACACCGATTTACGTGAAATGTGGTGTGACTTTATGCTTCAAGCTCTGGGACGGTAAGTTGCTTTTCATCATAATATGAATGAGGCATCAGTTAGGTCCACATCCAACTTCATATTTGTGTTTGTTTAATGTGTCAGTCTGAAAATAGCAAACAATAACTCTCTGCCAAAATGGGTATCGGTATGGTCCAGTGGCTTGACAAACACCAAATGTCTTTCTAAAACCCAATTTGCCGTACAAGTTTGGGGTGGAAGTACATGGCAGGAAAACTATGATCTCATCGATAATGGATTCAGTTTGATATTCTCTCATGTTGATGCTTGGTATTTGGATTGTGGCTTTGGTAGTTGGAGAGCAACAGGTAAATAACCCAACCCAGTGAGGGTTTAAAGAAATGATTTTGCTTAAATATGAAGTGATTTAAATTGAGTAATCATTTCTGTGTTGTTGTTTGTTATAGGTGATGCAGCATGTTCACCATATCGAACGTGGCAGAATGTCTACAAACATCGACCGTGGGAGAGAATGCGTTTGGATAGATTCAGAATAAAACAGGTGAATAAGATTGTTATTGTCGTTGTATGAGTATTATTGAAAAATGTGATTTTGTCTTTTGTAGGTTCTCGGAGGCGAAGTTTGCTTATGGACGGAACAAGTCGATGAAGAACAGTTGGATAACAGGCTGTGGCCAAGAGCAGCTGCTTTGGCAGAAAGGTAATTATTAATTCATTTTTGTTTCTTTTGTCGTATTTTTTTTATATGGCACCGAGGGATTTTAGAGGTAATTAAACATTTCTAACGTTCATTGGGAAGTATTTTTAGAATGAAAAACTTCTATTCGTGACAAGTATCAGTTTCAGGAGATAATTCAACCCGAATGTGATTGTCATTTTTTTTGCAAGAATTGTGAGTAATTTTGTCCATTGTTGGTTTTGGTAATTCAGACATTCTCGCCGCAGAGTTAAAACATCAAAACATATACAAAGATGATGGGATTAAAATTCATCATATATCCCCAAAATCAAATTTTAAGACTAAAAACCATTAAGGGGAAAAGGAAACATTTTGCCAAGTATTTCATATTTTGTGCCGAAGGAACATAGAGTTGGATTCGAAAGTAAAAGTTGAAGTTGAAAAAATAAAACAAAGACATACATTTCGTATGTCTTTGTTTTATTTTTTCAACTTAAATGACAATTTTATGTTAAGTAAAGGGTGGGCCTTTTTAGTGGTTTCTTATTGAATCAAATTTTATTTTGACACTGACAGCTCTTATGCGCTCAAAAAATCCTTCAAATTGGTCGAACAATTCCCAATGTTCTTTTCATATGAAACTTGGTAATACGAAGTAGTTTTGAAAGAAATTTAAAGCCGACGAAGCGTTCCGTTACCTAAAAGAAGTAACATTAAGTACAATGTTGATGTGAATATTTTCATTTTTCGTTTACAATTTACTCTTCCCGTAGATTTTCATCAAATAATTGTTTCTAGTTTCAATAAAGCTCTAAATGACCTTAAGTTCATAGCAATTGTCGTTTCGTCCCGGGAATCTATTTCGGATTTATCAGTTGACTAGTGTGGATCAATACAATTTTTGTTCGGTTCAGGTCAAATGACATGACTTTTTTGACAAAATACAATGTGAAGTGTTAGTTTCAGGTATCGATATTGAGTGTACAACTGTACAATTCGAAAACTTCAAGTGGGATAAGAAATTTGCAAAGAAGATGAATGAACTGGAATTTAAAATGTCTGCAATCAAATCGGCTTTATTGAATCCATTTTCTGAACTCACATTTGGATTTTTTTGACCAGACAAGAACTCTGTGATATGAACATACATACTTGTCCATCTTCTAAAACTGTATTAAATATTATGCGTGCTAAAATTTCATTTGTGGGTGTAAAAACATCACTTTCATTTAGCTACACGTTGTTTTCCCATATTAACTTGCATTTCAAAATAATTCATAATATTTAGATCTCTTCGGCATACTTTAACAACATAACATAATTAGCTTGGTAAGAAATTGATGTAATTTACATTTATTGAAATCCGATCATCATCGATTTTCAAAAGTGCATTGACATGTTTGCCTATTTCATTATTGTTGAAAAGTTTCACTTTCATATTTATAGTGATTCGAAATTATGTTGACAATCTACAACGCCTTTAAATATACAATTATAATATCTGCCGGTGTTGTTATAATTATAACAAACAAAAGTACAACCATTCCTCCCATCATAGGTTTGTTGGTGTTCATGTTTTGCGTTTCTTGTACCACATTGTACTTTCGTCCCTAACCAAGAACGTACATTGCTGCGACATTTCGAACGCGTTCGATGTTGCGAAGTGGTGTTTCTTCAGAGGTAATATTTAAACTAAAGGCAACTGAATACGACCGACGGTCGTTCACCATCAGGCATAGTGAACCTACTGGAACAGGAATTAAATCACTATTTTCATAATTTTTTAGGTAAATAGTCAAAATTTTGGAAAAAAAATAGTCTATGACAATCGTTATATTCCATCTGTTTTTGAACAGTTACACTTTTTTTAACTTTTCTTAGGGCCAAAAATAACCGTACCTGCATACAAAATGTTGTTGCCGTTTTCTCAAAAATGGTTTAACAGATTTGGAGAATTGGATTTTAGAAGCAAATATAACGCTACCGTTCTTACTTTTTTTTGTTGGAAACCGTGCCTTACGATTTTATCAAAAATATTTCTGTCTGCTAAAATCAGGCAAGAAAAAAAATTACCAAAAAGGCAAAAGCTGTTATTAACACGTAACTCCCATAAAATCATTTTTTTTTTTTAGTTTTTTCAAGTTTCTTGTCAGCCAATCTGATTTAAAATAAATCTTTTGTACATACATCCATATGTGTGTATTGTATACCTACTTACACACATTTTATCAAATTTTTCAAATAAAAAAAGGTCCGGATTCAAAGAAAAAAATTCTAATTATTTTTTTTTTTAAATTCGATATCTCAGAAACATTAAAAAACAATTTATTTTGTGTACCAGCTGTTTTCTGTTTTTGTATTCTGATAACCCGCGAAATCGCTTAATTTGGGAAATATCCTTTTATATTTTTAAAAACATACCAGGATTAAGTATGTAGATAACTGCGGGAAAAATTAACACATCGAGTTTAGGCGTAGTAAAATAGAAATCTCAAAAATTGAGTTAAAATATAAGTTTTTTTTGTGTTCGTTTACTCGCAACATTCACATTTTATTTCTTTGCAAATTAATAAACAATGGACATCATATTTCTAATCAATAAGTTGGGACTTTTGAACACAATTGATACTAAGTTGCTGAACAATATCTAAAAGTGCCTTGATCACATCACTATCGGATCCTAAATAAAAAAGAAAATAAAAAAACTTAATAAAAAATAATTAATAAATTAGAAAAACAACTTACCACTCTGAAGAATACTTAAGGGAATCACTCCTCCGGACAAACCACTAATAGATGAAGTGGCAACCGAAGAGGCAGTAGATGCGGTAGAAGTAGCAGTTGCTATTGGTGCCGAGAGGGTTGGCGGATTCATTTTACTATATCCTGAATTATAGTTCTTAGGTTTTCCAGGACAATTTCCTTCGCATGGTTTGGCATCAGCATAGGTTTGTCCGTAATGTTGAACAATAACTACATTATGGACAATATTTTAAATTACATTTTTAAAATTAAATTAGAAACACGTATTACCTAGCAGGCTAACGATGGCTCCCAGCTGAATAGCAAAGAAATTCATTATTGTTTCTTAGGAGTAATTTTTGTTTTCGAATAAACTTGAAGGTCTATTTATTTATTTAAAAAAAATACATTCTCATATATTTTGTAAAAACAATGTCGTGACAGACTGTCACGTATACTAATAATCTTCATTAATTTTTATTTGGTTAAAATAAATTAAAAGAAATTCGTGACACAGAAATTGAACTTCCAATGGCCTTTCGATCATTAAATTAAAATTTCTTAATGAAAATAACTATAGAAATAGTCTTAATATTATGTTATTTCTTTAAGGAGAACGATATCGCCTTAACAATAATAAAATGTATTAATAGGACTTCATCATTTTTAACGCTGGTGTGTGAACTTTCTTAACCCCAACATGCCTTTTTCCAGGCATCACTTCTGCTTTATCTGAACTTTTTAGCGCGTTCTTTATTTCATCTTGTCTTAAACGATCAATGCGGATTTTCACTTTGTCTAAACATAATAAAAAATCAAGTAACGCCATCAAGTTTAGACAAAGTAAAAAGATGCCCTGGTTTTGAAATAGTTTACCAAGCAGCCTTTAAAGTAACATCAAACATTGAGTTCAGACAAATCAGCAGGAAGCCATCGTTTTACTTTGTATCAACTTATTAGCGTTGCTTATAAAGATAGGAATTTTGGGGCTAAAATAGTTTTAAAAGCAGCTCTTAAGTAGTAGTAGCCTGTGCATAATGGTTAGTGCGTTCGGCTAGCTACGCCGAAGGTCTAATGTTCGATTCCCAGCCTATGCCACCTAAAAAATAGAAAAGTTTTTCACGGGTTACTGCCTCTTGCGAGGAATTGACAAATCCTCCAAGAGTATCTCTTGTCATGAAAAAGAGCTTCTCACCCTAGCCGTTCGGATTCAGCAGAAAATTGTAGGTCGTCCCCTCTATTCCTGCCAATAACATGCATACAGGAATGGTTGAGAGTTGTAAGTTACTAGGCCCTGGTTCTAGACGAGCTGTCGCGTCGACCAAATTAATTTATTTTTTAGCTCTTAAATTAAAAAGAAAAATGAGGAATCCGAAAATTTAAGATAAAGCTGCTGGGATTATTGATATAAATGTAGATAGGCATTAGTTTGGTGACAATTCTATCAAAGGAAATTGCAAATGTTGTTAGATTATTTTTGAAGTAATTTATCAACTTTTTTCGAAAAGATTGTTTTCTTTGATAAAGATAATGAGCGTTAAGTCGAAAAGTCACTTATGTACATACATACATATGTAAATTACAGCTACACACACTCAGTAGAATGATTCAAATGTAATACATTATACATAGGTACTAACTATTTTATTAATATTAAATTTAAATAATAATAATAAATAAAAATTTAATATTAAAATTAAAATATTTATATATTTTTTTTTAGACTTTGGACTGATCCAGATGACGAACATGATATGGATGCTGTACCAAAAGAAGTATTTGGAAGAATGTCTGTTTTTCGTAACCGCTTAGTTGAATTAGGCATTAAAGCCGAACCAATTTTCCCAAAATATTGCGCGCAAAATCCTGGCGAATGCCTGTGACCTTATTAAAAACAAATACGTTGAATGAAACGTTAAATAGAAATAAAACTATTTAAAACAAAAATCAAGCATAGAAAACAACAAGAACACAGATCAGAATAATTAAAACAAATTTATTAAGTTTTTTTTTCTGTTTTTTCTTTTCAAATTTATACGATGTATGTATTTCTGTTTTGAATCATATTATTTAGTTTTTACTCTAATTATGGTATTTAAAGTTTTGTATGTTTTCTGTTTCAATCTCAGTGCTTGGTTGTAAATCTTTAATAATTATAAGTAAGTTAATTAGAAATCTTATTTGCAAAAACAACAAACAAATTTTAAAAACAACTGTCTAGGTTTTCATATCTCACCTAAATTGCAACAAAAAAATTAACAACTAAAATCAAAAAAATAATATTAAAATATGCTTCTTCTGTTTGTTTAACTAATCATCATTTGAAAATTTATTAGTTTAAGTAAGGTGTTGTAAAATCAAACAATTTCATTCTATTTTATACATATACTGATCGTCAATAGAATAGGCTTTGACAACAAAATTTGCTTTTTTTAAAAGTGTCTCACAGTCTTCCTTTTTGCTGCCAAAAAACAAACATTAAACCAACGTCATGATAATTTAAATGTTTTATCAATCGATTCGAAAAGATAATGTTTCAAAAGAGTCATGGTTTGAATATGATTATTAGTTTATTACTTTTGAAACTTATATTCAATTTATATAACTCAATTTATAATTACATTCGCATTAAGCCAAATTCTAATAAACAACAATTAACAACATACATATGGCTTAATGTGGAAAATTGCGGAATTATTGGGACAGTAAATCACTCAACGCCGTAGCCCGTGGCGTAATGGTTAGTGCATTGGAATGTTACGCCGAAGGTCTTGGGTTCGATTCCCAGCCTATGCCACCTAAAAACGGAAATGTTTTTCATGGGTAACTGCCTCTTGCGAGGAATTGAAAAATCCTCCAAGAGTATCTCTTGTATCTCTTGAAAAAGTTCTTCTCACCCTAGTCGGTCGGATTGGACAGAGAGAGACAGAGATTCTATTCCTGCCAATAACACGCACTCAGGAATGGTTGAAAGTTGTGAGTCACTAGGCCCTGGTTCTACATGAGCTGGCGCGCCGAACAATTTATTTTTAAATAACTCAACAAACACGCCTATTATCTTCTATATATGTATATAAATTAAAGTTTGGTTTTGTGTACGTTCGCTAACCAGCCAAACCGGTTGACCGATTTTCTTAATTTTTTTTTTTTTAATTAAAGAGGAATAAAAGTAGAAGGTTAAGGACAAAAAAAAATTATAAAAAATTTCAACACATTCGCTGCAAAACAAATAAAAAAAACTATTTTTTTAACGCCCTGCGAAGCGGGCTTTGGTTTTGCTAGTGCATTATAAAGTTCTTATAAATAATGTATTATTATTTAACTGGTAAGTTAAATTGTCAACCCGATTTCAAGATTTCTTTTTTCTCAAAAAACTTTTTATAAATCTAGCTTCCTAACTTTCGATATAAATTAATTAAATCCCAACAATATTTAAAATTAAATAAGTGATCCTATTCAAATGACCCATTTTAATAAAGCTCATTTTCTTGTATACCTTAAAGTCGAGAATAAAACATTAACATGGTATTAAAAAAAAAGCTTTTTCCTAAGCTTTTCTTTTGTTTGTTGTTAAAACTCTGAGCTTAAACTATTGACCGACAGTGTAAACCTTGCTTAAAGCTCTAATATTCTAGTATTCAAAAGAAATTAAAGAAATGCAGAAGTCTTATTTAATATAAAATCGCAATTGGCAACACTTAAGTCGAGTTTATATAAATAAAAAAAATATATTTACAGTAACAATTATTGCAGTGCAACAAAAATAAAAACAATAACAGCAAGTATTCAATTTCAGTTCATTCAGTCTTCCAATTGATCTTTTTGTTTAAATAATTGAAAAAAAAATTAGTATCACAAGTATTATAAATATGTTTATATTTTTAAATAATTATATTCCACAGTAATTTTTGGGTGTCTACTAAGTTAAACAATATAATAGTACGGTAAAATTCATCCCCATCTGAACACAATGTCAGAAGCTTGAAGCAATCTCAAAGAAATTTCGAGCGTTGTTCATAAATTTAGACTTATTCATCATATACATTATGTATTTAGGCCAAAACTTATTGCCGAAACAATTCTCAAATGCGAGTTAGTCTTAAAATTTCAGCAAACCAATAGGAAAGAAAAATCAATTTCAAATGAATTCTATTAATGATTTTTAGCAAAAATTAATGTTTCAAAAAAAAAAACTACAGATTGAAAATTACAACTTTACATTCCCATGCTTGTTTTTTTTTTTTTTTTTATTAGATTATTTGATAAACAATATTGTTGTCTATCCCTTGTGTTCGCACACACTTTGTGATTGAATATTTGCCGTGAAAATGATTGACCTTATACATTTTTTATTTCAAAATATGTAGTTGAGTATTGTTAGCTTAGTTAGAACAAAAACATTAGCGCAAAATTTTAAACGTTTTAGTACAATGTTAAAGCCATTTTATCATAGTAAAAATGCTTTAATATCGTACTAAATCGTTTAAAATTTTGCGCTATTATTTTTAAAACCCTCTAAGTTTATATTAAAGCATCCAAAATATTTCGATAGGGTAAAGCCTTTTCATTAATTTAATTAACAAGACAGCTTATAAATTTTGATACTGACATTAATATAATTTGAAAATTATTATTATTTTAAGTACGATTAAGTTTGGGTACGAGAACTGAAAATTTTTGTTACTATAGCCGTGTTTCTTTGAAGGTTGCAAAATACTCATGACTAGATGAAAATTATAATATAGTACTATAATTTACACATTCTCCCATATGCGAGTAGATGAGCAGATTAATTTAGTTACGCACCAAAATATCACTGTTCACATAACTAAGTAATTATATTATCTACCGTATTTTTGAAAATCTCAGTAACTCGCTGCCAGAATTTACAAAAACAAAATACATGTGTTTAATAGGTGCTCAACAAAGTTTAATAATTGCGGGTCTCTGAGATTTACAATTTACAATAATAATATATTTAGAAGTGGATTCTCTCTTCCAATGGTCTCTTTTGAAACCTGTGTTGACTTGAACGACAATGAAAACTCGGAATATAATCACCCCGATTACAGAATCGAGACTGAGGCTCAATTTCGACATATATGTATTTACTATGAGCGAAATGTCAAAATTGACTCGGATCTCCGCAACTCGTAGAGCGAAATTATAAATGTATATTATTTAGTAAGTGACCGCCAAGAGGCTAAGCATAAAATGTATAAGAAAAAAGAAGGCAATAATCAGCCTTATTACGAATTCCATCGTAATCGGAAACTTGTTACGAATCGACGAAAAAAAACTATCACAGATTCCATTGTAGTGGAAAATCTTCATCATAACGAATGGATTCGGTGATAGATTTTTTCGGAATTCGAAAAAAATTCCGATTACGATGGAATTCATGATAAGGCTGATTACAGTCGCTCAAGTAATTCTAAGATATCGTTAGGATAAGACCAATATTTTAACCAAAAATTATAGTCTCAAAAAATTTTTATTCAATTCCCTCCAAAGCTCATCCTTCGGATTCTGTTATTAGGGTGAATACCTTCTATGTGTACTGTTCGTTAATACAACCAGAGGTCATCTAACTTTCTTTTACTAAATTCAACAAAATTTAATAACAATAATTGTGGTTTTTCATTTTATTTTGATTCAATTTAAATGTTGTCATGGATAAATATTTTGTGAAGCATTTTGTATGTAATCCTACTAACATATTTTGCAGCTTGAATTTAGTAACGAAATCAGTTATAACTGCGATGTTATGTATGTTATGCGAATGTTATCCCTGAATCGTCCTTGTCCAAATACGACGCAGTGCACCCAAATAATAAGGTCGATTTAAAAAAATTGTTGGTATTCAAATTAAAATCAGTAAATTTTAAATTTAGTATTAACTAAAAGAAGCAAATTTATCTACAACCACAATCTTGAAATCTATATTTTTTTTATAATTGCAGATTTCACAGAATTTATGAACAATTAATTGAAAATCTCATAAAAGTGTAATAGATTGCTACTAACGAAGAAATTTCTATTTGAAAATGGCTAGTAATGTACTTATGAGTATCCAATTGCCATCTCCAAACGAATACGGTCATTTTAGATTATCTCATCTTTCTATGTAAAAGTTCTAGTACTTTTAAATTTTATAACAAAATTTATTACCGAATAGACACAATAAATGCCTATTTCAGAAAAATTGACAGTTGAAAATTTTTGTTTCTTATTTTCGAAATCCGATTCTTCGAAATTCTTTAATATGGAATTTTACTATTCGGGGTTTTGAAATTGGGGATTTTCTAATTCAGGATTTTAAACCCAAATTTATTCAAGCGTCAAAAATAAAATAAACGAAATAAGCCAAACAGATAAAGTGTATAAAAATATATATTAAATAAATATAAAAACAAAAAATATTTTTTTAGTATTTTCTAGACAAATCTAATGGTTTATCTCTCATCTACATAATATAATCTTTAATTCAAGCCAACAAAGATATTTTAAATTTGAAATACAAAAAACATAATTAAATTATATTTGTATTCATTTCAAAGTAGAAACATAATGTATTTATCGAAACAGAAGGCATCAACATGAAAAATCTATTCAAACTTTCCAAACGCACATATATTTCTAATATTAAATGTTTCAATATTAGATGTTTTCAACACACGATTTTAAAATAACCTTAAAGAGATGTAAAATTATATAAAAAAAATTATATAATTAAACACATTTAATTGATGAAATGAGTGTTTAACTTTTCTGTTTATTTGTATTTTTAGTGATTGCACTGGTTGTGTGCATTTAAATATTTTATAAACATAAATCTTTACACATATATATGAATTTTTGAGTGATACCATGTGACCTTAAAGTAATATTGTAAAACAAATGGTTATTTAATGCATTATGTATAAAAAAAAATAATTGTATAAACTAGATGAAAAAAAAAATGCCGAACATTAAAACAGAAATATAAAATTCCCATTTGATATTAAAAAAATAAAAAACAAAAAGTGTGTTAGATAGATAGGTTTAAAAATTGTTTATAGAACATAAACAAATATTAATATTACTATTATTGAATAAAAAAGTATATATGTATACATTAATATATATTGTGAACATTTTTTGTAATATTTTGAAAGTGAACTAAAAAATAATGATGTAAACCATTAAAAAAAATTATATAGAGAAGTGTTAGTTTATTCCAGAGTTAAAATAGTTTTTCTTTTTTTTATTATTAAATGTACTTAACGCATTTCTCTTCTATTGATGAAGTTTTTTTTAATATTAAATAATATTAAAATTATTTAAGTGCTCCTTTATTTAAAATACCCTAATATACTTTTGTAAATAAATTGTTTGAAGATAGATGAATTTGTAAATAAAAAGTAATGAATTAAAAGTTGCAGATGTTTTTTTTTTTTAATTCAACGTAGACAATTTGACACTATTTTTGACATTGTAGACAATTATTCATAAAACAAGATTTTTTTAGTTTTGGCTGCTAAAAGTATAATCTTATAAAAATGTACATATGTGTTTTAAAGCAAAACAATTATTTATATTCATCTTTTTCGGAACAATCACATAGGCCATGTTGAATTCGAAGTGAATAGTGTCGTATAGATGAAGAAGGTTTTTAGATAATGCTAGTTGTGTGCGAGAAAAGTATCACGCGATAAAATATTCATGCGATAAAAGTTGCATGAGAGAAGAGTATCATGCGAATTGTAGTGCAAAGAAGAAAAAGACAACAGGGTAGGTAGGTAGAAATGGCGGCCATGAGCGCCTAGCCTGTGACCCAATTAGCGCTTGATTGCGCTAAGGTAAATTTTCCCAAAAACATGGCCAAAATTATTTTTTGTGTATTTTCAATTTATTATTGCATAAAAACATTAAAAACAGTTAGTTTTTTTGTAACCAAAAAACAATTTTCAACTAAATATAGAACCAAATTTGACCAAAAAAATGCAAAAAGTATAAAAATGGTATTTTTGAAATTTGGGGTTTTCTCACAAGACTAAAAGGCATAGGATTTCTTGTATTTAACAATTTTTAATACAATATTTATACATACAATTTGTTTAAAAAGAGATAATGAAATAAATTATAAATAGTAATAAATAAATAAACATATTATAAAATATAAATAAACAAATTATATAACCATTATTCAATGACTTTGGAAACTCAAACCAATTCTGCTAGCTCAACCTCTGGTTCTATTAAAAACTGAAGATGAAAGGCCCGTTTTTGTTTTTGGGATTAGTTTTCTTAAGTTGCTAATAAATGGATCAAAAGAAACCAAAAGATTATGAAAACATCTTCCACATTTTGCTGTCTTGAAAACTTTCTTGCGAAGCTTTCTCCAAAACTTTTAATGCCTTTGTTTCGGGATTCTTGTGCTTCTTCGCCGACCTGCCCAATTGGAGGATAGCTTCTGATATAATTTCAGGACTGTAAATTAAAATTTTATGCACAGTTGTGGGCATATTATACCATGGGTACAGTTCAACAAACAAATAAGCGGTATCAAAGCAATATTCTTTAAATCGAACTATTTGAATGGGAAATCCACTCGATATTGTTAATAGAATAACTCGAAATCAGCATATGATATCTTCATTTATATTTGTTATTTCCGACGAAGTACCAGAATCTTGGAAAAATCGACGGGCAGTGTTGCCATCGTTCGTACTTCCATAACCAGGTAACATCTTTGATTTGAAGTGGTTTCCGTAATTGCATTACAAACCTTTCCGTCAATCATTGTAAGCAGCATTTTATGCTTAACTAGAATGCTTCCATTTATATGCTCAACCATGAGCTCTACATAAAAACAGAAATTCCCTTTGTAGCCAGTTTGAAATTTGCCTAAAAAAGTTATTGTAATTTCTGGAGGGACTCAATCATCTCCTTCTGTGAGCATGAGCAAAATCACTCAAAATTATACTTGTTTGCTTTGAAATCTCAATATTGGTTTCATTTTTCACCTTTTCTTCCAAAAAATTGATTTTTTCTGCCATTTCACGAGATGTGCAACTTCTTAAATAATCAGATAGCTGATTTCTTGAAAGAAGAATGAAACTTAATCGCGATCCTGTGTAATATTTGATCTTTATTTCGGAGAGTTCGATGAGGTCGTCAAAGAATGGTTTACCAAATGACTGTAATCTCATTCTGGATAAACGGGACATTTGCAGAGAAAGTGAGCGACTATTTCCTTTTTCTGCTGGTCCCCACAACTACGACAGTGAGTATTGTGAGGGATTCTCAGCTTTGCCGCATGCTCTCCTAAGGCCCAGTGTCCAGAACAGGTTGCAACGATCCTGGCTATGTCTTGCCTTGGTCTGCAAATTAATTCATTTGTTCGGGATTTGTTATAGGTGGGCCAAATAGTTCTAGAAATAATGCAATTTGTTAAACTGCCTAACCTGTGGGGTAACTAGCACAATGAAAAAAGAAATGGTTATAGACTGCCACTGTAACCCTGCTCCTATACGTTCTGCAACTCTCGCATCGATAAAGTTAGTCGAGAAACGATTAAAATTGAAACAAATTATATGAGTTTTGTTCCATTTTTCAACTTTTCTCGACCAATTTTTTCGATTCAAGAGTTGTAGAACGTATAGGATAGGCATTGTTTGTTTTATGCCTCATCACGTAAGATGAAAACGATCGCACCATATCTTTTTTCCACAATTGCTATTTCTATAATATATGTAGATATCTTCAAAATGCTTTAAAAACGTGATATGTTAAAAATTTATTTTTATCTAAATAATTATTTATGATAAATACAATCATTAAAAAATAAATATATTACATTTAACAGTAGCTTAACTACTTGTATCTGTTAACTGCAGCTTCAGGTTTTACTAAACTGTGCGTGAGGATTGTATTTGTTATTGCATCTCGATTCGTATAATATCTGCAATTGGTCATCCAAATCGAATAAACAAAACGTGATTCAAAGTGGTCATAGATGCGTGTTAGCAATATCTTATTTTAAACATTTAGCATCAAATAATACCTAATTATAAACTATCCTGGGCGGACATTATATCGGTAGATATATGTACGAGTAAATAGTATAATGCAAGCACCTAATCGAATTTTGAATTGAAGTTAGCTAAGTCAGTTGTTAGTTCGACTTAATCGGAATAGATCAGATCATAATATCGGTTTAAAGAAGAATTAAAAAAATTGCGTGACTAGAAACAAAAAAAATGCATTAATTTTATTTTAAAAGCATTTTGGGTTATTGTTAAAATGAGTTTATTTTTTATTTTTTCGGTTTTTATGCTTCCTTTAGGAGCAATGTCTTACTTTAACAGTAAGTTTTGAAATATAACAATGCGTTTAATAAAAAAATATTTCTCAATGTTTAGTGACTGCCTATAGGCAAATGCCGCCATTATACATTTTAGATGATTATGATATGTGTTTGGATAGTAAAAAGCCATCGTCTTATTGTTTGGTTATTGGACAAATTGTACCAAATGATACTTCAAGTCTTTGGGAACAAATTTCAGTAAGTAATCTAATTTATATAGATATATGATTTTACTTACCAATTTAAATTTTTGATGTATGCCGAGGGTAAGGTAAACGAAAAACGTGTGCCTTACGTATAGCACGTTACGTGTCACCCGTACACGGTACGATATGTAAACCGAAATTGTGCACTCCTGCGAACGTAGATCTTAACCGTGAGTCCCGGGACTCACACATATTTTTTTTAGATTTGCTAGAGGCATTCCTTTTAACAAATGTGTAATCATTTACATCTAACCTACAATTTAAAATATAAAATCTCTAACTCAACGCGAATGAAGTTAGTTTAAAAATTATTGCAAAGTTTTGATTCAACAATCACCAAAGAAGACTAGTAAATAGAAACGTTTTAAAATAAATCTGTCCGTTAGGTTTAAATAATCTAGAACTTCTTATAAAGGGAGCTACACGAAAAATATATACATATATAAATAATAATGAATTATGGCCGTTTTGTTAATATCATTTTTATTACATTACAGGGGGTGTTGTGCATAAGATGTGACAAAAGGCTATGGCGAGTAGATTGGGTCAAGACAAGAAAAAAATCGTACGGAAAGGTCTATATCCCCCTGTTTAGGTGTTAGAAACAATTTTCTAAAAAATCGAAAAAATGTTATACTTTTTTTTGAAGCCAATCCATCATTTAATTTAATTTTTTTTTAAATCTTGTGAGCTATGAAATGGGCGGTTTTCTCTTGGTTTTTGCTATCTCGAATTTAACCCAATTTTAAATAATGTCTTGATGTATACTGTATAGTCCTTAATACTTTGAATTGGTCCATATTCCTATCTCAGATATGCTCGCAGCCCCCTGAGATGAATTCGTAATGGCCGCAGCAGACAGAGCCTCCAAATACTTCCTATAGTAAAAAAAATTAAGAAAAGGATTTTTTTTTTTCATTTATTTGTTTCTAATTGAAATTATAACATATGTTTTATTTTGATGATAGTTTTTTAGCACATTTTGATTTTGTAAGATCTTTAATTTTTTATTTGATTGAGCTCAATGCGAGTCGTCAATTTGGCTGTAATCCATGATTTGGTTGTTTGTTTTTTTTAATATCCGAAAAACCTTGTTAACAATATCCCTAATATACATATATATGTACATATGTTGAAAACATTAGGAGATATTTTATTGCTTTGTTTCGAAGATTGAGATATGCCTTCACTTTCTTACAACCAAATCGATACTGTTTCCAGACTCAGAACATTTAATGACTATTTGAATTTCATCTGGAATTTAATTACCTGAAATTATTATTTGGCGTATACATATCTATTTCATCAAAGTCTGCTTGTCTCGATTCCATAAAGTAATGTTGAAGTTCGGCTTAGAGTGTCTTAAGATAAGCAATAATGTGCTGTTGAACGCTTGAGGTAATGTTTTCTTCTGCACTGTGCAAAATTTTGATGTAGTTTGCTCTTTTATTATTTCTAAATTGATAAGGTTTTGCTATTGATTGTCGAAATGAGTCTACCGCGTGATTATTAAAAAAATATATTTAAAATAAAAATGTAAAAAAAAATTGGAATAATATTTTCTTCATTAAGAGCTGATTTATACTTATCCCAGTGTAAAAATGTTTTTAATAATAAAGGTTTAAATTAAATAGATACTTATCAAAAAATGTAATTTCTTATGAAAAAAGTAGCATCAAAATCTAAAACTAGTAGGTAGGTACTCCAATTACTTAAAAAAAAAACAAATGTAAATGTTTTTTTTAACATTTTGAGTTTGAAAATAATTTTTACTAAAATTATGCATCAAAATAACCTTTAAAACTTTAAAAAAGCTATAACATAATGTTGTAAGTTTTTTCGTTGATTTTTAATCAAATCGCAAAGCAAAATTTGCTGTTCTTCAACATCATTATTTGAAAGAGAAATTTCCATTTTAATTGCGATATATACACACATATGTATATGTACATATATATGTACATACATAGGTAAGGCAAGTTATGGATTCGTTAAAAAATCGAACTCGAGATTTTGGTTGAATGATAGACAAGTCGATAAAAGTGGCTCTCGCAATTCTGTCTGTCCGTCTGTCCTTTCGGCTGTAGCCTAGGCCGGTGGATCGATTTTCTGTAAACTTGGTACTTAGCGTATTTTGGGCATTCCCCCCACACGTTTTTTCATTTTTTTAAGGCCAAAAATTATGGTACCTGCCGTACAATTTTTTGTTTAACAAAAAAATGAAAATCTTATTTTTCTCAAAAACGTACCCACAACTTAAAAAAAAAATCCAGTAATTTTTTTAAAAAAAGGATACCATTTAAAAAAACATAGAACCATTTTTTTGATTTTCTCAAAAATGGTTGAACTGAATTTAATCAATTTTTTTACAGAGAATTTTTCTAAAAGTTTAAAAAATAATGCAAACCAATTTTTTTTTTTTGATTTTTAAAAAAAGCTTCAAATTTTTGTTTTGGGATCTTAATAATTCCAAAATGACTTGGTCGATTTTTATTAAACTTGGCATGCAGCTGTTTTTTGACATTATATAGCAGATTTTAAATACAAATTATTCTATACCTATATATCCAAAAATAACAGTACCTCCAACACAAATGTTACAAAACCGGTATGGAAAATCTCATTTTTTTCTACTATGATTTTGATTAAAATTTTTATGTGAGCTAATATCAGTACGATCTGCTATATTATTGGAAAAAAATTATCTATCGATTAAAAATGGTATCTCTCATAGAACAATTTTTTTGGTTTTCGACTGTTGAACCGATTTTTAATAAAATTTTTTGAAAAGGAGCTTCTAATAAATTGGAATAATATGGCGTACCTACCATTTTTTTTTTCTTTAAAATGTTTTCAAAATTTTATGTATAAAACTTTATTTTTTTAAAAAACCGCTCCAACCATTTTAAAATTTTGTTCTCATAAATTGATATTTGCGTTGGTGTGAAAACAGATTCAGAAGTTGTTTAATTAATTTATTTTTTATTATATTGATTTTTTAACAAGTTTTCAGTCTAAAGTGTAAGTACCATGTATACCTACTTTAAAACCACAGTGTGATCGCAGATGTGATTTTTTAGCTTAGCTTAATCATTTAAAACATTCTCAAATACACTTTCAGCAAACAAGGCTTTATGACGTTTCTACAATATTATATGTGTTTTTTTTTTTTTTTCGCAATCAATTTTGTGCTTTTGATGATGCAGGCATATATTTTTTCACCCGATTCACCCGATTTAAATATGAATAATAAGAATAAAATTAATTGATTGAACCTTATTTTTTGCAAATCTTTAATCTTAAAAAAATTATAAAGACTTTTAAAAGATGTTTTTTTTGAAGAATTTTTCAGCAGTTACGAAGCGCCATTTCCGACATGATTATCTATACTTTGGGGTTTGCTTGAATCCTTGTAAAAATCTTATACATCCATTTAGTACATTTCGTAAAGATATGCTCTACTCTGGTAAAATAAAAGACACAGAGGTATATTTTACCCATTTTTTTAAAAGTAATTATTTAATTTTTAAAAATAATTTTTTGAATTTCAGCTAATTGAATACTTTAACGATATAAATAAAAGAGAATCTGACAATAGAATTATTTATGATAAAAGTATTAATACATGTCTTAATTATAAATTTGGTAAACAGTATGAGCTGCAAGTTCGATCATTTGTTCAATATTGTGTTCAAAATACCGATCCTGAGAATTTTGATGGTGTGGAAATTGCATTTTTGAGCCTGGTTGGAATGTTGTCGATTTTAGTTTTAATCTCATCAAATTATGATCGCATATTAAAACACAGGCAGCCATTAAATATGCAAGGATATAATTTTTACAGACAGCGCTTACAAACTAGAAGTGGGTTAACATCACTTTAAAACCACATAATATCGACGACGGTTAAAATGCAGAACCTCGTAAGGCAAAAATTCTAATTTAAATTCAACTAATCATAAAATCAGAGCCACCTTTTGGCAATTTCAATGTAACAATGTTGTTCCGAACATTTTTCAGAAAAAGGCAGAATTCAAATCGTCATACAAAATTTGGGAGTTTTTTTTTTAGTTCTGAAAAGAACATGCAAAAGCGCCTTACGAGCTTCTGCACTTTTACCGTCGATATGTAGGTATATATGCAGTACGGTAGTTTAAAAAAAAAACATTTTCTTTCAGACGAAACAATTTTGACATCATTTTCATTATTTCGAAACTACTATCGATTAACTGTGCCATCACGCGGAGAAATGGCACGAGATTTTAGATTTTTGGAAGCTTTCAGGTTTTTTGCTATTATCTTGGTAGTATTTGCACACGTTCTTCTACTGTTAAAGGCAGTTCCAACACTAAATACAGAATTCGCAGAGAAAACCTTTTATAAACTTGGATCAAATATCTTTATAAACGGCAGTGTAATTATTCAGATATTTTTAGTTATGAGCAGTTTTTTATTGTGTGTGAATTTTCAAAAAACCATGGCTTCTAAGAAACCTGGTATCTCAGAGTGGGGTAAACTAATTCTATATCGATATTTAAGGTAATTTTTATTTTGTATCTATAAATAATTGATTTTAAATTCAGACATTTTCATTTTATCAATCGCTTTTAGATTAGCACCGTCATTGGGTTTTGTAATTCTTTTGAACGCGTCAATATTGCCAAGATTTCAAGATGGACCATTTTGGAGACATGTCACTGAACCAGAATATATACTTTGTAGAGAAACATGGTGGCAAAATTTATTGTTTATCAACAATTTCACATTGAGGAAAAGTGTTTGTTGAATATTATATTACATTAATGTATACCTACTTATGGGATTTTTTTAATTGTTAATTTTTAATAACTCTTCATATACATATAGTGTCTCCATCAAACCTGGTATTTAGCTGCGGATTTTCAATTGTACGTAATTTTGTCTGCTGTGCTCATCATAATTGCTAGGTAAGAAATTAGAAATTTAATTTGTGTTTTACCAGTTTCTAACCGATTTCTAACCAACTTGGATTTGAGCTTATTTGTATTAAGATTAAATAAGACGGTGTGAATTGAGTTCATTAAATGTCGATAAATAATTTAAAACATCTGTTAATTTCGTATTGTGTTCAAAGTTTGTGAAAACTTTCGTTAGGATTCCAGCTTGAAACTTGAGTCCTTCAACCCTGAACTTGAACGCTTTAAAAGCTACTATTTTTTATTTTCAAATTAAGTGCTTCCATATGGGTGGTTTAAGAGTCATTAGTTTTTTTTTTTTAATTTTATAACGGTCATTTTTGATTACCAAAAACATTTTGGACTAAAATCTAATCAATCAGCAGTGGTGTCCCCAACTCTAGCGCTTCTTAACATTTGACTTATTTTCTTAAAATAAATTGAAAACGAAACAATATACATAATGCTGGACTTACACGACGAACAAAATGCCATTATTTTGGCCATATTCTATGCCATAAGTGTTTTATGACATAAAATGGGTGCATAATTGCAGAAAATATGGCGATTTGTCAGTCGTGTAAGTTCAGCATATAAAAGAGTGACAGAAAATGATCAACTCCCATTTAGGCGGATGGGTAATTTTCTAAAAAGAAATAATAATTTTTAATCAAGTTGTGTACCTAATTGAGTAATTTATAAAAAAAAATAATTTTTAAACTCAAAATATTTATTAAAAAAATTATTTGTTCGAACTGATTTTTTTCATAATTTTACGTTAATGCTAATATTTTTGTCTTATTTCTATTATTTTTAATTTTCTAAATCGAGGTAATTCTTGTTTTCAAAAATTGCCCTGTCGATTTTAATGAAATTTTGTACACAAGATCATCTCTGATAAATCAAAAAAAAAAACAATTTTATATTAAAAAAAATCAGAATTATTTTTTGAAAATTCGATATTTCGAAAATGAAATCATTTTATTTCAAAATTAATATTTTTTACTCCACATTAATATAGGCTAAAAATGGCGTACCAATTTTTTTTTCTTAAAAATGTTTTAAAATTTTGTATATATGATTTTTTTTTTTTAAACCGGTCGACGGTTTTTAAATTTTTTTTTCTTTTAAATTGAGATTTGTGTAAGAAATCAGATAATGTACATTGCGTTGGTGTCAAAATAATTTCAGAATTGGTATTATCAATTTATTTCTAATTATATTAATTTTTTTAACAATTTTTCAGCCTAAAGCGCACAATATTGTCAAAAAACGTCATTTTCAGGCCATTGTCATAGCAACCATCTGAATATTAAACTGTCAGACTTTGGAACAAAATCTGCCACACGTGTAAACCGTCAATTTTGCATTGTATAAGGTATATGGCTATTGTCAGCTCAATTTTTAGAGCTTTGACAGATTTGACAATATTCTTAAATCTTATAATCGTCAACACCAAAAGAAACATATAATATCAAAAACGTCTATTTCCTATCCTAATATGGAAATATTATTCACTCCTTCTATTTCGAACTTTCTATATATATATTCAATAGGAAAATAACACTCACAAAATCATTAGACTTGATGTTCCGAAGAAAATTTACATTGGCCAAATGAGACTTCCTGTACATGAACTATTACCGAACAAAAGTCTTAGGGAACTATATTTTTAGTCAGCACAACAAAAATGGCCCATACTTTATTAAGTTTTATTATTCTATATTTATAGGTTTCCCAACACTAGGAACTCTTTTTTAGGATTGGGTATTGTTATATCGTTCCTTTCGACAGGTCTAATAACCTATTATTTGGAACTCGATGCTGTCCATCAAGAAACCCCCGAGTAAGTTAAATATGTTTTGTTAAACCTATTCATATATAACCTATTCTTTCTATTTCAATAGTTCTTATCGATATTTATTTTGGACAAACGGTGATACTATGTATAAAGGCTATGCTCCTTTCTATACTAATTTTGGAGGATTTGTATTTGGAACAATAAGTGGATTTGTATATTTGAAATATAAGAACGAAGGTCTTAATCTTAAGGAAAAAAAGACCAAGATAAATTTAGTACTTTTTGCATCATTACCCTTGCCGTTCCTTTTGTTGCTTTCTGGAGAAATATTTTATCAAATCGAATTTCCGAGACCATCGATATGGGTTAGTCTGTATGCTGCATTATTTCGAAATATTTGGGCTATAATATGCTGTTCTTTTGTGTTATTGATGTCTTTTAAAGCTGGATGTAGGTTACCTGTACTAGGGGAAAAGTATCATGTAAATACGTCAAAGTGAAGTCTATGTACTTGGTATGTTGAAAGCTTAACCAGGAATACATAAATTAAAGTTATTTTATAAAAATATTTTTTTTAACATTCTAGACAAGATTTTCGGATGTTTTTTTTTTTCGAAAATCAAGTTCTACGCCCCTTATAACCAGTTCTTAATAGCTGTTCTGTACTGAACCATGTTTAGTTTTGACATCCTTACAGAACTCGTCCGTATAATTGTCAATTAACTTCTTCAATATCGTACTGGAATGTATTTTGGAAAACTCATAACCCAACACCCAGTGATACAATCTTCCAAAAGTCTGTAAAAATACTTTAATACACTGACAATATGTGTATGTAGCAGAAATAAGTGAGCTGTCACTTCACTGGTGGAGATGCATTTGCGCTTTCTTTAGGGGTATTCAATGTTCATACAACGTTGTAAAGCCCTCGAAAACGTGGTAAACTGCGTAAACCTGTCAAATGTTGACAGGTTTACGCAGTTTACAACGTCTTCACACCATCACATGAATACCCATTTTATTTGAATACAATATCGGTCATGCGTTAAACGAGGACAAAACTAAATGGCCGCGTTAAGGTTTCACTATAGGATAGCCTATCTATTATCTAAAATTAAATCGAATTATATTTCCCATCCGCTAACCTTATTTTTTTTCGGTCGTCCGACTGGGGTTCACATTTAGTACTCCGACTGTTCGACAGAGCAAATTATCAAAAAATTTGAATTACAGAGCTAGCTAGATTGACCGTCGTTCGATTGGTGTTACCTTTACAAAAATCTAACGACATGACAAATGTTAATGAACATGTCGTTGAATGTGAACGCCCTTATTGTGAGTTTCACCCGAACAACATCCCACCCGGAAAATTTGACATTTCACTTTTTGCTTATTATGAGATTCACGCGAAATTACATGTTCGAAATATTCCCCTTACTACAAACATTCAATTCGGGTGGAATGTTATGCAATTGACAGTCTAAATGTTCAGTTATTTTTAGTAGGCGAAAGAAATTTCGTTCAGACAATGAACAACATCGAAAAATCGAACAGAACGTCATCTCTTTAGTGTCAAAAATTAAACTTTGGATAAAATTTAACGTGATTTAAAAAAAAACTGACCCACGGCCTAAACATTTCTTTTGAAATAAGCCCAGTGCCTACATTCTTTAACTCTTGGATCGGTAAGGTTAGTCGAGAAGCGATGAAAATTAAAACAAATCATATGAGTTTTGTTTCATATTTCAACATTTCTTGAACAATTTTATGATGATTTATTGTTATAGAAAAAAAAATCTAAAAATAAATAAATAAAGTTTTCTAGTTATGTACATAACATTAGCTTTAGGGGGCGTTTCCAGTTTTTTTCTGCTAATTAATAATCACCCATAAATGGAAATTTTCTATAGACTACTATGACACTAATTTAAGTTACTCAATACAAAATTTTAAGTTTTTGTGTTAATTTAGCAATAAAAATTTGCTAAAGAATTTTCATCCACATATCCCATAAACATCATGTTAATTTAAGAAACAATTGCAAACGCGCTTTAACTTTTTACATGATATTTTTCTCTGAGACATGTGTAAACAAAATAAAGGGTCTATTTTAATTACCACCAAACTTTATTTTTGTTTTAGCAATACTCTATAAATTTTCTTCGATGAAGATATTTGTGCCACTGGGAAGAATATCATTCCAGGTCTACCTGATTCACAGTAATGTTATACGATGTCTTGTTGGCTGTGTACGTCAACCACTTTATGTAAATAATTTAATCGTGGTAAGGATATTTTTTAAACATTATTGATGTAATTATTAATCACCGCTATTACGATTATCTCAATCATCAATATTTATAGTTAATAATTATTCAAAATCGATATTTAACAACCCAATTGAAAAAGCTGCACACCATTGTGAATTCCATTAAAAATTTATAATTATCACGTTGATCAGTTTATTTTTTAATAAATTGGCGCAAACTTTTAAACAGCCTGATTTTAAGGTATTACTTAACACTTAATACTTAACAATTAACTAACATTAAATCTCTTTATTGAATTGTTCTTATTTTTAAACATTTTTTTAACTAGTATTATACTAAATCTATTTTCGTAATACATTTTTGCTGAACACGCTTAAAAAAGTGACAGTTCGGGCAAACAAGTAAGTAAACATACCATTTTCGCATTTTTAACTGTCAAAGTTATATTTGGAGTTAGTGTAATACTAAAAAATTAAAATAAGCATTTAGTGATTTTAAATTTAGTAAAATGTTAAGAATATAGTGGATGCCTACTCGTTTAAAATTTTGAAAATCCTACTTTTAACCTGCCATCATATTAAAAGTCCTTTAACATCGTACTTAATAGTTTAAAATTTTGCGCCATTGAGTTTAAATGTATCAAATTTCAATATTTATCAACACTCAATTGATAACCGTAATAGAATGTACGTGAAAGAAAATTAAAAATGATTTGTTTTAATTTATTTTTTAACTATAGGCAATGTACGTTTTGGCAAGTGTTGTAATTTCATTTATGATAGCGTTCTTCTTGTATTTACTCTTTGAATTACCTTTAACTACTATAGTTAATTCAGCAATTAAAAGATCTGGTAAGAATATCATGCTTTTAAACAAATATATTTTAAATTATCAAATGTCAGGTGAATCTTCAAAACATCAAAAATCTCATAACATCAATAAGACGACATCAACGGTAGATGATTCAAATGTAGAAGAAACGACAGCTACTTAAAAAATATTAAAAATATAATTTGTTTATACATACTTTATAAATAAAACTAAAATTTTATTATTTTTTTTAATACCTACCTACTATTGTAAAATGTTTGACTATACCTGCAAATATACAACATAGAAACATGAATAATTGAGAGTTGTTAATCTCTATAGGCCTTGGTTCTGCACGAGCTGTTGCGCTACCAAATTTGAAAAATCGGCCTTTAGCCCTGGTAGCTATAGTGCTGTTTGTTAAATTATACTATATATGTGCATCAATGTAAAGTTCAATAAATTATAATAATAATAATATTTATAAAACTTTTTAAATGTTTTCTATAGAATAAATCATTTTATGGTAACTAAAACAATTTTGTGTATTTTTTTATTTTTGTCAAAAAATTTTCGGGGGGTCTTTGAAACCGCCAATTTCGAGGCGTTTTATATATTTAGCTTTTTTTCCAAAATTTTTTCAATCATTTCGCAAAAATCAGTTGCCAGTTCATTGTTTTTTTTTTTTTATTACATTGTTTGATATTTAGCCAAGTGTTTCGCCGTTTCGTTATTTCGCAAAATACCGATTGTCCTTTTTATTATTTCACCGTTAAGTTATTGTTTTCATAATTTATAATTATTTTTTTACAAGATTTGTTTTTATAAATAGGTGCAGATGTATATGTTCGTTCTTTTTTTGAGTATTCTTCATATTGCTCTTTTCATATTTCTCTCGTTCATGGTATTTTCACATTTCACTCTTATATAATCAATTTTTAACAATAAATACGTTTTTAGTTATTTTTTTGATTTATTCATTTTTTTAGTTCTCTATGCTGAAATTCGATGTTTCGCTTTTATTTATTTATTATTCAATTATATTTCGCAATTCTAGGTTCGAGCGAAATTTAAATGTAATTTAATAGAATCCAAAAAATAGCAAAACAATTGAATGCCTACTAAAAAAAGCGAAACAACAAAATGCCAAATAAAAAATTGTCGAACTTCAAAAATCCAATCCACCAAAAAACTAAATGAAAGGATTTATCATATCAATTAAAAAATGAAACTTTGTTACAAAACATAAAATGCGAAATAAAAAAATTCTAAAACGGCGAAATGGCGAAATGAACATCCGCGTAACGTTAGTTTACCAAACAATCCTCACGAAACATACCATACCTCTACCGGAAATTATACCCCGGAAGAAATTTACACCAAAACTTTATTTGGAATATCGGAAATTATCCCAGACTGCCTTGGAGAAAAGGCCAGAAAACAAAATGGAAAAGAAGCCAGAAAAAAAATCGCCAAATAATGTCTGACAAATTTAACTGTTAACAGGCAATATCTATGTTAGTTCGTGCTAAACTTAAATTTATAAATAAAATTAATAGATTTTACTTATAGAGTAACTATGGAGACATTGAAAATGACCTGTATTTGAAAGATACAAAAAGCATGAGTAATTCTTACGATTTAAATTTTTCCTCCCCTTTTCGCATTAAAACTTCTTAAGCCATCTTAGAGAACATTTTATTCTGAAGAACTAATATTTATAATTCCACTTGACGGTATAATAAATTTTGATAATTTTTTTTTTTCTAATAGGAACCTTTTTTTCTATTCAACCGAAAATAATTATTAGAAATATAAATCAAAATATTTTATTGATCACACAACAAGCGCTTTTTCAGTTATTAATTTTAACGTAAAAACAACAACAAATTAAAAAATTAAAATTGAAACTTGCTTGGATGGTATCGAAACGACCAGCGTCACATCATCAGCATTCACAAAAATAGTAAATATCGATTTAAAGCAAGCTTAAATCACACATGCACATATCATACTAATTTTCGGAACAGCACCTAAACAAAATCGATGACACTTTGATTTTTCATCGATCTTAACGTGTATTTATTTGAAATTTGAGCCTAATGTCTCAGCTTTGCCAAAATGTAACTGAACCCTTTTGAATTCCAAAAGATGTATTGTTAAAGATCGATTTAAGCACATCATATATGTATGATTGTTTATCAAATCAACCCGTGTGTTAGCTTGTAATTCGATCAATTTGACGCACGCATTCCCTGCAGACACACGAATTCACGACCTGACGCACGCACGTCAGGTGACGGTGCCGTTATTTTATGTTTCCGAATTAATAATGTAAATCCTTAGCTTCATTTAGATCATAAGCAGACTTCCTTAAGTAGGTTCAGAATACTACTTAAAGGAAAATTAATATAATTAAAATACTTTTTCATTTCAAAAATGGCCAAATTTCACCGATAATTATTTTAAAATTGTTTTAAACTGTGTTGAACATATAAAAGCAACGAATATTGCCTTATTATATGTATACTGATGTTATTATTACATAAATATTTAAATAATTCAAAAGAATTATTACTTTGTTAGCAGTGGACAAGTTTATTTCGTTTTTCTACGAAATAAACTTTTTGGCGACGAGGAAAGAAAACAAATTAAAAATTAAATTTTTTTTTTTGTATTGTAAAACAAATTTTTAATTCTATGAACCAAAGTGCTTCAATTTTTGCGATAAAATTCAATAATTTTAAAATAAGGTTAAAATAACAAAGTGATGTGGCGAATGAATCGTGCATCATCATGTGTCCAGTGCAACGCAAATGCCAGAATTTAATCCAGAAAAGAATAACTGGTCGCTGTGGCAAGAAAGACTCGAGATTCATTTAGAGGAACTGGATTGCGAAGAGGAAAAGCAGAAAAAATCATTTTTATTGAAATCTGTGGGTTCCGAAGCGTATCCCATCCTCGTCGCCAATGAAGCGTATTGAGCGGCCGTAGAAAAACGAAACAAACTTGTCCACTGCTAACAAAGTAACAATTCTTTTTATTGACGGCAAGAGAGAGATAGTATACATAAAAGTACTTGAGTACATAATTAAATACATAACAATAACAATATTTGCTGACTCCCTACACTGCATCCTTTAAATGCCCCTAGATGAAACTTATCTTCAAAATTTCCAAAAATAAAATATCTGTATACAAAATTTAAACGCTTGGGCTGGGCACTCAACCTTTCTTGGTGTCCCCATAGCTACAGGTTTGTATATACCACCTATCTAGAATAATTCTGAAAGTAAAATATTACAAAATTTAACCGTTTCCAAGAAATAAAATCATACAGCCGTTTTGGTGCTCCCTTATAGGTACTGCTCTGGATAACACCTCTTTAGATAAACTTTTAATGCAAAAGATTATACAAAAATTACAAATTTCAATTTCAAATATGCTACTTCCCTGGATGACATTACATAAAGTTGAAAAGTAAAATTTTTGTATGAATCAAAATGACCTCAGTGTTCCTCTTTAATCCCTGAATAACACCTATCCAAATAATCTACAAAAAAATATACATTAAGCGTAAAAAAAGCTAGTAAAAATAAATCCAGAAAAACCTCTTTGTAAGCCAATTCTTAGTTTTTTTCCAAAAACATCACAAACACAAACGGGAGTTTATATTACAAAAAAAAAAAAAATTTTTCTTAAAAAAAAAAATCGTTGCGGAATTTGAACGTACTGATCTTCCTTTTTAGAAATTTTTATATCTATCTATTCCTGCCGAAGAAATCTTAGTTGAAATCTATAATTTTTGCAAAATAAATGGAGTTTCAGGAATAAAGTGTAGGCCAGAAAAAAACTAACAACTATGCAACTATTTTTGAAAAAGAAAAGAAATTGATTGAAAACTGAATTTTAAAAGGTGGTTTTATATTTTTAGCTATAGCATAACCTCAAACATAGCGAACAAATGGTATTTTTTGTAATTTAAGATTATAATATCTCAAAAACCTAATGTGATGTGAAACCTAATGAAATAAAAAACCTAAGAAAAGTAATAGTTTCGTACCGAAAAATATTAAAGAAATGTCTTGAGTATTGTTATAAAAGTAACCTTAACAGATATGCACCATTATAATAAAAAATCTGATGATACCCTTGTCAATTTTACCTTCCTATAATATGCTTAGTTATAAGCACATAGTTTATAACAAATGATCCGCACATGTACAAAAAATATTTATTTTACTTAACTAATAAAAATAAAACTTCGACCTTTTTTCTAATAAAAATAAATAAACAAAAATAATAGTTTCACCAAACTAATGTTTTCATATCGAAGATCTTTTTCTCGAAAATAAATTTAAAAAAAAATTTAATGAAATGCGTGTAAATATCGCCCCTAATCTTCGTTTAGGTCAAAAATATTTGACTCATTCATGAACTCCGTATATGAACAGTAAACATCAACATTTAATGTAGATTGACATAAAATACCCATTACACATTTTCAAGGCCGAGCAGTAACTAAGCAAACAACACACAGTAATAATTTTTTTTTATTAATCAAAAAAATTAACTTTCGGGTATATTTTTGTGCCAGTTTTAAAATTGTCTCAAACGTGATAAAGTCATTTAAACAACTCAAGAAGTTTCATCTTTGATTTTGAGATTGTTTAACATTTTTTGATAAAATTGGTGGAAAAAAAATGTTTTTTATTATTTAGTATATAGTTTGAGTTTGTTTTACTTTTCTGTTTAGTTTAGAACGCTTTTACCATAATTTTCGTAATGAAGTTATTAACTGTGTGTTTGTTTATAATGGCCCCTTTGGCCATTGAATGCCAATTCAATAGTAAGTGAATTAATCCTTTTTATCATGTGAAATAAAAATGACGAAGTGAAATTTGTTTGGTTTTGTAGTGACAGTTTATAGAAAAATGCCACCTTTGTATATTCTTGATGATTATGATGCTTGCTTGGAAACTCAAAATATTGCAACTTATTGTTTAGCTATTGGAGAGATTGTTCCTAATGAAACTTCAGCACTTTGGCAGCAGATTGAGGTAAGTTTAACAAAATTATTTTTAGATTTAATAAAAAGAAATATTTTTTCGTTTATAATTTTAAATCCCAATCTTCATTTTGTTGTAAATAAGAAGAAATTTTAGTTTTGTTTAAAAAATTAATAATGATTTTCACGTTCGCAGATCAACTCTTTCATTTACTGTACTTTAATAAATTAATTTTAATTGATTCGTTTCTATTATAGATTAACTACGTTTTTCATTATTGGTATTTAATACTTTACATTGGACGTAAATATTTAAGATTCGTTTTAGTTTAATTATTTTTCTCGCCTAAGCCTAGTTTACAGTTCACATGTGAAAAAAAAATTAATATTTACAAACATCCAAGGCCAAAAATGTACGTAGGTAACCTTAATTAAATTAAACAAAAGAGCTAGAAACGGAAAAATTTGAATTCACCCCCTAATTGAACGCATACAAAAAAATTGCTGATGGTATTTTTTTTTTGCATTCAAAAATAAATTTGTTTGAACAAATGAAATTATATTTTGGTGCCTTATACGTACTAGAAAATGAGAGTGTATGTAATATGTATGTATATCAAATATTAAAATTCAAATTTCGTTAGATTTAAATTAAATCGTTAAACCGTTTCCTATGTTAATTGGATTAAATTTGATTAAGAGTTAAGACTTCTCTTGGCGAAAGAGCAGTCGAAATAAAAGAGTCTGTATTTGAAGTCTTAAGGGAATATAATTTTGGTTTATAGTTTGTTTACATCCATGTTAAAACACCACCTTAATCTAATTAATGAAATTCATGGTAGTTACTCCACAAATAAAGATTTCTAAAGAAATAAAATTACAAAAAAAACGTCGAAAATCGCACATAATGCAGATCAGCCTCTTTAGTATGTTGTATGAGAAAAAAAGAAGATGTGTGTGCACCGGGACTCGCGGTGAAAATGTGTAAACACCCGCCTTTGTCTAAGGGAACAAGTAAAAATCGGGATGTCAAAAATTACAAATCCCCATCGAATAATACCTAAAACCATGAACTCCGAAAATAATAAATCCCAAATGCTCAAATAGTCATACATTTCACCTTATGGTTAAAAAAGATTGATCCGAAATGACAGCGTTAAATTTTGTTATATACTGAGAGATAAGAAATGTTTTCACATTAAAAACGCACAAACAAAAGAAATAAATATTTTCAAATATTTCTCTCTAACGTAAGATGTTTAGTATCTGGATCGTGTATTCTAAATATAACCCAGTATTTTTCAGAGACAACAACCCTTCGCGCCGTAAGATTCTTACCCATATTTATGACCACTTCCGCTACATTTAACTTTATTTTTATTTCCCACATACCGAGAGCTTCACTAAGGAGAAGAAGAAACCTGAAGAAGATTTCTCCGCTAGAAATAAAAAGAACTCTCGATCTCTTTTTTATAATTTGATCATTTGATCAATTTATGCACGAAAATGCCAGAGCTTTTGACTGCTTTTTCTGTGAGTTATTCTCCACAAAGCTCCTATGTCAAAATTTTAACTAGGTGCGTTTATATAATTTAATTATTAATAGCTTTTTAAGAATAATAAAAGAAAATATCTCCCTATTCAAACCAGATTTAATGTAACAAATTTGATGAGATAACCCAGATTTATTTGAAAATATTATTTTACTAAAAAAACATGTTTCTGATACTCGTATTTTATGCTTAAACTGAACTGGCCCTAAGGCTTTGTTTTTCAGTGTGAGATTAAAGTTAAATCCAAATTAACTAACCAAATTTTATGAGCGAACATTCGATAAGAAAAAACTATTGCTTTTGATGTATTATACTCCATCTTTGTTAGGTCCTGACAGTTGTATAATTAACTTAAAACTTAAAAGTTTCTTTTCGAATTAACTGTTGATTAATCCATGTCCAGTTAGCTAATTCTAGTTAAACCCACTACTAAAAACAGGTTCTTATTGACATTTTCTTTACATTTAGATTATGTTGTCGCGAAAGCAAACTCTATGCTTGGTTTTCTTAAAAGAAACTGATTTGAATTTACAAATCCTTACGCTTTGAAATCTGTTTATATGTCTTTAGTCCGCCCTTTTCTAGAATACTATTCAATTGTTTGGAGTCCATCTACTATATTATTTAATATTTATTCAAATGAAATTGATTTATCAATTAATAGAATGGATTATAAATCTAAAATCCTTTATTTGTTAAGTTAAGTGTTAAGTCTTAATAAATTAATTTTGTAAATATTGTTAGTGGTCTGTAAAACTTAATAGTCTGTAGACGAATAAATAAATAAATTATTATAATTATATAAAAATTGGAATAAAATATTAATCAAACTAAATGAATTATTATTTCATTATAGATATTTTCATCAGTGACTAAACTTCATTTTCAACATAACTACATTTACTTTGGAGTCTGTTTGGATGTTTGCCAACAAACGATCAGTAATTTAAATTCATCTTTAAAGGAAGACCTTTATGCAGGAGTGATTAAGAATACAGAAGTATAGACACTATTTTCTTAATCTCCATTCACACTTTTGACAATAGATTATTTATTTTACAGTTGATTGAATACTTTTCTGATATTTATAAAAAAGATGCTGATGCAAGGTTTCAAAATGAAAAAATCATAAATATTTGCCTAAACTATGACTTTGAAAAAAGGTATAGTCTACAATCACGTTCTTTTGTCGAGTATTGCGTAACAAATAAAATAATTCCAAATTACAGTAAGTAAAGTTTTTTAAGGTTTTTAACATTAATTTGACATGAGTATTAATTTTCATTGCAGATTATTTAGAAATCGTTTTTTTGGTTCTTCTTGGAACACTTTTATTCTTGGTTATTGTCTCATCAAACTATGATCGACAATTAAAAAGTAAACAGGTTACTTCTCAAGGAAATGAGTTCTACAAACAGCGTTTACACACTTTACGTAAGTTATAATAATTTTTTGTTTATGTTTACGTTATAAAATTTAAATTTGTTATTTTCCAAATTTATCAGAGGATACCTTATTGACTTCATTTTCAATGTGTCGCAATTACTACCGTCTCTTTGTACCACCGAAAACTGAACTAGCCCGAGACTTAAGATTTCTCGAAACCTATAGATTTTTTGCTACTCTTATGGTGGTCTTTGGACATGTTCTGCTTTCAATTAAGGGTGTTCCTCTACAAAATACTCACTTCATAGAACAAATTTTCTACAAAATAGAATCACAACTATTTATAAATGGAACAGTTATCATTCAAGTATTTTTGGTTATGAGCAGTTTCTTGTTGTGTATTCATTTTCAAAAAACCCTAGCCTTGAAAAAACCTGGAATAACAGAATGGGGTCAAATGATTTTGTATCGATATTTAAGGTAAATTTGACAGAAATAATTATGTACTTATAGAAAATTTAATTTTAACAGAATAATAATAATCGGGATCCATTTATTTTTATATATCCAGACTAGCTCCTTCGTTAGCTTTTATGATTCTTTTAAACGCCTCAGTTCTACCACGCTTTCAAGAGGGACCATTCTGGAGACATAGTGTTGGTGCTGAAAATGTGCTTTGCCAGGAAACATGGTGGAGAAACTTACTTTTTATTAATAATTTTACATTAAGAAAGAGTGTAAGTGCAAAGGGGTAATTTTGCTTTCGAAAAAAATAAATTATTTATTGTTTTTTTATTAAAGTGTCTTCAACAAACCTGGTATCTTGCCACTGATTTTCAGCTTTATGTTGTATTTGCAGCTTTACTCATCTTTATTGCAAGGTAAATAAATATTTAACATCCAAATTTATAATCTAAAATTGTTTTGCTGAAAGGAAGAGGAAACCACTCAGATAGCGGTGTTTGAATTAATCACCTTACAGTGGTACATTTAGACGAAATTTCTTGCATAATTAAATTTTGGGAAGGGTCTACTTATAATCGGAAAAAATGTTGTTTTTTTTCAAGCCAGTCAAAATAGTCTCAATATAGAAAGTGACTCTAGACATGCAAATTTATAACAGTTTTTGTTTATAAAAGTTATATTGTTAATGCGGCCCCACAGGTCGAGAGACCTCCATCCCTGGGCATACTTACAGGACAGCACGCAGAGGAAAAAACTGTTATAACTGCTATAAATTGACATTTCTCTTGTCTCACCTTATTTGATTTAACCTTTTCATCAGGATGAGACAATATCAATGCCAGTTTATAACACTTGTAACAGTTCATCGCCAAAAAAAGTAAGTGGTTGTGCAAGGGCCCTAGCACTGCTCGAGGACCCTTGAACATTGCCCTTATAACTAAAACTTTTATAAAATGGAACTTCTTTAGTCCCTTCCATATTTGTTGAGACTGTTTTAAATGAGAAACAAGGAAATGCGTTACATTTCCTATTAGTTCAGTATAGTAAGTCATGATTTCAATGGTTTGTTGGTTTCTGCCATTTTGAATTAAAGAATGAGTTCATTTTTCGGTATTTTTTAACCGAGAGGTAGTAGAAAAAAATTGTTTTGTAATCGATAGATTGTATGAAATATAACAAAAAGATCAGAAAAATCGAAGAATCGAAATATGACTGAGTCAAAAAATGGGAAAGTAGACGTTTAAGAAACAATTTGCAATAAATCAGAATGAATTTAATGGTTGTGAATTTCATATTATTGGAAAGCGAAAAGCAAAATATTTCCCCATGTTTGAAAAATTTAAATTTATTTTTTTAAAATTCTACTATTCCAACGTTGAGTCAAAACACTGGAGAGCAGCCTGTCAATGTGTCCTTTTTGCATTGATAAGTCACACGAAATAATCAACACGTTGATTGTCAACGTGAGAATCAACGTAACCATCAACAAATTGCCAGTATTATGCGTTGACGATCACACACCTTAAAAACTTTGGGACACAATTTAACGTCATTTGGATGTCAGAGAGTCAAAGCGTTAATCATACTGTAAGTGTATCACTGTAAACAAATTTCGGAACAAGGAAGGTATCCAGTTCAAAAAGCAAAAAGTTCAGCCAAAAAAAAATTAACAACACCGAAAGCACGCTGAGATTTGCATAAAATAAAAATTAACCACCCCACGGGGTGCTTGTAACGTCTACTTGCTTTCTTAGTAGTATTTTTGGTTAAAAACAATAAATTATTTTTTCTTTTATTCTTCTAGATTTTGTTAAAAAAATCGCAAGTTTAAAAAAAAATTATCAAGTCATCGATCCAAGTTTTCGATTCAAAATTTTTCTAAGAATTAATAAGATTAATATCGTTTTTCCTTAATAGTAATTGCAAACTGATTTTTTTAACTTATGTAGGTTTCCCAAAACCAGAAACTATGTACTAGGATTAGTCGTTATAATCTCATTTCTCTGCACAGGATTAGTTACATACTTCCTCGAGCTTGATGCAGCGCACCAAGAAACTCCAGAGTAAGATACATTTTTATCTAGCCTATACAATATTTTTTTTTTAAATATGTTTCTCTTCTCAGTTCTTACCGTTATTTGTTTTGGACCAATGGCGAAACCATCTATAAAGGTTATGCCCCTTTTTATATGAATTTCGGGGGTTTCGTTTTCGGAACAATAACAGCTTTCATTTATTTAAAATACAAGGATGAAGGCTTGGACATGAAAGGAAAGAAATCAAAACTTAACAGAATAGTTTTATTATCTTTTCCTTTGCCATTCCTTATGTTGCTGTCTGGGCAAATCTTTTATAGATTCGAATTCAAAAAGCCTTCCATATGGATCGCTATCTATGCTGGAATGTTTCGAAATATTTGGGCTTTATGGTGTTGTTCTCTTGTTCTTTTAATGGCATTTAAAATTGGATGTAAGTATTAATATTGTATTTTTAATAATTTTAATTAAAAACATTACTATTTTATTTACAGCTATTTTCTATAAATTTTGCTCGTTGAGAATATTTGCTCCTTTAGGACGACTGTCGTTCCAAGTTTTCTTGATTCACACTGTAATCATTCGTTGTATTGCTGGTTGTATCCGTCAACCTATATTTATTAATAATTTAATATTGGTAACAAAGTTTCTTATTATATTTTTTTTATAATTTTAATTTGGAGAGTTTAATTTTTGTTTTAACTTTTGTTATTTATAATCATAGACTATGTACATAGCTGCAAGTGTGGTGATATCATTTTTCTTTGCATTTTTTTTGTACACATGTTTCGAACTTCCATTAGCCACTATTATAAATGCAGCAATAAAGGGACTTGGTAAGAGCATAACTCTATAATAAGTTATTCCTTTGGTGAATTTATTTAATTTTTTTTATTTTAAAAATAGGAGCAACTCCAAAATCTACAAATTCATCTCAGACATCAAGTCCCCCGCCGAAAGAAAATAAAGAGGAGGTAGCAGAGGCTTAAAGATTAGATTAGATTTTTTTTGTTCATAGCTAACTGTAATCCGTTTTTTTAAATATTTTTTTATAATATGTAGTTAATATTAAAACGTTTATTATAGTTATTTATACCAAGAATTTTATTTTTTGGTCTCTGTAAAATAAAAGTAGTAGCCAAAGAATAAAATGGCGATAAACATAAAATTAATAAGGCTTGAATTCTACATTAAATATATGTAAATTAAAAATATACCACAAATAAAAATATAGTGAAACAGCCATTTAACACTTTAATCAAAACGATGAGGAAGGACCATTTCTAGATAAAACAGGATTGGTGCAAAATTATTGGATTTGGGACGTTATCAATTCACCACACGACATACGCCAGCAACAAAAAATTCTCACTAAATTTCGTAAACAAATGTCCCATTGATCAAAATAGAATTCAGGTGACAAAATGCATGCGGAGAAAGTCTTTAAAAATGAAACTGCATTTGTCATCTCATAACCATCAACAGCGAGTGCTTTTTGCACAACTAAATCGAATGGACTTGCTCTTTAATGTAGCTGAATTTTAACGAATAAATTTTAAAAAAGTCAAAAGTACTTATTAAATGGATTTTGTTTGATTTTTTTAAACAAATTATTTTCAAAATTTTTAAATCCTATGTTGTTAAACAATTTAGTAGTATCCGTAAAATTATAATATATTCGGTCAAGCCAGTAAAAAGCTATACGTTAATAATTAAAAAATAAGGCAATTTTCTCAAAAAATTTACCCGATTTGCCATTCCAGCATAGTTGAGGAACATTAGAAATGAAAAAAGCATTTATGTATTTATGTAAGTCCATTGAATGTCAAATTTAAATGTTGAGCAACTTTTCTGAACATAGGTACCAACATCATAACTTTCCTAAAAAGGGTCAAATACATTTGGTTTAAAAAATTATTGTTTTGTATTAAATTTTTGTTTTTATTAAATACGCAATTTAATAAGGTTTTTCATATATAGTTTTATGTGACTGTGCAATGATATAATACAAAAAATGTAGTCCGATATTCTAGCTAAATTTTAAAACCTTAATGAACGGATTATTAAAACGAAAGTTATAAGCAAGCCAAACCAAACACAATGTATCTTTACAATTATTATACCGACTACAAATGTAGGTACATATGAACATTTAGCATTTTTCTTCCGACGCGAAGCAAATTTGCCACGATTGCGATTTTTTATTGCACAAACTCCGCCGCCGTCGCCGGCTTTAGAATACTATCATCCTCTCGCCAATTGGTGGTTGAAAGTATTTTAATGCTTTTTTTGTTTTTATCAACTTCCTCATTGAATTAAATTATTTGTCCGATATTTATTTTCATGTTTTTAGTATAAAATTTTAAATGATTTTGAAAATTTTTGTTTGCTCTAACACGCCGGTCATTTTTCCTTTAATTATATACCTTAATATTGAAAATGGGATAATTGGTTCGAAAGATATAAGCATTTAAGTAAACGCAAATCGGGTATTTTTCAGATTTCGCAAAAATCATCATCAAAAACATACCTACCCATTTTTTTTCTACGAACATTTCTCCTTTTTTTTTGTCCGCTTTATCATCTTCTTCGTATTTTGTTTCCTCAGAGTAGTAAGAACAATGCATGAACGAAATAATTTTGTTTATTTTGTTTATTCCCCTCACGTTTCACCCCCTTTGTCTACTAGGCGTTTCCGTATTTTAAGGTACCTACATGTAAACACACCATTAGTTTTAAATAAAAATATTATTTAAAAAAATCATAACATTCTGGCAATTCTCTCAATAAACCAAACCTAACTTCACACTTTACCATTTACCAAAGTGACATTTCACTTTACTGTCCCGTCCACAACCCCGAAATTTTTTTCTATCGAGCCGCTCGCTCGTTTAATTTTATTTATTCTTGCCGTCAACCTCATCAACTTTGGTCACCCCCCCCAAAAAAGGTAAATTTCACATTTTTTTTTTAACTTACCAATTAAGTGTTCTAGACCTTCAATCTATAAACTTTCTAGGTCTAATTTGGATTATAAATAATAAAAATGGCATCTGCACAGGTTGATAAAATTAAGAATTCCATTGATAAAACTTTGAACGACAACACCAAACCCTGGACACAAGCATTTGGATTTTTGGAAGAAAAGTCAAATATTCCCAGGCTGTATATATTTTTTGGTGAGTAATCATCTCTTAAATAATTTCCTTTAATGAGTTTATTGAGTTTCCCTCCCCCAGTAGAAGAATAAATAAAAATCTATAAAAATTGCGATGTCATACAAATGTTTATCAATTTAAAAAAAAACATCATGGTGTTGTTGTTGCCAACCTTATTAACTCTTTTTCGCTCTTAAGTTTATACTTTACCTTTGTTTCTATTGATTTATATATTGTTTTGTGGAATTTTAAAATATTAGATTCTTATCTTAGGGCTAGACAAACCTCTACTTTCAAATTGCATATTTGTATGTAGGAAACTTATTCACTTTGCTAATTAGATTCCCTGAGAGAGACAGTCACAATTTTTATTCAAGTGACACGTCAGTTAGTTAGTTTTATCAGAGCAATCAACTGTGAACAAAAATTCCAAATTTGATTTAATTTATCCGGCATTAATTATGGCAAAACCATCTCGCGCCACAGCAGCGCAACAAGCTTCAGCTGAAATCGGTAATGAAGCTGTAACGAAATTATTTAAAGGTATACAAATATTAAACTCATTAAATATGATAAAACTGATAATAAACAGCTATCAAAATCAGCCATGATAATAGGTATTATATACATATGTATACGCTTCTTTGTGACTTTGTTTTCGAGTTTTCATGTTATGGGCAATTAATAAATGCAAAGGTTAAAATTATCCGTAAAGCATTCGAATCGCATTACATATTTATTTAATATCGAGTAAGATATAAATCTTCTGGATAGTGGTATATTTTGTTAGGTTAAAGTGCGGTAAAAGTATGAATCCTAAATATTGTCTGGGGTTCACTACACAGGATTTAGCCAAGATTTTCGAAGAAGGCTTACTAAGACTGTAACATATTTGAATGTTTTGATTCTATTTGTGGCCTGAGAATATTGATTTTTGACTTATGCTTAGATTTGGAAACTGACTAGCACTGGAGGTAGCTGAAGTCTCTGAAGACTCTATGCAGTTTATTCCTTGCTCGTCATCACAACCGAATCTTTTGTTAACAACATCGCATTTTCGCATTTATTGTGTATGTTTCTTTTCCAATCGCATTCAATTTTTTTTTGAATAGTGACTCGCTTTCAAATTTTTTATATAATTGAAATCGGCTGAATACTTTTCATCTAAGCAATGTAAATCTTATTCCGTTTTTTTTTAGCTGCCAGTTCTAGTTCCTCCTTGTGTTCGATGTCAAAATACCTGTTCTTGTTTTTTGTTTGTACCTTATTGGTGCAGTTATCAGTCGATTTGCAAGTATGTACATTACATATATGTATATGTACATATATAAATAATGATTAATGTTTGATAAATATTTGGAATTTGATAACAAAATTCACAAACAAAAGCAAGATTATGGATGGAAGATTTATTAAATATGGAAGCAAAGAATCTTTTATTGCACACTAAAATTAAATACTTTTATTTAATTTAAAGATTCTACAACAACAAGATTTTACCAAGATTTATTCCCATTGTTAAGTTAAAAATTATTCATACGTTTCAGCGAAATCGTTAAAGCGAAGAAAGTGTGCTGATTTCCATTATGCCGGTGTTGTCGAAAATAGATTAAATTTTGTTTTTACTTTTCTGATGTAACTTTTATCTTTTACTGGTCAGTAATAGTATTTCCACCAATACGATCTACCAAACAATATACATAAAATAAAAAAATTACCGCCAAACACCAGTTTCACAAAAGTGAAATTAGTTAAAATACATCATCGAATAAAAATGTCGTTAGAGAAGTTGGAGTCCAGTAGTTGCTTGATTAATTTATTTTTGAATTCAAAAAATTTCCCGCTGAACTGCCATATTTTTTTTTTGAGTTTGATGACATTTGTGTGGTGACATTTGAAATAGAGACTTATTTATTTATTGTTAACAAAAGTCAATTTATTTTATTAACGTAATTGTGGTGTAAGAGTGATTTGTTTTTATTTTAAAAAAGGGTGTCCCAATTGTCAGTACCGTGGTAGTGTTATCCAAGCGTATTATGATATTTTTTGGGGTGATTCTTAAAATATTGTATTTTTTTTTAAGTCATGTAAGTTAAAATTATCTAGGAAATTATTTTTCTCAGAACCCTTAAGATATGTGGCTATATTAAAGCCTAAATGTCAGTACCGTGGTATATAAATTTATAATAATCTTAAACAAATTGCAACCTCCAAAAACAGATTTCAAAAATTAAAAAGAATACAATTTTGAAGAAAAAATGTCTTTCAAAGTCTTTCTTTCAAAACTCGAAGTTTTGAAAAAAAACTCAAAAAATTGAAAATTATTTATTCAAAAACGAAGCACTAAAATAACTCCATGTAAAAACATAATTAAAGAATTAGTTCCTGGTTTAAAAAAAAAAAACTAAAACATATTATTTTAAGTGTTGCCGTTTTAATATTAAATTTTTTATTTTATGTATTTTTTTAATTTGTCCCTCCCACCTAAAGGGGTGGGCATATAAACCCGCCCAATATCTTAAAATCATGTTCATATAATGAACCAACAATGAAAAAAATTGATTCTTGTATCGCAATATCCCCCCGTAAAATTGTTAGCGGCGCTTAGGTATATCGAATTTTTACAGTTTCTTAAGAACACCATGAGGAGGCTTTATACCAAAATCCAGCTTTCCGGCGATTTTTTCAGCTGTTTTTATATATAATATGACTGGACGATTTATGAATATTTTTTGGGTGATTACAATGCTAATTGAAGAACCCAAAACTGAATTAGCTATGTTATCGATTAATGTTTCAAAGCTAAACGGCGACAAGATCAGATCATTTTGTTTCAGTTCTTTTAAGAAACAAAATTACCTTTGAAACAATTGGCCCAAAATCCAAAGTATCATCATTAGTATCTATTATACTATAGCTAATAGGTAATTTAATTACTTAAGCAAGCTAGTCTGTAAACAAAGCGTATATTTCTTTAAACTCTGCTTTTATTTATGTACATACTACTAGATTATTTCAGTTGTAAAAATTGTTGATATATTGTTTAAGCACTTTATCGACTCAAAAACTCAAACATTTTTCGTAATATGATTAAACAAAATACATACATAATAATAATATAATCAGTGTAATGAATTCGCAAGCGAAACATTAGAACTCCTATAAAGAAATTCTTCACAACAAGTGAAACAACACTATAATACCATAGAATTTTCAGACGAGAAATTCTCATCTTAAAATTCAGATGAAAGTTGTTTGTGGTGGGGGGAAATGCCAAAGCAGCTGAAGTACTACACATAAAGTTGAACTTTATAATTTTCACTGTGGTTGGTGTTTTTTTTATGTTTTGGTCATGTAAATTAAATATTTATTTCAATGAATATTGTTTAGTGAGTTTTTCAAAAATCTTCATCTCAATAAAAATATTTGAAAACAAAACTAAATTATTTATTGTATTCTATGCAAACACTTTTAAGGAAATTTATAAAATCGTTTGCTGATTTAGTTACATTTTTCATATAATATCATCCTCATAATGAATGCTTAATTTACGAATATAATGAAAGTTTTATTTTATTTCGATTCAATGCAAATCCTATAAGTAAATGCAAGAATTTGACACCATGATTTTTGACTGAAATTTCAGATGTTTTTTGCGTTCAACGGCATAAATTCAGAATTCTGAAAATTCCGATGACAGATGTAATTCATTAAACCCGCCCATTTATTTTTCCAGGAGCATGAATGTGCAAAAAAAAATGTTCCCTAACGTGTTTTCATGTTCAACTATAGATGAGAATGAAGTCTTCATTCGCCTGGGTCTAATTGATATTTTAAAATATGTTATGTTTTCTCCGATGTACCTACCACCCCGTGGCATAGTAAGTGCATTGGACAGTCGAAGGTCTTGAGATCCAACCCCAGCTTAATCTACCTAAAAACTAAAAAAAAAATCAAAGGTAATGCCTCCCTGGTGAAAGTGGTAAAACCTCAAAGAGATTGTCCCAATTCACACGAAGAAACAAATTGCTGGCGATTTGTTCTAAAATCATTGTACTTTTCATCCGTGGAAACAAAATCTGTAGTTTCATTTTTAAGTATCTTGATTGGACACACATTACGTGAAGTGTGAATAGAAGGAATCTCAAAAAAATCCACTAACTATCCCGCAACCAAAATACCTCCTAACGGCTTTAAGTCCACAAAAACTTGCGTTTGTTCCGGTTTGTCCCACTTGATCTTTAGAGTTTTCTTACCCAGCTTAAACGTTCAATTTTGTGGATCTCAGGCCCAATTTATTTACTTGAATTAAAATTAATAAAAACAATTGTATTAATTTAATGATCAACAACCAATATGTAAATAAATGTTTTAGTGAAGGCAGTTTAAAACTCAAAAATCAACTGAATTGCACGACAAATTGAAAAAATGTTTAATTTCTTTTAAATCGAACCAAGGGTTTAGATAAGATAAGGAATTAAATTTCAACAAACGCAATATGCCAAACTATAACAGTTGTTTTTTTATATGAAGCCAGGGCTCTCCGCCGTTATAACTGTTATAAATTGGCATTTCTCTAGTCACGTCTCGTCAAAGTTTTAAGTGCCACAACGATGTCAAATTTCTAATTTTATTTATGTATGAAAAATAAAAAAATGGATACAACACAACATACCCGTTCGCGTGGTCTCTCTCTCGGAATTTTATTCAAATCCTTCCCTGCAAAAATGTTGGAAGTTGGAACTGCTAAAAAGTACGGGAATCGACAATATTCCTTATTACCGGCTTTTGTTCTTTTTTAACGCCGCCGTATTGACAGGAGATCTATCTCTTTAACTTGGATATCTATATTTATATCATAATATTTTCTTGGCTGAGAAAATCATTATAAAATTTCATTTAGTATTCCACTCTGACGAAGAGTTATAAAAAGATGTAATGAAACCCTTGCTAGATCACCGTTGTGGCACCTACCGAATATGAATAACATCCTTGTATTCTTAGGTTATTGGATGTTTAAAACCGCTTCGGATGAGTTATCAATCACGTACATATATTCCGAGAAATGGCCCGCGAAAAAAATTTAAGTGCTGTAAACTGAGCTGAAATTTGTCGCAAACGCTATTACTGACAATTTGAAATAATAAGGCGAAAGTTATAAAACAATGTAATTACAATGTGCGTGGAACCTTTCTCTTTTTACCGGTACATGAGTGAAGTCTGGCTGGAATGCGAACGGTGACTGAGCGGTGGGACTAGAGTAGTACATGTTTTCGTAACGTCGAGTTTTTCCATAAAAATGCACATTAAAATTCTGTATTTGCTGTTTATGTTTTTCGTTAAAAAAAAAACATTGAAATTTCATTATAAGTATATTTAAGAAATTGTTGTTAAATTTAAATTCTCTATTAAAAATGGAAAATATATGAAAATTCGTGCAATTTTTTAAATTTCCCGTTTTAAATGGTAATTTCAAATTAAGGAACTGACTGTAGACATGCCAATTTATAACAGTTTTGTCTATAAAAGTAATGTTAATGGAGCATTGAAAGGCAAGGTCCCTCCGCCGGTGACATACTTCCACCACCCCAAGTAGCGCGAAATGCGTTAATGCACGCACGCTTTTAATAGCGAAAACTTTTATGATTCAAAATAGCTTTTTACGGCCTTTAGTCCACAAAAATTTTTAGGCGTTTCGTCCCGGCGATCTCACTTGGACTCATCAGTTGACTAGTGAGGACCTTGTCAATACGCAATTTTTGTTAAGTTCAGTCCATCTAACATAGATTTCATGACGAATATCTAGTGTGAACTATATCTATATATATGTATTTCAGTAGTATATAGAGTTTGTATTATTAAAAAAAAAAACCTTCATGAAAACTTTTATGATTGTTATAAATTGGCATTTTTCTAGTGTCGTTCTAGAATTAACTGGATAGTGAATAAATTAGGGCTTTGTTTTTTTTATGAAATTGAGATGAGTACTTTTTAAATTTTGTATGGCTTGGTAAACACTTTTTTTAAATAATATTTGTGTTCCTCTACTTTAAAACTCTGTGCATTTCTGTGAATTTCTAAACAATTTATTTTTTGTATGTGAACTTTGATAGACTTTCGTGTAGAAATTCAAACAAATGGACAGAGTTTCAAAGTAAAGGAACTAGTCTAATTTTCATCTTCTACGCTTAATAAACAAATTGATAGGCTGCAAAATTTAATGTAGAATTTGCGGGTTCCTAATAATTTGTAGGGAATATTTATTTTTAAGAAAACTGGCAACTCTTTATTTGTAATAATTGCAGTTAAGTTAAATATTTTACTTTGGTGTTATGATGTAAATTAAAAACAAATACAAAAAAAAAAATTGTTGTAAAGACTAAAGCATTGCATGTAGTTAATGATATACTTTACATGCACATTTCAGTGACAACAATCTTCACTCACCGCAAAATAAATAAAAATTTGTTTATTATGTTATATTTCGTTTTACATCTAACGATGCGTGCAACGTCAAAGCCAACTAGACACTCTATAAATCTTCATTCAATCGCCAATAATCTGCAACGATTTAGCGATCCCAATAAAAATAATAATAAAAAATATGAATTTAATTTCTGCGGACATACATATGTATATGTATATTAAAGCCCTTTCTAAAAATAGACTAATCTACTTTATATGCTTTCTCTTTTCTGCCATTCTGTGTTCTTCAATTTTAGTTTATTGTGTCTTTTTTTCTATAGAATCTGTTGGAAATTCATTGTATTGTATGAAATGCATATTTGCATTATTTGACAACAGCTAGAGAACATTTATAGAAATAGCATAGGCTCGCAGGAATTTATTTTTCGCGTTCGACTGATGTCCCTTTTCATCGCTTAAATAATGCGTACATAGATAGTAGACATTATCTGTGCTATTAGCTAGTACTGCAGATTTTTTTTGATTATTATAAAATAAACTGGAAATAAAGAGATAGTTTAATTGTTTGATAAAATAGATAAAATAATGTTTGAAAAACTAACAAACAAACTTGTTGAATTATTAACTAGCGAAAATGGTTGGCTATTTCAAATTGGTGAGATGTAATCCCGTTTATCGCGTTTTTAATTTGTTCATACTAAAATTTGTTTTAAAGTGCTATTTTATAAAGTATCGTATTTTTTTTTTATCTCTTTATAGGTGTTGCTGGACTTTGTGCTTTGTACTTGATCTTTGGCTATGGTGCACAGCTTTTGTGCAATATCATAGGCGTTGTTTATCCTGCATACATCTCAATTCATGCTATTGAATCGAGTACAAAAATCGATGATACCAAATGGCTAACTTATTGGGTAACATATGGCATTTTGTCATGTATTGAATATTTCTCCGTGATTTTGACATCAGTTATTCCTCTTTATTGGCTTTTGAAGGTAAGATATATTTATTTTTTAATATTTTGTTTTCCCTTGGAAATAAATAAATAAATTTGAATATCAAATAGCCGCAAAATTACAAAACATTTTCTTTCTTTACAAATTGCAAATTAATCCTATTTTTTAAGTCTTAGAAATATCAATGTTTTAGTGAATTGAACATGCAATGCTTTTGAGTATAAATTATGAATAAATAATTATTCAGTTTATATTTCTGAGATCTCAGCAATCTCAGTTTTTGTGTCTAATACTGAGGAAAAAAATTTGAATTCGCCTGCTCAACTTTTAACGGAGCAAATGAGGACTTTGAAATATAAACTGATTCTGAAATAGTCCTTTATCAACTAATGGACTTATTTAACTTTTGATTTGTCGGATTTCAAATTATTTTAGTCTTTTATTCTTAAAATATAAAATATATATGTATGTATGTATTTTTAAAATTATCAGTAGCGGCGTCCTTTTTTACTCACTCATTAGTTATTTCTGTTATAATTTATTTATGCTAACATGATAACGAACTCAAGTTACTAACACTTCCGAACTGAAGTTAACATTCATTTATGACATTTATTTTAATTTTTATAATTTGTCATTCCAATATTTAAAGTCGAATAATTCAATTCTATTTTGATAAGTACAGAATGTTTATTCATTGGTTCAATATATCTTAAACAAATGTCCGCAATGAATTATTTTGGACTTCTACCAGTGTTGCTGAAAAATTCTAGATTTTTCACATTTCAGAATCTTACACTAACATAGGACTAACATTTGATTTTGGAATTTTAAATGTGAATAACTTAATTGGTAATAGATTTTAAAGAATTAAAATTCAACTTACATTATTAATTAAAAAAAATATTGCCGATAAATGACTCCAGCTTTCATACACTGAAGAAAAATTATAAAAGTAGTTACCCGGTGGTTATGGAGAAAATCCAAAGCGTAAAGGGAAAATCGTGTACAAGTTTTGACCTTATAAGATTATGAAAATAAAAACAAAAAAGACTTTATGTATCCTTGTAATCTTGTAATATCTGGGTTAGTTAATATGATTGCAGAGTTTAAATAATTAAAAAATAGACCTTCCTTCTTCAGAAACACTGCAGTTTTAAAATTCTTTAATTATTTTTGATAACACAATTTTAAAAGGACGATTTTAGGAATGGCTTCTCCATGAACTTTTTTTTATGTTTTATTCACCTTGTTATTCAATTGTGCTCAACGTTATTTTATCATTTGGTAAATACATTCGCTTATGTTACAATTTTTTCAAATAATAATAAGAATCAAAAAGCACTGTAGTTACCAGAACAGACTCTGTCGATTTTATTACCCTCTCTAACTTGCGTCAGAAACTTTAAATTCACAATACATATTTGCTAAGCTGAGCAAGCATACAAATCTCACCAACAAAAAAATGTCAAAATTTTGGTTTTTATATTGAAAGGGCGTGGCATCAAATTTTTCCTTGAAAAAAAAACATAAATGTTAAAAAAGTTATTCTATAAACAAAAAAACATGAAGGAACGAGACAGTCTTGAAAAGTAATTAGATATCATTAAGTACGCAAAGTTTTAATTTAGAAAACTTAACTATTTAGTATTAAAAAGAAAATACAATATAAGACCTCTAAGTAGAAAAATTAATGTAAGATTTTTATTTACGTACTTATTGCTATACCTAAACTTGTTTTAAAACTTATTATCTTATTAAATTTTCAGTGCATTTTCCTAGTCTGGTGTATGTTACCAATTGAAAGTAATGGCTCAAACATCATCTATAATCGCGTAATTCGCCCCTATTTCCTTAAGCATCACCAAGGTTGGTATTTACCATATTTACATTATGTTCTTATATTAAAGTTTATTTTGTTTTTCTAGCCGCTGACAAGTTAATGGATGACATGATGGACAAAGCGAAGAAATCCATAGGAAGTGTCTACAAAAACGAATAAATAATTTCTACATCACATTTTATACAAAAAAAAAGAGAGAAACTATATTTTAGTATTAAATATACTATTTTGGTATAATGCTTTTCTGTCTCGACAATTTCATCACTTCACCGGTTTTTTGATGTTTTATCTCATTTCCTATCAGAAAATATTATTTCAACAGACCTATCTTATATTTTGCGGGTACCTAATTTTGAATTTAAATATGAGACATTTTTTTCTTTTTTGTAATTGAATGGGAAATCAAATTTTAATACTAAGATTTTCTATATACAAACATACTTACCTTTCATTCAAAATTATAATCAAATTGAAATAAACAATAAAATAATTTCAATAATATTGAAAACCCATCACAATATTAATAATAAAAATATTTTAGTTTGTGTTTGTTTTATTGATCTCAACAAGAAATTTAACTATTCTATTCTTTGTTATTTTTACTCTCTAAGTCATTTTTGGATTCTTGCTCGGCAATTTGCTGCCTATTCCTCCAAGCAGTCATATAGGTTTTCGGATGAATTGGCGTGAATCCAGCTATACCCAAGAGTTCAGCGGCAGGTTTGGATAAATGTGCACCGTTACCTAACCAATGTCGAATTCTTTCGAAATTGAATGAAACGAGACGTTCTCCGTGTTCATTAATTAGAGGATCATATGAGCCGACTTGTTCTATAACAGGCTGATGTTGATCCTTCCTTCGCTGAAGGAGACAAATAAAATAATTTAGAAAAAATGAATCAAAGAATGATTGAGCAAAATTCGTACACACCTCCATAACAACAATATGATAGAAAGGTCTGTTGGTACATCCCCAACGTACGCATCTTATTATTTTTGCAGAACGTTTATAAAATCGACCAATACCACTTGCCGGTGAAAGTGACATTATTTTTATTTTTTAATTTATTTAAAATTAAATTAAAAATGTGAAAAAAAAATTCACAAAATCAACTCATGCGAATGTCAATTTTTTTTTCTTTTGACATTTGTGATCCTTGGGGCGTGTTCGGAGAGCTTGACAATTTAAAAAATTATAATGTTTTAGTACAAGTTTTTATACCAATCATAGTGGATGCATACAGTCGTTTTTATAAATGTCGTAAGGTCCTCGGAAACGTGGTAAACTGCGTGAACCTGTCAAATGTCCATACAAATTTGACAGGTTTACGCAGTTTACAACAGCTTTATACAATTGCATGAATACCCCTAATCCTTGTATTATTGGCCGCGTTCAGTACCTACGTTTCTCAGTCAGAAACACTATCCCAAATTCATTTTGGGGTAGTGTTTCTGACTTTTGTGAAAAAGAATATACATACAATTTTTTTTGAACCGAAATTTAAGCAGAAAGCTTAAATTTCGATTTAAAAAAATGTGTATATTTTTGTTCACAAAAAGCGGGAAAAAAAATATTTTTACTTTTGCAATTTTGCAAAATGTGGTCAATTAAGTTAAGGTGGTGATGGTAAGTTAAGGCTTAATTCTGATTTTTTGGTGGTGATAATTTTAGCTCTTCCAAAAAAGACTCCAAAGGGTTTTCGGCCGAGTACTCATCGAATGAGTCAAAATTGTATACCATTGTTAAAAGAAAAATATAATTTTAAAATTCTGATAAATAAATACATAAATTTGTATTTATTTAATTAATATCCCATGACACAATTCTAAACACAAATCATCCAGCATTTCAGGTATACTTATCTAGGGATTTGAATCATCATTCACTTTAGCTGCCAAAATCAATTGGAATAATGTTTCTAGTGCGATAAATGTTACATTTTGATTCTCGATCTTCTTCTTCATAATCACTTAAAAAAGGAAATACAAAATTCAATTCTTTTGCAATCAATTCACATAAAAAAAAACTTATGTCGATTATGGAATCCGATATACTGGATCCGCTGTAACTCGAAGTGTAGGGCTCTCTTTTTTCTTTAGTCATTTGTCGTGAAAAGAAATGAGAACACTATACTGCGTATCACTGCGGATCCCAGTATTGCGGATTCCATGATAGACATGACTAACTTCTTTCTCCGGCTTCGTCCTCTATTAAATTTTAAATTGATTATATCTGGAAATGCGATTGCCAAAGAATTTCTTTACCAACTGTACTGTGGTTACAATTTGCTTCGAATGGAACTTGGAAATTTATGTTTCTTCGAAACCGATCGTTGTCGCTTTTTGATGGCAGCCAGAACGGTTTTCTCTATTCAGCAGCAGAATCTAACCAACCAAAGATGTACAAAGAGAAATCAGATAAAGAACGGTCAAGATTGGTGGATAGAAAATTAAAGAAAGCATCAAAAATCTCCCGAAACTTGTTTCCTCGTGTGAAAGGTTACTTATTATTCCAAAAATTATACCATTCAGGTACTAAAACATTTATCCCAACATTATTGAACATATCCCCGGGTCACGTGACCTCCATATTGAAGTGCGTTTTCTCGGCGCATTTGCAGGTACGGTTTGTGTCGCTCTCTAAAAATCTTCTTAGTTTTCTAATAAACAATTCGCAAATAATTCAAGCAATTGTGGTAAATTATAGCTTTAATCTTAATGAACAATTTAGTGATAAATTTATTATATCAACTCGAATATAAGTGTGTTTAAAGTTGAGATGAAAAATTATTCCTACACCATAGTTTTTTTTATACCCCGAGAGCCGCTAGTGTGGAAAGTTGCCATTACGTTCCGCTATAATCATCGTCGCTTCAAATTTTATAAAAAAAAAATGGAAAAAGAAGACCATACATAAAAATTCTCCAAGCAATGGCGTCTAGTGTTATACTCTGTTTGGCACATGGCCTTAATTTAAATTATTGCAAGGGTCGTAGTCAAATGCTAATTTAAGATCTCTTAACCAAAGTTCCTTCGAGATTGAGCAAAAAATTTCGCCGATAATTCGGAATATTCTTGGAAATGTAATGACACCGCCGAACGAAAGAAAAAAATTCGTTTATGGATTTTTTGTTCATCCTCTCTGTTTTCTGCATTTGGATCAACCATCATCAACCCCCCATTTTGTCGCCATCTCGGGTATTTTTCTCGTTTTCGTTCCTTTTCTGTGCGTTATTTTGTATTTCAATTTATATACACAAAAGTTCGTCTCTTTCCATCTTCTTCTTTATTACAAGTGATTTGAAAAGAGACAAACCAATTTGTTTTATGTGAAATGCCGACAAACGACAGGTTTGCCAATCTGACGATCCCAAAATGGAATCTTGTTAGCCGCCGCACCGCACACACAACAACGCAACTTAAGTGCAACAGTGACAGCAATATCATCATCCAACGTGAAAGAGGGAGTAGCAAAGCAAAACCATAAAAAAAATAAAAAAAAAAGTAAAGAAGAGGTGCACGAACGCGAAGTCACACATAAAAAGTATTTTCTCATTGAATAATTTTTATTTTATTTTTGTGTATGCAATTTTCTGGTTTTGCTCCGGCTCCCTCGATTTTATTTGAACAATCCATAAAACCGTATGTAATAATTACTGTTATGTAAATAATTTAAATCTTTTTCCAAATTGAAAGTGAAAATTTGACAAAGAACAATGAAAATTTCGCTGTGCTAATTCGATAAGGTGTGGGAGCGAAAAAAAATTCAATTTGCACCCACAACAAAAAGAAAAATATTAATTTTGTTATCTCTGGTTTGTCTTTAAGCATTTGTTCTCTCTATTTTGTTCAACATTGTTGATTAAAATTTGTGGTAAATGCATTATTTGCATCAGTAAATAGCCAATCTGCTTGGTGCTGATGTACACACGCTGCTGGTGATGGCTGAATCATCCGCTTTGTGTCGTCTTCTTCGTCGTTGTCGTGTTGTGTTCCGATGGTTCACACCTCTTTTTAGGGTTAACGAATTATTGGCAACCGGTTGGAATTTATATCACAGTTTCTGGTGTTCCTTTGACAAGAGCAACTTAATTTGTATTTAGAACAAGGAAAGCATATTCGTATAATTTTTATAATTCCCTTACCGAGATGAGAATAATTTTCGGTTGCACAATCAACAGTAAGTAGGTACCTAGATCGTACCTAGTAGGTGAAAAAATAGGTATCTATGGATGGATGCAGGCCGATTGGGATGAAAATGCATATAAAATCAATAGCCGTGCATGTCGCTTCTTATCGAATTTGTTTTTTTCCTTACCTATTTGCCAACACCTGTGTGATAAATAGACGGAATACAAAGATACAAACTATCAGGGTTTTTTGTTCCGTGTCCTCAAACATATTTGATATCGATTGAAATATTTCTTTTTTTTTTATTTGTAATTACTGCTTTTATTATAAAAAAAATACTATGCAGTCTTATTCTTTTCGCTGACGTGGACTTGATCTGAACTTACTCAAAATTAACTTCCAAACTCTGCCTATTCGCTTGCCAAAGTGGTATAGGTATGTGGGTAAACAAACAACTTACATTTTTGAAGCAGAATAATAAAAACATAAATACTTTCAACGAGATAAAACTCGAGCGAAATTTTTGAAAACGTCAGAACAAGAAAACGAAAAAATTAAGTAGTTCAAATTTATTTATGATCACACATTTTTGTGCGTCTTTTCGACTGAGTAGAGAGGAAATTTTGACACAATTTATATGAGAAAGAATTTTTCTTTCATAAATGTTTTATTTGAGGTCAAATTGAACGAAATTGGTAATACAAAAAACTAATTCAAACTGAATTCTTTTTAAAAACATACATAGTATGTTTATAAGTCAACGTTAGTAGATACTAGAAATGAGAATTAAAATCCGGAAGTTTTGAGGTAATATCTTTGATGGTAAGCCGAAAAACAATTGATAAAAATGTTAAGTATGTATTTTCATTTTTCCACTGATTATTTTTATTTACAAAAATAAAAAGTTGATAATATGAAATTTGAGAATTCAAGTGGGATATAATCCGAAAATGTTTTCCCTTTTCGTTTCCCCATATTTTAGTACCTCCAGCGTTTATTGGATGGAATCAGGAGATGGCTCTATTGAAATATCTATTTTTTGTTCTTAATGTAAATGTGTACCTTTTTCCACTGTCATTCAATAACTGTTCTTCTAGGAAAAAATGAAATCAAAATATTTTCACTATTAAAACGCAATTTTTATTCTCCTCTTACTGTAATGACTAATGTCAAGCTTTTATTTGTTCGTAGTGAAAAGAAAACAGACCAAAAATAAAAAATCATATCTACTTACATATGTACACATACATATGTATAAATTGTACATACATTTGTATGTCATATTTAAAAGCATTTTTATGAGTTTTAAAATAAAAGAATGCAGCGCAGCAGCGTTAAAGTCGAAAATCAAAAAAGTGGTTTCATGGCAGGTGCCGTTAATAAGTGTTTGGTATTTTTGTTTACAAAAATGTTGAATATAGTACAATATTATACAACCATATTTGCTTATTAAATTCGGTGATTCATTTTCGAAAAAGGTTTTTCTCAACGGTCTGGCAGGCAAAGAATACAAAATAGTGCTTTAAAGCACTAAATTTCGGAAAGATTTTTGACACATCAATGTAGGTATGAATATTTTTGAACTCCATTAATTTACGGTGTTACATATGTAGATACATATTATCTGTAATATTACAAAAATATGAACAAATTACTTCGCAAAGAAAATGCTAAATAATTTTTTTTGCTTTTTTGGTTTACGTTTGCAACTCTGACGTCATTTTTACCTCATCATATGTGACTTTGGTCGCATATCGTCTGAACACTTTTTTTTCGGACAGTCCGCATATGCTCGCAAATGATTTGCGGACTATATGCGACACCCAGGTCGCATACAAGTTTGCCACTTTCTTGCATATCGTGTGAACACCGTCGCAGATAATTTGCGACCGTTTGCGAGCATATGCGACCGTCGCATACGTTTGCGATGAGACGAAAACAAAACATTGCATATCCCTCAAATTTGGGAGCATATCAGTTGTTGTAATTCTTCATTTTATTAGTAACACAGTCGCCAAAAACAAAATAAGGGTTCTAAAGTGCTACGGAATGCAAAGAAAAAATTATACATAATTGTAATTGTTTATGTTAATGGCTCGCTCCTTACATGCCGGCTCTACTGAACATGAACGTTCACTACCACAATCCAATCAAAAATCCGATTTTCATTGATATGTTCTCCCATGAACTAAATCGGTGTTCAATTTTTTTTTCGAGACATACATATAATGCGGCCATCCTTCATACTCACTGGAAATACAAGTTTATTTTTCTTATTGATTCCTTGGCCATGTTTAGATTGTGACTTTTCACTACGCCATGAGGATGATTTTGTGGATGAGAGCGGTGAGGATTAGGTATTGCATGAACCAAAAGTTTTCACCGGAAGCCAAGAGTCGAAGAGCAAGCTTCGCTGAACGCAATAGAAGCTGCAACTAGAAGTAAAGCTGGAGCTGTGAAAAAGGGTCGTACGTGCTAGTTCTTATGTATCCATAATGCAGCTGTACAGCTTTTTTTATATTTTAATAATAATTTTCGCGAAACAAATAAGCACAAGAAACTTCAGTATAAATATTGAAACGTCAAAAGTGTTGCACGCGGAAAGTTAAAAGTTGGTGAACTCTTGCAGCACCGACTGCAGTTGCCTTGTGTTGTTTCGTTACATTGCATTTGTGTGTATTCAATATTTTGACAGCTATTCCAGTTGCAGCTCCGTTACCATGGTGCTCAGGCAGTAAAGCGGGAATGCTTGATCGCATATTCGTGTGTGCTTTTTCGATCCGCGGTCTTACTTAGCCAAGCAAAATGATCAAATTGATCCGCTGACATACGAATGAATCGGTGATATAATTCAGGTTCATTCCCGCGCAATTGCAACAACAATTTTGCGAAAAGGCCTTTGGCGATGTAGAAGCCAATCCTTCAATCACATTACGACTACGCATCCGTTGTATTTTTTCGACATCTGAAGCTTCGCGGCTTTCATTTTCTTCATCATTTCCTAATATATCTAAACCAAAATAGCAATAGCAGCCCACTTTCTTTTCGACATTTTCGTTTTTGTTTAGCACTTTTTAAATATTCGAGACGACACTTAAAAAATTATGTAATGTCCGCAAACCTGCATATGATATGCAAGTTTGTGACCATTGATGCAAATACAGAATTTGCAGCAAATTGCGACTTTTGCGTCACATCAGAGTGGCAAATGTTTGCGACTTTTTATATGCCGTCTGCTCTTAGCTTTAGAAAGGAAAACAACTTGTCCCGCAAAGCCAAAAGTGATATTGTTGAACTTATATTTTATACAAAACAAATTAAATTTAATCTAATAGCCAAACTTTATCATCAGTTTTCTTTAGGAACTAAGCAATCATTATTTTTATTCAATCTGCGCAGAAAAAAAAACTAGTGTTTTCTTTGTACGAAATGGGAAAAGCATGCACACAATATGATATAACGGATTTTGTGCATTGTTTCATGTTTGGAAAAATAAACAGAAAAACTGTTTTATTAACTTGCAAAAGATAACCCTTCGACCGCGAGAATAACGCTTCTATTCAAGTGGTATTTATTTTTTAGAATGTCTGTCTGTACTGCGATCTACAGCCATACCACTTCTTTAAAATTGGTATTTAGGGCTTTTAAGTGATGTCCTACAGGGGAAATTAAAATTTTTATTTAGCTCCAAAAATGACGATACCTGATTTTATCACAAGTCTTTAAATTATTATTACTTATTATTTTGGTACACAAAAAATCGATCGCAATCTAAATTCAAATTGTCGTCAGAGATTTCGCACTGTCAAAATTAAATAGCTAAACAGAAATATGTTTTTCTCATTTTGATAAAAAAGCTGAAAAATAACAAAATGAACTCTATTACATACTTAGTGGAAATTGGATCTTTAAGAGTTACTTCATAAATGGGCTGAAGTCAAATTAAAGGAAACTTTAATAGCAATGATTTAAAAAAAAATGACAATAATTGCGTTTACATCGAAATAATTCAGCCAGTCTATTTTTTACAGAAGAAATTGGAATAGATTCACGCAAAGTGTGGGGTGAATTTGTTAGTTTAATTTTTTATTGTCAAGATACTGTTTAAGCGCTGCACTTTAATTTAAAAACAGATAACTGTTAGTTCGATTATAAAATGTAGGTATTAGGTAAGGACGAATAAAAATATGCGAATAATATAATTCGCTGTGTGCTAAATACATATGTAGGTTTCCCTTTAAGCCAATTAGTTTACAGACCGGTCTATGGTTCTCTTTGTGTAAAATTAAATATGTTTTCGATTCGTGGTTTGCTGAATTGTATTGTATCGAACAAAATTTTTTCATACAATAGAAAATCTTGATTTTTTCGATTGTTGAGTACATATATACATACATACATACATTGTTGTTATTATTTTTTCTTGAGATTTTTTGTTTCCTTTTATTTAACTCGAACAGTGCTGGGTGTGAAAATAAATTATCTACCTATTTTTATTATAAAAATTACATAGAACAACAGCTTATCTTATATATAAATAATTTATTTTACAGCTAACTTGTAAATACAGTGTACATAATAATGAGCACACAAAATCGATCCAGCGGCGGCGGCCGCAACCAGAAAAAGTCAAATTCTGGGGGTGGCGATACATCTAATAAAAGAGGTGATGTAGGCAAAACAGATAAAGAAAAATCACAGCCAAAGGTACTAAAGGTTAATATTGAAAAAAAAAAATATCTAAATATCCAAAGTCGAATGTATTAAAATTCAAAATAATTACAGCCAACATTAGATCAGATCCGTATTGCTCAGGCTGCAGAAATTAATACTGTCGCAGAAGATCCAAAAATGCCTGAGAAAGTCGCTACATTGATCGAAATGACTCAGAGATCTGAAGAAGAAGTATGCTGTGCATTGTATGAGTGCGATAATAATTTAGAGCGAGCTGTAGTATTCTTATTAGAAACACTTCCAGTGGTGAGTATTACAAAAAAAGAAAATATCTGGGGCATAACTCATATGAGGATTCAATTCATTTTTAAGGGAGCATTTGAGACTTTAAAGAAGAAAAAGAGTCGGGCCGCTAATTCAGCAAGTGAGAATGCTGGTGAAAGCGATTGGGCTGATGCAAATGCCAATACGGATAAACGAGAGAAATCTCGTAATAGGAGCAGCACACGCGGAGGACGTGGTGGCAACGATAGTCGGGGCTGTAATATACATTTATTTTATTTGTTAAATAAAATTTTTAATTGCTTCTTTTTTTCTAGGGCGAGGCAGAGAGGCTCGGGAAAATGAAAGAAATCTAGCAGATTCTTCTGGTCGTAGTGGTGGCGAAGGAGGATACCGTGGTGGTAACCGTGGTCGAGGTTCCAGTCGCGGAGGAAGTTACGTCGGACGCGGTGGTCGTGGTGGTCGTCTTGGCCAGCGTGGCATGGGAAGGGATCAAGGCAGTCGCAGTAACTATTCAAGACACCAAGATCAGGACCATCAAGAGGTCGAGCTGTGGGACAACACGATTGCCACAAATGCCGAAAAGCAGCAGCAACAACAACAGCAGCAGCAGGACGACGCTTGGGGTGATTGGGACAATGAGGAATACGTTGGGTCGCTTAAGGATAGCAAAGTGTTCACTACGAGCAATTTGCAGCAAAGCCAGCAACCTGCTGTCGTTGGTGGGGGAAGTGCCGAGTTATCGGCTCCACCTGGTTTAGAGCTGCATCTTGGTGCTACTCAGCAGCAGCAACAACCGCCCCAGCAGCAACCATCTCATATAGTCAACGATGATATGGTTCAGCAATATAGCAGTGCTGTAGTGAACAACAACTCAAGTGTTGCGGTTTCGGGGACGGGGGCTCTTAACCCATCTCAATTCCCAGACATTCATTCATCGAATGCTGGTCATAACATGCGAATGAGTAGCTTAGATACACAGCAAATGAACAGTTCATCGACTCTTTCGGCGGAGCAATCTCAGTATTTCAATTCGTTGACCTCGCAGAATGCGGCGGCTGCAGCAGCTGCTGCTGCCGCGGCAGTTGCTGCCGCAGCTGTATCTCAGCAAGCGGGCAATGTTAATTCGTACCAAAACTCATCTGTGCAATATCCGACTTCGTATGCAACAGTATTTGGGGATCAGAATGTTTCATCGCAGCCAGCTGTAAGAAGAGCCAGAGCTAAGGTGCCACCACCGTCGAAAGTAAGTTGCAAAAAACTTTAAATCAGAAATGTCGATTTATAACAGTTATTACAGTTCGTAGCTTTTAAAAGTGGGTGTGCAAAAAGCACTCTTAGTACCCGAACTATGCCCAACAGCCTGTTTATAAACAAAACTGATATAAATTGCTTTTCTTTCGTCACTTCTTTTTTTTATTTAATACCAGCTGAATCCTGCCACTCTAGCGGTGGCTCTATTTTTTTTTAATATAAGTTTGCGATTTGTTTTTCTTCTAAAGTATTGCAAAATAAATTTTAATAACATTTTTCGGTGCAGTGGAGGATTTTACTCAAACCACTTTCTAAACCATCCCGCTGTTATTAAGAACAAACAAACAACTAAATTGGTTGGTTTAATTCTAATTAAATTTATTTCTATTTTTAGATACCATCAACCGCAGTAGAAATGCCTGGTGATACTCTTAATAACATTGGTTATTTGGATGTGCAATTTGGTGGCCTGGACTTTGGTACCGAAGACTCATTTGATGCATTGCCGGAGAAATTCAATCCGTCGGCAACAATTGATAATCAGCAAATTGTCCAGTCTCAGGAGGTAGTTTCAAATGACTATCAATCCAAGGCAAATTCGCAACAACAAGCCGTATTGTCAGCCGGTTTGCAGAACTCCCAAATTGTAAGTACATTATATAGTAAAAAATATTGAAGTTAAACAAATTTATTATCACTATCGTTTTATTTAACAATTGTTTACAGTCTGATAGTCTCACATCAGGCTATTCTCAACGCAGCTCCTCGAATATTCAGCAGCAACAAAATGCTAGCGGCGTGGGTTCAATGAACGCCCAGGCCAACAGTTCTTTAGATCAGTTGTCGAAAAATGATCCGTACAATCAATCGAACACATCGAGTACGGCTGGTTATCAAAGCTCATACAACTCAAGTTCATCTGCTAACAAATCATCATCTTACCAACCAACAGCTACTGGTCAGGGGTACAATAGTGCTAGTTACGCTAATGTTCAAGTATGTTTTATAATATTAATACATATAACTTACAACAGAAACAAATCATTAATATACGTATATTCTTTTGAACTTTCCAAGTCTTCTTCGGCCAGTACCTATCAACCACCGTCGAATAATTACAATTCGTATAATCAGAATTCTGTGAATTCTTATCAGCAGCAGGCGAATGTATCTTCTGTAAATAATTCATCGAATTCTGTTGCTGGTAGCTCTGTGAATAGTAGTGTTTCAACGCAAAACATTCCCGTAGGCGGAAGCAGTAGTAGTACCGTGAATAATGCCAGGTAAGTGGGCATACATCATTTTCTATTGAGTTCGGTGTTTTTTTTTCTTTTCCTTTTTTTTTGTAACTTGTGTTTTTTTTTCTTTGGAACATTCATGGAAAAGAGACTGCTCGTGGGTTATTGAATAAAATAATAATTTATCATAACACCAAGTACATTAATTACTAGAAAGAAGAATGTAAAACAATGTACATTAGGGTGATTCAAAAAATATCGGTATTGAAATGGAACCGGGGAAAATTATGAAGCTTCGATTGAAAACTAAAAAATTCAAAATTGAATACCAACGTTTTTTAGTTGAAAATCGGCATTACTATCAAATGTTAAAAACCGCATACATAACTTTTCCAGTTTTGATGATAAAAGCTTGAAATTTCCAGGGATTTTTTGTAATTTCATGTTGTTTCTGAATTTTAAGAAAGTAAGAAAAAATAATTTTTTAAGAGTTTTTTTTTTTGTTTATAGCGAAAAAGTACCTAAGGATCTGGGACTTGATGTTGATTTACGTCTAATTACACGTAAAACACATTTCAATGACCTTAAACCTGCCCTAAAGTTAATTTCTTGCTTAATATTGTTTAAGCAATATTTTCAAAAAACGCTATAACCCTGATAAAGAAATAATTCATATCATAATGTGGGTCGAAATGCATTATTTTAAATTATTTTCTTAAGAATTTAATAATCTGTAATACAATCCTAACGGTTTTTGAGTTATCACACTTTTTTTTAATTTAGAAAAATCTACTTCAATTTAATTTTTGGTTAATTTTTGGCTGTCCAAAATTGATTTTTATTCTTTACCATTTTTTTATTAACATTACGAGCAAACCCTGAAAATTTCATTATCATTAAAACTCGAAAAGTTATGGAATTTTTTTTTTAACATTTGATACTAATGCCGATTTTCAAGCAAAAATAGTGGAAACAAAACGCTGGTAACGACTTCTGCTGTTCGATTTTGAATATTTTGGTCTTAATCTTCTGGTTTCAGTCTAAGCTTCATAATTTCGCCCGGTCCAGTTTGATTTACGAGAAAATTGTTTTTTTTTTTTTTTTTTTATAAAATTTAATATATGTACATATATGTTTATGTTTTTTTTTCAAGCAAATTTAAATCTTAAAATTTTAATTTTATCGAAATTTGTACGAAATTTTGAACATCCGTTTCCCCATTCCACGGGAAGCAGAATAAAAACTTTCACGCGCAAGTATTGGGGTTGATAGAAATTAAACAAATTATAAATTAAATTATTACAAAACCACCATAATAAAACATATAGCCTAGTATGAACAATAAAAAATTTAGGAAATGTTTTTTTTTTTACCGACAAGCAGTCTTTGAATGTTCTTACACCAACTTATATTTAAACTAACTCTTCTAATTGAAAATGTTTTTTTTTTTACCTAATAACATAACAAGTTGACTAGAACACCCCAAAACATATTTGTTCTTTTTTCCCTAAACCAATAACAGTGCAAATTCAAATGCCGGATATTTATCCAGCCAGTATCAAAGCAATCAGACAACATCGGCTTACCCATCACAACAAAATGCGTACCAAAATAACCAAAGTATTTATGGCGGTACTGGTCTTTCAAATAACACAGGGTATGTACGATTTGAAATTAACAATTTTATATTCCTTTTTTTTACCACTTTTTGTTTTAAGTTTGTTTTATGTCTTTTAATATCAATATTAGAGTCTTGTATGCTCATATTTTATTTTTATTGCTCAGTGGTTTTGATAGTAATTTATATTCTTATACAAATATTTAAAAAAAAAAATGAAAGCTACTATAAAGATAAGTTTTTTAGTTTCCCTCTCAATTCTATCAAGCATTTTAAGTTAAACAGTTATCACGAGGGTTTTTCACAATAAAACTGCGCCTATAATCAATGAAATCCGAACCAATTTGTATGAAAATTAGGTTCGAACAACAATCAGTTTCTGAGAAAATTATCACTTTATTAACTTTTGTATTTGCTAATAAGAAATTACGCACTACTCTGGTTTCGATAAAGCTATAACTATGAATGCTGGAAAGACGGCAAGTAAAAGCTAAAATTTACGAAGTTATAAGGAAAAAGGGAATTGCAAGATCATCCTTAACTTCGAGGGACGTGAAGAGTTTCTTCTCGTTCTTCTTTTCAGAATACAAAGAGTGAGTCATGAGATCAACGTAATAAAAATATCATGGATTTTTCAAGGTGTTAATCATCGCCAAAGCACCTCGTCTCTCTCTCCATGCACCATATACATTGTTTTGATTAAAACACAAGTGTTGCATGTGCAAAAATCTAAGCCGTAAGAAGTCACTTTTTATTTTATAATTGATAAGATTTACAAGTAAGTGCCATTCAGCACCTTCAGAGGTTTTTTACTTACCAATTTTGATTTGTGTTATGCTTTAACAAATTATAATTGTTTTGTCAATTTAATACTCCAAACAAAGTTTGTAGCTATAAATTTTTTTGCAGATGGAAGCGGTTAGTCAGGGCACATCCCCATCATTGTTTTTTTTTTTTAATTTCTTAAACTCCTCTTAGTTGTTTGCTAAATTAGTATTAGGTGCTTTCATTGAAAACAATCATTGAAATGTTAATGTTAATTTTGTGATCTTTAGAAAGAAAAATACGTATTTATTTTTATATAAAAATGAAGTTTGTGACTCAATTGTTTTATTTAGCCAAAAAAAGTGCATATTGGTCAAGCTGGCTCATAAAATAACTTGCAATTAAATGATTGAACTACCTCACCATTGATCATTGAAATCTTTAAAGTTATTGTTTGTTGGGCCAAAAAAAATTTGTTTGCCAAGAATGAATTAATATTTAAGTCATCAGTTTAATATTGTTGATGTCAGTAATCACTGATTTTACTTTTTATGTGCACCAAAACTTAAAAACAAAAACCCGAAGATAGTTTTCAATGATAGCTATAACTGGTCCCTAAATTAGAGTCAGATACAGAAGAGAAATTGTTGAACTGACTTGAATCTTATCAAATCCAAGAAATCTTTAAGTTTTGGTTCTACAAACATTCATATGTACTTCTAAGTAAATTTATTTTTTAAATTAAAAAAAAACAATAATAAGAAAAGATCACACTCAACGGAACTGCACGATTTTTATGAAATTGTGCAATGTATAAGCCGTTATACGTACTAAGTGCCAACGAAAAACGATCGAATGCAAAATGGAGTATCGCAGTTATGATATTATGAGGTTCTCGTCAGTTCTCTCTATATTGTAAAGAAATATATGCATTCTTTTGTCGAAGGCAATCAGTGAGGTAGGTACATAAAGAAATGATCGCCATGTTTTGCATAAATTAGAAGAAATTATAATTAAAATATATGTTAATTGTTCAACTTAGGCTGTTTGACAATTCTTTGATCAACTAATACAAAGCGCAAGCTTGGGAAATTAATTCAAACTTTGGATCAAAAATACATTAATTTGGTACGACTCGCCGTCGGAAGAAAAATATTGTTGATTCAATAATCGGCATAAATAATACATACATATATACATACACGTTATGTATATCAAATTATACCATCATTCCTTTCGTGTTGCATGATATATTTTATTAATATTTTAGTTTATAAATCTTATTCTTTATAAATCAATTCACATAATTAATTAAATTTTCTGATATTCAAAACTCCTTCTGTTTTAAGGCTATTTTATTTACCTTTTTCAGCCGTTTTTTTGTTAACATATTTTTCTAAACTTCAATCGCATTATTTTTATTATTAATTGTGTGGCCCAATTAACTTACTAAAAATCAAATCGCATCACATATAGGTTCACTGGTAGCACAAGCACTGCATCATCTCAGTACAGTAACTTTAGTAGTGCTAAACTGAAGGATACTTCTACTACATCGTCTAGCTCCCATTATGAAAGGTAAGATAGAAAATATTAAAATAAAAAAAAAAAAAAAGAAAAAACGTAGCATGTTGATTTTTGTATCATTTTTTTTTAAGTATCAAAGTAGCAAAGTATTCGTTTGCTTACAAAAATTAATTTATTAAGCAATTTTTTTTTTTTTAAATTCACCCAAAAAATAATTTTATTTTAAGTTTTTCTCAAGAATTATTTTTGAACTCGTTTAACGAGCTAAAATAATTATTATTAATAGCCGGTGAATGTCCTACTGAGCTGAACAATAACAAAAATTGATTTATTATTGTTTGCATGTAAAAAATGAGGAGCTTAACTATTCCTATTTTATAAAAAAAAAAAACAAAAACAGCTTGTTTTTGTAAAAGCAATATAGCTTTTAAACACAGAGTCTCAGTGGAAAGATTAAAAAAGGGTTTACTAGTTCTCCCAAAAACTAAAAGGCATTTAAGCATGTAGTTTTTAGTATTTGACTAAAAAATTATTAAGATAATAATTGAATATTAAAAAAAACTACTTAAATTTAAATAATAGAATATATGTAAATTTTTGCTTTGAAAATTTAGTTTTCAAAACAATTAATAGTTTTTGAAAAAAATTAGTTTTAAAGAAAATTGGAGAATGTATTTCTAGCTTTAAAAAACGCTGTTTGCAAATGGAAGTCAATTTTATAGAAACTTTCCCTACGACTTTTTGAAAATTCTATTTACATGTATTTTCGTATGCAGATCCAAATAAAAAAAAAATACTTCTCCATTGAAGAATTTGTATTCCTTACAACATATTTTCAATAGTTCGAACAGAATTCGTTTTGCACTCTACTATTACAGAAAACATTGTATGAATTTTCAAGTTGTTGCATATCTGCAACAACAAAAAAGAGGAGAGATTTTTATTGCAGTCGAAGAAAAATTTGTATTAGTTTTTTTTTTATTCAAAATAGCTTTTAACAGCCTTTGGTCGAGAAAAATTTTGGAAGTTTCGTGCCGGCGATCTCACTTGGACTCGTCAGTTGACTAATGTCAATACGCAAATTTTTGTTAAGTTCAGTTCATCTTACATAGATTTCCTAGTTTGTTTGTTTATTTACCATTGAAAAGGAATCTGAACTTTAAATCGTTCCATAAATTGCATACTTAGTAAATTTCGATGCGAGTTTTAATATCTAAACTAACTACAGTAAAATTATGTTTCAAGTTTTTGGTACAAAAATAGATTAAATAGGATATTGATGTTTGTTATTTTTGAGTTATTGCCGCGTATCTCGTTAATGGTTTAAATTCTGCACATAGGCTATCATAATTAAAAAAAAAAGCTTGTGTTTTGATTTAGCGACATGTCTGCTGTGCAGTTAAATAAAAGTTGATTCGATACTCTTAAGGCATCCAGTCGAAGTTTAACCAATGCTCATCGGTCAATGGCCGTTCAAAAGTGAAAGTCGTAGTTTGTATGAATAAAAGCTATAAAACGTTTCTAATTACATTTGTAGCTCCTTCCCAAAAACAGATTCGATATTTTAGTCTGAGTTAAGTTTATTTTACTTTATTAAGGCAACAAAATAAAAAAAAATAAAAAAATTACATATGTACGTTATAAAAAAATTTAAATAAAATATTTAAATGATTAATATTAACATTTTTAATCATCGTTCACCCCTTGTTTAGAACAAAATAAAAAATTCGTATTTATAAGCAAACATTTTAAAGCACATTATTGTAGTTTGGTTTTATATTGTTTGATTGTAATTTGAAAGAGGTGTTAGTGTAAGCCATAGCCTCAGTTTTAACTTAATATCTCTTAGAATTGTGATTCAAGAGTAAAGGTGAGTATAGAATTAGTCATTTGTTACAAAGTTGAAACCTTTTTTTTTAAACCATATTTACTTTATTTTCTTGAGTATTATAATTAAAATATAAAAAATTAAACTGAAATATTTGTATATTATATTAAAATTAATTCGTTAAAATTTTATTTATAGCGTTTCAAGTGTAGCAGCAAGCACAGTTGTTAGTAGCACTGTAAGTTCAGTTGTCCCCAGTTCAACAGCGACTACAAACAGTATGAGCTCACCATCTTTAGGTTTGACAAATACAAAAGTAACAAACTCAGCCACCAATGCCAACAAGAACAGTGCTGGAATGGTGCCGCAAAACATCCAAATGGTTAGTCAATATATTCAGACTGGATTGCCCTACTATCAGCAACCAGTATATTCTTACGAGGATTTACAAATGATGCAACAGAGAGTGCCACATGTGGTGAGTTCCTGCTGCTAAAATGCAAATGACAACACACACATTAAAAGAAAAACAACACACACATTCACACATAATGCACGTCACTATTTCACTCATTTTTTCGTGTCAAAATTTTTTGCCTATAACGAAAATTTAAAATAATGAAATCCTTTAAAAAAAGAAAACTAAAAATTAACCCTCTTTTTCATCAGCAGAAATCATTAAATAACAAACTCCTCTCTTCTTCTTCGACCTTCATTATAATGAAATATAACAAAATTTTCGACATTTATTTATCTTGTGTCCTGAATCTTGCTTTTGTTCCATTTTATTTATTTTAGTGTTATACTAAAAAAAACTACGCTTTTTAAAACAGAGATCAGGGAAACACGAGTTCACGTTTCGTTTTCGTGTGTCACTGGTCTTCAATAATAATTCGCATTTTCATTTCTCTCTTTTTCCTTTTTTAAATAATAATGACTTGAAAATAAATTTGTTCTTTTTGTATTCATCTCTATTAGCAGGGATACTACGATCTGAATTACACGCCTACAAGTTTAGGTGCAGCCGGTGTGCGTGACAATTTGGGCTCTGTTGCATATTCAACAATGACTGATGGTCGTTTCGCCAGAACTGACAATAACTCTAGCCCTGTTAGCAATGTAAGTGAAATGAGTTTTATTTAAAATAAAAAAAACAATTATTGAAACATATTTGAATATGTAGGTGTCTAGTACGATGTCGCAACAGGCGGGATCGACTGCTCCATTGCTTAACGTTCCTTATGCATACTTTTATGGAGGCAACATGATGCCTGGCGGTTTCCAATATGGCACACCAGCAATTTATCCGGTAATTTGACTTTACAGAACAAGTAACTGAAAATATTACTTTTTTTTTTTTATATTTCACAGCAGCAAATTCCAGCTGCTAATACAGCATCCGGTGGTCAATTCCCTAAACCGTCCTACAATACTGGATATGGTTCAGCCAGCTATGATGCCCTTTCACAGGCCACACAGGACTACACCAAGGGAGCGTACCCATCTAGTGTTAATCAACAGACTAAATCACAAAATGTAACAAATCCACCACAAGCTGGAACTGGTTCTGACATTACATCTTCTATGTATGGAGGAAAGGGTCATGTAGCATTAAACAAAGTCAATGTAAGTGTTTATAAAAATACAAAACATAATATAAATAATAATTCTTATTATTTTAGTCATATGAGAAACAAAATTTCCATTCTGGTACACCACCTCCATTTAATATGCCGAATACACAGACTGCTGGTGGAACCTCGGCTCAACCCTATGGAATGTACCTTCAGCCGATGCCAACTGGTCATCACAATATGATTCATCAACCCATCCATCAGGTGAGTTGTTATTATTTAAGGAAGTCATAAACAAAAGACAAATACTTCATTTACAAAACATAAATTAAGCACATAGAAAATTAGATTTGCTAGTTGCATGGGTTGTACTCTGCGGCACTTATTTAAAAATGCATATCCTGCAAAAAAGTTGAATATAAATGTTGCACGCGCAAAACTGTGTTTATTTGTAAGTTATTGAAACAACCACAAATTTTATTAGCAAAAACCAAATGTAGAAAATCGTTTCCTTGATATATCGAGTTTTATCAGGGTCCTATTATGTAAAACGATTATCGTTACAATTACCTTGTTATTGTTTATCTATCTTGTCCTGAAAAAGTCTACTCACTTTAGCCGTTCGGGTTCGGCAGAATATTGTAGGTCCCCTCCATTCCTGCCAATAAAATGCACACATGAGTGGTTGAGAGTTCTAATTCTGTTTACCTGTTTCTTAAGCGCGGAACACTTACATATGTTAAACTCAATAGTTAAGTTGCTTGCTTGAATGTGTAGTCGGCTTACACTCAAACCACCTGTTAATGGCAATAGTTGTGATATTTATGAGTGTTTCACAAGTCGTGGGTGACTCATATAACAAAACATGCCATCCCCACTGTTCGATATTATTTATTGAGTATTAGGAGACGTGTAAATTTGCAAGCCACCAGTGGAAACCAACAAGCAACTCGTCTTACTCGCCATGGTGTATATTTTATTTTACTTCTAATTAAACCTTCAAAGAAAGAAGACGTGAGTCGAAAGTTAAGAACTTAATTTGGTGATCTTTTATTTTATTAATATTGAAGAAATACAGTCCACTGAGAAAAACCGCATTCTTTTACATCCACTTACAAAGAGATCAATCAGAGAAAAACGGAAAAGGAATTATGAATATGGCATGCTATTCGACAAACGAAGCATTCATTGTCAGTTAGTTCTATCGTTTTCACAATAGTTTTCTCTATCTTATCTGTAGACAAAGAAAGGGATAAAGGATTTGGTTGATGGTTTTACTCAATAAGGTCACCCCAGACACATTGAACCAATAAACACTTATAAGAGTGGTCGACTCTTGGTAACAACAAAAAGTGTGTCCGACCACTGGTCTTGTGAATAAGATTGTCTTGCTTTTATTTAATATTCCATATATCAAAAGCCCTATGGGGATCACTGTAAAATGGGACAGAAAGCAACTATTTTCTGGTCAACACAACCTGGAAAAACTTGTCTGAAAAGTGGTTTTGTAAATATTTGGACTAAAGCTATAATTTAGTTTCTGTAGCCGTTATATTTTTTGTAATAACTTCCTTATAAAGGGCTTTATATGTAGTTAGGAATGAACAAACAGTCCTTCTCCATTCACTTCATCTTAAATCATACCTATAATTTAGCAAAGTTAAGTGCTACACAAATCGAAAAAATTCTTGCATGATTTATTATTTTTATTATTATTTCTTTGGTTTTTTATGGTTCGTCATTAGATGGACGGCAGAATTCATAACTCATCCCGTCGGGTAAGTTAGTTAACTTTTTTGTGTGATATTTTTTTTTTTAATTTGTTTCCTTAAATTGCTTTTCCTTAACTGTTGACTTGGATTTTATAACCATTTAAGTATAATCACATACAATTAATAAATATTATTAAATGGAAAATAAACAAACCAAAAAAAATAATAAATCGAAAAATAAATATTGCATGATGTTTAAACGGAAATTTTTTTCAATTTATTTAATTTGGTATTTTGTTTCATTTAACTTATTACATCAATATTTAGTATTCTGTACCTAAAGGGGTCTCTTATACATACATACATACTTGTTTTTGTTGAAATTTGATAACTAAGCAGTGATATTTGAGTATCTTAAGTTTTTCATGGAATAGTTTTTACTTTGAATAATGATGAACTTTCTTAGCTCATTTTTTTTTCAAATATAGTAAGGATGCGTTTTTGTATTAAAGGAAATAAAATTATTTGTTCTTCATAACTTTCTTGTTCCTTCAATTCATAAAGTTGCAGCAATTCTTCCAAAGTTCAGTCAAAAGATATTAGACATTGACTTGAGGTTCCCCATAATTTATTACGTTATTGACGAATATTTTGCAATGTACCTAAAAACTGAAATGTCAAATTAAATAAAATTTGGCACCCACCAGTTTTTTTACATTGTCTAGTAGATTTTAAACAAAAATTATTCTTTTAACCAAAAATAACGGGTACGTCGAATAAATGTTACTTACGATTTTGATTAAAATTTTTATGTAAGCTAATATGAGTATGATCATGTAACATATTATAGGAATACATTTTTTATTTATCGATTTTAACTCCGCATTAATAAATAGTTGTTGTAAAAGTTGCGTACCAACTTTTTCAAAATTTTTGTATATAAAAAATTATTAAAAAAAAAGAACGCTCGAACGATTAAATTTTTTTTCTAGTAAATTGAAATTTATTCAAGAAATCAGTTAGCATTACACTTTTAAATAGTTTCTTTAGTTTTCTTTTTTAACTTTATAAAAAGATTGTATGTTGTGCCAGCTTTTGGAATTTAAAAAAAATAAATATGTAATTAATTGTACCTTTTTTGTTGTAAATTAGTTCTGGAAAGAAAAAAATCTACATTTTTTTTTGCAAAGTTAAAAAAAAACTTAGTATGGAGTGCTAAGTTGACATTGTTAGTTCTGACATTAAAAATTTCAGAGGTTGTGTAATCAATTTATTTTAGCAATACGGTGCTATATTGTTTGTATTTATGTGCTCACATAATACTAAGTTTTTGACCAGTGGCATAAAATATAGGCTCCCATAACTTATTTATATCTTTTATCAGATGAATATTTTTTAAAATAGCGAGATCTAGTCTTGCATTTTATTTTATTTATCATCATACTCTTTTTCGTTATTATTTCAAGAAAATCGATAGACAAATTGTTTATAACAATCCCTGAAAGATTAAAAGATCCTCGGTGCAGTTGTTTCGAAAAAATTACGAAAGTGTGTGAAAAACAAAATACTAATTTATTTGCTAACTTGTTTGTTAAAAATTTTATTGTACATATGTAATGTTCAAATTTAAGTGAAAACTTGTGGTCTTATTTATAAGCGTTGTCTAACTTTAGACAACTGGCCAACTTTGAAAAAGGTGTTCAAAAACCTTATTTATTGTTGTCTTATAAGCTGCCTAACTTAGACACAAGAGTAGATTGTCTTAACCGTGAATAATGTGATATTTATTTTTATTAAATAAAGCATATTTTCACTCATTTGAAAACAGTTAGACAGTGTCTAAGTAGACAAAAATCTAATAAATACGACTGATGGTTTCTAGCTAGGTTTTATTGCTTGATTTTCACATTCAAACCCATTATGGTTTTTCTTTTACTAAAACCAAAAAAAAATTAAGCAACATCAAAACTTTTACAGCCGTACCTATTAGATTTTCTGAAGATTTTCTTAAACTTCAATTAGTTAAATTTGCATAAATGTTAAAATTGCCTTAAATAACGTAACTTAAATTCATAATAGAAAAATGAAATATAAGAAAATGTACATATCCATATATTAAATGAATAAAATCTATCTATCTAATTCTTATATACAATCATTTTCCCATCGATACTAAACGACAATTCTGTCACATAACGTAAAAGAATCTACAAATTAAAACGAAATACTACGACATTTTATACATCTCCGTTGTTCTTCTAAAAAAAAGGCAAACAAAAAAAGAGTTTATTAACAAATAAGAGAGAAACAGATCCAACTGGATGAAGGTATAATCCAACGCAAAAAAAAATTAAAGTAGACTCAATTTTGCTTTGTGATGTTTTTTTTTATTCTAATTAATTTCTTGTTTATTTTTGGTTTTGAGAATTTTGATTAAAATATGTAAACCAAAAACAAACGAATTTATTTAAAAAAAATCACAAATCCTTTTTATATTACGTACCTACTTTAATTAAAATTAAAAAAAAAAAACTGAACACTACTTACATACATAAACTACACATGTATGTACATATTTCTCTAATAAACACACATAATTCTTCTTAAATATCAAAATATATTTAAGAGAGCTTTAAACAACCTTTAAACGTGGTGGATTGCGTTAAAATTAAATCATAAAATTGATAATAGATACTGATTTCGCACTTAAGAGCTATTTAGAGGAATTTTAAATTAAAAAAGGCTTTTAAATTTATTTTAAGATACGGCTGTTACTAAATAATTAAACTAGTACATACATACATACATATATCATCACATCCCTTGTAATATTTTTGATTGCTAACTTTTGTTCATTGTTATTTCGTAGTTCTCACAACAACAAAAATTAAACAAATATACTTTAACTCTCAAGCCTTATTTATAAAAAAAAAAATAATAATAAAAAAAAACATATATTTACTACATATTAATTAAATACATCTCATTTATAACAACTCCTTAATGTATTTAACAGGATTCAAACAGTACTGGACAACGTCAACAGTCGAGCAACCCCACAAAATCGGCTGCTAAACAAGGCTACTCACCATCCTACTGGGCAGGACAAAACTAATTATATCCATTTACGCTAGACATTTGCCTCGTTCCCCATGTAGGCGAAACCTACCATTAAAAAAAAAAAGAAAATTGAAAACCGTTAAATGTTTAAAACACTGTTTTAGTTCAGGATATCCAAGTCAACAAACAAAAAAGAAACAACAACAACAAAAGTTTGCATAGTACATTACAAATCCGATTATAATTTATCTTACTATATATTTAAAAAAAAAATACAAACAAATGAAACAAAAATATAAAAATATACTTTTTAAACAAAAAAAATTGAAACAGACAGAATTTTTTAGTTATAGTATTGCTGTACTCTATGGTAACAGCAAATTTATAATTTTTAGAAAAGGAAATACGTTCACTTTTTGTACATCAATTTATCGATGTGCGCTCTTGATAAAATTATTGAAAAAGAAATGAAAACTTTATTCGATAAATCTCTTCATTATATATATATATATACATATAAATAATTCTCTCTCTATATATATATATATAGAAAATAACCCAGATAAACCCCACATTCACACATACACAGCAAATTTAAACTGGATATTGTTTCTTTAAATGTTTAACTTTTTAATATATATATATATATAAAAATAATTATAAAATAATACATAAATATAATAATAATTATTAATTAAATTAGTAACACGTCTTTTAATGCTAGTATATATGGAATATATAATTATATTTAACAGTATGTATCTATGACAGAAAAGAAACAAATAATTGAAACTCTTCTATACACTTAATGCAAGGAGTGATAGCATTTGCAAAAATTTGTAAAATGTAATTTAAAAAGAAAATAATGTCAATTGGACATGGTGTATCTATCTACGTTTAAATGATTTATTAAAATGGCATTAATTTTGTATCGTTCGTAGTTAGCTTTGGAGAGAACTTTTATTTACACTTTTTTTCGGAGTTGTGTGTGCATTTATATATGAAAACATTGATTGTTATTATTATTATATTCAAAAATATCACAGAATTAATCGTCGTCGGAATTGTTCCACAAACGCAAAAATGGAATCACTTAATCTATCTGAGAGAAATTTATATAATTTTACAGTTATGATGAATACGTGATTTTTTCACAATTTCATAAGTGACGAATTCGTGATAGGAGTAAATAATAATGTTAAAACAATCGGATACCTCAGACGCAGAATATTCATCATTCACCACAGTTAAATTGTGCCAAAGCTTTTTCTAAATAAAAATTCTGCATATAAAATTAAATAAACATATTTTTTTTTGTTTTCCAGTCCTAAAACATCCAGTACATATATTTGAACATTCATAATTTTTATACACAGGCACGTTGCTACTATTACTATTATTACCAACTGTTCCCAGCAAACGATATTCTCGAAAAGATAAAACCTCGCTGAAGTATTCATTTATAACAGAAGTAAATTGGGGTTTAAATTGTTTGTTTTTATACCTCTGGATTGAGAAGTTAATGAATTTTGGTTTAAAACCTTGTTCAACTATGGGAATGGTGAGTATAATAGAGAGATAATACTTTTAATGTGTACAAATACCCTCTTACTTAAACTTGTATCTTACTTATTTTTCTCCTTACCAAAGTGACGGACAGAAATGAGAGCAAATGTTTGTTATTCAAAATTTGGTGTGGCAATTATCCTTTACCTCAAATGTTCTTTACAATTATAATTTAAATATAGAGGCTGAATTCCTAAATGTAGTACCTGCTGTTGACGAACTGCAACGCGGAGCGTTAGGTTACGCATCATTAATGAAGTGACAGTGAACGTTTCTAATCGCAGTTATAGCTCATTATACTGCGCAAAAAAAAGCAAACTGCCCCCTATAATGTGTCCTTTCATTGTGAAAAGATAGTGTAGCGATACGCATTTTGATGTTTAGAAGTTCAGCCTTAAATTAAAAGTTTCCTTTGTTCGTTAACTTTATTGAACATTTCAAAATATATGCAATTGGCAATTTGATCGTTTTATTAAGATCCTTACTGCGAGTGGCTTTTAACGTTCGATGCAACAAAAGTTAATCGTATCGAAAAGTTGTAATAGCTATACGTTTGTATGAAACAACAGCTTAAGATATCCAATTGATGAAGGACCCTCGTTTATCGATAAGCAAACTACACACACAATAAGGACCTAAAATTAAGTATTCTGCGTCTGATGAATCCGATTAAAAACATCTACATACATTAGATTTCTCTAAATGGAATAGAAACTTATATTATTCTGCCTCACTCTGAAATGTTTTTATTTTTATAAGTTCGCTGCAATAGAGATCGGCAACTATAGTTTAATCTTCCTTTTTGTTAAAGTTGCTTTATTTTTAAATACTGTTTTCTAGTAGATAATAAAATCAGTAATATAAACCAATTCAGAGCTAATTTGTGTGAAACATGAATATAAATATAATATATATATATACATCTATTTCCTTTTTCCTAATATAGAAAACAAAAATAAATAAACCTTAATGTACGTGAATTTTTAAATGTTGCAAAAGAGATCACACTAAATTAAACACACACAACTCTTCTTACACACCCATACACAAAAATATCCATGTTGCATAGATGTCTTCTTGAATTGCCTATTCATTTTTTATACAAGCAAGGTTATAGGATCATTTTTAAGAAACAAAAAATAATGTTAATAAAAGAATTTTTTTCGTTTCATAGTATCTCATTTTTATGTTTTTTTTTCAATTTTCGCAACTTAATTCTAAAAAATATATACATATATAACAAAATATTTATGATAGAAGAACATTTATTTAAAAAAAAAAAAACAAACAAACAAACAAACAAAAATAAATATATATTTATGTATTTAATTAAAAAATAGAAAAAACACATATTTCTTTTTTATATATCCACAACTTTAAATTTATTGAAATAAAAATATATATAAATATATTTTAGCTTTATCATAAATAATTCTTTTTTTTACATTAAAAAAAGAAAGAAATTTTATAAACAGAAAATTAAATGTATAATCAGAAAAACAGCTCTTTTTAGAATAAGAGTTGCTTAGTCTAAAATAAAATGTTTATATAGAGAAAACCGCAATTTGATTTATAAATTTTTTGAAGAAATATTAAGAGGACGAGTGTAGTTTGTACTTTTTAAATGCAAACAATTATTTTTAAATATTCTTTTTATGTTTGTTCAAATTATTTTTCAATGTGAAAATTTACCTAAGAGAAGAAATCAAACAAAAAGAAAGTAAATATAACAGAGAGCTAATTTTCAAAGACATAACACAACACAATCGGAAGAAGAATAAAAAAGAAGAGCATATTTGAAAAGGATGCAGAAACAAAAATAAAAACGACTAATGGCATAAAACGAAATATTGTTTTTTTTTTTTTTTTTTTCTTAAAAATGATATTTTTTTGGATTTTTCAGTGGAAGAATACTATGCAATCCAAAATGTTGAGTAGAGCTGGTTTTCTTATGCATATAAATATTTATATTAGACCAGTTTTTAAAAAGGTCATTTCCGAAATTGTAAGCGCCCCCAGATGTAAAGGTTCCAAATAATTTTTAAAACATTAGGTCTGGTATCGTTTTTAAGAAAAATCTGTAAAACCTGTCAAACAGTGAAAGAAGGAGAAAATTGTCAAAAATTTAACAAATGCACTGAACTACATTTTGTATAAAATGTCACTTTTCTGTTCAAGACGGTCAAACGGTGACAAATCGTTTTGAATATTGTAATTTTTAAATTATAAGATTTGGAAAAACTAACGATTGCGACCCATCGAGTTCAGCGGTATGTGATATTGCAATTAAGATGGCGAAGGCGAATACCTAAATTAATTTTGTATATATTCTTAGCCGACATCAACTGAAAGACAGTGAAAATGTGTTTTTGACTCCTTGCAAATATGTATTTGCTCTCTCATTGTGTTCTCTCGTTGCAACTTTTTTGAGTTAACAAACTGGAATTTTAGAAAATTTGTGCAATTTTGGAAATTACTTTTAGTTTTAACAAGTCTAACCGCTCTACAAAATTTCACCATTCTGCAAAAATCGGTCCATATAATTGATAACAATTTAATATGCGGATACTAGACACCCTAAATTCAAAACCTAAAATTATCAATTTATATCCTTTGTATGCACTACAACACCTACTGTTCTATGAAATTACAATTACTTTATTGGTACTGGGTGAAAATCGCTTGAGTTTATTCCTGTACAAAAAGTTAGTTCCGATAACTTTCCTGGGCACTACCGTGCCCTTTGACACCCATTATTTGGGCTTTCAAAAAAATTTCATCTACAGAAATAAATTACCTCCACAATAGACTACGAGACGCTAACGTTTAAAACTAAATACTAACCACAACTATGTCCCACGTTGAGAACACCAACTAAAACAACATTATTTAGGAGTATTAAAACAAGAAATTTTGTATTTATGTTTGGTCTTTCAATTTGTTTTAAAGTTACAAATTGGCCTATGTGGTTAGTAATAACGAACTAATTCAAAATTTTCAGCATGTGAAATTTTATGAAAAACAAGTCCAATTTAAATCGAAACTTTTGCTACCTAGCGGTTTTGTAAATACAGACACAGTATTTTAAATGAATAGATACTTACGGAATATAAGACATATATTTTTTTGAATTAATTCTTTATTTATCATCAGCTATTAACAGCCTTATTGTAAGTTTCCCCGAAAATATTGAAAAGGACCACCATATATGTATATTTTTCCAAAGATGTACGGAATAAATAACTTAATGGACAGAAATAAACTCAATATTCAACTGGATTATGTTACCTTCCTTTTTTGTATATATTGGGTTTGAACCTTACGAACTCAAAAATCGTTCTAACTCACAACTGACGTTTTTTTGTGACGTTATTATTCGCAACGCGCGAGATGCTATCGTTCACAACCAAAACGTTCTGTGGGCTTTGTTATTCTGTAAAGCTAATAGGTATATTAACAAAATTGCCATAACTTTAAAAATTAATCTTTATTTGAAATATTTAGGTTTATTGATCAGATCAAACTACAGAACTAAGAGTATTTATTGGTTATGAAGAAGTTTCGTAAAATCTGTATAAGCAGACTCCAAGTCGAAAAGAAACTGCCGAACTTGTCCATCGGTCAATTCGTCAGATGCCTGCATTTCATTTAGGGTTGCTAGCCATCCTTCTACTTTAGCCTTTGCTTCTAAATCGGCTGGAATAAGAGATAAGCGATTCATGGTATCAACTAAATCCTTCAGTTCGAAATGCAACTCATCCATTGTCTTAATCTTTAGTCGAAGCTTATCCATGATGGTGATGAAAAGCGATACAATATCTGCGATGCATTTACTGGTATTCCCCTTGTCATCTTTGATAGTAATAGGACGATCTTCTTTAATACGCTCCAGCGCAGCCGGGCAATCAAGCCGGAATTTTTTTACGAATGTATCGACTGTAGGGAAATCATCTCCTTGAACTTGTTTAAATGCAACTTTGTACTGCACTAAGAACTTAGAACACGCAGCTGTATACTCCTGGGGTGTGATACAGTCTCGGATATAAGCTTTTTCCAGATTTTGTAAGGTATTTATGATGGCATACAGATCGGCCATGTTATCATATTTCTCACGTTCTCGTGCATTTCGAAATACTTTAACTTCTTCGTAAAGTTCTGGATTTTCTTGCATTATAAGAGATGTAATATTAAAAGATTTCAATGAGAAATAATTATTTCAATAGTTTAAAATTTATTTTTTATATAGAAAAAGATGACGAATTTTTGACGGTCTTTGTTTTGTCAAATGTCAAAAATCAGCTGTTGGTCTAGTCCTGGAAGAATTAGTAATAAATGTAGTAGATTAGTTGATTGAATTCAAAGTTAATCAAATATTCTATCTGTCCCTTTTCACACGAGGAAACTAAGTTTCCCGCAACTTTAAGTTTTTAGGTGAGAAGGACTTGGTAAGGGAAATAAACGGTCTATTATTGGTGGAAATTGGAAATAAAAAAGAACAATCTCCAGAAACTTTTTCCTCATGTGAAAGGGGACTTTGGGAACCCCATATTCTTGAGATTTCTCACAATTTGCTCTCAAAACTCATAGACTGCTTTCAGACGACACCGATTTTTAATGAAAATGGACATATATACACACTCTACTCTACAATTTTTCAAACTCAGCAATTTATTTACCTCGGCCACTACATGCTTAAAAATCGCAATGGGTAATTGCTTCGTTTAAAAGCAGTCAGCTTTTACGCTGAATATTCAAAACTTTTTGCAAAACGTACAATACACACACACGCTAACGACACCTGGTTGGGAAAAATCGTACGAAATTTGCTGGCGCGTCAAGGAAGTTCAGTGATAATTATCAATATAACAGACATCTGCTTGTCAATTTCTTAAATTATTTATATGTATTGACGTTTTACTTTTCTGTAAAAGTAAAAGTTAATAAGACGACTTTAACTTTTTTGTCAAATTTGAGAAAGAAAATAGGATTGCGTGGTATTTTGAAAAAGATAAAACATTTTGTTCACTTTTGTACAAACGTAAGTTGAATGCAGTTCTTTATTCCCTTCCCCCAGCTTTTCCGATACAGTGTGTTATGGCGCAATCGGAAAGATTGATTCCGACACAACACACCACCCCACAACATATCACGCGAGACAAATATAGCTCCACGAATATGAAATACGAAACGATAGCGACACACCACTCCACCACACCCACTGATCTCTATAATACACTGGATAGTGTATTCCCTACAAAGTATAACAGTTCTTTTGACTCTAATTGAAGATGGCACTATCGAAGGCAGCTTCAAGATTTGACAACTGCCGAGCACAAAAAAAAATTGTGATCTCGGAGATCTCAATGGGCCTTACTAATAATCAAATTTAGTGTTAAGATTAAACGAAAATCTTCAGATTTTAGAAAATCCGCATACCAATAACGAAATTAACCTCCAGTTTAGTCGTTAGCAATATGTCAAAATTTAATAAGTGGAAATCCATGTTTAAAGTCGAACACTTAATAAAGAGTGTTGCCTTTGTGCTGTCTCATGGTACTAAAATTTGTATTTAATACTTTAATCTATTCCCATTTTATAAGGTTGATTTCAATAGGGTTGGTTTCTTTCTTCAGATTTTTTTTGAAAAGAATTACTTTATTTAGAAGTAGGTACTTTATTTATTGTTTGTATATTTATGTAGTGCAACAGAAACAAATTATTTAATTTGTTGATACAAATTTAGTAGGTTTGGACTTTACTTTAAATACGTGAGTGGTTAATTTCTTGATTCCGTTTTATATATTTCGATAATTACGCAGATTTAAAAAGTTTTTTTTTTGTGCTGAACGGGAATCGATTAAAGATTTTTTTGCTATTGTATTGGTTAAATCTTGTTTATGCAAGCATACAGAAAATATAAGTGTCGAATACAATTTTCAAAGCCAATACCAATCAACCAAATTTGAAATTACATTTGTGTAACAGGTAGCCGAAAATTGTATTTATATTTAGATTTCCAATATTGGTTTGAACAAAATTATCATTTTCGTGGACCAATTATAGAATATGAACTTGACGAAATCGGAATTTCGAATAATCTAAGTTGAAAAATATAAAAGCGTACAAGTCGTCGTAAACGTTCGTAAACAGCCGTAAGCTTAATAGTCTTAAACAGGTACCTATATGTACGTTGCAAATAAAAAATATTTAAATAAAATATGAGGAATATGTTTCCTTTTTAAGAAATATGGTGCCATAATTAAAAAAACAATTCAAAAGTCAACTCACTCCGACACTTCAAATTAATAATATAAGTACTATAAATACTAAAATACTTGCTGTTAAAAAAGAATACGGCAACACTTAACTTTGAAGGTATAGAGCAAATTATGACAGTTCCTGATTTGTTTTATTTTTTTATTTATTTTGTGACCGTCTGTCTTATTTCTGTGCAGTGATCATATTTGTTTTTAATTAGGAACAAAATAATAATAACAAAAAAAAAAAGTATCCCGCAATAAAATAAAAACAAAAAATTAAATATTTTTGCAGGAAAACAAAACATTGAACTTTGGTGGAAATTCTGACAGTTCATTCAATTATGTTTCTTATTTGTAGTAGATTTTGTAATAGATTCAACGAAAGTCTGGAGACTAGTTAGTGAAAGGGTTAAATTGTTTATTGGTAGCATTTTGTTAAAGCTCAGCACTTTGTTTTAACCTTACAGTTAACTAATAGTCGACATTAGCGTTTGATTATTAGTAAGGCCCAATCTCTTTTACATGAATAGGGGGCCGATTCTGGTTCTGTGAAAAAGTGAATCGAATAAATAATTTTCCCATTCGCTAGCATGCATTGCCATTGATGAATGGAACGCTATAATAATTATAATTTTGCCAAAAGAAAAATCTAATCTTAAAGTAGATGTAATTTTTGTTGTTTGTATTTGAGAAACATCAACAACAATAATTTACTAAGTAATTTCTTTTTATTGATGGTGTCGCTTTCTTGCGTGGATTCATTTCGTAAATACATTATTAAAGTAGCAGGCCAAATTCATAAACGCAAATTTGCAAAGTAAAACATACTCAAAGCAAATGCAAAAAGCAAAATATTTTTTACATTTGCATAAATGCGTTTGCACAAGAAAACAAAAATCAACTACATTTTGGGACAATCTGCTTTGCAGGGATGTTTAAGTTTGCAATTTAAAACTGTCTGCTTAGCATAATTTGCGCAAGTTTTGCGTTTAGGAATTCAGCCGTACTTTGACCACAGAGTAGAAGTAGTTGACTGCAGGCAGAAGTACTTTGCAGTAGATAAAGGAACGCGCCTAATGTCGTAGTTAATATGTTATACATTTATACAAAAAAAGGCAGCTTCAAGTATAACATTTTTTCAAATGGAGTCACCTATTTTGTATGGATACGCTATCCAGTGTATTATAGAGATCAGTGACCACACCCCACACGAAATAAGTGTTGTTTAGTTAGTTGTTCAACTCAAAGCAAAGTTGTTAAACAAAAACCGAAATCAAACGAACCTAAAACATTCAAAAATCGAATCAAACACATCTTGTTTTCTGTCATTTGAAATTGTTTAAAAGCCGTATAAAAATTAAAAATGAGCGACATCGAAACAATTTGGACGAAAACCCACGAAATATTTCCAATTTTAAACAAATCGGTAAGTAAAAAACACATGACAGCACCATCCTTAGAATCTGTAAAAACCCTCTAAATATTTCAGTTAAAATGTAATCCAATATTGAATGAAGATTTCGAGTATGTAATTGGAAAACTCACTCAATTGGAGATCACCGATTGCGTTTACGAGTCGATTCTGCTCGAAATCAATGCAATGTTACGATCAAAAATTGTTCCTGATTTCTGGACTCAATTCCAAACTACCCTTGAAGAACAAGATAATCAATATATGCTATTCATTAAATTCCAAATGGCGATCATTAAATTGGAAGAGGACTTCCGTAATATTAAGGAACTTATCACAAGGATAGAGGTTCTTAAGAAAATGTGTCGATTTGTAAACCCTGAAAACAAAATACGAAATGATAAGGAAGAAATTAATAATATGCTAAGAAGTATACTCTTATCACAGCTTCCCGCAAATTTCAACTCAGTAGTTTATGCATTTTACAATGTTTCATTCAAAGTTTTTGCTAATAGTCATCAGGCAGGAGAAGGTGGGTAGAGTAGAATAAAGTTGTATTTTTTTAGGATATTTATCAGTCCTATTTCAGATGATGATATGGGAGACCTTGATGAAGTTAAATGCAATGGATGTGATCGAGAAACAGATGGTTGCCGTTGCCAGAATCTTGTTTGTTCTTTCAACAAAACGAATGAGCATTTGACGAATCTAGGGCTTCTCGATCGAATAGCTGGTCATACACTGACGACACTCATCCAACAAAGAATAGCAACACACGTTCGAGATACAAGCCTTGGGATTTTCGATAAAGGTCACTTGAAAGGATTAGAAAAGGTGATTAAAATAGTCGTTAAATACATTTTTTTTAGGGTCAAAAATAAAAAAAAAAACAGATTAAGCTATATTGAGATCTTCTTGAGCCCAATATTATTGCATATTTAAGGAAATCATTTCAAATCATACAAAAAGTAGAATTTTACAGTTTCAAATGAAACCGCAACACAAGCATAGAACATGTACGAAAGCCAATATGTTCTTAGCGACACATACACGAAATACAAAAGTATTGAACGACTAATAATGTACTCAAAGAAGAGCCTATTATTTGTTTTTCAGGGTCAGAAGACAACTGGGATGGGTTACAAGACTTCAAATGGCATTACATTCCGCATTTTCTTTTTTCTCCTGTTTAGACAGGAGGACAATTTTCTAAAAAATCAACTTGAAATTGAAACAAAAAAAAATCATTGAAAATCAACGGGATACTTACTCAGATATTTTGAAACACGACCTAAATATCGATTCCCAGAATTATGTAGAACCGAATAGAGAAAATTAAACATTTTGATCCGCTCCCAATTTAAGGTTTTGACAAACACAAATAGTTCAGATAAAATGTTAGTCTATTCTTCTCAAAAAGTTATTTTTTTAGAATACTAGAGATATGCGAATTTATATGTAACAGTAATATGAGTTTATTTTCATTTAAAATGTGCGTCCATCAAAATTATTGAAAAAAAAAATTTAGATTTCGGAGTAATAAACAAATATGTTATAAAATGACGTAATATAAATATGTATGGTTTAAAATAGTTTTATATTTTTTAATATTTCTAGTGGCTTGAAGGAATCGTCTTAAATTGGTTGACTAGAATCTTTAATCGGGGTCATTTAAAAATTGAAGCAGAAGATACAAAAACACAAGAAGTTATACAAAATTTCAAAGTAAAACTTACATATTTTTTGTATGAAACATACGCTAACATAATCATCGAGCAGTTCTTCAGTATTATAATTGGTTTGTTTTATCTTGTTGATTTTTTCAAGAACAACGGTTTACATTTTTATCCACATAGATTACCCAGATTCTATTCCCGCAATTGATGATCTCAAAATCTGTTTGGAAAAAATTGACTTGCGAAAGCATCTCATAAAGTCTCTCAAAGAATCTCTAGAAGCCAGAATACTTCATCCGGGTGTTAACACCATGGATATTCTCACTGGGTATGTGGCAGCTATAAAGACAATTCGCCATTTGGATAGCAGTGGAGTTATTCTAGAGACAGTTACGGAGCCAGTAAAAGAGTATTTGAGGAAACGCAGCGATACAGTTAGAAGAGTTGTAACTGGTTTGACTGAGGAGGGTCCAACTGATTTGGCCGAAGAGTTGGCCAAAAGTGAAGCACTAAAAGAAAACATTGATGCTGCCGGCAAAGATGAAATGGCTAATTGGGAAAATTGGCAACCTGATCCTGTAGACGCTACACCAGGTGGGTTTAATAAAAACAAAAAATAACCAAAGGTACCCAAGTTTTAGAAATCTTGGTAATTCTTTGTTCTACTCATCAGAAAAACCATTTGACATGCGTTGTAAGTAAGCTTTAAACTTCTAAACAGTTGATTTAGAAATTAGCTGAAAACAAGATAGAGATTCTGGTTTCTGTGATATACCGATACACTCTACATGAAGGGTAGGTGTGCATAAATGCACCATATGCTAAAAAATATGCTTTTTGGAGAAGGTTCTTCCTTTGAAATTAAAACAATTCTGAGCATTTGCATAAGAATGACTTCTCAGCTCCTTATACTATTTATATGCGATATGTAATGTAATCTTCTTGTTAATATTATGAGGCTCCATTTTCTTCCAGTTATTCCCTAGTTCATATTCTTTTTGATGTAGAAAACCTGAAATATTTTTTGTATGATTTTTCAGCTGCATTTACCCAAAACCCTCGTAGCAATCGATCTGCCGATATCATATCAATGGTAGTGGACATTTACGGGAGTAAGGAGTTGTTTGTGAATGAATATCGCAACCTTCTAGCAGATAGATTACTTTCGAGTTTAGATTTCAATCCTGACAGAGAAATACGAAATCTAGAGCTGCTAAAACTACGTTTTGGAGAAACATTGCTGCATAGTTGTGAAGTTATGTTAAAGGACATAAGTGATTCAAAGCGAATAAATGGACACATTCAAGGAGACATCAGTTACAATGAGAGTAAGTTGCGTTACACAACTTTTACAACTTTTGAATTTCTCTCTGACCATTATTTGCTTCTTTAGATAGAACGTTCGATTTAAAATCATTGATAATCTCATCGCAATTCTGGCCAGCTTTTAATAAGGAAACACTCGAGCTTCCTGAAGAGATTGAAGAGGAATTCAAGAAATTTACTAAGTCATATGAAGCCTACAAAGGAAATAGAACATTGTGTTGGCGTAATGTTACCGGGAGAGTTGAACTAGAAATCGAGCTTGGAGATCGAACTCTGGAAATAACAGCAGCTCCGACGCAAGCAATTATCATCTATCATTTTCAGACAAAAAGTATAAAGTATTCAATTGTGAATTCAAAATAATAACTTTTTTTTTTATAGGTCAATGGTCGCTGGAGGAACTAAGTACGGTGATGAAAATCCCGCCATCTGTATTACGCCGAAGAATAGGTTTCTGGCAAACCCAAGGAATCCTTCGGGAGTCGCAACCAGATGTTTATGTTCTTGTGGAAGAAACATCTGAAAGTGGAGGCATGGAGGAAATGCAAACAACTGACATTGCCGAGGATGACGAAAGTGAAAGTGCCATGGCATCGGCGAGTGATCAACGTGAAGAGGAACTGCAGGTAGGAAAACTGTTGTCCATTATCCCATTGTAGAATGCATAGAATCTTTATTTAGGTATTTTGGTCATATATCGTTGGAATGCTGACAAATCTGGACTCTCTACCAATTGAACGAATACATCAAATGTTGAAAATGTTTGCATCTCATGGCCCCGGCATAGAATTCTCCCAGGAGGAGTTGAAAAACTTTCTACAGCGAAAAGTGCGAGAGCATAAACTCATTTTTAGTGGTGGCGTTTATCAATTGGCAAAATAAACACAGGAAAATATATTTTTTTTAATATTACATGGTAATTTTATTACAACATAACTAATACAAAAAATCTTATTAATACCCCAACTTTGCCCTTTAATCGTCATCAGCCACTTCTTCAGCGTCAGCTGCCGAATCTTCCTTAGTTGGCTTGGTTTTGGAATCTTTTTTCTCTTTGATCATTTTGCGATGCGCTTCGAGATCTTTCCTTAGCGGATCAATAAAATCATTGAAGTCCAGCTCTTCTAGGGCTTCGAATATGTTGTTAGCTGTGATAGTTTTATGATTTTGCTTTTTGGCCAAAGCTGTGGAGGATGAAGTGAGAAATATAACAAAAACGGATGCCGCTCGAGCTATTGCGGCACGAGCTTCCTTGCTAACAATTGCGCCATCGGGAAGAGCTTCTTTGATTAGACGGGCCACCACAGATGTTGGAAGATTTAAATCTTCTATCCTTTCAACCATATTTTAGATGTATATCCTCTTATTAAATTTGTTTGTTTTTGTATAGAATCAAACGCGGTAGTCTTTGTTTTTGGCGGACGAAATGAACGAACTGCTTTCTCGCTCGTTTTTTCGTTTAACTCAGAATTTTGACATCTGTCAAAAGTCGATAAATTTCGATAACACAAAAGATTAGATCTGTTTGCTTATTTCTAGCATTGAATGTCAAAGATAAGACACTGAACAATCCTATTCTGCACTGCTAAACGTTCGCGTTCATGAAACGATTTTACGACGTCGTAAAACATTTTTAATCGATTTCACACAATTTAAGCAAAATTGTAGAAGACATTAAAGAGAATTGAATATTTAAAAAAAAAAAAACAAAATATATTTTCTGGCTTTAAGAAAAGTTATAGAATTATACCTAATGCAGGCCTTGCCGTTGTTTCTAAATTTTTTTACCAAATTCAAATAAATTGCCCCTAGTTATCAACCAACATCTAGACAACTCAGCATGAAATATCAAAGCATCTCTTTCATTCAGGCTACTAATTATGTTGGCCCGTTGCCTAAACCAAGACTAAAGCGACGTTTAAAAAGCTAAAAAATATAAGTTTTCTTTGAGTTATATTAATTTTCATGTCCAAATTTGTCTTCGTGGTTACATACCTATTTAAAACAAAAAAAAAAAATTTAAGTACCTAGATCTTAAAAATAATCAAAGACTGGTTTAAATTTTTAAAACTTTTAAATGCTTGCAATAATAATTCGTGCAGTATAGGCTAATAAGAATAGAAATTAATGACTTGAGCAATATTCTACGTAAATTCTTTAAAGAATTTAGCTTGAATATTTACTTTTAGAAAAACAAATTTTTCTTAAAGTATTTGCCGTTTAAGAGTTGTATGTATATTGTATATAACCCATATTGTATTATATTTATCTTTTTTATACCTTGTTTTGTTTTAACATTTATAAATTGACTCGCCTCTATTCTCGTATTTTACGTATGTACATATAATTACGTAAAAATTTGTCTGAAATGGCGATATATACAAATATACTCACATTGAAAATTGATCATTTTATTAAAATATTTCTAGTTAAATACAAAGATTTGGTGGTTCCAGGAACTTAATGTAAATACTAAAGTGTAAAGCGTTTTAAAAATTGAAAGGTTTTATGCCGTCACCACCGCCGGTGCCCCACAGACGTAAGTGTTTCAGTTACACTTCTGTCGCTTAACATTTTTAAACTTCTATTATAAATTTTGATTTTTGATATGCCTACAATAATGAGACATTAGATTGTTTCTTGATCTAATTTCTTTAACTCTAAAAAAATCTACAGTAGTTTTTAGAAAAAAAGCAAATATACAACATACATAGGTACGGTTTTTGAATTATGCAGCCGCACCTGTTATCCTTGATCCTTTTACATTTATGTTTTTATAACAAATGTCCATTCCGTTTTATTTTTTATAAATTATGCTAGTTCCAAATCTGTAATAATAGCCCATTACTACTTATTATAATATGTTTTTCTTCAAGGAAACATTATCAAGATAAAGCAATAGTAGTTATCTGGAACTAATGTCTTTGAATAATTAACTCAAATAAATACCATCCAAAGAGGTTTTGGAAAAGTATAACATTTCTGATTTTAGAAAACCTTTTATCTCGAGTAATGAGATTCTATCAAATTACTCTGAAAAATGTTTGAATTTAGCTTTAAATCAATTATGGAAAAGTGTTCTGGCTTTTTAAGATGAATAGAACGTGACTTCGACCTCATATGAAAATTATTAAATGAATAGGTACTTACTTAAAGATTAATACCAACAATTATTCAAGTCTAAACCATATGCATACGGAAAGTATACCTACCACATAAAACTCCGCACATAAAATCATCTAATCATAAGCCAAGTTAAAAAAAGCAGTTCAACCAAAACAAAACAATTTAAAAATACAGAATTTCGTTTCATATGCTTTCTCTCGAGTCTCTAGAATGGAATGCCAGAATAATTCAAGAAAAAACGACTATTTATTAAGCAAGAGACCAGCTGCAGTGCAGAATTCGTACTAAATTGTACTAAATGCCTTCCATAAACTGCCAGATTATAATGTTATAATTACGTCTGGATAGTTATTGTTTCTACTTGACCTTTAACGATTCACAATGGCGAACGAAATCCAATTACTGTTGCACAATGCGTTCATACAGAAATTGTTATGCAAAGAAAGATAACTATGCACGTTCCAAAGGCTTACATCATATTTCACATCCATCTAGATAGCTAAGGCCCGTTTGCTGATACGGAACATAAATACTTATGTTTCACATAAACCCTTAAGTGACACTTAATGGTTAGCACCAATCGTAAACTCAAACATAAAAATCCTTAAGTTGAACATAACTTAGGTGGAAGAAGAAGTGGCACATAAGATATTTATGTCCAACATTAAATTCGTTTACCGTTGTTTTTTGACTTATTTGCCAATAATTGTGAAGATACTGCTAGGATAATATTATTAAAAAATTTAATAAAGATGGATTTTAAAATGTTGGACTTGATCGAAGATGACGTGGAAGTTCTTGATATTCTAGAAGTAGGAGTACCTCCTCAAATTTACGAGAGAAATGAATATTTTTGCTCTTTTGATGAACTATCTTTTTACAAAAGATTTCGCTTAACAAAGGAAATAACAATGGTTATTTTGAACCAAATAGAATGTTCTTTAGAATGTTCATCTAACAGGTACAGTTATGTCTGAACTATATTAAAGTTAATTCGTGAAAATTATTTACCTTCCTATAGGAATAATTCCATCGCTCCTATTAACCAACTTTTGGTGGCGCTTCGCTTTTTTGCAACGGGTAACCATCTCCTAAGTTTAGCCGATTTTGCTGGAATGCATGTCTCAACAGTTTCAAGAATAGTTTTAAGAGTTTCAAGAGCAATAGCCAAACTTGCAAATAATTATATATGTAAAGTCCTGAAACTGCAAATGACATTTCAAAAACCAAACGTGATTTTTTTGACATAGCATCGTTTCCAAATGTAATTGGAGCCATTGATGGCACTCACGTCAAAATTCAGTCTCCCGGTGAATTATTATTTAAGATTAATTCGAAAATTAATAGCAATTGGTTTGTTACATTAAGGTGGAGCTGATGGAGAAGTTTTTCGAAACAGGAAAAGTTATTTCTCATCCGTTTTTTTGTTTTCGACAATTTCTTTTTCATCAAACGCACAATGAAGAAGAAGCGTTTTTTCATTTTGCGAAAAATTCGGGTTTCTTTTTTTATTATTTTCGGACATTTTTATAAAATACAGACCGTAAAATACGCTTACGCACAAAAAAAATCAAAACTCACAATAATTTGACATTTGCGCAAACCGATTGAAGTTAGTAAAAATTCAAAAGTCATGCCTTACTATGATGAACATAAATTTTTTCATGCAACTTACATTAATTTAAGTATCACATAGAATTTATGTGGAACTTAACTATGCATAAGATTTATGTTCCGAATCAGCAAATGGGCCTAATTGACTTATGCCCTGAAAGATAAGAAACCTACTCATACAGAAACAACCAAATTTCGGTTAACATTTTTTTTATTTGACGTGGTTTTCTCGTTTGTACCTTAAAAAGTTGGAAATGCTTGACGATTTATATTTTTTTGTTTAATACTACAAAACAAACTACGACGAATTCTCCTAACCGGTAGGAAAGGCAGCTTCTTATTCGTAGACCCAGTTCTCAGCGGCTGGTGTCCATGAGACCAATTCCTTCTCATTGAACCACAAAGCGATTTCCTTGTTAGCCGATTCAACAGCATCGGAACCGTGGAGAATGTTGCGTCCAACTTGGATGCAGAAATCACCGCGGATGGTTCCTGGCAGAGAGTCAGCTGGGTTGGTGGCACCCAACATCTGGCGACCGGTCTTCACGACGTTCAAACCTTCCCACACCATTGGAACTACTGGGCCGGAGCTCATGTAATTAACCAAACCGGGGAAGAATGGACGAGCAGACAAGTCAGAGTAGTGCTTCTCCAACAAGTCTTTGGAAGCCTGCAAATAAATGAAATATGAGAGTAAAATTAATGACGTGTTCAAATAGTCACAGGATGTTAAATTTTTGAGGTTATGAATAACTGCACGCGGTTGCATCAATTTTCTAACAAAATTAGTCGATTTTTATTCTAATCTCACTTTTGAAATATAATTTGTTGTAGATTAAGCAATTAAATATACACATTGTGAAGAATATATAATTACATTAAAATGTCCTTCACCTTTAAACTTAGATTTAGTGCAAATTCTTATTCTGATTAAAAAAAATGGCGACGAAGGTGGTTGGAAAATTGATTTTTTTTGTAGCAACAAAAATTAGAAGAAAATTTTTAGTTGAATACATACCCACATGAATTTCATGGCGACCAATTTGAAGCCCTTCTGTTCGAAACGCTCGATGATCTTGCCGACGAGTCCACGCTGGACCGCATCGGGCTTAACCATGATAAAAGTACGTTCCTTGTTTGCTGCCATTGCTGTTGAGAACAACGAGAAGAATGCCAAAACTGAAGCAATCATCAAAATGCCGTTGCTACGTCGATGTTGGCTGTTCTGTTTGTAATACGTCATTTAGAACAGTAAAGAAGTTGTTGCAGTTAGTTCGGTTAGTTAAGGTCTGCGTGTGCAAGAAAGAAAGGACTATTTAATTAAATTAATGCTGCCATAAGAACGAGTCGGCACATTATGAAGGTCAAAAATCAATAAAAATTTAAAATAATTAAAAATGAAGATAAATGTCAGATAAACAAATAAGATAAGATAAGTAAGGAGAGTGTTCAAAAACTATGGTTCTTATCACGTAACGTGGTGCTTAAATAATGACTGGGTTTACACTGGCCGATTTTTCTATTTTTTTTTGTTGTTCTAGAATCTAACTGACTCCTTTTGAACGTAGCGTTTTTAAATCTTTGTTCCTCTTTGTTTTTGAGTTTCTTTTTGGTTGAAAAGGGCCTTTTAAGCGCTGCAGTTTTTAAAAATTTTAACTTTGTCCAGGTGAAAAAGAGTCATCTGTCGCTTTCGCTTGGACTTTCGGAGAGCTATTTTTCCCTTTTTTTTTCCTTTTTTTTTTTAAATCAAAACATTAAACTAATCGATCCATAAGTGTGCAAGCGAAAATGTCGTAAATTTTACTATTTTTTTTCAAATCGGAATTCAATTCGAATGAAAAACAATTGAACAATATACAGAGGTTGAATGCAATAACTAATAAGACTGCTTTTAGACGACTGCAATTTCTATCCGCAATTCCCTTTTGAGTTTCTTTCCGATTGCAGCATCCATTTAAACGCTGCAAATTTTAATACCTGCAATTTTTGTTAAATGAGAAGGAAATAATATCTCGTCACTCTTTACTCCGCTTATATGTCTCAAACAATAAGAAAAAGCACAAAGAAGAAAGAGCGATAACTCTGCAATTATTTCAACCTCTGCAACTTTGTCTACCCCGGACACCGCATACGTCCCCCACCTACATGCTCAAAAATTGCAAGGATAATTGCAGCATATTTGCAGCGTTTAAAAGCAGTCTTAACTAATCTCCTTCGGTCTAAGCTAAGACTGCTTTTAGACGACAATAATTTTTAAGTTTCGTTCCTCTTTTGGTTCCCTTTGGGTTGCATAAATGCCCTTTTATACAACACGATTTTTAATAGATGTTAGACTTGCTCAAATGAAAAGGAAATATCTCTCCACACTCTTAATTACGTTTAAATCTGCAATTATGCCGACCTCAGACATTTTGTTTAACCTGTGCCTACACGTTCTGTAAGTCGGTGCCAAACAATCAACATGTTAAATACAACAACTAATCCCCTACGGTCTGAGCTAAACACAGATGGTCTTATTTATAAACGTTGTCTAACTTTAGACAACTGTCCAACTTTGGAAAATGTGTTCAAAAACCTCGTTTATTGTTGTCTTATAGCTTCCTAACTTAGACACATGAGGAGATCGTCTTAACCGTGAATAATGTGATATTTATCTTAAATAAAGCATTGGTCTTATTTATAAACGTTGTCTAACTTTAGACAACTGTCCAACTTTGGAAAATGTGTTCAAAAACCTTGTTTATTGTTGTCTAATAGCTGCCTAACTTAGAGTTGATCGTATTAACCGTGAATAATGTGATATTTATTTTTATTAAATAAAGTATATTTCCACCAATTTGAAAATAGTTAGACCATTGACCTATTATATATGGACTGCTAGTTGAGACTCATTTTCATACAAAAGCCCCAATAAAAGTGGTTCCACCTCTTCTAAGCAACACTAGCCCCTGCGTAGAAAAGCGGCAAACAGAACTAATTATTTTCAATGCCATCTGTTGCCACATGGTACGGATAAACCTTTTTTTCCATAGAAGCTACTGACATCTGTAATTATTTAATATAAAAAACAGACCCATCTGTTTTAACCCAAATGTAAATTTTGACGTTTGTCATTTGTGTGCTATTTTTTTCAGTTTCTATTTGGTCGTGCGTGGTAATTGTTTTGTTAAATTAAATATTATTTTTTTTCTTATTGATTAAAAGAATTTCCTTCAGGTCCTTTAGGTGAGGTTTTCTGAAAACCATGATCGAATGTTGAACCACCAGCCCAGAACTGGAGGATATCGAGGGAATGAAAAGAAAACTTAATTATCTCTGGGACAGATTGGACACAAGCACAGCGACAAGAAACAGGTTCAGTCGTTACACAGAATGTTACCAATTGACTGCCGATGTTCTTCACAAAGAAGTCAAAGAAACAATTGCCAAAAGCCAAACGCCAATAGCCAGTCGTACTCCGATGTCGATAAGAAACTGCGAGATGTCTTCGTCGTCCATAAATAGGACACCGTTCACAACGAACATCTCGTCGACAGCCAGCGAAAGCTAGCTGCAACAGATCGTTTTTTATTGTAGCCCATTCCCACGTCCATTTTTGGATCCATCATTTCGATAGCGGACATAGCTTCGAATAGACCGAAGACATCATCTTGAGCGAGCTCACCTAATCCCAATTCTGTAAACAAGTTTATGCCTGTAATTTACATAATATATAAGTTTAGGACAACTAACCCGAACAGGCTTCGAAAAAGTCCTTTGTAATGTCAGTCCATTCCTATTGTGGGTAAATGGAACCACTTTCCATAGCCATGTTGGACATCTGCTGGTCGTCGTTGAGCAGTTCCTGCTTGTATCGGTAGTCTTCTGATGCTGTTTTAATTCCGTCGTGAAAATGTACATTCTATCGGCCTTAAAAAGAAAACAAATCTTAGTCTTAAAAAACCTAGGTGATATAAAAAAAATATTTTACACACCATAAACTTTTCATTAGAATAAACTACATGACCACCAATATTCTTATCCATCATCAATATTCCTTTGATAAAATCTTCTTCCCTCGAGGCAGAAGTAGTAGCAACCAGTTAACAAACAATGCTCTTGATTTATCCACGGCACTATGAATTTTGTGGTCGGCTAGCTGACATGAATTGGCAAAATATCTGAAATAAACAAAACACGAATGAAAAAAAATAACAGAACAGCACAAAACTGAAGTGTCAAAATTATTTACAATGTTTTCCGCTTTTTCTACGTGAGAGCTAGTGGCGTTTAGTTATAGGTGGAACCATCGTGAAGTTGGCTCCTGGCAGTCCATATCTAGTAGGTCAATGAGTTAGACAGTGTCTAAGTATACAAAAATCTAATAAATACGACTGCATATTTCCACCAATTGGAAAATAGTTAGACAGTGTCTAAAAGTAGACAAAAATCTAATAAATACGACTTAGAGAATTCTCCGGGCTTAACTTAAGCACACCGAAAAACTGTGTAACCCATTGACCTACTAGATATGGACTGCCAGGAGCCAACTTCACGATGGTTCCACCTATAACTAAACGACACTAGCTCTCACGTCTGTTTTTTATATGAAATAATTACAGATGTCAGTAGTTTCTATGGAAAAAAAGGCTTATCCGTACCATGTGGCAACAGATGGCATTGAAAATAATTACTTCTGTTTGCCACTTTTCTGCGCAAGGGCTAGTGTTGCTTAGAAGAGGTGGAACCACTTTTATTGGGGCTTTTGTATGAAAATGAGGCTCAACTAGCAGCCCATATTATATAATAGGTCAATGGTGTAACCGGCGTGAATTATATACTTGTCATCGATTGTTTGTATGAAAACTACATTTTGTTTCTGTGATGCTGAAAACTAAACACTGTGGTCGTTTTTTCGTGCAATTCCCACCGGGCTTGCCAAAAAACACACCTTTCAAACGAGGAAACAAGTTGTTGGAGATTTTTTTGACGTTTTCTTTAAAAAATTGAATTTCCACCAATCATAGACCGTATACATTACTTACTTGGTACTTTTCTCACCTAAAAACTGAAAGATTCTGGAAATTTTAATGTCCTCGTATGAAAGGGGTCTTTAAAATCAGTCTTAATTCTTTTATGAACGTGCCCATTTGCGTAGATCGTTATCGAAAATCGCCGCTGTAAAACTCAATGTAACAACCCTGCATTACACACAAATTAAACAGAGTGAGACAACGCCATTCCACCTTCACCTTTTGCTTTTACGCATTCGACATTTTTGTATTATTGAATTTCTTCCTTCGGACAAGGTTGAACTGCAAATTTTCAATTCCAGTCAAAACTTAAAATTTACCTATAATATTTAACGAAAAACATTTTATTCTGTTATTTATGGAAACAATATTTGAAAACAAACCTTGTATATGTAAATAACATCAATTCAACTACCTAAAACGCGCAACATATAAAGTGTTAATTTTTCCAAGTGAAAAGTGTAAGAATCTTGCTTATATGCACAAAGGAGCACCGGGGTAAAAAATCCTTAGAAAATATACTAATTAAATTAGAATAGTAATCGTTGAACAATCATAATAGACGAGAACAAAAGATAACAAAAAAGCAATAAATTATTGAAAGCTCTAGTAACCAATAATGGTGGATAGATGTTTCGTAATTTTCCATTCATCGACTTTTTTGCTGTAGAGTGAAGAGAAATAAAAATAAGTAAAAAAAAAACCCACCACCATCCCCACTACTACTTACACCAAATTTGACGCGTTGTTAGAAGACATCGATTTTTTTCCTAAACTTTCCACTACAATCATCAGATTTGCTGAACTTAACAAAAGTGAGAAAGAACTTACACAGTTTTAGGCAGAACAAAACAAGTTCTGAATCTAAAATTTAAAAATGCAGTCCCAACAGCAGCATAACCTTAACCATGCACAACAGCAGCAGCAATCCCAAACTCAGCAGCTTCTCCAGCAGCAGCAACAACAACAGCAAGCTGCAGTCGCTGCAGCAGCAGCCGCCGCCAATAGTGCAAGTTCAGCCAAATTGAATGACAATCAGCCATTGTCTTCAGTCGGTAAGTACATAATTCATTTCAGATTTTCATCATGTTTTCCTCGCGCAAAACAAGGTTATGTGGAAAATTGCCATTAGAAATGTTTTCTCATTATAACTTGGTTATTGTGTGGAGAAGTTCAAGGTCGTACAAAATAAATAAATTTCCTATACCTAAATAATATTAAGCGAATACGTAAAGAAAGCAAACCATATTTTATGGAGATTTTCAGGTAAATAAATTTTTAAATATAAATTTGGACTGCTTTTACTGTGTGTCTGCACCCCGGTAGAGTAAGTAAAACAGTCACAGTAAACAATTTATTGGAGATAACCAGGCCCGTAGTCAAGAAGGGAAATTTAAGCTTGCTTTTGGAGTCATAAGAGCTAATACACTTTTCTACTAATAGACGTTTATGTATATTATGTATGAAAAAAATAATATAGATAAAGACGTTTTTACGAAAATGCAATGACCATTTTTGATCACCCATAGATACATATTTTTACCTTATTCTGGCCTATAAGCCATTGCGGTTAAAATGTAAATTTAAGTGGATAAAATTGTAATTAATAAATAACTAATAAGTAATTTCCATAAAAACAAGAAAAGAATTTTAAATATCGACATAATGTAATATATGTAATATGAAATAGGAAATATTACTAGATATTTGTATTTCATTATATTTTTTAATTTTACCGTCTTATACCTAGTTCAAGAGAAACAACCACTTATTTAATTCGTTTGATGGTTTTTATTATAGGTAATAACTAATAAGGCAACAATTCGATAATTTGTTAGTGGTAGGTATTTATTAATTTGGAAAATAGTTTTATGTTCCCTAGAAGCTGAAGAAGATCGGGGCTTTTAATTTTTAGAATGTCCTGATGAGTTAAAGAATTTTCTCCTAAGCGAAGACGAACACAACTGGCGATTTTCTCTATTTGAGAACAGGAAGTTTCAGAAGCATACTTATTTGTGGGTGCTAGTAAATATAAAAAGGAAAAAATCACAAATAGACTTGCAAACACCGCCGAAACCTCAACGTAAAATAGGAATATCAAATACTTAGACAAATTTTAAAAACAAAAATAGTAGGTACCTACCAACTTAAATTCGTTTGAACACATGACGTTGTTTAATCACTCGAATGGGAAACAAATACTTAAATAGGAAAAGTTTGCTAAAAAATACTTTCAATATATTGAAATCATAATATCCAAGCAATAAGGAAATAACATGACAAAATAAAACCTTGATGATAAGTCGGTATTTAAATGTGATTTTTTTGTTGTTGTCTATTAATTTTGTTTGTAATTCAGTAGGCGTTCCAAAGCTATAAAAAACTAGATGCTTTTAATTTCCTAAATTTTAAGAAAATTGAAAATAAAAAAAAACAATTTTTCGAATGAAGAAATTAATGAAATAGCTTTAACTCCAGCCTATAAAAACTTGGTTGTTGTTTCATTCAAAAATCTTCAATTAGTTTTTGTTATACTAACCACATATTTTTGGAGCATTCAATCTGCTGATTTCAAAAATGCCAGTTTCAAATATTCAAGGAAATAATAAAATGGCGCCCAAACAACCAACTTTTCATGGTTCTAAGAAAATCGAAGCAGATTCATATAATTTGACCAAACTACCTAAAAATGTTCAAGTTTGCAAAAAAACAACTTAACCATTTACTTTCATGTTTATTGCCAACATTCACAGCCTTTGTGAGAACTTAAAAAACAGTTTAAGTAAAATTGACTATAGAGTTAAACATACCACTTTTTCTCAAATTTAATTGGTCCATTAGCATTAGTAAAAATACTTCCTATCTTCTTTTGTATGTATATGGCCCAAATTAAAATTTTTAAAATAAATCATGACTGAAGATTATTTAAAATAAATGTAAATGATATTTCAAAACTTTTTTTTTTCCCCTTTAAAATTTTTTTTCGACTACGGCCGTCGTCGGTGATGATGTTCCACATGACAGACATACGAAGAAAAAGGTACGAAATAATGCATTGTTCGAAAGAGACACGATGACTGAAATACTGGGCCTGATCTGAAATGGGACCGAGTACTGGGGTTGCTTACATTTTTGTATTTGTATACAGACATGACTACTACGGTCGCTCCTCTTCTTCAATATTGTAACAGTGTGATAGAATGATAAAAATAAATAAATATTCGCATTTAGGCATGAGTGGGAAAATCGAGTAACGTGTTTTGACGCAGCACATGTGGTTTTTGATTAATCAGAAGACAGAGAGAGAAAAAACAATAATAAGTTTATTTCGCTGATATTCTTGGGTGGTGAAGCTGATATAAATTAAGGAATAATAAGAATAACAATATAAATAAATTAAAAAAACAAAAAAATAAAATGAAAGCTTGATAAAATAATACAAGTTAAATAATGTGGGTACTAATGTTATATTATTATCAATGAAGTATGTGTATAGGACTTTCCATTATAATTATATATTTTGTTCAGTTGTGTGGTGATACGAAAAAGAGAGGTTATCTCTTTATCTCTATTGCATTAAATGACAATAGATAATATTTGTTATTTTTTAGTAATTCTTTTTATTAAAGAAATCAGGTAAGAACAATTCTCAACCGAAAATTGGCGATTAAAAAAAGTTAAACGTGTAAAATTAGGTTTTTACTGAAAGAATTTTATAAAAAAAAACGTATATGACCTTGAGCACTAAAGAACAAAAATAGACAGTTTAATATACCTATACAAAGTTTTAACTTTTTAAATTGTTAGCATTGTTTATATGTAGGTATTTGGAAATTTAAATAACTTCAAGGTGTGACAAATTTTGTTGGCAGTATACAACATGCTGTGTAATAAGTAGCTGATAATAAAAGCGAAAAAAAATTACGACTTAGGGAATATTTTAATTTCTTTATAGTTGATTTATTAAACACAAAATATTTTCACAGAAATACATGAATGTGTGTGTGTTAAATATTTTCAATAAACATAAATTCTAAAGAGGATTTGAATAACTGAGCCGTCATAAAGCTTAGGTCTAATGCCCATTTGCCGAAACAAAACATAAATATTAAAGTTCAAAAAAGCATTTATGTGAAAAAAGTACCCCAAGACTTAAACTTGAACTTGAATATTGAAATATTGAAATAGCCCATTACAAACTCTTGAAAAATAAATAAATTTATTGGTAAAATTACTAGTTTATCGGTATATCTTTTTCCAATTAATGTTCTCATTAACTTTTGTAAGGGTTTTTGTTGATCGGCCGTCTACAAGATACGTACCTATTGATAAAAATGTTGAATGTGAGACTGTATTTTATTGGATTACGAATCAGATATTAATTTATCTAAAAAAAATTGCACACGTTTTAATAATGCATTTGACCTAAATAAAAAAGGGGTATGCGGATGCAGTGCGCCATCTATCATCGATCTCATACGTTGCAAGTAGTGCCAATACAATAATTTAAATCTTCACATACCCAAGCAAAAATTGTTTGCTCGATTGTTCGATAGGTTTTTAGGATTTTTGAAACTTGTTCGTTTCTCTTACTTTTTTACATTTTTATCACAAGACATTTTTAAAGTGGGCCTCATGGTGCTTTTCAATATAATCATGTTGATTGTTTTCAATTGCTAGAACGCAGTAATAATCGATTTATGGAATATATTCTATTTTATAAAATGAATTGATTTAGGTATATAAATTTTAGTAATTAAAAACGAACTAAACGTTCGGCTTTTCCAAAAGCAGAGTGGAAAATTATTACTTTTAGCGTTATATTCATCTCTAGGAAATGAAAAGTGAGTGAATTTTGTAATCTTCTAATGGCCCATTATGGATAGTAAAAAAAACTTACGCAGTTTATTTGACAATCAAACAAAAGCTTTGGAATGTAAAGTTACAAATTTTACGTCATTGACTTTGTATGAACATCTTATTTTTGATTATTAAAATTGGGTTGTTTTTTTTTAGCTTGAATTAGCTGCAACTTACCTACTTTTTACTTAAAAACATATTACCAAAAGTTTTGTTTAGTAATGTAAAAGCAGATAATTTCCAGTTTTCTATCAATTTGAATCAATTTGTCTTGTCCAAATCCTTATGTACATATGTATGTACATATATCCGTCTCAGTATAAGAAACGAAACGGTATACATTTAAGGAATCAAGAGTATACCCGAATGTGCATAGTAATGATTTAATGAAACATAATAATATAATAAAGTTAATTTAAAGTTGTTATATTCTCCCAAATAATGGTTTAAACAAAGATCTAATTTAGAATAATATTCTCAAACGGAAAATGTACGTCTTAGAAACAAAAATATAAATATGCTGAGTGTTGTTTCCAAAAAAAAAAAATTTAATTTATTATTACCATAAAATACAAAATAATCATTAACTTATTCTTATCTTTGTACCAAAATATAAACACAATAAAAGTGTAAAATTTTGCAAATTCTTTATCTTTTACATTCTCCGAATACCTTAGTAAGTTTGATTTTTAATAAATTAATTTTTGTATACCCTTGAATTCATTGTCAATATAAACATTCTATAGATATATTTTATCTTATGATGGTTTGATGAATGGGCTGCAGGTTAAATGAATAAGTTATTCTTATGTTAAAAAGATCACCTGAATCATATACATATATTATTTTGCTATGCAAATACATAATTATAATTATATAATTATATTTTGCAATACTTTCAGTTTTGTCAAAACGACACTTCCAACCGAGTAAGTTAAATTTTATAACATGATAAACTTGAATATGAATTTTAATATGTAATTCTATTTTTCAGCTTAGAATTCATTATCCGAAAGACATAGCTACATTCTTTGGTAAACTGAAATGCAAAAATGTTAATACATTATGTATTTTTAAATGTTGATAGCTTTACTAGTCATTTTAAACTTTATGTGTAACGGAACAAAAAAACACACCTAGATAACTCGTTTGCCGTGTCTAAATAGTAATTTTATTTTTTTCAGTATTGTTTGACATTTAGCTATGGACAAACTTAGCCCGGCACAGCGCGGCGTCTACAAATTATTCAGTTGTATTACGAAAATCAATCAATAATAATCGGCCCTATTCTGCTATCCGATCCGATCGAATCCTTCGATTCACGTGAATTGTTCACATAATTTGTCACAAATTATTCTATAAACTTTCAAATCTTTCGAGTTCCAAGCTTTATTAATAAATAATTTTGAAGTTCTTGAGGGTATCTAATTGTTAAAATTTCATTTTTATCACAATTTATATGCTTTTTGGAACATTCGTTTCCTAACGACGGATAGCAGAATACGAAAATTCAACTGAACGTTTAGCAGAAATGATCTCCTAATAAATATTCAATCACGGTTTCGACCTTAACACAGTTGCACAAAATGGAAATGTCTAATTATCTGTAAGAAATTTTTGAATTTATTTTAATTTCCGTCGATAATGTAACAGTATACCTCTAGAGTTTGTAAACTCATCGAAAAATCTAGGGCTGGTTTTTAATAGAATTGGAATGACCATATTAATTTAATAGTGGGGAGAACCTATGGAATTTGCCGAAACCTGTGGACTTTTAAACAATTCGTTCCATTAAATACAAGAATTATTCTCGCCAAAAAACTGCTAATCCCAGTTCTTATTTTCGGTTGCGAAATCTTTTTCAATTGCGATCCTGCTACCAAAACAGAATTGAAAGTAGCTTTTAATAGCACCATACGATACATCTACGGACCAAGAAAATATGATCATATATCTCATTTTAGTCTGCAGCTTCTTCAAATGTCGCTTGAAAACTTTTATTAAGTTTTACACACTAAAATCTTTGTTTTCTTTTTTACGAACACGTAAAACTACATATGTACATCTCTGTATCAAGTTCTTCGTTTTCCAGCATCAAGCTGATCAACAGCTTTAATTCTCCCTCGTTTTGTCTGGCTTACTTTTGAAATACAATTCTTTATAGCTGCCATCCGTCTTTGGAAATCACTCCCACCTCACCTGTAGGAATTAAACAACATGCAGCAATTTGAAAGTAGCTTAAAAGTTTTCTTTCTTAATCAAAGCAACTAACTTCTTCCTTCAATCTTTTATTCTTTTATTTTTCTTAACCCGATTTACTATTTCTCTTTTCTCGTTTTTTTTTGTTCTGAGTAAATTCTTTTTTTTTTGTTTTTTAAATTCTTTACTCAGTTTTCATTTTTGTTTATAAAATTTAGTTTTTAAGACCTAAAATCTCAAATCACTCAATCACTATCACGTACTTATAAGATTCAGCTTACCGTGGGCCGATATTCCAAATCGTCTCCGTTTAAGTCTTTGGTCTTGTGCTTCAATTTGCTCCAAGTCATTTTCTTTCCGAAACTTTATCTCAATTGAGGTAATAAAAATAAATTCTGGGAAAAGTTGAAGGCCTTTGAGAATGGCTTTCAACAGAATTTATTTGGCAGCAATTCTGATGTGAACAAAATAAATATTTATTATTCGAATTCGACTTTAGATCAGCTTTTCCAGACATTCAAACCTTAAAGTTAAAAAAAATTGATTGGGCCGTTACAGGAATACATAAAACTGGAATTTAGTTTTAAATCTAATTCCACAGCTTAATAAAACACAAAAAAAAAAAAACAAAAACTTCTCCACACAATGGACTTTAAAATATAAAAATGTGAATTAATTTATGATCTAATGATCTTTCAAAAAAAAATTAAATCCCTTACCAAAATTCTGATTAAAATCTTCAAAACAGGTCTACTAGAACTGGCCCACCGAGAATATCAAGCAGTGGATTATGAGAATGCAGAGAAACACTGCATGCAACTTTGGCGACAAGACAGTACCAATACAGGAGTTCTGTTGCTACTTTCATCAATACATTTTCAATGTCGACGATTAGATAAATCAGCACAATTCTCAACCTTGGCCATCAAACAAAATCCACTTTTAGCTGAAGCTTACAGGTATGTTGGTCAAAATTGGTTACTATGGTAACCAAAATTCTAAAATATTAATTCAAATTTTTTTTTTTTAGTAATCTCGGCAACGTCTACAAAGAACGGGGACAACTTCAAGAAGCTCTTGATAATTATCGCCGTGCTGTACGTTTGAAGCCTGACTTCATTGATGGTTATATTAATTTGGCTGCAGCTTTAGTTGCCGCACGAGATATGGAATCTGCGGTTCAAGCATATGTAACAGCGTTACAATACAATCCAGTAAGCATAGAATATTTATAAGTATATTTTAAGTGCATTGGAGGAAATGCAGTCATAAAGTGTAAAAAGGTGCTCATTGAAACCGAGTATAGTATTCAAGGTCCCTGAGTTTGTTTTAATGCAATAACGCATACATATTCTGTTAGCACATCAACATGAAAATGTGCCTTGTCAAAAAAAAGGACGATACTGTTTCGAGGTAAAGGAAAAACGCGCGCTCCTCAATGGAATACTGCATTTTTTTTTATTGAAGTTCGTGTAAATTAAATTTCTAAAATTGTGTTGTACGGAAAAAGTACAAACTGTTCTTATTCAATTCATTACAGTTACAATCAAATTTAAAACCAATAGCGCAAAATTTTAAACGATTTAGTACGATGTTAAAGCATTTTTAGTATGATAAAAAGGCTTTAACATCGTACTAAATCGTTTAAAATTTTGCGCCAATGTGTCCGCGCTCCACCAAAAATTAAAACATTATTTTTCTAAGGCCGCTCTTAATGATTATTTCAGCGCTCTAAACGGAGGTTCAGTCTTTCTTGTCGTCTGGAACTTCGGGGTCGGGATTCAAAAATTTTCTTGGTTGGAGCATATTTGTTCAATCGCACAATGCCAGTGTGTTTGATTATTTAGAATACATCCACATTTTGTACAGCTTGTAGAATTTCCTATCTCTTGCACAAAGAACGCAATATCAGTCGAAAATGTTTCTTAAAAAAAAAACCCACTATTTTATTAAAACCATCCTTAAAACTCTCCGAAGTTTGAGATTTTCTACAACACCGACAGAGAAATTTTTTAACTATGAAGCAAATATACGAGCATTGCTTTGTATAAATATAAAGTTATACATAAATAGATACAGATTATTCACTAATTAGACGTAGTATTGTTAGACAGTATTGTTTCCTTTGCACTTATCATGTACTTGTAAATTATATAAAATAAAACATTAATGCTAACTTTAATTTTCTCTTTCAGGATTTGTATTGTGTACGCAGTGACTTAGGAAATCTACTAAAAGCACTTGGTAGACTAGAAGAGGCAAAGGTATAATTCAATTATCCAAAAAAAAAAAAACATACATAATTCCATTAACTGTGATAAAGATATTTATTGTAACACACATATTCGCGCAAATTATTAATTTATTTTATCAGAGTGAATGCCGTATAGCTTTTGCGTATTTTATTAATCAATTTATTTATTCAATGAAAAAGCATAGCGAAGCAACAGAACTTCTCATTAAAAGCATTAAATTTCTCATCGCACGATTTGATACATCTAATATAATTAAAAAATAACTTTGAATTCATTTAAGTTAATTATTATTTTATATTGTTTATGAATTTCTTATTTTTTAACAAAATCAAACCTATGATGCTTTGTTCTTATAAAAAGAGAATTTTCTTTTTATGAGAACAAGTTCATAAAAAAATAAAAATATTTCATTTTCAGGAAGATTCCTTCTCTCTCAACTAAACTGAAAAACTTTCAATTCAAATTTCATAACATTTTCATAATTTTTTCATGGTTTCTATTTTTATCGAATAGGTTTTGTTTTCGAATGGCGTTGAAATATTCCCATTTTTTTTAAATAAAAAATAGTATTTAGATTCATCATAAGAAGAAACTGGATGTTGCAGTTGAAGAATATGCAAACTGCATTAATCTAGGACCCATGTTGTTGCTGTTCACCCTTGGCGTAAATTTGCGTAGTTTTATATTTTTTTTCTGTATATCGATATATTTCAAATATTCAAGCAAACTTTTAAAGCGTAAAATAATATGGCCTCTGAAGCTAGGTTATGCGTTTTTTTTTGTATTGAAAATCTCCAAGTGGCGGAGTTTATTTAAGAATATCAACAAAAATAACTTAATTGTTTTAAGTTCTTATAACTTATTATACAGTATGAAAACGTTAACATGTAATTGATATTGTTAAATAAATCTCATACAAATATCATTCATACCAATTAAATGAATTCAAAGACATGTATGAGAACTTTATTGCATTGTAAAATAATTAACGTAGATTTAAACAACAGAAATCAAAGAGTTATGCAAAAAATCATTTATATTCATGATTTAGACAAACTTAGATTTGTTTTATTTTTAGTTTTTATGTTAACTAACATTTTTAATTTCTGAAATTTGGTCTTAAAAGTTTTTATTTTGAATAATTAAAAATCTTTACGATATGAATTGCGTTGGTAACCAATTAAACAAATAAAATAAATATACAGCCTTAAACGTTCTCATCCACCTTTGAGAAGGGTTCAGTACCATAAACAGGATCGGGATGATAAGTTGTTTGTAAAGAGACAACAAAGTTAGAATCTCTTAGCCTAAAAAAAATAGCGACTAGCAAGAGAAACTCTTCAATTGATTTCAATACTGTTGTACAAAGTCCCTAAGTAGCTGGATGTGAGCTTGTGTTTAATACGTTGGTGTCCTTTCTTGTTGACGGCATATACTTCGTCTTGCCCTCATTGACTGTTGAACAACCCAATAATCACCAAAACGACACTGATAATAGGCTGTGTTATTCCGATTATGTCGGTTTATGGGAGTGTATGGAATGATTATGCCTCTAGTGTTAGTTTTGCACTTTCCTTTTAAGTACGATATTGAAGCTGTGACACGACAACGCATCGCCTTGTCTAAAACTCTTTTTCTTTGAGATAAATGACATCGATGAGGTCTTTGTCGTCCTTTATGGATCTACGGCGTCATCCTGCATGAACGGAAAAGCTGGTGAACATTGAAGGCTACATTAAATTCTTCTGTAAAGGATTCATATTATGACCAACTTATTTCTTTATAAAATTATAAGTTTTTCTAGTAAGTTATTGTTTCCTATGCTTTTTCATTAGATTTATGCTTATGCTGTAGATGTTTGAATGCATGTTGTTTTTACATTGTTGAGAGAAAATAAAACACATACACGAAAAATGAAAATTATAAACAAACCATATTATTATTGAAACAAAGAAAAAAAAACAAAGACTATTAAATGTCATTTTATCAAGAAGTTCATTTCTAATTTACATTTTTTTATTTTTCACCTAATCGATTTCAGTGTAACTCTCGATTCCGTCATATAAAAAATAATTCACACACCAAATTCAGTGTTCAAATAGCAATGATGTTAAAAAATAAACTCAAAAGGGAACTATTGTGTATAGACATATTATATTCTCTTCCTTGTGTAAAATAAAAAAAGTCCTTAAACATTAAAAATGTTCATTAAAAAAATTATTAGAACTCAAATATTTGCTTTGAATTGTTCTATTTTTTTTTTATTTTTCAACTGGAAGAGAAAAATAAAAACAATTTCACGGAATACTATTTTTAAAATGAAAAATAGAATAGAAAATAAACTTCTTCTACGAAAATGGGTCCTTCACATTCTTCCTGGCTCTCTCAATACAGTGTGGTATACAGTGTTTGAAATACAATAGCCTGATTGACTCAACAAACAGGTAAAGTACAGTGCTTCATGGTGACGACAAGATACAAACAAAAACAAAATTAAAAAAAAAAAAAAAACAAAACAAACAAAGTTACAAGAAATCCAATTCCAAATTCATTATCCTAATCCAAAAACAAACAAAAATCCCCATACCTATTAAAAATTCAATTTCAAATCATTTCATGAAAATAAAAACAAAATGCATTTATATATATTTAAAGTTAAAAAAAAAGAAACAAAATCAGAGAATTTGTCGAGGATCTCCGTTTTTACAGATGAAGCTTGCTCCTCTCTTTCTTTTTTCTCTCTGATCTTCTGCCAACGTTGCCCACAATAGAACTTTCTCTCTTCGTAAGCGTGCACCTTTTTATTTTGTTTACATCGGCGGCGTTTCGTCATTATGATTGCGTGGTTATAAACGCTTATTAAATTATTTAAAAAGACAAAAGGATTTTTTTTACCAATTTAATTTTTTAAACATTTGATAAGCGTTTATAATTAATTATATTTTATCTGCTATTGTACATTTTATTTGCATCATTATTTATATAAAATATAAGCATTCACATCTTAGTTTCATGTACTTTTTTATTTTATGTAATTTAATTTTATTTAATACTAGCTGACCCGCCCTGGCTTTGCACGGGTTAAACCCGTATGTTGTTTTTGAAAGTTTATTTAGATAATATACATATATCTTATGTATGTATCTTATTCCGTTGAACGATTTTTATGAAAACGAATTATTCTATATGTGAAAAGCAAATATTCAAGTAACTCAAAAAGTAATATTTCGTGATATGATTTCAATTTTGTTTGTATCTGCCATGAGCGTTATTTTCTTGTTTCGAGAAAATATTACTGTAGATTCCTTATAAATGATACGACGTCTCTTTACAAAAGAATACTATAATTTATTATGTCTTTCTCAGAGATAAGCTTCAATAGGAATAAAATAAAAAACGAAAAGTTCTCTAAACAAACAAAGTTCAGAATACTTAATTTAAATACAATCAACAAGTAAAATAAACTAAGTTAAAAAAAGAAAAGTTCTCTAAACAAACAAAGTTCAGAATACTTAATTTAAATACAATCAACAAGTAAAATAAACTTAGTTAAATTGTTAAACAAATGAATATTTTAATAATTACTAGTACAACTAGCCAAATCCTTCTTATTGGATGCACTATGGAATGCTTATTTTCGTTGCTCCCGACTAATTAAAGTTCTCCCTTTGGTCCATAATGAACTCTTAGTTAATGTCCAACCAACTAAGAACTGGAGTAACAAATTTGGAGGAATACATCTGTAAATGAGATATACCTAATCTAGTTCTGAATGGGTGCACAATAGATCTAAAGGTCGCAATGGAACTAAAACCCCAAAACTATCATTCATTCATTCAAGAATTGCATTATCTATTTTCATTAAAACAGATTTGCCATCGTATTGTCCTAGGTCAACTGGAGTACGAACCTACTATTTATAAATGTCAATCGGCGTCGGGTAGATGCCAGATTGATTGGACTGATTGATTGATTTCCGTCCGAATTATTATATTTATTATTTTGAAAAGGAGAACGAATCATTAAACGGTGCAGTCATTTCCAAAAGTTCAGAAACACATACATACATATACATATGTGGTGTATGTATAGGATATTAATTTTAAAACTGCCTTCAAAGTACCGAAATAAATCAGAAATTCAGATCTCTTACCTGAAACATTTTTTTCAATGGGATTACCAAATTAACAAACCCAAAATACGCTTTAAAAAAAAAACAACCTATTATTTAAACTTTGAACGGATCTACGATTTCAGACTTTCGAAAATAATATCAAAAGTGTATTTTCAGTTTAGTATTAATTTTATAAATTGTTAATCATTAAACAAGATGTGAATGGAGCGTAAAGCGTAGTTATATCTTTTGGCGTAGTTTTTTCGCAAGCGATTTTATATTTGCGTAACATATTACAGGTTTTTAATTATTTTGTATAAGCATACAAATAATTACAATGCGTAGCTGTTTTTGCGTAAACTTTTATTACATTTTGCGTATTATTCGTGAAACTCACAGAAAAAAAACCAACAAATTTATCGAATAATATTATTTGCTTAGAAACTTAGCAAAGTAAAAATGAAAAATTAAACTAAAACTTTGCTATGTTTAAATTTTTTGGGAAGCCCTTAAAAAAAGATATAGATATTTTCAACTACACATAAATATATATTTTCTCCCAAAAACTATATAAATATATATATAAATAAAACAAGGATTCTATGGAGAAACTTAAGATGGAAAAATTGCAACACATTTTCATACAAATTTGGCTTCAAAATAATAATTTTTGCTTCGCAGACAAAATAAAAATAATAAAAAAAAACTTCTGTAATTTTTTCATCATATTCTCCGCACAAAACAAAAAAATGAATTCTGTTTTATAATATTCATTTAATTTTTGCTTATAAGAAAATTTATTACAGGAAATTATTTCTAATCGAAGATTTCTATATTTTATTTTCATTTTTTTGAAAAAAAAAATCTATTTTGCTGAACAAATCAAATTTGAAATGTTCATTTAAAATAAAAAAAAAAAAAACGATATAGGCATGCTACTTAAAAGCAATTGAGACATGTCCTGGATTTGCTGTCGCATGGAGTAATCTTGGTTGTGTCTTCAATGCGCAAGGAGAAATTTGGCTGGCCATACATCATTTTGAAAAAGCAGTCACCTTGGATCCAAACTTTTTGGACGCATATATCAATTTAGGAAATGTTCTTAAGGAGGCGAGAATATTTGATCGGTGAGTGGAAATATTTTTTTCTTATTGGTTCAAAACTAAAACATATTTAATTTTTCTAAAATTAAAAACAAAAATCTGTCTGAAAATGTCGTAAAGTTTTTGAAACCATTTAAATACAGTGACTGCCATTAATATTCGGTTTTCTATTGAATAGTTTTTTAAAACTGATTGGATATACATATATATACTATAATTTGTAATTTTGTATGTAGATTTTATTACAACCACTTTTTAATGGTATTCGTTAGAAAGAGTTAAGAGTCTTGTTATAAACAAGAAGAACTTAAAAGATGGTTAAAATTTAATAAGTATTTGGCTATCTATTTGGCTTCTCTTATTCACAAAAAGTGTTTTTGGAAAAATTTAATTGTTTCTAAAATGGCTCCAGAGATTTAAAAATATCATTTAATTTTAATAAGATAAACAAATATAGAACCAATTTTGTTATAAAAATCATTTTTGTTTTCAAAAACTGTTCAACTGATTTGTTTTACAATTTTGTTATGGAAGATGTTTTGAAATGTTTAATGTATAGGTATACCAAAATTTTCAAAAAAAAACATGGTTTGGATTTTAAAAACTGTTTCATTATAACGAATGCCGATATAACTAACGTCCAGTAAACCGAATAACTATTTAAAGCCCATTCATATCAATAAAACGAATATCGAAAAATTTTAAAAGTAATCTGTTGTTTTTGTTCTGGTTACACGCCTTTTATATGTTTTCGCAGTTGTTGATTCTTAATTACATGGATGCAGTTCAAATTTGTTTTTCGATAAGTTTTGTGCAATAATTTATTAGAAAGTGAGTGTTTTCTTTAAAAATTTTGCTGACTTAATGTGCAAAATGAAGGTAGCTTCGGAAGCGCTTGTCTATAGCTGAAAAAGTTAAGATCATTGATGAATTAAGCGCTGGAGTTTACTTAAAACAATTTCTGAGAAATATAAAATTCCATTATGTTTCCTTTTTTTTTTCTTCGAAAAAAATTTCGATATTACGAATTGGCTGGACATTATTGGTCTTATTTATAAACGTTTTCTAACTTTACACAACTGTCTAACTTTGGAAAAAGTGTTCAAAAACCTTGTTTATTGTTGTCTTATAGCTGCCTAACTTAGACACAAGAGTAGATTGTCTTAACAGTGAATAATGTGATATTTATTTTTATTAAATAAAGCATATTTTCACCAATTTGAAAATAGTTAGACAGTGTCTAAGTAGACAAAAATCTAATAAATACGACTGTATATCTTTTGTTATACTGGACATCCAGTGTATTGTCGATTTTTATTAAACTTGGGACCAAGAAGTTATGAACAGTATCTAAACAACATTATTAGTCCTGTTTTTTTTTGAAAAAATGAATAGGCAGCTTAGCAAAATGTTTACACGCAAACAATAACAAAAAAAAGTGATTATTAATATTTTGTCATTGTTTGTTCACAAAGCAAAAAAAATGACTAGTTATTGTTGGCGTGTAAAATTTTTGAGTTCCTATTCACTTCCACCAAAACAAGGCTATTATTTACATAAAACAAAAAATCTGATAATCGAAATCAGCGGTAGGTACTTTTTACGCAATTGTAAAAAAAGTGTTATTATTCTCGATAACGACTCAATTTTCTCGAAAATTAGAAGACATAAAATCGTGTAGTTTTTGATTAAGAATCAATAGAGCAACGAATTCTAATTTTTTTCACAAATTTTGCGTTTGAAACTCGTTTTTTTTTTTTTTTTTCAAAAACTGCATAGATTTCACTTGATTTAAAAGCTGGCTAATAGAACAGCTTTAAAAAATGGTATTACCGTTATTTTTTAATGATTTTTTTTCTGTTTTTAGTACTTTTTTAATGAAATTGCCCCTCCCGCCCAAACGAGGGGAGATAGAGCCCCTCCCATGGTAAAAAAAAATGCTTGTATTGAAGTGTTCTACAAAAAACCGTTATCATTTCTTTACTCCACAGTTATCATACTCTCCCCGATATTCCAAAAATGTCTAGATGATTTTTTTCGAAATTGGGTTTTTAACTCCGCATTAAAAACTACTAAAAAATGGTGTAGGTTCAATACATGCATTATGTATATCACAGTTCTATATTGTTCATTTTTGTGTACTCAATACTTTCTTAAACTAATCTACGCTTTTGGCAGGTGACGCTTCAATACCTAATTTATTTGTTTTAACAGATGTACATATGTATGTAAGTATAGGTTTACAATATTGAAACCTAAAAACAACAATATTTCAAAAAACCCCTTTGAAAATAATATTATGTTAATGAAATTTGGAACAGGTATACATACATATCTACATACATATGTCATTAAAAATAACAATGAAAAGCGTCGATAAAAATAATTATGGTGTGTTAGAGTTTTTTTTTTTATTAGGGGTAATGTCTAACCTGTTTTACGGAGGAAAAATATGAGATTTAAATAAAAATTCCATTTTCGTGAAACCGAGTTGCATTAATACGAAAAGGACTTTAATTTTTGAAATAGTCGTACCGTTTTGGTCCCATTAGATTCAGCGTTGAAAAGTACCTTTCAACTCAAATCATGTGTCATAGCTTAGATTTTATCAAAATAAATATTTCAATTAGATTATTTTCCAACTTTTCCCTCTTATTCTCTTTAAAACTTAAGCCAGTGCGGGGATTTTTGGAGAAATTAATATATGTTTTAGAGATTAAAATTCGTTCATAGATTTCTCAGTTTTAAAATCCCTTTGCCAAAAATCCTAGAACACTATATTTAATAAGCTTCAATGTAAATAATATCACTCTTAACTTTCTTCAAACAATTATTGCATTCATCTCAAATTATAGAAATTCATAAAAACCTTTTTAAATTAATAAAATTAAAAGTTTTCTCAAAGCATATAAATATTACAACTTTGTGCGAGAAATTCTCATTGTTTCTGGGTGTCAATAAACCCCCTCTACTCTCCTTGTTTATAATAGGAGCCTACTTTCCTAACTGAACACCCATAAATCTTATTACAAACGACCACAATAACAAAAAGACTACGCATGTACACATATAAATTTTCTCCTGAATTTTGGTGAGAAGCTTTCAACGAAATTAAACTTTTTACCTCACTGTACGAGTATATAGAATTCTTATCAAAAACAGCTGATGTTACATGACTTTCTCTCTGCTTTTATTTTATTTTACATTGTTTTTGGTTCCGGCTCATTATGTATATATCCATTTCTTCTCATGATGCTTTAGACAAAATAAATGATAACAGAAATAAGAGAACATTTCTCTCTACCACTCCGAATATCATCTATTCAATGTCTACCTCTACCACACCGATGATGGGCGTGTTTTTTACATTTCACTCCTCATAGTAAATTGTCAGACGGCGCCAATGTTTTTCGAATTCAAGTTTGTGTGAATATCTGTACTCATCAGGATATAGATAGAAATAAGTAGAAAGGACAATTTTTACAACCCTCAATGCAAAATTGTTGTAGAGAACTGTCATTTGAAAGATTTTAAGAGAGAACATTGCTTGTGCTTGATTTCCCTTTCCCTATATCTTCTATCATTCTCATTTTTTTTTTTTACGTATTTGTATTTTCTGTCAAAAAGAAGGACCTATATGAACCTAAGCTCAATACTTTCACGAGTAGTTGTCTTGCGGACGTTAAGTAGCAAAATACACGCGAAAGGATAACGTGTCGCGAGACTCTAGAAGCAAACTATAGTTTTTGTTCATCTTCCACTTTTTTCAATTATACATATATACATATATATAATTTCCAATTTCCGCTTTCGCTAAAACTTCTACATAATATTATCAGCCTGTTGCTTCGAATAATTTCCTTTAAACAACTATCCTTGCAATTCATTGAGAACTAGGTTATAATTTTTGTGTTGTTATCGTGTGTTTTTTTTGTTATAAGAAAAAAAAAAGATAAATAAAAACATGGATGAAATTTAAAATTCACAAAGTTACTTTCGTTCATAAACAAAGTTTTGCTCAATCTTCGTAGAATATTTATCTATACAAATTGTTGTTTTTATTTATCGCGTATTATTATCCAAGTATATATGTGTCTCTGTGTGCTATATGTATGTGAATAGGTGTATCATCAATATATTCAAATAAGTGTCAATTCGTGATGACTGATGACGTTTTAATAAACGTAAAAATATAACTAAGTGTTTACATTTAGTATTTATAGGTATAACATTCTTTTTAAGTGTGATAAATAATAATGCATACAAATATTACTTTTTTTTTCGTTGTGTTATAAGATTTCACTTGCTCAAAACGAATTCTAACAAAAAAAAAAAAAATAAAACACAAATTGTATTTAAGGAGGCTTATCCTGATAGGCGCCTTATTTCGCAGACGCACAGTGGGACAGAATAGATAAAAACTGGAATCATTTTAAGCTTAAAGACTTTCTATATAAAATTTATTTTACTTTCAAATAAAAATGGTTACAGAAGTGGTTAGAAAACATGACGCATTAAAATATCAGCGACTGCAAAGTCATACTTAGTCCTAAAAAAATTGAGACTGAGTTAAATGTACGAGACTAAAAGTTCGGAGACTTAGAAGCAAAGCAATTTTAAATCGAGAAAGAAAAATCTTTTTTTCGATCGTTTTATAGATTGGTCGGTTAGAGTTTCAGCTACCGAATATCCACCTTATTCTGTAAGGCGTTTTTCGAAAATTACAGTAAAACGACACGGCTCTAGAAACGCCAATTAGAGTTTTTTTTTAAAGAGTATCGTTTTAATGGTTAGAAGAGTGAAGAAAGAAGAGAACGGTAAAGTTTTAGTTTTACTTAAACGCTTTTTAACGCTTCTAGGACCCTGTCGTCTTACTGGCGTTTTCATAAAACGCCTTACGGAATAAGTGTGATTACCAAGTGTCTAATTTTGTATTAAAAAAAAGTTCCAAATTATTCTTCCGATATTAAACTAAATACATATCTGATTTGATCTTAAAATTTGAACAAAATAATAAATTTCTGGCTTTGATAAAAAGCATATTATTGTATGTACATATGTGTTGCCGTTGTTTATTTTTTTAAATATTTGTTTAACTTTTTTTTTAGAAAACGCCCCTTCCACAAGTCTCCCCTAAGAGCCCTCGTCTCATACATTTTTTTTCTCGCTTTGAACGATCCTAAATCTCTACCTTGTGTGTTATGCGAATAATCCGAAATATTCTTTGTTGTGCTTAGTAATTAAATGGTGGTCTGAAATTTTGTAATGAAAATAAGGAAATTTTGAACAAAAAAGGGGAAGAGTTTTTTTTTTTCATTTTTGTGTGGCGTATGTAGAGCATGAATAAATTTAGAAAGAGAATAAATAATAAAATGAAAAAGGATGAGTTATACGCAATAAGAATTTAACTGCAATTATATATTTATAAGTGTTTGGAAAAGAACTGATTTTATTAGGGTACGTTCAGAATGGACTGGTTGCTTTACACTACGTGCACATATGTATGTGCGACGTTAACACTGCGCAAATATTTTATGTCGATATTTTGAGATTAATCATGTTTTTTTCAACTTTTACGAAAGACCCTATTGATGAAAATGATATATGAAATTCTTATCTATTTTGGTTTATGGATGCGTTTTTTCTTTTTAATTAGATAAAATGAATATGTATTTTTTTAAATTGTATTTCGACTAAATCAGTATGATTGTCCCACTGTAAGACTTTTTGGCTTATTTTTACTTTAGATTCATTTTGTTCTGCTCTTTTGCTGTCATGTCTTATCCTCCAAGAACTAATATCTAATAAAAAAAATCAAAGCTTCTCATTACAGAAAAAAAACCATTCAAAGTAATTCAAAGCCAAACCATACAACAAAAAAAAGCCTGCGAAAAGGAAGTTTTTCTCTTTGGGCAATTTATGACACAGCTCATTTAGAGGAAGCACTTTGCCAGAGGAATCTTGTAAAAACTATCGATAAAATGACAAAAGTAGGACAAAAATCATATATATTGTATATATTTATTATTTTTCTTATATTTGCTGTTAAGGCGGAATGAATGAGATTATAGTTTTTTATTTTGTTCCGTAAATAAATTTCAATGTCGAATTTTCATGATGAAGATAGATTATATCGTAATACAAGAAGATGAGATTTATTCTCAAATATGTTTGAATTAAAATTACTAAGTTATTGAGTAATATTTTATTTTCTTGGCAATTTATAAAAGTTTTTATATGTAGGTACACTAGGGCGTATGTGTAACTTATTTTCAATAAAAATTTTAAGTGTATTTATAGAAAGACAGACAAAGTTTGTTAAGTAGAGTGTATCTCCAGTTGAAGACCAAAAAGTTTCATAGATAAAATAAAATCTTTATTGTTCAGAAGAAGGATACCTATGTACATAAAATCTTAAAACAATGGATATTCATTGTTCGATATAGATAGATTTTATTGATTGAGTTTTAATATTTTTGGGAATTCGCAGTTTGGTATATAGGTGCCCCTAAAGATATTTATTTATGGTATTTTTTGTTTTTTAGTTTAACAAAAGGTATCCAGTTGCGACGATACAAAAATTTATATTAAACTTTTTTCAGACATTGAACTCAATAAAATATATGTACATACGTATGTACAAATTGCGTAGTAGTCTAAGAGAGAAAGCCTGTGCCCAACAGATGAAGCAGCATTATGTGCCTAATGTATCAAGTTAAGTTCGGCGTGCTTATGTGTAAACTATAAGGGTTTTTTGACCTTGAGGGAGGTATGCATAAGTTATCATTTGTTTCAAAAATTGTTTTTATTTTTTTAATGAAATAAATCAACAAGGATTACCTATAGATAAAAAAGTTGTGCCTAAAAAAAAAGTAGAGAAAATAAGTTTATCTACATTTTTAGCATATTAATTTTTTTTCGCTTATAAGCAACTGCACATGCCACATATACTGTGGTTAAAAGCGGTAAATGATTTTTTAAGAAAAAAATACTTTTTTACAAAACCAAATTGAACAAGTTAGGTGTCAGAAGTAAGGAAGGGAACTTTAAGAATAAATTTCCTTTTATTTAAAAATTTAATATTTCGAAATACAGTAAATATCGTATAAAATGAATAGGGTGGTCGCTATATGGGTGTTAACAATTTTTCAAAAAATTAAACTCATTCAAAATTATTTCGTAGTTTCTTTTTTAAGCTTTATATAGACATTCTAGTACCTAATAAGTAATAAATAATTATGTAATTTCACTATAATGTGTTTTTTTTTTATTAATTGGCAACACTGTTTCTACTAAAGTAAATTTGACAGCTAACAGATGATTTGAGGTCAGTATGTTTGGGACAGAACAACGTTTGTAAATTGTTTAGCGAATTTTTTTTTCAAAAATAACTATGTGATAACGAAGATTTAAGAAATTTAGAACGAATTATTTCTGTTTTAATCGAACTGTTATTAATGTATATAAGAGTCGCTAAACATCGACCGAAATTTGTGTCTTAGAGCAAACGACAGCATCTTACTTATGAGCCCATCGTCGTACCTGATCAAAACTCATTTTTAGTAGTTGGATTTCCAAGTATGTCTATTAATACCGTGTAATTCATTTTTCGGTTTCGAAAGTAAAGTTTACTAAAACACACGCAGTTATACATTTTCGATTTTCATATGGCCGCCTCGGGAAGAATCGCAGCATGCGTTTTTTTTTAGGTAATTTTTAACCACTTTTTCGCACATTTCGGACGGAATCACGGCCATAACTTGAATAATGTTGGTTTCTATAATGCGTCTAGAGTTCGGGTATTATTCGCGTAAACATGGTCTTTTGCGTGTCCCTACAGAAAAAAATCTAACGGTGTCACATGATCTTGGTGGCCAATTGACGTCGCCAAAACGTTAAATTACGCGATCAGGAAACTTCTCACGCAATAAAGCCATCATTGGTCGTGTTGTGTGGCTTGTGGGTCAGTCTTGTAGGAACCACATATCGTCCAAATGCAAAATACGCCAAGGTGAGGTATACGACACGTTCAATTGCTGCGGGCAATCGATAAATTCGGATTATCAGCAAAACTTGCACTTGCAGCAGCAATATTTTCGAGAGCGTGCATTACGATGATGCACAGGCCATACGACATCAGTAACTCTTCCAAATCTCTCTCTTCAAATTTTTTCACAATTTTACCGATTGCTTGCGTAGTCGCTCGATTATGACGACCATAATCATCGCGCAATGCGCGAAAAGTGGCTACGTTAAAATCATCACTTTTGTTGTAAGTTTTAATAATTTTAACGCGTTGTTCGATTGTTAAGCGATCTAGTATTGTAAATTGCAAACATTCAACTAATATTATGACACTTCAAATGATAGCTGAGTTTGACAGGTGTCAAATGCCAGCGCTACCAACTTGAAACCACGCAATGAATGACCCGTTACATATGTACTATGTTATTGTTTTTGATCAAAAGAGATTTATTACAGATTATCAAATTTCTATACGTATGTATATGTATGAGAAGAAAATTCTAATAAAAAGGACAGTAGCCGTAACAAAAATGTCATGTCATGCTTTATTTTAAAAAGGGCTTTATAAAAAAATTTTCAAGTTCTAAGGAGGTTCAATAAGAAGAAAACTAAAATTTAATAAAAGTGGTCTGATTTTACTCAAACCGCTTTCTAAACCATTTTGCAGCTAATTGAAACAAATTTTTCAAATTTCATTAAAATTAATTCATTAGTTTTTAAGTCTATAAGCCTAATACAGACAAACATTCAATTAACATATATGTATATGTATACACAAGGTGACACAAAAATTATTGTCACCTAATGTTCTTTGACTCTAATGAATGAAAATCTTTGGTTCTGCTTTTGGATTATGTTTATTTGATATCTTAATTATTGATGCATATCTCGTTGACGTGTGCTTTGTGTCTGTTTATTGAATTGACATTTGCCGCCATTATTAATAGCATCTTCCGTTAGGGTAATGACTTTTGTGTCATTTTGTATATATGTACATAGATTCACTCAATATTCTTAGTTAACAATTTAAAACTAAGTTATCGGTAAAAAGACTAATTTAATTTTATTTCAGAAATGATGGCCTCTATTTTTTGTAACAAAAAAATCCTAAGAAAAATCTCTCTACCAATAATTATTGATAATAATGTAACTTTTGAACTAATTCTTTGCCAAAGACGTCATTTTTTGTATTGCCATCTTGCGAAACACGTAAAATGACAAGACGGATAATTTTAATTTTAAACTTGTAACCGAGTATTGAAGCTCGAAAGCTCAAACTTCTTTTTGAGAGTATTGCTTTATTAACTTCTTATTTATTAAGCATTAAAAAATACTAAAAAATACATCGCATGGAAAAATTTAAGTTATCACAATTAATTAAATAGTGGTTAACGGAAAATTAATAAGCTATTAACCATTCGCTATATAACAAGTTTTTACTGCTTTTTGAGGAGGTGCTTAGGTAACTTGAAACCAACCTAGCAAAGCAGTAAAAAAACACAGAAAATATTGAACGATAAATTCGATAAATAACCAATCAACGGCAAATTATCCACCTAACGAATTTTTTAACCGTGAATATTGCTTCACTTAGTTGACATTTATTATTTGGAGTACTTTTAGAGCCGGTTATTCTGACTCTTCTATCTGGTGACGTCTCTAGTACCTCTATATGTGTTTGGTGCATAAGTGCATCAAATTTACCTAGTATGTGTTTCCTCATGGATGTTTTCAGAATTAGCATATTCCATTGCTTTCTAGACGAGGACTATTAAAGTGTCTTATTCTTACGTATCTTACAGTGATGACCCGTTATTATGTGTATATAGGTTAATAGAAGATCCTTGGGTGTTTTTGTGTATATCTAGCTTAGTATTTTTATCTACAAAAATGTAAAAATGTATTTCAGGAAAAATGAATTGTACTCAATGAGCCATGAATGTATTTTCTAAAGGCACCTTTGCCACAGGGGCATATAAGATTCTTTATTATAAAGCGGTTATCAATCTTTAACACCATACATATATGCATGTACATAATTCTCTAGAGATATATGTAATTTCACCTTCTTCGTTTTCAATTTGTTTTATTTCTCTCTTTTTTTATATTTTTTCAGTTGTAAAAAAAGTTATAAGATTACCTACCTATCATTTTGAAGAGGTGACAGCATCATCCCCATTTCTGTCTTGTTTTTTTTTTCTTTATAAATATATTCATTCATCATTGTGTTTATTTTTTTCAAGAAGCTATCAAAACCTTTCATCCCATTCAACCACACCCTTCTTATATAGGTATGAAAAACAAAACATCTTAAATTTTTAGCTGAAGTTCATTGAATATTTGTATTCCCTTTAAACAGTACTGTACAAAAAAAATCGATTTTTCGAATTGTAATAATTTTTTAACGATAAATGCTACGAACGAAAATAACAAGGCAAATTGCCTTAGCAACATGTTTTAAATTCTAAACTGAATAAAATAAAATATCATAAAATAAAATATAAAATGAAATATAAAATAAAATATAAAATAAAATATAAAATAAAATATAAAATATAAAATAAAATATAAAACAAAATAAAATAAAGTAAAATAAAATAAATTAAAATAAAATAAAACAAAACAAAATAAAATAAAATAAAATAAAATAAAATAAAATAAAATAAAATAAAATAAAATAAAATAAAATAAAATAAAATAAAATAAAATAAAATAAAATAAAATAAAATAAAATAAAATAAAATAAAATAAAAAAAAAATAAAATAAAATAAAATAAAATAAAATAAAATAAAATAAAACAAAACAAAAACATAAGAAAAAATAAAAATAAAATAAAATAAAATAAAATAAAATAAAATAATAAAAATAAATATTTTGCAGTAAATTTTCCACAAAGATAAAAAAAAAACAAAACAGTTAAGTTTTTATAACAGCTCTGTTGCTATGTATATTACATACATTTATGTACCTACTCCATAAACCAGTAAGGCACGCCATTTGAATGTTTTATTTCACAACTTATACTTAGATATTTAGATTAATCGGATTTTTATAGTGTGTTATCATTGATCAAGATCATTCGATTTTTACCCCAAAATGCTTTTTTTATGACAAGTCTATTTGTTATATTTTTTGTTTTACGAGGTATGATTTATTACATTAAGGTAAATCCTTAATCAGGGATTTTTTTCATTGCTCTAATAATCCAAAAACCTATAAATATATGATTTCACAGTAATAACACCTCATGGTCAAGGTTAAATATACATGTGTATGTTTCAACAAGGTCTTTGAAAAAAAAAACCCAATTAGAATTTCCTAAATTTTTAATATCAATCTGTATGATTCGACCTTGGAATTCGAGTGATTTGAGATTGTAATTCGATTTAATAAATACACAAACATTATTGTGATTGTTGTTTATTTAAAAATTTTACTGAATAACCTTTAAACCAAACAAACAGAATTAACTTCAATCAACCATCCAATCATCGCGATAACATCGATGGCAAAATAAAATAAAATAAAAAAAAAAAACAAAAGTAGGGATCAATTCGATGACAGGCTAGACAAGAAGATGAACAGAATAATAAAAGATGTTATACGGTTGTACCTACTCAACACATAAAAATGTGTCTTGTTCATTCTTTTTGAAAAATTTTACAAAACGCAAAAGAGGAAATAAAAACCCTACACAAAAAAATGGATCGTTTATTTTTATGTGTGTGCAAAGGATAAGCAACTTATTTTTAGCAAATCTCTATTCCATGGAAAGCAAAAGCATGATGAATTTTATAAGAAGATAATGTTTTGTTAGCCTTAAGTCTTATGAAGTTTAAGCTTAAGGAGGAACAATTTATTGGGGTTTGAATTAGGATTTACTTCATGTAATGTTCGTTCATACATATGTATGTATGTATTATATTATTTTTGAGGGGTACAAAAATGTTAAATGTCTTGTTCAATAAAATTTAGTCGCAGGAGACTTAAAATAAGTATTTTTGTATTTTGTTGTAGATTCAATTTTTATGATATCTAGAAACCTTCAGTGGATGAAGTTGTATATTTAAGTTTGTTTTTTATTAAAGGGTAGTTATTGCTGATATAAATTACACGAATTGCTTTCTCTTGAACTAATAGTTCCATTGTGTCTATTAGACCATTGTGTTCTAAAATCAATTAGAATTACAATTTCATGGCCTTTTGATTTTCGTATCTCGTTGGGACCTCAAAGATCTCAAAGGACTTTTTAACTAAATCGTTCAAACACGTATTTCACACGGCGTAGTAAACTGTCTCATCTCAATTTTATAGAATTATCGAGGAAGCTTACCGGGTGGCGGCGTTAAATATAGGATAACAATCAGACGATAAAGCAGTAAGGGGACTTCACGGGCAACGGGAATTAAGTTGGTCTTATTTTATACCTTAAGCGTAGACTAAATGAATTGCGCCGCCAGGCTAACATTCGTATACATGAACCAAGTTTTGCGAGAAAATTTTATAACACCTGTATTTTATTCCATGGAATAAATTTCCCTGGTAACAAAAATATCCAAAGAAATGACAACCAAATTTCCCTGGACGGTTTATTTCCTTTACCAATAAACTAAAAATCATTCACGTTATTTAAAATTTACCCGATTTGCCATTCCAGCATAGTTGAGGAACATTAGAAATGAAAAAAGCTTTATGTATTTATGTATGTACATTGAATGTCAAATTTAAATGTTGAGCAATTTTTCTGAACATAGGTACCAACATCATAACTTTCCTAAAAAGGGTCAAATACATGTGGTTTAAAAAAATATTGTTTTGTATTAAATTTTTGTTTCTATTAAATATGCAATTTAATAAGGTTTTTCATATATAGTTTTATGTGACTGTACAATTCTATAATACAAAAAATGTAGTCCGATATTCTAGCTACATTATTTGTCCGATATTTATTTTCATGTTTTTAGTATAAAATTTTGAATGATTGTAACGATCCCAAATGAGGTTATGGGACCACTATACAGTAGTATACAAATAATACTGTGCTGCAATTGTCATGTGGATATAATTCATTCTTGTGTCGACCGTGAACTGTGAAGTAACTAACTACATAAGTCTACTATTTACAGTCCTTAAATAAAGTCTTGTTAACGTATTAAATCGTTTGTATTTATTTATTTTGATAAATTAGTAATTTATTAAACCCGTTCTCAAGGAAGTTAAATGATTTTGAAAATTTTTGTTTGCTCTAACACGCCAGTCATTTTTCCTTTAATTATATACCTTAATATTGAAAATCGGATAGTTGGATCGAAAGAGATAAGCATTTAAGTAAACGCAAATCGGGTATTTTTCGGATTTCGCAAAAATCATCATCAAAAACATACCCATTTTTTTCCTACGAACATTTCTCCTTTTTTTCTGTCCGTTTTATCATCTTCTTCGTTTTCTGTTTCCTCAAACTAGTAACAACAAAGCATGAACGAAATAATTTTGTTTATTTTGTTTAGTTTGTTTATTTTTTTTATTTTGTTGATTTTGTTTATTTTGTTTATACCCCTCACGTTTCGCCCCCTTTGTCTACTAGGCGTTTCATATTTTTGAAATTCTGTTGATTTTTTTATATTGTATGCCTCCGTTTAAACATTTCTAATGTTTATTTTACATAGATATGATAAATCTTTTCTTTCATTTTCTTAATCAAGATTAATTTTGCTGGATTTTTTAGATTCAAATAATTTATTTTATTTTTGGTTTCTGTGTGAACATTTTCGGTGAAATGTAGGTTTTTGATGAAAAGTTGCATTTCACATTGATTGATTTTTCCCTTAGCCTTATGTTTTTGAGTTTCACCCAAAAAATATTTCACCTTAAAATTTTTTGTTCGCCCAGAATTTTAAAAGCTATTGTTTCGTCCGAACAAAATTTCGTAAACCCATTAAAAATAAGTAAAAATTAAGGCTGTCAATGGCATCACACAATAAGGGGAATTTTTCGAACATGAAATTTCCGGTGAAACTTACAATATGCGAAAAGTGAAATGTCAAATTTTCCAGGTGGAATATTGTTCGGGTGAAAGTCACAATAAGGCTGATTGAAATTGTCCTAAAATTGTATTTTTACCACACAAATATGAACGCTATAATGTTGGTTTTGTTTTTAACCTGACTCTTACAAAAATGGGTCTATTAGATACATAGTTTAACATACTTAAAACTTGGCTAATATTTTTTTTCGAGCCAAAACGGCCTGCATACATTTACATTAAAAAAAAAAAAAAAAATTCTATCAAAATCGGTGGTTCAGTTTTTAAGGAATTTGTTCGTTCTTTTATAAATAAAGCACCACTGTTCCCTGCCCAAAAATTGGTGAAGTCAGAGAATAAAGCGTCCGATTAATTGTGGAATATCATTTCATTCAAATGACTGCTTCGGTTGGCTTGACAGTAACCCATACTTTCAACACAATCATTCAATACATTTCTTCACAAATTTCACGAATACCTTGACCAATATTTTGTCTGCATCGTTCGTATTTTAGTCCAACGCAAAAGTTCAACTGCGGTGTCAAATTGCAATTTCGTAACACAATAATTGAATTGAGTGTGCAATAAATCGATTGTTGGACAACTTGTGTCCCATCTTGCTGGAACCATAACTCAACCAAATCCAAATCCTCAATTTCTGGTCATAAAAAATTGGTTATAACCCCTTCGAAGGGGCTCTCATTGACTGTAAAGTTTTTTACATCGTTGTCTTGTAAGAGAAATAGGTCATAATGCAAGTTCAGATATCAATAAGCTAAACCAAGACATTACTTCAGAAAATTGCGTACAGCAGCTAGCTACAGTTGGTACATTATTTCGACGGCAATACGGCATCCTTGTGATAATCTTTTCAATATTTTCTAACGTTTTTCTAGCATAAGTGGACCCATTTCGTACCGAAGAAATAGTTTCTATCTATTTTTGTTTAACTCATAAGAGCTGTCAGTGTCAATAAGATCAAAAAAGAAACCAACAGATGGCGCAACTGATATATCTAAAGGTATTCAGAAAACAACTTCTAAAGATAAGAAAATCTATATTTTTTTTAAAAACATTTTTTATAGTTCCTAATTATGATGTTATAACAATACAAAACTTATAATGCTAATTCCCAGAATCAAATACAAACAATCGTTTATTTTTTTTTACATCTGCTACTTTCTACGATAGTTAAAAATTCTTCTTATTTCATTTAATAAAATTCAATGGTTTCACTTTATCTTGAAAGTGCTTCTTTTTTTTTAAATATAAAATAGAAGAAAAATAATTATTTTTTCTACTTCCTTCAACAAAATCAAGGATTATATAATGGTATCCTGCTTTTCCCTCATATTATTTATTATCTTTAGGGCTCTTCCTTCGCTTCGCACCATAAGCGATAAAAACCTATCAATTTTTAATTTTTCCCTTCTTTATATTTTTCATTTTAATGCGCTCCTTACTGTGTGTTGGTTGGTTCTACGAGTATAACGTGTAGACGTTTATCGCTTAAGTATTATGATAGCTACAAAAATATAGATACATAGAGGATACATATACAATACATGGAAGCTATACGCAGGGAATTGATTTAAGTTCAATTACGTAATTGCAGGTTATGAGTAATAACGATTAGATCCTCGTAAATAATTTTTTTTTTTTCATCATCGTGGCTTACTCTGCGTATGTTTGAAGGTTGAATTTTTATAGGTTTAAGTGGTTCATATCGACATTTCAATATTTTATTAAGATGATAGAATAAACAATAAACAAGTAGGTTCCAAAAAAGCTCTTATTCTATATTTAATCACACAATTTAAGCCGGATACACACCTTTCTCATGTGGTGTGTTGGGGAACTGATTTGTTGTGTCGCTGACTGTGCGCAATAATCAGAGTTTTTTGTTACAAACTTTAATTTTTGCTTTCGCTATTTACTAATAACTCTTCTTTCTCTGAGCACTCTTTCATCTTTCCCACAAAAAAATATGGCTCCGACACAGCGTGGTATGGCGCAATCGGTAAAAGATTGATTCCGACACAATACATAACACCACGACAAATCAAACGAGACAAATATATATTCACAAAACACCACACGAGATAAGTGTGGTTTCGGCTTAAAACGAAATTAAAATGAGAAGTGATTTAAGTTTACAAAATTATTTTACATAAACAAATACAAAAATGTCTAAACAAAAAATAAAAAGGTTATTTAAAAAAAAAATTGTCAACGACAATTTTGACAGCCAGTGCTTTGATGAAACTGACAGATGCAAAACTACAAAGCGAAAATAAAAGATGTTTGTGACAAAGAAATTTAAAAAAATTTAATTAATTAAATCTCATACACTAATTACACTAAGTTGAATTATTTAAATTAAACTTATTGCGAATATGCGAATGTCGTTCAGCGTTCGATACGACAAAAGTTGATGTGCGTTTAAATTTGTATCCAAACCTTAATTTATTGTTTCTGTTTTTCAACTCAACTGTTAAAAACAACTGATAACGGTCACACCACCTGAACAGTGACCATGACCACATCCGAACACTTGAAACGTTGAAGAGTAGTTGACAACAGCAAGAATCCGTAGTAAAATGTTACATCAATGTGAGATTTTTCGCTGTCATACTATAGACACAAATTCCGTTGCAGGGTGTCTACGATGTCGATGTATTAAAAAAATCCGAAATTTTTAGATTTGTATGCTCCCAAAAAAAGGTTTCTAAAGCTTTTGGATGACATCTGGATCGAAATATTTTATATACGTTGAAGTATAAATTTTTCGCTTTCTGTCAAGCTATAAACTATCAAATTCTATTGAAGGATGGCATCGATGATCGAGGGATTAGAAAAATCAAAAATTTATGGGATTTTATTTTTTGCTTCTGAAAAATGCGATTATAGAGCTTTTGGGTGACATTAAGAACTAAATATTCTTTATATATGTAAGTGCATCTAAATATAATAATTTTTAATATATAATAATTTTTGCCTATCTGCCCAGGCATAACCTGTCAAATTCCGTTGAAGAATGGCTACGATTTCGATGTATTAGAAAATCTGTACAAAATCAGAAAATTTTGAAATCTAGATCGCGGTAAAAAATTCTCCTTTGTCAAAGTTGAGCTACAGTAAACGAGCTGAAGAACAATCTTTCAATGTATCCTTAATTGCGTTTGACAAGTCTATTCGTTTACACGGTCACACAAAATAATCAACGCGTTGACCCTAAATTTCTTGTCAACTGGAACTTAAACGGAACTTCCAACGCATTGACAGTATTCTACGTTAACGTTCACACTCTTTGACAACTTTTTGACATAATTTGACATCAAATAGTTAACTTATTGAACATTTGCACTGACTGTCTAATCGTAGCTTTAAACGTTGGAATTAAATTATGAACACTTTATTTCTATTCTAGTCCTTTTTCATAGATTTTAATCAGTTTTTTTTTTTTTTTTTTTAAGTAGACAAATGCTACTTACCAAACGATTTTCTTTTTTCGATTTAGTCTAACTTTCACAACCACTAACATTACTGTAAATTATTACTAAATGACGTATTCAACTTAATAAAACAATATCGTAGCAGGCTGGTTGCATTAATCAAATATTTATTTTTAATTATACATAGTTTGTAATAAATGTTTATTTAAGAAATAAACCAATGAACTGAGCATCGCATGCCATCACCAAAATATTTTAGAAAATAATTTTTCAATATATACAAAAACGTTCTCAATAACGATGTCAAGAGAAATGATCGATCGCCAGGAAAACACGAATTGGAATTACAAATCTAAAAATTGTTTTATTTAGTTTTTCACTTACTTACTAAAAATAAATTCGTAAAATTAAAAAATAAATTGTTTCCTTTTTTTTGTTTGTTTACGGAAGATGAAAAATAAATAATCTAAAACTATTTTTTTTTTTTCAAGAGATAAATTAGTGCAATGAAATTTTAAAATGTTTTATCTTGAACTTGAACTTCATGTAATTTATTTTCAAAGTATAATTTAAACTGTTTTGTTTATGTACATTAAAAGGCCTTGCTAGCAGATACCTAATTTTGTTTTGGCAAAGAATACCGTATGATTCAGTTTCTTTAGGTAGGTATCGTATAGATGAATGATACAGTTCGCAGATTTCAGTACAAAATTAAAATTAAAGAGCTTGACCCTGTATTCGAAGAGCTGATTATGACCTCACTCAAATTTTCGGTTCAATTTAAGTACGGGCAATGTGTCTGATTTTAAAACTAAGTTTAGCTATATTTACAATCGATGAGTTTTTTTTTGACGAATAATCGTTCAGAAGTACAAGTCACAAATATAACAACTTTCTTGATTTAAAGCAGTTAGACTGCACATGTTTTTTTCTTCGTCAGAACGGATCAAACATTTAAATCAATTAGATTTTGCTATCAAAAGTTTGTCAGAACTTATACAACTCAATGTCAATTATATTGAAAAGGTGTTTTGTAGTTCTAATGCATTTAATGTAATCAAACGCTTTTGACGAACAAGATTTTTATTGTAGTTCCAACGCATTTACTGTAAGCAAAAGGTTTTGAAAAATACGTGGGAAAATTTATTGGTCAGATTCCACATCCAGTGTAACCGTAGCCTTATACAATTTTCCCTCCTGTCACGTGCATTGTTAATTTCCTATATCTAACAATTTTTCTATATCGTAAAATTATTTCTGTTTGACGTTTGAAAAATTATTGCTATTTGTTTATGTTCTCATGGAGAAAATAATTGACTTATTAATTCTGTAAAACAACAACAACAAACAAAAATGCCTCTGCTCAGTTATAAACTTCAACTAGCTTTACATTACCAACCTTAAACGAACTGAGTATCCTCTTTAAGTAATTGTCACCACAAAGTGAATAATTGTTACGGCACGACCGACGACTCGACGCATGATGCGTAAGTTCGCTAAACCACCCATTAATTCTATCATTACCCAATTCACACAAAAAGGCGTACACATGTATTATTAAAATTGCTTCCACTTAATTCTCATTAAAACAAATTAAGAAAAAAAGGACACTTTCATTTCAATTAGAGGAGGAGCAACAATCCCAATTAGAGTTTGGACAATGGACAGGAAAGTCTTATTACTTGCTTTAACTTTAATGTTCATATCCAAAAATAGCAGTAATATCTTCTAAAATAGAACATCACGACATTTTCAGCTAATTTTAGTCCTATATAAAATCTAATTAATTTTGTTAGACAGCTTTACTTATATGATTACATACATACATACGTAGGTATGTATAGCTACACCTTTTAAACATCCTTTCTTGTAAGCACGTAAACATTGTTAAGCAACGGCTGTGAATACACTTGAGGCGAAAAATTGACATCAAGCCTCGTTAAATAGCTACATTCCCACAGATGATTTATTAAACACATATAATGTAGGTAAAAGAATAAAGGGCATGGGGGTTATAACATTGGGAGAATTAACAGTAAAACAAACAAGAATTAAATTAATTTATGATTCAGACGTGTATTTTGTAAGTATTACGGAATTCATAATTATTGTAAAATTATTCTGGACTACAAAATAGGATTGTAAAAAAAGGTGGTATTATTTTATTACATTTTTGGTAAAACTTTAAGAAAGAACAAATTTCAAAGTATCTATATTTATTAAAAACTTAGACATTTTAATTATCTGGAGAAAATCATCGCGATTTTTACAGTGAAGTTGAAATCTTAAATTTAAAAAATTCATTTACATAAGTCAGTTCCGAAATAATAAGTCCTGTAAGTCGAATAAGCCGCATTAATAATTTTAGTAAAATCCGGCATTGACAAATAAAATCAAACGAGTTCGTCATTTACTTTAAGCCAGTTTGTTCGCAGTGGGTTAAATCAATCAACCAAAATTGGCTTATTAGCAATTTCCATATTAAAAAATTAAATTACAGATTCATTTATAAAAATTTTGGTTACCATAAATGCACTTTCGAGGATTTACAAGTTGCAATAATCCTTGATTTTTTTTTTTCAAAATGATAATTTGAAACAATTTTCCTTTTTTGTTATCTTTATCAATTATCAATTATCTCGCATTTACATAAAAATAAAAGACGCACAAATTCTTTTAAAATGGACGGACCTAATAAATTGAACCAACCTAATGTCATATGCGAAAATATTACCAATTGGAAAGTGGAAGTGTTCATTTTATAGTTCATTTTTATTGGAATAATAGGGAGATTCATGCAACGTCGTAAAACACTAGATAAGTTTATCTTTTCGATAAATGTATCTTTTGGTAAATGAACTGTTAAATTTTGTCATTGTGACTTTTAGGATTAGACGTTTAATATTTGAAGTTTAACGAACAGCTGATTCAATTACGCAGCATTCATCCAAATAAATAAAAAAAGACGTTCACTCAAACTTTTGCGTAAACTTATCTTTTTACACAATTGGTAAACTTATCTCGTTGCATGAAAACCCTTAATATTTAATAAAGAAATGCAGTTTTGAAACATTAAAATTTTTAAAAATAAAAATATAATTTATATTTCTCAAATCAGCAGATAATTCCGCTTCGCTTTGACACCTCATTTGTCAAAATCGGATTTAGTAATATTAATAGGAGTGTTGAACTCATTTTTCTAATTCACTGCCATAGAGAAAGTGACAAATCCTCTCTTGTTATTATAAAGTTCCTCTTATGGTAGTCGTTCGGATTCAACAGAAAACAATAGGTCCCCTCCATTCTTGCCGACTTTTAGAACACGCACACATAAATCAATGAGAGTCACTAAACTCTCGTTCTCCCCGAAGTTATTTATTTTATACCTAAGGAACGTTATAAAGAACTGATACTTAAATGAAGCTGTAAAAATTTAAGTACTAGTTCCAGCACAGGTAGAATTGGTAGGTACAAGTATTTGAATGTTTACGACTTCTATTAAATCATTTTTAAAAAGATTTTCTCGTTTAATATTTCTTCTATCTCCCTTGTGGTTAATTCCGTATTTTATTGTTAAACACCCCACTGTCAAAAGTATTTTCTTTTATATTACGTTAAAATCAAGAAATAACACAGAACACCTCTTCAGTATGTTATTAGCATTCGTGTCGTGCCAAAAGCACACGAACATTGATTATTTTCTGAAATCCTATTCGAATTTTTCGTGAGAAATCTTAATAACTTAATTTTCTATATCACACTCCTTTCCGTATATTGTCCTGCCCCCGTGTCGATGTAGATTTCGATGTCGATGTCGTTGTTTGTTTTTGTTTTCAATTCAAATTTATTTATTTCTGACGTGACAATTTAAACGAATCTACTCTATAAAACTTTAAATACCTTAAACATAAAATAGATTCTCAAAGATTTTTTTTTGAAAGTATACTTGTAAAGTTTTGTAATTTTTTTTTATAATTGTTTGTATGGTTACTATTAAATTTTGCAAACAAGAAAACTACTTTAAATTAAGGAGAAAACAATTTGCGAAATATTTGAATTATTTTGAAAATTTCCCCAACAAGCTTACAGGTGGTTTTAAGTTTTTTTTTTTTTAATTTTAATTGAATTTTAATACAAGTTTAGAAAAAAAATGTTATGTGGTTATGTGTTTTACTTTCTCTTGATGTTATCCTGAACTTGTTTGTGTTTCTTTGAAGAGTAACTTTTAAAGTGAATATTGAATTAGTTTTTGATAGCTCAGGGTGTTATTTTACTCATTTAATGAATTATTATGAATTAATTAATAAATAATTGCATTAGACTCAAAACTTATTTAATATTTTGTTGATGTGGTTATGAGTGTGTCAAATAAATTCCTATGAACTTATAATTGAGTACCAATTTGAATTTAATACAATTAAGTTGAATTTTTCATTAAAAAATTAAATGAATAAATTAAAAAACTTTGAGTTAAAACTTTGAAGAGTTTATTACCTTCAGCGCAGTGTTGTAGTTCTCTATTGACATTAATACACTTAACTGCTATTTTCTTCCTATAGTTTTGTTTGTGTAAAGTCAAAAATTATGCCATCTATATGGAATTATGTATGATGTAGGTTGTCTTTTCAAAGCTTAAATTGTCTATTATAAGGGTATCCAAAAATTACTTGAACGCCATTCATCCATTAGAAATAACGTGGGAATTTGTTTTTTGGACATTTACTGTCGGCCACGCCCACTTTCCTAAGGTGTTTATTTTCAAGAGATTTTTGTATGGAACTCGCAACGACGACTGCCTGTCTGTTAAAGCATAATTTTGATTTGGACAATCTATTCTGCAATTTAAATTTAATTTTCGCAGTTCTAATTTGGTTTAAAGTTTGAAAAAAATTGAAAAATTGTGAATAAAGTTTCATTTCATAAAGTGAATAAATAATATGTGAAATAATTTCACTGAGAGTTTTGAAGTGCCAATTAGTTACATCTATTGACGATACATTTACTAAGTTCTCAATTTTCGGTAAAATTACTAAATTCTGTTGTAAGTTCATCGTGACTTAAGTTTCATCGATTAATCTCAAAGAAATCTAAATTATTATAAACTTATTGAAATTTGTACAGGGCAACGTCTGTCGGGTCAGCTAGTTTGGAATATATTAAATTTGAAGTTATGGAATTTATACTAATTATTTGATTGAAAAATTCTATTCATTAGTACTCAGTTGTTAACATGATATCTCATGAAAAAATAATCCCAAGCCCGCCATACAGTGGGCTGTAAGCTCAATAATCTCTCATCATTTATCACTTGAAGACCTTAGGTGAGAATAACAGTATAACAGACATCATTGTCGTCACCTTATCATTCCGACATTTTCATTTGAATGGGGTCAAAAAAAAAATCATCGTTTCCTTGTCACTTTTTGTCAAAATAACAACAACAACCAACATTTTAAGTTGACTGAATTAAAAAATAAGTCCATTAAGATAAACTCTCTTGTGTCCTTCCTTATATGTATGTATGTATGTATAATAGACAGCCCAGCATGGATATTATTATAGTTAATTTATTTTCTGTCACGATTCTTTTGAAGAACGTGCGTTGAGCTTTAAACGCCATGAAGTTGATGGTCTCTAATGATGAATTTAAGATTAGTATATTGCAAGTTGTATCTCAATTTGTCAAGATGAGTCAATAAAATTTTTCATAGGGTTGGTTGGTGATGATGAGAAGGTTTTTATGTCCTTCAATTTGTTTTTTGGGAATGATTTTTATTTCAACATTAAGTTTTATGTTTGTTGTTTTTGAAGTGAAGTGAAGTGTATAGCTTCTTAACGCAAGCTCTGGGGTGGGAGGAGTTGAACATAGAAAAACTGACCGACTGACGGATGGCGCATGATGGATGAAGGAAATGGCGTCACCCCATATACAAATACATAGCTTGATCATTTACCAATAAAGAACTTTGGTTGAAGAGAGCCCGTTATTTATACGAAGCCCATAATTTGATGTTTAAATAAAAATACAAATTATTAGGGTGCACCAGAATTTGATTTTCACTTTTCGAAAGGTAAAAGTTGATGATAAATTTAAGAGTTTCTATTTTGGGTATATTCTTTAAATTATATCTGTTATGTTTTGGAGAAACATACTATAAATCCAAATTAAATTTCCTCTTCATTTACATTGTACATGGAGCTAGGCCCTAATCTGGTGAACCGATTTCTTTCAAATTCTATGTAGGTACAGTGTCTTAATAATGTTAAAGAAATTTACTGAAAAAAATTTATTTTTAGTCTTATACGAAGCCGCTGATCAAACAGGAAAGCATGTAGATTTAGTTAAACTTTCTAGCTCCCTTTTTACTTTCCGGGAAGTCTTTAATTGATATTTAGGTCAAACACACATTTTCACAGAAAAAGAGAGTTTTAAACGGAATTTTTAAAGAAAAAAGTTCTTTCACAAATTGTTACAAAGCAAAATTGTCTCTTTTTTACAATTAAATCCTATTTCAAACACTCTGGACAAAATTTCAGTTCATAACTCGTAGACTTGTCACTTGGAATACCAGCACTTGACCGAAACTAAATTGGCTGTCATAATTGCCAACGAAATACTGACAAATATGGTTTCTTTGTTGTGAAAATGTTAGTGCTCGATTTTTTTGATGTGAGCAGTTGGTATGTTACTGATTTGTTTTTGGTTAAACGTCACATTCGACAACAGAAACTATCAGCAATTTGACAAGCAAGAAAAGTCAGTAGGTAAAATGGAAGGGAAATGAAATAAATTTAAAAAAAAGTCAACAACTCTGACACTTTTGTGCCAGAAAAAAGTATAAAGAAACACATTTTGGGTAGATTTGGGATACCACTGGATCTCGCGGGCGAGTAAAGAAACAGGCCTACTTTGTTTTACTCATAACAAAATTCTTAACTATTCATTTACATAGCGAGTTTTTTATGATCCGACAAATATCACATATTAGGTCTGTGTCTTCACTGTTTCGGAAAAAGTCCGGGAAAGATTTTGGGCTCGAGCTTTTTAATATTGTTGTAATTTTTGACCAGAAATGGAAAGTAAAGAAACGCATTTGGAATGTTTCTGGGTGAACGTCACATTTGACAATAAAATTATCAGCAGTTTGACAAACAAGAAAAGACAGTAGGCAAAATGTTCGGGTAGATTCTTGCTGGAGGGGAAATAAAAAAAAATCAAAAGCTTTAGCATTTTCGAGCCAGAAAAAAGTAAAGAAACACATTTTGGGCAGATTTGGGATACCACGGGATCCCGCAGACAAGTAAAGAAACAGATCTATATTATGAGGATTCTACAAATTTGTCAAATTCGTTATGTCACTTTACTAAATTGTCATCCGTCACACTTGTCAATTGTTATTAAACATCAGTTTCATGTATAGCAAGGTAAAAGTAAATATTTTAATTCGGAGTGGAGACAAACAATTCAATTTTGAAGACCAGTAATGTCATCAGCTGAAGATTAAATGTGAAATGTCGAAAAAAAAAAATATAAATCACTCATTTTGCAATTGAAATAAAATACTGGTCTTGTCTTCTTTCATATTTATTATCCTCTTAAGATTTAGCTGTATTTTCAGACTCTCCAGTGTGTCGTTTGTTTTTATTTTTTGTCAAGTATGTACGTATTTACATATATTTAAAAAAAATACGAATATCAGCGTGTGTGTCCGTTTTCTCTCATGTCCTGTGAAAGTCCAGTCGATGTCGTTATTTATCTTCTTTTTTTATATTGTTGTTTTTTTATTGAACTTCCAAATTGAACAATCAAACAATGAACAATATTATAAAAATCTTCAAATGTAAAACAGTTAATTCTGAGGACTAATATAATACAGAATCTAAAAACTACATAAGCCACAAACTAGTCCCCGTCTTTTTGTATGTTTAACATTATACTGAATTATTTATTCAAATCCCCTCAGGGATTAACTTTGCAAGAAAATCTACCCAGGGGTATAACAAAATACAATTTCTTTTCTATTGGTCTTGTCTTCTTTGTGTCATCTTATATTCAATCGTTCGTTGGTAGGTATATTAAACCAAAAGCTTAAAAAACTATAAATTGGTGAACTAAACCAACAAGGACACATACAATAAAGTTCATCTAACAATCGATATAAAATTGTATTCTGTAAGTGGATTTTTCCTTACAAAATCAATTATTGTTAAAGTATCATTTTATGTTCATACATACATACATTACGTACATATACATACATATGCAAAGTATTAAAGAAGAATAAGGCAGACATTTGAAACCAGAAACAGTCGAGCACTAAAAAAAATGTTTCTTTTTGAACCTTTCTATGTTTACATTTTGCTTTCAATATTCGTACAGGGTGGTGCCAAAAAGTTCTGTTCGTTTTCGTTTAAACGAAAGCGTCCTTAGATACATGACGTTTCCCACTTAAATGTCAATACTTTAGTGGTAGGGGACATTTTCTTATAGTTATAATATTTATGCCATGGTATCCTAAGTATTTTTTACTTCCGAATAGTCGGGGATTTTCTTTTTACTTGCGTATCAAACTTTTGTATTATTTTCGATCTAAAAAAACACTTGGTGTGGGTAGGTATTATAGAAAATATTTGTTTGTAGCGAGGGTGGTGGGCGGATTCACAAGATCTTTAATCATTCTATAATGGAAAAAGTGAGCCATCCTGTCATCACCTATGCACTGTGGTCCGTTTGTGGAATTTTGCTGATAAAAATTTAGTTTCCACAGCAATAACTAATGAAAATTAATCAAATGATTAATTTGCAATTGTGCAATACACAATATGTACTAAATTGAGAAAAGCAAATTCGAAATATTGCACAATGTTTTTAAGCGATTTGATAATCGAAATTTATTAAAAATAATTTTAAGATTAATTTTATTTAATTGTATAAGGTTGTTCAAAAAATGTCAGAATTTGACTTAAGATCTGTCAGAAAAAATAACGACACTTCACTTTTATTTAAAATTATTTCATGTTTTCTTAATCGTTAACCTAAAATTTGTTTGCCAACTTCTAACTGTCAAAATTGTCCAAAAATCATTTTTAGTAAAAAAAAAATAAAATATAAAAAATTACTTTTATTCTGTGAACATTGCGCAAATTTTCGATTTGCGTCATTTTTCTTGATCTTATAGGGCAAGTATTTCGTGTAAAAAAAGTTCAATATTTTAATCAAAACTAACACTACGATGATCGAAGTTCCGAAAAAGTGGGTTTCGCCATATCGTTCTTCGGCTTGTGCTTCCGGGCGTCGACTATAATTTAATCTAAACCTTGAACGGATAGCTGCCATACAATTATTTCGTTTTTTATTTTTGCAAGTTTTCTAGAAAACGGCTCAACGGTTTGTAAGAATTGCAAGAAAACTGTTTCGGGTTTTAGACAAAAAATAATGCATTAAGGAAATAGGGTTTTGACGTTTTCTGAGAATATTAAAATTTATATAATTTTTGCAGTCTGTTGCTTCTTAATATTTTAAACAATATTTAATTTACAAATTTTGAAAATATTATTTTTTTCAAAAAAAAAATTATATCATTAAACGATTAGTATGCACCTTTAATACTAGTTAATAATTGTTAAAGTTCAAGCATTTCATTGAAAATATTACAATTTTTGTTTTAGCAAATTTTAATAATTTGACACCAATTTTAACCTTAGCCAATAGTACCATTTTAAATATGATAATTCTAAATTGTTCGTTCTATTTTTGTAGTTTTGACCTTGAACTTGACGAATTTCAACATTAGAATCTTTGACCTTATCTCTCAGTCAATTAATTTTACATACTGAACTGAACTCTTATATTGTTTTTCAGTTATATGTCTTTCACTTTAAAATATTTGTGATTCTGATCTTAAGTTGTACTACTGTCGCACTTAAAAGAAAACAATTACAATATAACAGCTGTCTTTGCAATAGATTTGTATGAAATTGTAATAGAATTGTAGTAGAATATACTTAAGACCCGATGCTAACTAAACAAAGCTATCAAACTTCCATTGCTACCTATCTACTATCTACCTACATGTATTTAAGTAGGTATGTAGTAAACTAAACTAAAGCCTTTAGTTTTTCAGTAAAAAAGTTGAATTCTTTTTTTTTTTTTTAAATGATGAACAAAATTGAAAAATAAACTTTTACTGGAAATCAAATAATTTTAAATGACATAAAAAAAATGACATTTTGATAGTTCAATTTTCATTACATTTAAAAAGGAAATAAAGCTGGGAACTTTGTTGGAATAACTTTTGTAAAATTGTTTAAGTTGGAAAGTTATTTTATTTGATTTTGATTTCAAATTAAGATAAATTTATCTCTGTACTTTAAACGAGTACAATAAGTACATATATGTATGTATACAAATAAGGTCAAAGAAAAGGATTATTATGATTTGATGAAAAAATACAATCATTTATTTGGGTATTAAATAATAAAATAAAAGTTTATTGAATTTAGTAACATCAAAAAGTTGAATGCAAAACCTGCAAAAAAATTGAAGAAAATTTAATAATCATTGAATATTTGTTTTACTTTTCACATTTTGACGTCTGTCCATATATGTATGTATGTACATACTTGTGGTTTCTGTTTGGCAATTCTCCCAAATTTTTTGGGAGAAAATTCATATGTATTAAAAAATGGGCGTGGTAGTGGACGAGCTACTTGTCAGGAAAAATTACGTATGTTTATCATGCTTTGGGTTTGAGAGAGCATAATTTTGAAAGTTTAGTTGTTAAAATATTTGATTATAAAATCTCAGCTTTAGAACGATGGTAAGTAGAAAATTCAGATATAAAAAAGTAAGCGTGGCAGTAGGCGGGAAAAATTACACATATCATCCTTTAGGTTTAAGAAAGCTTAATTATAAAAAAGTTTAACGTTCTAAGAACTTTTTATTGGGCGAAAGCTAAAATATAATACAAGCGGGCGTGGCAGTAGGCGAATTTTTCTCAAACCACTTCCTACTACTAATAGTACTAGTATGAACAAACTATGAAAATGCGAACAATAACGGCCATATTATTCACTCGATTGTTGTTCCAGATTAAAACTTAAATCTGGATGTAAATTATACGAATTCAATGTAAATACATCCGGATTTAAATTTTAATCTCCATGTATCAAGTGGATAATACGGAGGCGGCAAGATTTACCCACCAGCGAACTTAAGAGAACTCCATCTAAAGTGCTTCAAACAAGAATATTTGTAGGAGAGTGCTGGACTATGTATATCTTATCCTTATTTTGGAAATTTGTCATTTATTTTGACATTTTCGAAAAGCTTTTGTGAACCAATCGATGCGTCAAAGTCTACAAGAACTTGCATTTGGAACTTCTGGCCAGCCGGAATTGGTTCACAATTATCTTATGGACTTATTACCCATCTCATCATATCATATTTTGCAATTATCTATTTATCGGAATAATGCCCTATTATCAATGTCATGGATTGCAAATTCTTTTTCGTTGGTTATAAAAATTCATTATAAGGAAAAGTGGAGTCAGATTGCAAAAATACCACGACACGACTATATTACAACAATCGGTCGATCTTTTTTATCCAACAAATCGACTTGACTAACCTAAGGAATATTCCCATCGCACAATGTCGTGTTTATTTACAATTAACTTTTATATTGCGGCGTTTTTTTCCCAAAAGGATTGTATCAACGACACACAACAACAACAACAACAAAAAAACACGTTGAGTGTGTATGTTTTAAAATAATTTTCTTCGCACAATTCCCTGACAAATATAATATATTGACAGCCACATAATGACTCTTATCCTAACAAAAGTTAGAGGTGTATATACATAAAATAAACTAACACTTGTTGTTGTAGGTAGGTTAGTTAGGTATATAAGGTAAGGGTCTTATCGTGTTGTTAATTGACTGATTCTGACAGGAGAGACTTTTCGATGGAAAAACAATTGAACATGTCACAGTTTGAGGTCAATAAAAATAATAAAGAAAACACCTTCTCTGACAGAGAAGATATAAAATTTTTGAATAAACTGGGTCTCAGCATGCGATGTGGTGTTAGGAAAGTGTCGAATATAATATGCAATAAAATAGAACTATAAAATATATGTAGGTGCTATTTGGAACATTTTGTGTAAAAAGACACAAAGTAGGTAGATATTAAAAAAATAGAATGAACTCTATGCTACAGAAAGAATAGAATGGAAATTGAAATAAATATCAATTCTAATTCCAAAATGATATAAGTTCTTATAGAATACCAAAATTTATATAAAAAAATTTAGAAAAGTTCGGCCAGCATCTGCGAGATGTTGAGTCAATGGCAGAAAATTTAAAAATTAACTCGTAAGACAAAAAAAAAAACAAACAGGGATCAATGTTGGGCATTCATTCATTATATTAATTCCCATTGTTGACACGACATACGAACCGTATGACTTAGATGTCTTGACTGGTTTATAAGTCTTTCTATAAGTAAAGTTTCAAAGTTAAGTGCAATGGCTGGTCTGATGAGCTGACAATAACCAAGGTCTTACAATTTAAGGTTGAGCTTTTAATCCTGAAAAAAAACCACAATGCAAGGTTCGACCAAAAATTTGTATAACTATGAAGAAATTGTCAGCAATTGTCAAATGTCTTAAACAACGACATTTCTGACAGTTAAACTGATTCTGACAATATCCTTATCCTTTGACATTTTAATAAAAATGTGTATGTTCCGAAATCTTATGATAATTTCAGATACATGACAATTTCATTGTCAGATGGTCGTTTGACAATGATGTCAATATTTGAGAATAATGTCGGATAAAATTGTAAGTTTAAACGGTTGGAAGACATTCGGGATAATTTAATTTTATAGGCAATAGGCGTGTTTTTTTGTTTTTTAAGTAATCACCAAAAAAACGCTTCGGCGCGCGGCGGTACCATGATTTTTATATTTCAAATTTGGTACTATTGAACACCTGTCATAATGATTTGAAATTAAAAAAAAACCCATTCACAGTAGGATTCTACTTTAGCTTTTATCGGCCGTAATTTTATTGGCGATGTTGTATTTGTAACGCATGTAAAATCATACTATATACAACGGATATCTTTTCCAATAAAACGCCTTTTATATTATAAGATCTGAGAATCTGTTCTTAGCTTGAAACGGAACAATTCATTGAATTTGTATACATGAAATTCTTTTCGATAGCATATTATGCCGTTCAAGAGTTACTTATGCATATGTGAAAAACCTACATATACATATTTCAATGAATATGATGGCTCTTTAGAATTAATCAATTATTATTGATACGACAAATGTAATTAATTTATTATTAATAAAATGATATGATTTTCAATCTCGTTCAAGCCTTATTCTGTCATTGTCATTGTAATTAATTGTAAACCTATATACAAATATAATCTATATATGTCCTTAAATTGCTCGTATAGAATTACGGAAGTTGATTAATAATTCAAGTGGACTTATGTACATGCCCCTCGATCTGTACATAACTACGCCCCTTACTTTGCCAGAACACTTATTTTTTTTTTCAAGTTCAGCTTTATTAATTGTTTACCCACAAGTGAATAATATTAAATTTCATACGGAAAAGAATACCTCTAAGTATTAATTAAACAGAAAAAATGATTCGAATCACCCCAAAGGATTAATCTATATAAAATGTATGCATAGGGAAGAGGAAAGATAACACGTGTGTTGTGTCAATATTGATTCTTTTGGGAGGACATGAATTGCTTAACAAAAAAAAAAAAAAAAAAAAAAAATGAGAAGGTTTTTTGTTATTATGTTAAACAAAAGTTTTATAGTTCAGATTAAAATCCCAACGATTTAGCCTTCATTATTATATATGAAGTCAAGTACCTACTGCCGTTTTATATGGGAAAAATAAAATAACCCCTTTCACACGTGTATGGGTTGGAGTTTTTTTTGTGTACATATTTCTGGGTTAGTTAATATCAAAGGATCTCGAACACAAAAAGGGACATTTTCTTATAAACATTTTAAAATTGTTTACATGATAAAAAGAAAGATACAAACTTAACTAACCAAACAACACTATGAATCCCAGCGATTAAATTAGATGGAAAAAATGATATACATATTTTAGATGAGGTGATTTGGATGAAGTCAAGGGTAAACGAAATACTATCTATATAAGCTGATGAAAGTTGTTAAAAGGGCTATAATATTATAACTATTTATTTAGGACACTTTTTTCTAAAATTGTGTTTCTTTATTTTTATGAGCGATTGAGCTTATTATAAGCAGTTTTTGAGAATTACCCTTTCTTTAAACCTAGTACCCATAGCAGGGTGATTTTTTAAAATATAAAATTTTTTTAATTTATAAAACATTATTATATTTTCAACACGATTTCGAGCATTAGTAATAGATCCTCTAATGTTGGGCCTCTCTTTGGCGAATTTGGGGCTCTATCCGCTAAAAAGGATTTTAACTCCATTCATAGCTTACGGAAAAGACGACTTTACGAATAAATGGCTACACAAGAAGTAACCAATTGATATAAAATCGCATAATCTCTTGGTGAACAGGTCACTGATCCATTGGTTGATTTAATGTTGTCGTTGAACTGAATAAAATGCCTTGCACATAATCCTTGAATTGCTAATGCTAACTAATACATTTTTTGAAGCATTTTTTTTTTTTTGACGATCCAATCAAAAAAATTAAATATAAAATAATGCCTAAAATTAGTTTAAATCGATAATATTTGTTTTATAATATACTTTCTACGCGACCAACAACTTATCTGTCTGTCAGATTAGCCATCTATATACAAACCAATGTGGTGAATGTAAAATTCGTTGGAATTTAATCTCAAACTCTCATTTTACTCTTTTTTATTTTTATGACAATTGGCAGTGTTGTCATTTGAATGAAATGTCAAAATTCGTAACCATTCGAAATTTGCTGGTTGTCTCATGTGCAAGGGACTTTAGTCTCAAAATTCCTTCATTGGTCTCTCTCTTGGAGAGAATAAAAAAAGGACTTTAAAAAAGTGTCAGACGTGCTTTTTTGTACGTACCCCAATGCCGCTGTAGGTTTTTTGTGTATCTTAAAAAAAAAAAACAAGCACGGGCTTACTATTACATTTTTTATTTCCGATATTTTTTCTTTTTATATTTATTCTTTGTCACAACACAAGCACTGAGAGCTACAATATTTTTTGCCGGCTTTTATTTTCTTCTAAAAATTTGAAACGTCAGAAATGCTGTGTACGTGAAAAGTTCGATTGCGGCTGCGTTGCATTGTGTTCTTAACATTAAATTTGTGTGTATTCAATATTTTGACAGCTATTTTAGCTCCAATTTCAGTTGTGGTTCCGTTTGTGTTATTAGAAACAGAAATAAACCGATTTGGCGTGATCGCGTTCAGTTTGTCTCAAAACACAAACGAACTTTTCAATCAACAGAGTTGTCAAAAAAGTTTTTAGTAGTTGAGTACATTCATTAGCGTAACATAAACACCCCTTAACATTTTCACTGTTTGACAGCCGTATTTAAAAATAAATAAATAAATAATGTAACCAACGATCCAAGCTTAAAATATCATTGCAAGTTATTCCAAAACCATTCTCTAATCCTTTAGATATAAATTCCTTTACAATTTTTTTAATTTTTCATTCTTATTAATATTCAAACTTTAACTCCAGTACTTACTTTTTTTTTTAATCATCAAAATGGCCAAGTTTTCACCAAATGGTCAAATTAAAATTTTTAATTATGTACGTCCAACATTCCATGTGCTTAGATCCTTAATCCGCTTCACTGTGCCTGACACTCTGCTTGACTGAATATTTAATCCTTCAGAGTTGTCATTTGAGCTCCTTAATTTCAAAGATATTTGCTGTATGTATACCTGCCTGTATTCCTGGTGTTTCTTTGTTGATGATGGAAAGATACTACAATCATTATAAATAAAAGATCTATCTATGTACATCAAATTATTTTAATTCCCTACAACTTCAACTTTGGTTTCCTTTAAATAACTTTGAAGGCATTTTTTTTTGTTGTGTAAAATAAAATATTATGTCCACACAAATTATATAGGAAATGACAGTTCGTGGTGGTGAAACTGCCCTTATTTATGACCGCACCCCAATTATTATATTTGCTTTGCAAGACTTTCGGCCTTATCCACATAATTATTATTGTTACGAGGGTTTGTAAAGGAGCTTTTGGGAAGGGAATATTGTTGTAAAAACCTCCTCACAATGACGATGTTATGCTGTAGGAATTTTCATTTTATGATTTTTTACTACTTAGCATAGATCTTGTGGACGAAATGGGAAGTAATTTTGTTAATTTAAATTTGATTTTGGGAGGATGTTTATGAAAAATATTGAATACTTGGACAAATATTTGGTTCAAAAATTAAACGAATTAATTAAGAAAATATTTTGTACGCAGTTTGAAATGAAGTGTTTACAAAAGTCGTAAGGCATTCACACCGAACATTTACTTGACATTTCAAGTGTTTTTTCATCAACTTGCTACTCGTATTTGATTGAAAGCAATATAGCCTTTCACACCAAACCATAGACGCGGATTTCCCAAAAACAAAAGCTCGAAACTTACATATATCAAAAACTAGAGTCTTCCCTTAAATTTTTCGAGATTATGTTAACAGACCTTTTGAAACATTCAGCGCATAATCAAACGTCAAAAAAAAATGGATGACGGCATGCTTACATACTATTGGCATTCTTTGACATAATTTACTTTGTGTTACATATTTCACTTTGAATTAAAATATCACTTTGAAAAACCATCACAAACGCGCTAAGTAAATTGAAAGTGGTGAAATTATAAAGCTGTCACTTGGCATTATGACATTGGGGATTTTTCTTTGTTGTAAATTTTTATTTGGCTATTTTTTTCTTATCCAAACAGTATTTTAATAGAAAAATCACACCAACTTTGCTTTTATCTCTTCGCTTAAAAAATTTTTAAGTTAAAACATTTGTTTTATATTTTTTTTTTTAAATCGTTAAGAACCGTACTTTTAATTACGTTAAAATGTCACACTCGAGGTTTTCGGATCAAATCCCAATATTTTTCACAAAAAAAAAAAAAATGTTCCAAATTCCATTCCAAATCATCTCATTTTCCATAACAAATTCGTAATGAGGTATTTCCAATCAAATTTGGTCGAAATTACGAGCAAACACTATGAACACACCCAAATGGAATACTTTTACAGTGGGATCCGTTGAAAATTGTCAAAATTCGTGTATAAAAAACAGAAGCAGAAAGAGAAAACAATACAAATAACCCAATAACCAGGAATCATTGCTACATTTTGTAAATAATTTTCAACATGGGGTAAATTAAATAAATATCTTTTTTACTACAATTTCTTACGTGCGTCTGCTACATATGTACAAAGTAGACATGGAAAAATAGAACTTCAATGAAAAAAGAATTAAAAAAAAAAACCATTTCAAAAGAAAGAATTACAAAGACAACTTTTTTCGTCTTTCCTATTATCGAAACTTTACTTCGTTTTAAATAAAATTGAAACATTTTAGCTAAAAATTCAAACTTCAAAGTGACAGCTGAAAGATTACTTGACATGTGAAACTATTTACATTTGCTTCAATTTGTTTCATTAACTATTTACATTTAATTACGTTTAAAAACTACATAAACTACGTAAAGCAAACGCAACAAATGTAGTTATCTGTCAAAACTGACAGTTCGGACCACCACAATTAAATCAGCTGTTAAAAGAAATTAAGTAATGTCGCTTCTAATGAATATTTACCGAAAAAATGCAGTTTTCGAACAAATTACTAAATTATAATTCGTCAAATCGCAGGTAATTCCGCTTCGTTTGACAGCTCATTTGTCAAAATAATATAAAGTATTTGCTTTTGCTACTCCTCCACCACTGTGCGCCTGCTAGAAATTTTATGGGAACATAATATATTAAAAAAAAAGCACATATATGTACATATATATTAATTAGTTTTGTTTTTGAAATAGTGAAAGTTGACTTAAACCCTCTTAAATTATTTTATTAGTACCTACCTACAAACAAAATCTTTTCAAAGGATCAATGTTTGCAGTGTATAGAAATAGATTTTATGCATTTTTATTATTAATAAATCTATTTAATTTTTTATAACAAAAAAAAACAGAAAATATAACTATACATACAATGAAGTTTCTTCATAAATTAAAAAAAAACTAAAAATAAAATATCTTAACTTTAAATAAATAAAAAAAAAACACTCGTGGCCAATTAATTGCAATTTTAAATAACAAAGTTAACACCGTCCAAGGTATTTACAACAAAGTAAACAAAAAAATGAATTTATATAAACTATAAGTTAAAAAAAAAGAAAAAATATATACATATAACAATAATAAAATTTAATTCAAAAATACTACAAGTGTTTATAATAAAAAATATTTATATTTATTTTTTGATATTTAAACAAAAAAATAATCGTTGTATCGTTGGTTGTGTAAAAAATATATAAAATTAAAAATTAAAAATAAATTTTATACAAAAATGAAAACAAAAAAGACTTTTATAAACCTCATATGTCATATTATATAAAACGCGAGCTAAATGCAGCCGCTAAATCCAACAAGTTTCGCTTTTAGTCCAATTTCTTTCGGTGGTGGTATTTTAAATATTATAATAATTGTCGTTGTAATCTACGTACTTTATTATTATATTATATTTGTAAACTTGATATTGATAATTAATTATTATTGTTGTGATATTTGTATTAATCGACGTAATCATAAATATTTATCTACGAAATTATTAAAAACATCAACAATGGATTATCAGTGTATTGTTGTGTATACCATTGTTCGTATAAGTCCCTTTTATCCAATTGTTACGTCAGACAGTGACTTTTTTACAACGCCAGGAAGACAAAAAGGATGTTTGGATTGGGTTAAAGGACAAATAAAAAGGTATGGTGTAGATATATAATAATATATACCTAGTGGAACATACAATTTTATAAACTCGATGTCACTTGAGAAGATTACAAATTCTTATCTTTGTTTTTTTTTTATTTTTATTTCTATACCAAACACATAAAAGTATATTACAGCGTACATTGTTCTATATTAAGCTGAGTCAAAGTAGGAGTATCTATGCTTTGAGTTGATAGTTCCTGTCTTGTCATTATTATTTTGTTGTTGATTTATCAGGTCATCTTTGACAGTAAGATAGAATGACGCCTTTTGATATTTAAAGTAGGCGTTGACATAAAACTGACATCTATTATTTATTAAGTTGTTTTTCTTTTCATACTTTTTTGCTTACCGTTTTTGTAATACAAAACCCTCGAAGTATTTATGAAATACGTTGATAGAAAATTATCAAAAGAGAAAACTTGAAAGTTATTGGTTGAAATTGATTTTTAATCATTAATTCAACAATTTAAGTAGTACAAAAAGTTCCAATTTGTTACGGTTCATATTTAAAAATGGAAGTAATTTTCATTTTGATTTTTAGTTTAAGAAATTAAATTCAATAGAATTTCGTGTTTGGAAAGGATTAGGTCAAATCGATAAACAAATAATTATATTTCGTTTTCTATTGATTGGATAGAAAAGGTATGAAACCAAAAAATTTCCATTTTTGAACAAATAAGCCTGGATGATTTGCCAATCTGCAGGAAAAATCCATGCGGACATTTATAAACGCAAATATTTTTATATTTGCCGTCTAAAAAGTCCATTAAAAAATCGTGTGCACATAAAAAGTTATTCAAAGCCAAAATATTGGCCTTCGCATACATGTATCATTCAAACGGTAAACACTATCGAAGTTTTTCATGCAATTCTATAGGTTTTGACACTTTTTTTCCTCCGACTAGTTGTTTAGAAGATATCACTAGTCTAAAAAAATCACACACTCAACGACGTGTTGCCCGACGCGAGTCGTTTTGATAGCGTTCACATTCAACAACTTCATTCAAAAATAAATTTTCAAAGAGTGAACATGGCGCGAATTGCATTATTTGCACCAATACTAGCGCATTAATTTCGTTTGTTTCCACTCTCGTTTTATTGTTTTGCTTTCATTTAAAACTATTAGCGCAAAATTTTAAACGATTTAGTACGATTTTAAAGCCATTTTGTCATAGTAAAAATGCTTTAACATCGTACTAAATGGTTTAAAATTTTGCGCTATTCTCTTTTAATCTGACAAACAAATAGATAGAAAATATAGAATTAAATTTTCGGTCGTCCGACTCGAGTTCACATCAACTACTCCGGTCGTTCGACAGAGCAAATTAACAACAAATTTTAACTACAAATCTATCTAGATAGGCAGTCGTTCGACTGGTGTTCACATTACAAGATTCTAACGACACTGCAAGTGTTGATAAACATGTCGTTGAATGTGAACGCCCCTATTGAAACAAAAGTTATGGAGTCTCGAGCGGAGTAAATTTATTTTTCTATTGTTTTTGTTTAACTAAGACGTCATCTAACCGCTCTTTCATTTTAAGCTGCATAAAATGCGTTTCAAAATGCCAAACTAAAACTAAATGCCAAAGTAAAATGTATGCAAAGCATCCGGGATGCGTTCCAGAGTCGCATAAATAGTGTAATGCTACCACATCAAAACTAACATTTTGACGTTTTTGTTATATTTATAAAAAAATAACTAGGTAAACCTTTGCAAATTTTCTATATTAAGTGACCTTTTACATGAAAAAACATAATATTTTTTGACTAAGAGTTGTTAGTTAAAACAACATTGTTGCTCCTCACATTTTAATAGCCAAGTTGTTGAAAAATAATTTATGCACACATTAATTCATGCGCCAAAAGCTCTGAAATTGCATTCTAGAATATATTTTATTTATGTATTTACATGAATTATGTATGTATAAAAATATTTTTATTTTTTTTTGCCATCATGCAATGAGTGTACCATCAAGGGTAATACCATTCCCCATTTTGAGTATATTTTCTAACAGCAGAAGACGATGGTGCTGATTTAATTTTTTCTTAATTTTTAAAACTGATATCTATACATTATTAAATCATTTGACTTTATGTTATGTTTATTTTGGTAATGTGGTAAACTCAAAGGATTCTCTTTTTTATACTTTTTAAATAAGATTTGCTTCACAGCTCCATTAGCATACAAATTATTATATTATTTTTTTTTTATTATTTTTTCGAAAGAAGGTACCCTTTTTAATTTCAATAAAAACATATCTTTTTCTTTAAAAAAAGAGATGTCCTTCGGGTTAATATATTTTTATATTGCCTGAGAAAAAAAGAAAAAAAAATGCACCTAAGAAGGATGTTGACACTACCGACACGACATGAACTAAAAAATCTATCTATTCTATCATATTTTCTACCAATTTTAAGAATGCCAATATGAATATTAATGTACCGCTTTATAACCTTTTTTTGTATAGCATTTCAAAAGGACTTTTACTCTTTGAAAAACTTTCAAAAAGAAACCTAATAATAAAAAAAAAAACCTTTAGTAATGTAGCTTCGGTAATGTTTTCTTTTAATTTTTTCTTTGTGTCAATTTTCTTCCCTCTGTTGGGGCTTTATTATTTATGAAGAACTGTGGAAAGAGATTCTATGGCCACCTTTGTAAATAGTCATCGTGATCATCATCATTAAAACATATTGTCACGCCTGTGTGTGACACTATCGATAAATGTCATAGCATCTCCTCGGGCAGAGAATAAAGTGCCATCTTCTTCTTTTATGCATATAAGTCAAACAAAGCTCTCAAACTGTTTTATGAAAGATACACATATATAAGTTAACACTATAGTACCCTCACTGAGTTACTATCACCATTCACCCAAGCCGCACATGTGTAAGGATTTCAATTCTAAGAAATTCTATTTTGAGATCGATCATAAAACCGATCGTAAAACCGAAAAACAGTTTTATAATAATAAAACTGAAAAACAACATCCGGCACATTAGGTTCGACCAATTCCAGGAAGGACGAGTTAAATTAACCAACCCCTAACAAAAGGACGATGCAGAACAGCGAAGAAGAACAACGACGGAGGGTAGTCTGAATCAGAACGTGAAGCTGCTCAGTCGCACATCTGAAAAATATATTTTCTTTGTATTAGTATTTTAAGTGTAAATAAAATTATTTTAATTATAAACTAAAAAACGCATAAAGTTAATTGGGGGCTCAACCGGGATCCTTCACGCGCTACATAAGATTTCAAAATAAAAAAGTAAAATCAGTGTGTGAAATCCTACGCCGAACTTATCAGCCAAAGTATCTTGCACAGACAAGAGAAAGTAGCAACAACCTGAAGTAAAAGCAGAAAGTTGTCTAAGATCGAAAGTATTCTTAACAAAAAGCTTTGAACCCTAATCCTGTATCCTGAGTATCCTGACGCAACGAGGAGAAAATTATTTTTAGTAAGAATTAATATTAAGAAGTGAATGTAACAAATTATTTAAAATAATTATATATGTGGAAAAAACGTAGAAATAATTTAAAGAAATTAAATAGCGTAGGAACTTTAGATTTATCATCAGAACTTGACAATTTAGAACAAATTAAAATAAATATGGCTTTCGCAACTACTAGTTCAATGGAAGAAGCAATTTCTAAAGCTCTTACAGAACAAAGTAGACGCATTGAAAATAGTCTTCAAGAAAGAGAAAGACAATATAATGAAAAGATTCAAAGTTTGGAATCCCTGATATCCAATTTAACGGTAGGTTTCGAAGTAAATGAGTACAAAGCCCAGACTATAGATCCTTCCATTATTTGTAATGAAACACTTGATGTAATAAAAAGTTTACCCGAATTCAACGGTGAACAAACATCATACGTAAGCTGGCGAGAAGCTGCTCAAAATTCAATGATACTTTATACAATAGGCAGTTCAAAATATTTCGCTGCACTTACCATACTTAGAAACAAAATCACCAAACATGCAAACGATGTACTTACAAATCACGGTACAGTTTTGCACTTTGAAGCAATTATTTCTAGATTAGATTTCGCATACGCAGACAAAAGACCGATACATGTTATTGAACAGGAACTTAGCGTTCTTAGGCAAGGGTCTACTACCTTATTAGATTTTTATAACGCTATCAACCGCAAGTTAACTTTATTGACCAATAAAACAATAATGACTCATGGTTCAGACTCACCAGTTACAAGAGAATTAAACAATATTAATAGACGGAATGCTTTAAGAATTTTTATAACAGGCCTCAACGGTCAACTACCACAGATTTTGTTTTCTCTGAATCCTCCGGACTTGCCAAACGCACTCGCTAAGGCCCAAGAACTCGAAAGTAATAACATTAGGACAAACTTTGCACTACAATTTGCACAACACAAAAGTGAGAGTAAAAATCATAACCAAAATACACTGAGGCTTCCCAGACAACCAAATAATACTAATTTTGCATCCCCTAGGCATAACAATTATAGACAACTGCCACAACTCTTCGAACCAATGGTTCTCGGTAGTTCAACTAACAGACCTATTAATAGAGAAGACACAAATCGCTATAATCAAATACTTGTGCAAACGAACGCACAAAACCCATTTAGACAGGGAAATAACTATAATTACACAAATACGCCACGCTGGCAAAAACCCCAGTATAACACATACAACAATAATACGCGTCCAATCTTTAAACGAGATCGAGAACCGAGTGCCCAAAATTCTATTCAACCCCCTCCACAAAAATACGAGAGAATCAACAACTTAAACGAAGATGGTGATTTTTTTAGGCGAAAAGTGGGGCTACCCCACTTACGCCGACGAATAAACAATAAAAATATAAGAATACTTATCGATACCGGAGCCAGCAGCAACTACTGTAAACCTGGTATTCTTAGCGATGAGATAATTCTACCCATACGAAAAAGAGCATGTACAGTCAATGGTGAGATTTACATTGATTCTTGTCATGAAGCTCTAATTTTGGGGACCAAAACAAGATTCTATATTTTAAAAAATTTAGAATATGAAGCTCTGATCGGAGCTAACTTATTGAAAAAAGTGAACGCAGAAATAAACTTTGAAACAGGTATCCTTAGCTACGGCGAAAAGAAGGAGAGAATTTATTTTGACGTTTCTGACAAAATTAATAATATTCAGGAAATCAATACGGATTATCTTGCGGAATCAATGATGAAGAATATACAAAATATTCATAGTAACATTGACACTACTTTACCATTCAGAACAGACGTTTTGGCGGAAATTCGCACCAATAACGATAAACCAATCTGGAGTAAACAATATCCGTACCCTTTTTCCGCAAATAGTTTTGTTAACAGTGAAGTACGAAAACTACTTAAGGAAGGCATAATTAGACCTTCCAAATCTCCATACAATAGTCCTGTATGGGTTGTACCAAAAAAAGGTACAAATGAAGATGGCTCGCCTAAAAACAGGTTAGTCATCGATTACAAGAAATTGAATGAAAATACAATTTCAGACAAGTATCCAATACCTGATACCAATGTTATTTTATCCAATCTCGGAAAAGCTAAATATTTTTCCACTTTGGATTTGGAATCCGGGTTCCATCAGATAAAGATGAAGGAATCCGACATAGAAAAAACTAGTTTTTCTGTCAACAATGGAAAGTACGAATACGTGCGATTGCCTTTTGGTTTGAAAAATGCTCCATCAATCTTTCAAAGAGCAATGGATAATATTTTAAGACCATTTATTGGCAAAATATGTCATGTCTATATAGACGATATCATTGTGTATTCACACAGTATCAGAGAGCATACAGAACATTTGAATACCATTATCCATGTTCTTAAAAATGCTAACATGAAAATTTCGATTGAGAAGTCAATGCTATACCAAGAAAAGGTAGACTTCTTGGGTTATGTCGTCGGGCATAATGTTATAAAAACCAACCCGAACAAGGTAGCAACAATCAAAGAATACCCTGAGCCAACGACTCTACGTCAACTCAGAAGTTTTCTGGGTATGATTGGTTACTACCGTAAGTTTATAAAGAACTATGCAAGCATAGCTAAACCATTGACCAAGTACCTTCAAAGCGATAGTGGGCAAGTGTCTACCCACATGGCAAAGAAGACGAACATAAAGCTAGATGCAGATGCTGTGCAAGCATTTAATACACTTAAAGACCATTTAATAGCTGAGACCGAACTTACACAACCCGACTTTTCAAAAAAATTTGTCCTCACTACCGATGCTTCAGACGACGCAATCGGAGCAGTCTTATCGCAAGATGGAAAACCTATAACTTTTGTATCCAAAACACTAGGCAAATCTGAGAGAAGCTATGCGGCAAACGAGAAAGAACTCTACGCCATAGTTTTCGCTTTAAAAAACTTACGTAATTATTTGTATGGAGTTACTAATTTAGAGATCCATACGGATCACCAGCCTTTGACATTTGCAGTTTCACCTAGAAACCCTAATGCTAAGATGAAACGTTGGCACGCTCTCATTGAAGAACATGCACCGAAAATGGTCTATAAACCTGGATCTACAAACGTAGTGGCTGACGCCCTATCCAGACAAAATTTAAACCAGATTTCGGACAGTTCTTCTGAATCCACTCAACACTCAGCCGAAAGTAGTGATGAGCATCAAATTGAATTGATTGATAGACCTCTCAACCAATTCAACCTACAGATAATAATAGAGAAAGGAATAGAAACTATTCACGAACATACTAAACCTTTCCCCGGGAAAGATAGACATATTATTACATATAATGAACCTTCCGACCTGATACCTTTATTCAAGGAATTTATAAAAGAAAATTTAGTAGCTTTGTTTGCTACACCCGAAACAATCTATGATATTAAAAACATTTTAAAAGTACATTTCACAAATAAATTCATACAGGCAAAATATTTTGCCAACGATATTTCTAATAGAGATGACCAGGTCACAATAGTGGCACAAACGCATACCCGTGCACACAGAAACTTCAGAGAAAACCTTAAACAAGTTATTGATAAATATTATTGGCCTGGAATGTCAGACGAATTCCAACAATTTGCGAGAAACTGCGAGATATGCAATGTAAATAAATACGACAGGCACCCTAATAAACAACAAATTGGTGAGGCACCAATTCCTGTAAAAGAGGGGGAGAGCGTACACATTGATGTAATGTTTGCTGAAAAACTAAAAATTCTCACATGCATCGATGCATATTCTAAATTCTTAATTTTAAAAATTATAGATAATCGTCAAGAAATGCAAAATAAAGTTTTCGAACTACTGCAGGCATTTCCTGATTGCAAAAACTTAGTGTGCGACCAAGATCCCACATTTACCTCTGCTCCTTTCGTAAGTTTAATGCAAAGGTCAAATATCTCTGTATATTATACTCCAGCTAACCACAGTACGACCAATGGTCAAGTGGAACGAGCTCATAGTACCCTTCAAGAGATAGCAAGATGCGTTAAAGAAGAATATAAATTGTTAGATCCAACCGAAATATTCATCAGAGCAGCTAAAGAATATAACAAAACTATTCATTCCTCTACCGAGAAGAAACCCGCAGAAGTTCTGTTTAATAAAATTAATCATTCCGATGTTCCGTTAAAACTAGCGATGGCCCAAGACAAAATGCTTGAAGTCCATAATAAGAAACGAAAATCTAAAGAAGTCAAACCTAATGATACAGTGTATCAAAAGACTACAGGTGCCCACTGGGGCAAATTGCAACCCAAATATAAACCTCGGAAGGTATCCGAAGATTTAGGGAACAAAGTTAAACTAAAAAATGGTAAGATTGTCCACAAAGATAATCTTAAATTTTAATTCCAGAATTACACAAACGCTTTTAGACCAACTCATGGTTTCTCGCTCTAAACGAGCTATAAATAGTATAGGAACCGCTCTTAAATGGATAGCAGGAATTCTCGATCAAGATGACACAATAGTCATAGAAAATAAATTAAACGATTTAGTTAAAAATAATAAAAACAATTTGTAACAAATTCAAAAATTATTAGTATTTTAAATACAACTTAGTAAACACAGTAACGCTTGCGAAAGCTAATATATTGAATCCTACTATATTAAATTTGAAAGATGTTGAAGAAATAACTGTAAACATAAGAATAAAAAACTTTTCCATAAATGATCTAATAGATTCATCCACATTTAAAATAGAACAAAAAGAAACAATGTTATTGTAATTCATATAAAACATCCAATTATAAAGGAACAATGTAAACTTTATGGCCATAAGCCAACCCGATGGTAAATTGATCATCAATAAAGAAATATTAAAATGTAACACCAAATTCGTTAATGTCGAAAAATGTAAGAGAGAAATAAGAAACACATTTTGTAAAACTAATATTAAACAAACTTGTTTGTCGGAATTACTTAATAATCAAAAGACAAAATGTAATAAAATTAAAGAAAGAAATTTAAAACTAGAAATCATCAAGGATGGCAGTATACTCCTAACAGGACATCATATAGTTGATAACCAAACATTAAATGGTATATACGTAGTAAATTTCGAAAACTCGACAACAATTGATGACACAATCTACGAAAACCCTTCAAAAATAATACAGAATTATCTTAAAACGAATACGATCAACAATTACGAAATTGAAAAATTCTTTGAAACTATGGAAGAAGATCTAAGAATAGAAAACATAAACTTGTTAAACTCTATACAGATGGAAATAACAAAAAGCCCTATTTTATCAACAACAGGACTTGCATCATTAATAATCTTAATCATAATAATTTTATATTTCCGAAAAAGACAAAACAGAATACAAATTACAATGCGCCCACAAAGGACTCAAGAAGAAATGGTCGACCTGATGGTAGGACGCATCAATGCTCGAGTACGTGGAGAAGAGGTACCGGAGGTAACCTACTGAAAAATGGGGGGAGTTAACACTATAGTACCCTCACTGAGTTACTATCACCATTCACCCAAGCCGCACATGTGTAAGGATTTCAATTCTAAGAAATTCTATTTTGAGATCGATCATAAAACCGATCGTAAAACCGAAAAACAGTTTTATAATAATAAAACTGAAAAACAACATCCGGCACATTAGGTTCGACCAATTCCAGGAAGGACGAGTTAAATTAACCAACCCCTAACAAAAGGACGATGCAGAACAGCGAAGAAGAACAACGACGGAGGGTAGTCTGAATCAGAACGTGAAGCTGCTCAGTCGCACATCTGAAAAATATATTTTCTTTGTATTAGTATTTTAAGTGTAAATAAAATTATTTTAATTATAAACTAAAAAACGCATAAAGTTAATTTATATATCTATGCTGGTCTTGTCACATTTTTGTATACATATGTATGGGTATGTGTAGGCAGCAGGACGAACAAGTATAATGCTGATTTTTTTTAATTGAATACAATATTTGGACGTGTTAGATGTATTTGTCTACACATTCTACCTTTACAACACCCGCCCTCCTACTTTCCATTAAATTAAATTTCACTCTTCTGATATTAATTGCTTGTATCAATGTTGAAACACTCTCTTGATGTGCACTTAGCTTAAATCAAACACACAGCACAGTGACAGCGACGAGTGCTTAGAGGCTGGCAACATCTCTTGTGATGTGAATGCATATATGAATGTATATATGAAACAAGAGACAACAACGTCAGAAATATCCTTGAGAAAATGAGAAATGGACATAGACAAGATATGTAATGTAATGTACATATACAATTTTTTTCGCAACCATTGATTGAGTGACGGTGACGTATTGTATGATGGTGAAGAAAGGTTGAGTGTTAGAGATTTGTTTGGTTTTTGTTACAAAAAACACAATGACCTTTTTACTAAGGCATCTTAAAACAGCAGGGAGAAAAATAAATAAAGTTTCATAATTAAATAAATTTGATTGAGTGTGTTTTGGATTGTAGTTTTAGTTTTGGATTGTTTTTGCAATTTAAATAGAATCAATTTCATTCTTTTTTACATTATATTGTCACACATCAGTATAATATTCACACCTTCCCACGCTGGTTATTTTCTAAGTTGTCCAACGTTTAATTTTTGTAATTTCTAAATGTTCAACGGCGGCGTAGGGTCATACGTCCACAGTCCAAAAGCCCACATTGGAAATGGATTTTTGAGCCACTTGGGTAACTTACAAGTCCTCAACTGTGGACTTATAACCCACCCTGATAGGTCAGTAGTGAACAAAAACTGGGTCAATTCCCTAATTTAGTGTCTTAGTCACACATATTTTCTCGATTTTTTTTTTTTGGTGGCGGCCTGACGACTGAACCTACCCTAAACGGAGTCGCTTGAGCGAGACAGAGGACCCAAAGAGGGAATTAAAATCCTTTGAACCCACGAAGCGGGCCACCCAATGTACTTGTTGTTCAAGAAAACGTGTCGGGCATATTAACCTAGAGCGAGCGATTGTCTAGGATGGATTTAAGCGAACTCTATCTGTATATAAGAATACATTTTTTTTCACCACCAAGGTGGGTCAAAAATCCATTATGACTTTTGATATGTGGACTTATGACCTTGCGTCGTCCTCAACAATTCTTTCACATACAACTTAGCTTCATATTTAATTCAAATTACGCAGAATTGTTTATAACAATTCTCCAGCTCGTAAACAATATTTGCACCTGTAGCAAAATTTCCAAAGAATTGTTTACTAACAAATTCTATGTATCTTCTTTTTAATACAAAGAATTGTTATTTTTACATATTGGCATGAAAATCAAGTGCAAATGTGTCGTTAATGTTAAATGTAGTTATAGATACTTAGATATCTGAGTTGTATTTTAGTGTCTTAGTCACCACTCGTAATTACTTACTTTTTAAATTTGATATAAAGTTTAAAACATATTTAGCAATGTCTTATTGATTCCCTTGAATTAAAACAATATTTAATTTAAAAACACAAGACACGTCTACGTCTTTATTTCACCTCTTCAAACAACTCACTATTCCTTTTGTATCTGTTTAGTGTTGCCATCTTTAAGTTTCACATTAAAAAAAATTAGGCAATGGAAGAAATAGAAGGATGGGATAGATTTTTGTTGGCACAGTGGATTGAGAAATTAGGTTTTGATTTTTCTCATTAAATCCCAGGGGTGGCGTTCAGTTGAGGGAATATAGAAAAGAATGCTGCCTAGACTAAGGATCGAACAGTCAAGCACTACTTCCACTGCGCCGGGGCCACCCCCGAATTATGTATTTTTTATTATAAAAATTGTAAGGTACTTACCCCAATTGCTTATAATATTATATTATATTTTATACATTACTTAATTAATCCATTAAAACAATACATGCGACCTAGTCCTTCAAAGACTTTAATTAAAAATACCTAATAGGCCAGCTCCCAACACATTCATTTTTTGTTTTTCTTAACAATGATACAAAATTCATTAACTTAACTGAGTAATGAGCAATCAACGGAGTAAAATCTAAATGATGATCTATCTCCCATTTTAATGTTTTGTTTTCGTAACTATATTTTAAAATGTAACGCTTTGAAATTAATAATTAAAAGCTTACCAAATGTTGAAAATTTTAGATTTCCTACAATATTAATAAACTTACAAATAAACATGCTTGCATTCCTGCATTAAAAAAAATAACATTTCGAACCACAGTACATATACATATAAGTACACATTGTATGTAGGTACCTCCTACATCCTTAAATTCTTAATTCTCGGAGACCGGTTATTGGTTGGTGGTTAGGAAGCCTTCAAAAACCTACTTAAATTGTAAATTGAACTTCAAATCTCAGTCGATTGTATATAAATATTAATCTACTTTGCTGAATGTGTTATTAACTTGATTTATCGTAGAATAAAATAGACATTGCCAAAATGTTTATTGAACCATATATCTCCACAAATAACCTTATTTAGGTCACGTTCATGTTGTATTAAAAAAAAAAAAAAATATGTACATACATATATACATGTTAGGGTGGTTTTCAATTGTATTTTTTTCCGAAAATCAAATTCGATGCCCTTTCAAAGGTAATAAAAAACTTTATTTATTTCAATAACACTTCCTGGTCCTATTTCAAGGAGAAATTTTTTACTTTTTTTATAGGGCCTTATTTTTGTATTATTGCCGTATATCTCCTTATTTACTAGACTGGTTTTTACTTGCGATATACATATAAATAGGTTCTGTATGGCAAGTTATGGATTCGTAAACAAAAATCGAACTCGAGATTTTGATCAAAGTTGACATTACGATGATAGCGAAGTCGAATAAAGTGGGTCTCGCAATTCTGTCTCCCTGTTTTTTTTTTTTCGTTTTTTTAAAGACCAAAAATAACGGTACCTGCCGTACAATACGTGCCCTCAACTTTTCTTTTTAAATCCGGTAATTTTTTTTTCCTAAAGGCTTATATTTAAAAAAAAATCCAAAAAATGGTTATAAATGGTACCTCCCATAGAATAGAACCATGTGAGGTTATATCAATACGATTTACTATATTATTGAAACAAAAAAAAAAGTATTTATCGATTAAAAATGGTATCTCTCATAACCATTTTTTTGGTTTTCGACTATCTCATTATCTGTTGAACCGATTTCAATCAAATTTTATACAATTTCTTCTAATAAATTTGAATTATATTGCATATCAAAATTTTCAAAAAACAAATTTTAAATTTAAAAAAATAATCAAAATAATTTTTTTGAAAATTCTATATTTGGAAAATGGGTACTTAGATATTTTTTTTTCAAAATTAATTTTTAAACTCCACATTAATAAACACTGAAAAATGGCGTGCCAATTTTTTTCTTAAAAATGTTTTCAAATATTTATATACCTATAAAAAATTAATATTTTTAAAAAACCGCTCCAAAGATTTTTAAAATTTTTTTCTCATAGATTGAGATTTGTGTAAGAAATCAGATGGTTTACTACATTGCGTTGGTGTCGAAACAGTTGCAGAAGTTGTTTAATTAATTTATTTCTTGCTATATTGATTTTTTAACGAGTTTTCAGTCTAAGGTGTAGGTAGGTACCATGTATACCTACTTTAAAACCACAGTGTGATCGCATATAAGAGCAAGTTCGTCCGACACAGTCGTGCATTTTAATTTTTTATTTAGTGAGTAGGTATGATTTTAAGTATGTTTGACGTTATGTTTAACATATCTCGAAAACGAATAGAGAAATCGACTTCGAATATATTTTATTTTATAGATAATACCGCCATAAAGTGCAGAAAAGGTTTTCAAATAATTTCAGTTGACGGTTATTTTACTACATCAATTTAAAAAAAAACGTCTTTCGTTTCGAATATTTCGACATTTCGAGAATGTCACCAACTTAACCTTAATTTTATTCTACACATAATGAAGTAATAAAGAATCGAACAGAACTTAAAACAAATCAAATAACAGTTTTTTTTTTTTTTAATAAGAAAATATGCTAAAATTTATTAAAAAATAACAGTTTTTTTTTTTAATAAGAAAATATGCTAAAATTTATTAAAAAACGTTTTTCGTCTCGAATATCTGATTTCGAAGCCGAGCCAAATTTATTCTGCACATAATATTCAATTGACAGTTTTTTGTAAAAAAAAAAAACTATTCAAATTGTTGAAAAATGTTTTCCGGCTCGAATATCTCGAAAGCAAACAGTGCTACTCCAGAATAATTTCATTTTATTATTTTGTAAAAAAAAATCGCATTTTTGTTTTCTTTTTAGTTTAAAAGTAATATATTTAGTGAGGCATATAATGTGCAATATAGTTTATTTTATAAAAAAATAGTTTTCTCCTTCACACTTTTCTTCACGTCCGAATTAATTCTTAAAAGTACACAGTGAACCAACGATATGTGTACTTTAATTTATATTTGTTTGTATTATTTATTTTCTATTAATTTTCATTTTTTTGTCGTTTACTTTGAACAAGCAGCAAGAACTTGCTCGTATATATGGTCCAGCGCTATACGATAGTAATATCTTCACTCGAGAAATGCCATCAACTTAACCTTAATTTGCTTAATCTTTTTTCAATTCTCGAAAATTTACCATTCAAATATATTTCGATAATTTAGTAGATTTGAAACTAATCTTATTAAATCTTCATATGATCAATAATTTTACAAAACTAACCTATTTCGATATTGTGTTGAGTTCAATATTTGAGACTCCATTTTTTTATCATTTTAAATCGAACTATCTATCTCATTTCACTTTATAAGAAAAATGACACTTCATTCGCATTGTGAAAAGAACTGTCAAAATTAAACTCAATTTTTTGGTGGATATAAATAAGATAAACTATCGGTGGGAACATAGTATAAAAAAGACTTAATAAATCCCCTTCTGGTAATATTTTCATCTACTCGCAATTTTAACATAAAATTCCACACCTTTGAGCATTCTTGAAGTTTAACACTGTCTGTATCATAAAACGTTTAGATAAAAAAAGAACAAAGTGAAAGCAAAACTCATTTACCACCATCATACAAGTGAGCTGTTGTTATCCTTTTTATCACTATTGAACATTCAATCACACTTAAAAATACCTTTAAGGAGAGAGAAAAATCATCGGATCAGACAAAAAGGATAAGACGTTTATAGAAAGACGACGATAAAACGAGAATAGAACTTGTAAAGAAGCTTCACACCCAATTTTTCTTTATATGTACATTATACCTACCTACATCTTACCTAAAACATTTATACAGAGCGGCTGCTGTGTGAATCTGGATTTTGATTAAATTTCCTATTTCTAAGAATAATAATATTGTTAATTTCCCAAAACGAAAACAAATGAAACGAAGTGTGTCTAATGTTTTGTGATTGGATTTAAAATTCTATTTCGCCACGTTTCTTAACACAACAAAAAAAATGACACAACATTTTTCATCATTTATTTCTTTTGAAATTAACTTTCCGTTTCGATTGATTTTATCAATTTTTTGTTGAATGCGCACGTAATTTTGTTTCTTTTTTTCACAAGAATAACATCAAAACAAAAATAAAATAGTTCCATTATTTTCTAAAATTAACAGAAAGATAGGTTGAAATTTCAAATTTGCGCCTTTTGTTTTATAATAGAACTATTTTCTACCACGATTTCATAATTTGAAATCAAACAAAAGCCTCAAATTTGAAATTTCAACACATCTTTCCGCCAATTTTAGAAAATAATCGAACTATTATATTTTTGTTTTGATAATTTGTAAGCATTCAATAACAACAGCGAGATGAATTGAAACGTAAAGCAGATTTCAAAATAAATAAATCATGAAAAATGCCTGTAATTTTTGTTTGTGTGAAGAACCGACTATCCTCTTACTTGACAGATTCGATCGAGTGTAACTTTAACAAAAATATTTTTCCTCGGCTTTCTATATTTACGTCTGAGGATTGGACATAAAACAAACAATAAACGAAAATCAAACAAGAATTTTCTTTAACCATTGAGTAAAGTGCGAAATCTTGTTGATGAGTCAAAATTGAAGTTTATAAAACACGTAATTGGCTGATTCGCCGAAGTATTCGGGTTAAAGAGTGAAGTGCGCAAGATATTTTTTGACATTTGCACAAATATATTTGCATTTGCGCAAGAAAAACAATCTACTACCTTTAGGGAGGATCTGCTTAGAAGAACTGTTTGCTTAGCATAATTTGTGCCGACCGTAGATTTTTTTTTTTAGTAAAGATGTACGAAACATGAATTAGCTATTGTTTGTGGGTTATTTTGTTTTTAAATGAAAAATATTGGTGGTTATCGCTGTTAAAATTTATTGTCATTAGGAATACATTTTCTAGGGAAATTTTGCCTTTTTTTTTTTGTTTAAGGGAAATTTATTGTGGCAGATAGGAGACGAATTTTCAGCGGGGAATAAAATATTCCGGGTTAAACAAAATTGCTTTGTGATTCTCGATAGAGCCCATTAATTCATGAATTAAGTTTTGATTAACGTTCTAGTTACTTTGTGAATGAAAAGATAACGAAACATTTATTTTTGTATAGGAGTCTAACTTATGTACATATTGTAATGTTCAAGCACACGGGCAATTTACAAATATGTAAGTTGTTCGTTTTTAAAATTGGCAACACTGTTTTTTCTGTTATCAAATTAGATAGCTGACAGATAATTCATATTTTTTGACATTTCACCATGAATTATGCTAAAATAATAATTGATAATTTTAATTGCCGATGTTCGAACCCATCTACTCGATTAAGGGATTAAAAATTGGACTTCCAGATAGCACTAAATTTGAGCCAGCAGTCGCGCTCAAATGCCCGAAAATATATTTTTTTTTACTAAAATGGCATACAATTATATGTATGTCTGTTTCATTTATTTAATAAAGAGTTTATAAATTTGTTAATTCATTTTAATGGTGAAGTACTCCAAATTGTTTAAGGAATTAACCTATGATTATATACACATATGAATATCTAGTTATTTAATTTTCAGACAGATTTTGTTCACTATTCAAAAATGTACATATACAAATAAATACCTTTAAATCTAATTTAAATTTCTTTCTTTTTTTTTTTTTGCAGGTAAGTCAACATTTTGATTTAAAAACTCGTAAGTACAACTATAAGATAAGAAGACAATAAGTTATTATGAATTGAATAACATATTTTAGACCTTGAAAAAAAAAAACAAATCCTAAATATAATTCGTCTTCTAAATATGTTTTATTGAGTTATCTCAGCTCATCTTTAAAGGTATTGGTGACTAGGTGTATTTAAACTATTCTCAACTATTCCTATGTGCTCGTAATTGATTGGTAGAATTGGTTGGTCTCCTCCAACCTTAATTTTTCTACCGAATCTGAAAGGCCAAGTTAAGAGACTATTATCATGATAAAGGATACTCTTGGAAAATTTGTCAATTCCCCGAAGACAAATCCACAAAACCAAAATTCATAAACACTGATTACTCATAAATACATACATATTTTAAGTGTATATAAAGGGTCATTCATTTGGTGGTTTCAAGTTGCTAGCGCTTTTGACACCTGTCAAACTCAGTTGTGTCAGATAATGGAACTCTAGACGCATTAGAAACCAACATTTCTCAAATTATGGCCGAGATACCGCCCAAAATGTGCGATGGGACTGAATTTTACACAAAAAAAATGTTTGCCGTTAAAATGTTTTCGATGGAACTGTGAACAACCCAAAGAAAACAAAATGTATACTCACCACGAATTTTGTTCACAATCACTGACATTATTTTGTGCAAAAAAAATCTAGAGTTTGACATTAGAATTTGCTTTTCAAAATGACTGTTCTTTTGCGACATTTTTACTGGAAACAAAAAAATAGACGGATACAAAAATTTAGTTTATTTGTTTGCATAATATTGGTTTACTCTGTTTCATACAAAACAATATTCCCATTGCTGACATGCAATATCATAACAAATATAATATTCGGTTTCACTATCAAGGATAAATTGAAAATTGGATTTTAAAATTCAACAACAAGATACAAATATTTGAAACTATAACGAATACCAATACATACATATGAAGGTACTTGTTTTGTCAATGTTTAGTATACCTAATCATTTTTCTCTCCTTATTCGCATATTGGGCGAATCGTTATTGGTGCTCTAGAGATTTTTAATTATAAATGTACTCACAAGCACTAACCGAGGTTTTTAATTATTTATTTTGTTTTTTTACTCACAAGAATCGAAAATAAAATACTTCTGAAAATCTAACTGTCAAAACAATTTATTTAAAATAATTAAGGGACAATTGTTTTGGGTGCGAGAAAATAGTGTGGTGAATAAAAAAAAAAAAAACACTTTTTTGCGCGGTTGTTTTACATTTAAGAAAATATACATATATGTACATATGTATGTACATAATTTTTTGCATAGAAGAAGATTTGAAATTTATAACAAGTTTAAACCATCGTAATTTATTTTTGACATTTTATTAATGACAAATCGCAAAATGTCTATCTTTTAAATATGGCACTAATTACATAATATGAGACTGACATTTATAAATACATAATTTTAAAAAGGTGCTTAGTATTTTGCACAAACTGTCATTTAAGGCGTCAGTTATAGCGATCAGGAAAACGAAACAGGAAAAACTTTCAAATTGATTATTTACTAGGTTTTCATTCGATTTGAAACGCAAATGTTGTACTAATCGATGACAAATAACTCAATGAATTTTGTATGCAAATAAAATTTTCAACTCAACAATTATTTTATTGTTAAAAATGTGTTTTCCTGATGTAAATTCATTTTTCGTGCCAGGAAAACACATTAATGCATTTTTAACAATAAAATAATTGTTGAGTTGAAAATTTTATTTGCATAAAAAATTCATTGAGTTATTTGTCATCGATTAGTACAACATTTGCGTTTCAAATCGAATGAAAACCTAGTAAATAATCTATTTGAAAGTTTTTCCTGTTTCGTTTTCCTGTTTCGTTTTCCTGATCGCTATAACTGACGCCTAAGGCGTGTTCAGAGGAGTTAGAAAATAGTTTCAGTACGATACTAGTTTAAAATTAAGAACAAGTTAGTAAGCTGATTAAAATTAGCCATTTGTTTGAATAACAAAGAATACCTACAGAATTAAATTTAATAATGAAAATATAACTGTTAATTGTAAGATATGCTTGAGTTTTTTAATCATTCAATATCTTTTATTATTGCATCGGAAATTTTAATTTTATGTTTTCTTTTTTATTATAAAATTCTACACTTTTGGTTCACCATGTTGAGTTTGTAAGTTTCACAATTGATTTGTGGACTTAATAATCCACCCAAGTGGCTCAAAAGTCAATTGTAAACTTCTGTCCCTCCTCCAAAATAATTGCGTCAGGCAATTCCGTACATAATGGTTCGAGTACCCATTCCCGCGGGGCTTAATGCTTTTTTGTCGTGGGTCTTATTGCCACTGCTAAAAGGAAAAAACACCTGCTGATGTTATTTCCTTTTATTTTAGGAAATAAAACCCACGGGCTTTTATTTCCGTGGGTCTTATTGCAGTGCAGCGTATAAACAATGTTTTTTTTCGCGTAAAATGGGACAAACAGCTACAGTTGGGTCGAGACAAGAAAAAATTATTTTTTTTTCATTACAAAATGCAAATCAGAAATGTAAAAATTTACACAAAAGATACAAACAAACGTTTTGAAATGTGGGTACAACCTGCCATCCGAATGTTCAAAAAGCTGTGGTGCTGTAGGTAGGCCTATGTCTCAACCCACATGTCATTATTTTTTTATTTTGGCAGATCCCGAACACAACATACATGTATGTATTATTATTTACACAAGCATATCAAAATTGAGTTAAAGTTTATGTGTCTCTTTCGCTGAATTAAAATAGTTCAAACTACCTTTTGACATTTTTCGGTTGTTTTCTCCGATCTTGATTATGTAAAACACGGTTATCAATCAACATGACACAACTGACACAACATTTTCAATTTACATTTGAACATTTTCAACTTACCACATTTTTTATCGATTAACTTCATCGCCCCTGAAGCGGTACTATCCTACCGTCATCTTCAAAATGAAACATGTCTTTCCTTTCCCCATATCCCTGTGTTTTTGTATACCTACCTTTCCGGTAAAGATAGTTTCTTTTTTAGGCTACTCATCCACCCTTGAAAAATGCTGATATCATCGGTAGTATACTACCGTTGTTAAAATAAATCAGTGCTATATGAATATACACGTATATTCGCCTGGTGTAGGGCTTCTCTATATCGGTATCTCTTGTTATTCCCTTCACGAAGCTACTCGGAATTCTTGAACAACGAGCACATAATATTAAATTCTCTATTTCAAGATGAACCCAACAACCTTTGTCCCAATCGGAGCGTTAAAAATGACATAGTATCATCTCTGCAAAGCTATTACTCTTTACCAGAATGACTGACAGAATGGTGAGTTATTTTTATTCCACTTTGCCAGCATGAAAGGGATCCCAATGACAACGCAGCGACACGGTGTCAACCCGTATACTTAAGGTTTGAAGTTGATTCATTAAAAAATAGTTTCCCTTTCTTTTTTTCTTCAGTTATTCAATGCTATGTATTCCGCCGTCTCCTTCAACTATACTAACCATTCTATATGCCTCTTTATTGAAACCGGGAGCAGCAGAACAGCACAATGCCAAATATCAAACAAGCTTCCTGCAATTCACTGATGATTTCAGCAAAATTCGTTTGACGCAGAAGAATAACAAAACCCTTCTTGGGGTTTTGTCGTTGTCGTTGTCATTTGGTATCAACGAGAATCTTACACTTCATCCATGTGCTTGAAATTCTTTGAACTTGCAAATCCTTAGAGAAAGTTCCTGTTATTTTTTTTTATTTATTTTCTTTTTATAGAATTTTCTTCAAGGATGCAGGGTAAATTTATTTTTGTTTTGATGCCCTTTTTGTTTCGAACTCGAGACATTCTTTTGTATACTCGTATAAACGAGAGTTCTTGTCGTTTTAGTGGCGCCGCCACTTTGAATCAGTGGGATAGAAGGTGGTGCTTCTATAAGTTTACAACCAAATTTATGAAAAATACGACACAAACACAAGATGATTCTTATATATTCGTCCCTTCTGTGCCTGCGAGCATAAATTATTAGTTTACTTATAGAGATCTGAAAAATATTGGTGATGTTTAATTGCTTTTCATAAATTTTCTGATTTTGCATCAATTCTATAATTACTCAAAGTGTTTGTTAATTTTGATGCTGGTTTATTTTTAGCACAATCACTATGGTTTTGTCAATTCAAAAAAAAAATTGGTATAATTCTTGATATTATATATTTACAGCCAGTCCAGTCATTAAGGTCTTAGATTTAACTCACCGTTTCTCAGCCCCAAACATTGTATTTATGCATTTCTTAACGAGTAAACCGGTTGGTGAATTTATATACAATCATTTTTTATATGGTTAAGGACGCAGAAATTACTTAATTAAAATTAGACAGTAGGTGGTAGTCTTTAAAGTTAATAAATCACCAAATACCTATTTTAGCTTTTGTAGTACCGAATATCGATTCAGAGCACCGTTGTTAAGGTTGATTTTATTTTTATTTTCGAAAAAATCGTGACAAAATTAGGATACTTTGTAAATATTCTAACCTACAAAAATATAAAAAAATATTCTACGACAATTAATAGGAGTCGAAAAATCTCATGGCGGACAGCGCAGAATTTTGTTTGCTAGAACTTGTCATTTTAGACTCTCCAAGGTTCACTTTTTACAAAGCATATTTCTGCTAAATTTTCTTTAATTTTACTGAAATATTATTAAAATTAAAAACTATACATAAATATAAGACATTTACGGAAAAATTAAAATTAAAAATTGAAGAGGATTTAAAAAAGCTACATGTTGTGTAAAGCATAACAATTTCAACTTTCTATGGATGTAAAGTAAGGCGGCATTTCAGATAAGAGAAAAGCGGGCGTGCTAGTGGGACAAATAACTCATGATGTCGTGATGCTTTTGGTTAAAGAGACCTTAAAGAAACAATTTAATTGTTTTTAAGGACATTCAATAAGGAGAAAATTAAAATATGATAAAAATGGGCGTAGCTGTGGGCGAATTTTACGCCATCGCTGCTAAAAAGAACAAACTTTTAAAATTTCAGCGAAATTTTTTCCCAGAGATACAGACTAACATTCATTTTTATTTTTATAAAGGGCGTTTTTTTATAGGCGGAACATTTTAAATTGAAATAAAACTCAAAAAAATGTTTTTAATACCTATGATTTTATTTCAGGCATGTGGCTGGCCCGTATACATATGTAATGTACAATGTACATACATATGTAGATGGCATAATCTGAATTTTCAATTTGTACATGCTCTTCGCAGTAAATCAAGGTGTATTTAGGCAATAGCGCGTTGAATGTTGGATTGTGCTCAATTGTTTATGGTTCATCAGTGTAAACATGCGACTGCGAAAATAATTAAATTGCCTCACATCGCTTTACTGAAAGACCAGGTCCATTTTCTGAAATCAATCGTTCATCATGTTAGTGATCATTTCTCTGTACCGCTCACCGTTGACTGCAAAAAGTCTACCGTTTAATCATTTTTGAAGACATGGAACAATGATTCCACCTGCCCATAAAGCACACGAAACAATAACTTTTTCAGCATTTAATAGTTTTTCGACAATGGCTTGTTGATTATCATAGCCATTTAACCGAAAGGGTGCTTCATCAATGATAAACATTTTCAAATGAAATGCTCGATGAGTTTCTTGAGTTCAAGCATTTTTTTTTTTGGCGTAAGTCTATTCATGATGAACTGTGAAACGAAACTAACCTCCAAACAACCGAGAACTGTCAAATCGGCTGTCACAGAAAACAGTGTTGCCAATTAAAAGTTTTTCGCCTCCAAAAATTCTATAATTCCTTTTTATAACTAAATATGTACTTTCGTGTGATTCATGTGGTATAGTGATGATGTTATCCAAAGTCAAGTACTCTTCTAAAAAATATAATGAACACACAAGAGGTTAGTTTTTGAAAAAATCAATTAAAAAAAACCTATTCATAGATTGAGAGCTTATTTTTCTCTTGAAATTATTAACATATTTTTATCTTTTTTACTAAGCGTAGACACGTGGGTACATATTTATTTTAACGAACTCCTTTTCAATTCATCAGTAGTTTTTATTTATTGGGGCAATTCTTTCCACTTCTTATTCATTTGAACATAAAATCCTTTACCATGGTTGTTTTATCCCATACTTCAGAAATACCTCTTTATTTTTTTTTTAATTCTGAAGTAGCTTTTGATTGGTCTACTTCTGTCTACACAATATATTTGTATAATACTAAAATACTTTATATAAAATAAAATATTGTTCACTCAAGCGTGGTACTTAATCGAAATATGTAAAAATACAAAAGAGTATTCTCATTGATTTTAATTAATTCATGAATTGAGGGCAATTTTATTTGAATTGAAAGTTATAGGAAATCATAACAATAATCAAGGAAATAATCATCATGCAGTTCAATTAACTTCAATCTAAACAACCACGAATTCATGATTTTAAAACTCATTGTAATTCTTGTGAATTTCATATTGTTTATGTTTTAGCTTTTAATCATCATTATAATCATCAAGCTAAATAATATAAGAGGAAGAAGGAAGTGTCTGAAAATAATTTTGAGTTCTCTTTTTCTTCTGAAGTTAATTACGACCCAACTCACAAACTCATTATTGAAAGTGGTGCAAGTTTATTCTTGCGATGAAACTTGGAACAGAAAATATTTTTTTATAATAATTTCACTTTACCTGAAAAGTTGTTGAAAAATAAATCACACACGAGCGACGCGACGGACGAAACGACACTCGAGTGTACGAGTACCTATGTATATCTTTTATGTTTCGAAGTCAACAAGGACTCATTCAGTTTCTCTAGTTGTTGTGTTGTTGTTCACGCTTTGTAGAATATTTCCCTCCGTTCCGCCTTCGGCGCAGAATGTACATTTCTATTTTTAGTTTTATATAAAAGCATGACAGAGAAACTTTTTTTTTATGGTTAGCTATCTGCGGTGTGTAATAGTATTGAAGTTTTTTTTTTTTGTTTAAGGACTTTAGGAAACACATAAACGTCAGTTCGCCTTGTCGTTTTACTGTTGGGAATTATTAAAAAAATTATATTTAGAAGCTTCTGTTGAATGTTTCATTTTTTTTTACCGTTCAAAGCAACAAAACTGAAAACCCTATAAAACTCATAACAACAGTTTTATTTTTTTTGTTGGCATAAAATTATCAATTATATTATCAATGGTCGCGAAAGTAAAGTGATTTTATTTTATTATGCTTTTTGAGGAGAGGATGTGTTTTAGGTTTTATTCGTTTTGACAGAAACTAAGATGTGTTCAGTGATCCCTGGAATGTAGGTTAAAATGGTGGTGGTTTTCCCCATGTAAACTGTACGTACATGTTCAGTGAAGCACAATAGCTTTTGAGGTGTGAGCTCATTCCAACTATGACTTCTTTTGACTATTTTGATGGCAAAAATTAATAGGTCGTAACAAAATAATATAAAAATATAAAAAAAAAATAATAAAAAAAAAATAGAAGCTAGTTTTAGAGTGCACACTTAGCAGAATAAATGGCACTTAATTCTAAGTTTTCACTAACCGCTGAACCGAGATTTAGGTAGATTTACCATATAAATTGATTTCCCAAATCAAGCTGATTTAAAATTAATCCTGTTAAATCTTCAAATTGAACGCATTTTCACATATTCCCATAATGGGCTGAGTACAATCGAGAATCGAATATCAAACTATCTATCTCACATCCACTTTAGAAGAAAAAAATAAAATACTACCAATTGATTTGTGCAGTACAGGCCTTATGGGTGAGCTTTTTCAAAAGCAGTGGCGCCTGATGCACCCTCACGACATTGCGTTGGGAAAAATGACACTAAAAAAAAGAGAAAGCCACTGAATTACGTTAAAGAATTGTTGTTGTAATTCTTCGAAAAAAGTCGTACATCCCAACATGACCGTTGTATCCCACTGCTGATGGGATGGATACATGTCAATAGGATCGTGTGCTTGGTATCAACATCTCAACAGAGTTACTATTATCATTATCAATTGCAAGCAAAGAGCTTATTCAGTGGATTTTATTAAGGATTAGGATTTGAAAGCTTTTGAGAACAAATTTTATGAAGTTGAGTATGTTGAGTGTTGTCGTATTGCTTTACCACTTTTAATTTTTTTTTTCTGGAGAATCCGTTAAAATGCAGTTTTTTCTTGGCTTTTGGTCTTTTAGAAGAAACAAGTTATTTGTGCGAGGTTTTCAAATATTCGCATTTCGTGATATTATTCATTAAAGAAGGTGTTTTTAAGTGATATTGTTTTTAAATAATAGTAAAGTGATATTGTGTTTAAATACTTATTAGAATTAGTTTAGTGGATATTTATTGTGTTTTATGTTTAATCAACAAATTGGTACAAAATCTTCAAAGAATTTAAGTGCAGAAAAAAGCAGCAAATTTTGAGGCATTAAAAACACATTCTATGGCCTTCTTAAAAGTAAATCGAAAGCAGTAGACGGTAACCCTACGCGTTTTTCTCTTTCATTTGCAGCGATTTATAATGTAAACTACGGAAACCCTGTGAGAGCTTTAAATAGCGACACACTTATGCAAGTCAATGCAACCAGAGTGAGAGGCAAACATCCTATCTTCCCTGTACTGCACAAATCAATTGGATAAAGTATAATTACATTTTAAAAAGTGTTTTGTCAAAGTTAATCTACTTTTTAATAATTTTGTGCAATGAAAATACTACCTAGGATTAATTTAATTTAAACGAGATTAATTTGCGGTGGAAACGTATAGCATAAGATTATTATTTTTGCATTTTAGGCCCTATGATACAGTGATTTGATCGCACTCAAGTAAGTAGACAATATGGAAGTGTCACTTATTCAGACAAGTTTACACTGCGAAATTAGAACATAGTCTTCCACATTGGCCATTAAAGAGCCACTCTTAGTTTTCGATTGTGAAACTGGGCCTTAATTTAAGAAATGCAATTATTTTAACCAATTTAAAATAAAACGTACGAACTGGGTCGCACGAACTTGCTCTTATGTGCGATCACACTGTCTTAAAGTCTTAATAATAATAATAATACCACCTGCCAAAAATATAGCCTTGTTTAAGGAAGTTAAGGAACATAAATATGAACAATATAGCACCGTGCTGTCTTGCACTTCGCAAATATGCATGGAATTTACAGTTTAGACTGAAAATATGTTAAAAAATCAATAAAATTAGAAGAAAACTGATTAAAAAATTATTTGAAATTGATTTGACTTTATATATAAAATTTTGAATATATTTTTTAAGAAAAAAAATGGTTAGGTACGCCAATTTTTAGTACTTATTTATGCGGAATTTTAAATTAATTTTGAAAAAAAAAATCATCCAACTTCTTTAAAAATATGTATCGAATTTTCAAAAAATTATTTTGAATTTTTTTTTTTTTTTTTTGATTTTTTGAAAATTTTGATATTCAATATTATCAAACTTATTAGTAGCTTTTGTGTACAAAATTTTATTTAAATTGCGAAAACCCAAAAAATGGTTCTATGGGAGGTACCATTTTTAAACGATAGATACATTTTTTTTTTCAATAATATGGTAGATCGTTTTGATATTAGTTCACACAAAAACTTTAATCAAAATCGAAGTAGCCGTTTTTGAGAAAAATGAGATTTTCGATTTTCGGTTTTTAAACATTTGTATGGTAGGTACCTTACCATTTTTCCGACTTTTTTTTAAGTTGTGGGCAGGTTTTTGAGAAAAATAAGATTTTCATAATTTGGTAAAAAAAATTTTACGGCAAGTACAGTTTCTTTTGTCTTAAAAAAATGAAAAAAAAAACATGTAGGGGGAATGCCCAAAAACCGCTAGGTACCAAGTTTAAAGAAAATCGATCCACCCGTTTAGGGTACAGCCGAAAGGACAGACAGACAGAATTGCGAGACCCACTTTTTCGACTTCGCTATTATCGTAATGTCAACTTTGATCAAAATTTCGATTTTGATTTTTTTTTATGAATGCATAACTTGCCATAATAGTACCTACATACATATATATCGCAAGTGAAAATGGAATGGAAATGAAGTAACTTTAATTTAAATGAAAATAAAAGAACTAACTCACCCTCTAAACGATTTTATTCTTTACTTAACTCAACCCTCAAGACTTAGCTTGTTATTGCATCACCCAGTTACTAAGGTAATTCATAAGACAAACTTCAAAAGAATCGTGGAATATTTTCATCTAGTGCATCTTAGGCAGATCAAATCCCGCTATATCAATAAACGTTTAAACCATTATTATAACTGCCTATAATAATATCTGCTACAACTTTATTAGTACTCGTAGTTATCATCTCTATAGCTGCAGACTTATATTTTTTGATATTAAATTTTATCTTAAAAGGTTTGATATGAAAACTTTCTGAATGTATAAATAGATTTCAAACAAAAAAAAGCACTTCTTATCTTTTAGTTTGTCTTAAAAAGGGTTAAAGAACAAAAACAAAACAAAAAAAATTTTGAGTTCATATAATACTTCTTGAAAGTTTTTCAATTTAATTATTTCTTTCCGTTTTCGTTGGTGCCGCAAAAATTTCAATTAAAAATAAATTGCTTTAAGGCGAAAGCTTTATGGGTATAGAAAATGCATTTTTCCCAAGAGACTTTCAAGAATATAGTCGGGAAGTTAGCGTTTGCTATTTGTTCTTCATTTTATTTCGATTATTAAATAACAAAAGGAGTGTTTATTTGCAAGCCAAGGGGGAATTGGACAAAAAAACGACCACTGGGATTAGCGACACCATCAGAGAAACAAAATGGAGTTTTTATACAAACTATCGATAACAAGTAAATATAAAATTCACGCCGGTAACACAGTTTTTCTGTGCGCAGAGAATTCTCTGGGTTTAGCTTAGCTCGCAGAGGATAAGTTGTTGTTGCATTTAACATGGTTATTGTTTTCACCGTTTTGTTTTGTTTTGTTTTTTCGCTCAGTTCCCCCGGGCTTGCAAAAAAACACGCCTAAAAATAATTTTTTTAATAACTTATTTTAGGAAAAAGTTATTTTGAACTTTCTTTAGAAAATAAACAAAATATGTGTTTCTAAGCGACGTACTTTTAGACCGGGAGCCAGCAGCGGATGTCTGGTGGGAACCGATGACTCCACATCGCAAGTTCGATCGACCCAGTACCTTAAACTATTGTAAACTCTGGAACGCACAGATCGACGGAAAGACAGGCGGTATGACGAAACTTACTTTCTTGAAATTCTGGGGTGTTTCAGTTGTTACACGTGTGACAATAATAATCATAATTTTACAATTTATTCACAGAATATTCCGAATCTATTTTTACTTAATTGAAAGTAATAAGTAAAAGAAGCCATTCTAGTTGCGATAAGTCGGAACCACATCTATTTCGTGTAGTGTGTTGTGAAGTCGTGTGTCGCTATCGCATCAAAGTATTTAATATGCGTAGAGCCATATTTGTCTCGTGCGGTGTGTTGTGTCGGAATCAATCTTATACCGATTGCGCCATATCTCGCTGTGACAGAGACATATTTTTGTATGGGAAAGATAAGATAATTCTCGGGGAAGAGAGTAAGAAAATAGCGAAGTAAAAAAATGAAAGTTTGCAAAACTAAATTCCGATTATTGTACACATTCACATTCACATCACACAACACACCACTCCACAGCACACCACACGAGATAGGTGTGGCTCCGGCTTTACGGGCGTGACCATACGAAACTGAATGAGTTCATGTCAAGTAATGAGAAACAAAACAATATATACTAACGTTCCAAATTTTGTTACGGGAGTGACAAATTAATGTTACCGGCAGTATTTGTTCTATAAACGTAAACAGAATGTAATAATCGATATTTTAGTGCCAAATTATCGTTATGGAAGTGTTTTCACACGAAGTTACGGATGTGACGATATCCACTTTAACCATAAATTCGGACTCATTGATTCAATATTCAATAACATTGAGTTGGAAGATCACAATATTCTTCTTACTTTCTCAAATTATCAGTTTAATACAAATTTTGTTTGGGAATTTATAAAACATATAATACATATGTATATTTGTGTTACGTGAGTGACACTCTTGTAACTTTATGAATCAACCGAATTACGAATTATGTTTTTGTCTACAAAACACATACATACATATGTAATAAACAATAACAAATAAATTGTATGATATTTTCGCATTGAAAATTAAATTTTGAGACTGTTTTAAAAATTTCAAATTTTCGACCCAACCTACTTTACACTACACCCTCTGGCATCTTATGTAAAATACCCTTCATAAACGTCTTTCATTCGAAGGTTGTAAATTAAATAACTAATAAGAGTATAGTTTGAGGGCTATCCATCTATTTCTAAGCTCATATCAAGAAAACAGCTGAATTTAGCATAAGTATGTGAGCTGAGCTACTTTTAAAGGATTGGATAACTGATGAAAAACTATTTGTACCAAATGTTACCCTTCTTAAGAAATAGCAGTAACAAAATAGGCTTATCCTCAACGATTATGGTGGAACCACTTTCTACGTCATCTATCTATCATTTTTATGTCAGATTTGATTAACACGATTTACGGAATTTATGAATACCAAGCCTGTTTCGCATACAAACACATTGACAACAAAAGAAAAATGAAAAACCTTTAGGTTTAGTTTGTACAGATCCTTAAATTTACTGCAAATCAGGTACATATACATATTTTTCCTGGAACAAGAAATTAAAAAATCGTTTTCAATTACTTTGTTTGAAAAAATGTTAAATCTTTTCATATGCATTTTTGCGCTCTAGCAGTACTTAAAAAGTTTTTTTTTTTTATTGTATCTACCTACCTTCTAGGCTTTAACATTTCTTATTGAGAAAATCTGTTCATTTGACAGGTAGGTACCTACATTATAATGAGGATAATAAAGATGTTGTTATGGTGATGAGAAGGGTGTTACAGACATCAAAGTTATTTCCCTGGGGTTTCTTAAAAAAAAAAAATATATAATAATAATTGTTTTGATGGCTAAACGTTAAACTGAAAACTTTCTGTCGACATTCTTTGTTGTTTCCCTTTTGATTAAAGATGTTTTCAAAAGAATGTCATAGTAAGGCTTTTTTCAGCCCCGTTGGTTTTTTTTTTTTTTTTAATTTTCTTGTGAAACACAACCTTAATCACACTCCTTCAATAAGTCCTTAATTACTATTTATTTTGTGTTTTTGTTTTATGCCTAGTAGTGTTATTCGAATTTAAACTTCAAAAATAAACTTTCAAGTTCGATGTGTCACATGGAAAAGAAGGAAAAAGGGGCTTTTAGGACTTTTGGATGACATTTGGATTGAAATATTATACATATATTCGTTCGTTATTATATATGTGATTTTTGCCCAAAACCACAAAAAAGTGTCACAGTTCATATACAAAAATTAAAATGTGTAGTTTTGGAAGTGTCAAAGTAAAGGAACGGGCATATAGTTTGTAGCCCTTCTGTCAAGCTATAAACTGTCAAATTCCACTGATAAAAAATCAGAAATGTAAATTTGAAGGTTGGCTACGAAAGTCGATAGATTTAGAAAACATCTACAAAATCATAAAATCAGCAGGCTAGGTTGACGCGGTAAAATATTTTCCTGTATCCTGTATCAGCGTTGACCAGAGTGGTTACACGGTCACACTAAACAATCAACGCGTTGACCCTGAAATTCATGTCAACGGAGGCGTCAACGCATTGACAACTTTGGGACAAATTTATCGTCACGTTAACACGGTGACCGTCTAATCGTAGCTTTATCTTATAAAATTTAAATTTCAAATACGTAGAAAGTAAATTTTGTTTACTTTTCTTCACAAATTAGTACCTATTTATTTACACCAGACAAAAATTAACTTCAAAATGACTTTGACAATCGTTTTGGGTCACGTTCGCTTATCTATCGGATATTTAACCAACTACCTTTGACATAAGATTTCGCTTACCTTTGAAAAATAGGTATAAAATTATGCCTCTTTACATTTTAAACTTATAATTAAGGCTTTATTTATTTCTATATTTGATTAATTTTTATATAAAGCTTAATGTTAAACTAATGATTTCTCTTCTTTTTTGCAGGTAAGTCTACCAAATTTATAGGACTTGTGAGTACAAAACAATCAAAATTTTGTAAAATAATACAATTGAACTATTATCTTACTTAATCAATTTTCTTAATAAATTTTAACTGAACAGCCCTGAAATAGTGACAGTTCGTGCAAAAAACTTCCTAAGCAAACATACCTTATTTTGACATTTGCAAAAATGTAAACGTAGAATATGGGGTTAGTAATATCATACTAAACATAAAAAGTCAAAACAGGGATGTTTGATTTCGGTGTTGGTATCGTTGGTTTAGTTGATAGGTATCATATCCCTGTAACTCATAACGTTATAGCTGTCTGTGTTAACGTTCTGTCCAAAGACGAAAGCATTTAATTGGTCTTGCCCTCATTGACCTTCTATGTAGACATCTATTTATGAAGCTTTGAAAGACATATAGCCTCTAGTGTTGACAATATTTATTCATTAGAGAAGTCGCATGACAGCGCAATGCGCATCACATTGTCTTAAACCTTTACGACATCAAAGGTACTGGTGAGGTCCTCTCGCCGACTATGATGGAGCATTCTTCATTGCCGCATGCGAGTAAGAAAGAGCCCCAAAATAGATTTTGGACTTTTGTCCCACTAAAATAGGACAAAAGTCTATTCAAGACTTATGGCCTTAAGACATGTTTCTGGTACGAAACTTTCTGGTCTAAAGCCGGACTGCTAAAGACATTCCAAGTTGTTGTCGAACGTCTTCAGACCTATTTATCTATATGTTTCCTAATTAATAAAGCTGCGTATATCTTTATTTAAAGGAAAAGCAGACGGTTCCAACGCAAAGTAACAAAGTGGTACCTTGTTTTTTTTTTAAGAAATAAGAGCTTAAATCCATACAAATTGTGTTTTTGAATATTTTAATCATATTACGCTTCATCTTTCACAATCACAAATAAGCATCGGGCAAAATTATTAAAAATGCCGAAATCATCCAATTATCAAGCTTTTTGTTTAGGTTGGTGGCTCGTTCAACACCAGATTTCCATGCTTTTGAAAGCCTTATATTATTCATCAGTCTTTAGCTCAGATTTATTCAACCATTCTACAAGATCGTGCTCTCTTAAAATGCTATTTTTCCTGGTGTCTATATACTTAAAAGGGCCTTCCCTTATCTGCCACCTAGGAAGGCGCCTATATGCTGTGGAGTGTGGACCATAGCAACTCTACAAGGGCTCCTTATACAAATCAAAATCAATTTTTTAAGAAATAAGAGCTTAAATCCATACAAATTGTGTTTTTGAATATTTTAATCATATTACGCTTCATCTTTCACAATCACAAATAAGCATCGGGCAAAATTATTAAAAATGCCGAAATCATCCAATTATCAAGCTTTTTGTTTAGGTTGGTGGCTCGTTCAACACCAGATTTCCATGCTTTTGAAAGCCTTATATTATTCATCAGTCTTTAGCTCAGATTTATTCAACCATTCTACAAGATCGTGCTCTCTTAAAATGCTATTTTTCCTGGTGTCTATACTTAAAAGGGCCTTCCCTTATCTGCCACCTAGGAAGGCGCCTATATGCTGTGGAGTGTGGACCATAGCAACTCTACAAGGGCTCCTTATACAAATCAAAATCAATTTTTATCCAAAGAAAATTACATTAAGCAAAACCAACATCACATTAATTTGCATATTATTCAAAGGATATACATATCTACATTTATGTGTAAAGCATGTACGAGTGTTGTACGTGTACAGTGTACACATTCTCAAATTTAATGGAATATGTCTGCCGCAAAAGAATACTTATCTCAAATCCCTGTCGAACACATGATGCCACTGTCAATTTAAATATTAAAAAAAAAAAAACTCATAGATTATTATCACTCGTATGCAATAGATACACGAATTTCGAATTATTACGCTTGAGATTATTTTCCAACAACAAAAAAATTGATAATAAAACCAGTCATTAACACCAATTTTATTCAGAAATACTGAAATTTTGTTTAATATCCTTTCGCCTTAGCACACAATCCGCTCACAGGATATTAAAAGTATGAAATTCTTAAATCTACTATGCATTCATTGTCCAATGGCATGTGAAATTCATATTTTTTTTTTATACAGCTGCTGCACAGCAGTATAGACGACGACGACGACACGACACGCTTTATTTTTAGATGCAAATATTTGCGGGTATTTTGTATTTATTATTGGCCTGGATTGTGAAGTGTATCCTTGTTGTTTTGAAAAGAATGCTCCTCACTGTACTCGTACTGATGGAATATTTGCATATGAATTAAATGAATGAATAAGAATGATATTTAGTTATGTTGGGAATTTTAATTCGACGATGTATTTTTATCCTTTAAAAATAGATATATCTATATAGTATATATGTATATAAAATAAAATAGAAATGATGACACCATTGAATTAGTGTTGAAAAATGCTAATTGAAGGAGAGGAATTCAAATATGTATGTATATGTAATGCATTCCATTGAGATTATGATGAATACAAATTAAAGAGCCCATTGAAAGCGGACGCAATCGTCGTCGGTCGTCGGTCGGTCGGGTTGGAATCTGCATTTGAATGGCATCATTTTGGGAATGGAAAAGTGTTATGTGATTTAATCGACCTTGTTTAAGAAAAGTTAATGAGAGAGAAAAAGCTTGTCATAACGAAAGTGATGAGTAGATACTTTTTCTTCTTCAAGGATTCCTTGTTGATTCCACTTAGCCAATAATTTTCATTTGACATTGACAATCATTAAAACTTTGACTGAAAACTACTTAATAATCTTCTGTCTAATTAATGGTATCAGTAAAGCTTTTCCTGCTGAGTGTTCAGTCCATGGAAGAAAAGTGCCAATAAATTTATTGATTTAACTTAAATTTAATAAAAAAAAAAGAAAAATAGATTACTGGTGATGACACTATAGCGAAAAATTAAATATATAAAAAAGGACAATGGGTAGGTTATTTTGTATGGAGAGGAATATACTGAACTTATGTGTAGAACAGTCGAGAAAATTGTATGAAATAATAAAGTTTGTTTGCCTAAACATGTAAAATAACTAAGAAAACAACGTGTGTTATTCTTGGCTTGATGATTAAACAGAAAAAAACAAACTTCAGTTGTTTTGGTTTTACTCTTTTTTGGTACAACTCACTAACATTCATGTTGATAAACGCTAGTTAGCGACGAAATATGTTTAAGTAGAGAATTAAATGCAAAATCCATTAATAAAACGATATGTTTGCTTATTGACGTTGATTAAATGCGTGGCATTTTGGACTGAACGAAATTATTTTTCTGTGCTGAGTGGGAAGGGGGGCGGTGGAGGTAAGTGGGAGCATACAAGACTATTTTCAAAGTGGAAAGCCCTTCCATTTGCCCGCCATATTTTTTTGAAAATGTACTTCTATTTTTAAATTCTACTTATTGTAGTATATTATTTTGAAGGATTTTCAATAAATGTCAGTTTAATATTCTACAAACTTTTTTATTTTTATAAATAGAAAATTTAAACTCAGCGAGTTAATTTCTATTCGATAATTTTTCGTGAATTAGAGGTAAATTAAGCGTTTTATTATATTAGGTCTGTTTTTACAGTCGTACCTATTCATAAAAAAGGTCAACACGTGACTCTCACAAAATTGTATTGCATTTGCATTTGCAGCTTGCAAAGCTGTCAAAAAGTAGCCGACATAATATAAAATCTACTAATAATGGGGGCGTTCAATCCATTACGTCTGTCATCTGAATTTTAAGAGCTTCTGATTGGCCAGCTGTCATAAAAAGTTAGATGACTTTAAGTTACGTTTCATCTGAATTTTTAGACAAGAAATTCTCATGGCATTCTATTCTAAACACACGAAATTAATAAAATCGTTTGCTGATTTAATTACATTTTGCATATATATGTATAATTTCATCCTCAACTAAATACTCACGCTGAATGCTTAATTTACGATTATAATAAAAGTTCTATTTGATTTCGATTCAATGCAAATATACCATAGGTAAATGCAAGAATTTGACACTATGATTTTTGACTGAAATTTCAGATGTTTTTTGCGTTCAACAACATAAATTCAGATTCCTGAAAATTCAGATGACAGATGTAATGCATTGAACCCGCCCAATTTGAAGCAGATTTTTTAATTTCTTTACGTTACGTAACATTACAATGGTTTAGCACTTAAGTCAATTGGAGTTACGGCATTTAGTAGCCAGCTCGTTAAACTTGCTTTTGTAATAGTTTCTTTTTCGATTTGACATTCATTGTATTTCCCATAAGTGAAAACCAAACAAAATTTTACTTATTAATTTATATGAATACAAGCAAGCTACACGCACTGATTACTGGGTGGTGTGGAAAGCAACTTACCAGGTTCCTATATATTTGTTGTTTCATTCACATTAAAAAAAGATGTAATTTCAACCAAATTAGCATGAAATTCGTTAGGAAATTAATTGAAAAGTTCACGAACACACCCAATTGGAAACTATTCATAGTGGATTCCATTTCAAATGTCAGAATTCTATGCATAAAAAGAAAAAGAGAAAACAAAAATAAGTGATGAACGGCCAAATTCAAATCATAAAATCATATCCTAATCAAATGAGATATAATTATTATATAATGATAAATTATATTATAATGAAAAATAATTATTGTTATTGATTAACACACAAATTAACTCACCTTTGAAGTTATAACGTGAAGTTTATCTTTGCATGCGCACTATTATTTGGCTTGAGTAAAATTTAATTTTACTTTAGCAATTAACAAAAGACTTGAAAGGCTTTTCAGAAAAAAAAAATGAAAGCATTATACATATAGGATTTTGTGGTGGGCAACATTATTTTCTTTATTTTAATGATTCAAGTAGATCAAGTAAGAGATATCTTAAAGCCTCATAACTAGCAACCCCTTTCACTAATCTATTAAAACTAAATACTAAGCAAAAACTTTGTGTATATTTAATTTGAGACAATTTAAGAAAGAGATCTAAATTTGCACAAAGTTAGTTTCAAAATTTTACTGAAAGCCTAATAAACACATCCAATTGCAGAAATTATTTAAAGATCTTTAAAAACATTTTGTATGAAAAAATGAGGAAATTTTAAAACTTTATTAAATTTTTTGTTCATAATTTCCAATATTATTAATTAATTGGAATTATATTTATTATAAACTTGTGATAAAATTACTAACTCAAACGTCTGGATAATCCAGGCAATCTTCGTTGGATTTTAATCCCTTCCATTCCAATGGAAAAAGTCTCTTCCATATATTAAATCGCTCTAAAAATAGTCTTTCTTTCATTACTAGTTCATCTCCGATTTCTAAGAAATTTTCTTTTTTCAAATCCAGTGGCTTCCAATTAATATGTTTAAGGTAATCATCTTTACGATTATTTGGATTTCTTTAAACAAAAAAAAAATTATCAACATTTATTCACCCATCTTAAACTTATCAAAAAAATTTCATTTTAAACTTACCCAGTCTTAGCGAATTGTGAAACAATTCTTGTTAGTCTTTCAACTGTCTTATCTTCAGGATCACTTTTCGAATATATTGGAGATATATATGTATTATGAAGCAAGTACCATAAATCATCATGATGAACTGATCCTATATTTACATGTACATATATTTAAAATAAGTAAAAATAAATATGAAAGAAATGAATTAAATCAAACCATAAGCAGTATCTCCAGGATATAAGAAATCACTGAAACGTCCTTTGTATGAATATCTATAATAATAAACCGGGACATAACGCGCTGCTAAATGAGCAAATCTATGGACTGGAAAACCAATAATAGCATCACTAAAAAGCTAAAGAAAAAATTTCATTAATTTATTGCCATATGCATCTGCATGTGTAGGAATGTTTTCTATTTAATGTACCTTTCCAAAGGGCTCAAATGGAATATCTTTGCTCAAAGTTTGGTTTTGAAGGTATTCACTTCTGAGGACGGTGCTTATAAACTTGGATTTTGGCGTATTCCTTTCGTATTTGAGAATTATTGGGGCCTGTGTTTCCCATTCTTCGTTGAATTTCTTTGTAAGCTTTTCATCTTCCACCATAACTATGGATAAAAAAAAAGTACTTTTCGTCATGGACAAATTAAACTTAACTGGCAAAGGGTGAAGTTTTATCTGTTTTAAGACATTTGAGCTTGAAACACATCTGTCAGAAATATACATTCATTTAATCCAGCTTAACTCGATGAGATCTAAATTGACTAAAAAACATTTTTCAGGAGTTACCTCCTGTTTAACTCCGAAAAAGGGATGATTTCAGAATGAAAAAGTGCATGTTAACGCTTAATAGATGATATTTTTTGTCCATTAAAAGCTTATTAGTAGTAGTAGTATTGGTTAGGTTAGTGCGTTGGACTGTCACGCTGTAGTTCTGGGGATCGATTTCGGGCATCTGTCACCTAATATAACAAATGATTTTTATTCAAGGGTACTGGCTTTGGCCAAAAGAATATCTTGTCATGAAAAAGTGCCTTTCTGCTTAGCCGTTCGGATTCTGCAGAAAATTGTAGGTTACCTACATACATTGTTGACAGTTGTAAGTTACTAGGTCCTGGTTTTCGACGAGCTGTCGCGCCACCAAATCAATTTATTCATTTAAAGCTTATTTTCAAAGTTTAAGTTTGGTTTCACCAAATGGAAATAAATTTCACTTCGATTACCGCCACACTTTTTCTCTGCTCAAAGATCAGATTTTTTTTGTACAATATTTTTTAGTAAATATTTTTAAATTCACTGATCATTTTCTCCATCAATACTTACATTTCGCAATTCGCACAAATTCGTCTTTTGTCATTCCAACGATAAGTGGAGTCTTTTGAAATTTACCCTCCTGATAGAGTTCAGTTGGATTTTCAATTAAAAATCTTTCTTGTCCGTGATCCTTTTCTAAAACTTGCAGCATATAATATCCAAGGTTGTACAAATCAAGGAAAGTCTTAACAAATTCTTCAGCGGGGGTCTATACATTAGAAAATTGAAATATTAAAATATATTGATTTCATACACAATTGCTTACTTTTCTTAAACATTTCATCATATCATCTAAATTGCTCGTAGGACACTTTACCAATTCAGCTTGTTTTTTAGCTAAGTCAATTTGATTTTCTGGGAATTTCTCCAAAGGTATCGGTGATGCACTCATTGCGATTCCTCTGTGAAATAATCCTTTCGACATAGGTGAGACCATATGAAAGCCAACACTTACACTGCCTGCACTATAGCCAAGCAATGTTACTGAATTCGGATTGCCTCCGAAATTTCGTATATGATCTTTAACCCAACGTAAAGCAACCACTTGATCCTTCAATCCAGCATTGCCAGGTGCATCTGGTGTTCCTGTTGCAAGAAATCCCAATGCTCCCAAACGATAATTAATAGTAACCAGTACTATATCACGATCCATCAGAAACTCAGGGCCAGCAAATGACTTGCTGAGAGCAGAAAATACATAAAAAGCACCCGGATGGATGTAAACAACAACCGGCTTCAATACCTTGGGATTGAGGTTTTTCGAATAGACATTCAGGCGAAGACAATCTTCAGAGTTATCAGTTGAATTGAATGGCTCTTGCGGACATTGTGGTCCATCTTTAGTGGCATCGAAAATTTTTGGTTTCCACGCGTCCACTGGTTGAGGGTTTTTAAATCGTAAGTCTCCTACCGGTGACTTGGCATAGCGGATACCTCGAAAAGCATAAAAATCATCTCCCAATCTCGATTTCAAAACAACTCCTCGAATAGAACCAGAATTTGTCGAAACTTCTACAGCTGCTGCTGTCGTCGATGAGTCAATTATTACTGCGACACTCAAAACGATCCAAAGAACTATCATTGTAAATTATAACTAAATGGGAGAAGGTGATTTTTCGAGCATTTATTAAGATTCCAAGAGCAGTTTAAATCGCTTAAATGCATAATGTAATGTGTACTTGATCTACTTGATTTTTGTTTATTTTATTCACAAACAAGATTGACCTCTGGTAAATAATTATTTCACGCAGAGTCGTAGCCAAAAGGGGAATCGGCGAGCTTGAATTTTGTTACAATTTTTTGACTTTGACTATTGGTTTCGTGTAAAAACAACATTTCGATTTGAACATTAAGATGATGGGGACATTCAAACAAGTCTTCATCATACCGTCCGTCAGTGTGTGCGTCGGTCTTTGCACATCAAGCTAGAGCACAAGTGACTGGCCCAATTGGCTTTAAATTTTTTTTTATTAATAAAATGACCTGATATTTCTGAACACAATTTTTTGATTCAACTGTAGCCGTGCAAGTGTTTTTAAGTTTGGCGCACAGAACCATAATTTTGGAACCAAATTTCTAAAATTTGGTAACATTATTGAAGTGTGTAAGTCATAAAATCTCGGTAAAATTGCAAATATAACTGAATATAAATGACCCTGACAGTTTGCAATCCGATATTTGGTTTTGACAGCTATAAATAAAGTGTCAAAAGTTTGTACCTCTTGAGTTTCAAAAAAAAAAAAAAACATTTATACCCAAATTCCTATACCTACAATGTTTGAGCATCGAATAGCTTGCCTTACAAGAGCATGATGTTCATTGTGATTATTGGACATTATAGAAAATTAGGAAAATTTTCAGCTTTATAAATTAAAATAAAAAGGTACTGTGAGAAAAAAAAATTTTATTATTCGTTCACTTTTATCATTTTAGGAAGTTCTATTTTTTTTTATTTACAATCATAAAATGCTTGTAAAAGCATTTTGTTGTATTTTTAAGGGTCGATTTGAGAAAAGGGTTCAAAAATGCGTCGTAAAAAAGTTTATATATATGTATGTCAATTTGTCCATTTAATTATACAAACATTAATTTTTCCAGCAATACCAGCTTCAATCTCATTAAGTACCTGTACTCTCTGAAGCAAACACAAACCAATTTAATTGACAGATGTAATTGTATGGAAAATTCGGATCCAATTTAGTTGGAATTTTAATGTTGAGTTCATTTGATGTGGAATATTTGTTAACAACATATAGACCAGGTTGTGCCAGTATGTAACTTAATAAATTTGAGGCGAGTTGATCATCGCGTTTAACTCGAAATTTCGGTAGCACGTAACTTTAAATGAATTAAATTGTGACTTGCCCTAAAAAAAAGTGTGAACTATGAAGTAAAATGTTACATGTGTGGTTTATTTAATTTAAATGTTGAAAAGTGGAATAATTGCAAACGCTTGTAAATTTTAAAATCACAAGTTTTATATTGTGTATACGGACTTGCATTCGTGTTTTGTTCTATTTCTGTTTAAAGTAAGAATCATTAAGATTTCTTTTATACACTGCTGATTCTTGGAAGTAAATAAATTAAATAAAACTTGGGAATTCCCTAGACATATAAGCAGATTACTTTATCTTGCAAAAGTACGAAATAACACTTAAAAATTAAATTATTATTATTCACACCAGGTTTTTCCTATAATTAAAGGTTCATTATAGGTTGTATGAAATTCTGAAATATTAAACAAAATGATTTAATGATTTAATTCCTAAGACTTATGAATTTAAAAAATTTAAGTCATTAGCTGGCTGGTGACTTATGAAATAAAAATATTTAAATCATAAGTTAGTTAAGCTACTAAGTGACTTATGAATTAAAAAAAAAATTAATTCACAACCTACAAAGTGACTTATGAATTAAAAAAAAAATTAATTCACAACCTACTAAGTGACTTATGAATTAAAAAAATTTAATTCATAAGATAATGGGTGCATTCTGATTAGAAAAATTATGAATTGGAAAATTTATAAGCTAGCATGATCATTTTATGATTTCTAAACCAGATTTGAAAGCTAAAAAATAGATTCAAAATAATTATGTATGTATAATTATGAATAAAATTTTTTTTAATTCATAAGTCACTTAGTACTTTGGAATTAATTTTTTTTTAATTAATAAGTCACTTAGTAGCTTATAAATTGAATTTTTTTTAAATCGTAAGTCACTAACTAGCTTAAGAATTATATTTTTTTTAATTCGTAAGTTACTAACTAACTTATGAATTAATTTTTTTTAATTCACAAATCATCTACAGATTTATGACTTAATGATTTTTTAATTCAAAAATTCGCAACCCTGAAATAATGTCAATAAAAGAAATAAATGTCCATTTACAAATTATTTTGAAACCATTTACCGCGGCTGCCAAGAATAAAGCCCAATTTGGAAGTAAAATTTTTGATAACTTTATGTAGCATCTGGCACCGAATTTCGGCAATTACAATTTCGAGTGTTATTTCTGGCGTAAGTCTATTCATAATGAAATGGTAATATTATCTCTACTAAAAATTGTGTCCCATATTTAAAAACCAAACGTCTATAAAAAACAAAGACCCTATACATAACAAAATTAGGAGGTAATTCTTTTGTTTTTTTGAAGAAAATATGTTGTTATTGCATCTTCTTTAGTAACAGGTAAAATTTTAAAAAGATCGATTGAGTCATTAAAAATCTAATAAAACAAAAAAAGGCAATTTTTTCCAAAATAATTTCAAAACACTATCTCTGTAATGCGATTTTTTTTTTTGGTATAAACCTGAAACGAAGTTTTCTTACAATCACTTTCATTGTTTACAGGTACGATGTTTTATCAAAATACTTAGATTAGTTTTCGAAATTTTTATAAAAAAAAACCGAAATCGTTGTATGGCTTCCTCAAATTACAGAGAACGAACAGACCGACAGCAAGTATGTGCCGAAACCCACTTTTTCATCTTTTTTTATCATCATAGTTTTATTATTTGATTTCATTCTGATTTTTTTTTCTACACGAAACCAATACTTGCCCTATAGATTAAGTTAAAAAAAAAAACAAAAAGTAAATGGGCGTGGAGAATAAACTTTGTATACCCCATTTTCTTTTTAGAAAAAAAAAAATATATTAAGGGTATTCATGCAACGTCCTAAATTTGCAAATTGTGTAAAATGATAACTTTACACAAAAGTTTGCATAAATGCCCTTTTATATTTATTTAGTTAAAGCTGTGTAATTGAATCAGCTGTTCCCGAAAAGTCAAATATTAAACGTCAAAAATTGTTTTTGTGCACAAAAATTATTTCGTTTCCTACAAACTCGTAAAAAAATTAAAAAGTTAATTCCAAGATGCCAAAAATAAGCAAAAAAAAATTAATTAATTCAACTATATGAACAGATTGCTTTTAGTGATTTAAAGTGATTTAAGTTTATTAAAAAAATTCCTTAATGAATTTTAACCAAATTGTGTCATTATTTCTCAAAAAAAATTTACATTTCATTATAACCAAATCTTAAACTTAAAAAAATGGTGAACTTATCTAATAAGGGTATTCACGCAATGATGTAAAACACTGGATAAGTTTACCATTTGGTTAATGAACTGCCAAATTTTGTATAAGAAATGATTTACACAATTTGGTTGAAATTCCCCAAGGATTTTGCTGCGGAAAATTAACCAAATGTTTTTGGTAAACTTAACCAAACGTCATTGACTGCTTTTAGACGACTGCAGTTTTTAACGGCGATTCTCTTTTGAGTTTCTTTCGGATTGCAGCATCCATTTAAACGCTGCAAATTTTAATAGCTGCAATTTTTGTTATGTTATGAGAAGGAAATATCTCTTCACTCTTCTTATTCTACTTATGTGTCAAACAATAGGAAAAAGCACAAAGAAGAAAGAGGTAATTGCAGCGTTTAAAAGCAGTCATTGTTGACTTTTAGAATTAGGTGTGTTCAGAAATATGATATATTTAGGTATCTCAGAGAAGTAAAAAAAACTCTGCCCGTGTTTTGTAACTAACGCATTGAGATTAGTTGGCGATAAAAGTTGTGAATAAAAACGTAGTTTATACAAATAAAAATACTAAGGCGTCTAGATTTTCTGACTATTATTGATCAGCATTGTTTATTTACACAAATTCATATAATAGCCCATATGGATAAAAGTAAATGTTTTTACTTGTATTTTATGCTTTCCGAATTGTAATCGAAGTGAAAGAAACCATTTATTTTAATGATTCCTCCTTCACCAAATTTCAGTTGAGTAAAGTTCGGGGCAACTTTTACTAACGAAAATAAAAGAGAACTAAACTGAAGGACAGGAACATACCATTATGGGCGCGCCATATGATTTTTCTTGTATTCGCTCATTTTCGTTCGATCACTACCGTGAGTTTGTGACTTCTCATCAAATTCCCGTCGGGCTTAGAAAAAAAGGTACCTACTTTTATGGTGTATCTTACATTTTTTTCCGTTCCGAGACATTCGGCTCCGATTTAAAGTTGAAATCTGAACACGCTTATTTGTATACATATTTTGAAAATAAATATTTGACGTTTAAAGAGTACCTATATTTTTTAAAAGTGGGCGTAGCAGAGGGTGGAAGTTAATTGTGTTGATTTCTTATTGCACCTGATGACCATTCCATCAAAATCTATCTCTTTTTACTCTATTTTTACTATTTCCTTTGGCATGACTTATTTGAGTATTTTCAAGTCACCTGCGTCTAGTCACTCACCATTTTTTTTGCTAAATTTTTAAAACTACAATTATTGCTTTGAAATAATTTAATATTACTTATCAGATCTTGTTGTGGGGCACAAAGTTCAAAAAGCATTTGATGCAAATATAGAATTGCCCCTGTGAGACAAATATTTCGAAAGATTGTAAATACCATACATTTTAACTTAGTGTTGAATAAAAATGACAATAATAACAATTTGTAAATATTGATTGTAAAATCTGAATCACAATAACAATTTATATGACCCACATAAACTTAAAAAAAAAAAAAAAAAACAGCCAAACAGAATTAAAATATATAATAAATTATCCCATCTGCAAGCAATTAAATTACATTTTTCTCACTTTTATTTTTATTGCAAAGCTGAAAAGATTAATTTTTAAAGCAATTAACTTCAACTTCAAACTGTAACTCAGTTTGATACTGAAATATTCAAAAATGTAATTTTCAAACAATGTTCATGCATATTATACGAGTATTATGTGCATAAGTTCGTGTGAACTAGACTGACTATAAAGATATTCATACATACAATAACAATACCTACTCGGTATGAGACAGAGCAATGGAAATCAGTAGGTATATTGGTAATATAATAACCTACTATGGAACATGCGGAGGTCAGTCGGTGACAGCAATTTTGTACCCTTGGAAATTGCCTATATATACCATGCATCAGTGCATAAAGTGATGAATAAATAATCCAATAATCGCATAGCCTCCTCAACATCAGAAACCTATACATATAGTCGTCAACGGGATTGCATGCAAATTGAAAATGGATTCCTATGGTTTAGCTAGCATATACCCAAAGTATACATATGTAGATTTAAAATGATAGTTTTTGTAAGCTTAAAAATTATATTAATGTTTGAAACGACCTCGCTCAGTGCAATGGAAATATCAGCGCTCGATTAACTCGTGCTCGCTAATGTAAATTTGATAGTTTTAAATTAAATTTTAAAGAAAATAAATTATTCATAAATTAATAAAGTCCGATTGGTGGCTTGAACTTCAATCGATAGCACACGTGACAAGACCAACTCGCTCATGTTGAGCCTTCCTCGTTGTTTTTTTTTTTGTGAAACTTACAATTAATGTACTAACGACAACCAATACTTAATTATTTATTGTTACATACACAATCATTTTGAGGAAATTTCTATTTTTGTTAAGAAACAGTTCCAAAAATATTTTTTGTCGGAGAACCTCGGAAAAAATTAACACGCAGCTGTCAAAAATTCTTTATTTCATGCATTGTGTCGCAACGCGATGAAAAGCTTTACATTTTATAAATAGTATTTGTTCGATGTGTCAATCGAAACGGATGATTCGATACAAAATTCTCTGATTTCGAAAATATCAGAGACAATTTTCTTCCGAATAATACACATCTAATACATCTTTATTCAACTGCATTCCTTTTCAATTGGATTTTCGAACTATTCTTTTCCTTTTTTGTTTTCAATCGAATATAAAAACATTGATTTATTAAAAGGGATTCTTCAAACATTTTTTACTTTTGACAAGTAATTCGACGGAAAAATTTATATGTATGTGTATAAGTGTTCCATGCCTACTCCTCTACGGAATTGGGAACAGAAAAACCATCCAAAAACATTACTAGGAATACTTAGAAGGAGTTTAATTTATTTATCATATCTTTAAATATTAAATTAAAAGTAAAAGAAATAAAGAAGCTATAATATTTTGAATAAATACCACCTTATTTGACAGTATCTGGTGTACCTATCTGATTACGATTCTAAACACGTAACGAAGGTAATACCAAACTACTCTTTTCTCGCGATTCTGAGTTTCCAATTAAAGCTCTTTCAATTTAAATCCTGATAAGAATTAATACATTCGAGAGCATCAGTTCACAATAGCATTAATTTGAAGAAAAAAAAACACCAAAGGGCTTATTGGTATTCATGATGGTTTTCCGCCGCCCGCCACTGCCATTCTACTTCATTATTACTTTCTTTCTGTTGTAGCTAGCGACATTAATATTGTTTTTTAAATACCTAACTATTTTCCAACATTTTAAGCATCCAAAGCTGGCTTTTGTGTTTATACGAGCATGCTATAATGAGATCATGTATAGTATAAGAGGAAATGTATCTACATAATCCAACAACTATTTAATGGTTTTGAACAATATCATCTTATCAAAGAAGAACACATTTTTCCCAAAACTCATTTTATGTGTTCTCAAAATTAGTAATTCTTTCATGAGCTACTGAATTAAGATTATCATCACAATATTATAATAAACTTACAGGGCTTTCCTTAAGGAAGAATCAAAATCAAACATCAAAAAATCAAGGCTATAATTTGACTTTATACTTCTCTTCCCGTCCATCACAACAGTTTGTTGCATTGAATTTTGCTGCCAGTATAGAAAAATAATAATATACAAAAAAAAAAAAAAAATAGCGGAAGAAAATGGAAAGAAAGATAACAAATAGAAAACTCCAACAGAACCCCCCAAATATAATTTCGGCACAATGAAGCTTCTAAAGAGATCGGCCAACAACCCACGACGACGCCGCCTATGAGGAGAAAAACGTGAAACGTGATTTACAAAATAACTAATAAACGATTCAGCTCTCTATTTAGCGTAATCAAAAAGAGGGAAATAAATTGTATTGTTGAAGGCGGGAAAAAAGGTTCTGATTAAAAGCCTCAGGAAGGTTTCTCTAATAAGAAAGAATTATTATATTCACAGTAAGGAGAGGTTAGTTAAGTTTAATAAATATTCTCATTCTATTCAATAAAAATGTAGTAGATTTAACAGAGTTTTGTTACTTTGATAAAGCGTAAACAATATAGGTTCATTTGGACCGTAAACTAAATTAATAATATATAATTGAATACAATACAAAAATAAAATAAAGAAAAGAAAAGCAAGATGTTTTTTTATAAAAATTCTCCTGTGCTTACACAGGTGTTGCTAAAAAAAATATATTACATGGCTAAATAGCTTTATGGAATTATGAATCATATTTAATTATATTAATACATACTACGCATATACACCTATAATAAGAGCATCGACACTTATTTATTCATTTAAATATGAACCTAGTTGCCCGAAAAAGTGAACAGCCATTTTTGTTTTTAATTTTTTTGAAAGCTGTAAAATAACAGCTGAGATAGGTATGTGAAATGTAGTAGACATTTCAGGATTGACTACCTTTGTAAAGCAATCATTTTGCATTCACAAAGCTAGTTGAATTTTGACTACGTAGTGACTACATTAGTGAATGCGACCATTCATTTAATTAATAACAGTGCCTACGATCTTTAACTCTCCCTCATCGATAAAACTGGACGAGAAACTGTGAAAAATGGAACAAAAATTATAATTATATTTGTTTCAATTTTCATTATTTTAACGATATGATAATTATGGCTCCGCGAAATTAAGCACCAAGAAAAAAGGCCACAAAGAAAAAATGAATCCAAAACAATAACAACGAAAATTTTCAAATTTTGGCGTTTTATTTCTTTTTTTGGGGCCTTATTTTATTTTGTTTTTTGGGTCTTTATTTCATTTTGTTTGTTGAAATATGACCCAAACAGTCAAACAGTGGAGTCTTATTTCATTTTGCTGAAAGATCATTGTCCTTCTCAAAAAGTATTATTAAAACCAGCTAATCGGACTCAGGACTCAGAACTTGCAAAATAACTCTTATTTTCCGACCCAGCAATCATTTTTTATTGTACATAAGTATCGTGTTGAAAACCGTCAGCTAGTAAAATAATAGCTTAACAAAGTCGCCTGATTTTTATCAGCTATTCTGTTACTCTGATGGTTTTCAACGCGTATTTTAAAGTTACATTTAGCAGGTTTTTTTTTTTAATGCTTACAAGTCTATAGAATAGCTGACAAACATGACGCGATTTTTTAAACTATTCTGTTACCTTAAAGCATTAAAATATTTGTTGCTCAATTAAACATGAAAATTGAAGCTGAATAGATTGATGAAGGCCAGAAGCAGTGCAAGTGTTCTTGCTGTAAACAAATTGTATAAGTTACAATGAAAGTATTTTTGTGACGGTGGTGTGGGGTATAACATTTTCTAAATTAAACTTAATACTTATTTATTTTTGAGTTTATTTTTCATTTCGTTGGGGACTTATTTCATTTCAATATTTGAGGTCTTATTTCCCTGGGGCCTAATTTCGCAGAGCCGATATTTATAGAACGTAGGCACTTATTTGTGAATTTTTCATGGAAAGGCGATTATAAAAAAAAATTTAAGTACGGTTGTTGTCTAAGCAAACGTAACTTAACCATCTATGAGTTCTAAGACACGTTATAAGAAAATCTTACAAATAACGCTGCAAATAATAAATTATATAGTTCCCAAAATTCAATTTAATTTACTGCTAACTTCAAAAGTCAAATTTATTTTAAATATGCCCCAATACCCGTGCTTAACATACAATAATACATTAATCCGGCTCTGGTTGTACCCTATTGAATAATATTTATTTGTATGGGCAAGAATGAATTTGTTGTAGTCGGTGGCAGCAGGTGGTTATGTCCTTTTAAAGATGGTTTATTAGTTAAGCCACACTTCAGCCTTTTGTCGCATCTTAATGTGAATCACCATCTAAATATATTACAATCTAAAAATACATAAATATAGATGAGGTTAATATTTGTCACAAATAAGAAAGCTTATAAATTTAGAACAAAGAACTTTCTAAAACAAGATTATTGGCTATATACTTCTTTAAGTGATTAATTGCTAAGATTATTGTTTTCAGACAAAATGGTAAACAAAAACACATCTTGATGATAATATTTTAAGCTCGTGATATAAAAAGGTATGAATATTTCATAAAACAGATAAAATAAAAACAAATTTCATAACCACCTTCTTTCTTCTTCATGGTTTTATTGACTAAGAATATTGTTAAGGATTAATTTCATCAGTAGATGACAGATTACGGATATATGGATCCCAAAATTCATTTTTGTTCTTATAAATCATTGTTTCTTTTATAAATGAGCTTTATTTAATATATACGTATAACTTTACACATGGTGCGTATTAGCATATTATGTGTCTTTCAAACGAGTTTTTTTTACATGAGATTTTCTTATATCCGTCATATGTATATACTTAATACCATTACTTAATACTTAATACCATTAAGAAAAGCAAAGAGGAAAATATAGGAAATGCAGATACTTAAGTAGGAGTATTTCTTTTTTTAAATTCACTTATAGGTGTAATAAAATAAATCAAAGGGATGTTTTGAAGATTATGTTAAGTGTATATTTTACGTTGAGTGTTTCCTTAATAAAATATCACAAACATAAAAGTTAACCTACTATTCTGTTGAAAGTAAAAGTATGTAGTTTAAAATTTATTTCCAAATCATACTTAAAATTTAAGGCCTTGAGGTAGTAATTCTTCTATAGAAATGACTAAAGATCGTACTTATACATACAAAATTAATAAGTTGAATGCTCAAAAGCTTGTCCGCAAAAGATTATTTCAGTGATAATTGAATAAATAGTAACATAAATTATTATATTATTATATTCATTAAGGGTGTTTTCTTAAGCCAGTAGAAATATGTACTAACTTTGTTTTTGAGCAAAACACATTTGAAATTTCATTATATAGCCATTTTTTTGTGTCTAATCGAGAAAATATATTCTGCAATTAAACATAACTTCGGATATATGTATGTACATATACCCACCACGGTTGGATCTGATAAATTCAAAGTTTTCGAGATCTTTTTCGAGCATTTGTGGCCTTATGTCTTCAACAAGAAAAATATTGGCTTCCAATACGTCGCGTCGGTTTTGTTTTTGGTTTGATAGCGTAGACTAACGAATTTACTTAGCCGCTAAGAAAATAAACCAGAGGCGTTAAATAACAAGAACTAAATAGGCTGGACCAATTTATTAAGGTCTATAAGACGAAATTATGCGTTCATCGATATTTTCCTTCATTTAATAATTTTGATTGTTTCGTGTGCGAAGCGCCATCCTACTGGAACCAGGGCCGGACCAACCATATGTGCAAGATGTGCAAATGCACAGGGCGCAAAATTCTGGGGCGCATTACCAGGAGCAAGAAAATATAATCTGATACTGCACAAACAAATATGTATTTGCAAATTTGCATTTGCATTTTAACCACAAAAATTCTTCAAACAATCCCAAAATAACATCCATCACAAATGTGCTAAGTTATTTCTTGCACACTAACTAACATCACTTTCATTGTTGTATTCTAGGAGAATTTAACTCAAGATATCGTCAAATTAAAGATCCCACTAGATCCATGCAAAATCAATCCTACCTACCTTATTTCAAAATATTTCACCCTGTTCGTACAAGACAAAAAAAAACATTAAAAAATCTCAACAGAAAAAACTTCAATGCCAACCCATATGTGCAAGTTTTAATTCATACACAATGAGTCCCAAAATTAGCATGGAGAAAGAAAAATACAAAGACAAAGAAAAATATTTATTCATACTGAATCATGTGGGCTAGAACGTGCAGGTTTTGTATTATGCACCTAGTATAGGCAATGGGGAATAATCTGAGAAAAGTTTTAAAGTGGTCCAAGTTTGAATGCAGTTTTATAGGGGGGTTGATTCTGAGTATAAATCTGAGTTTGGTGGAAATTCGGCTTTGTGGGGGTCCCGTTATCTTGAAAATAAGACTTTTTTTGGGTTTCTGCGTTTTTCTCCGTTAGTAATACTTTTTATGAAAAATGTATAGAGAACTTTTTTGCTCCAATTCATATTATCTACAAATCCCTATACAACATTTATTTTTTCAGCAAGTAACTTAGAAGTTATAAGCGAAAAACGAGTGAAAATTTGGCCATGATCAACTTTATTTGCGATTTTCTCGGAAACCGTTACATTTAAGAAAAAAAGTATTAAGTACTTTTATTTAGACAATATTCTAACAAACAAAATGGTATATTGTTTATTGAATTCCGATAATATTTAACCTAACTACGAAGATTTGAAGTCCAGCAAAAATCTTTTTTTATTAAAAAAGGCGAATAATTTCAGATGCAATATTTGGGGAGGGTATGATAACTGTGGCGCCAAGAAATGATAACGGTTTTTTGTAGAACACTTTAATACAAGCATTTTTTACTATGGGAGGGGTGGTCTATCTCCCCCGTTTTGGTGGGAGGGGCAATTTCGTGAAAAAAGTACTAAAAATGAAAAAAAATATTAAAAAATAACGGTAATATCTACAATTAACCGTACCTCTGTATGTGACTTCTCATCTACGAAAAAAAAAACAGCAAAAAAATGTCTCCGAAAAAGAGTCAAGGTAGGTAGCTGTGTTTACCTACTATTACACAGGAGATGGAAAAGAAGAATAGAGTGAAAAAATGAAAACTACGGGGGATGAATTTATGTATAATCGAAAACAAAAAACAGAGCCAACATTTTTTTTTTTTTTAATGAAGTTTATATATTTTTAATTTTTTATATGTATATGTATATATTTTTTTTTTATTTATTTATGTTTGCATATATGCAAACATAAATGTTTGTTACTAAGGATTAGGCCTACCGGTGATACCTCAATAAAAAAACGCATTGATAGTCTACCTCCTGGGTAATGTAGAAAAGTCTTATGCATGTGTATCAGTGTATGTATGTATGTACATATGTGTGAAAATATAAAAAAGGGGCGCTTTCTACAAATCTTGCACAGGGCGCAAGTTTGGCTGGGGCCGGACCTGACTGGAACCACAACTCTTCCACATTCATGTCATGTAATTGGGAAAAAAATTCATTAATCATGGCTCTATAGCAAATACAATTGACATGTAACGATGTAACAGGGATTAGCCTCGTTTTTTGAAACAAAAACAAACATGATACAAAAGACCATGACAGTTTGCAAGTAGTAGTAGTATTGTGACATTTTTTTTTTACTTTCGGCTTACATATGTTTGAATGATAATACAAATTGCCGATCTAGAATTTGCCTGGCTACAAGGTCTATAAATGTTTGTTAATTTGTTTTTACAAAAAGCGAATAAAATTGGTGGAAGTTAAAGACTGCGTGAACAATTGTTAGTTTATTTATGTTATTTAAAAAGACAATATTGTTTTGACACTTTGGAATCTGACAGTTGGTTTGACAGATATAAGTAACTGTCTGAAGTTAGAACTGGTTTTATTTAATAATAATAAATTGCATTTAAATAAAATCCATGTGATCATTCTATCAAATTTTTCTTTTCTTTCAGGACAATTTCCTCAAAAAAAATATATAATAAACATATCTTTTCAATATTTTGTATAAGGGAATATGTTTGGTTTTATATCAATCAGCAAAACAATCTCATGAACTTTCAATTGCAGTTGGTTCATCAATACGATCGATATTTCTTTTAAAAATTCTGACTGCTTCGGAAACTCAGCCTTCTCTTGGGAATGCAAATAGTATTGCATAATATTTTCTAACGTTTTTCAAGCGTAAATCAATCCATTTTGTACCGCGGAAATATAATACTGAATTTCTGTCAATTTTTTGAGTCCATAAGAGCTGTCAGTGCCAAAGTAACATAAAAAGAATCCCACAGATGACCCACCCCATTAATTAAAAAAAATATATATTCAACTGTTGGCTTAAAATTACTTCAATATTTTCCCTAATTATTTAAACACACAATTTTCAGCGGTCTAATAAACTTTCTTATTATCTTTCCGCCTTTATGGAAATTTTGTTCTGGAGTTTGAGTACACAGTGTTATATGGCAGCTCGCCCACCAGGCGTCCGGTCACGGTAACTTTCTTGTATTCTATAATTACTACATTACACCAGCAGCTACTCGTTACCAATTGGGATATCGGCCTGAATGTAATTTAATTACTTCCCAAAGTCACAAGGGGTTTATAAATCATAACAAAAACAATTTTTTTTTATTATCATGTAAAATTACTTCTCTAAGTTAAAAATTCATTTCTAAGTCCTTTTTACACTCCTCCATTCATTCAAATTCTATAGACACAAAAAAAATAAATACTTTTATTTATGTATATTTTCTCTCTCTTTCTCTGTCTGTCTCTTGGACCATTTCCAATTCCATAGAATTCATTTAAAAACCATAGAAAGAAAACCCATAGATGTAAAACTTTCATATCTTCATACTTCATACTTCATTCTTGGATTTTTATTTTTGTATCTAACCTAACAAACTTAACTAAATGGAAATTCTCCGAATGGAATGAAATAAAGGACCATTTGCATAATCCTTAATTTATTATATGACAGAGTAGGCTTTATTTAGAACAAACGAATAAAATGTTCAGTGACTATGTTTTTTCTCTCACGCAAGTCGCGAAACAAATTTCAATGATATACAACTTTGACAAACCATTCGGAATATATTAAATCTTCATTTTGTATGTTTTTTTCTTTTTGTTTTAAAATTTTGTTTGAAAGATAGATATTTTAGGTATATTGTTTTTTTCTTGATTTTTAAATAGAAAAAAGAATTTTTAACTTGAGAACAAAAATTATAAAGTAGACACAAACGATTTAGAATAGCTAATTGATTATGCATATTTTAAAAACCTTTTTGTAACTACATACAATAATGTTCCAGTCTGGCGCCTTGTAATAAAACCATTATTTGTCAAAAAGGTATTCTTAAAATATTTTTTAACGCAATGTATAGGGACATAGTAAATATGTATGCACATTTAAAGGGAATTTTCTGTTTGTCACATCGAAGTTTTTTTATAAACTGTTCCCGTGCGTATACATTATATATTTAGTGTTAAAGCAGTGAAGATAAAAAGTCAACAAACTAATAAAGGATTACCAGCAGAAATTAAAAAAAACTCCAGAGTAGCTCTCAATTTAATTTGTACAAATTGAAACTCCATTAATTAATATTAACAATATTAAATTTTTGCTAAAATGTCTTACATTCCTGTCATCACACTCTTGCAATCTACATGCTCATACCTACATTTGTGAACACGCGAGAGTAAAAGCGTTGCATTGGTTCAATGGCAGCAACTTTATGGTGCAGCGGATATTTTCTTGTAGAGGTCCTATATTTTTGTATGGGATTTTGGCTGTAAACTCTTCAATTAAGCCAAGAATGCAGATCGTAGATCGCGCTTACATTACACAAATATAAGGCAATATATTGCGCAGGTTGTCAAAGTTGGAAATGTCAGAAATTAAAAATGGCTGTTCGAGTGCCCACAAGAACTACTCGCCCCATTATTAGATACAACAACAAAATATTGAGGTTAGACAAGTAAAGGGGCACTGCATCCACGATTTTCCTCGATTTTGACAGATGCGCAGAACTGCACAAAAATGAACACGCTAATGATATTACCTTTAATATGTATATGTGTATACTGTGGATCGCGCTAAATTTCAACACCCACTTTTCAACATCATCCAGCTAAAAAGCCTAGCTAAATTTTGACATAAAAGAGTTGTGCAGAATATGTTACACAAAATAGTTCTGTTCTCTAAGAACAAATTATATTCAACCATTTCAAAGAATTTGCATTCATTATTTCAAGTCAATTTAATCAAATAAAATTAAATTTTTTCTTTGGCTGAGATACATAAATCGTTTTTTCTCAAATATACAACCTTTTCGAATCTGTTAAAATTTAGGTCGATAATTAAATTAATTGCCAAACAATTACTTCGAGCGCCAAATTTTTACAGATAAGTGATGTACGATAAGAAACAAAAACCAGGTGCTAAGCCGCTCAGGGTACGTACATTACATACATATGTATGTGTCCGTAATTTGGACACATCAGTTTATCCATTAAAACCCTATAGTACGTGGAGTGGCCCGCCTTGGTGAAATCTTGTCAGGAATAAATATTCCAGATGAATTTAACTGCCATTTTGATTGGATTTTTGTTCTAGGGAAAATTTCCAACAGTAGAAACATTTTTAGAGGATTAAAATATTACATGGGTATTGAATCCGTGCACTGTTAATTTTTTTTCTTCCAATATATCCATAGTTGCTGAACTTCTTGAGCAACAAGTTTTGACGTCGTCGATCGTAACTGGCGTTGATGGTCCTAGCAGGGTTCTGGTTTACCGGGCGTTGTCTACTTTTCTTAACTAAATTGCACTTTCGCCCATGACCTCCTCGTGCGTTCCTTTTACAATAATTAAAATTTGTTTTTTTTTAAATGTTAAACTTTTATACAAAAGAACCATTTCTTACATTTATTTTTGAAAAATATTTCTCTCAAATGTTGAAGTTCCAATTTTCTTGAAGAAGAAGCGGAGTAATTTCGACTTAAATTTTGTTCAGCGATGATGTCGTTGCTGGATCAATGGATACGTCAATGGGCAGAATTGCCGTTAATGTCCGAAGAGGTTCAAGAGCTGCCATTACGTCCAAACAAAACAACAGTTTAGTATGGTTTATAGGCTGGTGGAATCGTTCCATATTTCCACCTTTCTTCAAAAAGTCTCGAATTCAACATAGAACTGCTACGATTGAGGATCGGGAAGCCAACAATACTCAAATTGATCGAACGTGTCATCCAAATTGGAGCTTTAGAAGGGATCATGTTACGATCTTTTGTTATGTCATACAACATGAAGATTAATAAAATTGACAGCCCTATTATAGTTATCAAATACCATCCATCTACTTTCCACAGTTCATAATCCTGCTTTTAAATAAACACAATTGGTCTTATTTATAAACGTTGTCTAACTTTAGACAACTGTCCAAATTTGGAAAATGTGTTCAAAAACCTTGTTTAATGTTGTCTTATAGCTGCCTAACTTAGACACAAGAGTAGATTGTCTTAACTGTGAATAATGTGATATTTATTTTTGTTAAATAAAGAATATTTCCAACAGTTTGAAAATAGTTAGACAGTGTCTAAGTAGACAAAAATCTAATAAATACGACTAAATATTGTTAGGTTTTTCCCGATTTTTGTTTAATAATAACAACTTAAATTATTCAACCAACACTGTGAATCCGTAAACCACAACACAAGAAACAAGAACCAAATGCAAATAAGAAATTACAAACCTCAAACGTAAAATCAAAACCTATTCACAATTGACCAGCATTCACAATCAGTAATCACATTAAAATTATCAATTGTTACTCATAATACCAAATTGTCAATAAATTGATAGAAGTTATCCGATATCAAATATTTGATAGCCATAATAAGGCCGTGATTTTCTTTCATTTTTAATAAAGTGGATATTCTATTACAAATTTAATTCAAACTTACAGGAGGTATAAGATCCAACTTGTCCACACCTTCAAAATTTTCTTGTACAAGTAAAGTTTGAATTTGATTTTAATTGAAAAGAATCATTTTTGATGGATTAAATGTAATTTATTTTAACTCCACCAATAATGGATAATTTAATGAAAAAATACTTTACCAATATTAAAAAAGACAAAGTACCTTCATTTCTCATTAATTTGACTGGTATTGTCTAGTCTACGATATATTATAATTTCATATACCTACAAATTTTCCGCTTCACTTGATAAATATATTTCACATTTCATTGCTTTCAAATGATGGTTTATGAACATCACTGCATATAGTCAATAGATTGAAGAATTATATTCTTGCTCTGCATAATTTATTACAAAAGCATGATATAATAAGTTTATTTTTCGTGATTTTAAATTATTCACCCGCATTGAATTTATTCACTTAAGGTCGTCGTTTCTCGTTTAAAGAAAATGACTTGCTGATATATGTATGTCTTTTGAAATTTAAAACCTTAAATTTCTCCAAACCATTTGTCTTCGTGTCTGTCATGCCAAAATTAAAAGAAAGAAAAAATAAACATCAAAAGTTTTGTCAACAAAGAAAACACCTAATGGCAGGGTAGGTACTAAAATAAAGGAAACTGCTCCAATTTAATACTTAAGTTTTGTTAAATTCAAGGAAATATTTTTAAACCCACCCGCAGTCCTTTGACAGTTGGTTCAATATAATTACAGTATATTTATTTGTTTATGTTTATATATTAATGTTTGTCATTTGCTGTCAAGGTTTAGTTTGCATTATAGTCTGGGCTTCTGGAAAGACTTTAAAATTAACGAAGACACAAATATGTATAAATTAAGTTCAAATTAAACAAAAAACTAATAAACAATGGTTGATATTTTTATAATTTTTAACTTATAGACTTAATTTTATTACGCTGCTGATGCGAAACAAAATTTTTCTTTCTGCTAATTGATTTTGCCTTATCGCTGAACAAAATTTTAGTTCATAACAGTGAATTTCCTTCAAGATTAAAAGCTCAAAAATTAAAAATGTGCTTATTTGGAAGGTTATCTGACCTCAATTCTTCCCTCACGAGTTTAATAATCCTTACACGAAATGAGCAAAGTTGTTGCACCGACAAGTCTCAAGCTTGTGAAAATGGCGTCGAATCAGCTAATGTGAAAATATTTTCTTTTCTGAGGATGTGGACAATTTGGTTGCGTATTTTTCAATAATGAAAATTGGATTGCATATTTTTCGATGATAAATAGCCAACTAAGTGGTGCTCTAAGCGCACGAAACACATTACTCGGGAAACGCCAATCATCATCTCACACGGGTAGGCTAGTATATATTATTTCTAGAGTCTGGAATCTGTATCTCTTTTTCGACTCTCTTACTACACCGATTTTGACAAATGAGGTCTTAAACGAGCGTAATTAGCTGCTGATTTTACGAATTATAATTTAATTTTAAAAATGTTCAAACACTGCATTTGTTTGTAATATATTATTCCAATAAAAATTTAATCTAAAACACTTCCACTTTTAAATTAGTAATATTTTGGCATGTGACATTAGGTCGGTTCATTTATAAGGTCCGTTCATAAATTTGAAATAATTTGTGTGTCTTTTATTTTTATGTAATTGCGAAAATTCTCGCATGGGTAAGCTAGTTTTTTTTTTTTTTTGGTAATACAGCTGAATATTTTTTAGACTCTGTGACCTAAGTCTTTCCATGATGAAATTCATGTACCAACAAAATTATATACATATATATCTTACGAGGGGAACTTACTTGATTGAAGTCAAATTCATTCGATTTAAAATCACTTGCTAAAATGCAACTCTACCATCGGGACTATTTCTTTCTAAAATTTCATCCTATAAGTTCAAAAACAATTATATAGTAAAGGATAAAAATCGAATAGCTACATTTAATGGTTTAATTAAGTTAAACAGCTTCTCCGGCTGGGTTTCTGTTTAATGTTTGTTTGTTTTTTTTTTTTCTTATCAGATGAAAGTATGTCGTGGGCAAGTAAATAACTCAATTTAATTGTCTATAGTTTGGAACAAGATTAAAATCTTCTATGGAAAAGACAATTCCTGAATGATTCTTCGGTTGTCATTTTGGTGTGCACTATAAAACAAAAGAAAGCTGCCGTTAAATTTCTTCTAATTAAATTTAACCATGGATTGTCTCCTATTGAAGGAAAACTCATTACAATGGACATACAACTGTTTGTTTTTATTGTGTTATTTTAAAGACGGATGGATATATGTTTTTATATAGGCATATGTTTTGTGGAAGTATTTGCGAAAAGTTATGGAAATAAGTTTAAAAAATGTCTAAAAAAAAAATTATTTTATTTTGCTAGACAAAATTGGCGTTTCAATGTGAACCTTTTGAGACTTGTCACCATCATCGGTTCTTATTCAAAACATGCAACATTAACGGGCAAAGATCAGTATTTATTTTTCGATAATATGAACGACATTGACCTGGAAGATAGGTAGGGTCAGAATGATGGCAGGGGATGTCATAAGAGTGCTAAAAAAATTTACCTCATGAACAAGTTTTCTTAAAGATTTTTGATTCATACTTAGTCTTTTTCGTTAATATTTAAAAACTAAGGGAGTCGGGTCAGAATCCCGAAAACTCAAAATCCAGAAAACTTAAAAAACATTATCAACCTAAATCCAAAAAGACCAAAATCCAGAAAACCGGAACTCAAAATTCGCGTAATTTTCCATTTTATATAATTTTTCGGGATTTATATTTCAGGCTTTTGGGTTTTCTGGATTATACGGTCTGGATTCTGACCCCAATCTAATTCCAAAACATGTGTCATAACTTACAATTGCATGCACTTAAATAAAAGAAAAAACTTCAAAATGTGGTCCGTTAATCCTGTGTTTTTTTTTTTTGCTATCTGTATGAATCCGACTTTCTCTTTGATTAAAGAACTACAAACATTTTTGGGACAAGAAATTAATCTTAGAATTCCATTCATTTGATACTACACTGCCCGCAGTAAGGTTCTGAAATACCTACAACTAATTTTTTATTTCCTACTACTTAAATAAAAATATGTTTTTTTTTTTAAATGCCAGCATCAGATGTTTATACCTATACTTTGTACAACTTTTCCAGTCAATCAACTTCCATATTATAATATATTATAATTATTTCAGTTGATCTATGTATGTATGTACATAAAATTATTTTTTCTTCAAGGATAACTTTTTGAATCATGTCAACCGTGTAATACATTTTATGTTATTAAGGTCGTTTCACAAGCTTTGTTGTTTTTTTTAAGTGCTGCTGCAGGATGTATAGCTATTTCAGAAGTTTAAATGAAATTTGGTAAGATGATAAAAATATACATAGTATTTTAGGTTTTTCTTTATACCTTTTTTAATCAACATTTCTTTACAATCAAGTTGAAGGAACACATTTTTAAATATATAATGGGTGATTTTTTAAGAGGTTTAAAACTTAAAAAAAAAAAAAAACACAAAAAATTCGAAAAAATGAATGAAATATTTATTTGAATCGATAGTTTGAACCTTGCAATTTAATGTTTAAAGATAATTTCATGCAAATGTTGACCGCGGCTGCGTCTCAGGTAGCCCATCCGCTGAGTCCAATTTTGGCATACTCTTTCACACATATCGGCCGGTATCTCACGAATGAATGCATGGATGTTGGCTTCCAGTCAATCGAAGCGGGCTTGTCCCTATAGACATTAGCCTTGACATACCCCCACAAAAAATAATCTAATGGTGTCAAATCGCACGATCTAGGCGGCCAATTGACCGGCCCGAAACGTGAAATTAACTGTTCACCAAACTCGCCTCGCAATTGCGCCATTGTTTCGCGTGCTGTGTGGCATGTGGCACCGTCTTGTTGAAACCACATATCATGCAAGTCAAGAACTTCCATTTCGGCCAAAAAAAAAGTTTGTTATCATCGCTCGGTAGCGTTCACCATTGACAGTAACGCTGCGATTCGCATCATCTTTGAAGAAATATGGCCCAATAATGCCGCCGGCCCATAAACCGCACCAAACAGTGGCTTTTTCGGGATGCATTGGTAGCTGTTGCAATGCTTCTGGCTGATCTTCACTCCAAATGCGGCAATTTTGCTTATTTACGTACCCATTCAACCAAAAATGAGCCTCATCGCTGAACACAATTTTTCGATAAAAAAGCGGATCCTCGGCCAGCTTTCCAAGAGCCCATTCACCAAAAATTCGGCGTTGTGGTAGGTCGGCTGGCTTTAGTTCTTGCACCAGCTGTATCTTAAAAGGCTTTACGCCCAAATCCTTCCGCAAAATTTTCCACGTAGTGCTGTAACAAAGGCCTAACTGCTGGGAACGGCGCCGAATCGACATTTCGCGGTCTTCTGTCACACTAGCTGATACGGCCGCAATATTTTCTTCACTACGCACAGTACGTAAACGTGTTGGTGGTTTAATGTCCAACAAAGTAAATTTTATGCGAAATTTGGTCACAATCTTCCGAATAGACTGCTCAGAAGGTCGAGAATGCCGACCATAAAATGGAAGCAGCGCGCGATGAACATTTCGAACCGAGCACGAATTTTGATAGTAAAATTCAATAATTTGCAAGCGTTGTTCATTTGTAAGACGATCCATGGTTAAATTGCAAACCAAACTGAAGCTGTTTGACAGTGACACAAGGTACTAAACACACGTCAGCTGTCAAAAGCAGTGTTGCCAAAACCAAACCAGCTAAAAAATCACCCGTTATAACAGAATATGTTAACTAAGGTAATTACATGTACCTATGCAAATAGACTACCATATCTTGTGGATTTTTTATATAAGCTCTCCAATAAAGTAAACAAACATCAAAACTTATATACATATCTACTTGTAGCCACCTATAAGATTTTCTTTAACACACCCACTAGAGATTGATTAAGGTTGTAAACCAAGAATGACCAAAGTTGGAAGTAATTGTATTAGTGGCTATAGAACTATGAACATATTTTATTTGGTGTATGTCCAAAAAATCAATAATAACTGTTTTATCTACTTACACTGCTAAAATGTATCGTAGCTTTGATTCTAATAAGCTCTGGGCACCGCCGCTCCGCTGTTGCGTCATACATTTTCAATAAAACTCCAATTACAAATTGTATATTTGCATACAAACAAAAAAATTCCTTAGGTTGTTGAAATTCAAAAAATATTACAGTGGAAACAACAAGCACCATGGGCGGGTTGGCAATGACAGATGGTTGCAAAATAAAACATTTTAACAATGGTAGCTCGAAAGGTTAAACAAAAAAAAAGTTTGAATTACATTTATTTGATTTTAAATATTAAAAATGCTTTTATTTCTTTAAACTTTTGATTAAACTGGCTGCAAAATAATTGAACTTTTTCTTTTTCCATGAAATTGAACTTTACTTTTCTGAAAGTTTTTGATGCCCTGAACTCAAATCCTTTCGGTAAAGGCTGATTTAAAAGAAAAAAAATGTTATTATCTGTTTAAGATGTAAGCCTTTAAAAAGACTTTATGAAATGGTGTCTTATTTTATTCTTTATAAAACTTTAAAATATAATAAAACACATAATATTTTAATAATATTAATGTCCATAAAACGAACAGTTTTATGGAATTGATATTTGTCTGCCATTATTAGATATTTAAAAAATATCTCCTGATGGCTGGCGCGAATGTAGCGCAATTTGTAAGCCTAATTTTCAAGCACTTTATCGAGCAACTCACTTCACTTTGACAGTTAATTCATTATATCAACTCGGCACAAATAATATATTAGCAAACACTTCTTCATATTTAAAAAAAAAAAAAAAGCATTTTATATTTCTTGCAATTTTCCATCTGTCAGATTCATTTAAGTTTTGGCTGTACCACTATGACTATGACAGTAACAGATTCCTTAAGTTCCCTATTACATTTTCCAAGGTTTGTTCTGGCGTAAGTCTATTCGTAGTGAAATGGCAAAATATGTACTCTGAGCTATTTTATTTAATTTATTGTCAACTGTCAAACCTATAATGTCACTAGAAACAGTTACGAAACCAAATTATTTTTATTTTCATATTTTAATCGTTTTTAAAAACATTAAATCATCATTGAATAATTTAAAATACGAAAAAAAAAATGCTTGTCCAAAAGTCGAAACACACACCCTACACGTTCTATGTTTTTGTCGGATCTAAGGGATTCACCTATCGGAAACGAATAAAAATAGTTCCTGTTCCTAGAAGCAGAGTGAATGAAGACCAATCGCCATTTTACTTTTTATTTATGTATTTGTATTAAAAGTCCTTAACCGAGCAACCATATATACAAACAATTACTTAGTCTGTCCGAATTAGTCAGAATGTGATGTCATCAAGTGGTGTGGTTTGATGTTTTACCACTAAGAATTGTGAAAGTAGTGTAATGCTTGTTCTGTATATGTTGCAGTGTGTATTAACTCATAGATAATATATACATGTATAATTGAGGAATGAATAGAAATTTCTTCTTCAGCAAAAATGTAAATACTTTGAATCAAATTTAATTGAACTTAAACTCCTCTACGTATATTTTGACAACTTCTGGTAGCCAGGTGTTTTTTAAGTAAATTTTATGTTTGATAAATCTTACAATAAAACTGTACGTGCTAAGAAACAATATACAATATTTTATTCGACACATGTTGTGGCAAATAAAAACTCTTCTAAAGTAGCCCGTTAAATGAAATTGTTATATCGCCCATCGTAGTATCTTTTTTTTATTTTGAAGAAAGAAACGTATTCAAAGCTCATCTCTTCGCACACAAAACAAACGTTTCTTGCTGTTTCATTGTTTACTTTTTGTGTACCTCCCTCACTTAAAAGTGCGTCCTTATCCTTACAATAAGTGGCATCTTTTCTTTTTTTCAAAAATTAATTCTATAAATTCCATTAACCAAATGCCCCTGATATTGCCAAGCACACTGGGAGCGAAATTGCTTTAAAAATGAAAAGGACCATTAGAATAAATTCCTTAAACTTATAGTGCGAACTCAGCTCAAATCTAATACAATACATTTTGCAAAACAATACTTTTAGGCATCCAAAGAATGGTACGCCAAACCAACAATATTTCCGATTTTATTATTAAATAGTAAAGTTAATGACGTCATAAATACAACCTAACTGTATCTTTATTTTTTTTTTAAAGGAGGGGGATTCTTTTACATAACCAATTTGTTTAAGGTTTATATGTATTTTAAAATAAAACGTGATGTTTAATTTTTTGTTAGGTTAAACAGCCCTGTTGTTTTATTGAACAAAATGCTAATCATTGGGCTTACTTGTGGTATTGTTTTAGCTTGAAATTGTTTTTGCACTTTAGTCCCTCACACTGTAAATAAATAAATAAAAAAAACTGTTAAGACTCCTTATTGCGATAATTTTTTGCTTGAAGGATTAAATAAGAAGATACCTTGTTGATGTACTTTATCATGGAAAATTATTTTTTAGTAGATGTGAGATCAAAAGTAGTGTAACCTTCTTTTTCTATAGCCTAGATTTTGGTCAAGTAAAAAAGTCGAACTCTATAGTTTAATACCTGACAATAATGGAATACTTGAAATTCGCATTCCTGCTAATATATATAGGCACGTTACTGTAAACCCCCTGATTGGTCGAAATCTTAGGATTGACCGGTAAAACATAAATTTTACCTCAGAAACATGACATAAGTTGAAAAAAAAGTTTATTTTATACAAGACTTTTATTTCAGAAGAATCATTTAGGCGAAGAGAGTTTGTTACTGCACAGACTGCACAGACTGCATTCTGTTCTCCATTGTTCCAGTGCTGTCGGATACACAGATTATAGTTTTTGTTATTTTTCTGAAGAAAAATCTCCGCCAAACCTTCATTATTTTTTCAAATTGCTTCTTAACAATAAAAAAGTGTTGTTCTTTCGTGTAGTCATTCATTTTAAATAACCCTCAACTGGCAGCTGTCAACGTATCTTTTCTCGTTGGCGGAAGGTATAAATGGCGTGAAATTGAAATCTTATGGGAATTTTTGGACACCCTTTTTGTCTGTCTTTTTTTAAAAACTTAATATATTTTATTCGTTAATAGGTTTTTTCTTTGTCTGACAAAATCCTTAAGACGACAGATTAAAATACTGCAATACAATGGAAGGAGAGTCAACTTAAATGTGACACCTAAAAAAGTCGTTGTAACATAAAATATATCCCAGTCATGTCACGATTTAATTAGTCTTGTATATTATCCTGTCAGAATACCACCTTACTGTTATTTCTTTTTTTTTTTTTGACATACCAAAGAAAGACATACACTACACATACAATAAACATTAAACATACTTTTATACTGTCCATAAAAGCACACCGCACTGAGTGCTGTACGTATTGTTTCTTAATTAAGACAAAATAGCTAGATATATATATTCTCGGTCTCTGTTTCTTATATATGTATATACATAACATAGAAACATACATATGTACATAACTGCAAACTTTTACAAACAATAAATAATTTATCTTCATACTAATAATGGTCAACCTGGAAGGTATCGCAGAAAAAGCATCATCTTTTCTCAGGGGTGAAAAAAGATAACTATTTATTCAATCACACAGAGGATAGTTTTAAATTAAATTTTACGTTCTTATGTTCTTGTAATTTAATTAATATTTTGCCTTGGAGAACCTCAATGTATTTTTGACTTAATTTCTTTACAAACACACCGCAAATAAAAAATGTGAACTGTGTAAGTCTTGTACAAATAAAATAAATGTACCTGGGTAAATTAAATATTAAAACAGGTTATCATACAATTTGAAGACAGTCAAATGTTTCGCTTTTAAGGGGTTTTCGTGAAGTTTTAAGCAAGATTACCAAAGAAAACTTTTGCACCAAATCGTATAGGTCTTAGATAAAATTAAAATCAAATCAATTTTGTCAACGCATTCTTACTTTAAAACATGCTTTAGGCATTTTCGAAATTATAACAGTTGTTGTCTAAATTATGTGACATGCCTGTAGTTTGTCAATCTTGAATGAATAAATGAATTTGAGTGAACTTTTGTGTATGTTCAATGAAAATTTCATTAATTTCAAGATAATTTGTCAATTAGAAACTGGTTTTAACTTTTTCATTGGCCCTTCAACTAAGTTTAAAGCATGTAATTGGCTATTATCACATACTTGAACCCTGAACCACCGTTTAACCTGAGTCCCGACGAAATCGGAGGATTCTAAACCATACAAATATTTTTATATAGGTAACTGACTTTAAGGCCAGAGCTTCCGAATTGTTATGAAAATAACAAAAAGAGCTATAAGGTAAGAATAGGAATTTCGTTTCCCCCGGGATAATTAATTCACCTGACTTTGTTATTATTACCTTCGTTATGCATTTCATACTTAAGTATGTTTTTTAAAGCACAACAGTTTCTTTTTTAATTTTGATTTCAATTCAATTTAATTTATTTTTATTTGATATGTACTCCGGCCAGGCAACTGTTGTTCTTATTATTATCCTGAAAACTTGTGCTGCATAGGTATTTTTTTGATTTTTCGTCGAAATATTATTTATTATTTCTGTTTATACTTTCTCATTGTTTGACTTAATTCATCTACATTTTAAAACAATTTGATATCAAGCAAGGGTTTTATGCTTCCCCTGTTTTAAACAGAGGAATTTTTAAACTTTCGTAAAAAAACCAAATCAAATATATAGAAATATTATAAATACAATACATAATATATTATAAGTTATTTAAAAAATTAAAAAATCTAAAGTTAAAAGTTTGTCTTTGTTTTTCTCTTTACAGAGCTGTTGCCGCCTACCTTCGTGCCCTAAACCTATCGCCTAATAATGCTGTCGTCCATGGTAACCTTGCTTGTGTTTACTATGAGCAAGGACTCATCGATTTGGCCATTGACACTTATCGGCGAGCAATCGAATTGCAGCCCAACTTCCCAGACGCCTACTGCAATTTGGCTAATGCTCTCAAAGAAAAGGGACAAGTAAGTGAAAATATTAAATTTATTTGGCACCAGATAAGCTGGAAAATTGGTTGTTGAAAAAAAAGAATATATGTATATATTTAAAGAGACAAAAATACTTCTTCTTCTGGGCATGTTCAAAAGTATTTACAGGTGATAATAGAATAAAATAAAGTTCACTAAATCAACAAAAATAGCTTTGCATTGTTAGGAAAAGATATAAAGTTTTCTTGGAAATATACATGTCTTGAGATATATGAAGGTCGTTGCACAAACACAAAACGTTGTTGACATAATATTTAAAAGAATGGAAGTATGTTTTAAATTTTAAAGAAATGCTATGGAATAGTAAAGCAAGGAAAAAACTTTCAAAAGTTTTTTTCACTTAATTGATGATAACATCATAATAAGAAAAGAAGCTTAAATCAATTTTGTATACCATTAAGTCTTTGCAGGGTTTTATTTGACTTAGTTGAATTCGGTATTTTTCCTAATTTTTTATTTACTTAAAGAAAGTAAATGACCAAAAAACCACTATTTAACTTAAAAAGCTTACTAATTTGGGACCAGCTACGTTTATTAAGTTTATTAGATCCTGGGACTCTGTTTACTAGTCCAATACGAAAACAACTGGGCTTCTTCGCAAAACAAAAAAAAAATTAATAATGAATAAAGAGTTTCTTCTTACGACTGCCTTAAAAGTATTTAACAAGTTTCCCTCGTTTATATTTTTCCTACTTAAAACATTCTAGGGTCTTCTTGACTTAACTTGGCAAAAATAGGAAGAATGAGTTCTTTAAATTTGTATGTATAATTTCGTTCATAAATATGTAATTTTCGAGCAGTAACTAATTAAAATTTTTGCAATAGAGCTTAAAGAAAAAATATTTGACCAAAAAAATGTCAACCCCATATTTTTTTAATTAATTAATTATAATTCGTTAAATATTCCACTTTGAAAACAATAAATTCAATTACCCCAATCGATTTTTGGTAAACATGCAATATTCATTCTTTAGCATACCTCCAAATATATTTTCAATACCTTATCGTGTGCCTCATATTAAAATCTCATCTAACTTGTTCACTCGTGCGTTTCAGTATAGAATCACTTTATTTTTTGTAAACTCCAGGATTCATTAAAAACAATTTTCCCTCCTGTTTTATGTTTAATGTCAGGCAAAAAGAATTTTTGAACCAACATTTTAACACTATACGTTTTCTTTCAAGAAGAATATAGCATGAATATAGTACCATTAACCAATCGGTCACGAAAATGCAATTCAGGAAGTGCCCGTCTCTTTATTGAATTAAATAAAAATGTTGTTTTGAATAGTATATTTGTCTATTATATTTAAAAAAATATTTAAAAATTATTAAATAATTAACCTTAAATCAACCCAAACAACTTTTTAATAGCTTTTTATCAAACCAATCTTCAAAAATTTAAATGCAATTTCTTTTATTAATTTGTATTAATATCAATTTTTGCAGGTCAAAGAAGCTGAAGAATGTTACAATACTGCTCTTCGCCTATGTCCCAGCCATGCGGACTCTCTCAACAATTTGGCAAATATAAAACGCGAACAAGGTTATATCGAAGAAGCCACACGTCTTTATTTAAAGGCATTGGAAGTTTTCCCTGAATTCGCTGCTGCACATTCCAACTTGGCATCAGTATTGCAACAACAAGGAAAACTAAACGAGGCACTAATGCATTACAAAGAAGCGATTCGCATTCAGCCAACATTCGCCGATGCCTATTCAAATATGGGTAATACTTTGAAGGAGTTACAGGATGTCGCCGGGGCACTTCAATGCTATACCCGAGCTATACAAATAAATCCGGCTTTCGCTGACGCTCATAGTAATTTAGCGAGCATTCACAAGGACTCTGGCAATATCCCGGACGCCATTCAATCGTATCGTACGGCACTCAAATTAAAGCCTGACTTTCCCGATGCATACTGCAATCTGGCACATTGTCTTCAGATTGTATGCGATTGGACAGACTATGAGGCACGCATGAAGAAACTGGTCAGCATTGTTGCTGAACAGCTGGAGAAGAATCGTTTGCCATCAGTTCATCCTCATCATTCTATGCTGTATCCTCTGACACATGAATTCCGTAAAGCAATTGCAGCCAGACACGCTAACTTGTGCCTTGAAAAGGTTCACGTGCTTCACAAACCGCCCTACAAATTTTCCAGAGAGATACATGGTCGCCTTAAAGTTGGCTATGTGAGCAGTGATTTTGGCAATCATCCAACTTCTCATTTGATGCAATCTGTCCCCGGCCTGCATGATCGATTGCGCGTTGAGATCTTCTGCTATGCTCTCAGTGCAGATGACGGAACCACATTCCGTGGTAAGATCTTGAGCGAAGCAGAGCATTTCGTCGATTTGTCTTTGATAACATGCAATGGTAAGGCTGCAGACCGCATTTACGCCGATGGAATTCACATTTTGGTCAACATGAACGGTTACACAAAGGGTGCTCGCAATGAAATCTTTGCCCTACGCCCAGCTCCAGTGCAAGTTATGTGGCTGGGATATCCAGGCACCAGTGGAGCTTCGTTCATGGATTATATAATTACAGATTCAGTGACCAGTCCAATGAAGCTGGCGGGACAATACAGTGAAAAGTTGGCCTACATGCCATACACATACTTCATTGGGGACCACAAACAAATGTTCCCACATCTGAAAGAACGACTTATTGTTAGCGACATGCAGGGTGGATCAGGTGCTGGAATCGCTGACAACGTTGCCGTTATTAATGCAACCGATTTGTCTCCCTTGGTCGAGAATACTGATGTCAAGGAAATTCGTGAAGTGATCAATGCACAAAAACCAATGGAAATTTCCTTGAAAGTAGCAGAGCTACCAAATACTACACAAATAGTTTCGATGATAGCCCAAGGTCAAGTGCAGACATCACTGAATGGAGTTGTCGTACAGAACGGATTGGCTACCACACAGACAAACAACAAAGCAGCAACTGGGGAGGAAGTTCCACAAAATATTGTTATAACTACGAGACGCCAGTACCTCCTGCCCGACGAGGCCATAGTGTACTGCAATTTCAATCAGTTGTACAAGATCGATCCATTGACATTGCAATCGTGGGTCTATGTACTGAAACATGTGCCAAATTCAGTGTTGTGGCTGTTGCGTTTCCCAGCTGTAGGCGAACAAAATATCAAAAAGACAGTCGAGGATCAGGGTATGATAATCTGCTTTTTTTTTGTTCTTCTTTCTGGCGTGTATTAACTAGTTTTTTTTGTTTTTCAGGAGTATCTTCTGATCGAGTAATTTTCTCAAATGTAGCAGCTAAAGAGGAACACGTTCGACGTGGTCAATTGGCTGATGTATGTCTAGATACACCACTTTGTAACGGTCACACAACATCTATGGATGTCCTTTGGACGGGAACTCCAGTCGTGACACTTCCAGGAGAAACACTAGCTTCAAGGTAAACATAAAAAATAATACTTTTTTATGATTATATTTAACGTAGATAAATATTTTCAGAGTTGCAGCATCGCAATTGGCAACACTCGGCTGTCCCGAGTTAATTGCTCGTACTCGTCACGAATACCAAGAGATTGCAATCCGACTTGGCACTGATCGAGAATATCTTAAGACAATGCGTGCCAAAGTGTGGGAGGCGCGTGTGGAGAGTCCGTTGTTCGATTGCTCGCAATATGCGAAAGGTTTAGAGATGCTCTTCTCACGGATGTGGGACCGATTTTCAATTGGCGAAGAGCCCGATCATATTTCCGCCATTGATAAAAAATAAATCAAAATCATAATACAGTGCGACATAATAATGAAAGTTATAAAAATAAAAATTGTTAATTATTCACGACTTCCCGTTCCACATTTCAAACATTATGCAGATCAGATCATTTTTGTCATCATCTTATTCCCGTGTGATCATGAATTATTATAATTTGTTGATGCAGCCACTTGAGACCAGAGACCATCAGTCACCCTCATCAGTGACTCATAATTTTATAATTTAATTTTTTTTTTATTATTATTTACAAATACACACTTTAAATGTGGATTAAAAATATATTGTTTAGCCTTAATAATTGACATCCAAAAATATAATTCAAATTCAGTTAACATTTTTATTAGTTTAAGGTAGTTGTAGAATTTTTCTTTCTTATTTCGTATATAAAAAAAAAGTTTGTATCTTGTAAAATCACTAACAAAACAAACAATAAGTCCAATTCTGCTATTCATTTAACGAAAAAAATTACTCCGTCGATTCTTCGTTTCGATTTTTCTTTCCATCGAGTTCACTTCATTGCCACAAAATATTTCTATGTTTCCAGGGAGCTATAACTTTTTGTTGACAATAATGGATAACAGAATACAAACGTTCCCCTGACGCACAGTACACATATTATCAAAGGTAATATACCATTAGCGTTTTCATTTTTGTTCAGTTCTACGCATCTGTAAAAATCAACGAAAATGGCGGATCCAGTGACCCTTGTCTAATTTCAATAATTTGATGTTGTTTCTAATAATACGGTGAGTAGTTCTTTTGGGCACTCGGAACAGCTATTTTAAATTTCTGACACGTCCAACTTTGACAACCTGCGCAATATATTACCTTAGTTTTGTGTACTGTGCCCCTGACGTATAGCAGAATAAGGCGCGATGAATTAATTTAAAAGGATTTTACTTCGTATTAATTTCTATAAATTATTTTGTATTAAACAAATCATAAATAAAATTATTTTTTTTTAAAGCATTCGTTCGACGAATACTTTTATATGAGTTAAGCAGAACTATTAATTGCTTTTTGTATATAAATGAGTTTTTAATCACGTATACATTTTTGATTTTTTTTCAGAAATAAACAGAAGATTTCATAGTTTTAAAGATTTTAATAACCAAATTATCAATAAATTAGTAAAATTAATAATTGATTTTCTCTGTCGGAGTTATTTATCCAATATATTTTGATTTTTATTTTTATTTTGCAACTTATCCTTTTAAAAATTACTTTTAGGGGAAACCTCAAATAATTAGTACTAAACGGATATGAGTAACAATTATATTTATTAGGTATATTATTATACATACTTATTATATTGTAAATGTTAATTTGATGAAATGAAAACAAAAAAAATATACAACAAAAAATAAGGGAATTCATTGTTTTTTCTTAACATTTCAGAACTATTGAATAAAGTTGCCATCCCCCACTACAAAAATGGGCGCAATGCTTTGGATTTTCTTTGGGCAATGTGAGAACTTATTTTTATAAGACTGATTTTACACAAATTTATGTCTTAACTCTCATATACCCGATATGAGAGTTAAGCCATGGTGGATTTAAACCTTACTTCTAGTGGATAGAATCCAGAATTTAGAGCTTATAAGCTGATAGGTTAAGATTACATTACATTTGATTTTTTTGGAAATTTATTCCGGTGGAAATTCTAGGCAACAGAGCAATTGGCGAGGTAATAAAATATTCGTAAGGAAACGAAATTCTTCTCGAGATCCCTGATAAGACCCATCACGACTCGCAAGAAAAATTTGGCGACTATCAGACGCCAAAAATTTCGTAAATTTAAATGTCGCTCTATAACCTTAGCGAACGTTCGCTGTTGTCTTTCCAGATCGCTCGATGTCGAACTGTAATTCTGGCTGACTTTGAACAAAATCGCACCCACGATTCATAAAAGGACTCATGAGTAATACATACGAAATAACCATACAGGAACAGGTCTACTTATCATCTATTGAAAACCAAAATTTATACATGCACGCAATCAAGGCTGGTGTTACCTGAAAAAACTTTAATATCAAAATCCAAATCTTACATCGGAATAACGAATAAGTAATTTCCATAATCCTTTAAAATTTATATATTTAAACCTATCCCATAAAAATAAATAGTTTATTTTCTTGAAAATCTGGTTCTCAAAAATTCTCTATAAAATAAAAAATATGTACGACTGGAACTTTGGCTCATGCGGTTAACAGCTATAATGGGCCTACAATTTAACGAAATGAAAAGGTCGAAAAGTACTAAAAAAATGGAATTTTTGAAGTTATTGTAATTGGTCTGATTTGTCGAATCGAAAATTTTGACGTATCTCACCGTTTCGAAAAGTTTCCCAATAATCCGAATCCATCGTTTCTAGAGGGATGTCTGTATGTGTCTGTGCACGTACGTTGATGATACATTTTTTCGTTCACGGTATCTTTAGAACGAAAAAAGATATCGACTTCGAATAAATTTTATTTTACAGATACATAACGTCATAAAGTGTAGAAAAGGTTTTCAAAAAAATTCAATGAGTCGTTTTCTTACTACAGCAATTGAAAAAAAAAATTGTGAAATATCATCCCGAGAACAAGAAATGCCATCGACTTTACCTTAATTTTACTCTACACATAATGACGTCACGAAGAATTAGAAAGAATTAAAAATAAAATCAACGGAAATTTTTTGTTTAATAAAAAAAAAACATGCTAAAATAAATGAAAACGAACAATGATGACTTCGGGCTAATTTGATTCTATACACAATGCCGCATTTGATTACTAATATGACTTTTAAAAAAATTATATTGATAGTTTTTTTTAAAGCAAAAACAAATACTACTTGAGAACAAACACTGATTTCGAAACCGGGTTAATTTTATTCTACATACAATTACGTAGTCAATAGCTGATAAAATTTGTAGAAACATTCAATTGATTGTTCTTTTAAAGCAACACAAATCGCAGAACAAAACTACTAAAAATTGTTAAAAAATGTTTTTCGGCTCAAATATCTCGCAAACAAACAATACTAATTATTTGGAGTCTATAAGGAACATATACCTATACAAACATCGATTTTAGATAGATGTCTAAAAACCGAACTTACCTATAGATGCAGCCAATCCTCAATGACATCGTTGAAATCAATATCTCCAGAAATTTTTCTCTCAAATGATAAAACGGAGAGATTGACTAGATGTTCTTGGGTCATAGTAAATCGAAGGTAATTTTTTTAAGTTTCAATTTTGAAATGCTCCTTTCGCATGATGCCTCGGAGACACCACTCATATGTATATTTCTTAAAATATACATACATTTATTCTAAACATATAGTGTTCGAATAAGTCCACCAGTGGCACCCAGCCTCTTTTTAATTTTTTTTAGGTTAAAAAATAAATATTTTTAGATTGTTAAATGCAATGGCGCAAAATTTTAAACGATTAAGTACGATGTTAAAGCCATTTTATCATACTAAAAAAGGCTTTAACATCGTACTAAATCGTTTAAAATTTTGCGCTAATATTGTTAAAGATGATCACATGTGAAGAAACTAGCCATCACTCGGTTTCAAAAAGGCGCGTATTAGGGTCTAGGGTACACGAAGTAGACGTAGCGTTAATTGAAAAAAATAAATTGAACAATTCCAGATTTTTTTTATTCATAAATAAAAATCAAATAGAATAAAGATTATAAATATTTTTAGATTCTTAAAAGGTAAATATCATAAGATTGTTTAATATATAATACAACTTTTTTAAAATGAATATAAAAACACTTTAGTATAAAACAATTGTATCTACGGGCTGAAAAACAAAAACAGACAAAACAAACATGAATACGAATAATGTGACAAAATGTATCTAAAGGAGTTTAAATTCAAAAAATTTTGTATAGTTTTTTTTTGTATGATGCACAAAGTAGCCAGTGTATTATAATAAATATCTCTCGGATTTGTTTAATGGAATGAATTTGGTGCGTATTGGCAATTGAATATTAGCTATAAATTTAAACGTTAACTAGCTCGAAACCTATAGTCAGGATTATTGACATGAGTTCTGCACTTATACGAGCACAACTCAATCCCTCAATGAGTCATGCTTCTTAGCTCGTTTTTATCATCGAAGGTGCAGATTAGTCGCAAATTCACTTTTTTTGTCAACAAGTTTCTTTTTTATCTTTTGATTGACGAAAAGATAAACAATTATCACAAAAGTGCATTTGCAAATGATCTTAAAAGCAAACTGCAAGTTTTTTTTTTGTTAAAAAGCGCAAATAGGAATTTGAACTGCATTTTTCTGTGCAGTTTTCTCGTCAGAAAAACATATGTGCACTGCAGCTGTGCAGTAAAAAAAAATTCCTTGCGTTCGAGAACATATCCGAATGGGTATCTAATATCTATCTATCTCAAAAAGAGATGACGTTCTAGTTCGAAAACGGCAAATGCGCTGGCAAAAAAATCATTTTCGAAAAAGTCAAATATGAGCAAAGTTTTTGTAGAGATGATCACTCCATTTGTAGGTAAATTGTTTCAACAGATAAGTTTGATCGAAAATGTCGAAACGTATAAAGGCAGTGTAAAATTATTCAAAAGAAAAAACTCCCAAAGATCTTTTGAACGCCAAAGAATACAAAGCATTTAAGAGAAAACAAACAGCTCCAGAATTTCAATATGTATGTATGTTCATATGTATGCATGTATAATCGAACCAAAACAATTTTAAGGAATGTAAAGAATAGAAACAAATGATATTCGAACAGAAATAGAACCAAAATCAATAATTTTCCAGAACTGTTGTCAAATGGATGTATTTTCTTAGTCTCCAAAGGATTTATCCTACCGTTAAATTATGTAGATCAATGTTTTCATGTTTGAGTTGTTTAGTTTTCATATAAGTTTTGTTTTAAAATTATGTTGCGATATTAAAAGTTCGGTATTCATTAAAATATTGACTATTGTTCGGTTGCCTAATTATTTTTAAAGCTCAAGAAATTTAAAGTAACAAAGTAAAGCTCTTAAGTTAATAACTTAAATTATAACAGTTCAGAAAAAGCTTTAACCGTACATTTTAGTTTTTTAGTTTTTTTTTTTTTTTTGGCATTCAAATCACAAGATTTCAAAACAATATTTAATTTTAAAAATCGACAAATATTTTCTTATTGATAAATATATAAAATTTATGCAGCACATTGAATTTCATTTAGATTAAAATGAAAATGCTCTTACATAATTCATAATGTAGATAAACTGTAAATTTTAATTATTGCGTTATTTTTTAATATCATGTAAACCGTTTATATTTTAATTAATAAATATAAAATTTGTTTATTTTTTTTTTTTTATTCGGGTGAAATGAATAAGGATACATGCTCTACTTGTATTTTTAAATTTATCGTATGGCTTCAAAGAACAAGATCTGGAAATCAATACTATTAGATTGATTTGGTCCTAACTATACATCAAAGTAAACGGAAATGCAAAAGAATGATTCCTTTTTAAACTTGTTTATGAAAGGTCTAAGAAAATTATCAAACACAAATTGGTTCAATTGAATAAGGAAGTTTGTTTGGTGATGGTTTGTTTGGTGGTGGTGGTTTAATAAATTGTGTTATCAATTGATTGGATAGCGAATAAGACCTAAAGAAAAGGCATAATAAATACACCAAATTCACTGTTGAGCTGCGGGTTGTGCGTTTATCGTTTTTAGAAATTGTTATCCTACTTGGCTTTAAAATTAAAACGAACTGATTTTATACTGTTACAGCAACAATACATTTTGTATTGATAAACGAGATTTTGTAGAAGAAATTCATTAGAAATTTAACGCATAACTGTCAAAAATGTTTACTTAACACAATGTGTCGAGCTGCAGCAACGGCCGTTACATTTTATCAAAAAATCTGTATGAATTGGAACGGATTGGAGATCCTTCTTGCTATTAAATTACTCCTAGTCGCATCGAAAAAATGAAAATAAATGTTTGCAACAGCAACAATACTTGGACCCTATTGAAATGGAATCGTTAAGTGAAAGAATAGTACAAACGCTAAATTATATTTATAAGAAGAGCAGATGTAACTTCATATTTTTTGGCAATTCAATTAATCTAAATTTGCATGTTTTATCTGCTAAAAGAAATTACCGCTTTTCCAAATCCATTTCTTTTGACAGGATACATTTACTACGTAACAAATGTATACTAGATTTTCTTTTTATTTGTATGTTCTTATGATAACATGGGCTAAGATAAAAATAAATAACAAAAATAAGTGGGAGAAGTTGTGCCCTTATTCATTCGACCCGTCTCTTTATAGAATTCCATTATTTACTTTATGTCTATAAAATTTTGTTATAATATTTTTTTTTAAAGATTAATTATGTCAGCAAGGAAAATGCTTTCTCATATAGAATAACAGTAAAAAATAAGAAATGCTAATTAATATGTTGAATAGAGGAAGAAACCCATTAAAATTTTTAGAGGACTATTTTATCATGTGAATATAAAGCATGACTATGGTTGAACCACTTTGACTTTGCGCTCGATTTCAGCCCTACACATAGGACAAATATCAACTTTAAGCTGACAAGTAAGGCAACAGCACATATGGCCACATGGAAGGAATATAACACGCACCTGAAAATACAAATGTTTTAAATTAAAAAAAAAATTACAATACTCAACTAATGAATGCAAACATACATATTCTTCCATGCAAATGACACATTCCGATGCATTTGCCATTGCATCAGATTCCGTAGAATATTCACGAACCTTGACTTTCGAAGTAGATGGTACATTATCACCTTCTAATGCTTCTTCTCCTTCCTCAACTGGCGGTGCGGAAGCTTCACGATCACCACTACATCCGGCAACATAACTGTCCCGAATATATTCCTCAATCGACCGCAAAATCAATCGTCGTTCTCGATCATCTCGAATTCCCGCTTCTTCTAGGTCTTGATCGGAGATTTTTTCTAAAAATAAATCATGATTCAACAGTAGTTTCTGCAGGAATGGCAAACAATGTATAACTCCGTTAACGAGGAAGTTATAACCCAGAAGCGGATCAATATTGGCTGCCTTCGATGTAAACTCAATCGGACGCGAATCTAATAATCTCTGATACTGCAACAACCAGTAGTCTTGTTCTTCTTCTGACTTTTGAGCTTCCATTGATTTCAGTGTGTCACATAATTTAGCACGTCGTGATTCTTGTTGGTCAAGAAGATCAGTTAAAATATATGTAAGACGCATTCTCTTATCTGCCAATTCATTAATCTGTTCGGTATTGAAGTATTTCTTACGTTCGATCTCGAATTGAGTCATACTAGCCAATTGAACCTCCACTATACGCAGCTGTTCAACAAGACCCCAAGATCGAGCATCGTTTTGTGCCATTAGTGCAATGACTGCTTGTTTTTGAAGCTCTTCATCTTCACAGATTCTATTCACAACATCAATGCGATTCTTTTCATAGTTACGATAAAATGCATTTAATTGAGCAGACGTAGCGTTTTCTTGCTCTAAAATATTAAAAGATGTAGCATCGCGTTTATTTTGATAAGATTGAATTTTAAACTCTTCTTCGCGCAGAGTTTCCATCATAGTGGAGAGAATTTCTTGCTTACGAAGCTCGGAATGTTCAAGGTGAATCTGTAAGTAAAGTTTAATTAGGGACTATTTAATTTAATGGTATGTAACCGCAAACTTACATTTTCAAGAAGTCGTTGTTCTTCGATTAGCTCTTTTTCTAACAGTTGACTATCAGCTTTATTCTTTGCGACTAGGAAATGATCTATAACTAAATTTGCATTTTCTTCAGCTACAATGAAAAAAAAAAAAAAAAAAAAACAATTAGACGTTCTAATATATCGATGCATATTCTTACCATTTAATATGTCTTTTATTAGTTGATTGCGTTCGTTGTCTTTTTGTTGATGTAGTTTATTTACTAAATTTTCAGTTTCATTTTGTTGTAAAAGGACCGCTTTCAAAATCTATAAAACATCTAAAATATTCAAATGTTCATAATTCAATTTTGCTTATAATTACCTCTTGTTTTTGTTGCTGTTGTCGTCGTTGAATTTGTTCCAAAAGTGCCTGTGGAGATAAAACATATACATATTCGTAAATTGAACTACTTTGCTAATAAGTTAGATCCTACATTTTCATTTCCGTAACCACTTTCCTCGTTATGCTGACATTTAGGTTGATTGGTTCGATGTGTTTCATTATGATTATTTTCATTTAATTGAGAATTTAAGGCCTTTAAAACAAATATATTATTAAAATATCATAAAGATCAATTTAAACATAAAAATATGACTTTGAAGTAAATATTGAATGGTAGGTAATGTCGTAATAGAAAAATTGATGCAGACTCTTATCTTACTTATTTGAATAAGAGTTTGGACCAGTTGATTTTTTTATATTAAAACTGGTGAATTTTGAATGAAGTGCGATCTGCTGAACATTTTGTTACATCCTTCCTCTGTTGAGTCAACAAACCGGTTCTTACAAGTGTCAGGAAAATAACCGAATTCATAAAAACATTAATTAAATAAAAACGCAGAACACCGAATTATAGTTCTTCTTGACCATGTTTATTGTTCGACTTCTTCTTAACGACTATATTTTTGAATCGCCTATTGAAAAAGGACAAATAGAATGCACAATGCACAATGAAAAGGACATATAAAGGAAAAACTGGGTAAAATAGTTACAGGGATGGGAGTTAGGGAAAAATGCAGGGATGACAGCTCGGCCCTTCCTGACTTAACTCGTCCCGAGTTCTTCTGGGCTATTGACGTCATCTTCTTCATCAGATTCATACTCATCGATTTCCGGATACAATGCACACCATGGCTTTAATTTATCACTGCTTGCTATAGTACTAAATCTTCGCTGATTCAATCTCGTACCGTCGATATCTTCAACAACATATCGGTCGAATCGAAGGACTTTGGCTATCATGTATGGTCCTTTGTATTTATTTTCGAGTTTTCGTGATTCGCCTGTGCTCGGAATCGCACTTTCGATCAATACCAGATCTCCTTCTTTATATGCGTGCGGCTTTTTGTATTTAGCATTAAAACGAATCTTCCATTTCTCTCGTGCTTTCTCGATATTGTCGATAGCTTCTTCCCGTCTAACAGCGATTGGAGGTTTCTCGAAGTTAATGTCGTCATCGTGTAGTGCTGCTAATAATTTATTACCACCAATATCTCGTAAGGGAAAATCGTAAACAAGTTCAAGGGGCGAATACTTTGTTGTCGTGTTGATTCTAGTATTAATAGTCCATTGGATTCCACGTAGCTCGGAGTCCCAATTCTTCGCATCACTCGATGATGTTCTGAGGTACGCCAAAATACTCTGGTTTACTCGTTCGGCAAGCCCATTTGCTCTCGGAGTTCTCACGGCTACTTTAATGTGTTTAATAACGTTCTCGTCACAGAATTCTTCGAACATAGCTGAGGTGAATGCCGTTCCTCGGTCGGTGACTATGGTTTTCGGTGCACCAAAGTTCAACGTCAGTTGGTTCATAGCTTCAATCACAGGTTTGCTCTTGGTTGACTTCACTGCAACTAGAATAGAGTATCTTGTTAACGCATCTACTATAACAAGAATGTGTTCGTTTCCTCGACGACTTCTAATAAACGGTCCCAAATGATCCAGATGTAATATTTCAAAGGGCGTTCTCGGAATGTACATCCCATATAATTGACATTCTTTTTGCTTCGGTTCACGGCTGAAGCAGCATTCGATGCATGACTTTACAAATCCCTTCACGAAGTTACGAATTCTGGGAAACCAAAAATGTTGAGCGATTCGTTTTATGGTTCCATCAACACCAGGGTGTCCAACGTCATCATGGCAAAGTTTGACGATTCGCCATCTCACACCACGAGGAATCACCAGCAAAAGTTTGTTTTCATCATTCTTCTTAAAAAGTCGATTGGATTTAATTTCATATTCGGAAAGATATTTTGCTCTTTGACTCGAAACTATATTTCCTTTCATTATTTCCATTATTTGCAGTAATTTCTGATCTTGCTTCTGCATCGTCCATAACCAGTCATCTGCAGAGGCTTGAATAGTCATGATGCAAGCACCAACATCTTCAGGTTCTTTGGAAGCTTCTACCGGAGCACGGCTCATTGCATCAACATGCTTCATAGATTCTCCAGGTCGATGTATAATATCAAAATCGTATTCAAGTAGTTTCAAAAACCAGCGAGCTATTCGTGGAATAAGGGGCTTGGTCGACTTTAAGCTTGAAATGGCGGAACAGTCCGTGACTATTGTGAAGTGTTTTCCAAGCACATACATACGAAATCGTTCACAAGCTTCGACTACGGCCATAACTTCCAGCTCATAACTATGAAACTGACTTTCGGATTCACTACATGCTCGGCTGAAATACGCTACAGCTTCTAAGTCTTCATGTTTGCCTTTCTGTAGAAGTACTGCTGCTAGACCTACGCTACTAGCATCGGTATGAATTTGGTGTTCTTTGCGTACATCGTAGATTTTCAAAACTGGTTCCTCAATAAGTATCTTTACTAGCTGTCGAAACGCACCGTCACAATCGGCTGACCACTTGAACTCGGCGTCCTTTCTCGTTAGACGCGTCAAAGGCACAGCAATGTGAGCGTAATTAGCCACAAATTTACGGAAAAATCCAGTGAGACCCAGAAATCTTCTTATTTCAGTCGCATTCGTTGGGACAGGGTATTCTCGAATAGCATTCGTTTTGTTCTGCCCTGGTTTCACACCATTCGCATCAAGTTCATGTCCAAGGAATTTAATATTGTTCTTCATGAAAGAACATTTTGATAATCGCAACGTTAGGCCCTCCTTTCGGATCACATTTAAAAATTCTGCGAGGTTTTCGAGACCCTCTTCAAACGTATCGGATGCAGACCCGATTTCATCAACATAAATAGAAACTTTGCTCTTTAACTGTTCTTTAATTCTCTGCATCATTTCTTGAAACGTTGATGGAGCATTTCTGAGCCCAAACGGCATTCTATTAAACTCGAAATGTCCATCTCTGGTAACAAATCCAGTGTACTTTTTGCATTCTTCTTCGATTTCAATCTGATAATAACCGGACATCATGTCTAATGTATTGAAAAATGTCTTACCTGCCATAGCTACTAGGACTTCTTCGACGGTGGGCATTGACCATGGACGTTTTTCCGTTATTGCATTTAATTCGCGATAGTCGACGCACAATCGTTCCTCACCGTTGGATTTTCGGACAAGCACTATGGGGGACGCGTAAGAGGAAGATGCCGGACGGATGATATTTAACGAGAGCAGTTCTTGAATTATACGATTCACTATTTGTTGCTTTGGGAATGGGGTAGAGTACGGTTTCTTTTCTATTGGTTTATCCGACGTAAGCTTTATGTTCATTTTGACCGACGCGCACTTTCCAAGTTCTTTGAGGTTTTCACCAAAACATCCAGCAAACGAATTTAAAAGAACGATCAATTTATGTTTTTCATCAGCCGAGAGATGATCACCAACATCGATTTTATTAATATCCAATGCAACTACCTCACATTGTCCGTTTTCGATCACGACACGACCTTTACACAAGATATCTGTTCCGATAATGGCATCGTAATTCATTATTTCATCGTCGACGACCATAAGTTCACCTTTAAAATCACAACCGTCAATAGTAATTGGAATTTTTAACATTTCGCGACACTGAAATTCTCCTCCTGCAAACCCGAATAGCTTTTCATTACAGGGAATCATAAAGTTTTCAAAATTAATGGCCAACCTTCTAGGTATTAACGAAAAACTACTGCCAGAATCGATTAAGGCTAAACATTTCATATCTTTGATGTAGATTTCTTTCAACGTTTCTTGTCGCAAACGATTCGCGATGGAATTAACCGGGGCTCTATTAAGTAAGGGACAGTTTCGTGTTTCATGATTTGTTGTCGAGCACTTTTCGCAACGAGGCTTCCTTTGCACTTGTGGGCAGTGTCTAGACATATGACCGCGTTCGCGACAGTTGTAACACACAGGACCTAAATTTTCTCGCGGTTGTCCTACTACTTGCGTTTGGAAAACTGGAGCATGGTATGGTGTATTTACATGAGAACCTTCGCTCGCGCATACCCGGTTGAGTGTTTTTAACAAATCAGAACAATTTGGGAACGAATAGGCCGAAAGCATTCTACGCAATCCGTGATCTTGAATTCCATTTATTACATAGCTAATAATCGCATTATCATCAAGACACCCGCGACGACCGATAGACAGTACTCTATAATAAAATTCGATTAATGTTTCACCTTTCATTATGTGCATCTGCATCATCTGCCTATGAATATCGGCTGTATTTAAAATAAACGGAAAATCTAAGAAAAATGCGGTTACAAAATCTGACCAATTATGGAAAACGTTTTGAGAATCAATCCACATTTTTGCGGCACCTTTCATCTTGGTTTGCACTGCAAATAAAACCGACATTTCTGACCATTGATATGCGTTTTTCAATTGTTCAACACGTTCGATAAATTGTACCGACGACAGATTTCCATTGCACGGATCAAAATCTGGTATAACGTATAACAGTTCGCGAATATTATTATTTTGCACTACTGGCAACTCCGATCCATTTACTATCTGTTCGTTGTTTTGATTATTGTTTTCTCTTTCGAATACGATCATATCATTCTCGCGTCTGTTCACACCACTTGACGATTGAGGGACAGATATAGTTTCGTTAGACAGAACGTTAGTTGTCAATGTATTAGTGTTACTAAGCGAGGTCGAATAATGTGTTTGTATTTGTGTCGTCAACATACCGACGGATTGTGCTTGTGTAGACACGTTGCTACGCAAATCCGTTAAATTAATTCTCGAAGAAGTGACTGGATTGGCACGTACACCATCTGAATTGGAACTATTTTGTGCAGATATTATAGCTTGAATCTCCTTCGTCAGCCGAGCGTTCTCATTATGACTTTGGGACGTCAGACTGATGACGGTAGTAAGTTGTTGGGTTAGCAATTCCAATGACCGATGGAGCGTTGCTACGTCGTCCCTTAATTTACCTACCTCATCCTCACGATCTGTTACCTCGTCATCTTCGCTTGCTGTAATTGATTCGGCTACCTTCTGCAGTTCCGCGAACTCGAATTTGTCAAGACGTGCAATTAATTCATTCTTGCTACCCGTCGTCTTTTCATTTAATTGTCTCAAAATTTCTTTTAACTCTTTCACGGTCAAATCTCTAAGCGTCGTGAAATTCATTTTTACTACCGATTTATTAGGTCTTTAAAAATTTATCTGATTCTTTATCTTTACACTGTTTTTAGATCTTTACACTGTTCAAGATCCCACTTCTGAAATTTGTCAGGAAAATAACCGAATTCATAAAAACATTAATTAAATAAAAACGCAGAACACCGAATTATAGTTCTTCTTGACCATGTTTATTGTTCGACTTCTTCTTAACGACTATATTTTTGAATCGCCTATTGAAAAAGGACAAATAGAATGCACAATGCACAATGAAAAGGACATATAAAGGAAAAACTGGGTAAAATAGTTACAGGGATGGGAGTTAGGGAAAAATGCAGGGATGACACAAGTGATATTTGATAAGTTCAACGAAGTAATGCTTAATATAAGTCTTCTCCAAGAGCACTATTGATCACAAAAATTAGCCATAGAAATCTTCTTTTTAGTAATAATCCCCACGGAGGAACACTTGAAGCGTTAGCACTGTCCTAAAATTTAAAATCTAAAACATAAACCAAACATTTGCTTACATCTTCTGGCTTTTTTTGTCTGTTTGACATTTCATTTGGAACTTCGGTCGATCGCTCGCCTGTAGCTAAAAAACGCATAATGTTCTCTGTGCCACCTGCAATAATTTCCAGCGAAGGCCATTCTATAGTTTCCTGGTCCAATATCAAATCACAAAGTATATCACAAGTAGCCAGTGTAGTTGGGAGCTGACGTAAGTTATTATTTCCGCTTATATTTAAAATCTTCAAATTAGGCATGCAACTTAGCTCACTAATTGATTGTAAATTATTGTTCGATACATCGAGATGTTCAAGGTATCTGAGACTATTAATAGATTGCGGTAGTTTTACAAGATGATTGTTTGATATTAAAAGTTCCTGTAAATAAGAAATAAATCATTAAATCACTACCAAATGTTGTTTTTGCTTAGTGTACCTAAGTCTACTGAATTAAGATTTTTACTTTCAAAAAAGAATTATTTGGTTTTAAACTTCCTTTCCAATTTTTTTTTTTTTTTTTTAGAACAAATTTTAAGTTTGAGATTTCAGAAAAGGTATTTTTCGAAAGATTTTTTCGACCTTGCACATATTATTCAAAATTAAGTTTACAAAAAGAGGATGGGCTGTACTAATGATGTAATTTATACTTCAGACCTTAAGTCTAGTACGCAGCTGAAGCGAAACGAAAATTTTATGTGGTCTCTAAATCGATAGCGAAAACGTAAACGATGGAGAGTTTTATCAGATGATGCGATACGAAATTCGTCAGTGGTATCCAACACTATTATAAAATCCTAACGGAAACCACAACGCAAAAATACCCATTGAACGTGTGACTAATTGCCAAACAAAAAAATAAAAAAAAGCTACAATATTTTTCAAAAATGAGAACGAAATTATTCGTTTATGATTTAGTTGTTTCAATTTTTGTATGGAAATTTTCGTTTTGCTTCAGCTGCGTACTTTGCCTTAAGGAACCAAAAAAAAAACATTCATTGCGATTCAAAATTTTCTTGATCAAGATGGTTTGAAGGTACTTAAGACAAAAAATAAAATAACTTTAGAAACTAATGTCAGGAAAATAACCGAATTCATAAAAACATTAATTAAATAAAACGCAGAACACCGAATTATAGTTCTTCTTGACCATGTTTATTGTTCGACTTCTTCTTAACGACTATATTTTTGAATCGCCTATTGAAAAAGGACAAATAGAATGCACAATGCACAATGAAAAGGACATATAAAGGAAAAACTGGGTAAAATAGTTACAGGGATGGGAGTTAGGGAAAAATGCAGGGATGACAGCTCGGCCCTTCCTGACTTAACTCGTCCCGAGTTCTTCTGGGCTATTGACGTCATCTTCTTCATCAGATTCATACTCATCGATTTCCGGATACAATGCACACCATGGCTTTAATTTATCACTGCTTGCTATAGTACTAAATCTTCGCTGATTCAATCTCGTACCGTCGATATCTTCAACAACATATCGGTCGAATCGAAGGACTTTGGCTATCATGTATGGTCCTTTGTATTTATTTTCGAGTTTTCGTGATTCGCCTGTGCTCGGAATCGCACTTTCGATCAATACCAGATCTCCTTCTTTATATGCGTGCGGCTTTTTGTATTTAGCATTAAAACGAAACTTCCATTTCTCTCGTGCTTTCTGTAGAAGTACTGCTGCTAGACCTACGCTACTAGCATCGGTATGAATTTGGTGTTCTTTGCGTACATCGTAGATTTTCAAAACTGGTTCCTCAATAAGTATCTTTACTAGCTGTCGAAACGCACCGTCACAATCGGCTGACCACTTGAACTCGGCGTCCTTTCTCGTTAGACGCGTCAAAGGCACAGCAATGTGAGCGTAATTAGCCACAAATTTACGGAAAAATCCAGTGAGACCCAGAAATCTTCTTATTTCAGTCGCATTCGTTGGGACAGGGTATTCTCGAATAGCATTCGTTTTGTTCTGCCCTGGTTTCACACCATTCGCATCAAGTTCATGTCCAAGGAATTTAATATTGTTCTTCATGAAAGAACATTTTGATAATCGCAACGTTAGGCCCTCCTTTCGGATCACATTTAAAAATTCTGCGAGGTTTTCGAGACCCTCTTCAAACGTATTGGATGCAGACCCGATTTCATCAACATAAATAGAAACTTTGCTCTTTAACTGTTCTTTTATTCTCTGCATCATTTCTTGAAACGTTGATGGAGCATTTCTGAGCCCAAACGGCATTCTATTAAACTCGAAATGTCCATCTCTGGTAACAAATCCAGTGTACTTTTTGCATTCTTCTTCGATTTCAATCTGATAATAACCGGACATCATGTCTAATGTATTGAAAAATGTCTTACCTGCCATAGCTACTAGGACTTCTTCGACGGTGGGCATTGACCATGGACGTTTTTCCGTTATTGCATTTAATTCGCGATAGTCGACGCACAATCGTTCCTCACCGTTGGATTTTCGGACAAGCACTATGGGGGACGCGTAAGAGGAAGATGCCGGACGGATGATATTTAACGAGAGCAGTTCTTGAATTATACGATTCACTATTTGTTGCTTTGGGAATGGGGTAGAGTACGGTTTCTTTTCTATTGGTTTATCCGACGTAAGCTTTATGTTCATTTTGACCGACGCGCACTTTCCAAGTTCTTTGAGGTTTTCACCAAAACATCCAGCAAACGAATTTAAAAGAACGATCAATTTATGTTTTTCATCAGCCGAGAGATGATCACCAACATCGATTTTATTAATATCCAATGCAACTACCTCACATTGTCCGTTTTCGATCACGACACGACCTTTACACAAGATATCTGTTCCGATAATGGCATCGTAATTCATTATTTCATCGTCGACGACCATAAGTTCACCTTTAAAATCACAACCGTCAATAGTAATTGGAATTTTTAACATTTCGCGACACTGAAATTCTCCTCCTGCAAACCCGAATAGCTTTTCATTACAGGGAATCATAAAGTTTTCAAAATTAACGGCCAACCTTCTAGGTATTAACGAAAAACTACTGCCAGAATCGATTAAGGCTAAACATTTCATATCTTTGATGTAGATTTCTTTCAACGTTTCTTGTCGCACACGATTCGCGATGGAATTAACCGGGGCTCTATTAAGTAAGGGACAGTTTCGTGTTTCATGATTTGTTGTCGAGCACTTTTCGCAACGAGGCTTCTTTTGCACTTGTGGGCAGTGTCTAGACATATGACCGCGTTCGCGACAGTTGTAACACACAGGACCTAAATTTTCTCGCGGTTGTCCTACTACTTGCGTTTGGAAAACTGGAGCATGGTATGGTGTATTTACATGAGAACCTTCGCTCGCGCATACCCGGTTGAGTGTTTTTAACAAATCAGAACAATTTGGGAACGAATAGGCCGAAAGCATTCTACGCAATCCGTGATCTTGAATTCCATTTATTACATAGCTAATAATCGCATTATCATCAAGACACCCGCGACGACCGATAGACAGTACTCTATAATAAAATTCGATTAATGTTTCACCTTTCATTATGTGCATCTGCATCATCTGCCTATGAATATCGGCTGTATTTAAAATAAACGGAAAATCTAAGAAAAATGCGGTTACAAAATCTGACCAATTATGGAAAACGTTTTGAGAATCAATCCACATTTTTGCGGCACCTTTCATCTTGGTTTGCACTGCAAATAAAACCGACATTTCTGACCATTGATATGCGTTTTTCAATTGTTCAACACGTTCGATAAATTGCACCGACGACAGATTTCCATTGCACGGATCAAAATCTGGTATAACGTATAACAGTTCGCGAATATTATTATTTTGCACTACTGGCAACTCCGATCCATTTACTATCTGTTCGTTGTTTTGATTATTGTTTTCTCTTTCGAATACGATCATATCATTCTCGCGTCTGTTCACACCACTTGACGATTGAGGGACAGATATAGTTTCGTTAGACAGAACGTTAGTTGTCAATGTATTAGTGTTACTAAGCGAGGTCGAATAATGTGTTTGTATTTGTGTCGTCAACATACCGACGGATTGTGCTTGTGTAGACACGTTGCTACGCAAATCCGTTAAATTAATTCTCGAAGAAGTGACTGGATTGGCACGTACACCATCTGAATTGGAACTATTTTGTGCAGATATTATAGCTTGAATCTCCTTCGTCAGCCGAGCGTTCTCATTATGACTTTGGGACGTCAGACTGATGACGGTAGTAAGTTGTTGGGTTAGCAATTCCAATGACCGATGGAGCGTTGCTACGTCGTCCCTTAATTTACCTACCTCATCCTCACGATCTGTTACCTCGTCATCTTCGCTTGCTGTAATTGATTCGGCTACCTTCTGCAGTTCCGCGAACTCGAATTTGTCAAGACGTGCAATTAATTCATTCTTGCTACCCGTCGTCTTTTCATTTAATTGTCTCAAAATTTCTTTTAACTCTTTCACGGTCAAATCTCTAAGCGTCGTGAAATTCATTTTTACTACCGATTTATTAGGTCTTTAAAAATTTATCTGATTCTTTATCTTTACACTGTTTTTAGATCTTTACACTGTTCAAGATCCCACTTCTGAAATTTGTCAGGAAAATAACCGAATTCATAAAAACATTAATTAAATAAAACGCAGAACACCGAATTATAGTTCTTCTTGACCATGTTTATTGTTCGACTTCTTCTTAACGACTATATTTTTGAATCGCCTATTGAAAAAGGACAAATAGAATGCACAATGCACAATGAAAAGGACATATAAAGGAAAAACTGGGTAAAATAGTTACAGGGATGGGAGTTAGGGAAAAATGCAGGGATGACACTAATTAAATTATAGGATTTTCCAACTTTATAAAGCTATACAACATAGAAATCTTAGTGTCCCCTTTCATGTTAACATTTCTTTTTCCATTTAAATAATTTTTTTTTACAAAGTTCTTCTCATACGTAAACGGAAAGTTTTGTAGCCTCGCCAAAAAGAGCAAGTAAATTCATGTCTATCGCGGACTTTAATTTCTGATGAAAAAATTAGTAGGTATTCTCAAACAAATTAACGGGTTTAAAAGTAAATATCAGCTAATATTTATATCCTTTTATATTAATACAAGGTGAATAGCGTAGGTATTTTCCAATAATTGGTTAACCGGTTTTTATCATTAATTACGAATTTTCAATTTTGGTTTGAAGGTATGACCCCAAGTTAATCGATATACCTGGCTACGTCGCATCGCTGCTTGCTACTACTATTTGATAAAATGGTTTAAGAAAAAATTTAAATATAAAATGCAATAAAATAACATACAATGAACCAATTTACACCTTTTAGTCAAAAATTGGTGAAATGACTCACCCTGAGGTTTTCTAATTTGTAAATTTCTTCTGGCAGTTGTTTGATTCGATTAAATTTCAAATTTAGTATACGCAGCAGTTGCAGATCGCTCAGTAGACCAATGCTGTTGTTATTGCAATTTGTTATTGTTGTCAATTGATTGTTGCATAAATTTAATATTTCCTTGCGCAGAACTCGACAGTAGATGAAAACACCTGCGGGAATTTCCTTTAGATTGCAATCGGACAAATCGAAATCCGCTTCGGGGGTTTCTTTTGCCTATTGCCAGTTTAAATGAAATTGTTAATATTAGTTTTATTTGACTATTCATTTAACTTGTAAATCATTAATACTTATGCAGTTATGATGCGTTTGCGTTTACTTACCAGGCACATTTTACGCTCCAGGCGAGATTTGTATTCACTTTTTGACTGCAAATGCATGTTAGGAGCTGGCGTTGGCTTGGTGGTCTCACAAGTATTCGATGTGAAATTAGTTTCATCTTTTGTTAAACGGCAACCCATACATTTAAGTTTTTGAATGAAATGGATCTTTTTCCTCGGGGCCAAAAAAAATGAGATGAATACACTTCGAACAATGGCACTTTAATCAGTAACTAGGACAATTTAAAATAAACTATGTCGCAGTACAACGTTTGAGTGGTCATAAAAGTTTTGAATTCTGTTTGTCCTTTTATGGTTTTACGATTTAATTTCCTTTTTAAACGTTGCGGGACTAATCAAAAATACAAATTTACTGTTAGTTTAGTATACTCGTGTGTTTTTGTTTTTATATTTAGTTAATTAATTATTTTCCGGGGGCTAATAGCACTAGAGATAGATATGAAAATAAAAGTAAATTTAGGACAAAAAATACTTATCTTTTTGACAAGAAAATTTGACAAGTAAAGACATTTGTGTCAGCAGGTATGGCAAGAGGTAAGTGGATTGTGGAAAGATATGTTGTTGATTTTCTGTAGCACATTTGAATTTTAACAACTGTTAATAGCACACGAATAGAGCACCGTGAGGCAAATACACATTATAGGAATTTGACAGGCTAGTGTACTTTATCGTATTTTCAGCCAGCCATTGTCTAAATAGTTGGACATCCATTATTTATAAACGCATTTTAAGGGCCGGTTTGTTCAAAGTGGGTTAAATCTGCATCATCACTTTAACAGGTTCTAATGATATGGCACTAATCCATCAAAATCGGCTGATTTTAGCGGGTTCCTTAATTAAAACTCAAATTTTGGATTCCTTGATTAAAATTTTGGTAAACATGCCAAATCGATGATTTATCAGTTGCAGTAATTCTTAAAGATGATCAGCTTTGAACAAACTGACCCTAAGGGCGGTATTCAGTGAGGGCTAATGTCAAGTGTCGAATTCCTTTCAACTAAAGAATCGATTCTGTTTAGAAATTTTTCTAAACAAAATCGAATTTTTTCTGTCAAAACAATTTTTGCATTTAAGCAAGATTTAAGATAGATTTTACACTGATTTGCACACACTAGCAAGATTTGACATATCTAAAATGTTAAATTGAATTTCTTACCAGTACCACACACACAATCCTAAAAAATTCAATTCTTTACAAATCCCTTTCAATAACAGAAAAAATTCGATTCTGTTTAAAAAAAAATCCGATTTTTGCAAATTTGTTTGGTAACGTGAAATTTCTTTAGGATTCGCATATAGGGAAAAACCAATTTGTGGAAATTTTTTGAAAACTTAAGTTACCAAATAGGCATATTGTTGTTGAAGTCCCCGTTTAGCTATCATCTTCGAAAAACAGGTGCATTGATTAAGTTTATATGAAACAAAAAAAAAACAAATCTTAAAATTTATTGAAATTGGCAGAACAAACCTATTTTTTTTTTAAATCAAACAAGCCCTAAAAGTATTTTACCTCCGCTTTTGTTGTTCTTTCTTTTTCTTGATTCTTGAACAGCTGGCCGCCGAGTGATGTCACTTTGCTTTTAAATATTTATAGAGTATTTTGAATTTCCTAAAACAAATAAGAATAACACATAAAAATAATATTCATATCAAAACATAGGGTTCCAAGTCTAAAATTATCGAATAATTTTATTTCATAAATGTTTTAATTCATGAAAGAAATTATTTCTCTTCCTCACATTGCAAAGAAAAAAACAAAATAAAGAAAAGCGATTGAGCAACCTTCTTCCTCCTACTTACAAAAAAGAAATCCAGTCCACTATTTCAGACAGTTAAACGTCAACTTTGCATTAAAAGCAAATTTATCCAAGTGGAACCAATTAGATTGCGATAATTGATTCGTTGCTTTGCATAGAATCTAACTAATCACATGGCCAAGGTAATATCACAAGAAACCTTTGACGACGTGGTGAAGGAGAATATTGTCGATTTTTCAATGAGTCCCGAAGAAGCCAAAGAGGAGACAATTAAGCAATTCGAAGCCCAGGTACATAATGTGCTCAGTGATTTATTTATTTTTATAAACCATTCTGTATTAAGGGAATTAATTTGGCCAATATAATCAAAGATTTGGCCATCAATAAGGAAACAGGTGTTCCAATTTTAAATGAGGCAATCGATCATCTAAAAACTCATATTGGTGAAAAATCCACAGACACCAAACAACTTCTTAACTATTTGACTGTCGTCGATGATGAATGCAAAAAGGTAGGTGTCGTCATTTTTGTTTAACTGTTGTGTGTAGGCTGCAATATGTATCAACTTTTTTGCACACTTACTAGTCAATCCCACACCGGGTTTTGGCTGGAAAAAATGGTGCCCACGACATAACAATCACGCTGCTTGAACAAGAACTTTCCTCTGCAAATCCAGATGAAGAAATTCTCAATAAATGCGTTCAGGTAGCAATATCCTTGACTAACAAACAACCAGATCTCTTTGATGCAGAAGCACTGGCCATGGTGATAAAACTCTTAAGCACCAATCCAAAGGATGAATTGCTAAGGTTAACTCTGCAATGGTTAGGAAAAGCATGCATAATGCATGAAATGAATCGGCAAAACATTATGAATGCAGACATAATTAAGCAGCTAAAACCATTGGTACATGTGAAGAATCCGAATGTCATGAAAGATGTATGTGCTGTGCTCAGATATTTGGTTTTAGATGATGATATTCGTGTTGAATTTGGAAAGGCTCACGAACATGCACGCTCAATAGCTGCAGAAGTTGTTGTTGATTTGTGCAAGCGTTTATCAGGTATGTCTTATTGTTATTATCTCGATAATGCAGTTTTTCAAATATAAAGAAATTTGTTTTCTTGTAGAATTTGATGACATATCCGTTCTAGCAGACATGATTTTAACTATTGGTACTTTGGCTGTACGCAATGAATTCTGTGTTGTCATTGAAGAAGCTGGTGGCCTTAATTTGGTCCTTGAAATAATGGTAAGTATAAAAATTATAATTTTTTACCTACTCTGACTTTATTCCTTTAAGAATTAAAAACAGTTGCAATCCTTATTTTTCATTACAATACTTACATATGTATATAGTTTTTTCCTAGGATTATTTAGTGCCAAAATTCGAATACTTCACCCAAGTAGAAGACTTAGCACTATTTTAGTTTTGCAATTCTACTACCCCGTAATCATAATTTTAGCCAAAATAACCATTTCTATTGACTTTAAACTGTCTGGGTAAAAATTCTTTTTTTTTTTTTAATTCTGTTTTAATAATATGCTTTTCAAAATTCGGGTTTTGTACTTCGGCTTTTCTCATAGAACTGAGTAAAATTCTTGTCGAACTAAAGTCCGTACGATACTACATTTTTTCTCATTTTTATTTCATAAAAAATGAAACTAGACTAGTGCGAAGAATATATTACTGAAAATTCCGATATGACAGAGTGTGTACACATTAAAACCCAAAAATGTGAAATGTCACAAAAAATGTATTAAAAATGTGATTCTAATTTCAGCTTCTAGCAGCTTTTTTTGACATTTCAGAAAAATTAAAACATATTTCAAAAAAACATTAAAAAATAATTTTCAAAAAATATTTCAGACAAAATGAAATCGGATATTATTTTGTGTTATAAATATATTAAATATTGCAGCATTAAAAGAGATAACAACAAAAGGATTTTTAAATAATAATGACAATTCATATTGTTTTTTGCAAGATAAGTGCTTTTCCTTTCTTTAAAACAACATATTTCCCCTTTTCTCTTGGCTGACACTTTAATATTATTTAATAAGCTAAAAATGAAGAAAAAATGTAGTGTCATACGGGCTTAGCAAACCCAAGTTTTATTTATCAATCAAAACATTATTCTTGTAACCAAATCGAGAATATCTCCTTGGAATAAAATACGTTGCCATACAAATATTTTATTTTCTAAGCTTCCCTACACAAGAGGCTACTTGCATTGTATTTGAAATGCGACTTTGGTTACTATGATTTTTACGTCCATTTTTTTAACCATCAATTTATTTAAATTACAACCTTCCTTCATCGATCCCTTCTTGAAAATAGTCATTTAATGTAATAATTTATAATAATTTAATGAACTAAAAAATGGACCCCAGTAAAGAGTGATATGTCCGGAACCGAAATGGCAGTTAACTGACCAATGGTCCTTCTCAGAAAAAATTATCAAGTAGTTGGGGATCTAATTATATGTTACATCATTTAACTAAATTTAATATGACTTCACATACTATCTACGTTTTTATTTATTGTAGAATAAAAACAAAGATGCCTTAAAATTGAATCGGGAAGGTTTAAAACTTCTACGTGCCTTAGCTGGTAATGATACAACTAAAGTTCATATTATTCAACAAGGTGCTGCACCTATCATAAAAGAACTCCTGCAAAATAATATGGTGAGTCATTTAAAGCTCCGTAATTTTAAATGCTTTGCTTATTATATAGTTCCATTTCAGAACAATGAAGCAATTGCTACAGCTGCTCTAGCATGCATTTCAACTTTAACATTAAGAGTAAAAGATAACAGTACTGCATTTTTCGAGACTGGCATCGCTGAAACAATTATCGAAACCATACGATTGCATCCTAAAAGTAAAATGGTGCAGGTGGGTCATTTTGTTACTTTGATTTTCTAACATCTTGGAAACATATCTTTTTTTACTTTTAAGAGAAATGGAGCATGGGCCATAAGAAACATGGTTTGCAGATCTCGTGATCAATGTGATAGTTTCCTTTCATGTGGAGCTGAAGATATCTTAAATGCTGCCATGGCTGAACATCCCTCAATTAATCAAGACATCAAAGCAGCCCTTCGTGATTTGAACTGTAAGGTTGATCTTAAAGAAGAATTTACCGGTAAAGCAGAAAAAAAAATTTCAAAGGAATAAAGTCTTTTATGAATTTGGTTTTTATATCAAGTATTTACTAACAAAAAAAACAGCTCATATATTATAACTTAAACTTGCTTAGATTCGACAAAGAAACAATTATACTTAGTGCACGCCAGAAACTAAATATTCAAGTTAAGTCTAAGAGTATTCAGACACTCGTAATTAACATAAACTTAATCTAAAAATAACATACTAGTGTAATATTTTTATATGCAATTAAATAATACATTAAAAATTTTCAACAGAATATACATAATACGCATTTCATATTTAAAAGAAAAAAAAAACACTTTCAAGAAACTAATTAGTCTTTAACTCTTGTTGAGAAATTTGTCCATACCTCCAGATCCAGCTGATGGAAATTTTCGTAGTTTTCCAGCTTTCAAGCGATTATTTAAACTTTGGGAAGTTTTTTTATTACTAAGCCTCTCTTGTTCTTCTTCGTCAATGAGTTTTTGAGTTCCACCGAATCCATTGTATGTTAGGCCAGGTTTTAATGAGGAAGTAAATCCACCTGGTGGAATCATTAAGCGAGGTTTTTTGAAAATCGTGTACTGGTGATATAAATAAAATAAGAAAGAAGTGATTTTAAATATGTGTAATAAAAAAATTAAATATAAACATTATGTAGGCACAATAGTTGGTTGTAATAAGATCTCCTATATTACAAGATCTATTTATACTGTCATAAATAACCTACATAATATAGATTGTGTTAAACGTAAAGCGATAAACGATATGCTTACCTTTTCCGATAGATCACTGTTATAATTAAGTTCTTTATTTATTGCGTTTTCTCGATTCTCTCCTCTTAACGCACCCAACCTAAGCATGCTGAATGGAACTCCACTCGATTTAATATTTAAATAAGGTGAGTCAGATTCTTCAATTTTCTTTTTTTCCGCCTGCAAAGAAATTACAAATTATTTATGATCTGATATAAAGAAAAAAGTTTTCTTATTACCGTTGGCGAAATACTTAGCCGCTTTGTTTCTTTCTGGAGAGTTGCTACTCTACTGCTGTTTGCATTAGTAGATGTTGATGGAGAATCATTGTTGTATGATTTGTTAAGTTTATCCTTTTCAGCTTCAAATTGATTTATCTAAAATTAATATAAAGTAAATGCTTTTATTTTATAATTGTAAATTATACAAGGAATTCTAAACACAGTGAAAGCTTATAAAACGTTCAAAAGTTGATCACATCAAAAAGTTGAACGCCATCAGATTTGTATGAATTATTTTTTTTTATTTAAACTATGTGGCTGTAAGACCTAACGTCTTTTTAATGCAACCTGAATTGCAGGGGCACTAGTTGGAAGAAAAGAATTGCAATCCATTAGGAAATCAAATCTGCGGTCGATTTCTTGGTTTCCGATCTGTGAAGCAGTGATTTTCTTTTCATCACGAACATGCCTTGTGAGATTCACGAAATAACTAGGTCTATATGGTTACCTAAATTTTATACATCTTTTTACAAATTGTTACAAATTTCTATTTATTGAGTACAAAAAGTAGCAAAGAGATAGCACAATATGTCTGCTTGGTAACTTAAAACGGCGTACGACGTCGTGCAGTTCCCTATGAAATCTCTTTGACTGCATAAAAGCAATAACTTATTTTTTGTTTAAGGTTTTATAAAATTAAACATGTTCAAATTTTAATTGAGTAGAAAAAAACGTTACCCAACGCCAAAGTAAGAAATGTTCTTAGATGGCCAGCATTTATTACATTTACCCTATAAAATGTTGATAAAATTCATAGAAATGGAAAACCATTTACCAATTACCACATACCTTTTGAATTAAACTGTAGTTTTCACTCTCCAATTGCGACAAACGTTCTTCTCGTTTTCTAGTAAAAACGAGATTTTTTTATTCAATCAAACAAACTGATCATAAAAATTCTTGATCTTACTTACTTTCTCAATTCACTTTCCTTGCGCAAATCATTTTGTACAACTTTAAGGACGTTTCTTATATCTGTTTTCCTACTTTCACATGTCCGTAGCTCTCTAAATTTATTAATAAAAACTTATACATTCTGCCAATGACTAATTATAAATTATTCGTTTACCTCTTTAAAGCTGAAACCCATACACCTAATGTCATTGGATTACTTTCCTCTTTGAGTAGCTTCTCTGCGTCTTGTGCAGTTGAAGCTAGGATAGATGAAACATTCTCCATCATTGTGATTTGATCCTTTAGACTTTTGACCTCTTTTCTCAGAGAATCTGCTTCATTGGCTTGTTGTTTGACCATTTTAAGCTGGAGAAAATGTTTTACTTTTACTTTAACTACCAAGGAATTTTAATATAATTGCATTTACCTGTTCTGTGTAGGACAAAATAATAAAATCATTCTTCACGATTTTCTGCTCCAGGCCAGAGATTGTCTTCCTAAACTCAAGAGATCAAGATTTCAAATAATATTATATCTAATGTCAACCTTACATGCATTTCTTTTGTGTTGCTTTCAGAGTCTTAACTTGTTCCTCGGCTTTGTTAAGCTCCTTTTCAGTAACTTGTATTTTAAGTTTCGCATTGTCTAGCTTTTCTTGGAGTGATCCAATGTCGATCGTACTGGTATCTAAATTGGCTAAATTGAAATAAACCCGGTGAACGTTGGCTTCGGTACATCTATTACGACATTGCGGACATGATTTCGATCTGAAAGATGGGATGATTCTATTTGTATCATAAACTGAATGTGAAAAGTTTTGTTTTTTTTTTTCAAGATTTTAACTTACCTTTCTAACCATTGACAAAGGCATGTATAGTGGAACATATGACCACATTTGGTAACGTAAACATCATCGGTTTGAGTGAATAACTCGGCACATATAACACAATTAAGGTTTAGCATTTTGATGGCAATTTAGGGATACAAAATTTAAAAAAATATAAACAAACAAAATTGAACAACGCCGCCAAAATGCGGTGCATAGTTTGAAGTACGTTTAAAATAATTAATAATAAAATAATCAAAAAAGTCAAAAACAACAACAAAAACAGCGATACTCGAATGTTGTTCTAAAAGACAAAAATCTAAAAAGGCTCGTCGAATATTTTTAGTTTATAAGGACAAGTTCGCAGTTATTAGGGGAATTGAACGTCGGCAAAACCAGCTTTCAAACAAGCAAAAAGTCGTTGGAAACTGTTTGATAAGACTGCTTTTAAACGCTGCAATTACCCCCTGCAATTTTTAAGCATATAGGCGGGGGACGTATGCGGTTTTCGGAGGTTGAAATAATTGCAGAGTTCTCGCTCTTTCTTCTTTGTGATTTTTCCTATTGTTAGACAAGTGGAGTGGACTATTTTCCATCGATTTGCTTTTATTATTTTTCTACATGTGCGCGAACTACTCATATAAGCCTATTTTACATTGTTTAGAAGCCAAACTGTAGCGAAACTAACGGCCATATTATTCACTCGATACACGCATCCAGACTAAAACTTCAATCTGGATGTTTGGTAATTTTTTTTTTTTTAAATTAACCAAAACCGAGTTTTTTCCAACAAATAGTAAGTTTTGACAGGAAATTGTGAAATTTTAAGAATTTTGTGCAAATTCCCAAGAAAAAACAACCTAGTACGCAGAACGCGTTAAATATTACCTCTCACTTTTCTCTTTTCACTTCGCTAAATTTTGATATAAGAGCGTTTGGAGAATATTTTACGAAATTCACCTATTTCAAAGAATTTTTTATTTAAAGTGTTTAATAAAATAAAATCAATTTGTTTTTTTGACTGACATAAATCGTTCAGTATACACAATTAAAGAATTACTGAATCTGCAAAAATTTAGCTGGAGAATTAAATGTGCCGGATAATTATTTCATGCGCTTAATTTTGACAGATAAGTGCTGTACAATGAAACAAAAGTTTAATTTTTTTGCTGGAACTAGCGTACCACCGGCCAAAATGCTTTGCTTTATTGTAGCTTGTCTAAATGTTGGAGAAAATTTTAGCATGATCTGCGTATTAGTTTTAACACATAAAACTACGTTTCATGTGATCTGGATAGATTTAAGTTATGTACTTTTCGGGAAAAATTCACGAACTGCACACTTGGCCTTATACTACGTTTTCATTAGGTGTGTCCCTGTGACGATTTTTGTGTGGGTAAAACAAATAGAGGTCCTCATAGTTTTCATCCACAAAATCATCTTTATAGCGTAGTGAAATGTCACAATCTAAACTAGCAATTATATTGAAAATTCCTGGTTTTCACGTTATTTCCTGAAGCATGTAATGTGCAATAACATTTGGTTGAAATTACCTGAGATGATTTCCAATCGTTTTTTTTTTTCTAATTTTAACGATATTTACTGATTTTCCTGCCCTATGAAAGCATATATTAACACAAAATGATAATTTAATTCGTCCCATGGCAATACTGTCTCGAGTTGCGTTTCGAAATCGACTTCAACAAATTTCTAAACGCTTTCTATTATTAATCGATACTCGAATATCTCGAAAAATTGGAATATGACAGATTGACATTTTCGAAACAATTCTTTCCTTCTCTTTCCGCTAAACTGTCAAAAACGTAGGTTGATATTTTCCTAATTTAATGAAATTAATCTTAAAATTCTTATTCGATCACAAATAATTTTTACATTTTCAACACAATATGTGAAACCAAATAAAAACAAGTGTACGTTTATCTAAACCGTTTCTATTTGTAATTCCCCCAACAGGATTTTGATAGAATAACAAAAAATGGCCAAGTCAAAGAATCACACAAATCACAACCAGAACCGCAAGGCTCATCGCAACGGAATCAAAAGACCAATTCGTAACCGTCATGAGTCAACCTTAGGTGTAAGTATTCTAAAAAATCAAATTAAACAAGTTTGCACTGACGACTTTCTTCATTCTAGATGGATCAAAAATTCTTGACAAACCAAAAGTTCTCCCGCAAAGGCAACCTTTCCGGTGTGGAAGCCAAGAAGCGCTACGATGAGCGTATGGCTGCCCGTGTTGGCAAACCAAAGCCAGTCACACTATAAGCTATGTGTTGATGTGACGAAGAATAAAATACCATTTTTATAAAAATATGTGCCCAAATTTTATTTAGTTTCAGTAGTAAATGCTTAATACTTTGTGGAATGGTATAGCCTCCAGTTCATCGGCATGTTGGCGTCTATAATCCCATAGATATTGGTCGATGACGATTGAGTTCGCGTTGTCTTTAGATATTTCTGGATGGAATTTCCCCAAATCTAGAACAGCGTCTTTAACGCGCTCTACGATATAAATTGAAGCTCCCCTTATTTCCACTTCCATACGATCGCCGCTTTCAAGAATCGTATCATTTTTTAGTACTTCCATTAACTCATCTGTGTATTCCAGAGCTCCAAAATGGACCAGCACTTGTGGCACACGATAGTCGGCGAACATTGTTATCTGTCCTATATCATGAAACTCTCCCAGCCCTTTGCCTTTGAAACAAGACCAGATATCCCCTACCAAAATTTGCGCCCTTTTGTAGAGAGCAACTTGCTTCCCTTCATAAAGCGCCGTATCTCGGAAACAGATAAACTCTCCTACTATCAATTCAAGCAACTTCTCTGCGGAGTTTTCTGAAAGCTTGATCATGTTTTCAAACTTCCCATCGTAGACAGCAATCAAGATCTTTCCCACTTCTTGCAGGCAATCTACTCTATTCTTAAGTAGAGGGATACATGTTTCGCCATCGTCCGATCTCAGGATGTGAGCCAAAGTACTTACATCTATTTTAGAATAGTAGTGTGGATCAGTTATGGGGATTCCTTCATCCATGGCACGATTGATGGCCGCGCAGAGGGCAAAGTAGCCAGTATACCCATTGACTTTGTACTTGGTGTAGTTTGCTAAAAGTACTCATTTTACAAAAAGCTTCATAATCACATTAACCAAGAACTTACTAGGCGTCCAGAAACAAAAGTTTAGTGTGTCAACCACAAGTACCCAATCAGCGGCATGTGGATCTGTTTCCTTGGGGTGCAGTTCGTGCTGCGAGAAATTACTGACATCGATTTCTTTTGATTGAATGCCCTTGATTATTATTTCAGATAATTTCTCAATTCCTGTTTCGTGGACCTTTATGTATTTCGCATTCTGGACAATAAATTTACCAGACTCCCGAGGAGTCAATGGCTTTGCTGCAAGAAACTAAAGTAAATCGTGATGAATACTATTGAATATATACATGTAATTTGCTGAAATTACATTAGTTCTCATTATGGAATCTGGAAATTCGTTTGATAACCCAGCTAACAGAAATTGATGACGGATTTTAGCAAAGTTATTTATGTTTTGCAAGTAGCCGCTCATGTTTTTGATTTGACATATCTGGGCTGTTGCTGTTGTGAGAAAATGCACTGATATCCAGTTGAATTTGAATATTCCAGACGTTTACTCCTTGAACACAACAGACGCGTCGCAGGAGCCCGCGTTCTTACCGACGCGAGCCAGGCCGCCTGCAAAATAAATTGAATGCAGAAATGCGCTGCTCTAGTTGTAAATTTTTTCGTTTAATAGGGATATTTTTGCTTTTAAAGCCTAGTACGCATAAAAATGAATCTAATTCAATTTTTTTTTTTGTTTCTTTCGTGTTTTACTCTGCATGATTTGTTTGTAATTGGTTTAACTTGTAAATTGATTCAAAAGCATGCTTGTGATCTTGTGCTCTTTTAGTAGTAGGGTATATGTATTTTCGTAAGCAAATCCAATCTGGTTCAGTGGAGGAAAATAAAACATAAGAAATCAAACGACTTCGATTATTGAAACAGTAAAATGTATTTTAATAAAAAGTGGTTAGGTTAGTATCAGAAATATAAATATAAATTCATAAGCTCATTTTCTCTTTGTTATAACTTCATACAAAAAGAAACGTAGCGTGCTCAGGTAGTGGCATTTCATTTGGTTTTTTTTTTATTTTTTCAATAGAAAAAGAGAAAAAGATAAATGTGTGTAATTTTGTTGTGACTTTTACCTTATTGCAATAGATATTTTTTTTGGAACACTGAAATTTATTTGAAATTTTAAACAAAATCTATTTCATGTATGCATGAACGATTCAACGAGATTTGTTTGGTTACCTTGTTGACAAAATCCGATATTGTGGTCTGAGGTGAAAATCGTATTAAATATCTGAAATTTTGACTGACAGATGTAAACTTCTTAATTTCTCCTAAAACTATGTTATGGTTTCTTATATCAATTTTGTCTGTGGTTTCTGCATAAATGCACAGTTTTCACCACACCTTTATCAACGTCATCTAGCTATTAAAACGAGGAAAGTGAGATATGTTTTCAAGTTGAAATTTTTTTTGCAAACAAATCAAAATATTGTCTGATGTCATAATAAGACATAATAAGACAATATAAAAGTGCGAGTACGAGAAAAATGAATTTCATTTTCCTTGTTAAAACGTGTTTTCGGTTATGTTTCTTATGGTGCCATCTACTAATGAGTGTAAGAACATACCATTCGAATTGACTAAACTTACCACACCAAATAAATAAACTCAACACCAAGTTTCAATACCCAAGCCCACATCCACCATCTTGCTGCAATGTGAAGTTTTTTCTTCTGCACATTATGGTCTCAGTTCTTTGATGAATTAAAGTAATATAAATTTGTGATTTCTGTAATTATTACAAAGTTTAATAAAAATAAAGTGCATTCAATATATTCCCCACAAAATAATAAATTCTTAAGTAATTAAAAATCATCATTAAACTTAATTAATTGTTTGTAATCAAAACAATTTCGCGATTGAAAAAGAATGAGTGACATAGTAGAGACTCGTCAGGGTGAGTTGAAAAGCAAAAAAATCTGCCGCTTTTGCTTGACTCAAAATCCCTCGGATTTGTCGAACATCTATTCTCGGGAAAATCGAATGAAAACGGCACCATTGCCACTGCAAGTGATGGCCTGTGTATCCATTGAGGTAAATTTAATAATTTAATTGTGCGAAATTGTTTCGTAAATCGTAAGTGAATTGATTAATCATTTGTTTATTATGAGGTACGTTGGGCCGTGGGGCCGACAGCTAGACTACTATGGTTTGTTTCTAAAAAAAATGCATTCTATGGAAAGTCGAAGACAAAAAAATTCTACCATTACTTTTGAAGAAATTAGTACCAGGGACGGCCGATAATGGGGTGTTGAATTCGGGTCCGGTGGGTTCGAAGGTGGGATACAAGAGCTGAAACAAAACATTTTTGTTGGGATTATTTTTAATTAATTTTATGAGTGAGAACTTAATATTTTCTTGTTATCTGTTTACAAACAAGTCCTTGTGTTCCAGAACGTATCAACCTACCCTTTTGAGTACTTTGAGTTGTTGAGTCAGCACTTTCTTCACAAGAGATAACAACAACAACGTGTCGGGATAGCAAGCCTTGGATAGTTTATCGAATGCGACCAATATAAAATTCTAAGCCTAATTATCCAATTAGAAGGTTGAAGTTGATTTTTTTTAACAGTTTTAGCTTTCGCTTCAATTTGAAAGCCATTTCGATCTAACTTTATCTAAATTCATGGAACTAAAATTGACCTAAAAAATTGGAAACATCAAGTTTACTGTGAATTGAATAATTGGAAGAATCTCAAGTCCAAAATGCGAAAATAATTCATATCGTATTCCTTAACCAAGAGACCGTATTAATTATGAAGTTCCCACCCATTTAAGATAGGCTGATAGGTATACTATTAAGACCAATACCATACTTAATGACAGTGAAAAAAGTCAAAATTTCAAAATTAAATAAAAACCGTTACGATAATAATGAGAAATACGGAAATAAAGACAAAATATAGGTACTTGTAAATCAGGTATAAATTCAAAACCAAGGCTGACTTCTACAAAGCCAGTGCTCAGTCAGACTTGTTTTGACCATAGGAATAACTGGATTATAAAGTCGATGTATTACCCATCGCGGTACTGAAGTCATCAGCTCTACCCACATGCATGTTTTGGTTTTATAGTTAGCGCCGATTTTTAATAGACAGTAGCTGTTGATTTGGTTTTTTCTTCGCGTACACGATTTATATGCCAACAATTCGTTGGACATAATAAGGAAATATAAATTGGAAAATTAGAAGATAGATTTGACACTGGTCCAGAATTAGTTTTAAACAGAAAGGGGTTTTAACAGGCTTCGATGCATACCATCTAACGATATTTCACGCCGACCAGCCCGATCATCTTACTTCTTTTGGAAATGCTTGCTTTTATTTGTCCTGTTTTTAATTAAAACAACTTTTGTGTATAAATAAAACCTTATTTTTTTTTATCTTACAGGTGTTTTCCAACGATTGCATGCCTGGTTATGTATGCAATGAATGTCGTTTGATTTTTGACTATTGCTATCGCTTCAAACAGATGTGTAAGAAAGCGGATACTTGCCTTCGCCACTATCCTCTTACAGGTTCGTGGTCCCCGGCTTTGGACCATCCAAAAATGCCAGCTGAACTTTTGCGTAAAGAAAAAACCGTTCATAAAAATTTAAATGCATTGCAAGTTGCCAAGATCAAGGAAGTTTCAGAGATTGTAGAAGAAATAGCTGTTGATGAAGATAAAGATCAACAGTCTGCCATGACCTCAATAAAACATGAAGATCAAAATACAAGTCAGAAGAAAGATTCTACGCCAAAAAAATCGAAAACTCGACAAATAGAAGTAGAAATAGAGGAAACGGACTATGATGTGGATTATACTCCAAAGAAAGTTCCAGTTCCAATAGAAAAGTCTGCACGTAAAACTCCAGTTAGAAAAATACTAAACAAATCGGCTATTCGTATTCTTAATAAAGAGGCTCAAAAAGTAATCGAACCAATTATGTCCAAGCCGGTGTTGCAACGTGACGATGATGGTAATCTAGCCATTGTTACTCAGATTCTTGAGCCAGACACGCCAGAGAGTATGCAATCTATCTCAAAAGCTGCATTATTAGAGACAAATGTTTTCCCTTGTCCACATTGTGAGCGTTCATTCCCGTTGCGACAATTGCTTGACATTCACTTGGTGAATCATAATCGCGAACGAAGCTTCTTTTGTGAATACTGCGATAAGAGTTTCTTCAGTAAGTATGACTTACAAAAGCACAACTTAACGCACACAGGAGAAAAGCCTTATGTATGTGTGGTATGCAAAAAAGGTTTTACACGCTCAACTTTGTTACATCGTCACGAGAAAACACATATTGATATTCCCAAATTTATTTGCGTCTTCTGTGAGAAACCTTTTATATCGCAAGAAGAAATGGAAAAGCACACCGATCGACATCGCAAACATCGGCCATATATTTGCAAGATTTGTAACAAAGGATTTGCCTTTAAGCAGGGCCTTGAACGTCACGAAATTGTCCATTGTCGTCAGCAACCGTTTCAATGCCAATATTGTGAACAAAGCTTTTCTACTCCCAGTAAGTTATCTAGGCATTTGACGGCCCATGCTGGAAAACGTCCTTATCCCTGCAAGCTCTGTCCGAAGTCTTATTTACTCAGTCACCATTTAACTAGACACATGCGTTCTCACAAGAACGGTTCCGGTTCATTCAAGTGCAACGATTGTCAAAAGTCATTCGCTACACGAGATGATTTGATTTATCACTCGGCAGTGCACGCCGTTCAAACAATGGTTTGCCCTCTATGCAAGGATGCATTCGAAGATATAGAAACTGTAACTGAACACGTAAGGCAGCATGCCGAAGGTGAGGCCTTTGCTTGCGAATTCTGCGATTTTATTTACATGACTGCTGATCGATTGGATGATCATATCAAAGCCATGCATGCGTTAGATATGGTTGCTTACCATGAGGACAATGAGAGAAGTGCTGTTGAAGCAAACAGTTCTGAAAATGAAGACAAAAATTCAGCTGAAAACTCAAATAAAGAAATAGACGATGTAATTGAAGAGTTTTTGTACGAAGAATATCCAGAAGAAACACTCAAAGTGGAGTCGAATGAAAATGTTATTATTAAGGACGAAGATGAATGGGGTAGGTTAATTGTTATAATTATGCAACTACTTTTTTGTATAGTAAAATAAGCGATCCTTTTTATATTTAAAATTTAATTTTTCGGGAAAGTATTTATAGTGCAAGAAGATGAAAAATTAAAAAATGTTTAATAATAATTGAGTTAGAATATATGTACTTTTGACTTTGGTTCAATCAAAAATATGACTACGGTTGTCCATTTTTTAAATAAATTAATAAAGGTAATAGATGTTAATCAGAACTTGTAAAATCATTTGCGAACATTTGTTCGGTGACAAAAATAAATCGTAATTGTTACGCTAATTGTTATCCCCCACTTTTCAGTACGTTAACTATTTTATCTGAGTGCTAACTAAACAATGAATACGTACATATTTAAATTTTATTTTTATTTATTTGCAGAAAGACAACTTGATAATGAAAATCGATCATCAAACAATAATTCTCATGCTTCCAAGGACAACGAAACTATGGATGCTGAGACATTAGAACTTATGAATATAATTGAAATGAATGATGACGAACCACCGGTAAAAATAAAAAAAATTGTTGAAAAATCTCAAGTAGTAACAAAGATTGTTGCAACTAAACAAACTACACTTCGTCGCAAAATATCGATAAAACCAGGTCAGGCGGTATCACCGGCCAATTCTAGTTCATCGTCACCAAAGGAAAATAAAAAGCCACCACAATCAACAGCAAAAATAATTGCAGTTCCAAAGTCTGCTATTAAGGTAGCGGCACCCAAAACTCGTCAGCCAACCATTCAAGCGGCTCTAAATGCAATACCAAAATCAGTTTCGATAAAGAAAGTAGAAATACCAATCAAACCAGTAGTAGTTTCTTCGACACCGAAAGCTACCGAAACTGAGACAACAACTAGAAAATCATCTCCACGAGTAGCAGCAAAGCTAGAAGCAACTGAACAAACTAATGTATCAAAACAGTCGCCAAATACAAACAAACGAATGTTGCGACAACGTGGTGGTGGTGAAGCTACTGTTAATAAAGCTCAAACTAAGGCTAGTCCCGTCTCTGGGGAGAAAAAATTACCACCAAAGGCCGCAGAAGTAGTGGCAGTGAAGAAAGCTGAAGAATCTTCTGAGGAGGATAAGAAACTTGTTGAAATGATGATTGATGATAAGAAAGTAAAAGTTAAAAAAATAACAATGTCAAAGGCGCAAGTAGCTGAGATGACTCGTGATGGGCGTATTCAAATGAAAGGGGGAACTATGATTCTTAAAAAGAGTCGAACATCCCCGAATGATGTTAAGAGTCAAACTAAACAATAAACAAATAAACATGTATTTCATCTGTGTAAAGATTGTACACAAAACAAAAATTATCACTTAAATAAAAATAGGGTATTGTAAGCGACCGTATCTTGTTGAAATCTATTGGCTGGAGATAACGATTTTTTTAGCAAGCATATGGTACATTTATAATATGGATGTCAACTGAAAGCTGGAATTGAGTATGAGTGGAAGCGCATTCGGGTATTTGGAGATATTAGGGAGTTAAGTTACAGAAATTGCACTTTTTAATACAAAATGATAATGTTTTTATTATTAAAATTATTTTGTTATATTAAATGGATCTGCAGAGATATTAAGCTTTTTGGACTATAGAAACTTGATATAGTCTTTTTTTTTCCATTACTGCATATAACGATATCATAAAAATTCAATAATAATACATGGATCCTTTTTTTTAATATCAATTTAATTATTTTATCTTATAAATTTTATTTTTGTATGCAAAGAGTCATAAGTGTACATCATTTTGTTCATCAATAATTAGAATTACTTAGTTTTCTACATATCGTTTATACATATTATGTAGGTATCTTATCTTGATATATATGTACTTGTTAATTAAAGCAGATCGAAAAATTATTTATTTATTTTTTTACATCTTTGAAAAGCTCAAACCCCTTCTGCCTCGGCATTTGAATTACGAAGAGAAAATGAAAACATTGAATATAGTTTTGTTTTAAATTAAATAAAAAAAATGTTGCCTTTCACCTAAACTCTTGTAATTAATTTTACTGTTTGAGGAATGTAACCTTAAATTTAAAAAAAATAAATAAAACATTAACACGAAATCAAAGACACCTCTTAATTGGACTTCATTTTATTCTTCCTCAAAGTCTAAATTTTAAAATATATATACATAGGTACAATTAGCATTTATATTCTTACTTATTTTTTTAAAATTTGTTTGTGTTACGGTATTTTGGTAGAAGAGAAAATGATTTTATAAAAAAATAATTTTATAACCAAAAAAACGGTTCCTAGGATAAAACTAAAAAATCAAAAAGAAAAAAATCTTTATTTACTTGAAAACGGCTCCTTCGATTTTTATCTGTGGGCTGAATGTAGTATCAGTAGCAATTTTGTCATAAGTTGTTGTTAAGTGTCTTTTTTTTGTCTTTGTCATTATCGGATAAACCGATTTAAATTTAATTTTTATACCGAAGCTTCTAATAATATTTTATGGTTTTTTTTTATTTTTTTTTTTTTAGAAGCACGAGTGACTAACATTGTAAATTTTAAAGTAAATTAAAATTGATCTCCATTAATGTTCAAAAATTCCATCGTAATTGGAAACTTTTATAAATCCCGAAAAAAAAACTATCACAAATTCTATGGTAGTGGAAAATCTCATATAAATTGTCATTACGAAATGAGCCGGATTTTTTCCGGGATTCGGAAAGATTCCGATTACGATTAAATTTATGATAGGGCTGATTAGACCAGTGTGCAAATTTCAATTTCAATCGAGATGGAATCGAAAGTAAAATTTGGTGTTTCTATTTCACTGTAATCTATTTTGATATCAATTTTTTCGAATCAAAGTAAAGAAATGTGATTCAAACTTTGATTTCTTTAAACGAAAGTTTACGTAAAACGTAGGAGGCAATCATAATTTTTTCATGTGGAGCAAGAGCGTTAAAGAATTAACTTGTTACAGCTGAATGGAAAACGCAAAGCCTGCGCGCGGAATGTTGGACAAAAACATAACTCGCCTTAAAAAGCAACATACAACTGCATAACTCAGCTGTTACTAGAAAGCTGTTTAGAAAAAGATATTTTAAGGATTTTATGTTTAAGCATACCTCCAGTAAAATCTACATACATATGTATATTCGAAACTATAACAAGATCCCATGGTCTCAGTAATAAGAAAAATTAATAAATCGATTCTCCACACAAATTAAAAAGGTGACAAAATGCAAACCAAGCGAATTCATTAGGGATACTCGGCTTAAATCTGAGAATAAGCAGTTTAAGCAAAAATCTTCGGGAAACTACCTGATATAAGAATAACTACGTGATAAGCACAGATGGAGTATTTTTTTACAAGTAACATTTTCAAGTATTCACCCGACAGTGTAAGGCGTGGTTGTTTGTGAGAACTTTAACTCTCACAAAGAACTCTCTTTCTAATCCGATAATTGAAACAAATAAGTAAAAGTTCAATAACATACTGAGAACACATAATTATGTTTGTATTTTACTTTTTTCTTTTGGTAATAATTACATGACTGTTAGCAGTGCGAATGTGTTGTTTTCTGAAGTTTTTCGTATCGACTTTTAAAAGGTGTCTAGTGTCTAGTCCTCATAGCCATCAGGGCCGGCATTGACCTTGGGGTTGTGGAAAAGACTCTTGGTGCCATCACCCCATGGGAAACGTTTACTACGGATATTCAAGTATTCGTACTTTACGTATGGTGGACGTGGGTGGTGAGCGTGCTCCTGGTGCTTAAGATAGGCATTTAACATGCATAAACCAACTGCTGGCATAGCAACGAAGAAAGTCAATCGCTTCCATAGCAAGTAGCTACCTAAAAATGACAAAAAAAAATCATTAAGCAAGTAATTGGCAAGTTTGTATGTTACATAACCTCTTAACCTAAAGATTTTTTCGCAGAATAAAATTAAGTAAATACTTTTATTTTGATATAATTACCATGTTCTCCAGGAGATGCTGCGGTTCCTTGTCGCCTAATAGCTGAAGTAGCAATAAAACGACGAATTGAGTGCATAACTGCTGCTTCCATTTTCAGAAAAATTGTGTTTTTATCTTCACCTGGCACAAGATTTTCTGAAATAAAATTTCGGTTTGGTTTTCTTTTCCTTTTCTAGTGTAATAACGTCAAATAAACTGACAGTTAAAATTGTCAAAGATTATTTTCCAACGCCAATTTTTCCATTGGTTGTGAGATCGAGAAGCTTGAATGACATTCATAGCCAATGATCACATTCAGTCAAACATTCAGCCTTGAGTTGCGTGTGGTACGTTGAGAGCCTAAAGGAGACTATTCACATGAGAGCGACCAACGACCGACGAATGAAAAAACATTCGTCCATTTTGAAATTTCGATCACATTGCATTTTTTTAATTCGTTGCGAATGACGTTTAAATGTTTGTTTCAGCCATGACCAATCACCAAGTAAACAAAAACAAGAATGATTTTGAGGTTATTCGCTCGCGAACAATTCATGCGTTGCGGTGTGGATGGTATGTGGAACGCGAATAGGGTTTGACAGTTCGTAACAATTATATTGGAATTTGTGACGACCAATTTATTTTTTTAAATTTCTCTTATTTTAGTAATTAAAACGCAAATTTAAGTTTCTTTACATTAATTTAAATATGTTTTCTACCATTTTGTCTAGTTTTTGTGAAAGATTGACTTATTAAATGTTTTAAATTCCATTTGTTTTGTTATTCGTCGGTCGTTGGTCGCTCTCATGTGAATAGTCCTTAAACCTAACTAAGACTGCTTTTAGACGACTGCAATTTCTATCCGCAATTCTCTTTTGAGTTTCTTTCCGATTGCAGCATCCATTTAAACGCTGCAAATTTTAATACCTGCAATTTTTGTTAAATGAGAAGGAAATAATATCTCGTCACTCTTTACTCCGCTTATGTCTCCAACAATAAGAAAAAGCACAAAGAAGAAAGAGCGATAACTCTGCAATTATTTCAACCTCTGCAACTTTGTCTACCCCGGACACCGCATACGTCCCCCACCAACATGCTTAAAAATTGCAAGGATAATTGCAGCATATTTGCAGCGTTTAAAAGCAGTCTAACGTAAAAAGTACCTACATAGGTATTTGTATTTCTATAATACAGGGAAGTGAGATTTTGGAGACTCATCAATTTGAGTTACATGAACAGGATTCCTCAGCAAAATTTCTCAATTTTGCTGTTAAAACTCTGAGGAAAAAAAAAATTGGATTCCTTTTGAGACCGCCGTATAGTTAGCAGCACTATGTGGGGAATTTCAAATCTTTTGGTTCCCAGAATTTGGAAAACATTTGGAAAAATTTGGAAAACCATTTTCAGAATTTGGAAAACCTTAGTTAATTAGTTATTAACAATTAAAGGTTTGGCGTATAGTTAGCAGCACATAGGAACAAAAGTAGACTTTTTTGGTATCAAACGATCGGGATTGGTTTTCTGAAATTTGGAAAACCTTTTTTAGAATTTGGAAAAGCATACTTTAGTAAATAATTAACAAAATGTGAAAAAATGACAGTTCTATAAACAATTGCAATTTGCCCATTACGTAATGTAACGTAGCGAAACGTGATTAAATTTGACATACATTTTTACAGAACTAACACATGTAAACAAAATTCTGTCCCAATTTCTGTCAAACTACTTAGAACTGCCAAATAAATTATTATACTGTAGTGTTCCATCGTGAGCCCCAAATTGATTTATTAAACAATTTTAAATTGTTATTTGTTTTTTATTAAATAAATTGGTTGGTTATTATTTTAATAAAAAATTAAATTTTTCTTTATAGATAGTGCATATCTCCAGCTACTGATGATCATCAAATGGCTAATGTTATTCATTGTACTTTACGGGATATTGGGAAAGTCAAAATGATATATTGGACAAGTAAAAAAGGTAGAATAAAACAAAATCCTAAATCTTTAATTTGCTAATTATTACTTTGTTCATTTTTCAGATGATGATCTGCATCGTACTCTGTAACGCCTGTTCTTGAATGGGAACAACAATCAATTTGGATTATTAAACATGGATATGTCATCAAAATATATAACTTCCCCCTTAAGCAGAAGCTGATAAATCGAAGAAAATTAAATGTTAAATTACAAAAAGCTAATTTTATTAAACACTTTTTTTTTTCTTTATTTAAAATCATTTGTTCGATTTATTTGCTTATAGTAACTTACTAATGTTCTACTGATGCGATCCTTAAAGTTAAAGTCTTAATTTTCAAAAGATATAACCTTCTACAATTTGGTGTAAACATTTTTGCGAGGTTCCATACCAACATATATAAAAATTTACTTAATATTTGGTGAAGCAAAACTAATTTATCGAATACTTTTTAAAAATTTCGTTTGTTAACGTATTCTATTCGAAATATGTAACGAATACTATCAATAAAATCAACTAAATGTTTTTTCATGCATATGTACCCTGGTTGTTGATCAAATTGTTAGGAATCCAAAAAGAAAATTAAAGAGGAATTTGAATATTATTACTTTATTCTTTTTACCTTGCAGGGTGCTGGAATTATAAAATCATTCTTCATTCATCTAGTATATTGATAGATACAAGCTTATTTTTTTGTTTTATTTTTTTTTTATTTAAATAATACTTTACATATGTACATTATGTATGTGAAAAAAGTTAAATTCAAAATATACTTTTGAATAATTTTTCAGTACAGTTGAAACTTTCTCCATCACGTCAACTTTTAAGTTTTCATTTACTCCTTCCTGTCCGCTTTAATATTTCCAATTTATGTTGGCATGTCATACATATTTTCCACTTAAAATAAAATAAACAAAATAATAAGGTATGGTGAAAAAAATCTTGATATCACTGTAATTTTCATATATAATTGTGTTCCCTAACCAATTTCCTACCACGGACAAGCGAAAATATTTTATGATTAAAATTTATCTAAAAAGACTTGAACTGCGAATACTTAATAAGATGAATGTTTGAAAAACAAACCCAACCAATTTTTAAAATCAAATTAAAATCAGTAAACAGTATTTATTTCTTTAATTTTACGTTTTCATTGCAATGTGAAAGATTTGCTCTCAAAATCAAGAATTGCACATTTGAAAAAAAGAATAAGTCAGTTCATTTTTTAAAGTAGCGGTGATGAAACATTTTATAGAATTCAAACATTATAGGTACATACAATTTCTTCTCATAGTATAGTCTGTAAGATATAAGATTTGTAACCGATTTGTTAAAGGGCTATGTTCTGAGCCATGATTAAAATTTCAAATCTCTAGTATATCAGTAATATACTTTAAAATCGATCTAAAAATTGGTAGCGAACAAACAAACAGACAGAAAGTGATAAGCTGGAGAATTTAAAATTTAAACAAATGTGTTGCTATCTAGTCCTGACATAATACTTTAAACTTTTTGTTATCTAGTTTTGACCAATGTTTAAAATTTAATATCACATTCGCCTAAAGCTTACCAACACCAAGTGTCCTCCCATTGCGACGCCAATTTATGAAGTGATAGACACGATGGAGAAAACAATTAAAACAATTTATACTGGAAGCATTCGTTGATATAGAACGGCCTTCAATAATGTCTCTTTTACTCCTTTACCATCAATCCGACGATGTCAAATTGGATTGATTTCATGCTCCACATCTGTAGTTTGGAAAATCATCATCACTTTAGTCACAATAAGACCATATTCAAAGACAGACATTCAAACAGACTATATAACATACAATACCGCATATTTATAGCTTCAGTCAAAATACCCCCACAAGGGGTCAGGCATCTTTCAGACGAATGGAATTTACAGAAATCTTATATCTTTGATCCGACCCAAATCAAATACACGGATTTTTCAACTGCAATTTAAATAAATATATAATTGTATTAAAGAAAGACCTGTTTAGAATCATTACTAACTCGAGAACTGGTGAAACTGTTGCAGGAGCAATGTAGAGCAAACCATGCACATCATTAAGATTACTAGTTAATCTTGAGAAATGGAAACGTTTTCTCTTAATAAGACTGTTTATATAGAGGCGCATTATATTTATCGATTTCCACCTTGAGGTATTATAGTTTTATAGCATTCAATCTGTTCCTTACTTTGAAATATTATTGTAAAATTAATAAAATCAAAAATTAATAAATGATGATGAACTTTCTGATCCGAATGCTAATTTTTTCTCATTTGTTTTCGACACAAGACGTCAAAACTGACAATTATTGGGACAAGAAACAGACGTGTTCATGTTAAAGATGTAATAACGTTGAATTATAAAACCAAGAACTGTTCGTTTTCGTAATTTCCTTTTAGCGAATATTTGTCTACTTTTTGTGTTAATTATTTAATATTTGAATTGTTAATAACTAATTAACAAAAGTTTTCAAAATTTTGGAATTTCTTTACAAATTTATCTTATAATATACAAAATTGGAGAACTACTTACAGAATTGGAGAAACCGGTTTTTAAAGTTAGAGACATAATGGATTTGTTTGCGTGTGTCACTTAAGCAAATGATTGGGAATAACTAATTATCTCTGCTTTTACAAATTTTGAAATTTCAGTCCGAATTTTCTGAATGGTTTATCTATTCAGAGAACCATTTCCAGAATTTGGAAAAGCTCGGCTTTCAAGTAAGAGACATTTTGGTCAAGTGGATTTGTATTCGGGCGTGTGATCTGAACAAATAACTGTTCATAACTAATTATCTATGCTTTTCCAAATTCTGAAATTTCGGTCCGAATTTTCTGAATAGTTTATCAATTCGGAGAACCATTTTCAGAATTTGGAAAAGCTCGGCTTTCAAGTAAGAGACATTTTGGTCAAGTGGATTTGTATTCGGGTGTGTGACCTGAACAAATAAATGTTCATAACTAATTATCTCTGCTTTTCCAAATTTTGAAATTTCAGTCCGAATTTTCTGAATGGCTTATCAATTCGGAGAACCATTTTCAGAATTTGGAAAAGCTTGGCTTTCAAGTAAGAGACATTTTGGTCAAGTGGATTTGTATTCGGGTGTGTGACCTGAACAAATAAATGTTCATAACTAATTATCTCTGCTTTTCCAAATTCTGAAATTTCAGTCCGAATTTTCTGAATGGCTTATCAATTCGGAGAACCATTTTCAGAATTTGGAAAAGCTCGGCTTTCAAGTAAGAGACATTTTGGTGAAGTGGATTTGTATTCGGGTGTGTGACCTGAACAAATAAATGTTCATAACTAATTATCTACGCTTTTATAAATTCTAAAAAATTGTTCTCCGAATTGATAAGCCATTCAGAAAATTCGGACTGAAATTTCAGAATTTGGAAAAGCAGAGATAATTAGTTATGAACATTTATTTGTTCAGGTCACACACCAGAATACAAATCCACTTGACCAAAATGTCTCTTACTTGAAAGCCGAGCTTTTCCAAATTCTGAAAATGGTTCTCCGAATTGATAAGCCATTCAGAAAATTCGGACTGAAATTTCAGAATTTGGAAAAGCAGAGATCATTTGTTTAGGTGACACACACAAACAAATCCATGATGTCTCTAACTTAAAAAAGCAGTTTTTTAAATTCTGTAAAAAGCTCTCCAATTTTGTATATTATCAGATAAAATTGAAAATAAATTCCAAAATTTTGAAAACTTTTGTTAAATAATTAAAACAAAAAGTAGACAAATATTCGCTAAGAATAAATTACGAAAACGAACAGTTCTTAACGTAACCTTAACATGAACACGTCTGTTTCTTGTCCCAATAATTGTCAGTTGTGACGTCTTGTGTCAAAACAAATAAAAAGTCGAATTCAGAAATCTCATCATTTATAAATTTTCAATATTAGTTTTATAATAATTTCTATATATTTCAAAGTAAGGAACAAATTGAACGCTACAAACCTATAATACCAAACTCAACTCAAGTTGGAAATCGAGAAAATCTAATACGCCTCTATATGAACATTCTTAGTAATAGAAAACGTTTCCATTTTTCAAAATTAACTATTAATCTTATCAAAATGATGTGCATGATGGTTTGCTCTATATTGCTCCTGCATCAGTTTCGCCAGTTGTCGATTTAGTGATGATTCTATACAGGTCTTTCTTCAATGCAGTTGAAAAATCAGAGTTTTTGGTTTGGGTCGGATCAAAGATGATAAGATTTCTGTGAATTCCATTCGTCTGGAAGTTGCCAGACCCCTTGTGGGGATATTTTGACCAACTAATATGCGGTATTGTATGTATGTATTGTATAGTCTCTTTGAATATGTCCTTATTGTGCCTGTATATATGAATGATTTTCCCAACTATAGATGTGGACCATGAAATCGATCCAATTTGACATCGTCGGAGTAAAGGAGTCAACGGCTTGTTCAATGGTACTGTTATCAACATTATTGAAGGCCGTTCTATATCAAGGAATGCTTCCAGTATAAATTGTTTTGATTGCTTTCCCCATCGTGCCGATCACTCCATGAATTGCCTTGGTAAGCTTTAGACGAATGTAATATTAAACTAATATGAAATTTTAAATATTGGTCAAAACTAGACGACAAAAGTGTCTCAAGTCTGTTTACTTATTTGTTTGTTTTTCCACTACAAATTCATTTTACCGTTGAGCTAGAGACTTGAAATTTTAAACATATGTCAGGACTAGATATAGCAACACATTTGTTTAAATTTTAAATTCTCCAGCTTATTACTTTCTGTATGTCTTTTTGTTTGTTCGCTACAAATTTTTAAATCGATTTTTAAGTATATTACCGATATACTAGAGATTTGAAATTTAAAACATGGCTCAGAACATAGCCCTTTAACAAATCGGTTACAAATCTTATATCTTATAGACTATACTATGAAAAGAAATTGTATGTACCTATAATGTTTGAATTCTATAAAATGTTTCATCACCGCTACTTTAAAAAATGAACTGACTTATTCTTTTTTTCAAATGTGCAATTCTTGATTTTGAGAGCAAATCTTTCACATTGCAATGAAAACGTAAAATTAAAGAAATAAATACTGTTTACTGATTTTAATTTGATTTTTAAAATTGGTTGGGTTTGTTTTTCAAATATTCATATTATTTGTATTCGCAGTTCAAGTATTTTTAGATAACTTTTAATCATAAAACATTTTCGCTTGTCCGTGGTAGGAAATTGGTTAGGGAACACAATTATATATGAAAATTACAGTGATATCAAGATTTTTTTCACCATACCTTATTATTTTGTTTATTTTATTTTAAGTGAAAAATGTGACAAGCCAACACTCTGAACAAATTGAAAATATTAAAGCGGACAGGAAGGAGTAAATGAAACCTCAAAAGTTGATGTGATGGAGAAAGTTTAAACTGTACCGAAAAAGTATTGAAAGATATATTTTGAATTTAACTTTTTTTAACATACATAATATACATTATGTAAAGTATTATTTAAATAAAAAAATAAAACAAAAAATAGGCATGTATTAATTAATATACTAGACACTAGAGAAGAAGAATTTCACTCAAAGTTAACATCCACTGTAGAAAAAAAAAGAAGGCTACGGTCATATCATATAATATTGGTGATATAAAATTTTTTAATGAATTAGATGAAATCAACTGATTTTTTTGTAGAATGTTATGTGGTTTGTAAGACGAAAAAAAGTAAAAGATTTTGTTGTCATCCACAGACTCAATATAAAATGATGAATGATTTTATAATTAAAGCAGCCTGCAAGGTAAAAATTGTAAGTTTTCAATGTACATAGAATAACAATAAAAATAAAGTAATAATATTCAAATTCCTTGTGATCCTCTTAAATTTTATTTTTGGATTCCTAACCATTTGATCAACAACCAAGTACAAATGCATGAAAAAACATTAAGTTGATTTTATTGATAGAACTGGTTTCTCTAGCAATTAACATTTTAGAATGTTTGATAATACATTAAAACATTTTTCATATCATTCTGTTCGTTATAAGGTACTTCGGAAATATGCGGGTACCTATTGGGAATTTTTTCTAAATAGAAACTTGTAGTCGTTACATATTTCGAATAGAATACGTTAACAAACGAAATTTTGAAAAAACTTGATGAATTACTTTTGCTTCACCTAATGTTAAGCAGATTTGTACTTTAAGGATCAGTAGAACATTAGTAAGTTACCTATTAGCAAAGAAATCGAACAACTGATTTAAAATAAAAAAAAAAAAGTTTTTAGCAAAATGTGCTCCTTGTTATGTATTGCAAATAAATAAAAATTTTATTTTCGATTTATCAGCTTCTGCTTAAGGGGGAAGTTATATATTTTGATGGCATGTCCATGTTAAATAAACTAAATAATCATCTGAAAAATGAAATAAAGTAATATTTAGTAAATTTAAGATTTGAGGATTTTGTTTTATTCTACCTTTTTTTACTTGTCCAATATCATTTTGAGTTTCCCAATACACCGTTAGCCATTTGATGACCATCTGTATCTGTATAAAGAAAAATTAAATTTTGTATTCAAATAATAACCAATTCAATAAAAAACAAATAGCAATTTAAAATTATTTAATAAATCAATTTGGGGCTCACGATGGAACACTACACAAATTTTAACATACCAACTAGCCCACGTTCCAGTCTAAAATATCGTGCCACTGAATCGCCTGTCTGAATTCCTTGTAACGTTGCAGAAGTTTCTGTTTCCTTATGTTCCGGAACAAACTCGTGCTCGGTTGTGTTAATCAACAGCTCTTAAAATTGTTCAAGAATATTGATTATTTCGCTGCCATGCCATGTCAACTAAGGACTTTTGTGGAAGCGAACACAAGTTTGATGAATTCTCCTCCTTTATTTGGATGCAAAATATTTGATGTTTTTTTTTCCGATTGGGTTCTTCGGGGAAGAACATGATAATTAATTGATCCATGGGATCGTCACTTTGTGGAACGAGAATAACCAAATTAATTAAATAATTATATTTAATGAGGTTTCTGATTAATTTTTTCTATAAATGAGGAAAATAACATAGTAATAATATAATTGACAGCTGTAAGTAGTTTGACAGAAATTGGGACAGAATTTTGTTTACATGTGTTAGTTCTGTATACATGTATGTCAAATTTAATCACGTTTCGCTACGTTACATTACGTAATGGGCAAATTGCAATTGTTTATAGAACTGTCATTTTTTTCACATTTTGTTAATTATTTACTAAACTATGCTTTTCCAAATTCTAAAAAAGGTTTTCCAAATTTCAGAAAACCAATCCCGACCGTTTGATACCAAAAAAGTCTACTTTTGTTCCTATGTGCTGCTAACTATACGCCAAACCTTTAATTGTTAATAACTAATTAACTAAGGTTTTCCAAATTCTGAAAATGGTTTTCCAAATTTTTCCAAATGTTTTCCAAATTCTGGGAATCAAAAAAATTGAAATTCCCCACATAGTGCTGCTAACTATACGGCGGTCCTTTTGAGTGAGAAAAATCTCTGAGATCTCATTTTTCTGAACGCGCCGAATATGTTGAACTATGGTGAGATAAAGTTTGTGCGTATGTAATCAATTAAGCAGGTTGGCCACAAACCCCTTCAACATCCGTATCCAAAATCCAAATTCATTCAACTGCATATATTGCATCCACATTCCTAAGTCTAAATATTCAAATTATTTCGCAAATTATCCTTTATCAAATTTAAGTTCGAAAAACTCCTTTCTGCAGTTGCGTTGCAGAGACTTCTGCAAATAATCTGCTATAATAATCAATTCCGCTCATTGAACTGCGTACTGCAAAACGAAAGAAAAAATGAGATTTTTCGTTTCACATCAGCAGCGTATTAGGCTTAAGTGACAAACACAAAGTGCGATATCATTTTTAATTCTGAATTTTTAATTTCTGGAATTTTGAAATTGTACAGTCGTATTTATAAACCCATTCCAAAGTATGTCTAACTTATGGACAGCTGTCTAAGTCCAAAACCTTATTTATAATCATGTTCCATCGAGTGTCTAACACTGAAATTGTCTAAGTTTCAATGAACAAAAAATTAAAAAATAATCTTCAAATGAACGAAATGTTCATTGAACGTATCCAAAATCCAAATGCTCACGAAATTAACAGATTACAGGGATGTGAGTGAGTGTATGAAAACATTTGTAGGCCATTGTTGGAATGCGTTTATAAATAAGGAGATGTCTAATTATTTAAACAATGGTTAGCTGTCCAATAGTGTTCTTAGAAAATCTAATAAATACGACTGGTAGTGTTTTACGAATATATTGCGATTGTACGTAGTGATTTTTTTTGTAAAAAAATGAAGCAAAAACACTAGTGTTTTACCACACCCACCAGACTTAAAACTAATTTTTAGATCATTACTTACTTTCTGTAACTCTCATCGATAAAACTGCTCTAGAGACTTTGAAAAATGGATACAAACTGGTATAATTTGTTTCAATTATCGCAGTTTCTTGATGAATTTTATCGATGTGGGAATTACAGGACTTAGGCACAGGATTCCATGTTTTTCTTTTAATCTTTTTTAAAAATATTTTTCGATTTTGTCTAAACCTTGACTAGTATTACCATTTTATTCTATTAAATAAAGCTTATTTCCAGCTGTTTTAACCTATAAGACACTGTTTAACTAGTCAAAAATCTAATAAATAAGGCTGCTATAATTTATATGTAATTTTTTGTATAAAATTAGTATGTATAGTTCTCGTAATATTTATAAAAACGTGTTTTTGAAAGAGTGGCAGCACACGTTACAGCCAATTTCATTTATACAATTCGACTGGTATAGTTTTGCAAGAAATAAACCTCTGTCAATTGGCCTACTATGAATGAACGTTTCGAGAGTTGGATGTTAAAATCATCTCTTATTTTTATAGTTTATAGTAGCTAGTTATAACGGTTTATAAATCTTAGGTTTATTCCATATTCTTCAAACTATGTTAACTTATGTCAATACTTTCTTGAGTAGGTATAATACTTACATAGATGAAGAATTTAAAATAGTTTTGAAAGCCAGAATTCTTATTTTATATTTTATTTTTAAATTTATTTATTTCTCTCAATAGTTTTTGAAACAAAAAAACAATAAATTCACACTCTAAATTTTGAAAAAAGGACAAAAATGAATGGGTACGGTGAAATTGGATAATAAATTGGATGTTGTTGATTAAAAAAACGTGCGGGGACACATCCACCCTTCCACAGTTAAAATGCGTGTACAAGAATTCATCATTATATTTCGGCGCATAATATCATAATCTTATGGAAGTGTTGAAATTTATTACTATTCTTAAAATATTTCATTTAATTATTGAATTCTGGTCTGCAGTCTGCACATCGTAACCGTGATGAATTCTAATTTAAACTTGCCTACTTGTCACACTTACTTGTTTTGTTTTCAATCTATTTTCCAAATTTAAGTCCAAATGGTTCCAACTCTCACACCTTAAATTAAAGAATACCATATCGTCTAACTAATAACAATAAATAAAAACACACCAAAATTGTCTATAAAGTAGATATTATTTATATTTGCTCAAATTTGTTACTGTCAATTTATATTTATTTATACACAAATGTTTTAAATGATTTTACAATAAAAATTATAACTAAAAAAAATATTAACTTAAAAACTAAGATCACAAAATAATTTATTAACAATACTGTTTTTTCTTTTAATATATTCACATAAAGTATGCGACAAGAAAACACTTAACAAAAAACAAAATACAATGAAAAACTTTTAACTAAAATGTGTGTTAATTTTATAATGTTTTAAGTGTCAAGAATTCCCCAACCTCATAATCCCAGGATTCAGTTGTGTATTAGAATATTTTTTTTTTCATTTTCAGTTTTATACTGTACAAGTGTACACCTTAAATTTGTATATTGTTATTACGGCACTGATTCGTTGTACATAATATTTATAATTTAACTAAAGCAATTTAATTTATTTAATGTTTTATATAGGATGATCCAAAATTGGATATCAATTCGCATAGAGATTATTATACATTAAAGGGTTATTACTCTTAATATTGCAAATAATTCTAAAGTTTTCCTAGATCATACTTCCAAACATTCGTTTTCCTCGAGTTAGTACCAGACTAACAACCATTACAGTTAACAAAAAGAAAACCAAGCTCAAAAATGTCGTCAAGTAACGACATCTGCGTCGAAATTTTTTCTCCTTTTCCATTTTTATACGTAATTGTTCTGCTCTTGGAAGATCTAGAGTAAAATCTGATTCAGGACGTGATGATGGCTGAAATAAAAAAAAAGAAGAATGAATTAATAAGGAAAAAAGTTTGAAGAAATAAAAATTGTGAAAAAGTGATGCCACTCCAAAAAAATGATTATTTTAAAAAATATTACTGGATTTTATTTTATTTTGTTTAAAAAGTAGAAATTGTGATGGTATTTCTAACACTCGGCAAAAAATCCATCCCCAGCGTTCAACACACTACTTGTTTGTGTTTCGCATGAATTCAAAGCTCAACACAGAAATGTCTTGCTTTCTTCCCACGTCAAAAATATAAGTAAATCGAAAATCGTTTTCAAGCTCTCTGCGATTCATGACCTACAAGCCCACTCATATGTACACTTACTACCTCACTTGTTTATTAACTTGAATAATATCACCAACTTCAGTTTTTGTTTTTTTTTTTTTTTTGGTGGAAAACAACATTTTTGCTCTGATTTTTTATGATAGTATAGTATATACCTACGTAAATTTTGAAGTCTTATTTTAGCATGGCGATGATCATCATCATGATTCAAGGTCATGTATATGTTTTTTTTTACACCATCTTAACACTGTAAAGACTGGGCGTTTATTTTACCCATTAATAACTACTTTCACTCAGCTTCAGAAGCTGATTCGTTATCGTAACACTGTTGCTCCGAATACACCTTCAAATTTTACCAAACCCCAAAAAAAAAAAAAATATTTATGATGATAGACGGGTATGCCATTTGTGGTATACTAGACGAGTAGTAGATAACACTATCAAGATTCCGGTCTTTAAAGTCGATAGACAATTTTCATTATCTATCATAGAGCAATTTTAAGGCCAATAACCCTAAACAAAGGGACACAGAAAATAATGTAAAGGTACATAAGTAAAAGAAGTTTACAATATCACTGTAGCGTCACTCTATAGCCGAATACACAACAGATTATGTGTGGAATTTAAAATCACATCATATCCTTTATTTAAAGTTTGTGGAGTAGCCTATACGATAACAGGTAAGAACTATACATATATATTAAGCCAGAAGAGAATTCGGAAACCAAATCATGAAGGTTGAGCCTGACCAACGTAGCCAAAACGTCAATTAAAACCATACATTCTTCCTCTTTTTTAACCGATGATTGTTATGATCTCGACTGGAGCCATAACTCTCTCACTTCACTGCTTTACCTAAGGCTCCACCTTTGGAGTTTGTCGGCTTCACCTCAAAAAGCATTGACAAGCTTCCTGTTTTGTGTTGTTCCATATCTGGTACAAACTAAATGCAATCAAAAACATTAAAGGACTTCGAAAAAGGAATATTTTGGTCTGAATTTGAAGTTGTCACCTAGCTTGTGTCAATTATTGTAGCAGTCAATAACATTATGGAAAAAGAAATACGTTATCTGCTTGAGTCATTGCGGGTGCGAAACTAGATGACATAATATGGGCTCGGTGGAAAGAATAGTTGTAGGAGGAAAAGAATAGAATCCGGTGGTTAGGCCAATGATTAAGATGATTTTATAGTCAAAATGGTATAAAATTAAATAAGATCAATTAGATTGGTGTCATGGAATATCGTCTTTAAAAATGTCGGTTTAACACTTTTTTTTCGCAGACCAATTTCTTTTATACAATTAAAATTCAAAGAAAAAGAATGTAGGTTCTTCGATCGTATATCACACTTATGCATGTATTAAGAGCAGGATAGACGAAACACCTACATATGTACCTGCCACTAGTCAAACTAGAGAGCAGAATATCCGTTGTTTCTCTTACATAACTCCATAAAGTATTGTTTTGACTAGCACCAGTTTTCAATTTGTCAAATGATAACGAAATAATTAAATTGATGGCTCTTTCGTTTGCTAATCTGGAAGACCTCTACGATTCCGAATGCCGTAATTTCTTGATAACAAAAGCACAGTTGACAAAATTAAGCAAAACAGCCGCAATTCACAAAACACTGGCAGTCGTATTTATAAACCCATTCCAAAGTATGTCTAACATTGGACAGCTGTCCAAGTCCAAAACCTTATTTATAATCATGTTCCATCGAGTGTCTAACTTAGACACTGATTTTGGCTGTCCAAACCTATTCTAAAGTGGGCACGTTTAATGAACAAAAAATTGAAAAATAAACTTCAAATGAACGAAATGTTCATTGAACGTATCCAAAATCCAAATGCTCACGAAATTATCAGATTACAGGGATGTGAGTGAGTGTATGAGAACATTTGTAGGCCACTGTTAGAATACGTTTATAAATAAAGAGATGTCCAACTATTTAGACAATGGCTAGCTGGACAACTGTCCAAGTGTGCTCTAAGGAAATCTAATAAATACGACAGTGGGTTTTCATTCAAATGAAATAATCTGCCCAAAATGTTGATATAAACTAAAAAAATTAGTTACAAGTAGATATAGGAGTTTTCTCACAGAAATTTTAAAGCCTTCTTTACTTTTTATATTTGGAAAATATTGCATTTTATTTTTAATGTTATTTGTTTGTTTTCCTATAATACTTTTTTAATTTATCTTCCTTCTTAACTAGTACGTTAAATTTTTATTAATTTTGTTTGTGTGTTTTATTAATGTGTTGATTCAATAAACTAAATACATCATAGAAAAAAAGACAATTCATATAAATGTAGGTACATTTAATTTTTGCAAAATAACTAAACAATCTTATGTTGAATGCTATTCAAAGTGTGTACTTCTAAAGTGTTATTCAAAACTAAGTAGATTTATTTGATTTAATTTGCATAAATTAAATTATTTTTTTTTGTTAATTTTAATGACTACTAAAGTTATTTGAATTTTTAATTAAAAGATTATAAATATTATAAGTGGATAAAACGGAAGTTAATTTAAATAAATAAAATGAGAATTTTGTGTTTATAATGTGCTTAAAACAAGTTATGAAAAATTCCAACAACTTTTAGGACAACAAAAAAAACAAAGTTAACTGTACGTGATCAGTTGAATGTGGTTTAATTGAATGCGGCTTTAATCAATGTAATCAATCTATTCAACTGAGTGTAGTCTTTACAGTAGTATCAAAGATATAATTATATAAAAAAATTGGGAGCACAAGAAAATAAAGAAAATAAATATTTACCAAATTAGAAAACATTGTTAAGTTGGCACTTAATTAAAAAGTCCACGCGATATTTTCCAAATTCATTTTAAATATTTTTAAAAGATTATTGTTTTATATTGACATTTTGATTTTAGTTGATCTATGTATATAGATAAATAATGATTTTAGTCAAATCTAAAACATGATGATGGGCAAAAAAGTGGTTTTAGTCATATACTATCCGTCCGTCTGTTTATCTGTGAACCAAGTGAATAGATTTGCTTGCAATTTGGTAACAAGTATTTTTCTTTAATTCTCTAGAATTCGAATTTTAATTCTTTTTAATAAACCGATAATTCCACAATCCCATAAATCACAGCAAACCATTATTTTGTCTCGATGTTAAGGCAAAAACGCACCTCTTGAACTTTTCGGTTCGGTCTTAAGATCAAATACGGTAATTTCTAATTGAAATGGGCCTCATCGCTAACAAAAAAATCAGAGACTATATGAAAATAAAATGAATAACCCATTATAATTTTATCTTCAATGAAGTGAATCTGAGTTTAATTGATTTTTTCCACAACTAAATATTATTTACTTATTATGTATGTATGTACATACGTTTGATTATTTCATTGTAGCTTACTTAAAAACTTCAAATATTGCGTATACACCACAGTGAACACTTTTTTCTCGCTTGACAATAAGTGATTCGTAAAGGGTTCAACAAAAATTTACTTAAAATTAAAAAAAAATTCAATTTAAATAAAAATTATATTGTTCTTCAATCTTCGAAAGTTCTTCCCCAATTGCTTTGGTGTTTTGACACAACATTGCATTGGAATACGCTTTTTTTTTATATACTATGTATTTGTAAAAGGCTTGTTTTACTATAAGAATAAAGAATCAAAAGATTCCACAAAAATATCTTTATTTTATAGGTGTAGTTAGGGGAGAAGTGGGAGGCAAAGATTTATTGAAATACAAAATTTAATTTGTTACAATTTAAAAATACGCTACATGACTTTATATTTGTATTTTCCAGTTTTTCAGAACCTAATAACACTAAAAATCTTATCAAATCAAATTTAACGTTCCCACCATTTTTTATAATTTAATTTAATTTGAAATTTACATTCCCAAATATTCTGGACATTTTGCATGTGCCTAGAAATGCAGCTGGTTAAGAGAATTAAAAACGAACAATACGCAATTTGTACATTCTTTTTTAATTTAAAGAATGGTTTTATTATATTTTATTTTTTTATCCATCTAAAGATTCTTAAAAGTCGAAATTTGAAAGTACCCTAAAAACTAAGAAGTTCTAATTTTTATAGATACTTAAAAATAAAAGCTGAAATTTTGTAAGACCTCTAAAAACAAAAAAAGTTCATATTTTTATGGATATACTCAAAAATAAAAACAATTTAAGTAAAAAATTAATAATTGATTGAAAAAATAAAAGTTTCTGGAGTTTTTCATCAAAAATATAGTATGGCTACAAAATGGCACTGAAATTTCAAGTAAAAGTGTTTGTTAGTATTGTAAATGTAAGGACATAATTATTATTATCTGCAAAAAAAAGTATAGCACTAACTTTATTCAAAGTTTTTTATTTTTAATAATAAGTGAATTGCATTGAGCAGAAAAGTTCAATTTAAATTGATCAATGACTAAGCACCACTGAAAAATCTTGGTGGCAGCTCACCTACTAAGTGTTGTTTATTTATTCAAACCTTCAATAATTATATTTGTTTTTAAAATCGTACAATTCATAAGCTACATATTGTGCGAATCACCCTCTGTCTATATTCAATATTTAATACTTTCTCGATGTCAATTTAATACAAACCCACCTCTAGATCAACTTGCATAAAACATGCAATGTTACACAATTAATTTCTTTTCACCCTACCCAACGACGAGACGCTTTAACGACTAATGAAAAAAAAAATGCCAACAATAAAAGCAAATAATATCGAACTTAAATACACATAATTCCTTCCTTATTACCCGGAGTCTGGTGTAATGCAGTCATTATGTTATATATGAAGAGGTAGTTTTTGATTGTAAAAAATAAATTCAACACCTCAATGATAATGTTAACTTCAAATATTGCACTTTACTATAACATCAGAAGCAAGACACCCAGACCAAAAAAAAAAGAAGAAAATATCATTGTGCACATTGTATACTCACTCACTTTTCAGAGTTTTTATTTAATTTCATACAAGTTGTTTATGTTTCCCTTAATGCCGGTCACTGGTTTAAATAAAAAAAAGATAAAGTAAAACAGTTCACTACCAACGTTTAAATTTAAAATAAACAAAAATACAAAACATACATCATAATACGCAACACACATTTTTCCTGAGCAAGCCACTTTAAACAAAATAAACAAAAACGATGAATGAAGAAAAAGCAACAACAATAACATGAAAAACCCACGGATAGTCGTATGTTATGTGTCTTTGTATGTGTATGTGAGCTTTGGATAAAAAGCCGGCTTTGTGGAGGCTAATGGCGGATTAACGAACGCATTTGTGTGGCTTACTTAGAAATCGACAAAACGAGGAAAAAGTCAGTTAAAAAAGAAAGTCAGTCAAAATTTCAAGGTCGGCATACTCCGTAAAAGTCATACTAATACTTGTTGTCGTTCGGCTCAAGCTGGTGTAAGAAATATGTGATAAATATAGCACAAGTTTACTTTTCGTTTGAATACAAAATTAATTTTTAGCGCTTCCCCACTGAAAATTACATTATGTACAAATTATTTATAATTTAATTTCAGTGCGGATTTTAATTTTTGAGATTTCAGGTTGCAAGATTTTTATATTGCGAAACCTATAGATTTGCGAGATTTTGGAATTGCGAGATTTTCAAATAATCACACTTGCTTTAGGTAGGTTGTAGGCATTGAGTTTTTTTTTTCAGCTTAATGTGAAGAGCTTGAAGGATGTCAAAATAAACATTTGCGACCAGTTCTATATTAATTGCGCCACCGAATTTATGTTCCAATTAGCTGTCATTAATTGTCTTTTACTTTATTTTTCCTTTATTTTATTTTTTTACAGTGACAGTGGCTACTATTTGGAATCCTTCACATTGCTCAGAACTACAATTTAACTTGAGTTAAATTGACAAAAATGTGAGAAGCTCAGATTCAAAAACAGCTTTTATTGAAATTATGAATTCGGTTTTTCTTACAAACTCAAAACTTGCCCCATAGTTAGTAAGATAGAGTATTATGGACTACGCCGCCGTTAATATGAGCAATAAAATAGGTTAAGAATATGGTAAAGTATTTTTAAGCTAGGTATAATAATTATTATGTAAAAATAGTTAAGTAAAATAAATGAGTTCAATTTTAGTCTCTGAAGAAGGAGAACGTATTTTTCTTGCCTTCCTTCGGCTCGTGCGCATCAGCGTTGCCGCTGGGCTTCACGAAAGTGTAACACATTTTTTAAAAAAACGTAACAAAAGCGAAAAATATGTAACAAATGATTTAAATGCAAAGAATGCCCTTGAACTCAATTTTTTATTTTTAATAGGAACATAAGTTTTCTTCATCACAGTTTTTAAATTCAGTACAAAACTATACATTAAATAATAAGTTAATAAATTATTTTTTTGGAATGTGGAAACTGGAATACTTTGAGGAATGGATATCTAACCATGTTTATATGCTGGATCGAGAGATCGAGTTTGAATTTGAAGTGAAAGATAGCAAGATTTCGACTAAACTGTAACTGAACGAGTTCGATCGAGTCGAATGAAAGTGATTTCAACTCAATTTAGGACGTACATAGGTGTACAAATAGGTGGAAGTGTTGTTTAAGCGCACTTCACACTGATTAAAAAAATGATAAAGTAAAATTTTAAAGAAAAACAAAATTTGGAAAAAAAAGTGTAACAAAAAGAAAAAAAAAGTAACATAGTAACAAATACAAAAAAATTAAGAAAAGTGTAACACTTTTGTTACACTTGTAACATTGTGGCAACGCTGCGTCGTGCGTTTTTTGAATTGTCGTGATTAAAGGGTATTCAGAGAACAGTGATCAAAGATAAAAGTATTCACGGTGAAAACCGATGGAGAGACTGATATTTTGAAGTACCTACTGGTAGTGCCGTACTTTTAATTTTTCTGTTAACCAAGGGAGTGTTTTGATTAATTTGTCAATCACTCAAGCTAAGAAACTATAACCGAAAACATCTGATTCAAAAAAATATAAAAACCCAATTAAAAGGGTGGATCGAAAATCTTTATTTATTTAAAAGTATCAACAGACAACAATAAAAAAAAATAAAAATTTCCCATCTGGGCATATGGAAGTTTGTCGTGAATTTCATTAATATATACCTACTTAAAGCAATTTTCAACCCAAAGAAAATCATTTATTTGGGTAACAGGGTGCTTTTCTAGTTCTTCTTATAGTTATTCGCATTTTGAAAGTATACTTACTTACCTAAACAAATGTGTGCAGTGTATACTTAGGTAAGAAGTGCAAAATAAATTCATTTAACAAGTTCTTCAGTTCCATTAATTGAAACAACTTGCAAGCATAAATAATTACTTCGACAATATAAACACTATTTCACTTGTAATTAGATACGCTATTGTATTGAGTGAGAGGGTTGAGACATTATACCAATTTAAACTTCATCCTTGCAATCGGTGCATGGGTTGTGTTGTATGTGGTGCCCACCTGTCTAAGTTCGCGGTGGGGTTGCATACATAATCAAATCTACTAGCTAACTTCAGAAATCAAAGTGCATAACGACAAAGAAACGAGTGCAAAACGAGGGACTCCGCTCCTTCGTTTTCCTGCATTCACCGTCGTCGTCCCCTGTACCGCTCGCCAACGTCTCTACCGTGCCAACATGATTTTATTTCAAATTTTGAGTGTTCCAATGAATTTAAGCTGTCAGGTTACTATACGATTGCTAGCTACCATGCACAGCGTTGCCATCGTCAACACTATTATAACAACAAGTATGATATTGTGGAGCACAATGTGAAAAGTCGAATGACAGGCTCTATGGAATCGTTATGCAACACAATGCAATGGCGGGACTTTAAGTGATGTGGTGTTTTTGGTCCATTGGATAAGTTAGTATGAATAGTTTAACTACACCCGCTGTTTGTTGTTGATCCATTGAAGCAGAACATATACTGATAGTGATAAAGGAAACACACACTGCTGATTATCTCGTGCAACATCAAAGGCACAAGTTTTCCTTTTGTATCAGTCTTGCATGAAACCAAATAGCTCCTTCAAATCTTTTTTGCGGAGCGACGACGTTTAAATTAGCTGAAGAAGTTTTATAATAATAAAATCAGGCGTGAATAATAAGTTTAAAAAAAATATTATTTTAAATATGTAGGTGTATTTAATATCTGTTAAGTATGTAAAAAAAATGAAATGAAGAATTAGGTTTCTTAAGTTCAATCATACCAGTGTGGTTTTAAAGTTTGAATGTAAAGTTATTCATGATATTTTAAAAGAATTAATCTAGTTATAGGACCTATATTTTATGTCAGCTAGTAGCTTTAAGTATTTTACTGTACATTTATGTATAGTTTTAATAAATAATAATAATAATAAATATTTTATGTCACCTGTCAAAAACATATTTAAGCTTATGGTATAGTATGATATGAGAACAAAAGCAAAACGGAACGATAAACGTCACATACATGGAACTTACAGTTTAAACTGAAGTTTTTTTTATATAAGGGTTTTCCAATAGGGACGGGTTGATTTTGACAGCTCGTGGCGGCCATATTGTTTCTTTTACTTTCTGTCAAAATATCGTCTTTTAATCAGTTACTAAAGACAAATCATCATGGCAGCGTCGAGCAACACGTGCAAATGATAAAACTTTATTATCAAAATGGGTTTTCTCTAGTAGCAAAAATGCGCGCGTTGCGCCCATTTTATGGGGTCGTCCTTCCAAGTCGACTATTCAATGTTTGGTGGCCAAATTCAAGTCTACCGGCTCAATGAATAATGAGCCAACACCAGCATTTCAACGAAACGCAAGATCTGCCGAAAACATCGCCGCTGTTCTTGAAAGTGTGCAGCAGAATCCGAGGCAGTCAATTCCGCGTCGCTCACAAGAACTTGGCCTGTCGCAGACCACAACATGGCGAATTTTGCGTCGTAATTTGGGCCTGCACCCAAACAAAATGCAACTGACCCAGGAGCTGAAACCAAACGACCATGCGTAGCATCGTGTGTTTGCTAATTGGGTTGTGGAGCAGTTGGAAGTTGATCCCAATTTTGGTCGAAAAATCATCTTTAGCGATGAGGCCCATGTTTGGATGAATGGGTACGTGAATAAGCAAAATTGCCGTATTTGGGACGACACCAATCCACGCGAGATTCACGAGGTACCAATGCATCCAAATAAAGTTACTGTTTGGTGTGGATTTTGGGCTGGAGTCGTCATCGGTCCGTACTTCTTCGAAAATGATGCTGGCCAGGCCATCACCGTCAACGGCGATCGCTATAGGTCGATGATCACCAATTTCTTGTGGCCTGAATTGGATGATATGGACACCGAAGACATATGGTTTCAACAGGATGGCGCTACGTGCCACACAGCTCAAGACACAATCGATATTCTGCACGAGCGGTTTCATGGCATGGTGGTTATCTCCCGCCAAAGCGACGTGAATTGGCCACCAAGATCGTGTGATTTGACCCCTTTGGACTTTTTATTGTGGGGCTTTCTTAAGTCGCAGGTCTATGCGAATAAGCCGCAAGCCACAGCGGCTCTCAAAAACAACATAATCGATGCCATCGGTTAAATTCAGTCTGATTTATGCGCCAAAGTCATCGAAAACTGGACCTTTCAAATCCGCGCCACCCAGCGAAGCCACGATTTGAACGATGTTATATTTCACACATAATGTCATTGATTAGGGCTCTCTAATAAAGATAAAACCTTATTGATTTTTCATATACAACTTATTTTATTCAATTTTAAAATCGACCCGCCCTTAATGTAAAACCCAGGAAAAACATACCAACAATGTAGATACATAATTAGAAATAAATGAATTGAAAAAAATGTTTTGATACCGGATACCTAACTTCCATTAAAGATGCAACAGCCAAGCAGATTTGTTCGTATATCTGAGATATGCATCTGAAAATAGCATTGTGAGCAAGCTCTAATTTGCGAAAGATCTGAGCGTCACAATTGGGGAAAATATTTTCGGCATAGAATAGCCAATCTAAAACGGATGTTCAGAGAAGTATAAGTACTGCTAGGCCAAAGTTGTCTAAGGCCACCAAATACTCTTGCTATAATAGAGATTATATAGTCTGAGGCTGATAGCTCACTAATGATGACGATACCTAAATTATGCGCTTTCTTCCAGTACGGGACTATTCTGTTGTTTAAAATAATTGCCGGAAGTTCATTGACCTCAAATGATGACTTAGAGACTGCCAAACATTGCGACTTATCTGGGTTCAGTGTTAATAAATTTACTCTGGCCCAACTCAAAATGTTTTCAAGGTCCTCATTCAACTTACTGCTTTTGCCAGAAGTCCAGCTGGACGCGAAATATAAATCATCGTCAGCATACTTATGGATGTTAATTAAGGATTTATAATTAAGGACGATATTATTTATAAATAGCGAAAAGAGCAATGGACCCAGTATGGATCCCTGGGGAATACCCGAAGATAAATGGAAAGTGGTTTTAACTATTTGTGTCCTATCAGATCCGAAATTAAGTATAAGTAGTGTTGCGGATGAACTGAACCCATATTGAATTATGAGTTTGTTGTAAAGAATTTTAAAATCGATTGAATTAAAAGCCTTTGAAAAGTCTAAAAGACACAAAAATGTGACCACAAATGTTCCTAACAAAAATCTGCGGATTAATTATTTAGACAACTATGTAGCCGCGTTTTATTATCTATGGGTCTGGGTTATCTTTTAACACGTAATGAAAAAACAACATTGGATCTAGGTTTCTATCGCGGTTTCCTTTATAGATCCAGAAATTAATTTTTACTCTGGCGGGTAAATGACTTTTTCAGTTTTGCAATCGGCAAAATGGAATTTCAATCGCATTTATCTCGAAGAAACATATATCACTTCCTTAAATGTTTGTATTGTACCTAACAATTTAGAATAAGAATTTAGTACTAAGTTTCAATATTTATTTACGTATTTAACAAGCAACCAACTTTATAAAAAACAAAATAAATTTCTGCAGGTATCAATATTTAGCGAATTAATTGATCTTATCACATAATTTTAGCACTCATTCATTTTTATAATTTTGTTTGTTAATAAAAATGTATAAGAATTATTATTATTGTTAATAATAATAAATAAATAAATCTCTATTGCTTTTCTTTGGTTATCACTCACTGGTATTGAACTTGAACTCATCACTGCTTTATTCAACAAAACCGATACCGAACTGCACCACCAAACAAAAGGCACTCTATTAATTTTCAGATTTTTGGAAAAATAAAATTATTAACACCAAGGAATTGACTATATGGTTGTGGTCATTTGAATAAATATTTGCAAAACTGGAATTATTGTTGATAAAAGGTGCTAAGTTTCGCTTCGTTCGCGCGATTATGACATTGTCCACCGATCGAGATCACCCAACTCAAAATATCGCACAGCTAAAGCTTACGTGTAGGAGCGCATATGCTTAAGCCAAACAAAACAAAAAAATAATCGCGAATCGAAATTTGGGTTTCCCAAGAAATTAACATTTTGCTTTCAATTATCACTGTTGTGTCTTCTTGATGACGTAGAATTATGAAATTTGGCCTAAAAAAAGAACCACTCAAAACGTGTTGACTGCTGTTTAAGCCGTGACCTTGGAATAATATATGCTTTTAAAATTTTAATTATTTTTGTCGTCATTAAATAGTGCAAATCAATGTTAATTTATTGATCTTAGACCTTATAGGTTTCTGTAAAAAAAAATCAATGAATGTTATGTGTTCAGTGCGGTAGTTTTAGTCTACTACGGCGTTTATAATGAAAGAGAAATAAAAAAAATAAGAGACACAAAAATTAATTTTCGTATCTCTTGTAATATTGGTACTCCTCGTTAGATTGGTTTAGAAAATAAAAAATAAATTTGAAATGAAGTTGAAATACTGTATTGTATATCGTCGATTTATTGCAAAAAGTCACTAAGTATACTTTTAATGGATTTTGATCTAAAAATGCAAATTTGTGAGCTCTGATAATATTGATCGATGCAATAACTCATTAAAGGGATACAAATAACACAAACCCTCTAAAATATCAAAAATTATATCACTAAGTACACAATGTTCAAATTCGATTCTCTCAAATTTGTAAAAGGTTACTTAATAACTTTTAGCAATTAACCGACGATATATTGAATGCGTGTATATTGTTAATTTAGGCGACAGTTATAGCTATCATGGAAAACCATAATTGAAAATTTGAATTGTTAATTTTGAGACGTTAATGTCAAACTTAAGTGTATGCTTAAGTGACACATATTGCTTTGCAGCAAACTCAAACTCAAATATTAAAGTCGTAAAATTTAACGTAATTTATGTGTATGAAGAATTGTCACATCAAATATTTTGTTCAACATAATTAAATTTATATATCACTTTAAATTTATGGTGGAACTTAGCTGTTAAGAAGATCTATGTGTTTCGTATTTGCAAACGGACCTTAGCAATATCAGTAAATATTCCGATGCCAAAATAAACTCGAATTATATTATTTTTGTGAAAAAAAAAACAATTCCAATACAAGCTATACTACATAAATTATTTTTTATATGGAACTTTTGGGGCGAAGCATTTTTTTGTTTGACTAAAATAATAATTCAAGTTATGAGCTTTATTTCGTCATCAAACCAATCAACAATTCAAATTTTTAATAAAAGCCACAACTAAAGTTTAAAGTTGAAAATAAAGAACATCGTGTAAATTTTTGAAAAGATATAAATTTATGCAACATTTTTCTGTCCAAAATTAAAAGTGGTTTTATTAAAAAAATAAATTTGTACAGGATTATAATATTTTTCATAAAAAAATAATATGCCATTAAAGTTTAAGTATTAAATAGGTGAAATAAAATAAAGTTTAAATTTGTGTATTCAATATTATTTAAACTTAAAAGGAATTTAAATTTATTAAAACTTATTTAAACTTAAAAGGAAAAACTTAAAAAAAATTGTCGAAATCGGTTAAGCGGTTGACAAGAAAGTCGAAAACTAAAAAAATTGTTAAATGGAAGGTACTGTTAGTAATATTTTAAGATAAAAGTTTTTTCTTCAAAATAAAGACCATATATCTACAATAGTAGGTACACATATAATATCATAAGAGCCGTTTCCGAGATAAATAATCTTTCATAACCATTATAAATTTGGAAATTAATGAAAACGTCTTTTTTAACAAAGTAGGGGAACCTTGGGATCCATCATGAATTTCGATTGTTTGGTTTTAAAATTGATTTTTTTGAAAGACAAAAAAAAAAAAAGTGCACAATTTATCAAGTATCCCCATCATAGCTATACTTTTTACCTAGTATATGGTCATCTTTGACAGATCGGTTAAAAGTGAAAGTCAAGTTATTAAGGTGCTCGGAAAAATTTCGTTAATTTGCTTAAATTTTGCCAATTTAAACATTTAAAGTTAACAATTTCATAAAGCAATAGTTGCTCTTCTAAAATAAAATAAAAAAATCCAACCAAGTGAGTCGTAAAAATTCTTTTTATTCAAATTTATTTGGCTACTTACTCAAGTAAAAGAGCGGTAAAAATCAAATATATAAAAACATTTACAAAAACACACATATTCAGAAGTAAATAACCGGTAAATATCAAATAAAAAAATATATAACAACTCTATTTATAAAAATTCAAAATGAGCGTCGGGAATATGTCAACCGAAAATTTGATGGCACTTATATCTAACTGCATGTCTGCACTTTTAGATGAAAAACTTAAAGTACTTGTAACCAAATCCGATTTGGATCAAATAAATATGCAAATCACAACTCTACAACATCATAATCAGGTACTTGAAGAAAAAAATCAAGTGCTGAAAAAGCAGATTGAACAGCTCTCGAAGATCTTGCACGAAAAAAATTTAATCTTGCATATCCCGGCAAATTCAGGAGTAGATCCTATTCAAAGAGCAAAAGATATATGCCTGGATCTGCTTGATTCTACGAATCCAACACTTGTTTCAACTGCACGACTTCTGCCATCAAACAATGATAACATCGTAAACGTAGTTGTTGAAATGGAGCGCAAAGATTCTGTAATCAAAGTATTGCAATCATCAACAAACTCCGACCTTACGGGATATCGATCCACAGAGATTACCCAGCGGCGGCGAGAGAAAGGAGGCGAAATATAATGAAACTTCGATCTCAGATACTAAATAAAAATCCTTCCACAAAAACAAAAATTACAGGTGAAAAGCTAATAATAGGAGAACACATTTATTTTTATGAAGGAAAAACTTTAAAATGCAACACGGCAGAAGGATTGTCAATTGTAACGCAGCTGATAGAAGATGTCAACTTAACGTCACATAGTAATGGACATATTCAGCGTGATCTTGATGTACAAAGTACCAACAAATCTAGTACATTTACGAATAGAGTTAGAGATGTGCAAACAATAAATTTCCCAATACTAAATAATTTTTAATAGTAGTGCCGTCAGCCAATTAGAACATTTAAGTAATCAATATCTTTTAAACATTGTCTCGTATAATGTAGCAGGAATTAAGAACAAGATGCTATTTAATGATTTTTTTAATTTTATATTAAGTTATGATATATTTTTTTTGTATGAAACGTTTATAGAAGAAAAACATTTTGATTTATACAACCACAAATTCCCAAATTACGTTCTTCATTGGATCCCAGCAAGACGATCGTACAACAGAGGAAGGGCTAGTGGAGGTTCTTTGTACGGCATGAAAAGGAAACTTTTTAATCAAAAATTATGCAAATTTATAAATGTCGACGGAACAACCCTAGTAGAATGCTGCTTTAATAAGGAAAAACTTCATATTATTCCAGTCTACATAAATTGCTCAAATTGGTCCGAAGATTTTGACAATTTATATAACGGTCTTCTTACTTTTAACTTCAAAAACGTTATGGTCATAGGTGATTGTAACACATGTATCGGGGAATCCCAAATAATGAATGATGAAAACGAAATTTTAAATTCGAAATTTATTGCAGTAAGAAGGTCTCAAGACAAAGTTGAAGATAGGAAGAGCAAAATTTTTATAGAAATGTGCGAAGAATTCGGTTTAACATTACTAAATGGTCGAAGTGAAAGTGATAGAGATGGAAACTTTACGTTTATCAGAGGTACTAGCTGTTCAACTATAGACTTATGTCTGGTAAAAGGATCATGGTTAAAATACGTTGAAGACTTCAAAGTGGATCTCAATACATACTCTGATCACATGCCTCTGATTACGTACATAAACTCACTGGCTGATATACGTGAAACAGAAAATCTGAATATGCCCCCAAAACTAAAATGGAAAAACTGTTTGCGTGATATCTATCAACTAAATCTTAACAACGAAACCACGCGCATAAAAAATGAAGACCTAGTTCCTGAAAACTTTTCAAATACTTGTGTATCAGTTATAAGACAATCTGCTCAACCGTTACAGAAAACGTCTTACTTTGCTGGAAAGGAAGCCTGGTTTGATTTGGACTGCTTAAAAGCAAGAAAAAAATCTTTTAAATACCTAAAAATGACTAGAAAAAGAAACACAGACTTAACAAAAAGGATGTACCAAGAAAGCAACAACGCGTACAAGGAACTTTGTAGGAAAAAAAGTCTTGAGTTTACTCAAAAACTAGTTGGCGAACTTTCAAGTACTAATGATTCAAAAACTTACTGGAAACATATACGACTAATAAATGGCACGAAGAACATAAAGGGTATAAGCATAGAATCAAATGCACTAGCAATTCATTTCAAATCGCTGCTTAACATACATAATACTACGATGGCCCACCATTTTGCCTTCCCGTCAACGTGTGAAGAATCTCTAGATGGAGTAATAACAATAGAAGAAGTTCAAATGGCTATTCATAAATCCAAAATCAATAAAGCTCCAGGTGAAGACCGAATATCATTTGAGTTCTTCAAAAATGCACCAATCGGCTTTGTCCAAAAACTGACTGAAGGCTTCAACAATATTTTTAGTTCAGGAAGAGTTCCGGAGAGTTTTGTAAAGAATATAATCTTTCCCTTGTTTAAGAAAGGAGACTTAAATGACCCGTCAAACTACAGAGGAATATCTTTCCAAAACACACTCCTCAAATTATTCACCAGCATATTACTAGTTCGCCTAACAACTTGGGTGGAACATAATGGACTTTTAAGCGAATTCCAAGCGGGATTTAGGGCCAACTACTCAACGGTTGACAATATTTTTGTTCTCACCAATATTGGAAAATTGTATCTACAAAAAGGAAGAAAATTATACGCATTTTTTATTGATTTTCGTGCAGCCTTTGACTCGGTCGATAGAAGGGCACTATTTCTAAAACTAAGTAACAAAGGGATGTCCTACAAAATGCTTCGGGTTTTGGAGAGTATGTACTCGAATAACCAATCAGCGGTTTGGGATGGAAATTCAATATCAGAATGGTTTAGTACATCCTCAGGAGTTAAACAGGGTTGCCAGCTAAGTCCTCTGTTCTTTTGTCTCTTTGTGGATGACCTACTCACGAGCTTACCAGGTGGTATAGAATTTGGCAACTCATCTATAAAAGGCTTATTGTTTGCTGATGACATTGTGTTACTTGCAGAAACGCCAAATATGTTGCAGCTAATGATAAACAGACTTGATGAATACTGTAAACAATGGAATCTTGTTGTGAATAACGATAAGTCCAAAATCATGGTATTCCGAAATAACACTGGTATATACTCAAGGGAAGAAAAGTGGAGTCTAGGGCCGGACCTGTTAGAAGTGGTCAAAGAATATCGCTACCTAGGAGTTACGCTCACACCCAAACTGTCATTCAACCTGCACTTAAAAAATAAATTAAAGGAATCGAAAAAGGCTCTGAGCTGCTCATGGAAAAATGTACTGAGTAGGAAAGATGTTCCATTCAACGCAAAATATAAACTTTTTGAAGCAACTGCCAGGTCGGTTATGTGCTATGCGTGTCAGGTATGGGGATACGAAGAATACGAAGAAGTGGAAAAACTACAAATATTTTTCTTGAAGCACATCTTTAGACTACCATCTAACACACCAACGTACATGCTTCATATCGAATCAGGTCTACCTCTCCTTTGGATATTCACCTTAAGGCTTCATTTCAAGTATATCCTTAGAATAATTGAACTTCCCGATCATCGGCTTCCGAAAATAGTCCTCCATCAGCTTATTGAGAGAGCAGCTAATTTTGTTCCAAAATGGCAGCAAATAGCAGAGGAGCTCGAAATTGAAGTCCCACTAAGTTGGGACGACCGATCTAGTTGGAATATATCTTTTCACGTCATTCTGCAGAAGTTAGATGAGAACATTCACCGAGGATTTATGAGAAAAGCTACAGGTTCCACGACTCGATTAATATACAAAGAACTCAATCTAAGTTTAAACGAAAACAGCTACTTCAACGAGACAAACACTATTGAGCAAATTAGAACCATCTTCAAGGTCAGAGGTGAACTGCTGCCGTTGAATTTTAGACCCTACAGGGATGATCTTCCAACAAACTGTACATTGTGCAACCTACGAGAAAAGGAAGATACTTACCATTTTTTGGGAAACTGCCCTATTCTCCAAGAGACGAGAAGAGTTTATTTCAACAAGTCAACTCTGTCTAGAGATGAAGTAATTAGGATATTAAACTTATCAAATTGGACCTTACTCTACAACTATATATCTGATGCATTATCATATAGAAACCAGTACACTGAAGCCTAAATTTATTATACCTTTATGTTTCAAATCATTAAAATTGTCAATTTAATTCCTTTGTGTTGCAAATCATTCCAAAATTGCCAAAATTTAATTTATTAATTAACCAAATAAGTATAATTATCTCATTTAATGTTTGCAAATCATTAAAATTGCTTAAAGTTTAAATTCATATGTATTCAAAAATATTATTAAATTTAGTTTATGGCTTATAACTTGCTACTAGTAAAATCATTAAAACTGTCAATCTGGCTGACGGCTTTTGCCATTGCTTTATAGAATTTGTTAAAACTTGTAATTTGAAGAAAATTTAATGATACAAATAAAATTCATTTTAACTAACTATGGTCATCTTGATCATGGGGGATCAAGTATCACCAATCATAATTTTATTTATAAATTATAATTAAAATAAGTTTACATTTTATTAACTTCCCATTGGAAGTTATTGTAATTGGTTCGATTTGTCGAATCCGTCGTTTTTAGAGATATGTCTGTATGTGTGTGTGTGTACGTATGTTCGTGAGCCATTCTATCGTTCACTGAACAGATAGAGATATTGACTGCAAATAAATTCAATTAACGGTTATCTTACTTACATACATTAAAAAAAAAAAAGATGGAAAAAGCTTCGTCTCGAATATTTCAAGAACAAGAATTGTCATCGACTTCTGGTTAATTTTATTCTGCACAGAATGACGTAATGAAGAATTGAAAAGAATTAAAAAAAATTAACGGATGGTTTTTTTTTAATACAAAAAAATGCTAAAATTTTCTGAAAAACGTGCTTCGGTTCTAATGTTTTGAGAAAAAACGCCGATATTAACTTCGGGACAATTTTTTTCTATACATAATGCCATATTTGATTACGGATATATATTTAAAAAATTCAATTGACATTTTTTTAAAGCAAAAAAACAAAAAAAAAATTGTTGAAAAACGTTTATCGGCTCGAATATTTTGAAAACAAATAGTAGTTTCGAATCTGAACTAACTAATTCTATACAAGTCAAGTAGTCAATAACTGATAAAGTTTGTGAATTATTCAATTGACAGTTTTTTTTTAAATCAACAAATTTTCAAACTAAAACCACTAAAAAAATGAAATAAATGTTTCTCGACTCGAATATCTCGAAAACAAACAAAGCTACCAACTCCGGAATAATTTTTTTTACACAAAATGCTGTAACTAAGAATTTACAAGGGTTGCAAAAAAATTTAAAAAAAACTACTAGATAATACTAAAAAATCGTTGAAAAACGTTTTTCGGATCGAATTTCTTGATTATGGCCACTGATTTTGTAGCCGAACTAACTTTATTGTACACAAAATGACGTAATCAATAATTGATAAAGTTAGTTGAAACATTCCGTTGAAACATTCGGCCCGAATATCTCTAAAATAAAATACACATAATGACATAACTAAGAATTTATAGCATTTGAAAAATAATTCAATTTACAGTTTTTTTTTAAAGCAAAAAATTGTAAAATAAAACTAATAAAAATTCTTCAAAAATGTTTTTCGGCTCGAATATCTCACAAACATCACAAACAAAAAATGCTATCGACTCCGGAATAATTTTATTTTACTCAAAATGGTGTAACTAAGAATTGATGGGGTATGTAAAAATATTAAATTGACAGTTTTTTTTTTAAGCAAAAACATCTGCCAAAAATACAACTAAAATAGTTGAAAAATATGATACATCCCAACTTTGGTTTTCATCTGAACGCTTATTGAACATTTAATAAGGTCAATATATTTGAATTAGGAATTTTCATATAACAAAATAAAATTGGGTGGCCAGTTTCCAGGGGCACCAAAGGGAAGTTATCAGTGTGGGTCGAACCCAGCCTGTTTTTTTTAGTTTTTACCGACTCTATTGCATTTTTCTTTTTGAGCCGAGTTTTGTTTTGAAACAAGAAAATAATTCAATAAGAATTTTTTTATTATCTTGGGGTAGTTTGTTTCCAGAACCTATGCACCCCGTAACGCCATGGATCCAAGCTACCCAAAGTACATTTTTTATAAAATAGTTTTACATATATGCATCTAAATCTCGATATTTTCTATAAAAGTGAATATTTGCGGTAAACAAATCGTTTTGGTATCGTTTTGGTTTTCGAATATGTTGTAATTCTAGATAAAACACTCACTACAAATATTATAAAACAAATTACTATGAAACTTATCAAAAAAAAATTTACGACTTTTTCGAACACTGTCGGACTGTTTGCAAACTTTTTTTTTACAGCACATGGTTAAATGAGGAAATAGCGTTCGTTTAATGCAATCAAAATTGCCACTGCGGTATAGTTTTAAAATGTATTTTAGGTCCAAAAATTGAGAAATATCGTGGTGCCCAAGGTATCATGAATCTCCAGGTTTCCCTATGTTTTTTTTTTTAAATATTCAAGTCAGTAAATAGATACAAGATCGCAAAATCTCTGAAGTGTTACATAACGAATCACTCGAAAACAAAAACGATTTCATTATGATGATATACCTACATAAACCATAATGGTTTAGATTCCATCGGAAAATTTAACAACAAATATACAAAATTCCATACAAAAATCTTGATTCACAATATTTATAAATACATACATAGTTTGTCGTAATTTCAGACAATTCTGAAAAGTTGTCCAAATTTATTTGTGTTTAACAAGCAATTATACTTCAATAATAATCTTCAATATTGAGCAATGTAATTATCATCTCTAAATGATCAAATAAAGTTTTGTGACACTTTATAAAGATATTTCAAAAAAGGAATCAACAAGATCATCATAAGATACGAGTATGAAATAACACTTAATTATGAAAACCATCATAATATAATGTGATTGGGTTTAAAGCGACTTTAGATGCAAACACTCGCATTAAATTAGCGCTTTTATGTTATAAACTATATGTTTGTTTGGAGATAGAATTAAAATTAACAAGTTAAATTAGATTGAAATTGGTTTACTTTTTAAGACCAGATATAAACGAAGATGCGAAGTTAAATTTTCTTATTAGTAAACAAATTTATAAAAATTTCACTTCACTACTTTATCTACAACTTAAATTGGAAGTTCCCATTTAACAACTGTTTTGACGACTTTAAGCGGGACCCACTTAGGGTGATTTGACGTTTATTTCGAACCTGCTAACATGGGATCTCTTCATAATCTGCAAAAACGAATATAAAAAAAAACGAACTATTATTACAAAGATAGCAAGTCCGAATTCCGATGGTAATTTTGTAATTTCGAACTCTGCTGATAATATCTTTGTAATGACTCAAGGGAAATTCTCTCTCACACCTTGTGAGGTCCTGCAAAATATCCCTTTATGGTTTGTATACCTGATTATATCGAATGAATGAAAAATTTCCCAACTTTCTACCGTTTTGAAAACAGCGAAAATCGAGTTCACTCTTTAAATCAAGCACACAATTCTTCCCTAATCTTATTACTTTAAACGAGCTATTCTTGTATATATGTGTATTTATATATATTTGGTTTCTCGGAAATGGCTCCAACGATTTTTATAAAATTTTCAGAGTTTATTATGGTGAACGGGAAAAAAAATACAAATTGGACTTAGTAAGATCCGCCCACTCCCACTCCCACGCCCACTTTCTTTTTTCTTAGTATGACGGAAACAGTCGGAAATGTTTTTATTTCTCGGAAACGGCTCAAACGATTTGAATGAAATTTTCAGAGTTTACTTTTATAGGTAGGTACAAACAAAATTTAAAAAATAAAATTAGTAAAATACGCCTATCCCCCTCGCCTGGGTTTACCTTGAAGCGGTGAGGGGGCTTACGTTCAGGTCCTCAGCTGACCAGCTGTAGATTTATTTCCCTAAATCCTCAGCTGGTCAGCTGAAGATCTGCACAAACTAAGAAACCCAGAACCTATGACAAAACCATGACAGATACAACAAATACGAACAAAAATCTAGCGGGGATATACGCTAAAGTGTCGGCAGAAGTCACGGCTGCCGGCGAGGGCTTGGCTTCGCAAGAAGCTAAGTCGCCAGTGACAACAGACACACAGAACATACGTAACGAAGACATAACAATGACAATGACGAACGAAGAAGAGGACCTACTTTTAGACCCCTTTGCCAATCTTGGAGTCGGGGATGGGGCCAGTATCGGGACGGTAGACAGTGACGATATCATTGACTGCTGTTCCGTTGCCAGCTCTAATCTTTCCGGGCTGTCTACTTCCTCCAGACGGAGTAAAATCTCCAACTGTAGGAGGACAGTCAAACGGCTTGGCAAGAGGGTCTGGGACGAACTTACTGACGCAGAACGAAAAAGACTGCTCAACGCTCATGCGTTTCTGCAGAGGGAGCTTCCAATGAAGAATGGGTCACCTACCCATACATCGGAGGAATCTCCCCCTGGGAAGCGCACCAGCGTTGGAGGTTTGATGGGACCGCCGGCTTCGCGTGTTGGTAATACCGACACAAAGAAGGGGACGGTCTCCTCAAATACTCTAGCAAGGTCAACGACGGACACTATACCCAAACCAGCTACTGGGCGGTCGAACTCACCTGTCAGACGTTGCATGGAGCACCCTGCTCCTACGGGTCTGGCGGGTGGGAAGACACCACCGGGAGAGGCAAGTGCTGAGGTGAAGCGCACAGGGAACATCCAGGGCCACAGCCCCATATGCAACCTGGGTGCTTCTACTTCTTCACAGCCAGGTTTACACGAACACGACAAGAACGCAACACTTAACAGTGACTTAACGGACACGACAGTCGTGGAGAATCCAACTAAGCAATGCAAAGCAGTGCCTGCTACGCAACGCAAGGTGAAGAGACTCCTCGGTGACAGACAGGTTCAACGCCGACAAAGACGCAACGATGAGAGGACTGTCCGGTTCCTAGCCAGAAAAAACCCCGAAACCTTAACGGCTAAGGAAAAGCTAGCTCTGGACAGATCCAATCAAAGACTTGCTACACCACTTACGACTGACAAGACAACAACAACACCGGCTCCTAGGAATACCACATCGGGAGTGTCTAAGGAGAGGCCAATGCCCCCCACTGACTCACCAGCTGATGCAGGTACATCCAAGCGAGCAAGGAACGACATGGACTCACCGACCAACAGCTCACCAACAAATAAAAAGAAAAAAGCCAGACTCTCCAGAGCGCCTGTAGGGCAACAATTCGCCATAGTAGACTATGGGAATCCTACACGGAAACTGACGGAGGATCAATGGCAATTGATGGAACTTCGGATCCTTGAGGAGGTAAACGAGGCTATCGTTAAGAGTAGGCCACCGCCACTCTTCGGTAACCTCTGCACCTTTCAAGGATTCAAAATGCTAACATGTGAAGATGAACACACCCTCACATGGCTTCAAGAATTTATTCGGAAAGCTGAAGCTCCCTGGCCAAACGCTGACCTTCGCCTCTTGGGGAGAAAGGAAATCAGCGACTTTTCCAGGCCAAGAGCCAAGCTTATCATGAAAGGGCCGCTCATTCCGAGGGATCGTATTGAAAGATACCTCAGGTCACTCAACACCGACCAACTAAGTCAAAACTGGGAAGTGGCTGAGATGGGCGAACAGACAAAAGATGGCACTGAAGTGGTCGTGATCCTAAGTCACAAATCAATACCACTTCTTAGAAAAATCGATTTCAAGGTACGTGTCGGTACAAACCGATGCAAACTGCGGCTGATAACCACCAAGAAAAAGGTAATTAAGGGGGAGGGGGTTTCTTCAATATGAAAGTAATTCAAATAAATCTCCATCACAGTAAAGCCGCCAGTGCCAATTTAGTCTACCTCATGGAGAATAGACAGATAGACATTGCCCTTGTTCAAGAACCCTGGATTGCAGGTGGCAGGATTAAGGGCTTACACTCCAAAGAACTCACGCTGTATAAGACCACAAATGTAGGCATTAACAGTAGTTGTAGAGCCTGTATTATAGCTAGAAAACAGATTAATCTCTTTCTTCTATCCAGATACAGCTGTTTAGACCAAACGACGGTAAAGCTCGAACGAACCGGGCTCCCACCACTCGTCATAACATCTTGTTATATGCCAGGTGACGGTATGGAAGGACCACCGGCTGAGATGACCAAACAGCTCATCCAACGTGCCGCATTGGAGAAATGGGACGCTGTTGTGGGATGTGATGCCAATGCACACCATTTACAATGGGGCAGCACTGACATCAATGACAGGGGTGAGTTACTTTTTGAATTCATTATAGAAAATAACATTTTGGTAGCAAATAGGGGAAACGAACCCACTTTTATTACTAAGAATCGTAGAGAAGTACTCGATGTAACGCTTTTAAGCAACTCGGATACAGTTTCCATAGACCAGTGGAGGGTATTAAAAGATGAGTCATTTTCTGACCATAAACTCATAGAATTCTTAATACCCGACACCCCAGACTCTCGTAAACCTTTTAGAAATATAAGAAAAACAAACTGGGATATTTTTAATAGGGAAGTAGAGTTGAATATACAAAAACTGAACACTAACTCGACGCTAAAACCCGAGATTATAGACATAGCAAATGATAACTTCACTGAAATTCTCGGTAAAGCATTAGAAAAAGGCTGTCCACTAAAATCTTGTGGTCAAGGTAAAAAGAAACCACCCTGGTGGACAAGTGAACTTGGTACCATTAGGAAAGAAACCAGGAGACTTTTCAACGTTGCCAAGCGCACAAGAGCAGACACTGACTGGGAAATTTACAAATCCAGTCAAAAGAAATTTAAGATAGAAACACAAAGAGCTAAACGCAGCTCGTGGAGAAACTTCTGTAGTCAAGTTGAGAGTACTAATGAATCAGCAAGACTCAGAAAAATACTAGCAAAGGAACCAATTGTTCTAGGATCTCTTAAAGAACCTAATGGACATTGGACGGAATCGTGTAGCGAAACACTAGGACTCCTAGTAAACGCACACTTTCCAGGTTGCACCTCGAATGATAAAAAGAATTCACAATTGGGGCTCTGCATCGAGAACGCAATACCTGAAGAGTTGATCACGGAAGAAAAGGTTAAATGGGCTATTAGCTCCTTTTCACCGTACAAATCACCAGGGTTGGACGGTGTCTTTCCCATGATGTTACAAAAATGTGTTGACCATGTAATCCCGCATTTAACAAACATATTCCTAAGTAGCCTGAAATGGGGATATGTGCCTAAGGCGTGGAGGGAAGTCAAAGTGGTTTTTATTCCGAAAGCTGGAAAACCAAGCCACACAGGCCCTAAAGACTTCAGACCCATCAGTCTCACGTCTTTTCTCCTAAAAACTTTTGAAAGACTAATAGACCTTTATATACGCAATACATTGAGCTCGGAAAACATATCTCCAGCCCAACATGCGTATACAAAAGGGAAAAGTGTAGAGACAGCACTACACAGTGTCGTCAGCCCTATTGAAAAAACACTTAAGAACAAAGAATACACTCTGGCCGCCTTTCTAGACATTGAAGGAGCCTTCAATAATGTTCGGAACGAAGCGGTGGAAGGAACGCTTGTAAACCTTAATGTGAACAACGCCGTCATTAGGTGGATAATGAACATGTTAAAAAATAGACAGATCTACTCAGAGTTAGGGGGAGTACAGATCAAAGTATCTACTTCAGAGGAACTCCACAAGGTGGGGTTCTTTCTCCACTTCTCTGGATACTCGTGATAAACACAGTCCTCATGAGACTTAAATATAGTGGAGTTCAAGAAATTGCCTACGCTGATGATTTAGCATTGCTAGCGACAGGTAAATTCCCCACTACAATTAGCGAGCAAATAGAAAATGCCTTATCAATAGTGCATACATGGACTAAGAACTGCGGCCTAGCGGTTAACCCACATAAAACCGAACTGGTCCTTTTCACGAACAGAAGGAAAGTCCCACCCTTCAAAATTCCCCTTATTGAAGGGACCCAACTCAAACTCTCCGACCACGCTAAGTATCTTGGTGTGATCTTGGATAAGAAACTGAATTGGAGTCTCAACATTAAGGAAAGAACTAACAAAGCCATGTTTGCTTTCTACTCCTGCAATAGAATTTTTGGTAAAACCTGGGGGCCGAGTCCAAAAATTATTAAGTGGTTGTTCACAGCCATAATTAGACCTGTGCTTACATATGGTAATCTAGTCTGGTGGAATGCATTGGACAAAGTTACCAACCTTAGAACCATGACCAAGGTACAAAGAATGGCATGTATTGGAATCACAGGGGTTATGAGGACCACACCCACTGCGGGTCTGGAAGCAATTCTCAATTTAAAACCCCTGGATCTGTTTGTACAAGAATCGGCAGCCAAAAGCGCACTGCGGCTCAGCCAAACTGATAGCTGGAAATCCAGCGCCATCGGTCACGCACTGATTCTACAGAAATACACGGGAAATAAAGTATGCACTGACTACATAACACCCCGTTTAGACTTCTATAGACCTTTTACAACTATCTTTCCTAGTAGAGAGGACTGGCAAATCAACGAACCATTAACCTACGAACCGACGGTAGCTGTTTACACCGACGGCTCCAAGATGGACACTGGTGTTGGTGCAGGCTTCTTCTCAAAAAACCTTAGACTAGCCAGTTCATTCAGACTTCCTAATTACAGCAGTGTTTTCCAAGCTGAGGTCTTGGCAGTGACCAAAGCAGCTAGACAAATCTCAATGATGGCAATACCGCAAACTGATATTACCATTTTCATTGACAGCCAAGCTGCATTAAAAGCCATTTCTGCCGTCGAAATCAAATCGAAGCTTGTGACCAGCTGTCGCGAAGAGCTAAAGGTTCTTGGTACACAGCACAACATAAGGCTCTGTTGGGTTCCTGGTCATAATGGTATCCCAGGAAATGAAAGTGCTGACGAACTGGCAAGATTAGGTTCGACACTTGATATTAATCAGGCGGACCCAACTGTTCAGATCCCACCCTGTAATCTAAAACAGGCAATCGAGAACAAAATCCTAACCTTAACGAACAGAAGGTGGTACTCGCTTGACACCTGTGCTACTACTAGGCAACTATGGCCAAGCTTTAACAAACAAAAGACCGAAAAAATCATCCAACTGAATAAGAAATCTCTCTCTCTTCTCGTTAGCATCACCACTGGTCACAACCAATTAGGCTACCATAAGAAGAAGTTGAAACTCAGTATGGATGACTTATGCAGAGGCTGTGGTGACGAGGATACACATGAGGACACTACTCATTACCTGTGCCACTGCCCTGCGCTATGCCATATAAGAAACAAGTTCCTCGGCAGGCATTTCTTCAATGACTTAGAGGACCTCTCCGATATTCCGAGCAAATGCTTGTTAAATTTTACTAAAGCTACAAAATGGCTTGCAGATTCGTAATCTCTATCAACCCAGCCGACAAACAGGCAGGTATCTCCTCCTCCAAACTTAGTCCAAAAGACAAAATGACGCAGGATGACACTGATAGAACGATTAAGTACGACGTAAAAACGCAAGTGTACATTGCGGTGGCGACAAATAACGGAGAATGGGCACCTCGCCCTACACCAACTGTTGCCGCTTCTGCTTTGTACGCCAGCGTTGACAAGCCAACCTAAATACGACGTAAAAACGTAAGTGTGCATTGCGGTGGCGACAAATAACGGAGAATGGGCACCTCGCCCTACACCAACTGTTGCCGCTTCTGCTTTGTACGCCAGCGTTGACAAGCTAACCCGACAAAACAACACGGTCACATACACCAACCACCGTCCTATCTAATCCACCCACCAGACGCTGCATGGAGCCACTGCTCCTACGGGCCTGGGGAGGGATGATTTACTCCGTGGGGGCTAAGGAGGGGAGCTCGCCCAAGTACGACAATGGTGCGTTAACCCCTTCTCACCCAGGTGACTATGTGCCGACAGACACTCCCAAACTCAACTAATTTGAGGGCACCCTCCGACCTTACGGGCTACACCCCGCTGAAACTAAAACTACACCCTTAACGGGCCTTTTTTGTCATAGAATTTTTATCATAGGTTTTCTTTATATAGGGAGCATATCCCTAGGGTACCACAATGGATCTACATTGATCTAAGTGTGACGGTAACAAGATCAACTGTCAGCCCACTAACCTAACCTAACCTAAAATACGCCTACTGCCACGCCCACTTTTATTAGTTTTTGGTTTTTCGAAAACGTCCTCAACGATTTGGATGAAATTTTCAGAGATTATTCTTATGAACGGAAAAAAAAATAAAAAATCAGATTTAGTAAAATTTGCACACTGCCACGTCCGCTTATTTCTTAGTTTCTCGAAAACAATTCGAACGATTTGAATGAGGATATAAGAGTTTATTCTTATAACAAAAAATTAAAAAAAATTCTTTTACTAAAATCCACCCACTACCACGCCCACTTTTATTATTGCTTGGTTTCTTGGAAACTGCACTAGCTATTCTAATGAATTTTTCAGAGTTTTTCCTCCTCAATAAGAAAAAAATGTTAAGAAAAATTTAGTAAAATCCGCCCACTGCTCCGCACACTTTTTTCGTTTTTAGTTTATCGGAAACGGCTCCGACAATTTGGATGAAATTTTCTTTTAATAGGTAAGAACAAAATTTAAAAAGAAATAAATAAAATCCGCCTACTGCCACACCCACTTTTATTAGTTTTGGTTTCCCGATAACGGTTAAAACGATTTGTATGAAATTTTCAGATTATTTTTATGAACAAGAAAAAATTGAAAATTGGATTTAGTAAAATCCGCCCACTGGCATGCTCACTTTTCTTATTCCTTAGTTTCTCAGAATCGGTCGGAAACATCTCTTTTTCTCGAAAATGGCTCAAATTATTTGAATGAAATTTTCAGAGTTTTTTTGTGATGAATGAGGCAAACATTTTTAAAACTGATGAGTCCAAGTGAGATCGCCGGGACGAAACGCCTAAATTTGTGTGGACTAAAGGCCGTAAAAAGCTATTTTGAATCAATAATTCAACAAGTCCAATTAAATAGTGCTAAGTCTTCTACTTGGCTGATGTACTTCAGTAGTATATAGAGTTTGTATTATTAAAAAAAAAAACCTTCATTTTTAAAAAATATTTAATAAAATTCGCCCACTGCCACGCCCACCTTTATTGTTTTTTAGATTAATAAATAAATAAAATAAAAAAAAATAATTAGTAAAATCCGCCAACTGCCACGCCCACCTTTATTGTTTTTTAGTTTTTCGGAAACGATTCGACTCGATTTAGATGACAGCGAGTGTAATGATGATAGAGAAAAAATTTCAGAAAATAGTCTTGGGAAAATCCGCGCAATACCCACTTTTAGTGTTAATTGGTTTTAAGGAATGGCTTTAACGATTTGGATGACATTGTTAGGGATTGTTCTGACGAACGAGAAAAAATGTTGAAAAAAGTTTTAGAAAAATTCACCCAGTGCCACGTCCACTTTTATCGTTTCCAGTTTTCGAGAACGGTTCTTACGATTCGGATGATATTTTTAGTGTTTGTTCTCGGGTGGTTCCTTTACACATGTTGAGATATATGTAAAGATACATTTGGAGATACATTGATATACATATGTGGAGATACCTCGAAATTTATGGAGATGCATGTGGAAATACCTCCCACTTGTGAAGTTACAAGTGAAGATACCTCCACGTCCACATTATGTTAGGATACATGGGGGAGATACTTCAATATATGTATGTACATATGTGGAGTCGTCAGGCAGGGGCCTATATCAATAGTTCGCGGTATGAACCATGGAATGAAATTAGTGAGATCTGTATTTAAACAAGACTTAAAACAAATTTAGTTCACAATATTTATTATAAATTTTCTCTTTCTGTTACTGAGAGCAAAAACAAAAATCACAATAGTATAGATGAGATTTTTTCAAAATTGCTAATGTAACAATTTTGTAATGCAACATTCAGAAACGTTAGTTAATTACATAATAGTCAAGTAACCATGTTTGCAACGAAAAAATGCCAAAAATAGAAATTACGAAGTTTTGAATAGTTCCGGAACAAGCTGCCACACATAATCACCCTGATTCGGTAAACATAAATATTTAAAATCTTAAGATTTTAGCTTTACAAAAAAGAATCATTAGTTGTTCAATAAGATTAATGATAGTGTATTGTATAGATATATATTTCAATAGTATTGTATTTCGTGTGTTTCACGCACCAAAAATAAGATAATAAAAATAAATAACTCTGAATCACGATTCAGTTCATCCATTGAATAACAAACAGACAGTCATAATGTAGCTGCTGATGCTCTTCGCCCACATACTCAGGAGAAAATTTAATCAAAATACTGACATAACTTTGTGCTGAATAAAACACTTTTCAGCATAATATAAAAAAAATTTCAAAGTAAGTGCCCTCTGTGGTGAAGTGCATATTACACATTGCTCTCTTATACTCCAAGTGCATTTGGCGGAGCGTAATTTGCATCCACCCCAAGTTACCTACACAAACAAATTAACCACTTTTAAACATTTTGACATTTAACTGACAGAAAATTATGTTAAGTCAAAGAGACGATAAGAAGTTTTGACATAATTGTATAATTATTTATTGTCCATATATGTGTGTACATAAATACATATATTATTGTATATGCTAGGAGTATGATGATTTTTATTTAAAAAAAAATTATAATTGCACAAAAAATGTTATTCAGTTGTTAGGAATGCCATTAATATTTAAATAGAGGCGCTTGCTTGACATCTGGTTAATGTCAATTGCTCACAGTGCGCGCTTTGAATATAATACAAATAATGCAAAGTGATTTTGACACGTTGAAGGTGGTTGTTGTTCATGCCGGTTAGACGCTTTTTGAATTTATTATTTTACGCGCAACGCAAAACTTCAATGAGCGCTTCTGTTTTTCTGTTTTTTTTTTGTTCGATTTAGTGACTGAAAAATCAGTTCAATGTCAAAACGTGATTCTATTTGAACGAATTTTATATTTTGTTGAGTTTTGCCAAAAAAAAAATAATCATTATGTCGCAACGAGTACGTACTTTACATATTCAATGCATAATTTATTTATAGAAAACTTTTGGAGGTGCCTAATTAAATGTAGTTAATCATATTGTATATTTTTATGGTGGATTTAAGGGATATCAAAACGTGCGTGGATGGGTTTAAACAGTAATATATGAAAAAAAAAACAATTGTGTCAGGGGTATGGGTGTTCAGTTCATGTCGACTTTAGTTTTATAGTTCACGGGAGACACTTATTGAATTATTAATGCAAATATTTTATTTATAAAGTTTTGAAGTTTTATTCCAATAAAGCCTCAATTAATTACTGATGTGAGAGAAAAATCTTCAAATTCTTGAACAGAAGTGTTTACACTTAAAATTCAGACATCAACTCGTATATATTATGGTCAAATGGTCTGCTGACAAGAATAGCTACAATATATGTACCTAGTATACCTAAACGAATAATAAACAAAATAGCTCAAGGATTTTTTATTTATTTATTTACACAACTAATTAATATCTAAACATATTTGATTTATATGTACATTAAGTAATTGAAAAAAGTTGATTTAAATTTGCTTAAAAAATTAATGGTCTTATTTATAAACGTTGTCTAACTTTAGACAACTGTCCAACTTTGGAAAATGTGTTCAAAAACCTTGTTTATTGTTATCTTATAGCTGCCTTACTTAGACACAAGAATAGATTGTCTTAACCGTTAATAGTGTGATATTTATTTTTATTAAATAAAGCATATTCCCACCAATTTGAAAATAGTTAAAAAGTGTCTAAGTAGACAAAAATCTAATAAATACGACTGTAAGAGTTTGGTAAAAAAAAAATTACATCCATTATTGAAAAAGTCGAAAGAAAATCGTTCATAATTCCCTTGATAGTTTGGAATAAGAATGGAATCCGGCATATTTCTGAAGCTTATCAAAGTTCATACAAGAAAAAAGGTGCAAGGAGACTATATTTCCGTTTTTGACTTGTTTCTATTGATGTGGAGAAACGAATAAACATTTCTGAAAAGATCCATTTTTGAACATGAATATATGAATTAATGATGCAGATGAATAATAATTAACCAATTAATGAATTTATCATCATATTTCATTATGAATATAAATGAAAAACAATTAATAAAGGAAAGAAAACTATAACAGTGGTCATCGACCTTTCGTTATTTTTTTTTTAAATTGACATTTGTCAAACTTATGAAATCCTAAGATCCTTAAAATCTTTTTTCGAAATTTGTATTGGTAAAGAAAAAATTAAAGATTGAGAAACGCATAACTTTGTTTCTAGGGATGTTTCCATCAGACCAACAGAAAACTTAAGAAAAATTTAAGAAACAAAAAAATGTTTCTAAAATGTTTCGGAGTTTCCCATTCAAGATGAAAAACTTTATGTATTTCTCTATCTTTCAATACCAGTGGTGCGTTTTTTTTCTCTAAAATGTTAACTATTGTTAACTCTGATCGTTCCTAAATTGGAAAATTGTAACATTGTGTAGCATTATGACGTCAACTAATTGTTCCTAGATTCAATTTTGAAGTGTCAGAGTGTTACACTTTGTAACAATTTCCAACTCACCTTGTCGATATGAATTGAAATTTTAATCTGTCAAAAGCAGCTGAATTCGGAAATGTTTTCATTTTTCTTATTTACTTTTCTTTCTTCCGATTTGGAATTATTTTAATTTTTGTATTTCTCATTAATGTAATTGATTTTTTTTGTCGATTTTGTGTTTTGGAATTGTGTTCTGTTATTTTCTGATTAATATTACTATTTTTTTTTTTTTGATATTTTAATCTTTCTATTCAGTAGATTTTTTACAAAGGAATTGTTGTGCATTATGAATGGAAAGAAAATTCTATACATTTCGTTAATGATTCGATTTTATTCAAAAATAATGTTAATGTAAATTTAATTATGTATTGTAAATACCTATGCATTTAAGTGATAGAAATATTTTTTACTAAAATTTAATGCAATCAAAAAATTTAGTTCACTATTCATTTTGTGTATTTGAATTTTTTTTGTCAACCCCTTTAGATTGACAGATCAAAAATATTTTTAACATTGATCAGTCCTAAATGAAATGTTACAGAGTGTAACACTTTTAACAATGACATTTTAACTTTATTTTTTGACACAACAACAGAAGTTAACATTTTTTTAGTGAAAGAACGCACCACAGACATAAAGACATGAAGATTATTTTGCTTTTAAAATACTAAGTCAAATCTGACAACTTAAAGAATAGCTATCTTACAATATACAACACTTCACAACACACCACAGGAGGTAAGTGTGTTTCCGTCTTTGAACTCACTTTTTAAAAGCTAAAGGTTGGCCCTGGCTAAAATATTATTTCCAGAAACATTTTAATAAGATATTTAAAAAATTTTTACCTCTATTTAAAAAATGGTTTAGACATTTTTTTTTTCAAGTTTCCCATTTGTTTTTGAAGCATTTAAAAGACATGACACATTTTTGAAAAAGTTTTTTAATTACTTCCTTTTTAATATTTGACTTGAAAATGAATTCAGAGCAGAAAGGTTTAATAGAGTTGTATTTTATCTTTGTGGTATCCTGGATTTATAGTTTTCTGTGGAAATTTTTCGTTCATATAATATTGAACTTTGAGCACATGTTAGCTTCATTTCTACTTCTCCTTCATCGCAGTTCAGTTCTTAAAAAATTTCTTATAAAGCGTTAATTTTTTTTATTTATATTCTTTAAATTTTCCTTCTGGTGCGATATATATGTATGTACATATATTATTACTCCTTCATTAGACCAAGAACCAAACTTTTCTTTACATTTTTATTATTTATTCTTCAAATAACCACAAACTTTGGAGAAACAACTAAAATTTATCATCTGAAATGGGAAACTATGAAACCTTTAAGAAAGGTTTTTTTTTTATTTAAAAAATTTTGTTTTTGTCTCGACACACCTAAATGAACTTAAATAAGCAAAGGGTTTTTCAACAGGGACGCTACAAAAGTAGAGCAACGGGGACAGCAAACGACGCCATATTTCTTGCCGCTCTTTTGACATTTCTCTTCAGTAAGGTTTCCCATTTCATGATGGAAAGATATACGAGCCAACAACGAGTCGAAATTATTAAAATTTATTACCGAAATTCGGAGTCAGTGGCCTTAACGTTAAGAGCGGATTTTCATCGAAAAATCATGAATGGCTTCGTCAATAAACAAAATATGCGGTATTGGTCAGGCAGCAATCCATACGTACTCCATGAGTCATCATTGCATCCCGAAAAAATTACGGTTTGGTGTGGTTTATGGGCCGGCGGCGTCATTGGGCCGTACTTCTTCCGTGATGATCAAGACCGGCACGTTACTGTGAATGGGGATCGCTACCGTTCAATGATAACCGAATGTATTTGGCCCCAATTGTATGATATGGCCTTGGAGGACATGTGGTTTCAACAGGACGGCGCCACAAGCCACACAGCGAATGTCACAATCAATTTATTGGAAACCAAGTTTGGAGAACGTGTTATCTCACGAAATGGTCCAGTCGCTTGGCCGCCTCGGTCGTGCGATTTGACGCCGTTAGACTATTTCCTGTAGGGCTACGTCAAGTCTATGGTCTATGCCAACAAGCCAACGACGATTGATGAACTTCGTACGAATATCGAACGTGAAATTGCAGCAGTATCGGCCGATTTATGCCTGAAAACCGTCGAAAATTGGGTTCAGCGTCTGGACTTCTGCAAGCGTGCCCGTGATGGCCATGCAAAAGAAATCGAGTTCCATGCATAATGACATCGAACGTACTTTCACAGGAATAAAAAATTTCATTGATAGCCAAAACCATTTTTGTTTTATTTAAAAAAACTTTTGTAGCGCTCTTATGTAGATACAATTTTTAAAAATGAGTAAACGTTTAAAAAAAAACAAATCGTGGGAGTGCCGGGACTAACGGTCAAAATGTCTAAAAATCAATGTTATTGAACGTACCCAATTACAACGTAATGTGTGACAAGTAATGTGTCACGTTTTTTAGTAGACGGTAGGGTAGCCAGGACCCATGTTCTGTAACTATCGCGTCGATAAAAATTGTCGAGAAACGATGGAAAATGAAACGAAACAAACTTTATCGCATTATCAGGTTTCTATAACTTTGACAGTCGATAACTTTACCGACTGGAACACTCGGTATAGAAATCCTGGAAAAATTCGATTAAATGCGTTTCTGTATCTTTGAAAATCGTTAACTTTTTCATTTTAAATGTCAAATATTATCACGGATCCAGAAGCAAGCGATAATAGTTTCATTCAAATTTTGAACGTGTTAAAGGGAAGTACAAAAAAGAAAACAACAAAAAAAACAAATTTTTCTATGGCTGAAAACAAAAAGGTAAACAAAACTGATTATTTAGTGAATTTTTTTTAATTAAAATGGAACAAGGGTAGAAGGTTTAGGACAAAAAAAAATATAAAAAATAAAGAAAATCTGTTAAAAAAAGAAATGAAATTTCAATTGGTCACATGGGTCACTGCTTTGAACAATATTTAGTAATTTGCGCAAATTAAATAAATAGAGTTCGTGGTGCAGTGGAAAGATGTAAGTTATTGATAAGTAGGCATTTTTATGAATGTTTGTCTAGCTTTAAGTTAGTTATGAGTAAAATGAAAAACAAAAATTAATTTAAAATGAAAAAAAAAAGATCTCCGCTTTAGACGTGAGGGGTCTCAGGTTCGATTCCTGTCACCGGCAACATTTTTTTTTTTTTTTTTAATAATTTACTCTTTTTTTCAACACATTTGCTGGAAAACAAATAAAAAAAAACTATTTTTTTTAACGCCCTGCGAAGCGGGGGGGTTTTGCTAGTTTATTATATTTTTCACTTTCCAAACAAATAATTCAAATAAATAAATCAGGAATACAAATAAATTTGAATTCAAATTTAACTTTTTTTTGTTTTAAAACGTCAAACTGATAAATAGACTTATCGCCTTCCAATGGAAATTCCAGTCTAAATAGTGTGGAAGTTGAACTTATCGCATCGACTTACAGAAACACATTTTTTTCCAGAGGCGATAAATGCGGAATGGATCGTTTCATTTTTTAACGATGCGAAAAGTTATCGCCTGAGTTACAGAACATGGGTCCAGAATAGATGTTTACGCATCAAAAAAAAAAACTTGTGGTGACTCGTATTTGTTACTTCCCATCCATGGCATTTAAAAGCTATTTTTAGTTTCAAAAAGTAATCATTTTTTTAATTTATCAAAAACTATGATTTGTGGAATGTGTTTCCTCTTTATTTTGACATGCCACATATTTTAATCAACACGCCCTGCTGCGAAGATTTTATCTTGCAAATTGCATTCCATTGCTTTAAGTAGAAAATATATATAGATACCTTTATAGGTGTGTGATTCATATAATCATTGAGTTTGTTTGAATACGACTGATGATACCTACAATTTATTTGCAAATAAATATACATATAATATGCTACCTTTAATTTTTTTGATATTTAACATCTGCAGTGATTGCAAAAATATGTCCAAGCATATTATGTACCTACAAAATGTACATATCTAACTGAATACGAAATAAAAGATTTTTGCATCAAAACATTTAAGGTTGAATTTCTCGCCTTCGACTTACTGAAGCTGACGCATATTTCGTAAATATTTATCATAAATATTTTTCAACACAACATTATAATTGTGAATATATTTCAAATTTTTTATGTCATTTAAGAAATATTTCCATCTTGGATAAAAAAATGTAAACTGCTTACCGTGTAACCGCACATTACGATATGAATTACTCTTATTCATTATAGGGTGGACCGAAAAACCTACGTTTTATTTTCTTTTTGAAGTCGTAATAGCGCGAAAAAGTTGCAAATCGAGGTACATATACAAAGAAATAAAAAAGATACTATCTTCCGATTGCACCGAATATTTGCAGAAATTCTGACAAATTTATATTTTTACAATAATTTGATTATTTTAATTTAACAAACTTAGCTTGTCCATGCGAGAATTCAAGCAATATATAAAAAAAAGACAGAAATTATTTTAAAACGAACGCACCTAGTAAATTCAACCGACCTAAAACCTGGAAGTGTTCATTTTAGAGATCATTTTTATTGGATTAATATTAAACAAACAATAATGCAGTTTTTGAACAAATCAGTAACATTTTTAAAATGAAATTATAATTCGTCAAATCAGAAGCTGTCAAAATATTCATTACACACAAATTCAATGTTACACACAACAGAACGCAACTGCAGTCGGTGCTGCAAGAAAGAGTTCTCCAACTCTTATCTTTTCACGTGCAGCACTTTTGAAGTTTCAATTTGTATGAAGAAAAAAAGTGCCCGAAAAAATATTGAAGCTTTTTGTGTTATTTGTTTCGCGAAAAATATTATTAATTAAAAGAAAATTATCGGAAATAAAAAAAGTCAACAATGAGACCGTCATTGTGTTTTTTCTTTCTTTAAAATCAGAATTATTTAAAAAAAAAAAAACAATATTTTCGGCCCACCCTATTATTCATGCAGACATTTTTGATTAAAATCAGTAACAATAATAATTATTATTATAAGGTACAAGTAGGTAGGCCCATATTCGTTACTTGTATAAGTTAAGTTAGTCAACGTTACATAGAGTGTTGAGTTATTGATTAACGACACCGTGTGACGGACGTTGTTAGCATGTAATGTACATAATAAATGTATCTACCATTTTGAATATTTACCTCTCGATGTCATTCTTGGCGGAAAATTTCCAAATCACTTCGGATGCAATGAACTCCTAGCACAATGATGGACTCATGCTGGTGGATGGATGGCGGCTTGATGGCGGTTTGCTGTTTGTTAAACTTTGTCACGTAGTTTTGTTACCATCATCCAGTCGAAGGCAATGACATTTTTTTTTTCTTTCAATACATCAAAGGCTTCGCTAAAATCTACGTGCAGATGGCCAACAAATATACCATCAAGGCATTGTTTCACGCAAGTAAAACACAGGGGCTGCAAAGCCTGCAAGAACAAAATTGATTCTGTGCGGTGTTTAGATGCAAGTCAATTGCAACTTGTAGCTATATTTCTATACGTTTATAGCAAAGCACGTATAGGCATTGTAAGGTGATTTACGATCTCAAGAAGTGGTTTATGTGTTTCCTTTGTGATTAAATCGATAAGTTAATTATATAGTTCTGTCATTACTTTACATTAAATGAAACTGTCAGCGTTAACAATAATTGGCTTGATTCTTTAAGTGCCAATAGTAAATCAAACCAAGTGCATGGCAGGTACCAATAAAGGTCAAACCAAATATTTATTACATATTTTAATTCTTTCCCAAAATATAAGAAACAATATATAAGATGGATATGTTCAATGTTGCAACTTAAGCTGTCACCAGATAAGGCTGTGACAGTTTGCAGAGCAATGGTAGCTTAGATATACCTACTTTTCCGGAGCGTGTAATGTTTTTTTTTTCCAAAACCGAGAATTGCTCTTTGAAGAAGAAAATGTCGTCCAACTTTTCAGATATCTACAGAGTATCAGTTTATAAGTTTGATCAGAGAGTACAGCGCAGCAAAAGTCTGAACATATACCATTCTTGTTTATAACCCATTCCAAAATATCCATGTAAATTTAGACAGCTAAAATAGACACTGCATCCTAGTTGTCAAACCCTACTCTGAAGTGAGTACGTTCAACGAAAATTTATAAATAAGGAGATGTCCAACTATATGGAGAATGGCTAGCTAGACAACTGTCCCTAATTAAAACGAAAGTCAATTGCCATCATATCCAACCTGTCAAAAATGTGTACGTTTGTTGTTGACATAACAGATATTAGACGTGAATGAGTTTTAATCTTCCTTTTCTCTCTTCGGTTGCCAAGATGCTTTTAAATACTGAAACTAAAAGAGAAACGAAGATTAAAAATATCGATATTAAGAATTTAGACAATGATCGTTATTTTAAGTACCGAAATTTCAAGAGACGACATTTTGATCATTTTTTAGATTTTGTTTTCATCCACCCACATATCACAATCACAACACAAAAGTGTTGTCCAGTTAACCATATGTCAAAATAGTATGTCCTCATATATTTACTGACATCTCTGTAATCTGTCATTTTCGTCAACTTTTGAATGCGTTCAATGAATATTTCATTAATTTCAGAGTAACTAAATCTTTCAATTTCAATATTAAGTTCGTTGAACGTACCCAATCAACTTTAGAAAAGGATTGGACAGTGTCTAAGTTAGATATAATCTATCTAACATGTTTATAAATAAGATATTGGAGTTGGACAGCTGTCCAAAGTTAGACACATTTTGAAATGGGTTTATATACTTGGGAGACGCGCTTCTCGGATTCAAAGAGTTTTAACACTCCTGTAGGGTCCTCTGTCCCGTTCACACAACTCCGTTGGTCCTGTACTAAATCAATATTTCCAAAAAATATAAGAAAATATTGCAAAATTTGCATATAAGTATACATATAATTATGCAAAGAGAAAATGTACACTTCAAAATCACGATCTGTTTTTACAATTTTAAAGGTCAATCGCAAATATTTTGAAAAAAAAAAAAACAAAAAAAAACTGTCACCAAAAAAATATCTGATTATTTTTATCTGGATTAAAAATTCAAGTTATATTACCAGTCCAGTCATCCAAAGTAAAAAAAAAAACAATTGTGCTCTTTCTTTTGTGTGAGAATAAACCCATCAACATTCCACAGTTCAATTGCTGTTTTACTTTAAAGTAATTTTGCAATACCTATGGCAGTAAAGTGAAAACAAAACAAAAACAAGCTAAAACTATGCCATTTACTTCGAGAAAAATGTTAACACCTTTTCCCTTCGACTAAATTGATTGCCCACCAGTGATACGAATACGAAAGAAAAACAAAAACATAATTTAAAAATCGAAAACAAACCAAAATTTGACCTTTAAATTCCGTTACAGATAAAGCAACTTCAAGCTTCTGTATAAAAAAGAAGATAACCCGAACTGAATATCTGCAAAAAAGAAAAAATGAAACAGAAATTAAGCCAAAAACACGTTAGCCCAATAAATTCCATGCGAAAAAATAAAACTGGTCATAGTCAATATGTACGAGTCATACCTTTCGATATTTTAACATATCACACATACTTTTTCACGCGAACTGCATGCAGCACAGCACGTTAGCATGATCGCAATTGCAGCAGTATACATGGGGGCATTTTACCTATAAATCTGGTAGAAATCGTTTTAAATTTAGACTGACTCAGATTTTTGTAATTATTTAATAGAAACAATGGCCCAAATTAAAGAGGATTTAGTACGATGTTAAAGCGTTTTTAGTTTGATGATAGGTTAAAAACAGAATTTTACAAATTCGTCCTAATATCTTTTTAACATTTTGTTAATGTTAAAGTTAAATTAAAAAAATGCTTATTTTATGATTATAGTATCATTTGAAAATTACAATTATTTTTTTGCATGTCATGTCACAAATGTCAAAAAGGTACATATATATGTATGTCTGTTTAAGGCTTGAATAGTAAGAAAATAGGTTGAGTATGATACTAATTAAAACTAAGAATATTTTAGTAAAGAGCTTTAATTTAAAAAAAATTACACAAAATTTAACAGGTTTAGGCTTAGTTATTGACAAGATAAAGATACTGCCTACTTAATAGTGTTCTAAAGCTTTATTAAATTTTTTAACTATCTGTATCACACTAAACTTAAATTCTTACTAAATTCAAGCTGAACAAGACGACTTAAACCGCGACAATTCCTTCAAAAAACTAAGCAATCATACCTTACTTTTTTGACATTTGTAAATGCCAAAGTGGCCATGAGTTAGTGCGATACTTAAAAGGCATTTTACGATTTTATCTTCATTAATAGGTCAATTGATAGTAACAAGCTTAACCTGTTTAAAATTAATAAAATCCTCTTTTTAACCTTTTATCAAATTAAAGTTTAACATTGTACTAAATTGACTAACATTTTGCGCCAATGCTTCCATTTTTATTAAGTTTGGTTATTGAAGTGTTTTTAAATTATATTAAAACTTTGTCCCTTAAAAAAATACGTACAAATCCGCTATTATACCTGTGATTAAACTATTTTTAAGTTATTTGAATTTAAGCTGGATTTAAAGCCAGTGTCACTAAACTGCTGTTAAGTACCTATACATATGTATACCCAAACAGTGTGAAAACCTACTCTTACATCTTCAGTGCGAATTGCGAATATTTTCTCAATAAGTTTAAGTAAGTAAGGTAAGGTAAGTAGGTATATGCGTACAATTCACAACTATGTATGTACATAATATATAAAATATCAAAACAAAACAACAAGAAAAGTCGATTAATGAAAACCGGTGTAAGCAATGACCTTTAAGGACGTTCAAATTCGCTTTTGAGTTGGACGCAGCAAAAAAAAAAGGTAGGTACCCATAGTTTTGTTTTCGGTTTTGCAGCTGACGTAGCGATAATGATATGATACAATACTCGTTGTAGTAGAGCATGTTTTGATTTTTGGAATGCTGTATGGGATCCGGTCACAATCTGTTGCCTATATTTGAACATTGATGGGACACCAGGCTTTTTGACGAGATTTTTGTATTTATTTATTATTTTTTTTTTTAATTTTGAGAACTTTAAGTGTGGAGATAAATATATATATACGTAGATAAAAAGTTAGTATCTGGTTGGACCAAGATTAATCATACCACGCTTAAGCCATCTAAATTCAAAATTTGCTTAATTTCTTGGACGATGTGAATGACAATAACAAAAAATTATGAAATATAGCGAAATGCGCGAAGAACATAATTTATATAAAAAAGAATATTTTTTTTTTTTATTTTTATTTATTTTATTTTAGCGCGGCTGATACAAATGAGAAACGTTTTGGGTTTTCATTTCCAAGTTTGGCTTGATCTGGCTTCGGAAGATTGTTTTTTGTTTTTTTTTAATTCTGATCTTTCGTCTCCTTTTCTGTTGTGATTTATTTTTAAACAGTTTTCTCCTATGCCCCAATAGATCCAAAACACACATTAAGAGAGTTTTGAAAGCTTTTCACTGCCCTGGACACCTAGATGGCCAGGTACCAGTACACAACAGTGATGCCAGATGAGATTTTAAATATCCCACCAGATTCGAAAAAATCCCACCATTTTTTATTGGAAGGAGGAAAACCACCATATTTTTTCAGCGCTTTTTGGTAAACTTAATACGTCAAATGGATCCATTTTTGTGTGACTGAATCATCATGCGATTGTTCGACAGGTTTTCTGTGTCAATAGGTAGAGAATATGTATAAGTTAGGTAAGCAGGTTGCGATTGCGGTACAAATATTTAGACATATTGTGAGTTTCACCCGGAATAATATTTCACGTTAAAAGTTTTGGTTCGAAACTTCGTTCGCCTACTAAAAAAAAGTGAACATTTAGGCTGTCAATGGCATAACGTTCCGCCTGAAATGAATGTTTACAATAGGGAAAATTTTTCGAACATGTAATTTTGGGTTAAACTCACAATAGGCGAAAATGGAATGTAAAATTTTCCGTAATGTTGTTCAACCCCCCCCCCGTATGAAAAAGCGTTTGGATTATTTATATCCACCAAACTGATTTTTTCCCAATATTTTGAAAACCACCAATCTGGAAACACTTATACCAAATGAAATTTTACTATATTATTTTAGCTAAGTTCGTTCAACCTTCGTTTTGCAAATTTTCACCTCAGCATGGAAAGTGCTAGTGGACTATGAACGGTTAGGAAAGTTTGTTTTAAGTTGGACCAACAACAAGGCCCTCAATCAACAATTAAAGTTAGCCACACTTTAATTTTAATTTAATCCAATCGTTTGTTTGTGCATGAGTACGATAACTATGGCGCCAAAAACTGATAACGGTTTTTTGTAGAGGGGTCAAAAACAAGCATTTTTAATTATGGGAAGGGGGGTCTAATTCGCTCCGTTTAGGAGGTAGGGCAATTTAAGAAAAAATTACTTACAATGTAAAAAAAAAAAAACAACGGCAACACTTAAAATGAAGTACTATACCGGTTTTGAAAGCCAGAAATCTGTATTTTAATCCTAAACTTAAATATTAGATTATTTATGTCAACAGTTTTTAAAAAAATTCGCATGCAAACTCAAAACTTTTGATAAAAAAAATGAAAAAAAAAGTTTAGACCAATTTTTTTCAAAATTGTGGAATGAAGTGGTTAATTGGTTTTGTCTGGTCAATGCTTATATCAATTGTTAATCGAACACAAAAACCAAATGGTTTTATTTTTCTAGTTTTTGAGAAAATTTAAAATTACTAAAACTGCTTTGTTTGAGATGAACTTATTTAAGCTAATTTGCTGAAGTGAAACTTAAATATTTCAAATAAGAGCTTATGTAACAGTTAACGCTGAAGAAAATTAGAACATAAGTATTTTAGTTGACGATCAATATAAAAATTTGATATCAACAAGCGCCTCTTAATGCTGCAAATATGATTATTGCAGAATTAAGAAATAAAGGTCTTCAAGCTTTTGAAGAATGCATTTGCACCAAGCATTGCCAACATTTTTGTCTCAAAACAAACATTTACTAAAATATTTTAAATTTGTGTTACCTAATACTTTATTCACATTACCTGCAACAACATCAACTTGCTTGTTACTCAAGACTCAACTTCAACCGCATACACAATACCTACACACAATTACATTTAAACGCACGCAATGACTTCAAGAAGATTGAGCTTATGAAGCTCATGCCTTACATACTTTGTATGGAATAAAAGAATTCAATGTTGCTTATAGCTGGCAGGTCTTTGTACTTTCGCTTGCGTTTCATCTACAGTCAAAAATTGATTTGGTAAGAAGTCGACGACGAGTATCTAGAAATAATTGATTTTCTTTGAGGAATTTAAACAAAAAACATTGTTAAGATCTTTCGTTAGTATAGTAAAATTGTTTATGGCAATAATATTGCTTAATAAAAATCATTTAATAAAAGTCAATATAGCGTTCCAATGAATGATTTAATGTGTTGGTCAGTCATCAGTTATAGTTATGTAGTTAATAGTAGAAATACTGTAATTGATTAAAATCGGTTTAGCTCTTTTGAAGTGGCTGTTTCTTATAAATATTTAGTTGCTTAAATTAACAAATACATATATTTTTCTGTGAGAATAAAAAATTTAAAAACTTGAACCTCTTGGAATATGTAACTATTGCATATAACGTGAATGTCCCCCTTAAGACGTACATACGTATTGTAAACTTTGAATATATTTTGATTTGCTTCTGTTTGTTTGTTTCATAAAACTGCGATTTTCAACCAATTTTAAACCAATTTATTTTTTTTTAATAAACTTTGACAACCCGAAGGTTGACATTTAAGTATGCGTTCGTTGATATTTTTTAATGTTTATGCTTTGTTTTCATTAAAACCAAAATTTGTTGGTTTGGAAAATTAGGATACGGTTAGGCGATCAACGTAAATAATCAATGTGTTGACTGCTTGACGTAAAAAAAAATCATCAGTACAAACAATGTTGTTGATCCACGTCGAAAAAGCTATTTGCAATGGTGACAGTTCGCATTGAAAATTTACTAAATAAAATATGCAGTTCGTTCCCCATTTGTCAAGTGAGAATGATAACTACAATTGCAAATTTATGTTTTATATTTCGTCTTTCGTCTTGCCGGTACATTTGGAACAAAATACTTTATACAAGTTAAAAGCTCGTCACCTACCTATCAGTCAAGTAAAAGTGTCAAATTCTATTGAACAATGGTTACGATGCTCTTCTTCTATTAAATGTCAAATTATGAAAGTGAAATTTAAGAAATAGTAGAATAAAAGCTTTCGAAAGAATTGATCAAAATGTCATTCCAAAGAAAAAAACATTAATGGCAGATTTAGACGACTGACAAGTTTTCATAATTTCTTCCATTTTCTTAAGATTTATAACTTCGTGTTAATGGTTTAAAATCTGCCAAATTGTTCGTCATAAAAACTGACGAGGGCAGCTGGAAACCATTCCAAAAAAATGTATGATGTTTAATCTAGACGTAACACTAGCCTTGCGTCGTATAAAACTTGTGAGAATACTTTTCTTCATTCGTTTTTGACTTCGTGTAAACGACATTTGTTTCATTGTTTATTATTTCGGAACAGAAGTGTGTACAGTCGTGTAAATCCATCATAAACAAAAACCATCTGTTTCGGTTTTGATTGAATTAACAATTTTTAGTTGTATTTATAACTCAAGCAACATGAAGTTTTTAAAAAAACATTATTTTTCACTAATAGACGCAAAAGTTAGAATGTTAAAAAAACGCCGATATATACTTTTTTGTCTTCCCAATCTTTCAACAGTTATTTAACTCTAATTCAACTTAACCTGCATATAACCATTTTTCATAATTTAACTTCATACAAAAAGACAATATTTTTCCAACACATCCCTTAACTTTTTAAAAAGTGAATTAGTTATAAGTAGGTTATTTTAAATTTAGTAAATTGTGAAGTGGTATTCTAATAAATGCTATATGCCCTGTTGCAGTGCATAGCAAATAAGCTTAAGCTTGGTCAGTGTGAGTGGAAGTTTCTATTCAATATTATATTATAACCACATTAATTTTTTCTTATTGCCACTGAAAGCCATCAGTTAGTATAATACAGTTTTATTAACCGAGAAGTCTTCTTCATCACACAAGAAAGAGGTATGCGGTCAAGGATGTAACAACTGCATCGCTGCGCATCGCTGCGCTCTAAATGACATGACTATCAAGTCAGTCAAGATGTTTTTTTTTTTTTTTAATTTTCTTACAACGAATCACTTCCAAGGTTCATCCACAACCGCAGATTCTCGTGTGTGTCATTGTCTCGATGATTGTGATTTGTCATTATACCCACTTTGAGTAAGCTGTGCTTCAACAATTAAACCCACTGGTCCAATATTTAGAACCAAACCAAATATGGTAATCAAATCGTCGTCAACACAAAAAAATAAAAATAATTTCAAACGACTTCCTTGACCGATCAACATCAACATGTTGCACAACATCTCTCATTGTAACACTAAACACATTTCTGTGATGATGTTGGATTTTATTTTTTCTTTCAACTTTAGCAAATATAAAACTTGATAATAATTACAAATATGTAGTATAATAATGAAGTTTTTGCATGCGCATCTTCAACTAAATACTTCAAGCCTCTGGATGTCTATGTGGTATGATGTCGTTTTACTCTATCACGATAGAGCTGTGAATTGAAATATTCGTGTTTGGTTATGTGGAAAAATGTTTACAAAAAAAAAATATTGAGCGTGCCAAACAGTCGTGTCGGATGTTGCCGTCGACTACAACGAGAGCTTATCGTTAAAATAAGTATTTAGATGGCTTAGATCGGTGTTACCATAACCATGATGATGCCTCAAGCAATGCAAATATATAAATAAATATAGTGATAGACAACAGCAGTGACTAGCTAGCAGTTTAGCTTTGATCCAGCTGTACCTTTGAGGCAGCTAATGTACATATTAGGAAATCAGTTCCTGGTACTTATCTATGGTCTATTGAATATGGTAGATAAAAACGATGTAAATTAATAAAAGGAAGAACTTAATGGTGGATACTTCCTCCTCCCTTAATGATTAATAGCCTGATGGTGATGCAGTTTGACTTGTGTTATTTGTCAATAATTTGCGTATGATATAAATCTATATACTGTTAGAAATACCTGTGTTTAAATTTATAAAAATTGTGAAATTAAATTATCTGATACTAGTTCATTTTTTTAACAAGTGCGTCTTTTGAATTTTTTAGTTTGAAAGTAAATGATAATTTGCAAAGAGATACCTACTAACCTTATGACATCATAACAATTATTATTTAGTTAAAAAGAATGAGGCCCAATTTTCAGGGAATAATTACCTGAATAAGTTGGAATCAAGTCTCTCGTTTTTATCACTTAAGTACCACTAAAATTTATACGAACTATTTATCATTTACGAAAATTGTTTAACGCAAGTGTTGTTTTTTGACAATTCCTTGGCATTTATGTTAAGTTCCCATAATGCACGAAAAAGTCCCTTTTTCCGTGGTCTGGATACATTTTGTACAGTCCACGTAATTTATATTCTATTTAGACCGTTTTTTTAACCATCTAGACTATTTAGACCATCTATTCCAATTAACCATCTAGACTTACGAGTCCATCTTTACTTTCTAGAGCATTATGATTATCTAAATTTCGAGTTAGGATCATCAAGTCTAGATGATCTATTAAAGATCTATATGATATAGATGTTCTAGATGGTCTAAAGGGTCTTGATAATGTGGATTTTCTAGATCTGGACTATCTAGAAAATCTAGATTATCAATTATTATGGTCTGGTCTAGAATCTAGATAGTTGGTTTTGGATGGTTAAGGCGGACTAGATGGTCTTGATAATCTATAGATGGTTAAGATGGTCAAGATGGATGGCCTAAAGGCTCTTGATAGTCTAGACATTCTATAAAATCTATAGATAGTGTGGATTATCTTGATGGTGAAACATTCCAGTTGCTTAAGATGCACTTGTTGGTTTAGCTAGATGATCTTGATGGTTTTAATGGTCTAAATAGTAAGTTAGTCTAGATGATCTAAATCAGTGTTTCCCAACCTATTTTTTTTGGCTATGTCCCACCAGAACTTTTCCAAGATCCTCATTTCCGTATAACATTACTCATGTTCAGGAAAATGATATCTCGGAGATCTCAGCAATCTCACTTAATGAACAAGACTTCTCAGAAAAAATTTCTCAGTTTTCCTGTCAAAAATTTAAGAAAAAAAATATCTGAGATCCCATTTTTCTGAACGCGCCTATTGTACCTAAACAATTTTTAACATATAAAATCTGAAATGTTCAATAAAAAAATTGAATGGCTGATATTAGGTAGGTTCACATTCAACGACGTGGCGCCCGGCCCAAGTCGTTTTGGTAGCGTTCACATCAGTGTTGGGACTTCGCAGAAGCCAAAGAGTGGTAGAAAGGTTGTCAAAAGTGGTAGAAATTAAAAGCCATTTTTATGTAACAAATCGTATATTCAATAACTTTATTGAAGATAAATCAAATACAAAAATAAAATAAATAACATTTCAGTTCTTTGTTTCAAAGATCACATTATATCTGGAAGCAAGTCATATATGTACATACATATATTTAGGTACAATTTCATTTTAGACTCGTTCCAAATTATAAACCTAAATCTATAAAATTAGTTAAGACTTCAAAAAATTACAATTATTTTTTTTATATAAACCGTCAGAAAATCTAAATCTTGGCATATATTTTACTAATGCTTCTGGAGGATTAAAATTTTGATCAGTGAATAAAATTTCCCTTGCAGCTTAAATGTTGTGAACAGTTGTTGTTTTTCAATTTACTTCTTTTTTTATATTTTTCAAATCGGAAAATTAACGTTCCGCAGCAGCATTTTAGGTGTTTTTGTGGTCATATGGTGAAGTAAAAAGATGGGTGAGTTGCAAAAAGTGGTAGAATTAGATTTTTAGGTGGTAGGTTTTCATGAACAGCAAAAAGCGGTAGAAATACCACTTAAGTGGTAGGAGTCCCAACACTGGTTCACATTTAATGAATGTCGTACCGACTTCATTTGAAAATAAATTTTCTTGAAAATAAATTTTCTTGAAAATAAATTTTCAAAGAGCGAATATGACGCGCAGTTATTATTTGCACCAAAAATAGTTCATTTGTTTCCTCTCTCGTTTTATTATTTTGCTTACATTTCAACTTATTCTCTTTTAATGTTAGTAAACAAATTGAAATAAGAAATAATTGAAATTTTCGGTCGTCCGACTGCTGTTCACATTTACTACAGCGGTGTTCACTTTACAAAAATTTTAACCATACGACCCATGTGATGAACATGTCATTGAATGTCAACGACGCTATTTTCAAGACATCCGTAGAAAATAAGTAAACACAGTAATTTTGTTTTGAAAACATTGTACAAACAAACTTCAAGTACAAAAAAAAATGTATAATAGTAATATGTATGTATTTAAGTTTAGTGAAATCCTTGCGCTAGATGCCTCCTGCAATAGATTTTAAGTTAGGTTAAAATTTAGAAAACTTCTGTTTCATTTAATTTTTTTTTAAGAACAGATGATTTCTTTACATTTATGGTATTAAATCCGTATTTGATGAGTGACAGATCCAGGATGCGTTCAGAAGTATATCTCAAAGGGTGGAAACACAAGAAGCATAGATTTTTTGGAAAGAAGTGTAAAGCAGATTAATTTAAAAAATTTGGGGGAGTCAGATTATAGTCTTTTCCAAACTCGTTATTAAAACCAACTCTGATTAGATTTTACTATTAGTTTAAGGCCCAGTATTTTGGTACAAGATAATCCAAGTTTTGGAGAAAAACCGAAGTTAACTTCTGAAAATAAATTTATTCAATTTAGTAACCGAGTTAACGCATCAAATTTGGTGAGCCTTCTTTGAATTAACCCAGCGGCTGCATTGAAAATATTTGAAGAAACAAATTGCTTGGCTCATTGCCTTGAATATTGCCAATGAGAAAAGCAATATTTCCTGATAGATAAATTACAATTATTGCTTTTCATCTTCAAAGCGATAAATTTTGACGTTTCATGGTTTTAAAAATAGTTTATCCGCCTTTTTGGATGATTTTTGCTTCTCTTTGAAAACATGATTAATAAGTCAGTAAAATTTTTATTATCAAAAATAATGAAAAATATTTGAATTTGGTCGGCATGTATAAACGGACATTTTTCAACTGAAATTATCTGCCAATGAAATTCCCACTCGTACCTCATCTCACAAACCGACGTAACTGCTATGGGAGAACGCATATTTTAGCTATACTTCTTACTTTTGTGTTTGTGAATGAACGTCAAAGAAATATATTTAGCCAGTTCACGTTTGTGAGATCTCACTGAGCAAAATTTCTGTCAGCTTCACTGAGAAGAAGGAGAAACCTGAACAAGATTTTTTCGCTAGAAGTCAAAAGAACTCTCCATCTCTTTTTTTTCAATTGATCAACTGCGAAAAAAAAACTATTGTGCAAGCGAAACCAAAACAAAAATAGTCTCAGCTTTTTGACAATAAAACATCACATTTGTTTTAATCTCTGTGAAGAATTACATTCAGATTTCTGATATTGCTGATGTCACTCAAGATCTCAGTGAGCCTGAGAAACCTGAAATGGCTAGTTGCTAATTAATTAGTAAAGAGCTCTAATTAATTTTTTTCTTTAATTTTCAGTACAATGTGGCATCCATTCACTAAATTTGGTGTGGATGATCTTGCTTTGAAAAACTAGGCTTAAGATCACGAACTCGGGGTAAGTAATATTATGTTTGAGTTAATAGTTGAATCCATCAAAAAATAAATTAAAGACTGCCAATACCAATCATTAGGGTTAAATCTATTCTCATAAAGATTTCCTCACTCATTTTAAAGAAAGAGAAGATTAACCAGCCTTACTGTGTGCAAATAATTTAAAAAATTTAACCTTTTGAACTGATAGCTTGAAATGTCAGTGAAGCTTTAAATGCCAATTTCAGTTATGCAACAGCAGTTAAAAATATTGGAGAAAAAAAAAACATGACCTAGTTTACGATCTTACAAAAACTGTAATTTTACTAAGCAAACAAATCTGATACCTTTGTCTAGAAGTACCAGCTTTATGGTTGACTTATTAATTTAATTAAAACCTCGGTATAATATTAATCTTTTAATAAAGTACGAAGACTTTTTATTAGATACCTACGCATGCTTATTATACCAAGCTAAATTAAATTTATCATTCTTAAAATTAAATTAAGCCACCATAAAACTTTCAAAACAATACTTCATTTCAAAGTAATGTTACGGTATATCTTAATTCAAATAACACCTTAAAATTAAAAATAAGCAACAAAATCTTAGCCCCCATTAACTCATGTTTATAGCACAAAGGGTCAATAGTGGAACCACCTTCTTATATACGCCCCTTTTAACTTCCATAAAGCCTATGAAGCACGTTGTGGTTGCAAAATAAAACCCGTTCGCACTCTAATAACAACTTGGTCAAAGAGAGGTTGTGTCTATGAGTCTACCACATCAACACCATAATATAAAGACGCTAGAAGCCTCAAGCAGCTCCACTACCTCTATATATTTACACTATAATAAAAAAAAGTAAGCGAAAAATTGAAAAAAATCTTGCAGGGGAAAACAAAAACGCAAACGCTAAAACAGCTGAAACTAGATCGTGTAACAAGATCACTCATTCTTGTAGATCGCCGCCAAATCACCACCGCAGTAGCCGGTTTTCCACAACACGTCCAAATGAAGCTAAAGTTGAACTCGTGCATTTAAAGACTATCAACCATGACCACAAGGCAGCGAAACTGGGTGCACAGCTTATCGTATATTTACGATCATTGTCCGCCGCAAATGATTGCAAACAAAAAATGAAATCAAATCAAATCGAACTTAATAACAGAATACATACATATTCCCTGCCATCGAACTGGGTCCAATTATTATCCAATGCAATGGTCATAAAGATAAAGAACCATTTCAATTTCGTAAATTGAATATGTACATATTTATAAAGGGTTGGGCCAAACCATCAAATCACCATCGTCGTCGTCGGCGAGTCGGCCACCACATGACCCCCACTGCTGATAGTAATATGACCAAAAAAACAAAACGACAATGATGTTGGCTATACGATTGTTGAATTCGACACCAAAACCAAACTGACCAAAACAATTTCGGTTTCGGGGATTTTACTAATGAAATGCAATGGCTAAGAGCTGCAAAAATCCATTGCAACATAATTGCACTCTCGAGGATAAGGAGTGTCTCGTCCCGCGAACATACATATTGTACAGTTTCAAAAGAAGGCCACAATCATACATAGTTGTTAAATAAAGTATAATTAAATAATACATTTTACAAAAATTTGGCAATGGGGGTTTTTAATAATAGTTCTTGGTGGAAAATGCATTTAAATATAAAAAATGAAATGGTCGTAATAATAATTGCAAGCAATTTTGTGGAATTAAAATTAATATGTTTTGGCTTTTGGTTTAAAGGAGGTTAACGTTATTATTGAGATTGAAAGAAAAATCAAGTAATTGAAATAAGAAGGTAAGTAGGTACAAGATATTAAATTTTATTAGAATATACATAAATTGCGTTGAGACTAATGCTGGATTAAAGCACGATATATGCATTAAAAGACAATTTTAAAGTGTGTAGCTTTTACATTTTCGAATTTATTTGTTTTTAAAAACAGAATTTTAAATACAGAAGTTTGGTCTTACAGAATTTTGTTGTACCTATCGCATTTTAACGCATTCTAGATTTAGATCCCGATTGACCGAAGATTAAGAAATATTATCACAGAACACGAACTTAAACTTCAAAATAATTTTGAAACCGTCTGGAACATCGTAGTACTCAAAACTTTTTGTAAATACGCCTATTAATTTCTTTTTACTTATTAAAAAAAAACAGTCATATGTATATTGTATGTACATATATGCATTTCAATATATTGGAAGGTGACATAGCTGTCAAATTTATCATGACAGTTCTGTCATTGCGCACTATTTGACAATTTTGTAGATATAAGCTATGACAGGTGTCAATTTATACAGCTGTGGACTGTGGCTTGGAAATTATACTTTCATCAGGGAAGCGAATTTCTTCTTCCAAGAAGTGTTCTACCATCTGATTGCACAATCTTCTAACACACCGTTGAATTGAATCGCCAGCAACATGGTACTAAGAACCACTTTCTATCCAGTATAATGCAAAGAAATTGGTTTTTTGTTTCAGAAGAGGAGAATGATTTTTCTTTGTGGGATTACCTACTATTTATTTTGCGTTTAAAGTGTAGAGTGCGCTTCGTTTTTTTTGTTGAAAAAAAAAATTATTAAAAAACAACGGCAACACTTAAAATGAAGTGCTATACCGGCTTTGAAAGCCAGAAATCTGTTTTTTTAATGCTAATTTTAAATAAAATTATTTATGTCAACAGTTTAAAAAAAAATCGCATGCAAACACAAAATTTTGATAAAAATAATGAAAAAAAAAGTTTAGAACAATTGTTTTCAAAATTGTGAAATGAAGTGCTAAATTGGCTATTTGTGGTCAATCCACATATAAATTTCCACATTTAAATTACAAATGTTCTATTCTATATTCTAGTTCTTGAGAAAATTGAAAATTACTTAAACTACTTTTTTACTTTAACCGTTATCAGTTTTTGGCGTCATAGTCATCGTACTTGTGCTTAAATTAGAAATTAAAAAAAAAATATCGGTTAGAATAATTAAAAATTAATAAATTGGTCGGCGCGACAGCTCGTGTAGAACCAGTGCCTAGTGACTTACAACTCTCAAGCATTCCTGTGTGCGTGTTATTGGCAGGAATAGAGGGGACCTACAATTTTTTGCTGAATCCGAACGGCTAGAGTGAAAAGCACTTTTTCATGACAAGAGATACTCTTGGAGGATTTGTCAATTCCTCGCAAGAGGCAGTAACCCGTGAAAAAACATTTCTGTTTTTAGGTGGCATATGCTGGGAATCGAACCTTAGACCTTCGGCGTAACAGTCCAATGCACTGCACTGCAACCATTACGCCACAGGCTACTGCTACTACTGGTTTAAATGAATCATGTATAAATTGCTATGTAAGTGATTCCGGTGCATGGATGTCTAATCGTAAGATACCCATTCACAAAAGAACCATGCGACCGTCCTTATGATCGTATAAGCGTGGATTTTTCCTTAAAATAATATTCAAGAATGTTGTAGTTTTTGTTGGTTGTTTTATTTCAATCTGACAAAGCACATGAACTCATTGTTATAACGGTATAGTAAAATATGAAAAACAAATTTAAGTCACAAACTCACAACTCTTTATTTGAGATTTTTTCTTTTCTTTTAAAATTTATTTGTTTTTATGCAAATCAATTCCAGCTCTTAAAAAAAAAAACCCTTACAACTTCATTAAAACATACATATGTACATATGTATACAATTTGCTTATTATAAAGAAATTCAATTTTATAATTTAATATTAACAAATTTCAGTAGTTTTAAGCAATCTCAAAATTTCATTCTATTCATTATTCAATTCAAAGCAACATAGTTTTCTTGTAAACTGAAAATATGACCCAGTTGAAAATAATTATAAAATAAAATTGGATATCTTAGAAAAAATAATTGGATAACTCAATCACCGCGTTTGTTGTTGGTCAATGATGTCTATATAGCTGAACTTTATAAATAAACATAAATTCCATTGAATTTCATATTGGTCAGTTGTTGGTTTATCATCAAATTGTATTGTTAAATATAAAACGAAGAATTGTATCAACTAAAATAACTGACTTTCCAGGAATTCATGTTTTGTTCTATTTTCAAATTCCAGGGAAAAGGCGTATCTATTTTTAGAGAAAATAAATGGAAACACAAACTAGTTGAATATCTAATGGAATAGTTAATACTTTTTTTATTTTGTCTTATTAAAATAAAAGTTAATCAATAATTGAAAAGTTAGATTGAACTATAATTATAATACAGTCATTTGGTTGAAAAATAGAGGATACTTGGAAAGTTTTCAGGGAGTTTTGAAAATTGGCACTTTTATAGAATTCGATGTGCTCTTTCAGAATTTCAACTTTGCCACCTCGTATCTTTGCCGCTCGCGCCGCCATATTGAAAAAAAATGGGGGGTTAAAGGCCCCCCAAAATAGTTTTCAAGAATAACTCCCGAATGGTTTGTTGTAGAAAAAAAACAACCATTTTCGAAATAAACCAATCGGAAGAATTAAGGGTTTTACTTTTCTATGTAGTTGGGCGGTTAATAAAAAAATTGTGCATTTTGTGATTAAAGCATATTTTTTTTTTTAATTAATGATTTATTATCAGCCCTATCATCGTACCCGATCGGAACGAAATTTTCTCCGATTTCTACGAAATGTACGAATTTTGTATCATTGTAGACGTTCCGATACGTCAATCGGATAGATCTACGAAAAAAATTTGGTGTACGTTAAAAATGTCAAATTCATGCGTTGCATGCCGATGAAATGTGAAAATGGCTGCAACGCATCACGAATTCATGCGACGTATGACGATTTTTGTTGTCCGATCTCTCCGATAGAAAATTAGAAGCGGAAAATTTCCCGAAAAGCAAAAGGCTAAAATGGATCTCAAACAAGCTGCTAATTTTTGTTCCGGAGTCAAAGCGTCAGATCGAGAAGCCGGCGGGATTTTAAGTTTTATTTCGTTTAAGACATATCGAAGTGAATTTTTGTTTAAACGAAAGTTTTTTTGAAGCTGTGAAAAAAATTGTAGGAATGTTTATTTTCAAAGTATCTGCCAATGAATTTTTATAATTAGACTTACGCTGCATCTGAGAGTTGGAATATGTTTGATATATTTCTGAAGAATCTTCTTTTTTCTTTATTTAATTTTCTTATTAATTTCTTAACTATTGCTTATTTTGAAAATCTTGTATTTTGACAAATTTATCAAAATGTCAAATACATGCCTCGATACACGTCTTTATTTTTTTTACGATTCGTATACCATGAAGAGAATAAATCGTTCGATCGGAAATTTTCTCCGATCGTAGATTTTTCCGAACGGATACGATGATAGGGCTGTATATGAACATGGTTTTAAGATATTGGCCCACTCTATATGTCCACCCGTTTGGGTGGGAGGGGCAAATAAAAAAAAAAATTATAAAATAGAAAATTAATATAATGACACAACGGCAATACTTACAGTATTATGTTATAAGTTTTTTTAAAGTTAGTAGTTCATTTTTTAATTGTTTAGTGTTTTTTAGTGTTTTTAAATGAAGTTATTTTAGTGCTCAGTTTTTCCACTCGAATATCTCGAAAACAAACAATGCTACCGACTCCGGAATAATTTTATTTTACACACAATGATGTAACTAAGAATTGATTGATTGGGTTGTAAAAAATTCAATTGAAAATTATTTTAAAACAAAAAACCTACAACACAATTATTTTAATAATTTTTCATAATTTTGTTCTACACAAAATGAATTAGTAAAAACATTCTATTGACATTATTTTTTTAAACCGACAAGAAAAATGCAAAACAAAACTATTAAAAACTCAGCTCTAATATTTTCACGATAATTCTATTCTACACTTAATGAATACATAACTAAGAATTGATGGCATTGCCAAAAATACAGCTAAAATAGTTGAAAAATATAATACGCCCCAACTTTGGTTTTCACTTGATGGCATATTGAACATTTGATAAGGTCTTTTAAGATTTTAAATTAGGAAATTCCTTATAACAAAATAACATTGGGTGTCCAGTTGCCACGGGCACCAATGGGAAGTTACCAGTGTAGGTCGTACCCAGCCTCTTTTTTGTTAATTACTTCATATAATTGATAACAATTTTGAGAAAGTGTGGTATCCCCTCCTAAATGGAAAACCTCAAATATTCAATTTTTTCCTTTGTATGCACTTCCAGCCCTATCGCTCTACCAAATTTCATCATTCTACAGCAATAGAAAGTGCTCCATTTAATTGATCGCAATTCTGAGAAAGTGGGTGGATACCACGCCCCCTGAAGGGAAAACCTTCTGCTGTGTCGGGAAGTGCTCCATAATTTTGGTTATGTGTCAGTCAGTCATTCAGTCAGTTACGATTTTTGTGATATTTGGAGTCTGATATCTCAGGAACCACTTAAGCTAAATGGTTGAAATTTAATAAAGCGCCTGTGCTTTATCAGCTTAGCAAATATTCTAAATTTTAAGTTTCTGACTTTATTGGTACAGAAGTTAGAGGGGGGTCAAAAATCACCTAAGTTTCTTCCTGTAAAAAGGGTGTAGTGCCAGAACTTGGCTGGGCACTACTGTGCCTTTTGATTATGAGTTGGTAAATAGTCAACACCAAAAATATCGTAAACGTCAAAAACAACGTCAATTTGTTAACAGGCCGTGGATTTGATGGATATATAACAAATTATTTTGAAAATATTTTTGAAAGAGCGCTCATAAATATTTACTATTATTGCCTGGCGAATAGATTTATGAGGCTTTTAAGTTGTGAGCGTTCGGTTAATACCGAAAATAACTAAATATGTACTGAAAATAAATCCGTTTTTTTTTGCAGATCAGGAAAAAAAGAAAAAAAATAGTTTTCTGTCAAATTAACATTCTGCCGCTTACGATAATTTGGCGGTTAGGGCTCGATATTTTAGAGCAATTCTGCTTAAGAAAAAGCGATACACAAATACATCGAGGGATTTCGGGATTTCGGCAAGTATTTTCTTTCATTCTTTTAAAAGATACGATTTTTAATAAATGTTAACTTTATGCAAGTGGAAAGTAGTTATATCTCCGCACTCTTTTTCTCCAGTTAACTAACCAAAGTTCGTTGAGCGAACTAGGAATTGAAAATTAAATAAAACACCCGAACAAAGGAAACCACTAAAAAGAGAAACGATAATTGTGCATTTTTCCAAGCTCAGCTACTTTGTTTGCTCCCGCCATCGTATATCGTTTATTAAATTTGACCATAAACAATATCTCATGGTACATTAAGAACCCTACTGTATACACTACACAATACACATATGTATAACATACATGTATGTGTGCGTGCACATTTGAAAGAAATAAAATTTAGCCAAAGATTTGGTACTTACATATGACATTATCGCTTGATTTCCGTTAGTTATGACTCCTCTCTTGCCTAGAAGTGTTTGATTCAATCTATTTGTTCCGTAGTACATCTCCCAGTTGCTTGGTTTCTTTTGATGCCAATCAACTATTGAGTCTTTGTCCCCGTCTTCATTGGCTTCGCCGTCTAATTTATTCAGGACTGGCTTGTGAAACGATAAATTTCGCTGTAATTGCGTTCTTTCCACAACCGACGACGACGCTGAATTATTATTATCATTCAATATGGAACTTAATTGACCCGAAACACTTGGTCCACCATTGATACCACTTCCCGCCATCACAGCCATAGTGGACGTTCCCACATAACACTCCGCGTCCATTTTTGGAAAAACATCACACAGTGATTTGCGTTTCATTTTGAAATTGGGATCACTAGAGCACCGGATGGAAGTCGCTTCGATGTGCTGCTGCGTATGCTGCACCGTTATGACCGTACCGTCGCGAATAGCTTCGTAGGCGAAGTCATATTCCGAATCACTAGCATTCGATTTGCGCCTCTCGAAGGCTTTTTTCATCCGAACAATATTCTGATTCTTCACCAATCCCGTACAAAGCTGACGTATCTCCATTTCGCTGTGGTGGTTCATTCGTTCGAGGTAGGATTCCAATTCGCCTTTGAGAGCCTTTATCATGGTATCCAGTTCATGAGGAAGGTTCTTATTCTTGTCATTGTTGCCTACAGTTCTTGTAGTGACGTTCCCTTCTGACGATCCAGATAGAAGACGAATTTTATCACGAACGTCTTCGAGGAGTTCTCGAGTGTTTTGAAAATGTATCTGATCGTCGTATTTTTTCAAAAAATGGTCAAGTGAATTGCCTACTTCACTCTCTAGTCTATAGGCATCTTCAGGACATGAATTAATGTACTTTGCACATTTGTAGTGGTTCTCCATGTCTTCATCGTGAAGGATCACAGATTTGTTAAAGGTCGGATTGTCAATTCCATTGACAGCCGAGCCTTTGTTGTTTTTCCCTTCGCTGGTCAGAAGAAATGAATCGAGATCAATATCGAGCAGAGAATCTTCAGCGATTTCATCCTGCCAAGACTTTTGTAAGCAAACCGGTAAATCATTTGCGCCACCTTCCATAATCGTTGGTAAGTGTCCATAGCGGTGGTTTTTTGCTGCTTCGGAACCATTACCGTTACCACTGTGAACCTGAAATAAGTGCGTTGGTAAAGGTTGAGGATTTGGTCGAACAAACATAGCTAATCGATCGTGGTTGCTGAGCTTTGGATAGCTCTTCAAATGCCTGTCCAAATTTTCAATACTAGTCTCAAGGACTCGAAGGTTCTGTTTCATGTTTTTCTGCTGCCGTTGATGATTCTGTTTCACGTGACCACGATGATCATTGTGATCTTCGTCCTCGTCATCGCTGTTATTGACGATCATGATTTGCCGATGGCTGTGGCTGTGACTGTTTGGATAGCCCAATTTTGAAGACTTTGAGATGGCAGGTTTGCTGACTTCCAGGATGTCAATGGTTGGTTCACAATAAATGTGATCCTCCACCGAATACGTGGAACACACGTTCGAACTATAATATCCCGATGATCCACTTTTATCGGTCGAATAATGCGATTGAGAAGTTGTTCGCTCACGAGCGCCTCTTCCACTACTACTATGGGCAGCACAAATGGCAGCATCACCACTGCCACCATTCGTTTTGGTGGTGATGCTTCTATTGCTACCATTGAGTATACCAACACCAATTATAGCCGCATTCGCTGAGGTGGACGAAGACGACGACGATGAAACTAATTTCTCATTGTAGCTCTGATGAAGATCACTGGTAATTGAACTAACAACATTTGGATTCGTGATTGATTTCGAGGCGACTACTGGGGCATCACCAGCTAAAGCTAAAGCTAAAGCTAAAGCTGGACCAACTTTACCACTGACATCAACATTTGCACTCGTTTCGCCAATAATAATCGATGATTCAGCCGACAATGAACACTTGGCCAACGATGATGAGGATGCCGATGCTGACGAAGATGATGAAACAAAACCGGAATTCTCGGCTGCACTTTTGCCGCCTATGAGATTAACTTGTGGTTTTTGCTTATTGTTGTTGTTGTTAATAGAAACAGCTGTATCGGTGGCACTGATTGAAGATTCCACGGGAATTGCTTTGGACTTGGATTTTATGCTACTGTTATTGACTTGGTTTCGTTGGCCGCTAATAGAACTGCCCATAAGGCTGGTCGACGAGCCTCCTAGATTAGAGATGACCGCCAGTGGCATTGAATTACCAAAGCCAACACTGCAAAACAAAAAATAAAAAAAGAAAATTATTTTAATGGTTGTTAAATAGATTGCAAAAAATAAACTTGCAAAAAAAAAATGAAAGTGGTTTTTGACGACAGAATGAAAGTATGTACATATGTAGATATCTTTTGTCGCTAAAGAACTTGATTGGCATCTAGGAGAGATGAGAGTTTACCTAAATTAAAAGTTATTTGAACAACTCTGGAAATAATTATTTATGGATTTTTCCTCCCTTAGCTTTGAATTCCAACAAGCGACTTAGGTGTAATTATTTCTTTAAAAATGACATATAATGATACTGAAATGTTTTTGCTGTTCGTTATTTAATTTTATAAGATTCTTTTAACAATTGTTAATTGTACTTTATAACAGCAGACCCATGCTGACGTTGCTTTGAAAAGTTGTAAGACATTTTTTATATTAATTTTAAATTACAAATCAGAAAAAATATTGTAAGTGGGAGAAAACGTTAAATTTTGGGATAAGTTTTCATCAATTTTTTTTGCCAAGACTAATAGGCTTGCTGGCCTCTGGACACAATTAAGGAGGGTACCTACATATTGTCGTATATGTAAAAACATGTTTTTTTTTCAAAATAAACACCTTCTATGTCTGTCATTGAGTATTGAAAATAGTAAACATTTTTTACATATATACATATGTCTATCTCCTCTCAAATAAAAGTCATTAAATGATTTTGGTAGTCAAGGCCGTAGAAAAGCCGGATAAATAAACAGACAAACAAACGAGCTTTCACATTTTTAATAACGATTTTTAATGAATGTACAGTATTCCCCGCTTAATTGCACCAGCCATTTTGTTGAATTTTTAGATAAATTAACTGGGCGTTCAATTAACGACCCGATAAACCCGCTTAATTTAACCTCTCAAATCTATTAAAAGATAAAATAATTATCTAACACTTTTACATAGTCAATTTAGTAAACTTCAAAAACACAGAAATTTTCAATTAACGAAAAAATATTATATGTAGGTTCTTAGTTTGTTAGCTAAAAGTTTTTAAGAGATCAATTAAGACAGTAAATTAACTAAGCAGGCTTCAAATAAACGTACGAAAAAAGTATTCGAGCTTATATGTATAGAAAATATTCGAACCAATTTTTTCGGTTGATTAAGCTAATTAAAATTAAGCGGGGAATCCTGTATTTATATTTGTGAACAAATAGGATTAAGGTAAAAACAAATAAATGTTATGCTGAGATTCTCCATTTCTAAAAAATGATTCTTCAGGATAAGTAGATGGATTTCTGGAATTTTCGTTTATTTTGAATTTTTTATAAAAACACTTTTACAAGAGTTATATTAAAATTTACTAGAAACAAAAAACAAGACAAGAGACAAGCTTCTGAAGCTCTATTGGGAATAAATATTTTTGAAGAAATAAATTGACCTTACGCATTATCATTGACTTTTATATTGTCAAGGGAAACGTTTTGGAAATAAAAATATCCAATCACTGATTTCCATGGCAAAGACAAAATTTCAACTTAGAAAGAAATTGAAGAGAAAAGATGTATGTATGTATATAATAATAATAATGCGTATGTATATAAGCTTGCGATATTTTACAATCCAGCAATGAAACAACCAGCCAAGCAAAAAATTACAAATGCTTAACAAAATATAATGAATTTTTTTTTAGATTAATTTGAATTGGAAAGAAGAAATTAAAAAAAAGAATTAACATTCTTTATGTATGTATGTATAATGTATATTGTAAACAGCAATGATAGATAGATATATACTTAGATAGAGATTTAGTTATGAAACCGTCATAATATGCAAAGGAGTGTACATAAATATCCCTGGTGTAATGTTAGGGCTAATTAGATGCCTTCTATCATTATTTTAAATATACAAGTGAGTTCGTTTTTGGGGAATTACATTCATATTTTTGATTATATGATGAACTTTGGAATTTGTTTTTGCTCTAAGTTGTTGGCGTATTGCTCTCCAGCTGCAAAATGTAAAGAGCGGCAACGTTTGCAAACATCGGTTTTTTGACGATGTATGTTTTTGAGTCTCTCGATCTTTTTAGTTTAGAGAGGGGGTGAGTGAGGGAGAGAGAGAGAGAGGGGGAGAAACAGAAAGAGAGAGGGAGAAAGATAGGGAGAGAGTAGTAGTAATAATTTAATTAATAATGACATAATTGATTGAAAGTTGATAAATATTGGGCGCATTCACTAATGTAGTGACTAAGTAGTCGAAATTCAACTAGCTTTGTGAATGCAAAATTGCACTACAAAGATAGTCAATTCTGAACTGTCATATTAATGACAGATGTAAACACACACAAAATAAGAAACATTTGTGTTTTGATAACTTTAAGTAATCTTTTCTTTATAAATTAAATAATATCAAATATAAATTATAATATGAGTGATTCGGAAGAAGATAAAGTCATAATTATGCAAAATAATTTAATTGTGGTCAAGTTTCATTTTGAATAGTTTGAATTTTTTTGTATTTTAACCGAACAGCTGATTGTGAAACGTCAAAATCATTCTCCACTAACTTTGAAGCCGAAATTTTTACACTACGTCGGAGGGGAAATTTCAACTCATTTTGTAGTTGTATGTAGCCAATCAAAATGACTTGACTACGTAGTGACTACATTAGTGAATGCGCCCATTGAAATTTGATAAAAATAAAATTAAATATCTTAAAAAACTGATCAACTATTCTTAATGATCAAAACGTCTGTCAATTGAGTTTTTAAAAATCAATGTTTAGTATTTATCACATATTAATTGCTAATTGACAATCGTAATAGAGATAAATATATAAATAAAAAGTTTTAAAAATTGATCTGCTAAAATTAGCCTTTTTCAAAAATTACCTAAGGATAAACACATACTGAAACGGTTAGCAGAGCGGTGATTCGAGAGGTGAGCAGTGCGACGAAAACAAACAAATGCTTTCTTATGAGAGCCAGGCTTGTCAGATTGTGTGATTTATCACCAAACAGGCGACTTGAAATTTCATTTGGCGACACGAAAATCGGTTTGGCGACAAACCCCAAAAAAGGCGATATTTATAGTTTTTGGCGATTTACATTTTTTAATTGAAATTAAAAAGCTTGCGGCATTTAATGGTTCAATGTATGAAAAAGATAAAATTGATGAAGCAATGAAAACAGTACATTGAAGTTATTGAAGAAGACTAGGTAAACAAAGGGGTTTTATTTAATTTTTAAGTTTTTGTTTAAATAATTGTTACCGATAAAGTTTCTTATACTTATGTAATATATTTTATTTCATTTTTAAATTTGGCGATTTTTTGGAGATTTAATTTTTCTGTTTGGCGATTCCGCTTTTTCAAACCTGACAACCCTGATGAGAGCTCTCATGCTGAGGTGTCTATAGTAGCGAGATAGCAGCTGACCTGAACTGATATTCCTCTAAAAAATTAATAATCACCTCTGTTCTGATTTCCGTTCCGTATCAAATGCGTAAACGAATTCAAAAAAGGTTTTCTGATTTTAACTTTCACGTTAGCTAGTATTCAAACCTTTTTTTCTTTCGAAATCAGTAAAAAGTTTTTTTTCTTATTTTATTTATTTTATTTCAATGAATAGCTTAAACACAGTAAGATACATATCTTATAAATTAGTGCTAAGCGTAAAAAAAGATAAAAGATTAAATAAAAGCTACATGAGTAGTAAATAAGAAAGCAGTTAGACGTTTAATGTTAATAATGTATATAAATGTATATATGTACATATTTTCAAATTAAATGATCTTAATAATAATAGCAATAATAATGAAAGTTAAATAAAAAATGAATTCAATGTTACTAGGCATTGGAAGAAAAGTGAGCCTTTAGCTTGCTTCTAAATCTTGTTGTGTTATCAATTCTTCTAATATCACGAGGCAAAGAATTCCACAGCTGAATAGAACCAATAAAAAACTGTCGTTCTGAGGTCAAGCAGGAGCACCGAGGATGAATCAACTGAGCAGATCTGATTGAATTGGTAAATCTAATTCTTTCATAAAGATATGCAGGTTGATGAAATAAAAGAATGTTTGACAAGAGGCTCAAGGCACGAAACTGTAGAAGGTTATCGAATGACATATTATACAAATAATTGGCATAATTTAAAACACGATCAAAACGTCTCAGCCCAAATACATAACGCACTATGCTGTTAAATGCAATATTCAGTTTGCGTTTGGAGGCATAGCTACAATTATAAAATATTTCACAGCCAAAGGTGAAGATGGGTACAGCAAGTGATTTAGCGAGAAGACATCGAGTTTTAAAAGGCGTAAAGGAATGAGTAGCCCATAAAGTGCGAAGTACACCATAAGTCTTTCCAACAGATTGATTAATATGGCTGTCCCAGGTTAAAGTCCTATTAAATATCACGCCAAGGTTCTTAGCAGTATCCACATACTTAATTATGTCGTTATCAAGACAGATCTGGGGAAAATAAGACAAATCAAGTCTTATTTATAAACTATACTATATACATAAATGCGTTCTCCATTGGCCGTTAAATCTGATTTCGATTTGAAAATCAAATCCAAAGTATTTTAAATTTTTTTTTTCGAAAAATAAAATTTCCATTCTATGGGCCATTTCACACTAGATCATTTTTGAAGTTTTGAAGCTGGCAAAAAAATTTGTGTACGGCTTTAATTGTAGGAGTACTTATTTTTTTTTTTTAATTTGACACTTCCAACAACAAAAATGGTTTGCTTTTAGGAAAATAACAATTAAAGTGTCCATGACAGCAGAACTTTCACCCCTATTCTGCTATCAGATACGATCGTATCTTCGATTCACGTAAATTTTTCACATAATTTGTAAAAAAATATTCTTTAAACTCTTCAATCTTTCGAGTTCAACACTCTTTCAATAATTATTTTTGAAGTTCTTGAGAGAATCTAATTGTTATAATTTAATTTTAATTCTTCGGTGTCAACGTTAAGACATGGCCAACGGAAATTTGTCCTAAATTCACAGGATGATTACACTGCCAACGAATAAAATAAATTCGTTGAACTTTTAAATTGTGTAAGCGCGCGAGTCAACACATATGTCAACGCATTGAAGAGATCACATGACTTTATAGCGTTCTGCGTGGACGATCGAACGAGGTAACAAAAAAATAACAAAACCCCAGGAATCGATCAAATCAAATTTAAAACGCTTTGCAACTATGTAACTATAAAAATAATGATTGCTATTTCAGTAAACTGACAAGGGCCGTTCATATTCAACGACATGTTCATCAACATGCGTCGGGTCGTTAGATTTTTGTAATTTGAACAGCATCAGCAGTCGAACGACCGTTCGATTGACTAGCTCTGTAGTTCAATTTTTTATAATATGCTCTGTCGAAGGACCGCTGTAGTAAATGTGATGATTTCGTAAGATTAAAAGAGAATGGGTTGAAATGTATAAGTAAAATAATAAAACGAGAAAGGAAACAAATGAAATTAATGCTACCAAAACGACTTGGGTCGGGCGACAAGTCGTTGAATGTGAACCCCCTAAATAAACTCAATAAACCCATTTACGTTTCTTCCAATTTTATACCATTTATTTTTGTAAATTAATAAATTATCTAAAACACACTAATATTTTCGTCAAAAAGGTGACAAGTTTAACTGAAGTTTAATTTTTCCATTTTACAAAAATTGTTTGAATATTTTACTGAAACGATTTTGCAAGTTATTACAAAAACACAATGATTATTTTTTTCTGACAGATTTCCAGTGTTCAGTAGGAACTTTAGAGATTAGAGCGGCTGCTCAAAACAAAAATTTGGGATAGAAACATAGAGATGTGGAATACAGAATTATGTTCAGAAAGGAATTTCAAATAATTTACAGAATTTTGGAATACAAAACAATGATCCGTTCCCGGGAAATTTCGATCTAAGAAAATAACAGAGATCGATAAATTTTGTTGTGCTGAGTTCGAATCCGATTCTAGAACCATTGCAACGAAACATATCTTCGATAAAACGTTTCATTTCTACAAAAATGAGTTGTTTTTTCGAAGATTTGCATAATGTTCTCCATATAACCTATCGGAGAATTAACACGGCCATTAAAAGCAACTGATTTCCATGCTTAAAAGCTCCACAATACTCGTTAAGAAATACAACTTCTACCAACTTCTACCTATCAAACATTTAAAATGACTCAGTTCATTATAAAATCAAACATTTTTATTTCTTAAACCCCTCCCCCAACCTCCTCTCCTTAAATCTATCATATTTCTATTTTTATAGCTGCAATTCACAAAATATCATCATGCTAAAATTAACGAGCAGATTTCCTATTTATGCATGTGCCTTCCGATCTTATTGCATTGCATTCATATTTCCCTGCGCAACTTAAAAAAATACAAAAACAAAAACAAGCCAAAATATTCCATTCTAGACAGAAATCTAAACGAATAGCTAGCTAAAGGCGCTTCTAGAGCTGTGCAACACTTCAAATTGAAACTGGTTGCATGGTGCTTAAGCATTTCAACATACCTTAATCATTGCTTCTCTAGAGATAAATTTACTTTGCTCCACATACAAGACTAAAGAAGTTGCCACATTATAGTGACTGGATAAAAAAAAAAATAGGCAAGAAAGCAAGGCATGCGTTAAGCAGCAGCTCCAAGCTTGGGTAAATATTTGAAATTGAAAGTCAGCTTCGCTTGGAAACACAACCCGCAGAGAATAGTTGTATGGTAAGTATATTTAATTTTTTATTCTTTACATGCGGAATTGATACTTGCGACAGTTTTTTTTTTTTTATTAAACGTTCGAGTATAACTATACTATTTGTATTATATTTTCATTTTTACCAAGGATATAAAACAAAAATCAAAGCGTGGGTGCTGCAGACGCAAAGCCCCAGAGGGTTTGCACTTTAATGCGGCCTTAGTCAGCCTTTAGAAATCGGCCAGACCGAACTGAATGTTTAGTTTTGTTTTGAATATAGAAGGAGACTGTATTTAATGTTAATGGTGGTTCCGTCAAATCAGGTGAATAAATTCGTAACAAAATCTGATAAATGCTATTTCAATATGGAGACAAAATATTTTTTAGTTAATCTTGGTTACTATGGCGGGCTAACCGCACCAGAACCAATTTATTTTTTTCTTGGTTGCGTTAAGCTATGTGGTTTCGGTGGTTTTCCATAATGATGCAACTCATTGCAGCTGCATATGACAGTAAATCAATTTAAAAGTCTAGTCTTACTATATAACGAAGTTGGCAATAGAAATAGAAACTGCTCCAAACTGGGGAACAGAATGTACTTATTGATACTTTATAATAAAAATGTAACAAATAATAAAGAAATAAATGAGATAACAGTTCATTCTGATTCATATAGAGCTTAAGCAACACTTGTATGTCAACTTATGTAGATAGTTTTAATTTTGTCAAAAAAGTTGGAAATTTTAAATCCTACAAAGGGATTCAAACATATTTTGACATTTATATTTGATACTCTAGTTTATTTTTGGTAATTGTGAATCACTAAAAATTTCTATTTTAATAAAAAAAAACTTAAAGAATTTGATTGATTGTTAGCTAAATAGCTGGGGTGAGCTACCACCAAGTATTTATAGGCTGGAGTTATAGCTATTTCACGACTGCCAAGCCGATCATCGGGCTCCTTTTCAATGGTCATTTGGTCATTGTTGAATTTTAATTGAAAAACTTGTATGTCAAGCTGGGATTCGAACTCAGACCAAGCCCCCTTCGAGCCAATGCACTTCGCATTGCGCTAAAAAGGTCACGTGATAAAGTCCAGCTCACTTTAGGTTTTATTGTTTGACAATTACATTTGACCTCAGTTTAGTTTAGTTTATAAAATTGAGTTCTCTACTCTACAAAAGTTACCGAGAATTCAGAAATACATTTTGTTCATAAAATGTATGGTTCTTTAGATATGGCGAATAAACTTTTAGCCCTCTCAACCGCTAAATGGGGTGTTAAAGCTCTTAAAATCATCTCGAACACGCACACTGACGGACCCTACACATTTAAAAAAAAAACCTTGTCCTATACTAAATGCGATTTCAATGGACAACCATTGCAATCAAAAAAATTATGGTTTGGTGTGCTTTATAGACAGGAGTCATTGGCCCATATTACTTTAGAAATGATATCGGTCAGATAGAACGTTACATTCAAAGGAGAGTGATATTGACTGGAGCATTATTTTTCATTCATTACATGCGGTCGATCTATAACTGCCTGAACACCAGCTGTGAAAAAATGTCGTACCGCGTATACGTGCTAGTTTTTATAGGATTTACATTGCATCGAAATAAAATAGAACTTTAATTATATTCGTAAATCAAACATTGAGAGTGATTAGTTGTGAGGATGAAATTATATGTCAAATGTAACCAAATCAGCAACAGATTTTATTAATTTCATAAAAAGTGTTTGCATAGAATGCCATTAATTATTTTGTTTTGTTTTTCAAATATTTTTATTGAGATGTATGGCCAATAAAATATAGCAAAACTATCGAAATTTATGAAAATTGTTCTACAATAATCGAATGCGAAATTCTTTAAAGATTTTTTTAAAAACTCACTAAAAAATATACAACAAGTTTGTTAATTGAAATATATATTGAATTTTTATGACCAAAATTTAACAAATCAAACGCCAACCACAGAGAAAATTATAAAGTTCAACTTTATGTGCAGTAGATTCAGCTGCTTTGACATTTTCCCCACCACAAATAACTTTCATCTGAATTTTCAGATGAGAATTTCTTGTCTGAAAATTCAGATGAAACGTAACTTAAACTCAATAAAAGTCATCTAACTTTTTATGACAGCTGACCAATCAGAAGCTCTAAAAATCCAGAATTCAGAAAATTCAGATGACGAACGTAATTTTAGGCCAAACAAATAAGCACAAAAAGCTTCAATATTTTTTCCGGCTATTTTTTTCTTCATACAAATTAAAACGTCAAAAGTACTGTATACGTGATAAGTTAAAAGTTGGTAAACACTTGCAGCACCGACTGCAGTTGCGTTGCGTTGTTGTGAATTTGTGTGTATTGAATATTTTTACAGCTATTTACAGCTCCGTATTCATTGTGTTCAGGCAGTGAGACGAAGCTATAACTTGAGTTGCAGCTGGAATACCTGTCAAAATATGTTTAATATTCTTCAATAATTGTAAAGGACCTTATAACGGCACGGAATAGTACTGGGAATCTATTCCGTAGCACTAAATTGTATCTCATATTTTCTATTGTCTCGCGATACAAGTGGATTAGTTTAGTTTTCTCAGGATCCCGAGTTCTACCATCACCTTATAGAGTTCTTGACGCTAATAGATGCCATCACTGGTACTAGTTGATGATAGTGATGCAGAAACCAGGAAGCCTTAATATACTCACAAAGTACATTAAAAAGAATCTTATGGGACGGTTAGCAAGTATGAATTTACCTCGATAATTCTTGCAGTGCATAGAAGAATCGCCTTTTTTGTAAATGAGACATACATATGAACAATGAACAGTCCTCGGGATTTTCTTTTTCTTTTATTATACACGTCTCAAAGCTTTCAGTATCGTTCGGAATCAAAAAGAAGTCCGTCATTTTTGAGTTGACCTGATGACTTTTTAAAATACTATGGATAAATTATTTGATTAAAATAATTAAATGAATATTTACAAAAATTAACACAACTTCAATTTTGTCAGTTTTTAGTTGATAGTTGATAATTATTGAAAATGGATATTAAACAACAAAGTTTTGATCATTAAGGATTGTGGAGACGAATTACAAGAAAAATGAAAGTTATCACGGGGTCACCATTGCTTGACAAAATTCATTTGACATTTCTATGTTTCATTCATTTGATTCGCAATCATCAATTGGCAATTTACGTTTTCTTTTTTATTCATTATGTTTTTCAATCATTACTTACGCAATTATTTTTATATTTTGCTTTTTTTCAAAAATCATTTCCCAAAAATAATTTGGCAATTTGTTGTTTAGTGTTTTTTTTTTACATTCTTTAATATTTGGCCAAGTGTTTTTTTTTCGGCGAAATAACGTTTCGCCGTTTTATTATTTGGCAAAATATCGCCAAAATATTCACTGATAAATCATATAGCCGTTTAGTTGTTTTGATAATTAAGAATTATATTTTTTGGAAAACTAGTTTTTTTTATGAAATTTTTACTCCAGGATGGTTTAATTTTTTACAAAAAATGGGAATTTAATTATTTTTTAAGTTTATTTATTTGTTTTCTGTGTGCCAAATTTTGCTGTTTTACTTTTTTTTATTTGGCAATTAATTGTTTTGCAATTTTTTGACTTCCATTAAATTATATGTTTAAAAACTTTGCGCGAAGTTTTACATAAAAGCAAAACAAACAAAATGCCAAATAAAAAATTTGGGATCTTCAAAAATCTAATCCAACAACAAAACTAAATGAAAATTGCGAAGTGAAAAATGCGAAAGGATAATTTGTCATAGAATTTAAAAAAAGAATCGTAATTTGCAAAACGTAGAATGCGAAGTAATAAAATACTAAACAAAAAAAATGCGAAATGGAAAACGACGAAATGATCCCCCACAAAACGTTATTTAGTCAGAAAATACTCGCGACATATACCATACCTATTATCACGGAATAGTTGATAAATTCTTGAATAGTTTTAAAAGTATAAAATTTGAATATTTATCGTCTATCAACTAATTGTAATTGACAATCGCAAATGTATGGAATATTGAAGTAAGAGTTTAAAACTTTATTCCAATACAATTATTTTTCAAGAAAAAGCATTCCTTAAAACACCTTTATGCATGCAATATGGGTAATTGGTTATGTATGTAATATGATCCTTCTTCAAAATCACGAAATCATACAGTTCGTGAACCCCTAAGTCATTTCTTGATTAAATGCCAAATTAACCTTAATCAAACTGACAGTTTAAGTTTTTGGTAACCAGTCGACCTCAATTGCAATCTGAAGAATGCATTTGCAACACCATTACCAAACCAACACTTATTATATGAAAATGATGTCTGTCAGAGCTCTCAGATGATTCAAGAAACTTACCCGGTAAGATGTTTCAAAATGTAGGTACATTAAACACAACAACTCTGTCCGGTTAAATGTCACGATTTGTGTCATTACCACCCATCATGATGATATTGATATTGACTATGGTAATTGACAAATTATTATTGACAGCTTTAAGCTTGAAAATCATTGCATTAGCCATATGAAGAGGTTACAATAGTTTTGCAACAAAGACAAAGAGTCCTAAATCGAATGTCAGGCTATATGATTACCGACTTCTTCATTTTTGTTTGACATGTTTGACTACAAACAAAAATGAAGATATTTTATTGGATTTCGATGCGAAACAAAAAAACAACAAACACGCACCACTTTCAATAAAACCAGGCGCAATGGCGAATCATACGATCGATGGAAGAATGCATTGCATTTGGCTGACTGCTTGACACTCACTGGTAAATTGGATGCTCGCCGGTTTGGCGCCCGACAAAAGCCTTAACCTCCTTATCCAAGTCGAAGTCGAAGTCGCAGTCGGCAAGTAAAAACGCGCGTGCATATAAATTTTGTTAATTTTGGTTTGCGTCGGAATCGGAATCTATGGCAGAGCGGGTATATTGGTCGAGACAGTATATTATCGTGTGCGCTTGATTTTTGAAGATGGAATTCTTCACCTCGAAGAAAACTAGCTCCTCTTCATGTGGAGTGCCGGACGAAGACAACGACGAAGAAGTAACGAACGAAGACGACGACGACGCACGGAGGAGTGCTCAAAGGTAGCAAAATAACTTGGGGGTTGACAGCTCTCTGCAAACCAGTTGAAGAAGAAGAATGAACTACCTTCTCACACTTGGCAGTTGGTGCACAACGATGCCCCTTTGGTTTAGTTTTGCGATCCACAACACCGGCAATGGTATTAATTTCACCATCGCATTGCAAAAGAATGCAAGGTTGACCAGACGACGACGACGATGCAGGGACTGGTTGCGTACGCCGCGCCGCCGCCGCTGCCACCATTGCCGCCGGCCGGGCCGGGTGCAGGTACGGCTGCTACTGCGCTTGAGCACCTTCATTACTGCGCCATCTTGATGGGTATTCGTATTAGAATCGTTGCCAGCGGGTAATCTGATGTCAGATGGCCAATTTATTTATCGGGTGATGAAATAGCCTCTCAATTACTGTTGGCGAGGATTGTAATTGCCAAGAGGAGCTGCAAGGCAATTTAGAGGAAACTGTTGTAATTGTGGTCATAAAAGTAGAGTAACTGGTATTTTGTTATTATTATTATGATTATTTTGTTCGATGGAAAAGTGCGTAATGAAATAGTTTTTTTTTTATTTTAATTTTAACTCAGTTGGAGTGAGTGTTTATCGACAGCAACTTACCTACATATATTAAAAAAAAAAAAAAACTATACCAGCTGAAGATAATTTGCAATCTCTTTTGAAAGTTTAATTGATAAACGTCGGTCGTTGAAGGATAAGCGTTGATTGGTGATTTAGAATTTCTGTGTCGGTACGGTGGTAATATTAAAATTGATAATTTTTCTGTGCCTGTTCAGAATGAGATGAATTCACACGAAAATACTGTTCATACTAGGTTAACAGCTTCATTTAAAAACTGAACCTTGTACAAAAAAAAATATCATTACAATAAGAAGACGGAGATTTGCATGGGGATTAATAAGATACTAACTATTATATAATTTTGCTGTTTTAAAGTAGGTAGCTTTAGTTCAGTAATAAATCAGGGTCAGAATCAAATGCGGTTTCTTTTACTTTAAGTAAGTAGTGATTTGCCGTCAATTATTTTGCATACGTATGGGAAAAAATTAAAAAAAAATATATTGATATGCCTGTAATTTAAAAAATGTCCATGACTTGATCCCATGAATTTGTTCTTGTGGGTTTTTTAGAAAAAAAAAATGTTTAAAAATTCAAAAGTATACAAATAAAATAGTTTTGAAAATCTTTAAACTCCGATGTAAACAATTGAAAAATTATAACAAAATTGGTCCAGTCATTAAAAAGCTATACGTGAATAACTAAAAAATAAGGTAGTTTGACTGGCAACGCTGCTGTGAAAGTGAATAGTTGTGTACAATTTTCTCTTCCGTATTTTATTTTCAGTTTAATATTAAAAGTCTTTTAAATTTTTTTCCTGTTTTAAATCAAAATATTCTCTTTCATTTGAATAATTTGTTCGGCGATTTTTATAAAAGGTAATCAATTATAAAGTCGCTTAAAATTATCTTTAAGTTCGCGACCCGAATCCCATGAGCTACAACAAACGTAAAAGCTGTCAAACTTCACCCGACGGCAACTATCAAAACAGCTTTAATAATAACAGATCTTGTAAAATATTTAAAAATAATTCAAAAATGTCTATATCTGATTCTGATTTGCAAAAAATTAAATTCATTATTGATGATTCTCTACATACTGAACTCGAAAAGGCAACCGCGAATTTAGCATCGAAAGAAGATCTTAATACGCTAAATACAGAGATAACCTTCTTGCGAAAACAAAATGAAGACTTAGCGCAAAAAGTTCATCAATTTGAAGCTAGATGCAATTTATTAGAAGAAGAACTTGAAGCGCAAAGCCGTGAACTAAAAGGCAAAAATATAATTTTCTCTATTCCATCTGATAACGCTGATCCTGAAGAAAAAGTACGATACATGACACGTCTGCTGCTAGACAATGCAGATATGCAGATACAAGCGATGTCCAAACCCATTAAAATAAGCAAAAACAACAACTTAATTAAAATGAAATTAAACACTGGTTGTAACGAAATTGCAACGAAAATGCTTAAGAACTCTGCCAGGCTTAAGAACACAGGCGTATACATCCAACGAGATCTCACTAAACAAATGCAGTTAAAACGAAGAATCTTGCTACAATATAGAAAGACAATTAAACAAAATAAACCAAATGTCCCGGTGCTAATAAAAAACAACACTCTTATTATTGAAGATAAAATATTTTATTTGAATAATAATAATAAACTTAAAATTAATAATAATAATGGTGAACAAGAGCTACAACAAATGTTTGGTCAATTGGACTTCGGAAATGTCAGAACCACGATGCTGTCAAACAGAAGTCAGAACGAATGGACTAGATCAACACCTAACTCTGGGCAACCAGTGATGCCACTTCAACATCAACATCATAGTAGTAGTAGTTTATCAAGAAATTGAAAATTAAATGCCGTCAGCTCATTAAGTATTAATTTTTGTAAAATATTAGCCTATAATATATCTGGTCTTAATAATAAGTTATTATATGTTGATTTTTTTAATTTTGTTAAAACATTTGACCTTTTTTTTCTTTTTGAAACACATATTACCATAGAAAATTCAAGTAAATTTATAAAATATTTTAACGGCTATAAACTTCACTGGATTCCTGCTACCAAAACATGTATCAAGGGGCGTGCAAGCGGAGGTTGTTTGTATGGCATAAGAACATCACACCTAAAATTATACGAATTTGCAGATATTCAAGAAACAACTGTAATTAAGCTCTTAAAAAGAAATGATATGTACATAATGCCGCTTTATTTAAACTGTAATAAGTGGACCGCCGATTTTGAACAACTCAATAATAATTTATCTGATTTTGCTAGCAAGAGCGTACTTATTATTGGAGACTTCAACGCCAGAACTAGCGACAATCAAGTCACTACAGCACGAAGTATCAACAATGTTTGTTTGAACGTTAATTCTAGAACATCCAAAGATATAATATGCAACAGTAATGGTGCTGCACTGCTTGAAACGCTTCAAATGTATGATTTTATCCTTTTGAATGGCTGCACCGAAGGTGACATGGAGGGTCAATATACGTTTATTGGAGGACAAGGCAAATCAGTGATTGATTACTGTATGGTGAATAACGATTGGCTCAACCTTATCAATAAGTTTGAAGTTTTATGCAAACATATCTCTGATCATATGCCAATTGCAGTAGAATGGAAAACAGAACCTGACTCAACACAAACAAATCTTCAGCTGTTACCCCGTCTTAAATGGAGAGATGAAGATGCTGAAACGTATCAAAACAGTCTAGACCTATGGCTATCAAGAATACCTGCTGGCATACAATCAACCGATATTCTTTCAAATGAACTAATAACATGCATGAGGAATTCTGCCAACAAGTTAAGCTCTAATGTTACGAAAGCGTTTAAACAAAAATGGTTTGATAAAGAGTGTTTGAGAGCAAGAAAAAAATCATTTGCCCTTTTGAATGCATTACGGAGCTCCGAAAATGAAGAATTACGAAAATGGTACATTCAATCAAATTCTCAATATAAAAGTCTGTGTTTTGCAAAGAAGCTTAATTTTGAAAACAAACAAGCCCAATCACTTGGTGAAACAAAGAACACCAAAGAATTTTGGAAACTGGCGAAGGATATTAACGGTACCCATCACGTAATAGGCACGGGAGTATCCGCCGATGATCTTTCCACTCATTTCTCGCGCCTTTTACAAACAAATTGCCACTTAACCTTTGCTTATGCTGAACCTCTTATCGTCGATGACATATTGGACACCGAGATATCTTTTCTTGAGATAAAAGCAGTCCTTCAAAAAGCTAAAAATGGAAAAGCTCCAGGTGAAGATGGTGTACCTTATGAATTTTTTAAAAATGCGTCTCAGAATTTTAGTATTCAGTTGGTTACGCTTTTTAACAAAATTCTTACGAAGGCGGATGTTCCATCTTCGTTTAAAAAAGCTGTTATCTTTCCCATACACAAAAAAGGTGCCCTGAACGACGTTGTCAATTACAGAGGTATTTCTTTTATGAATATAATAGCTAAGGTGTTCTGTGGAGTTCTTGTGGGTCGATTGGAAAAGTGGGTAGAAGAAAAAAACGTACTATCCGACTTCCAGGCTGGATTTAGGAAAAACTATTCCACAGTCGACCAAATCTTCGCTCTGTCATCGATAGTTAAAGCATACCATGCTAGAAACAAAAAGGTATACGCGATGTTTGTCGATTTTAAAGCAGCGTTTGATTTAGTAAATAGTAATGCTCTAATATACAAACTTACACAGCTAGGTATCTCGACCAGGTTTCTACATGTCATCAAAAATATGTACACAGACACTGAAGCTAACGTTTGGGATGGATCACATTTCTCTGAATCGTTTAGAACTGATACAGGAGTCAAACAGGGCTGTCCACTTAGCGCACTTTTATTTGCACTATTTATAAATGACATTGTTAACCACCTTCCTGGAATTAGAATGGCAGGAATCCAAATCAATGTGTTATTATATGCCGATGACTTGGTCATATTATCCGAATCAAAAGAAAATCTACAATTGATGATAAACCGGCTTTCTACATACTGCGAGAAATGGGGACTTGAAATCAACATTGAAAAGTCAAAAGTTATGATTTTCTCGCGAGCCAATCGGATTGAAGTTGGAAGCAATTGGTTGTTTAATGGAAGGCGTTTGGAGGTGGCAAATGAATACAAGTATCTTGGAGTGAAACTTACCCCAACGCTGAATTTTAGTAAGCACCTGGTTGAAAAAGCCAAAGCCTCGCAAAGTTTCATAAACCTAACATGGAGAAAGATTTTTGTAAACAAGCACATACATTTATCTGCCAAATACCAAATCTTCAATTCAGTTGTGAAGTCAACACTATGTTATGCGGCTCAAGTTTGGGGAATGGAAGAATATGAAGAGACTGAGAAACTACAGAGGAGCTTCATCAAAAAAATTTTCAATCTACCTAGCAACACACCAAATTACGCGATCTACTTAGAAACCGGCTTACCAAAGATATTCACCAGCACCTTGAAACTACAAGCTGATTATCTAATTAAAGTCTTAGGTTTTCGAAATGAGCGATTGAGTAAAAGGATGCTGCTTTATGAAGTAAGGAACAAGGACTGGTGGTTTGATAAATGGCAACGGATCGCAACTTCATTTGGTGAAGACATACAAATTGATCCAAACAACATTCTCGGTGTAAAGGAAAAGCTTTATAGAATTATTCAACTAAATGAAGACTCGCTTCGGAATCTACTTATTGAAACAGCTACTGAATCAGAAAGCCGAATATTATATAGCCAGTTGGACTTTAATCTATGTAGCAATAACTATTTTCACGACTATCTAAGCCCCAAAGAGATTTCTTTAATATTCAAGGCAAGATGCGAGATACTATGTCTCAACGGACGACCTTACAATGGGAGTTACAATCAGTTCTGCACACTTTGTAACATAAGATCCAAAGAAGACTGCTTCCACTTTATAAGTATATGTCCAATTTTAAGATATAAGAGATTTGCGTATTTTGGAAAATCCTCCCTTTCAATGCAGGAGACCATACAAATATTGGATGGACCAGACTGGACAAAACTTGTCAATTATTTGAAGGAAATTTGCAGGTTTAGGAGGTTGCTAATGACAGAATATAATTAACGTACAAAAAAACAAAAAAAAACAAATGAAAACTGAAAATTAAAATAAATTTATTAAAGTATATTTAAACCAATAAAAGGAATTAAAGTTGCTAGTCGAGCTGACGGCAAAGCCAGAGCTTATAAATTCAAAAAAAAAACAATGCAAATGTAAATTTAAAATTGTAAATAAATGAATTACTTACTTACTTACTTACTTACTTACTTACTAGTTTTTTCAAAAAACATAAAAATCCTATTTTCCTGATGTGAAGAATTTTTTTTACAAAAACTTGAAACGCTGTTTTTCCACAATCACCAAATCAACGTATGATTAATTAATCAAAACCTAAATTGGGATGAACTTGATAACGTGACCACGGTAGCGCAATGCGACGTGCATTGGCTCTGACGGAGCTTGGTCTAAGTTCGAGTCCCAGATGGGCAAAAAGTTTTTCAATTAAACTTGAACTTTAAATGACCAAGCACCACTAAAAGGAGTCTGATGATCGGCCTGGCAGTCGTGAAATAGCTATAACTACAGCCTATAAAAATCTTGGTGGTAGTTCACCCAAGTGTTGTTTTTTCATTCAAACCTTCAAAAAACCGAAGTCGTTGCATGGTTTAAGGTTAGTTAAAACGAAAATTCGAATTTCGTCGTAATAAAAGTAAGTGCGAAATCTTAACAATAAAACAAACAAAAAATAATTAAATTAAAAATACCTAAGATATTTTTGCCAACGACTATAGATAGAAGGAAAACCAATGCTAATGATATAATAGGGATGGTTTTTTAGTCCATATATAATTGGGCGAAAAAATTACAATGGAGCAAGGCGAATTGCACGTTAGTCCACATGGACTTAGCTAGGTTCAGATAATTTTCGGGACTTAACTTTAGCCTCGATAAAAACAGAATTACCGGCGCTTATTATCATGTTGCTATCGATAGTTTGTATGGAAACGTCAAATTATCTGAGTAATTGAATGAAACAATTTTTTTTATAAAAAAAAATTAAGATCTATGTTTTTATTTAATTTTATTCCTCGTCAGTGGAAAAAGGCGAAAATAGTACCAATACCTAAGAACTCAACTGGTGAAGAACTCAGACCCATATCAATTCTGCGTTATTTATCCAAAATCTGCGAACGCATTATGCATAAGCAAATTAGTTCAGTCTGGATTTCGTGCCAAACATAGTTGTACCACCGCACTTTTGAATGTAGTAAAAGACATAAGAGAGCAATTAGACGAAGATCATGTTACTTTTCTTGTCTTACTGGACTTCTCAAAGGCATTTGATATGGTTAATCACTCTATCCTCATTGATACGTTACGCCGACGCTTCAATATGTCTTCCTCGGCAGTAAAGTTACTCTCGTCGTATCTTAGAGAAAGAGAACAGGCTATATCCTTAGCGACTGCTTCATCAGAATTTCTTCCTTTAGTAAAGGGTGTTCCACAAGGATCAATTTTGGGTCCCCTCTTAGTCTCGCTGTATATATCAACGATGTACACAATATAATCTTGAATTCATCGAAACATTTCTATGCTGATGATATTCAAATTTATAAAAGCTCCTCTCTTGGTCTTATAGAAAATTGTGCCAATGATTTGAACGAAGATCTTAAACGAATCCTGAAGTGGTTGTTAAACAATGGTCTCTCACTCAATCCGAAAAATGTAAATGTTTGGTTATTTCTAAAAAGAAGCTAGACCTTTCTTATTTTCCCTCAATTATGCTTGATTGCTCATCAATTGAATATGTAGATAGATCAAAGAACTTGGGATTGGCATTCAACAGAACACTAACATGGAATAATCACATAAATGAGATTTTGGGTAAGACATATGAAGTTCTTCGAACTGTATGGATTGCTCAAAAGTTTACACCACCGAAAACAAGATTAATTCTTGCTAAGGCCCTGGTTGTTCCAGCACTGGTGCATGGTTGTGAAATATTTTATAACTGTGATACTGTATGCAAAAGAAAGCTGCAAGTAGCATTTAATTGTACTCTTTGACCATATTTCGCATTTGGAAAATAGTTTATTGGATATGTCCTTTTTCAATTATATAAAGTTTCGTACCCTGTTTTTATTATTTACAATTATTAAAACAAAGCAGCCGACATATCTTTATAATAGAATCCGTTTTTCGGCATCCAACAGATCTGCTTGTTTGATTTTACCACATTTCACTTGCCTAACATCCGAAAGACAATTTTTTATTTCTGCTATTCGCCTTTGGAATACACTTCCGCGCAACTTAAGAGAGCCGAGTGACGCGCATCGATTTAGGGTCGAATTAAGGCTGTTCTTCTCTAACCGGGGCAACTAACTTTGATTTAACCTCCCCTTCCCTATTTACCTTTCTTCAAGCAAAATAAATTAATAAAATTTATCTTTTTGAATATTTTGAAACTAAAAATTGCAAAGAAAAATATAGTGATTTTGTTTTATGTAATTAATAATCTCAACTTTTAATTTTTATAATTTTGTTTTTATTAAATTATTACTTCTGGTTCATTCTCTTTTTAAATTTGTTTATTTATCGATCTCATTTAAATACAATTTTGTAATTTATAATTGTTAGTTTTTCTTTGCATTCTTGCCACAAAGTTGAAAGGGTAGTGATGGTATTTTGTAACAGTGATGGCCTTGTTTGTTGTGATGACTTTGGTAAGTCCTGACTTGGTTTTTTTTCGACTAATTGTATATTGACTTGAAAAAAAAAACACGCCACGTATGGATCATGTTTTTAGCTTACCCTATACAACCAGCATAGATTTCGAAACGTAAAAAAACTGAAACTATTTTAAAATTTTGTTTACTTACTTAATTTCATTCATATTTTGTTCGATTTTTTTTTAACAACTAATGGAATTCGACATGAAAAAAGTTCTAGTGTTTGAAGTAAGTATTGCCTTATTGGATGGAATTCCAAAGACATGTCGGTCTAGAGTTCAGACTGCATGCCGGGGGTGGCCCCGGCGCGGCGCAGTGGAAGTAGTGCTTGACTGCTAACTTGGATGTGTGGGTTCGATCCTCAGTCTAGGCAGCATTCTTTTCTATATTACCTCAACTAAGCGCCACCCCTGGGATTTAATGAGAAAATCAAAACCTAATTTCTCAATCCACTGTGCCAACAAAAATCTATCCTTTCCTTCTATTCCTTCTATCATTGCCTAATTTATAAGACCCTAGGTCTTCCTGGCATATATATGTTTGTGTTTTAAAAAAAAAAAGAATGACTAAGCACATAATTTTGGCCTTGTGGTATTTTTTCCAAAATATACTTTTCATAAAAACTTCCAGTATAACAAGTTAATTGTTTTTTTTTTTAGTAGTCAGTGTAAATCAACAACAGTATTTCCTACCTTCGAGGTTAAATCATACAAAATTAGGTCATATTTATTTATGAGCTGTTTCTTAAAAAAAAGTCTTAAAGTTTAATGAAGATGTTAGTCCCAACAAATGAAGACAAATTAAGCTACAAATTCTTACAATAAGCTGAAATTTATTGAATAATGTCCTTAATACCTGCAAAATAAATTCAAGAACATATTTCATTTTGATAAATTACTTCACACCCGGACATATAGCAGGTAAGGAGGGGGTGGGGGTATCTGAAATGGGAAGTGTTTCTATACTTTTCTATTCACTAGATGTCAATATGACATTCAGTTGCGCACTTCACGAATTTGGTGGTGTGGAGGGTTTGTACCCTTCACAGCCGCCGCCGCCGTGCCGGCCGCACCATAATCAAGCTCTCAATGACCGGTGGCGGCAGCGGCGGCGGTGGCACTATAAAACGGGTGTAGTATATTTCGCAAGAATTATCTAGCAAATTAACGTTTCGCGGTGTTCATTTCGCTGTTTTTCGTTTCGCATTTTTTTTTTGTTTAGCATTGTGTTGTTTCGCATTATGGTTATACGTTTTATAAATTACGTTTCGATTTTTAAATGATATGAAAAATTATCCTTACTCACTCATTTTACCCATTTCGCAACTTTCAATAGTATTTTGTTGGATTTTTGAAGTTCGGCAATTTTGTGTTTGGCATTTTATTATTTCGCTTTTTTTATTTGGAATTTTGTTGTAACGCTTTTTTTACTTTTATTTCCTGTAAAATTTTAAGACATTTAATTTAATAGAAGCCAACAAATTCCAAAACAATTGAATGCCAAATAAAATTCAGCATAGAGAATATAAAAAATGAATAAGCATAAAAGAAATAATATTTTTTGTTAAAAAATGGACTTTCTAGAAGTAAAACGTGAAAATAACATGGAAACTAGTTCACCTATAAATATTACTTTCATTTTGTGAGATCGTTTTGTTCAGTATAGGTACCCCTTCCTGAGCTACGCTTCTGTTTTCAACCATAAATTAAGCAAACCCATATACTGTAAAAGTATTCACTGCAATCTTATAGCACTATATTAACGATCCACCAAGCACAATGACTTTGGCCGATGATAAACAAACAAATATGATCATGTCCAATTGAAAAGTTGAACTTCAATCTTTCAGATACACGTTAATCACTCGAATTCATAATTATTAACGGTTGAAGATGGTCAAACAATACAGAATGTCTCGCCTTGTCTTATTTATAAAAAAATGTAATTTATTAATTCGTGACCTTGGTGTAAAAGTTACAAGAAGTTACAAAATAAGCAGCTCATGGTGACAGTAGAAGTGAATTATCGGGTTTGATTGCATCCAGAAGGTACTTTAAGTGTCTGGTGTCAAGAAACATAGGTATATAACATATACATATTCTCTGCAAAGGTTAGTAACATTAATTTCAGTATATAATAGTTTGTGTTAACACAGCTGGATGACTGAATTCTTTTAGTTATTATTATCGATCACACTATATGATAACAGAAAAGATTGATTTGATTAATTCAAACAACAAGGCAGTTTAAATTTATCAGATAACAATGACAGGTATATAACAATAGCCTGGGGTTATTTGTTAAATCTATTTGTTTATCGATGTGGCTATAAAATTTGACAAGGTCATCAATGCATGGCCCTCTTTGGAATGTTTGAGTCACATCATAGAGATATAAAACAAAACATAGCTCAAAATGGCTTCTTGTTTTTGTTTTTTTTTATATTGTGTACATTACATACCTACATATGTTTGTAATTCGATACAAGGTTCAAGGACTTAATTAAAATTTTTCATGAGCGGCTAGGAATATGATCACGGTGGGTATATTTTCACGTTAAGTATATTTTAACAAAATCCTAACAATTTAATTACTTGCAGTGAAATTTTAAAGCTGAAACTTTTGAAACAAACTTTAATAATAATTTAAATAAAATTAGGGAATGGAAAAACCACTGACATCTGACCTAAGAATCTGGATCAATTATCATCACAAACAGTTAGTTCGATGCTTTATCTAAGAAAGTCGAGAAAAACTAAGAGCTTACAGTACAAAATTTGTATGTATACGGTTTTGCTCTAAATCCCATTCCACGAACATCTGCGTTATTTTTACTTGTTTGTCTTTAGTTTTTTGGTCAATTGGATTTAATACGAAAAATTCTTCAAATTAAAGTCGCAGAAAGACCAAATTCTTGTGAAAGAAGGGAAATTGAATGTGTGGTGGTTTTCCCGCTCATATACTCCCATCCACAGTAGCGATGTTGTTTTACAGCCTGAACACAATAGAATGCTTCAACTGTAAGTTTGGAACTGGAACAGCTATGAAAAAGAGTCCTACATCCACAGTGCAGTTGTACAGATTTTTGTATATTTTTATTTCTGATATTTTTCTTTTAAATTATAATGAATAATTTTCTTTCGCATAAGAAATAAGCACAGAAAACTTCGATATTTGTTTCTGGCGCCTTTTTCTTCTTACAAATTGAAAAGTGCTGCATGCTAAAAGTTAGAAGTTGGTGAAGTCTTACAGCACCCACTGTCTGTAGCATTGATTGCAGCTGCGTTGAGTTGTGTTCGTAACATTGAATTCGTAATTCGTAACTCTTAATAGTTGGACATCTCCTTATAATCGTATTCTAGCAGTTGTCCAAATATGTTCCTCCTGACATCCCTGTAATCTTTCAATTTCGTGAACATTTGGATACGTTCAATGAACATATAATTCATTTCAAGATAATTTGACAATTCTTTGCTCATTGAACACTTTTGAAAAAGTTCGGACAACCAAATTGCAGTGTCTAAGTTAGACAATCGATGAAACATGTTTATAAATAAGGTTTTGGAGTTGGACGGCTGTACAAAGTTAGACATTCTCTGGAATGGGCTTATAGATAAGACTTTACATCAGTAATTCAGTAGGTACTTTCGTATTTAGAGCATGAGTCATTTTGTTGTGAGTTGTGAAAACATTTTAGTTCTGTTTCTCTACTCGACCATGGGATCCCGTGGTGTCCCAAATCTTCCCAAAATGTGATCCTTTACTTTTTCCTGGCACGAAAATGCCAGAGCTTTTGATTTTTTTTATTTCCCCTCCAATAAGAATCTACTCGAAACTTTTACCTACTGTCTTTTCTTGCTTTTTTTCTTTCTCTTTCTTTACTAAATATAATTTCTGTTGTCAAATGTGACGGTTACATGGAAAAAAAATCAAAACATTGCAAATGCGTTTCCTTACTTTTCTTTTCTAGTCAAAAATTACAACAACAACATCAAAATCTTGAGTCTAAACATTTTTCCGAAGTTTTTCACAAACTTTTCAAATATTAAAGAAACAGACCTTTTGTTTGCGAGTTTGTGTCGGGTTTTTAAAAAACATATTTTTAGTCTTTACACCTTAGATATACCTACCGAAAGGACAAAGCATCGCAATATGTATTTTGTTTATCTTTTGCGCATTACGTTCCTCGAATTTTTGTTGATATTGATATTGATTGCAATACCATTTGCAATGAAGTGAAAAAAAAAATGCCTGTCATCTTAACCAATGGGATTCGAAAGAAAATTGTAGGTCCCTTCCATTCCTCATGCTGTTAAAGAATACGCATATAGCAATGATTGAGAATTGTAAGAGCGGGTTTTTTACAAGCTGTCGCGAAGTAAATTTTCATGTTTTTTTTTTTTTTTTTTTATTGCCGGACAGTCACTAACAATTAGCATTCGCTTACTTTTGACGTTTGAGGTGAACAATTTGACGACCAATCGTTAATTTTAATACCGATTTGATAGAATTGCTACTTTTCAAACGGTAAATGGGTCGCTCCCAAGTAGAAAGTAGAAAAAAGTATGATATGATAAAGTATATACATGAAAATAATTGTTTTTATACTATTTAGTTTTTTTGTTTCCTTAAATCATCTATTGAAAATGTAAACTAATAGTTGCACACACACAAGCCTTACGGCCATATTATTCACTCGATTCATCTAGATTAAAACTGAAATCCGGATGTAAATTATACAAATTCAATGTAAATACATCGGGACCTTAGTTTTAACCTGGATGGATTGAATGAATAATATGGCGGTTGTAAACTGTTATCTGTAAATACTTAGTCGTTTTACTGAAAGGCGCAATTAGTGAGACTGGTAGTTTTTATGTGCGTAGCAACGAGAAGCATTTTGGTGAATTTTGGTATAAAATCTACCCTTCTCTTTTCTACGCACACATAAAATTTACCTTTCTCACTGGATGCGCCTTTTAATAAAACGACTGTGTAAACAAGCACTTAGATAGACAATCCTAGTGCACCAGAACAAGGCCAATAAAATGTTTATTGAACGTATCCATAAATTCATGAAATTGACATATTACAGGGATGTCAGTGAGGAGATATTTAAAAAAATAACTAGAGCGCGTTTATAAATAACGAGATGATTGATAAATATGTCCTACAGTTCTAGAAGCTTTCTATTTGAACCTATCACAGGGTCAGAAATCTTAAAGTTAATATATAGTTTAGATAATTCTAACTCAAGTGGATGTGATAGCGTTTCAAACATTACCTTAAAAAAAATTGCGTTGAACCTTGTCGATATTTTGACACACCTTTTCAATTTGAGGGTCTTTGAAGGAACTTTTCCAGACAAATTAAAATGTGCCTACGTCTTACCTCTTTTCAAAAAAGGAAATAAGAAAGATAAAAACAACTACCGGCCAATTTCATTGCTTTCATTAATATTAAAAACTTTTGAAAGAGCCTTAAAAGCTAGAATGTTGAGCTATCTTAAAAAGATGCAATTTTTCAACGATGCTCAGTTTGGTTTTAGAGAGGGTGTCTCTACTGAAGATGCTCTTTTAGCATTCACTTCCAGTATTTACAAGGGACTAGATGACAAGAAATTCTGTGCAGGACTCTTCGTCGATATTACAAAGGCTTTTGACATGGTGGACCATGACATACTTATTGATAAATTATACCTTGCTGGTTTTCGTGGCTTTATTTTAAGCTGGTTTTCTTCTTACCTCACTAACAGATCTCAAAAAGTTAAGATAAATGAGAATATTAGTGATGCTGTATTTATTAATAAAGGAGGTCCCCAAGGGTCTGTCCTCGGGCCCATTTTTTTCCTTATTTTTGTTAATTCACTATTCTCCCAACGGTTTAGAGGAAAACCAATAGCTTTTGTGGATGACCTTGGGATTGCGTACGGCTCTTCCAGCGCCTTGAATTTGGTTGCTGATATTAATCATGACGTTCGAATATTGAGTGTTTGGTTGATAACTCATAGGTTAGTTATCAGCAACAAAACGAAATTATTGTTTTTTAATCTGCGTCAGATGGAATCCCCTGACACTGATTTGTGCTTACACTCTTGGAGTTGTAACAAATTTGTGTTTGATTATAACTGTAATTGTGGTAAAAACAACAATAATTATAGTTTAAATGAAAACTTAAGATGTGGTTCAGATTGTTTTACAATTGAAGTTGTTGATAAGTTCAAATACTTAGGAGTATGGATTGATGGGAATTTAAATTGGTTAGATCATATATCTTATTTAAAACAAAATTTTCGTGTTTCTCTTCGCCACCTCTTTCTTCAAAAAAAATATTTGAGTGATATTGCATTAAGGTTGGTATATCATGCAACTTTTCATTCTAGGCTACAATATGGGGTTTCTTGTTGGGGCGGCACATATACCTCTTATCTAGAAAATTTACTTTCAATACAGAAAAAAGCTATTCGTTTACTAACTGGTGCAAGTCGCTTAAGTCCATCTATGTCGCTCTTTATAGACTTGAAGATTCTTCCAGTAAAACATCTTTACTACTATAAAGTTTTAAAAATATTTTTTATTCAGAGTAGTTATTTTCGGAGTCCTATAACTGACACACGTAGTTTACAAAGCAACTCAGCATTTTTGGTCAATATACCCTTATTTAGAACATCCTATTTTCGAAACTTTTACACTATCGTGCGTCGCATGCAAATTATATAATTCACTGCCTTTAAACTTGAGGCTCTTAAGAAATCAATGCTCTTTCTTAAAGCAAGTTAAGCTTTGGCTTCTAAATTTCAACCATGATGAAATTATTAATGCTCTAACATATCTGTCGTAAATTTTGTTAAAGATTTAGTATCTCAAAAATGTTATGTTTTTCTTATTAAAATTATGGCTTATTATGAAATTCATTAAGATTTATCAATACAAATTTTTTTTAAAGAAATAACTGTTCACCCCACAATAAAAACAAAAAAATGTATTACAGCTAATTTGAACTTGAACTTAGTTATAATTATCTTTTTGATGTGATATTCACACTAATTTATTTTGAATTAATTATATCACTACTTATTCTATATACATATTGTTATATTAGTCTAACTTTATAATTTTGTATATATTTTTGAATAATGTAATAAAAATAAATAAATAATAAATAAATATGACTGAAGGCCTTTTAAATACAACCTGAATTGGACAACTAGAAGGAATATAATAGAAGGATAGGAAAGAATTATTGTTGTTAACTGAGAAATATTGTGATTGTTTGTCTAATTAATTCAACGGGTGGCGTCAAGTTGAAACTGGAGTAATATAGAAAAGAATTCTCCCTAGAGCGGGGCTCGAATCTACACTTCTATATGTTAGCGTCAAGCACTACATCCACTGCGCCATTGCCGGCCTCAATTCCCATACGTGTCAAAACTAAATATACCTACTTCAATTTATTTAAAAAATTGCAATATATGTGTTATATACTGCAAACAAATATACTACTTGCAACGCTGTATCCTTATGTTAATCAAGTACAGGAAGAGGTTTTTCACCATAGAAACTTTTGCTATAATAATGGAGGACTCACCTCTCTCCAATATGTAATGTGTAAATTATTTCTGTTGGAGTTTGGCCCTTTCTCCTACATTTTTCAAAGGAAGTAATTTAAAAGAATTTCACCATTTTCAATGTGAATTCCTTTTGTAAAGTCTCATGACAGAGTCGATGAATAATTTATAATATCCGCTGAATGCAATTCAAACCTCACCCAAAAAAAATTTGCATCTAATTTCATCTATCATTTGCAATAAATTTCGCTCTCTTTTTCAAGAAAAAAAAAAATATCAACTATTACAAAAGCCACTACAGATTTCTTTGTTTTGCCGCTTGTATGTAAATATAGCCTTTTCCCACTCACTTCATTCCGTTATATTGACTTTAAGAGATATTTATTTCGTTCAACTTAACACTTACCTCTGATACTTCAGCATGGCCCTCGGGAGGAGAAAATTACCATTGCCAGTTTCATCTATGACTTGATCTCGCTTGATACTTCCGCTGGCGGCAACGTCGTTGTTGTTGTCGGCAGTAGTACTGCCTTCAAATAGTTTTGCCACCGCAGATCTGTTATTTAACGATACTTGATTATTTGACGATGAGCAACACTTGGCCTGCTTCTCAATATCCGCCAAGGTCTCAATGGAAGATCGTTTTCCCATCGAATGTGACGTCAAGAACGCACCGATTCGCTTCAGATACGTTCTCTTTGCATCCGATGGATTACTGGGATGCGAAAAGGAACTACTACTGGTACTGGAGCTATGACTGGATGTAGATTCTTTTTTCTTCTTTGACTTCAACTGCTGCTCTGACTGTTGGTTATGAGGTGGAGTTTTCAAACTATGGCTAACGCCTGGCTGTGTAGTAGTAGTAGTTGTAGTAGTAGAAGTAATACCAGGTTTTGATGACGACACTGAATGTGATTGTGATAAATGATGGCAGATTTTGCATCCACCCACAGAGTACTTGGGATAGTGATGATGGTGAGCTGAATGACTGCCATGGTGTTGATGATGCTGCTGCTTAGGACACTCTTCTTCATCTTCGTCATATGGCAGAACTTCTATTGCATCGAAGTCATAAGAATTGAAATAGGCCTGCTCTTTGGTGCGTTTGACTTTTGCCGCCTCGGAGTCATGATGATGGTCCAGTTCGGCTGCTGAGAGACTTCCCAGAGATGTCAGCTTAGATTTATTATCGCATGTTGGCATCGTATTAGTTGTCAAGAAGAATTATTATTCATTGGCGTCAATGGAATCTGTAAAAAAAAAAACGAATTACAAAAAAAAATTCCTTTTCTCGCTTAAATTCTTATTCGCTTGGCACGCGGGTTATTTATACGACTCGTATAAAGCGGTGTAATTTATTATTAGCCTAAAAATGAAAGTGAATGTTAAACATTAAAGCCCGGTGACATAATAATTACCGTGACTCAGTACAATGAAGTGTGACGTTTAATTATACACGCCCAACTCATACAACAGTCAGTACACCTTTATAAGTTGTTGCTCGTATTGTGTCAACTTGAAAGACTTAATTAATGTGGGTTTCAACAACAGAACGGGCCTGAAGTGCTCGGCGAGCATATATATGTAATTCTCACAATGTATCACTTTAATTGAGCTTTGCTAATGCTTGATTATGCGAAATTGTACTTTATGTAGAGAACGCAAACGCATGATGGGTGGTAGTTCTGCAGAAGGTTATCAAAACAAATTTCTCGTGTGAATACATACATAGGTTTGGTTGAACTTAATGATGGGGAGGGGGGGGGGGGGGAGGACGCGACGACCGACACGGACGTAGAGAGAAGCAATGTGTGACAATTTTGAAATTCATTTGAATTCATGAATGATATATCGGTTTTCTAGCACAGGCATATTTGTAGATATACGTGGGAATAAGTGTCATGAGTGTTGCATCTCAATTAAGATGAATTTATCCAGGTGTTTCAATGAGCGAGTGGAAGTTTGTTGAAAGAGGTTAGGATTAATTGACTCTGGTGGCTATGACTATGATGTTTATTTTAATTGAAATAGTGGTAGACATATTTTGTATATATAAATAGAAATTTAAAGGTATATAAAATAATTGTCATCATGGCTTGAGTTATGGCAGTATTGGTATTAGTTATTTCACTTAGGCTGTCACACACGAGTATGGATTTATACTTTTTTTTGTACTGATAGTCCAGTCAAATGCAGTGAATGAACAAATAATGGTCCGGTGAACTTTAAATTGTTTAGAATTTTAATGTTATTATTAATAGTAGTAACTACATTGTTCATCAATTAATTTATATGGGTAATGTTAAAAATTATTATTATGTAAGTCAGCATTTCAGCTCACCTTCATTCACGACAAGCTGATCCGACGGCCGACCATGTCTAAAAGTCATCCCAAATTCATATAATATTTTGTGATAAGAATAAGTAATCATGGTAGAGCCGTAATTTGATTTATTTATTGTTTTTGAGAGTAAAATTTCAAGGTTGAATTTAATTGAAAGAAAAACAAAACATTTATAAGTTAAATGAAGAGTTCTGAAATTTTTTTTGGTCTATAAGCAATGAAATTTAAAGGTCCTACTAAATTTACCTTTTTATGACTTCTGTTGGTATGGAGTTTTTTATTATTTTAAATATTTCAAAACATGAAAGTTGTTTTGTTTTAAAATAGGATATAATGTGATATATGTATATAATTTTTATATAAATACAATTTAGGGGAATTAAGGACAATTGCAATGTGCATTGTATTTTCATGGTTGGAGTTAAAATTTTGCCGGGTCAAAATTTAAAATTCTGCCTTCGAAACTCAACTTATTTCGTAAAACAGAAAAACGAAAAATTATTATAAATTTCAAATGGTTTTAAAAATAATCCAGTTTATTTTTTTTTAGTATTTGCTAAAAACCGGATGTTATGCAATAAAAAATAAAAAGGGATAATCCGCCAATAATAAATAATTGACCTGAGTAGATCAAACTTGAGAAAGCAAAAAAAATGTTTTTCTTGGAAAAAAATTATTTTTCAATTTTTTTTTATTTCTCAGAAACTAAGATACATTTTAACATCAGGTTTTCTGTTTTTTATTGAAAATTAATAAGAGCATTGAATTTTGAAAACAAAAATTATAAATTAAAGAAGTTAAGTTTAACCGTAGTTTTTGAATAATTTTTTTTTCCGTTTTAAGTAAATTTTTTAGAAAATTGCCCCTCCCGCCTAAACAGGGGGAAATAGACCCCCCTCCGATACGATTTTTTTCTTGTCTTAACCCAACCTACTCACTCTGACTTTTTGGTGCACCTTATACCAATCACCCTGTATAAAAAAATTCTTTTTTTTTAAAACCTGCTCTAATGATCACGTTAGTGTCAAGACAATTTCAGAGTTTGTTCAATCAAAATTCCTAATAAATATTTTATTTAATTATTCCTTTTTCGTGACCTTTATTTCTTAATTCAATATATTTGAATCCTAATTCTGTGGGCTTCAGGTCTCTCTTTCTTTATCTACTTTTTGATAGACGACGTACTTAGTAGATAAAGAAAGAGAGACCTGAAGCCCACAGAATTAGGATTCAAATATATTTAAATATTTTCTTTTGCCAAAATCTTCAAAAATCCCAAATTTATTGAATATAATTATAATAAAAAATAAAAATAAAGCCGATACAGTGTAGATCCGTAAATTTTTTTTTAATGATCAGCCTGTAATGTTTCTGATGAAATATTATGCATTATTATTTGAATTTTTTTGTTTGAGTTTATAAGGACGGCTAAAAATCACAGGAACAAGTAAAAAGTAAAACACCATTCGACTTTAAGACTTAAATTTATTACAAAGATCTCCGTGACCAACTGATGGTACATCTCAAACGCAACTCTGTTGCTATGCCGAAAGTTACTTATAACAAGCATAATACGTTAACCTTAACATATGTATAGGGAATATATATAATATACATATATAATGTATATAATAAATATGTGGTATACAAATCGTGTGACATTTAGCTGTTATTTGTAACGTTTTGAGTACATGGTTTATTATAGGTATTTGTAAGTGAAATTGTATATTGTATATTAAATATATTTATATAATTATAGATCATGAATCCAGTGTTGTTATACAGAATGCCTACAAGTTTATGTTGATTTGTTTTATTTACATTTATGTATGAAGCAATTAAATCACACGATTTTATTTTACTTTGAACTTTTACCACAGAACAATAAACTATTGATACTATTTTATCCGAAATGAAATTATATTTCTAAAATGTGTGCTAAGTTCTGTTTAGTTTTATTTCAGAGACTCATGATATTATGAAATGCAAATCTTAACAATTTACAATCAGTATAAAAAGTATTCTCGCCAATTTAGTTCTTGAGGATGCACAATTAACGTCTTCAATATATCATTTGCAATAAACGATTGTTGTCACTAAAAAATTGGATATGGTTGGTTGCAACTGCAAATACTATCTATATGTGCTATTGAAGGTGATTAAGAAATTATGTCAATATTATTTGTATGCCTTCTGCTTTTTAAAAAGCTCAAGTGCATTTTCTGTTTTTTTTTTTTTTTTTTTTTTATTTTAAACAATGAAACTTTACATAATGATTGATTACCACATACAACAAATACTGCCATTTAGGCAAACCTTGCTTTACAGTCCTAATAAACTCGTATAGATACACAACAGCTATATGATGAGCTACCGAAGAAGGTACTCAAACAAACGATTTAAATGTTGCAACTTATAATTTATGTTAACATTTTTGTGCGGAAACCATTGCAGCGGAAAAAAAATCAAAGACAAATAATAAAATAAAAAAAAAACATATAAGTTAATCATCTGCCAGCAAACATAAGTGGTTAGATACTTTTTTGTATGATTTTTTTTTTACTTGGGTTTCTGAGTTTTTCTAACGCGAAATTCTAGAGAGACACGAACGACCATGGCACACAATGTGGGGTACCATTAACAAATACAACACTCTATATTGCGAGACTTCTAAAAATAAATGAGATTGAACAATAAGATATACAAAATTGAACATATCTACTGAACAACAACAAAAACTTACAAAAAAAAAAAAGAATAACTTAACAGATGTTTAACTTAACGAGTAAGAGCAACTCAATTGATGAGATCTTTGATTTTTTGAGGAGATTTTTTGTTTAAAACTAGCCGTGGGTAATTATTATTATTATTATTATTGCCAGACAAAAGTAATTATCCTCAATTGGATAAGTATCTTTTTGTTAAGTGGCATATTTTGACGGATATGATCTAAGATCTTATGTTATGAGAGTTTAACTTGTATCTGAAGATCTTCGATGTTTATTTAAGGAAAAATGTTTGCATAATACATACATATACATACTTATGTATGGATTTTAGTTTTATAAGTAGCATTTGAAGATCCGTTTAGTTTTCATAAAGGTCGTTGAAATATTTATTTCTGAAGGCGTTGCCATAGATGGTAACATGATGCTGAATAACTAAACAAATCGAAATATATAAGTTATGCTTTCATACCTATAGATTTGTAATATTTTAATTTATGGTATCAAGAAAAAAAATATTCAAAGCGGATTTTGTAGAAAAAATAAATAAATTTAAACTTAAAAAGATCTTAATCTTATTTTTTTCTCACATGAGAATTTAAGATCTTTAACTTAAATCTGTGCCTACACTTACTTTGTCATATCATTAAAACGGATATTGTGAAACTAAATATTTTACTAATATAATTTTCGTACAAAGTTCCACCTTTCTCTTGTTTTACTGTATTGTATTAGATAATTATGTTTTTTTTTTTTTAAATAAATTTCTTATTTTAAATTAACACAATTGAGTTTAGTTATCAAATAATTTTAAGGTCCTGAATATATATAAATAAAAATTAACTAATAATAATTTTCTTCAAAAATGTATGGAGTAAAAAAAAAAAAGAACATGGGTGGGTAAATTTGCACCTAAGTATACTTTACATTATTTATTATTTTGAATTCAAAAACAATACACTAAAAAAGTTTTAATCTTATATTGACAAAAAAAATCTTGAAATTTATTCATTTCTTCCATTCACCGATTGAATTTTTATAAACAAACGAAAGAGCTGTAGTTCGAACTTTAGTTTGATATTCCATTTGAAGAATGTTACATATTTAGTTAATTTTATAACGCAGTTTTTTGTGGATTAGCAAATTTGCAAGTATTTGATATTCTGAAGACGTAATAGGTCTTTTTATTGTCTTCTTTACAGACTAGTTGAATAGTAATTCCGTAGGAACATAAAGCACCTATAACATCAACTGCAATAAAACTGTTAATTGTATAGGAAGAAATAAAAAAAAGGCTTCAAATTGCAAACTAATAAAAAAAATAAATGTTTTCAATAAATAATTTGAGGGACAGTACAATAAACAAAAAGGTATTAATTTATAAAATTAATTTAATGCCTCGGGGCTTTTATTTTTATTTACAATCATGTCAATCAAGACATGTATAGTTTTTTATATAATTATTTCAGACATACACTATTGGACTACAAAAGTGATTTATTTATAAGTTCAACTTCTGCATTAGAAACTAATGCAGAGATTTGTTTTTTTTTTTCTAGAGGTTTTGTTTTTAAATTTGCAACAATGATTCGGATGATAGCCGACAGATTATTTTTGCTTAGTATATTTTATTATATCGGGTTTTTCAATAAGAGCGCTACAAAAGTTTTTTTAAATAAAACAAAAACGATATCAATGAAATTCTTTATTCCTGTGAAAGTACGTTTGATGCCATTATGTATAAAACTCGATTTCTTTTGCATGGCCACCAATTTTCGACGGTTTTCAAGCATAAATCGGCCGATACTGCTGCAATTTCACGTTCGATATTCGTACGAAGTTCATCAATCGTCGCTGGCTTGTTGGCATAGACCATAGACTTGACGTAGCCCCATAGAAAATAGTCTAACGGCGTCAAATCGCACGACCGAGGCGGCCAAGCGACTGGACCATTTCGTGAGATAACACGTTCTCCAAACTTGGTTTCCAATAAATTGATTGTGACATTCGCTGTGTGGCTTGTGGCGCCCTCCTGTTGAAACCACATGTCCTCCAAGTCCATATCATCCAATTCGGGCCAAAAATAATCGGTAATCATGGCGCGATAACGCTGGCCTTTCACAGTAACGTGACGATCGTTGTCGTCGCCGAAAAAATACGGCCCAATAACACCGCCGGCATGCAAACCGCACCAAACAGTTATTTTTTATGGATGAAGTGGTGATTCATGAAGCAAATGTGGATATTCACCCGACCAATAATGCATATTTTGCTTATTGACGAACCCATTGAGGCAAAAATGAGCTTCGTCATTTACGACCGAAAATTGGAGGTAACGCTCTTAAAGTTGTGGTCACCGACTCCGAATTTCGGTAGTACATTTTAATAACTTCGACTCGTTGTTGGCTCGTATATCTTTCCATCATGAAATGGCAAACCTTCCTGAAGAGAAATGTCAAAAGAGCGGCAAGAAATATGGCGTCGTTTGCTGTCCCTGTTGCTCTACTTTTGTAGCGTCCCTGTTGAAAAACCCGATATCATCATGAAAAGACTAAAATTAAGGTAGAACAAGAGCTGCAAATTGTAAACGTGGCTGTTATACGAATCGAGTTAATAGTTAAAGTAAGCGCTATTTAAGCTAGCTCCATATATTGGAAATAATTTTTTAATACCTATACTTATGACTGAAAAATGCATTGTGTGTGTTATAAAAAACAGCTTTTACTTATTAATTATTCCTTTTTCGTGACCTTTATTTCTTAATTCAATGTATTTGAATCCTATTTCTGTGGGCTTCAGGTCTTTCTTTCTTTATCTACTTTTTGATAGACGACGTTTCGTACTTGTTTAAGTACTTCTTCAGGACAGAATGTAAGTATTATAAATATATTTAGTAGAAATAAATATTAATTTTTAAAAAAAATTTTAGAGACCTGAAGAAGTACTTAAACAAGTACGAAACGTCGTCTATCAAAAAGTAGATAAAGAAAGAAAGACCTGAAGCCCACAGAAATAGGATTCAAATATATTGCTTTTACTTATTATTCAGTTACTCGCGTAGAATAAGAAGAGTAAGAATTTTTTTAATGCCATAACCGATTTTGTTACAATTTTTCAAGCTGCTGCTTTTTAAACAATATTGCATTTAAAAATTTTGAAAATATATTTTATGAAAAAAAAAAAAAACAAAACACATATTCATTTCTTAAGTACTTCTGTTTTTTATAACATTTTTTTTTATTAAAGACTGAATGCAACATTTTAGTTTATAACCGCAAGGTCAAGTTTATGCAATCCAGTCGTGCATATTTCTTATGACAAAATTTGTTTTTCAGTGAAATCAATAGGTACCAAATCCGTTATCTAAGAATTGAATAAACACCGAATTGATGGCTTTTAGTACAGTCATTTGGTAATTTTACGTGGAAAGTTTTCCGGGAGTTTTGAAAATTGTCAATATTATAAATTTCGATGTGCTCTTTCAGAATTTCAACTTTGCCACGTCGCTGCTCGCCCCGCCATATTGAAAAAATGGGGGGTTAAAGGCCCCCCAAAATGGTTTTCAGGAATAACTCCGCTGTTAATTTGAACACATACAAAACCAAGGGTTTTCAAGCTATAGGGTTGTTCAAATTCTTGGGTCGAAATAAAAACTCTTATTTTCTTTTTTCATAATTAATTTTATTGATTTTAACAAGTAAATAATAATAATATATATGTATATAAATAATTTGAAATGAGAAGTTTTTAAAACGACTTAGAACGACCTGGAATATGTGAAAGTAAACAAAGCCTGCTGTATTTCAATATCTATCTACTGGTTTCAGATGTAAATTGTTGCTTTTTAAGTGGGGTTTCGAAAAAGTCTTCGATACAGTTCCGATCGGGATATGAATTCCCGGTTCTGAGAAATTATCCGGGAAAAAATTTGGTACTCATTTTTTTTGGAAATAAAACATGAAAAGTATCAGTAGTGTTTTTCCAATGAGATAAAATTAAAAACTCCGAAATTTAATATAAATTTCATGGTTTTATGCATAAACATATATTTTTTTAAAACTGTACAATTTGAAAGAAAAATTCTTAGAATAATAATTAGAAAGAGGAAAATAACCACTGGAAGTAACAGCTGTCTTTTTTTTTTAGAGCTGGAGAAATTTAAATTGAAATAAAAGAAAGAAAATTGTTTTTAATATCCATGAAATTGACTTTATTTGACCGTTAAATTTATGGCATAAATATTGACGATTTCGGGCATGTGGCTGCCCGCTGCGGTTGATGCGTGCATTGTGTAATCTTGAGGTCCAATTTACTGATTTATCGGCGTAAGCATACAACTTTAAAATATTGCCAGAAAAAATAATGTCATTGCGTCAAATCGCACAAATGAGTTAACCAGCCCATTTCATGAAATCGTCGTCAAATGTTTTTTTTTTTGGTAAGTTAATTGTATCGCGGTGCTTCGGCAGCATTGCCAAATCAAACTAACCTTAAAACAAACGAGAACTGTCAAATTGGTGGTCACCGAAAAGAGTGTTGCCAATTAAAAGTTCTCCTTCAGTAACTTTCTCTATAATTTTGATCGTTAATGAGAGACGGTTATAGCAGATACCGTAAGAAACATTTTTTGATAAATTTTTATTTCCTAAAATGCAGAAATCGATAAAACCATTTTCGAGATAAATAACCTCTTCCCTAGAAGTTGTACGGCAGGTATCAACCTATATTTTTGGAGTTAATTTCGCCTATAGGGAATCATTTAAAAAAATTAAATTTAATAAACTTTGAAAAATCCCTTTAGTTGTTTAAGTTGTAGGGCAAGTTACAGACAGACAGACAAAAATATGAGCAACCAACTTTTTCGTGTTCCCTGTCAGGTTTGATTAAAATCTCGAAGTCGATTTTTTCACCAAAAGAATTGGGGCATCAACTTTGTTCGTCCCCACAACACCTAGTCCTTCGGTCAACCGTATATCAATGACAATGACGCAAAAAAATAGAATATTTGTCTTAATTTTATGTTATTCAATATATATTCGAATTTGTAAAAGTTAAAAGAATATGGATGAATATAAATGAAGTCATAAAGATTTACAAATCAGCCTACGCTTATGCGAATAGGTTGATAAATGTTACCCCAAGATGCGAGACAGTGTCAAATGCGAACAACTCCCGATCATAAAAATTGTTTAATTTACTACTGGATCTTTGTCATTTTATAAGAAACATAAATATGCAATATTATTATTGGAAAGATGTTCAAAATAAATTAACATGAATGTAATATATTCATTAAAAACATAAAGTTCCATTCTAATTTTATTAGCTATGTATATACCAATTGGCAATTATTATGCAAGAATCTTTGAATTCTAATATCAAACCTTAAATAAAATAAAGAATTTTAAATGGTTCCCATCGCATCGCATCGGTGTGATAGCCAAGCGAATAAATTAGCACGAGCATTAACAAGAATCTTAAAACGAACGAATTATAAACATTTAATTTTTATAGTTGGAATTGCTTTTTATTAGATGGGACACGCTAACTGTAAAAATTGTTTTTTTTTCATTTATTTTAAATTAAAAACAAAACCATTCGCCTTCAATCATTTATAAGACCGAAGCCTCTTATAGCGAATTGGCCGTACACTACCACAGCTTCATACATAATTTTTAATTAAATATAATTTACAACATATGACGGAACAGATATATGTATGTATAATGTTCGAGTTAATTCCCACACTTCATGTTTTGATTGGGATATTCAAATTCCATCTAGATATTGTTATGATGATACATAACATTACCTACATAGCGCCCTTCCGTGGTATGGATTTCTTTATATGCAGACAAGATACTCGTACCTCTCTACTTCCTCATCCGACGAACGACGACGACGTCGACGAACGTCAAGCATTGATTTAAGAAATAAAATCGTTAAGATGAATCTATCTTGTTTTGAATATTTATATATTTAATAGAGTTTGCTGTTGGATGTTGTGGTGATGAAGTAATTTATTGCAAAAATTTTGCTCATACCTTAAAAGCTTTCTACCCTTCTGTATATACCCCGCCATTTTAGCAAATCGTCGCGATGGAATTGGGTGGACAGTGATTGATGATCGTATTCAATTAAGGTTGATTTCAAAAAATCTTTATTTTTCTTTGTTTTGATAAATTGTATACATTTGTGGGTGGAAAAATTTGTAGTTTTTTTTTTTTTTTTAGAAAAAAAAGAAGAAAGATAGATGACTTATTTGTTAATAGGTTTTATTAAATATAAAGAAATCATCCTGAGGACTGAACATAATATTAAAAAGTTATTCATTTGTCAGCTATTTTTTTTTTTAACTTGATTACAACTCAACTCAACTTTTTAATTAATTAATCCAAAATGTATATGATAATTTGTCTGTTATTTTTGAACAAACTTCAATGCATCCTGAGTGCTGACAATTACATGCAATTTTTCTGCATTAAAGATCCAGAGTTGCTTGAGAGCTGCTTACGATCGTAAAAAGGAAAGAGGAATATCGGCTTCTCAGAAGAAAAAAGAAACAGCTTAAGAAGCTTGCGAAGGAGGAAATAAAGAATGTCATTTGGAAGTTCTATTGGAAGATAGAAGGTTTGAACTGAAGCCTTGCAGGCGAACGAAAGAATATTACAGTGCAATATTATAAGCTGCGTTTTATTATATATGTGGGTCTGGGTCTTGGTCGGGGTTATTTATTTATTTATTTAACTCAGCTATAAGTACTAGCTTTACAAAAAATTTATTTACAGATGATGTATAATGGAAAAAAAAGTTGAAAAGTTATAATTGGTCCGATAGTTTGAGATATATATGCATTCGGTCAAATTCCTCAGGTTTCTTTGGGAAACATTAAAGTTTATACGAGACAAAAAGTGCAAAGAGTCTATATTTACATTTATTAATTTAAAAAGGAAGAGAAATAATAAATAAGAACGTCTGCTCTCAAGACTCGGCAAATCGATAAGCTTAAGTCGGTGGTGGTAAGGTGGAAGATCATAGGGATTATCCCATCCTAACCCTCTTAGCGCAAATCTCAGGGTAGACGGCTTTTCATTTTTGTAAATGGTAAGGTAGTGCTAATTGTAGTGTAACGAAATAGCGACTATCTTCATGGAAAATAAAAAAACATAAGAAGAAAAGAGATGAGCATACAACTCTGTTTTCATTAGGATCTGCATCGTTTTATTTTATCGGGGTGAACCATATAAGTTATTGGCGATAATAAAACGTGGCTATAGTCGATGCTGATTTGTATCCCCTGGTGTAATGTTTAGTGCGTTGGATTGTTACGCCGAAGGTCTTGGGTTCAATTCCCAACCTATGCCACCTAAAAACAGAAATTTATTTCACGGGTTGCTGCCTCTTGTGGCAGATCCTCCAAGAGTATCTCTTGTCAGGAAAAACTGCTTTTCAGCCTAGCCGTTCGGATTCGGCAGAAAATTGTAGGTCCCCTCTATACCTTCCGATTACACGTACAAAGGAATGGTTGAGAGTTGTAAGTCGCTAGCCACTGGTTCTACACGAGCTGTCGCGCCGACCAATTTATTTATTTATTTTATAGTCGATGCTGAGAATATGGAAAAGCCATTTTTGCAAACTTTCATTTTGTATATCGAATTTCGTTTATAGGGCCTGTTCAGGTGAAATATCAATCTCGAAAACTAGATGGCGCTCAATCTATTTCCCTTTGGCGTCCATTTAGTCTCCACAAAATATCCCAAAATTTCCCTCATCAAAACCTTCCTTTTAACTAACTTAATTCAGTTCTTCCTCTTTTTGTAATACCCATCTTAAAGGTAAGACCTACAATAAAGCTAAACTCAACCCAACACTTATACTCTTTTATTTTTCAACTGAATCGGCACCCCAACAGGGCCTGCATAGACCAAAAATCAAATCCACCCGACTACAGGGAGGTAAGGATAACAATCGAGTGGAAATTCACATCTAGAAAAATTCTGAGTACGTCAAGTAGCTTGGCATGTGCTTGGCGTGTAAAACTGAATACTGGCTTGGGACTGAACTGGCTGGAAACGTTACGTACGAATGATCGACAAAAAAATGTCCTATGTCGATTTATATCGATTTCTCTGAAAGTTAAAATACCAAAATTTTTTCGACCAACTAAAAAAATATAGAAATTTTGAAATCTCGACTTGTGAAAATGTCGACAAATATGTATTAACTTGTCTTTTTTTTTTGCTCAAGAAAATTAAGAAACAGCAATTTTCTATAGTCCTTAAGTCTGTTGACATTGGGACCTGCTTGACTTCTGAACCTACTTTAAGTGGAGCAACGAGGTTACGTGGGCAAACCAGTATACTCAAATATAGATTTAGCGAACACCTTATATACTGGGTAGATGGAAATGAAAAAAAAAGTGATCAAAATATGTCGACTGCTGAAATCTCGTATTTTTTTAAAAAGCGACGAAATTTTGTTTCGAGTTCTTCGAGTTCAGTCGATTTTTTTTGTCGATGTTATAAATTTCGACATTATAGAGTCGATATTTATAAAAGCGACCTATCGTACCCAATCTAAGCACTATATTTGATGTCCAGATTAACACTGGACTGTAAAACCATCTTAAGTATAAGGGAGTAAGTAAGATTAACGATTTCACCGCATAAATTCATATATGTTTGTATATGAAAAGTGGCTATAACTATTAATTGAAATTTTGTAATCAAATCCAATAAAAACTAATAAAAATGGAAGTCTTTATTTATAAGATCAGGGTATATAATTATGAACATCATATTGTATAGTTATTTCTTTGATGTATGATGGATTATTCTCAACTCTTAAAAATTATTTCGATATGCAAAAATTAATAGAGGCAATAAATCTTTTGGATAGGTACATTATGTATGATGTAAGCTGCTTTAGGATATTAATAAAAATAATCTATGTCCAGTAGCCATATTGTCTTAATTTGTTTAATTGAAATTTTGTTAGAAAAAAAAAAGAGTTGATCATTTAAAGCATGAATTTAAGCAAATACAAATTAATCAATTTTATACAATTGAAAAAAAGTAATTCAACAAAAAAAAAAACAAATCTATCATTAATATGTATGTATGTACATTAGTTTGTTTGGCATTATATTGTCGATTAATTATTTTGAGAACTATACTTTTTATTTAAACAAAAAAAAAAAAAAAAACCTACTACTTTAAATATTTTCAAAAAATAATTGCAATTAAATTGATTTGTATTTTGTTTTTATTTGTTTTTAAACCTGAACTTAATATATTTAGATAAACTTTTTTTTTTAATTTAACTAAACCTTGAATTGAAATATCATGTATAAGGTAAGATAAAAAGAAAATTAAAAATGAATATAATTCAGTAATTTAAACATTTCTAGTTCACTTTTACACAAATTAAATAAAACAACCGCTAAGATAATAAACAATTGTTAACTTAAAAAAAAAACAACAAAACAAGAATGATCGAAACTTGAATTGGTTAAATTATTAGATATATAATTTTGAAACTTTACTGTCCCTAAAACTTGTTTGCACGAGTATCTGTTCTTAATAATAAATAAATTGAAGCGGCAAAGAGGTCTTACTTAAACAACTATAATGTCTAGATGTTTAAGAAATAAAAATAAAACAGATATAAGAAAGGTCTCAGTCCGGCCGAGAAAGCTGAATTTTTGTTTCTATCTGAGCTTCCTTGAGCTGTTCTTAATCCCTACATATGTATATATATACATATGTATGTAAACTACAACAGGTGAAGGAAGACCAAAAATAACTTTCCGTTATGAATGTTTGTTTAATTTCAATCAGTTATGAGATTTAAATTCTGTTTATTAAAACTCATAACTAATTCAAATTAAACAAACATTCATAACGGAAAATTATTTTACGTTTATTATGTTTATTCACTTTTCAAGTATTCAGTTTAGCTTCATTAATATAAATAATAAGCATTAAACTAGTTAAACGTTGGTATTCACCCTGGTATTAAACTCGCTAAATATTTATAATTTATTAACTTAGGTAATCCAAAAACTTATATTAATGTCATTTGTTAACGACTATGAAAATCTTAAAAGTTATGTACTATGCAGGTTTGAGATTTAAACAAAACCCTTGCAGTCGTTTTTGAAAGAATTAAAAAAAAATGTAGGTATGTATTATAATATTTTAAAATCGTCTTTGAAATTGTATCAAATTTTGGCAAATTATAGTTCATCTGTTAGGCCCTGGCTCTTGCTTCAGTTAACGCACATACTTGCTCTTAAGTACGATCACACTTTGCTTTTAGGCTACATTAAATTAAGCCCTAACGAAAAATATTCCCAAAAGCAGACGGTTCTTTTCATAATGAAAAATTTTAAAATGGAAAATCGTCCGATATTAAATAAAAAAAAACTCCAAATTAAATAAGAAAATAAAAAAATACGAAAATTACAAACTGCCCACAAAATGTACATATATGAAATGTCGAAAAAAAAATAATTGATTTTAATTAAATAATTTTTACATTGTTTGAATTTTGGGACATTTATTCATTTTTTAGTTTGGACGCAATTAAAATTTCAATTTTAAAGATACTTTTAGAATACTAAATTTTACAAAAAATTACATCAGTCTAAAAATGGAAACATGCCCCAAAACTAGAGCTTTTCACTATGAAATTAGCCCCAATGGAAAAATCTCCCCAAAATATATAAATCACGCCATTAACTTCGGCTTCAAAAAGTTACAAAGCAAAAAAAGTAGGTAATGGACATAAAATAATTGTTTTAGGATAAAATAACAAAAAAAGATGGATGAGAGATATCCGAAATGCGTTGCTTTAATAGCATTAAAAGATTATGAAAATATTAAATAAACTATAAACAAATATATACAAAAAATTCATAATAATTTTTATTCTAAATTATTCAAAATTCACAAAACATGGAGATTGGAGACTATACCCCGAAGAAAAATACAAAATAATTATGTAGGTACAGCTTTGAATAATTGTACCGATTTTTCTGTACGATTCTTAATTCACTTCACATGAGAATGGTCATTTTAAGTACTAAAAAATCTGATTTAATATTCATATAATACATTATAAAAATCGGACATTTTTCAACAAAATTAAAAAGGATCACTCTTTAATTAATTATCTTGCAGAATGATCATTTTAAATTTTTAAAAAATCTGAAAAAATAAATAGGTATACACAATAGCGTGATTTGTCTGCGATTATTAAATGTTGATCAGATTTAAGTAGGTCAAACATTTTGTTTATTTACTTTGTAGAATTTATGCCATTTTTCAATATGAAATTTGATTGGGGGGACAAGCTGAAAAATTAAAAACCATTCACCATATCCCCGTTGTTTTTGTTTTATCTATATTTTTAGGCCATTTTGAACTATTTCTGGGGTCATGATATGCAATAGACTTCTTAGAAATATCCGTAAGAAGTTCTAAAATAAAAAAAAAGGATTCTTCGAGAGATTCTCTTTATTACAACTTAAAGTATGATTTAAACACTATTATGCAATGAAACACACATTAAATTTGAGTTTTCAGTTTTGTCATTTTTAAAAACAAAACTATTTATTTTTAAAGGAGTCAAACATCTTTTGAATGCATTTCGAGCAATTTACCGCCCATCTTCAGCAACACGACTAAATGTAAATATAACTTAATATCAGCACAGTTCATATATATCACCATCGTCATCTTCATGTATGATTTCTGTGCAAGAGCTTATAACAAGTTTAAATAATATTACATATACAAATTTTCAAAACAAACATTTTTGGATTTTTAAAAAGTATTTCAATATTATTTTTTGAAAATTCCATTTTTAATATTTTTTCTCACAAATCATTAAGATGGTGTTCATTGCATTGCTGTCAACAAAATTTCAGACGATGTTTAATCAATTTATTTGTAATTATATTGAATTTTTTAAGAACTTTTCAGTTTTAACTGTATATTCCATGCATGCATATACAATGTGCAACACGGTGCTATATTGTTCATTTTTGTGTACTCACAACACTAAACTACATTTCTGATAGGCATGGCATAAGATAAACGATCCTAATAACTAATTTATTTTTTTTTTTTATTCAATGAATATATTTATAATATCCAGTTTTAAAACCGCAGTTTGATCGTACATAAAAGCAATTTCGTGCAACCCGATCCAGCATTTTATTTTTTTAATAGTTTCATAAAACTTTAATGCTACAAAGTTTTAAAAAATCGACCAAGCCATTTTCAAAATATGTTTTTTTTTTAATGTATTGAATATTCAAAAAAAAAATATATTTTAAGAAAAAATGAATAATATATTAATGGTATTAAATTTTTAAATCATTTTACATAAAAATTGATTAAAATCAATGGAACCGTTTTCGTAAATAGTGCACATTTAAAAAATTGTCTTATGGCATGTGTTATACAGGAAAACTTCTTGTTCAATTTTCTTAATTACCTACGAATAGAATAAATACTTATTATAATTAATTAAATTTGTTATTAAATCATAGGAGCCATTTTTGGGAAAAAATAATATTTTTCTTATAGGACTAAAAAAATTTATGTAGCAAGTAGCATTGTTTGTGGTCTTAAAAAATGAAATAGTCGACTGGGTAACACAATGTTGCTCTTGTTGTTAAAAACTTTAATAAAGTTACGCATCGAAGATGTACATATGTCAATGGTTTAATAATTTTATGATATCTATAATGAGAATTTGTAAAAAAGTCAAAAGTAACCACTAAATAAAAACCGATTTTATTTCCTTAATTTTTTGTTTATAAAAACATATTTTTATTAATTTTTTAAATGCAATATTATCAAGACTATTTAGAAACATCAAATTATAAAATAATAAAAAATAAGTATAGTCATTAAAAAGATATACGTCACTAACCCAAAAATAGCACAAATTTTCCCAAAAACGTCAAACCCCTATACTTCCATTGTGCATTTTTTTTTTAACAAATACCTGAAATGCAATATTTCATATTTATGAGATGTCTCTTACATAAACTGGTTGCTTGAATCACTGCACAGTTTTTTAAAAACATTTTCTTACACTGCAAAAACATAGGCGAAAAATTTTAGACGATTAAGCACCATATTAAAGCATTTTTAGTATGATGCTAGGTTAAAAACAAAATTTTATAAATTTTAAACGAGTTGGCATTGTGCTACCTTTTTAACATTTTATTAAATTTAAAATCACCAAATGCCTATTTGACATTTCAAATGTCACTTTGACAGTTAAATATGTGAAAATGGTATATTTGCACGAAACGAACTTTCACTTTTTTAGTCGTGTTCAGCAGAAGTTTATTAAGAAAATAGGTTAAGTATGATACTAGTTAAAAAATATTTAATATTTAATATTAATTATATCTCTTATTTAAAAATATTTGAAAAGTTTAAATGTGCCTACTCGTCGTCAATATTATTTACGCCATGTTGGGTTTTTAAATAAAAATGGTAATAGATAGATTAAATAAAATGGTTGTGACATATCCAAAATTCAAATGTCATTTTTGTGGTGAAAATAGTAGAGGTGAAAAATAAAAAAGAAGTGAAAACGATCAGCAAATTTTTTGTTCCGTTCGATTCAATTTTATTTCACTTAAGAGAGTTTTTTTCGATGAAAAATATAAAATTTAGCTGAAAATACACTCAGGCGAGTTTTTCTTAAGCGGGTTTTACTGTATTTAAAATCAATTTACATCGCTTCCATCTGTACCTCTTTGTATGCTATCCCATTTCTTATAAATACTACGCTCACTCGCATTGATGTTCTGTTAATCATTTTTTGGGTAAACATAAGCTCCTGCGTTTAAAAAAATTAAAAAAAAGAAACTTTTTAAAGAAGTGATTAATACAGAAGCAATGCATTCATTTTAAATAATTTAAATAAAGAACATCGACCTAAACTTCCATTGAACAATCGTTTTGATAACTTTTACGTCACAATATCAAGTATATTGTAGGTGGATCACATTTGCAAAAAAAAAAAATAACTTTCAGAAGTCACTCAATCTGAAGTCATTGAACCAATGTTTTGCGGAAGCTTAAGGTGGATGTGATGTGTGAAAATTACTTTGAATGATATTATGCCAATAATAATATTGAAGTTAAAACTGCTGGTGATTATTGATGATTATGTGAACTCTTGCTTTTTTGCTGGTAGTACTTTGAAATCTATAAGTAACGAATGCATAACAATTTAAACTGTCTTCAGATTCAATTTTTTTTTTACAATCGTTTTCAATTTATTTTGCATATTAAATAAAAAAAACTTTTAAATAAGATAATTTAGACATAAAAATCATCATGAATATGGAACTTTAATGATTTTGAAAATAAATTAAAAACAAATACAGTAGGTATCTTATAATGTTATGCATATTACGTCATGCTAATATGATAATACCAAAATGATTAGTCCAAGTTAATAGTGTTTTTATCAAATTAGTTTTATGGAGCATTCTCTCATTTAAACGAACGAACGAACGATATATTATTTGCATTTTTTTCAAGATACATTTAAGTGAAAACAAATTATTAATGAACATTATAGACTAACAGCCCACAGCTAATTGACGTACACAAATTTTCGTTAAACAGTTATAATAGACCAAGAGGCAGCAGCAATTTTTGGGTTTGAATGATAGCAAAAATTCACAGGTATTTTTATGTAGCCCTTTTCATTTCATATGCAAATATTAAAGTCTTGCATTCTGTGTTTGGGGCGCTTGTCGGTAATAAACAAATTCTTGGATTTCCATATTTGTTATCAGAGGGGAAGCTTCATATCAGTGAGAACATATTTCTAAATTCTACCACAATATATTTAGAAATGGGTTTCATACTCATCTTTGGGTTCGTATTAGATGCAGAAAGCCCCACCCAAGATCAGATCTTGTATTAAATATAATGTTTTAGTTATTAAACTTTTTATCTTGGCTTCCAAAATAAAACGCATTTTTAATGCACCGTTACCTACAAAGGCCCCAACCGCGGAGTGCAAGACTTTCATATTTGCATATGAAAAGTAAAGATCTACTGTTGTACGTTAATTTTTTGATTTTAGTTTTCTTATGATAAGTTAGGCGGCCGGCGGGCGAATTGTTTCTTAATTTATTTGGGCATAAGTTCCATATGCATTTCGGGACTTATCATGCTCCCTAAATCGGGATTTAACATGCTCCCTCAATCGGGACTTATAGGTCCGGTTTTATCATCAAAGATTCAAGATGAACAAAATAAATACATATATTTCAATCGGAAGCTTGAATTTATTTTAATATTATTATAAGATTGCTTTTTGGAAATTACACCGGAAGAAATTAGATCGGAAATCATTCTGGAAAAAAATATTTTTTCAAAATAAATTAATAATAATAATGACATTTTAACTACATTATGTAAATGCTGGAATAGGTATCTAACCAAACCTCATTGTTCCAAGATTTTATCAAAAAATATCCGCAATAAAAGATTTTACAAACGAAAAACGCTATTTACGATATTAACCGAAAATCTTTATTTCGCACCCCCTTTTCAAACTCAGACAGCAAAGAAATTTCCTAACATAATAAAATAATTATTAAAAAAAAAACCTAAAAAAAAACTTTACCCCCCCCCCCCCCTCATTGTTACCAAATTTGGAATCAAACGGAAACGTGCTCTTAATTAAAAAAAACATTGTCAAACAAAATTAAAAGATTTTCAAACAAAACATAGATATTATTAGTTACGATATTAAATGAAAATGTATGTTCTGAGCCCCTCCCCAAAAGACCTAATAATTACAATGTTAGGAAATTTCTTTGCTGTCTGAGTTTGAAAAGGGGGTGCGAAATAAAGATTTTCGTTTAATATCGTAAATAGCATTTTTCGTTTGTAAAATCTTTTATTGCGGATATTTTTTCATAAAATCTTGGAACAATGAGTTTTGGTTAGATACCTATTTGAAATAAAATTTATTTTAATGAAACAGGATTTTAATGTCGATTAGATACATAAATGATAAAGAAATCTGAAACAAGTATTTAATTTTTAAACTTTTGAAAGGTGAGCACTGGGGAGCAAAACAAGTGCTATATTCGTTTTTGTTATGTTAAACCTTTAAATATTTATATTTTTATATAAAATGTTGGTACACTTAAGATAAATTAGTGTTTGACCTGGAACAACTTTTGGATTTTTGATTTTTTAAAAAGGGGGGCTAATGGAGTTTTTTAAAAATTAAAAAACTTGCAGTTTCTTTTTTAAAGTTAGTTTTTAAACTGTTAATATAAAGCTAGACTCAGAATATTTTTTCAACAGATGCATTTACCATAAACTTTTCTAAAACAAATGATTTTAAAAAAAAAAAAAAATTTGGGGGCCCGTTTTTGGGATTTTTGAAAAAAAGTTTTGAAGGCTTTATCTTTAAAACTACAAGCACTACAACTTTAATTTTTTGGAACAATGGTAAGAACACTTTTTTAAAACCGAAAAAAAATTCAAAACCAAGAATTTCGAAAAAAGGGGAGCTAGAATTTTTTCGAATTGTGCTCATAACTTTCGAAATTTTGAACATAGAGGTCCAAAAACTTGAAACAATGTTCAGAACAACTAAAACAACCTGAAACAACTTTCAAAAATTTGATTTTCAAAAAAGGGGGGGCTAGGTGAAAAACGTTTTTTGGGCCTAAAACCCCCATTTTTGAATTTGAATAATAGTAAAAGTAAATAAAACATTACCTTTTATTTTTGAAATAGTAATATCTTGAAAAAGTGTAAATAATTTTTTTGAAATAAAGTTATCAGGTTTTAAATCAGTGTTTTCCAACCTTTTTTTGGCTATGTCCTACCAGAACCTTACCAATAATCCTCATGTCCCTATAATATTACGCATGTTCGGGAAAATTAGATCTCAGAGATCTCAGCAATCTCAGTTAAATGAACAAGACTCCTCAGCAAAATTTTTCAGTTTTACTGTCAAAACTCTAAGGAAAAAAATCTCTGAGGTCCTATTTTTCTGAACGCGCTTATTATACCTAAACAATTTTCAACATACAAAATCTGAAACGTTCAATAAAAAAAAATTGATGGGTGATGTTAGGGGGGGGGGGGGGGGGTTATTAGGGGTTTACATTCAACGACGTATCGCTCGACCGAAGTCGTTTTGGTAACGTTAACATTCAACGACTGTCGTACCGACTTAATTTAAAAATAAATTTACAAAGAGCGAATATGACGCGCAGTTCATTCTATTCGAGTATTCACTTAACAAACATTAAACGACACGACCCAGTTGATGAACATATCGTTGAATGTCCATAGAAAATAAATCCATCCGCCGAACTTCAAGTAAAAAAAAATTAATAATAGTAACATGTACCTAATACCTATATGTATATAATATTAAAGTTTAGTGAAATACTTCTGCTAGATGCCTCCTGCAAATAGATTTTATGTCAGGTTAAAATTAAGAAAACTTCTGTTTCATTTCCTTTTCTTAAATCTAGACAATTTATTTTTTATCAGCAAGTCATTTATGGCACTAAATACGCATTTCATGAATGACAGATCCTGGATGTGTTCAGAAATATATCTCCAAGAGTGGAAACACAAGAAGCATAGATTTTTCGGAATGAAGTGTAATGCAGTATAATTTTATATTACCTTCCCTGTGGGGCCTAGGCCCCATGTTAGGAAACACTGTTTTAAATACTTAAAATTGCAATACCAATTTTTTTAAATAAATATTTTACAAGAAAACCACCTTAACAATTTTTGAAATTTTGATTCGTTAAATCCTTACTTTTTTTCAAGACTTCTCAAGACTTTTCTTAAAGGTTGTTCTAACAATTTAGAAAACGAGTATCATGCCTCTCTACAATTTTCTTTAATTTCTTATAATTTCGACTTAGTACGTTTTGAATTTCTTACAAACAAATCAAAAAGAAAATTTTTCGAAATATTAATAAATCGAAAAATATTAAAATTTATTCTATACACTCCCTTCAACGGATAAATACAAGGAAGGTTTGTTGTATTTTTTATCAATTTTTTAAATAAACTGTAAAGATAAAAACAATGATAGACTTAGTTGGTTTGCATTTGAAGCTGACTATTATGCATATTTCATAAAATTAAATCTATACCACTTGATCCACTTTGGTTATTTATGTATCCACTTCTAAAATTTAATTTCAGCTCTTTGTCTAAATATATAAAAATGCAGCTGAGATCTTTTATGAAGAAACAAAATAATTAAGACATAGACATAGAATGATACATTATATAGATTTTATTTAAATATTAATAAGTGTTGAACAAAGAATATTTATTCATCTATATTTTTCCGTGGAAGTGCAGAATAAAATCGAAATATTTATCTTTCTTTCTTCTTCTTTTGCCAATTTGACAATGATGATTGATCTATCGAATGAATTATTCATTGACATTTATTTGTTTTTTTTTTTTAACAAAATTGAAACAAACAAAAATAAAGACAAAAGTAAAAAAAAAAAATCGTAACCTTGCCCTTGATTTAGTCAAAATATTTATTCACTACTATGAACTTCCACTTCCAAGTGTCTCGCTTTATATTTTCATTCAAATGCGAAACCCCACTTTTGCCCCCCGCCCAAAAAGCAGATGATCGGAGATATACTCTTATGTACCTTTAGGTCTACGAAAGCCGTTAAAAGTATATTAAAATGGGCATCATTTAGAGGTCATCATTGTTATCGGACAGCCAGATCGAAAGATCACTGCATGTAATTGGCCTTGAAAGCGTGTTTCGATTGAAGACGTCACAGTTCATCAGCTTTGAAAAGAGCTGGTTATTTTACAAAATTGACTTGGAGATTTGTAATTGTATATACACATATAGGCCTGTTCGAACTTTCATCTTCTCTAATTTGCTCAAAAATCAATATTATTGTAATTTGTATGTGTATTCGATGATTTGTTATGATCGTGTGGAGCAAAGAAATCGTGATTTTGCAGCAAGGCATAAAACAAAACGATTTTTAGTGAAATTTTTGTAACAAATTCAAGAGTCAATGGAGCATTTCCTGGAAATTATATGGGATTTGTTTGAAGGGATTAAACAATTTGCAGTGAAATTTGATTGTCATCGACACTCCATTGCTCTGTTACCGCCACCGCGCAGCGGTGCTTGTTAAAGTCACTTTTTCCACTCAGCAATATTATTCATATAATGACAAATACTGCCTAAACATGTCATCTTAGTGCATAAAAATTGCAAGACACGGATCACTATGCACGTGAAGATAAATCAAAATGTTGTTCAGATGGGAAATCGTGGGAATAGCAATTACGAATGCCCTAATGGAGTCTTGTAATTTTATTGTTATTGCCATTAATATATACATTTATATGTAAGTAGTGCGAAGATGGATATGCATTGAGTCAGAAGACGTGCAAAAGATGCACGTTTTAAGATATTTGAAACCATTAAAACTATTTTAAATGAGATTGCGAGATTGCATTTTGCGACAAGAAATGCTCTTTGTGTATTTTTAAATATTTTTAAAATATTTTTTTTTTGTTAGATTAACCTACCGCAAATTTCAGTCTAGTTAAAAAATTTGTTTAAATTTCTGATAAAGTTTTTTTTTTTTGGTAAAATATGGTCACTTTTTTGGGTGATACCAATTTCTGGACAGACAAATAAAACAACAAATTTATTTGGATACCACCAAGTTAATAATAGTTATGAGTCGGGTTCAATGAAATTACTTGATTCCTCAGAATTGTCTATTGAAATAATTTTGCTGAATTACATGTGTGATTAATTCATGAGCCAATATATTCGATGGGAGTCAGTGTCCTACGTTGTCTTGCCAATAAATTAAGATCTATTTAAATGCAGATTTAAATTAATTATGCAATATTTTTGTTTAAAGATATTTTTAAAGTTTCGTCTGATTCTATATTTTAATGTTACATGGATCAATTTTTAAAAAAATTAATGAAAGGACGAATTTTTGTTATAAAGGTTTTTTTTTAGGCAAATTTTTTTGTGATTTTTTAACTAATAACTATGAATTTATTGTGAATTTGACATCTGATTAAAAATGATGACAATTTTAAATTGAAAAACTGCTATTTATCCAAATTCAAGTAAGATCTTCGATTTTTGCTGCAGGGACCATAAAATTAATGAGTTTTAAATAAAATTATCATTTTATAAGTTGTTTTTCGACTATACCAACTGTCAAAATTTTTATTCGGACAGATATACAAACATCAAACAAAAATTTTCAATTTATATTTCTGAGTCCTCACTAATTTTGCTCCGTCAAAAATTAAGCAGAAGAATCAAATTTCTTTTTCCTCAGTACTTTACACAAAAAAGGGATGCTTTTGTGATTTTGATCCTTTTTATATCTGTGAGATTCCTGAGATCTCATGAATATAAACTTGCAAAATAACAAGATTTTCAAAATTATATCATTTTAAATTATTTCGAGTTTTTTTTTGAATAGAGTTACCCTAAAATTTTGTTGTCAACTTTAAATGGTCAAAATTTATAAATTTCTTTTGATCAGATTTTGTCAATAAACCATTTTCAATATAGAAATGTTAAAGCAATATCACAAAAATTAGTTTAAATCACTTAAGACAATTTGTACAACAATTTGGACCTGCTTTTCTGAATTTGGTACATAAATGCATTGGAATCTTCAATTTAATATGAATTTGCACATTCTAACACATATTTAAGACATTTCAAACATAAATTTGACATAATTTCTGACTTCGACAGAGCTTTTTTTTAATTTTGGAATATCGTACCATATTCTGACCTAAATTATAAGGCCCCCATTTTGAATAGAAAAAATGAGCAATACCACTGAATTCAAAGTCTCTGAATCATCAAACGTTCCAAAGCTAGGAAAATAATTTTTGTGGCCAAAATTCAACAAATGAAACAAAGTGGATCGATCTATGTTTCTCATCCCCAGTAATTTCACCTAGAGCCTTACCAAATAAACCGATTTGCTTCAAATTTGGAACAGATCATTTGTATGTGATTCCCCAGAAGAGAAGTTTTTGTTTTATCTGAACTAGAACAGGCAGCTGCCATATAAAGATTTTAATTTTTTTGTTGAACATTTATAGAAAACAGCTCCTATGATTTCGCTTTTATGATCAAAGTGATTGTGAGAGAATTGCGATTTTCCAAAATGTTGTTGGTTCTAAATTTTCCAGTTTTTTTAAATAACGTGGCTTGAATATAAATTTATGAATATTTTTAATGTACATATTTTAACAAACAATTAAATCTAAAAATAAATTCAATTAAATATTTCTTAAACGGAAATAATTTTTAAGTATTTTCTTTCCAACAACCCTTACTCAAATGAACACTATAATTGTATCCTTCTGAGAGTACGAATTAATTTTTTTTAAACAATTTGATAAAACAATAAATAAATAAATAAATTGGGTTGCGCAACAGCTCATGCAAAAGCAGGGCCTAGTGACTTACAACTCTCAACCATTCCTGTGTGTTTGATATTGGCAGGAATGGAGAGGACCTGTAATTTTCTGCCGAATATGAATGGTTAGAAGTACTTTTTTATGAAAAGAAATAATCTTGGATAATTTGTAAATTCCTCGCAAGAGGCATTAACCCTTGAAAAACATTTCTGTTTTTAGGGTGCAGAATTTGAGAATCGAACCCAAGACCTTCGGCGTAACAGTCCTACGCGAAATTAAATTTCTAACCGATTAAAACGAAAGCTTTTATTTGGCACGTATCGACTCCAAAAGTATGCGCCGCATTATGAAATATTTTCTTATACTCCAGTCGCTATAGACCTCACCGGGAGAAATTTAAATTTTACTATTCGTTAAAGGGGGTTATTATTAGCATATGTTTAGTTTTTTCGGGAAAATCGGGCCGGATCTTAAGACGCCATCTCGGATTTAGCCAAGAACTAGTTTTAGGGAATGGATCTTGTGAATAAAAAAAGAGTAAAAGCTTTTTTTGGAGTTAGTTAAAGCTAACTAATCATAGCTTTTAGTAGTAGCTTCAGTTAGATAGTTCTAGCTTAAGCTTTGTTTTATGTGAATACAAAAATGATTACGCTAAACAGCTTGAGCTAGAAAATTCAAGCTTTAGCTTCGAAATTTAAGGTTTCTTTTGTTTATTCACATGTTTCGACTTAGGAAGCTAAAGCTAGAACTGATTTATATAGACCGAACCTCAAAGCAAGTGGGTTTAGGATTTTTTGTTCCCAAAAATTTTGATCTGCACTATACGGCAAGTATTGGTTGGTGGTACAAAAATGTTTTTTTATTATATCGTCTGTCAGCCTCTGCGTTGACAATGAACTACAGACACACAATGATTTGATGGATCAATTCGGTTTGAATTTGTATAACAATCCCTAGAGGAGGAAAAGTTCGTTTTGTGCTATAGTTCAAATAAACCTGGCAGCAATACAACGGTTTTGATATTTTAAAATGTTTCGCAAAATGGCTCTAATGATTTTAATTAATATCCGTTGGTATATGTAATAACTAACGCAATTTTAATAAAACTTTGTTTCAGGTTAGTGAGCAAGAAATCACATAACGGAAATATAGTGACGATTTTTTTAGGAAAATTGTCTTAATTTTGATCTATTATCATAAAATTTACCATATTCACACCATAAATATAGATAATACTAAAAACAGACATAGTCAAGACCTAGTAAAAGTTGAAAGAGTCCTTATATTTTTGGAGCTTTTACTATAATATTTTAGCTTAAGCTATTTTTATTCACACAAAATGAAGCTTAGGCTGGAAAAACAAGCTAAAGCTGAAAAAAATTAGCGATGGCTATTTTAAAGTAGCTATTACTAGAAGACATCTTTAATTAGCCTAGCTTAAGCTTATTTTTATTCAACAAAAACCTAGCATTTACTTAAAAATCCAAGTTTTAGCTTTAGCTATTTTTTTTTTTATTCACAAGACCCAATAACCCGATCGTTTTTAACCGTCAAAAAGGCTTTATCATGTGGTGGCGTGTATGGCAACATTTAGACAGGAAGGACAATTTTCTAAAAAAATTGACTAAAAATGGAAAATATATTAAAACAACGGCAAAATGTATTATGTCATTTAATATATTTTTTTTTAAGCCAAAAATCCTCAAAATTTTCGAAAGAAATTTAAAAAAATTTAAAATTAAATTAAAAAAATCAAATTTTCCATCGTTATCGACTCAAACTTCAGCCGGAAAAACTACACATAATCTTCTTAAATTTAATTTAATGTTTATTCCGATTGGGCTATTAATTAATAACTTATTGACTCAATAAGTTTGTATATACAATGACAGTAACTAAATAAGAGAATGAATAAAATATACTGACTTTTTTTTTTTTAAATACTATAATAGTTGCCATTTAAATTCCAGGCACCCTAAAACCTTGACCCCAAAAAAAGTATCAAGTATTCAGTAGTCATTTTCCTAAACATTAAATATATTACTTCCTTAATATTGTCGAAAATAAAATTTAACAATGTACCATTCGCATATACCTAGGTTAAAATATTAAAGATCAAATGGTAGCATAGTCATCCAACGGCCAATATCAAACAAGCACTATGTAATATTTTTGTTTAACCTAATCACTTTGAGTTTTTTTTCTTTTTTTGCAATTTCGCAACTTTCGCTTTCACTATCTATCTGGCCCCCCAGAGACACCTTACCATTTACCTTAAGAGAAATATAAGTAAAAAATATAAAGCTGGTATGTGAATAAATTAGCAAAAAAAAATCCACAACAAGAAACAGAGATTTACTACCGTCTTGGCGATAATGATAATGAAGTTGCTCATCTCTTATGAATAAAATCCCTTCCTCGGATTTTCTTCTTAGTTTTAATAGGTTGCATCTTTTGTGTCAATCATCGGCTTTACCCATAAAGTAGACTTTTGCGGTCTGACCTGGTTTCATCAATGAGAAACAAAAATGTTCCGTGCACATATTTGTTCAAAAAGTGATTACATAAACAGTAGGTAAGGTAAGGTACATAATATGTAGGTATGCATTATATCCGTAGTTAGATGAACTGGAATGGCGGAATATATTTTTTTTATTTTACTATAAAAGGTAAGTGTTTTTTTTGTTTATAATTTTAGTTCTGCAAGTACGAATGAACATATTTAACGAAGTTTTGTAACCGACTTGCTGCTTTGACAAGAAAAATGGTTAACCACACCTCTAGGTTTCTATACCTGTGTAGTGTACCCCTGTTGTCTGTTTGCCCAAAAATGGCAATGTATTGTTCGACTGCATCATTTTCTTTCATATCGATCAACAAAATGTAGGGCATCTTTCAGGTACGATGAATTCCACAGAACTGAGGTATGTTAGTGTTGCCTTCTACTTCTGCATTGTTAAACTTTTTTCACGCTATATATTTCCTATATTTTCGTTGAAATCTGAAAAGTATTTTACTTCAATTTTTCTAAAAATAAGGTTTGAAATAGCTCAACCTTATGCCTTTCAGTTGGAAAACTTTGAGCTGAAATGATTTTTATGAAAACTTAAACGAAATTAGTAATAAGTTCGTGTTCTAGACAGCTAAAGAAATAGATAGACAATTTGGTAAACAAATTGCAATTTAGAACTCAGACATTTTAATTTATCGTCTACCGGAAGTTATAAGTTATAATATTGGAGATTAAAATTGTCAATTATTTCTATTAGGTCCAGATTTTCAGTGCATGATTGACTGGAGTTCAACAATTCACCTCTAAAAAATCGCACTGAAAACTTGGCCCTAGAATTTTAAGCACTTTGACACATTTTTATGGGAAACATATTCGTTTTATTTATATGTATTTATTTTAAGTGGCAAAAGTTGTCACTACATTGCCATTGACATTTATGATGAACACAGATACAAAAAAGATGTCAACGAGACATAAATTGCCATATTCCTCAAGAACACGGTATGATTGTTTCGAGTATTTTAGGGAATTAATTGTAAAAATAAATACAAATACAAATACAAAAATTACAGCATCTTCCGATAGGTTGACATTGACATTTTTTGCATAACTCACAGTCAATTTCACATTAAAAAAAGTTTCCCTAAAATAATCAGCTTTTTCTCCGGAAAATAATTAACCGGCGAAAAATTCTTCTCATCCCGTTTCCGAATCTCTTATACGAAATAATTTTTCCCCAACAATTTATTTGCGGAAATGTTTACATTAAAATCAAGAAATAGACTGCTTTTAGACGACTGCAATTTTTAACGGCGGCTTTTCTCTTTTGAGTTTCTTTCGGATTGCAGCATCCTTTTAAACGCTGCAAATTTGTATAGCTTCAATTTTTGTTGAATGAGAAGGAAATATCTCTTCACACTCTTTACTCCGCCTATGCGTCAAACAATAGGAAAAAGCACAAAGAAGAAAGAGCGATAACTCTGCAATTTTTTCAACCTCTGCAACTTTGTTTACCCCGGTCATCGGTCACCGGTCATATGTCCCCCACCTACGTGCTTAAAAATTTCAGGGTGTAATTGCAGCGTTTAAAAGCAGTCATATTCGCTAAAAGGAATATTTTCCCAAGATGATTCTTGATGGCAAATTTCCTAATATAGGAAAAACCCCGGAGAAATTTATTTCGCGATTGGGCTGAAAAGTTGAACTTTAACGTTTGAACGAATTTGCATTTTTACGTCATTTTTATTTTAGGTTATCTAGAAACGAGAAAGGATTACGTTGGAAACAGTTTTTACAATTTAGAAATAAATTTTGTATATTCCTAAAGAGTAAGTTTTATAGTACTGAGTTTTTACGAGATTTTAACTGACCGATTTTGGTGGACTAACTAAGGTTCGACGAGGGTTCATGCATGTAATTGGTTATTATCAGATACACTTGGACCGTGGATCACCGAAATTGCCGAACTATGGTTCAAATAATTAAACAACCTTAATCCTTTAAGGCCCATTTGCTGAAATGGTACTTAAATATTTAAGTTCAACATAAGAGCTTATGTGACAAAAAAGTAAAACATAAGCATTCAAATTTAACATAAATATTTAATTTTCAGTTTAAGCAAATGGGTCTAAGTAAATTAACCCCAAGATAACTCATGAAGCAATTTTTTAGTGGAGGATTAGTTTTAACTTTAGTTGTCAAAAATCTATCGAAACCGAAGTACGATACTATGGAAAATGCCCTTTCCATAAAAAAACGCTTTAAGATTCCAATGGATTTGTGACACGCACAATGCAGCATCTATAAGAAATATCTGTTCAGTTAATCCCCGAGTCAACTTACCACATTTCTGAACTGTACAATTATCATCTTCGTCTAGACTCTAGTGGTCGTATTTATAAACGTTGTCTAACTTTAGACAACTGTCCAACTTTGGAAAATGTGTTCAAAAACCTTGTTTATTGTTGTCTTATAGCTGCCTAACTTAGACACAAGAGTAGATTGTCTTAACCGTTAATAGTGTGATATTTATTTTTATTAAATAAAGCATATTTCCACCAATTTCAAAATAGTTAGACAATGTCTAAGTAGACAAAAATCTAATAAATACGACTGTAGATGATTAAAAATTTGAATTTATTTTATTTATTTGTAAGTGTTATGGCAACACTGACAGCGTTACATAGTCTGTCAATCCAAGTGTTTTTGTATAGTTAAACCATTGAGCAGTGCACCGGGACAACATTTTTTTCATTTTATTTTATGTTACAAGTGATTTGTATCTTTTTTTTTTGATGAAGCGCTGACTTTTATAGGACACGGATGTTTTCGTTGTTCGCCATCACCAACTTACGTAAGTTTAATTTGTGTTTATGTGTTGTGTGTTGTTTATTTTTTTTTTTTTTTAAGTTGGATACAAATGACGGAAAAATGCCATCGATGACGTGATGGCTGCAAAATAAATCAAGTTCATTGTCTACCTGTAAACAAAACATACAGGTGGGAAAGAAAGTAAATAAGAATTTGGGAGTTTTTTTTTTTGTTACATCCTACGGGAAAATCCCATTCAAAAAGTAAACTAGTTTAAATTGGTCGCTTACTTAAAATAATAATTATTGTTTGATGGGAAATTTCAGATAAAGTTTGTATGTATTATTACATAACTAAATAATATAATATTAAGGTGCAGATTTGAATAACTTTTGATGTGACAGTAAATTCTTTTGATGAAATTCATTTTTAATTTGATTAATTATATGAGGTATAAATCATTTGGAACCATTTGATATATTGTATTTTTTTGTGTTTGCGTAAAAACTCAAACAGTTAATGTCATCGAAAAGTATACAGTACACAAATCTAAGGTAATATATTGCGCAGGTTGTCAACGTTGGAAGTGTCAGAAATTAAAAATGGCTGCTCGAGTTAGGGGGCAGTGGATCCACCACTTTCCTCGATTTTGATAGATGCGCAGAACTGAACAAAGATGGAAACGCTAATGATATTAAATTTGTGTACTGTGATTGAAAAGTACTTAATGTGAGGGAAGGAACGTAATTGCGATTTTAATTGCGCATTCCGTCGCCGAAAATAAAACAAAATATTAGTTTTAATGTGAATGACGGCGATTTTCGCAAGTTTAAATGAATCCTACATTTAAGGGTCTCTTTAAACCAATGCGAAAACTTCGCAATGACAGCGAAACTTTTGCCTGTCAAAATTAATTTACATACTGAATCTTTGAATATTCGTCGGTCGTCGCATATTCGCTCCGAATCTTTCACACTGATAAGGGAGCCTTATACTGCTTATACTTGGAATTTAAATTTTGACGACCAAAAAATCGTAGCCACAACAAAAATGTACGCATTTGTAGAGAGATTGGAAATTTTTGGGGTTTCATTTAGTCGGAAAATTAAGTAGATCAATTGGAATCTCACTTGCGAATTTAATAAAAATATTGTCAAATTATCTTCTATTTTTTTGCGACCGAATGACTATTCGCTCGAAATCGCATTGCAACAGAAAGCCACAAGTGTATGAATGTTACATTTAGGCACTATAAATCGAAGACTGAGAGTCTGTATATTTTTCGAGCGAATTCAAACCAACATAGTGCTCACCCGATAGAACTACGAATTTGTGATGTATCTTGGGTTCTAAGGCTGAGGTTTACTCGTCGGAGCTAACTACAAGAGGTACAGTAAACTTTAGTATAAAAGGTATTTCTTTATTATAAGACTCCAATTTTGATGCAAATTTACAAATCTTAAGTTTACTTGTTACAATAAATTCTACTTTTGAAGAATATCGGCCGGTCGCTGGAACATCGGTGGGGTGCTCTGTCTTCCTTAGAAAGTCTTCTTCTGCGGTTTGAACTTCACTTCGGGGTCCTCACTAGGTTATCCGATTATGGCTAAAGTTACTTTTTATGGTTGTGCAATTTTTTTTTTTTTTTTTTAATTTTGAACAAATGTACAAAATTGACGCATTGGTATATGTATACTCCAAACTTGTTCAATTATTGATGAAACATCCAAATAAAAGGTGGCGCTAAAGTTGTCACCCTAACGGAAGATTCTATAATTTTGCAAATGGTGAAAAAAATCAATCGAAACAATTATTCCACTTTTTTAGTTATATAGTCATTCATACCTTGTAGAACACAGTAGAATTGACATTTGTCGCCATTTACAAAAATTATAGTATCTTCATATATGTAGAGTGATTATAACTGATGAATTTTGCACCACCCCCTTGTAAATACATACACATTTTGACATAATGCCAAGAACTTTTTCCCATTAGGAAGTGATATTTGAAGGTGGAATGATTTAATTGGAAAGACTTAATGTTTTAAAATTGAATGAAGTATCAAACTTCACTTTGGAGATAGTAAATGTTCTATTAACACCTGATTCTTTGATAATTACAGATCAAGATTCACCAAGAAATGTCATTACATACATGATTTTAATTAATTCATCCCAATTTCTGGGGCTTTATTTTCTCTTTTTTCAAGATTTTATTTCGCGTTTTTCTGAAGCCTGATTCACAATGCGACAAGGAAACGAGACGAGAGTGTGACATGAGCAGTTGTCAAACCAATTTCAAGCAAGCAATGAAAGTATACTAGAGTTTACACAATAGAGCGTTTCTCGTCGTCACGTTACGCCAAGAATTCGAAAAAATGAAAAAAAAAAAAAGACGCGACGAAAAGGCGATTTTCTTCATTTGACAAGTTAGTAATAGAGAAAGAAAACAAAAACACAGAAGACCACTGCATATCCTCAACTAGATAGAATAGTTATACATATATGTATCTTTTAATTTTAAACTAATTCAATTAAATACAATAAAACAAAAATGAAAGAACATCAAAAGTGAAAAACTAATCCAAAACATATCTGCTTCTATTTTAATTGCAAGTGAAAATGCCATATGCTATCTCCTGCCCGATACTTCAGTTCTGCTAGCATCCTCCATCGCCGCCGTACATGGCTCGCCTTGTTGGTCACAACACAAGCATTTTTTTCTCAAATTGTTTTTCATTTTTCTAAATGTGGTTTTTTTTTAAATTGTTTTTCTTTAAATCACTTGAATTACTGTTTCGCACACCGCACGGAAAGCAATCAACCGAATGAATTTACGCTGTCAAAAAAAAAAAAAAACTCATCAAGAAACTTGTCGCATTGTGAATTGGAGAACAATTTTATAACGAACAAAAAATTACAGCGTTTCACGTCACGCTCGCTCTCGTCCCGTTTCCTCGTCGCATTGTGAATCAGGCTTGAATCATAGATTTTTTTTTTTTATTAAAGATCTTCCTTTTTGATAATGATTTATTGGCAAACATCGCACTTACCCAAAATTATCAAATACATTTTTGACACAATAGAACATTTTTTTTTCAATTGTTGGGGTCAGCTAAATTTACTCTACAAAAAATTTATATCATCCTAATTTTTGCCAAAGTGGACTCAACAAACTGCTAAGAGATTTTTTTTTTGAGGATTCCTGTATACAGTGCTATTATGTAGGCATAGTGCTATATTATTCATCATTATAATTAAAGTAACTAATATTTAAATGCAAACCTATTCCAACTTCTAACTTTGAAATGGTGCCGCTAGCAGTTGGCGAAGGACGACTTAGAGTTGTAAATTATTCAAGAAGCCCTAATCCTGATCATTTCTTGGACCTTAACTTAACACATTAATAACTTCCAAATGAGAAAATGAAGCAAATTTTGTTTCAAACCTAAAGAAACTTTTCGCAGAAAAAAAAAATAATGATGAAAATTATAATTTACTTCTCACAAATAGAATTATGAATTCCAAGTGAAGAAGTTTAAATTAATATGTGTGTCCAATTTGAAGACACAAAAAAATGTCCCCTCATTGTGACTTCTTAAATCATAATTAATCATGTTGACTCGTAATCTCTTCAAGTCATTCAAAACCCAAGTAAAACACTTCAATCAAATTCCGTGCCTCATAACTTTTATGCAAATAAGTTTAAGCCAACGGCACAAGATGAGCAACCCAGACTTCCACCGCCACCGCCATGTCACTACCGCTTCTTCATCAGGAAGTTAAAATATTATTATGTGGCAGGGCAGTGCAGGGCGGGCTGGCTGGCTAGCAGCATCTTGGAGCCTCTTTGTAAATGAATTTTTAATGTTTTTCATGTTACCATCAACACACGGCACCTCTCGAGCCTTGAATATAAATATAATTATTATTCTTTTGTCCCAATGATTTCGCAAAATGCGTTGTGTAGAGATAGAAATTTTCTTATGCGATGCCGTAATTTTGAAGTATTTTAAATTAGTGAACAAATCTACAATTTTTCATTTGTGACAGTACAAAATTTCCATATATGTACATATATAAAAAAAAAAAAAATTGGAGAAAAAGAAAAATCAGAAGCATCAGAGGCGAAAAGATGTGGTTCGTTAACCTGAGGGTCAGCAGGTCTGTATGTGGTGTCGACATGAATTTAATATTCCGTAGCATCAGACTTGTAAAATTGAGGAACATTTATAAGGTGCTGATGGTCATGATGATAATTTTTTAGGTTATTAAATTTTTCAATTTAATTCGCAACTTTATTTGGGTTGTCTTTGACATAATTTTAATAAGGAATAAAATGCAAAATAATTATCTGTTGATCTTAATTAAGGTTAGGTACAATATGATAAAGTTTTTTGATATAAATGATTACTTTAAGTGCATTATTGGTAAACTTTATTTCTGAAGGCTGATTTTTACTCCCGAAATCTATACATTTTGTAACAATAATTGCAGGTTTTTTATAATTAGATAAAATCGAATATATAGAGACCTAGGTACTTGACAACATAACCCGTCAAAACGATCGGTACTTAAAGGTTTAGGAAGATTCTCGAATCCTCAGAATGGAAACAGAATTTGTACTGTACCTAAAGAGATGGTGCTTTTGCGGGTCTGAATCACGTAAAACAAAAACGATCGAACTATAAATTATATCATTTTGATAATGTCCTTAGATTTCTCTACAAATTTGAACGATATCGTGCTATCGCTTTCGTTTTACGTAATCAGACTTCTGCAGCTTTCGTATAGGTCTCTGCGTACTTTAACTTTTTTTGGGGACTAACTCTGTAGTGAAATTGACTTAGGGCAGGAAACTGTTCAGAATTTTAGACTGAACATTTTTTGTCTACACTCACTTTTTTAAAGCTTAATAATTGTTTGGCATTCTATAGATCTTTTGTATAAATTTGAGCTCATTTTAAATTTTCTAATTTATGTCTTAGGTCTTATATTTGCTTTTGGTTTAAAGCAAACATTTTTTAATGGTGTATTAAATTATTTAAAAAAAAAGGTTTTAATCGTACAAAAAATAAAGATTTAATTAAGTGTCCACTTTATATTCATTATCTTTAAATTTATCAAAAATCAACCCAGTGAATGCAATTAGAACAATAAATTTAATTTAATGACAATTAAAGTGTTTTGTTTTTTGTTAGTTGCGAATTCAAGGTGGCGCTTAATAGTTAATTTTTTGTAGCTGAACTATTTAAAAAATTAAAAGACCAACACTCAAACAACATTTGGACCGCAATACATGCAGACATAATCCATAGTCATGTACGTACTTCAAATTAGGTACTTCAGTAGTTGATGAGTTATAAAATCTGGTAAGTACCTAATTATTTAAAAGATTCCTTTTCTTCTAATTTAATTAGGGTAATTTTGTTCCATAATAAAACAAAAACAATTAAATAGCCCAGGGTTAGTTTAAGTGAAAGTCCATACACCTATTTGAATAAATTTAAGTTTTTTTTTTCTTTTGTTGACGCCTCTAGAAGCCCCCTTGAGCATCAAATTTAAATTACAATCTCCACATGTTGTTTTCCTACAATAAACTGCTCGATTATTATTTATGCGTGATTGATCGAATATAGTGAGAACAGCTTTAGGCAAATTGAGATTGATCTTAATCTACATATTATATCCGTAGATATGATTCGCGCAAGAGCGGTTAAATTGGTCGGTACATATATGTTTTATTACGTTAACTACTTTAGCTGACACAAAAACTAAATTCGCAATCAAGACGTCTACATGAGTTAGATTACTTGCCTGCGTAGCTTGTACATATGTAGGTACTGGTTTGGAGGCACGGTCGGTCTTGAGAACTTGTATTTGGTTAAAAATATGTATAGAGGAGTGGACACACGAAGAAATGAACCATAAGACATATGGGCTTGAATGGTCATAATGTTGAACATAAGACGCCTTTCGAAAGGCAAAATGTCATTTGGATGGATGTAGAAAAAAACAAAAAAACAAACGGAAAATAATAATCATTACCCCATCCAATATGTCATGATTGCACATTGTTAAGTGCAGCAATTGCGATGGTAAGATTGCAGGGCATTGTTGAATATTTGAATGTTGAAATTGTAAGAAAATTGTAATGAAGTATAAGTTTTGTTGGATTACGCAAAGTTATAACTATAACAATTCGTCTGCAGTATTTTTAATTGAATGTTAGATAAACTTGTCGTGATCGAGCGTTTATGGAAGTAAGATTTGATGAAATTGCTTCAAGAAGAAGGCATTTGAAAAGGGCACAGATCAAGGAGAAGGTATATCATTTTTGACAATGATTACAAACTGTTTGGATGATATTCTTTCTGCAAAATTTTACTCTGCAGTCTGCTATAAAAATAACAATTTTAAACGAAATTGTATTTAAATCTTTGACAGAACCAGCAAACCAATTATTTCGCAACGCAACACTTATGATATTTTGTGTAATTTTTTTTTTATTTTGAAAATCTTATTTTGCTATATCCGTTTTATTATCTCGCTATAATAAAATGCGAAATATTAATAAACGAAGTAAAAAAGTGCGAAGTTGTAGCCCGTGCTGTAATGTGTGTCAAGCTGGTAGTCTGGGTTTGATTCCAACCTTTAAAACCAAATGGTCGTAAATATGGGTAAGAATCTTATGCGCAAGGGTTGTTGTCTCTGAAAAATACTGGGTTATCGAATGCACGATCCGAATACTAAACATCATTCGTTCAATTGAAAATTTTCAATTTAATTTTGTTTGTGCGTTTTTGATTGGTAAACATTTTAGCTCTCGGTATAAGGAAAGAAAATGGAACGCTGCCGTTGGTGATCGATCCTTTTTAACTGAAAATGAGTGCCTATTTGAGCATTTGGGATATAGTATTTTCGGACTTTACATATTTTTCGATGGGGATTCCGAACTTTTTCAATCCCGATTTTTATATTTTCCCTGAGACAAAAGCGGATGTTCAAACATCTTCACGACGAAGAGTTCCAGTGCTAATAAATTTTTTTTTAATAATTAGGACCTAAGCCGTTGAATCGCAGAGTAACTAAAATCTGACTGTAATAAAAGTTTCATCCATTGACATAACTGACGTCAAAAATCGATGGCTAGCTCTCGTTTTATATACAAAGTGATTATTTTGCGAAGCAATATCATATAAGCAATGAAATAAAAACTTGGCAAACAATTAAATTGCAAGACAACAATTTGCATAATAAAAACAGCCAACAGTAGTCTGCCAGATGAAAATTTGAAGATTATAGAATGTTTTTTACTAAAATTAGAAGGAAGTATTAATAACCTCAGTTCGTTTATTAAAATAAGTGTACTTAGTCTTGATTTTAAGCGAATTTGTAATTTTTGTATTAAAGACTTTGCAAAATTAGAGCAACTTCTGGTCCAAAAACCGACCTAAAGCTTATATAATTAATAATAATATATCATAGGTTTTTACTAAAAATCGGATGAGTCCAAGTAAAATCGCCAGGATTATTTTCAATCAATAGTTGAGACGCTCAGCACCAAATCGGCCTAACCCACATTTTCAAAAAAAAAAGAAAAAAAAATTAGTTGAGTACGCAGATCGTACCACAATTCAATAATTTATGTTAAAAAAAAAAACCGAAGTCATACATACATTTCTGGAATGGCGTTGTTATAATTGCGCGCAAATGTCTGTACTGTATAGAAAATGATCAAAAGGGTTTGCAGATCAAATGGCATCAGCTGCTTAGATGAAATATTTATTTTCAAAAAAAAAAAAAAAAACTATCCGTAAGTTAAGCCAACACTGCATATAACTCCTTGGACAATAAATTATTTCAATACAAGAATACTAAACAATATTTATTTTACTTTGAATGGAATTAAAGCGCCTTGAACACTGTTCTCTGAACACCCATTTAAAACGCGAACCGATTTAAAAACAAGAGCCGAAGAAGGAAGAAAACACACGTCTTTCTTCTACGAAGACTAAAATTGAACTCCTTTATTTTTCTAAATTATTTACAAATCTTATACCTAACTTACAACTACATTTACATTTCTTAACCTATCTTATCTCTAGTTTTCTATAATATTAAACTAACAATAGGGATTATAAAGTGGATAACGACGATGCGACGCATCCCTTGTTCATAAAACATAATGTTTACAGATGTATGTCATAAAATAACACCATAAACTGTTTCTATGAAAAAGGTCATCGCGGCACAGCGTCGCCGTCCACTTTTATCTTAAACTATATTTACAATACATTCCTACTGTCCAAATATAATATATAAATATATAAAGATAACTTAACACGCCTCAATTCATTAAGCCCAATTAGATAGTTGAAAGTTTTCTGCTTGGAGGATTTATTTTAAATTTTTTGTATTAACAAAAAAAAATCTTAACTTCTTACTCACAAATGATCATAAACGTTACGAAATAAATTTCACAAAAAAAAAATAAACTTTTTGGCGTCACTTGGAAGCGAACCAAACCAAGCTAGCTACCTTCATGGCTATATGCTTGTCAACTTAGATCGAAAACTATATGACCAGTTGAATCAAATACAAAAATGAAAAAGCTGGCCCTTTCATATAATAAACCAAAACTAACAATTCAAACAATTCTAAATAAGTAAGAAATTTCCACTTATTTTAACAATAATGTTTTTTTTTTTAATTTTATAAAAATCATTTACGATTTGATTCAAATGATCATAAATTTCGCTCTAAGGTGAGTTGTAATAAGTTTTATAATTTTTAGGAAACTGCAGAATCAGGGCAAGCTTTCAAAAGTAGAAAAATTATTGAGCAGTAGAAGATTTATATAGGGTGCTGTTTCAAACGTGTCAGTTACGCATAAATTTTGACCACCATTTAGGGTTATCAATTTATTTGTAGCTACTTGGTGAAGGTAGTGAAAAATATTTCATGAAATAATCATAACTCGAAAAGTTATGCAGTTTTTAACATTTAATAGTAATTCCGATTTCCAAACAAAAGTATTAAAAAAACGCTCATAGCAACCTCTAAATGGTGTTCGATTTTGAACTTTTTGGGCTTAATCTTTTGGTTTCAATATATATAATTTCATAATTTCGACCGGTCCCATTGAATTTCGAGAAAAATTTATTTTTGAATCATATTACGTGACACTCTAGTAAATGCATAAATACCATTCACCTGAAAAGTCAAAAATTTAGGGAATTGGTATGCCACTTTAGCAAATGTACGCTTTTATCTGTCATAATCTTTTGATGTCGAACTGTAATTCTTTGCGATTTTGAACGAAATAGAAGTTTATATTTTTCAAATGTTGAATATTCGACTTGATTCGAATGAAATATGGTTCCAAGTCAAATAAATAAATGTCAAATTTGGCCGTTCTGACGGTTGATTTCTTGGGCGATGTGACATTATGCAAAAAAAAAAAACAAATACTTAGGTCTTGGGCGATTTTGTTTTTTTTTTCAAACTGTTACTGTATTAAATTGCTCAGTATAAAATCGCCCAATTAAAAAAAAAAATCACCCAACTGAAAATTGACTTTTGTCACAATCTTTACGATAAATTACTAAAAATTCTGTTCTTCTTTTCTATTTAATTTATTTTAATTAAATTGTATAGACGTGATTCCTTTTTGATGGATTATAATCTAAATAACAATAATATTACAAGTTCTGCTGTTTTGTATATTTTTATTTCCCAGTTGTACTCCATATTTTAACAAACAAACGATCTTCATCATTATTTCACCTTGCTCTGATGCCTTTCATTGTTGTTGTGATTAGTTATTATTTAAAAATTAGTATTTAATTTTGGATCATCTAAATTTAGAAAAATTCTTGTTTTGAATAAACTAACAGCTTTTTTTTGACAATGATAAATTTGTTAAGGCGGTTTTCAATTATTATTACCATTGTAATAATACATTTGTTTTATATTGAATTTATAAATATTCAACAAGCAATAAAGCAAATTAGTTTTTAAATGCCCATTCTTGTCAAACTGCCCTTTCACTTTTTATTTAGAAACAAGTCAATGGTGAAGACAATCTTATGCAAAGCAGTGTAACACGTTTCAACATTATGTTTTTTGTTGTTCCATTGTTGTTGAAATTAATTTAGATTGTTGATTAAATTAGTAAATTCTTAGGTTGAATGATTCTTTATTAAGTACCATCTTTAACTTTTAGAATTAATATCTTTATATTTGGAGCTGTATAGGAGGTCAACTTAAGCGTTGATGTTTACGAAAGTAGAATTTTGATAGAACATGATAATGTACCTACTTTTGAATGTTATTATTTTTGTAATGTATCTATGTACATTAATATACATAATATGTAGTTTTTAGATTTTATTTCAATTTAGTACCATTATTAGTTGCACAAAATTGAAATATAAGATATGCTGCTAAAATAAAATGCACGACTGGGTCCCACTAACTTCCTTTTAAAGTCGTAATAATTTTAAAAACTTTTCATCTGATAAAAGAAATGTATTAGTTATTGAAGCCTATATTTTATACCACCTGCCAAAAATATAGCCTAGTTGAGTTCATAAATATGAAAAATACAGCACCGTGCTGTCTTGCACTTCCCACATATGTGCATAGAATTTACAGTTTAGACTGAAAAAAATATTAAAAAATCAATAAAACTAGAAATAAATTGATAAAAAATATCTGAAACTGATTCGACACCAACGCAATGTACACCAAGTGATTTCTTACACAAATATCAATTTATGAGAAAAAAAAATTAAATATCGTTATTATTCAAAATCGGTTAAATACATAATGAGATAGTTGAAAACCAAAAAAAATGGTTCTATGATAGGTACCATTTTTAAACGAGAAATACATTTTTTACAATAATATGGATTCCGATGTTAGTTCATAAAAAAATTTGTATAAAAATCGTAGGAGCCGTTTTTGAGAAAAATGAGATTTTCAATGCCGGTTTTTAAACATTTGTATGGGAGGTACCGTTATTTTTGGTTCTAAGAAAAAAATTATTTATTTTCTGGTAGATAATGTCAAAAAACTGCTGGGTGCTAAGTTTTATAAAAACCGATCAAGTCGTTTTCGAATTATTAAATTCTCAAAAAAAAATTGAAACTTTTTTTAAAAATCCAAAACATTTTTTTTAATTTTGGTAGGTACACAATATTTTTAAAATCATTGTAAACATTCTCTATAAAAAATTGATCAAAATCAGTTGAACCGTTTTTGAGAAAATCGAAAATCAAAGATATGGTTCTATGGGAAGTATCTACCATTTATAACCATTTTTCGGAATTTTGTTTTTTTATAAAATGGTAACATTTTTTTAAAAAAAGAATTACTGAATTTTTTTAATGAAAAGTTGTGGGCACGTTTTTGTGAATAATAAGATTTTTAATATTTGCTAAAAAAATTTTACGGAAGGTACCGTTATTTTTGATCTAAAAATAATGGCCAAAAAACATGTGGGGGATTGCCCAAAAAACCTTAGATTCCAAGTTTAAAGGAAATCGACCCACCCGTTTAGGCTACACCCGAACAGAATTGCGAGACCCACTTTTTTCGACTTCACTATCATCGTAATGTCAACTTTGATCAAAATCTCGAGTTAGATTTTTTTTTAAAAGGCATAACTTGCCATATATGTATGTATGTACATAATGTACGTATATACATATAGTACCTATATACATACAGTCGACTCTCCCTAAGTCGTACTCTCTCTAAGTCGAATTTCTCTCTAACTCGAACTTTTTCGCCATATTTTATCATTCCGATCAATTTTTCATACAAAAACCATTCTCTGAGTCGTACTCCCTCTAAGTCGAACTCTCTCTAATTTCTCTAAATTCTCTCGATTATTGGTATCTTTCATCCCCTAAGTCGAATTTTGTTAAAGCAAAAAACAAAAACAAAAAAATTGCCCCTTCGGAATTCTTACCAACACACTTCAACACCCTTAATATGTATGTGTAGCATCGCGTGTGCAATCATCGTCAGCTCTTCGTGTTTCTTCCTATTCATGTCCCTGGTACCCCCATAAAAAAATACAGTTTCATACATAAAAACAAAAAAAAAAACATTGTTATCCTTTTTTTGTCTTATTCGTTGTATTTTTATATAAAAAAGAACTTGCATATGAAAACAACATTTTAGTAAAATTCCAGTTGGAATTTTAAAATCAGTTCATCGTGATCCTAGGCATTCAACAGAGCTGATTCAGTCTTTGTGTGCATAGTGTGCATATGTTTGCAGCTAAATCCATAAAAAAAATTTAAGTATGGTTCTGATGTGATATCAAAATCTGCCAATACATTTTTTATATATATAAGAACAGAAAAATTCAATTTAGACAACTATATACTTAATACATATGTAATTAATAATTTTTTTTTAAAAATTGTACAAGTCATTTCCAAAAAAAAGTGAGATATTTCTTAACGGTAGTAACATTAGCTATTTTAATCATAAAACAAATTTAAAACTTATACGTAAAAATTTAATTTTTTAAAAACACAGTATTGCAAGTTTAGATCAAACCAACACAGCCGTTTTGAGCAGAAATAGATACAGAATTCAGGTTTAATCAAAATATCGAGTTCAAGTTTTAACGAATACTTTATAATTTGTCAAAATATTATGAAAAATATATCTTAAGTAAAATAATAAGCTGTATTTTCTAAAAAATCGCGTCTTCCTTCAAAACAAATATTACGATGATGGGGAAGTATTTTTTGTCATACCATCCATCTACTGTAATTTAAACATCTACTGTAATTCCACAAGATTTTTTTACCGAATCAAGGTTTCCAACGCACACCTCAAAGTTCTAAGTAAGCAGTCAATCACTGCATTCAAGGCCTTAGTAAACTGAATTAAGAAAATGTTATTTCTGATATTTTTGTTTCCTCAGATTATGATATTCACTTTGCTTTAATAGCCTTTTTTTACAATCTATTTTGCTTCTAATATTTTTTGGTTTGGCCAAGCCCTAAGGGTTATGTCACTGACAGGTTTTAAAGAATTATTATTACTAGTGTTGAAGTTAAACCTCAATTTCCCATAGTCTTATTTAGTGACACTGTGGCTTAAGTGGTAGACTTAAGTGTATATTTTGAAACTTGGACTTAACAATATTAAACATCGTTCAAAACTAGATGATTTTTCCAGATGGGCACATTTTCAATGATTTTTAGAACTTGCCAATCGCACTGTTAAGGCAAAAGTTAGTGAAAATTGCCAAATTTGTTTTCGCTTGACAATTGCATCAAAAATTTTAGGGACCAATTGTAATTTAGCTATAGGCCTATAATTTTCAATATCCTGCTTAGAGCCAGATTTATGAATTGGTGTGATAAAGGAATACTTCCAGCAATCCAAAAATAAACCTTTAGACAACGAGATTAAACATTCTATGAAGCGGTGTTAGCAGATTATCTTTACAATTTTTAACAAATAAGGCAGGAATATTATCCGGTGGAAGAGTATGAGAGCTATCAAGAGATGATAGTTCGCTTAATATGTCATCCTCAGAGATGTAAAGACTACCCAAATTGAGAAATGAGTTATCATCACAATTAGATTCTAAATTAGACTTTGGTTTGGCAACATAATTAGATTGAAAGAAATTCGCAAACATATTACAAATACTTTTTAAATCACTACTTATACCGTCTTTGTACTTCATAGTAAGCGGAATACCGATTGATTTTCTTTTTGTATTCAGAAAGGTCCAAAAAGTCTTAGGGTTGTTTTTAATTTTAGATTCCACGGATAAAATATGCTGACGATATAAAAATCTTTTTAAAAATTCATATTCCTTTCTCAAACGACAAAAAGTTGCATGAAAGGATGAATTATGATGAAAATTGACCTAAATAAACAAAAAAAAATCAGCCAAAACGCCAAAGATTAGTAGGTATGTAAAACATGAAGTGTGCAACAAACTTAAAAGCAGAAGCGTAACTGCAAAAGCAAAAATATGCAGGAAGAATGCATGCGCCACTGCTTGCAACAATGCATTTTGATATTTTATCATAAGTGTGCTTTATTGAATAAAAACACCAGCTCTTTCATCGGCAACCTGGCCAAACTTAAATTTAATTCAAAATATTTTTTGATAGCATATCTGTGTTCTGTAAGAACCTTAAAATAGATCATAAACAAAAAACAAAAACTTACCAGTTCAATTAGAATTCTCCACAAGTTGAACTTATGATTCTCAACTAATCAGCCAAAACAACTTTTTAGTCAGAAAAGCCTCTTACGCTGAACACTGCTGATTTTTCTATTTTATTTTATTATTTTTTGTTCCAAAATCAATCACACCTAATGACTACAAGTATTTATAAACACTTTCTAGCTTTTGCCGCCAAATTAATTACAGGTCTGTCATTTGAGCTCAGACACTATCGGGTCCGCACATACAAACAGTTTTTCAGTAAACTTCGTTGAAGACGTCTTTCTTTTTTCTTTTTTTTTAATTTTTTATTATGCAACGTTAACCAATAAAAAACCAAACAATATTAATTTAATAACATATTCTCCACTGCTTCGTCTTCCGGTACAAAAGTAATAATGGAATAAATTTAAAATGCCCGTCTATTACTAAAACTGGGCAATTACACTGTTTGCTTTGTTTTATAAGCTTATAATAATATGTTGATGATATTCACACAAAATTCAATTTACTTTACGAAAAAAATAATACGAAATTTGCAAATTTTTATCAAACATAGACAACAAGCCAAATAATATAAAATTTAATTCACGATTAAATTAAGATTTAAATTTAATTCGATCAACAATCAACGCGTGAAAAAAGTAGGTATTATGAAATAAAATCATACAATCGAAATATCGCTATAAATCACGCGTATGGTGGGTTTATTTAGTATTCACCGTTCACCTCTCAGTTCCCCTTTCAAGTTCAAAAGATTTCACTTTTATTTTGCGGGGAAAGAAATCGAAAGGAACCGTTTTTCTCTCCTTCTTTCTCCACTTTTCTTGTTTATCTCTCTCTGGATAAATTAACTCTTTAAGCCGTTTTTTTTTTGTTTTTTTTTTTTATTTTTTTTTTGCAACTAGTTATCGAACACGATGTTCGTGTGCACTGCAAGCGTCTTGTTTAGCCCAATCGATAACGTAAGCGATCGTCGATCGATCGGCTTGATTAATTTGTACAATGCCTGCAAGATTTCCAAAAATAATATAAAACAAATTTATACATAGATAGATACCTAAATTTAAGTAAAAAAAAGAATTCTCGGAGAAAACCTAAAATTAGAAAAACAAAAAAAAATAAAATAAAACAACCTAACACTCGTTTGAACATCTGCATATAAAAAAATTGTTCAAAATATAAAAACCGTTCGCGAGTGCGCGCACCAAATGATCTAACCGACACGACCGACGAAAAAGAACTGCGATTCCCCACCGTGGATACTAGCAGTGAGGTTGAAACCCCCTCTTCCTACTACACCTATAAAAATAAAAATATTATTACAATTTGCTTCTTCTGTTTTGTTTTTTTACATTTTTTGGTTTTTCTCCATTTGTTTTGGTCTGCATTTTCAACTTAAAATTGGGAAGACAACTTACACAAGTTACGGCAAAAAGTTGTTTCGACATGGCTTACAGTTACAGCTTCTGCTCACTGCAAAGGCCAAGAAGCCAGAAAAGTTTGCAATTTTTTTTTTACTTTAGATTGTAGAGAGAAAGAACGGTGAAGTAGTATAATTTAGTGTTACCACTGTACGATGAGACTATACAATTTAAAAAGAATTTTTTTTCTTCTAAAAATAATTATAAACTAGAGAAAAAATATTGTATAAAAAACTAAAATTGAAATATTTGTTTTGATTTATTTGTTTTAGTTTTTTTGTATTTAGTTTCATTTTATTTTTTTATTTCAATTTATTTTTAATTTCAATGTAATGAATGATTATCTTGTTTTATATTATTTTCTTATCGCATGATGTAATGGTGATCTTCTTTGGCATGGCTATATTTTTTAAGGATGCAAATAAAACAAATCTACTATTTATTTTGAGTTTGAATAAAATATGAATTTTCAAAAATGAAAAAAAAATCGTTAGATCTTTTTTGTTAAAAATTAAAATAAAATTTTATTTAAATTTATTAAAAATTATATATTATTCAAAGTTTTTATAGAAAATGTTAAAAAAGTTTTTTTTTTAATTAATTGCTAAGAAAATGTTTGCATTTTTCGGTAAATCAAAAACATAATTTTTTTTAAAATTAAGTCTTTTAAAAAATTATAATTATAATAATAATTATAATAATTTCAACAAAATGAAAATCTTAGGTGCCGTTTTCAATAAAAATAAGATTTTTCTTTTGGAAGTGACTCTAGACCAGCGTTGTTACCAAAAAAAAAAAAATTAACGTGTAAAACCACGCCATTTTTCTGCCTAATGAAAAAAAACTCAAATTCTTCCATTTAAAAAAAAATTAAGTTTAATTGTGGAGTCAAATAACAAAAAATTAGAACAACTCAGTTGCTCTATTCGTGTATTGTCAAAATATTAGAGTTTCTGCCTGTTTTTACTCCATTTAATTTTCATCAAATTTCCGCTGGTGGGCATTCTTCGGGGACTCATAGTTATTTTCAAGCCACGCGAAGAGCGTTGAAAATTTCATACTTTTAATTCGAAAAACTGTAGTAAATTGACATTTATCTAATATTGTCCTTTTATTTTTGCGTTGTGTTGAAAAATCGCTACGCACGCTACCAGACAATATATCCAAAATATATTTTTTTTAAATGCTTGTAAACAATATTAAAACTATTAAATCTTTTTAAATCATGCTCATCAGATGCATTTTTTTGAAGAATAAAACAAAAAATGGTCTTAAGGGGGGTGTCATTATTTTTTTTGTACTTGAAAGCGTTTACAGAATATAATTATTTTTCACGTTTTTTGTCTGTCAGGTACATTTATTTTTCAATTAATTTCGAAGTTTATGTGCTTCTGGGAGCAAACAAATTAAAAAAAAAAAATTAAAATTAAAAATACGGATCACCCTAGGGTTCCTAACACGGCTATTTTGCCAAAATATCTGCTTATAATTTATTTTAATTAAATTTTAAATTAAATTTAAACGATTTGTTATCGAAAATGTCCAATGGTCACACTGTGACGCCATCAGTTGAATTGTTAAACATGAAACACGATCAGCCATCAGCTGAGGATAAGGTGCTACGTGCAGCTAACAAGTAACAAGTGATGCTGTTACCACATTTTGAGTTATTATACTGCAAATTTGGTGGCAACTTCTTGCAGACAAATTTTCGTTTTCATTTTCATTTTCATTCTCATTCTTATTTACATTTTCATTTTCATTATTGGTTTTCGCTTTTTATATTATTTATGAAGCATTCGTCTAAGAGAAGACAAAAACATAAACACAATCCTACCTCAACTTTCATATGTGGGATTGTGGGGTACCCACCCCCCACCCCCCCTTCTGTTGGTACCCCTATATAAACCCAAGTCGAAGAGTATATCTGATAGTGTTGCAAGTTGCATACTTGTGGAGCGATTTTTATTTTCCTTTTTAAATGCATTCGGAATTGGAATCTGCATCTGGATTTGACCATCTGTATTTTGTTGTTGGCAGTAAGTAGCTGACTTGTTGTTTTTCTTTTTTTTATAAAGGTACAAATACATTTTTTTGTTACTCCTATACTAGATCTTATGCAGCAAAAAGAGGTCAGATGTTTTGTGTGTTACTTGAGTATTTGTCTTGGTTTTTCTTTGTTCATTAAATACGAGTTAAAGATAAATAATTGTGCCTTAGAAACAAAAACACTATTGTGGTGCGGCAAACCAGATATACCACCACTTTTAAGTTATTAATGTAGGTATGTAGTTTAATATACGATTAGTTGTCATTATTATACATAATATATATTTTAATTACTTAATTATAAAAGCTACCAACATAAGATTTACACTTTGTAATTAATTTGAATATATGGCTCACAGCCTAATTTAAGAAAAATAGATCCAAGGCTTAAATCTTGATTTATGTTATGTTTTGTATAATCTTACCTACCTACTATATATGTATATATATTTTTTTTTAATTTCAAATCAAAGAAACCTTAAATTTAATATAAAACCTTGTACAGGTGAATTTTTTAATTAAATTGATTTATTTAAGAAAAAGAATAAAATTATAAATAAAAATAAAAATATTTAAGGACAGACAAATAATAACAAAAAATAAATAATAGTGACAAAAATAATAACGGACTGATAATTGGATTTCAAGGCTTATATATGCATACCTATAGTTTACATTGTATTACAGCGTAGACTTTAGATAGCTCACAAGAAATATTCGAGTGCCGATAAATTGCACGATCTCTGTTGAAAGTTCTTTGGTTCTTGATAGAACCAGGAAAGATCTGTGAATTTTTTTATGGACCAATGAAAGCCGCAACCACTTATCGATGACACCGTAAATACTCCATTTATGTCAAATCGAAAAAAATATTGGAATCATTTATTTTCCATTAATTCAAAAGATTTTTTGAGAATTAGTGCGAATGCAAATATCGTTTGCAAAAGAATACATGAATTCCCAAAAGACTGCATTCAATTGATTGTTGTAAAATGAAAGGGGAAAAATTATTGCAATCTTTTTGATTGAAATTAATTTGAAGTCTCAAAGTGAACTCAATGAATGCAATTTTTAGTTGCGATATATATGTAGGTACTACATATATGTATGTATGTATGTATGTATGTATGTATGTATGTATGTATGTATGTATGTATGTATGTGTGTATGTATGTATGTATGTATGTATGTATGTATGTATGTATGTATGTATGTATGTATGTATGTATGTATGTATGTATGTATGTATGTATGTATGTATATATGTATGCATGTACTGTACATATATGGCAAGTTATGCATTCGTAAAAAAAAATCGAACTCGAGATTTTAATCAAAGTTGACATTACGATGATAGCGAAATAAAATAAATATGAAAATTTAATTTTTCTCAACACAACTTTAAAAAAAAAAAGGTTTTAAATGGTACCTGCCATATATAACAATTTTTTTGATTTTCGATTTTCTCAAAAATGGTTCAACTGATTTTTTAAACAAACACAAACAAAAACATACATGCCAGTAAGACCTAGGGTGTTATTAATTAGACAATGTTAGAAGGATAGGATAGATTTTTTTTGATCAGTTAGAGAATGTTAACAGTAATTTTAAAAATATTGTTTACCAAAATTTTCCAATTTTTTTTTGGATCCAAATTTTTGTTTTTGAGAACTAATAACTCGAAAACGACTTGGTCGATTTTTGTTAAACTTAGCACGCAGCAGTTTTTCGACGTTATCTAACAGGTTTTAAATAAAAAATTTTCTTATAGCCAAAAATAACGGTAACTCCCATACAAATGCTTAAAAACCGGCACTGAAAATCCCATTTTTCTCAAAAACGGCTCTTGCGATTTTGATTAAAATTTTTGTGTGAACTAATATCAGAATTATCGAATATATTATTGAGAAAAAAAACTTTATTTACCGTTTAAAAATTATACTTCTCAAAGATCCATTTTTTGGGGTTTCGACTATCTCATTATCTGTTGAACCAATTTAAATGAAATTTTGTACACAAAAGCTACAAATAAATTTTAATAATATTGCATGTCAAAATTTTTAAGAAAACAAATTGTGGATTTAAAAAAAAATTTAAAATTTCAAATTTTAAATTCGATATTTCGAAAATTGCTCGAAGATTGTTTTTTCAAAATTAATTTTTAAACTCCGCATAAATAAGTAATACAAATTTGCGTACTATTTTTTTTTCTTAAAAATATATTCAAAATTCTATATATAAAAAAATTATTTTTAAAAAAACCGCTCCAACGAATATAGGCTCCAATAACTAATAAATTTCTTTCATCAGATGCAAAGTTTTTTTTTAAATTATTAAGACTTTAAAATCACAGTGTGATCGCACATAAGAGCAAGTTAGTGCGACCGAGTCGTGCATCCTCTTCCTAACGAATTTTAATATCTGTTCTTTTCATAAAAAAAATCATTGGATTTGTTTAAAAAATGCTCCTTTTTAACGTGAATTGTCGTTTAAGATTGAAAAAAAAAATATAAAAAAATTAAAAGTACACCAACTTTAAGGAAGTCCAATCTAAATGTTTTGACTTCGGTCTGTTTATTGTCTACATTATTTCCAATAACAACAAACAAACGGATTTTTTTGCCTCATCTAACTTTAGACTGACACTATAGACTTAATCGAATCATTAAGTCACAAAACACTTGAAAACGGTGTTACATATGTCAATTATATCTGCATGTAACAATACAGTACAGGTTACAGATCATTTAATGAGGAATAATAAAAATATATTGAAAGTGGGGAAAATCAGCGTCCATATAGACAACCATTAAATTTTTTCTACTTTCCCAGCTTTGTAATTGTCTAAAAGTATGTAATGACTTATAGATATATTTTCATCTGTGCTCAACACTTTTTTGTTTCGTGAATTCAAATAACAATGCGTTTAACATTGCTGCTTTGTGTGGTGAACTGTCAACTTGAGTGTAGGTGGTTTAAATAAATGATACCAATAAGTAAAAGTCATCTAAATTTTTCGTTTTAATAATTTTCCGGGTGTTATGAAGTGTTCGATGTGGTTTAATGTTTGTTGCGTTTTGTTTGTGGTCGCACTAATTTTGTTTAACATTAATTTGTAAAGTAAATGTTAAATCTTATCACTTATTTTTATACACATTTATCAAAAACAAAGCTTCTCTTAAATGGATTTAAGTGTAAGTGTACACAATAGCCGTGCGGAGATGGCTAATATTGTCTGTAAATTTTCACATTTGATTTCATACAAAAAATAATAGCTTCTTAAAGACTTTTACAAACAAAGACAATTTTTTTGGTATTGTAATCCTTTTCTAAGTTAAATTTTCCTGTGTTTCTAATGCAATTTTCAGGAAGTTTTATCGAAAGTTTAACAAAATCGTAGAAAATAAGCAGTGTATTTAGGTTCAAATTTCACCGCTTATATGTTTTAAGAAAGGTATAATCGTTTCCGATTCCGTATAATTCCGTATCATACACATATGTACATATATCTGATAAATACCCTGACCTTCGGAAGTAAACAATGACTGCATAATTTTTGAATTGTGATACAAAATAAAGATATTTAGAACTTCAATATTCTATGGCACTTGACACTTGGCAATTGGCAAATGATACTTGAAACTTGACAGTTGAGAGTTGGCAACTGACATTTAAAACTTTACAGGCTCTTCCGGGCATTAGTCCGAAAGCTATCAAAACTATCATTTTCTACCATATTTAGTCCAAACCTGTTCGCGTACTGTATTTTGTCTCGTTTCAAGCATTCATTTAACTTTATATCTAGTGTTTTCAACGACACTGTTTTTTTTTTTCAGACCAAAAATAATGGTACCAACCGTTAAAGTTCTTAACAATTAATAAAAATATTATTTTTCTCAAAAACTTTCCCAAAAAGTTTAAAAAAAAAATATCTATTTTCGACAGCAGTGGCTTGATCGATTTTTGTTAAACTTTGCATCCAGCAGTTTTTAATATTATCTAGCAGATTTTAAACAAAAAATATTCTTATAAATAAAACTAACGTAATCTACTATACAAGTGTTTAAAAACCGTTAAGGAAAATCTTATTATTCTCGATTTTGATTAATTTTGTTTGAGCTAATATTATTGGAAAAAAAATATTTTACATTAATTCATTACTACGATACCTTTCTGTCATAGAATTATTTATTCTTTTTGGTTGTTGGTTATTTCATTGTATGTGCAACTGATTTTAATGAAACACATGAGCTTCTACTAAATAATATTGCATATATTGCAAAAAAAAAAAACAAATTTTGGGTTTAAAAAAAATCAAAATTAATTTTTGAGAATTCAAAATTGGAAAGATGATTTTTTTTAAATTAATTATTTAACTTTGCATTTATAAATACTAAAAAATTGTGTACCAATTATTTTATTTTTTAAAAATGATTAAACAAATTTATATATATAAACAAATTTTATATGTACATGAAAAAAGATTTATAAAAGAAATCATATGGTGTACTGTACTGTACATAGCATTGGAGTCAAAACAATTTCAGAAGTTATTTAATCAATTTATTCGCAATTATATTGATTTTTAATATTTTTCAGTTTAAACTGAAAGTTCCACGCACGCAATTGTATGTAAAACTAGTTGCTATACTATTCATTTTTATATATTACCTTAAACTTAACTAAGTTTTTGGTAGGCATAAAATAAAGACTCGCATAACTAATTTATTTTTTTTTGGAAATAGATTAATATATCTAAACTATTAAGACTTTAAGATCATAGTTTGATCGTAAATAATAGCAAGTTCGTGTGACCCAGTCGTGCATCTTATTCTAATTCTGTTCTGCTTTAGTTATGATTCTTAATCGAAACAAATTACGTGATGTTCCTGTTTAGTGTCTATTTTATATTTCTTAATACATACTTATATGCAAATTTTAATTTGTTTATTATCAAATTTAATAAACAATATAAAGTTGTGATAGAAATTTAAATGTTGTGCTTTGTTTACTTTTTTTTGCCTTTGTTTACTATTTGTTGGAGTTTAAGTATTTAAGGTTCAAGGCGTTCGTGTTATTTCAGATACATAGTTTCACTTCTTAATGATAGAATAGAATGTGATCCCAACTGCTCGAAACTTGACAGATTCCCATTCTTAGTACTAGCCTAACATTCTGCACATGACTAGATGGAATTGGTCTATCAGACAAAGAGATAGAAGGCCTTCGCCCATCTGCTAAAGAATACAGGGTGAATAGATAAGGGTTCAGTATCAAGCTAGTTGAAGTGAATATCCAACATGCAAAGGCTGTCTTCCATTTGTACAAACAACGCACGGTAGAGAGAAGGACACCTTGCAAACATAACAGAGAAGACTTTTAGATGGCTAAGATGATATGTAGAATAGATAAGCCGATTTTTAACTTTAACCTTTTAATCTTCTAGCCTGTTTCTATCCTTCGAAGTAGCATTGGTCTTCGGTGTATATAGATTTCAAAGCATTTATTTCGAAACCAGCCACATCTAGTAATAAATTTTTTATTAAAAACCTGACCTATAATCGTAACGTCCGAATTATAAATAGAACAATAACAAACTATTAATACGATTGATAGGAATATAAAAATCTATTTGTTATTTTTATTTAAAAAAAAATATTTGATCGTTATTCACAAATCTATTTCCATACAAATAAAAATGTTTTTATTCTATAGAAATCTTATAGATAGAATTTCTTTGTTTAATCATTATCTTTGCATCATAATATTGGTATGCAAATCTTCTGGTTGAACAAGTTTAAATTCAAAATCTAGCGCCATATTTTTATTTTATTTCTTCAGGTTAAAACATTCAACATTCAAGGAACCAGCTCTATAAAAACATTCAATTGAAACCATTAACTAAAACTGCATTCGTTAGATTTAAAAAAAAAACCAAGCTTAATTCAACTATAGTAGGTTAGGTATACCTACGCTGCGCTGTGGTGCATACTGCATATACAATAACTTTTGGTTAACTTTTTCTTGCTCAAACAATCAGCAATTTATACATATGGATTTAACTGTTAACAGTGAAGCTTTAAATATGCAAAAACTGTTATAATTTAAATTTAAATAAATGTAAAAAAGTAAATTGAAATAACTCTTTCATAAAATATTTCAATAATTAAAAAATTGTTCAAAGTAGGTACTTTTATTTATTTTTAACTTTAAAAACATTTTTAAAATAAAATGGCCCAAAATTTCAGATGATTAATTGTGACTAGTAAAAATGCTGATTGATTCAAATTGTCAAACAAGTGTGATCAAGTAACTTCGGTAGCGCAATGCGCAGTTCGACTCTCAATAAAGGGAAAAAGTTTTTCAAGTAAAATTGGACGAATATACTAAAAGTAGTGATCGGCGGCAAGGCGGCGCGTGGCAGTCGTGAAATATGTAGCTATAACTCCAACTTACAAATCTTGGTGGTAGCTCACCCTAGTGTTATTGTTTCATTCTAAACCTTCAAGATTAAGTACGAAGTTAAAGCATTTTTTGTATAATGCTAGATGAAAAACAAGATTTTCCAAATTTTAAACGAGTTAGCATCATTCTTCCTTTTTAACATTTTTTAAAGTTATAATCACCGAATGTCTATTTTTAATTTTTATTATCATACTAACTGTAAGTGTCACTTTGAAAATTACAATTATGAAAATGATATGTTTGTTAGTTTTTTTAGCCGTTTTTCAGCAGAAGTTAATTAAGAGAATAGTTTAGGCACTAGGCCACCTGTGAGATATATTCTCGCAATTACATACAAATAATTTAATATCAAATAATTATGTAAACGCGCCTAATAAATTGAACGACTTAATGTCACATGCCAAAATAAATATGTAAAACCTGTCAAACTCTGAAAGAAGGAGAAAATATTCTCAGAGAGGGAAAACTTTGCATAAAGTTAACGGACTGAACAACTTTTTGTATTAAATGTCACTTTTTTGTACAAGACGGTCAAACGGTGACATATCACTTTGAATCTTGTAATTTTAAAATTTTAAAATTTGGTCAAACTATAGAACTACCGATTAGAACACGTTGAGTTCGCCTGTAGGTGATTTAAAAATAAGATGGTGAATACCGAAATGATTTTTGTTTTAATATTCTTAGTCGGCGTCAAGTGACAGACACTAACAGCTTTGAGTTAACAATAACGAATTTTAGAGAATTTGTGACAGTTTGTGCAATTTTGCAAGAAATTTCACGTTACCATACAGAGCTAATATTTAACAAAAAAATGCAGTTTTTGAACAAATTATTACCTATTTAAAATTATAATTAGTCAATTCAGGAGGAAATTCCAATTCGTTTGACATCTCATTTGTCAAAATCGGTTTATTATGAGAGTCGGAAAATGGAGCCACTCTAAAGAAATAATATATTTGATAGAGCCAATAGTCTCCGCAGCTAGGCTCTATAAATAATTTATATTACCCTGTAATTTAAATTATTTGTTAATAAATAATAATAATAATAAATATATTTGATATGATAATGATGATATGTAATAATTATAAAATGTTTAAAATTAAGAACTTTAAAGTTAATAAATTGTTAAGTAGTATCATGCTACTACCTTAACATCAAACCGTTTAAAATTTTGCACCAATTTTTTAAGTTTGAACGCACTGTGTGCTCTCGTCGCTCCTGTACGTGACATCATTTATAAATTTAAATTTAAAAAAAAATCACAATTTCTGCCACAATCATAGGAAAATACCTAAATTTATCAAAATCAACTTAAGCACATTTTTGTATTATTATTTGTGATGCATGCTACAAAATCGTTATGTGACGTTGATAGCCGTATCTATTTACAAAAATATATAAACAAATTTAGAGAAACCTAAGAAGTAACGACGATATAATTTTTTTTTTAAACTTAAGTCTATCGGTGTTAACCGTGTTTCTTAATCCAACAAATAAAATTATACAATTTCAAAAATATGGGGGCGAAATTATTGGAAGTCCTCGGCTTTATTGTAAAATATTTCCTTAAATTTCAACAAATTCCCATATCAATTCGGCATAATATTATTATTGTTATTTTATTTGCCTTTTGTTATAAGTTGTAATCTAATACCGTTTTGAAATTATAATAAATGGTTGGTATTTTGAATTTTTTTTTTCTTTCTACGCCCCAAAGATGTGCCATTGAATTATTTATTAGCTTATTCGCATGAATACCATTATTGATTTCGGCCACCTAACTCTGACACGACACACCCAATTAGCCGCCGGCTGCTGCGACTGGACAGCAAAGCAAGCAAGGGAGAAAGAGTGTAAATTTTTGTTTACCACGAGACATTTCTTGGTTTATTAGATTCACATTGAAAAGCAAAAACACTTATAGACAATCGTTGGGTGAAATCGAAAGGGAAGCAGGAACCAAAACATCACATATAAATGGCTTTAGTTATGTAAGAATTTAATGATTACTTTTTAAAAGTTTAAATAAAAAGGCAAAGAGAAGATGAAGTTTATTCATAAAAATCTATGAAGTAAAATAAAAAGTGAATTGTAATGTACTTTGTACAACTAATTGGAGAGAAAGATATTTTGCTTTCATCAAATAGCATTTTGAATATTGATTTCTTTGAAGTGAAGACAATTAATTGAAATCAAATTAGATTTAAAATGAAAACAAATATTAGCAGGTAGGTACACTGGACTGGACATTAAATGCAATGACATTGACTGTTTGCCTTTAACTGAATTTGAGTACGTGGTGATTATTATCCGTAAATTTCAATTAATTGAAAATTAAAAGTAATTAGCTTTGGTTTTAGTCGAAATGATTGCCCATCAACTCAAGACATACATATGTATGTAAGTGGTGAATCTAAAATTAGGCGGTGATGACCACTCAGTATGACGGTCGGCAGAACACGATTAAATTTAATTAACTTGCGGTCTTCAAGGTGGAAAGAAGCTTACACCATGATTAAGTATCTATGAGCCTACCTCTATATTATAAGAATGCTCAATGGACAATAAACAAGCTGAGAAGTTAATAACTGTTGCACATAAGACCACTATAAACAGTAGAAATAAAACAATTTGTAAAAGACCTTTGTTTCGGAGTTATTAAGTTTTCTTTAAAAATATGGCCTTTAGCTTTGTTTATATGATTTATTTCCAAACAAATAATGGTCAATGGTGGAAATTTCGAGGCTTTCTTTATGTTGGTTGGCGAGAAAAGTTTGTGTAAAAGAAACACTTATAAATAATATTATCCAAGAAATTTTGAAAATTCAAGAGTAAATCTACAATAAGACGGTGAACGTAAACTGATCAACGTGTTAAATCCTTGACGTCACTAAAAATATTCATGTCGATTATGGAATCCGCAATGCTGGATCCGCAGTGATTCGCAGTACAGGCGTCTCTTTTTTCTTTACTCATTTGTCGTAAAAAGAAACGAGAACACTATACTGTGAATTACTGCGGATCCAGTATTGCGGATTCCATAGTCGGCATGATTATCAATAAACTGTCAACGTAGACTGTGTCAACTCAGTACCAACTCAGCAATTTTGTTTACACGACAACAATAACAAAAAATGTTAACATGCAACTTTTATTGAATGCATCTTAATTGCATGCAATATTTACCGCAAGCTTTTACTGCACGAAACTTTTATTGTATGCAACTTTTATTGCATTCAACATTTATTACATGTAACTGCATGCAACTTCATGCAACTTTTATGAGCATGCAACTCCATTCAACTTTTATTGCATGGAACTTCAAGCAACATTTATTGCATGCAACTTCATGCAACTTTTGTTGCATGCAACTTCATGCAACTTTTATTGCATGCAACTTCTTGCAACTTTTGTTGCATGCAACTTTTATCGCATGCAATTGCATGCAACTTTTATTGCATGCAACTTTTATCGCATGCAATTGCATGCAACTTCGTGCAACTTTTATTGCATGCAACTTCATGCAACTTTTGTTGCCTGCAACTTCATGCAACATTTATTGCATGCAACTTCATGCAACTTTTATTGCATGTAACGTCATGCAACTTCAGCAACTTTTACTGTATGCAACTTCATGCTACTTTTATCGCATGTAATTGCATGCAACTTCGTGCAACTTTTATTGCATGCAACTTCATGCAACTTTTATTGCATGCAACTTCATGCAACTTTTATTGCATGCAACTTCACGCAACTTTTATTGCATGCAACTTCCTGCAACTTTTATTTCATGCAACTTTGATTGCATGCAATTGCATGCAACTTCGTGCAACTTTTGTTGCATTCAACTTTTATTGCACGCAATTGCATGCAACTTCGTTCAACTTTTGTTGCATGCAACTTTTATTGCACGCAATTGCATGCAACTTCGTGCAACTTTTATTGCATGCAACTTCATGCAACTTTTATTGCATGCAACTTAATGCAACTTTTGTTGCATGCAACTTCCTGCAACTTCATGAGACTTTTGTTGAATGCAACTTTTATTGCATGCAACTTCCTGCAACTTCAGCAACTTTTACTGTATGCAACTTCATGCAACTTTTATTGCATGCAACTTCATGCAACTTTTATTGCATGCAACTTCACGCAACTTTTATTGCATGCAACTTCCTGCAACTTTTATTTCATGCAACTTCATGCAACTTTTATTGCATGCAATTGCATGCAACTTCGTGCAACATTTATTGCATGCAACTTCATGCAACTTTTATTGCATGCAACTTCATGCAACTTTTATCGCATGCAAGTGCATGCAACTTCGTGCAACTTGTATTGCATGCAACTTTATGCAACTTCATGAAACTTTTGTTGCATGCAACTTTTATTGCTTGCAACTAAATGCAACTTAATAGCTTTTTACTGCACGAAACTTTTATTGTATGAAACTTTTTTTGCATTCAACATTTATTACATGCAACTTAATGCAACTTTTATTGCATGCAACTTCATGCAACTTTTATTGCATGCAACTTAATGCAACTTTTCTTGCATTCAACCTCCTGCAACTTCATGAAACTTTTGTTGAATGCAACTTTTATTGCATGCAACTTCATGCAATTTTTGTTACATGTAACTTAATGCAACTTTTATTGCATGCAACTTCATGCAACTTCCTGAAACTGTTATTGCAAGTTCATGCAACTTTTATTGCCTGCAAATTCGTGCAACTTTTATTGCATGCAACTTTTATCGCATGCAATTGCATGCAACTTCGTGCAACTTTTATTGCATGCAACTTTTATTGCATTCAACTTCAGCAACTTTTACTGTATGCAACTTCATGCAACTTTTATCGCATCCAATTGCATGCAACTTCGTGCAACTTTAATTGCATGCAACTTCATGCAACTTTTGTTGCATGCAACTTATATTGCAGGCAATTGCATGCAACTTCGTGCAACTTTTATTGCATGCAACTTCAGGGAACTTTTATTGCATGCAACTTCGGCACTTTTTACTGTATGCAACTTCATGCAACTTTTATCGCATGCAATTGCATGCAACTTCATGCAACTTTTATTGCATGCATCTTCATGCAACTTTTATTGCATGCAACTTCATGCAACTTTTATTGCATGCAATTTCATGCAACTTTTATTGCATGCAACTTCATGAAACTTTTGTTGCATGCAACCTCCTGCAACTTCATGAATTTTTTGTTGAATGCAACTTTTATTACATGCAATTGCATGCAACTTTTATTGCATGCAACTTAATGCAAGTTTTATTGCATGCAATTTCATGCAACTTTTATTGCATGCAACTTCAGCAACTTCTACTGTATGCAACTTCATGCAACTTTTATCGCATGCAATTGCATGCAACTTTTATTGCATGCATCTTCATGCAACTTTTATTGCATGCAACTTCATGCAACTTTTATTGCATGCAATTTCATGCAACTTTTATTGCATGCAACTTCATGCAACTTTTATTGCATGCAACTTCATGCAACTTTTGTTGCATGCAACCTCCTGCAACTTCATGAAACTTTTGTTGAATGCAACTTTTATTGCATGCAACTCCGTGCAACTTTTATTGCATGCAACTTCATGCAACTTTTGTTGCATGCAACTTCGTGCAATTTTTTTTGCATGCAACTTCGTGCAACTTTTATTGCATGCAACTTCGTGCAACTTGCTGCAACTTTTATTGCATGCAACTTCATGCAACTTTTATTGAATGCAACTTCCTACAACTTTTATTGCATGCAACTTCATGGAACTTTTATTGTATGCAATTTCATGCAACTTTTATTGCATGCAACTTCATGCAACTTTTGTTGCATGCAACTTTTATTGCATGCCATTGCATGCAACTTCGTGCAAGTTTTATTGCATGCAACTTCCTGCAATTTTTATTGCATGCAACTTTTATGGCATGCAACTTCATGCAACTTTTGTTGCATGCAACTTCCTGCAACTTCATGAGACTTTTGTTGAATGCAACTTTTATTGCATGCAAATTCATGCAACTTTTATCGCATTCAACTGCATGCAACTTTTATTGCATGCAACTTCAGGGAACTTTTATTGCATGCAACTTCAGCAACTTTTACTGTATGCAACTTCATGCAACTTTTATCGCATGCAATTGCAAGAATCTTCATGCAACTTTTATTGCATGCATCTTCATGCAACTTTTATTGCATGCAACTTCATGCAATTTTTATTGCGTGCAATTTCATACAACTCCGTGCAACTTTTATTGCATGCAACTTCATGCAACTTTTGTTGCATGCAACTTCGTGCAACTTTTATTGCATGCAATTTCATGCAACTTTTATTGCATGCAACTCCGTGCAACTTTTATTGCATGCAATTGCATGTAACTCCGTGCAAATTTTATTGCATGCAATTGCATGCAACTTCGTGCAACTTTTATTGCATGCAACTTCAGCAACTTTTACTGTATGCAACTTTTATCGCATCCAATTGCATGCAACTTCGTGCAACTTTTATTGCATGCAACTTCATGCAACTTTTATTGCATTCAACTTCGTGCAATTTTTATTGCATGCAAATTCATGCAACTTTTATCGCATGCAATTGCATGCAACTTCATGCAACTTTTATTGCATGCAACTTAAGGGAACTTTTATTGCATGCAACCTCTTGCAACTTCATGAAACTTTTGTTGGATGCAACTTTTATTGCATGCAATTGCATGCAACTCCGTGCAACTTTTATTGCATGCAACTTCATGCAACTTTTGTTGCATGCAACTTCATGCAACTTTTATTGCATGCAATTTCATGCAACTTTTATTGCATGCAACTTCATGCAACTTTTATTGCATGCAACTTCATGCAACTTTTATTGCATGCAACTTCATGCAACTTTTATTGCATGCAACTTCATGCAACTTTTATTGCATGCAACTTCATGCAACTTTTATTGCATGCAACTTCATGCAACTTTTATTGCATGCAACTTCATGCAACTTTTATTGCATGCAATTTCATGCAACTTTTATTGCATGCAACTTCATGCAACTTTTATTGCATGCAACTTCGTGCAACTTTTATTGCATGCAACTTCATGCAACTTTTATTGCATGCAACTTCATGCAACTTTTATTGCATGCAACTTCCTGCAACTTTTATTGCATGCAACTTCATGCAACTTTTGTTGCATGCAACTTCATGCAACTTTTATTGCATGCAACTTCATGCAACTTTTATTGCATGCAACTTCATGCAACTTTTATTGCATGCAACTTCATGCAACTTTTATTGCATGCAACTTCATGCAACTTTTATTGCATGCAACTTCGTGCAACTTTTATTGCATGCAACTTCATGCAACTTTTATTGCATGCAACTTCATGCAACTTTTATTGCATGCAACTTCATGCAACTTTTGTTGAATGCAACCTCCTGCAACTTCATGAAACTTTTGTTGCATGCAACCTCTTGCAACTTCGTGAAACTTTTGTTGGATGCAACTTTTATTGCATGCAATTGCATGCAACTCCGTGCAACTTTTACTGCATGCAACTTCATCCAACTTTTGTTGCATGCAACTTCATGCAACTTTTATTGCATGCAATTTCATGCAACTTTTATTGCATGCAACTTCATGCAACTTTTATTGCATGCAACTTCGTGCAACTTTTATTGCATGCAACTTCATGCAACTTTTATTGCATGCAACTTCATGCAACTATTATTGCATGCATCTTCATGCAACTTTTATTGCATGCAACTTCATGCAACTTTTATTGCATGCAATTTCATGCAACTTTTATTGCATGCAACTTCATGCAACTTTTATTGCATGCAACTTCGTGCAACTTTTATTGCATGCAACTTCATGCAACTTTTATTGCATGCAACTTCATGCAACTTTTATTGCATGCAACTTCCTGCAACTTTTATTGCATGCAACTTCATGCAACTTTTATTGCATGTAGTTCTTAAATCATGCAACTCGCTCTTTTTGCAAAAATATCGTAGCAAGGTGAATGGGTTCGCTAATGTTACGGCAAGTTCGTTTCAAAGTAAACGATTTTCATCTTAATCTTTCAGCTAACATAAGTCATGATCTGTAAATCTAAAGCCATTGGTTCAATTCCATCAATTGGTAATTAGTGAAAAAAAACTAAAATTATGTTTTTTAATGTTCTTGGTAGGATGTTGACTTTGAAATTTTTTTCTTTTATTATGCCAACCACAATTAAAATAAATTCATCAAGTATATATATTCGTAACTCGGTTAAAAAACTCCCAAACATTTTATGAGTCCCGCTCCGATAATTGTTTTAAAATTGAAAGTGTCTTTTTAATTCTTTTTAATTCATTGATATAAATACATACATACATCTTATTTGTCGAAATAACAAAGTCCGATATTTTCTATATCTAACCTACACTTAAATATAAATGTGTTTTCTTGAAGCAAAAACAAAAAAAAAAATAACATTATATAACTTATTTCATTTAACTGAAGCTTTTAATTTATAATATTTGTTTTCAAATATTTTGATTTCAGAAAAAAAAATTGCCTTAAAGAAGGCAATAAATATAAAAAAGGTGTTCGTCTTTAGGTAGGTACATCATAAAGGTACTCTGTATAGTTTTGAACAAAACGCTTGCTGTAGTTCAAATAAAATGTCACATACATTTAGGCAATTATTATACCTTTCTCATCGAAGTTCGTTCATTTTTCGAAAAAGATTTTTTTTGATCTTTTAACGACGTTTTATAACAAAGATAAGTAATTATTTAAATTCCAATATAAAGCTTATGACCCAAATAATATTTCTATCCAACAAAAGTTTTGATTTCGGCCCAACCTTTTACATGCAATAACTTTTAAGACTTCAATTAAGATCAATGGAAAGGTAGTTCAATCTTTGAAATAATAAAAGTAATTTTATGCGGAATCTTGAAAAAATGGTGAAAATGAAAATTTGTTTTTGCTTAATATAATAATTGAGTCATAAACTTCATTATACAATATACATATACATAAACATTAATTTTGTTTTCTAAACTCCTCAAAATTAACAATTAAAATTTTCAATGGTCCCTTTCAATGAAAGCTATAACCAAAGATTATGAATTATAAAGATTGGAAAGCTCGGCTGTCATTCTGGTTTACCTACAAGTTGGGGGACGGTGGTGAGTTCATATTATTATGCACTAGTGTCCATGTTTCAACGTACACTAGTGCAAAAATATGAATTCACCACTGCATAAATTGTTGTTGCTATTCACATCTATTCATCGACACGAGATGAAATTACAAAAACAACAATGTAAACAAATGGGGTTTGGAGGGTGGGACGTACGAAAGATTCCTATCTTTATAATTTATAAACTCTGGCTATAACTCATACCTAACGTATACGTATTTGACATTTGACCATGACTAAACTTTACAGAAATATAACTGAACCCTATTGAATCCCAAAAAGAGATACATTTAAGCACACCATCCATCATACACGATTTAACTTAGTTGTCAACTCAGTCAGTTGTTGATCAAATCAATCCCAACACCCTTATGATTTTTGATTAATTTGGCGGTTAAATATTGGGTTGAAGAAAACCATAAGATTTTGAATTTGTTCAAATTGATTTACAAGTCTTTCAATTAAACTGTGTATAGTTAAGTCAATTGATTTACTGTCAAAGTAAACATTTTTTACCTCAATGCCAGATTTACAAGGGGTCGATGTTTAGCTCCACTTCACTGCAAACCTGATTTAACTAATTTTTTTTTTCTTTTCTTTTTTTTTTTGCTGAGCCATTCTTTCAACCAAATTGTCTTTTTTTTATTTGTATTTTTTCATACGATTATCTAGAAAATCGGCAACACTTGAACACCAGATAATCTGGAAGAACTGAAAAGTAATGAGACTTAAAATTATACGCTAAGTTCTTTTAAACGATAAACAATCGTTTTTATTTGAAGAAATTAGTAGGTACCTAAATGTTCTAGTTCAAATTTCTTCCTATGTTATCGATCGGGGAAACTTCGATTACGAACATTAACAAATTAAGCTTAGTAAACTTTTATCTGTGCGTGAGCCGTGAGGTATGAGGTTGTTACTTGTGTTATGACAAGTGATGACATCATTCTCTTGGACATAAAGTACGTATATTATCTAGAGAACCGACTTAAGTGGAGAGCTGTGAGTTCACTGATAGGGGATGGGGCACGAACCAAAACTACTTAAAAAAATAGTAGCCACGCTCAGTCAGCCTTCATCGATGTAAATTATAATAAATATAATTTTTTATTGCGCACAGAAAAATTGCTAAAAATGATGCTAAATCTACCCTGGCGTCATTCGACTCAAGATCTCCACCAAAGATCGAATGTTGAGTTGATTTCTGAATGAATTCAAAAACTCAATAGTAACTTTGTTTATAGCTGTGATAGTTCTGATAACCCACTCATTAACCAAATACATGTATAAAATCCGTGATAAATATCTTTTCGTTTGTTACACAATTTATATGATTATCATATATTTTTTAATTATTAATTTATTTACTTATATTGTACTGCTGTATTTATTTACTTATTTATATATTTAATTATTTATTTACTCATTTATGTATTATTTGTTTGTTTGTATATTTATTTATTTAATTATTTATTTATTTCTTTATTTATTTTTTTTTTTATTTATTTATTTATTTGTTTATTTATTTATTTGTTTTTTTATTTATTTATTTATTTATTTATTTATTTATTTATTTATTTATTTATTTATTTATTTATTTATTTATTTATTTATTTATTTATTCATTCATTTATCTATTTACTTATGCCTTTATTTATTTAGTTGTTTGTTTGTTTATTTGTATATTTATTTTTTTTATTTATTTATTTATTTATTTTTCTTTTTTGCTTATTTATTTATTTTTCTGTTCACTTATTTATTTATTTATTTATTCAAACATTTTTTTTTCACTTACTAACTTATTTATTAAATTACTAACAATTACTGATTATTCATGTGTATGCTTTCTAGTCACTTTATCTTTTATTTCTTTTCATTACATTAATTCAAATTGAAGGTTTTTAAATGCATTTTCCTTCAGGAAAACAATATTACCAAAATGTATAATTTTTAATAGTATTACGATAATGTTTCAGATGTAAGATAAGTAAAATCGTATCTCTGAATTGTAAAATGTGCGGTTACATTACCTTTGAAATTGTTTTGCAAAATAAAATACATCTACATATCTATAATTTTTTATTGCTGCTGGCACATAAGTCCATCATTCACATGGACTCACGGATAAGAAAAAAAGAGAGAAATAAGAGAGATTTCGCTTAAAAAATGTGTGGGTGTTTCAGGTACGACAGTACTGGTATTGGTCGGTTCTCTAGATAATATTACGTACTTTATACTCTGGGTCTCTGAGATACGAAAGTTTTATTTTGGTTCACTAACCTTTTCTCTCTTTAAATATATCAACATAAACAGCATTCGGACTCCGCTACACTTGGAGTAGATAATACATAATATAATTTTACGAAAGAAATAAAATCTGCTCCGGTTTTTCCAAATAGAAAAAATTAACAAGGTTATGCCTGATTTACAATGCGGCGAGACAACGAGACGTTGACGTAACGAGATCTCTTTGCAGTTTTCCTCTCTTAATGACGAACTTAAAAAAATGAACATAATAAAGCGATTCTCGTCGTAACGTTGCGTCTTTTTTTTCAAATTTTCGAACTTCTAACGCGACATCAAGACAAGAAATGCTTTATTATGTATTATTTCGTTGTTTTAAATTTGTCATTAAGAGAGATCATCTGCAAAGGACGTCTCGTTATATCGTCGCATTGTGAATCAGGCATCAGGATTTTTAGGTATATCAAGATAAAAATAGGAGGAAGACTTTATCTTCTTATTATTAATAAATACAAAAAGTTGTTGGTTCTAATTCCATAATATCAAGAACTCAGTGTAGTGATAATAAAATTTTGCAGGTATATTAGACCAAACCCAGACGATTTAAACTTTGAGATTGGGTGTATAACAAAAATGTGAAGACGTAGGTAGATCTACGCGTCATTATACACCAGACACAAAATTCAAAAACCATCAATTTTAATCTCCCTAAATAAAATCACGCTCATGCCTGTACAAACCCATGTACTAGCAAATAATATGTATAATTCCTTGCAAGCAAATTAAATCAAGTTTTTTTTTTTTTGAAAATACATATCTAATACGTAAATTATGGTCATACTGCGAGATTTTACTCCTGGGGTCCGAACCCTGCTACAGATAATTTTTTTTTTTTTGATTCTCCATCATAAATATATTTTTTGTTTCTGTTCTGAGTTTTTTTTTAGTAACAAACTGATGTTAAGTATAATTGGTTGACTTAAATATGACTAAATTCAATAGCGACGAGTTAAGTGCTCCCAGTTGGATGAATGAAGAATTTTTCGTGGAAGTTTTAAAGAAATGTGAACGCACAGACAAGATTTCGGTTGTTTAATTTAAATTGTAAATATTATTTTTATACATTTTTAATAATTCGGTATATGGTTTAGGTTCAAAATGTAAAACTGACGCCAGCATCAGGGAAAGGTGATAATTATGCTAGTTTAATGTTTCGCGCCACGTTGAATTATTTGAATCATAATCAATCAGAAGCACGAGGCCAATCTAAATCGATGATTATCAAAACAATGCCAGAAAAAGAGATATTTAAGGAGTCTTTTATTTTTGAAACAGAAATTGGAATGTATTCAGAAACTATACCGCAATTCGAGCAGGAACTAAGAAAAATCGGTGATGATACTGTTTTGGGAGCAAAGTAAGTTATTTGAGTATCTAATACAAATAAAATTTAAAAATTTCTATTCCAGAGCTTTATATTACTCATTGAAACCTCAAAAAGTCATAATTTTTGAAGATATCGCTGCGAAAGGCTATGGAGTGTTAAGTGATAGAATGGCTAATATGGAAGAAGCTAAATGTGCTTTCCTTAAATTATCTAAGTGGCATGCTGTCAGTTATAAACTTAGTAATGAGGTAGGTTAATTTTAAGTGGATATATAATATGCATATCTTATCATAAGAAAGTTTTCAAAATAAGTTCAAAGATTATTACCATATCTTTTGGACGTGTGTGATAAAGTGAGAGATTTGAGTTGGTTATTAGTAGTTTAAAATTTCTTTTCAAGGATAAGAAAATTAACAATCAGTTTTATAAACGTTGCCACAACTTTGTGATTAAATTTTTTTACAAAATATGTACATAGGTATTATCTTTACAAAAAATCGCTTTCTTGAAATAGCAATATCAGATTGGCATTATGGAGAATTTATGGAGGGCTCTGAGCTAATACTTGCTTGTCTCTGATATATACTTTACGGTTTGTAAACTTTATTACAATTATGATTATAAGCACAAGCGTAACCTCTTTTTTGTATGTGTTAACATCTATGTGACCACAGTACCTACAAATGTGGCCTAGGGTATCGATTTTCATTATTTTTCTACTTAACCAAGCGAGATAGATTTTTTTTATTATTTTTTCCAGTACAGTTACAAGCTATCCTATCACCCAGTACCCGCTTGACGGTGACTTACGGGACACCCTGTACACTGTTGAAGAAATATTTAGTACGCAAAAGTACTAGATTTCAGTTGGATTAATCAATCATAGAAAAAAGTAGCAAACCCACTTTGATTGCAACTGAGTCTTGTTACCAAAAGTCAAAATCAAAATTGAAAACTTCATTGAAGTTGTTCTTTGCGTTCATAGAAAGAATGTTTTTATTCATGAATTAAAAATGGCGCGATTAACTCATTAATAAAAAATTAACTTTTTATCTATGTATGTATATTCATAAATTCGAAAATTGATTGTGATAAAGCATGTGATATACTTTTATTGTACAAAAAATTATTAAAAGATGATTGAAGTACAAGTACAAAATAGATTTTATAAAAAATAAATATTTTTTTTTATAAAATACTACATTTTTTTTTAATGTACTGTTTTTTTTAGTTAATTCGCAATAGTAATATAATCCATGGAAAAAATGTTGGGAACTCTATTCCTACTTTGCCCCAAGACAAAATCTAATTTTTCTTTTCTGTTTAATTTTTAATATTTTAATTTATTTTTTAATTTAATGTTTTATTATTACTTTTTTATTTAATTAAATTATATTCAATAACAATAATTTTAATGTTCATTTTTATTTAAAAAAAAAAAATAACTAAAGCACCAACTAAAACGTTGGTAAAAATATAATGGAATACCTTTTCATTTGATCATTAATACAAAATAGCACAACACCGAAGAGAATAAACTTTACAAATTCTCAAACATTCATATAAAACACGTTGGTCAAAAAAATGTCATTTTTAAACTATCTAAACATGAAGTCTGAGATAATTTTGTGCTCTAAGTCTTTTAGAGACGAAGGTTAAAAAAATGTTTATTTTTTTAAATAATTTATAAAGTGTCTATTATTAAACTATATATGTTTTTATTTTTTAATTTTTTTTTTTATTTAATTAAATTAATTTGTTTTAATACAGATTTAATGTACGATAATGTTTTTTCTTAAATTTATTTTTCCGAAAGTGGTAACTCTGGTCCGGAGAGAAACAATATTGTGTTGTAATGATGATTTTTCTCTTATTTCACTATTTAAATTTCTCTTGATTTCGAATTTTTACGTGTTATCATCAGGAATGCCACTTTGCTGCGATAGCAGTAAATCTACTGCACTTTTCGCAAAAACTAAATCTACTGCCACTAAATTCAATCTACTGCACTATTTTATGTTTAATGAACCTTCTATTGGACAGCTGTCCAAAAAACATGCAAAAAAATAACCGCTGTAAAGAACGTCTGAAGCTGAACGAAGCCAATTCATTGCGAACTTGCCCACATTCTCTTATGACATATGAAATTAGTTGGATGCTTTCATTCATGAAACAAATCTCTGTCTCTGTCTCTGTCTCTGTTTCAATTGTGTTCCCGTTTTCTGCTAAACTAACGGGATTCTGAGAATTTATTTGAATTCGTATTTGTATTGTGTGACTCTGACAATTCCTCATTTTACAAGAATTATTAAAAAAAAAGACATGGATAAATATTTATTGAAAACCAAAAAAAAAAAGAAAAAGAAAACCCTAATTCGATTCAAGAAAATGAATGTACGAGCTATTTATTTTAATGTTTTTTGTTAAATAAAAATCTAGTGCGGAAAGAACCAATCTACTGCGCTCCTCTTTTCTTGAAGTGGCAACGCTGTATCATATGTTATTTTTAAATTTGCATTTTGTATTGTTGCATTTTGTTGATGTTTATAACAGACCATGTAAATTAATAAATATAGTTTATTTTTCCTTATAGGATATTGTACCTTATTATGCAATCTACATGAATAACTATAAGAATATGAATATTGCAAGTTCCGTTTGCTTACTACTAAAGTAAATGTGTAAATAAGAAGTTGTTTTAGCACTTATTGATTCAAAATATCGTTTCGTATTTTGTTAAAATATCTGACCCTTTTTTTACTTTATAACCAGTATACTTATATACACCTACATATTCAACTTTTCAAACTCGATTTATGTCTTATGTTTCATTTCATTTCAGGGTGATAAAAATGTGTCTTCTTATTGTGAAAACTTCTTCACCAAAAAAGGTATCGAAAAAATTCCATTTATGACAACAGGTATAAAATATTTTACAGAAAAACTTGATACAATTACTGAGTTCAAGAAATTCGTGCCACATCTTAAAAGACTTGAGGAAGATCTTTTGAAAAAATGCATAGCTTCTACAAAATCATACAGAGTAGAATCACCTAAGGGTATATTCGTTCTTAATCATGGAGATTTTCATTTCAAAAATGTTATGTTAAAACGAAATAAAAATAAAGAACTTGAAGATGTTATGCTGGTAAGATTCAAATTGTTTTTTTCTCAAAAAATTACTGAGGCAAATTTCTTTTTCAGATCGACTTCCAAATGTGCTCTTTTTCACCTGCAATATTAGATGTTATGTATGGAATGTATATGCTTTTGGATCCTCAATTACGTATAAATAACTTTGATGAAATAATATATTTTTACTGTTCGAATTTTATTGATAACTTAAAGAAGTTGAATTATCAAGGTGAAATTCCAAAAATTTCAGATTTCTATATTGAAATGTATCGCCATCGTCATTGGGGTATGATAATGAATAATGAGTCTTTATTTTTGTCACACTTATTGATTTAATTTTCAGAATTATTTTTAATGACTTCATTTTTACCAATGTGGTATGCCCTGTTGGAAACTGATGTAGAAAGTCTAGATGAAGTTTTAAGTTCAGATGACGAACGGAAGAAATTATATGATATTCCCAATTATTTGAAAGATGTCAAACAAATGTTGCCAAGGATGTTTTACAGAGGATATTTAGAATAATTATATAATAACAAAAATCGATATTATATTCGTAGAAACCATGTAAGGAACTACCAACGAACGCCTTGAAATCAAACCAACATTATGCATTAATTTTTGTAACTCAGATTAAGGGGCTATAGAGGCTAAGGCAAAGTTTTTCTTATAAAATTACTAATAAAAAAGTTTTAAAATTATACTAAACTAATTTATTTTTAAAAAATAGCTTTTAACGGCCTTTAGTCCACAAAAAATTTTTGGCGTTTCGTCCTGGCGATCTCAATTGGACTCATCAGTTGACTAGTGAAGAGCTTGTCAATATACGCAAGTTCAGTTCATCTTACATAGAATTCATGACGAATATCCAGTGTGAATTATACCAACTGATGTATTTCAGTAGTACATATATAGAATTTGGATTATTAAAAAAAAAACCTTCATATTTTATGTTTTGTTTGAATTTTTTGGTTATAAACATTGGAATTTGGAATTTTAGAATGTGACATCATTTATACTTTTTTGTAGACGTTTAAACTGAGTCTAGCCAATATTGGAATACACAGGAGATACCTGAAATTTTCTTAAAATCATCAAAACTCTATTTTCGTTATTTGAATTTTTCGTCAAAGAACTGAAACGCAGTTTTATTACAATCAATTGGAAATAACAAAAAGCCCGTTGACTGTTACGTTGAAGGTCTTGGGTTCATATGCCACATATTAAAAATAAAAACAAACGAAAAGTAATGTTTTTCCTCTTGAGGAATTTATAAATCCTTCATGAGTACACCTTGTAAAAAAAAGTGGTTCTCACCTTAGCCGTTTGGATTCGTCAGAAAGCAGTAGGGTAAACTAAAAACGTGAACCTTACGTGTGATACGTTCCTGTCACACATTACGTTTTAATTGGATATACTCAACAACTTTGATGTTTACACATCTTAACCGGTAGTCCCGGGATTCACATAATTTTTTTTTTCACGAAACCAATACTTGCCTTATAGAGTAAGTAAAAAATGTTGAGGACATTTTTTACATAGATACGTTTAAAAAAAACCGTTCCAACCAGCGAACCTCAGGAGCAAGTTCTTGCGACCCAGTTGTACACTTCATTTAAATTCACATTAATATTTTCCTATAAATTATTTTGTTGTGGTGTATTAAAAAAAGCTCTATTCTCGCTTACAATTATTATTATTTTCTCTCATTTAGATATGTACAATTTGAAATTTACAAACATTTCCAATTAGCTTCAATGATAATATCACATTTAATTATTTTTGTTTTTAGTATTTGAAATATCTACCAGACATCAACGAAGAAGAAACAAAGTATTCAAAAGAGCATTGTCTAAAAAAATTTTTCAAGAGAATCTAGACATAAAAAGAGAACCAATGGGAATTGAATTGGAATAGATATTGGTTCCGGTTGTGGACTTGTGGTGGGTGGCAAATTGGGAATGAATAAGAAAAGAGTAATTTTACTTGCATTAGAACTTAGAAGTGATGATATTTATAATAATAAAAATGTTCAATAACTATAAGTTCGAATATATCAATTCTATAAGTTGATAACCAATCCAGGGATGGAAATGCTTCATAAATAGTGGACATTACAATTTATCACTAATCAGACGGAATATACCTACATACATATACCTATAACAGTGTTTGTGTTTTTTTTAGAATGATTTAAAAATTAAATAAATAAACACCCTGTTTCTTTTTGAAATATTAGGTAGCTGGTTTTATTTTTTGCGTAGTTAAATTTAAATTTAAAAATCGCAGTTCTCGGTAAATTCAAACATGTATTAATTATAGAACTACATATTTTGAACTCAAGATAGGTTATTCAGATTTTAAAACATTTTTTAATTAAAAATATATACATAATATAAATATAAATATATTACATAAAAAATTACGCGGTGATGGAATTACTAAATAACTAGTTTTACAAATTCTAAATAAATTATAACACTTATTATTCTCATGTAAAAAATTATTTCATTAAAAAAAAAGAGATTAATTACTTATTTTAATTTTGCTATATTCTAAAGATGAGATAGTCAAATTTCGGAAACATTTTTTGTATGAGACGATAGATGAAAGTTTCAATGAAGTTACTAAAAAAAAACATATCAGGCGCAAGCGTCTTGGTGGAGCGTAAGTCATTTCATTAAACATGAACATTTGTTGGGATAGAGCTCAAACAATTAGCATTGCAAACAAAATACTTACTCAACTTCAAAATGCGTGGTAGATTATATACAACAATCAGCTATGCCACCAGTGGTGGAAGGTTCGTCAGCTGGGCCGAAGTCGAACGGAGTAGTTGAGAAACAATTTTTGTTAAAGAGGAAATAACCCGTGAAAATCAATTCTGTTTTTTTTTTTTTTAGGCGGCATAGGTTGGGGAACGAACCCAAGACTTTCTTAGTAACAGTTCTATGCAATTTTACGCCATGGGCTACTACAAGAATTTTTACCGTTATGAAATCAATTTAACAAAGATTCAACTTTCAATTAGGTACCTATATTTTTTCCGTATGTCTTCCTTATCGTTGGTACGCATTTTCGAAAACCGTGTAAGCGAATGTATGAGGTTATATTCCCAAAATATATTTAGTTTCACCAATAACTATAATATGATCCGATAGGCGGCGCTGTAGTTAATTTATTCACAAATTCTTTATTCATAAACCAAAATGATTCATATTCACTACGTATGCGTTGGCTTAGTGCAAAGCTAGATAATCTCTCAATCTATTAATAAATTCTTATTTAAGCTATACAAAATTACGAATCTTGAATCATGACAGTGGGCTTCAGGTCTTTCTTTGTTTTTGTTTTGTAAAAAAATTTAAATTAGACGATGCACGTTTCCTACAAGGTTACGCACATCTTCAGGTTTATTAAAATTGGAAATTTAAATATTATTATTTTTATAATAAATATTTCTCGGGTTCTCTAGATCGGATCATTAAGATTAGGTCTTTAGGAAAAATGACAGAGTACCAATTATTCTTGTTTTTAAAATAAAATTTTAAGTGGTAATACCACTGACACAATAATTAGAAAATGACAATTTTTAACCTCCCAGATTTACCACAAGCTGAGAAAAAAAACTGCCAGACTTTTTAATTTCATATCATAACACTTGTACCTATTAACCCATCTTACTCACATTATAATCTTAAGTCGACTTAGGATACTTTACCTTTTCAGTCGAGAATTATATTCTGAGATTCAGAGATTTATAAAACAAAGTTTTTTGAAAAAGTAGTTTAAAAGATAAACTCTTTAGAGCTTCAATTCCTAAAATATGACTAACATTTACTGTCAAATCAAACCGTTAAAATGACTCGTTTGTTTGAACCTTTATCGTTTAATTTTGGAGAAGCAAAACTTCGCGATGAATTCCTATATTTTTACTTATTGGGTCGAAAATATGGATTTTTTTTAAGTTCTTCATAGCAAATTCTTTCATTGCAAAATCTAGCATGCAATAAGGTAGTCACATAGGTCCTATTCTTTTTATTAATTCAATCAGCGATATGGAATCCCTGATTAAGCATTCGGAACTTTCCACGTAAATGGATGGTATACAAATTATTAGATTTATTTCTTCACCTGCCAATGCTCTGCCATAATTGACTACTGAAAAATTAAAGAAAGATGATATTATTTTTGTACATTGAATTTTGTCTGACGTAACTCACATTCTCTTAGATCGTCAGTACCCCCCAATTCCATCAAGCAAAAAATAAAACAAAATCAGAAATAAAACTTAAACTGAAAAAAAGATGTAAGATATGTCGTATCTATCGGATATCTATGTTAAATTTTAATCAAATAGGGCCGGCGGGGGCTGCGATGGTTATTATTCTTTTTCAAATTTCTCATAACCGAAACATATTAATAAAAAAAAATAGCAATATAATATTAATAACAAATACGAAGTGGACCTAGTCGTATCGTAGTACATTGACAGCCCTGGTAAAAATCATTTAAAAAAAAAGCCACGAATGAGAAATATAAAAGTAGTATTTATTTTTCACTAAAAACAATAATAGTTTTAGTTAAGTTTTTGATTCCTCAACGATCAGACGCATGGTTTTCAGTGTGAAATAGGAATAAAATTTTTTGAAATGAGTAAATACAACGCAGATGAACTAAACGCCCCAAGTTGGATGAATGAAGATTTTTTCGGAGAAGTCTTGAAAAAAATTGAAAATACAAATAATGTCTTGGTGTGTAAATTTGAAATTCATTATGCAGGGTGACAATAAATAAGTTCATAAAAAATTTTCGATAGAAAAAGAATTTGTTATATGAATGCAAATGAAAAAAAAATTTAAGATAAAAATAGTGTTATAAAATATCTTATAAATCATATTGTTGGTGTTTTGGGTGAAGTATTATAAATCTAATTTCAAATTGGCCACACTCAGAACGGATACATAATTTCAAATAATTACTTTAAAATATTTCTGGTTATGGCAGTGTTCCCAGTTTGGTGATTTTACCAACCAAGATATTGAGAAAATATCAATTTGGTGGGTAAAATATTCGAAAAAATTCAAAGTGGGATTTACTGTGGAAAAATATTCTAAACGATTTTTCATGGGGGGGGAAATAATAATATTGTGAATTTCACCCGAAAAAAAATCCTCCTGGAAAATTTGACATTTTACTTTTCGCCTATTGTGAGTTTAACCCGAAATTATACACGTTTAAAAAAATTCCCTTCTTGTAAAAATTAATTTCGGGTGGAATGTAATGCCATTGACAGCCTGCCGAAATGTTCACTTAATTTTAATAGGCGAACGAAATTTCGTTCAGGTGATACTCACAATAGCTTCTAAAATTCCGGGCCCACTTGAAATCGCATCAAGTACATTCTTAGCCTAGGTATCCATTCATATTTCTAACTTTTCGTAAAAGATTTTTGTTTTTTTTTTTGTTGTTGTTTATATTTATAGTGACTAATAATTATGCCAGAAAAAGTATAGTGGTGCCTATAAAATCGATGTTGGCCATTCATGAAATGTGATTAAATTCAGAAAAGTTGTTTTTTTACACAAATTTTAAGTCTTGAGAGTACTATGACCTCTCAACTATGTATCAGTGCGATTGACTTTAATCTTGATTTTGATGGCTTGATTCCACAAACACCAATGGTTGTTCGACATTGTTGGTCGATTTTAAAGGCCATAATCTAAATAAGCGTTATAAAAATTTGCTGTATCTTTGAATGAAACAAACGTTGCGTATAGAAGTGGGACCGAATAACGCCGGATGATCTGCAGGTCATTCTATACACCGATTTAAGCTGTGTATTCGTGCTTCATTCATCATTCCTTTTTGCATTCTCATCAATAATAAATTTGTTTCTATGTAATGTACATAATGTAAATAGCTTTATTACGTGTTACCCTGCAATATCGAATATTCTTAAATTATTATATATTTTTTTTAAAGGTAAAAGAAATAAAATTATCCCCTGCATCGGCTCAAGGTGATCACTATGCCAGTATTATGTTCCGGTGTTCTGTCAGTTATGACACAAACAAATCAAAAGGAAATTCAAAATCATTGATAATCAAAACAATGCCTGAACTGGATGGATACAAAAAGGATATGCTAGAAGAATCGCATATATTTGAAACAGAAATACCGATGTATTCTGAGACGATTCCAAAATTTCAGGCTGAACTAAGGAAGATTGGTGACAATACCGTATTGGGCTTAGAGTAATTTTATTATTTTTTTTTTAATTTGCGTTAAACTGTATTCAAAAAAAAAAACAAATAAATTTTATATACATTCTTACAGAGCATTGTACTATTCACTGGATGAGAGGAAAATAATAATTTTAGAGGATTTATGTCCGAAAGGTTATGAAGTATTGCGAGATCGACAGTGTACTATGGAAGAGGTTAAAGCGGCATATTTAAAACTTGCCAAATGTCATGCTCTGAGCTATAAACTGGCTGCTGAGGTGAGTTATTAAATTTTTTAAATTCATTATTTTATTAAATAATAAAATACCCGATTGTGTTGCACGTAGTTGATCGTTGAAGCGGTTTTTTTAAAAACTATTTTTTATATAATGTATAAAATTTGTTTAAGGTTGAAAAATAAAACAAAAATTTAGTATGTAATCTTTTAGTATTTAATAATATTATACAAATATAATCTAATAATAATAACAATAAGGTAATCTATATTTTTTTTTTAATTCGAGTTTTGTTTTTTATGCTTTATTTTGTAGGCTTATTTTTATACCTCCTTTCTAAATTTCTTTATCGAAATCAGTTAAGCCATTAACGAGAAAGTAAAATAAACTGTTATATTGATAAAATATGCTTTCACCAAAACTATAATACAGATCATAGCTTCTTAAAATAGTAAATACAAAAATTTTAATCAAAATCGTTGGAGTGTATGTTATCGTCAGAATTTTGCTCATTGATAATGGCGCAAAATTTTAAACGATATAGTAAAATGTTAAAGCCATTTTAGTAAGTTGCTAAGTTAAAAAGAAGATTTTGCTAATTTTAACCGATTTTAGCAACTTACTATCTCTTAACATTTTACTAAAGTTAAAATCTCAAAATGGCTACTTTAACTTTTAGTAACTTGCTAAATCCATATGAAATCTGTCATTTTCCTCGAAAAAAAATTGTTGACAAATAGTTAAATTGTGTTTTTTTTATGATTCGTGTGCTAATTGTTTTTCAAAGTAAATAAAATAAAAAAAATGTTTTCGGAAGACATCAAGAGTTACTGTAGCTAATGGAGGTGCTGATTCCAAAACGGTATCAACATCCCTGAACGGTTTATGGTTGGTCAGGTATTTTGTATTTAAAAAAAAAAGGATTAAAATTTCCGAAGAGCTAGTAAATTACTAAATGTTTAGCAAATTGCTAACTAGTAATATGCTAAGCCCTTAACAATAGTTTGTTTAAAATTTTGCGCCAATATAATTAGATAGGATTCTCAATTAGTTATACAATGATTCGTTGAGAGTCACTACTATATAATTCTTTAATTTTTAGTTAGGGTATTTAGCTCAAAGCCCTGGTAGGTAGAGCTTAAAATGTTGTTTATTGGTATCAATAAATTTTTAATAATAATAATAATTAGTAAGTATATTGGTTATAAGAAAATAGCAAAGACAAAGCTTTAAAGATTGTCAATAATGATGTGAAGAGAATGCTTTCTGTCCACCAATTATTTATTAATCTATAAAGTCTAATCTAAACGCATACATATTAAAATGCAATTTCACCATTTCGTAAAGCTTAGATATTCAAGAATCGAAGTAAGTACTAGGCAGTAGGGATGTCAGTTGTAGATATTAAACAAAAAATAAATGAACTTAAGTTAATAATTATTATAAGCAAAGTATTGAACACTACAATTTCTAATTACTAAGAAAATAATAGTTATTATACAAGGTGGCGCAAAATTAATCATCCAATTTTTTTTAAATTTTTTTAATTACTAAAAGTAAATAAAAAAAATGATTTTGAGTTATGGAAATCTTTATTTGGACCTTAACAATTTTTCCTCTTAAGTATTGGTATACTGCAGCTGTCTAGTTGACAAATGTCAAATATGATTAACGTACAACGCCAATTGCAAAAATTATAACATCTTCCGATAGGGTTATTAATTTTGCGTCACCTTGTATTATTGATTTTTGAAGAGCTAAAGTAATAAATTATCAAGTTTTATTTGTGGTTAAAAAACTAAAAGCTTTATTCTTTTAAGTGCTCGTTTCACGAACTCTGAGTAAGCAAATCAGAAATTTACTTGATAGATTTTCCTACAATTTTATGTCAAAAAAGTTCTAATTAGCTTACTTAGAACTTTACTGAGAGATTTTGAAATAGACTCTTAATTAATGGACCTCGGAGTCCAAAGTTTTTTATACAAAAAAAAAACATGGAAATTTCTGTAGCACATAACGTTGTGCTGTTGCACGTTACGATACGTTCGATATTGGGTACCTTCCTTCGTAGCTCCAAAGTAAATCGAAAGATCGAGTTGAGTTTGGGTTGAAATTTGGTTGACAGTTCGAACTCGCCACGTTGCGTGATGCAAAACCAGCACTTGAATATTTAATTTTATGTTTACACATCTTAACCGTGAGTCCCAGCTCACACTTTTTTTTCAGAACGTTACAGAATTTTGGAGTGCAGAATAACGAGCCTTGTTTATGGAAGTGTTACAAATATTTTTTTTAACGTTGAAAATGTTTATAGGGTCGTTTTGATAAAAGTATGGTGTTACCAAAATGAACAAAGATAGAGAATGAACTCTAGAGTATAGGGGGAGAAAGATTGAATTTTTGGTTGGTGTTACCAAAGAAACTACCAAAATGAATAAAATGAAGAAAAAAACCTAGTGATGAATTTTATCCAGCAGCGTACTTACATGTTGATTATTGCCAACGGACGAGATTCAGTGAAGGAATGTATAAAATAACTTTAGTTTCAATTATTGGATGTTTAATATTAAGCTAGATAATTAAAGTTTAAATGACAGGCTACAAATCTGCATACAAATTTTTGGAAAGGCGTAAAAAAATTCATACTAGAAACTTGAAAAATTGTCTTTTTAGAACTAATTTCATCACGGCAAAAAAAAACAAACAAAGTATTTATGTATGTACGTACGTACCAACAAAGAATAAATATATTGATAGAAGGGAGAAGACGGTGAAGTGTGTGCAATAAAAAAAACACCACGTGGCAAACAAAATTGGCTTTGCATTGGGCATAAAAATGATATACATTATGTAGGTACGTATGTATGTGTGTATGTATGTAGGTATGTGCATGAACATTTGTAACTAGTAGTTATTTTACAAATAATAAAATCGCAAAGGTTGGATTTGGTTGGTTTGTTTGGATTATAACTTCTGTTCTAATAATCGGATGTTTGAGGTTAAGGTCTTAAAATGAAAGTAAAATGTCAGTCTTTTAAATCAATCGATTGTTGAACCTAAAATATGCATATTTTGGGTAAAAACTTTACTAACTTCTAAATCAAACTTATAACTTAAGGGCCAGATGCTCAAGGTTAAAGTATGTTTAGGTAAATCAGACAAGAGGTAGAATTAACTTTACTAAACAAATAAAATTCAATATATTTGAATCCTATTTCTGTGGGCTTCAGGTCTTTCTTTCTGTATCTAGATATATTATATAAGAATTGAAGGTCACGAAAAAGGAATAATTATTAAACAAATAAAATATTATAATCGAAAAGGGTCGATTTTGTAAGCTGATATATTGTGTTCTAATCATCGTATGTTTGAGGTTACGCTCTGAAAATGAAGGTAAAATGTTAGACTAGAAAATGCTTTCGACAAAACTTGACTTACTTCTGAATCAGTTTGATTGTTTAACCTAGAATATCCATAGGTACCTACTTGAACCTCTTATACAAAATTATGACTTAAGTTCTAAGGACGAGATCATCAAGGTTAAGGTCTTGGTTAGCTTCTAACTTCTATTCTAATAATCGGATGTTTGAGGTTAAAGTCTCAAAATTAAGGCAAAATATGAAAAAGGTTGATTTTTTTTCTAAATCAACCTAAAGAACCTAAAAAAACTTTAATTACTTCTAAATCAATTTGATTGTTTAACCTAGAATATGTATAGCTACCTACTTGAACCTCTTTAATAAAATTATAACTTAAGCACTAATGGTCAGATCTTCAAGGTTAAGGTCCTGAAATGCAAATACAATTTTAGGCTTCATCTTAAAGTAGTCCATAAACTATTCAATTGTCAATTGGTTATCAACTAAATTGATGCTCGCCGCTCGGCCACACATTTCATAAACTCAGTTAAAAGAATACAGCTCCAAGTGTCAAAAACATTATTTTTTTGTAAAAAAATTTCGCGACTCGATATTGTTAAATTGATTAAAAGAAGGGTTGGGTTCAAAATATTTTAAATTAAAATATTATAGAACAAAAACAATTAGCAGTGAGGTTGGGCTTCGTATCAAATTTTTTGTAAATTTTGTCTCGATTTAAAAAAGGTTTACCTGGACAGTAAATCAAATGTCTTGGCTTTATACAATATTCATAGTTCAATAATTTGAAATACTAACTTGTAAATCAATTTGAAAAAAATTCAAAATCTTGATTTTCTCATCAACTCGAATTGATCAAATAACAAGCCAACACACAGGTTGATTTGAACAACAACCGACTGAGTCAAGAACTAAGTTGAACCGTATATATGTATGCTTTAATCGATCTGCAATAATCCAGTAACCTTTCTGCAATGCTTATAGCTATGCAAAAATGTCAAATGCCTAGATATACGTTAATATAGATGATATGTAACTTTAATTACGTGTTTAATGCTGTACCGGTGCGGATGAAAATGAGTATGATTGTGTGCGAGTTAAGCTACAATTAAGACTAAGATTCATCTTATTAAAAAAATTAACAACATTAATTTAACCGCCAACTGGGAAGTGACACTAAATATACAAATTGGTACTTCAGACTGTAGAATGGTTTCTAAGACAGTTTGTTATGTTGCAACAATGGTATACAAAATAAAAATCACTAAGATTAGGCATGTTTTTGTTTTATTGACGTAATACAAGTCATTTTCAATGTCCCCATAGTTACTCTATGAGTGAAATCTGTAAATTTTTTCTTAAAAATTTCAGAAAAATTTATATTAATGGCACCACCCAAAGTACCATTTTTTTAAATAGTACGTTGTACTAACGTGTTCAAACAAATATTTTTCGAATATTTACAAAAAAATTTTCACAATTTTTTTTGGAACATTAATATTTCGAAAACGACTTAACCGATTTTTACTTCAGATATAAATACTATATGTCATGTTTTGAAATATGATTCTTAAAATAATCGAATTGATAAAAAAAAAATGGTACTCGCTGTTCTGTTCGTCTCTCTGTCTGTCCGTTCGGCTGCAGCCTTAACGGATGGATCTTTTTTTTTTAAACTTGGTACATAGCGTTTTTGGACAGTGCCCTGATACGTTTTTTTCATTTTTTAGCACCAAAAATAACGACACCTGTCGTTAAATTTTCTTTAGCTAATAATGAAAATCTTATTTTTCTCAAGAACATGCCCATAGTTTTGTTTTTTAAATTCAATAATTTTGTTGCCATTTTGTATAATAAATATTTCTGAAAAATGGTTTTAAATGGTTCCTCTTTAATATTTTATTTTCGATTTTCTCAAAAACGGTTAAGCGGTAAAAAATTTTGATTATGTTGGTCAATTTTTTGTTTCAAAAAGTGTGTCTGTGAAGTTCTGTTCCTATTTTTTTTTTTTTTTTTTTTTTTTTTGATTTTCAAAAAAATTTTCAACATTTTTTTTTTAAGTTAATAATTCCAAAATGACTTGGTCGATTTTTGGCACCCAGTAGTTTATTGACTTTGTACTTAAAAATTCAAAATTAATTTTTGAAAATTCGACATATCCAAAATGGCTTGATAATCTTTTTTTTCAAAATTGATTAATACTCAAACATGGGGTACAATTTTTTTTTCTTTAAAATGTTGTAAAAATTTTATGAAGATACAAAATTTATTTTAAAAAAAACCACTCTTAGGATTTAAGTTTTTTACATAAATAATGATTTGTTAAATAAATGAAATACTGTACATCGCGTTGAACATTTTCAGAAGCTGTTTAATAAATTTATTTCTAATTATTTGTTCATTTTCAACACTTTTTGTCTCTTATTGGCATTAAATCATATTGGAATAATAACTCGATTTAATTATTTTTTCGTTCTAACTTTATTTTAATTTATCGTGAATTGAATTAATTTGTAATCAAATATACATACATTTGGACTACATAACAATAAACTTGATAAAAACGTAACTAACGACATGAGTTACCCTTCATTTTGCCAGCTTCTTCTCAGCTTTCCCAGGAATTGTTTATGTAATTAGTCCAGTCAACCAAAAGAATAAAGGATTTTTAATGAAATTAATGTTTATTTTCTCTATACAAATACAAATACAAATTCCCTAGAATTTATTTAATCCAGAAATTGCGTTTTCTTTTGTTTATTTAAAGGGAGATACATCAGTGACCAGCTACAAAGAAAGTTTCTTAAACTTTAAGGATGTCGAAGAGATGCCGTTCCTTAAATCCGGATTTGATAATTTCATTGATAAACTAGAAACTGTTGATGACCTCAAACAGTATGTACCGAAATTACGCGAACTTCAGAAAGATGTGATCAGTCGCTGTATAAATTCAGCAAAATCCTATCAACAAAGACGATCTGAAGGAATATTTGTTTTGTGTCATGGAGATTTTCATCGAAAGAATATGATGTTTAAACAAAGTTCCTCTGGGAAATTTGAAGATGTTATGTTGGTATGATTCATTTAAATGCAATAATTAAGTACTTTTCGATAATTTGAATGTTGTGTGTTTTTTTTTTTTAAGCTCGATTTTCAAATATCCTATTTTGGACCTGCAGTATTAGATGTTTTGTATGGAATGTATGTGCTTGCCGATAGGAATATGCGTTGTAATCACTTCGATGATATAATTCACTATTACAGTTCAAACTTTATAGAGACTTTAAAGAAATTAAAATTCCAAGGGGAAATTCCAAAAGTTTCTGATTTCTTTATTGAAATAATGCGCCATCGGCACTGGGGTATGATATTCATATCTACATAATTATTATTTATTAATTATAAAAGTTATCCACATTTGATAGTTAAAAGTGTGTAAAACAAGTAATTTAAATATAATAATAAAACAAATTAATTTTTAGAATTTTGAAAAGTAGCAAAATTAAAAAAAAATGTTTTTGCAATTTGTCATATTTTAATACTTTTTCGTTTGTAACTTCGTTTGTCGTTTGCTAACAAATTTTAAAAACAAGTAAAATCACATATATTTATGTGGGATTAGAATGCTCTAATCTGTCCCTAAGTCCGCATTCTCCTACTCTTCGTCATATTAGCTATCGCAATCGCGTGATTAACGGAGATTCAAAACACGAAACGAAGACAGTAAAATACAAAACGGGAAAAGAAGTTAGAGAAGGAACTCGAGGGACACTTGCAGTTTGAACCCGCAACGAACAACAGGCAACGATAAAAAAAAAACGAAACGCTAGAAGCCACGAGATCTTGTCTTTTTTTTTATTTCTTTCTTGTCAAGTTTTTATCTAAACGAAATATAATTTAAAACTAAAACTTTAAATGTAATATTAAATTAAACTTATATCTAAAAATTGAACTATGTTAAATACTTTATTAAATTAAATTTGAAGTGCCTACATTTATACTTTTTTTTTATTAATTCACTGAATTAAACTAAATTAACTAAAACTTGAGTTTTATTATTGTTTTCCCTTTTTTACCCTCCCCACATTTATTATTGAAAGCTATAATAATTTTATTTTTAACGCTTTTCAGAAATACTTTTGTTGACAACTTTCTTGCCAATATGGTATGCATTTGAATCTGGCGATGTGAATCCCGATGATGTTATGACCTCAAACGAACAACGCAGGAGGGCTTACGATAACAAGAATTATATTGACGAAGTAAGGACACTTCTGCCAAGAATGGTACACAAAGGATATTTGGAATAAATCGACTTTTTTATAATCAATAGAATTTTGAAAATAAAAACTGATGGCAAAATAAATAATAAAATTTTATTTTTGCAAAAAAAAAAAAAGGTTTATTCAATTTTATGACTTTAAATGTGGAGTTAAAAAATAAATTTTTAAAAAATCCTGACCATTTTTTTTTAATATCAATTCTATAGGCAAATATTTTGAAAGTTTTTACATATATGGAATGGATTTGCAGATAATGAGAAAATCGAATATAAAAAAAACCTTTTGCAGATAGGTAAAATCTGAATGGGCAGAATTACTTATTCGGTTGTAACCAGAGCGCACTAAAGTTCTATGATGAAATTAATAATTATTGTTCTCTCACATTTAATTATGCAATAACTTATATTTTCTATGAAATATTTTCCATGAACGAAATATTGATAAAATATGTATTATCTATATATTAATAAGGTAAGTATTTTCTTGTATTCCTTTTTACTATACTTAAACCGAACGCCCGACAATAAAAAATATACTATTCGAAAGCTATAATATTAATTAAAAGTGCCATCAGAAGAGAGTATGTGAATCGGTTGACTACATGGACATGCGTGTAAAAATAGACATATGCGAAATCATGGATTCTCCACACAAAACGTCGTAAATAACAAGTACACTGATTTTTCCTCAAAATCGGTTTAACTGATTTTGATGATTTTCTTATGGAGATTATTTTAAACATTTTAAAAGGATTGGGGTCATAATTCTGTATGCACCAGAATTCGGTTTCCAAAATTCTATATTCCAAAATTCTGTGTTTAAAAATTTTTTAAATCCAAAATTCTGTATTTCAAAATTCTGTATTCCAAAATTCTGTAAATTATAAAAGATAGATTGTTTTGATAATAACAAAAAGTGCGCACTTTTTTTGGTATCAAAACAATTTTTCTTTGATAATTTACAGAATTTTTAAATATATGATTTTGGAACTAAGCTTTAATTAGAGTACAAATTGCTGTATTTTAATAATCAAATTTAAATAAATTAGAGTCGAATTAGGAAATTTTAAATGCAATTATTTAAAGAAAATTTTTTTTTCTTTTATAATTTATTTATACAATTTTGAAGTTTACGAATAAATTTTTAAATTATGTGGTTGGAAAAATATTTTTGGAAGTATAGGTACTATGGACAAAATTGTCAAAATAAAACAAAAAGAAACAGTAAAAGAAGAGTAACACATCCATAGTATTTACATCACAATACAGTATTTTTAAATTTTTCCAGAATTTTATTACAGAATTTTGAAACACAGAATTCTTATTTTACAGAATTTTGGAATACAGAATAATAGAATAATGGAAAACAGAATTTTGTTCATACAGAATTTTCAATCCACTTACAGAATTTAAGTCATAAAGAATTTTAGAATACAGAAAAACAACCCGTTCTCATATTAAAAATATGCAAATTTTTTTGTTTTTTTTTTTTGTTTTTAAAAGATGGTTAATTTTATTTTCGAAAACTTAATACATAAATCGAAAAAGGCTTGGTCGATTTTTATTTAATTTGGCACTTAGCAGTTTTTGAACGTTATCTAACATAATCTTTGTAATTATTTTTATAGCAAAAAAAATAAATAAAATATAACCGTAAAAACCGTTGGGGAAAATCAATTTTTTCTCAAAACAGACTCCTGCGATTTTGATATCAGTACCATATACCATAATATTAGAAAAAAAATGATCTATCGATTAAAAATGAACCATTAGAACCATTTTTTGGTTTTCGACTATCTATCTCATTGTCTGTTGAACTGATTTTAGATGTTTTTTTGCACAAGTGCATCTCATATAAGTTTAAATTTTATTGCAAAAACAAATTCAAAACAATTCTTTGAAAATTCCATATTTCGAAAATGGGTATGATTTTTTTTTCACTATACATTTTTTAACTCCCCATTATTTTATATTTACTAAGAATTTATTTCTTATTTTTACAAATTTTTTTATTTCTTAAAAATGTTTTCAAAATTTAAAAACCGCTTCAACGATTTTTAATTTTTTTTCTCATAAACTGTGATTTGCTTAAGAAATCAGATTGGATAATGAACCTGTATAGTAGATCGCGTTATTGTCAAAACAATTTCAGAGGCTGTTTAATCAATTTATTTCTGTAAACATATATGCAAGACGGTACTATATTGTTTATATTTCTGTACTCACATAATAATACCTTAAACTGAAGTACGTTTCGCAGTTGGCATAAAATAAAGGCTCTCAAACCTTATTTATTTCTTTTATCAGATGAATATTTTTAAAACCATTAAAACTTTAAAACCACAGTTGTAATCGTACATAAGAGTTAGTTAAAAATATTAAAATGCATTTTTGTCAAAACTATACTTAGTTTTTAGGACAGCAGTGTAGGTGCTATGAGTTTTGAGTATCAGTAGGAGCTATTGTACATTCGACACAGTTGAAGATTCAATTTTATTTAATTTTTAACATTTTTTTGAGAAAACTTCGCAAAATGATCTTAAGAGAATTTCTAAAAAAAAATAGTTTAACAAAACTTTTTATGATTTGAGCATTAATTTATTCGCTATATCCATATAATATTTAGTTTCATTAGGAAATTTATGAATTTAAATAAAAAAATAAATTTGTCACCCACATTAAGCAATTTAAATTGACGTTTCCAGCTTTAAAGAATTGGCGATTTGAGTTAAAAAGATAAAATACGAGTTTTAAGAGGGATTTTTTGTCCAAATAGATCTTTTATAAAGATTTTCGATTTATTCACTCTCAATAGTTGAGTCGACAGTCAGTTTTTTAATTACACTAGAGAACCGATGTTATTTTGCGATAAGAAAATCGCCAATTCAAGAACTCTGAAAACTTTATCAGATGTTTTATGTGGAATGAAGTGAATACCAAAGTTGGACCGTTTGCTCTTAATATATTTGAGATGAAATCAAATGTCTGTTGATTTTATGTGTAGAACAAAATTGAGGAAAAGTTGATAGCATTCTTTTGTCTGGAGATATTCGAGACTAATGACGTTTTAGAATGTTTGTAATAACGAACCTGCTTATTGAATTTTTTGAAAACTCTTTCTGTAAATATTAAATTCGGTATCACGAACGTACGTACGCACACATCGTCTCTCTTAAAACCCGGGATTTGGATTCATGGGACCTCGAAACGTATATATAGGTATATACATATGTAATGTACATACATTATGTATGTAGAAATTTTCTATTTGTGAAATAGAACCAATTACAATAATTTCCAATGGGAAGTTAATAATAATTAATAAAAAAAGTGACTGTCAACAGTAATTTAAAGCTTTATCAAAGTTCTATAAGGGCCAAAATATGACTTTCAAGTTTTGTCGTTTTAGCTCAAATCTGGTTCTTGATTTAATAGAAAATTAGCTAATAGAGGAAATGTTCATTTAAATTGAAACATTTTCCAACATAAATTGTATTGTAAATTTAAATATAGTTGCCAGTTATAGCTTTCATTGAAACTCATCATTGGAAAATTTAATTTCTTATTTCTGAGAAATTTTAAAAGCAAAATCAGTAATTATTTTGATTTCAATATAAAGCTGCTTACTCAACTATTATTTCTTGTCAAATAAATATTTCATTTTGTCCCAAACTTCTAAATTTTCAATGATCAATGCGGTAAGGTAGTTCAATTATTGAAATAATGAAATTAATTTTATGTCGAAGGTTGGGCCAAAATGATTTATTTTTTGCAAGAATTAATACTAAAATCATCAGCTTTTCATTCGAACCAAAATAATCACTGATTTTGCTTTTTAAGTGCCAAAAATCTTAAAAACAAAAATTCCAATGATGGTTTTCAATGATAACTATAACTGGCCCTTTAGTGTGGCCACATATTATCGCCTACATGTTCAAAATTTCAAGCTGATCATTTTTTGGCAATTTTGTATTATCTCAGTATCTGACAAATATAAACTTGTTAAATTTAATTCGACAGTCGAGACCATAGAGGCAAAAAAATGAGTAAATTGTAGGTTTAATGCACGTGTTTGCAGCATTTTGTTGTGTGTTTTTTTTTCACAAAAACTATTATCTATTAACTTTGAAATGTTATCCTGAACTTTTAAATATAAATAGATTAAGGAGAAAAAACAAGGTCTACAAATGATGATTTTAAATGTTTCAATATAGGCGCAGGGTGGGAATGACGCACATGAAATTTAAATGACGGTGGTTTTCTTTCTTTGGAACCCTAAAGAAGTTTTTCACAAAGTTTAAGCAAAATCTGAAATAGTGGTGCAACCATTTTTTTTTTTGTATTCTAAGATGATTTTATATAAAATGACTCTATAAATATTATTTTGACAATCGCATGAGATGCATAAAAACCTAAATGCACGTCTGGGTCGGATGAACTTGCTCTAATGTGCGATCATAATGTGCTTTTAAAGTCTGAATAGTTTAAAATTACTCATCTAATTTTTAAAGAAATAAATTAGTTATTACGAGCCTATATTTTATGCCGCCTTTCAAAAATCGTAGTTTAGTCTAAGGAAGTATTATGTGAGTACATAAATATGAATAAATTACCACCGTGCATATGTACATATGTGTAATGTATGAAACTTAGACTTTAAACTGAAAAATTATTAAAAAATCCATACAATTGGAAATAAATTGATTAAACTACTTCTAAAAGTGTTTTGACACTAATGCGATGTACACCATCTAAATTCTAACACAAATCTGAATTTATGAGAAAAAAAAAAACTTTAAAAATCGTTAGAGCGGTTTTTTTTTTAATTTTTTTTACGTAAGTAAACAATTTTGAAAACATTTTTTTTTTTAATTTTAAAAATTAATTTTGAAAAAGAATCATATACCTACCTATCCACTTTCAAAAAATAATTTTGATTTTTTTTTTTAAATCCAAAATTTGTTTTTTATTTGATGTGCAACTTATTAGAAGCTCTTGTGTAAGAAATTTCATTAAAATCGGTTCAACGGATAATGAGATAGTGAAAAAAAAAAAAAAAGAGATACCATTTTAAATCGATAGATGAAATTTACTAATTTTACCTCACATATAAATTTTAATCAAAATCGTAGGAGCCGATTTTAAGGAAAATGAGAATTTCCTTACCGGTTTTTAAACACTTGTATGAGAGGCACCGTTATTTTTGGTCATAAAAATTAATTTTATTTAAAATCTGCCCAGTTTAATAAATAAAAATCGAGCAAATCGTTTTCGATTAATTTAAGTCATCAAAAAAAAAATTTAAACTTTCTTTAAAAATCGAAAAAAAAATTCTGTGAAATCAGTTGAGCCGTTTTTGAGAAAACCAAAAATCAAAAAAATGGGAGGTACCATTTATAACGTTTTTTCCGATTTTTAATGGTAGCATTTTTGTAAAAAAAAATTTGCTGGATTTTTTTTATTATTGTACGGTTTTGGAAAAACAAGATTTTTATAATTTGGTAATAAAGTTTTTACGGAAGGTATTCATTTTTTTGGTCTAAAAAAATGAAAAAGAAAGAGACCAAGTTTAAAAAAAATTAACCCACCTCTTAAGGCTGCAGTCGAAAGGAAGGACAGATGGACAGAATTGCGAGACACACTTTTTTCGACTTCGCTACATCGCAATGTCAAGTTTGATCAATCCATCTTGAGTTTGATTTTTTTATAAACCATATCTTGCCAAATAGTACCTACCTATAAATCAAAAATAAAAATGGATAAAAAAAAGATTCACTAAACAAAAAAGTGCACATACGCCCAAGTGTACGTGATACTTTTTCCATTTCTATTTCAAATTGGTTATTGCATCAAAACTTTTTTAATAGCGATTAAATTACTATAATTATTTACAAATATCATTTAAATTTTTAAAACTTATTTGTTAATAGAATAATTCAATAAATTCAATAAAAATAGCAACGTACCTATATTTAGTGACGAATGTAGGAGCTGTATTAATTGAGCCATTTATTCATAATATGAAGTTTAGTTAAACATGAGTTTATACAAAGCAACTATGATAACACTCCAATTAATTCAATGTCAACTGCGATAAAATCACGATAGCAAAAATTTCCAATCAAAAATGCTTAATCTGTCAAATATTTTTTAATGATATTCCAGTTCCCCCAGCCAGCTGGCTAATAAACCCAAACTTTTATTCAACCCATAGGGTAATCCACAAACCTAACATCTTAATTTTATGTGACAAGCTGTGAGATTATAATTTTCAGTAGGTTATACAATATAGACTGTAAGTATAGCAGGGGTATTTATATAAAGTAAAAGGTATACAACCTAATTAATTGACGCTTTCCTAAATATCCAGATAAAATCTAAAACAATCTTGTAAAGTCATGGGGCCAGAAAATTCTTTAATAAATACTTTAATATGTACTTAAAATAATAATACAAAAAAAAAAATCACATCATGACGTCACACCTTACTCTTATCCTTATACCCTAATCTAATGATGAGCAATTAAGTTTAGTAGGTGCTCTCTCCCAAAAGGATGATATAAATAAATAGAAATCTAATACTACGTCATTGATTTGAAGGGGAATAAAAAACGCACATGCGCTCTCTTAACAGTGACGTCAATTTCGACTTCACAGAAACAAATTCTTTCTGCAATATAGTCCAATTCTGTACTAGATATATGAAGGTGCCCACTTATTCCTTCTTCGGTAGTAAAATTTAAAATTTAAAAATTTTCCACCATAGAACCAACATTTATCCAATTCTGTTTGTATTTATATAGAAAGACGTGAACAAATAAAATAAAAAAAAATACATGTCAAATTGAAGGTCTGTTTGGTCGTTTTCTCACGAATTTCCTAAGCATAATTATTACGCTTTAAGTAATATCGAATCAGTGATGCTTGCTCAGTTAAAAAAAAAAATTGAAATAAACGACAAACAAACAAAGAAATGGAAACAATATTGTCCCATTGAACTGTAAACAGAATAAATTAATTGTTCTGAATTCAGACAAAAAGGATAACAAATAAATCGTGAAAAAGGTATAATTGTTTCAACTACATGCTCCTCAGCTCAGAATAGCCATTGACAAACGAAACACAGAATGCACGATTGTAGGTACATGCGGTGTATATCCATACACTAATACTCTACCAACACAAAAGAAATATATTCAGCACCCACGATATGAGCCTTGTATGAAACGTGCTACGTGTCATTGGAATTCGTATTTACTCGAGTTCTTTTTTTTTTTTTATTTACTTGTAGACGGAAGTGGTTTGCTGAAAACAGAGCAAATGTGGGCGACACGGCACCACAGCCTTCGGTCGGCCGCCTTCCTTGTTTCAATGAAATTCCTACCTACCATATAAACTATTTGACTACGTGTTTTATAAATTATGTATACCTGCCTTTAATATTAAAGAAACACAATTAAAATTATTTATTTATTTTTTTTTTCAGAAAGTCCTAATTGGTTAGTTTTGTATGTAGGAATAGGAGTCATGTTGCAGGTTGAATTGAATGTCCTAGGTTGATTTTGATATAAAAACAGTTGTAGGTATTTGTTTTTGATCCGTTTCCTTGAATAGTATTAAAACAATTTTAATGATTTTTATGGAAGTAAAAATAAGATAGAAGTTCATCAATAACTAGTTGTAGATAAAAAAAAATAACTCCACCAGGAAAAACTTTTAGCCAGAACATTGGTTGCACCTGAAAAATCAGAAACAATTATATTTCTAAAGTTTTACAAAACTTCTTCCACTTCAATTGAGAAATAAATAATAATATTTAATTTCTTCATTTAGATCTACCGTTTAACATTTAACTTAATAATGTGTAGGGCATTTACATTAAAAAATTAATTGTATTAAATGGTCTCCTGAAGAATAGCTATGTATGTATAAGGATTCCCATGTTTGTTAATTTAAAATTACATTTTAATTTCGAATTTCAATAATTTTAAAGCAAATGGTTGTATTTATGTTGATTTTTAAGTCTTAACATTTTAAGAACTATTCACCCGATAAAAAATTAAATTACTTATGGGAGCCTAAATTTTATGCCACCTGCTTAAAACGTAAATTATTTAAAGGTAGTATTATGTGTGTGCATAAATATGGACAATATAGCACGGTGTTGTACATATTACTTACTGAAAAATTGTTAAAAAATCAATATAACTAGAAATTAACCTCTGAAATTATTTTGACACTAACGCCATGTACACCATCTGATTTCTTACATGTACCTCAATTAATGAGAAAAAAAAAATAAAAAAATCGAAGGTTTGAATGAAACAATAAGAATTGGGTGAGCTACCACCAAGATTTTTTTATAGGCTGGAGTTATAGCTATTTCACGACTGCCAGGCCGATCATCAGACTCCTTTAGTGGTGCTTGGTCATTGTTCAATTTTATTTGAAAAACTTTTTGCCTCAGCTGGGGATCGAACCTGGACCAAGCTCACTCAGAGCCAATGCACTATGCATTGCGCTACCGAGGCCACCTGATCCGTCCCAATTAAGGTTTTGTTGTTTGACAAATGCATTTGAAACCAGCATTTTTACTAGCCACACACAAGTTGTTGTTGTACATTCGGTTTCTTTCTTTTTCTTCGTACTCGATTTATAAGTCAACAATTCGTTGAACTTGTAAGGAGGGAGATTGTATGAAAGATTTGACGCGGGTCAAGAATTAATTTCAATTTATAAGGGTTTTTTTTTTTTTTTGTGTGATAACACACTTGCAGTTAGGCTGCCAAGCTTTCGCACCATCCTATTAATATTAAAGGTTTGAATGAAACAACAACAATTGGGTGAGCTACCACCAAGATTTTTTTTTTTTTTTTTTTCATCATCGGAGCGGTTTTTTTTTTTAAATATTTTGTATATATAAAATTTTAAAAACATTTTTAAGAAAAAACTGGTACGCCATTTTTTAGTATTTATTAATGCGAAGTTAAAAATCACCTCATTTTAGAAATATTTAAAAGTATTTAAATACTTTTAAAAATCCAAAATTTGTCTTTATTTTAAATTTTTATATTCCATATTATGAAATTTAATTAGAATCTATTGCGTTAAAAATTTGATTAAAATCGGTTGACTGATAATTAGATACCTACTTGAAAACCAAAAAAAAAAAAAAAACGGTTCTATATGAGAGATACCAGTAAGAAACGATAAACAAAGTTTGTTTTCCAATAATATGGTGGATCTTACTAATATAAGTTCACGTTAACATTTTAATCAAAATCATAGGGCTAGTTTTTAAGAAAAATTAAATTTTTTTACAGGTTTTTAAACACTTGTATGGTAAGTAGGTACCGTTATTTTTGGTTATAAGAATAATTCATTGTCTGATAGTTAATGATAAACTACTGGGCACCAATCGACCAAATCATTTTTGAATTATTAAGTTTTGAAAAAAATATTTCGAAACTTTAAAAAAAAAAACACCAAACAAAAAAAATTTAAAATTTTGCTATGCAAAACTTTTAAAACTTTTTAAAATAATTTCCATAAAAAAATTGATCAAAATCTGTTGCAACGGTTTTGAGATAATCGAAATTAAATAAATGGTTCTATATTTATAACTATTTTTCTGAAAATTTAAAAAAAAGGTAGCCTGTTTGCAAAAAAAAATACTGATTTTTTAAGTTGTGGGCACGTTTTTGAGAAAAATAAGATTTTCATTAGTTGCAAAAAAAAACTGCCCTTAAAAAAAAAACATGTCGTAGGAATGCTCAAAAAACTCTAAATAACAAGTTTAAAGAAAATCGACCCACCCATTTAGGCTGCAGAGGAATGGATAGATAGACAGAATTGGGAGACCCACTTTTTGCAACTTCGAATCATAGTATGTCAAGTTTTATCAACATTTTACCATATAGTAGTACCTAATGTGTATAATCGTAAGTAGAAATAATTTGGGCAAAAACACAATCTTTGTAGACACCATTTATCTTCGTTTTATAAGTACGTTTTATAAAAGTACATACAACAAAATTCACCTTGACTAAAAGTCGTTGACTTCAATTTATTCTTTTATTAAATTGTTTTATTTTTGCGACATGTTTCCCTTGACAACTCTTCTTCGCAAAAAAAAAATTAAAATAAAAACAAAAATAGCGGAAGAGAGAAAAAATATTAGTGAACTGGTATTTGATTTCCTTATTGCTCTTCATTATGTGTAAGGATTTTTTGATGGCGCCAGATTTATGAATCCAGCCGCCACGCCGACCACCCACAATTCCATCATAATGACCTTTTGCCTATTTTTTTTTTACTTTTATTTTTGTCATTTGAGATATGTATGTATATCAATGTCATAAACAATTATTATATTATTTCATGTTTTTGTATTTTTATTTGAAAAAAAAAAAAAAAAAAAAAATGGAAACGTAGACGATAAGTAGAGTTAATTACTGATGATATATAATATGTAAGTATATAGATCTATTTTTCTATACAAAAAATACATAGGTTAAAGTTGACAAAGTGCACATAATATATTATATGTACTTCATAATGGCTGACAATAAAGTTCTTCACGTCTTAGTTCTTATTGTGAAATATAATATCATACATAAACACAATAAAGCACAGTAAAATGGAAAGCTTTCAATTGAAATAAGTCTATATAACAATTGAATTAAAGAAGTCCTAACATTGGTATAATATTTTCAAAAATTATAAATTTATAATATGAAATCTTTTGTTATTTTGAATTAAATAAATTTATTTAAAAAAAAGGTGAAAAATATAATATGAAAAATGTGTTGTTTTTATTAAAAGAAATGTAATATTTTTTGCAAAAAGTCTTAAAATTTTAACTGAAACTGACATTTATTTATCTATTTAAAAATGGAAATACTGGCTTTGTGGGAAATATATTAAAATAAATAGGAAGATAATTTTAACGCTTAAAAAATAAAAACTAGGCACAAACACTTCTTTAACTTAAAAATACCTTTTAACTTAGGTTTTTTTTTTTTAATCTGTCAGTTTAAACAAAATAATGGCTGCCATTTTTCATGTTGACAGATTCTTTTTTTTCTTGTGTTTATATATTATTTATTTTCTTGTTTTTTTTTCTCTACACTACTGACAATATTTGCAAAATGAAAAGAAGCATCTACCCGCCGGTGGAAGAACTAATTTTTGCATCACTGAATGTATAATTGTATATGCAAATATCTAGATAAAAAAGAATAATAACTTGTTGTTGTTTAATTGCACTCTGTGAAATAATTCCTTCCGCAAACAAAAAATGAAATAGCTACCCAAATCGGGAATTTTTTTAAAGATGAAATTAATCCCCAAAATGAACATGAAATAAGTCTCAAAAAATAATAAAATATGTCTCTAAATCATAGAGCTCGCTTATGGTTTTATTTATTTTTGTGTGAAAATTTTTTTATTAATAAGTCAAAACATATATCAATAAAAAAAAGGCTACGTTTAAAAAAAATTATATTAGACTGCATGGTTTTAATTAATTTTGACCTAATTTATGTTAACTCAGAAAACTGTTGACATTCGCTCCTTCGACTGACGACTATGAAATGAACATAGAGAGGACTCGAAAAGAAAGTTAAAATCCTTTAAAGCCACCCAAGGAAATAAAAAAACTTTGATAAATATAAAAATTAAATAACTCTACAAGTTTGGGATCTATTTCATAGTAATGTGGGAAATTATTTCATTATGAAATATTCCCCAAATTTAAAAATTAAATAAGTCCCCAAAAACCAATGAAATCAATTACTTTAATTTTGAGATATTTTTTATATGAAAAAAAACTCTCCACCTCCATACAAACTTAGGGTGTTTTGCATTGAAGAAATTCCTGAAAATTGGAAATTAATTTAAATGGTTTCGGGGATTTATTACAGTTTTATAACGGGTCATTCATTTTTCGGTTTCGAAAGTAAAGCTAAATAAAAAACACACACCGATACATTTTCGATGAAAAATGGCCGCCTCGGGAAGATTCGCAGCATGCGATTCTTCTGAGGTCATTTTTAACCACTTTTTTGCATATTTCGGGCGGTATCTCGGCAATAATTTGAGTAATGTTGGTTTTTAATGCGTCTAGAGTTCGGGGATTATTCGCGTAAACACGGTCTTTGCGTAGCTCCACAGCAAAAAATCTGATAGTGTCAAATTCTCACGCAATAAAGCCATAATTGGTCGTTTTGTGTAGCTTGTTTCTCCATTTTGTTGGAACCATATATCGTCCAAGACATGATCTCCAAACGCCGCCGGCCAAAAAAATCGGTTATCATTCGACCATATCGCTCCGAATTGCCTGTAACCGTCTGCCCATTGGCATCTTCGAAGAAATACGGACCAATGACACATTTGGACCATAAGGCACACCAAACTGTTACTTTGTCTGGATGCAACGGCGCACAGTGCCAGTGGTTTGGTTTGTATGGGAGAGCGGAAAAAAATCTGTAAAATCTGAACTACTTAACGGATTTAAGTGAAATTTGGCACACATATTAAGATCTACCTTATACATATGTGGGTAAAATTTGGTTAAGAAAAAATTATTACAAAAAATGTTATTGAGATTTTTATAAAATTTATGAGTTTTTGATGTTGTACTGAAATATATAGTTTTTGTTTTTTTTTTTTAAATAAAATATGAACTTTTTATTTTGAATAAAGTAGAACAAACTATGTTTGTATACTATAAACATAAAACAAATTCTTCAAAAATAATATTAAAAACATAAATAAAACATTTGCAATAAATTAATAAATAACATAAAAAAAGTAGAAGCAGCTATTTTACTGTGCTAAAATGAGGTTTCATTGGTAGTATGAGCCTGTGGCCTCAATCCTGTTATAAGTGGATCTGAGGATGTGAGGATACGGTGTATCACATCTTCATTCGTCGCAATCAGGCTGCATTTTCTCGAATTAAAACTGCGATAGATTTTATAGTCCTAATTTCGGCATACTTGGGCTTCCTCGGAGAGTGATCCAACAGGAAATGCACAATTTTTTATGATTTCTTCCTTTTGTACGGTCGCTGGCATATGGTACCATTTATAATTCTCTATAAAAAGTTGCGCAGTTTCCCACGCGTACTCTGCATATTTTTTTAAATCTATTTTTTCATTCGATGTAATTAATTCAAGGATAACAGAAAACCGCCGAATTAGGTCTTGATTGACTCCAGTGATTTCTGAAGTCATGGATTGGAAAAGACCCTCCTGGATGTGTTGCCGTCATTACTTGTCCCCGTACCCTGTTTGACAACATCAACAATAAAGCCCAGTTTTTGACGAAACTCCTACTGAATTTTTTTCTTCTGAGCATCTCTAATTTGGAGGGTCTCATTGTTAGTTCTCCATCCTTTAAATGGCAAATTGTAGGCAACATGTAGGATACACTCCATAAACTTTATACGAGCGTGGAGAGGAGACATTTCCAACTTCAAAGCTTCCATGTTTGCAGGTTTGTTTCTTATTTGTGTCAGGTTATTTTCATGTACAGAGAAAAAACCCTTTTTTTTATTTTTACCTGCCTCTACTTTTTGCATGAAATCAAGAAAACTGTGAGATTATCCCTAATCCTTTTATTTATTCTTTATTAAGCTCTATTATATAATTCTAACTATTATAAAATAATAAAATTTTTAACATAATTTTCCCAAGAAAATTGAATTGAAAGTTGAAAAATTTTCCAGGCAGAAATAAATTGTTTTGCAAAAAATCGAATTTTGCAGACCTTGGTCAAGGTATGGATTTTATATTATTTTTATAATAAAGGTAAGCATTTTCTCTAAAAATAATTTCGCAAATTTTAAACGATTTAGTACGATGTTAAAGCCATTTTATCATACTAAAAAAGGCTTTAACATCGTACTAAATCGTTTAAAATTTTGCGCTAATGGGTTTAAACAGCTCGTTTTGATAATTTGAACCGAAGAAATTATAAATATTTGATACACACCACCCTCAAAACCGAGTTTTTTGAAAACGATTCAGTAAGACAAATTTGAACATAACTTCCAGATCCGCAAGCATCCGCAGCTGATTTTTCTGTGTTGTTACTTGAAGGTATGTAGCACACATTGGTGTACTTCACTACGTGTAGGCAAGTGTAGCTAAAATTGAAACTCAAAAAGTTTTCATCAAAACCATTTTTTGTTAGTACCCATATCTGACGCTTCTTATAGAAGGCTTCTTTTATAATTCATCATTTTTTTTTTTTTTTTTAGATAACCAAGAATAGATCAACAAAACGGTATATAAATTTTAAGAATTTAATTTAAGGAACTTGGTAAAAGACATCTAAAATTTTGTTGAAAATACGGTTCGCGACTTGAATAAATTTTTCTTTGACTTTGAGGGCCTGTAAATATTTATATAAAATATATATCTAAAAAAATACTCTGAAATCATATGCTCCGGATATATAAAAGTACTTAGACATAAAACTTAAAAGGCTACTCATTACTTTCTGAAATGGATTTTTTTCCGCTCTCAAACCACTGTGCGGCGCGGCACCTCTTCGATTACTTTTGAGTTTTCTGAGCTCCATATGCGGCAGTTTTGCTTGTTTACATACCCAACGAGTGAGAAATGTGCCTTATCGCTGAAGAAAATGTTCGAAAAATCGTTATTTATTGGCTGTTGTTCCAACACCCGAGAAGCGGATGTGTTCAACTGTTAGGTAATTTGAACTTCTTAAGGATGGAGATGCAAATCTAAATGCAAAATACGCCATTATGATGTACGTTCAATTGCTGCGAACGCCGATAAATCGATAAATTCGGATTATTTTTACTATCGTCCATTGATGATCCGCTTCACAGATCTGAACGATTTTAACTCCCTTATCGGGTCATTTCATCTGTCCGTTGTGCGGCTTAGGTTTTGTTCAGTCACCACGCGGGCGCCTATGTCAATAGTTTTTCTGGGCAACAGTACATTAATTTGGAGACAATTCATTTTTTTTTTGGAAAAATTTTCATCCCTTTTTTGGAGATTTATTTCATTTTCAAATTTGAAAACTTATTTTAAAATGAATAAAATCTATGAAGATTTTGTTTTTAAATAATACAAATTCTACATATATACTACTGAAATACATCAGGCAAGTAGAAGACTTAGCACTATTTAATTGGACTTGTCTTCTTGGACTTCTAGTCTTGTTGGATATAGTTCACACTGTTCATGTTACATGAACTGAACTTAACAAAAATTGCGTATTGACAAGGTCCTCACTAGTCAACCGATGAGTCCAAGTGAGATCGCCTCGCCGGGACGAAACGCCTAAATTTTTGTGGACTAAAGGCCGTTAAAAGCTATTTTGAATGAATAAAATCTATATTGGGGGATTTATTTCATTTTTTTATTTCATTATTTAGGGAGTTATTTCAGAGAGCCATTTACAACAAATGAGATATAGACGAACTTTAACGACCCGCCATAACTTAAAAATTAATCATTTTACAGAGGTTTTTATTAGATTACACAAGTTTTCCTTGGTCATCTTATGAAATTAAAACAAAGCCATTACCTTTTCAAGTTGCTGTTTTCCTTAACCGATACATTACTCCAACAACTTGGTTTGATAAGTACTTTTTAGTAGTTGATACCTACTCAAACAAAATACCCAACAAAAAGATTTAACACCGAAAAATCCGATGTTTAACTGTTTTTTTTTTCAGGTACGTTAAGGAGTGTGCGTTAAACTTTGCAAAATTTTATTCATTTCATTCATAAATTAAAGATTTGCATTTAATTATTAAAAACTGACAAAAGAAACTGTAAGGTAGGAAACAAAACAATAATGTAATAAATATAAATACAAAAAAAACATAAATTAAAGCAGAGATTTCCTTGGTTCAATGTGTACTTTTAAGCATCGGTTTATTATTGGACGCTTTGGACTTTTTGTTAGTAAAGTATTTTCTTTCTAAACCTATGCAAATATTTATTTTATTTATGCTTTATGTATAAAATTATTAAACAAGACTTTAAATTAAATAATCAATAAATTCCATTCTCTCAATGCTTGAAAGAGTGTACGCAAATTTAAAAACCATTTAACCGATATGATATGAACCATGTAAACTAAGATTTACAATTTTGGAAAAAATTAAAAAAAATCTCTTCTTCTAGTTCACTTTCAAAACCACCGTACCCAGTACAAAGAAAATATCCCTCTTATTTTGATTCCTTCGAAACTTCCTTTTTTTAAATTCTATAGCTGAATATTGAAACAAAATAAAATTTTATGTATTTAAGTACCGAGTTCATCAGTTAAATGAAATTTTTTTCTCAATTTAGACAAATAGCTGGCTTTTAACTGAGATTACTCTTCACACAGTTGAATGCGCAATAAATTGAAAACAGGATACTCTTTTATTTTTATATACGATACAGTTTGTAATCCTTTCCTTCTGATGTCAATATACCTATACCTACATATATATGAAGGTTATTTATATTCAACCATATCCGAGGTAATTTTTCAACCAATTTCAACAACCGTGAACGTAAATGTTATATATTATAGAACAGCTAGCAATCTGACAAAAGGAAATCAGAAGCACCCGCTATACATATATGCGAATTTTCCAATGTAAATCAACAAAATCGTTTATACCATCAACCTTCTTTATATGTATGTGTACGTCAACATAGCAGTGCTAGAACTTTAGTAAAATACCGCAGATATATAGATGACAGAAAATTGAAATAGGGTGAATGGAAAACAAAGGCTTCTCTCAAGAAACGAAATATAACTAAATATTTTTTCTTTCAATTCTAACCACTTCGCCTTCCACAAAAAAAAAAAAAAAATTATAAAAAAACACGTGCTTATCCGCATGCGAATGATTTATGGGAGCGAAATATCATCGCAAACATACAACTCGTATTATGAGAAACGTTTTTTCCCTTCAGCACAGATAAAACCGATGAATGGACAATCGAAGAAGAAAAACGATGATGAAAAAAAGGATATTATGCGCTATCCCATAATATCTGGTTCACGTTCATAAAATTTCATTCTGAATATAGTACGAGTATAGGTTGGAGTTTCGAAGTATCTCAAATCTCGAGTCATCGAAATTGATACCTAGTATATAGAAGGTGTATCTATTTCGAACTCGTTACCTATCATTTTCATGGTTATTATCTTTATACACTTTGGGAACTCTTGCCAAACAGGAAGAGCAAGTTCAGAATAGATATAATGTTGTCTGCATTTTAGGTGCACTTCGGATGCTCGTAGTCGAACAAGGAAATCGTATAAACGATTCGCTAGAAATAAGCTGATTGATATCTGATGAAAGTTTCAGACTCCCTTCACACACATATAACGGTATACTGAAATTTGATTTCGTTACGTACTTATTGGATTTCACTTAGAAATTCTGGCAACGAAGATTTCTGAAGGGAGCAAAGGTGTATCTTGTATTATGTAGGTATATTTAAATATTTAATGTTAAAATTTGTTCCTGATTCACAAAACCGTACACCTAGGGCCAGGACCTACATATAGGGGATTTCATTTGCAGTTAAAAATACATATTTTAGGATGCGATGTATTACTTAAATAGTTAAAGAAGAGTTTTTGAGGTGCTTGAATTCTTATAATACATATTCCGCACCCTTAACCATACATTTGGCATGCATCTTCACTTCATGATATATCTTCACATGTTGATGCAAAAAAAGGAGGTCCTTGGAAACTTGCTTGGAGGAAATACCTAAGTTTACTCGAATTCTCAGAATCGATAAAAATTTATATCCATTAATATTCAAATCAGATGGGAGGCACAGGTGTTCATGTTTTAATAAACACTCAGTGCTTCAACAATGTGTGCTAGGTATTTGTATCAGTGATGCCAGATGAGATTTTAAAAATCCCACCGGAATCGAAACAAAATCCCACCATTTTTGTTTTGGTAGAAAATAAAAACAACAATTTTTTTTTCTGCCATCAATATTAATTACCTTAATAATAACAAAAAAGGCTAAAATTTTTTATGAAAAGTGAAATCTTAATGCTAAAAAGGCACTCGCGATTTCGATTAGGTGATTATTTAATTGCAAAAAATGGAACACATGAGTTTGTAATGTAAATGTAAAAGACCGTGTTCCGAATGACAACACTGGCCATTCGAGTCAACCTCAATAAATACTAATATGTATTGTAAAATGACATGTATAAGTATGTATATAGAGTTCAGTCTCGATCGGTACTATGCCGAGAGAGAAGAAGTTTTTAGATCCGCGGACGGAAGAATAAAAGTGGGTTTTTTTGAATAAACCGGTTCTTTAACAGACCGCATATGATACCAACAAATTGTCTGAAATTTGTTCTATTTTTCTGGCGACACGACACGACGCAAATTAAAATGAATTTAATGCAAATATTTTATGCACACACTTGTGACCTAAAAATTGATGACTTAAAAATCTTAGTCGCTACAACAAAAATAAACATATATGTTTTTCGTGATTCCTGATTTTTAAAATTGCAAGTGTGTTCCAAGCCAAAGAAGGAATCAAAACGCTCTAATAGTCACTGACAGCTCAATAATGCACCATTCACTTATGGCAATAGTTGGCTGTGTGATGATAAGTTTTTAGACTTAGGTTGCTTTGTCTCACCACCATATTATTCACTCGATACATACAGATTATTTACATTCAATTTATATTTTACATTCGGATTTAAGTTTTAATTGGGATGAATTGAGTGAATAATATGGCCGTTGGGGTCAGGCTCTAGAGACAAAAGAGATTTGTAATTTGTTTTTAGGTAACGCGTGGTTAAATTTTAAGGGCCGATGTTGAATGTGAACCACACCTAAACGTCAATTTTTTTTCTGCATTTCATTTGACATTTCTCAATTTCAGACTAACTCAATTTGAACCATGGAAAGATACACAATCGAGCAACGTTCAGAATGGTGGCAAGAAATGGCAACATTGGATGATCAATTCTCGAAGAAAATCATCTTCAGTGATGACTGATGAGGCACATTTTTACCTCAGTGGATTCGTCAATAAGCAGAATTGCCGCATTTGGGCGAATGATAATCCAAGAGTGATTGTCGAAAAACCAATGCACCCACAAAGAGTGACTGTTTGGTGCGGTTTATGGGGTGGCGGCATCATCGGGCCGTATTTTTTCCAAAATGAGGCCGGTCATGCAGTTACTGTAAATGGTGTTCGCTATCGTGAGATGATAACGAACTTTTTATGGCCCGAATTGGAAGATATGGATGTGGACGATATGTGGTTTCAACAGGACGGTGCCACTTACCACACAGCTAACGAAACAATGGCTCCTTTGCGCGACAAATTCAATGGCAGTGTTATCTCACGTGGTGGCGATGTCAATTGGCCGCCAAGACCATGTGATTTGACACCATTGGACTTCTTTCTTTGGGGTTATTTGAAAGAAAAGGTGTACGTCGATAAGCCAGCTAAAGGCATAGAACCTAAATTATGCCTCAGCGTCATCGAAAATTTGGACCATCGGATGGAGGTGTGGCGCCGAGGTCGCGGCGGCCATTTGCCCGATATTTTATTCCATACATAATTGAACCATACCAATATTATCATAATAAAAAGAAATGACAATAATTTCCTACATCATTTGTGTTTTATTCAAAATCAACATCGGCCCTTAAAATTTAACCACCCTTTAGATGAAAGACAAGAAGGAAGATTGCTGTTGCAATTAATTGAACTGGACAACTATAAATAGTTCGTTTTTTTTTATTGACAAATTGTTGCTCTCTGGTTATTTAACAGGTTTTTTGTGTCATTATTTGGCAGCCCAAATACTTTTTTTTAAGCTATAAATGTAAGGTAAGAAAACAAAACTAGGAAAATAAGTGAATAGTGAGGAGTAATAAGTTGCTATTATGGTACAAATATGATTTTCCCCCATAAAAAGCGTTTGGAATATTTTCCCATCAAAAATCCCAACATGAATTTATTCCGACCATAATTCCCACTAAACTGATTTTTCCCACCATTTTGGTTGGAAAAACCACCAACCTAGGAACACTTATTTGCATTGAAATCAGTGTTATAAATGAATTGAAGGTTCATTGGCAAGGTATTTGTTTAAGGGCCTGATGAGCTATGAATAACAAAGATATATCTAATCAGAGGAAGTTATTGTTTGTTATACAAATAAAATATTAATTATTTTGATCAAAACAAAATCAAAGAAATAATTTATAAATGTAGTTTAAATTTTCTCGTAAAATGTTGTATTGAGAATATTAATAATGTGAAAGAAAGGTTTTATGAGGGAGAAAAAAATCTTTCAAACTGAATACTGATTGGTATTTAAAGTACAAAGTGGAAATAAAATTTGTATGTTCACAATATTATTTCTAGCAAGTAGCAACCTAGTTACGTGATATAAAAAGAAGGAAGATAAAGGCGTACTCGTAGGTGACCAATAAATGAAGTAGATAAATCTGGTGATTGAAACAATACTTAAGCGGCATATACATGGTTCAAGCACTCCATCAAGCATGTGAGACCGTGTTAGTAAATTTTTTTCGATGATGCCAATCTTTTGTACATGCTTGAAGCAAAATCAAAAAGTTTTGATTTTGCTTCAAGCATACACGCAACCTATACGTGTGGCATTTTCACTAATACACTCTCCCATGCTTGAAGAGATTTTGACGTGTGTATATCCCGCATAGAGGTTTTATAAAAAAAATTCAAGCGACTGTTTGTTGATCTTAAGAGTGAAGGTAAACTAGTCATAGAAGCACCGGGAATAGCATTTCTAGCAGCTGGTAACTGGAAATCATGTAGACCAAGTTGTGGGGCATAGGAAAACCCATCTCCTTAGTTATAAAAAAAGCTTTGGTCCACCTGGAGCTATTGTGCTTATAAGCGCATGCATCATATCATCAACTAAGTAGGTATATAAGTATTGGTGGAAGGAATCATGTCCCTCGATTGGATTTTCTACTTTATATCTCCTATTTTCCAAAATTGTGATTTTATATCTTGCAAGAACTGTCGAACCATAGTTCTGTCAAACCTTACATGTAATAACTTATCTAAAGTAACGGATATCGTCTCAGGTCATTTTGTTACACTTTTATTGGCAAGTAACAGTATTGGAAGAAATCCTGGAAATAAAAGATTTTCTAGTTGAGGAAACCGATGATATATCATCTTCAAAAGCTCTGTATGGCGTTAGCGGAACACTGGATCTCAAAAAAACGTATCCATTTGTGTCGCTTAGTATAAGAAAATACAGGGCGTCTGTTAGGGGATAGCTCTTTCAAAGCACAGTATTTTTGTACGGCTAGGGGATGCGTAATTAATTCTTCAATTTCGTTGTTTTGAACTGATATTGCCTCAACACGAAAGTCACTTTTTTCAATAAATCCATTCAATTATTATTAGAGTACCTAAACTACTTTTATAAAGTTTTTTTTTACGCCCATTAAAAAAAAAGATAAAACTTATTGATCTTGATCTTGAGTGTAGTAGTCAGAATTTTATGCGAGTGGGGGAGGGAGGGCTGCTATTAACTGTCCATAATTCGCACCAAAAACATTTTTTAATAGGTTTTATTTTGTAGTTCTTTTTGGTTCAAAAACAAGAAAACTGTTAATTAAATTTTCTTATCCACATGGGAGATGCATACATTTATATCGAAATTCTCTATTCGACAAAATTGCAAGAACTTCCAATTGTAAGTTCAAAATTACTTAAAAACAAAGTTGGAGGATATATGTGAAAATATTTCTCCATTCTTCACCTTCACCAACAAATCAAGTTGAAAAGATGTTTCGATTTTTTATTTCCGATGATCTAGAAGTTCGAAAAAATAGGTTTCTACTGATACTTGACATAGAGCCCAAATTGGTGAACCGGGGACATTCTAATTTTTGTTTTAGATCATCTAAAATGGACAGCTGATATATACAACGATTTCGGTTATTTTTTCAAATTTTATGGAAAAAGGCTCCAACGATTTTGATTAAACTTCCTACGTGCAAGAACCAAAGTGGTTGTAAGAAAACTGTATATTGACGACGCGACCGACGCACAGTGGGACGAATGTATGAGGAAATCGGCAAAACTCATTTTTTTGTGCTATTTTGCGGTATTTTTTTATTTAGAGATAGGGGTATATATATAGATTTAGATATGGGTATAGTAGGTATTATATGAAGCAAAATATTTAAAATTTTTAAATTTTATGCAAATTGAATATATCAATACAACCTTGTTAAATTTCACAATATGTGAGGTAAATACAATGTTGCTATATTTGGCATTTATTATTTATTTTTCCTATAGGTAGCTGTAGGTATGAATTGTTTTTGGGATTTTTTTTATCGTTTTAGGTAGGTATTATTATATAACAACATAGCTATGTATAATTTAGGAGCTTCAACGGTTTTTTTAGCGAAGCTATGAGCGTAAATACTTTGTTTTTCTATTTGTTTTTTTTTTTTTTAATTATTTTCATGTGTATATCAATTTTTTTTTAGTGATCGAAAATTTTGTTCATACATAAAATCTTTTTTTTCGAAACTGATAGGTATTTGATTTTTTTTTTTTTAATAATTTTTCAGGTGTACCTATTTCAATTGATTTTAAAAATTGTGATACCTACCAATTTTCTTTTTTTATTCTTTTTTAATTATTTTCTTCCAATAAAAAGTTATTTTTTTTTTTTCAAAAAAAGCTATTAAATTTTTTTGAAATATTATATATAGATTGAGTGCGAAATTTAGTTTTTTTTTTTTTTGAAAAATTGTTCTTACGTGTATTTTGGAAATTTGCAGGCGAAATAACACCTTTTTTTATTTTTACAAAATTGTCTAACCAATAATTGTTTCGAAAAATAGTGTTCACGAAGATTTCAATTTTATTTTTTTTTTTTATTTTTTATAATTTTTTTTTTTCTGAAAAAATAATTTATTTTTTTTTTTCAAAAAATAGTTTTCATGTGTATTTAAATTTTTTTTTGAAAACCAGATTTTTAAAAATCTTTTCCGGAAAAAAAAATTAAATTAATTGAATTGATTTAAAAAAATTGTAAACAAAATTCCCATCAATAATATAATAAAGCGCAATATCGAAAAATGTTTGTCCCACTTCAACTTTCATTAATATTGTATACATTGTTCTCTCTCTTATTTTCTTTCTTTAACTTTATTTTTTATTCTTCTATCTTTGATTATCTGCTCCTTCTCAACTCTCCAATGTCTCCACTCTGAACTTTTGAGAGCTTCAGTATCGGCTCACCTAGGAGTCGCGTCGTACGTTCCTCTTCATGAGACTACTATAGTGTTTATATACAATGCATTCAACATTTTCTCCTTCAGATATCACAAAAACAAAATCCTCACCAATTCTCGGCAAATCCATACCTATGCAAATCGGTATCAGTATCGGTAATAAATATCAAAACTCACAAAAAACAGCTCATATATTATAACTTAAACTTGCTTAGATTCAACAAAGAAATAATTTTACTTAGAGCATGCCAACAACGCCAGAATAAAATGGTCTTTTTTATAAACGTTGTCTAACTTTATACAACTGTCCAATTTTGGCAAATGTGTTCAAAAACCTTGTTTAAGCTGTGTAATTTAGACAAAAGAGTAGATTGTCTTAACCGTGAATAATGTGATATTTATTTTTATTAAATAAAGCATATTTCCACCAATTTAAAAATAGTTAGACAGTGTAGACAAAATCTAATAAATACGACTGTAAATATTTAAGTAAAGTCTAAAGGACTTTTCACATAAAAAGCTACCAACGAAAAACAAATGGGATTTAAAACAACCAATAAGCCTAAATTTCTCACAAAAACTTGTAACGGACCGAGGTGTTGTCGGCTAGGACTCTCATAGCGATGCTTCATCTTCTCTTTATGAAGAGGTGCTAAACCCCTGAAACATGAAACTGACAGCACTTATGGAAACACGCCCTATAGAAAATCCTAAAAACCTTTACTTCCTTTCCACCATTACAACCCATCGCTTACAGGCACAGTGGGCTGGTCCTGGCAGCAGAAGAAAAGGGTGTTCAGACTATGACAGCGTGGCATGCTAGCATATAGCACGTCCTAGCTCGTCGGTGGGGGGGTTCTTTCTATCGTCGCTCTGAACGGTTGTTACGAAATTACATGCCGGAGTGTTTAAATGATAGTTCGGGTTCAAAGAATATGGCCCGATTTCGTCCTGATTGGTTTACTTAAATTTATCTATAAACCCAAATTACTTCAGTGAGGAGAGACTATGATGTAGTTGTCCCTCTGAGGATTTACCCACCCGCGTATCAGATGATACAACCTTGGCTATTATGTCCTCATCTATTTATAATAGCCCCGAACCAATCGGTTTTGGAAAGCCTATATCATCCTTCCTAAATCTTCAAAAAAAAAAAAACTAAACTTTCAAACACGATCGGAAGTGCATCAAAATACCATCATTTAAATAGTTCACCAACGGTTTTCTGTCTTCATCGCTCCTCCATCCCCTTGCCACATCCACCTTGACTTTATTTAAAGACGATTCATCTTGCTTTATCACTTAATTTGAGGAAAAAATAAATCCAAATCATCTTCCCAAGAGAGAACTCAAACAGCAGACAAAAAATAAGAAGTTCGAGAATTTATAATTTCAACAAAATGTCCATATTTTATTCAAAAAAACTTAACCTAACAGAAATGGTTCTAAAACTAACCTAAAAATAATCAAGGATACCTATGAAATACTTATAATACAAAGTAAAGAAATTTATGAATTTAACAATATGTTTGTTCTCTTTTTTTTCTTCAATATAAAAACTGCAACAACCAACAGTCCAGAAAGAATAAATATTCCATGAAGTATTTTTTTTCAAAAATAATAATTTCACAAGCAAAATTGTTTAGAGCAATCGTTTGATCTGGAACTGTTTATATAGTTTAATATATTTAAAGATTTAATTAAAATTTAAAATAAGGAAAAAACTTTATAATCAATTAATTAAAAAAAGATTAATTAATTACTCGAGGCGAAAAATAAATAAAATAATAAATAGAAAATTAAGATGTGGATTAAATTTTCGCTCTCAAAGTGTTATTTTCTTTATTTGCAGAATACAGAAAAATTAAAAAAAAAAACTTTTAAATTGTATATTCACCACGCAATTCACCAATGCTTATACCGAACTTGAATTTGTAGGGTTTTACGCTTAGAGCATTTTATTTAGTGCAAAAAAAAACTGTGAACTTTAATTAGGTAACTTTTTTTTATTTTATTTATCTATAAAATTTAATAAGTGGTGAATTCGTCATTGTTGTATAAAAATTGCATGTTCAATAAAGAAATAATAAAAAAAAACTTACCAAACTTTTCCTTTGAGGTGGTGTACCGCTCCAGTATAAAAAAATCTGTAGGTATTAAAGTGGGAAATTTTTAAACAGGTAATCACTTTACACCACGATTCCCTTTTCTCTATTTTAACATTGAAAATGTTTATAGGGTCGTTTTGATAAAAGTATGGTGTAACCAAAATGAACAAAGATAGAGAATGGACTCTAGCGTATAGGGGGAGACGGAGAACGATTGAATTTTTGGTTGGTGTTACCAAAGAAACTACCAAAATGAATAAAATGAAGAAAAAAACACATGTGATGAATTTCAGCCAGCGTACCGGGCCCAAAAATGATACACATTATGTTTATGTATGTAGGTATGTATATGTATGTATACATGTAGGTATGTGCATGAACATTTGTAACTAGTAGTTATTTTACAAATAATAAAATCGTAAAGGTTGGATTTAGTTGGTTTCTTTAGATGTTTGAGGTTAAGGTCTTAAAATTAAGGTAAAATGTCAGTCTTTTAAATCAATCGATTGTTGAACCTAGAATATGCATAGTTTTGGTAAAAACTTAACTAACTTCTAAATCAAACTTATAACTTAAGTTCTAAGCGCCAGATGCTCAAGGTTAAGGTATGTTTAGGTAAATCAGGCAAGAGGTAGAATTAACTAAGCTAAACAACTAAAATATTATAATCGAAAAGGGTCGTTTTTGAAAGCTGATATATTCTGTTCTAATCGTCGGATCCTTGAGGTTACGGTCTCAAAATGAAGGTAAAATGTCAGACTAGAAAATGCTTTTGACCAAACTTGACTTACTTCTGAATCAGTTTGATTATTTTACCTAGAATATGCATAGCTACCTACTTGAACCTCTTATATAAAATTATAACTTAAGTTCTTAGGATAAGATCATCAAGGTTAAGGTCTTGGTTAGCTTCTAACTTATATTCTTAAGTGTTCTTTTCTTAGTCTTAAAATAAAGGTAAAATATGACAAAAGTTGATTTTTTTCTAGACAAAGTTTGGGTAAAAACTTTACTAACTTCTAAATCAATACGATTGTTGAACCTAGAATATGCATAGTAGGTACATACTCGAACTTCTTAAATAAACTTATAACTTAAGTTCTAAGGGCTAGATGCTCAAAGTTGAGGTATGTGTAGGTAAATCAGCAAGAGGTAGAATTAACTTAGCTAAACAATTGAAATATTATAATCGAAAAGAGTAGATTTTGTAAGCTGATATATTCTATTCAAATCATCGGATTTTTGAGGTTACGGTCTGAAAATGAATGTAAAATGACAGACTAGAAAATGCTTTTGACAAAACTTGACTTACTTCTGAATCAGTTTGATTGTTTAACCTAAAATGTGCATCGCATAGGTACCTAATCATACCTCTTTAATAAACTTATAACTTAACGGTAAGATTTTCATGTTTAAGGTCCTCAAATGTGCAAATAAAATGTTAGGCTTTATCTTAAAGTAGTCCATAAACTATTCAATTTGGTTGTCAACTAAATTGATGCATGCCGCTCGGCCAAGTTAAAAGAATACAGCTCCAAGTCTCAAAAACATTATTTAAATAAATTACGCGACTCGATATTGTTAAATTGATTAAAAGATGAGTTCAAAATATTTTAAAATAAAATATTATAGAATATAAATAATTAGCAGTGGGGTTGGGCTTCGCATCAAATTCATTGTTAATTTTGTCTCGATTTAAAAAAGGTTTATCTGGACATTTAATCAAACACACGGGTTGATTCAGAAACAATGAGTCGAGAACTAAGTTGAACCGTATATGGTGTATGCTTCACTCGATCTGTATAATAATTCAGTTACCTTCCTGCAATGCTTATCTAAGCAAAAATGTCAAATACCTAGATATACGTTAAGATAGATGGTATATGCATTTTTAATTTCGTGTATAAGTGCTGTACCGGTGCGGTGAAAATGAGTATGATTGTGAAATTGCAAATTAAGCTACAATTAAGACTAAGAAGTGACATTAAATATACAAATTGGTAATTCAGACTGTAGAATGGTTTCTAAGACAGTTTATGAAGTTATAATGTACCTAACAATAGTATACAAAATCAAAATCACAAAGATTAGACATGTTTTTCTTTTATCGACGTAATACAAGTCATTTTCAAGGTCCCCACAGTTACTCTATGAGTGAAATCTGTAAATTTTTGCACTACGGATTATGCTTCGTTAAGATTTAAGGAAATTTGATCGTTATTTATTATTAATTCAATTCAATTTTTATTAATTCAATTGGTGAACAGGAGGGATATTTTTGAAACAGAATAACAATACAAATGAACAAAAAAATTACTATATAGCAAAAAAAATAAAATAAAATTTTAATAATTATATATGTATGTTATATACATTAATATACATTAATTAAATATTAAAAAAAATAGAAGATTGCAGGTGGAGGTGGTGTGGTGTTAGAGTCAACCGAAGATTCACAAGCCGGAACTGGGATGAAACAGGATCGTGTTCGATTAATTTAATCGATCTGAATTTACCACATAAGTTTTGATGGAATTTTATCTTTTCTTTAAGTATTTGTTTTTCTTATGCACTTTGTACTTTTGTAGATATGCACTTTATGTTTTTTTTTTTTCCTTTTTTTTAAGCGTTTTAGGAATGGTAAATATATCTTTTGTGTGGGTTGCGTGGGTATTTTCTGTTGCTTATTTTTTTGTGTTGACTGTACTTATTTTTTTTTTTTGATATTTTTCACAAACTGAGACGTTGTGGGGAGAGGGTTTTGGGAGGGTCGCGTGGGTATTATGTTAAGGGTTTTTTTTTTTTTTTTTTTTGTAGACTGTACCTACTTTCAATTTTTTTGTGTTACGATTTTTGTTCTTATACTTTTTTTTTTGGTTTTGGTTTTCACGTTAGGCGTTTTTACGAGTTTTTATCACAAATACTAACTACATATAATAAAAACTGGATTTTAGGTTTTTTTTATTTTATTTCTATACTAGTTCCAGATTTTTTACGCTTATTTCGATATTTTTTTGTTTAAATTTGCGATACAAAATAAATAGATATAATATTTAATGTCTATTATACATACATATAATTAATTATTAAAAAAAATCACTAATTACTGTCTATTCACGCCACGACCAAACAACGCTTCCAAAATTACGACCACAAAAGAGAGAGAGTTTTGTCAATCTTGTGCTTTTATAGGCAGTCGACAACCCTGGCCGATATGTGAAATTTTCGAACATTCTCGAAAGAGAGTCTCTGCTGACATGGCGTCCAGAAGCCTTCCGATGTCGTGGTTTCTGAGCGAATAATTAACCAAAAATTCAAAAATTTGATTTCTAAATTCAATTTAGAATTTTTCACAAATAGGTGTGACAAAATTTTGATTCCCCGGTCAAAACTCACACAGAAAACAACACCGGAAACACTTTCAAGATGCAAAATCGGATAGCATCTGCAGGTGTTGGTGCCATTTCAAACCAAGCCAGCGTCAATTTTTATCTCGCTTTAATTCTCTTAAATTTAGCTTTTTAGGCAAAGCAAATGGATGACAATGGTTTTGCTTACCTATCGAAGAACAAAATGTCAACTCACCATTTCGAAGCTTCTCTTCCGATATTTGGATCCACACACCAATACACAACGAAATACCCATTCCACACCTTTTTCAGCACCACATCCCATATTCTAATTGAAAATTATTGAAACTAAAATAATGGTTCAAGTATAAGAAAACGGAAATGATCTTCTCAAACTGTGACTGTTGGTTGTTGCATATTTGAAAATTTAATTATATTATAAATTCATAAATCGTTCCCAACAAACTTTACAAAAAACTTATTTAAACTTATTTAATATGTCAAAATGGACGAATTTAAAAGAATTCAAAATTCTTATAAGATTAACATAAGGTTAATTTAAAAATAACATGTTGCATTGCTGCTTTAATATTTTTGTATGCAATTAAATAATACATTAAACATTATCAAACACAATATAAATAATACGCATTCATTTCATTTCATTCATATTTTTAATACAACGCTTTCAAAAAACGAATTATTCTTTAACTTTTGTTGAGAAATTTTTCCATAACTCCTGATTCAGCTGATTGAAATTTTTGTAGTTTTCCTACTTTCAAGCGATTATTTAAACTTTGGGATGTTTTTCTATTGCTGAGGCTTTATGTTTTTTTCTTCGTCAATGAGTTTTAGGCTAGGTTTTAATGAGGAAGAAAGTGCACCTCGTAATTGAATATTTGAGCGATATTTTTTTAATAGCTGGTACTGGTGAAATAAATAAAATAAGAAAGAAGTGATTTTAAATATGTGTAAAACTGTTAAATAAAATATATGCATTATGTAAAAACAATAGTAGTTGGTTGTAAGGAGTTCTCCTTTATTACAGAATCTATTTGTACACTTATAACTTATAAGTGTATCTACTGTGTTAAGCCTAGTACGCTGCTGATGCGAAACGAAATTTTTCGGTGGTCTCCAACACGACAGCGAAATGCTTTCGAAAACGACAAAGAAAAATTACCCACTCAGAGTATCACCAAGACACCATAATTGCAAAAACAAAATACAAAAACACAACACTTACAAATCACAGACTACAGAGATGCACGCTGATATGAAAGAAACAACATACATTACATACCTATTTATACAAACACGAATGCAACTCAAACGTCACTTTTCCGCACACAATAAATGGTCTGGTCTGGAAAATTAATTCTGTGCGAAAAAAGAGCGGAGACTTCTCCAAAATAATCTGCTACAATAATCAATTTCGCTCATCGAACTGCGTACGGCAAAACGAAAACCAGAACGAAATTTTTCTTTTTTATGATTTCGTTGTGTAGTTTTTGTATGGGATTTTTAGTTTCGCATCAGCAGCGTACTAGGCTTTAAACGTAAGCTTACCTTTTCCAACAGATCGCTGATATATTTTATTTCTCGATTCTCTCCTCTAAACGCACCCAACATAGGCTTGTTGAATGAACTCAATTGAATATTTAAAAAAGGCGAGCAATAATCCTCAATTTTCTTTTCCTCCGTTGGAAGCGAAATTAAAAAGATTGTCGAAATACTTAGTCGTTTTATTTTCTGACGAGTTGCTATTTTACTGTTGTTTGCATTATTAGATGTTAATGGAGAATAATTGGTGCATAAATTGATCTGTTTTTCTTTTTTCTTTTCCATTTCTAATTGATTTATCTAAAAATAATATAAATTAAATGCTTTTATTAATTTCTCATTTCAAGGTCCCAAGAATCTGAATCCATAGTTTTAAGAGAGATGTCTGAATGTGTGTGAAAAAATGTTAGTAATTTTGTACTTTCATATTTTCGTATACATTTCTACATTCGTGATATATTTCTCGAGAACGAATAATAACATCATAAAGTGTAGAAAAGGTTTTCAGAAAAAAAAATCAGTTAGTGTTATTTTTACTTCAGTAAAAAAAGGTTTGGAATGTTAGGTATTCGTCTCGAATTTTTCGAGAAAAATCCCATCAAAATCGGTTTAATTTTAATCTATACTCAATGCCATATTGTTGGGTTGGTATAATTTAAAAAAAAAATAAAATAATAAGCAAATACTTAAAATAGTTTAAAAACGTTTTTCAGCTCGAATATTTTAAGAACATACTCTAATATCGACGCCGAAAGTGGCTTTAAGAATCCTTTATTTTATTTTTATTTTTCCTTTTCCCTTTTTTTCTTTAATGTGTACAACTATTTGGGAATTTGTTTTGAATAGGGCTTAAGGATTTTGTATTTTATACCAAAAGATATATGAGAAAGAAAATAACAAGGGCACCAATGGGAAATTTCCAGTGGAGGTCGTACCCAGCCTATTTTTTTCATAATTTTATAAATCATACAATTATAGGTAATAATAATTGTATATTTATATATAAAATCTAAACACAGTGAAAGCTTTTTTGCTTCTTATTGCGAGTCTGAGTGTCGTTAAAGGTTCACTGCGCCATCGAATTTGTAACGAAAATTATTAGGATAGCTTTTCGTTAATGTAAAATGTTGATAAAATTCAAAGAAATGGAAGACCTTTACTATGTTTAGGATATACTTACATTATATTGATTCTAATAATGTTCAATAAATTAACTTAAAATATTAAATAACTAATAAATAATTCTTTTTATACGAACAACAAATTCCTTTAATTACAATTACCACATACCTTTTGAATTAATCTATTATTTTCACTCTCCAATTGCGACAACCGTTCTTCTCGTTTTCTAGTAAAGACACAATTTTTTCAATCAAACAAACTGACCATACAAATTCTTGATCGTATGTAGGTACTTACTTTTTCAATATATTTTCCTTGCGCAAATCATTTAGTACAACTTTAAGGGTGTTTTCTACATGTAATTTCCTACTTTCACATGTCCGTAGGTCCCTAAATTTATAAAGACTTACATATATCTTCTACCTGTGATTAATACCTTAAATATTGGCGTTTACCTCATTAAAGCTGAAACCCATGCACCTAATTGCATTGGACTACTTTCCTTTTTGAGTACATATATTCCCTGCTTCTTGGGCAGTTGATACTACGACAGATGAAATATTGCCTATTGCCAATGTGATTTCATCGTTCAGACTTTTTACTTCTTTTCTCAGAGAATCTGCTTCGAGGGCTTGTTTTTTGGCCATTTTAAGCTTGAGAAAATGTTTTACTTTTACTTTAACTACTGCGGAATTTGAAAATAAATGCATTTACCTGTTTCTTGTAGCACAAAATTATAACATCTTTTTTTTCGATATTCTGCTCCTGGTAAAAGATTTTCCTTCTAACCTCAAGAAATCAAGATTTAAATTTTATATTATTTCTAATCTCAACCTTACATGTATATTTTTTGTGTATCTTTAAGAGTTTTAATTTCTTTCTTGGCTGCGTGAAGTTCATCTTCAGCAACTTGAATCTTAAGTTTAGCTTCGTCTAGGTTTTTTTGGAGCATGTCGATCTTACTGGTATCTGAATTGGTTTCATTGAAATAAACTCGGTGTATTTCTGCTTCGGTGCAACTTTCACGACATTGCGGACATGATTTCGAACTGAAAGATGTGAATTAAAACTGAATGTAAAAAGTTTTGTTTTATTTTAAGTTTTTAACTTACTTTTCTAACCATTGACAAAGGCATGTATAGTGGAACATATGACCACATTTGGTAACGTAAACATAATCGGTTTGAGTGAATAACTCGGTACAAATAATACAATTTAGGTTTAGCATTTTTATTGGAATTTGTGGATACAAATAATATAAACAAAAAATAATTGATCAATTCCCCTAAAATGCGGTGCATATTTTGAATTAAGTTAAAAATAATTTATTAATTAAAATCAAAAAAGTCAACAAACAACAACATATTAATTATCTTAAAAATCGATACTCGATTGTTGTTCTAAAAGAATATATACTCGAATATTTTTAGTAAAAATATTGATTATGAATCCGCACCACTACACCCACGCCGCCGTTTAGCTTGATTCATAATGTGATGCGGCGCGCGGATTATGTCAAGTTCAGCAACCCAACAAATAGAGGTTCCCACAGGTATAGCATTAATCATGTTACCAATAAAATGATGACTATGAACGATCGAGTTCATTTGCCAATCGTCCGGTCTCGTTAGAGATTCCTGGAAATTATGTTATTCTGACATTGGCAAATGAGCATAATCGTCTGAACTTGCATAGCTTCGTCCACTTCATAATAATGAAATATAGTTAGTTGCATTTATGTACTATAACAATAAAGTCGAAATTTTGCTTTTACCTTTTTTTAAAAAATAGTTTTGTTTAATAAAGTTTTATTTAATGTAAGTCGCGTGAAGGCGAAACGTCCACCTCACGAGATCTCTTCACAATTTTTCCACTTAATGATGCCTGACAACAATGTGACGAGACAACGGAACAAGACGTTTACATGACGGAATCTCTTTGCAGATGTTCTCTCTTAATCACGAATTTAAAACAACGAAATAATACATATTATAGCATTTCTAGTCATCACGTCACGTCAGAAATTCGAAAAATTAAAAAAATGATACGGCGTTACGGCGAGAATTGCTTCATTATGTATTATTTTATTGTTTTAAGTTCGTCATTAAGAGAGGAAAACAGTGAAGAGATCTTGTCACGTCGACGCGTCTCGCTTTCTCGTCACATTGTGAATCAGTCATCACTCTAGGCATAATTCACAATGCAACGAGACAACCAAAGTTCGACCGTTCGACGTGACGAGATCTTTTCACAATTTTCCTCTCTTAATGACGAACTTAAAACAATGAAATAATACAAAATAAAGCAATTCTTGTCGTAATGTCGCGTTTTTTTTTTCAATTTTTCGAACTTCTGACCCGACGTGACGACGAGAAATGCTTTATTATGCGTCAGGAAGACTGCGAATCACTGCAGATCCATTAATGCGGATTACATACATAATCGACATAATATAAGGTCAAGATCGCAGTGTACGCGGAATTGCACACTATAAGCAAAACAGCTTTGACACTGTCGTATATTGTTGAATATAATTGTTGTATATTGTTGTATATACCATGAATCCTCGCTCATCAGATTCAATCGATTGCTAAGCACTGACATAGATTATAACTTATTGTGAAATACACTGAATTTATTATTTTGTGTAAAATACATGTCTTATTATTTTATAGCACACACGAAAAACAAATTGTTGGAAACTGATTGACGAATATGCACACAAATCAAGCACTAATGGTTTTTTCGATAGGTGATCCGGAAGACATTTCGCCATTAGAATAGACAACTTGATTGATTCAGAACTTTGTATACGACTGTATTTTTATAAAATAAAAAAGAATTTGCACACTTCATTTCACTAAAGGTTAGATTTAAGATAAGATTAAATAAATTATCTATTTACAACAAATTTTACAATGAACTATGAAGTCATTGATAAAAATAAAAATAATAAAATAACGGGTGGTTAAATTTTAAGGGCCGATGTTGAATGTGAACCACACCTAAACGTCAAGTTTTTTTCTGCATTTCATTTGACATTTCTCAATTTCAGACTAACTCAATTTGAACCATGGAAAGATACACAGTCGTTAATGGCCAGAATGGTGGCAAGAAATGGCAACAGTGGATGATCAATTTTCGAAGAAAATTATCTTCAGTGATGGGGCACATTTTCACCTCAGCGGATTCGTCAATAAGCAGAATTACCGCATTTGGGTGAATGATAATCCAAGAGTTATTGTCGAAAAACCAATGCACCCATAAAGAGTGACTGTTTGGTGCGGTTTATGGGGTGGCGGCATCATCGGGCCGTATTTTTTCCAAAATGAGGCCGGTCAGGCAGTTACTGTGAATGGTGTTCGCTGTCGTGAGATGATAACGAACTTTTTATGGCCCGAATTGGAAGATATGGATGTGGACGATATGTGGTTTCAACAGGACGGTGTCACTTGCCACACAGCTAACGAAACAATGGCTCTTTTGCGCGACAAATTCAATGGCAGTGTAATCTCACGTGGTGGCGATGTCAATTTGCCGCCAAGATCATGTGATTTGACACTGTTGGACTTCTTTCTTTGGGGTTATTTGAAAGAAAAGGTGTACGTCGATAAGCCAGCAACAATTTAAGAGCTAAAGGATGAGATAATTCGGTACATTAACGGCATAGAACCTAAATTATGCCTCAGCGTCATCGAAAATTTGGACCATCGGATGGAGGTGTCCGCAATGTTGGTATTTCCTCTATAGAGCCAGCCGTATTTCGAACAATTGGTTGAAGTTGGCATAGCGAAAGCGTCTCTTACCACAAAATCTTAAAAGATGGAGAGCCAGTCTCCACCAATAAGCACATAATCAATTGTAGTTCTTTCCAAATGAACGTCTTTAGTCCAAATTCATTGCATAAATCTATAATCTTCTTTCCTCCTGCATTAAATTTACTGTTTAAAATTTCCAGGTACCATTTCTGGTTACATATATGCTGTCCTAACAATCAGAAAATGGATTTTATTAACCTAAAAAAATTTAAAAAAAGTGAGAATGAAAACACACATCTTCAAACATCATATTTGATGGTTTTAATGGCTAGGGCAATCGAAGAATAAAAAAAACAAAAACTCAAACTCAAATGGAAAACAAATTGTTTTTTTTCAAAATTTTGAATTCAAAATTAATTTTTTAAAAATTGTTTATCAAAACCACTTGCGCAAAATTTTAAACGATTTAGTTCGATTGTAAAGCATTTTTAACTGTGATAGTAAGGTCCAACGAAGTGTCTGTTTGTGCACAAGCGGATCACTTCGCTCCAACCCCTCTGTTGCACTAAACATTCTTTTCCACATGATCCCTTTAGACGTTTTTAGTAAACAAACAGCCGCAAGTACAGCTATTCGTCTTAAAGGCTCTTCACAGTGGATCAAAATTGAGATTGGCCACTCGGTAATTCTGAATTCATTCAGATTATTTTCAAGTTACATCGTCTACTCTTGCACATTTCAACAAAAACTTTCAAGTTACCATCTCACCCAGATTAACTGGGGAGTCATTCCGTAACTCGATTATCGTCAGACGATATCGTTTGAGCGATAGTGTTGCCTTTATTGGCTTCACGTAAGTCGATAATCTTCGAAACGATATCGTCAAAACGATAGAGTTCGACGATAACTAAATTGGTATCGTCCTACATTAATTTTGTACTTTGTAGGTGACTGTAGTTGAATGATGAAGTTGCCACTGTAATTTGACATCATGTGTTGTTATTGTTGCATTTACAAATTAAATTTAAAATGTTTCGGCGAATCAATTTTCTTATTGTATAGGAAATGAAAATAAAAAAAAAATATAACTTATGCGCATGCGATGACAATTGAGAGATAAATCAAATCTCTTATCTCTTCCAAGTCATTATGTTATAACTTATAAGTATGGTGATCAGCCCAAAATTTGTTGATTTCATTTTTGCCTTGGACGGAGTTCCGTTCATATCCCCTACCCTGGCCCAATCAGGATGTTCATTCATAAACGAAGTTAAAATCGCAACTAAAATTGCATTTTAATGACAATTATGACAGCCAATTTGACTTTTAAAATGCACCAAACGCTATCAAACTGCGAACGATAAATGAGACGATAGTATGGTCGAGTTACGTGAAGCAAATCATCTCTAATTCCGTCTTCGTAATCATTGTAGCGTGTTCCAGGCGGATCTTTTTGTGATTAAAGAAGCTTTATCTTGGCTTAAAGAAAACGTGACATCAACTACGGATATTTGCAGCTTCTCAGACGGCCAAGCTGCTATCAAATCTCCGGACTTTGTTTCTACAAATTCTAAAATAGCCCAAAACTGTCGATCATCTCTGGTTGAGATTGCGGAGTAGTTGAACATTAACCTTTGTTGGGTACCTACCGGGCCATAGGGACATTACAGGAAACTATAAAGCTGACGAACTCGCTAAAAGTGGAAAAACAGAATAGACAACTATTGGTATAATGGTGTACCTATCGCTACATTTAAACATATATGATAAAGCAAGATGCTATAAAGAACATAAATCTTAAGTGGAACAACCTCACCATTAGCTTGGCGACAAAACAAATCTGGCCAACGCACGCTGGATCTGAAGCGCTCTAAAAAATTGGTATCTTCAAGCAGATTGCACTTTAGCTCCGTAATAGGTGTCAAAAACGGACACTGTCTAACATAGGTAGTTTAGTTACGCCAGGCAACTAGGTGTCTATACTAAAATGAAGTTTCATGGATGAGGAAAAGGAGAAAACAATTCCTCGCCTTCTTTGTATCTGTCCTGCTCTGTTACAGAGATGTAGACTCCATTTGGAAGACTTCTATTACAACGATATGAGTGATCTTTAGCAAATACTTCTTTCTATAAGTAATCTTGTACATTTCATAAGGAGCTCAAAATGTTTAAATGAGTAAGGAAAAGCTTTACTAAATCCATGTGCTATCACAATGGGCCAAGTGTATCGGTTTCTCTGCCGACAGCCGCTTCTACCTAACCTAGCCTAACCTAACCTAAAGCATTTTTAACATAGTAAAAGTGTTTTAACATTGTGCTTCAAAATAACTTTTAACGGCCTTTAGTCAATACAATTTTTGCGTTTCGCCCGGGTAATCTTACTTGGATTCATCAGTTGACTAGCTAAATCGTTTAAAATTTTGTTTTTATTCCATGCAACTAATTAAACTGTAGCGTCGCTCAAAACTCCTTATACCAAAACCTATTTTATTAACAAAAAAACAACACCGAACTAACAAGTGTTTTCAACGTGGGCTCTATCCAATCAATTATTCACAATAATTCATACATTTTAGCATAACAAACTTTTATAATGCGAAGCATGCCGTCATCATTTTCATCACACAGCTGAACCAGAGCAAACATCATGACATAAAAGCAACATCAAACCTACCATAAGGACAATGATGTAGGTCAAAGCTTCCTTTGCATATAATCCAACGATACGATGACAACGACAAGGATGTTTCAAGTACAAATTTTTTCATTATATTAAATTCACCTTTTTAAAATATATTCGTTTGAGATATTCACCATAACAAACGATTATGCGCACTTTCTAGAGGAAAAAAAATCATTTAGGCCGGATGTGCTCTTGGCCTTTAACGCTTTCCCCAATTTCTTATCTCCAGTCTGAAAAGACGTCATAGTTTTTCACGTTCTACATTTTCTACAGTAGCTCTCACTTGGAGAGCACAACTCTGAGGCAGGAAAACTCGTCGTTCGTGGATAAAATATGATAAAATTTACTCTCGCCATCCATGAGATACATTTTGGTCTTTTTGAATAAAACCGTTTCTCCGTGGAGAATCCAATTCAGTTTAGAACAGCCGGTTAGTCGTGAAGCATTTAATATAGCTTATGCTAACTACTTAGTCCGGATATCGTGGTGTGTGTGTTAGTATATGTGTATCTGCATCATTCTTGATTCTATCTGTATGTCTGTTTGAGCAACGAAAGTGGGTACTTTAAGATACTTAAAGAAAGTCCAATAAATTTTGTTTTTTTTATTCCGCACTCCTGTGGGTTCTTAGCCCACAAAATTTAAGGCGAAGGCAAATTTCTATCTATCGTTTTAGTGAAAAGGCAAAGCCAATTGTGCAATTAAAATATTGTATCCGTGAATTATGTTTTCTATCTCTAAATAACTTGACTCCCTTTGGTTATCTTTATCTTAGTTATAGTCAAGCTCGAGGGTGTGTACGCTGCTATTCGTTATTATTATTATTATTTGTATCTTTGCAAATTCTGTGTAATTTATCTGAGTGTAAACAAAACAAAAACAACGACTACAACGATAACGTTGACTACGACGACGACGGCCACTTGTGCGATACTTTACCTAATTTGTGTACCCATATTACAGAATGCAGAGATATTTGATATAAGATAAACTATCTAAAGGTGAACGCAATTTTGAGTGTTTTTGTATTTATAGTGTGCGCGTTTTTAATATTTTTTTTTTTAGATATTTTGTCCTCCCTCTGCGTCTACGTATATCATAATAATATGTATAATCATCAGTGTTTATTTTATTATTATTATTTTTTTTATTTAACTAACGTGTGTGTATCTTTTGCGTTGGGTGACTTTTATCAAGTTAATTATTATTAATTATTTTCCAGGCAATTCCATGTCAACTTATGCAAACAAAACATAAAAGAGCAATAAAAATACATTAAAGTGACGAATTTACTCGTATAATCTGACAAGTGAAGTGCCTACTATATTAAATACAAAATCATTAAATTTCTATGCAGATATTTTCTTTAACACATATTTTCTTAATTAAAACAAATAGATATTTCGGACATGTCATGTTGTTTTTTTTTTACAAAACATCTTAAAAATATATTAAAAATATGTATGTAGTATAAATATACATGTGTAGGTACCTAAGTATTTTTAATCTCTTTTTTTTTTTTCATCTGAAAAAAATTCTCAGATATACCTAAACAAAACAAATTAAGATTTTTTTATCAGAGGTGATTATTTTTCGTCCATTAAATATATTTCGTTATTTTTATTTTTTTTTTTTAAGAAAAGCAAACGATGTGTTTTATGTGATTTTTTCACAAATAGAAACAGATAAAATATTGAAAATAAATATAAAATTAACTCGCAGTGAAAAAAAAAAAAATCTGTTGTCTTTTCGATTTTTTTTAAAGGTGACAAGAACATTAGAAAACACAAAAATACTTATGTACGTATATGCCTTGTCAAACCGGAAGATTGATTGAATTCGATTTAATAAGTGAGCTTTAGTCATTATAAAATATTAAAATAAGTATAATACGTACGTATATCTAAAATAAATTAAATACAAATTAAGAACGTTTTCAAAACCACAAAGGATCATCAAATCAAAAACAAAACAAAAAAAAAACAATATCTTTGGATGTAAAGCAACCCAACAAAAAATACAGTAAGTTTGTTATAAAAATTGATTTTTTAGTTCTAATAGTCTAATTATTTATTATGTATTTTAGGTATTATATTATGAAATTGGTTTTTGTTTAAAGTTGGTGTTTCAAATTCCTTGAAACTTTACGAATCTATTTTTATAAAAAATGTCTCGGGATCGAATCCTCATCCTATTCCACCTAAATTAAATTGCATGACTGGGTCGCACGAACTTGCTCTTATGAGCGACACTGTGGTTTTAAAGTCTGAAGAGTTTAGATCTGATTTTAAAGAAATAAATTAGTTATGGAAGTCTAGATTTTATGCCAGCTTAATTTAAGAAAATATTATGTGAGTACATACATATGAGCAATAACTATACATATTTTTGTGCCTTCTTAAACTCATACGCATGCATGGAACATACATTTTAAAATGTAATTTTTTTTTTAATTAATTCAATTACAAACAACCTATGTGATATAAACTAAAACCATCTGAATTATTATTATTAAAAAAGGTAGAGCGGAAAAAAATGTTACGGCATTTCCATAATTTGATTTTTTTTTAAATTTATTATTTATTAATAATATTTGAACTTATTAAAAGTTCTTGATGTGTGAAAAATTTCATTAAAATCTGTGGTCGAAAACCAAAAAAAAAAATGGAAATGGTTCTTTGAGAAATACCATTTTTAATCGATAGATATTATGTTTTTTCAATTAATATAGTAGATCGTTCTGGTATAGCTAATACCAGAACATACAAATTTTAATCAACATCTTAGGAGCCTTTTTTGAGAAAAATGAGATATTCCTTATCGGTTTTTAAACACATGTGTTACAGGTACCGTTATTTTTGGTCATAAGAATAATTTGTTTTTAAAATCTGCTAGATAATATTAAAAACTGCTAAATGTCAAGTTTAATAAAACTAGATCAAGTCGTTTTCGGATTATTAAGTTCTCAAAAAAATTTGAAACTTTTATTAAAAATTCAAAAGAAGAAATTTTGAAAATTTTGGAAAATACCTTAAAATTTTATAAGGGTTTTTGTGTGATAACACAATTGCAGTTAGGTTTGAGTAAAACAACAACAATTGGGTGAGCTACCACCAAGATTTTATAGGCTGGAGTTTTATATCTATTTCACGACTGCCAGGCCGATCATCAGACTCCTTTAGTGGTGCTTGGTCATTGTTCAATTTTATTTGAAAAACTTTTTGCCCCAGCTGGGGATCGAACCTGGACCAAGCTTACTCAGAGCCAATGCACTATACGCATTGCGCTACCGAGGCCACCTGATCAAGTTCGTCCCAATTAAGGTTTTATTGTTTGACCTACCTTAAAAATTATTTGAAGGATTTTATATAAAAAAATTGCTCGAAATCAGTTGAGCCATTTTTGAGGAAGTCAAAAATAAAAAACAATGCTATGAGAGATACAATTTAAAACTATTTTTTGTATAAAATGGTAGCCTTTTTGTAAAAAAAAAAAAAACTGAATTTTTTGAATGAAAACGTCAAAAACTTTCCGGCAACTTATTTCTTCGAGTACAAGGTGACTAATATAAGCTAATAGGCAATGCAAGTCCAATAAAATTACTATTTATCCACTTTTAAATCGACGCTAAGTTGGTATGCAATATGCATGCCAAAATTAGGTGTAACTGAAAAGAACAATTAATTGGAAATACAAAATAAATTAAACGGGTTAAAATGTCCACTACCATTTTTTTAATGTTTTCTTTCCATTTTATACTAATTGTTGATTCTTTTCCAAAATAAAACATGGAATACCTACTAAGTACTAATAATCAATTTATTTTTGAAGAAGATAAGGGATGTGTTGGAAAAATATTGTTTTTTTTTTTTTTTTTTTTTTTTTTGTGAAGTTCAATTAGAGTTGAAATTAATGGTTTAGTTGGATTGAGGTGACAAAAAAAGCATATGGGTGTTTTTCTACCTTAATTTTTCGAATCTCCACATTTTGGTTATAATCTAAAAGCATAAAGTTGAAAAATATCAACGACACATCCCTAAGTATTCAAAGTTTGTCAACCTTCAATAAAAAATATTTTTCTGCAATTCCAATGACTGTCAAAATATTCCAGACATTCCAATACTTTATCTCAACTTTATTATGTGCATTTTTTTTTTACTGACTAACACTAAGTTATCAAAACTATTCCTTTGTTGTTGTTTACACTTTCGATAACTTTCGATAACTTTCGATATTTTTGAGCATTTTCGAAAGCTATCGCAAGTACTGATTGTCGATGTTTTTGGAATTTAAAAGGGGACATTTCCCAGTTTTGGGTATATAACATAACCTCTTCATATATCAGAGTTTTGTGGATTAGATTTAAAAGATTTAAAAATTTGAATTGATATGGATTCTTGATGATTTTTTTCCAATATTTCTGCTGAATTTTATGGTTAAAGCTTCTTACAATTTGCCAGTTTTGATGTAATAGTCAAATTGTAAGAAGCTTTATGATAATGATTATCCAAATCCAATAGCAGTTTGGACAATGTTCTCGACAAGAGTTGGTCCATTAGCATTTTTCAAACTACTTTCCATAATTCATATATATTTAGATTTTTATTAATCGTGATGCTTTGAAAGTTTCTCTATTTAGTGGCACATAACATACACAGAATAAACCAAACGGAGAAAATAAGAGAAGAAATCAGATGGAAGTGTAGGTAGTACCTATACCTTCCACATTTCTGTCTGTGCTGTAATCTGAATTTATAAACCCAGGTAATTTAAAAAAAAAATTGTTCGGCCCAAACTCACGTGCGTCGCGTCGTCGTTTAAAATTTAAAAAAACTCATTTTTGCACTTTTTCCTTTCCTGGGAATACGAAGCCGTCAAGCCGACAACAAAATCTTCTGAGGTGAATTTTTTTAAATATGAATTTTAATTTGGCCATGCAACATCATATAGGTATGGCGATCTCATTATTTGAAATTGAACAAAAAATTTAATATAATTAATTGAATTTTGATCAAAACAGAAATTTTGTAATGAAATTAATATATTTTTGTTCAATAACGTACAAACATTGGGGGCGTTCAATCCATTACGTCTGTCATCTGAATTTTCAGAATTCTGAATTTTAAGAGCTTCAATTGGCCAGCTGTCATAAAAAGTTAGATGACTTTTAGTTACGTTTAGTTACGTTTCATCTGAATTTTCAGACAATAAATTCTCATCTGAAAATTCAGATGAAAGTTATTTGTGGTGGGGGAAATGTCAAACCAGCTGAAGTACTACACATAAAGTTGAACTTTATAATTTTCAATTTGGTCGGTGTTTGATTTGTTAAGTTTTGATCATGAAAATTAAATATTTATTTCAATGAATATTGTTTATTGTTTAGTTAGTTTAAAAAAAAATTCCCAGAATTTCCCAGATGTTTATTGGGGAACAATTTTTATATGGAAATTTCTGTCCACATTACGTTGTGCTGTTACACGTTAAGATACGTTGATGTATATTGGTTTCGTTCACTATTGGGTACGTTCCTAGATCACACTAAATCGAGAGGTCAAGTTGAGTTTGGGTTGAAATTTGGTTGAACGTTCGAACTCGCCGCGTTATGTGATATATTTACAACCAGCACTTTAATATTTAATTTGATGTTTGAACATCTTAACACCGTGAGTCCCGGCACTCACAATTTTTTCTTCGTGTAACATCTACGTATGTAGGTTCAAATTGTTTATTGAGTATTTTTTGTCTGTGTGTTCTTTCGATGCGCTTCTTAAATGAAACTGAAAAAAAAAACTAAAAACAACATGGAATGCGCCAATCGAAACAACGTCATTTAACTATAAAGCTAACTTAAAAAATGGTCTGTTCATCATGACATATGTACCTCAAGATTTGTGTAACACATAATTAAAAAAAAACATCTAGTCGATTGGTACTCGCACAATATTGTAATGAGAGAACGAACAAAAACAACAACTGACACATTATTTAATTTCCCCCTTTTTGTAACTGAGAGCTATCACTGGAGAAACAAATTGAATCGCACTTGTAGGATAGTTGATTAAATCTTACTGCCCATTCGAATACTTGTAGTGCATAGGATGCAGAATCTTTATTTTAATAGACGTATTTTTATGATCCATACCTTATAAACTCACGGGTTGTCTGTCAAACCAAACCAGGTAGTCTTACTTGTTTTAGCTTACGCAGGCAGCTGCACAAAGATTGTTGCCTTTGAACAAGCATTAGAATAAGTTTTTATTTAATATTTAATTTAAAAATTTTTCAATGAATATTTTTTAAAGAAAATTAAATGCACGACTGTGTCGCACGACATTGTTCTTATGTACGACCACATTGGTTTTAAAGTCTGAATATTTTAAACCAATTCATCTGATTAAAAAAAAAATGTATTAGGTAGGGGAGCCCATATTTGATGCTGCCTGCCAAAACCGTTGCTTAGTAAAAAATACCAAAAAGTGTCGGGGGATATGCATCAAATTTAAATAAAATCGACCCATTTGCTAAGCGGCAGCTGAAAGGACAGAGAGACAGAAAGACAGAATTTCGAGACCCATTTTTTTCGACTTCGCTATCATCGTGATGTCAAGTTTGATCAAAATCACGATTTTTTACGAATCCATAACTTGCTATACATATGTACATACATGTATATGTACATAGTTTCTACGTATACATATATCGCAAGTAAAAACCACATAATATATAACAACCACCCTAATAAACATATATATCCCGTAAACTTGTTTAGTAGTGTTGGTAGGTTAAAGAATTTATTTACCTGAAGTTGTTTGTCTCCTAGACTTTCTGCCTCTTTTTTTTTAATTAAAAGCTTTTATAATGTTGATGAGAATAAAATTAAAACAAATTAAAAAAAAAAAAAAAAACAGTTCAAAACACTTTTTGAACTAAATTTAGATTTTAGAATAAAAAAAAACATTCGATAATAATTCATCATTTAATTCGTTTCGTCTGGTATTTGACGTTTTTTTTTTATTTTTATTTCGTAGTATTGAGCTTTAGTATTAATTATACATACATAAATTATTTTTATTCTTATGTGTTTTGGGAATTCTGACAAACATTGAGATTAAGCTATGAAGGAGGATTAATTATTTTTCTTCTGAGTATCCCCGGTGGCAAAGTAAACTTTTTTTAATTAGGTATGTTGTTTTCCCATTCTTCTTTTTTGTTTTAAGCAAATAGTTTATTTTATTAGCGCATTATGACTTTGTTTTTCCTTGTTAGGAATGAAAAGTGTCATGAGCTAACTTTATTTTTATTTTAATATTTAAAGAAACCTTATAGGCTAAGTGTTAATTAAAAAAAAAACGCCTCTAGGAATTAGTTTATTCAGATTTAAGGCCTTTAATGAAATTTGAAGAGTGCCTTCAGCGAAAAAATGTTGTTGGAAAAAGTTGAAAACGTAGAGCATGAATTTCTCTGAAGTGATGTTTTTTTTCATTATTATTTTTTTTCTTTATTTTTATTATATTTTTTTAATCGTAAATTATACAGTTAACCTATTTTTGCCAAGGAATTTCAGCCACAAAAATTATTTTGTGAACAAAATAAAATATGCGAAATACTTAAAGTAAAAAAAAAAAAAAAAAATGGGTCAGCGCGACAGCTCGTGTAGAACCAGGGCCTAGTGACAGCTCTCAACCATTCCGGTGTGTCCGTTTTTATTGGCAGGAATAAAGGGGACCTACAATTTGTTTGCCGAATCCGAACGGCTAGGGTGAGAAGCACTTTTTTATGACAAGAGATACTCTCGGAGGGTTTGTCAGTTCCTCGCAAGAGACAGTTACCTGTGAAAAACATTTCTGTTTTTAGGTGGAATAGGTTGGGAATCGAACCTAAGACCTTCGCCAAATACTTAAGAGGTTATGTATTTTTTTTGTTTTATTTTAACCATTAAGTTTTTAAAAATATGAAAACTTGACGAAAACTCAGACTTTAAAAAAAAAATACTTCGCCAGGTCTGGCCATATAAGGATTTATTTATTTATTTTGTTTTTAATTTCATGTTATTTCGTTCATGTTCCATTGGAAGTTATTGTAATTAGTCAGATTTGTTGAATCGAAAATTTTGACATATCTTCTCATTTCGAGGTCCTAGGAAACTGAATCCATCGTTTTTAAAGATATTTCTTTATGTTTGTTTGTTCGTATTTCCGTACGTTTGTAGGTTCGTGATACATTTTTTCATTCAGCGTATATCTCTAGAAAGAATTGTTATTGTACTACATCAATTTAAAAAAAAAAAAAGTTTAAAAAAATCTTTTGTCTCAAATATTACGAGAACAATCAATGCCATCGACTTCAGCTTAATTTTATTCTACACATAATGACGTAGTGGAGAATTTAAATTAATTACAAAAAATCAACAGACAGCTTTTTTTAAATAAAAAAAAATTAAAAATTTCGTGATAATTTTATTTTATAAAATAATGCCATATTTGATTACTGATATCATTTTCAAAAGAATTCAATTGACGATTTTCTTAAAGCAAAAAATACTAAAAATATTGAAAAACATTTTCCCGTTTGAATATCTGGAGAACAAACACTGATTTTGAAGTCAGGTTAATTTTCATCATTTTCATCTTCACACAATGAGGTAATCAATAAATAATAAAGTTTGTAGAAACATGCAATTAACAGTTTTTCAGGGCAACAAAACTGCAAAACAAAAACAACTAAGAAATAATTCAAAACTGTTTTTCGGCTCGAATATCTCCAAAACATATAACAAATCTATCGACCCCGGAATAATTTTATTTTACTCAAAATATTGTAACTAAGAATTGACGCCATTTGCAAAAAAAATCAATTGGAAGTTTTTATTAAAGGCAAACAAATCTGCAAAAACTACTACTTAAAAAGTTGAAAAATAAAATATGTCCCAACTTTGGTTTTCCCTTGATCGTATGTTGAACATCTGATAAGGTGTTTGAAGATTTCGAATTAGGAACTTTCTTAATCTAACAAAATAACATTGGATGTCCAGTTTCCGATCGCACCAATGGGAAGTTACCACTGTGGGTCGCACCCAGTCTCTTTTTTTTTTTTAAGAATTTACCCACAGTTTTAATTTTTAAAATGTAATGAGATAAAATTTTCTTGAAATAAATCGTTTTTTTTTTGCTATCAGCGTTTCTTTAACTTCATGGTTCTTAACACAATAAAAACAAATTCCATGTTAAGGTCAATTAAATATGATTTTGAAAGAACAAGATTTGAAAAAACTACATTCATTTTATTAGGTTGTAAAAAAAAGTTGATTCATATTTTCAAATAATTTTATTGACAGTTGCTTTGAAGGCTCAAGTTTTTAGAAAAGATATTATTTTTCCCTGTCAAGAAATTATTTCCCTCAAGTAAGTAGACCAAAGTCAGTTGAACAAATTTTTGGTGGCGTCATCACTAGGCGCTTATTAAGTGTTAATTAAATACCCAACAATTAAATTAAGTGCTCCAGTACTTTTGTTGTAAATTAATGTTCTGCTTACTTGATTTCAAGAATAGCTATTTATAGATAAGAATTAATGTAACGTTGTTTAAATCTAAAATTTTACTTAAACGTCTCTTACGGTCATATTATTCACTCGATACATCTAGATTAAAACTTAAATCCGGATGTACATATTTACATTAAATTTGTATAATTTACATCCGGATTTAAGTTTAATCTAGATGAATCGAATAATAGTATGGCCGTTAGATTTAAATAACGTTACTTAAATTCTTATATATAATTATTTTCTCTACATAATTAATTGAAGTATCATAATGTAACGGAACGCAGGAAAATTCACAATTCTGGTACAAAATAAATGCAATTCTAGTACATTTTATATTGTTGTTTTTTGACAGCTATTAAAAGTTAAAAAAGGGCTACATTATTAGAGGGGTTCACATTCAGCTACGGGTCGCCCGACCCGAGTCGTTTTAATAGCGTTCACATACAACGACTTTCGTATCGACTTCATTTGAAAATAAATTTTGATAGAGCGAAAATGTCGCGAATTCCATTATTTGCATTAATACTAGCGCATTAATTTCATTTGTTTTCATTTCACTTTAGTTTTATTATTTAACTTTCATTTAATCTTACAAAAAAATAAAAAAAAGACCTTAAATAAAATTTTCGGTAGTCCGACTGGAGTTCACATTGGTCGTGTAGTTAATGATGTTTATTTTGTTTCTGTGGTTTATTTGTGAGATTCCCACCTTGTCATTTTGATTAAGGTAAAATTATTGTTAACTTATTTTTTTCTAATCAATATATTTGTTATTAATACAAAAATCTGAAAACTCGAGCTTCATATACATAAGTGTATACTTTCTCATGCCTTCTGTAAATGAAAATTTGAAAAGTATAAAGTTCAAGACTATGGCGCCAAATTTTAAACGATTTAGTGCGATGTTAAAGCCTTTTTATCATACTGAAAATGCTTTAACATCGTATTAAATCGTTTAAAATTTTGCGCTTATGTTTTTAAGGGCAATTGATTATAACTTGATTTAAGAGATAATATTTAACGATAGCATTTAACTTTAACGTTCTCCAATATATAAATAACTATACACAAAGATGGGTGTTTTTTTTTTAAGGCAGAGAACTTTAAATTGAAATAAAACATAGACAAATGCTAATTAATATCCATGAAATTGACTTTATTAGACAAATAATTTAATGTCATTAATGTTTGAGTATGATTTCGGATATGTGGCCGTCACGGCCGCACCGTGTCAAATGTTGGCTTCCAAGTATTCAATAGTTTATAATTTATCGGCGTGAACATGAAATTTAATATATCCTGAGAGAAAATAATCTAATGATGTTATTTCTTACAACCTTGGCCGGTTAAGCGGTCGTTTACATGAAATTAAACGTTCGTTAAATGTTTTTTACTTCTCGCAGTTTACTAACAAGCTGTAATTTTCTGACTATAATTATTTTCTTTTTTAATAATTACGCCAGCTCATAAAGCGCACACAACGGTGACTTTTTCTAGATGTAAACGTCTTTCGACAAAAGAATATTGTGGATTATCATCCAAATGCGGCAATACTGTTTGTTGACATAGACATTTAACTAAAAGTGTTTTCCAAATGAAATGTTCCATGTGTTTCTCGAATTGAACTTTCACGATGAATTACCAAACCAAACTTACCTCAAAATAACCGATAATACTGCCAAATCAGCTGTCACAGAAAAGAGTGTTGCCAATTTAAAGATCTCCACCTTTTAAGAAAACACTCTTAAGTATACGAGATATGAGCTAGTATGTGCGAGAAACTTCACTTTTATTATATGTTTTTTTGTTTTGAATTGATTTCAAGTCAAAATCAAAAACAATGCGAGGGGATAGTAAATTTTAAGCTGTGGACATAATAGTTTTGGAGATGATATTATGTTGGTGGTAAAAACATAAAATAAATATAAAATTTTATAAAAACTTGAAGGTATGTACATATATTTATAATAATGACTTATTTTAGAATAAAATGGATACAAAACAATTGATTTCAGCCATTTTATGAAGGTCACTCAATTTAATGTCAATGAATCATTTTAAAATTACAACAATAAAATCATTCCTCCGATACTTTCCTATTGAGGGGTTAATTGAATTTTATAAATTAATTGCAACGACATTCTTGATCTTGTGTGAGTATTACTTTTATTTTTTTTCAATATTCCTTGTCAAGTGATGTATGTACATTATAAAATGTTCGTAATTCGTCTGTTTGTAAATAATTTCATGCACTCTATATTTCTGCTTCCTAATAGTCTGAAATGTAATTAATCATTTATTAAAATAAAAATCCTATTCTGATGCCAAAAAAAAAAAAAAAAACACCCCACTGTGTGCATAATGTCGCATCCTGCATATAACAATTATGTTCTTGAAGCATCTCGGAGTAATGCGTTTATGCCCACCATCTAGAATTATTCGAACATACATACTTTCTTTAATTTCATTTATGGGCCTTTGCCCTTTGGAGATTTGCGGTTTAAATTGATTCAGATGTTTAAAATCTGGAGGTAGGAATCCATATGGTCAAGCCAAGAAAGAGCACTTTCTTGAAAAAGGGTTCTTAAAAGTGAAACATTTGCCCAGAAAAACCTTTCGTATAAGTAAAACCTTTAGCCGCTACTCGCTAGTTTAACTCTTTTCGAAAGCTGCAAAGACTTCGAGCAATGTGAACTTAATTGTTCCCTCTGAGAGATTCTAAATGTTTTAAGTTATTCTAATAACATGACAAATTGCTACGAAAATGAAGGGTAGCAGATTTAATAATGATTTAAAACCACCAAATGGTGAAACAAAAATAAATATGACAGACCACTTTGTAAAACAATAAGACGGTTTATTTCTGTCAGCTTTAGTTTCAGAAATAGCCACCATTTGGTGGTCTTAAAATCATTATTAAATCTGCTACTCTTCATTTTCGTAGCATTAATTTCACGCATTTACTATTGCTGGTGACAGTGGCATCACCGACATCTCGAACTACGAATATTTGGCATGACTCTTTTGTATCTATCAAATAAAGACAATGGTCGCGTTGGGGGATCAATCCAAAGCTATCCGGATAGGTTTTTATTGTTGTAATCTCTTGTGACAAAACAGCTGATGCAACAACAAACCAACGTATCTGAACGTATTCAATTAAAATATAATGTATGTAAAAAAAAGATACTAAAAGTAAGTTATTTATTATAATTAAACTATTTTATAAATTATAAAATGTAAAAATTGCAGGAAATTTGTAGTCCTGCTTTAAAATTTATTTAAATAAATATTAAATAGACTCACAAGTTTTTATTTTCAATTGTTTGGAACTTCCTTGTTGCTCAAATCAACAATCTTCAGTAGCTCATACTCGAGCTTTTATCAAATTATTAAGAGCACTATTCACTACATAAAAATAAAAGACGAATAAATTATGATAAAATGAACGAACCAATAATAAATTGAACCAACCTAAATGTCACATGCCAACAAGTTACCAATTGGAAAGTGAAAGTGAAAGTGTTCATTTTAGAGTTCATTTTTATTCGAATAATATTTAACAAATAAATGCAGTTTTTGAACAAATTACTAACGTTTTTAAAATAAAATTATAATTTGTCAAATCAGCAGGTAATTCCGCTTCGTTTGGCACCTTATTTTTCAAAGTCGGGGCAGTATGAGAGTCGGAACAGGGATCCAGACTATAAAAATAATGTATAAGATTATTATTTTTTTGTCTACGTTTTTAATTTTGCTGGTATATTTCTGATATGATAAAAAAACATTCCAAAAATAGTCTCGCCGTGTTTATTTCGAGGTCTTTATAGTCAATGACAAATGTATATACTTTCTTAAAAAATTAATTCCATGATCATTATTTTCAGACCTATATAGCTACTATATAAGTACATATATCTACAAAAGATAATTACTGACTTTTAATATTATTTTCTAAATAAAATAATAACAATGAACGAAGTAAATTAAATGAAATTACGTAATCAGAATCTCTGTCTATAAGTAAAGCATACATATAGTTAAAAATTTGCAGTCGTGTTGTTAATATTATTACAATAATAAAATTGCAGTCTCGATATAACTGCATTGTCTAAATATTTACAACATGAGTATCTATTGAAATATAAAATGTATTTCTGTCTAATAGTAGAACTCTCAATAACGTACAATAATTGTTTATACTTAAAAATAATGCACCATCATGTCAGGCTGGATAAACCAAATTAATTACCACTTAACTGGAATAATGTGTGGGAATATACATACATATTTATATGTACAGTATACATATATAAATATGAATATACGGATTAATGTTATTTTTTGAATTCAACCAAAATTGCATTTCGAAGTCATACATTTTTTGAATTATGCGAATAATTTATTTATATTGATGGGTTTTCAGGGGCGTGAAGTGTTCAAAAATGTTGATTTATTTTATGTCTGTATGTTATATAGAGCACTTATTTTCTGCGGGTCATTGTTGATAAATAATTTATTTTATTATTTGTTTGCTTCATTATGTGTGGTATTGTTGTTATTAGTGCAAAGCAATAGTTTGTTATTAATTATTAATGATATAGACTGAATTGTACGAGAAGGAATATTAAAGCTTTTATAAAACCTACAAAATCTGAATTATCATACGTACATAGTTCAAAAGCAGAAAATTATTATTTTCTGCTCTGATTTCGAGCAGAAAAATGTCTGTTTGTTTTATTTTAATCGGAGTTGGTATTGTGTGCTTGTGTTCAAACTTATTTTGCACCTGGCCATCGCGTATCTATCAAAACCATTGCGTGATTTAATGATACAACGCGGCTGAAAGAATTTAAGATTTTTCTTTAAGAGAGTACCAAATTGTTTTATTCTTACGATATGTACCAGATCAGTCATGGCTTCATTTTTAATACCCTTAGTTGAACTTTACTCTTGGTATTCTCAGCTTAAATGATTATTGTTACCTTTTATTTGGCTTCTCTGCACATAACCTGTGATTTTGAAATTCCTGTAAAACAAACAAGTAAGGCTCTAAAGTAAAAGTTCAATGCATGTAATGGGGCGGTCATCTAGTGGTTTCTTTTTAAATCATAGGTTATTTTGAGACTGACAGCTGTTTCCCGCTTGAAATCTCGACAGAAAGTCAGTATCATACCTCCTCAGAAAGAAATGAGTCGCTTGATGCTTGTGTAACCCAAACAGAAAACAGAAATTGAAGAAATGGATTTGGACCACCTCTGGTTTATGCAGGATAGTGCGCCATGCCACACAGCCCATGCCACCATCGATCTTTTGCGCAAGAAATTCCCAAATCGTTTTATTAGCCGTCTTGGCGATGTCAATTGGTCGCCTCGGAGCTACGATTTGACCCCTTTGGAATCTTTTTTGTGGGGAACCGTGAAGGAACGACGTTATGCCAACAATCCGGAAACGATTCAAGTACTTAAGGTCATCATCATCCAAGCAATCGGTGAGCTACACCCCGAAACCATCAAATAGGTCCTGGAAATTGGAGTGACTGGCTGCGCTGCTGCGAAGCTAGCTGAGGCAGCCCAAGTGGTTGCCTCAGCCGTTATGTTCCATAATTAATGGAAATATTTGCTCTTACTAATAAAGCTATAATATATGGAAACAAATTAATTATGTTCATTTTATTGCATTTTTAAAAAGAAACTTGTATTTGGCCCACTCTGTATAATGTGCAACACGATGCTATGTTATTCTTATTGTATGCTAAAAAAATATAACCTGAAAATAAATTACGTTTTTGGTAGGCGGCATAAAATATAGACATAAATAAAATTTATTTCTTTCTAATGAGATGAATATAGGTTTCAAAATATTCAGTCTTTAGAACCACAGTGTGATTATACATAAAACCAAGGTCGTGTGTCCTAGTCGTGCATTTTATATTTCTCGTAATTAAGAGACTTTGAAAACACTTTTGTGTTACTTTTTCTTTGTTATTTTTCCATTCATTTTTTTTTGTGGCAATTTTGAAAATTTATATAAATATAATTTATATTGTAACTATATTTGTTTTAATCAAAAAACAAGAAAAAGAGAGTTCCCAGATATTTCTAAATAAAACTTTTATCCCCCATCAGCGAATTGAGACCGCATTGATTTTCCTTCATTTTATTTGAATAAAAAAAAAACTAGATCTTTGACTTCCAAGTGTGCCAGTTGCACAATTTATGAAGTTAGCTTATTGAATTAATTCGTTATGTGTTATTATTTAGTAATTAAATTTTTAAGTTGCACGTTTTTAAGTAAAATATTGCAACATTAATTTTTTTATCAAATTTTGGTAAACTACTCAAGTACAGTAAGTACAGCACGCCATTTTTTCCAAATCTCATATTTCTGCTAAAAGGTAGGAGTGACAATATTCTAAAAAAAAATAAATACTTGAATTAAAAAAAAAATAAATCAACGACAACACCAGCAATGTCATATTTGACCATTTTAAAAGTCCGAAATCTAGCCATTAATTCTATTTTAAAATTAAATAATGAAAAATTTTAGTTTTAGTTTTGAAAAGAAGTAAACAATTTTGTTTCAAATACATTTTTTTGCAATTTTACATTACTAAGTAGTATTTTTGTTTTCAAGAACTAAGAACCAGATGCTTTAATGTCTTCTAGTTTTTAAGAAAATGGAAAGTAAATAAATCCACTTTACTAATTTTCACTATAATTATCAAGGATTCAAAATAGCTTTCAACGGCCTTTAGTCCACAAAAATTTAGACAAGGTCCTTACTAGTCAACTGATGAGTCCAAGTGAGATCGCCGGGATGAAATGCCTAAATTTTTGTGGACAAAAGGCCGTTAAAAGCTATTTTAAATCTATAATTCAACAAGTTCAATTAAATAGTGCTAAGTCTTCTACTTGGCTGATGTATTTCGGTAGTATATAGAATTTGTATTATTAAAAAAAAATCTTCACATAATTATTAAGTGGAAAAAGGATCTTTAGAGTTACTTAAACAGCATCTTGCTAGTTTGTAGTCAAATACTAAAAATCACATGCTTAAATTTTTTCTAGTTTTTGAGAAAATCAAGAATAATAAAAATAAGTTTTCTTTAATTTGTTAAAGAAAACTTAATTTTATTATTTTATTATTATTATAGGCAAAAGAATCCCTCAGGATACTATTGTAACCCAGTGGTAACTCTGGTTTCTTGTTTATCAAGAGAAATTTTCCTCTACTAGTTTTAATACTTTCCAATAAAATTCAACTTATATTCATTTAAAATCATATATTATGTTCCAAAATTTTGTTCATTACCAGATTCAAGCTCTAAATTATTTAGTCGATATATTAACGGTAAACTTTATCTTACAATTAAAAAATAATAAATGAAAAAATGCTGATACCATTCATATTGCATTTTTATATAAAAAACCTTGCATGCTCTCATTATAGTGATATTAAATTTTTTTATATCTATGACTTCGATACTAAAATGTTCTCCCAAATAGAAAATCGTTTCTCAAACAGTTTCTTCTTCAAAATAAGTTCATCTCCGATGTCTAAATAATATTTATCGTCTGAATTAAAAGTATTCCAGTCCAATTGTTTGAGATATTCGTCCATTAGATTGTTAGGATTCCTGCAACAAATCACAGCACAAAACTCTGTTACCCAATACAAAATCCTTTATTAATATTCTTACCCAGTCGTGGAAAACTGTGTCCACATTCTTGTTAGCCTTTCAACAATTTTATTTTCAGGATCAGTTTTTGAGAAAAGTGGTGCCAAACGAGGAACGTGTAATAAATACAGTAAATCATCATGATGAACAGCTCCTATAAAAATTGACAGTCAGTTAAAAATGAAAAAATCAATTTTATTTATTTGTATATATGTATTGCCCTACCATATGCAGAATCTTCTGGATATTTAAAGTCACTGAATCTTCCTTTGTATGTAAAACAGTAATAATATAACGGAATGAATTTTTCAATTAAATTGACTAATCTATGAACTGGAAATCCTATAATTGCATCGCTGTAAAGCTTTTTCAAAAAAAAACATATGCTAAAGTGATTTGGGAAAAAAGCCATTTGAATTTCTAAAGTTCTTACCTTAGCAAACGGTTCAAAGGGTGTAGAATTTGGAATAATTTGATCCTCAATTTTATAACCGGCCCTTAAAACTCTACTGATTTCCTTAGAGTTCGGGGTGTTCTTGCTGTAGTGCAGCATGATAGGGGCAATTTCTTCCCAGTTATCATTTATCTGCTTGGTAATGTTATCATTCTTCAAGTTATCTTGAATTAAAAGTACCTAAGATAAATAGCTATATGTATATAGTAAAATGAAAAAAACTTACAATAGGAAATACGAGCAAATTCATCCTTCGTCATGCCAATGATTAGAGGTGTTCTTTGGAATTCTCCTTTTTCAAAAGATTCTAATGGATCTTCAGTTAGAAATCTCTCCTGACCAAAGTCCTTTTCAATGACTGGACGCCAGTTCAACATTGGGTGGTAACCAAAATCAAACATTTTGTCAAAAGTTTTAACAAATTCTTCAAACGGAGTCTTAAAGAAATTATAAATAAGTAATAATCCCACAAGCTTAAATATATTCTATAAAGCCTTAATTACCTTTTTAAGAATCTTCACTATACCACTTATATCATCGATTGGACACTCTAATAATTTTGCCTGCCTCTTTACAAGATCCAACTGATCCTCAGTGTATTTGTCAAAGAGTAACGGTGATCCACTCATTGCTATGCCTCTTTGGAAAAGACCGCTTGACATTGGTGAAACCATATGCAGACCAATACTCATGCTTCCTGCACTATAACCCAACAAAGTTACCAAATACGGATCACCTCCAAAGTTACGTATATGTTCTTGAACCCATCTCAAAGCAAGCACTTGATCTTTTAGTCCAGCATTTCCAGGTGCCTCAGCAATACCAGCTGCAAGAAAACCAAGTGTCCCTAGTCGATAGTTAATTGTTACCAAAACAATATCTCGATCCATTAATAGCTGAGGGCCAGCATCACTGTTGCTTCGTCCAGATGAACCGTAGAAACCACCAGCATGTATGAATACAATTACTGGCTTTAAAGCTTTTTCAGTTAAATTCTTAGAATAGACATTCAATCGTAAACAATCTTCAGAATTATCTGGGGAATTGAATGGACTCTGAGGGCATCTTGGTCCATCTTCTGTAGCATCCAATACGGAAGGTTTCCATGAATCAACTGGTTGTGGGTTCATAAATCGTAATTCACCGACGGGGTTTTTCCCATATCGGATGCCTCGAAAAGCGGCAAATTCTTCTCCTAAACGCGAATTAAGTTTAACACCACGTATCTCGCCCAACGAAGTTGAAATTTGTACTATATGCGAAGGAGATGTTGAAGAAGCAATCGCAGCACACATCGCGAAGTAGAATAATCCAAGCATTGCAGATTCAAACTGAAAATTGAAATTAATTAAATTCGATATTTATATACCCATCAAAACAATGCAAAAATAATCTTTTTGGGAATTCCCCATCAAGTTCTATGAAATCATCTGATTCAATTTTGATATGTTGTTCTCTGCTTGTTTTTATTCTCAAAAATGAGAGTAGTACATTCTCTTTAATGTGCGTTATACTGTAGGGAAGGTATAAACGAACTTAGCAATCATTTTTTCTTGCTCCATAGGGTAGGTATTGGTTTGTTATTAAAATCTATTCTTTTTGTTATACCGTCCGTGTTAACAATATGGACATGGACTGAAAACTAGAGATGTCGATGTGACGAGGTGTCTTCACAGTTGTTCTCTATTAATTGTTAAACAGTGAAATACCTGCCTAAACACAATAGAATGCTGCACTGGAACTGGAACTGGAGCTGGAGTTGCAGCAGCTGTGAAAAAGTGTCATACATGCTATAGTCTTGTCCCCACAATGCAGCTGTACAGCTTTTTGTGTATTAAAAAAAATAACGAGCTTATTTTCCACTATTTTTGTTTCTGATATTTTTCTTTTAATTAATAATAGTTTTCACGGAACAAATAAGCACAAAAAGCTTCAAATATTTTTTTCTGTTCTTTGTTCTTCATGCAAATTGAAACGTCAAAAGTGCTGCACGTAAAAAGTTTGAAGTTGGTAAATTCTTGCAGCACCGCCTGCAGCTGCATTGCGTTGGATTTGTGTGTATATTGAATATTTTGACAGCTATTCCAGTGACCAGAGTTGCAGCTCTATCTCCATTGTGTTCAGGCAGTGTCAGTAATAGATAAACAAAATTAAACATTTCTCGTCGTCATGTCGCGTCATAATGGAAAAAAATGAAAAAGAGGCGCAACGTGACGACAAGAAATGCTTTATTATTTTTTAAATTTGGAGGCAATATACGAAGAGAATTCGTCACATTGTTAAACAGGCTTCATTATGTGCATTTTTGCGTCCATCTCTTAAATGAGCTAGAGCCTAAGGTGATGAACTGATATTCAGTTTAAAATTTTATAGGAAGACGTAAAAAATTAAGTCATTTTTAGTGCTAAAACAAATAAATATTACTTTTGTTGTTTACACATATTTTCCATAACTTTTAATATCATCAATACCTACCTATCTATCTATCTATCTCTGGCTTCGACCCAAGTATTGCATTTCATTTTTCGTTATGTATGTACTCTTATTGGATTTTCAGAATGTTTAATTCTTCAACGAAAATGTAACAATCAATTAATTTGTATAATTAATTTTCTGACAATTTCTTGGAAATCGAATAACAGCTTTCAATTTTATAGTTGTACTTTTTTTATATTTATTAAAACAAGTTTGGATACACAATTAAGTTTCATTCGAAGTTTGAATTTTTGTTTGTAATATACATTACATCATGGAGACATACGTGTGCCTTATATGAACACTCGACGACGACACGACGCGATGGTCTAAACGGTTTCATGCTAAAATAAAAAAAAAAAAAACAGAAATCAAATAATGCACGTTTTAGGGGCAAATTAAAAACAAAAACTTTGTTCACCCTTGGTTTAGTATTAACACATCGATTATCTAAGTTTCAACGCTTGTTCAAATTTAATAGGTAATGTAAAATGGATTCATTCGTCCGGTTTACAATTGCTTCCCAAATTGTGGTAGGGCCATAAAACCAGAGCCTTACTTGTAATACGTTCCGTGTCACAGATTACGGTCACACATAACTTGTCACAATAACAAAATTCCGGCACTTGGGCGAACATTGATGTTTACTTAACCGTGAATCCCAGCGTTCACACAATTTTTTACCACAGGAGGTGCAATTTTTGTTAATTGAAAACCTAGGTTATTGGTTGAATAAAATAAGACAAAATATTTCGTAAAATAAAACGAAGAATACTGAATTAAAAATTGTTTTAATTACCAGGACTGTATAATTTACAGATAAATGGTATATTAGTGCATTTATTTCTGCGACTAAAATAAAATTAATGAGGTAATAAAAAAAAAAAGTAGTGGTGGAAGTGCTCGCAGAAAATACACGGCAGGAATGGAGGGGGGACCTATAATTTTCTGTCAAAGCCAAAGGGCTGAGACGAAACGAAATGTTTGATAAAAATAGATTTTTTTTTGTTTTTGGAGGATTGTTCAATTCCTGGCATTAGTCTTACCTCTGAAGAAAATATTTCTTTATTTGGAAAATACTGGGATTTAATTCCTAGACGCTCTGCTCTGGGTGTCAGTCTTACGCACTAACCAGATTGCGCCATGTGTAGCTAAAAAAATAAAAGAATACGATAAGGTGATTTAAAAAAAATATATAAATGAAATTACGTACATATTTGTTTCTCCGCTATCAGTTCAGGGGTGGAATCGGCTAAGGTAAGGTGATAACTGATTGTCACATCAACCATAAATAAACCATAGTAACATTGACATTTGTCAAAAACATTATTACCATAGTGAATTTTTCAAATATTATAGAACCAAAGTGACGTCTTTTTGCTATAAAATTCTTCTGGAATCTTCTGGAATTTAGTAAACTTTTTTGGTCATATGTATGTTTTTTTTTATTTATATCATTGGGCAAAAAAAAGAACTCAGAAAAAGTTGTACAATTTTTTTTTGAAATTATTGACGTTATGTTAGATACTACGCGAGATTATTGTTTAACAAAATTTTCAATGATTTCTTAAAGTACTAAAAATCAGGTTAAGTCTTTCCAATATCTCTTTTACTTTCCTTAATTATTTTTAATCCAAAATAGTTAAATTTTTAAATTTTGTCTCAGTTTTTATTTTTTTAAGCTACGTGGTATAACAAAGGAACCGAAAATGCACAATAGCGATCTTTGACAGTTTAGTACATTTGGAAGTTATCTACCCTTAGTACTATTTGTATAGGCGTTGCCAACAACTATTTTTTACTATTTCAAGAATAGAGATTTAGTTTTTATTTTTCAAAATCTGATTTTTGTAGGCTTCAGGTCTTCCTTTCTTTAATTACATATATTTAGATAGACGACGTTTCGTACGTGTTTACGTACTTCCTCAGGTCTATTTTGTCATAAAAAATTATTTGAAAGAAGAATTTTGTTTTTATCTCTTTTCAGATTTTAGAAATTATATTTATCTTTTAGATTTGAAAGTGTATCAAAATATAATTAAAGAATGAAAGACGTGAAGCCCACAAAAATAGGATTCAAATATTCTGAATAAAAAAGGTCACGAAAAAGGAATAATTAATTTTTCATTTATTTAATTTAGTTTTTTTTACGATTTTGATGCTACAATAATTTCCCAAATAGACATCCGTTTTACAAAAAGTTGTTCGTCCATAACTAATTCATCTCCAATCTCTAGATAGTTTTCATCATCCGCATTAAAAGGCTTCCAGTCCAAGTTTTTGAGATATTGGTCTTTGGAATTGTTTGGATTCCTACAAAGAGTTGCATCATTAATATCAAAATTATCTTATTAATACAAAAAATTATTGTTGTACAACTTACCCAGTTTTAGCAAATTGTGTCCACATTCTTGTAAGTCTTTCAACAATTTTATTTTCTGGATCAGTTTTTGTAAATAGTGGTGCAACATGAGGTAAATGGAAAAGATATAGCAAATCATCGTGATGAACTGATCCTGTAATAAAAAAAAAAAAAAAAACAAGTCATAAAAAATAACATTATTTCTATATTCATTGTGCAGTACCATATGCAGCAGAATCGTCTGGATATTTGAAATCACTGTAACGTCCCTTGTATGTAAAACAGTAGTAATACACGGGAATGCTTTTTTCTACTAAATTCACCAATCTATGAACTGGAAAACCGATAATTGCATCACTCAAAAGCTACATAAGAAATAGAAAAAACGGCATTAAACAAAATTGACCATAAACATTTCTGACATTTACCTTAGCAAATGGTTCAAAGGGAGTAGAATTTGTAATGTTTCTGTCAATTTCGTATGCGGCTCTTAAAAGTGCACTGATTTCCCCAGAATCGGTTGTATTTTGTTCATAATGAAACAAAATCGGGGCGATTTCTTTCCAATTTTTATTCATCTGCTCTGTAATGTTTCCATTTTTCTGGCTATCTTAAATAAAAAATGAAGACATCTATAAGATTAAAAAAAAAACACAAATATATCAGTTAAACTTACAATAAGCTATACGAGCAAATTCATCCTTCGTCCTTCCCATAATCAGTGGTGTTTTCTGGAAGTCACCCTTTTCAAAAGATATTAATGGATCTTCAGTTAAAAATCTCTCTTGACCAAAGTCCTTTTCAATAACTGGGCGCCAGTTTAACACTGGGAAGTATCCGATTTCAAACATCTTATCGAAAGTTTTAACAAAATCTTCAAATGGTGTCTGAAAAACTAATATAAGTAACGATTACAAATTCTGACCGAATATATACCTTTTTTAGACACTCTACTATGTCATTTATGTCATCGCTTGGACATGTTAATAATTTTGCCTGTTTCCTCGCCAGTTCCAACTGATTTTTAGGGTATTTTTCTAATAGAATTGGTGATCCACTCATTGCAATAGCCCTGTGGAAGAGACCTCTTGACATTGGTGAAACCAAATGTAGACCAACACTCCGACTCCCAGCACTGTAGCCTAGCAAAGTTACTGAATTTGGATTACCACCAAAGTTTCGAATATGATCTCGAATCCATCTCAAAGCAAGCACTTGATCTTTTAGTCCAGCATTTCCAGGTGCATCAGCAGTACCAGTTGCAAGGAAACCAAGCGTACCTAATCGGTAGTTGAGCGTAACCAAAACAACATCTCGATCCATTAGAAGCTGGGGACCAGCACTATTTGTTCGTCCTGATGATGCATACAATCCTCCATGATGTATGTATACAATTACCGGCTTTAAAGCCTTCTCAGATAAGTTCTTAGAAAAGACATTCAATCTCAAACAATCTTCAGAATTATCTGGCGAATCAAATGGACTCTGAGGGCATCTTGGTCCATCTTCTGTAGCATTCAATACCATAGGTTTCCATGATTCAACTGGTTGAGGGTTAATAAATCGCAATTCACCGACGGGATTTTTCGCATATCGGATGCCTAAGAAAGCTTTAAAGTCTTGACCTAAACGTGAAGTTAACTTAATACCGCGTATATCACCCAGAGAAGTCGAAACTTGTATGAGCGGATTTGGAGGAATACTTGTTGACACGAACGTTGTACACAACGCGAAACAGATTATTTTAAGCATTGTAGATTCAAACTAAGAAATAAATGAGATTGAATCAGCTTTTTATAGGCACAATAGCTACATTTAAAAAAAAACAAACCGCTATATCTACGTGGAAACCCCCGCATTAAGTTCAATAACATGAACCAGTTTACTTTGAATAAGAACGTTTCTGTTTGTTTTTGTTTTAAAAGTGAGAGTAAGTTAGTGCATTCTCGTTGAAGCAAATCAAGTTAATTTCTGATAAATCTGATGGTTGGGATTTTCTGAAGAATTAAAATAAATTGCATTATATTATTTAGTCAGCGCTTTAAACGAAGATTCAACCATATATGTAATATTTTATTATTCATAAAGAAATGACAATAATAATAAAATTACTTGGTAAGGTAAATAATACAATAATTACTTTAGTATTTAAAATTTAAAACCAAATTTTAATATTTAAATAACCTTGTTAGGAAAATACAAAACCTATTCTACGAGTATGTTATTCAAACTTTTGTGGGCTTAAGACAGTTAAAAGCTCTTTTGAATCAAATTTTTATTCACAGAATATAATTTTGAAACTGGTATATAATATATGTAGCTCGTCAAAGTTAAGACAAAATAGTGCACAGTACTACAAGGAGAAGCTGTCACTGTCAATGTTTGATGTAGTAGAAACTGATGTGCAAACTTTAAGAAAGCGCGGAAGAGAAAAAAATTAAAATAAAAAAGGAGTGAGTAAAATATCACGGGGTAACCAAATTGCATGGTGTGATTAGAATGAGTAGAGCCATTTGGATTTCTTGCAAGTCGGAAATCCACAAGCCAAATCAGCCTGCAGCTAAATAGTCGTGTACGGCTGCGCAAGAATATATGTAAGCCCTAAAGGCATTTTAGTAGGAAATAAGTCCCAAATCCATTCCCGAGCATTTAAAGATTTTCTTAATTAAAGAACTTTTTTGTCAACAGATTTCTCGGATAACAGTATCTTGGGTACGCCGCGCCGTTTCAGATGTTCTAAGGAATTCAACTCCCTCTTTGGGTCCCCTATCCAATCCTGCTTACGTTATTCCGCTGCTCCTCTTTGAGTATGTCCACTGAGGTGAAAATGTGCCTCATCACTGAAGATGATTTTCTTCGAAAATTGATCATCCACTGTTGCCATTTCTTGCCACCATTCTGACCATTGACGACGCTTGAAATGGTCAAGAGGCTTTAGTTCTTGAGTCAGTTGCACCTTGTAAGCATGTAAATGCAAGTCTTTATGCATAATGTTTATCAACGACAAGCGTGAGAGGTGCAATTGTTGGCCACGACGCGACGACGAGTTGAGGTGGACGGCTCTTCAGCCACACTATCGCGAACAGCAGCAGGTTTGCTCAAATTTTTGCACGATTTTTCTAACTGTACGCACATTTGGACGATTAAATTGACCGAAAAAAACACGAAGTGCACGATATGCATTTTGATTTGAACGCCCATTTTCATAATAAGTCTATAACTTTAACGCGTTGCTCGATTGTGTATCTTTCCATGGTACAAATTGAGTTAGTCTGAAATTGGGAAATGTCAAATGAAATGCAGAAAAAAACTTGACGTTTAGGTGTGGTTCACATTCAACATCGGCCCTTAATGAGAAATGTCGAAATGTAATATTGCTCCCTCCGAAGTTTATTCATTGATTTCTCCAAGTTGTAAGCTTTAAACTATCAAATTTAAATCGGTTTTGATAAAATTAAGTCGAAAAATCATTTTCAATACAAAAACATCAAAGCAATGTCACAAATAATATAATTAGTTATAATCCTTTGGAAATATTGCGCAACATTTTGGACTTACTTTTCTTAAATTGGTATATATAACTTTTACATAATTTAAGCCATATTTTGAGCCATTTTTATCCTATATTAATAATTCCTGACTTTGACTTTATGAATTTTGAAATTAAGTTCCATATGCTGATCTTAATTGTGAATCAGCAAATTCGAGTTAAAAGAAGCTAAACTATTAAATTCAACGTCCTCAAATCTTTTTAAGTATCTGAATTTCATTATTTTCGTCACGAATTGTTGTGGGAATAATTTTTGTCGTCAAACTTCAACAAACGAATTAATGTGCATCAAAACTAAAACTTCTTTTAAATGATGATGACGAACTGGGATTTTTTGGCAAAATTATTTAGGATGTAAATAAAATATAAATAAATAAATTAATTAAATTAAATTTGAAATAAGGTGTATTTTTTCTATTCTGAATAATTTGACCCAAAAATCAAACTTTAATATCATCATTTAAAGAATTAATCACATAAATCATTTATAAAAAATTAATGTAAGTCCGATTATTTTTGTATTTTAAATTAGAATTGCATAACGTAAATGTTAGTTTTATTTTTCTACTTCATAACCTTTCAATATTGCAACAATGTAATTGCTTGCCATTAAAGATTTTGATGTGGTTCCAATGGACGAAACAACTGAAACGCAAACACGTTTACACATTCCGAAAGCTTATTACAAATAGCATGTTATGGTGTTTTCTATTTTAACAATTTTTTTTTTGCAGACATAACACAGAAACAACGGGATTTGCTAGAAATCCTTCCAAACTGTGTTTGCTTGTCCGCCACAATCGCTGTCAATTTAATAAGACAGCTATCGCATATATGTATAAAGCAGCAGGCTTAAGGACGACAAGGACATAGAAATAGAAGGAGTACATATAGGAGCTGGGACATTTACCATTGTTTGTTCACGTATAATGATGAGATTCTATCTGTTCTTCTTCTTCATGTCGTCCATGTTGAAATACCTTATTTTACACACTTGCAAACAATATGCCGATGATTGTGTGTTCTTTTCAATTCACATATAAGTATTCCTGCATTACATGTACTGTACATTTGTGAGTGGAGTGCGATATCTTAAAGTAGAACCAGAAAAACCAATTCAATAAAAGTGAACAAGACGACAAACAATGTATTGTTCTTTGACAATATATAAGTATTTGTTAAGAAAGATAGACATTATGGAAGAATCACCATCGCTATCGCTATATCGCCAAGCTCAGGCAGGATAAACTTGCATTTGAATGAAGGAATATTTATTTATTGATTTGATTTCAGAGTACTTTCTTCCATCTTTTTTTCATTCAATATTTGTGCACATCTGACAATAAGAGTCGATAATTTGACATTTCCCCTTTTCAATAAGAATACACATTTATACATGTACCTGTCCCATATGTCTTTAAGGAAAACAAAAAAAGAATGAAAATAATTCAATATTTTTGTTTTCTCATTTAATGTTATGGTGATACATTTTTTTAGGATGAGATACAGATGAGGATAGACCTAAATTGAATTCAAATGGCTGCTCGAGTAATTCCCTTTATTTGTTATTTATTTTCATTATTTTTGTAAATTTATTTTCAAATTGGTAAAGTGGAATTGGGTTGCTGCCGGTGGCAGACAACAAGCGTTTTTAAAGAGAATGTAAATCTTAATTTAATAACAGTTGATATCTTGATGGAGGAACCTCAAAATATAATATGTAGTACATGTGTGGTCCTTATTGTACGTGTAAAAAAAAAAGTTCATCTTGGATGGGTCTAAATCAGCCCCAAATCAAAGAAAAATAATTCCCTAATTTTTCAGTTTTTTTGTTTTAATACCCTACTGGCGCTGTTAGCGGTTAATCTATTAAGCTATATTAAATTAAATACAGGATGATTTCCGCAGAATCTCACAAAAAGCTGGGACATGTTACAACATTATGTTGTAGCTGTATTAAAGTCAAAAATCCATTCTAACATTTGCTTTTTAAATTAAGTTATTTGGATGAATAGTTTTTAAACTCAAAATGTTAAAAAAAAAATTGTTAATTTTTTTTCTTTCAATATATTTGAGTACTAGTTTTAATTTTAGATTTTGATGCTTTTACCAATTTTTAGTCGAAAGCTAAAAACGAGATGGTTTTATGTGTTCTAAGTTTTGAGAAAATTTAAAATTACAAGAACCACTTTTTTCTTAAGAAATTAAAATTTTTGTTATGTATTTATTTAATTTAATTTAAAGATAAAAAACATTTTTACACTTGGATATGCATACATATATTGTTAGCACGTACTACGTTACTATAGTTTTTGTGAGCAAGCCATTATCAAGGTGTTTAAAAATAATTTTTGCAAGAACTATTCATCAAAAAAACTTAATTTATTTATTTAAAAAATAAATATTAGAATCGATTTTTTACTTTTATGAAAGTTACAACATATGTAATTATGTCAGTTTTTCCGTTGATTTTTTTATAAATTTGTATTTATTTTAAGTATTTTCTTAAGCAAACTGCTAACAAACTGCCCCTTCCGTTTAAACATGGGAAAATATTACCCCGCTCCCATACAATTTTTTTCTTGTCTAGTTTCAACCTACCATGTTCTTGATTTTTGTGATATACTACTGGAATCAAATCACCCTGTATTCAATTTAATATAGCTTAAATAATTAAATGCTTACAGCGTGAGAACAAATCTCAAAAAAACAGTAAAAGTAATTCAAAGGAATAGTAGCTATTTGCCTGCAAAAATGGGACTTCAGTGTGACAGTATTGCCGGATTTTTTTTAATGAACTCGATCTATTTTAACATAGTTAAGGTCTTAAAGCTCAAATATCAGATTACATTTGTATATACAAATTACTGAATAGATTCACAATTAATTCGTTGTTTTAAAAAGCAAAAATTAATTAATAATTGCAAAATAAAAATACATTCTACAAGTTTATTGCCGAAATAAATTTCTAAAAAATTAACAAAGGACTAGACACGATATAAGAAAAGTCTCGGTTTCGTCTTGGTACTACTGCGATACTTCTTCGTAATCATTTGAAATGAGACGGAGAAATCTAGAGTTTTCCATGAAAAGAATTATTTATGTACCTAATTTAATTCAAAAGATTCTAAAAATGCTATTATAATCATAAGTTTTATTTAGCTTTAAATTTTAGCATTACATATATTAATTAACTTCCTAAAACAAAATCAATGTTCGTTTAAAAGAACCATAAACATTTATTTTCAACATAAATGAGATACCTACAACTTAGCATCCCGAAAAAATTACACGCGGCTGTTTTATGTTGCACTTAAATATTTATGATTTATTTCAGCAAACGAGTTTGTTTTTTTCTTTTACTTTGTTTAAATGCCAGATATTGGTTTCGTGTAATGAACACAGTAAATAATAGGAGCATAATAAAAATCCTTGTATTTTAATATAAAAAAATAATAAATAAACAGATCTACATGCGTACTACATACATATATCAATAAATTCAAAAAACATTGTTTTGGTTTTTTTTTTTTAACTTTTATTAAATACTATTTTCAAATGCATAACTTTTTGCTTAGTTCGAATAAAATCATTAAAAAAACATAAATAAACAAAAGCCACCACCAATATATTTTATTCACGTTTTTGTGCAAAAATAAGATTTTTTTCAATTGCTAAAAAATAAAGTGCACGACTGGGTCCCACGAACTTGCTCTTATGTGCGTTTACACTGTGGTTTTAAAGCTGTCTGTCACTTCGCACATATGCATGGAATTTACAATTTAGACTGAAAAATGTTAAACAAATCAATACAATTAGAAATAAATTGATTAAGTACACCAAATGATTTTTTACACAAATCTCAATCTATGAGAAAAAAATTTTAAAAACTTAAAAAAAAAAAAAATGAATATACAAAAAAAAAACTTGGTACCCCAATTTTTAGTACTTATCATCAAATAAATTTGTATAGTAAAATCATCCACCCATTTTCGAAATATCATTTTTTTTTAAATCTAAAATTTGATTTTTTGAAAATTTTGATACGCAATAATTATTCAAATCATAAAATTGGTTCGACAGATAATGAGATACTACTTAGTCGAAAACTCAAAAAATGGTTCTATGAGAGGTACCATTTTTAAACGATAGATACCTTTTTTCCCTTAATAATATGGTAGATTTTTCTGATTTTAGTACACACAAAAATTTTAATTAAAATCCTAGGAGCCGTTTTTGAGAAAAATGAAATTTTCAATACCGATTTTTTAAGATTTGTATGGCAGTTACTGTTATTTTTGGTTATAAGAAAAAAATTTATTTAAAATCAGCTAGATAATGTCAAAACACTGATGGGTGCTCAGTTAAATAAAAATCGACCGGGTCGTTTTCGAATTAAGTTCTCAAAAAAAATTTAATTCTGGTACACAATATTTTTAAAATTATTGTAAAAATTCTCTATAAAAAAATTTATCAAAATCAGTAAAACCGTTTTTAAGAAAATCGGAAATCAAAAAAATGGTTCTATGGCAGGTACCATTAAAAACCATTTTCCTAATTGTTTTTTTATAAAATGGTAGCATTTTTGTAACAAAGATTACTGATTTTTAAAAAAAAAAAAAAATGGCACGTTTTTGAGAAAAACAAAATTTTCATAATTTGGTAAAAAAAATTTCACGGCAAGTACCTTAACTTTTGGTCTTAAAAAAAATGAATAAAATGTGTGGAGCGAATCGATCAACCCGATTAGGCTACAGCCGATAGAACAAGCAGACAGACATACAGATAGAATTGCGAGACCCACTTTTTTCGACTTCGTTATCATCGTAATGTCAACTTTGATCAAAATCTCAGATGTATATGTATATGTAGTTCTATACATCGCAAGTAAAAATTAAATGAGAATTGCTATTATTTTTGTTCTCAAAAATTTAATGGAAACATTTTTCGGGAAAGGTATGTCAAAAAAAAAACATTAGATACCGATTTAAAAGAAAATCGATCTATCTGTTCAGGTGGTAGAAAAACAGGCAGCCAGACAAACGGACAGAATTACTAGACCCAGCTTTTTGATTTCCCTATAATTGTAAATGTTAAATTTGATCAAAATTTCAAATAATTTTTTTTTACAAATCCATAACTTTCCATGTTTCATTTTTTTCTCTAAATTTTGAGTTTCAAAACTATTCACTAACAGAAAATTAAATAAAAGATTTCTTGTTCACCAAACAGGTATAGAATGGCATATTTATGTTGCCGTTCTTTTTATTATTTGTTTTTAGAAAACTGCCCCTCCCGGCTAAACGAGGATGAATAGACTCCCCTCTCATACAATTTTATTATTTTCTGGGCTCATCCCACATGCTCTAGCTTTTTGTGACACCTTATGCGAATCACGCTGTATAAAACTTATTTTTGCAAGTTTTACTAGCTAGGAAAAAAAATTAAAATTTATTCATTATCTTGTTTTGATTTATGTTTTTCACAATTTATACATTTTTTTTAAACATCAACTACTGACAGATAGAACGTCATTGATGCAGCAAGAAATCTATAATGATATAGACGTCCGTTCTTTTGTGCATACACTTGAATTTTATTGCATTCCAAAAGGTTACACATTTTCATTTTAAAAAATGCAAAAATCACAGAAAAAATCTGGTATAATTTGTGTAAACTCTTTGCGGTCAAAAATGTCATTGTATTAATCAACCACTGCTTTACATTTTCAATACACTTCTTATAGCCTTGAACTAGAGTAGGTTGGTGTGATTCAGCTCTGTATTTTATTTTACTCGAAACCAATGCTTGCCCTATAGAAAAAATAAAAAAAAAGAAACAATAATAAATCTGTTTATCATACGCCCCAGTGAACCACATTCATTTTAAGAATGAGTTCTCACACAAAAATTTATTGTATAATAATGCACGTTCTCAATATTTTATTATGAAAATTATGTATTTTAAGAAAGACAACAAAATTTATCACAAAGAGGGGTCGTTGCCATCCCCAGCTGCTGCTACCCATGAAATAAAATACACACATGTAAAATTAAGCAAATATTTGTCGCTTTTTTACAAAATATAATTTCGATTACCCACTTCAGCATTCCCCCAAAACACACATTTATATAAAGTCAATATTTGGTTAAGTGTACTTACATTTGTTTTGTTCGTTTTTACTTTATTTCACTTTGCACTTTCAAAGTACTTTTGTCCGAAATTATACTTTGTCCTTTGCTACTGTAATCGCTCTTTATGAGTGAATTTTATATTAAAGTGGATGGGTGAGCTATACTTTTAGAATATTGTCGTATCTCACTCTCACACGCACAGTAAATGCAAGGTCGCAAAAATAAAGGAAATGGGTTTCGCTATTTAATTGAATCAATGACATATTATGTATATTGAAGTGTGTGTATATACGTAAGTAAGTTTACAGGATAAACATTTATTAACAGGCTCAAATGAATTAAATGACCCATAAGCCATTAGAATCCGGGGTGTGCTTACTAAATTGTTGTCGCTGTCATTGCCTGCTGGCATTTCATAGTGGACACAATACACGCAAAGTTTAATCCGAAAGGTCAGCTATAAATATTACTTTTAATGATGGTATATCATTAAAAGTTTTATTGCAATGCAAACACTTCGAATTGAAATGGAAAACGGTTTTTTGCTGTTTTTCGGTAAATACGGTGGTAATTATTGGCATTGATTATGATGGCGATATGATGTTGATTATGATGATGATGGAGCTGAATTTTTCTTTTGAAGCCCTTTGCATGAGTGGATATTTAAGCTGTTGGGAAAAGTAAAATTTATTCGTAATGATTTTGATTATGTCTGTGATAAAAATATTATGGAAATGATGCATTCATAAACTTTGTTTTTATAAATGGTGATTTTGACACGAAATTGTGTTGATTCAGAAATGTCGTGAAAAGATATTGAAAACGCATGTTCTGCAAATTACACTTATGAATATTTATAGTTATGTTTGTTTATTTTTGAGAAATACGGTATGAATAAAATCATACATCAACAGGCAGCTATTTGCATCATCAATCAATTTAATTGTTATAATTAAGAAAAATATCAAAAAAGGGTTTAAATTTTAATAAATAACAAGTGCTACAATTTAAATAGAAATTTTTTTTTTTTTAATTATAAATTTATAAATTAAGTGTTTATTTTAGAGGTGGGGAAATAATTGAAAGGGTTTTTTGTTTGAATACATTTCTGAAATCTTTTTTAACTATGTTACGAATTTTATATACAAATGCTGCGTAAAAAAAATAAAGCTATGAAATATGTTCTTTTAAAATAAAATAAAAATTGCTATAATCAGTTTTTATTTATAAATAATATTTAGTACGTGGAACACTGACTGACTGCGGGAGAGTTCAAATAAAAAAAAAGAAAAAAATTGCGTAAACAAACAATAAACGGAATAAAAATAAAAAATAAAAATTCTATTTCAAATCCAGTTTCATCTAACAGTTGGGGAGTTTTTTTTTAAACTACTACAGTTGAGGTTAATTTATCTATCGTTCCTCAAAAGACGTGTTGTACAATATTATGTTTATTCGTGCTGACTTTTATTGCATTTTTTTTTTATGAATCCATCATATAAATGTCGGAGTTTTCTCACAGGAGGCAGTACCTACCATCGTCACGAAAGGAAATTCAAATAATTTTACGATCACAAAATTGGGCCAAGAAAATTTACGTACGCACGTTTTTGCCGGGATCACTAGGTATATATATATACCTAAAAGTGTATGGAGGAAATACAGCAGTCATGGGCCATGTCATATATTATATATAGGTATGTTTGTATATATGTACGTACTTGAACGTTTCATCTTATGATGTAAACATCAGGTGTTGAATTTTTAAATCATTACAATTTTGTTAAATGTATTTTTAACTTACTGAAGATTGTTTTGATACTGGTGGATCATGATGCTACTGGCCAAATTTATGGTGATTAAGTTTCGCACATCTGCATTCGATTTGTTTGAAGATTTTTATTTTATTGTTTGTATTAAAAAGTTAAATCTTTTTAAATACTATTGACAGACATGTGCCATTAACACAAAATTATTTTTTTTGTTTTGATGAATAAATGAAAGAAATTTCTTGTTTGAAAAACTTGATCCAAAGTCATTTAGTATTTTTTTAATTTTATTATTAGAAAAAGTTTTTTTTTTTTTAATTTAAATATGTAATATTATTACAAAATACTCTAGACTCTGGCATAGCTTATATTAAGCCAAACATTTTAGTGGAGTAATATGCACTACGCAGCTTCGCTTAAAAACATATTTTGTTTCTTACTGTATTTCACATCTGTTTCAAAATTTAGATTATAAAATATTTGTTTAACTGATTTATTCTGGAGCTAAATTTTGATAGATTCTATAATTCTTGAAGTGTATTTAACCATAGCGAAGTTTATTTTGCGAAAATAAAATTAAATAAAATTGAGCCTGATCTGCGTACCAGGCTTAACTTGGAGAAACTTATGTGAATCTTTACATTGCAAAAATTTGAAAGAGATTTTTGCGGATAATACACTTAAAGTTAAATATTAATTGTAAACAAATCAAAGAAAATGACAATATTGAAAAAAATGTATCGTGCTGTTTCTCATGGTTGTGCAATAATAATATTTTAATAAAATCATTTGCTAAAAGATCTCAACACTAAAACACATGAAGCTTATTTTTGATTCCAAACCGAACATTTTTCACAAAGATATGTAAAGTATATATGCAGCTCTTCAAAAAACGATAAAAAAACTGAAAATATTTTTGATCCCTTATTTTTTGTGTAGTGTATTATTTCAACAAAGGTATGCTAATTGAAGCTCCGATGTTTTTAATATTAAAAAAAAAATAGATTTATAAAAAAACATTAAATGATCGCGTTAAAAAAGGTCTGAGTGCAATGACTCTCGGTTAAAATGTGTAAATATCAAATTAAATATCGAAGTTCTGGATTTTCATCACAGAACACACGGCGAGTTCAAACTGTCAACCAAATTTCAAATCTTTACTTCTTTCGATTTAGTTTGAGGTACAAAGAAACGTATCCAATATACATCAACGTATCGTAACGTATCGTAATAGCACAACGTAATGTGCTAAAGAAATTTCCACGCATAGATGTTAACACATCAATAAGTAGGTTCAATGGGGCGTATACGTACTATTTTTAAACACAGCAATATATCTTGTGTTTTGCATAAGATGCTTCAAAAGGCTAGGGCGTGTAGGTTGGGTCAAAACAAGAAAAAAAACCTACCTGCGGGAATGAGGGGGTCTACTTTCCCCTGTTTAGGCGGAAGGAGCAATTTTATAAAAAATCATGTAAATCAATGACAACACCTACAATGCTATAACTTTTTGTAAACCTGTAATTAAATTTGTTGTTATTTTTTAAAATTAAATTATTTTAGTTTATAGTTTTGGAAAAAAAAATTTTTAAAATTCAAAATTTTTGAAAAAAAAAATTTCGTTATGAAATAGCATTTTTGTTTTAAATATTCAATGCTGTTATCAATTTGTAATTAATCACTAAAAACTAGATTCTAGTTTTTAGAAAAATCAAAAATAACTAAGTCCCTTTTTCTACTTCCTCAGGGAAATAAGATCTTAAAAGCAAATTAAACAACAGATTGAAGTCAGATTAAAAGAATCTTTTTCTATTATTTTCAATTTTATCAAAAACTAGAAGAAATTTAAGAATTTTATTTTAAGTGTTTGATTAAAAATCCATGAGAGTATTTATTATTATTAAAAAAAATATTATTTAATAAAGGAAAATATTGAACAAAATTAGTTTAAAAAAAAATTTTGTATTTAGGTACATAACAATTAAAGTGTTGCCGTTGATTTTGTAATATTTTTTTTTAATTTAAAGTTTATTTTTTTAGAAAATTGCTCCTATCGCCTTAACAGGTTAACAGGGTATTCCTACCCCCTCCTTCTTGTTTTGACAAACCGACACACTCTCAGCTTATAACGCATCTTATGCCAAACACCCCGTATAGTGACATATATTCCTTTAGCAAATTTACTACTTAAACAGAGCTCTTTTATTTTATTTTCCTTGGCACTTTTTTTTTGTTACTTACTAACAGACCCTTCAAGATCTCTCATGTAATAGTATACTTCTTAAAGATGTTTTAGAACTTAAAAAGTACAACTTTTGCAATAAAATGGAACGCAAAATATATGTCCTTGTAATATAATATTATCAACCTTTTTAAAAGTTCGTAGACGGACATTCTACGTGATAAAGTATCTTTGAATCCTTTCGTTAAATGAATTCTAATTTAACCGCAAAAAAAAATCAATTATTGTAAAGCAAGCAAAGTTTTTTTTCGTATTTTCTAATTTATTCTTCAATTATTTTGCCCACAACAAAAATCATAAATTATCTGAATTTTTGTTTAACATTAAATGAATATCCTCTATAATTGATTTTTATTTAATTACAAATTGGGGTATTTTCGCTTTCATGTTGTGATTATGGAACATCAAATTTTCAGTTAATCTGTGATAGATAAAAGAAATTTGGTGTTATAAATCTGGCCTAAGGTTATATTATTTTTTTGAATTAAATTAATGACATTTTTCCCCAAAAAAATTGTCCATCTAGATAGATAGACAGTAGACATATACACTTACAGTCGTATTGAGAAACGTTAGCAAACTTAAGCAAGTTATAAATAAATACAAAAAAAAATTAATTGTTGTCTAAAGGTTATCCAACTTAGACAATGGAGTCGGTTGTCTAAACCATTACTAGTCTGCCATTCAATTTAATAAGTTAAAGTATATTTTCAAGAACTTCTAACAATGTAGACTCTGTTAGACCCTCTCTAGCTATTAAAAAATCTAATAAATACCATTTAAAACAAATTAAAATAAAAAAAATTATTTTAGCACAAGTTAACATTTTTATATTTGAAGAACTAGTTTAGTTAAAACAAATTTTTTAGTTCAGTTCGAATTTATTGACTTCACAATTAGTTGAACCAAATGTGGAATATTTTGTTTTAGCAGTGTTATTAAATATAATTTATTATTTTTGGTTTAACAAAAACGAAATTTTAACTTTGGTTGAAGTGCTTCTTTAATATTTTATTTTTTATTAAATACATCCTTAAACAGTTAGAATTCACTTATAAAACATCTCCTTATAGCATCAAAATCTACAATGTAATTCAAAAGATCCGCTAAAAATTCTTCACAATAAGGTAAAAAACAGGGCATAGAAAGTTTATATGGCCCTTAGCATAACAGTCAGTGTGTTGAATACTAACAGCAAAAAAAAAAACAAACTCAGAAATCGGTTCGGTAGTATTTGAGTTTAAAAACAAATAAATATTCATTTCTATATATGTAGCTATGTACTAGCTAAACCCTAACGTGCTTCGCAGTAAAAAACCTATCCTCTACCAAACAATAAGATTTTAACTTTTAAAACATATGTTTAATTAGAAAAATCTTCTAAAATTTAAGAAGATTACTCACCAGGACCAAACGAAATTTCTGCAATGGTTTTAAAAAAGTGAAAATAAATTTTAACTTACTTTTATTCTATATTAATTTTGTGCTTTCCAATTGTTTAAATAAATTTCATTTCCAAGTATAGAAGAAAGCATTTAGTTGACCATTAGAAAAGCTTTTAAAGAGCTATACGTGAATAACTCATAAATAGGTCAGTTTATTCAAAAAACCACTTTGGTCATTCCTGGTACGAAGTTTAATCAAATCGTTTAAGCCGTTGTCGAGGACATATCGAAATCCTTGTATTGTAATCCATTTCCCTTTATCGTCAATTCAGGAGATCCTCAGGGTAGTCACTCAGGGCCACTTTTTTACTTTGTATTTTCTGTAAACAAAAAATTTACGTCAAGAAATATGAAAAACTGTATTTCGTTATAACATGTACATGTTTATGAAAGGGCACGGTAGTGCCCACCAAAGTTCTGGCACTACACCCTTTTTACAGGAACAAATTCAGGCGATTTTCGACGCCCCTCTAACTTCAGTACCAATCAAGTCAGAAACTTCAAATTCGAAATATTTGTTAGGCTGGCCAAGCACAGGCGTCTTATCAAATTTCAAACTTTTAACCAAAGTGGGCAGACGGCCCAGCCATGCTTCAAAGGATTTTTGTACCTAAACATTTGTAAACAACTATTTTTAAAAATGAATGTAAATAAATATAATAAAATCTAATAAGTGGTTCCTGAGATATAAGACTTCGAAATTTGCAAAAACTGTAACTGGCTGACCATCAAAATTATGGAGCACTTCATGACACCGCAGAAACTTGTAATTACGCCTTGTAGTGAATGCAAAGGAAAAATTCGATAATTTGCGATTTTCTCATTCAGGAGCGTGTTATTCACCCACATTTTCATAGTTGTTATAAATTATTTGGAGCACTTCCGATTTCTGTAAAATGATGAAATTGGGTAGAGCGATAGGCCTTCAAGAGCATAAAAATAAAAATAAAAAAATTGTGTTTTTCCATTCAGGGGGCGTGCTATTTGCCTACTTTCTAAAAACTGCGTTCAATTAATTGGAGCACTGCCGATTGCTGTAGAATGAGTCCAATACTTCTATCGTTTCATATAGTATCTTTTAAGATTTTGACCTGAAAAAAAAAAATAAAAACCTTTGCAAAAAGGAGAGAGATCAGACCAAAAACATAACTGTTTAAAAGAAAACTTTTATACAAAAACTTTCATCTTAAGTCAGCCGTGATAAGTAGTGACATTTAAAGTACGCCAAGTTTTTACTTTATAAAGGTCAAATATTCAAAATAGAGTAATATTTATATATTACTCACAATTCAAAACGTTTTGAAAACTTGACCAATGAACCCACCAAATTTTAGTCAGTAATCATTAAACAATAAATTTCTTTTCAACATTTTTTTTTGTCTAATCTTCATAAAGGTAATCCTTCAAAAATTTTTTTTTTTTTTTGGCATGAATTTTCTGCAGTGATAAATAGAAAATATTATAACAACCAGCTGGTTCTGAATTTAAAGAATATATTTTTATTGAATAGTTATTATAAATATGAGAAAAACTTTAAATGTAAACAATTGAACTAAATATTGAAGTTTTGAATGAAACAACAACAATTGGGAGAGCTAGTACGAAGATTTTATAGGCTGGAGTTATAGCTATTTCACGACTGCCACGCCGATCATCAGACTCCTTTTTTTAGTAGTGCTTGGTCTTTTTGTTCAATTTTAATTTGAAAAACTTTTTGCCCCAGCTGGGGATTGAACCTGGACCAAAGCTCCCTCAGAGCCGATGCACTACGCATTGCGCTACCGATGCCACCTGATCAAGTCCGTCCCAATTAAGGTTTTGTTGTTTGACAATTGCATTTGAAATCTTTTATACAATCTCCCTCCTTACATGTTCAACGAATTGTTGTCTTATAAATCGAGTACGGAGAAAAAGAAATAAACCGAATGTACAACAACTTGGCTAGTAAAAATGCTGGTTTCAAATGCTACAGCCTATAAAATCTTGGTGGTAGCTCACCCAATTGTTTTTTCATTCAAACCTTCAATATAAATATGATGGTGCAAAAGCTTGGCAGCCTAACTGCAAGTGTGTTATCACAAAAAAAAACCCTTATCAATTGAACTAAAGCTTAATTAATACATATATGTAAATGAATAAATTAAATTTTTGAACAGCTAGTTTTATGTTTTCTTTAACCGAATTTTTCCCCTCTACTTTTTTAGATATTTGCAGATACATGTTAATCCATCAAAACAGCTCCCAAAAAAATTTCTCAAGGTCTCCAAATTTGTCTTAAAATTTTAATTTGTCTATACATTCTAAGAACTTTAGCTAAAATGGTTTTCACTTAAAACCGTATGTTATCCTATTTTCTAAATGTAAATGCGCATTTTTAGGCTTTTCAAATATTTAAAGCGAACAGCCCTATTTAAGTTGCTCTCACAAGAAAGACAAATAAATTAGCTTCTTAAAATAACTCATAAATATTAAAATTGAAAAAAGGTCTTTTCGTATAACATCGTGAGCATTATACACATGAAACTTTTATTTAAAAAAAGTAAATCTCCACCTTTTAACTATAGACACATCCCAGTCAGAAACAAAATTATAACCCTTATGTTTTATATTTTTAGCTTAATCGAAACCCACTTTAATATTAATTGTCAAAAGTTTCCTGATTAACTGCAGTTCCATGTTGAAGTTTAAAACCCGATTTCTTTTATTATAAAAAAAGAGGGCATCTTTAATTTATTTAAAGTGACAAAGTTTGTTTTTAGTCAACCCACACTTTATTTAAATTTGAAAAGTAACCAATATCTGTAGCATAAAAATAGGTAAAACTCTTTTCGTCCTTTGAATTTTTTTTTTTTTTTTGTAACCATTTCAATTAAATTATTTTCTCTTGTTAAAATAAACTTTTTACCTCTGAATGAAACTAAAATAAAATTATTAAAAAAAGAAAGAAACAAAAAATAACAGAAACTCTCTCATCAATCAACTTCAGTATTCAAATAAAATTTATGCAAAATCTAACTTTAGATGACGACAGAGCAGAGGCTGCTTCACCCTATAAATTTTGTTCAATACATCTACCCCCAACTTGTTTACATTATCTAACAAAATTAAAAAAAAAAAAAATTAAAAAGGAAACCCGCGTTTTATAAAAAGGAAAAAAAAAATCAGCAACAACAAAATAAACAAACTATCCTAAAGCTATCCAAAACGTGACAAGTGAAATTACTCTTTGACGTCAGCTGGAGATGCCTTTCACGTTAATCTTCCTCGCATCAGAATCAGCATTTGAGCAGCATCTATATTGCGCGATGTGAACACTTTTTTCAAAATCACTCAATCAAATTGATTCCCTTGTCATGGTGGTGGTCGTGGTCATCAAAGGCGTCATCAACAAAAACAAATCACTTATGTCTATAGAGTCTATATATTTCAAATGAGAAAAAAAGCCGCGCCGCACTATGACGTCAGCAACGTGCCTCTTACACAATTTTAGCTTAGCATCACATCTTTTCTGGGTTTTCATTCACTTGGCATTTTTTTTTTTTACTTCCGAAAAATGCTTTCTGTGCGTGTTTTTACTTTCGCTATAGGGCCAGTATTGGTTTCGTATAAAAAATAATCGAGGTTTAATTAAATTAATATTAGAGAAGTAAGGTGAATTTTGACATTTTTACTTGCGATTTATAGGTACCATATGGCAAGTTATGGATTCGTAAAAAAACGAACTCGAGATTTTAATTAAAGTTGACATTACGATGATAGCGAAGTCGAAAAAATTGGGTCTCGTAATTCTGTCTGTCTGTCCTTTCGGCTGTAGCCTAAACGAGTGGTTTGAGTTTCTTTAAACTTGGTACCTAGCGTTTTTAGGGATCCCCACACGTTTTTTTTCATTTTTTTTAAGAAAAAAAAATAACGGTACCTGCCGTACAATTTTTTTTTTGATTTTCGATTTTCTCAAAAATTTGGTCAAGTTTTTTTATAGAGAAGTTTTCAAAAATCAAAATTTTCAATTTTTTTTTGGTTTTTTAAAAATAGTTTAAATTTTTTTTTAGAAGTAAATTATTCGAAAACGACTTGGTCGATTTTTATTAAACTTGGCATTCAGTAGTTTTTTGACATTTTGTAACAGATTTAAAATACAAATTATTATTATAGCCAAAAATAACGGTACCTGCCATACAAATGTTATAAAACCGGTATGGAAAATCTCAAAAACGACTGCTACGATTTTGATTAAAATTTGTATGTGAGCTAATATCAGTATGATCTTCTATATTGTTGAAAAAAAATTATTTATCGATTAAAAGTGGTATCTCTCATAGAACCACACAAGAGCTTCTAAAAAATTTGAATAATATTGCATATCAAAATTTGCAAAAACCAAATTTTGGATTTAAAAAAAATTAAAAATTAATATTTGAAAATTCGATATTTCGAAAATGGGTAGATGATTTTTTTTTTTCAAAACTAATTTTAAAACTCCGCATTAATAAACATTTAAAAATGGCGAAGCAATTTTTTTTCTTAAAAATATTTTCAAAATTTTATATATACAAAATTAATTTAAAAAAAAAACCGCTCCAACGATTTTTAAAATTTTGTTCTCATAAATTGAGATTTGTGTAAGAAATCAGATAGTTTTCATAACGTTGGTGCCAAATAGTTTCAGAAGTTGTTTAATCAATTTATTTCTAACTATAAAGATTTTTTTACAATTATTCAGTCATTATGATGTATTCTTTAAAATCACAGTGCGATCGCACATAAGAGCAAGTTCGTGCGACCCAGTCTGCATTTTATTTCATAAACGAATGAAGAGATTTTGATTAAATTTTGAATCTTTAATATCCGAAATACTGAAATAAAAATTTTGACGGCCAAAGTTCAAATTACGGAAATAAGGTTTTGAAGTTATTTTTTTTTTTTTTTACAAAAATTGCCAAATATATTTTTATTTTTTCCGTATTTTTTTATCTTGACTTGATAAATTTTATCATATTTTTTTTTTTAAGAAGATTGAATGTATTCATATAATACGTAATGTATAAAATAACATCGACATTTTCTAAGAAAGTTTCTTTAAATAAAAATAAATGAAAAATCATATTTAACTTCAATTATTTTCCACTTACTCATTAACTATGTTATTATTTAATTATTTATTTTATTGCTCAAGAACCAAAGCAAAATAAAACGTATTGCTTTTATTTCTATGAACAAGAGCAAGTTCTTGCGATTTTACAATTATCTAAGAAGTACAAAAAAACACCAGCTAGAATTATTCACTAAATTTACGTTTGAGTGAAAAATGATAAATTTAAAACCGTTCATCAGTATATTATATCTATGTATCTTATCTACTTAAACTTATTTTCATCGGCCTATTATCGTTTTTCGATGCTTCAATATCTTTCTTTTTTGCCAAAAGATATATAAATACTCGCAATGCGTCTCACTGGGGAGGTATTTTTAAAAAGCGAGGCAATTTGTGGCTTTGATTTGTTATTATTTTGTTTTGTGTGCTGTTTTATCTTTATGCGTGCTGTGTTTAGATTTTCTATTTCAATAAAAATTTAAGTAAATAAAATGATTGGATTGATGTTAAAAATCGAATTATGTCCACTTTATTATTTTTCATCAGAAACAATTTGATTTATACGAGTATGTATGTATATGTAGGTATGTTCAAAGAAGTTCCTGTCTGTCCGGATGTCAATTGGGTTAAGGTTATTTGATTTATTTTAAAAGCACGTGGGAGGTTTTAAAATATTATATTCACTCGTTTTACTTACATATGTATGTAGAAGCATAGTACTATTAAAATTGTTTTTGTCTTTGGTATAACTGATGATTTATATTCGTATTTGGAAATTCATTCTAGATCGAGTTGTTAGTGACAACTTTTTTCTTGAGAATATAATCAATTTACCACTTCCAATTAAAAATATCATGATTGATTGAAATATTTATTTTAAATGTACAATGCCAATATAATATTTTCTTCTTGTACAGGGTGATTTTAATAAAATTCAACGGTAAGTTTGAGCTTGTAGGTTCGATTGAGACAAGAAAAATTCTGATGAGAGGGATCTATTTCCTTCCATTTAGTCAGGAAGATCAATTTTCTAAAAAAAAAAAAAATACTTAAGTTGTTTTAATGAAAAAAAATATATTTTCAAACTCAAAATTTGCAAAAAATAAATGAAAACATTTTTGTGCTTTTAACTGTACGTTAACAATATTGAATTTTAAAGACAAAAAAAGTAGTGTGACGCAAAGGTGGTGTAGTGACCTGAAGGGCCGGCTACATTGCATTGATAACGCAAAATTTTGAATTAAATTATTTTTTCAAAAACTAACAGGCTTTTTAAAATAAAGTGCATGATTAGGTCGCACAATTTAGCTCTATGTACCTACATTGTACGTATGATCACACTATGATGGTTTCTGAATATTTTGAACTTATGTATCTGATAAAAAAATAATTTAGTTATGGGAGGTTTTATTTTATACCACCTACCAAAAACGTAGTTTAGTTCAAGAAAGTTTTATTTAATTACACAGAAAATTGCATAGGTATCTACATACATGTACAGAAACACAGTTTAAACAGTTTAAACTAAAAAAAATATTTAAAAATCAAGATATTTACAAATAAATTGATTTAAAAGCTTCTAAAATTATTTTCACAGAAACGGATCATTATTCTGTATTCTAAAATTCTCTAAATCCAGAATTCTGAAAAATGTTTTATATAGTATTTAAATTTTGTCCAGTAAATAAATCCCAGTTAGGCAAAAAGTTCTTCAATTAAAATTGAACATTAAATGACCAAGCACCACTAAAAAAAAGGAGTCTAATGATCGGCCTGGCAGTCGTGTAATAGCTATAAATCCAGCCTATAAAAACCTTGGTTGTAGCTCATCCATGTGTTGTTGTTTCATTCCAACCTTCAATAATGTTTGTGTTTTTATTAACTTTAGATTTTGAAGTACAAAACTGCGTCGATGCGGCTTTTTTTTGTATTTTATTGATTTTAACAATTTTATACATACTTATTTTGGAAATTATTTTTGGGCGTCAATAACAAAAATAATTTAGACAGAAAAAGAAAAAAAAACGAATCCATATTATACATCAAAGCTTATAAGGAAATTTATTCCGCTATCAAAAAAATTAACAAATATGAGATTAACACACTTTTTCTGAATATGTTGAACTAAAACAATTGAGGCTCTAATGAATGATTAATAGGTAAAACAAGCCTTCTGTGTCCTGTTATTCAAAATTCTTAAAATTTTAAAGAAAAAATGTTTTGATAAAAAAAAATTTAATGCTTTTAAGATATAAACTAATTTTTTTATTTTTTATATATATATTGCAAAAATACATACGAATTATTGTTATTTAAACTTTTGAAAGCAAATTTAATCAAATTTTCACATTATGTGTAAGAAATTTTCATGTTTTGTCAACTAGGCAGACGGCATAACTGCCATGCTTTTTTGTTTTTGCCTGCTTCCAAATTTTACGAGGAAGTCTTTAAACAAAAAACTATATATATTCCAAATTTATTGATTTTTATTAGTTTTTAAATTGTATGTACTCAAACGAACATACATATGCATACTTAAATTTTTTTTTAAACACACATTTTTTCAAAGCAGAAGACGTCTTGATTTTTTTTTAACATGAGATCAATCACCTTATCTGGATCCACATTAATATCTAAATGAACAGTTATCATAGCAAGTGAGCTTAATCTTTCATTCCCCATAACGCTTCGGGACACTGTTTTAATCCTTTTTATAGTTGAAAAGGTCCTTTCAACACTAACTGTGTCTTTCAAGTGAAAATATTGCAGCTGTTCAATTCATCGTCGTTCACAGCAGTTAAACCTTAAACCAACACTTTTGTTCTTAATTTCTTTTCACTTTTGTTCTTTAATTTTTAATAAAAAACAAATAGAAATTTCTCCAAATTTATATCTTTTATTTAAAATTTAAAAATATACCTCAAACTTGAACCCCCTTATTAAATGTAGAAATTTCAAAACATCGTCAAAATTGGAACTGAAATTTAAAAGTTTGAAGTAAAAACCTTTATTGACTCGACTAAGGTGTATAATCTTAAACCTAAATTTGGACACTATTTTAATCCTTTTCATAGTTAAAAAGGTTCTTTCAACACTAACTGTGGTCACTGGAGGCGTGGCCAAAACCGTAAGCAAGAAGTTTATACCTCTAAAGTAAGTCTTGTCACATATATCAAGCAATTTTAAAACTTCGATAGAAGGGTCAATCGACAATATTTTTTCGCGCCAGAGAATGTACTCAGCTTTCACAGCTAACAACGAAATTGCATTATCAAAGTAACATGTTAGCTTTTTCCATTTCGTTGACTCGCCAACTGCAGAAAAACCTGGGAGAAGGGCTTGAAACGATTGTAAAACGTCTTCGTTGATCATGGATCTGTCCGTAAGATTTTGTATTAACGAATCTATGCAAGGAATCAATACAGACACTCTAAAATAGGATTCAGTAGAAGAGGTTTCTGGATTGGAACACGTTGTGTGTTTCAATGAAGTTCTTGGAGCTCTTAATTCAACTTCAAATAAGTCTCCTAAATTCAATACAAAATTGAATGCATACCTAATAGTTTCTTAACGAAGTGTTTTCAAGTAGTTGAGAACTTCAAATAAACTATACCTACCTGGATAGTCTCCTTATTTTTATAGATTTGAATTAGTATATTAGAAAGTTTTAGTTTTTATTTTAGATTTTCGGAAGGGGGGGGGGGGCTTCAGCCCCTAAAGCCTCCCCTCTGGCTACGTGCCTGCCCAAACGTGTTTTAACACCAACGCAATTTATACATATGACTTCTTTAACAAAATTTAATAAAAAAAATAAAAAGTCGTTGGGGTGGTTCTTTAAAAAATTAGGATTTTTTAGAAAAAAATAGGTCGTCATTTTTAAAATTTATTAATGTAAAATTAAAAAAATTTATTTAAAAAAAGCTATCTACCCATTTTAATTTAATATATTTTAATATAATATATTATTTAATATATAATTATTGAAAATCTTAATATTACGCAATATTATTTGAATTTGTAAAAATATTAATCTTAATCAGTCAAATAAATAATCGAGATAAATGAAAATAAAATAAAAAAATGGTTCTAAGAAAGATACTGTTAATAATGACTAAATATGTAAAATTTGTTTCTTTTAAATACTTACAAATTTTAATAAAAATAAAAGTCGTTGTTGAAAATATTGAGTATTGAGTTTCCAAAACAAAAAAATATTTTTTTTTAATCCAAAAAATATTTTTTGAAAATAAAATTCAACTTAACCGGTTTTGAGAAAATCGGAAATTAAAAAAAAAATTAAATCGTTCTATGGAGGGTACCAGTACCAATTTTCTGACTTTATTTTTTTATTAAAATGCCTAAACGTCTAGGGGCAATGTCCAAAAAATGCTATAGGTACTGAGAGTTTAAAGAAAATCGACCCATCCGTTTGGCGACTAGGCTGTAGACGATCAGATAAGAAGACAGACAAAATAAGGATACAAAGTTTTTTTTATCTTCTTTATCATCGGAATGAGTTTAAGCAAAATCTCGTATTCAAAGTTTTTTTTAATGATCAGAAAATTGCCATTTACTAACTATATCCTATCCATTAAGGGATTAATGGGTAATTAAAATAAAGCTTAGATTGTCCCCAGTGCTGTGGCTGGCTAGAATTTTATTACTTTTTACATTTGATATAACTTTTATAGAAATCACTTATGTGACAAGTGTAGTCAAGATGTTGTTGTTGGGATCAAACAATATTTACCTACTAAATCACAGATTGTTTCAAGTTTGATATGAGATATCTTTAAGATATTGATGACTGGATCCCATGAACGGTAAATGTTGAAACCGCAGTCTCGATTGAAATTTTGATGACGCTTCATTTTAATCGCTTCGCGGACCAGCCACATACCGGACCATATAGATATAATCAGTCAAAAAAGTCAATAGAAAGTGGCTATTTTCTGACCATAACAATATAACAAAATTTCTACGCGAGCAGTTATCTTACTGCTGTCGTCCGAACTATACATAAGTTGCTCTAATAGTCATAGAAAAAAAAAACAAAAACATTACGAATACTATATCAAAAAAAAAAAAAAAAAATAGAAAACCCATTGATGCTGTAAGAATTTCCATCTTGCAAGTAAAATCATATATTTAAAAAAAATCAATTTGCTTTGATGTATCATCGATCATTGGGTCAAACCAAACAAAACAAAATATATGAGAAACCAATAACATTTTAAAAATGTTCCAAAAATAAAATTATGCATACAAAAACTCTAAAATATAATAAACGAGTAAATATATGAAGGTCATTTGCAATATGTCTCTTCCGACACGAATCAATTAACGTCAGGAAATTTGATGGAAACTAGAGATGCTTGAGTATATACTCGTACGAGTATATCAATTTAGAAATGAATTATTATTTTTATTAATTTTGTTATTATTGATTTTATGGCGGCTCCCGCACATTGAGTCTCATATGTAAATACAAATGTTGTACTTTTTCGTTAAATACAAGTGATAGATGCCTATTAGTGCCAATGAATTTACTGAAGCAGGATCGATTGTGCAATAGAGTACAACTAAGTCTCAATTTTGTTATGAGCTTGTGGATGATTTGTAAAATTAAACAGCAAAAATAAATGTTAAAATTAGATTAATTTATACTAATTTAGATCATCTATTTAAATGTTCAATGCATTGACTCCTTCACGTACATGTACGTAACCAGAAATACATATACTGTCAACGTAGACTCCATCAACGCAAGTCAGCCAATACCTACTGTCACAAAATGCGGGCCCCCATAAATTACGCCAGAATTTTTTTTTGAAAAAACGACAGACGCATTTCAATACAATTTTCTGAAAAAACTTTTCTGGGAGACTTTCCAGACTTTCTGATTTTTTTTCCAAATTTTTTTCTGGCTTTATTTCCATTTCCTAAAATAGAAAAAGGGCCTGAAAAAAAATGGAAAAAACCCAGAAAGTCCATGCTTCAGGGAATTAGTAGTAGTAGTAGTAGTAGTAGTAGTAGTAGTAGTAGTAGTAGTAGTAGTAGTAGTAGTAGTAGTAGTAAACACGATTCAAGTTTACATTTAGTAACATAATTTTATGTTACAGTTTTTGTTACATATTCATAAAGAGATGAAGTTATAGAAACATTTATAATTTTAAATTTAAACTCTTTCAAACTTATGGAATCAACGCACGGGAGGAGGGGCGCGTCGCGGCGATCGCGTCGCGCCACCTCGCGGTATATGGGGCAGGCATGCGATTCTTCTCTTCAGGTTATAATTGTTAGTTGGTTCTTTGCTTATCTTTTTAGGTTTCTTGTTTGAATATACAAACAACAAATTTTCTGGTCTTTTTCCAAAATGAAAATTGGAAATAAGGCCAGAATTTAGTTTTCTTTCTGGATTTATTTCCATTTCACTTTCTGGCTCTTTTTCCATAAGTATCTGGCACAATTTCCAAATTTCTGGCTTATTTTCTAAAAAAAAAAATCTGTCTTTTTTCCAATTTTAAGCCAGACAAAAATTCTGTCGTTTTTCCAAAAAAAAATTCGGGCGTAATTTCTGGGATCCCTGTCAAAATATGCAATACACACAAATTCCATGATACAAACTCAGCACAATGCAACTGCAGTCGGTGCTGCAGACGGTGCTGCAAGAGTTCATCAACTTTTGAAGAAAAAAAGGGACCGGAAAAAATATTGAAGCTTTTTGTGGTTATTTGTTTCGCGAAAATAAAAAAATAATTAAAAGAAAAATATTGGAAATAAAAAAGTGATTTTTTCTTTTTTTAAATATACATGTATACATGTTAAATGTACAACATGTACAGCTGCATTATGGGCACATAAAAAATAGCACGTAGACACTTTTTCACAGCTGTTGCATCTCCAGCTTCTGCTCCAGTTCCTGTTGCAACATTCTATTGTGTTCAGGCAGGTTTGCCTTAATGCATTGGCAGTATCCTGCTTTGAAGATCAAACGATTTGATAACTTTGGGACAGAATTTAAAATAATTTTGACGTCAGAGAGTCAACGCGTTGACTATTTGCTTTGAACGTCTGACTATTTTTTTTTTCGTTTGAAGAACTTGGTTATCGCAAAATCAGAAGATTGTCCACTTTTGACAGCAAGAATTATTGGCATTAAAATCAAATTTCTTATTAGGTGTCACCAGTGTTTTCAAAATTCATTTGGCATTTTTTCGTTAATTCACAATCCTCAATTGGCAATCTACGTTATCCTCTTTCTTCAATATGTTTTTTTAATCATTACGCAATTATCATTCAGCGTTTTCATATTTCGGTTTTTTTTTCAAAAATATTTTCAATCATTTCGCAAAAATCATTTGGGCAATTTGTTGTTTAGATACTTTTTGATGTGTAAATATTTATGCCGGCGGTAGGCTAAACTAAAAACGTGGAAAATTCTGTAGTTGTTTCCCTTTTGTTTTTGTATACAATTGTTTCGCACGAAATTTTAATAAATGTAATTAAATGGAAGCCAAAAATTTGCAAAACAATTAAAAAAAGCGAAACAACAAAATTCCAAATAAAAAAAGCGATACAATCAAATGCCAAATAAAAAAAGCAAGACAACAAAATGCCAAATAGAAAAAATCCAAACCAACAAGAAACTGAATGAAAATTGCGAAATGAAAAGGATAATTTTTCATATGATTTAAAAAACGAAACGTAACTTACAAAACGTGGCATGCGAAATAACAAAAAAAAATTGCAACGAAACGAAAAATGGCGAAAAGAACCCCAGTCATATTGTTGCAAATCATGCCATACCACTTTTATTATGCATCCCTTGATAAAGGAAGTGATTCGTCCAATATTAGCAAATGCTACAGAATTGGGCAAATTTTTTCTTGCAGTTAAACTTCTCGATAAATAAAGTCGTTAATTATTCATAGCTTCACTTTTATAATATATGACCAAAATAAATATCAATTCCAATGTTGCAATAAATCATTCACAATAAGAAGTTCTTACCATTTTTTGAAGGGGTGCTCCACTATCTTGATACCAACATACCAAAGCAGCAAAAAATCAGAGAAAATATTAAAAAACAAATTTGAAATATTCATAGAAAGCTTAAGGCCAACATTACCGCAAACTCCATTCCTTAGAATATTGCCACTTAAGTTTTTTTTTTGTAAGATTGCAAATTGATTGGTGGTAAATTCACTGCCAAATATAAAAAGTCATTTGTCAAATAAGAATATTTTTACCAAAGAAGCAAAAATTGCACCAATATTTCATTTTATTTTTAAGACATTTTATAAAAGATATTTTTAAAGGATTTCACTTCATAGGAATTTGCCTGCAAAATCCTGGTGTAGAAAAAGAAACTTTAACTGCATTCATATTTTATTTATGTGCTGCAATTGCCAATGCAAATTTTATTCATTCGTTTCTTTGTTGCATCTATTTTTTTTTTTCTTGCAGGTACGATGACCTCACAGAAATGGGAAAAACTGTCACCAAGTGAATTCCAGCACCTACAGGAGCTTGCGTCATGTGAGTATTATATATATTTTTTTTAGCTTAGAATAATTAAAAAAAAAAGACCTATGCGAGTATACGATACGATGCAAAGCAATGGGGGGATGCTTTTGGCATCCATATTAGCATATGATGGAATATTTTATTTTGAATTACTTCCTCTTTTAAACTGGGCCAAAGTGTTTTTTTTTTAATTTTTATTATAATAATGTATCTGTGGAATATATATATATTTGAATTTGAATCTTGACGTAGCTTATTGTAGTCATTGAGTATCAAAATCGCTATGAATCATTTTTCCTCTTTCGAATGATTGCATTTGCTTGGAAATATATAGTACAAATGTGTGTTTTTCCAAAATGTATTGATTTTCACAGTTTTTATTCCTTGTTTTCCGACAAAATATAAAATCAACTAGAAAAAGCATCTGGTGGATTAAAGTTGAAAGCACTTAAGGTATAAAAGTCATCTTAACTGTTGGCTTTTTTTTCTTGTGTAATGTGTGTTGTTTTTTTTTTTTTGAATGATTTGCGTTATAGTCTTGAGTTCACCATTAAATTTGTCAAATAATTTAAGTCAATATTGAATTTAATTTTGAGTGTGTTCAAATTGTTTACCCAAATAAAATTGAACTTTGAGTGTTTATTACGGCTTGCGCAGAATAAGATAAGAATGCCATTTAAAATGGTTCTTTCTCCCTCCCTATCCCACAGTCATCAGACATTAAATTTTAATGAAGATACACTTGGAAGCAATTTAAAAATATTCTTGTATATTTTTAAATAAAAAAACAATTATCTTCCTTCTCAATATTTCTCTTTAAAACCAAAATTTGTGTAGAAAAATAGTTTGAGTGAAAGATTTTCATAATCTTGGAATTATTTACGAATGTATGCGAATACTTTATCTAAAAAGATTTATGTCAAAAAAATCAATTCACCGATGCGTTCCGTGTCTATATTATCTATCAATTTCCACCTGATAAGGTAAAAATTATCATCTTGTATGTATATTTTTTTTATATAGATTTTAGCGGAAGAATAATTGTCCAGCAGATAGAGACCAGGGAGTCTAGTACGTAACTTTATTCACAATCCAGTTCATTCGAAGCAATAGAATATAGGCAATTCCTAACTTAAATAGGTCGATTGTTTTCGATTTGATTTTATCAAGTTAAATGCAAGCAACCTAGGTTAGGCATGCTTGCGTGGTTTGCTAAGCTCATCGGGTTGTGACTTTGTGGGTATAGGTTCTTTTGGTATCTTATTTAGACTACTATCGTATTTTTCTTTGATTTCATTTAAAATTACTTGAAGAGATTAGTCTAAGAATCAGTATAGCCGGTAAATTTACGGTAAATCAGTATTTTAAAATTAACTTGAGTCATACTTTTAGAAACATTATTAATGGTCATCAACTTTTAAAATGCCATAGTGAGTGTCAAGTTAATAAAGCAGCATACCCGGATACTTCTCGATCCGGGTATGGTTATGTGAATAATTTTTGTTCGTTAATTGGTTGATAGATAGATAGATAGATACTTTATTTTTCATAGATAGAGGCTTTACAATATAAAAATACGCAGCTTGCTCAGAGATTTGATATTTAAATTATATCTTACAACTGAAAAATTTTATAATATAGAATTAATTTGGAAGTGGAGATTACATTCGAAGGAAAACTATGTTAAAAAACCTTCATTTAATTTAAAAATGACTAGATAAAAACTTAAAAACTAGGGAATTACCAGGTTGGTATACAATTATTTGTATATATAAATAGGTAATAAAAAGTAAATAATAATTTCATTAAATTCAAGAAAAAATAAATAAATAAATAATAAGTTAATAAATAAATAAACATATAAATAAATCAACAAATTAATAAATAATGAAATGAATAAATAAACAAATAAATTAATAAACACATAAATAAATAAACAGATAAATAAATAAATAAATACAAAATTAATAAATAAATAAACAAATAAATACAAAAGAAAAAATAAATTAATGAACAAACAAATAAATAAATATGTAGATAAATAATAAAATATATAAACATGTAATTAAATTAATACAATTGAAGTTATTATTGTTTATTGGCTTTTTAAATTTTGTATTAATACATTTTTTGTATTAATTGGTTGTGATAATTTCGAATCTGTCGTTCCATGTGTTCTATGTTTTTTGGTTGCTATTTTGCTAATAATAAATTTATATCAAGTAATCGAAGTACCCGATTGTAATAATTGAATGGTTTTTAAACCTTATAATTTGCCGTTAGCTGATATTCTATTAGTTGTAAAAATTTCAATTTTGTTGTGCAATTTGTTCGTTTTTTTTAAATTTTGGTTTTCCACTAACTTTATACATGGTCTTTCATTAAACGCTTCCTATCTTTAAATAAAAAAAATAAAGTGTTTGTGAGATATCATCGAAATTTTGTATTCGTTTGAAAGTCCTACTCGGCTTTTCTGGGTGGCACGCATCCGAAATGTCCAATTTTCCATGACTCTGGCGGGCGCATAGATCAGTCTGAATTTGAACGTTGGCGTGGGTTATATTGGCTTTGAGGACAGCTGTTTGTGGCTTATTCCCATAGACCTGCGACTTTAGAAAACCACACAAGGAAAAGTCTAACGGGGTCCGATTGCACGATATGGGTGCCCAGTTTACATCATCTCCACGTCCACTTGCCCTCGAATCGCTCGTGCAGAATTTTCAATGTGACATGAGCTGTGTGGCACGTAGCGCCGTCATTTTGAAACCACATGTTGTTGGTGTCCATATCATCCAATTCAGGTCAATAGAAGTTAGTAATGATCGACATATAGCAATCACCGTTGAAGGTGATAGCTGGCCAATATCGTTCTCTAAGAAATATGGACCAATGACGCCGCCAGACCTAAATCCACACCAAACAGTGAAAAGATTGGAAGCTCTTAGATCTCATGTGGATTGGTGTTGTCCCAAATTCGACAATTTCAATTGTTGACGTACCCATTCATGTACATATATCCGTCCATGAAGATTTGGCAAAATAGATTGAATAAATGACAGCCAATTTGACAGATGTGGCTATTAACTGCCAAAGTTCCGAAGTCCCTTTCTAAATTCAGCAAAAAAAAAAAACAAAAAAAACATTTATTGATAAAACTGTCACAATTGCTTCAGAGCAGTAAATCATAAACAATAAGAAGTTTATTCCGTTAACTTCATATTATATTAAAGCAGCGAAATTTTTAACGACAAATTCAAAATTATCACAACTAATTAATGCCTAATTAACGGCAAATTGTCCACCTGAACTACTTTGACATTCACCTGATGTCTGTGTATAGCATAATTACAATGGCCTGCTTATTAAGCTTATACTTAATCAAGGATGCCACAAATTATTCGTCTATTTCAACTGACTATTTTAAGTTTATATATTTTATCATGTAACGTGCTGCAATGCGTAATTAATGCGTTGGACTGTCACGTGCGTCAGAGGTCTAGCAATTGGATCCCACCCTATTCCACCTAAGAACAATTTATGTTTTTTTCACGGGTTATAGGTATGTACTTCTGCTGAAAGGGAAATGATAAATCCTCCAAAAACATCTCTTGTCATGAAAAAGCTCCAGCAATTTATTTTTTTCTTTTATTTATTTAAGATTATTTTAAAAGCATTTTATCCCTCATTGTGAACTTTTTAATTGATACAAATTGGTTGTGCCTAAGTGCCTCCATTATTTTTGTATATAAACAAATGTGCTTAGAATCCTTGATAATAATCTTTAAGGAGTGTTTTAATAAAGTAATGAGACTGCTTTTTAAATATTTTTATTATTGAGTTAAAATTTGCCTTGGATATCCTCCACACATTGAGTGAGGATTTTCTGTTCTAAAGATCGGATATTTTATAATATAGCCAAAGGGTCGGTCAAGGCTAATTGAATATTCTGAAGTGTTCCAAAATTACTTTGACCTCCTTTTAGATGATTTTTCAATTATGGAAAGAGATAAAAGTCAGAGACACGACGCACGTTACAAAAAAAAACACGAAATTTTCATTCTGCTCCAAGAAAATCATATTTACGCAAATATTCTTCATTTCCAAACTATTTTTGGTCAATATCTGATGAAGGGTGTTGTGAATTAATGCCACCAGTTCTTCGAGAAATCTTAACGACAATTAAGTTCGGACAAGAACTCGCATTCTGACTCTTTCCAAAATTTTTTCCTTCGCTTTAAAATAAATAAACAAATTAAGTGGCGAGAAATCTATAGTGACTCGCAAAACTTTCAGCCATTCCCTTATGCGAATTTTCGATAGGAATGGAGGGGACCTTGAATTTTCTACCAAAAGTAAACAACCCTTTTTCATGACAATAAATACTCTTGCAGGATTTGTCAATTCCTCGCAAGTGGTTGATCCCGTGAAAAAACAGTATCGTCTTAGATGACCTTCAATCCTAAGTGGAAGTTCTACGCACCAGTCATTAGGCCACGGGTTACTAACGTACTGAATGAATCAAAATTGGATAGCAAAACGTTGCTCCGAATTGTTATCCCTCACCGGTTTATCTAAAGCATGGTTACGGACCAACCCGTGACTCTATGGAGTACAAATTCTTACTGAATGTACATCTGATGTAAACCTACCAAGCAGTTTTGCCAGATTTCACCCTTCGGTATCAGTCTCAATGTATAAATAATACATAAAATGTTTTTGAACAAAATGAATACATAATATGTACATTTTTATTTTTTGCTTAAACTGAAGTGGCTGTCAATTAACATGTTCAAAAAGTTCAGAATCCTTTCAGTGCCTTTCTTGTTATTTAAAAAAAAAATTATACATAATATATGTAAATTTATCACAAATACTTGTTGTTGTGTATATTTTGATCGATTTCACTTAATTATATTGGTTCAAAAATACATGGCAATACACTCCTAATTATATCCCTAGACTATTTTTCGAAAAAAAAAAAAAATTCCATATCATCTATTTTTAATCCTTTATCCTTGTAAAGTCCACTCAATGAAGCTTTTTCTTATTTTCTCGAATTCATGGTGAGCATATACGAGTACACTTTCTCAATGCCAATGTCGTAATTTTTCTTCGATCCCTCTCACTTAGGTAGTGCATGACAATGCCCTAGCCCAAGCTTCACCTCCATTCATGACTACTACTATAATTAATACTACAAAAGAGTAGACTATATATCCAACTGATATACCTATACAGCAGCGATGCCATGCCACCCTATACTATACCAAACGAGGTTAAACACGTTTGCGCAATAATTATGCAATAAATTATAACGTCCAGTCCTAGACCATATTTGTACACTTAACTATGAGAAGAACCCTGTTAAATCGACCGTCTTGAGGGAGTTTATATAGTGTTCTTTCTACTCGTATAACGGATGTGAAACTTATTTTTACTTGTTTGTGCGGTTTCCTTTTATTTAGTTCAGGATGGTCATTTCATGGTTTTTGAATGGAATATGATTTATGGCAGCTGCGACAAAAGAAAAAAAAAAGAAAGAATATATATGTAGTGGTACCTACCACTTTTAATATTATTTATAATAATTTCAATATATAAATGTTTTACATTTAATAAAAACTCTTAAGAATTAATTGAAGAAATTTGAAAATTATTATAAGAGACCATTTTATTTGTGGAATACAAATTAGTTATTCTTTTGATAAACGACGAAAAAAAATTACTATAGTTACAGACATTGGCGCAAAATTTTAAACGATTTAGTACGATTTTAAAGCCATTTTATCGTACTAAAAATGCTTTAACATCATACTAAATCGTTTCAAATTTTGCGCTATTGGTTTTCTTAAAAATAGAAGACATTTAAATATCTGCAGTCGTATTTGTTAGATTTTTGTCTACTTAGACACTGTCTAACTATTTTAAAATTGGTGGAAATATGCTTTGTTTAATAAAAATAAGTAGCACATCATTCACGGTTAAGACAATCTAATCTTGTGTCTAAGTTAGGGAGGTATAAGAAAACAATAAACAAGGTTTTTTAACACATTTTCCAAAGTTAAACAGTTGTCTAAAGTTAGACAACGTTTATAAATAAGACCACTGGTTTTTATTGTTTGACTACAAATTGGTAAGAACATTGAATATTAAAAACTAAAATACAACTTTATAACGTAAAATTTTGAGTAAAATTAATCTGAATAAAATGTTCATATCACGGTGGGATATTTTGTGGTCAATAAGTATTTCAAAACACCAAATTAAGAAGTGTGATGCAACGATATTATACTTATTTATTAAAAGTAATTAACGAATGGTATTTAAATGTTTTTTTTTTTTTATTTGACATTTGTCACAAAAAAATTGTTAATAGATAAAGAATTTCTCGGTGACCAGATTGCACGACATCCGCCAAACCGTTATGAGAGAATAACGCCCTTAATTTAATTTTAAATTATATTTATATTTAGAATAGTTTAACACCGAACTAACTTTAATAAACATTCTGCAAAGTGCAATGCATTATGTATTGTACATATTTTAGATGTGTAGTGTAGTTTTGTAATTTCAAAGTTGAATTCTAACACTTTGGGAAATTAGTCTTAAAAATATTCTAAGAAAAATCGGTAATGGGAGGGAATCATTTCCCACGGTTTATTTGGGAGGGATAACATTGACTTAAAATTGGTAAAAAATTCCGGATTTAGAAAAACAAATTGGGGTAGGAATTATTTCATTTTTGAAAAAAAAACATAAATATTTTAAAAACAAATTGGGTTCTTATTTTATTTATTTTTGGGTTTTTTTGTCATTTTATTGGGGTCATTTTGCATGAAGTATAATTTCATTATGAAATACGACCCCAATTTCAGGGCCTTATTTCATTTTAACTTCTGAGAGCGTAAACCCATCTGTTGGCGATCCCATTTCATGAGGAACAAATCTAGCAGATTTTGAATCCTGTAGTGTTTGTCATTTCTTATATGATCAACATTTTCTCCTTCTAATACAAAAAGAATTTACATATATCGCTACTAAAAACCCCTGAAAGTATACAATTTCGAGTTTTTATACGATTTTCCTACTTTTGTGGTCGAAATTTCCAATTTTCGGCTCCAATAACACAATGGATTCAATATACGAATCCAATAAAAAAATCCCCAAGCAAATCGGGACAATTGGCCTTGCAATTTGTTGACTGTCATTGCGAATGCGAACGTAAAACTAAATTCGCTTAACTGCCTGAACACAATGGATACGGAGCTGCAACTGGAACTGCAGCTGAAATAGCTGTTAAAATATTCAAAACACACAAATTCAATGTTGCGAACACAACACAACACAACGCAACTGCAGTCGGTGCTGCAAGAGTTCGCCAACTCTTAACTTTTCATGTGCAGCACTTTTGACGTTTCAATTTGTATGAAGAAAAAAAGAACGGGAAAAAATATTGAAGCTTTTTGTGGTTATTTGTTTCGCGAAAAAAATATTAATTAAAAGAAAATTATCGGAAGTAAAAAACTGAATAATAAGCCCATGATTGATTTTTTTTTCCTCTAAAATATACAAAAATCTATGTACAGCTGCATTGTGGGCACATAAAAAATAGCACGTACGACAGTTTTTCACAGCTGTTGCATCTCCAGCTCCAGTTCCAGTTGCATCAATCTATTGTGTTCAGGCAGTAAACTCGAAAGGCAAGTCGGTCGGTATCATCAGAATTCTTGGAATGAGAACTTGCTCGCCTTTGAACTTGCCTTTTATTATGAAGGCTTCGATGAGTTTGTTCATAAGTTTCTTCACCGTCAACCTGGTCCCATTTCAAAGTTTCAGTTGGTTCAGATTCGTCATCATTTGTTACACGCTCAATCGATTTGAACGAAGAATCCGTCTGGATTTTATTTTGAACAATTAAATTCAAATCATTGATTTCTTTATTCGTTGCAGTTAATATCATGCCTTTACACAGGTAATCGTAGACGATAGGGTGAAACCTCTTTTTTTAACTTCTCTATCATCATAATATTATGTTCAATTTTATTAATTCTCCGAATTTTTTTTTACACGAAACCAATTCTTGCCTTATGAACAAGTCAATTATTAAACATTTTAATAAAATATTATGATCTGTCCACTCTTTTACCAAAGTCACTAAACGACAATATAACGAACGAATTGCCCTCAGTTCCTTCGAGTTCCTTATAACCAATTTTGACTGTATGTGAAATTCACAAGACCGTTAACAGTAACATTAAATTGTTATGTTTTGCTTCTGGTCATATACTTACTATATACTCACATAGCTCCTCCATATTCAAGCTAATTTCAACTTGTTTTGTATTCAGTTGGGATTCATTCATCCATTAGCTAATTATTTCCTTTCCACTGGACAGGAATGAGGTTATCATGTAAAGGATGTATATAAATTAGCACCTATAGTGAACCTATATACAATTTGTATAAATTAATTCTATAGTAGAGATATATTAATATTTAATTTTATTCCTCATTCCAGACTCGACGCGAAAGCTGCAGGATGTGCTCCAGGAATTTTGTTCCCCACAAGCGCCAGCGAAATTCGTTCCCGATGGCGTAAGTTTAAATAATTAAATTGTTCAAGATGCATATCCTCAAAATTTTCAGATAAAGTTTAACTAACCATAAACTTTCTATCATCATCATTTTCTGTCCCCATTTCAATATAATTATTAAAATTTTTATCCAAATGCAATTAAAATTAAGGAATATAATTGGCTCCCCCAAAATACATCTATAAAAGCGTCATAGTCGTCGTCATCCTGATCCCAACCACAAGCGCAGTAACGAAAAACTTTAACTTAACATCAAATTGCCTGAATTCATTTTGTCAGCAAAGAATTTAATCGAGCTGAAGAAGAGATAACTCATTATTATTCTAAAGTGGTTATAGGGTGGAGAATCGAAAATAATTTATCAATATTACTCACCAAGGACTCGCATATAAGAATATAAAAATGACTTTGGCATAATATTGCGGATTATAATGACCAAACGATTCTTATTCGTATTAGTTATATTCCACCATCCTATGTACACAATGTTTGCTTATAGTGTAGATGTAGTGTGTTGTGCTGAAGCATATAGTCTGGTTCTTGAAAAGAGCTTAGCAATATAGATTTATAGCTTTACATCGTGCTCTCAAATCATAATGCACACAATAAATATTTAAATCTGATAACGTATGAAGGACTTTTTGGAGAATGTCAAGCATGGAAAATGATTGATGTGTTCATAGACAAAGATGGTAAAATATTCTTTGTTTTAAAAAGAAGAGTGTTTGTTCAGATGCTGTTATTATGTAGGTTTATTTTCAAATATACGTGCTATCTCTTGGAAGACGTAATTTTTCGTTAAAATTGAAAAAAAGTGTCAGCAATAATTTTTTGAACTATGATAAAAACAAGTAAACTTAATCCATCCATAAGGACCAGTTCTGTATGAAATATTATGACAGTACTGTAAAAGATGAGATGAAGCGAAAAATTGTATCTTGCAATTATTATCACTGCACTGTGGAGATAATCTCAGAAAATTCCTAAAATCAGAAAAAGAATTATTTAAGCTAAAAAACTAACCTTATATTTTTATTTCTATCATAATATAACAACTAACTAAAAACTAGTGCAGAACATGTGCCTATTAACTTACAACCCCCAATCCTTCCTGTGTATCTTATGTTACTGCCTAAACACAATAGAATGCTACAACTGGCACTACGTGCCCACATTGCAGATCTACAACTTTTTGTATATATTCTGATATTTTTCTTTTAATTAATAATAATATTTTTTCGCGAAACAAATAAGCACAAAAAACTTCAATGTTTTTTCCCGGCTATTTTTTTCTTCATAAAAACTGCAACGTCAAAAGTGTTGTACTGGCATGGTACGTGAATAGTTAAAAGTTGGTGAACACTTCCAGCACTGACGGCAGTTGCTTTGCGTTGTGTTCGTACCATTGAAATTGTATGAATTAAATATTTTGACAGATATTCCAGCTGCATCTCCAGATTTAGCTCCATCTTCATTGTGTTCAGGAAATTTATGACAAGAATTGAGGGGACCAACTATTTTTTGGCGGATCCTAGTGGCTAAGGAGAAAGACACTTTATCATGAGAATGATAGTCTCTGAAGATTTGTGACAAATGTTTCTGTTTTTTTTTTTATGTGGAATCCAAGACCTTCGGCGTAACAGTCCTACACACTTATCATTACGGCACTACTTTTTTTTATTAAATATTTCAGTGGGAAAGATTTTTTTCGATTTCACTAGGGTACCATTAAGGAAGCCTAAATCCTAATTTTCTAATTTCAACCCGTTGCGTTGCAAGGTTGCCGCTATCTTAAAATAAAATTGGTTTCTTTTTTATCGAATATTACCGTCTTTTTTATTTAATCGAAAAAAAAAAATAGTGTAGATATGATATGTCCTCATATTTTGTGTATTTAATTCTTGTATTTTTTGTATGAGATTTTTCATTTCATATCAGCCTTAGAACAAATACTGAATATGTATAGAGTTTTGCTTTACCTTTTTAATAAGTTTGGAAGGAAAATTTAATGATTTAAAATACAAACATATACTCAACTAAAACGCTCCTTGCTCTTGTGGTTATAAAAACTAATTTAGTTACATTTTAATGAACAAATTTAAAATAAAAAGTACAAACTAATAAAATGTGTTCTTTGTTTCATTTTGTTATTTATTTTATTTATTTTAAAATTTTATTCAGAAACAACTGATTTTTTGTTCATACTTTTAGTTCTAATTTTTTTTTAAATGTTTAGTATAACAAAGGCCTGCTTATATTAACAAAAGTCTATCGATGGCAAAAATAAAATTATTTCTTCACCTCCTGCCGTTTAAAAATTAGAGAAAAAAGATTTCAATCTTCAAATCAAGATGGCGGGCGGAACCCTACAAGAAATTGGACTATTACCGTGTATACTGTTTCGATATTCGATCGATTTTCCAATTTCGTTGTACCTACTATTTTAAATAAATCTGATTACATTTTTCGTTTTTAGCTTGAAACTTAAAAAAAAATATCTGTGGCATTGTATAGTTATTTCGCAGAATCGCCAAATTTGTCGAGGTTTTCCTTCCTTTTTAATCATTATTTATGTCCCGCGCTATAATTATTATTGATTTGTTTCGATAATTTAATTCGATGTGAAGTTTGGTATCATTTTGAAAAATTATCTGGAAATGGAAACCAAATAAATATGAAATTGCTAGAAGCCCTGGTAGCTAGTAGCTTTAAGTATTTTACTGTACATTTATGTATAGTTTTAATAAATAAAAATAATATGAAATTTCTGGTCATCCTTCATGAAATTTTAATAAATTGGCCATGTTATTGAAGGAATGAATAATGAAAAAGAACTAATTTACGAAGAAAACTTCATGGCTTCTATACACAATCCTGAAACATGAATTCTTTTAAAAATGTTCCACCATCTATTTATTAACTTCCTTTGAATTATAAATAATTCATACAAAAAAAAAAAACCTCAAACAATGATGTTGGAAAAGCTATTGTATTCGATTGCATAGAACGAATGCAATTCCTTAATAAAGGAGAGAAGCCTACTACCATCATACAATAATAAAATACACTCAAGTAATAATCTTTTTGTTGAAGTTGGGTTCGCTTGAAGTTTTACCTAATTGTATTGTAAGGATTTTCTTTTTATGTATCTTTATAAATGTGGTCTTTCAATTCCCTGAAGAATACCCTTCAATTGTTACAATTCAAGTTTTATTCATTAAAAAAGAATTAAAAGTACGATTTGTTCACACATTCTAACTCTAACTATTATTATTATTATTAAGAATTTTAAAGTAAAATCTGATATAATAGAAATGGAATCAAATAAGTACAATAAGAACAGAACAAATTTCTGACTAATTGGTTTATACTTTATAGAATTAGTTGCTGGCCAATGCTTGCAAAACAACATCAACATTACAATGTGAACTTATGTATATTAAGTGAACTTTAGATAACAGAAAAGCTCACACACTTACTAAAACAGATGTAAAGTTTATTTAAATCGTTAAAGTCGTTTGTGGGAAAATTACTTTTGTTGGAGATAATTTCAAGCTCAGTTTTCCGCTTTTAACTTCGGATTTAGAGATATACCCGTTTGAAAATTTCTCGAGGTGATTAATCAACTCCAAATAATTTTTACCTGTGATACATACATAGGTAAGATACTATGTTTATGGCTGGTTATAAATTTGTAAAAAAAAAATTGAACCCGAGGTTTTGATCAAACTTGATATTAAAATGACAGTAAACTCGAAAAAACAACTAACGAAAATCTTATTTTACTCAAAAACGTTCATAAATTTCAAAAATTTAGAAAAAATGATATAAATGGTACCTGGGCCTATAGAACTATTTTTTTTTTTTTCGATTTTCTCAAAACCGTATTAACTGATTTTGATCGTTTTGATCGAGATATTTTAAACAGTTTCAAAAGTTGAATACCAAATGTTTTGTATGCCAAAAGTTGCATAACATTATAAATATTAAACAAAAATTGTATATATTCTTATAACTAAAAATAACGGTACCGACCATACAAGAATTTAAAATCCGTTAAGAAAAATTTAATTTTTCTCAAAAATGATCCTACGATTTTAATTATAATTTGTATGTGAGCTAATATCAGTACGATTTTTTATTAATCTATTAGTAACGGTAGTAGTAGCCCTTTGCGTAATGGTTAGTGCGTTGGACTGTTACGCCAACAATCTTGGGTTCGATTCCCAGCCTATACCACCTAAAAACAGAAATGTTTTTCACGGGTTACTGCCTCTTGCGAGGATTTGACAAATCCTACAAGATTATCTCTTGTCATGAAGAAGAGCTTCTCACCCTAGCTGTTCGGATTCGGCAGAAAGTCGTAGGTCCCCTCTACTCCTGCCAATAACACGCACACAGGAATGGTTAAGAGTTGTAAGTCACTAGGACCTGGTTTTACACGAGCTGTCGCGCCAATTTATTTATTTTAATTAGTAACGGTATCTCTCATATTTATAACCATTTTTTTGGACTACCTCATTATCTGTTTAACCGATTTTAATGGAATTTCTTACAATTTCAAATAATTTTTTTTTCAATATTTCGAAAATGAGTAGGTACATATCTAGATGATTTTTTAAAATTAATTTTTTAGCTCTGCATTAATAAATACTAAAAAAATAACTTGTTATTATTTTTTTAAATGTTTCCAAAATTGTATATACAATTTTTTTTTAAAGCGCTCAAGTTCATTGCATAGATGTACGAAGGTGCTTCATTCCTCATATTTATGTAATCCATAGAACTACTTTAAACTAAACAATGGTTTTGGCAGATGGCATTAAATATAGGCTCCCATATATAATTAATTCCTTTTACCACATCAATAGTTTTTAAAATAATAATAAGACTTTAAAACTACAATGCGATTGTACATAAGAACAAGTTCGTGCGACCCGTTGTTGAATTTTCTCTTCTACACTCCCTGAATACACCGTTCCGATCAGATCAAGAGACCACACCACAAAGTAAAATCCACAAACCACATGTAATTGATATCTTTGGTGGACATTTTGTATAGTTCAAGAAAGATTATTAGAAGTAGTCGAAAATGTAGCGATTAGTAAAAATAAATTCCCTAGTATACTTCCTCTTAGTTTATAAGAGCTGCCTCCTCTACCCTAGACCTGCCCTTGGAGCATTTGTTGTTAGGCCTAAACAAAAATTTGTAGTAGCCCGTGGCGTAATGGTTCGTAGGACTGGCACACCAAAAGCCTTGGGTTCGATTCCCAGTTTATGCCACCTAGAAAGAGAAATTTTTCACGGGTACTGCCTCTTGTGGCGAATTAATTTTGTTTTTATTTTTTAAATTTCAAAATCAGTTTTTAGATAAGCCAAATATGCTACATTCCAAGTTTTTAAAGACGATTGACTCAATCGTTGAGGTGACAGACGAACAAAATCGCGGGATCAGCTTTTTCGTCTTTTGTATCATTTTAATGAAAAATTTCATAAATTCGGTTTTGTTATGTGTAAAATTTTCTATTAGTTCTGAATTATGCAAAACCTGGGTATACACCAATTTCATTCTATATAACTGGCTTAGTACTCGCAAGAAAAGTTATTTTATTTACCTTGATTAGAATTGATTGATGTGCATTTTTTTTTGGCAAAGATCTATTAATTTAAATATATTGATGTTAGAATGGATACATTATTAGTCCTGAGTAAACAGATAGGTTTCGTGATTTGCCAATGTTTTTTCTTTTAAACTTTATTTTTGTTGGATTGTCTATTGTCTTATTTTCATTTTATTTTAAGTGAAGCCTTATTGAATTTGTTTTGCTTCTCAGATGATGACTACAACAGTTTTGAAACTAAATTAAGTTGCGTATATTCTTTTTATGGAGTTTCATGTTATTCTAAAAAAAGGGCAAAGCCTTTTGATATCAAAAAAGTTTCTTGTGACTTGGTGTACCTATGTGATGTTTGGTTTCCTTATATTTTGCCATGTTATTAGATTCTTTTTTTAGAATAAATTGGTTGGACGATAATTTTGAAGAAAATGGTGTCAGAGAATTTATTTCTGATTTGATTGGTTTTGTTTCAGTTATTAACTTATAACTTTTTTGACATACGCAGATTTAAAATCTTTCGGAGGTTTAATATGATTCTATTGAAAAATTATTCAAAAAATTTACTAAGCATAATGACTTAGACGATGTTAATTAAATTTTTTACGTGAGCAATAAAAATTATTTGTCGTCTGAAAATTGTGTCTCTCATAGAATAATTTTTTGATTTTCGACTATCTCATTATCAGTTGAACCGATTTTAGTGATTTTTTTACACAAGAGCTTCTAATAAGTCTGAATAATATTGGATACCAATATTTTCTAAAAACAAATTTTGGATTCCTTAAAAAAATTTTTTGAAAATTCGATATTTCGAAAATGGACACATTAATTTTTTTCAAAATTAAATTTTTAAATTCCGCATTACTAAATACTAAAAAATGGCGTATTATTTAATTTTGTTTAATGTTTCCAGAATTTTATATACTTATAAAAAATATTAAAAAAAAAAGACTCCAAATTCAATGCAAAGGTGCAATAAACCCCTTATGTTTTGTGTGAAAACACACTTGCAGTTAGGCTGTCAAGCTTTCACTTGGGTTTGTATTTGTATAGGCTGGAGTTATAGCTATTTCACGACTGCCAGGCCGATCATCAGACGCCTTTTTCAGTGGTGCTTTGATTGCAAAGCTATAACTAACTTATTTCTTTTATATTCAGACTAGCAAAACCCCCGCCCGCTTCGCAGGGCGTTAAAAAAATAGTTTTTTTTATTTGTTTTGCAGCGAATGTATTGAAAAAAAAAGAGAAAAATATTAAAAAATTAAAAAAAAAATGTTTTGAAATCGAACCTGAGATCTTTCATTTTGAATTCATTTTTATTTTTCCAAAAACTTACAACTAACTTAAAGCTAGACAAAAATTCATAAAAACTAGCCTACTTATCAATAACTTACAACTAACTTACTGGCCCCGCTCTAAGTTAAACTATAATATATATCTTAATACTAATGCCTTTCGGCCTAAAAACTAATTAATGCTAAAATTTTTCATCGGTTTTATTTTTCACAAAGAAAGAGTGGATAGAAAAAACTTGGTAACTATATAATTTTTTTTTTAATTTTAAACCTACTACTAATTAAAAAACTATGTTAAAACTACTTACTACTAATTAAACTATTTACTTAAGATTACTTAAACTACTTAAAATTACTTAAAACTACTTAAAAACTGAACAGCCACAGCAGCATTTTCGGTTTTATTTTTATTTTATTTTTTTTATTTTTATTAATTTTATATTTTTTTTTTTATTTTTTTTAAGTTTTCTTAATTTTTTTTTTTTTTTTTTTGGATGCCACCCCGAGTGTCCCTACTTAAAACTAATACCTACACCTATGTATGTCGGCCAAGACACGCATTAAAGTTGACTTTAATTATCATAATTAGGATTGAGCCACCAAAACTGGTTCTCCTGCTTCTTCCTATCTCTTCGGTCCCGATCGGACACAGTCCTACTGAACCGAATTCGCTCAGCACCGCCTTGTGCAAGCACGTCTCGATCATATCGAAATCGCCTATCCACAGTTCTACGGCCGATGTGGTAGATTAGTGGAACCGCCTCTCTATCCTGGATCAGCCCTCGACTGTCTAAATAGAGGAATGCCTTAGGTGGAACATGACCACTCAAACGCACATTCTCGAAATATTCCGTGTTGGGGTAATAAGCCCCACAGATCAAGCTATTAGCTGAGGACATTGTTCCTGCAATGTGACCCCGAATCAGCTTTAATAAGAAATTATCAATTCTGTTAATATTGGCTCCGTTGTATAGAACCCTGTTGTATAGTATGTGTAATAGTAATGTGTGAACTCCGACTCTGGTATTCTGTGTAATCCAAGGCAGCGACGTAAGCACTGCCTCTCAAACACCCGAATCATTTCCATTTGAGATGGGCCAACGTTGAACCACACGGGACATCCATAGGCAATCATCGGCCGTATGAGGGCCATGTAGCAAATCACTTTTACCCTGGTGTCAAGCCGGCTGCTGTAAAACAACCGTTTCGTCAGGGCAAAGGCTCCCTTAGCCCTTGCGAGAGCAGCTTCTATATGTCTGTCGAAATACAGATACTGATCCAACCAGATTAAAGCGGAGATCTTTCCACTGCACCACGAACTCTATTATTTTTGAACTGCGCAAATTACTAAATATTGTTCAAATCAGTAACTCATGTGACCAATAAAAATTTCATTTCTTTTTTTAACAGATTTTCTTTAATTTTTTATATTTTTTTTTTTGTCCTAAACCGTCTACCCTTATTCCTCTTTAATTTAAAAAAAAAAATTAAGAAAATCGGTCAACCGGTTTGGCTGGTTAGTGAACGTACACAAATCAAAACTTTATTTTATATATATAGATACATAGATGAGTAGATCTAACTATTCAGACTTTAAAACACCACAGTGTGATCGCACATTAGAGCAAGTTCATGCGACCTAGTCGTGGATTTTATTTTTTTTAATTTCAGCATAAAAAAAATCGAAAATCAAATTAGTTATACATAAGTTCCTTAAGAAATACAAACATCAATCTTCTAAGGCTATAACGCCATGCGAATGAATGGAGATATGAAAATTTCATTTATGTATAACATATATATGTTCGAAGACATAAAAGCTGTTTATTATAGCAATCATTCGGTTAATAATTTCATTTTTTACAGCTACTTTCAAATATATTTAGCGAGTTTTTAATTTTATTTATGTTTTGCAATAAAAAAATTATTAAATCATTAAAGGAAGATTTAAATTTGCTCCTTATTTTGGTTGCTCAAATTGTCCTTGAATTTGATTTTATTATATATTAAATCTGTATTTTGTAGCAATCTAGCCGTTTGATATGTGTACATACCTACTGGATATTTATTTTTTAATAATCCGCTCAATATTTTAAACAAAACATTTTTAATATGTAACCCGGTATCATGTAATTTGTCTTCCTTTCCTAATAAAACAAAAAAATGCCACGCTCCTCTTACAAAAAAATAAATAAAATATTTTCACAAAATTGGGTACCTACCCTAAAATTCAGATTCATCCTCTCATGCAGCATAAACATGACTACACGGATTATTATGCTAATCAATAAATTCTGTATAATAACGGTCTCTCATAAATATAAAATAATAATATATCTATGTGATGATAGCATCGTATCATATTCATCCATTCCCGAAATAGTAATCCTTCCATAGAAAGTCAAACAACCCAATATCAATAATAAAAATAAAAATAAAATAAATGGAACACCAAAAAGGATATTAAAAATGAAGAAGAAACAAAACGTTGACATATGTATTACAAACAAGAAAAGTCAGACAAACATCCGCTGCTAGTGTAACTTAATCCTTTTTCAAAAGGTATTTTTATCTTATATACACACATAGCTATATCAATTTTGACCGCTTGAGATATCGACCTTTTTTCAAAGACGACGGACGGACGGACGGACGACACGGAAAGATGAAAACATTATATACCTACCACAACATCATATTACACAATATGTTTACACTTTTTTGCAAGGATATTAAACACAAATAAGGAAAGTTCTGGATGAGTTTGTTTCAATCTAAAAGACCTCTGAAGACCATCAGGACTCATTTTTAATTGCAAGCCGCACTCTTCGTTTAATGAATTTTCTGGTATCGTATTACTACTCCCCCGTCATTGTTTATTGTCCTCAAGGAAAGCTATAATTACAATATTTTCTCGTTTGCTCTTAGGAACTAATTTATTAAAGTTTTCAACGTACGCGCCTATTATAAGCTTTGGATATTATCATGCATGGCAATAAACGAAGAACGGGATAGACAACAGAACAAATACAGGGTGAAATATAATAAGGCAGAATTTATTAGAAACAAGAATAAATTGACACTGTCATGGGGAAACCGTTAAATTCCCCTTGTTGAAATTTCAACAAAATTGTAGAAAACTCAATAAAAAAGATTCCGCTCCGGTTAAGGCCAACCTACCTTAATCCAGAGGTATATTTTTTTTCGGCGTTGTTTTCCTATTGCGATATGAGCAGGACTTAGGGTCTCCAAACTTAAAAGTACGAGTTTTTGATTTATTTAACTCTAAATTAGAGTGGACCTTATTTTGAAAATTTTTAAATTTCTCTCCTCCCAGCGAGGTTCGAAATAAAAATATTCTAAAGGTTTCAATCTTTCGATTTACTTTCGATTTATAAGTACTATAAAGGCAAGTAATTGATTCGTAAAAAAAATTCAAACTCGAGATTTTGACATTACGATGATAGCAAAATAGAAAAAAGTTGGTCTCGCAATTCTGTCTGAATGTCTGTCTTTTGTCTGATTTTCTTTAAATTTGGTGCCTAGCGTTGTTTGGGCATTCCCAGGATTTTTTTTTTATTTTTTAGGACCAAAATTAATGTTACCTGCCGTACAATTAAAAAAAAAAAATAAAATCTCATTTTTCTCAAAAACGTGCCCACGATTGCTTTAAATTCAGTAACTTTTTTTTACAAAAAGGCTACCATTTTATTAAAAAAAACGGAAAATTGCTTTTAAATGGTACCTCCCACAGAAACATTTTTTTTTGTTTTCTATAGAAAACGGTTCAGTTGATTTTGACCAATTTTTGTAGGTATAGTAAATCTTTCAAAGTTTTGTATTGTAATGTATTGTATGCCAAAATTAAAAAAGAAAAATTTTTGGATTATTAAAAAAAGTTTAAAAATTAGTTTTTGAGAACTTAACAATTCGAAAAGGACTAAGTATGTCGATTTTTATTAAACTTAACATTTAGACTGCTAAACATTTTTCACATTTTGTTCCAATTTTAAATAAAAATTATTCTTATGGCCAAAAATAACGGTACCTACCATACAAGTGTTAAAAAACCGGTATGGAAAATATTATTTTTCTCAAAAACGGCTCATACGACTGATTAAAATTTTTATGTAAACTACAATATAATTTGAAAAAATGCATCAATCGTTTAAAAATGGTATCTCTCATAGAATCATTTTTTTTTTACTATTTTTTTATCTGTTGAACCCATTTTAATGAGCCAGTTTAAATAATATTACATATACAAATTAAAAAAAAAAAAAACACAATTTTGGGCCTAAAAAAAAATTCTAAATTATTTTATGAAAATTGTTCGAAAATGGGTAAAACATTTTTAACATTTTTTTATATTTTAAATTCTGCATTAATAAATACTAAAAAAAAACGCACCTACACATTTTTTTCTCAAAAATGATTAAGAAATTAATATATAAATAATTACTTTTTTTAGAATGTATGTAAAAAATCAAATGATGTACATCGCATTGGTGTGAAATTTTTTTTTTTAAGTTTTTAAATCAAATTATTTCTAATTTTATTGACTTCTAAACAATTTTTTAGTCTACAAACTTCTACAGGTATATGTTACACGGTCCTATATTGCTCATATTTATTTAGTCACATTAAACTACCTTAAACTAAACTACGTTTTTGACAGGTGGCATAATATATTATATAGGCTTCCATAACGAATTTATTTTTTGTATCAGATGAATAGTTTTTTTTTTAAAGTATTAACCCTAAAACCACAGTGCGACCCAGTCTTGCATTTTATTTTTACCTGAAAATAAAATAAAAAAAATTCTTTTATTACGATTTAGTACGATGTTACAGCATTTTTAGTAAGATTTTAGGTTAAAAACAATATTTTCGAAATGTTTAACATTTCATAAGGAATTAAAATCACCAAATGCATATTTTTTTAATTTTTAGTAACATAACTAACTCCACATGTCACTTCGACAATTAAAAATGCTAAAATTGTATTTTTATTTCCTTTTACTAGGATGCCTTATAAAAACATTGTAGTGTCCACTCTTTAAGGTATTACTGTATATATTTTTAAATTTCTCATTCCATTAGAAATAAAAACAAGTCTTGGTCTTATTCTATAGCATTGGATTATTCATGTATATAAGTAAATGAGTCAAATCCTTTGACGCCAAAGCATGCATCATAATTGTTACCAATCTAAATATATAAACAATATATTTACATGCATAGATATCAAAATAAATTTTATTCAATGTTAATTGGTTCTTGTGCGATTTGTAAGATTGTCTAACAGATTTTAAAAATGAAACGTTCTAAGAGGTTTCTAGTACCTCTCCTAAAATTGTTTCTAAAAAAGATAGAAAGTGGTTTTTTGTTAAATTTGTTTTTGAATAAATTCACAAAAAGAAAATGTGGTGGTAGTGTTGATGATTTCTCCAAATATGGCATAATATAAAAAAAATATTACTTCCATTTCCCTGGTAAATTGCTTTATCGATTTTATTTTTTAGATAAAAAAAGTCACTGGAATAATAAATCAATAATAGACAACAATAATACCAATTAAATTAACGATAGGAGAAAGTAGGTGTATACGTTTTCTATTTTTGCTACATTTTCAGAAAGTGATTATTTATAAGTTCGATCTCAAAAAAATATTTTCTTCTTAAATCTTCAAAATACTTAACTTATTTTTAGTCTCAAACTATATAACTATGCTGACTTTGTTATCCTATTTTTGTTCTTTAATGACTACCTTAATAAATTAACTGCCCTTTTCTCAGAACTAAGGCAATTGTCTTGTTGCTATGATTTGTGAACATAATTCTTAGCCTACAGGAAAAAAATCTACGACCAAAATCCAAATGAAGATTTTTTCGATGTTATAAAAATAATATCCTTATTTTGGCATCAGCAATAATGTCTAAAGAAGTTAATTGGAAAATCGTGTGCGCATTAAATATATTCAAAATCAAATGGCGTTTCAAAATATTACACGTTTGGCCTATGGATGGAAATAGAAGAAGAATCTATGGACCTTTAGCCTGGCGGATTTTCGTCTATAACACCACCAAACCAGTGTTGCCTTTTGGCCCCTTTTTTTGGCGTGGGTCCCTTTTTGGGACCCGTTTTGAATTTTTTCAGCGGCAACACTGCACCAAACTACTTGTGTGATAAACTGGGCATTGTGCTCCACGAGTTTTATTTATAAATAAGTAATCTGCTTGCTCACTTCTTGCTCTTTGAAAATTGACAGAGAACACAGTACAGAAGTACCAACGTTTTTCCTAGACCCATTTTATTGTCGTTGCAGTAGAAAAAGTCGTCCATCTTCAGTTAAGGTCAGCGTTAGAACCTTATTCCAATGGGATAAAATTTACTCCAATTTTATTCAAAAAAATAAATCACATTCGCCACTCCGCTTTTTTTAGATCTACTTCTTTTTTCTATACTGAAAAATTAATAAAAAATTCTTTAGGCGTCAGTTATAGCGATCAGGATAACGAAACAGGAAAAACTTTCAAATAGATTATTTACTAGGTTTTCATTCGATTTGAAACACAAATATTGTACTAATCGATGACAAATAACTCAATTTTTTATGCAAATAAAATTTTCAACTCAACAATTATTTTATTGTTAAAAATACATTAATGTGTTTTCCTGATGTAAATTCATTTTTCGTGCCAGCTGATTGTCACTTCACACAAAATGGAACAAATCGTTCCAATTATTTGCGTTCCAGCTTTTACTTGTTCCACTGACAGATTTGTAAAAGGAAAAAAAAATCGTATCCATCTGTTTCAACTTTTCCTGATGGTTTTTCCTGATCGCTATAACTGACGCCTTAGTCAAACCACAAGAAAATTTAATTTTCTAACTAACTCTGACTCTGAATGTTTGAATCTAAAATTCTATTTTGTTCAGGAATGAATAGAATTTTTTGCTAAAAATACAGTCTTTGAAACTTGAGTTTTTCTTTCGATTTCAAATCTACTTCGAAAATTTTCGATTTTTTTTTTACAAATCTGCTCTGAAATTTACTGCTGATGAGGTTCTTACCCTGGTTAAGGTCGCCAAAGTATGCCTTTCCTAATTTATTTCTCTCATTCTAACCTTAGTGGGGAATAGAAAAATGTAATAAATGCCGGCTTTCTTTCCTGCTGTTCCGCATAACTAAAATATTCGAATAAAAAAAATTCGAGGTTGTAACCCTATGATGATGGCAAATGTGAGTTTCTTCTTACCGTCCGTGGATCTATGTATCTGTTCATCCATGCATTCATTGCACTTTGAGCTAGAGCCTAAATGAGTACCTGCATGAAAACAATGGAAACGGAACTGCAACTGGAGCTGCAACTGGAATAGCTATCAAGATATTCAATACACACAAGAGTTCACCAACTTTTAACTTTTCAAGGACATTGTTCATCACTCAAACTATTTTTAACTATTAAAAGCTATTTTGAATCAATTATTCAACAAGTCCAATTAAATAGTGCTAAGTCTTCTACTTGGCTGATGTATTTCAGTAGTATATAGAATTTGTATTATTAAAAAAAAACCTTCATATTAAAATTACAAATGAATAAATAAAATTAAATAATTTACTTTACTGATGCTAAATAAACTAAATTAAATTTTAATTACCTACCATTGTAAATGAACGTAAACAAAATAACGAATTGTTCACCTCTGTTGACACTTCTTGTAAAAAAAAAAATATAATTTAACCTTCATGAAGAAGAAGGTTATTCCTTCGAGAATTTTGCTACACGTAACTACCTACACAAATATTAAAATTTAAAATCTACATTTTATATTAAAATTAAAGTTGAGTTTCTATTTTATGATTAAAAAAAAATAACCAGCACGACACAAAACAGACATTACTTACGACTTATCAATTGGTCGGACAAAAATATTTAAGCTTTAAGTTCTTACTTGTGTTGCGAAAATTATTAATAAATTTAAAGAAAAAATATCGGAAATAAAAGAAGGTGAATAATAAGCCTGTAATTGTTTGTTTGATTCTCAACAGGAGAAATTCGAATTTATGTTTTAGCCCATCTTTAACTTCATGAACACAATAGAATGTTGGAACCAGCGTTACCTTTGGGACTCTTTACAGTCATTTTGACTATTTTTAAACGCTGGGACTCCCCTTTTTAAAAATCAGTGCAATTTGACTCCTTTTGAAAATTTTGGACTCTTTTTTGTAAACGCACAATATTCGCTGAATTCTTTCAAAATGAAATCTGTCGTCTGTCGACTTTTCCCACAGAGATTAATTCTTATTCATGATTCATGTATTCTATCAATATGTGTTACAAATTTCGCAGATACCTACCCAAAATCATATGTTTTGCGACTGTGTTTGTAAAACACACTGGAAGACAATTGGAAAGTTTTTGCTTTTCTACATAATACTTCCATTTATTTTAATTTCGTTGGCTCGTCTTGTCTATAACTAACTTTCTGTATGTGGATTGTGAAATTTGTGTATAATTTTCGACTGTTTGTTTCTGTTAAACTGTTAACTGTAAAATCAATTCAAGTCAATTCTGTTTTCTGTTCAGTATGAAGGCAATTTTCTTTTAATAATGGACAAGTTTAAGTTTAGTTTTAAGAAACTGTTTGAATTATAACGTTTAAAAATACATATATTGGTGTTTTATTACAATTTTATGGGGGACTCTTGTTTTTCGCCCAGGACTCCTTTTTTTGACTCTTTTTTAAAATTCTCAAAGGTAACGCTGGTTGGAACTGGAGCTGGAGATGCAACAGCTGTGAAAAAGTGTCGTACGTGCTATTGTTTATGTGCTCACAATGCAGCTGTACAGCTTTTTGTATATATCACGGGCTTTTTATTTCCGATAATTTTCTTTAAATTAGTAATATTTTTCGCTAAACAAGTAACCACAAAAACCTTCAATATTTTTTTCTTCATACAAATTGAAACGTCAAAAGTGCTGCACGTTAAAAGTTAAAAGTTGGCGACCTCTTGCAGCACCGACTGCAGTTGCGTTGTGCCGTGTTCGTAACATTGAATTTGTGTGTATTGAATATTTTGACAGCTATTCCAGGTGCAGCTTCAGTTGTAGCTCTGTATCCATTGTGTTCAGCCAGTAACCGGTAGTTGCCGTACATTTTGTTTTTTCTTTTCGAATTTTCTCGAAAACGCCTCTAACTATTTTGATTAAACTTCATAACTGTAATGCCCCATATGATTGTAGGAAAACTGCGTTTCAAGTGTTTGTCGTGTGTTTCGAATCACGGAAACAGAGTTTCCACAAGAATAACAAAATTGTTATCAACGTATAGCTCTTTACTGCTTTGACAAATTTTGTTTTAGTTTAGCAATTGGCTGCTTATTCGCAGTTTAAACAATAATGCGTTTAAAAATTTTGAAAATAATTTTTTTTTTTTATAAAAATTTCATTTTTTTGAAACAAAAATCCATTTATTTAAGTACTTGTTTTGTTTTGGCACTTTTTAATATTTTTTCGTTGAAATTTACCTAAATTAAGGTTGTAAATTGTAGGAGCAGTTGGTTCGATGTATAGTTTTAAATTCTGACCCCTACAAAACAACAGTTAAATTACCAGTATTTATTGAACAGCTTAAATATCGTATAAATCAGTAATTTGGAAGTTACTGAATGCCGCAGGCTGATACCTGACAAAACCTAAAAATTTGTCTTTGAATTTGAATTAACAATTGTTTTGCAAATATCAAAATTCTTAATATCACGTCAGATTTCAAAATAGCAGCCCTTAAACAGACAAAATTTTTGAAAAATTTTATTTTTTAATATTTCAATTTTTTTAGTCGTTGGCCCAAAGTTGGTTTGCAACTTTCAAAAACTGTCAAAATAGTCAACAGCAAGTTTGATGAGATTTGATCACAAATTAATTTAAAAAAAAAAATATGTCAAAGCTAGAGAACAAAAATTAATTCTAATCATTTGGGAATATTCTACAATATTTTGGACTTGATTTTCTAAATTTAGTACATAACCACATTAGAATCACTTTCATATCTAAGCACAAACATTTGAGATATAAAGAAAAAGCATCTTATTTAATTTTGAAATTCCCATTTTGAACAGGCAAAATAGGCACTGAAACTCAAATTATGATAAGTGTACGAAATTTTATTAATTCTCGTAAAAAAAGCAAAAAAAGAGACCACCGTTGGCAGCGGTGGCGATGAAGACGACGACGGCGGCGGCGCTGGCGATAGAATTACAAATACACAGATACATCCATTGCAATTATTCAGTGTACCGTAAAATTGACACATACATATAACTGTACACTTATAAAATGGTATTACAATTTTCCCAACTTGTACTCATATACCAGAGGATGGCAGAGCGAATATAATTTCCCAAACTAAAAGGGAACTCACGCTTGAGTGTATATGTATGTATGTAAATTGTTGTTTATGTTACATCATGAAACATGCTATTAAAGCTTAAAATAAAATCCGCTTACAGCATCCATCAACACTAAGCTAAACGCGGTGATTCGACAGGATGCGAACATATAACCATATTCATTCTATACATACATACATATACCTACCTACTATAAACTTTTCCATAGATACAAAATTAATGGTAAAAGATACATATATTTTCTAGCAAGAAGGACCGAGGAATTTTTGACTTTTATTTTTGAAGTTGTGTAGCGAATTATTCAGATGACAGGCTGATTGGGTATCAACAAGGGACGATGTCCTTATATCTGTACCTACCTCTGTATATACTTCATTACAGTGATTTTCGTCGGTCGGTCTATTTTTGGATAGATATACTCAAAAGGAACTTTTGTCCTATATTCATACTAAATTATATGAAATGTACTTTCATATACATAGACATATACATACCTACTCAATAATATTCCCACAATAAGATTTATTTTTGAGACCTTTTGTTCAACAAACCACTACAAACAAGCAACATATATAATAAACAGCCAGTGATATATATTTATATACAATAGAAAAGAAGAGAGGACATGGATCCTTATATTTTCAGTTTATGATGCATAAATTAACTCTAATGGGACTTAATATTGTTACACACTGCTCGTATAGATACAACGCATGTTAGTGAATTACCATGATGTTAACGAGTGTGTTTCATATAAATGGGTAATTGAATACTTAAAATGTCGAAGGATTAATTTTCTTTATTAAATAAAATACACGACTGGGTTGCACGTATTTGCTCTTATAATATTATGTAAATATCAAAAGTGGTTATATGAGTTTAAATAAATTTAAAACAAAATTTAAAGCCACAAAATCCCTTCTATAAATTGTTTAGACAACTTCTTAAATAGTTTTGAACCCAAAACGAATTATACCCTATGTGATTTATGTAGTACGGTGTTTTTTTTTTAATATATATCTTCTATTAATATTAATAAAAGGGGAAAAGTTGCTTTCTTTGTTCGTTTGCGTGTGTGTTTGATAGTTTGTTTGTACAGAGTAATCTCAGAAGCCAAAGACGCGATTTTAATAACTCTTTTTGTGTTTGAAAATCTTTACCTATAGGATGGTTTATGGATTAAAAATGTTTCAAAATTCGCTATTTATATGGTGAATCTACATTTTGTAATAAAGCGGAAAAGTGGCTTTGTTTATTTGATAATTTCTTCTATCGGACATATATTTATCTTAGAAACCTCAAGTATTTTTAAATATTCTTTTTGTATTTGAAACGGTACACCGAAATGGGCGTGTTCAGATTTCCGACTGTAAGGATTGTAGAGGCCTATAGAGATCACAATCGATAGGTAGGCGTGGTTCTAAAGTTTTGTTTTCTTCCAATTCAGGCGCAATTTTGTGATGGTACTTTAACAACGGTTCTTTTTTTCAGTGTTAAAGCCCATTTTTTCTTGAGTGGATGTGTCAAAAAATAGAACATGCACTATTGGGCTGACACCAATCCTTAATAATTGCTTCAAAGGTCTTTATATTCCCCTAAAGTCACAATGTGGTGTGAAGTTTTCTCATCTGGGATTTTTTCGCCTCTGAGATATTTTTTGCAGAAAATGAGGTCACAGTGAATTAAGTGAATTAACCTCAAAATGCAACCTTTATTTCTTTTCAAATAAAAAAAAATCCTAAATCAATAATCAGTTTTTTGTTTTACCCCACTTCACCTTACACTACATATATTAATATTTTGGTAAAATGTGTTCTTAAACTATCCTTTAAAAATAATATTTCAAACACAAAAAGAATTTCGAAAGCGAACATGTGGTTTCTGAGATAAGCCTAAAAAACGAACGAACAAAACAAGACTATGGGTCTTGTGAAAATATGAAAATTTGGAGTCATATAGCTTTTACTAGTAGATTCAGCTAAATAATTCTAGCTTAAGCTTTATGTGAATAAAAAAATGATTACGATAAACAGCTTGAGCTAGAAAATTCTAGCTTTAGCTTCGAAATTTAAGATTTATTTTGTTTATTCACATGTTTCGACTTAGGAAGCCTTAGCTAGAACTGTTTTATATAGACCGAATCGCAAAGCAAGCGGGTTTAGGATTTATTTTTGGTCAAAACTCTTTATCAGCACTATAGGTCAAGTATTGGTTGCTGGTTCAAAAATGTTTATTATATTGTACATATGTCAGTCGTCTCTGCGTCTGTACGTCCAGAGGACAGTGCTGAACCAATTTGGTTCGAATTTGTATAACATTCCCTAGAGGAGAAGTTTGTTTTTTTTTGTTATAGTTCAACTAAACTGGGTAGCTACAATACAGCGGTTTCGATATTTTAAAATATTTCGCAAAACTGCTCTAACGATTTTAATTAATATACATACGTAGGTACACTTAATAACGGGTTGGGTATGACCCGTCATGGTTCAGCACAACATCCTCAGCCCAACATTACCTAACTTGACATTTCGCGACTCAACAACGAAATTTTAATAAAACTGCGTTTCAAGTTAGTCAGCAAAAAATCACGTAACGGAAATATAGTGATGATTTTTTCTTTAAGAAAATTGTCTTAATTTTAAGCTATTCCCTAATAGGCGCATAAACTTGACCATATTCCCACCATAACTATAGCGAATACTAAAAATAAGACCTAGTCAAAGCTTTCTAGATACGGTTGAAAGAATCTTGATATTTTTGGAGCTTTTACTATAAAATTCTAGCTTAAGCTATTTTTATTAACACGAATTGAAACTTAAGCTAGAACTAAAACCGAAAGAATTTAGCCTAAGCTATCTATTTTAAAACAGCTTTTGCTAGAAGACACCTTTAACTTGCTAGCTTAAGCTTATTTTTATTCACCAAAAACCTAGCATTTACTTAAAAATCTAAGTTTCAGCTTTAGCTTTGTGTTATTCACAAGACCCTATAAGTCAAAAAAAGACAATGTTTCACTATCTAATGAAAATTTTCATTAAGTTAACTTATAAATTAATAAAACAAAAATATCTACGAGTTTTGTTCATAAAATTATAAAAGATTCAATCGAATTAAAAAAAATGCTTCAGATTTAGGGGAAAAATTGCTTGAATGAACTTTTATTATGACACACTACAGATAATTTTAATGCAGTTTTTTATAAAATCAACTAATTTTTCACTGACTCAATGAAAAGTATTTTAATGAAGGTAAAGAATTTCTTAACTCAGCAATGAATATTTTTTTCTCAGTGTTCTATAGCTAGCATTTTTAGTAGAATTTTATTATATTTTTATGTATGCATTCAGTATGTACAGTACATATTGTATCTATGAACTTAAATATTTTGTTTTTATTCAAATTACTTAAATACAGAGAAAAAAAAAATTAAATTATTCAAAGAACTCGAGAGTCTTTAGAAAAAATTCATTTTATGTAGAAACATTGGAAACCACACACAAAAAGAAAATTGCAAAACCCAAATGGAATTTTATCTCTTGGAATTTCATTTCAAAAATGCAAAAAAATAAGTATTCCGATTTTCTGCCCTAGCGACCAAAAAGAACATACATATATAAATATATATACAAGTACTATATGTATGTAATTTGAAAAATGAACAAGAAATATGTATAAAATACGTTTTGCTGCGTAATATACAAGAGACAACGGCTTATTAATGAGACCTCGAATATCATCCGAAGCGTAGGGCGGGCGGCATGGTGGCGAATTCTCTTTATCCTGGAAAATGTTTAATGGAAATAAGCTCTTGTTTAGAACAACAAGCAGCTCTTTGGGCTTTCTATTTCAAGCAATTACACATCAACCATCATCATCATCGCCTTCTGTGTTGATGTTTTTTTTTTTGTTGTTGCCTCGTTTCAGGTTTAAACGCTAAAAGTCTTGAATTTCTGAAATTCCATATCTGCTTCATCAGCCTTTTAGCTCCTTATAATAAACACACACACGCGTTTCCATCATCATCCATTACCCACATGCACAACGATGCGCATAATTTTCAGTTAAGGCATAGCTCTCTAATATCAGAGAGATAGCTTACAACCCATAGGTATGAATGTAGCTATATATGGAGCTAACCGAAAATAAATATTCTTACGCGGAGGGGCTTGCCGGTCGCATAAATTTCATTATGGCCATAAATATTTGCCGTCTTTTGCTGCCTTTTGATGATCGACCCTTAAACAAGGATATTTAAAAAAGGGTGAGAGGGTGTGTATTCCTTCGGATGCGGATATCTGTTCTGCGATAAGATGATGATTATAAATGGAAAAATGATTTTTGACCCTGGGCGTTGGCCTTGAATTGTGATAACGTTAATTCGATTTAACATCAAAGCTTATGCATTGGAATTCTGTCAAAATAAGTAACCTGCAATGTTAACTCACATCAAAGGATGTTTTGAATTTTTTTATTTTCGTTATTCCAAAGTTTGAATATGTTCTTCTTTTACACCTTTACATCGAATTATGGGTGAGTGGATATACATATCTACATTCTACATAATATGTATACCTGACCTGCTTCCGAAGCCTACTTCGAGTAGGTACAAAGTGCAGGTATTAAAACAAAGAAAGTGGATGCTAATAAGGTTTCTACATGCTTTTCAAACTATTGAAATATGGCAGGGTATATACATAAAATATTTATTTTAATTTTAAATTTGTATTGTTACTCAAATTTCAAGTACCATGCTAAAATTGAGACACCTATATACATATGTACCTACATAACATGCATAAAACAGAGATGTTTGGTACACATTTCTGGCAGGATTTTCACCTATAGATTGTAGTCCAGTCATTAAAGCCATTTGACTCCAAAAAAATCGATGGAAAGCTGGATTTTGGTATATATCTTCCTCATGGTGTTCTTAAGAAACTGTAAAAAGTCCCCATCGATGTGAGTGCCGCTAACAATTTTATGGGGGTTAAATGCTCCCAAAATGATTTTTTAAGAATATCTCCTAAGTGGTAAGTTGTACAGAAAAAATGACAAGGACAAATTTGTAGCTTAAAAAAAAATTACTACAAAAAACATGTTTATAATTTTTTTTTTTTTCACAAAAATAACCGTTTTCGAATTAAACCAATCAGAAGAGATTTTACGTTTTTTAAAGCAAGAATTTTTAATAAATCATTTTCAAACTTAAAGTTTTGAAAATAAAATTCGAAAAAAAAAAAAATAATTTCAAAATAATTAATTCAAAAATTAAGCATTAACATAACTTCATTTAAAAAAATAATTTAAATATGAGTTCCTTGCTATGAACTAAACGTTCAAAAAATGTAAAATATTCACTAAAAATATGTAAGACATTTATTGAAAAATATTGTGTGTTGTTGGAAAACTAATTAAACAAAATTTACAACAAAACTTTTGATTTAAATGTAAGTTTTTTTGGTAGGTGAATTTTTGTTAAAATACAAATTTTGTGTATGTCATTTTAGAATGTTTTGATTTTCCTTCGACATTATATACATAAGGTAAAATGGCATATTATGAATTAGTAAAACAAATTTGAACTTGATATTATGATGATTGTGAAGAAAAAACGAGTGGGTTTCGTAATTCTGTCCGTCTGTCTATCTGTCTGTCGCCTAAACAGTAGGATTGTTTTCTTTTATACTTGGTATCTAGCGTTGTTTGGGCACTACCCCCACATATTTTTTTTTTCATTTTTTGAGGATCCGCCGTTCAAACTTTTTTAACAATTATAAATAAACCTATAAAATTATTAAAAAAAGTTATTCTAAATGAAGAAATAAAAATTAATGTTATTCCTTTTTGTGAAGGATTACCTAATAAAACTTTAAATTCTTTATGTAAAGTAAATAAAATATTATTTTAAATAATATGATAACCAGAAGGTAAAAATCAGTATATTGATGGGATTATTAATAATCTTAATCAATTTAAAAATAAATTTAAGATACTAGTTGAAGGGTCAAAAATAGAAAATAAGTTACTTATCATTTTCAGTTTATTGATATAGCATTAATTTTTTTTTAAATTTTTAGATTTAGAAGTTAAAGGAAAATACATAAAATAATTTATTATATTAAATAAAATAAAAATTATTCAAAAAAAAAAAATAAATAAAAATAATCATCTAATAGGAGCTATTTGAGGAATTTAAAAATATTATAAATTATAATAATTTTAGTTTGACATACTAATGTTGTATTTTAACTAATTTTTGTTTTATATAAAAACCTCATTTTTTCTCAAAAACAAGCCCACAACTTTTTTTTTTATTAAAAATTCATAAATTTTTTTTACAAAAAGTATAGTAACTCCCATAGAACCATTTTATTATTTTCGATTTTCTCAAAAACTATTTAACTGATTTTTTTTTATCAATTTTGTTATAGAGAATCTTTCAAAAAGTTTTAAAAGTATTGTATACCAAAATGTTCGTTTTTTTTTTATATTTTTAATAATATAATTAATAATTCTAAAATGACTTAAAATTGATTTTAAGTAAACTTTTGTACCAATCAGTTTTTTAATAGAAGATTTTAGAATTAAAAAAGTATTCTTATAACTAAACTAGCATACAAAAGCAAATGATCAAAAATCGTTAGAGAAAATTTCATTTTTCTCAAAAACGACTTCTACGATTTTTATTTGCGCTAATATCAGTATGATCATCATCAATACATCATATTATTGGAATATAATTTGTATTAATCCATTATTAACGGTATTTCTCATAAAACCATTTTTTTTACTATCTCACTGTCTGTTAAACCAATTTTAATGAGTTTTCTTTACCAAAGATCTTTAAATAAGTTTTAATAATATTGCATATCAAAACATTTAAAAAAATTAAATTTTGGATTTTTAAAATAAATTAAAATTAATTTAAATCTTAAATAAATACCTAAAATGGGGCACCATTTTTTTTTGTTTGCTTTTACTTAAAAATGTTTTCAAAATTTTATTTACATTTAAAAAATATTTTTTTTTTTTATTTTTAATTGTTTTTCTATTAATTGAGATTTGTAAAATATATGCTCCCAAAACGAATTTATATCTTTTACAAGATGAATAAGATTTAAAAATACTAAGACTTAAAAATCACAGTATGTAACATAAATAGTATCGAACATAAAAATAAGTTCGTGCCAAACAGTCGTGCATTTTATTATTATTTTTGTATTTTAGATGGTATTTTAATTAAAAATAATATCAAAATACAGATAATTCAAATATAAGCAAGTATTTAGTTGTCTGCAAAAACATGGTTGAAAGTCAGGGTTGTAGTCAGTGTTGCCGGGAAGAAATATTTCAAGGTAGTACTGAAGCCAAAAAAGAGGAGTATTTTGAAAAAAATAGTAGTACAGACATTTTTTAGTCTTCAAACTTTATTAAAAAAAAATCATCAAGAAAAAAATCAGTTACAAAAAAAAAACATAAATAAATAAATTATTAATTCTAAGAACAAAAATAAGTAAATATCTTTTCTATCACACAAAATCTGTCTTGTGGCAGATAGCGTAATGCATAGTTATATTTGCCTTTTTTGCCTTTACCTGCTCCAAGGAATCCAATTTCACTAAATATCTATACAATAAAAGTTTACTTTGAATTTTTCTAACAGGAATTACAATATTTCAAACAATAATTAACAAACCTTTTCATTTTATTAAACTATACATACAAATTTACGGAGCTCAAAAAAAAACAACCACCAAACCAAAATTTCAGGTAATGAGGTAACCATAAAATAAATACCGAACTGACAGATGTAAATTGAACGTAGACGTCCACGCCAACGAAAAACAAAAACAAACAAGAAAGACTGCTTTTAAACGCTGCAAATATGCTGCAATTATTCTTGCAATTTTTAAGCATGTAGGTGGGGGACGTATGCGGTGTCCGGGGTAGACAAAGTTGCAGAGGCTGAAATAATTGCAGAGTTATCGCTCTTTCTTCTTTGTGCTTTTTCTTATTGTTTGAGACATAAGCGGAGTAAAGAGTGACGAGATATTATTTCCTTCTCATTTAACAAAAATTGCAGGTATTAAAATTTGCAGCGTTTAAATGGATGCTGCAATCGGAAAGAAACTCAAAAGAGAATTGCGGATAGAAATTGCAGTCGTCTAAAAGCAGTCAAAGAGGGAAATTCCCTTTTTGAAGTGAATTAAATTTATTAAGGTTAACATTACACTTTGCTGCAAGTGTAAGATATTTTAGGTCTTTAAAAAAATAGGAGTACGAATGTAAAAGGAGGAGTACAGGAGTACGGAGGTGTTGAAAGGAGTACAATACTCCTTTGGGAGTACTTTCGGCAACACTGGTTGTAGTACTTTAAGATGCCAATACTTTTATATTTCTCATTGCATAAGAGAAAACCACTCTAACCGTTGGGTATGTTATATCGGACGTTAGTAAATTTCGAAACTTTTTGCTGAGTTGAGTCGAGCGCCGAACGCATCATGGTCAAAAATCGAAAAAATCGCAAAATTTTCGCGTTTTTTATAGTTATTGGCGATTTTAACCCTAAAAGACTGGTTTTTGATTTAAACTTTGCTAATACGATTTCAAACTCATTAAATTTTCTTTAATTTGGGCTATGAATCGTGTCTGTGACAGTTTCCAAAATATAGCTTCTCAAATATTAGCAATAATTGCTTAATAACAACAAGTAGCAAAAAAACAGAACTATAAAAAATTTAGTCTTTGGCATAATATGCATCAAACTACTAAGACTTGTAGACTGGGTCAAAAGAAGAAAAAACTTGTATGGGAGGGGGTGCCTATCTCTCCCCGTTTCGATGGGAGGGGCAATTTTATTTAAAAAAAAAAAACTTGAAATATTAAAAGCACCATACATAAATAATGGCACAACCTACAAAAAAATCCTATAGCTTTTCTTAAATCCAGAATTTCTTTCTTGTATTTTCTTTTTAAATAAAGCTGTTTTAATCAATAGTTTTGGAAAAATTTATTTTTTTAACACAAAATTAAAAACAAAAAAAAAACAGGCATTTATTTTAAACTAATTTTTTCCAAAATTTACGTTACTAAGGAATATTTTGTGTTTAATATTCAATGCTCTTATCAATTTATGGTGAAACACCAAAAACCAGATGCCTGAATGTCTTCTAGTTTTGAAAAAAAAAAAAAAAAAAAAAAACAAAAATACCAAAATCTACTTTGATAAATACAGTCGAGTAGCCTTGCCGCCTTAAAGAAGCCTTGCGTTAAATTCGGTAGTTCTGATTTTTAGCTGAGTTATTTATTATATTGGCCTTGTAAATTATCCAAGTCAAGTTTTTGACCTCGAGCGCCGAACGCATCATGGTCAAAAATCGAAAAAAAACTGAAATGTTCGCGTTTTTTTTCAGTTATTGGCAATTTTAACCCTTATAACGACCAGTTTTCGAATATATCTTCATTCTACGATTTAAAATTGAAGATATTTCCTTCCATTTGAGCTCAAAACCATCTCTGTAGTAGACCCAATAGTTTCTAAAATACAGCCTTTTTAAAGGAACAACACAAAAAATATTGTTGAAAGTTAAAACAAAAAAACAATTAATTGAAATAATTTTCTATTTAACTTTCAACATTATTTTTTGTGTTGTTCCTTTAAAAAGGCTGTATTTTAGAAACTATTGGGTCTACAGAGACGTTTTTGGGCTCAAATGGAAGGAAATATCGTCAATTTAAAATCGTAGAATAAAGATATATTCGAAAACTGGTCGTTAAGGGTTAACGACCGATTTTTGACCATGCTGCGTTCGGCGCTCGCAAAAGCAAAAGCAAAAAATCAGAACAACCGGATTTGACGCAAGGTCTTCCTCCTATGAGACGACAAAGTTACTGTACTACTAGAAAGAGTATCTGCCTACAATAATTTTGTTTTATTATTTTAATTTTTATTATCAAAAACGGCTTCAAAGATTTTTATTTTACTTTCGTACCTATAACAAACAAAGTAAATGTAAGAAAAGTCCATTTCAATCAAGTTTCGGTCCAAAAAATATCACAAGATTTTGACTGTTTTTGAGAAAATTGCTTAGTTTGGTAATTATTCACTTATAGCTTTTGTATATAGGTTTATCAATTTTGTTATAACTTCAAAATCAGATGCTTGTGTTAGTTCTGTTAAGAATTATTCAAACAATGTTGCTTTTAAAAATTTTGAAAATTGACGTTTTTTTACAAAAAAAAAAAATAATTTTTTTTTATTACATACTTTTGACTTTAATATTATTTCATTAAAAAATAACATTACATTTTGTTACGAAGTTATTGAGCAAGTATTTGCGATCTAGTCGTTCATATTTTTTTATATTGTACTTAAAACCAGCTTTAATTTAATCGTAGATTTTTTGTATTTATTTTTTTTTATAAAACTAATAACGATTAAATATTGGGTCACTCGGGCGTATACGCACTTTTCTTATTTTTATTGAATTATTTAATTGAGTTAGTAATAAATTTGCCTCCATTTATAAAAAAAAAAAATTGGCTTCGTATGCCGAAAAAGGGTTGCAAAATCATTTTGAAGATTTTTGACATTTTTTTTTCCATAATTCATATAATTATTGCGTTGGGGTCAAAACAAGTTCATCAATTGAAATAAGGTTTTCTTTTTTTTTTCATTTTTCTCATTTTCATATAAATATTTACATATGTATAAAAGTAAAAACAACAATACATACTTTGCATATGTTTTAATTCTAAGCAATTTGAACTAACGGCGCTCTACCTACGTCATGCGAGCCACAGTAGTGCATTTAATTTAGATACTAAAATACATAAATTTCGTCTATATTATGTACCTATCGTTCGCAAATAATAAATGGTAACTTTGAAACGTATTGACGTCATGGTATTGACGTAATAAAGACACACCAGACTGAATAAATGAAAGCTTTTAATTTATATCGAATCATGATGACACAATCACTATAGGCCCAAAAGAGCAATTGCTTCGATAACTTGGATAGCTTTTCATATATATGTAGAGATGAGATTTCATTGCCATTTTCGCCTTTTGCCAAAAATAAAAAAAAATCTTCATCCCATTAAACTGGTGTGTTCGGTTAGGATTTGGACATGAAGAATTTATTGCTCACATCATAGCTGTTTATTGCATGAGATGGCGGGTGGTTTCGGGTTAGTGCTGGCATCAGGAAGTTGGGGATAGTATAAAAATAGCCAAAACAATTCGTATTTGGAGATTCCTTAAATTTGAGTGTTGGAGTGTAGCTGAGGATAAAAATAGTTTTATTATATCCTTCTTTTACTCAAATATATATAACAGATAGGATATTTTTTATGATGGGTGGAGGATTAAGTGCGGGTGTATTTTGTTGTGTTATGAACATTGCAAGAATTCATAAAGGCGATTAGACTGGCATTGTGTTTTATTATTTTTGTTTTTTTTGTTTTTTAAGGGATGAAAAGAACAAGTTGGAATTATGTGATGAGCATATGGGTGTTTCTTACGACACGATGGGAACAAAAATATATTTTTATGAATAAGAGTTTAATAAAGTTAAGAACTATGAAGAGTTGAATGTCTATGAATTTTTATGTCACTCAATTTTGAAGAAGTAACGTGGTGCTAATGTGCAATGATACATATTGTGATATTTACCATCATTCTGCAACCGAAATTGCAATGTTTATAATTATTGAGTACATAAATCATTACATATCAGATTTTTGCACACATACAGTTTATGTACTGAATATATATTCAAATCAGTACTGTACTGACTGCATACATTTTATTAATCTTTAGAATAAAGAATTATATGGACTCAATGGCTAGTAGGTACATTAATATTAAATATCTAGTGAGTAAATAATACCCTGTGTAGGTGTACTCATCAGAATGTGTTATTCACAACTGTATGTTATTTAGGGACAACTTTATTCATATCTATCTTTTTTACCAATTATTACAGAGAGTTGGATCTGACAATGAGGGTCTTATTTATAAACGTTGTCTAACTTTAGCAAACTGTCCAACTTTGGAAAATGTGTTCAAAAACTGTTGTCTTATAGCTACCTAACTTACGCACAAGAGTAGATTGTCTCAACCGTGAATAATGTGATATTTATTTTTGAAAATAGTTAGACAGTGTCTAAGTAGACAAAAATGTAATTGCAAGGTTAATATTTTTTCTAAACACCATTTTTACTTGCGATATACATATACAAGTTATGGATTCTCAAAATAAATCGAAGTCGAGATATTTAGCCTAAACATATTGGTTAGTTTTGTTAAATTTTGTACCTAGTGGTTTTTGGGCATTCTCCCGACACGTTTTTTTTTTCTTTTTTTTATGTCCAAAAATAACTATACTATATTCCGTACAAATTTGTTTACACAATTATGAAAATCTTATTTCATTAAAAACGTGTCCATAACTTTAAAAAAAATTCAGTAATATTTTTTACTAAAAGGCTACCATTTTATAAAAGAATTCGTGAAAATTGTTATAAATGGTACCTCCCATAGAACCATTTCTTTGTTTTTCGATTTTCTGAACTGAGTTTGGACTATTTTTGTACAGAAAATCTTTCAAAAAGTTTTAAAATTATTGTATACCAAAACTTTCAATTTTTTTTTTTTTGAAAACTTGATAATTCAACAACGACTTGGTTGATTTTGATTACACTTCATTTAGCAGTTTTTTAACATTATCTAACAAATTTTAAACAAAAATTATTCTGATGACCAAAAATAACAATACCTCCAATACAAGTGTTTAGAAAGCGGTAAGGGGAATCTTATTTTTCTCAAAAACGGCTCCTACGATTTTGACTAAAATTTTTAAATGAACTAATATCAGTACGATATACTGAAAAAAAATGTATCTATCGAATTAAAATGGTATCTCTCACAGAACCATTTTTTTTGGTTTTCGACTATCTCATCATTTGTTAAAACGATTTTAATGACATTTTTTACGCAAGAGCATCTAATAAGTTTGAATAATATTACGTATCAAAATTTTTAAATAAATAACTTTTTGGTTATTAACAAAATTCAAAATTAATTTTTAAAAAATATTTCGGAAATTAGTTGACCATTTTTTTCAAAATTGATTGAAAAATGTCATACCAAGTTTTTTTCTTAAAAAATGTTTTCAAAATTTTATAAATAAAATATTATTTTTTAAAAAAACCGCTCCGACGATTTTTGAAATTTTTTTGGAAAAAATTTGCACTGAGGAGTTTAAATTGGTCAAAATTGTATTTTAGGCCTTAAATTTTGGCAAACAATAAAATGCTTAAACCAGTCTATTGTAAATTATTGTGATTTATCCCGCATTTTTGCCTAGATTGACTTTAATTATTGTAGAATTTATTTTGGTTAAAGGAGTTTTTCCAAATTCTTCTATTTTTATCCTCTTCAAGAAATCGTTGCTACAGTCTCCTGTAGTCCGAAAAACTCCATTTTTTAAGAACAGTAAATACAAAAATAAGTGTTTTAATTTTTTGAAAACCATGAACTATGGAACCATGGATTAGTTGTTTTTTTTTCAAAATTATTTTTTTAACTCCGCTTTAATAAAGGCAATAAAATGGTGTACCAATTTTGTTCTTATAAATTATAAAAAAATAAATTTCTAAAGGCCAAAACCACAAAACCTAGACCTGCCACTGAAGTGAGGTTTGTATTTTTAGACTTTGGTGACTCTGATAAAATGCGTAATAAGGTGACCTTTCTTTTTATTTTAAAAATTAATCATTTTAAGGTGGTATTCGTGCATATATATGGAAAGAGTTTTCAAAACGTAATTATTTTAAATGTCATCCTTTTTTGTAATATTCGTTTCTCCTTGATAACCACAATTTATTTATAATGGCATATTTTATTTGATTACAGGAAATCGACTACGATGGGTTTCGGCGGTTTCTGGATGCCTTTTTGGATTGTGAGGCTCCACAGGAACTATCGAAACATTTATTCATATCCTTTCTGAAGCCAAATATCACGCAATCACAAATACATGGTAAGGCACTTAACCAAATGGCGGCAATTAGCAGTACAGCAGCATGTGCTCCAGTAACCTCGCACACAAAGGGTAAGATTTTCAAAAGATGAGTATGTGTAGATGTATATCTATTTTTATTTCATATTGGAATTATAATATATGTACATATGCACCTTATCCTTATGAAATCTTCTATAAGGATACATAATTGTATCTCTATGTATAGAATCACATTTTATCCTTTAGCAATTCATTTGTGTATTCTCTTTTTTTCTTTTTTTTTTTTTTTTTGCTTTTTCACACATCATTTAAAGGATCAATTCCAAATATAAATAATTTAGCAGAGATTCAGCCAACCATTACAACAACGGAGGCGAAGCAGAGCTTTGTGGAAAAATTTCATGGTATCACAGATAAACTTCATTGTTCTTTAGGTCATTTAGGACATGATCCTAGTAAAACAGGTTAGAAAACAAGACATAAAAAATACCTTTATATAGTATGAGTGCAAAATCCCAACTCCCAATATACATTAATTTTTTCGACGCCTTATTTTTTGACAAATTTTTTAAGTGACTTTAAAACTCGATACAGTAACTCTTTAAATTTCGAATTTGATTTTGAAACTTTTACTTACGAATATTTTTAAAATAATTTTAAAAGTCGATATCTGATATCTAGATATCTTCGTTCATCATCTTTGGAAATAATTTAATTTTCCTTTGGAGACTTCCATTGGACTAGTTTTGCAATCTCAGCTCTCCAAAAGTATTCCATTGACATTGGGCTGTATTTTTTGCATTTTTCATTTAATTTGTCAGTGCACTTTGAACACACACATTTTTCACAATGTCTAGGTAAAGTTCTGGTTAGTTGTTCGACACATATGTAAATCTTTTCCATACAGTCTTCAGGAGAAAAAAAAACACACTTCTTGTTTTTGACTTGAAAAGGTTATAAAACTAGAAAATATTGTTTGTGTATTTGTGGGCCTGTGCCAATATTTATCTGTTAAATAACTAATCAGAACTTTATTCAGACTTTGTGACAGAAACCCTAAATGTAAAAACTTATGAGCATGAATTAAAAATTACCAAAAAACTTTAACATTTGATGACCACCCTAACAAAAATACACATTATGAGATAACATAACAGACTTTTATCGATTAATTTGTTAAAGTGATAAATACTTTGGGAAATCATTTTGTTAATTTATTTATCTCATTTGGTAATGTGTGTGTGTTTTAAAAAATCCTGCTGGCAGTATTTTTACTCTTAATTGAACACGCACCGCACCTTTAAAGTCAAGGTTGATTTTCGGAATTTGTATTTCTTGTTTTTATTTATGGAGCTCCGAGTGTGTGTTTTTTTTTTACAATTTTGTTTTACTCAAACGAATAAACGTATTTTTGGAGAATTCAAAATTAGGTATTGCTGGTGGCAATGGCACAATGAATGAAGTGCTTCACTCCTAACTACTAAGAGATGTGGGTTTGAGCTCCTTTCGAGCTATTTTGTATAATACACCCGTGTTTAACCCATGAAATTTCATGAGATAATATACATCTTACCTAGTGAGCTGCTAGATAATAGTCAAGAAATCGGGCCTTATATTTTTTTCAGTTTTTTTTTTTATTTAATAAACATATCCCCTTACCAAAATACTTTAAAGCCTTGCAAAAATCTTTGTTCACATACATTTTTTTTTTTGAAACTTTACTAAAAAGGTTGTTTTTTTTCATTGTCACTAGAGTAAATAACGGGTGATTTTTTAGCTGGTTTGGTTTTGGCAACACTGGTTTTGACAGCTGACGTGTGTTTAGTACCTTGTGTCACTGTCAAACAGCTTCAGTTTGGTTTGCAATTTAACCATGGATCGTCTTACAAATGAACAACGCTTGCAAATTATTGAATTTTACTATCAAAATTCGTGCTCGGTTCGAAATGTTCATCGCGCGCTGCTTCCATTTTATGGTCGGCATTCTCGACCTTCTGAGCAGTCTATTCGGAAGATTGTGACCAAATTTCGCACCAAATTTACTTTGTTGGACATTAAACCACCAACACGTTTACGTACTGTGCGTAGTGAAGAAAATATTGCGGCCGTATCAGCTAGTGTGACAGAAGACCGCGAAATGTCGATTCGGCGCCGTTCCCAGCAGTTAGGCCTTTGTTACAGCACTACGTGGAAAATTTTGCGGAAGGATTTGGGCGTAAAGCCTTTTAAGATACAGCTGGTGCAAGAACTAAAGCCAGCCGACCTACCACAACGCCGAATTTTTGGTGAATGGGCTCTTGGAAAGCTGGCCGAGGATCCGCTTTTTTATCGAAAAATTGTGTTCAGCGATGAGGCTCATTTTTGGTTGAATGGGTACGTAAATAAGCAAAATTGCCGCATTTGGAGTGAAGATCAGCCAGAAGCATTGCAACAGCTACCAATGCATCCCGAAAAAGCCACTGTTTGGTGCGGTTTATGGGCCGGCGGCATTATTGGGCCATATTTCTTCAAAGATGATGCGAATCGCAGCGTTACTGTCAATGGTGAACGCTACCGAGCGATGATAACAAACTTTTTTTTGCCCGAAATGGAAGTTCTTGACTTGCATGATATGTGGTTTCAACAAGACGGTGCCACATGCCACACAGCACGCGAAACAATGGCGCAATTGCGAGGCGAGTTTGGTGAACAGTTAATTTCACGTTTCGGGCCGGTCAATTGGCCGCCTAGATCGTGCGATTTGACACCATTAGATTATTTTTTGTGGGGGTATGTCAAGGCTAATGTCTATAGGGACAAGCCCGCTTCGATTGACGCACTGGAAGCCAACATCCATGCATTCATTCGTGAGATACCGGCCGATATGTGTGAAAGAGTATGCCAAAATTGGACTCAGCGGATGGGCTACCTGAGACGCAGCCGCGGTCAACATTTGCATGAAATTATCTTTAAACATTAAATTGCAAGGTTCAAACTATCGATTCAAATAAATATTTCATTCATTTTTTCGAATTTTTTGTGTTTTTTTTTTTTTTAAAAGTTCTAAACCTCTTAAAAAATCACCCATTAGTTTGATGGTTTTCTTATCAAAAAAGGTTTCATTTCGTATATGAAAGTTTATAACAGGACTACTGTTTCAAAAAAATACGTTAGGAAGATTTTCACCAAAGAATATTCACGGAGGGTAGTCCTGGATCTGATAATATTTTTTTAATCATTGAAGGGTATCTATTTCGGGTTTTTTACAAAATGAAAGATATGTGTTCATACATAATGAATGAACCTTATTATGAATTCGAACTTATATCGTGTAAGCTATTTATTATTATTATTATTATTTATTAATCATAATATAAATATACAGATTAATTTAAATTAACAGCACTAGCTTTATGGCTTTTGGCTGAGATCGTGTAAGCTATTATTTGGAATAAATATCTTGAAATGAAAAACATTTGTTCTCATTCATTTGACCGGGCACTTACCTACATATTACCTACTGGAAATATTTTTCTTATAGAATAATAAAATTCAATTATTCCGATTTTACGCATTTCTAATTGAAATCGATTTTTAATTAAATTAATGTAATATTATTAACATTTTCAAGAGAAAAATGAAAGTAAAACTCTGAGAAAAAATTAGATAATTTGATTTGAGATTTGTCTGACATAGTGTGAGTAGTACATAAATATTAAACGTTCTGATGAATTGTTTACTAAAATAATAATATAATGAATAAAAAATATCGCTTGCTTATATTTTGCACTACATTACGCAAATGAACGGAATTATGTGCAAACATCCTCTCCTGATTACATACTGGTGCTATTTAAATGTTAAAATTAGCTTCAATTCATTTTCTGTAAAACTTTTCACCAAAACGTTTCTAAAAAAAAAATAGAACAAAGAAATAATAACTTATCAATTATATCAATACGATATTTTATGTTTATCAAAAATTTTGATCAATCAAAAATTTTTCAAAAATTGGAATACGTGTTATAAGGAATTTAATGCCAAATATATATTATCATAATTATTAAAAGTAGGTACTCATATTGAAGAGGACCTAAAACTATCAAACTATAAGGCTATATGTACTGCAAACGCTTCATATTTTCTTCCCCCGGCTTCAACTTAAACACTTTTAAAATTTGTGCAAGTGTCAATTCGTAACTCAATGCCTAAGTTTTCTACCATTGTTCTACCATGTTTATACTCAGCATCAACATCTACAGCTTCAGCTGCATCATATAAGACTTCTTCTTCGCTGTTTAGTTTCAAATATTCTGCATCTTCATCTAAGAAATAAAGAAAAATCTTCCATCACATTAGGACTGAGAGTTGTATTAATGAATGGACAAGTATTATTTATCTCTACGCTTGATCAATGATCCGTTGACGAATGCTTTGGTTTATAAAAACTATTTAACATTTAAAATAGGACCTCCAATTATTTTGAAAGTAGATATTCTTCACTGTAAGCATTCTAAATATTCTTATTTTAAAAAACTAATACGTGTGCAATGTGCCTGATGCAATATTTGATTTACCACATTCATCTCCAATTTAAAAATTAATGAAGTAACAAACTCATCATACATATAACAGCAATAGATCAGGACAATTAGAAATCAACGACAAAGCTGCTTCAATAGTTATTAATATTTTACCAAAAAAATATTTTCTTAGGAAACAAATTTTCTTTAAAGAATTAGACGAATTAGTTTCACGTTCATCCAGGTGTTCCTCAGGGCAACCAATTGGGACCAAAATTATTTATTTTATTTATAAATAAAGAAATCTTTAGTAAAATCGTACACTGACTGGTAATTTTTACAAAAAGGTCTTGTGAAATGTAAACTTTGTTTTTTTCACGAAAAATCGATAGCTTGTTGTTCTGATTTCCGTTCCAAATCAAGTCAGATTAAAAAAAAAACACTTTCAGGTTAAAAATCATTTTCTTTCGAAATCAATAAAAACCAAATTCAAAATTCAAATTTAAAAAAAATCTGTAAATTAAAATTATGTAAATAAAAAAATTTGTAGTAGCCCGCGGCGTATATTGTTAGTGCGTTGGACTGTTACGCCGAAGGTCTTGGGTTTTTTACGAATTACTGCCTCTTGCGAGGAATTGACAAATCCTCCAAGAGTATCTCTTGTCATAAATAAGTGCTTCTCACCCTAGCCTTTCGGATTGGGTAGAAAATTGTTGATGCCTTCTATTCCTGCCAACACGCACACAGGATTGGTTAAGAGTTGTAAGTCACTATGCCTTGGTTCAACACGAGCTGTCGCGCCGACAAATTTAATTTATAAATCAAAAATATAACCCAATATTAGTACCGTTCCTTTTTAGCTGAAACAACATTTTTAAATTTTTGTCAACATGTACTCAATTCCAATTCGGATATATGAAAACTTAAATGAATTCCAAACGTCATGTATTGAAAGCTAAAATCATTTCAAAACACCTAGAAATTGAAAAGGAAAGGATTTTATAATTGTTCGGGATTCAGAACAGGGGTAATTTATCAATTTGCGATATCGTGAAAAACCACATAATTTTACATACAATTATACTTTTCAACATTAAAAACAATGCTGACGTCAGATAAAATTCAAGGTGAGACCTATGTACATTATATTAATGCATCAAAAAAACAAACAACATTAAATGAATCTATCATATACAAGCATAGCATAGCCAAAGGGACATTGAAAAAAGGCAAAGTGTCCACATACATTTACCACTTCATCACACAAAAGATATAAGGTATAACCATTTACAAGTTTATTGTTTGGTAATTTGGTAATTTGGTATAAAAAAAAGTCAATACCGTAACAGTTGAAACCCATTAAGATAAAATACCTTTTTCTTCGAAAAAATCTTCTTCTCTATACAATCTAGTCGTTACCGAGGTGACAACAAACTCCAAAGGAAAAAAAAAAGGACAACCCATAACGTTCCCAACAACTATAATTCACTCATAAACTACCCTACCATAATTGTCCACCTGTAGCTTTTGAGATTCATTCAAAGAATCATACAATTTGGCTCCTTTAATGGTACTTAAATTTTATATACATTCACTGACTTTTCATTTTATTCCGCAGTAGTCGGATAAAATCTTGGGTAAAGTCAATTTCGTTTGCTTTTTCATTTCATCCTATATATAGATATACCAAAGGTCAAAACCAAATAATTCAACAACCTTTTATTATATATGTAGGTATATTTTTTGTTTTAAGAAGTCAGTATCCTTCGCATTAAAGAACCCAAAATATTTAAGAAATAGTACCTGTGGTACAGTTCAAAACATTAAATTAAAAAAAAAAAAAAAAACAGTCAGCAACAAAATAAATAAAAGCTAAATTACCTACGAAAAAAAAATGAGGGAAAATAGGAGTGTCCTTTTTTCTATAATCGAGCACCCACAAGGCTTAAAAGTATTTCAAGTATATCAAATATACCTCCTCCTATACATACCTATTCAGACCCGATTCGACCCGGGCATCCACACTAATTTAGTCATTTCTTTAATTACAGCCCATTTCCTTAATTTTGCAATTCATTTCCATTTCATTTGGGTTTTAGCTTACATTTAGTTTTTCGTTTCATTTTTTTTCTTTTGTCCTCTTCCTTCTTTTTTTTTGTTGTAGGAAGTGTACATCCTATGGTTACTGTTACACCAAGCCCAATGGGTGGCCCCAACATATTTCAGTCTGCCGCCCGCCGTTCCATTGATTCGAGTCCATCACATTCACAACACACGCAGAGTCATTCGCAAATGTCACGTAACTCATCGAAAAAGAGCAACAATTCAGTTAATTGCAAAATAGACGGTAAGTCCTTTTTCTTCCCTCCTTTTATATTTCATTTTAGTCAATCATATCAACAAATCCCCAGTGCTGTATATAGATTTGTGGAGGCCTATTACACAGTATTATATATTTATTATAAATCAAGTTTAGGGACGTAATGATATTCGATTTTAATAATATATTTAATTTTAGTGGCAGAACAAAGATTAAGTTAAATCAGCTTTAGTTAATCCTGCAAATAAATTGAACCCGATTTATCTCAGATGCAGTTTTGTGTATGATTAACTCTAAATTTCAGTTGTCAGCTATGGAAAGGTGCTTTCACTACTAAAACAGAGAGGTCGACACTATGCGACAGTATGAAAAAGTATATTATCGCCCTCTCTCTTTTGATAGGGTTTTTATAATAATCTGTCAGAAATACATATTCAGTTAATCAAGAGTTAAATAATTAAAATGCGATGAGTTTACTCAGGATCTGAATTGACTGAAAAACATTTTTGAGGAATTAACTCGGGGTTAACTTCGAAACTGGGATGGTCATGCACTGAAAAACTAGCCCTTAAATGGTTTGCATACAAAAATATTGCCTATAATGTAAATAGTATGAGAATATGAATACGTTATATGTTTTTGTAGATAAAGTTAAACGCCCCTATTCATTAAAAAAAATGCTTAATTATCTTTTAATTTACAAATTAACTAATTTTGTTTTTATCTTTTAATTTAAAAATTAACTAACCAAATGTTAGTTTACGAATTGAAAAATGATAGACAATAAAAACTAAAGCTGCCAGCCATAACTAATTCACGTTTAGTACCAAATACTTACGAAAAACTTCTACAATATACAAAAACTTTTAACCAGAGATTAGGTTTTGATTAGACTGCATATACACTTTCTCTTAAAATGTGAACTTTTGCACACACATATTCTCATTTGACACGTTTGTTATGTAAGCTTTACTATTTTAACCAAGACTAATGGGCTGCGACAGTAATTTGCAGCCCATTTCTGCATTTGATTAAATGTGAAATAATGTAAAAATAAATAAAATTGGAAAAGAAATATAATATACATATATAAGTATAATATTATAATTTTAATTGTAATAAATATAAATACAACATTAAATATATTTAAAAAAGCAACGCGTTTCGGATTTATGAATCTATTATCGGGTTTATAAATAGCATAAGCCCGATGAAGTATTCAAATTCGCAAACAAAAATCTTCACTTCATGCTTTATTCACAATGCGGCGTGAAAGCGAGACCTGACGTAATGAGATCTCTTCGTAGTTTTCCTCTCTTAATATACTAACTTAAAACAATGAAATAATACCTACATAATAAAGCATTTCTCGTTGTCACTTTTCGCCTTTTTTAATTTTTTTTATTTTATGACGAACCGTCAAGACGAAAAATAGGTACTTGATTTTGTATTTTGTAAATTATTTTTAAGTGAGAACAACTGAGATGGAATCTCGTCACGTCGACGCACGTCTCGCTTTCACGCCGCATATCTTTAATCAGGTCAGGTATAATTACACTGTGACAGCATGACATTCCTTTTCTCGAAAACTGCGCAAGTTATAACTTGCAAAAAGGCTCCAAAGTCCTTTGGAAAAAAAAAAAAATCACAAACAATATTGATATTCCACTCCCACGCCGCCGCCGCCGCTGATTTCACTGTGAAGTTAGTTGAAGTATATTTTTTTTAGCAGTGACTTCAAAATATGTTTGCGTCTTTTTCTAGAACTGCAAACAAAATTGCAAACTTAAAGCTTTACTGCAAATTTCTAGCTTGCGTGGTTGCTGAAAAAATGACTGTCATGTAAACTTCGTCATGACGTCAAAATATGAAATTGGACGTCAAAACTACAAACTACATTTAGAGACTTTCTGCAATAGGACTTTCATTGCTAACTTCACAGTGAAATTCGTGGTTCAACATGATTTTTTTTATTATTTTTATTTCTCAAAATTGTCAATTTCTACAAAATTTAGTTCAATTATTTCTTTATGAACTTTAAGAGATCTTTATTTACAAGCTAAATCAAATTCCTGATTTGCTTTTTAATCTGCCAACTGTATATAGACTCCGTCTCTATCCCTTAGTGTGAAAAACTGAAAACCCATATGGATCTATGTGAATGTGAATTTTAACAACTTTCAATCCAAACAAAACAATTTACCTACAGCAATAAAATTTACAAAAATATTTTTTTAAATTATATATGTAAAATACAAGAGAACATTGCATAGAAAATCAAACAGATTTGCCTCTTACACATAAATAAAAAAAATTTATGCAATTTCTATGTAAAAATAATTAAATGATAAAATGATAAAATTGCACTAATTTCGCATGTGCTTCAATTTTAATTTAGTTCCCGGATCAATAATAATAAAAAAATTATCATACTGATTCGATAACAGTATTAAATCAAAACACGTATGTTTTCCTGGGGCGGTAAATAATGTGAATTCGCGGTAAGTAATACCTACGCATGATTAATTGAAAATTTTACAATAAAGTCACCTAATAACATTCATACTGATTGTATGGAAATGTGGGGGAGGGAGGGCAATTAAATTGATTCACATTGCATTTGGTTTCACCACATTAAAACCAAATTATTGAATTTATTCGAGGAATTAAAATATCGACAACCGAACTTTGATTGGTAAAATTATTATCAAGGCTTAGGGCTAATTGATTAAAATGACATTGAATTCAGTAAAAATTAAAACAAGGGAATGGCTGTGTTCCAAAACGCGTCAGAACCGTATGATACATGATGCAAAGTAATATGATTTTCAAAATTAAAAAAACGCAAAATGAGTTATGAATTTTTAAACGCAACCCAAATTTCAGTGATGTGCATTAGCATTATAACAACTTTTATTGTACGTTTAGCCGTTCTCGAGATATTTGTTAAAAGCCGCTTTAAGCACACTACTTAAATTCACTTTTTTCATATGTTTGCGCTACGAAATTCGTTTTTTTAATGTCTGTTACTGTTACTGAATATTGTACTTCGATGCTGATTTCGTGAGTCTGCCCTACTTGCAGCTAGTGGTCGTTGAGAAATGTTTTTCTCGAGCCGCTGATTTGGTGTGTCGTTCCACTTGCATCTGGACCGTTCGAGGATACTGCAAGTTTGAATCTATACCTTCATTTTAAAGTGCAATGAAATCTCAGTCGTTCTTTCGACTGATATCTTTATATTTACCTATAGTATACAAAATTCAAAATAATGTTGAAGCGAGTGACGCGACAAGAAATGGATTATCCTATATTTGCACCACCGTGTCTTGTAAATATGTAAAAGAGTGTTACCGATAATTGCTGAATAAATAATAGAACATATAATTTTTGTGAGAAATGAGCGAAAAAATGTTGATATTGGCAAGCAGCTCGCTATTTATGATATATATGAAACCCTAGGACTTGATATACTTGAAATACTAATACACCATACTCTGACATCACATGAAGCAAAAACAAGATCAAGATCAAAATCTCAATCAAATCCTCCTTCCTTAGCATTTAATTCTAATGATGATATTGATACTGAACCCCACCCAAGTACTTCAAAATGCCAGTGAAAGAAATCGGTTGCATCTCCCAAATTTGGCAAGAGTTTGTGATCAGTACGGCATCTCTGATCGATCAGCAGCAGCAGTTGCAAGTTCAGTGTTACAGGATGTTGGCTTGGTAACCTCAAAGAATTTCGAAAACACCATAGGTCGAAATAAAGTTCGCAGGATCAGAAAGCGGCAACGTGAAATCTGCCAAACTGCAAAGGTCTTCCGAACCTTGGTCTGTGAAAAAAGAGGTCAAAGAGTTTATAGAATGAAAAGAATATTTAACTTCGCTAAGAGCCGGGGTCGTATTACCTAGGACATCTTACTATATCCTCTGGAACAGGGAAAATTATAGTGTATTCCATAAACTCCTTTCTTACGGACAGACATCTAAATTTAAATAAACTTTCTGCTGTTGGTTGCAATGGTACAGCACAAACACTGGTTGAAGAAGTAGGGTTATTCGGCTTATGGAGTTGGACTTGGGGAGACCGTTGCATTGGTTTATTTGTCAACTACAGCTACATAAGGACCTTTATTCTGGACCAATTGGAAGGGCGCTGGAAAATTGTGCTGATCTTCCCGTTATTGAGTGTTTACTAATCTCAGGGAACTTACCTATTTTATCCAAATACATCCAAGATGCTCTCTCTAAGTACTGACCAAAAATATTTGTATCAAATGTGTGGGAAGATCCTGTCTAAAGAGATCTCTCCAACAGAAACCCAGGGAAAATGGCACACTCTAGATGGTTTACAAATGTCGGCTTTATGTAGGCACATCTGATTCCCGTGATAACTTGACAATACTTGTCAAATACATTTAAAAGTGTATGGTCCAGTTTGGTTCAATATTTAAAAAAGAAATTTCATTTAAAAGCGGACCAAATAATGTGTTCGAGTGCTGTTGAGCGCTGTGTGAAGATGGTGACCGAAGCTTCAATAACAGTAGCTGGTAAAAAGGCCAGAGATGGGCTAAGATCAAAGATATATTCTCGAGATATATTGCTATTTTTCCACACTACAACTTGAAACATAAAAAAGTTTAATTGGGTTAGTTTCTGAATGGCTATGAGTTTTTAAGCTTTTATTTTTAAGTTTATGTTTATTCATCTGTCAAAATAAACTTAATATATCATCATTTGTGTTTTCGTTTATCATGAATGATATCATATAATTTATTTCAAACTTGTGAAATAATTTTAACGTTTCCGAAAAAAAAAATTTGTTTTTCTCAAAAAGTCAAAACTTTGAGGTTGAGCTGAGGTAGAGGGCTAAATACTTAATCCAAACTTAATTTTTTGAATGTCAAATTATTCTACTCATCGAAACGCAAAAAAATGGAGGTATTTATTTTTCTCCATACATCGACGCTCCACCCTAATATGCATTACGCCGCCGCACAGTGGCGCATATTGACTTTTTTGGTTGCAAAAATCATAGCTCGTAAACAAATAAAGATATCGTGATAGTTTTTTTTTTAAGCTTAAAGTAAATTACCAAGGCTATAAATTTTGTAAATTTTAAGAAAAAATATTCACAGGGTGTTTCAGAATTTTCTGCTGAAATACGAATTTCTCCCAATACGAAATCGACTTCATATTTTACCTCAAAAAATGTGAATAGTAAATAACTGAAGCAAGAACAGGATGTCTTAAAGTCAAACAAAGTCACAGTGGTGCATAAAAGTAAACAAAAAATATTTTTTTTGAATATTTCTGCATGTGTATCAAAAGGCTTTTTTTATTATTTTGGTGCACATTAGAGTGAAAATATACTTGTTTAGTGGTACATTTTAAGTTAAAGTATAGAGAAAGTATGTAAAGTGCTATAAGATAATAAAATTTAAGAAAAGTGCTTTACAAGGTCTGATCTACTGATCGTTCATTCATTTTAATCCGTGATAAATTCCAGATGCGCATGAATAGCTCAATGCTACCACATCAAAACTTTTTATTTGATGGTTTGGAAGTCAGCTTATAAATATCTTGTCATGATGAAATGCCTCTTATTTTAGTCGTTCACGTTGAACAGAAACGTAAATATTTGTTAACGTATTAAGGTCCAGAATTTACTCACAAATCAACATCAGTGCAAAGCTCAAACGAAAATTCATTCTTACCAATCGTTGTTTCTAGGACTTATAAGCTATTAATGTAGTAAGGCTACGATTAGTTGGTCAACGCAAATGGTCAACGCTTTCACTCTGTGACGTCAAATTCTGGCTCTAAATTTTCAAAGTATGTGATTATCAACCCAGAATATTGGTAATGCGTTGACGGCTGCATTGACACTCGTCTTGACATGTAGGGTCAACGCGTTAATTATTTTTGTGAACGTGTAATCACTCTGTTAACGCAATTAGGACATATTGCTAGACTGCTTGTCAGCTATCTCAACTTTGACACAGCAGAATTTTCCACCGCGTCAACGAAGCCTGCGCTTCAATTGCCATAGTAACCACGCTTCAATAGAATTTGACAGTTTATAGATTGGCAGAGAGACGTAAATTTAATATTTCGACCCAAATTTTAATCAAATAAGCCCTAAAAACGCAATTTATACGTACCAAAAGAAATTTATAATTTCTATTTGACAGTTTATAGCTTGACTTGACAGTACCTATGTACATAAGGAGCCCCCAAAAAATCACATTGACGTAACATGTTAATATGCTTGTGTGATCGTCAACACGAAAAATGATTGATTTGTGTTCTTGTCAATTCCGCGTCAATAATCAAAGTATTTGGATGTAGTCAACTTAACACTTACTTCATAAAACTATCCATTTCTACAAGTTTTAGTCTAAAGACTGGCAAAGCTCAAATTAGTAGAATCTGGCAGGTTTGGGCGAATAAACGTTAAATAATTTAAGTTGTCAATTGACACGAAGTAGTAAAAAATGCCTTAACACAAATAACACATCAGAGCATTTTGGGACATCATTGACCGACTGGCGTCATTCGTATAATCGTCTTGATGCCATTTTCTTAAGAACAAATTTTGAAAAATTTGCTTAAAACACTTTTATTATTTTTTTTTTCTGCTATAGAATTTGACAAAGCAGTTTTACACATTTAGCCAATGCACGTTACAACGAAAATAATTTTATATTTCATTCGCTTTTGGATATATTCATACATAACTATAGGTATAAAAGATTTGGCGCCTATAAGTACTTCTCACTTTGTTCTTATAAATAGTTCAGCACTGTGTAACCATGTCGTATACATAATACAATTTACAACAACCCACCAATCCACACATACATATTACACGACGACGACGACACCCACTATTGAAACTCTTAATTCGATTGCGTGTCCTTTTACACAATTTTTTTTTCTTGCCTATCGTCCTTTATATTGACACAAATAGAGGGTGGTTGATATCTATGTATGTCTTTTTCGAAATCCCACTTTCATTCCCAGTTTTTATTGAAATTTAGATGGAGGATTTAGTGTAATCTTTTGTGGGTTTTCCATTTGATTCGGAGGCGTTTAATCAAAATAAAATCGGATTATGGTCGAAATACTTATGATTTGCAAATAAAAACACCCACACCAGCATCATCAGTAGCCTGCTATACAAATTCCTACATTATATCTTAACACTCAACAATCTTTAGACATACTCGTAAAACTTTCCAAATTATTGTCAGTTTTGACCTTTTTGAGAATACCCTCCTTGTTGCTCGTCGTAGTCCTCTTTAAAATTTGAATTCAAAAAAAAAAACATCTAGACACAGCATAAGTACCTACACACTAAGTGACCTCTTTTCAAAGATAATAATTTTGTGCAAGTTATATTTACGCTTCAGTAAGGATTATTTTGTTGGGTCAGGGTTAAAAAAGTGTTTGTCTAATTATTAAAAAGGTCTGATTCTCAGGAAGTGCTTACTCTTTTTTTTTGAGAATTGAAACAAAATATGGAGGGCTTTAGATTGAAATAGATACATTGACCTTATTATGGGTTTTTACGATTTTTAAGGATCGGATATTGAATAATAAAATGTGCGATAAAAAAATAACATGAAAAGCATTTTTAAACTTAAAATTGGAAAAAAAAACATATTTTAACGAAAAGTATGAGTGTTTGCAATAAATAAATATATTAATACCAGAACACTCAACTATAAGTAAATAGCCGTTAATGATTAATCAGATACACTTGTTTGCTATCCGATGGTTGAAGAAGGCATTGATATGACCATGGCGGCATCAATGCAATTATATATAATTAAATTTTTTGTTTTTTTCTCTACATGATGATATGATTGACTTTCTTTTTGCCGAGGGATATATGGTATGTTCCATTAATTGGATTTAATGTGCTTGTTGTAGCATGACAAAGGATAGTTATGATATACGTACGCGATCAATTTTAATTAATCCTGAAGATATATTAAAAAGTTGAAAATATATACAGTTGAAAACAGAATTGAAGAGGGAATTGAAGTTATTTAAATTTGAATAATATTAATTTGATATCTTGCTTTAACTAAATGGTTGTAGGAACTTGGACCTCAATCAACAAGCCCTTCAAGCTATGTAGTTCATACCCATGTTAGCTGCTCGCAAATACGCGCCACTTAGATGTGGGTTTTCCTGCCCCGCAGATGACCGGGAGTATGTTTTGCTGTATATTGTTTAAACAATTGTTTATATACTATATAGATTTGAAGACTCATTGGCTAGGTGTGTCGCTGTCCATACGCTCCACGTGTCCCACCACCTTGGCCTCAAATCACTGGTGCTGGTCATTGTATTATCAGCTGTACCACTGTCCACTGTACCACGTAGCACTGCCGACGCCGCCGTACTGAATTGGTTCACATCCATTTTATCCAATTTGATTCAAAAGAAATTGGAAATGCCATTGTTGTTTTCGAAAAAGTACGAACCGATGGTGATCATCCCGTTGCCGGCCAACATTCTGGCTTTTTGCGAATGCATTTCCACTTGGTGGACCTCGTGTTCCACATCAAGTAATTTAGATCTATGATATGACATCTACCCGTTCATTTAAAAATGAGGCCCAAAGTCAAAATATTTCAAATTGTGTGAAAGAGTTTTATACATATTTAAAAAATAAGGTTTCAGAATGTTGCAACAGTTACCATTTTAAACATTAATAAATAGTAATAGAAAGCGTTGACCCGCTGCTTACACCTCCTCCTGTTTAAATATAGCTTTATATGAAATATAGGATCCGATTAGTGAAAAGGGGCGAACTTTTGTGTGGGTGCGTCAGTAGGAGAAAATTTGTCATTTCTTATCATTACTGTTATATAAAGACGAAGCAATATTTTATGTTCGGCGTAAACTCAAAAACTATTAAATTGATTTACTTGAAACAAATTTTATAATATTCTTTATATTTATAAGATTGTTTAAGACTATTTTTTGTTTTTCTAATTTGTTTATATAATCAGAATATTCATTTTTTTAAATTTTTATCAACTTTTTCTTTGAGGTTTACACACATTTTCACTTATACGTCAAAACCTTTTCGATACTTTACAGTAATAGAGATTGTTTCAAAAAGTCAATATTTTAAGGCATAAATCTTTTCTTAATTACACCTACAACCTGAGAAATATGTACTTAAACAAATTTTAAAATTACAACTTTTTGTATTTTTCAATTTAGAATTTGGTTTTATGCGCATTATGTATTTTTTGTATTTGTTTTTTTTTTTTTTTTTTTTTTTTTTTTGAATACCTACTGAAGAATTATGAGGTCAATAGATTTTAAAGGGCAATCAAGTTAAAAAAAAAATTTAACGGGAAATAGCAATCGAACATGACATCGTTGCGGTGATATAAAGAAAAGAAAAAAAGGGGGTGTTAAGATTCTGTTCGTCTGTCGAACATGAACCTACCTAACTAAAAAAAATAAAATATGTACATATTTTTTAAAAAAGGGGATTGATTTTTTCGAACTGATAAAGTAATGACGGAAAAAAAAAATGGGCGAGTGTCGCGAGAAATTGTCTATAGCTATAGCCGACTAGCACTATCTTAAATATTTACATCTTAGAAAATAACCCACATTTGTATTTATTTTTTTAGGTGGGCTTGGCAGTTATTATCACTCTCAAAAATTTAATCGAAATCGATGGTTGAGTGGTTGAGTTTTTAATGGAATTTCCGCTCTCCAATATAAAATGCCCCACTGTACGGCATTGTCTATTCGCCATTTTTGTTTTAAGTGTATGAAAAATAAAAAAATAAAAATTCATAATAAATAAAACAACATGGCCGCCATGAACTGTCAAAATCCACCATCAAAACCACCCCTATTGGAAATTGGTCTACCATTTTAACCTTCACATTTATTTTATTTAAACAAAATTTATAGTTTTCAAGATGTTAAGAAAAAACCAAAGTAAATCCTGCTTTCAAATCCCCCCCCTTATAACTTATATCTGGTATAAATTTAGGGTAGTTTTAGGATATGCATAAGATACAAAAATAAAGTTTTCATCTTTGTGGAAATTTTTTCTTAAAGATGGCATTTTTTGTTTGTTTTTTTTTTTCCTGGGCAAAAATATGACAGGTTACTCTTTGATTCCTATTTCTTTTATTTTTCATTTTAGGTGTTGATTATATGTAGGTATACTCAGTATCATGTGACAATTTTTCACCTCGACAGTTGTGTTGCTTTTCCTCATGAAAATTTCTGATAATCTCCTTCATCCTTATCAAGAGTGTCACTCTGTCACTGGGTCTCTTCTTAGAGACAAAAAAATCCCTGTTATAAAAATGTTTTCCTAATATAACTGAAAACAAAATAACAAAAAATTCCATTCCCCTTGAACGTTGTTGGTTGCCCATTGAAATATTTCCACAACTTGACATCCTTGTTGTGCTAAGGGCATTCCTCTTTTAAAAGATTTGACAACAAATATAAACACACTTCACTTCACACGCTTTTATAGTACCTACCATCGTTGGTAGGTTCTCGTTACATCCGGTTATGACAACACCAACGCCACCGATGATGCTATTGTGAGCGCAATATTGTGTTAGTCTGTTAATTTATAATATAAAAAGGATATTTTCAGAGCTTATGATGATAACATCGAAAATTATTGACGTTGAGTGGATCTCTCTATATATATACGATATGCGAACAGTTAATCTTTTTCTCTGAAAACTTTTAAAACTGGGTCAGGTATGGCTCTAAAGAGACATTAGAAACGTGAAACAGTAGTTGCTGAACATCAGAATTACTTGGACACAAAAGGATCTCAGGGGGCACATTTTTGTTGGTTGAAAGTTGACACGATTCTAGAATTTGATGCGGGAAAAGATAAATTCCCACCAGTCAAGGTGGAGGCCGCATCTTCAGTACTTTAATTTTAATATGGCACCTAATACTTAATTTGTTCAATAAAAGCATGAAAAAAGATCCAATGTACATATTTGAAATCTGACGTTCTTTCAAAGATTTTACAAATAATAAATACTTGAATGCTTGAATCCATAATTTTAGGCACATACATAAATGTCAAATAATTCAAGAGAGCCATTCACATTGAGATGGTCCTTAAGACGGCCGCAAGTCTCGTAGAAATTTTCAACGGATATCCGGTCACATAATTGGTTCATCTGCGAATGTTAGTGGGACACCTTTTATAGAAAAAGGGTCTTATAGTCCCTGGAAAAGGAAATACAAAATTTCCCTTATAGACCCTCATTCTATCTGGTGAAATAAGGACATTAGTAGTCTCGCGTGCTTACTAATGGCCTAAATGTGTCAAGCATCTCTGCTGACAGCCACGTAAACCTAATTTAACCTCCGGTCAGACGAGACCTATTCACAATAGAACTTGTCATTTTTCCATTGAAAATCTCTACGAAACATGCGACCGTCCGTATGACCGTTTCATCGTGAATGGCCCCTTGCATACAGCGGCCATATTGTTAAAACAACAGCTTTCAAATTTGTTGTAAATTATTTAGTATAGTATGGCAATTCACGATGAAAGGTTAAAGTGCTGAAAATTTTACCCAAATTAGGTATATTTTGGAGGAGATATTTTAAAAGGCCATTGACATTGAGAAAGATGTAAGGACGGTCGCAAGGATCAAAGCAGAACGATCGCAGGTTTCGTAAAGATTTTCAACTGATCTCCGGCCCCACGAGGTCTATTTATAATAAAACCTGTTATTTTTTTCATTTAAAATTTCTAGGGAACATGCGAATAACAATATGACCGTCTGATTGTAACACAAATGGCCCATTTTAGGTTATGGCAGTTATGTTATTAAATCAAAATCTATCAAATTTGTTGTGAATTATACAGTAGTGAATAAAATTCACGGTGGAAGGTTAAAGCATTGAAAAACGTATCCAAATTGGCTTACATTTTCACGTTGAGCCGGTCATACGAAAGGTCGCATGGGCTGTTACATGTTCAATCGCAACCGAATATATGATCTTAAAAAGCCCATTCACGATAGAACTTCTCAATTTTCCAATAAAAACCTGTACGAACATTTCCAGCGTCTCGACGTTAATGGTCTAATTTACTGCTTGGTAAATAGGGAAGGGGTTAAGTACCCTTTGCGTACGCCACTGCCTATGAACATATAAATTAAATATACATTCGTCTATCATCAGCTATAGCTTTAGAGTATGATTCCTGTTATTTTTTGTTTGAATTATTTTTTGAAAGTTTTGTATTGGTTGTTTATCTCATTACAAAGTTAGCTCCTTAAAATATATTCATGATGGTATCCACCTTCTTTCATAAACTCTGGGTATACCACAAACGTATTTTTATTTTGTATTAAAATGTTAGGGTTGTTCTTATATACTAAACACCAATTTACCAGCATAAAAAAGTTGTGCCATACTGCTTATTCTTCAAAACTGCGAAAAAATGAGATTTTGATTTGAAATTAAAAAAATAATAATTTATCAAGTATAAGATTTATAGTAGAGCATCAGGAGGAAGAAGTTGATTAATTAGTGCTTAACAAAGTTTGATAATAAGTTTCTTTGATAGCAAAGTGGAAAACAAGAAGTCAACAATATACATATACCTATACCAACTTAGGAAAGACTATATGGTGTTGATTAATTGTTAAACTGAATTAGGGTTTAAAATTCTTTTTGTTTATTTTAATTCTGGGTTTTTAAGATCAACTACAAAATTTCAGAAGAGGTTTGTCAAGATTCAAAAAATTGATTCTAATTTAAACAAAAAATTCATCGCTGTTTTAATATAACTACATAAAGAACATATTTTAGAGACACGTCATTTTCCAGTTGAATATACATATTAGGGCGTCCGGTATTTCTTGAACTTGTTTTTTTTATTAGACATCAATAAATTAAAAGTGTTTAGGGCAATAAGTTGAAAGTGTTTATTGAGATATGTATTAAAAAAGGTTTAATAAAAAAAATAAAAATCAACAACAACAAAAAAACTGATTATGCAAAGTAAGTGCAAGGATCCTATAACAATTTTATGGGTAAATTATAGCTTTAGAGTCATGGATATTGATCTTGGACAAAATTCTTTTCAATCATGGTCGAATTAGGTGTCTGATTTGAAAAGAAAGAGGATAAATGATATACACGTTTGGGAAATAACGAACGCCCTAATGCTCAAAGGACAGGCTTATTAAAAAAAAAAAACTTCTAAATAATGTTCCAAGTAATTTAAACCTGTTAAAACAATTAAAAAAATTGCAAAATATTTTTCTAAATATGCTAAACTTCAAACTTTTTGCACGTGGTGGCACCGCGGTAGTTTTGAAGGAAATTCCTTCGATAATCTATATTTCACTATTATCGACATAAATTATGATCGTCTACTTATTTCTCGAATTTTCTTATTCTTTGGTCTTTCAACTAACCGGAAAATTGATTATTTTGCAATAGTTTTCTAAAGGTTTTTATGTCGTGGGAAATTTTGAATGGAGTGTATTGTCTTAAACGCCCAAAAAAAAACAAATATTGAAAAATTTTATGAAACGATTAATAAAAGAAGATGCTATATTTATTATTTACAAGTTAAAATAACTGAACATTTTGATTACGTGAGAGAAGGAAATTATTGAAATGAAAATTTGAAAATTTTTCCTTTTTTCGCAAAATACGTTCAAACGCAAATTATTTGCTAAGTATTTGTTCTTTTCGTTTCACCAAACAAATAAACTTTGTAAATTATTTTTAGGGTCTCTTTCACAATGTCTGAGTAAAGTTCTAATTAGTTATCCGACATAATTAATTTATCCGAAAACTAAATCCTCCCATTAAAAGACTTTGCGTTTCATAATGATCAATTAGCTTTTCGTTCATTATTCCAGTTTTCCAGACAAATTAAATTTGTCAAACATAAAAAAAAAAGGTTTTGGTTAATTTTAGAGTGTCGGTGGTCTTATTGTGCGTGTTAAATGCGTCCAGAGAATTGTTTGTATGTCTATACTTAAATAAATATCTTATATCTACTTCAAAGTAGTATTTATTTAAATGTAGATCAACAGTCCTTTACGGAGAAATAAATTTGTGCCAAATATAAGGCGTCTGTTCTAGATATTTCGTGCATGCATCGCCGAGAATATTTAGCTTGATGCACGGTTGTACAAATTTCAATGCAAAAAATTTTGCTTTAAAATAAAAAAAAAAAACCAGTTGAAAATATTTTGAATTTAAAAACAATGTAATGCAAGTAGAAAATACATATGTACATAGTTTGCATTACAAAAAAAATCAATGTAAGTTTAAATTTGTTTGCATTAATAATATTTAATGCAACCTTTTAAAAATTGTTTGCATTAAGAAAAATACATATTCAATTAAATTATTTTTAATTAAAAATCCAAACTTAATTCGAAAATTTATTTTTTAATGCAAAAAATTTTCCAATTTAATTTGCATTTTTTTAACGCAAAAATGTTCGTATTAAATTTGCATTTTTGTTTAATGCAAACATTTTTCGAATTAAATGTACATTTTCTTAATCAAACATTTTTTTAAGTTGAAATAATTTTTTTTAATGCAAAAAAATTTCAAGTTGCATTGAATTTTTTTTTAATGCAAATTATTTTTACATTGCACTAAATTTTATTTTGAAAAATTAATGCGACAAAAAATGTAATTTTGGGGTTTTGTGTACGTGCCGTATAAGGACTTTGTTTGAGCGCTTGCATTTGTTGAGAAAGTGTATGTGCAGTAGCCTATTTACTAATTTTTGGTGACAACAGATTTTTTTGTTGATAGTATTAGATTTCCGTAAAGATTTGGTACTGAACTTAAATTTTTATTTTATATGAATATTTAATTAATTTACCTATAAACAGACATCTATACCCCTCAAACCAAAGATGAATTATTTGTAAACAGTAAAGTAAGTGCGACTTCTTATAATTAAGTAAGATATTTTTGCCAATGTCTTTATATGTGCACACGCCACAAAGTAACAAAGAAAACAAATTTAAGTGACAGATATTTAAAATGAGAAAGTTTATGTGCGAAAGTGCACACATTATGAAAAGTTGTGTGTGAGGAGACTTAATAATACTATTTGGCAAAGGCAGAGTTCTTGTTGAATTAATAGACTTTCGTTAAGATTTGGTACATAAAATGAATTAGCCATTAATTGTTCATTATTAAAATATTTTAATTCGTAAATGATTTTTGTATCAACATTTGAGTTCTTTTTTAATTCAGGAGGTAAATTACCATTTTTTTATTGATAGAGGTGTAAGGTAAGGACGTTAATCTGTTTATCAAATTTTAAAAGGTGCAGCGTTTTACTATTTTTTCAATTGATATTTTACAATCAACTTCCAATATAATAACGTCAATAGAGTTTGTTTTCTTTTATATTTCCTTCATCTATCAATTTTAATGTATACATAGATCTATTTTAATTTAATCAAATAGCAATGTCTTATCATATCACAATAGATTCACACTTCTTACGTACCTACGTACCTAAATATAATGTAGTTGGCTGTGTTAGGTAACTTTAAATTTTCTCATTATTTTGTAACCTCGTATATGACGAACTCAAATTCAAATCAAACAATTTTCAATTTTGAAAAGTTTTCTTTATGTTTTGCTTAGAAATTTTTCCAAATACCTCAACAAACGTTTTCCTATTTTACAGCTGACATAAAACTTCTCACTCGTAAAATGTCATTCTTTGATCCATTGTCACTGAAAGTAGCGCTAAAGGATGTGGTCTGCTATTTGTCGCTTTTGGAAGCTGGACGGCCGGAGGATAAACTTGAATGTAAGTTGAAATTTTTTTTTTTTTTTTATCATCTTATATTTATCAACGAAGATATAAAACATGTGCACAGATACACACGTACTTACCTATATTTTTGGTTTGTGTTGTTGAAGACTAGTTTCTTTTTTTTCCTTTTTACGGAAAAAGTTAAATGAATTTTCGAACTTCTCCACTTGGCACGGCTGGCACGTCCTTATATATGTACATAGCAAGGATCTGCTCCGTGGTATGGTGTTAGCTACATATCTATATGGTGGTGGTGATATGTATAGTTTAGTGATTGAGTTTTGAAATGTATTTTGGTTATTTTTTTTTCTCCTTTGTTCTATTTCCCAGTTATGTTCCGATTGTACGACACAGATGGCAATGGTGTATTGGATACTGCGGAAATGGATGCCATTGTTAGCCAAATGATGTCCGTGGCAGAATATCTCGGATGGGATGTTAGTGAATTGAGACCGGTAAGTGTTCGTGGCTAGAAGGTATTTATATTGTGATGCTTGAATTGAATTTCTTCTATTTTTCTATATTGGTTTACATATATAGATGTTTTTTTTTTTTTATTAGTTCTCTTTTTTTGTTTTGCCTAGAGTGCACCATGTAGTGGGTTTAACATAAAACCAATTAAATTTTTGTTAACATTTTATTTGCCTCAAAACTTTTTCAATTATATTTGCAAAACCTGGTGATATGTGAATTTTTTGTCAGGAGACCTAATAAATTGGTTGTATGAAGGTATTTCAGGTCAGGCACGTTTTGTTTTGAAATCCTACGTTTAAATATGACAATAGAGATAAAAAATATTTTTTTTTTAAATATGTGTATGTACCTACATTTATTGGAGGACATTATAAAAAGAATAAAAAAATATACCTTTTATTTTGGAGTTCTCAGAAACACTCAGAGAAAATACCAAGTAAAATTAAGTAGAAACTAACCAGTTATCAGGTTGTTATTTTTTGAGTGATTGTATTAATTACTTAGCCAGATTTAAATGTGTATCAAGTTGAATCAACACAAGTTACTTGTAAAATCTACACGACACCTTGTAACCTAAAAACAATATAAAATATTTAATCTTATTAATTCAACACGAAAATCTGCATATATTAGTTTTTAATTTCTAATAAACTGGCAGCATATACCAGCAGTAATTTATAGGACTTAATGTTTAATAAAACTGTGTTAAGTTTTCTCAAGAACAGAGGTTAATTAACATGACAAGGTGTAGTTTTAACAATGCTAACCTGTTTAGTAAACACAGATTGCCGTATTTATTAGATTTTTGTCTACTTAGACACTGTCTAACTATCTTCAAATTGATGGAAATATGCTTTATTTAATAAAAATAAACATCACATTATTCACGGTTAAGACAATCTACTCTTGTGTCTAAGTTAGGCAGCTATAAGACAACAATAAACAAGGTTTTTGAACATATTTTCCAAAGTTGGACAGTTGTCTAAAGTTAGACAACGTTTATAAATAAGAGCAAGACAACTTAGAACATTAGTTTCTAAATTTACTGCATCTTCATGTGGGAAAAGCACCTTGTTCATTTAATAATACCATTGTCAACAATTTATAAGTAAGAAGAAAATATGGTTGAAGAGTCAAAGCACCCAGTTTTTCAGTTCAATATCACTCGGAGTTTAACCCGAGTTAAGTCCTGAAAAATGTTTTTCATTCAATTATTTTGACAATTCATTTTGACAATGAAAGCGAACCTAAATAAAAAGTTTAAAAAATATTTAATAGTTGACGCTGAACACCAAAATATCAAAATAAGCTAAAACTCAAAAATAAACTATCTGATTGAGCTGGAATTTAGAAGTTTACAGAATTGACAATTTAATCTATTTGATTTTCACGTTTGAAATGCAAAAGTAAATGAAAAATTTCAGAATTCCCCAAATCTGTTTTACAAAAATGTCAGAAAAAGCGGGAGGGGCACTTTATAAGATTTTTATTTCTCAACAAAATTAATTTATATACATAAATTGAGAGTTTTGAAGTAAATTCAATAAGAGAGATGTTAGGGTTGGTTTTAAAGGCTTAGACTAAAATTTAAAAATTCAATTTCAAATAATGCAATCGCCATGGTTGTATTATTAAATAATAAAAACTTAGATTTGTGATAAATGTTTTAGTTTATTTTGTTATTTCTGGAACTTTTAGAGAGTCAGACCTAGTTCTGTATATACCTACCTAAGGTTCCAGTGATTCTTGTAGATATAATGTATAGCTTATAAGATGTAAAAAGACGAAAAATCAATCATAATAGTCATAAATCTAAGTAGGTTTGAAATATAACACACAAATGTAATTATATTTCCAGATATTACAAGAAATGATGGTGGAAATTGACTACGATGCTGATGGCACTGTATCCCTAGACGAATGGCAGAGGGGAGGTCTCACAACAATACCACTCCTAGTTCTTCTTGGTAAGTTCACAGTTCACACTTCACAACCTCCTCGCCTCGTTTGTCGCGCACATCGTTGTCGTCGGTGTAATGAGGTTAAACCTTTTTGCTTCGTCAACGACATGATAGGTGATGTAAGGATGCGAGAAGTTTTCTTTCCATTTCCTCACCCACTCACCCCACTACCATGTTTTTTTTTTTTTTTTTTTCATTATGTTGCTCAAAAGGACTCTCTTTTCTATACAACAGTTTACTCATCATTTCAACTTATTTTTATTGTCACTCCTTTTGACAATTTAACCTCTTTTTCGTTTTAGCTTGTCATTGTATTTGTTTTGTGTTCTTTATATTATTTTGCAGGAGTGGATAACACAGCTCTTAAAGAAGACGGAATTCATGTGTGGAGGTTGAAGCACTTTAGCAAGCCTGCATATTGTAACCTTTGTCTAAATATGCTAGTTGGCTTGGGAAAGAAAGGACTTTGTTGTGTGTGTAAGTAAAATAAATATAATAATTTTTTTTTTTTTCAATTTGCATATTTGTTTGTGTATATGTACGTACATACAAACTTACTTACAATTCACTGATGTACTAAAAGTTTAATATTACTACATATATATTGCAACTTATTATGTTATAGAGTCGTGTGCTTTGAAAGTAGGTTGTGAACAAACATATTTAGTTCTGGTACTTTAAAGGTAAGAGTTTACTTATATATGAATAAAGTTTATGTATGTACTTATGTAGGGAAGGTACCTACTTATAAAATAGGTACGTATATGCAAAAAGCGTTAAGCAAGCTTATAGAAATAAAAGGAAATGTTTCACATTTATGGTTTAATTAATTTTGTATTTATACAAAATGTATGAAGTGTTTTGTGAACAAGAAATAATATATTATGTAGTTCGCTATAGGATAGGAGAATCGTGCCGTGCATATAACTACCAATACCCACCTATAGAATTTTCAAAATTATTTTTGAATAAAATTTGCTAGATAATGTAGATAAAACCGATTGGTGCTAAGTTTAGTAACAATCGAACAAGTCGTTTTCAAAAATTTGAATTTTTTCAAAACCAAATCTACAAATATTTTTATGAAAGTTTTAACAGAATACTATTAAAACATTCGCCAAAAAATTGACCAAAATCAGTACAATCGTTTTAAAAAATCTGTGAAGTTATTGTTGAGAAAAATGAAAATAATAAACAAAAAAAATCATTTTAAATTTCGTAATCTAGTATATAAGATTGCCGCAAAATCTTCTTGGAACAGTACGAAATTAAAACGAACATTAAGCGCGTTTTATTAGTAAATTTAGAGCTAGTGCAGTGAAATTTCTCTCTGTAACCAAAAACAAAAAGAAGCCAGCCAGTGAATATAAAAGTGGACAAATAAAGTTGGAATATTGAAGATGGCGCTGCTGTTGAAAAGTATTCATGACTTGAACCTGAAATGATGTTCTTCAAATAAAAATGAAATGTGTTCTATGATATTTGTAGTTTAGAAAAACTAAAGTGCGTCCCCAAAAGACATTAGCCGCATTTTATTATCTACGGATCTGGATCGGGATCATCTTTTAACACGTAATACAACAACAACGTTGGATCCTGCTCTGTATCTGGATCTATTTTAAGGATCCGAAAATAAGTTTTCACTCTGCGGGGGTAGACGGCTCTTTAGTCGGTAGAGAGTACAAAGTATAGTGTAAAGAAAAAAAAGACACTATCTATATGAAAAATAAACGAACATAAGAAAAAAAGAGATGAGCCTACACCCCATGGATCAGTACCGTTTTATTTTCATGATCCTGATCCGTAAAAAATAAAACCCGTTGCATATCTGTCAAGCAATAAGCTCCACCGGAGGATTGCGGAGATGTCATGATCACTAAACATTTCCCGACCTGTCCATAATCAAAATATGAAATTATGCAAATTGGACATAATTACCCCTGTTCTAATTTCCGTTCCGAAACAAGTCCGTAAATGAAATTGATTTCCACACGGATTCAAAAAAAGTGTTCTGATTTTCACTTTCACATTAGCCAGTATTCAAACCATTGTTTTCTTTCGAAATCAGCTAAAATCAAATTCGAAACTTCAAATTTGTTGAAAAAAAATTACACAAATAAAAAAAAAACAAATAGTATATTAGTACCGTACGTTTTGTTTTTAACTGAATCGAAAAATTTGTCAACTCCAATTCGGATATGAAAATTACAAACGGCAAGAATTTTCAATCCGATTGAAAATTAAAGCACACTCAACATCATAGAGTACCCATATTATCTAGAGAACCGACTTCAGCGCTTTTTCTTTTTCACCCTACAAGCTGCACTGAGAGGATTTCCTCCACAAGGCTGAATATGTGTTAGTTGCCGAATGCATTTTTAATGGAATCGCACTAACCTAGTGATAATTTAATGGATATTGGCTCAGTTTTGCTCAGTGCTCAGTTCTCCCACCAGATATGAAATACTTTTTTTAAAACTGCATTATAAACCATGTTCATACTTCTTGTAAAAAAAGTCCATCGCTGGAATTTGATCTCTCTTTTACTGAGATGAACACAAAACACAAAAACCAACCCACCGACCCTCAGTCACATCGGAGCTGCGATGGTGGAAACAACGCCTGCGTGCACGTCTTTCTTTTCTTTTTTTCAGCAATGTTCGTATTTTTGTGTGTATCTTTCAGAATTAAAAAGATGGGGAGAGAAATTTGAAGAGAGATGCGCTATATCTAAAATTCACACGAATTCACGGACAGGGAATTTAGGAGAGTGTTCTCTTACTGTGCTCAAATAAAATTTGCGGGTGTTTTAGGCAAGGGGGGTACGAGTCGGTTCTCTAGATAATATAGGTACTCTATGATCTAGAGTTTGAAAACGAAAGTATTTTATAACGGATCGCAATTCAGAACAAGGGTGAATATGGAAATAAGAATACTTTGCGAACACAGCCACAACAATGCGCGTAGTTAGGGGGAGACGAGGGTGGCCAGTGCCTACGATATTCTAGAAAACTCATTGCCCACCCTTGACAATTTCTTCTAATTTTAGTCCAATGTTTTGCCAAAGTTCATATAATATAAGAAAATTCGTAGAAATTCTTAGTTTTGAGAACTAAATGTTCGCACTGACATACCTCCGCGGAACAAAATGAGTCGCTTTATGCTTGAACAACGTTTGGAAATATTGAAAACTTATTTCCGAAGTGAGTGCTGTGTAGCCCAAACAGTGGAGTTTTTTAAAAGAAGTTTTAGTCGAAATGAAGCACCCACCGCGTCTGCTGTACGCAAGTTTGTGCAAAAAGTTCGTGAGACTGGTATGCTAGTAGAAAACACTCATGGTCCCCGTCGTCGTACGGTGCGCATAGACGAGATTGTGGCATGTGGAGTGGTGGCTTCATTAGACCATTTTTCTTTACAAATGAGTCTGGGAACAACGTTTCGGTCAACGGTGGACGTTACAAAAAAAATAAAAAAAATAACCTCTGGTTCATGCAGGATGATGCGCCATGCCACAATCGATCTTTTGCGCACCAAATTTCCAACGTACAATGTACAGTTTTTCATCCTGTGTTGTAGATTTTTCCAACCAAAAAAAGAGAGAAAAAATGGAAATGTGTGTAATTGTTTGGTGACTTTTTCTGATTGCAATGTATATTCTTTTTCAAAGATTCTATAAAAATTGAAATTTATTTGAAATGTCAAATGAAATCTTGTTTATATGTATTGGTAACGATTCAACTATATTTGTCAATCTTATGCCAAAATACCAAATTTTGGTTAGGTGCGAAAACCGTATAAGCTTTAATTTCAGATCTCATTTATAGAAATCGCTTACAGCATAAGTATACTTAGGTCAAAATTAACCAGAAAAACTTGAAAAGGCTTTTTCCAACAATAGCATTGATTTTGTTAATATTTGGACTAAAGCTATTGATTGGTATCTTCCATTTTTACAGCCGCGCGATGATAGATACAGGTTACAGCCTTAGTAAAATTCATCTTTCATTCAGGTAATCTTACGAATCTCAGAGGATTTAATTTCTCTTGCAATTTCTTAAATTTCCATAGTTCAATGTTCTTTAATGTTTGTATATACATAGATATTCTATTTTTATAGACAGGATCAGAATCGCACAACAGATATTAGAAATATTACCCTTCTTGTCATGTAAAGAATGTAATCATCATTGCTATTTTCACGAGAACCCTCATTGCTTTTAAAATTTATGCAAATTAAAATTTAAATATTTATAATTCTGCATTCTTAATGATTGATGAGTAGAATACTTTGTTCCACAGGATTTAACATCACGTTCATCATTCTTATATAGCAGTCAAAAAATACCTTTGTAACTGACTTGGCTTACCTATAACTATTTTATTTTTGGTTATTCCTTTCGCCGCCGCCGCCGCCGCCGTAGTCACTGCTGCTGTTGATTTATATTTATATCAGGAAATTCTTTTTCTTCTGTCTCGATGGGATGAATATTTTCTAATAAAAAAAGTCAAAATTTAGGATTTTTCATTGAATTAAATATTCATTTTTTGTTTCTTCTTCTTCTTCATTTACAGTATGCAAATATACAGTACACGAGAGATGTGTACAACACGCTCCAGCATCCTGTATCACAACCTACGTTAAATCAAAGAAAGCCAAAGGCGGGGGTGACCTCTTGCATCACTGGGTCGAAGGAAACTGCTATGGGCGTTGCTCCAAGTGCAGAAAACGTATAAAGGCGTACCATGGAATAACAGGACTAACATGTCGATGGTGTCACATGATGGTATGTTACGTATATATAGTTCCAAAAACAAAAATAAAACTGTGTTCTTTGTCAAGACTGGAAACAAAAATATTTGTTCAAGTGAAAGTGTGTATGTAGGTACATAGGTAGGTAGATATATATACGTATGTGTAACCTGCTTCTAATGATATTGCTCGACTAAAAGTGTCAAAGAGGTTTATAATGGAACGAACACCTATATTTGGCCCTCGCAAGTGTGTAATAGGTATTTGAGATTAGGTTTACCCACAGCAAGGGATTCCTTTGCATTTTTTCAAATTGAATTAAAAAACACTTGCTTTTCATAGAAAGAGACCTTTTCGGATTTAGCATCCTTCAGACAGGGTGAAGTGAAGTTTTTTTTCCAAACTTTGACAAAGATAGATTTTCTAGGAAAGCAATTTCTTTAAAAGATGTTTCTGGATATAGATAATCTTAGATGAAGGGAATCTAAAACCAAACCATCTGAAATAATGTATGAGTTTATTTTTATTTAGAATCTTGATTTATTATTTGATGTAGGTATATATTTCCAAACCAAAAAATGTATTCATGAAAGAACGAAAACGATATATGATATCGGGGCAAAATATTTAAAATATGGCAGTATTAAAAAAATATGTATTGAAAGAGGTTTATTACTTTCCTTTTAGGTGGGAGAGCCAATTTTCTAAAACATCAATTTTATATATAATTTTTTTAAAGTCAAAAATCCTGTTTTTGTTTAAATTGAGCTGTTTTAAAAATTAGTGGTTTTCAAACTCAAAATATTGAAGGAAAAATTAAAAGGAAAATTAAAAATTGTTATTATTTTATTAATTTATGCCACTTTTTGTTTTAAATATTCAATAGTCTTACCAAATTTTTAGTCAAACACTAAAAACCATATTCTTAAATATTTTTTAGTTTTAAAAAAAATATAAAATAATACAATTAAACTTTACTATGTATACTAAGTGGAAATACCATCTTTAGAGCAACTTAAACAAGAGATTGAAGAAAAATTAAACACTTATTTTTATTATTTTCAAAAACTTTAGGACACTTAAGCATCTAGTGTTTAGTGCTTGACTAAAAATTAATAGGTAAAAGCTTTGAATATTAAAAACAAAAATTCTTTTAATAATTTTGAAAAAAAAATTGTTTGAGTCTGAAAACTAATTTTTCCAAAAATATTAATTAAAACACTTGATTTAAAAGAAAACACAAAAATGGATTTCTGACATAAGTAAAAGTCAAAAGTACGTCATTGTAAGCATCACCGTCATTGTTGTTGTTTTAGAAAATCTACAATAAGTTAAATTCTACGAGTTATAGATTAAGAGGTTAAACACTAAATATATAAAACGAGAATTTAATACAAACAATAAACAAAAACAATATTTCAATGGAAAAAAAATGAATTTCAATTCAATTTTGCTTTATTGAACATTAGGTATTATTTACAATTTGGCTCAATTTACATAAATTGATATGAGAAAACTTGTTGGCACATAGGTGGCCTAACTTATACATGGACAAGATTTAAGGATTATAAAAATTATAATATACATGGTAAACAATTCTAAATTAAAAATTTGGCTGGCTTGGTTTTTCTCTAGGGTTGTTTCGTCCCGGTTGTTCAGTTGGTGACAATGGAAAAAAAATTCTATTAAAAATAGTTTGAAAAACACAATAAGAAGAAGAAATCAGGGTAGATAGGTTGGCCATTGCAAAAGTTTGTTTTTGTTTTTTTTTTTTCAAAAAAAAAACCGGCAGTATTACAGTATTGATACCATAGACGTATATATTCAAAAAATACCGAAAACAACTTACTAACGGCCACATTATTTACTTTGGATTAATTTGGATTTGAGTTAATCCAACTATTAAATCCAGATTTATTACATCCGAATATTTAAATCTATGCCTACTGCAAAATCTAATCTAATCTAATCTATTTTAAATTTATATTCATATTATTAACTACAAAACATGAATTAAATCCAATGAATTTAAATTGTTTAAATGTCAATTTTGTGAAATAATAAATTAAAAAATTAGATTAAAAAAAAAATGCTTTAAATGGTTGAAGGAGTGAATATATTTGGAGTTGGATTTTATTTTTGGATTTAAATAAATAAATATCTGGATTTTACTTTTAATCTGGATTAATCGAGTGAATAATATGGCGTTAAATGTATGATATTTTCAATTATGAATGAAAAAAAGTGAAAAAAGACAATAGAATATACCTCATTAATATAAAATTAACTTTTGATCTTAATAACTTAAAAATTTAAACTTTTTTTATAAACATTACAATGCCAAAAACATAAATCTTATAAAATAAATAAGAATCATATTTATTTATTTAGCTTTTTCTTTCTATTTTCAAAACAAATAATTTTTTTTAATGTAGCACTACGCTACTACAGGTATATTTTTAAAGCTAATCCTGAAAAATGCTATAATCAGTCGAAAAAATGTTGGCAACCCTACCTGGAGGTTTTGATGATGACGTTGTCTTTTTTGGAGAATCGAAAATATTCTTCAGATTTATAAATTCCCGTTTCAGCAGACATTTATGTAACTGTTTCCGTTCATCGTTGCAGTTGTAATTTCTAATTCAATTGTGTCATAATACTTTTCTTTTCGTTAATCCAAGCAGTGACATTTCGGACGAAATTCATCCAGAGTTCCTATTAAACTTGGCATAGAACTAGTTTCTTTTCCATTCATCTACGTTGGATCTTTTTACAACACTGTTTTATTAAACATTCAGTTGTAAAACTGACTATAGAGTTCGACATAATTTTAGACGTGTCTGTGAAGTTGGAATAACAATTTTCACCTAGCCTAACGGGACCTTACAGGAATTTGCAGTTTCTTCTGCATTTTTTTTGCATTTCTATTCCAGATTTTGCAGTTCACCAAATAGTGGGTTTAACCCATGTACTGCTAACTTCACTGTGAAGTTAGCAGTAGGTACATGGTGTTTTTTCAACAACCAAGCAAGATATCAGCTTAAAATAGGGCTCCAAATTTGCAGTTCTTTTTGCAATTGAAGAAAAAAAAATAACAAAATTTTAAACTCCTCATTTAAGAAAAAGAATTTAGGAATGTTATTGAAATATAACACGAATAAAGCTTAAATGTCACTTTTCGCATAAATTTAATGGTGCAAGCAATTTTCTTAAATGTGGACTTAAAAATTTTGGTAAATTTTTTTCTTGAACTGCAAAAAAAACTGCAAATTTGGATACCTATTTCAAATTCATAGCATGTCTGGTTGTCCAAAAAACACCATGTACTGCTAACTTCACAATGAAGTTAGCAGTACAGGGGGTTACACCCACTATTTGGTGAAGTGCAAAATCCGGAATAGAAATGCAAAAAAAACTGCAAATTCCTGTTAAGGTCCCGTTAGGCTAGATGAAAATTGTTATGCTAACTTCACAGACGTAATTTTAGAGTCTGATAGAGTAGAATTTCAGGCAAAATCTGAAAATCTTGTTCCTTCGGCTGTACGTGTTTTTTTTTTGCATAGTTATCAATAGGCTAGGTACCTAAGTATCCCCAAGATATATTTTTTTCGGCCTGAGAGCTTATATTCATTGAAACCAACTATTTTTGCATTTTCTGCTACTGTTTACGTATTTCCAGATTCAATTTGTATTCAAATCTGAATACAAATTAAAGTTTTCTGTAATTTCTTCAATATTTAAAAAAATCCACCTTTAAACTTTTGGTACTCGATATTCGCAGTCACCTTAATCAAGTGACGATAAAAAATAATTTTTAATATTTTGCCCTTCATTACAGAATTCGGAAAATTTGATAGAGTTTCCTTTAATTTTATGGTAAATCTACATCGTGAAAAAAGATTGAGAAAAGAGTGGCCTCTAATAAGTAAAGCGCAGTATTACTGATTTTAAAATAACCTCAAGTATTCGAATTAATTATCTTCTGTTCTTCTCTAAATATTTAGCTTGACGGCTCAGACATTCAACTTTAGCAAAGTACCAATCCAATAACCAACATCTTCAAATGTCAACAACCTTATAGTCCTTTTTTAATTTGTTTTTTGTTACAGAAACATGAATTCTGACATTCTTTGTTTGTTATTTAAATTCGTATTAAATTTTTAAATTAATAAATGAATAAACAATTATTTAAGATCCAATTAAAAAAAAAAAACATTATTATCTGAAATGCTTAACCTTTGAAAACTAAAATTAATTTTAATTGGAGCTTATAAGAGTCTTCTTCATTTAACTGTTCAATGTTCACCTTTTTATTATAATATCTTTTATAGAGACACGATTTTTTTGTTTTTATAATTGACATTTTGGAAAAGACACGATTTCATTATTGTCCTCCTCTGACTCAGTTCTTCTACCATACATAAATATAATTATAGTATTTTTGCATTGGTATACAAGGGATTTTTTAAATTCGAACAAAAATTGTTTAATTTCCATAACTCTTAAAGAGGGGGCAATTGATTGCCTTTTGTTAAAAATAATCTTAAAAAAAATTATACAAAAATTCATTAAATTATCAACTCATGAAATTAATTGTAAATTATTTCGATTTGTACTTTTTAGTTACACAATAGATGTGCATCGTCTGTGAAAAAAGAGTGTTTACTCGGAGAATATGCTGATTTAATTGTCCCGCCTACCGCAATCTGCCCAGCTGTTCTTGATAGACAACGATCAGTTAATCAGTCAAGTAGTTTTAAGGTATTTTAACAATTTTTATAAATATAAAAATAAAATTTTTGTTTCAATGCACTTTAATTATGTCTAATAAATCATAATCATTTACTAGACTTACTAATAATTTTCTTTTATTTGAATTCGTAGCTTTGCATAATTAATTTTGTGTGACTAACCTATTTTGAAATGTGTATTTATATTTACCTTTAAAGTCATCTCAAACGCAGGTAACGCATTTCCAAATCACACCCTCAGAAACAGGCTGTCCGCTTCTTGTATTTGTCAATCCAAAAAGTGGTGGAAGGCAAGGTGATCGTATTTTAAGAAAGTTCCAGTATATGCTTAACCCGCGACAAGTGTATGATTTATCTAAAGGAGGACCAAAGGAAGGTTAGTTCTTTTTCAAATAAAATAAAAAAATATATACTATTAATATCACATAATTAAATATATAACATAAAATAAAATAAAATAAAATAAAATAAAATAAAATAAAATAAAATAAAATAAAATAAAATAAAATAAAATAAAATAAAATAAAATAAAATAAAATAAAATAAAATAAAATAAAATAAAATAAAATAAAATAAAATAAAATAAAATAAAATAAAATAAAATAAAATAAAATAAAATAAAATAAAATAAAATAAAATAAAATAAAATAAAATAAAATAAAATAAAATAAAATAAAATAAAATAAAATAAAATAAAATAAAATAAAATAAAATAAAATAAAATAAAATAAAATAAAATAAAATAAAATAAAATAAAATAAAATAAAATAAAATAAAATAAAATAAAATAAAATAAAATAAAATAAAATAAAATAAAATAAAATAAAATAAAATAAAATAAAATAAAATAAAATAAAATAAAATAAAATAAAATAAAATAAAATAAAATAAAATAAAATAAAATAAAATAAAATAAAATAAAATAAAATAAAATAAAATAAAATAAAATAAAATAAAATAAAATAAAATAAAATAAAATAAAATAAAATAAAATAAAATAAAATAAAATAAAATAAAATAAAATAAAATAAAATAAAATAAAATAAAATAAAATAAAATAAAATAAAATAAAATAAAATAAAATAAAATAAAATAAATTTCAGTAAAATGACTCAAACAGCAAAAAAGTTACATACAACAAATCTAAATAATAGTCAAATTTGTTTCATAAATAGTTATGTGGGATGTTACTAAAATGCTGCAGAACGTTATTTTATTAATAGGTACCTGCATTAATTTAGATAAGATCATTATGAGCAATAGTTTATGGTGTTATATCCTTAACGCTGTCTCATCTTGACTCGCTCTCTAAGATAATTAGATCTCTATCTTACTATCGAAGAAGTTAGATTTGACTACCAAGGTCTGCTTATTTTGTGGCTTATAAAGTTACACAAGACTCTTTGCATACATACATAAATATAGGACGACAGTGGTTAAGTTCCTTTAAATTAACTGGTTTATGTTCTATTATTTATTTAAACATGAAACTAGTTGGAATATGGTGCACCTAACGCCTTTATAAAAATTATGAATACTTCTGTTTCTGGTATTTTTTCTATAACAGGGGTGACGAAAATTATAAAATGTATTATGTGACTTTTAAGTTTAAAGCAAAAAGCAGCTTCAATATACATATATGTATATATTTAAATATACATAGAAAATTTCTAAGCAAAATTCAGAGCTGTTTGCATCCGTTCAAGTACTAACAGGGGCGTGTCTGCCGTGATATCATCCATATCAATGATAAGGGCCCATCGAGATACAGAAAAACCAACGTTTGTGTAAGAAAATTTTCATTGATATAAATACGAAACACAATGTCAATTTTAAGGGAACTTGATGAATTATTGCTGATTGAATTCAATAGTCTTGCTTCTAGTTTTTCTCAAGTTATTGCTGCATGCTTCCTATTTTTTATGTTTCCAGCTACAACAGCTAAAAGAACTTTATAGAAGCTAAAACTAATTTAAAAAAAATCTAAATTCTAAATGCTGTGCCCAGTAACATAAATTGGCCCCTCAAACATTTTTTGATTCAGGGCCCCATAAGGCTTGGCTACGTCACTGAGTACCTACATATTGTTAAAATAGGAACACAACCACGTGGAAATTTAAGTAGCTGGCAGCCATTTCTCACGCAAGGGTAAATAAAGTTCCTGATGGTAATTGATTTCCAAATGGTCGGATAGCTAAAATCATAATAAAGCAACGGAACGGAAAACAAAATCTCTCCTGGATACGACCAGCAAATAAATAAAAAATTAATGAATAAAGTAAAAATATATAAACAAAACTAATTGAAAAAAATATAATTTCAAATATTTTGGTAAAATGTCTTATAACAATTGTAAATACATATTTAAAAAATTTCACAAGTTTACACAACCAAACTTCTGCCTCAGAAGCCAGATTATACTTTACCGAGGATTTTTTTTGTCCCGGGTGTATACTGCACTGATACGATATCGTTTTTTGATTTTTTTTTTAATGCATCCTAGGTACAGATAAAGTCCCTATCCCTAACTACTTCAAAGTTATAGCTGTATATGCTGATGTCGTCGTTCTATTAACACAAAACTTGTAAAGACAAGACATCAGTTTTTTTTTTGATAATTACTTGAAATTTACATAGCTATGTTCTTGTAACCTTGTAGGTAAGGGAGGTGTTCGAGAAATAATTAGGTTCATTTCAAAATGAACACGATTATGTAAAAAACGAGTATAATATGACAGAAATAATTGCATTTTGTCTGTCAGATAAATTCTAAATAATAAAAACATTAAAAATGTTTTCTTGCAGAGGAAGGAATTTTAAATATTTTAAATTAACTTTTGATGGGGAAGGTTGGTGATTTAGTAAAACGGACCTACGAAACAGCACTTTAAGTTTAGGAACTTTCAAAATCTTGAAAAAATAAAGCAATTTTGTGGCCAGATTTGGATTCGGGATATCAAAAATCTTCGAATAAGTGTATTGCGGATATCTGGTTTCTGTGAAAAAAAATTGTTAGCATTATTTATCAAAACAATTTCATATACAACGTTAATATCAATTCAAAATTATTTTACTGACTTGTCTAACAATATTTACATTTTTTTCAATTTTAATTCACATATATGTGCACCCTCTGGCTGTTTCGAATCAATTGACACAAACAAAAAAATACCAACTTTCACAAGGACTAACATTGTTCAAGGATTTGCCAAGTTTTAAAGTCATTTGCTGCGGTGGTGATGGCACAGTCGGTTGGGTCCTCGAGGCAATGGGTATGGACAGTCATGCATTGTTGTATAATAATCATCTTCTGTAATTGATTTTATTTATTTTTCCAAAAAAAAAAAAAAAAAATTGTTTCCATCTTCCCTATAATTCGAACTTTTATATCTGCTTGGCTCCTCTTGCAACAGATTCCATTCAGCTGCAATCACAACCAGCCATTGGTGTGATTCCATTGGGGACAGGAAACGATTTAGCTCGTTGTTTGAGATGGGGTGGCGGATATGAGGGTGAGAATATCCCCAAGCTAATGGACAAGATAAGTAGATCGACTATTGTGATGTTGGATCGATGGAGTATAGAAGTGACTAATTCTGCACAAATAGAAGAGATTCTAAGGCCAAAGGTGAGTGGTTGACAATAAATATAATTAACTTAAGTACACTTTTCACCTGCTTGATGATTGAATGGGTTTTGTTTTGGAAAAAAAATGAATTTAGAATGATGAAGGAGTTTTTTTTTTTATTTTCCCAACAGAAGATTAGACTCCAATAAGTAGTATAATAATTATCAATTAAAGTGCATATGAAGAGCATGAAATAAAATTAATAGTTGAAGCACTAGCTTCTTATGTACATATGTGTGTACCTAAAGTTTAAAGTTTGTTTATAGGAAAAGTTTCATGAGGTTGTTATTGATTAAAGTAAAGAAAGCGAAATTAAAACATTAGGAATGATGATGTTAAGGCTGATAAAAATTAGACTTTTACCTCGAAATTTCTTTAGCAATTAGTGAAAATTTTATTTTTCTCAAAAACACGATCACAACTTAAAAAAAAATTTCAGCTATTTACTATCTTTTTGTGAAAAAAAAATCAAAAAATTATTATAAACGGCACCTCCCGTCGAACCATTTTTTTTTCGATTTTCTCTTGTTTTTATCAATTTGTATTATTTACTTTTTTTTTTATTTTTAAAAATTTTAGCGCAAAATTTTAAACCATTTAGTACGATGTTAAAGCCTTTTTTAGTATGATAAAATGGCTTTAACGTCGTACTAAATCGTTTAAAATTTTGCGCCTTTGTTTTTTAGAAACTAAATAATTTAAAAACAGGTCGTCGATTTTGATCAAACTTGGCAATTTGAAATCTCTTAAATTATCTATCTGATTTTAAACCCCATAACCAAAATAACGGTACCTACCTATCACACGAATGTTTTAAAAAAAGTTTATGGCAATCTTATATTTCTCGAAAACAACTTCTACGCTTTTGATTAAATTCTTTTTTAAGCTCATATCAGCACAATATCATTGGAACGAATTTAACACTTAGCTATTATCTCTCCATAGAACAATTTTTTTAGTTTTCTTCTATCTCATCATCTGTTCAATATATTTAATTTACTTTTAAATACAAGAGCTGCTAATAACTTTATATAATGTTGCATATCAAATTTTTCAAAACAAAAAAAAAACAAATTTTGGATTTGGAAAAAAATATATTATTATTTTATGAAAATTCGATATTTCGAAAATGGTTAAATGATTTTTTTAATTAATTTTTAACTGAGAATTGATAAATACTAAAAAAATGGTGTACGAATTCTTTTTCTTAAGAAATTTAAAAAAAAAAAACTCTTGCAACGATTTTTAGAATTTTTTGTCATAAAATCAAATTTATTAAATAAATCTGATGGTTAACCAACGCGAGGTGTCAAAACAATTTTAAAAGTTGTTAAATCAATTTATTAATTAGTAATTACATATTTGTACTGTTTTTTTTAACAATTTTTAGTTTAAACTGTAAACTCCTTACATGCATATTTGCAACAGTGTGGAATACTAGTGCCCTATGGAACAAAAGTAAAAATTAATATTTCATTAAATTACTAAAATTAAATATTTCAATTTCACTTCTTTCAATATGATGATTGTTTTTCTTCTTTGGCTTTGAACATAGTACAAACAAAAAATCATCCTTTCAGCTTTTGTCTTATTATTCAATTTACAATTAATTTCTCTTCATCAGGTCACTCTTCATTCCAACATGCAAAAAGTTATCGAATTATCCCAGCGGGTTATTGTCGAAAAGTCCGTTATTGAATCCTGTGAAGAAATCCATAGCAACGGCACCAACATCACAACATCCAATGAATTCTCCAAAGAGAACAATATGCGAAGCATATCAATGTCAACAATCCAAACAACCAAAACTCGAGAAGAATACAACCATTTCATAAGCACAAGTCCTCCTCTATCGCCCCCCCTGCCGCCTCTGCCGTCTGAACGTCCTCCTCCTCCGCAACTATCACCACTTCAATTACAGCCACAGGAGGAGACAACAGAAGATAAACACACAAAAGACTCAAGCAAAACGGATGCAGATAATCAGAATAACAATCAACAGACAATGTCAGGATATCCATCGACAGCAACATCACCAGTGGCTGTAGCTGTCAGGAACCTTACAATACCATCGACACCAACAACGCCAAGCATATTCGATGCAAATAGTAATCCCCAACTGCCACCTCTTGAAGAGGATGTAGGTGATGGCAATGGCAACATTCCGCTGACCACCTCCGGGAGCATTCAAAGCATTCCAATTCAGAAACCAATAAAAGTTCAATCGGAAAAAGATTGCTCCGCTCCGTACAACATCATTAATAATTATTTCTCTGTTGGAGTGGTAAGTCCTTTTTATAGAAATGTTAAAGATTTCTAGAACAATTATATTTCGAATGTGTGTTGATCTCGACTATCGACATCGAGTGTGACTGACTGAGACAGAAGCTCAAGGCGTCTATAACGGAAGCCTCACATATCAAACCGAATCACTTGCTGCGATATGGTGTTATGTTCTATTTCCTTCTCTCGAACGAGAACAACCTCGTATACCTACACCGAAAATAGAGTTTGGAGTATTTTCGGGTCTGGTTATGCTTTTGGCATTTTCGCAGAAATTTAATTTCACGTTCCGATGATCATAGACGAAGTCAATTATGTGTGGTATCTACGTCTCGGTCGGTATATGTTAGGAGTGTTTTAAGGGATTTGGTTCGGTTGCCATTAGTGGTATAGAAATGTCCTCACTGAAGATATCCTTTTTTAATTTGGATACTATATTCCCACGAGAAAACGTATTTCTGATTATAGTGTCGGATTAAGTTATAAAAAACAAGGCTACCACAACCTTTTCAAAACCAAAAGTTCAAACTGAAATTAAGATTTATTTTTTTTTGTTCTTTTGTATGCAACTTGTGCACGGCACTTCTCACAAGGACTACGCAAGGATAGGAAAGAATCAAAGAATGTTTGCTGACACAGTGAATTGAGAATTAGGTTTTTATTATCTCTTGAAATCCTACGGGTGCCATCTAGTTGAAACAAAGGGGCACAAAGAAAGAATTCTGCCTAGAGTGGTGCTCCAAGCCATATCTCTAAGTAAGCATTGCACGCAATACATCCACTTTACGTCTTGCTACCTTTAATAAAAAAATATAAACTATAATCCTTTAACAAAGCATCTTTTGATGTAGATTTCGTGATTTAAACGGATTTCAACAAGGATTTCCTGGTAAAGTGGGATTTTTGTTTTTACATAAAATGTCCCTATTTTTCAACCCATACGTTAAAGTAAAAATTTTTTAAGTATTATAATTGTAATTGTATAAACTAAAGGTAATAGTTATAGTTAGTAGTCACAAGAGCAAGTTCTAGCTATCCAGTCGTGTATTTTTTTAATTTTTAATCTTTTGTTTTACTCAGTTTTTTACTTGCGATATGTATGTAGAAACTATATGGCAAGTTATGAATTCTTAAAAAACTCGACATTTTGATCAAAGTTGACATTACGATGTTAACGAAGTCGTAAAAAGTGGATCGCGCAATTCTGTATGTCCTTTTGGCTGTAGCCTAAACGGGTGGATCGATTTTCTTTAAACTTGGTACCTAGCGTTTTTTGGGCATTCCGCCCACACTTTTTTTTAATTTTTGAAGACCAAAAATAACGGTATCTGCCGTACAATTTTTTTAGCAAAAAATTAAAATCTTATTTTTCTGACAAATGTGCCCACAACTTTAGGAAAAATCAATATAGGAAAAATCCAGTAATTTTTTTTACAAAAAGGCTACCATTCAAAAAAAATTCAAAAATTTCCGAAAAATGCTTATGAATGGTACCTCCCATTTATTATTTTTTCTATTTCTCATAGAACCTTTTTTTTGGTTTTAGACTATCTCATTACCTGTTGAACCGATTTTAATCAATTTTTTTACACAGAAGCTTCTAATAAATTTGAATAATATTACCTTTCAAAATTTTCAAAAAAGTAAATTTTGAATTAACATGCATACTTTAAAACCACAGTGTGATCGCACATAAGAGCAAGTTCGTGCGACCCTATCATGCATTTTATTTACATTTGTCCGAGTTCGACAATTCCTAATTTACTTGTCACAAATTAAGCAAATATTTACAAGTCTTTCCACTTGTCATATCATTGTCACACTTTTCCAAACAAATGCAGGCTTATCACTTTGTGTTACAGAATTTTTTGCAAGTTTTTAGATTTTGCTTATAATATGTGTATTTACTTAAATTCCTACCAAGTTTTATGGTTTGAGTTGTTTTACAGAATTACCTGGACTTGTCGGACAAGTATAGTTGGACAAGTGAATTAAAACTTTTAAACTTATCACGTTGTGTTACAGGCCCCAGGTCATGATCTTCTAGAATTTAATAATTTGTCTACACCGAATTATAATGATTTTTTTTTTAATTTCAAAATATCCCTACTTTGAACCAGGTTTTTGGTCACCCCGTCAATAATTGATTTTCAATTTTTGAATTTAATATTGGTTATAATATATTGGTTTCAGTAGTATATAGAGTTTGTATTATTAAAAAAAAACCTTCATATAAACAATGCCAGGCCCTGGGCAAAAAACAAAAACAAAACCTTCCAATTTAATGACTAGGAATTCTAGTCTTGTTGGATATAGTTAACACTAGATATTCGTCATGAAATCTATGTTAGATGGACTGAACTTAACAAAAATTGCGTATTGACAAGGTCCTCACTAGTCAACTGATGAGTCCAAGTGAGATCGCCGGGACGAAACGCCTAAATTTTTGTGGACTAAAAGCCGTAAAAAGCTATTTTGAATCATAAATAATACCATTTTTTGGGATTAACATATTTTTGCTTTCTTGTACCATTTTTCTAAAAATTAAAAAATAAATATAAAAATATTTTATCTTTACAAGAGCATCCTAAAAAAAATCGCACTTTTACTTATGAAAAATTGCTATGTTCTTGATTTTTAAAAGTGTAAGAGGGCTACACTTTTACAAGTCGGACAGTCTTAAAAAGAGTCGTTTCAGTTGTATTGTGCTTTCCGAATTTTGTATTTATGACCAAAAATAACGGTACTTGCCATAGATATTTTGTAATTACATATTTCTGAAAAATTTTATTTTCCAAAAAATGTTTCAACAAATTTTCCCATAGAGCCATTTTTGTTGCACTTCGTTTTCCTCAAAAATGGTTTAGTTTATTTTATTGTGATCAATTTTTGTATGTAGAGAGTTTTGAAAAGTTGAAAGAGTATTTACCAAAACTTTCGAAAAAATATGTTGGGGATTTTTACAAAAAAAAACTCAATTTAAACTCAATGCTTCAAAAACACTTAGGTCGATTTTTATCAAACTTGGCATCCAGCAGATTCTTAATATTAGTCGTGTTTTTTGCGAAACCTATTCACAGTACAGTATAGATTTTTACATGAGTTACAAATAAAACATCCACACACTGGCGGACTAAGATAGGGGCGGGGAAGCTACGGGGTATTTTGCTACATAAATGTAAAAATACCAGACAAAAGTATCAATTTTGCAAAAAAAATGGGTACTCATAATAATTTTGGTCATAATGTACAAAATTGTATATATTTCAAAAACAATAGCAGCGTCTATAAAGTGATGATGTTACTTATTAGGTTTTTTAAAGAATTTAGATAAAAAGAAAAATATTCAGTTTGGAATTTTTTGTTTAAAACAAATTTTTATTGTAAATAGTTTTTTTTTTTTTTTAATTTATCAAAATTTTGAAAAATTAATTATTATTTTGTTCAAACTACCTTTTCTGAAAAATTTACGTTAATAAATATTTACCTACTAGTTTTGTTTCAATATTCAATGCTCAATTCAATTTTACATAAAGTTCTTAAACCGAGAGGCTTACAATGTATGTTACAATGAATACAAGCGTAGATAAAAAATACTTCCCTCTCTTTTATAGTTGCTACTCACCTTTGTCGAATTCATCTTTTTTCTTATTAAATGTTTATACCTCAGAAATAAGACGAGAGTTATAGTTTTTGTTTTGCTGAAACAGAAGATTTCCCTTTTTTGTTATTCTGGTAAAAGTTCCTAAGCAAAGGATTTTTTGCCATGATCCCCCAGTGCTGCGAAGCAGAGTACTAAATTATATCTACTTATTATTGTAGGTAGATTTTTTCTATTCATTATTTTTTTGCACTCTACCTGTTGGTTGCTTTGCCTAATGCTGATGTGCATTCTTTCTGAACTCGTACGTGTAATTTAACTAATATGATTGATGTTTTTTGTTTTGTCGTAAAAGCTGACGTTTGGCAAAGCAGAAGTAGAATCCTACTGCGGTTGGGTTTGTGACTTTTATTCGAGTATCGAATGGAGTTGTCCACTTTATGAAACTAAAATTGATTTTTAGTTCAAGTTATTTTTTGTTTTGCTTTTCATTTGTAGCAAACTATCATTTATTTGTATTTTTTTTTTTATTATTCTGACAGCTGTTATTTGGTAGTACCAAATGTGAAATATAAAATCTAGGCTACTGCGGACGGGTTTTTTTTTGAAATTTCTTTCTGTACTATATATACGGCTATTATCTAGCAGATTTTAACAAAAAATTATTCTTATGACCAAAAATAACGGTTCCTACCTCCAAGTGTTAAAAAAACCATTAAGGAAAATCTTATTTTTAATTTAAATAAATAATCTAAATAAATAATAACAGTAAGTAAAGTATACCATCTCTCACATTGTTGGGACAAATTTTAACATTAATCCATTATTAACGATATCTCTCACAAAAACATTTTTTTGATTTTCGACTATATGAACAAATATAATTTTATTTAAATTTTCGGAAAACAATTATTTCTTAACTCCACATTAATGACAACTTAAAAATGATCTACCAATTTTTTCTCTAAAACCACAGTGTGATCGTGATAAGAGCAAGTTTGTGCTACCCAGTACTGCAGTTTATTTTTTTTTTTCAGAAACTCAAGACTATAGTACATTAGCATTTTTTAAGATAAGTTTATCATCAGTTACCATAGCTTTGATTCAATTATTAAAATTTTTTGTTGAATAGTATTAAGTTTACTTGATCAGTTTTACTCAGGTGTGTGTCGGTGAAATTTTAAAACAAATTAAAAAAAAAATATTTTAGTTTTTTTTTTGAGTAATTTTTTCTTTTTATAATAAAAAAATAACCATCGTTTTTGTTTTAATATATTTTAAACAATTGCTTTTCAACAGCTTAAATTTAAGATCATACTTGTCATTTATTAGAAAAATATATTTGTGTTAAAAAAGTCTTTGAGGACATTTTTAATTAAAAACTTAGATAATTCGGCTGTTATCTATGTATATATATACAATACAATACAATTTATACATATTGGTTCTTTTTAAAGTAGTGTTAAATACGTTCAGAGCTGATTCTACAAACAAATTCAGATCACTCAAATAAAATAATGTTGATTAAAGAATTCTTATTGAAAGCTTAGCATAAAAATTTCAAAACTATCAATATTGAAGGTTTGAATTAAACATCAACAATACTTGGTTGAGCTACCACCAAGATTCTTATAGGCTGGAGTTATAGCTAATTCACGACTGCCAGGCCGATCATCAGACTCCTTTTAGTGGTGCTTGGTCATTTAAAGTTCAATTTCAATGTATGGTTGCAAAATGTACCCTGCACTAAGCTCTCTTAGATCTGATTGTTTAAATAGTATGTACAAAAAAAAAAAAACACTGGAATAAGATACCGAGACACCGTAAATTAATTTTGAATGAAATTCAAATTGGAAAAGTTGTCAACCTCACCATAACCTCTTTGATGAATAAAGTAAAATGTTAATTCCAAAAAGTATAGCTCTTCCTCTGATTTCTTTAATTAAAAATATTTCTACGAATTAATTTGACTTAGCTCACATATTATAACTTTGTAGTAAATTTCCTAAAACTACTCTCATATTCTCTGTGTTTTTACAATATATGTATGTGTAGTGTATGTAGGTAAGGTACATTTATGTAAGCTTTTACGTGCGTCGTTCAATTTCAACTTGAAAAACCTTTCCTTTTTCTAAATTTATTAAAGTAGGTATGTATGTAATTTCCATGTTTTGTTAACAAATAGATTACTTATATGCAGTATAAGCAATCCTTTAAAAGGGAATTTAAATGAGGCAAATGGAGTTCCCTTAAATTATTTCCTGTATACACGGAAACAGAACAGAACACTGTTTAAGTCTCATATTTCCTGATTTGCATTTTGAAAATAAAACCTTTTACAGCACACACAAACACAATATTAACATGCAACAGACCATAATAAATCTTTCTTTCCTTATGTCCACATAATTATTATAAATCTGAAACATACAATTTTCTAACATATTTATTAAATAATTTCGTTTCCTCCATAAAAGTATTTCTGAAAACTCATTAACTTCACTTTTTCGCATAAAATATAATATGGTTTCTTATTTTAATTGTATCTTAGCTGGAAAAGAAATGCACACTCATCTTTTTTTCGTTCAAGCTAGTCATTTTCATTTTATTATTATTAAAATATGAACTCTTACAAATTAAGGAACTATTATTTAAGGCTTTAAACTAATTATTGTATTTCATCTATGTTAAATAACATGAACTGATTCTTTCCTTACAAAATTAAGATAAGGAATTTGTATAATTGCACAAGTGAACAGAAAACTGACCCTGAATGTTTTGCTTATATATGAACCTACTTACATAATTTTGTAGTATGTAAATGTATAGTACCACAATGAAGGTTTAGGGTTAAAATTGTATCGTATAGTGAAATTCTTATTAATATATTATTACATGAATTTCAAAAATTTGGTTTCTAAGTTTACCCCAAAAGCCAGGAGCAATTTTTGGAAGTGTTAAGTGTATGTGTGGTTAAATCGAATGCAAAAGTCTGGCAAGTTTTTTTTCTCATCCCTTTCTAATTTTTAGAAGTATTATCACTTAAGTTCTACATTCTCAAAACATTGCCCGTGAATTAAGTGTTTTCCGAAGGATCAAATCTAATTTTATCGTTCTTTGTTTTTACTTTATGGCAAGTTATGGGGATTCGTAACAAAAAAAAAACTTGAGATTTTAATAAAACGTGACATTACGATAATGGCGAAGTCGAAAAAAGTGGGTCTCACAATTCTGTCTCTCTGTCTGTTCGGCTGGAACCTAAACGGGTGGTTCGATTTTCTTTAAACTTGGTACCTAGCGTTGTTTAAGCATTCCCCCCACAAATTTTTTTAATTGAACCTGCCTCAAAAACGTGCCCACAACCTTTTTTAAAAAAATTCAGTAGGTGATTTTTTTTTACAAAATTTGTCGGAAAAATAGTTTTAAATGGTAGATACCTCCAAAAGAACCATTTATAATTTTAAAAATATTGTGTACCAAAATTTTCCAAAAAAATTTGTTTTTGAATTTTTAAAAAATTTTCAATTTTTTTTTTTTTGAGAACTTAATAATTCGAAGACAACTTGGTTGATCTTTATCAAACTTATCACCCAACAGGTTTTTGACATTATCTAGCTGATTTTAAATACAATTTTTTTCTTATAACCAAAAATAATGGTATCTCCCATACAATTTCTTAAAAATCGGTATTGAAAATCTGATTTTTCTCAGAAACGTCTCTTATGATTTTGATTAAAATTTTTGTGTGAACTAATATCAAAACGATCTACCATATTATTGGAAAAAAATGTATCTATCGTTTAAAAATGGTATTTCTCATAGAACCATTTTTTGGGTCTTCGAATATATCATTATCTGTTGAACCAATTTTAATGAAATCTTTTACACAAAAGTTCCTAATAAATTTGAATAATATTGCGTATCAAAATTTAAAAAAAATCAAATTTTGGATTAAAAAAAAAATCAAAATAATTTGGATGATGGATGATTTATTTCAAAAGTAATTTTTGAATTTCGCATAAATAAATACAAAAATTGGCGTACCATTTTTTTTTTCTTAAAAATATATTCAAAATTTTATATATAAAAAATTAATTTTTTTACTAAACCGCTCTAACGATTTTTCTCATAAATTAAGATTTGTGTAGAAAATCACTTGGTGTACATTGCGTTGGTGTCAAATCAATTCCAGTGTTTTTTTTTCATCAATTTTTTTCTAATTTTATTGATATTTTTATATTTTTTCAGTTTAAACTGTAAATTCCATGAATATGTGTGAAGTTCAAGACAGCACGGTGCTATATTGTTCATATTTATGTACTCACATTATAATGGGTGATTTTTTAAGAGGTTTAGAACTTAAAAAAAAAAAAAACACAAAAAATTCGAAAAAATGAATGAAATATTTATTTGAATCGATAGTTTGAACCTTGCAATTTAATGTTTAAAGATAATTTCATGCAAATGTTGACCGCGGCTGCGTCTCAGGTAGCCCATCCGCTGAGTCCAATTTTGGCATACTCTTTCACACATATCGGCCGGTATCTCACGAATGAATGCATGGATGTTGGCTTCCAGTGCGTCAATCGAAGCGGGCTTGTCCCTATAGACATTAGCCTTGACATACCCCCACAAAAAATAATCTAATGGTGTCAAATCGCACGATCTAGGCGGCCAATTGACCGGCCCGAAACGTGAAATTAACTGTTCACCAAACTCGCCTCGCAATTGCGCCATTGTTTCGCGTGCTGTGTGGCATGTGGCACCGTCTTGTTGAAACCACATATCATGCAAGTCAAGAACTTCCATTTCGGGCAAAAAAAAGTTTGTTATCATCGCTCGGTAGCGTTCACCATTGACAGTAACGCCGCGATTCGCATCATCTTTGAAGAAATATGGCCCAATAATGCCGCCGGCCCATAAACCGCACCAAACAGTGGCTTTTTCGGGATGCATTGGTAGCTGTTGCAATGCTTCTGGCTGATCTTCACTCCAAATGCGGCAATTTTGCTTATTTACGTACCCATTCAACCAAAAATGATCCGACCATAAAATGGAAGCAGCGCGCGATGAACATTTCGAACCGAGCACGAATTTTGATAGTAAAATTCAATAATTTGCAAGCGTTGTTCATTTGGAAGACGATCCATGGTTAAATTGCAAACCAAACTGAAGCTGTTTGACAGTGACACAAGGTACTAAACACACGTCAGCTGTCAAAACCAGTGTTGCCAAAACCAAACCAGCTTAAAAATCACCCGTTACTTCTTAAACTAGGCTATATTTTTGGCAGGTGGCATAAAATATAGGCTTCAATAATTAATAAATTTCTTTTATCAGAAGAAAAGATTTTTAAATTATTAAGACTTTAAAACCACAGTGTGATCGCACATAAGAGCAATTTCGTGTTTTAACCAAAAAATAACGTCACTTGCCGTACAATTTTTCTTAGCAATTAATGAAAATTTTATTTTTCAACTTAACAACTTAAAAAAAAATAATTAGTTTTGATTTTCGATTTTCTAAAATATTGGTTCAACTGATTTTGATACATTTTTGTTTGTGGAGTAATATTTTACAAAGTATTAAAAGTTTTGTATCCAAATTTAAAAAAAATTATTGCTTCATTTTTGTTTTGAAAACTAAATAATTTGAAAAGGAACGACTTGGTGGATTTTTATTAAGCATCTAGATGATTTAAAAAAATATATGTTTATAGCCATAAATAACGGTACATAATATACAAATGTTAAAAACCGTTAAGGAAAATTCTATTTTTCTCGAAACGACTCCTACGATTTTGATTAAATTTTTGTTTGTGAACTAATATTTATTAACACGATTTACCGTATTATAGGAAAAATTTTGCATTAATCCGTTTTTGACGGTATATCTCATAGATTTAGATTTTTAATTTTTGACTAACGCAATGTCGGATTTTAATGAATTTTTTTAAAAAAGATTTTGTAATATTTTGAAATGATATCAAATATCAAAATTTATAAAATACTAAAAAATGATGTACCAATTTTTTTTAAATATTTACAAAATTTTATATAAAAAAAATCATTAAAAAAATAAAACCGCTCCAACGATTTTCTCATAAATAAAGATTTAGAGAAGAAATCAAATGGTATACATTTCGTTGGTATCAAAATAACTTCAGGAGTTGTTTAGTTAATTTATTCCTAATTACATGTATTAATATTTTAACATTTTGTTCAATTGAAACTGTAACAAACAAAACGTTGCTATATTATTCAAATTTGTATTCTTATAATATACATAAAATACTTCCTTAAACTTAACTATATTTTTGGTAGTTGTCATAAAATATAGGCTTTCATAACTAATTTATTTCTTTTAAATTATATGAATGGAAGATCTCGCCATAGGACGACATACATACCAGCGAAACGTAGGGTAAACGAAAATGAATTATTTTTTTATTAATTGCATCCATTTTAAAGGTCATTTAAGCCCAAACAACTACCAAATAAAATTTAATTAATTCAGAATTCTGTATCAAACAATTTATTTCAAATAAAATAAATTATTTGCGTAATGTAACCCCTCTTGGTTCTTATTTAAATTCAATGTCCTTCTCTTCTTTTAATACCATTAAAAACCAGCTTTTAATATAGAAATCTAATAGGATGCTCTGGTTGGTATTTATGACTAATTCTATAAAAAAAACTGAATAATCTACTTCTTGTCACCATGGAATATAAGGATTTATTCAGTAAAACTTCACTCTCAATTATCAATTTGAACTGAATGAATTTGTGGATAGCCGCGTATCAACATCATATAATCCTTTGTTTTGTTGTCGTCCATCTTGCATTTCCTATAAATCTTACTTATCCAATTAAATCCTCAATCGAGATAATTCTTGTTTTATTCTAACATTTTATCTCTAAAGTGCCAATTACTGCAAAAGAAATTAAGAAGAATTAACTTTCGCTTCAGGATTGTTAATTGAAGTTGAAGTTTATGGGTTGTTTAAGAAGAAAATCATACTGTTGTTCTTTAGTAAAATGAACTATATAGTTTTAAATAAAATTCAGTTTATTGTTGGATTAAGGAAGTTTTTTTTAATGTTAAATTAAATATTAAGTTTAGATAATTTCAACAAAAAATGCACTTAAAACGATATTGATAAATGAAACCTACAGTTCATAAACTACAAATTTTTCTGAAAATTTTTAATTTTAACTACAATAGTGCAAAATATCAAGCAGCTTGATATTAAGGTATTAGTATGATAGGTATTACGTAACATATTTTTAGTTTAAAAGCAATTTTTTTTTTAATTATTTTAATTTTGAAAATTTTTAAGCTAGTCACATAATAAACTCCAACTGAACACTCCTTAAAATGTGGCAGTTCATGCAAATACTAAACATCTTTATTATTTGTAAATGTCAAAATGGCATATAGAGTTAGTAAGCTTTCAGAAAAATTGACTGAGCCGTTTTCGAAATATTTAATTTGAAAAAAGTCAATTGTTTTGAGAATATACATTTTTATATACATTTATTATATTTATATATATTTTTTTTTTAATTCGACCAAAGTTTTCTCAGCATTGATCACATCTCTGTTCAAATCGTTTATAACACACTTAAAAAATTCTCAACCATTCGTACATGCGTGTTTTTAGTTGGCATAAATAGAAGGGACCTACAGTTTTCTGCTGAGTTCAAACCGCTTAGATGGTGGCCCCGGCGCAGTGGAAGTAGTGCTTGACTGCTAACTTAGATGTGTGGATTCGATCCTCAGTCTAGGCAGCATTCTTTTCTATATTCCCTCAACTGAACGCCACCCCTGGGATTTAATGAGAAAAATCAAAACCTAATTTCTCAATCCACTGTGCCAACAAAAATCTATCCTATCCTTCTATTCCTTCCATTGCCTAATTTATAAGACCCTAGGTCTTACTGGCATAATATATGTATGTGTTTGTTTGTTGGTAGATTAGAGCTACTTTTTAAGACATGACTCATAGGGCCAGTTTAATATAATTCTGAGTTAAACAAAGGTTCATTAATCCTTAGTTAGCTCAAGCGGTGTTTTAGTGTAGGATTAATTTAATACTATGCGGCTCTATGGAAAGGGCGGTTTCTACCAGCGTCGCCCTCTCTATTTCGAATGTTTTTGGGCACACATATTTGTTCAGAGTTACCTCATCAAATTCGATCTAATTAGGTACAATAGAAAACTAGGGTTTTAACTCCGAAAGTGGCATAATTTCGCACTGAAACACTGAAAAGTATTTTTCACCTACTTGTAAGAGAGAGTAACCTTTAAAAACATTAATCATTCTTATTCACTGAAATAGCGAAACCCTTTAATCGTGTATTCCTTAATTATCTAAGAACATAGGGGAACAATGTTCAATGTTTCATAGTGAAGAATTTTGTATTCAAATTATAAATCCCAGATATTTAAAAAGAATTTTTGCTTCTCCATATGAATTGAGTTATGTATTATTAAAGTCGTATTAAGATATATATATTCTTTTGTTTTTTTTTTAACTCCCAATATTTCAATTCTCCTTTTTTTTATCTGTTTAGAGTAATCACATCATTATAGACTGGAATTCTTTTTAAATTCAAAATCCTTTGCAAAATAAGCTCCTTTAGACATTTTACTCAATGCCATGGCTAGTCTTTGTCCAACCGTTTTTTGTTCCATTCTTTTTTTTCTTTTCTTTATTTTCTTTCTATTTTTTTTTGTCAGTTTTGTTTTTATTCAGATATTTATCGATATGCATTTTTCAAGAATCGACAAATCTCCTTCCGATATCCACCATTTCTTTTGATCTCCAAGAAAATCATTTTCATTTTAGAGCCATAAATCATTCTGTTTCCTCGCCTCTTACTACCTGCAGCAGCGCTTGTTCGTGAAATTCTATAAGAGAGCAAAGAAAATGTGAAAATGAAACTCTTTGAACATTCAAGAAAATAATGAAAATCCATTCAATTGAGAATCTGCTGCCAACTCGTTAAACTTTCTTTTCTAAGAAAAATTATTTCGTACATAGGAAAACCTCCCCATCCAATTTTTTTAAGTGACTGTCCAATTTCCCGTTAAGACTTAAACGATTTTTTTTATCAAACAAATCGATAAAAAATAAAGCACAATCCTCACTGTTAACGACTCGAATACCTCAAGAGCTTAAATTTATTGAATTATATTGAATTATTCATATCCATCATGGCGTTGAAAAAGAGAATTTATCACAAAGAACAAAATATCACTAGTAATTCGAATCCTGACTGTAAAGCGAACGAAAAAAACTCGAAAGCAATTTCAAGAAAATCTTCTCATTAAACTTTCACCAAAAGAAAATTTCTTTGCCAAGAAATAAATAAATCCTTAAAGCATCAAATACTTGAGAAATAATATTTTCTTGGACTTTAGATGTAATGAGTTTGGATTTTGACGGAGCAAGCGACGGCGGAGGTTTTCGGTTAAGGATTTTGAACTTTTCGTGTTTTACTCTTTTGTTAAATTACTTATTTTGTTGATCCGGGTGGGTTTTGCTGATTTGGTATTTACCACAGGATTTGGTTTGCTTAATTTTTAAGCAGCGTAACAACAAAATTTAATTTCCTGTTTAAATGAAATGTATATAAAAAAAAACTCTGGTTCCAACCACTGCACTTTTCAGTGGCTTGCTCTAATTTTCTTAATTTATTTATTTTGTGAGAGGAAGCATTTAAGGAAGAAATAAAAAAAATCCAATCCAAAGAAATTAGAAAGATTTTTCACAGTAAAAAGCTAGATTTTGTATATTTGCAATTTTCGCAGAAACTTAAATCGCATAAAACCATCTAATTATTAAGAATTCAAATAAAAATTAAAAATTTAAAAATAGTACTGTGAACTAAAAAAAACTTTTTTTTCTTAAAATGTTTAGGTAGTTTTAAAATGAAAAAGAAACACTATGCATGTATGTATGTATTATTTAAAATGCGTTGATGTAAAAAATAAATAACTTTAAAAGGTTACGGAAAATGATTTATTAAAATACATTCCTAGGTTGAAAAGATATGGAGGGTGGCAGGCGAATTTGTTTTAAATTGGAACGCAACTGGAATTAATTGAATCATGGCCGATTTTATAAAAGGCTTATAAATATTTAAAGGTAGTTTTTTTTTTTTATTTTCTAAGTGCTTTTAAATTTAATATACTTTAAACACCTTTTTAAAATAAAAGATCACTTTTAATTTTTTTTTTTAATTTTAAAAGCATATTTTAATTGCCATCAAAATAAGTAGTAGAACGACAATTATAATTTAGAAGGAGCAAGACTTTAGATAAAATCGAGTTAGGTGATTATTTATGAAATTGACCATCAGTGGTGGTGTAAAAGTTTAAAGTTTTATGTTAAAATAAATAAAATGCATAACTGGGTCACACGCACTGACTCTTATACACAATCACACTGTTGTTTTAAAGTTTTAATATTTTAAAAACTACTCATCTGATTATAGGTATGGGAGCCTAACATTTTTAAGAACAAGAAATTGGTACGCCATTTTTTAGTATTTATTAATACAAAATTATACAATTAATTTTGAAAAAAATTATCCGCCCATTTTCGAAATATCAAATTTTCAAAAAAAAAAAGGATTTTTTTTATTCCAATTTTTTTTTTTTTTAATTCTGATATGTGATATTATCAAAACTTATTAGAAGCTCTTGTTTAAAAACTTACATTAAAATCAACAGATAAACCAAAACCAAAAAATGGTTCTATGGGAGATACCGTTAACAATGGATTAATAAAAAAAGTGTTCCAATAAAAATTTTAATCAAAACCTTAGGGGTCGTTTAGGAGAAAAATGAGATTTTCCTAACCGGGTTTTAAACCTTTTTATGGTTTGTACCGTTATTTTTGGTTTTTTCAATAATTTTTTTATTCAAACTATCAGATAACATTAAAAAACTGTTCGTATCAAATTTAATAAAAATCGACCAAGTCCTTTTCGAATTAATATTATTATTTTTTTTTAATAAAAAAAAAAAAAATTTTAAAAGCTTACAATATTTTTAAAACTTTTTGAAAAATTCTCTACCGTTTTTGAGAAAATCGAAAATTAAAACAAAATGGTTCTATCGGAGGTTCACATTATTCACTCGATCAGTCCAGATTGAAACTTAAATCCGGATATAAATTAATTTTGTTTTTATTAATTTACATTCGAATTTAATTTTAAATGGATTAATCGAGTGAATAAAATGGCGGTTAAAAACAGTCAACAGTTTTTGTCAATTTTTTTTTCAACATTTTTAATTTTAAATTTGTTTTAATTTAAACAAATTGTTTTAAAACAAAATGCAATCATTTTTAAAGGTCACGAGAAAAAATTCTCGGAAAACATTTCTGGCTTCAAAAGCATATTCATGACATGACCCATCTTACCATCTCGTTCGTCCCTTATTTTAAATAAACATTTACAGCTCTGAAAATCATCCTAAAGTATCATAAATATGTATGTATGTGTAACATTAACATATCGTAGTATGGGTCTATCTCCACCAAACGTTTATTCACGATAAATAAAGGGTTTTCCAATAAGAGGTTTCATTTTGATATTAAAAAAATGAGTATTTTTAAAGAGAAATCAATGGATGTTTATTTCATTGTAAAGAGGAAGGTATGCCATTAACAATAGAAAACGATATCAGCCAAATGGCCGCCACGGCTACAGCACCATATCCTTTTCATGAAATTTTCTATAACCAATTCGCACATTTGCGGCTGTATGTCCTCAATAACTTCACGAATTCTATCTTTAAGGTATTGAATTTATTGTGGAGCATTGGCAAATACCTTATCTTTCACGTGGCCCAAAAGAAAAAAGTCTAGTCTAAATAGCAGGGTATTAAAAATAAAACCTCTTATTGGAAAACCCTTTACATTTGTCAAGCTCAGTGTTGCCTTGTGTTTAAAAATAAGTTGAACTTTAGAACGAAATTTTATTCAAAATGTTTTATTATTTTATTTAAAAAAAAATTAAATTCCAGTAGTTTTTGCGCTTTAAAGATTTATTCCAATTTGGTTTGATGGAATTATGAAGAATTAACAAAATATAAAAAGAATTTTTTATGATTTTTAATATTCCAGTTAATAAACCCAAAGTAATTACAATAATTCTACTTTATACGATTATTTGATTCTGAAAGGTTTTCAATAATAAATTTAATCTGAACGATTATATTTGGATTTATTTTGATTACCAAAATATAAATTTATATTTCATTACCATTTTCAGATTGCATTATGAGCATAAACATTAAGATTTTTATACCATGACATATTATATTTATACTGTCGTAAATTTTATATGAGAAAAAAAAAAAACGAACCCACGCATCGCCACCATTCTGATAGAGTTTCTCTTTAAATGTCATTAAAATTTGTGCTTGTGTTTCCACAGTGTTAAAATGTATAAATATTTGCATGCAACATAAAATTCATTGAAATCCTTTTTTTTTTTTTTTTCTTTGTTTTTGTCTCTTCAGGATGCTGCAATTTGCGTAAAATTTCACTTGGAGCGTGAGAAGAATCCGCATAAATTTAACAGCCGCATGAAGAACAAACTGTGGTACTTTGAGTACGCGACTTCGGAGACATTTGCGGCCTCATGCAAGAATCTTCATGAAAATATTGAAATTGTGGTAAGTACTGGAACGTGTCCAACATTAAAAATTTTCCGTAAATATATATGGCTAGCCGTTGGTGGTTTGTTGCTTTTTTGAGGATAGAGAGGACGACAAAAAGAGAGGACATAATGGAATCCTTAATTTATTCCATTTGTTTGTTATTTTTAGTTTTATTTTTTTGTATTGTTGTTTGGCCTTCATTTATTTTATTTTGAACTTCATATATGGCGATATTTGTTGGTTCAATTTTATAGAGACAAATTTCTCAACAACACAAAATCCCATCAGGTCAAGGAATGCTCTTGAAACTGGTGAACTTAATATATTATTTTTTTTTATTTGTGTTTGGGAGTTGTGTACTACTACTAGCATGACTCATTCGTAATGGTAGGAAATGAATTATTTGTTTAATGGATACTCCTCTTCAGGAAGAGATATTGAGACACTTAAATGAGGCAGAGCAAATGTGTTACGTGACAACGTTGTTATGAAAAATATTAACTGTGAATCTTTGTCTATTCATTTGCCCCCAGGATACGCATTTTCAATATCCTATACTAACATAAACGAAGAGTAACAATTTTGTTTCCACTTAAGTGGCGCACGGTACTGGAGTAGCATTTTAAGTAGATGCTTATTGATGATGGGAAAGGTTTAAATATCATCATGGCAATCAATTTGGATTCTTTTAAGAACTAAGGAACTGCCTTAAAGCCTATACCCAACTTGGCAACACATCAATGAAATACAGCAGAGGCAAAGAGTAGTCTTTTGTTATTGTCGCTGTACAACTACACTTTTATTTTCCTATTGAAAAAGTTAAGACAAGCCAATAGCTTAGGATCAAACACAAGCAAAGACTGAAAATAACTAATCCGAGCAGCAGTCTGTTCATTTTGTAAATAGCCACGATAAGGAAGTTTATTTTACGCCTCCCTGTCTTAATGTCTGGAGGGTGCGACTACCACTTATAGCAACAATTTTAAGAGCATGAAAATTGGAGAAGTATGTATATCAATTTAAAAAAATTGTCAATTTAAAAAAATTGTCAATTTAAGACCAAATCCATTCCCAAGCAGGGGCTTCCCAAGCAAGACCTAAGTTCTGATTCAAACAAATGATCTGGCAGGGTTTTCACAACCAAAAAGAGATAAACCTTTGATTCTAAGAGATTTCTCCGTTTGCCAATTTGCACTATTTTGTTCTATACTATCTCTTGAGTAGCCAGTTTAATTAAAGCATACAACTATTCTTACAAGCCGCCGCCGTTTTTTGTTAATTTTTTTATAATGTCAGATCTAATTCAGATTTTAAAAAAATTATCTCTATGTTTTAAATTTTTGTATCTAAACACTTTATAAAGTACTAGCAAAACCCCCGCCCGCTTCGCAGGGCGTTAAAAAAATAGTTTTTTTTATTTATTTTGCAGCGAATATGTTGAAATTTTTTATAATTTTTGTTTGTCCTAAACCTTCTACCCTTATTCCTCTTTAATTAAAAACAAAAATTAAGAAAATCGGTCAACCGGTTTGGTTGGTTAGCGAACGTACACAAAACCAAACTTTAATTTATATATATACATATGTATGTAGATTTTCAAGTTAAATGTCAAAACTTTAAAAAATGACACGTTCTAAAACCAAGCGTATAAAGGGGGATTTTTCCCCTGGAGGGATGACAGAAAATGTGAATGGAAGATGTTAAAAGCGGTTCATGTGTGGTTAAAACGATTTTCTTTTAAACGACATAAATTCTAGGCTAGATAAACTTTCTCTAGAAAAAAAAGTAGATAACGATAGATACATATGTAGCTTCATTCGATTTTATTCGAAAACCTTCTCTGAGCTAATCCGTAATTACAGCGCAACGGAGGAACCAACCACCTGCAAATTTTTGGACTGTCATCGTTCGCGTATACACGAGTCTTTAAATCGTTTGTTTAAAATTTTTTATTTAAACGCAAACATTTGTTCATTTGACATTTATAAATGTCGAAAAGTAGTGTGCAAAAACTATCACTGTTTTAGGCGTGTTTATTTGAAGTTTATTGAGAAAATAAAATCTGTCAAAGATTAGTTGCATTTAAACTAAACAAACACACCTTTATAACATTCAGTGCATAATGAAACGTCAGAACAAAAGCCGAGCATCAGGAGTACAATATCTATTTCACTTCCACTTAAGAAGAAAAAATGAAACAACACTATTGCATTTTGAAAGGTTATCTGTCAAAGTTAGTCTACTTTTAAATTTTTTGATGGTGGATTTATTAAATCTAAACGAGATTAACTTTCGATGAAAATGAAGCAAATGGATTTTTTGGTTTATTTTAAATTTAACTTGACAATGCGACTTTTCATTTCGATAATCTCGGCCTACGTCTCAAGCATTGAGTTAAGGTATATAGCAATTGCTATCAAAACAATTGAAATGTCAAACAAAAAGGAGTGTTTGGTGTAAACGCCCTACGAGTTTTTGTAAACATTTTTGCAAAAATCATGTTTTAAGTTTGGTGTGAAAAGCTTATAAATACTACGTATTCATTAGGATTTAATTTTCTTTTATTTGGTTTTTACTTTTGTTGGTTTCCATTACGTATTTTACTTATTCACTTATAATTGCACTTACGATAAGCCCTTTAAGGTTTCAAAGTGGTGGGAAATCTCACTTAAAAAAAAAAAATTAAATTCCATTTAATTTGAAACCGCTGTAACACTTAATGAAATAATCACATCAATGTCATCATTGAATGATGTGTTTTTGAACCATACACTATATTTTTTATTTTAAATTCCAGACTATCCAACGCTTTTTCTTTTCTTTTTACCATCATTCAATTTGATTTCTACTTAAAATCCTTTTCATAGTTCATTCCAGTTTCATTGTATAGTTCGTCAACTCTTTATTTTTTTTAAAGCTAAAGACATTCAAATTCTTTTTTAAGCATTATAAAGTATCATCTTCAGCTGAGAGGGATAAAGGAAAAAAAGGAAAACATTTTAGACGATAAAAATAATTTAAAAAAAAAAAAAAAACCTTTTAGTATCAGATCCTTTTTTTTCTATACTTCTAAATATTTCCCCATCTCGTTTATCTTTCACAGTGTGATGGTGTTTCACTGGACCTAGCAAATGGACCACATTTACAAGGCGTTGCCCTCCTTAACATTCCCTATACACATGGTGGTTCGAATTTATGGGGTGAACATTTGTCTCAGAAACGTATCAGAAAAGGCGGACCGTTTCGGAAGGGTAAGAAATTGAAATCATCTGATAAGGAGCTATCAGCGACAAGTTTCAATTCTGTTGACTTATCGGTTGCCATTCAAGGTACGTGCAATACTTAAATTTTTGTTCTTCTTTTAACATACCAGATACACACCACTCAAACCCTCTTCTGTGTCTATCCCCATCTCCAAACACTAATTGAGTAGTTAGTAATCCGTGCGCGTTTCACTATTTTTATTGCTTCTTCCATTTAGAAGTTATTTCAAAATTGTTGGTACTTGAATACAAGCACTTTTCGCGGCATTTCCTTATACATATATATTTGCTTTTATTTTTTTTTAGGAAGGCGCCAGCTGTTGTGATTTGCCATGTCCTTCAAACATGATTTTCACACGTTTTCAAAATAAAACCTCTCTCTGCCTCCTGATGACTGGTCTCTAAAAGCTTCTTGATTCATTTTTTTTTAATTCATAGTGGAAATTTTATGGCTGCTAACGATTGTATATAATTTTCATTCCTGAATATCCTGAGTCCTTAATTTAACTATCCATGCAAAAGCCTAAACATCTTTCTTTTCGGCCTCCTTCAACGCACATCCATTTATTATTTTAAAGCTTAATCTTCTGGTTGGTTTGTCATTGACAGATTTTGGTGATCGTCTCATAGAAGTCATTGGTTTGGAAAACTGTCTGCATATGGGGCAAGTGCGCACTGGTTTGAGAGCGTCCGGTCGTCGGTTAGCCCAATGTTGTGAGGTAACAATAAAAACCCGAAAAACTTTTCCAATGCAAATTGATGGTGAACCCTGGATGCAAGCTCCCTGCACAGTGAGTATTTTATTTTTATTTTAAACTTTGTCTGTTATTGTTTTTTTTTTTTTTTTTTTAATTCATGCCATTTCGAATGTATTTTGGTCTCTACAGAAGTTTATTTTTGATGGTCAGTCTTTAATCTATTGGGTTTATTTTTTGTGAGGAAAGAATGAACATTAAAAACTTTCGGAAAATTATGTGTTTTCTGGTTGTTGAAAGCCTTGCCAAGAGTGCAATTTGAGTATATATGAGGGACACATTTTAAATACCATGATTAAGCATAAAGTTTTTCAATTGTGTGATTTAACTTTTAAAAAAGAAAATAGATTAGTATTACATATGTAGCCAAGCGTGTTTCTTTAAGAGGGGAGTTGATGTTATATGTTAAATTTAAATGTTAGATTTACGCGTATCTTCATCTGCCAATATCAAGAAAAGTAGAGCGGGGTAAATTCATGTAAAAAAAACTAATGTGTAAAAGAGAACCTTTTCGAATAATAACTTTTTGAATTACTTTTTTACTAATAAAAAAAATGATTTTGAGTAATGGAAATCTTTATTTGGACATTTACAATTTTGTCTGTTAAGGTTTTGTATACTGCAGCTGTCTAGTTCACAAATATCAAATACGCAAAAATCCGATAGGGTGATAAATTTTGCGCCACCTTATACATTTCTGCATTATGGCACTTGTATTTATGGATATCTCTGCATTTTGGTTTTCTCTCTATATTCAATAAATGTAAATTTTATATCTTATATCCGTTTTTTGTAGAAGACGCATGAAGATCAAATGTAAATTAAAACATTAAAAATTTCTAGAGTGTGTTTTTTCTATTTATGAAGGCTGATGAAAACATCTAATTTATTTCTTTACAAATTTGGCAAAAAGTTATTAATCAATCATTTTATAAAGTGTTTGTTTGATAAATTATAAAGATTGTCCAGCTATAAGTTAAATATACAATTACGAGTGTAGGCCATCTAGTAGTTTCTTTTTAAATCATAGGTTATTCTGACACTGACAGCTGTTTTCCGCTCGAAATCTTGACAGAAAGTTAGCGTCATGCCAATCTTTTGCGCACAAAATTCGCAAATCGTGTTATCATATCAGCCGTCTTGGCGATGTCAATTGGCCGCCTCGGGGCTGCGATTTGACCAATTTGGACTTTTTTTTTTATGAGGAACCGTCAAGGACCGATGTCATGGCAAGAATCCGGAAACGATTTAAGTACTTAAGGCTCCAAGCAATTCATGAGCTACAGCCCGAAACCATCAAAAAGGTCTTGGAAAATTGTAGTGACTGCGAAGCCAGCCGAGGCAGCCATTTGAACGACGTTATGTTGCTTTTACTATAAAAGCCATAATACATGGACAAAATTCAATTTTGTTAATTTTATTGCATTTTTCAAAAGAAACTTGTATTTGGCCCACTCTTTATTTTATAAAATTTTATTCATACAAAATGGAGTTTGACAATGCTAATTTAAGTTTTAAAAAGAATATTATCTAAGGGTCACACCCTTCTCCTCAACACATCCATTGCAATCGGACTGTTAGATTTTTGACAACACGAACTTCTTATAATATATAATTTAAAAATCAATATGTTCACTCGGGCGTATGCGTACTATTTTTTTTACAGGAAATCTTAATTGACTCATTAATTTAGAACTTTAAAAAAGCGCAGTATTGATTTTGAAAATTTTTAGTTGCAAAATCTTTGTTTAAATATATATGTATGTATATATTATTGAAATTCCGAATATCGTTCTGAAAGAGGATCGTAACTATTTGTATTTTTAAATTACAATAACGATTTTTATGAACAGGACTACGCAAATCCTTTCTCCCGTTAAGGCACTAGTTCGTTGAATACATACACATATATATGTATATAAGCGCTTTTTTACTCTTTTTTTCGATTAAACCCTCGAAATTTTTTTCAGCACGAAACCAATCCTTATCCTCTATGTTTAAACAAGTTTTATTTAAATTTTTAAATAGGTATATATTTATTCATCAACTTATAACAGGCGTTACTGATCCACCAGATTTATTAAGTTGTAATAGTTTTAATTACGGAGGGGAAAACTAAGAAAATTGTAATTTAGAATTGTTTTATTTATTCCAACACTGTTCTAATTATGGCATGCATGAGCTGTTTACCGGCCAGTGCAAGCTTTGGAATTTAAACACAAACCTCTTTGATTTTAATATAAGTAGAACATCTTAACTATTATAAACATTTTGTGAAAGTTCCCCAGCGTCTTAAAGCATCTCATAGTAGCCCTCTACGTCTCAAAGATTTTTTTTAGTAACCGGAGAACAATATATCAAAACATGAGCCCTGATGAAATGAGGTAAATGAGCACCTTTTTTGAGGATTGAATCAAAATGAATGTCTCATTGAGGGAACCGTATAAGAATGGCATTTTTTCATTTGATTGCCATGAATCTCGATCTAATCCAAACGTCGTATACATATATTACTTTTGATTTGCAACAAACTATGCCCTTACCTAAACTAACAACATCAAAGGCATTTTACTTGAGGCAGATGTGGTTCTATAATTTGGGAATACATGTCATTACTTCGGATGTTGCATTGTTTTATATGATGACATGGACAGAAGACATAGCAGATAGAGGAAGCACTGAGGTGATGAGCGCACTTTTCACATTTTTTCAGCAGCGTGAATTTACTAAAACAAGAAGACACTTAATAACGTGGAAAGATACTTGCCCTGGGCAAAACATTAATATTTTTTTAATATGTCTTTATCAAGTACTTATTTTACTTGAGTATTTCGCAGTGATCGACCACAATTTTCCAGAAGTCTGGATAGCGACCGGAATTTCGGAAGGATAGAAAAGGACTTACGGAAGCATTGAATTATCTGTACTGCTGAACAATATAGGCAGATAATAAGAAGTGTCAGCAAAAAAACACTATTATGATAAACATGGAGGATCATTTTCGATCACTATCTAATCTTCAAGACAAACTAAATGTCAGGAACACAACTAAAAACATTTTAAATGAAAAAATAAGCTTTTGTGACAACGTTAAATGGATAAGAATGAACAAATATGGGTCCTATTCTTATAAAGAATGCTTCAATGAAGAATCTCCATTTGCAGAAGTATTAATATCAAAAACGATTCCCGATAAAACCCTAGATTTTTTTCCTCGGGAAAAGACTGAAAAAATTCAAAATTTAAAGGAGCAAATGCAGTTTATTCCCCAGGAGCATTTCCGGTTTTATAAAAAAAAAACATTTCAGATTCTGCCAAGGAATCTAAAATATTTAAATTTTTAGCTTAATTCTTTCATCCGGTTAAATTAAAAACTTTCCATTTCCCGTGAATTGTATTTTTGACACATAAGACATGTTTTATAGAATTCTGTTATGAAATGTTACACATTAAGGCAAATTTTCATTTTTTGTAAAATTGTAGTAACGTTAGACTAGACATACTGCGGCATATTTCCCTATTATATGCTGCCGACTCCACCCCAAATTGTTTTTTTTTTTTTTTATACAAATTCTAAATGACAATTCAAAAAGATTTCTTTTTCAGTTGGTTTCAGACTTCTAACTGAAATCGATGGTGATGATAGATGTTTTTAATTTAAATAATTTTTCATGCAATTCCTAAGAAATTTACAGTTTTACTGCTCATAATTTATGGTTCTTCCTTAATGTGTTAATAAATTGACTATACTTTTGTTACAAATGTTACAAATGTTATAAAATTGTAACAATCTTATTTTCAAATCACTCGATCGATGAAATCGATTAAGATTTAAAAAAATCATGATTATAAATAAATGCTAATCGAAAAATCCTTGCAATTTCCTTAGGTTAATACTTAGTGCAGAGGTATTAATTATATGTACATATATGTACGTGTCGTTGTAAAATTAAAGAATTATTTTGAAAAAAGGTTGTTGTCACGTTTTTAAGAATAATGAGATTTTTATTATTTGCTAAAAAAAATTTTACGGCAGGTACTGTTATTTTTGGTCCTAAAAAATGAAAAAAAAAAGTGTGGGGGAATGTCTTCGAAAAACGCTAGGCACCAAGTTTAAAGAAAATCGACCCACCCGTTTTGGCTGCAGCTGGAAGGATAGACAGAAGGAACCGCGAGACCCACTTTTTTCGACTTCACTATCATCAAATGTGAACTTTGATAAAAATCTCGAATTCGATTTTTTACAAATCTATAACTTGCCATATAGCACCCATACATCGCATGTAAAAAAGTCATGTGTTCATTTAGATGTTAATGCATGAAGCGGTTTTAAGAAATTTGTGTGATATTATATTATTAAAATATATACATATAAGTTTTCTTAATAATACAAATTCTATATTCTACTGAAATAGATCAACCAATTAGATGACTTAGCACTATTTAATTGGACTTTTTGAATTATTGATTTAAAATAGCTTTTAACGGCCTTAAGGTGCCTGATATAGCTTTCATTGAATCTTATCATTGAATATTTTAATTTAATGTTTTGAAGGACTTTAAAAGCAAAATTATTAATTATTTTGATGCCAATATAAAGCCGATGGCTTTTTTATTAATATTTACCAAAACAAAAAATCCTTTTGGACTATAAAGAAATTAAAATTTTCAATGATCGTTTTCAATAAAGCTATAACTGGTATCTTAGTCGACAAAATATTTAAACATTGGCACTTGTTTATAATTTAACAAGATAAGCCAGCTAAGGGTTATAAATAATTATTGTTCAAAAAAAATTATTAGCTACCTACCAAATATTTTACAAAAATTTTAAAATCAAAAAACAAAGAAAGTTTAGAATTTATAATACATAAATATAATCCTGTGATTGAAACTGTAATTAATCTACTCATTTATTTGTTTTAAAACACATTAAACTTATATTTCAGAGACTCGAAGGAAAAAACATACTTCTTTGAAATGGGTAAACTTTCTGAATAAACTGGTAGTATATAGTCGTATAGGCTGACGTGACTTTCATACAAAGTTAAACATGTGCAAGTTAGGTATCAAAATTCAAAAGACAAACTTTTCAAGAGTTTTGTAAAACTTTTTTAAGACTAAGAGTCGAATGAAAGTAATGACTAATAAGCTTTTATTTTTGTTTGTTTTAGAAAATAAAATAAAAGATTTTGTGTTGATGGCAGCATACACATAAGTCAGCTCTATATAGTAGAAGTCATTATACAATTAAATTTCTCTCGAGGATATTATATCCTTCTTGTTTCAACAATTCATTTGATTATATACATACATACTATTCAAATACATTTGCCACACAAGTATTTATATGTATGCAATAAATGTACACATGTATGTTGTGTTCGTAATTATCCTAGATATATTTCTTCCAAAGGATTATATTATACACACATCGCTTAACACTTCATCTATCATATAACGAGGTCTCATCAATTAATTTGAAAGTCCTTTACATCAGTACATTTCTATACCAACTCCATCCTTGAGTAATGACATTTACCAGGTGTGCTTAAAGGGGTGGAATTTAGTGCTAATTAGAGATGAACTTAAAGTGATATACTCGTACATGGGATATGTTAATGATTAATTTATAAGTGCGCTACTTAACTACACGGCTTCGCAAAACATACTTGTGAGTTATAAATATTGTGAGGTTAGGAAGTTATTTTTGATTAAATATGGAAAATTGTTTATTTTTTCGTACCTACGTTTAGAAACACAAAGCGGATTATGAATTTTGTAGATACCTATGTATTTTATATTCATAAGAACGAAGGTTAAGTAGTATATGTTTATTTAGAGGTAGGTTAGGTACCTACTTAATATTTATACTTATGGATTGATAACGCATGATTCTTGTCAAATCAAACTGTCATGATATTTTCGTTGAATATTGTTTGACATCTCATCATACAATGACTTTAGCCTAGCATTGGAGTGTTTACAATTTTTGTAGGTGTATAACGAAAACCAACGTTCTCCGAGAAATGTGTTTCGTATCCTTGGAGCAACGGTCCACATAATCGGTCTGAAGAAGGAACAATCTGGCATCGAAAAATTTGGTATAAGATAATAATGCACATTTAGCGCGCGTATAGTGAAGAAAATATAAACCCAATGGCTCTATAGCCAATTCGTTGGCGTTCGCAACAGTTTGGCTTGTAGTAGGTATCTCGTATGCAACAGCTTGACGTATTTTACATTAGGGTCTTAATTTAAAAGCATACAAAATTCAACTTGTAAAAGAATTGCAGCTTTAGCGATTCTTCCGAACGTTTCAGTCTTTGGGCTCTTGCTTGAAGCTTGTTTAAAGAAAGTTCACTATTTGTGTTTATTTATTTATTTCATCAATCTGAGATTTGCATTCTCTTTTAGATTACATAATAATAAAACAATAATAAATTTTTCGCCTTATTTTTTACATCAAAGTTTTCGAAAACGTCAACTTGATCATCAAACACTACTCATTTTTTGACGCAGACATTCATTCAATTTTCTTGCAAACGCACTTTCCCTCTGGATTTTCAATATTTTTGTCGTCAATTCGATATTTGTACTGCATATTTGCAACGCAAATGATGTTATCGAAGATATGACTTCAGCAAATTTAGTTATCGAAAATAATGCTTTTTCATAAAAATTTCGTTTTGAGTTTTCAGATTACAGTGAATTTTTGCAGTTTGCGTTTAAGAATATCTTGCATTTGCATTTTATATGTTTTAAAAAATGGTTTATTTCTGCACTAACGGATAAAATCAAAAGCAAAATTTCAAGGTGTGAAGCGCAGAACAAAAAGTTCCAAGGGCTAACATTACAACATTACTTCTAAACTTTTTCCTGTCTACAAAGATAAGTCGACTAAAATTCAGAAATTGAAAGAAGTCAAACATAAATCGCGTCATTAGTCAAATACCACACGAACGCTTAGTCGAGAATTGGAACTTCAAAATGAGCCGCATGATAATACGTTCAACATTTAAAAGAAATAATATTTAAAAACTAATTGTAATGAATGGTTCTTTTGTATAATAACATAAAGTTTATACATATACGATAAAATGAATTTGTTTCTTTTTTATTTAAAAAAATGAAAAATAAAAAAATACCTCTATGAATCACCCATTACTTGGTAATTTGTTAAAATAAATCATTCGTTCCCAACTTAAATTCGGAATAATTAATTTATTGAATGTAGCCAAAATGATACTTCTTCATAAGCAAACTAAAATTTATTTAATAAGCGGAAGATGTGCATGTGCTTTATACAAAAAACTTCGAAACACAGTTTTCTAAATTCTAACGATCATTTTTAGCTTGATTTTGATATAAGCGGCCCAGTTTTTTAGTGATGTGATATTTAATCTTAATTTTGTAGGTCATAGTCTCATAGATATTCAGACATAATTGACTACGTTTGAATAAGTTCAGCAACGAATGTGAGCCACTCTCTTAACAGCTGGTTAACTTTAATCAATATTTATTCCAAAAAAAAAAATTACAAACATTTATCACAGGCTGAACTTAGGGTTTTATTGTTAACCAAAATCGAAACCATACAAAATTAAGCGGTTTTCCCATCTCATGGGGACTCGCATATTTTTGCATACGTTTTTTTTTTAGTAAATATTTCATACATATTTATATCTTTTTTCTCTCTTATATAAATTTTCAGATAACTGTCACCCACAAGAACCAAGTTCCAATGTTAATGGCACCTCGTTCCGAAAAGGGCCGAGGATTTTTCAACTTATTTTGCAGCTGACTTCCTACTATTAGTAGAAGTAGTAGCGGCTCTGTTATTAGTAATAATAATTTTAATAACTGTAATCAATCCACCGTCCAAATTACGGAATAGCTTCACAAGAATATGCATATGTAAAAATATACATAATTATACCTATTTAACAAAAAAGAACACTATTTATTTACAACATTTTTTGTACATAATAAATATAAATTAAATTTTAATTTATTTTTAAATATTATAAAACAGAAATTATATTTGAACAAAACCAAAGAACTCAAGAATGTAAATATAGCTTTAAATGTTTTGCAAAATGAATTATATAAATATTTACTTAAAATTTTATATAAATTTAATTTTTTAATTTTTGAAAAAGACCAACTTTTTTCATATATAACGAAAATTTTATTAAACGATTTTAAAATTTAAGTATTTACCAAAAATATAAATTACTTTTATATAGTAATCTTGTTATACTCATATTTCTTATATATATATATACCTACCTATATATGTATTGTATATGTATTATGTATTAAACATTTATAAAATAAACTTAATTTTAAATAAATCATATATTTATTAAAAATAAATAAACAAAAAATAATTATTGTAAAATTTAATATTGTAAAACAATTGAAAAATATCAAATGGTGAAGCTTTAAATATATTATTAATTCGTTAAGAAAAAAAAATCAAAAACATACAAATTATGCATCTGTATTTGAATTTTAATAAACAAAATCCCTTTATTTATTCATTTAAAATTGTAAATAATATGAGATGAGTATGCATTTAAAAATTAAGTTAGATAAGAAATTTAAATAAATTACTATTTTTCGAAAAAATGATAAATGGTAGATATTATATGAATTTGCCAAATTAAGAACAAAATATTATTTCATAAATGATTTTGGTTGTTTTATTTATTTTATATAATTTTTTTTCAATTATTTTCTATTTGTATTGCTCAACAATACTTTTATAAAAACAAACATGTCAAGCCAAGAACACGAAAGATCAGAAAAGTACAGAATTCTGTGTTTCATGAGTAAAAACCTTTCCCGAAACTGTTCTACATTCTGCCACTTTGCGTTCCATAAAGTTATCCAGAACACTTTAGAAAAAAAATTCTCTGTACCTACTTTTAAGGTAGAGGAAGTGAATTTTTTAGAAAATTAAAGCCTAGATTTTCATTTAAAACGGGTGAATTGATATAAAATTGAAATAGAGGTTTTAATGTTTTTTTTAGAGAAAATTGAATTAGTTTTGGGTTATTCTTATGCTCATATATGCTTTTTAATGACTATAATAATTATCATGTTATAATTTCCATTACGGTGCTTCTAAACAGTACGAACAATATTGCATTTAAAAATATGTATTATAAATATATTTTTTTTAAACAAAAAAAAAAAAGAAGGCTAAATATTTAAATGATGACTCAAAAGACATAAAATAACTCCATCTTGTACTAAAAATAACTTTTAATCAGTCTAGAAAAAAACGACACGAAACAAAAGTATGAGTTTAAACTCCATCTTTGCAAAGCCTGTAACTCCACTGACAGATCCCGACATTCGACATAGAGAATGCTTAGAAAACCTCTTAACTCCAAGATTAAAAAGAAAAATAGCTTTGTGAGATATTTATGTCTTTCCTGTTAAGTTTGTTTGAGTTATGAGGCCTTATTTTGAATGTCAGCTTCATTTCGCATCAGCATTAATTTTATAAAAGCAGCCATGCGCAAATACTTCACCTTTATAAATTTCATAATATACGTGTGTGTGTGTGTCACGAAAAGAGACAAATTTTAACGTGTAAAACTCTACATAAGTGGCTTTATTCTTATACATTTCAGAACATGATGCTAAATCTTACACATAAAAAAAAAAAAAGTGAATAAAAACATGCCTATTTACCTATATCTGTTTTGTTTATAAGAGTAATAATGTTTAAGCGGCCCCGCCGCTGGTTCAGCACTCTTCGCCGGTGGACATACTTTGGGCAACCCAGAGTTTTTTCTAAGTCGCTCGAAGCGAAGTCGCACACCAACTTTTAGTGGTGCGAAACTGTTATAAATTGGCACTTCTCTAGCCTCACACTGCACAAATTCATGAAAAAGTTCTGAATAGTTAAGCGAGTTGTATTTTACTAACTGGTGCCCCCAGACATTTTAAAATCGAAAAATTCGTATAGGAATGTTGAAATATACGTAAAAATCTAAGAATTATATCTATGTATATCGATTTCTAGATTTTTCTGAATGTTCCACATTTTAAAATCAATAGCGCAAAATTTTAAACGATTTAGTACGATTTTAAAGCATTTTTACTATGATAAAATGGCTTTAACATCGTACTAAATCGTTTAAAATTTTGCGCTAATTATGTGAAAATATTTAGACAAGAAGCTTAGAACTCCAAATAACATCCAAGGATCTAAGTAAAGCACTGAGTATTTTTGGCTTCCTGATAAACACAATACACATTTAAATATCTTCATCAACAAACTATGTGCTTCTCAAATTCGTGTTTCAAATAAAAACTTAATAATAGCTTTTCACTATTTACATCAAAAATATCTAAATAAGCTAAAAACGACTTTAAAAATATTCAATTCGAGTGAAACCCCATATAAAGATCAAAGATAGTTTCCCATTTTGACTTCAGCCTTACTCTGATATTTTTTCGTCTGAAAGTTTTTATTCTACTATCCATCGGAGCAAAACGATTATTCCAAAATCAAATGAAACGCGTAAAAATTAAGATCGAAATTAAATCAATGATCTTGGTAATTTCAAAAAATAAATATTGGAACCACTTTGCACTCCAAGCAAAGAAGATTTTAAAAAATTTATTTAAAAAAAAATTTATTCATGTTAATTGAAATTTCTGATCGAATCTATCTTCTTTTCTTTCATCGCAGCCATTATTTTTTTTTTCTTTTTCTCTATCTAAATGGTTCGTTTTTACTTTTAGTTCTTCTATCGTTAATTTTATTTGAAACATTTTCTAAAAATTTGTAAATATTTTTTTTTAAACATGTACATAGAATTTAAATCATAAGGCGTATATTTTAGTGTGATAGAGAAACTATACACATTTTACCGAGTATCTTGAATGTGTAACGCTGATGTTTTGTATTTACATATTTATGAGTAAATATCGGAGCTTCGGCCAATATAAAAATTCAAGGTACTAGGAATCATGTAGGTACACTTAGTTCTTTTCTTACTAAAACAAACGACTAGTTTATACTAAGAACTAAATATTCTTTTTTAGTTTTATAATCTTATAAATTAAAAAAAAATAAGCAAAAATCTCTTTGCTTCAACAAAACACCACAGTAGAAGTTAACACTAACTAATAATGTCATTGAAAAAATTAAATATTATTTACTAAATTATAAAATAAAATTGTATATAGTCTTATTTTTGTTAAAAATTGACTGCAGTAAAATGCATTTTGTATATAAAAATAATTATAACAGAAGATATCGAGACCTATAATCACAATTTTATAGTAACCGACTAAATACAAATTTATCGGGATTTTTTCTGTGCATTATTAACTTTTTGTTGCTACGATAAAATAGCGGTTAGAACTCGATTTACATAATAAACATAGCCTAGCACAAATAAACTTTGGAAAAGCTTTTAATGTTTAACAATTGAAATGTATTATCATTATTCAATATTGTATAGTATTTTATTATTATTCGAAAATCTTATTAGTCTCTTTAAGTTTTTGGAAATGAGATTTTGAACTTGCCGTCCGTAGTAGCATTTTTATTAATTTCTCCGGATATCAATTTAGGAAAAAATGTTTTTTTTTTTAATAAATATTTTAATTCTACATTATTATGTGCTTAACTGATTTTAAACTTTTCAAGAGACGTAAGTCTCTTCGAGCAACTTATACCACCAATCCGCGCTCAAAAATTTACCAACTCTCTCAAATTGTCAAATGATATAAATTATTTTACTTTACATTGAGTAAAAAAAACAGGACTCGATCAAAGACGCTCTAAGTTCGCGATGTGAAAACTATTGTCCATTTTGTCGTTCGTGTAAATCCAGCATTATGAACTTTTCGATTGATCTGTAACAGTTTATCTTCGAAAAGCAAAAAATGTTTCTGTACTTGATTTCATAATCAATGGCAAGATCATTAACACGTATAGAAAGTTCTTCCGTATAACCAATAAAAAAAATCATTACTTAAAAATCGTTTAGTAATGAAGTAACCCGAAAACATTTTATTTTAAATAAATTAAAAATTTGACGGTGTTGGAAATTTTCTGATCGCGATTTTATACTCCACCAGAACTACAACCTAAACTACTTGAAAAGTTAATGCACCTTTTCTTTACAAATGGGTTAGAACCCTAAGATTTTGGCATTATTTTATAATCTTCTTTTTACCAAATTCATGGAAGTAAAACCAAAAGAATGTAAATTAATAGAGTTTAACATTTTTAAAGCATTTTCATTTTTATTATTATCGAACTTAAAAATATAGTGAACTTAAGTGCTTTATATTAAGTCGTCCGATTTTGTATATTTAGAATGCTTTGCTTAAATTTATATAGTATACATAGTAAAAAACTAAAGCATGTACATATTTATATAGGTATATAATATACATATATAATTAAGAATTAATAAATATTTTACTGAATTTCCAATTTACACAAACAACTTAATAAATAATTTCCAGATTTTAAAAAAAGAAACAATATTTAGTATATTTAATTAAAATAAATATTTGAATAATAATGTTTAATTGGAATTATTTTAAATATATTGTAAACTATGTAAATTAGTAAGTAATTTAATTTAGAATAGAACTGGAGAATTAGTGGTGTATTTATGTATTATTTATTAATGTATGGTATGTATTATCATGGCTTTATCTGTGCATCTATGGTATTTTACAATTACATAAGAAATTAGGTTAAAATATGTCATTAATATTGAACAGCTTTAATATTATGTTGTCGAATATTATAAAAAAAAATAATAATTTCAAAAAATCCGTTTAATTAGACGAAATAAATATGAATAAGAACAAAATATTATTAATGTTTTTTTTCCTAAAATAATTAGTAAACTATCGGAAATTTATGTTCAACTTCTAGAAAAAACGGTTAAGTGAATTTGTACTTGACCTTTAGGGCACATAAATGGTTGTGTGATCAAAATATTTGCTCTCGATATATTGTCTGCAGGTTTTTGCTTATTTCTAGTATCTTACTTTGACACCTGTCTCTAGAATTCATCATAATGTATATCGATACACACAGAGAAGCTCTGGAACTTCTCTAAAAAGTGTGAAACCTCCTTAACAAATCCATTAAAGTCAAATTAATTAAGTGTGAAATTAGAAAAGCTTGTCTACCAAAAAAGATTTGGCTTGAACTTAAACTCTACATTTAAATTAACTATGAACTATTACTATAAATTCATCTTTCATCATACGTATACATATATGTCAAAAATATTTCTGCAGCTAAACCAAAATTATTTCTTCAAATTTAATGGAACTCTTTGTTAACTTGATATGTATTAACATTGACTAAGCATAAAGGATTCAACTCAGAATTAACGATGACCTTAGTGCGAGGTCATAGTGGGTCTAAGTTGATAATGCTGAATAAATATCTAAATATCTAAATACCTAATTACATACTTATGAAATTTTCCGAAAACGAATATTTTGAACTCTTGAACTTCTAAAGCGGAACGACATCCACTTCTTTCGGATTTACAATTTCTGTAGAAACTAAGTTTTTTTCCTTTCAGCTATGTTTTTCATTTTTTTTTGGTTTCTTGATTTCACAGATCTCAAAGTAATAATGCAAGACTTGAAAAAAAATGTATACATAAGTGAGGAAGGACAAAATTAGTTTTACAGATTACCAAATTAAAAGGGGAAGAGCACACACACACAGAAGGGCCCAGAAGTTTTTAAAAGTTTAATGATTAGAGACCTTTAGACCTTTTAACGATCTTGGTGTACTGGCCTTTCTTAGTATTATCATCCGGTAGGAAAAACAAACAAAACTATAATTAAGGCCAGTGTTACAAACGTGGATTAATTGATGTGTGGTTGGCTATTAATTAATTTCTCAATAAATTTTTTTGAATTCTGGATAAATTCTAAGGGTGACTGTGCGTGCATGTTTTTAATTTTGTCCCGTCTGCATAGATGGTGAGTGGAGAAGATACAATCACGAACTGTACGGGCTGTACAGCAAGACTGACCTGGTCAAACGAGTCAAGGTCTAACGACTTAGATGGCTGGGTCATGTATAGCGAATATACCACAACGGTCCGACCCGTAAAGTCTTCGAATCCAATCCCAAGGGACGGCGCAGTAGAGGAAGACCGCGAATTAGGTGGCGCACTCAGGTGGGAGAGGACCTCAACCAACTTGGCGTGCGAAACTGGAGACAGCTAGGTAGGGAGCTAGTAGCCCTGGTCCATCCCAGGTAAGAATCGGAAATAGTCGACCCAATTAAAATAAGAACTACCTATAGCTCGATTACAACAATGAACTCGATTATATCAAAGTTACGCGCTAGACCCCAGTTAAGTCGCCGAAATCGGTGGGTTAAAATCTGGATACAAGGATGAACTACCTTAAAACAACTTGTTTTTTAATAAGGAAATGGAAAAAGGTTAATTCTTTATTATTTGAGAACATTACAAAAATCACGGAATTAACTAACCTTTATCTTTTAGTGAAACATATCACGCGTTTAAGTATAATTATAACTCTGAAACAACTCGCTTTATCATCCTTTTCATAAAACTCGACTTAAATTTTAAAACGTGTGAGATTTATTTTTTGTATCTTATATTTTCAAATTCAAAATATAAAGGCAACCCATTTCTGAATATCATGGTTCATGTGTGTAGTATTTTGCTTAAAATTCTATCCCGACCTTGGAAGACTCCCTTAAAATTTCACTCACCAAATTTTAAAAGAAATAACTTCCATCATAAGAATAATAGAAGACCAACAAGTTTGGCAAAACATTTGCCGTTTATTTCTTAGGATTTAAAAACCCTTATTCCCAAAAGACAATTTCTGTTTTAATTGAACTAACAACAGGTATGTACCCATATTGTTATTTAAATTATTCAAAATCCATTCAATTCATCCCTTTGAAGTTCGGCATTCATGTGCAAATTATCTGCCTTGCTAACCTACCAAACAAAGAATAAGATAAATACTTTTCCCTTTCGGCAAAACTGCGATGGGCTTTTTACCTAGAATTTGCATTACCTTTGCAAAAGAAATCGAAAAATAAACCAGTTTCCTGGGAAGGAACAAATGAATTTCATGACAAGAGGCGTCAAATTCTGTATTCTAATATTGAACAAAAAATGATACTTTATTGCTGCGTACAGCTGCTTCAAATATTGGAAGAATTACAAAGATGACCTTAATCCTACTTAGGTACAGGTATAACCGTACTTGCTTTTGAGCTAATCCTCGTTAAGAACTTGCACAATAACATCTTTATATTCGCTCTTTAAATTTTGTAACTCAGCTGTTCCCCGATGCATCTGGTCTCGGATGAAACTCCGCTGGACCTTGACTTGCTCTACGTCATTGCGGTACATTGTATTTTGTTGCAAGAGTTCCTGAGAGAAGCGTAAAATAAAACGTAAGGAATTTCTGGTGTATTCATTACGGACTTACCTCCAGTTTTGCATTTTGGAAATCAACTTGCTTCTTAAGGTAATTGCATTGCGCGTCGAGCTTTTGCACACGAATGGGTAAAGTTTGCTCGTCTACCGTTTTCCCAGTTGGTCGCCTAAAGATGATTATCATATACAGATTTTCACAGAACCAACCAAAATCCCGCTTACCATTTAGCATCTTTACGATTCTTGAAGTTTTCCTTCAGTATCTCCAGAGTTGCAATGTTCACCCCGATGTTACAAGTCGTCCAACTCTTCTCCATAGAAGTCATAACATCTTGGAACAGATTCGTTTTAAAATTAGTCAGAAGAATCTCTTTATTGAAGGCGACATTATCAGCCTTGAGAATGTTGACGATGTCCTCTAAATGGTCCAAGCTGCAAAAAGCAACAGGACAAAAGAAATTGTTAGCGGGAATGTGTCAATCAACAGTTAGCTAAGTAGTTCAGTTATATATAATACAGCAATTGATTTTATTCGTTTACAGTTGTTTAGTGCCACATTTACAGGCCGGGGATTGTGCAATATGAATTGAAATATAAGAACATTTTGCACAAACCACAACCCTAAAATATTAAGCACTGTATTGTAGTTCTTTTAACAAAAAAACACAAAGTTCGCAATAAATCTATTTTAACCTCAAATTCTCGACGAGTTCCTTGTAAAGCTGCGAGTACGCTTCCTTTGCTTTGTTCGCTATTTCAAGTTTTTTGTCAAATTGTTGTTCTTCGGCGCTGGCAGTTTCCATTATTACGACTTTGCCAATTAGTAACTTGGTAAAAAGTTTAAACAAATTTAAGTAGTAACGGTCGATAAGTTAATTTAAATTTTTACAAACAAAAGAAATTCAACAAAGAAGTTTATAACTGTGCGCAGAATCTACTATCGGCACCAACCAACGAATTGAACGCGACGAATGGAAGTTGAGAAATGAAGAAAACGTCTGCGCGAAATTTCGAATGAAGCAAAAAGGATTGCGAAAAATGCTTGCGGATTGAGGAATGAATTGGAATTGGATATTTTTAGTGAATGCATTCAGTTATAAAATATTCGAAGTGGCGGGTTTAAGTATTTGATAAAGTTGAGTTCACAAAAACAAATAATTAGAAATTCGTTTCAACCAAAGATTCGATTCTTTTCAGAAAAAGAATCGAAAATTTCAAAAAGAATTTACACATTACGCGTGTTTTTTGCAAGCCCGGGGTTAATTGGACGAAAAAAACGACTTCGGGGCTTAATGATAAACTTGGCAGCACCGGGTAATGTGCATTGACATTTCGAAGTCAACGAATATTAATTTCAGTGAATATTTAAATTATATATTAAAAATACTTGTGCGCTCTTTTTCAATAAACAAACAAAATAAATTACACTATAATAACAGTAAGTTTTATTTAATTAAGCTGTCAAGCACCGCTCACACAATCACAAAAAAAACACAATCCTTTCAACAATGGAAAAAATTCGATTCCTTTTGGACAAAAATTGGATGTTTTTGGAAAAAAATCGATTTTTTTGTTGAAAGAAATTCGACATGAAGTCAAATCAACCGTGTAAAACGTTCCGTGTCACACATTACACATTAACGGTTAATTAACCGAGAGTCGCTCGGCTCCCACTCTTTTTTTTTATATAAATGAAGTCGTTTTTTTAATGTTAACTACGAATATCGTGGCGTATAGCTGGAGGTGAAAATGAATTAGTTTAAGTTATTATAAAATGAAAAAGGAGCGTAAAGAAAAGTGAATTAGGAGTTTTTCAAATTAAAAACAACAAACACTATAACAATCAAACAAATAGAAATTTTAGAACATTTGCTGTGGAAACATATGTATAATATAATAGCCGCGTTTTATTATCTACGGTCCGGGTTATCTTTTAATATACGTAATACAAAAACAACATTGGATCAAGGTTTCTTTCGGGGTTTCAGAAATTAGTTTTTACTCTGGCCGGTAGATGGATTTTAAAGCAATTTGGATGGATTGTTTTCATTTGGATCCGGTATTGTTTTAATATATCGGGGTGAACCACATGGATTATTGGCGATAATAAAACGCGGCTAATAGCTGTGTTTTGTTTTCCCCCCAAATTGGATTTGCTTATAAAAATACATGCATTACAAAAACAACACAAAAGACCTTAGTAATGTTAAGGAAAAAGACAAAATAATAATTACAAATACACAAGGAAAAAATAGCGGTATTTAATAATTTTGTCATATAGAGATCCTGATCTGAATTGGATCATATTAAGGGTATTATTCACGCAACGTCGGAAACTTTACGACTTCTTAAAATTGTAAAATCTCTGACCCACGTTTTATGAACCACCCTTAATTTAACATCTTGCATACATTTTGTGACAAACCAATGACCAACTGATGCAACCACTAATCCCATAATACCATTGAAGAAAAGTTTACCATTTTTACCATTTCCATTTAATATGTTAACGACACAAATTCTTGTGGGAAAGTTTACGATTTGTCGGAAAAGATTTCCCATAAAAATTTTGACAGTTCGTTTACGACATCGTAAACTTTCCGACGTCTACCACGTTTACAATGGTTTTCCGACGTTGCATGAATGCCCTAAGGGTCAGTTTGTTCACAGTGGGTTAAATCTTCACCATCACTTTAACAGGCCCTAATTAAATAACACTATATTTAATAAAAATCCGGTGATAAGCGATTTCCATGATTAATAACTCAAATTTTGGATACCTTAATTAAAAATTAGTAAGCATGCACATTTGAGGGCTTACCAGAGTTGCAGTACAATCCTTGATTAAAGATGATTAACTTTGAACATAACTGGCCCTTAGTCCATTAAAGCGAAGGACTATATAAGGGCGAACGAACTTAAAGTTGCCTAGAGTTGGTGCCAACTCTATTGCCTGATTCGCGGCGCGATCTGCTGCGCGTCTGTTAAAAAAAAAATATTGTACCTTACTTAGTCCCCTTTCACACGAGGAAACTGAGTTTCCAACAACTTTAAGTTTTTAGGTAAGAAGGGGACCAAGTAAGGGGATTTAACGGTCTCCGATTCCTTGTATATAAACTAGAAATATATATACAAAGTCCTATTGGTGGAAATTAGAAGAAAACTAAAAAATCTCCAGCAACTTGTTACTCGTGTGAAAGGGGACTAATTTAGATACAACATTTTGTTTTTTGAACGCACTCCTCTTCTAGAGACGGAACAAAAGCGAATTGGTACAGCAAACAGAAGCCGCACAGAAAACCTAATCTACTACATTTCCAATCTTTTTCATCATCTTCCACCGCCATTTGCAATTCATTAGTTTTATGTGCTTGTACTGGGTGTTGACCGCGCCAACTTATTTCTTTTACTGAAAATTTTCAAGAACTGCTTGTAAATTAAGTGCAAAAACCTTAAAAACTATTTTCATAAACTCTAATCAAGTACACAAATAGTGTTTAATCTCCAATATCAAAACAAGGTAAGTGAATCCTCCCCAAAAAAATAACTACAAAAAATGTATTTGGAAAAATTGCCCTCGTCTGGTGCGAAAAATATGGCGGTATCGAATCGAGAAAACCATAGAAAAAAATCATTATTCTTTATTTTCACAAGTGCTCCCGCTTTGGAAGTGATGTTTTAAACTTAGAACTTAGCTACTGGCCAGCCCATGCATCCATTGATGACCTAAATTGTGTTTTTTTTTTTTTGCGAACGGTTCTGTGTAATTCATCTACATAAATCACCTTTGACCGGACATACCGCACCGGCGCGGCGTTTGAAACCACACAACAACAAAAGTGGCATGATTTACATAAAACATGAGGCAGAGGCTCCTCCGGCATTTTTCGATCTCGTCACGAAAAAAAGAAGCTATTTCTATTTTTTTATTGATTTTTCTGTAACTATTTTTGATGTGTCCCCCTCGGGACGAAAATAATGTTATTTTCAATCTTTGAGCTTGCGGCGTCCTTGCTTCTTCTCTTTCTTGCCCCCGACTCGGTTCACCGCATCTATGAGTTGAGTGGTCTGACTGGTGATGAATTTGGAATTTGTTATTTGCCGATTATAGCATTTCGAGTTCTCTGAACAGTTCAAGGTTACAATTGACCGAACAATAAAGGTGCTGCTTGATACTTACGTGAATGGCTTGAATGGGTATGACCAGAGGTGGTAGGAGACAAGCCTATCCCGCGCTTGAAAAGATGTTGATGGCACACAAATTGCTACAATTTGTTGTTTGCATTGAACTCAATTGTTTGATGCATTTTTGTAAGGCATTTAAGCATTTCAATTGAGTTTGAATAATGCGGGAATCTGCTGGTCTAAGTATAGAATTTGTTGTATCGATAAGCTGATGAGTGATGACAATACTTTAGTGTTACTTGTCATGCGTTCAATAAAGTTTTCGTTATGCTTTGTTGTATTTCTTACTACTACCAAAGCAAGGGGGAAAACAATTTTTGAAACAAATAATGATCGTGGTCGTTTAATGATAATATAAACATCGTTTATGTGTATATTTTGTATCAAGTTTTGCAAAAGGGTGACTGGGGATAATAACCTCCGATTTATTGACAAAATTCTAATTCCAGTTTAACAAAAAGGATAAGATTGTTAAGTTTTATTACCTATTTCCATATTTGATTTAAAAGCTCGTTTCAGCTATGATTTAGGTGACAGTTTAGACAAACAAGAAACTTAAGTAAATTTGGACCCTTACATTTTTGAGTTTAAACTCAAGATAGTTTTAGCTCTACATTACCATTTAATGGAAAGTTTAACTACACTTTGGAAATTAGAATTTAACCTGGGTTCAGTTGGAAATATGGAACATTTGTTCTAAAAATAAAAAATGGTTTGTCTAATCAAATTTAAACAATAGGAGATAATCAGTCACCCTTATAACTGTTGTTTTTTTTTTGTCATTTAAGTTCTCATTATGTCTGTTTGTTAATTGCAACTTTTTCTTCTAAAATTATCAAGATATGTCTGCCTGGTAAAGTGAAATTTAGAAATAATAACTGGCATACAAATATATCCTAATTTAGCTGCTTAAAGGTCTCAAAGATTAAAATTAAAAATTTCAATTATGAGATTCAATTTTAAATTTATTTCCATTAAAAAAATATATAACCCTTATCTATGGGCCGTGATAACTCTGGTAGGTTGATGGCATATATTTTGCGCAAATAAAAATTGTATGTGAACAAAATTTGGAGTGGTATAAATTTTGTTTTATTTAATCGTTTACCAGAAGCTTTATTAGAAATACAGTAATGTCTTGCTAATGCGAGCCACCTTTAATGCGAAACTTAATTTTTTTTTAGCATTGTGTACTTTACAATCCGAACTACTCGATTTGGGTACGATGCATTGGTTTTTCACAGTCAGTTTTGATTGTTGCTTGTCTTCTCAGGGCTATTTCTATAAATCTATGTAGGGGTATGTTATAAATGTTTGCTTCGCGGCAAGTGATGAATTGTGTATTTACGGTTTAAGTAGCTTTTATTACATTATTTTTATTTTGTTGTTTAAAAATGGCCAGTACGAGGACGAATAAAACTTTAACGTTGAAATATAGATTTTTAAAATACCTAACGCTTTTCTTATTCTCGTTTTGTAATCATTAGTACCTACGAATAATTTGATACCTGAATACATCCTTGCAATAATTCATTCGGATAAGCGAGACAAAAATTAATTAATAATATTTTACATTTTTAATTTAAACAAAATTACCTATTCGAAGTTGACGCATAACTTTTTCTAAACTCTAAGGTACATACATCACATGAAATGTACATATGTGAGGTAATTTTGTAATATAGGCCCCCAGATGATTGTGTTTTGGGAATTCCCAAATATGACAAAAGTGGCGAATAATTTTCAAAAATATTGTATCATAAAAAAGTAGGGTATGGAAATGCTTAGACGTGAGCTGCTCGCTCATGAGTTATTAGTTGTTAGCATGTTTGTTTTTGCACACACTTATGAGTGATCGATTCATAAAAGTTCATGCCATGAGAACTCCCTCGTTAACAAAACTGCTGGCTTCCTGCAACGAGTTTTGACGTATTTTCAGATTATAAAATAAATCACCAAACAAAAAACTGACTTAACTATATTTGAATGAAACGCTTCATCGAACCTCCTCTTAAAATGAGTATTTTGTCGTTTGAGTTAAAACAAATAACTGACGAAGGCAACGTTAAATTAAATTGCTAAAAGTGGATGAATAAATGGTTTTATAAAGCAAAACAATGTATGGTACAGCTTTTCGCAACATTTTGGAAAACAGCACTCACTCACTGAACAGCAATCAGTACAGGGTGGGTCAAATACAAGTTGCTTTTTAAGAATGCAATAAAATGAACAAAACTAAATTTTTTCCATGTATTATAGCTTTATTAGTAAGAACAAACATTCTCATTAATTATGCTGCCTCGGCTGGCTTCGCAGTAGCGCATTCTATCACTCCAATTTTTCAAAACCTTGTTGATGGTTTCGGGCTGTAGCTCACGGATTGCTTGGACGATATTGGCCTTAAGTGCTTGAATCGTTTCCGGATTGTTGCCATAACTTCGGTCCTTCACGGTTCCCCACAAAAAAAGGGGTGAAACCGTAGCTCCGAGGCAGCCAATTGACATCGCCAAGACGGCTGATAATACGATTTGGGAATTTGGTGCGAAAAAAATCGATTGTGGCATGGGCTGTGTGGTATGGCGCGCCATCCTGTATGAACCAGACGTCGTCCAAATAATTTCAGTAAAAAAAAAAAAGTCGTTTAACATGGCTCTGTAACGCCCACCGTTGAACGAAACGTTGTTCCCAGCCTAATTTTCAAAGAAAAATGGTCTAATAAAGCCACCACTCCACATGCCATATTCTCGTCTGTGCGCACCGTACGACGACGGGGACCATGAGTGTTGTCCACTAGAATACCAGTCTCACGAACTTTTTGCACAAACTTGCGTACAGCAGACGCGGTGGGTGCTTCATTTCGAATAAAACTTCTTTTAAAAAACTCCACTGTTTGGGCTACACAGCACTCACTTCGGAAATAAGTTTTCAATATTTCCAAACGTTGTTCAAGCATAAAGCGGATCATTTTGTTCCGCGGAGGTATGATACTGAATTTCTGTCAAAACTTCGAGCGGGAAACAGCTGTCAGTGTCAAAATAACCTATGATTTAAAAAGAAACCACTAGATGGCCCACCCGTTAAAGTTACCTATAACAAAAGGTACTTTTTATCATTAACATCCTTATTAATTTTTTCGACGCGAAAACTTTCAAATAAATACTATGATCCCAACGATGGTGATAAAACGTGTTGGTGGTGTTTATTGTAATTAATCTTTTTGTATTTTTGTGGTAAATAAAAAGATAAAATTTTTAGATAGAATTTTCATTTTAAATGTGACTCAATTATTATTTTAAGAATTAAAAAAAATGGGCTTGTGGAAATTAATTATTTTCTCCAAGAAGATAAAAATAAGCATTTCCCATGTTTGCATTTAAGTGCAAATTTTGAAAGATAAAATACATTTTTTCCTCTAATAAAATTTACAAAAACTGTCACAGTATATTTGAACATTCTGTATGTACATACATTGTACATATGTAAATATTTTCGTCATGTTATAAAGTTGGCAAAACAAACACTTTTAAATTATTGTTTTTATAATTGTTAATTTCAATTTATCTTATTTTTTTGATTAAAAATGAAAATTGACATATGTCTGGTGTTTTTTCTTCAATTTATGGTTTGACGAGAATCGCTAGGTGTGGCAACTGCGACGAGATCTCCTCAGGTTCTCGTTTCGTTTCGGAATCGGATACCGACGAAATTAAACCACGTGAACAAAATGAAGAGTCTATGTACTTCTTTTTAAAGTTTTTATTTGTTTTGAGAACATGTTTTGTACAATATTTTATTAATTAGCATAAATATTGGGGGTTGAATTAATGGCATTCAATCATGCCTTAAACTAGTTTTTCCCGCTATAGGATAAATTCCAAAACAAAAACTTTTTTTTCAATTCTATAAGATTTCTTATCTTTGCATGTTGTGCGCAGCAACAAAAGATTTCTTTTTCATGGATAGATAATTGCAAGATAAATTCCATTGGTATTATCACTGCGACAATGTGATCAAACGAAAACAAAATCTTTAAATATATTCTTTTTTTTTAAATTAAAAATGTGGAAGAACACGCTTTATTGATTCATCGTATTATTTATTTACACAGCAGTAAATTAAAATAAATCATGACTTCTTTTTCTTGATAAATGTAACATACATAATAACAATCAATGTGAAAACAGCTCAATAAAAAGTATTTACAAATAAAAAGTGAGTGTAGAACTATGTGTTATTTGAAGCTATGTACGTATTTGCCTTTGAAATTATGTAACGCCCATCATATCATATGAAGCATGATCTCTAGTAATAGTACTGGATCTCTTTAAAGTGTAAATTGATTTCAACAACAATAGAAAACTTCTGTATTGGGTTTCTTTTTACATTGATTTTAAATTATTACACACTGCGATGTCGGTTGCTAAGTGCAATCGACTATGTTTTTTTATTTTGTATCATTCTATCTTGATGCATTAAAACATAAATCTTGCTAGAACTTGATATACGGATACGCGAATTAGTAAATGGTTGCTTTAATATTAATATAAGGATAAAAAGATATACATACATACATACGAGGAATTAAATGCATTATTGAATTAAAAATACAAAATGCTATGTGTGTCTTAGACTGAGATATTTTTTTGACATCCTTATAAACAAGTAAATTATGGTAAGGTTCCATTCTACAGCTCTCAAGAATGCCCTAGCGGCCTACAATTCTGAAGTGTGCGGGTTATTAGTCGGAAGAAAAAGAGGGACATACAATTTTCTGCCGAATTCAGAAGGCAAAAATGAGATGACCCTTTTTTACGATAGATACTCAAGAGCAGCGTGGCTCTTTCAATAAAAAAAAAGCCCACAAATTTTCAATCACATTCATTTCAGGTGACATCGTGGGTGGGTGTCATCAAGTAAGAACAATTCAATAAGAAAGAACCGGAAACTTAAATCAATCCATTTTTCATTATGGGCCCTATCGGGAATCTCCCGGGGAATTTTAATTCCCACGGAAAGTTTCATTCCCAAGAAATATTTCTAGTTATCGTGAACTTTCCTCGGAATAAATTTTTCCCAGGGAAAAAACTACCAACATTCAAAAGACAAAATTCTTTTCGGAGATCAATTTCGAATTGTGTACAGTGTTATCAAAGGATCATAATTAAAAAAAATTAAATTTAAGTTAAAATTCCCTTTACAATAAAACAAAATATCCCAAACAAATTCCCCATCCATGTGAAGAAAGAAATATTGGGTGCGATCATTTCAACTGAATTGTATAAAATTGCATAAAATTGTCCTCTTCGATACTTTGCTAGGGTACAACAAACAAAATAATTGAATTTTTTCATGTTGCCAATTATATTTTTCCGTTTGAACGAGGTGTTAAATTTCGTAGAAGAACAAAATTCCTCTATCTGAAAACACTGCCCAGTGTCCACACATCGTCAGGCTTAGTGCATGTCTGCGTTTTTTTTGCTGAAGGTGGGTACCAAAGAGGAGTCGGCAAGGACCACGATGGAGGTCTTGCCCAGTCAACATTCTGTGAAGTTTTGTCGAACTTCCTTAACATTTTCGAGGAAAAGCTTTGTCCAGAATAGATCAAAATTCAAACCGCGGAAGAGCAAAGAAAGAAAAATTTATTTTTTTTCCAAAAATATAAACTGAGTGATCTTTTTCTTGGTTTTGCATTTTTCGTTTTTTGCTGCAAGAAGGTAATCCAAATGAAGATGCATTTCGGCCAAATTTTGCCAAATCTTATTTACCCTGTAGGTAGTAAATCCAGTCTCTATAGTATTCTTTTCCATAATACTGACCAGCAGGTTCTATTTTGATTTGATTTGTTGAGTTCGTCCCATAATAAAATTAAAAAATTGTGTTTATTTATCAAAAAAGTTTCAATTCCTCCGTCTCGCCTTAATTTCTCCACCAAAATAAATGGGAAAAAATTCCAGAGAAATTACAACAAATTTCCCATGGAAATATTGTTCACGATAGCAATAAATTCCGAGGGGAATTTCGAACACCATTCACGATACGAATTTTTCGAACGTGGGAAATATTTCCCGGGAAATGTCGTTCGCGATAGGGCCCTATATGTACATATAGAGGTTCATATTTTTATCCCCGCAATGAACTCCAAATTTCCCATCTGGGCTGCAGACATACAAGCACATACCTTAAGGCTACCTCTGCCATGCTTCACATTTGCTTTTAGGTTATATACTTTTGAGCCCTTTATTTGACTTCCGCCATACATTGAAAATCCCGTCAGAATCAAGAATACTGAATTCGGGTTCGTCCGCAAAAATAGTACTATCCTTGTTATTTTACCAGTAACTCACCCCTTAAAATTATGTTCGCGACGAACACGGCGAATGGTCTCAGCAATACACGTCTTCCCTAATTCTTGCTGAACCTCAGTAAGCAAGTTTCGGTCCCGATAATTTCGGATTAATTTTAATTTTTCGAATAACATACATATTGTTCATCAGATGGGTTGAAAATTTTGTTCGTTGCTTTTCAATCAATGGCATGAAAATTTGAAGCATAGGTGCAGTAGTATCAAGAAAGCTGTAAGAATTTTTTTTTTGGTCCAAAACAACTATTCCCCATTAGTAGGGTGAATATCTTAATTTGTGAATCCTCGAGTTACACTATATTCTCTTCCAACATGGGTCTATAAAACTACATTTTAATTTCGGATATATGTATTATTTTTACCGTCGAAAATACACAGTTTCAGTCGTATATATAAACCCATTCCAAAGTATGTATAACTTTGGACAGCTGTCCAAGTCCAAAACCTTATTTATAATCATGTTCCACCGAGTGTCTAACTTAGTTGTCCAAACCTATTCTAAAGTGGGTACGTTCAATGAACAAAAAATTGAAAAAGTAATCTTCAAATGAACGAAATTGACAGATTACAGGGATGTGGTTGAGTGTATGAGGACATTTGTAGACAACTGTTGGAATACGTTTATAAATAAGGAGATGTCCAACATGTTTTAACGCACACTAGTGCAAAAATATGAATTCACCTCCGCATAAATTGTTGCTGCAATTCACATCTATTCATCGACACGAGATAAAATTATAAAAACAAGAATGTAAACAAATGGGTTTTGGAGGGTGGAACGTACGAAAGATTCCTATCTTTATACTTTATAATTCATAATCTCTGATTAAGACAATGGCTAGCTGGACAACTGTCCGAGAGTGTTCTAAGAAAATCTAATAAATACGACTGTTTTTTTTTTTTTTAGAAATAAACACTTTCAAATAATTTCGGAAATAAAAATAAGACACAATCAATTTGTCACACTTCATAATTTATTTATTTTTAATTTTCAGCGAGGTACTCCCAGTTACTCTTAATATTTGTCTGATGCCACAATATTTGCCAGTAAAATAATCCCAACCTTTTTCAATCTTCTCAGAATATGATATAATTTAACTGCTTACTCAAAGATTAATCACTCAAATTATTGCCTTGGTAAAATGCACTCTTATTAGTTATTATAAATATGTATAAGGGATTCAATAACAGTTTATGTTAATATACAGGAAATTAAGTATTTATTTTAAACTATGTATATTTGGAAACGATTGGCGCTTATGTTCATTGGTGACATAAGCGAAGAATCAAAATTATCAGATAATTATTATTAATTAAATGCTACTGTCCTTGTATGTATGTACGTATGTAATATGTATGTATATAAATTGTAACCCATTAATCGAATAAAAGGGGTTGGAGAAAAAAAAGCTTACATCATGTCACTTGCATACATTATAATATAATGAGAAATATTGCGCTTGTGTATGTATTTATACCTACATATATAATGTATGTATCTATTAACGTAGAAAACAATTAAATACATTAATTAGTTGAGTACTTGACATAATTAGCTACCTAAATTACATAACGTGCCCTTAAATTCCCTCCCTTGTCCACCATCAAATGATTTAACATCCTTAGCTATTTAAAAAAAAAAAAACAAGTTTCAAGTACCGCCAGTAATAAAAAAAATCTGTAAAATATAAGCCATTCAGATGAATTGTTATATGCACATACATATATTGTACATTCACATTATAACTTTTGGGTAAGAATATTTGGACTTAAACACATTTCTTAAAAAAAAAAATTACCGAAAATCGAATCCTTGTCAATAATTCATAGTATAAGAAAGAAGGAAACTCTGACACGCGATTACCACATTAGTTATTGCTTTTAGAAACTCTGAAAATAAAAAGAACAAAGTCACCAAATCATTCATAGCTAGGAGGCGGCAGCAAACGGAAATGTCCCCTGAAAAACAACGACTGGTCATGTTGCGTGGCCAAAAGACGACGGAACTTACTCTAGAATTCAGAAACTTCAACTGTTGTGTGTAGTGTGTGATGTGGCCAGTCATTGGGGAGGGTAAAACTTGATTGAAAAGTAATTTTTTAAAGGATTCGCACGGAAGCACAGCAACAGCAGGCAAATCACACATACGATATGCATTTGAATATCGCTGCAATCATAGAGAAAGAAAACTTTGTGGTAATCCACTATTCGTGGTGGGTATCCGAAGAAGACGTTGTCGTAGCATTTTGCTCCAAAAGTCATTTTTAATTAACGCCTTTCAAATATTAATCGGCCAAACGTCGATTGTGGTCAGCTTCTCCACAGCGACAAGTACTGGTGTATAGTTTTGGCTTTCTAAAGAGTTCAATTAGAGCAGTGGCTTGAAGTTGTTTTTTTTCAACGTCCTCCTTCTTCATTGTCGAAGTCTTCCATGTTTCCCCATTGAGTTTGAAAAACCAAAGTTGTCGTTGTTATTTTGCTTGTGGCCGGGCAAATAGAAGTGGTAATGGTGGCATCTACCGCTTGAACAGTTTCCCACAAACGAACGGTGTGCTGTTGTCGAACTCTTTACCACTCCATAAACCGATTTCCATGGCGACGCATTGTTTTGACAAACTGGCCTGATGAAATAATAATCAAAGAACCATCTTTATGCATTTGTAAAGATAGAAAACCACCAATATGTGGTGTTTGAGTGTGTGCAAGTGACAGGCGAGTGGTAACCAATGATTAGGGTGGGTGGGGGAGGTGGGTTTACTACCACCGGCACTCAAACCAGAAGTTTGTTCAGCTCCTTTGTACTGTTTTTTTTTTAATGCTGTCCTTGTATACATACATACATATATGCATTTATTTCTATTGACTTAATTGGAAGCAGGAGGTAATTTTCTACTCTGTAGATGAATAGGTAGAAACCCGATGGACAAATGCACGATTTCGAAATGTAATAGTTTTAGTTGGATACATGAAATTATAGTAGTATAATAAGTTTGTATAGTAAAGTTGAGTGTAGGAAGTTTTTTTTTTTTGTTTCGCCCCATAGTTATTATAATAAAATAACGCGTGTATTTTTTTTTTAATTCTATCAAAAAATGTGTCAACTCTATTGGTTTCACCTTTAATGTATCGCTTTATCAATAGAATGTGATGGCAAATGAGGAGAAACAACGATTTGGGATAGATTGTGACACTTGATTTAAAAATTAGGACATCGTCGATCTACTTCCGATCTGTCTAGGGTTCGTCGTGTCAGAATACTGGGATAAAGTTGCCTTCGACTCGTGTTTTAAGTTCAGCCAAAAGATAATCATGCCGATTATGGTATCCGCAATATTGGATCCGCAGTGATTCGCAGTATAGTGTTTTCTCTTCTTTTCACGACAAATGAGTTAAGAGAAGAGAGAGCCCTGCACTGCGAATCACTGCGGATTCCATAATCGGCATGAATGTCATTGCATTTTATTTTTAAATATAAAACTTCATTCATATTTATTTCGAATGTAACCTTTTAATCGTAAGGACAGATCTCGTTGACCACAAAAACGCCATCGATAACGAGTTTCAAGCAAATTATGTATAAAATTATTGATAGATCGAAATAGCTATTTCTCAATTTGTCGATCTCTCGTTATAAAGGTGTCCTAGAATGTGTTTATTAGCATAGAAGGTTTAAAAACTGGTCAATGGGGTCAAATAAATTATAATATGAAAATGAGTAAATATGTACGTATGTACATATGTATGTACCGTGGTTCTAAAAGAACCAATGTCCATTTTTAATAATATTGAAAATTCGATTCAGCGTAAGATATGTAATCTTAAATTTTACAATACTGTATTATCAAAGGAAAACAATATATTTTTATTAAGGAACCTTTAAAGTTTTAAGCATTCATAGAAATTAAAGAACGAAATTTTCGATTTCCCAAAAATTAAGAAATTGGACATTGGCCCTTGGCCCTTTTAGAACCAAGGAACAGATATAAAGGGTTTTCCTTGATAACTTGATAACTTTTTTTTTTTAAATAAAATGAAAATCATTAGATATTTCAAAAACTTGTACTTGATTGTACTTCGGATTGAAGTACAATCAAAACATTTATGAATAGAACTCGACTTCGTTCGTCGTCCAAGTCCGTATCTTCCAATTCGAGCCAAAAACAATCGGCAAAAATGGTGCGATAACTCTGGCCATTCACAGTTACGTGACGATCGTTATCGTCGACGAAAAAATATGGCCCAATAACGTCGCCGGCATGCAAACCGAACCAAACATTTATTTTTTTGTGGATCAACTGGTGATTCATGAAGCAAATGTGGATTTTCACTCGACCAATAACGCATATTTTGCTTATTGACGAACCCATTGAGCCAAAAATGAGCTTCGTCATTTACGACTGAAAATTGGAGTTAACGCTTTTAAAGTTGCGGTCACCGATTCCGAAATTTACCATGATGAAAATGTTGAGCTTACGGAATAAATTGACAATGACAGTTCGATGATTAGTGAAAGGGTGCGTTCACAAATTAAATTCAAAGGTTTCATGTCCCTATTGGAAAACCCTATATATGTACATATGTACATACTTCCAATAACAAATTAACGTCCTGAAAATAAAATTTATTAAGATGAAAATTACGACGACAATACCGGCTGATAGACGTCAAAATTGATATTCCTATTTTACCTTCATAAGAGAATGTTTTCATATAAATTTCTAAAAAAATGAGTACAAAGAAAATCTGTGGTACCAAAACAAAACCAACAAAACGATGTTCGTTGTATAAATTGAAGTTCACATCGCACAATATTTATTATGTATTTTAGAGACAAACTCATCAGACTATTCGAAAAACCTCCAAAGATTTTGAAAACTGCACATGGTCATGAAATTTTTGTTAGCTATGAGTTGTTTAATGTGCTCACATGAGCATGAATTTCTTTACCCAGTTTGACAAAACGTAAGTGGCGAATATTATTCATTGATATTCTTATCGAACATGCACTGGATAGTGGATATGTTTGCTTTAAAATTATGTTATTGTTAAAAGACTTCAATAATTCAATTTTAAGGAGAATTATTATTTATTTTAAAATTATCTTAAATGCTTTTTATGGTCTGTTTTTTTCTGGTTTTGTCATGCAAAATGTATACCTACCATACATTTATTTTTTAGAAATGATAATTTAAGAAAGACGAATTGAATGTCCGTGATGGTCATGCCGGACAACCCAATGTTAGTTTCTTCAACTGTTAAATAATTTTGATGCATTTTCCATAAAATGTTTCTCCATTATGTGTTATTCATGAATATTTACTTCGCCTACAAAGCATTTGGTACAACACAGCGATTTTTTTTGTCAACAAATCGAACAAACAAACTCATGAGAGATGTTTAATTTATCAGAAATGAGTTGCAGAAATGAGTCGCCATTCTTCGAGAAAGTCGAATTTCTTTGACGACCTCTCAGGTCTTGAAAGCTTTATACCAAACTTTTTATACTTATCATTTTTAGCGAGAATTTTTTTTTTTTTTTTTTTTATTAAAAAAAAATATATTTTGAATTATTTTGCAAATTCATTATAACAAAAAGATTACTTGCTACCTACAGAAAAAGAATAATCATCAAGTAAAATCAAGCAATGTTGTTATGATTACATTTTCTTAAAAAAAAGTATTTAATTGAAAAGATGTAGTGAAACAGGAGGTGTTGGCCAATTTGTTTGGCAGATCGCGCTCGGAAAAAAAGATTTTCGAAAAATCATTCTTCTCGTTAGTTTTTTAATAGTACCTATGTTAATAAAATTATAAAAAATAGCTTACTTACTTAATATTTACCTAGATATCGTTGATGCTTCAAAAAGTCAGTGTGTCATGTTATACCTACATAGTTTCAGTTCCGAAAACATATCGTTGCTCGGGAAGTTGAAGAATTTTAATATCAAATACTTGAATACAGGCAGTCCGAAACCTAGGTAGCTGCCTAATCCATGGGCTTGGGCGTCGCTTTCCGTAGACGACGTGTCTTAATCATATCAACCGCTGTACTTTGAACTTTTTAAACAGGTCGGCGTCGCTGTATACTTTTCTCTACTCTCAATCGATTTACACCAAATATATCACAAAATATTTCTCTTAAAGCAACAAAGAAAATTCTCGATCTTGACAAGGTCCATGGTTTTGAAAAAGGTCTCTTTGGTTCTTTGAGAGATGGTTTTACTACTTGAATGCTTTCTTACTCCAACAATTGGCGATTGGAAAGGGTTATTCTCCGTTCGATCACTGACACTAATATCATTTTCCGAGATAATAGTGGAACCAATCTCCGCAGAAAAGTCCTTGAATACTTTGAAGGCATATCTATCCATTGTGACGTTTTGCCCGAGTGAACGATGTTGAGAATCCTTTCTCGGTTACAGCATTTACATACTTCGTCTGGTCCTCATTAACAGCGAAACACATTTTGGCGCCTCCGTGTCAGTAAACGCAAATATGTACCTCATTCTCACTATTATGTCAATATCATCAGCTTAAGGAAGTAGTTGAACGGGGATTTGAAAAATTGTACATCTGTTGCTTCAAGACGATGTCAAACAGGTTGCATGATAACATGTCGCCTTGCTTTAGACTTTTCTTTGTCTAAATATTCGATGGTGTTTCTATCGACTTTGAAGAAGCAGCAAGATTTCTCCATTTTCATCTAGTAGAAGGGGAGGTGTTTGGTAGGTCTGCTGAGTACAGATATGGTTCTGTATAATTCTTCCTCATTTCACTATCATATGTGATTCAAAAATTCGATAAAGTTTTCTAGGTAATTTCCACAATCTGTCATGGTATAAAAGTTTGATCAACGGTTGATGTGGCTCGCCTAAAACCACACTCACAGGGTTTGATAAGATTGTTAACAAAAGGTCAATACAGTATAGTCGACAAGATTTTGTATACTGAATCTAATATATCTCAGTTATCTTAAAGCTCAAATTGCTTTTTCGATAAAGCTTAAAACTTTTAATAATCTCTGCAATATAAATATATTGCCTTCTTTATCTTATGGGGTTATTTGTTTTCTTGTATTCTTTTAACGAAGTGCTAATTGCCTTTAAATTATAACATTCTCTATCAACGGCAGCAATAAATTGTAATTTAATACTTGCAATCAAATCATTGATTGTCTCTGCCTTTGAAGTAGTTATATTTTAGGGGATGAAATAAAGAAAATATCATCCACCACCTGAGTTAATATTCTAATCTAATAATACAACAGAAAAGCCTTGCTTGCAACTACTGTCTTTCTCATACTAAAAAATTCATAATGTAAAATCATCAGCTGATATTGACGTAGCAAGTAGAACAATGGACATTTAATTCTTAAACGATAAATGCATTTTAATATACTTTGAATGCAATTTTTATTAAATTTTCCAAACGTATTATTTAGTTTGTAATGTATCTGCGATAATTTGGTTGCACAACAACTACCCCTACGCTGTAATATCGATATGCATATATTTTTTTTGTTTCGTGTCAATAGATAATGGGGTATTTATGTATACTTTGTAAAAAAAAATAAAAAAACGAAGAAGACAAAAATTTTGTTGCCAAGCAACAATTTTAACCAAAACTTTAAGCGTCCACGTCATTGCAAGCAATTTTTTCCCATAGTTTTTCGTTTCCCCTTTTTGGCTTAGCTGCTTTGGAATTTTTAATGATCAATGTCTAGTTGTTGGCTTTTTATTGGTCTGTATGATGTTTTCTGTCCTTTGCAACATGAAGTTATAGTGATATCCTGTTCGATTGAAGTTGGAATGTCGCATGATTTGATTGGTCGCTGATTTCCGGTGGTCAATATTTCCCCATGTAAAAAAAAATTAACGAAAGAGATAGTTTAATGTGGCTAATTCTTTAGTGGCTAGAAATAACCTCGAATTGTCCTTATTTCCCCTATTTTTTTTTTTCAACAAATTATTTTGTTATAGTATTTCACTTACTAAAATTATTTTCACTTACTCACCATTCTATACTCCCACTTTTTACTGTAACGAAAAATTTCCTATAAATACGGGTGCAGTGGAGATTATCTTCTAGTTTTTAACGTTGTCCAGTCCAGCCGACTGCTTTAAATTTACATATATTTTCCTAATTCTTTTCATTTGAAATGCTGAGAATTTTGGAAATTGTGCCAAAGTTTTTGTAAAAAGTACCGTGTTTGTTACATTAGTTAAGGTAAAAATGTAATTTACTTTGCAGTTAACTTTTATTTGTTCTCAGCTTTTAAAAAAAGTGCTAACAAAAAGATGGAGTGATTAAAATTCCTAAGTGTAATACATACGAAGAACAATAAGTTTTTTTTTTAATAAATAAATTCGAAATCACGTCATGAATAAATTTCATCCGTAAATCATTATTTTAAATTTGTGGCAAAGTCAGCTTGTTTGTAATATGTGTTTTAAATAATAAATATGTGTTTTATTATTTAAAACAAACAGATTAAAATAACTGCGGGAAGACTTTCATTTTGATAATTTTGGTTACCCAAATTTGACATTAGTCAAACTTGTTTTTGAAGTTTGCTTCTTCGAAAGTCTTCTGAACACCAAAGCTTATCCACGATGTATAAAATTTGTGGTTTGGATTTAATCGGTTCTTAGTAAATCGTCTACAATATTATAAAACCTAAACCTACATAAAATGAGGGGTGCATCATAAACATTAATTTGTTACAGGCTGATCTTTGCCTATTTCATTGTATCTGAAACACAAACAAAATTGGCGTAATAATAGCACTCTTCTTGCCCATTTCGACCTTTCATTTTTTAAAATGATATTTTGGTCGGAGAGAAAAGGGCAATCCATAAATTACTTCACATGAATTTCTAAACCTTTGGGACACGTCACATTTTCCTTGAACCGCTAAGCATTGTGACGATCAAACTATCATTTCTTTATCCTATAATTTAATAATGGTGAAATTATTTGAATTTTCTCCTGTAAAAAAAAGTATTTCAAAAGTGATTCACACGCTCAAAATATTGATTTTTTTTTCTAGATTTCCATTACAAATGATGATAAAAATAAGTTCATTAAATTGTATGTAATTAAAGATTCATTGAATAAAATTAAAGATAAAAGTATACTTTAACAGGCGTGTTAACATTGTTACTTTTTATCTGATTTTAATAAAACACGTTACGCTGTCTCCAAAAAGAAATTGCAACGCCCTTGTAGGACGACATGCATGACTTATATTTCGTAATTTTATCGATGTCGTATAGAAATATTGAGCACGTGCAATATGATTTAGAAAAAGACTTCAAAATAGATACAGAAATCACACGCTTTTACATAAATCAGAGATGTCAACACCTTCAAATGTGACGTAATTTATGGATTGCTGCTCCCATCCCCAAAGTGTGTACACAAATTTTGAATATTATCATAAGTCCGACTTTCTGTACAAAGTGCCCTAAAATATAGAAGCCCTTAGTCATCATGGGGCCACTAAAAAATGCAAATTCCAATCACAAAATTTTTGCGAAATTCAAATTAAATTTGACAGCACTACAATTTAAATCATAATTGCATCCTTTAATTTTTAACGAAAAGACCATATGTAAAGGACATTCTAAAAATCGATCACAATCTGGAAGCCTTCCCATGTTTTAGTGTTCTTTGTATTCGCTTCATTTAATTTTCGATTTATCTTTCCTACTTTGTATTCTAAGTATTTAGTATTTAGTGATAAGTTAACTTATTTTCGAAATCGCTGTCATTTTCCAGAGTCAAATATGTTACCTACCTTATATATTACAACACAAAACGACTTTAGTTTTGATAGGCTACTTCATTTAAAATTACATATAACATTGGGGCTCCATCCTATTTTTGTTTTTAATCATCCCTATTACGAATTCCATTGTAATTGGAAAATTGTTACGAATCCAGAAAAAAAAAACTATCACAGATTCCATCGTAGTGAAAATTCTCATACAAATTGTCATTATGAACGGATTCGGTGATAGTTTTTTTCGGGATTCGGAAAAATGTCCGATTACGATGGAATTCATGATAGGGCCGAATATCTTACAATCTGTTCATCTTGTTACCTCTTGTTATGTTATCAATTGAATATGTCCATGTACTTTAAATGACATCAACATCACTTTAAAAAAAGTTTTTTTTATTAAATTCTTCATAAAAAGAGCGCAGATAACACATTAATTAATAATTAAAATTTCACACGGATACTGGTTTGCTTTAAAAAAAATATTAAAAGCTGAGAATGACAGAATGGCATTAAATTAATTCAACTTTATTTTCAGTCTTAGGGATTCGATCAAGTGCATGTTCTCTTTCATTTCGTCCTTATTTTGTATGTTTTTCTTTGATTCGGAAGTATTTAGATGACTGCCGTTGTCATTGAAACTCTCTCCAATGCTATCGTCGCCTTGGCCAATGTACTTCATGTTTTCGCTTGAAGTTCAACTGAGCCGATAATTACTCAATACATAATGTTGCCTAACAGTTAATCGATGTCCTATTTCTTGTAACATAATTAACAGGATGTCTGTTTAACTCAAAATCTTTGAATCTTTATGTCTAGAGTTCACTGAATTTGTCATTGCGTCGTAATGTATTCTTTCTGTTGTATTAAATCAAAAGACGATTAAAATTATATATGTATGTACAATGTATGTACATATGTACATATAAACATACATATTTATATGTAGAAGGGTGGTCCTTTTTTTGAACATTTTTGAATTTGCGTGCAGTCCCAGAGGTTCAAAGGGTTCAAAATCAATACAAACAAAAAGTTTGAAGTCTGAATCTTAATATTCATTCGTTGCGAAGATAAGATTTTCAATTGGTCCATACAAATTACGCATAGCACAAATGCATCTAAATTACTCTTAAGATTGTAAGGAAACACCAATAAAAATATTGTTGTTCTATTTTTGTTTTTTTAATTATTATTTATACAGAGGTAACAAATAATCATTATCATTATCATTTTTGTTTAGTTTTGTAACAACAACGATTTTTTTAGTTTAAATTTATCTGAAAAAATAAAAATTCTTACTTACTTACTTCTTATTTTAAACAGTTTTTTAAAGTGAACCGCTTGTGCCTTTTTTCACACAACATGCTTCATGTTTAAGCTAACAGTACTGTACGGAACCCTTTGAGCCTTTAGGAGCATAAATAATTTAAAATAATTCAAAATAAGGACCACCCTAATGTATGTTTATGTACATATCTATGTATATGTATGTACATACATAATAATATGTTATGTGCACATAAAATTATGTACATATGTACAAACATAATATACATATTCATATTTTTCTTTCTCAAGATTTTATGGGTTTCTCCTTAAAAACTTTATATGTATCTAGTTATTCCATTATATTAATACAGTGAAAGTTCTACTCGCGGACAGCTGCAATAAGCAGACAATTCCCTTAAACGGACACATTTTCGGGAACAATCCTTTTTTCGAATTTTTCATACAAATTACTTTCCTATAAACGGACAATCTCATAAACTGACGCAGACACTTTTTTTGGCTCATTTTAGATAGAAAACGTCTCATCAACAAATCAACAAATGACGCAGAAAAAAAAAAAGAAGGTCCGTTATTAAAATACGTAAGCAAATCCGTAGAAAATTTCCAATAACCGGACGCGAAACTCTAATAACCAGACAGAGAGCGATGTTATCTTGAAAGCTTATTAGGTGATTTCCCGAGTAACTAAGTTGGTGTAATTTTGAGAATGTATATTTTGAGCGATGTCATTTTCTAATAATAAAAATTTAACATGAAGTTAAAAAAAAAAAGAGTTTTTCTATTTCTTTCCTTTAACCGGACAGTTCTCATAACCGGACAAAAATTGGGGACCATGAGTGTCCGGTTATTAGAGCTTTCACTGTACATGTATCTACATACATGTTTCGAGATGTTGTAACATCATTAAAAATACGATAAAATCAATGAAAATCAAAATGCCCTGCAGAACAATGGCAAGTGGGTAATGGATTCTTTAAGCAACACTCTATTCTACCCACAAATTATTAATCTGCCTACATATCAACACCATCATCAGAGAATACTTCTTGGACGTGTAATTAATTCCAAAATAAAGATATGTGTTTCGTAGCATTTTCATGAACAATTACATTATTCCATCTCATATTTCGCTTTTCGATACATTTGAAAATCAATAGAGCTTATGTATGTGCCTATAACCTACCTTCTAGGTGCTTAAGTGTGCCTTTTTGCAAAGGTTGATTGCTGAAATGATGATACTATTGAGTAACAAAACACATTTATGCATTCTCGACATTCTTCTCTAACGCCCACCGCTAGTTTGAATACAAATGCGATTTACATTTTCTAACCACTTGTATATTTAATGTCACTCATCACCTACAGATTACTTGTGTGCTTTGTTTGCACGCTTCTACCTATGATTTGATGTATTTGGTTTAGTTTTAGCAACCTTCTCGAGATACTTGTTAGATTTATGAATTTTAAACTGATTTTCTCTGAAATTCCTTAGTTACATGATGTGCTACTGAAAGTGGAAACAACCAGTTTAATTCTTCTCTTTATTTCTATAATATGAAAAGAATCTAATTAAAATTATTTCCATTTTGGTAATAATAAAATGAAGATAAGTATTTGTTAGAAACAATTATCGCAAAGGAATTTTTATTGCCTTAGTTGTTTTAAGAAAGTCATCACTTGTACTCACTTGTTTGCTGTTGACAGTGAGTAATGTAATTTTATCACAATAAACAGACATTTTTATGTTATTTACTACAAACAAAAGAATAAAAATAAAATTTTTTAAAAAGTATATTTTTTTTTTAATTTTTGCAGAAGTTTTCAATATGAAGCGTGGCGATAACCAACAAATGAACGATGATGGCGGCCCAACACAAAATAAGAGACAACGTGGTGGTGGCGGTGGCGGTCAAGGCGGAGGGAATAATGATGAACAAGTCCGATTATTAATTCCCAGCCGTGTAAGTAAAATAGGTTTTTAAGTCTATTGACATGTTATGGCACAAACCATCAGCATGAAAATTGTTGCCTAGGGCTCTATATTTGTTACTAAGTTTTGCAAAGATGAGTGTTGATTTAAAATTGTTTGTGTTTTTTTTTTTGTACAAATCCTAATAAATTATTTTAAATTTGTACTTATCTATTGTTAAAGATTTCTTAATAATTAGGTCAGCAAGACAATAAAGGCATACATCTGTACGAATTTGAAAGTTTTTGGTGATTGAAATACAAATTAATTATTTTCGAATGCCTTGTACTTGGTTGGGAAAAGTTGTTGATTACTTTCCAAAATCTTTGCCCAGCTAAATTATTTAAGGCGTTTTAAGTTTTTTAAATATTCAGAATTCAAACTATATTTTCTTTTGCACTCCCAGCTCCATATATGTACATATTCATTTGTATGTACAAATTCATATGTAACATAAAATATTAACTTTATATCAAATTGATTCAAATTTACTTACTACACATTTTGTTCTTAATTGATATTCGGTATTATGTCTAATACTTACTTACTTAATAGTTTTAAGCTTTTATTTTTTTTTAAATTATATTTACTTTTATAAATATAAATTTTATAACAATAATTATTTTTTCAGATTGCTGGTGCTGTCATTGGTAAAGGTGGCCAACACATACAGAAGATGCGTTCTCAGGTATGTCGAAACTGTTTAAACTATTTGTCCCTCCCCTTTTCATCCTCGAATTTCATAGCCTTATTGTTTGTACCTTGGAATACCATAATTAGAGTTGAATTTTAAATGTAAACAAGTCCATTTATAGAAATGCACCCAAATACTAAATAAGTTGTTCTTTGATTGTCAAATTTCTTACCATATTTCTGTCCATATTTATAGGAACTCCATAATCCATTTTAAACCAAAAACATACAAAAAAAAAATCTTAAGTCTAATTTCTTTTTAGAAAAAACATAAAAAAATGCATTTAATTAATTAATTTATTAACTAAATTAATTAACTTAAAAACCTATTATGGTAGTCTGTCTTTTCTCTTATTCATAAACATACTTAATTTCTTTAATTGAATCAACACCTTAAAGTAAAACAAAATAATACCACAACTAGAGCTAAAGGTATTTGTTTCAACACTTAACTTAACCATTTTCTTCAAAATGTCTTTTTGATTCTCATTTCTCTTATTTTTTAATTACATAGATCTTACAGATAAACCTCATTAATTGTACATTAACCTATTTTATAAGTTGAATATGTATATACATAAAATATAATTATGAAAAAATATAATTACTAAATCTAAAAAAAAACTATATATATATTTTCTCTCGCACCCTCTCTTTATGTGTGTTAAAAAAATCAAAAAAAAAAAAAAAAAAACAAACCAAAAACCCGTGCCTGTACCTGTGCCCTGCCTGTGACTGAATTGAATCAACTGGCCCGTCCCGATATAATTGGTTGTGTTGATCCCGCGCTCTCAACTACTGCAAAACTGAAAAATAATAATTAAAAAAAAAAATGACAAACCAAAAAATATTAAACAATTGTTTTACCAAAAAAAAACTAACAACTAAAAAATAATGCCATGCGAAAATAATTATGCCCCTGCAAATAATGTGGTATTATAATGCACTAAAACGCACACATACACACCCAACTTACCGAATTTAATTTTACCACCATATGGAAATAAAAAAAAAAAATATATAAATATATTTTATATTAAAATAAACAACATCCTTGTTACGTTCTGGATGTTTTGATCCTTTGTTTTATTACAAATAAAATTTTATTTTGTCCATCATCCAACACGCAAAACAAAAATAATTTTTTTATTGTTTTCGTGTAATCATAAAAAAACGACAATTGTGAAAACATTTAATTAATTTAATAAATTATGTATGTATGTATGTGCTGCAATATTTTCGCAATCAAAAAAAAAAAAAAAAACTACCACAAACCAAATCTGCTGCGTGTTCTCGTCTATGTTTGATCAAAAAATAAATCAAAACGAAAAAAATTATGAATCGAAATATAATTTCAATGTTGCCAATCATCAACTGCTACTACTACTATCGTCACCATGTACCGTACCACAACTACCACAAATACGACCAATGCTTCAACCAAAAAAAACTGATTGTTCTCGCGATGTACCATTTTCAACTCAACCCAAACCTGTTAACTCAAATCCATAAACTGAGAGCAGTATAAAGCCACTGTGTCTGTCGACGATTGCCAAGGCCCCGAACGGTAAACCATTTTTCCTTTTATACTACTTTTAATATCTTTATCGTTTAAGAATTATAAAAATTATTTAAAATAATATACTTTGTTAAGTTTTTTTTTTTTCTAAATTCACTTCAATATAACAAAAATGAAAGAGAAGTTTCCATCAATGGTTTAATTCTCTTTCTCTTTTTTTAAAGGTTGTCAAAGTCCATTTAAAAAATAAGAATTATTTTTAGAAAGATAAAAGCACAATCTCGATTCGAAACAGTCCTGTGAACGAACTTTGCCACTCATTTTTTTATTCTGATATATAGTGTGAGAGAAAAATAGCTTTATGAAAAAAAGAAGATAATGGTTGAACTTTGTCACTTTCAGAACGTAAGAAATCTTCTTATAAAAAACTAACATTATATATCTACAAATATTAACTTGGAACGAAGGAACTCAAAAACATTGCTTATTTCTTTTCCTTAATTAAAAACATGCAGGTAAAAAAGATAACCAAACAAATTTAACATTTTTTTTTTTTAACAACTAACAGCTTGAATAGGATATTGGTTAATTTTGCAGTAACAAGTTTAAAAAAAAAAATAATTTGCATAATCATAACTTGGTTAAAAAAATATATACGGAGATATGTAAACGTCAGACCCCGGCAGAAATTATTGAATCCTTTGAATTTTCTTCTTTTTTTTTTTACGCAATATTATTTATAGTTTATATCAGGGTGGTTCTTATTTTTATTTTTTCCTAAAATTGAAACCTCCTTAAGCCAAAACCAGCACTTTCAATGACAAATTTTATATTTACACTTAAGGGCCTTTTTTGCGTTATTCCGGTTTATCTTCTAAGGCCTAGTTTTCCAGTTCGAGGTCATCCCAGTTTCGGAGTGAACCCTATTTAACTCCTGAAACATGTTTTTTTTTTTAAAGTTAACAAATTTTGTAAATGAAATCTTGATTAAATGAAGAGGTTTTTTTGGCAGATACGTGTCAAAACTCTATTCAATCGAGATAGGGAGGGCGATACATTTCCATAGTATCGCACTTTGATTTCGATTGATTTTTGACAACTGAAAGTTTAAGAAAAACTTTTGAGCTTAATTAAGTCTGGATTAACTCAGCACTGAAAAAGTTCATTTGAAGAACAGGATAGCTTCATTTTTTTTCTTGTAAACCATCATTTCAGGCCCAAATCTGAAAAAGCTTCGTTCAATGTTTGCCTAAGTTTTTACATGCGGTACTGGAACAACGCGAGAATAAAATAAGTGTCAACTAAGCTGCTTTTACCACGACAAACGGGTTCTAAAAGCATTTTTTGTCAAAAAGTCTAGCTATTCAGTTCCTATATTGCTATTAAAACGAGTCTTTTATTTAATTACTCAAATTCGGTATTGCATATTGAATTTTTATCAAACAAATATTTTTATTTTTTATTTAACATTTATGAAGTTGTATGGTTAGTTCAATTGGACTATTCGAGCCGGTGTTTGTAGGGCGTTTGCATCGCGTATTGATGGAACTGTACCAATAAAATAAATAAATTTAAATTTAAATACAATAAAATTTAAAAAATCGAAGATTGATATAAAACAATAAAATACATTATTATAGAATAAATCAAAATCATCTTGAACAAAAATTTGTTTTTAAATAAATAAAACCGAATGCACGTTTAATTAAGTTGAAAAGAAATAAAAGCCGCCCATAAGTAGAATATTATCCCCCCAAAGACAAAAGCTGAACATTGGATGTTTTACAAATGCAATTTACTCATTTATTGTCTTTTTTAATGTAAATATTTTCAAGAAGAAATCTTCGTTCTTAACACTGCCACCCACAGTTTTTGTTAAGGCCAGGCCTCCCAATGCTAATTCTATTTTTACTTCCTCTCTCGTTTCTTCTCTCGGAAGCAAATCACTTAACCTTAATTGTGGAAAAGATCTGTGTCTGCCTCTACGGTAGCAACAACAATCACATACTTTACGTCTGTCCTCTTGCCCTCATTTTATTACAACCATCAAGCTTAGAAGGCTGATGAATTTGCTTACCATTTGCGGTTGTTACTATGGTGTTGTTCTTCTTTCTCAAACCTCCATCCATAATAACCATGCTACAACTACTGCTGATGTTGCTATTTATACTCTTCTCTCTGTGCCTTTAGAGTCCTTGCGTTAGTAGAAAATTCTATTGCAACTGAGTAAAGGAAGATCTCTCATGTTTAGAATTGTCCTGCCTGTGTGTTTTTTTTTTTGTATCTCACCACATTAAACCACACCAATGTTCTTCTGAGTTTTAATTAAATACAAAAATGTTCGTTACGTTGGTGACAAAATTTATACCATTTTTTCTTAAAAAATAAAAAAAAATAATTAATATACTATCTGTATGATTTCACACGAATTGTTTAGCTCGTAAGATATATTATATAATAAATACACTAACCTTAACTCATTAATTGTATTTTGTTTTGTTATAAATTCCACTTGCAGTACAATTTTGATTGCCACTGATTTGGATTCAACGCTTAAAATCATAACCGAAATGCTCAAGTACTTCGAAGAGGTAAGTTTAAATTGTGTAAATTTTATTGATGAGTCATTTAACTATTTACCTCTATTTCTTTGAATTTTGCAGAAAGACGATGAAGTCGATGTTCGCATTCTTATTCATCAGAGTCTTGCCGGTTGTGTTATTGGCAAAGGTGGTGCCAAAATCAAGGAAATTCGCGATGTAAGTAAAAAATAAAATATGATGTATGTTATGTTAAATTCCTTATACCTAATATTGAAAATATGTATGTAATTTTGTTCAAAATTGGAGTCAATTTATATGCCCCCTTCAGAGATTGCGTGCCGGAAACAGTTTCACAAAATATGTGTGACATAAATGAAATCAATTTTTCCATAACCATCTATGGGTCTTGGGATTGGATTGGATTTGAAGGGTAGGCGATAGGTTATTAAATTTAAGCTAGGGTTTGGCTTTATGTCATAATTTGTTAAATATCAAATATGAAAACTATAGTTAAAATTTATATTTGTGTTGTGGCTTTGGAAAAAAGATTTTTCCTTTGTTGTGTATCAATATTAGCATCCTCTTCTGCCAAACTACATTTTATGGAATTTGATGGTTGTTTTGAAATCTATCTTTGCTAAATTATTGAATGAGCAATCGCATCTTCTTCAACATTAACGGAATTTTCTTAAGTAACGAAATTATTTTCTCGTTGATTCATTTCATTTTTGTAGCTGTTCTTGAAAAATCAACGTTTTGTTGCAAAAGCCAAACTTGAAATTCAGACTTAAAATAATCTTGACCAGGACTTTTAGTAATATCCCACTTCTGAAGTTTTTATTATCTTAAACAAAATAAAGTCAGTCTAGTCGTATATTCAAAATTGATTATTTAAAAAATAACTTTTATCAGGCTGTTCGAGAAATAAAGTTCTCAGATGAATCCAATTTTGTTTCCTCAGTATTTTGACAGTAATACTGAGAAAATGTGCTGATGAACTTGCCTTTATTTAATTTATTCTTTAATTTCGAATGAATCCTAAATAATTATTTTTGAAGGTTTGAATGAAACAACAAAAATTGGGTGAACTACCACCAAGATTTTGAACAATGACCAAGCTCCACTAAAGGAGTCTGATGATCGGCCTGGCAGTCGTGAAATAGCTATAACTCCAGCTTATAAAATCTTGTTGTTTCATTCAAACCTTGAATATTAATATGATGGTGCGAAAGCATGGCAGCCTAACTGCAAGTGTGTGTTATTACACAAAAAACCCTTATAAAATATAAAATTCGGCAAGTATAAGTAGCTTGGTTTCAATATAAAACTAGTAATTATTATTTAAATGGAGGTTTCGAGATGTGAAATATGAATTTTGATTTACGTCGTAGGATTTTAATAAAGGGGTATGTACATAATGGTTCAGGGGAAAAATGGTTTACGTCAGGTAGACTCCGATAAAAACCGAAATATAAGTTTACTTACTTAATTCAGAGGAAAATTATTAAATAAACAATATATTCGTTTAATCAAAATCAAAAAAAAAAAAAAAAAAAAAACATGCGGTGACGGGCGACACGAGGAATGGCGTGGACGTGCGCGCCGTTTTCGCAGCGCGAATTATGTCCATGGGCACTATGTCCGCGGACGTTATATAATACAATGATATTATAATCTTTGCTTAAGAGAAGATTTCATACATATGTATTTACTCAGAATTTCTCACGAAGAAACTAGAGATGATAAAAGGCAGTTTTTTGCTTTTTAGTCATACATATTTTAATCTTCAAAATACTGGTTATAAAAAAATCATAATTTGACCGTCATTGATTGCGTAAAGTTTTTCAATTTTGGCAAGACTTCTACCATGAATTTTTAGAATATCGTTTTATTTAATTAAAATTAGGCAAATATTACTCTAGACTGGATAAGCATACAAATCTGAAAAAAATAAATACCTAATAAATAATTTTTTTTTTAGCTAATTAAAGCCCATCCAAGATTTCACAACCTACCTAATGTCGGTAGGTCGTCGATTATATGTACACATGCTTTTTTTTTAAATATTATTGATTGATTTTTGCATTTTAAACAATTATAAAAAACTGTGTGAGTGCTAGGTATCACAGTTAAGACGTGTAAACAACAATATTCATCCAAGTGCCGGAGTTTTGTTACTGAACGTACCTAATTATAAAGTAATGTGTGACACGCAACATATTACACATAAGGCTCATTTTTAGATTTTTAGCGTTGGGAAGGTTTAAATAGTAGTTTTAATAACATCTGCCTCGATATTATATCAATTTTAACCAAAGGATTAAGTCTGACAAGGCGCGCATCACATCACAACCACTACACCGAATGAATTGAATATTTATTACACCCCAACAAGTAACATAAGATTAAAAAAAAAGAGTAGTTACAATAAATTTGTAGTTGACAATTTTCAATTTATATAAAAACGAAAGTGTGTGTTTGTTTTCGCATAGGCGCACCAACAATTTAAATCATTGCATTGATGTTTTTTTTTTTCATAAAAGTGCCAGTGACCAAATGCTTTACAAATTATATAAACGGATCAAAAGTTACTGGTATTTTTCAACAATTTAACAATCCTTGGAGTACATGATATGTGTCAATCGCTCGATCGATTGTGTTGTGTTGTGTTGATGTACATATATGTATATATGTGTTGTGTACATGCCTACCTAGGTGTCGAAAGCTGGCAACTTCTAAACAATTACCGCAATATTATTCATTTGACTAATCCAGCTTAAAACTTAAATCCGGACGTATGTATATTAATATAAATTCAATCCAAGCACATCCTGGATAAGTCGAGTGAATACTGCCGTTTAGTTAATGTGATCGTCAATAATTTACTTAATACAACTCAACGTAAAATTTGATAGCGCTTAGTATCTTCAGAGATTCTCAAGCTGTGGTTGAAATGTCATTATGACAATTTGCATTATTTGTTGTGTTGTTTTGAATCGGGAGGATACACAAAATTGGAAAATGTATGTTATTTATCTCTGATATTATTAATACAAACCGATAAATCATGTAAGAATTGATTTTACGGACTTTTAGCAATAGTTCGAACCATATTTACTTTAAATTTTTTTAATTTCTTGCTTTTGCTTATTCTTATGTTGTTAGAACATGTATTTGAAAAAAGTTACTATTTGTTATTATTTGGGTCGAATTTTTCAATACACAGATAATCAGTCAGTTAGAGCTTAATCTTCAGATAGAGCTAAAATACATTATTCTATAGTCATATACATATAAACTAGCAATAAGAAAAATAAAGTTACCAGCTCTTTCAGAAGTAGAGTTATTCCTAGAAAAAAATATTTTAAATGTATTTAACAAACATTGTTCGTAATATTATTGTGGAGTAAAAATATAAATGAATTTCTTTGAAATGTTCGATATTAAAAATTAAAATCAAACACAAAGGGATGTGGGTAAAACTTGGTTCCGATTGTAGGAGTCAAGTAACTCATTCCTCTGGCAGCTGACTGTTCAACTGATGCGATGATTTAAAAATCAGCTTTTAGCAAAAATATAAGTACATATGTATGTTTATTGTACATTATGTATATGCTAACAGATTAACTTGATTGTGAGAAGAATATTTATATTTAATACAAATATTTGTTGTAAAGTAAAGATTGTAAAAAGGAAGTTACATGTAACTGAACAGGTTACTGAATTTTTTATAAAAGAAATTGAATTGAAAATTAACTTACAGGAAAAAACATTTTGACATACCAGAATAATAAAGAATTTAATATGAGAATAAACTCATAAGTGAAAAAAGATAAAACAGTGTGCTTTGAGCAAATGAGTGTCACTTCCTTCCGTTGTTTCTTTCCGCTATTCATTGTAGCTTACCGAACTATTCGAATCGCTATCCTTGTTGACTGATATCTACTGCCGCCCCTTATATAATAATTTCCTGTCCTCCCAACTAGAAAAAAAGAAAATGTTTTATATCAGAGGTGGGTGGGTTGGTCATACCGCCTCGAGTAAATTGATGTTTTCTCTTTTCTACTCTAGTACCCATGGGTAAATATTTAAATTCTTTTTTCTATCATGTCCTTGTGAATCGGGGTGTAGTTGGGAGACTTTTCTTCACCCCTTTCCGAACGGTCTTTTATTGGCTTGTGTCTCCCTATCAGTATGTTGCCGCCAATGCATGATTTCAAATTATAATTTCCATATTGTGTGTGTTTTTTTTTTTTTGTACAACACTTGCGTGCTAGCGCGCGAGTAGCTATTTGTGGTGGCATTTTTTATTTCCATTTCATGATGACCATAGCGGCATGAAACACCAACGCCTGGTTGCCGCCAATTCCCAACAAATACAAACACAAATATACGAACCATTCCAACTGTGTCCTCGTCCATCCAAACCACTCAATTTAATTTAGAAAACTATGACATACACCCTAATTATCTTTTAATCATTCATGCATGGAACGTATTATATGGTTAGGGTTTGAAATCGGAACATAGAAGAGTCCGGCCAGCCAGCACGCATGTTGTGTAGGCGCTCCTGAATTAAAGCGGACATCCCCACTGGACGTAACGGACTTTAGTTGTATGTATGAATGTGTGTTGTGTGTGGTATTGTAAAGGTTTTATCAGCTTTGGGTAGCGTAGATGAGAAGACAAAAATATACCACAGGTGATAACAATCTGTCGCTGATCGAGTTTACATGCTTTTAGTTGATTTTTTTTTCTGTCATAGAACAAAAAAAAAAAAGAATTGTATACAAAGGGCTTATGAATGAGGACACTCATCGTGATGTCAGCACGAGTCCATTTAGATTCATCCTTCATCGCGAGTATAAAAGACATTATCATACCCTGTTTGCGTGTACATTGTATCTACACCTGTATTTATTTATTCTTGTTTTGTAGGTATCAAAGTGCATGTGTTTTAAAAATTCCCAAAGCAAAGGGCGGGCCACACAAGGATTTTAACTTAAAAAAGGTTTGATGTTATTTTTTGTTAGGTATAGAAGATATCGAGTGTTCAAAATAATCAATGGATGATTTAAGTTTAGTGTCAAAAATAATTTAAATTTAAATTCTAATTTGTGTTTAAATCACAAAGTGGGTTTATTTGATTTCAAAGTGATGTCATAATGTTCAGTTCTAGTGAAACAAAACTACACAAAAACTGCATATTTTGGCATTCTGGAACAGGATTTAACTAAATTTTGTTAAAATTCGTCGTAGAAATTCGCAACTCTTAAATTGAAACTATTATAGGACAATGCCAGTCCTTTTTAAATATAAATTTCTTTGATACTGCCCGAGCCTGGACGCCTTAAAAAAAGAAGACCAAATCTCGAAACAATTAAGGTAGGATTTTTTTTTTTAATTAGGTAGGCATGTTGTAGTAAAGTTACTAGTTAAACGACCTTCATCGCCCTATCAACGTGATCTGGCAATAATTTTATTTACATCCATTAAGGATACTTGCATATACGTATGTATGAATGAATACCTATATGTATGAATATGAATATATTTCGATTCCCTAAGAAAAGAGTTCCACATCCAAATTTGATGTCTGAGTTTGTACCTTCATTCATGAAAGACATTGAATGTTCGTTTCATTGTTTGTTTGAATTTGATTCAAAAAGAATTAGGTAGGTACTTGTTATTCCAAGCACAAGTATCAGCAGTAAACTAAGAACCAGCCCCAACACCAACCAAACAATGCAGTTTCCTCTCAATTACATTTGACTATACCTACTGCTTTTAAGACTTAATTTCACATGAGTTTCTCAAAAATGTGTGTAACTACCTACATATGTATGTACATGCATACATACATATATATGTATGTACTTATATATAAAGTTTCCTTTCAAATGAATTGTGTAATGTGTTCCCTACCTGAACCAACAAACAAGAACAAAATAAACGAGAAACCTTCGAGCGAAGACAAACCGTGTACGTGAAATAATCGTACAAGTTATACCACATCGCCAGGTGCCAGGTCGGTTTTTATTTTTATTTTCTTATATATTTTTGTTTCCTCTGCAAATGGCAGGAAACTACAAAAACTGTGATCGGAATACGAACAAAAAAAAAATGTTCGCGCCAAACATATTAAACTCTCTTTCTTCCCGTACATAGAGCAGATGTTTGTTATTATGAAAACAGTGAATACTTATATTTCTTCTTAAGCCGATATTCTTTATTTTGACTGAAGATTATAAGGAGGTAGGTGTAGTATCTAAAATCTTGACCAGCATTTTAGTTCGAGAAGTAAAAATCACAAATTGGACTTTTGAGAAAATAATATTTTGACATACTTTTTTTTTCTTATTCTTATCCTTCATAACCACCATCATGACGATAATGGCTCGTCAATTTAAAATAATGTATTACGCCAAAAGTCTTGGGGTCGACTCCCAGACAATGTCAACTAAAAATAAAAAAATTAAAAAAACCTTTTTTATGGGTACTGCCTCTTGCCAGGAATTGACAAAAATCAAAGTTGGAAAAAGGGCTTCTCACCTTATCCGCTCGGATTCGGCAGAAAATTGTTGGGCCCCTCTATTCCTGCCAATTACTCATATACGGGAATGGTTTACAGTTGTAGGCCGCTTGGCCTTGTTTCTACACGAGCTGTCGTGCCACCCAATTTATTTATTTTATTTAAGATAATGTCTGGGTCAATTTAATCAAATCTAGATTTTTAGTTTTACTAAAAGTAGTATAAACGTATTGAGTGTTTTCTTTAATATTTTTTTTTTTCGCTTTAATTGGCTAGAACTTCACTTTCACATTCAACAAGATTTCGTCACACCGTTTGCTGCCTTTTTAATTTTTAACATACTCCAGATAATTGATTGACAAATCCCATTAAGATATTATTTACATGGTTATGTTTAAAGAAAATAAGTAGGTACTTATGCATTTAGGTATATTTAAGTTGTTAGGATGAAAAATGTTTCACAAGATTTACATAAATAGGTACATGTGGCTTTAATGTTATACATCATACATATTATGTAGTATGTAGAGCATAACACGAGAACGCATACTTGTATTGTTTTTCCACAAAATTACGACATAAGACTTCTTCTTTGCAAAAACATCTGTCCTTATCTACTTTATGTTACGGCTATTTTTAGTTCTTCTCCTATTTCAAAGATCTCCCTTACAATTAAAAGTATGATATTCTCTCTTGAAAGTAGAACTAACAAAAATAAAAATAAAAATAAAAAAATAACTGGGCCAAATCGTGGGTGACTAAAGAAAAAGGACCTACAAGATGAGCAATAATAACCTTGGCCAAGTTGCCTTAATCATCCATTAGATTCTCTGCCAATTGCTCAGAGTTTCGAGGGTAAAATGCAAACAGAATGGTTGGTTATACACCCTGGAAGTAATTAATTTGTTTGAGGGATGGCAAAAACTTCTTAACCCAATTTTTCTACACCCAAGATGTTGAAAGTATATTGCACAGTGTGGGTTGAAAATTAGAGAGCCTTTAGATTTTTATGGTTTAATCCTGATGATTTATTATGTTAAACATTTCCCTTTGAAACATAGGGATTAAAGTTGTTTTTTTTTCTCATTTACGCCAATGCAGAAGAGAGCATTCTTAAAAGTCATCATTATAAAAAAAAAATCTGGAAGTTAATTGTATCTATATTATTTCGGGTCAAGTCTTAAAGAAATATTTTAATTTTTTATTTTTAGAACTTGTATTCTTTTTATAAGAATCTTTTTATAAGAAGAAGATTTTTGAAACAAAAATCGTCACATGCTGGTAATATAAATACTTAGATCCGTTTGTTCAACGAATCATAAATTATTATCTTCAACATAAATTGTAAATATAAAGTTCCACAAAGCTTTCTCTTAGAGTTTTATTTTATGTTGATCTTGGCATGTGTCTAAAGGGACTAAGTTGCCGACTTGGCTGATTTGCATAAGTGTATATAGCCAGTATTTTTAATTTTAGTTATTATTTTTAGTGTTACCAAAACTGTCATCCTTACTGTTGTTTCTCAAAATTTGGTATATTTTAATACTGAAACTCTTTTCTGCACTGCATTTTTTAATGTTTTTCTTGTTTATTCTTTTGCTGTTGGCACAGTTTTTGATTGTCTTGTTGTCGCACTTAACTGCAAACAATTAGCTGATTTAAATTTTCAACAAACACGAGTTATCATAAAAATAAATGAAGTAGTATTAGCTTTACGTGCAAACCTACTTCGTACTACGTATACACACTCAAAAATAATACAATAGATAATATGTACCTAAGGTATTGAAAAAAATTGAAAAGTAAATCACTGAAAGAAATTTATTTCTTCCCGCCTTCGCTTCTTTTGTCAATATGTATGAATTGGAAAATTCTTGTCAATACATATTACACATTTTTGCTATAACAACAGACTGACTGTATTCAATCTTACCCCCATAGAATCCCAAGGGAAAATCCTAAACCCCCATTTGCCATTATTTGTGTATAACCCGAATCATTGATGGTTTATACGTTATACCCCCGCAGCTACACAGATCTGTTTTTGATGTTTTGTGTAGGGTGCCTTTATTGTCTTCGTCATCGCGTGGCTAAGGATACCCTGTGGGTTCCTTTTGTGTGTTTTTTTTTTTTTTTCATGCGAATGAACAAATTTTTTCTAATAAATATACATATATACATACATATATACTTGCTGAAATATTCACTTATTAAAAATTTTGTCCTAGTAGGTTAAAATACATACATAGTACCTATTTACTGAGACTGTTACACGCTTATTATAACAGAAGTCAAATAGGTTAATCTGACACATTACTTTACTTAGTGACATAAACAAACAACCGAATGTCAAATATGATTGATTTATAAAAAAATAAAAAAAAAATACGGTCCTAGAATATGAACGGGGGATGTAAAATAGAATATTCAGCGTTCTATGGCTTAGAATGAAAACAAGCGGAAAGTAATGTACCCTTCAATTCTGTCACATTCACTCAGTTTACATGAATAGTTCTTACGTCATATTTAACATTTTTAAATCCTTCATTATTAGTGCAACGTGAAGGTTAGACAAAACGAAAAAAAAAAAGTTATAATTCAAGTCATGTTAGATAAATGCCATGGCATTTTTGTTTATGATCATCTCATGTTGTGAATCATCCAATTCAATTTGTATGTTATATTTTAGCTGTGATTGACAGCAAATATATTTTGAATACATTTTCTTAGTTCTTATGATTTGCTTAACAAGTCAATTATGGTGCGTCGCTGTGTTTTTTTTTTTTTTTCTTTTATCTCAACAAAACATTGCAATGGAATTATTCATTATATTAATTTTTAAAGGTTATATATATTTTAGTATTTTAATATTCGAATTAAATTAAAGAAGAAACATTTAGAAAACATCTACTATCAAACAATGGTAATTTGCTTAGAAAGCAAAGGGAAATCAGAAATAAAAAAGTCGTCGTCCCTACCACAAGTAAAAATGGGATCGAACCTCTATTTACAAACAAGACGTTATTAAAGCATATGCGTTAGATTATGTTCTGTGTTTTATCGTTGGCTCAAAGGTAAAACTCTGACAAACTTAAAGAAATTAGACTGAAACATATTTTTTAAAAAGACTTGTGTTCAGACTTTTCTACAATAATTTCAATAAATCTCAAATCTGATAAAAAAAATACAAAAATGGATGGCGTGACAGCTCTTGTTGAAAGAGGACCTAGTGATTTTCAACTCTCAAACATTCCTGTGAGCATGTTGTTAGTCGACAGGAATGGAAGAAAAAGGCTCACTGACGAGATATACTCTTGAAATATTTATCACTTCCTCGCAGAAGACAATACCCCCGGAAAAAAAGTTAACATTTTTTATTTTTAAAATAGCTTTCAACGGCCTTTAGTCCACAAAAAGTTAGGCGTTTCGTCCCGGCGATCTCACTTGGACTCATCAGTTTTTATGAGGAATAACTTGAAATTTGATTCCCATTAAATGTTGACTTTTTAAAACTGATGATGTTGCTGAGTAATTCGAATCTAAAAGTCTTGATACACAATATTTTTTAATATAAAAGAACTGTAAAAATAAATATATTTGCCTCATGATTGCTGATGTTGCAAATCATTCTGCCAACGCACGTGACGTGAGATAATTCAATTAAGAACAATTATATCAAACTTATTTATGAGCATTTTTAACAACAATACACGATCCAGACCATTTTTAGTATAATTGAATGTTAATGATGATACGTATGTATCAAAGTTGATTAGAAAAATCTTTTAGTAGCCAACTAATTATTTTAATCTTCTTCCTCATTTTAGTATACATACATACAAACGTACCTGATCTATTATACTGGCCCTGTACTGACGGCACAACGAAAAATACTTTTTATACCTAAGGATAAAATCTTTTGAAAATAAGGAAAATTACACATTAGAGCTTTGATAACCTTAGCAGCGTTTTATAATCTACGGGTCTGGGTCTGGGCTATCTTTTAACACGTAATACAAAAATAACATTGGATCTAGGTTTCTATTGGGGTTTCCTTTATGGATCCAGAAATTAGGTTTTAGGGGCCAGTTATAGCTTTCATTGAAAACCATCATTGAATTTTTTTTGTTTTTAAGTTTTGAGGCACTTAAAAAGCAATATTAGTGATTAATTTGATGCCAATATAAAGCTGATGACTCAAATATTAATTCTTTTTCAATAAAAGTTATATGTAACTGGCCCCTTACTCTGGCGGGTAGATGGCTTTTTCAGTTTTGCTAATAATGGTAAGGTAGTGCAAATTGTAGTGTAAAGGAAAAAGACAGTATCTACTTACAAAATAAATAAGCATAAGAAAAAAAGAGATGAGCATACAACACTGTTTTCATTTTGATCCGTATAGTTTTATTTTATCGGGGTGAACCATATGGGTTATTGGCGATAATAAAACGCGGCTATCGTCTTCTGATTTTCTTCTCGTATTCAAGCTTCTTATACCTACCTAATATTCTTAAAAAATCTTTTTGCCAGAGCATGTGGTCTGAAGCCAGCTGCTCTTTTTTTTTTTTAAAAGGTCATTCATACCTTCTTTTCTCCGATCGCGTTTTGTAAGCTGACAAATATGCATTTTTTTCTATAGAACTTCCTTACAACAGGTTCGGTTGAAAACTCGATTGTTAACTGAGACATCCCTGTGAAGAGCACCTGACAAACAATCCCTTTTATTATTAACGGCAAATATTTTTTTTTTCATTTGTTTTTCTTTTTCGAAATCTGTTTCAATTTATTTTATAATGATTTCTCTGTCTCAACCTTACGCATTATCATCACAGCACGGGTGGCCAAGCCAGTTGGCATTTATTGCCCTTGACAACAAAAATTCAATTTCTTCGTGTTAAAAAGATTCAACCTAAACTAATCCTCCCACTATTTTTCTTAGAAGTTGGGTCTCCTGCTGAAAAGGAAACTATTCTTTTTCTAGATTATCAGAAGAAGAAGAAAAAGGACTTAATGCATCTAATCTACCAAGTCGTCGCTGCATTTTCTTCTTCTTTTTTTTTTTTTTTTTTTTTTTTTTTAATAAATAGTGTTTTGTTGTTAAGCAGCTGAGTTGACGGCTGTTATTATATATGTGGCGCACTCAATGTGACCACTCACAAGAACAATTTTTTCGCTTGAAATTTATGAAAAACAGGTGCTAAACACGAACTACTATAGGTGGCGGTGGTATAGTGGCATGAGCCATCTGTCCTTCTTTTTTCATTGTGTTGTAATTAATTCTCACTTAAGAAAGACACAAGAAGACATCCATCCGCACAACGGTTGGATTTAGGTAGATAGATGCAAACGTAACCCTAGGATCAATTGAAGAATTCTTGATTTAGAAAATGTCTTTTCAATTTCTAATTACAAAAGGAACATCTTGCAGCAGTAGGTAGTGGAAGAAGAAAAAAACAGAATACAAACAGGATATTGGAGAGGAGAATGGAAATGAAGTTTGTCGGATCCTTGGGTTAGTTATTTGGTCGTCGTCGTTTGTCATCGTTTTCCCTACAAGTACATTTTTTTTTTTTTCTTAGTTTTATCCGTCTTTGGTGTTGTGTTTTTAAACGGAAAGTATGTACGTACCTACATAGTAAAAAGAAATAAAAATGAAGAAATGTTAGTAAAATATGTAATTCGAATAATTTTCTATATATCGAAATCAAAGAGAAAAGTGAGACGTAAGGAAGACGACGATGACGACGACGACTGTTGATGAAGGAGATGGAACACCAAGCGGATGAGAGTTTAAGAGTTCACAATTTATTCCGGTTTCACAGGATGTTCAAGTTAAAGTGAACACATGCTTGTCGTTGTTACTTCTTGCTTCAATTCATTTGTCCTCCATGTCCTACACTCATACAACATAATTCTTGTGTATGTGTATGCGCAAGTATATGGATGAACACTGAACTAACAGGCTGAGTCGTTGACAACATGCATTTCTTATAGCATTCTGTTCTTTAAAATAAAAAAAATATATACCTATAACTGAAAAGGGACTCTTGAGAGTTGAGAATCAGGAAAATCAGAAATAATATAAAAATTATATATATTATATTACCATGTGCCATGTGTGCAGGCTAGAAATGAAGAATTTCAATATATTTAATGGCTCCTTTAAAATTAGTAGGTACCTAGGTACTTAAAAATAATACAAAGCGTTATTGATATGGTCGCATAGTTTAAAAAAAAACGAGAGTAACTTTAATAACATCAAGACAAATAGATATGTAGAAGTACATACCTACATAGGTATGTGGATTATTTAGATTTAGGTAGGTAGGTATAATGCATTTTTTATTTCAGTGTTCTAAGAAAGACAACTTTTGTTTTTCCTAATGGCCTAAGTTTTTTGGTACCTACTTTAATTCAAGAAATATCAAAACATTGGTTTTCTTTTCAGACAAGACTTATTTTTTTTAAACCTTATTCTTCATTATTTTTTTAAAGTTCAGTTTGTTCACAGTGGGTTAGATCTGCATCATCACTTTAAAGGGCTCTAATAAAATGACGCTAATCAATAAAAACCGGATGATTAGCGATTTCCATGATTAAGAACTCCAATTTTAGATTTCTTAATAATAAAATTGGTAAACATGCACATTCTAGGATTTACCAGCAACAATAATCCTTGATTAAAGATGATCAAGTGTGAACAAACTTTAGAGCCGGTATTTTTAAGCAACATTTAGTCATATTTAAGAATGGAAAAATGTTTATTTTTTATAAGTTATCCGCTTGGTTCTGCGGCTATTTTTGATTTCATCAATGGAAATTGCAGAAACTCTGACATATAGGTAGTAAGTTTTGAGAATTGTTTTAATTCCTACCTTTCTATAGTTTAAATATTGTTTCAAATCTTTAAAATGGTTTACAATTTCTTTTTCTCTGTAAAACCTCTTTTTGTGTTAAAATTTGAGATTGGATCGGATACATTGCATATACTGAATGTTGATTTTACAGTTCTAAGAACGTTTTAACCATAAACGATTTATTTTATGGAATCTACCTAACAGTTTTATTTTTATTAAAAAGAGGTCTTTAATGAAAGCTTCGAAACAATTTTGTATTTGGATTCCATGAAAATGACGAAAATCAGTTGAATGCTTTTATTGTACTTTTGTATATTATACATTATGTACCTACATACATATGTTTTTTTGATCATTTATGTTTTTAACACCGCTCATTTTGTTTCCCGTAAATTTTACTCTGCAATTCCATTGGAAATAAATGAAAAATTTTGCAAAGTTTTTTTTTCACGCTTTCAAACCCCATTTGCGTCTGTTAAATAGAAAAAGCATTCTAAAGATTGATGATTTTCCTTTTTTATACCTACCTAACCTTTTCGAATTATGTACTGTATCGTATTTAAGTAGGTATAAATAAAAAAAAAAACAACAATGATATCAAATAATAAATTCACACCCCAATGTTATAGAACTCTATAATGTGGTTATGATTAGTATCAAGGTCAATTCGACTGAAATGAACAGGTTTTTCAACTGACTCATAGTAATATAATGTTTTTGTATTATGTCAGCAGCGAAAGGAAATTTTGTGTCAAAAGGATAAATTAGCTAGTTAGGTAGAAGCCAAACAGGGTGTGGTGCTGCGTTCGTTCATAAACAAAATTATATATTTATAGAAACACGATGATATTCAATGAAAATTATTTCTTTTTTTTTAAATAGGTTCTAATTTAACTAGAACTAAACTACATGTGTCAGGAAGTATATTTTCCCTTACGTTATGACAAAGTTTTGTTAGGTGATTTTGTTATGGATGCATGTGTGAGAATAAATATTTTTGGTTTTTATTTGTTTGGTAATAAATATTGTTTTATATGTACTTACTTCATATATTTAAAACAATGCACTACTGAATGTTGATTTTACAGTTCTAAGAATGTTTTAACCATAAACGATTTATTTTATGGAATCTACCTAACAGTTTTATTTTTATTAAAAAGAGGTCTTTAATGAAAGCTTTGAAACAATTTTGTATTCGGATTTCATGAAAATCACGAAAATCAGTTGAATGCTTTTATTGTAACACAACTTATATTAATTAAGTATATTCTTACATGTTACAGATATAATTCAGGAGATATTAATAAGAGTATAGTGATTGATGATAAAGGATAAAGATATGGGTAATATCAATGATATTCAATTGTACAAAAATACATGCTATGTTAGACAGTAGTGTTCAATAACAATCAAAAACGTGCAAGTATGTATGTTGATTCTGTTTATGTTACCAAATCAAATTTTTGTTGATTTTAGCGTAATCTAATATTCAATTCTAATTGGCCCCAACTTTATTCCCATTTCAAAGGTATAATTTTAAGAGGAAAACTTTAGACAAAATTTTGCTTTCATGTTTTATACACTACACAGGTGAACATTGTTAAATGCTGCATTTTGTTATCAACATGATCTCTTTTAGATCAGATTCTCATATTAAAATAAACAGTATCACAGTGACAGCCAATGGTATTATTATTATTTTTTATGTGGATAATAAAATGCTGCTAAAGATACCTACTGATTCGCGTGCAAGTCTAACAATGGTTCTGGTTTAATTAAACATTGACTAACACCTATAAATGATGCAGATTAGTGTGATCAGTTTAACATTGAAACAAGTAGATTTATCTACATTATTATACCTATTATTTTAACAGAATAAGTTATTTGAGGTAAGATATTGTAAAGCCTAAAAGTTGTCATATAGATTTAAATACCACGTTAAAATCTAGTGCTATAGTTATTGCAATGAACGTACCTACCCATGAGATGAAAAAAATGAAAATCAGTTATTAAATAACTAATATCCTGTTAAAGCTTGACTCCTCATTCATATTATATGTACCTACCTTCAGTCTTTTTAGAGACCAAACCCAAAAATGCTTCAGTATCAATATGAGTCTTTTATATATTTCCGTAACGAATAAACTCCCAAACTTTATTTACCCTATGGCTTTACACACCACAAACCTACCAACTAAAAAAAAATTACTGAAAGATGACTACAACAGTCAGCCGCAACAAAACCCCTAGAGCTACATTTAGTTCAAATTTTATTTTTTATGCTTGCATGCGTTTAAAATGTCGATTACGATGAGTAAACGTCTATGCAATTATTTTTTGTACTGGTTATGGCAATGTACATAGATAGGTATAAATTCACATATGACCATTGTGTAGGAATTGTTTTCAAAATTTCAGAACACCAAAAAAAAATTACTACGAAACCAGTGAAAGAAACCGGGATGGGTATGAGTGCTGTGCTGCTGGGAAGAGAGGGAGCAAGCAACGAGAAAAACAGAAATTGAGAAAGGCAAAAAAAAAAAGATCAAACGCAAGCGCATTGAATCCACCGGTCTTCTATCCATCTTCTATATGTACGTATGTATGTATGTAGGTATTTATACCTATATATAATATGGAACTATGAGATATATTTTTATACAAATTGAAAAAAAAAAAAATAATAAAAGAATCTTCGCCCTTCTTTACCTCGTCTTCGGTCCTCTTAACTTTACCATGAGAGTCCTTTGAAATGATAAAAGGATATGGCAAAACAACAACAACAAATTGATATCCTGTAGTGAATGACTAGTAACACTCTCTTGCCTGCACTTTAATCCTGTTCGTGTACTCCTGCTCCTATTCTTTTATACTACGTTCGCATTGAGCTCTGCAGCAGGAGCAGCATTTCATTCTTCAGATCACTTAGTCAACCAGTTTGTAGTTAACAGTGGTCGCGTTCACATCGTTCCTTCGGCTTCGGTGTATTCGTATAACTAAAGCCAAACGAGTTGGCTTTATTCGAGTGATTTCCTGTTCAAACGGGGTTTTATATTTTTTTTCTCACTATTATCAAAAGGATACTCTTGGTTGTTGTGTGTTCTGAACTTTCCCTTCTTCCACCCGTTTTAAAGTGTTGAATATACATTTCTTTCTATTTTCCGGAAAGAATTTTATTCCTAAGCATTTATACATAATTGAGAGGATTACAACACGATATCAATATTGTATGAAAGTTAAAAAAAAAAGAAGCAGTAGCCGAGGGGTATTTGCGTCCATCATCAGGACAGAAAACAAAGAAAATATCTGTATTCATCGGAGAGAACGGACCAGGAAAAAAAAAAACTACACAGACGGAATAGTTTCGAGTCCTTTTTTCGCTTACATTGTGTATCTGCTAAATCCTGTTCCTGCTTACAATTTTGTTCGTTCCTGAAGGTGCTTTTTGATATAATTGTTTCAAAAAAAAAATTAGCTACTACTTGTTCTTAAGTTTTGGTAGTTGTAGATAGTTTTTTTTTTGTTTTATCGTGTTTTGTGGAGAACAAAAATGGAAATGTCCAAAAATCAAAGACGAATGATTGATTATCTATCGGCAAGTAATGGTGGCCTACTAAGATTGGTATTTTCGGCAAAAACAATTACTGGCTATCCTTCGATTTTAAAGATGACTAATGATGAAGAACGTGGAAAAAAATCAGAGCTGGGGTGAGTTAACAGAAAAAAAACGGGTTTGTTTGACTGGACGATGAGAGTCTGGTGGTCTGTTAAAAATCTTGAATTAATTTTTTGGCATGGAAATAAGCCGCTATTTAATAATAAAGATTAAAGATTGCGCTGTAAAAGCGATCAACGAACTCATATATGTAAATGAGCAGATGAGATTTTAAATATTTCTGTTAAAGGCTGTTACAGCTAGGCATATTAAAATGAAAATCACTTTGATTTCTTAAAAAAATAATTAATGGAATAAATAGTTTTCTAGGAATTTTTTAATAAACAATTTATAATGATAAAAATGATGGACTTAGCTAGTTTTCACTTTATGCCGACGAAATATTTTTTTAAAGTTATTAATAATATCCATTTGCTGAGACGAAAGAGAAATACATATATAAGTTCAACATAAGAATTTTCGTGACAATTTGCACTGATAAAACAGTAGGTATAACATAAACGTGTAAGCTTAACTTAAAAATATAAATTTCCTACAAGCAAACCTGCTTAAAGGATTAGCGCTTAAGATTTGTTAAAAAAATGGTTGATACCTATCACAATAAATTCAGTAAGCTTTTCAAAACTCTATTCAAAGAATACCTAGGTATACAAATTTTTTAAATACCTACAGAATTCTGGATTTAAAGAATTTGTCGAATGACATACATATGTAAATGTAATTTGAAATACAGAATTCTGGAATTACAGAAATTTGGAATGCAAAATAATTCATTTAATAAATAATGAAATAGAAAATTTTCAATTTATAACAGAATTTTGAAATACAGAAAAACGACGCATTCCCAAAAAAGTCCAATCCTCAGCGATACTGTTTTAATATAATTTTAAACCAGTAAATTTATTTGCTATACAAAATCGACTCATATCAGGCTCTAGATACATTCAAAAGATGGATTATACATACATAGGTATAAAACTATGGGTACAAATGTTGCCTGTACCAAAAAAAAATTGATCGATTTTGTTTTAAATTCTTACCTATAATTCCCAAAATGATTGCAATAAATCTGCGTTCAATAAGTCTGTCTGAAACATTTTAGTACAGGGTTTTCTCTACTTGCTTTGAAGTCAGAACTGTTTAGAAAAGATTTGTGAAAACTGTCGAAATCAACTGTTATAATTTTTTCAATGCAAATCGTTTTTGTAACGGATTTTACCATTACTATCACTAGACAGATCTATAAACATGGATTTGGTCAAACGAATCTACAAATCATGCAATGATAACATCAGCTATGTGACTGTTACGCGGATGAAAAAGTAAAAAAAGATAAGTTTTTAAATGGAATTTAAATATTTAAGTTTCGTGTCAGGAAAGGTTGTAAATCATTAGGTACTTTTAATCAATGCATACTTTTTCAATGCATAACAACTTTATAGCCATGAACACCAAAAGCAAGTTCGTTCGGTCTGTAATTAATTCAACTATTTTTTTATAATGATAAAAGGAAAGTAAAAATTTGGTCGCTTATTTGATTTAACAGCTTATTTTGAGAAAATCTTTCTGTCGAGCCATTAAACAAGAAAAAAAAAAAAAACATTATTACTCAACCTATATTTGCAAAAAAAAAAAAGAAAAAAAAACATTTATCAATTTCGATAATTTTTGGACTTAAGTGCTACCGAATGAAATCTCCACTCATGTGAGTTGAAAATAATCTTCCACTGAAAACTGGTTCATGAGTAAATTCTATATTAATTTTAATTCGGGATTAGATAACTCAGGCACTGAATAATTGGATATTTCGCAGTTTTCGTTGAACGACGTCCTGACCATATCAATCATAAAAGAAAGACCCTTTCATTTTTACATGTAACGAATGGATTCTTTTAAGGACCAGTTTTTCAGTGTGAGATGAAAGTTAAACGTGAGTTAAAAGGCCAAATTTTGGTGAATTAATAATGGATTTACTGAACAGATAATTTTTTTTTATTCTCCGAGTAGGTATTTAGGTCTGAAAAACTGCTTCTTGTGTTAACTGTAATAAATGTATGTCCAGAGTTAACTAGCTTTGGTTTATTCAACTCACTACCGAAAAACTGGACCTAAGTTATGTATTTAAAGTTACCTGCAATCATTAATTAACATAATTCCTAATGGTGAATCTATTTCAAATTCTGCTTATATCTTTCTAATCACTTGTTCTTATATCGTTCAACGGAACATAATTTTTAGAATCTCAAACCCTCAATATTTCTTAAAAAAGATTAACTCTCATCTTTTTTTTTTTGTTGAATGAGAACATTTGAAATTTTCCATGAAGAATATTAATGCAATTACAAAAGTATAATCTGCATTATTTTTATATCCAACAAATACAACAACAGCTGCATCAGTAATAAAATAACAAATTAAATATTCTTTTCTTTCTTTCAACGAGTTTCCCTTTTTGTTGTTGTTGTTGTATTGTAATGTATTTTCAATTATTTTGTAAGAAGTTCAAGTAATCCTTTCAAAACAAATCTGTATTTTATTTCTCTCGACAAAAGTTTTGGATATGTATTTACCTACTACAAAAGGTTATTCATTATTTTATTTTATGAATAAAAATAATTAAATTAATATCACTTTAAAATCTGTTATCAAAAAGCAATTGGTAATTTAACTTACATTCATACATACACTCCATGCATCCATATACATAGGTACATACATATGTAGATAAAACATTCCAATTCAATTAGCAAAATGTTTGATATTTGTTCTAGTTTTTTTTTTTTTTTTTTTTTTTGTGTTGCCTTTATACGCACAGCGTATCCATATCCATATTTTCTCACCACTCAACCGAGGAAAAAATAAATGTTGAATGGGAAACCCTTTCAGAAAATTGCATCACTTTATATCCAATTTCCTCTTTTGATATTATAATTTTTTTTTTTTTAAATTAGAGGTTGCATTAATTCTTTTTGTTGCTGCAAATAAAATTTTGTGTTTGTCTGGATGAAGTATGTATATGTACATTCGATGCAAGTTTTGCAAAGTCACGATAACTGGATCAACATTGATGATGTTTTTTTTTGATTTTATTTTAAGTCTGTAGAAACTATAGGTAACTAAAATATCTAAACTTTTTGAATCTACCAAATCAATTCTCTTGTTTGAGGATTCGAAACGTTTTTCTCCATTCATTTTTTTTTACCAGTATTGCTTTTTAAATCCAAATATAATCTGGATTTTATCATATCAATTTAAAAAGTTTTAAAGTTTATGATGTTATCGAAGATCCTCTATTCATTCACTCCCTATTTATTAAATGGTTCATTATTGTAATAGACATTCTATTCAGACAAAATTGAACAGCAACTGTGGTGAAAATACACTGATTTTCCGAAGAAAGATACATACATAATTGTACAATCTTCTTATAAGCTGAATTCGAATCAATCAAAACCCATCAAACAGGGGTTTCTAAATTAAAAAATTATTTCTTTTATTTCACTTTTAAATTGTGATAGCTTAAAAAAAAAAAAACCCTACGCCATGCAGTCGGCTTTTGCTTTTAATATATGTATGTATAACTCTTGTAGATATTAAAAAAAAAAAACTGCGTCAATAGTTATTTTCAAGTTCTTTTTATATACTTCTATTCTATATCATATTCTTTAATATTTTAAAGTTATTGGCGCAAAATTTTAAACAACCTATTGTTAAGGGCTTAGCATATTACTAGTTAGCAATTTGCTAAACATTTAGTAATTTATTATCTTTTCGGAAATTTTAATCATTTTTTTTCGTTTTACTAACTAGTAAAATACTAATTCCCTTTTAATAAAAACGGTGCATCAGCTCGTTTAACTACGCAGTGGATGACGTAAACTTTATAAAGTGTGTGAGCAACGAAGCAATTTGTTTTGAAATGTTTATTATTATTTCCCCCACTGTGCATTGGACCATTCCATGTAATTGTAACATCAGCCTGATGAACATTTCTCCCAAAAAAGTGTAGTGTAACTAAAACTTGTAATTCTGGTGAAATCGAAGCCCACGGTTTGTTAATCGGTCTTGTATGTTTAGGTTTTCAACCAAGAACCGAACTGTAGTCTTATCAAACCTATACCTAGAGTAAAATTCTCCATCGTCCAGCTCTTCAAAAGGATTTGCTCAGGACTTAAAACATCGCACTTTTCTGCACATAACTGAGTCTTCGAACATATCGAAAACTTCGTCCTCCGAAAACATTTTATTTCTTTTATTTACTTTGAAAAACAATTAGCATACGAATCATAAAAAAAACACAATTTAACTCTGCCAAATTTTTTTTTTCAAGGACAATGACAGATTTAATATGGCAAGTTACTAAAAGTTAAAGTAGCCATTTTGTGATTTTAACTTTAGTAAAGAGATAGTAAGTTGTTAAAATCGTTTAAAATTAGCAAAATCTTCTTTTTAACTTAGTATCTTACTAAAATGGCTTTAACATTTTACTAAATCGTTTAAAATTTTGCGCCATTGATTTTAAAGCCATTCAGGAACATATGTATGTAAAAAAAACCATTAATGGCTGTAGCATTTTTTTAATTTAATTACATATTTATGGTCGAATTAAAGACTTGGATTCTACTTTTTCCGGAGCGTAAATTGGCACATAACTTGTTATGTTGAACTAAGACAACAAGTTAGTTTAAACGTCACGTGCTTCATTATGCAGATTTCGATGCACTGCGCACTTGCCAAAAGTAACGGGGCATCTAAATTATTTTTAAATTACACTTTTATTATTTTTGCATTCAAGTTACAACATTTCATGAATAACAATACAAACTAAATTTTATTTTTATACAAAACTCATTTGAGCAAACAAAAAATTGTTCGTAGAAAAGAAAATTATTCAGATAAGTATTTAAAGACGAACCAGTGTCTCATGCGATGATTTGTGGAGTTTTGAATTAGTGTCACAACGACAAAGAACCGAAACTCAAAAAAAAGTATGTATCCTTATTTATTTGACAACAAAAATAAAAAAATTGCTATTTGTCAAAAATTAAATATTAATTGACGGACTATGTGATCATGGCTAAATTTCAACGTTTCGCACAAAAGAAATTTCGGGATACATTTTCTAAAACTCAATTGTTTTATTCGTTTACTCTAAACAAAATGGAGGTTCTGCAACTTTTTCGAGCTATTCCTAGCAATCGTAATAAAATTTCAATATTTTAAAAAGTAAAACCAAGAAAAAAAATCGGACTGCATTGATTTTTCCGTTCCACCGTGCCACAATGAAATTGCCATGTTACAATAGCATAACTGTATTATCGGCACCGCTGCGTACAAACAAATCATTCCGAGATGTTGCTGATCGCAACGTTTGAAACAAAAAACAATTGTGATGGATTTTTGTAAGATATACATTATTTTGTTTGTCAGTGTAAAGAAAACCAAAATAGAAAAGAAATTGAAATATTATGGACTAATCTCTGGTAGTTGATATAGTTTCCGCATTTATTGAGCGATGGATTTAAAAATGACTTAGGAATGTTCAAGAATTTTATCTACTACTTCTATACTTTAGGAGCTATAATAGTATGGGTACAAAATCGTGTAAAGCTCGGAGTTTCAATCAAAAATTACTTTACGATGATTCGGAAGTCTAAAACACTAATTTTTGTCATTCTGCCCTAGCGAGGTATCCGTCGGAGCGGAAATTTTTTTGCAACGCACACTCTGTCGTTCAAATTACATTCGAGGTATCCTTCATCGGAAAAGAATACTACACAATGCGACGACGCGTCGGATTTCTCTTTCATTAAATTAACCAGAAGGTCGATTTGTCTGGTTGTTGTTTTTTCGTTTGCTCTTCGGGGCCTAAAAAATAAAAAAAATCAAGCAATAGTTCCAAAATTACTTTGTTAACATGTTTCTTTTTTTTAATTTCCTACATTTTTCAACATTTACACAAATCTTAAAAAAGTTCCGCGAACTATTTGTGTCGGAGGATATCGGAAAAATTAATGTATGAGCTGTCAAAATATCACTCAAAAAAAGCAACTGATCGCACTGTAACGCAAAACGCCGGTGTGCGTTGCATAATGTCGGAAAAATGTTCCGAACAGCTGTCCGAAAGTATACCTCGAAGCAAATATCCTCCGATTCGTATAAAATCGGAGAATTTTCCGCTCCGACGGATACCTCGCTAGGGCCGAATACCATTAGTCTGTTTGATAAGGAGCTAGAGTCTAACTAAACGGATTTGCTAATGAGCATTATTTTTATGTTATTCTTTAGAGGAAAATCACAATTTAGTTTTAGCTTAAATATAAACAATTTGCATTTCATTTATTTGGAACAGAATTACATATGTATGTACATATGTCCTGAGATAAAAATAAAACATTAATTTTTGATTTCTAACTAACTAGCTGTTTCTTGTTTTTTTTTTTCTTTTACAGAAAATCGGCTGCAGGATTTTGAAAGTGTTTTCGAAGCCAGCACCTCAAAGTACCGATCGTATTGTGCAAATTGTTGGAAAGGCTGAACAATGTACCGAAGCTGTTCGCGATGTTATTACTTTGACCCGAGAAGTAAGTTATCATTTGTGCAACTTTAGAATTTCTCTTTGGAAATTAATTATTTTTTCTATTTATTTAGACTCCAATCAAAGGAATGATATATAATTATGATCCCATCAACTTTGATGACGTGTATTCCGATGAGTACGGCGGCTATGGAGGTGGTGGTGGCGGTGGCCAACAGAATGGTGGCAACAATGGCGGTGGCGGATTCCGTGGCGGTGAACGTCAATCACGTTTCGACGGTGGTCGAGGTGGTGGCGGTCGTGGAATGGGAGGAGGTGGCGGCGGTGGTGGTGGCGGCGGCGGCGGTGGCGGTAATGGAGGCAATCGCTTTGGCGGAAACAATGATCGCGGTCGTGGTGGTGGTCGCAACGAAGACCGCAGTCGCAGTGGCGGACGTCGCGATAGAGAGTATATAAGTCCATGGGCCAGTGATAATAGTGGTGGCGGTATGGGAGGCGGCGGTGGTGGCGGCGGCGGCTTCGGTGGTGGAATGGGCGGTGGAGGCTCTGGTGGGTTCGGTGGTGGAAGTGGAGGCGGAAGCGGCTTCGGTGGAAGTGGTGGAGGCGGAGGCAGCTTTGGTGGTGGTAATAGTAGCTTCGGAGGGGGAAGTGGAAGTCTAGGTGGAGGTGGATTCGGTGGAGGAAGTAGTGGGTTCGGAGGAAGCGGATCAATGGGTGGTGGTGGCGGATCATTCGGTGGCAGTGGCCTCGGTGGAGGAAACTTCGGAGGTAGCTCGGGTGGAGGCTTTGGCGGTGGTGGTAGCTCCTTGAGTCAATCTGGAGGCGGTGGTGGCTTTGGAGGAGGTAACCTAGGAGGTGGTTCGTTTGGTGGTAGCGGAGGTGGTGGTGGTGGAAGTGGATTTGGTGGTGGATCATCACTTGGAAACGGCATGGGAAGTCTCGGTGGCGGTGGTTCCGGTGGAATGGGTGGAGGCCAAAGTGGTGGTGGCAGCGGAGGTGGATCGTTTGGCGGTAATGGTAATATGAATGGAGGAGGCCAAACGCAGCACGATCCCAAAAACAGCACCCAAGTCACGATTCCCAAAGACGTAAGTAGATTTGTGATTTTATATCCTTTGTATTAAGTTTGTTGAGATGGTTTATAGATTTACTCTACCAAAGTATCAAAAACAACGTAAATTTTTTGATCTATTTTGTTTTTCATATTCCCAATATTTTACTAATTTGTCAATGTCAATATTAAGTTATGATAAACGTTGCAACGAACTATAGGAGCATATTATGTTTGTTCTCGCGAGTAGCTTGGTTTTATAAAAACGCTTTTGTTTTTTTACATATGTTTAAAACATCCTCAGTCTAGCCTCCCATAAACCATCTACTGTCTCAACAATTTTTTTTCTTCAAAAGTATTCAATTATTTACAAATGTTTTATATTTTAGCTCGCTGGCGCTATAATTGGTAAAGGAGGCGGTCGCATTAGACGCATCCGCAACGAATCCGGCGCATACATTACCATTGATGAGCCACTACCTGGATCCACCGATAGAATTATTACCATATCTGGTAATCCAAAGCAAATACAAATGGCCCAGTATCTTCTCCAACAGAGGTTAGTTGTTAAACATTTTGTTTGTTTATTCTTAAAGCTTTGTGTCCATATCTAAACTAAAAACAAACATTATCTGTGACTAACTAACATGCGATCGCAATAAAAACAAATCATAAAAAGCTAACAAACTTGTGGTGGAACGGAAAATGCTCGTGTCCGTGTGCTTATATCAATCCAAAAATGACGATAAAAGAAATATATATTCTATTTATTACTAACTGTCTTCATCATTTAACGATCCTATGACATATTTTGTATGGAAGACTAGTGATTTTGTTGTTTGGGTATATAATTAACAATAAATCCCTTGTCTTTCTACAATGTATGTTCGCTATCTTCATTAATTGTTTAAAAAAAAATAAATAATCAAATTTAAAATTGTTCTCATAATATCGCCTGCTTCAATAACAATATTCATGTATTTATAGATACAACTTCCCATCCTACTCTATGCTCTATTTAAATCAAAAGTATTGCATTTTGTCTATATAACTTGGGATATGTGTCGTTATTTTGCATTTTTTCATTTTTCAAAACAAATATTGTGGGATAAAACTGGCGTGCTGTGATGTGTATAAAATATGATTAAAAATAGCAATAACAAAATGTGAAGTGGTCGAAATAAAAAGGATATTGATTGCAGCTTGCATTCATTTTTAAACATTTTTTATGTTCATTTGTTTTTTTTTTTTTTTTCCAATCCAATCAACAATGAACAGAAAATTGTAATTAAGTTGTTTCATAAATTTCTTCTCTTTTCAGTGTACATGAAAACAGGAGAAATGATTTTTAAATTTTAATTCTAAACTTAAAATCAAAACAAAATAATACCATCAAAACAGAGCATAAGAAGTAAAAGTAGTAGTGCAGGAGAACAACCGAACAACCACTGAAGAATAAGAAAAGAAGGCAGTATCTGTTCTTCCCCTATTCACAGCAATAACAACAAGAACTCAAAATCCCTTTTTACATAAATAATTATTTTTATTATTATAATGTATAATTGTATTCCACCATAGCAAATAATTAACCGACTACTTTTTATCACATTTAATTAATAAAAATTAAAATTTCTCTAGAATCTAAGAAAGAATTATTAAGTCCACTGCATGTAAAAGAATTACAAGGAATATATAAATAAAAGAATAACAAAACAAGCAAACAAAATTTTATAGATCACATTTATGTCTACAAAACAAAAATAGCAGAAAATCACAAGTACAAATATTCAAAAGAAAATACAAAAAAAAAGAACAAGAACAAATGAATCTTTAATTCACAAAATCAACACCACATTAAATTAAATTTTAATCTTGATACATAAGTTCAGTATATTATTCTGTAAAGCTTTTGTTAATGATGATGATGATGATAATATGATGATGACTCTGGGCTACTCAGCCTTTAAAACGATCTTTAGAGATAACAATTACAACTTAACTTCTATGTAGCATAGAATCCATTCTCTATCCCTTTTTTTAAACTTAAGCTGGAGTAATTTATGGTACTTTGAAAAATAAAAAATAAAAACTAGAACATTGTGCATCTGCATACACTTTGAAATTTTGTAGTCAAGAAAATAGTAATTCTTTTACTTGATGGAATTATAAAATTAAGTTTTTAAAACAAAAATATAATGCTAAAAATAAAAATAAAAAAATTGTACACAAGAAAGATTAAAAAAAAAAAAAAAAGAAAAAACAATAAAATTAAGATATAAAATCATTTTTCTTTATCATGTACGTCTTACCAAAACAGTCAATAAAGCGATCGCTTGATTTTGTAAACAAAATTCTAAGGTTTTTCCCTCATTCTTGTTTTTTGTCAATTTATCAATTAACTTATTTTAATATTTAGTACCTCTTTCACTGACTGAGTAATGTTCTGATTAGTTACTCGACACATAAATATTGGCATAGGGTCATAAATGTACAGGTGAAAAAATAATAATTGTCGTTTAACCGGACTGGATAGCTTATAATTCACAAATATATTTTTTTGTGGGGAATATTTGACTTATGAGTATGACTCTGTTTCTATATTTATGTATCAAGTAAACTATCAGACCTTTACTCGAGACATTGTGAAACAGGCTTTTTGACTAGTAGCAAAAAAGCTGGAGATTAGAGTATATTTATACTATACATACATAATAGAACTTATCGAGGGAAGTTGAAACGATCTTCTTCAAATTTCTTACAGGGTGTTAAAAAAATTATTTCAAGTAAAAAATCCTTTAAAAGTGTTTTTTTCTTTGCAACATTTGAAAAGCTAATTTAAAACAAACTGATCCCATAAGGCGTTTTAGTAAAACAACATGGCTTTAGAAGCGGCAATTGAAGTTTTAGTAAAACGACTATTGTTTTAATGGTTATGAGGGTGAAGAAAGAAGAGAACGGTTAAGTTTTAGTTTTACTGAAACTCCAATGAACGCTTTTGGAGCCGTGTCATTTTACTGTCGTTTTCGTTAAACTCTAACTTTATTGGGTTGAATTTTTTTAAGTGGTTTTCTATTCGGCAACTTCAGATTTGTGGGTAAGATTTAAGATAGTTCGTCTCAAATATAGATCGATATTAGTTGGGAATTATTTTTTCTTCATTTGGAGCTGATTTAGACCCATCCAAGATGAACTTTTTTTTGACTAATGAAATAACGACCACCGTAATGTATTATAATGTGTAGTATTGGGGAAATATTTGCTTATTTCCCTTCATTCCAATTCATTCTTTTATTTCAAAATTCTTATTAATTTCCTATTGGATGTTATTGTAATTGGTCCGAATTGTCGAATCGGTGATGTCTGCGTGTGTGTGGGTGAATTCATAATCGTCAGCCTAACTAAGAACTGCATTATCTGCGTTCACAAAGTCAGATTTTCGATCGAACTAACCTAGCCCAACTGCAGTACCCACCGTTCATAAACGTCAGACTGTCGTCAGCATCGGGCAGATTGTGCAGCTGATTTTTTTTGGCTGCAGAAAGAGCGGGAATTTATAAAATTAATTTTACAGTCATTAAGAAGGACGAAGCGGCACTGACTTGTAAAGAATGTTTGTTTTGTTTTCCACAATATTTTCAACTCGTCTTCAACAAACTATGGAAATTAACATTTTAATTTTTTATATTGTATAATAATCAGAAAGAAGCTATCATTGAATGTGGATCTCGACATCCTAAGATGACTACGGAATATATCGCCAGGATACTTTTAAATCACCTTCATGAAGAATACATTTTTTTGCAATATTTTTTTAAGCTTAGAAATCGTTTCGTTATAGTTTTTTTTCTATTTTTTCTTTGTAAGAAATTTGTGCCAATTATAATTTTCTTTTCTTTTTCGGCAAGCAAATCAAAAATAAAGTTCAACAAAATTTGTTTGGCAGCAATTTTTCTCTGACGTTTATGAACTCTGTTTACATACAAATCGGACTATTGTAAGTCAGGCCTTTTTATTTACTGCAGACATTCTGCATTGTGTGTACACCCTGTGTACGTACGTTCGGTATACATTTTTTCGTTCACCGTATCTCAGGACGAATAAATTTATCAAATAAATTTTATTTTACAGATAGTTACATCATAAAGTGCAGAAAAGATTTTCAAAAAAAAAAAAAATCATTAGCGGTTTTCTTACTACAGCAATTTAAAAAAAAGTTGTAAAACGTCATTCGTCTCGAACATCTTGAGAACAAGATATACCATCGACTTCAGCTTAATTTTATTTTACACATAATGACGTCATGAAGAATTGAAATGAATTAAAGAAAAATCAAAAAAATATGCTAAAATTTGTTAAAAAAAGGTTTTTGGTTCCAATGTTTTGAGAATGAGCAATGATATTGACTTCGGGCTAATATTATTCTATACACCATGCCATATTTGATTACTGATAATATGTTTAAAAAAAATTCAATTGACAGTATTTTTTTAAAGCAAAACTACTGCAAGAAAATAATAAAAATTGTTGAAAAACGTTTTTCAGCTCGAATATCTCGAGAACAAACACTGATTTCGAAGTCGGGGTCATTTTACTCAACACACATTAACTTACAAATTTGTAGAAATATTCAATTTATAGATTTTTTTTTAAACAAACTAAAATTTAAAAAACAAAACTACATACTAAAAATTGTAAAAATATTTTTCGTCTCGAATATCTCGAAAACAAACAATGCCATCCGGACTCCGGAATAATTTTATTTTACTCACAATGCTGTAACTGATTGGGGTTTTTTAAAAAAATCTTCAAAAATTACTACTGTAAAAGTTGAAAAATATAATACGCCCCTCCCCAACTTAGGTTTTCTCTTGATCGCATATTGATAAGGTCTTTTAAGATTTTGAATTACGAATTTCCAAATAACAAAATAAAGATCGAATGAAAAGTTACCAGTGTGGGTCGGACCCAGCCTATTTTTTCAATTCCTTTTGTATCGAGAGTTAAAGTATGCACGCAAAACAAGTTTACAATTACGAATATTGTTGGCTTATGTCTGCTTTTCACGGGCCGATTTAGGTATCACTCTCTGTAGTTAGAAATAGTTTCGAGATATGTGTTTTTTTTTTTACAATTTTAATTATTAAAATTAGAAGAATAGCAATGTATTACAATATAAGTATGGTGATAGTGACGAAGTTGAAAAAATGCAGAATTTTATTACAAATGAATGATGGAAGTGCCGAGAGTAAAGCGGTCTTTTTTTAATTTTAGCTGTTTGCCAGTAAGACCTAAGGTCTTTTTAAATGCAACCTGAATTGCAAGGCACTATTTAAGAAGGAATAGAAAGATAGGAATGAATTTTTGTTGGGACAGTGAACTGAGCAATTAGTATTTTTATTATCTCATGAAATACCACAAGTTGAATCTGGAGGTATATAGAATGCTGCCTAGAGTAGGACTCGAACCCACATCTCAAGGTTAGCAGTCAAGCACTGTATCTGCGCCATTACCATCCGCAGTTTTATATTCACCACACTATTTTCGCGCTTGAAAATTAATAGTTTAATCAAATGAACTCGGATTATTTTATTCTGTCGAACATTTTCCTACTATCTTGAATCTACTTACAACTTACAATGTTCGAAACATTCCAAAACATTGTACGCGATATTAGTTCTTATGACTGAAAAAATAATTTATTTGAAAAAAAATTGGTTTGTTCGTTGAGCTGTGAAGCCACCCTCGGATCAATCAAATTCTATGTTTTTTTGCCCTAAGTTTTTTTTTGCTGGATCGAGTTGAGGCAATTATTTTGTTGTGGATCCCTTGCTGCAGGTAATTGTTTATTTTTGAAATAGAAATTAAAAGATGTATTAATCTTATATGGAATAGGGAGCGCTAGAAGTTATTTAAATTAATTTTTAAAACCAATTTAAAACAAACAATTACAGCCCTCGTGTTTTTTTGAAAATCGAAAAACCCAGGGGGGTCATTCCGTAATTTTCTAAACGATAATCGTCAAAACGATAATCGTCGACGAGATCGTCCATGATTTGCTCCACGTAACTCGACCACGTTTATCGTTCGCAGTTTGAGAGCGTTTGGTGCATTTTAAAAGTCAAATTGACTGTCATGATTGTCATTAAAATGCAATTTTAGTGTTTGTTGTTTTGTGTTATGTGCCGATTGAAACTATAGGGAAATCATTTTGAGATGCAAGTTGTATTTTTATATTTTTTACAATTAATATAATATGTAAATGTAAATACTTAATAGGGCAGTCATGCAATCGCAAATTGCGATTTTAACTTCGTTTATGAATGAACATCCTGATTTGGCCAGGGTAGGAAATATGAGCTGAACTCCGTCTAAGGCAAAAATGAAATCAACAAACTGTGGGCTGATCGCCATACTTATAACATATGACTTGGAAGAGATAAGGGATTTGATTTATCTCTCAATTGTCGTCACATGCGCATATGTTATATTTTTTTAATTTTCATTTTCTACAATAAGAAAATTGATTCGCCGAAACATTTTAATTTGTAAATGCAACAATGACAACACATGATGTCAAATTACAGTAGCAACTTCATCATTCAACTACAGTCACCTACAAAGTACAAAATTAATGCAAGACGATACCAATTTAGCTATCGTCGAAACACTCGTTTTGACGAAAGCGTTTCGACGATTATCGACTTACGTGAAGCCAATAAAGGCAACACTATCGCTCAAACGATATCGTTGGACGATAATCGAGTTACGGAATGGCCCACCAGGTTTTTTGTAAATTCTTGGGGTTGTGAAGAAAACCTGGGGTGACATTCTGTATCTTAAAAGCGATCAAACGTTTTCGTTTGTGCGAAAGACTTGCATATAGATTTAAAGTAAAACTTTCGTACAAACGAAAACGTCTGAACGTTTTCCCCATACAGAATGTCACCCCTGGGTCAACCCTGGGTAAAGTTCACCGAACGAAACTATTTATATATTAGGAATCTTGAGGGGAATTTTATTTCCTTTTGAATATTTAATTCCCTTCACATACAGCCCTGCTATCCGTTCCGATCCGATCCGATCGAATTTTCCGATTCACGTCAATTCTTCACTTTATTTGTCACAAATTATAATAAAAATAATAAAAGATAAGTGATAAACCACAGAAATGCCATGGTGGCGATTTGGATGTACCTATTCAGCAATAAAAACTATTTTAGTAATAGCAAACACAATTTTTTGTTTTAAAAGTTTATTCAATAAATATGATAAATTTCAGTAATTTTAAGCCTAGGTTATAAAAATATGTGTTAAAATCGAATTATTAAATTATTTGATTTATAATTAATTGTATATATGTACATTAACAAGTATGGATCAAAATTTTTTTTAAAGTTCGATACATTTTTAATGCTCAATAATCTGTAGACGTTGTACTTTTTTTTTTATAAAAGGTGTTTTTAATTTAACTTAATTAAATCATATAATATGAAGCACCATTTCTCATAAAAACTTTCAATATTTCATTTCACTCTTTCATTTATTTATTATTGTTAAAACTTAAATATTTATTGCCTTGTGGTATTTTTTATTATTTTTTGATTCAACAAAACATATTTTACAAATATTTGAACATCATTATACTTTGTTAAAGAGTAACTAGAATTTTGTTTAATTTAAGTTGTAAATAAACCTTGAATTAATACTCTACATAATTAGAATTTAAATATAAATATTTGTTAAGGTTAAATAATTAAAAATTATATATATAAAAAAAAACAAAAAGGCAACAGTTAGACACTTGGAAAACCTTAAACATTTATTTTCTCTTCGATGAATTTATCAAATATTTACAGCAGTGCGTCAGAAGGTGTTTTTCAGTGGGAGAGTTATTATTTTGCACTGTGACTCCAACTTCCCTCGTGTAGATATCGAGACCGTACTGACCTTCTTCAGGGAAACTGAAAAAAATAAATTTAAACTTTAATTTCGATTTATTTAAATAAAAGCATTTCGTTTAAATTACGTAATAACAAATGTAACAATGTCATCAGATGTGTTTGTATGTGCAACATATTTAGATAACTTCTTTTCTTCGATACCGTTTTTGTGTAGAGTTGCCATAAAATCAGTCAGCTGTCGAGACATGCGGAATTGTAATTCCAAACTCCGTCCAGCGAAAATAAGTGGCTCCTTGATGAAGATTAAACAGAAAGAATAAGTGAGGAATCGAATTTTTAAGACCGCCAAAAAGAAATTTTAAATTATATTCTACTCGTTTATTTAATGTAAGCTTTTTTTAAATTTTATTTAGGAATAATGAGGAATTTTTTTATGTGACTATCATGTTATTCTAATATGCTCTTCACGTGCAAAAGCGAAATGAATTTTCGGCATTCAAATTTAACTTTTTTTTAAATCACGGTTTTAGAAACTGAAAAATAAATGAATATCTTGACATCTTAACTTACTTGATGTGTAATTGGAATCAATCCAAATAGTCTTGTCGCTTTAGTCGGGCCCCATTCACCGCTGGCACAATCTGGCAAGGGTACCATTACGGTCTGCAACTCTTCACAGCAAATCTTAAAATAAAAAAAAATTATGAAATTTATAAACAATTGTTATTTTGTGAAATATAATTCTTTGAAGAAACTCACTTTAAATTTGCACACCGATTTGAATTTCATTGGTTCACCGGTTAGGTACTCCTGCGGTGTTACAGCATTGGCAAATATATCCAATAGGAATGCACCCGAGCATGGCGCATGAACTCGGAATGCAACAATATTTCCAATCACTGATTGCATAACAAAACGTTTCAATGACACTCCATCATAAGAATCCTCCTCACTGTCGTAAAATTTGAGGTTATAATGGAAAATGAGGCAGCTTTGCATATCGGCTGGCATAGCTATTCGAACTGTTGCGGCACCTGTGTATAAGAATAATATTTTTTTGTTTATAAAATAAAACTTTAATAACTTGTGGTTTTTAACCTGTATCATCAGTTAAGACCACTGCTCCGTAACCTTCATCAGCGAAGTGCAATCCGTATCGAAAGAAGAGTGATCGCACGAATGGTAGATTTTCGAATTCCCTCAAAGTTATTGGTCGCTTAAGGAGCTGCCAATCCTCCTGAAGGGGATAGAATTCGTAGATGAACTCACGAGGATCCGTAAGGAAGTAATGGTCGTCGTATTCGTACCTGTGCAACAATGTAATAAATAAATTAATATGAAGTAATTATGTATATCAGACAAAATATACCGTAAGCTATCATTTTTCCCTCGTCCTGTCTTAGGAGCTTCTTTAGCATTCACAAGATGCCTGGCTCCCCAATTGCATTGTACGAACCGCCAGGCCCCAGCGACATAAACTGCGTTCCAAGAGTTCCTAAATCGTGAGTCCTGGAATTTAACACCTGGCTGGTAGCCAGCACTCTTTGAATAGCCTTTGATGACCACACAGTGCAGACCAGCATAACTGCAAAGACGCTTGAAAAGGACGTGATAACTTTCGGTTCCATATTTAATTCCCCGTAGCAATCCCATTGGAGTGTCACCCCTCAAGTCGTCATCAAAGTGCATAGCGTTTAAATTTTTGACTGTTATCCATCGGAAGATTGTTCGAGCCTTTTCAATATCGGTAGTGCAACGACCAACCAGCTGACGAACAAGATCTGTGAACGTCTTTTGATCCTCTTGGGCCACCTACAGAATGAAAAGTTCAATTCACATTCCGCTTTTGAAAAAAAACAAAAGAAAAAAATTATTTACCGAAATAGCAATACGATCGACATCCTCAAACTCAATTGGATCGGTATATATTTGAAATTTACTGACTGCTGGTGGTGACGGAACCGGAGCTACATTGGGATACTCTATCGCGATGACACCCTCATTAAAATCATCATCCAAGAAGATGCTCTCATTTTGCATGTATTCACTTCGTCGGGCACTGATAAGTTCTAACATTTCACTGGATTGCCGGTCAACAAGCGCCGCTGTTTCGTAACGCTCGTGTTCAAGCATTTTACGAGTAATGCTCTCCTTCTTTTTACTTCGACGAAGTGTCATATTCTTTTCCAGATCATCTTTTTGCTGTTGGTGACGGAGAGTTAGGACACTTTGCTCATCACGATTTCGTCTGGATGTTGCTAGTTCTTTTTCGAATTTATGAGTTAGTCGCTGCAGTTCACGTTCCCATTCGTCTTGGAATTCGCTTTGGATTTTACGGTCTTCTTCTTCACGTTTACGAGCAAACTTACGATAGAGGTCATCTTCTTCTTTGCGATGTTTCATTTCAAGATGAGCTTGCTCTTCTCGGGCCTACAAATAAATAAATAAATAAAACTGTATTTTACTTAATTTTATTTAAGACAGATTTAAATCCGATGCTTTTTTGCAGTGAATTACCGTTACTCTCATTAGATAGTCTTTGTCTTATATCTTGTAAATTAAATGGAGCACCTGCTCGGGCCTCCACTTTTCGGAATAAGTTCTCTTTCTTTCTTTCTTTCTTTCTTTCTTTCTTTTCATTCCATAAAAATATCAATAATATTACATCCATTTTAATCCGCAGTGTAATATCCCGTTTAAAAACAAAAAAGGGATACATTTCAATTCTAACAGTTTGAATAAATTACGATAATTTCAAAAACCAACGAATTGTAAAACATAGAAATTTCGAGTGACATTGAAAATCGATTTCAATTCGATTTCGTTCGAAACGCAGAACATATTTAGCCTTATTGTGAGTTTCACCCGAAAAATATTTTTCATTCGCCCGGAAATTTTTGGGAGTTGCCCTCGAACGAAATTTCGTTTACCTACTAAAAATAAGTGAACAATTATGTTGTCAATGGCATTACATTCCGCCAGAAATGAATGTTTATTAATAGGGGAATTTTTCGAATATGAAATTTCGGGTGAAACTAAGAATAGGCGAACAGTGAAATGTCAAATTTTCCGGGTGAAATGTCGTTCGGGGGAAACTTACTCACAATAAGGCTGATTATGGATATAACGTTAAGTTTAAAAATTTTGTTTGAAATTAAAACAATCGAATACATTTCGGAGTTGGAAAATTTATTTTTTAAAAAACTATTCCCTTAAAATGTAAAATGTTGGAGTAGATATTTAAAAAAAGTGGAGTAAATTGAAAATTTCAGGAGTAGATTTGAAAAATCAAGTTTCAAGAACTATCTAAAGAAACGTAGGGAAAATTATGAAATAAAGTTTTTTATTTGCATAAAGGGAAAGTTTGACCAAAAAAGCCTAATAAAACTCAAAAATCAACTATGTAGATATATAACGGGTGATTTTTTAAGAGGTTTAGAACTTTTTTAAAAAAAAAAACACAAAAAATTCAAAAAAATGAATGAAATATTTATTTGAATCGATAGTTTGAACCTTGCAATTTAATGTTTAAAGATAATTTCATGCAAATGTTGACCGCGGCTGCGTCTCAGGTAGCCCATCCGCTGAGTCCAATTTTGGCATACTCTTTCACACATATCGGCCGGTATCTCACGAATGAATGCATGGATGTTGGCTTCCAGTGCGTCAATCGAAGCGGGCTTGTCCCTATAGACATTAGCCTTGACATACCCCCACAAAAAATAATCTAATGGTGTCAAATCGCACGATCTAGGCGGCCAATTGACCGGCCCGAAACGTGAAATTAACTGTTCACCAAACTCGCCTCGCAATTGCGCCATTGTTTCGCGTGCTGTGTGGCATGTGGCACCGTCTTGTTGAAACCACATATCATGCAAGTCAAGAACTTCCATTTCGGGCAAAAAAAAGTTTGTTATCATCGCTCGGTAGCGTTCACCATTGACAGTAACGCTGCGATTCGCATCATCTTTGAAGAAATATGGCCCAATAATGCCGCCGGCCCATAAACCGCACCAAACAGTGGCTTTTTCGGGATGCATTGGTAGCTGTTGCAATGCTTCTGGCTGATCTTCACTCCAAATGCGGCAATTTTGCTTATTTACGTACCCATTCAACCAAAAATGAGCCTCATCGCTGAACACAATTTTTCGATAAACAACATTTCGAACCGAGCACGAATTTTGATGGTAAAATTCAATAATTTGCAAGCGTTGTTCATTTGTAAGACGATCCATGGTTAAATTGCAAACCAAACTGAAGCTGTTTGACGGTGACACAAGGTACTAAACACACGTCAGCTGTCAAAACCAGTGTTGCCAAAACCAAACCAGCTTAAAAATCACCCGTTATATATTTTTTTTTTTTTTTACAAAAAAGAATAAATCACAACAATTCCATTCGTTTTAGAACGGAATAGAATTTTAGATGCAAACATTCAAGTCGAAGTTGGTTAGAAATTTTGAATAACATACTGCTGCCATTTCGTTTCTTTTGGTTTGGATAAAGAATTTTTGAATTTGTCAGTGCGGCAAAAAAGGAGTAGCGGAGTAGTAGATTTATTTTTTATTTCCTTAAAATTGGAATAAATTTAGTCCGATTGCAGTAAGGTTCTAACGCTGTAAATGTAGGTATGTATTCGTTTTTCGGGATTATTAATAGATCAAAGTTGTAATTCACTAGGCCCTATTAATTATTTTAAATACAAAATAAATTTGTTTTTTTGTTTGTAGCGGTGATAAGATAGATAATTTGATTTATTCTTCAATCGTAATTTTGTTTACGATTTTTCAATTAATCATTTTTAGCAATGGAAAATCTAAAAAGTTAAGTTGCGCATTAGAAACGAAATAGAAAAAACTAACAAATATAAAAATCTTGAAAATTTTTAAACAAAAAAAAAAATGCCAACAAGAATGTTCTATTCAGCAAAACGATAAATATGCAGCTAGCTATATTAATGAAGTCATCGATATAAACAACAGAACCAACCAAATAAGCACTGTATTCGTTCTTTTAAATGCAGTACATACATCTGTTTTTGGTATATGTATTGTATGTACGTACCTACGTACATATATTAATGCCAAAATACAATTATCAAATTAAAGCTCATCTTCAAACAAACGAATGTTGGCAGCTAGAAAGAATATGTATAGTAGGTAACCCCTTCAAGTGTTGCCTTATGAATGTCCGGCCCGTGTTCTATCTATCGGAACGAGTTCTACCAGATTTAGTGCATAAACATATTAAACACACACAGAACCATGACACGTTTAAAGAAACGCTAGATATAAGTAGAATCAAAGAATATACGTCCACAAAGATTCTCCAATGTGCGCAAGACCCACTGGCCTGGTCAGTTGGTCATACATCATTTCCTATGTTAAAGTCTACGGATGCCGTTGTGTATATATATAAATATCATCATTCTTTCTTAACTATATTTACTAACTTGGACATCGAGCTTGAAGTACTTTCACTTTACGCAGTAGTTACAAAAAACAGCAGCTATAAGCTGGATCATTGATGGTGGAATCATGAAAAGAGGTTCTCAATGGACTTAGGAATCGTCATCATCATGGTGCTATATACATGTAGACGATGATGATGATGACGAATGACGTCTATAAATAATCGTTTGCTATTCATCAAGATCAAGAATCAATCAACTTGTTTCATTTGCTATTCACTACAATATTGTATGTACATACATATGTATGAACTGTATAAAGATAAACCTATAAGTCTGGGAAGAGAGATAAGCTATTTTGTGATGCTGATGATCATCAATCATAAGCTGGTTTGATAGTGACTGATGATGTGTTGTTAGTTGGTTATCTTCGAGCGGGTTTATTTCAGTGTTAAGGTTTCTAATATGTTAAATTAATATCTATGGAACTTCTATCGCTAAATTTATTTATTATTTTTAAAAAATGCGTGACTGGGTCGCATGTTTTTCCTCTTAATGTCTTTATTCCTTAGAAGAGAAAATCGAATGTTTGGCTTTTGTACATCTATAACGAGTAGCTGCCATAAGCATTTCTTTATTTTTTCAATTTTTGTTAAAAACGGCTCTAACTGTTTTGATTTTTTTTTTTTTTTTTGAAAATTGCTCTATTTCTGGATTATTCTCGTACATATATCTTTTTTATTGCTGGAGAGATTTTGCTTTTTGCTATCCGGCGCTTCTTAATAGTTCGAGAAATGTATGCAATATTTTAAAACATTTTAAAATTTATTTTTGCATAACCAAAAAAGAAAAACCAGAGAAAACAAATTTGTTAGCATATGTACATGTACATACATATGTATGTATGTATGTACTTTTGACTTTTTAAACATTTTCTTTTACATATGTATTACATCTTCAATACCTATGTATGTACATATGTATGTACATATGTATATCTATAATGTATCTGCATTTTAATTTTAATAACAAGAGTAAATTCCTGTGATCCGCAGTTGTGCATTTTATTTTAAATGCTACAATAATTTCTTTAATAGTTTTGAGATGGAGGTCAGGTATGTCATCTCTGAAATTTTAATTTATGAATACGAATTTGAAAGCGTTGAAGTTTTTTTTATAAAATTTATTTGTCAATAGAATCGGACGTAACTTGCTCCGGCTTGCTTAGAATTTTGAATATGTAAGTATCTACATGTAAAAACATTCATGTACCGATTAAGAAAAAATTGTTCAAAATTATGAAATTCATTCTTTGAATTGCTAAAACAACTCTTGACATAATACGAGCTAAATCAAAGTAAAGTTAAAGCATCTAGATCTTTTTAAATTATTTTTTCTTGTAGATACTAGATAATATAGCATAGATTTTTTTGATGCAAATCTAGTTAATCGTTGGTTAGCTATTATTTCTTGAATTAATATATTTTACAAAACCATATACATACAAACATAAATTAATTTTGCACCAAATATTCCAAAAATTAGCATTAAACGTTGAACTAACGGAAATTAAACAATATGCATCTGTATAAATGATATTATAATAATACAATTTAAATGAGAACAAAAAAGGATAAATTAATCAATGTTATTGTAAACTCTTCACGACATATTTCCAATTGAAATATGTATGTAGGTACACAATTCAATTGTTGTACAAAAACAAACAAAAGCTTTTATATGTATATGGATTGTTACCTGATCTCTTGCCGGGACCGATTCATGTAGGTGTCAAAACATCAGTTCTAGCTGTTTGTGATGTAGGAAATACTGATGGCGTTTGATACCAACTTCAATGGAAAAAAGTGTATAAGTACATATACATAATACAAAGCGCTCAACCCGCGCTGGATAACAATATCAACTTGAACTTGACATTGTTTGGGTTTGAGTTTTGACCGTTTATTAAAGATTTAGCCGATAAATGTAATTTATATTGTATTTGCGTTACTAATTGAATTTCGAGCACAACGAAATATTGATAGACATTAGGAAGACAAGGTAAATTTGGCATCTATATTAATTAGCTGATTTTAGTCTGAATCCGTTATCGTATTGGTTTGTTAAATTTTTAGTTTTACGTATACCTATTTAGGTGGGCGATGAGGAAGACGATGATATAACGGTAACTTATAGTAAGGGAATTTTTTTTTTTTTATTTATAGAGGGAGCTACAAAAAATATGTTTTTTTTTTATTTTGAGATTCTAATTTGTTTGCCAACAAAAAATATTTATTTAGTGTGATGCGTCATCTGGATAGGGTCGAGACAAGAAAAAAATCTTATGGTGGAGAAGGGTTTATTAACACTACTTACAATGTCATGCTATAGTTTTTTTGAAGCCAGAAATTGATAGCTTACTAAATATTCAACCTTATTGTGAATTTCACTTGAACAAAATTCCGGAAAATTTGTCATTTCACTTTTCGCCTATTGTGACTTTCATCCGAAATTTCATGTTTGAAAAATTCCCCTTATTGTGAACAATCATTTCGGGCGGAATGTAATGCCATTGAGAGCCCTAAATGCCCATTTATTTTTTTGTAGTGAACGACTTTTCATTCGGTCGAAACTCACAACAGCTTTTAAAATCTTAGAAGAATTTTGGAATTTTAAGGTGAACTACATTTCGGGTGAAATTGATTAAAAATAAAAATAATACTTTACACATAATCAGCTCCATCGTCAAGTTATTGGGAATTTTGTTCCCCGGAAAAAAAAAAAAAAAAAAAATAACCGGGTAAAGAATGTTTTTTATCCCGAATCTCCCACGAAATAACTTTTCCCCAAAAACTTACTTGGGGAAATGTTTGTATTGATGTAAGGAAAAAGTACTCTGGAAAAATTATTCATGATAGCTATTTTGGTAAAAAGGATATTTTACCTAATAATTTTGAAGATGATTCCTGATACTAAATTTCACGAAATGGGAGAAAACTCTGAGGAAATTTGGTTCGTGATAGGGCTGAATGTAAAATGAATAAAAAAAACTTAATTTAAAAATAAAATGAAAATGGATTTATTGCTTTAGAAAAGCTATAGCATGATATTATAAGTGCTTCCGTTTAATATGTTTTTTTATTTCTTGTATTGTTTTGTTTTTAGAAATTTGCCCCTCCCGCCTAAATGGGGGAAAATAGAACCCTCTTCCATACGTTTTTCCTGTCTCGACCCTACCTATAATTACGTTCAGGATTTTTCTTGTCGCATTTTATTCGAATCACTCTGTATATTTCGATTTATTTTTAAAACAAAAGAGCTGTTGCACGAACTCTATTTCACAAATTTTTTTTATTGCATTTATTTCCAGTTTTAGAAGTGAACAAAATATTCGAACATTCTCTGCTATCCAAAAAAAAAACTTAAAAATCAATTAAAAAAATCCCGTATATTGTTTGACCTTGTAATTATACTCAAACCCTCTAACTATATTCGTGTAGATCTATTTTTTGCTTTTACTGCTATCTTTAACTAGCTAGCTTTAAGCCACCTTAGAGGGTATGCTAAATAATCATTAACTGTTAAAATAATGTTTATATCATTAAATCCATTATAAATATCTTACATTAGAAAGACAGTACCTACATAATCGTCGGGTTGGTTTGCCAACTTGCTCTTACAAAAAAAAAAAAAAAAAAAAATGCAAACATCCGAAACCATTGGTTGCGTGATTATGGGCCAGTTACCGCTTAACTGATGCGTGCCAATCTAATTAGTAATTTAAATTATACGAGTACATATTGGCAAATAGTTAATGGAACGAAGACGTCTGCGCATCGCATCGCATCGTACGAGTACCACGTACCCTATGGTAATATTCTTAAACATATGCCAGGCAGCTGCGGTATGTTTTCATTTTCTTTCTTATTGTATTTCTTCGTACTTAAATTTTACATATATAAACAATATACATATAATCTATTATTTTATTGCTAAGCTTTGGTATGTAGAAATCGTCCTAAATCAGCTTGCAAATAATTGCAGTAAAATATATCTACATTAGCTAGTTGCTTCTCTGTTAAGTTTACGATTTTTTTGCGTGAGCGGAATTTTCCAGATTCTTTTTAAAAATAATTCAACCATCCACGGACTATACTCACGGATCTTCTTCTAGTGAGGTTCTGTTTTTTTTTATTATTTTTCATTTGAAAATATTAATCGGTCAATTAAGTTGCATTGAGAGGAAACTATCGGTGCATTGCTCCTATTTTAGATTCAAATCACATAGTCCAAGTCCACCACAAAACAAATTGATGCAGTCTCTGTGTCCTCACCTCACTCATAGTCAACTCGCAGGTAAATTTAATTGTCATGCTTCTGTCTGGAGTAAGGCTTAAAATTTATCACAGTTCGAATCATATATGAATGCAACTATGCCTAGCACACCATTGTTAGCATGAAATAAAATGCGTGATAAATGGGTGTCATTATGCTATTTGTTTTATGATTTAAAGATAGACGATAGCATGTGGCATTTAGCTTGAACTATCTACTTGTCAATGTGAGCGATTGTGCGTGTCTGGTGTCTGGTGGTGTTAAAGCATTCCTTTTGATAGCTCATTACGAATTATCTTCTGGTGAAAATGACAGGTTGCTAACGTTTTTTTTTTTTTTTTTATTAAAAGTAGTCAAGTCAAATTATAGTGGTGTTATTTATGTATCGGTTTGAGAAATGAAAGTATTTATTTGTTATATTAATCAAATATCGTATAGGAAATCAAATCTCGAAACAGTACCGGCAGATTTCTTCAACTTTTTAGAAATTCTCAGATAACATGAGTTGTTGTTGCATCAGCTATTTTTTTTTACAAGAGATTACAACAACGCAAACAAATCTGAGTAGTGAATAAAAAAACCTACTTCCTACATTTTGCTATGACTAACTTTTAGACGACAGCGATTTTTAATGAAAAGGAATATCTCTCTACATCTCTCTCTACTCTGTAATTTTTCAACCTCAGCATCAGCACTTTTGTTTTCCCCGGCCACTACAAACGTCCTTCGCCTACGGCCACCTACGGGCTTAAGAATCTCAAGGCCATCAAACATTTTCCGTTAGGTAGCCAGTCATAAAACAAAGTTGCTCTTCTACAATCGGTAATTGGTTCGTTTGAAAGCAGTATATTTGGGTACATTTTAGTAATAGTAGATGTAGGTAAAAATTCTTTAAGTAGGAATTTTCGATTTTTGAAATGACAGAATTTTGTCTGGAATATAGGGATATTATATACGATTTAAATAAAAGTGCACGAAAAAGGTCAAAACCAAGCTTTTTGGAGGCAGCACCAATGTATCCACGACACTAAATGACATTTAAGCTGGCAGCTGTTTTAAAAAATGATTTATCTGCCGATGAAACGTCGCGTTGAGGAAAGAGATCAAATCTTTGATCTATAGCTTAGAAAATTCATTGAGGTGGTTCAAAATGCCAACTGTACTCTCAATCTGGCCAAAGCGGAGCAATTATACAAAGGAAATGAATGACTGTTTCCTTTTCCTGCTGGTCCTAATAGCTATGACAGTCGGTACTGTGGGCCAACGGGGATGTCAAGCTTTGGAATTTTTTTTCCATTTGAAATATTTTATTCCCCTGTCTGCTATATTTTATCTCCCCCGGAATAAATTTTCCTCAAACAAAAATCCAATGACAGCCAAATTCCCTTCATTTAATTCAAATTGCTTTTGAGTCAATTTTTTACGATCAATCCTTTCTTCAATAATATTTAATTGCATTTTCTTATTTTATACATATACAGGGTGTCCCATAATCAATGGTCGAAACTTAAACTGGTGATAGGACAGGTCATGACCTCTCAGAATTTAGTGATAGGACAGGTCATGACCTCTCAGAATTTAGTCCATACACAAAAGCTTTTAATCGAAAAGGGCGTTTTTTTTTTTTTGAATTTCAAAAAACCACTACTTTGAACTAGGTTTTAGGAAACCCTGTCCATAATTGATTTTAAGTTTTTTTTTTTCTAATAAAATATTGGATAATAGTAAGGCCGAATTTTTGCATTAAAATACTTTTGATTTCCTGAAAAAATTTTCTTAAAATTAATAGATAATATGACACTTTGATCAAATCTATTTTTTTATTTCAATCTTTAAATAAGTAACCTGAAAAAAAAATCGTATGACTCAATAATGGTTTTTATTTTAAACTATTTTAATTTATTTTAAATTTTCCATATTTCTCAACTTTCTTAAAAGGTATAAAATTTACAACAACTAGTCCTAGATCGAAAGTTATAACACAAAGTCTAAAACAAATAACAATAAATCTTGTTTTAAATAACAACTGGTTTATTATTTTTTATTTTTACTGTTTACTAAATTTTTGTTTACCTAAATGTACAAGCCCAACAACGTCATAAAAATTGTCGTGTCTTGTGATTCCCGAATTTTGTTGTTTACAATTTTCTCCAAAACAAGACATTTTGGCATTTGATTTTCTGTTTTTAACTAAAAATTATTATGAGCATTGAAATTTGAAAACAATAATATGTAGTAAAATTTATGTAAAATTTTGAGAAAAAAACACTGCTACATAGTTTGAAATTAATTTTTTTTTTAATTAAAATTAATTTTTCAAAATCTATTTACTAAAAAATTTAATTTAAAAAGAAAATAAAAGAAGAGATTTCTGGCTTTTTCAAAAAAGTATAGCATGGCATTGTTAGTATTACCGTTGTTTTTTATATATTTTTTTTTAAACAATTTTTTTTAGAAAACTGGCCTTCCCGGCTAAACGGGAGAAAAATTCCCTCTCCCTCCTTTACGTTTTTTTTCATTTCTCGATCCAACCTACACGCTTTAGATTTTTGTCACACCTAATGCGAAGCACCCTTTATTTAATAATAATAATAATATCGCACGTGACTCTACTTGTCGCGACCGTGCCCATTTTTGGTGATATATTGGACGTCAATCACACAAAAAATGCCCACGATACGTGCATTTGATACAAATTTATATCATCAGAGAAACTGCACTTTATATATAAAAGCTGGTTTTATGAGAAAAAAAGCTTCAATGACAAAATTAAGTTCCTTACACTTGACCATGAATTGCGTGGGACATTATGTACACTTACATATATTATTCATGAGAAAGTGCAATGAAATATTTAACATTTCGCATATAGTCAGACATCCCCTCCATTATACTTTAAGCTTCCTACACCAGATAATTTTTAGCTTTCTGGATTAAACAACTTTTATAATTTAAATTATATTTTTTTCACGTTGTGGTTTATTTAATTTGTGCGCATATATTGCTGCTACCCATGATGGTACAGTGGGTTATTTAATCTTAAAAAAATGATTTAAACTCAAAACTTTTTATACGCATGGAATCCCTTTTAAATTAAATTTCTTGATGACAAAGACATTAATCATAATAAACAGTAAAAAGACTTTTTGATTTCAAAAATTTAAACAAACCTTTAATATTTTTTCCTTTAACAACTCCGATCGATAACTTAGAGCCATTTTCTTCACTACAAGTTGAAATCAACTTGAGGATTTTTATTCTCAATTTGTGATTTTGTTTTTCTTCACTCAAAGTTGACAGTTTCAACTTTCGATTCTCAACTCTCGAGTTGATCAACTTCTGGTTTTCTCAACTTCCGAAAATAGTAGAAATTGAGAGAGCAAACTTGAGAGTTTTCTTTCAAATTCAAATTTGAAATACATTTTGTTGCCTCTTCTGTCAAAAATTACTCTCGGTTTCGGTTTGAATAAAATTATTTTTAAAATACAACGTTCCGAAAAAATTATTATTGGGAAAATCATCCATCGTCTGCTTCTGGAAGCAAAGATGAAGAAGAAGAAGAATTGTTGGCTAGGTATTACGTACTCGGGTCAATTCAAATCTAAAGTTAAAAGATACGTATCTGTCAAAAATTTCACAGGGATATTTTTCAAATCGAGTTGAGATTTAAAATAGTGAAGAAAAACAAATTTCAACTTGTCACTCAACTCTCAAGTTTGTGTCAACTCTAGAGTTGGCCAACTTGAGAGTTTGCGGCAAGTTGACAAATAGTGAAGAAAATGGCTCTTAAGCTACTTAAACACAACTAGCCTACCCGTGCGAGAATTCTTGCAAATATACATACGTAAAAATAAAAGACGCACATTTTTTTTTAAATGAAGGGGCCTAATAAATTAAACCGACCTAATGTCACATGCCAAAATATTACCAATTGGAATATTGAAGTGTTCCTTTTTATTGGAATAATATTTAACACATAAATGCAGTTTTTGAACAAAATTATTAACATTTTTGAAAATAAAATTATAATTCGTCAAATCAGCAGGTTATTTCGCTTCGTTTGACACCTCATTTGTCAAAATCGATGTAGTATGCGCGTCGGAAAAGGGATCCAAAATATAGAAATAATATATATGATTGCTGATCACTGCGACTATGGTTGGTAAAATTGTATTAAAAAAAAATGTTTACCATTTTTGTATGATCGTTAATTTTGTCATTTATGACTTCGGTAGCCAATGTTATAACCTAATTTTTGGTGATTAGATCACAATCATTATACTGGATTACCTTGTTCAGTCGTTAAATAGCCCACTGTACATAAAACAACTTTATTGATATGCAAATACCAGTTATAGTAAAATTTGAATATAAAAAAAAATACTCAAAATAAAAGCCTGTAATGCAATTCAGCCATTCGACGACGATGACGAAGACCGACCGACCGACGACGGTGGTGTTCCATTCAAATATCGCGTTTGTGTCGGAATTTCATTCTCTGACTTTGTTTATGTGCAATAGCCATGTACTTCAGACAAAAATTTAATGCATATTGTGTACTGCACCTCATTTCTATATCTTTCATGATACTGATACTGACTGTGTGTTGTGTATAATGATGGTTAACGAACTTTGGGGAGATCTCACCCAACAAAATATGGTTGGTTGCATGGCGATGATGATGATGGTGTTTTGATACAAGGCTATACCTACTTTAGAAAAGCACAAACCTCCTCACTCTCGCTATATTCAATTCATGTAGGTATAGATAGCAGAGAAATATTTATGCAGTTTTATATGTTATGCCCTGAATAGTATCTAGATACTTTAATTACTCAATGTTTCTTCTTCGTATAAGCGTGCGATTTTTGTTTCAAAAGAAAGTTATCACGCAAGTGCTAGTGTTGGTGAATCTATGAGTACCTAATACTATACAACTGCCTTCAGTTTATTGCCTGATATATCTGGTCCAAGCCAAATCAAGTTCCGCAAATGCGGAATAAAATTAAAAAAAAAAAAATAATAACAAAATTTCATATGTCTATGGCAGAGTTTGGGTGGTTTTGCAAAAAAAAGCATGTAAAATACAAACATATGTGACTAATTAACTTACCAAATAGAAATCGATTGGTTTTTCTCGTTGCTTGTTGTAGGCTTTTTGGATTTCGGTCTGTTTGATTGCATGTGCAATGTGTAAGGCACTCGCATCGAATCGTCCGTATTTATAGTCGGAGTCATTTTGTGAGGGTGAACTAACTTCACGGCTGCCATAGCCGTTTGGTGTTGATTGACGGGAACTTACACCTGTAATGAGAAATATAATAATTAAGTGATGAATTGTATATTTCATACATGAATTATTTTTAACAAAAAATATTAAGTCAGTTAGACCGTTACATAGATTTACAAAATTTAGATTTATTTTGGTGCCGAAACCAGTTTTTAATTCGCTGAATTCGAATATGACTTTAAAAATTCTTAACTTCTGATAGGGTTTTCAATCAGATGGTCCTTAATAAAAAAAAAAGGTTTTCACTTAATTTCGGGAAAGATAAATAAAAACTACGTGATAATGTTACATAAACTAAAATGTTGGGGAAAACAATTTTCTGCACCTTTAGATTGTAATTTCTCGATAACCCTTTACGTACGAGGCCAAATTCAAATTTAGAGCATCAAAAACCTTCGGAAAAGTAAAAATTGATGTCGACACCAAAAATTATCTGTTTTAATCTAAGAACATTTGTATGGAGTTCACAACCAGAATTGAGTACCAAAATATTAAATGACAGTTAAATAATCCATAGTAAAGCAATTCTCGCCGTCACGTCCGTCGGGTCATAAATTCGGCACGACGAGAAATGCTTTATTATTTTAATTATGTAATATTATATTATTTAAAGTTTGCTTTTAAGCGAGAACAACTCTAGAGATCTCGTCAAGTTAACGTTTCGTGCTCACGTCAGTCGAATTACATATAATGGATACGGAGCTGCAATGCAACTGGAGCTGCAGCTGGAATAGCTGTCAAAATATTCAATACACACAAATTCAATGTTACGAACACAACGCAACGCAGCTGCAAACGAAGCTGCAGTAAGATTTCACTAACTTTTAACTTTTCAAGTGCAGCAGTTTTGCCGTTTCTGTTTTTATGAAGAAAAAAAGATCTGGAGAAAAATATTGAAGCTTTATGTACATATTTGTTTTGCGAAAAAAAATATCAATTAAAAGAAAAATATCGGAAATATAAAAAGTGGGCAATAAGCCCGTGAATGTTTTTTTCTTCTTCAAAATGTACAAAAAGCAGCTGTACAGCATTGCGGGCGCGTAAAAAATAGCACGTACATACATACAACACGTTTTCACAACTGTTCACAACAGCTACAGTTCCAGTTGCAGCATTCTATTGTATTCAACAGACAGTTATGAATCGGTCAGCTTTATTTTACTTTTTAGTACGAAGTTTAATCAAAATCGCTAGAGCCGAAAAAAATTGTAAAATCCCAGAACAGATACGACAGCTTCACGTTTTAGAATTTCTCCTCTTAGAGAATGGCATAAAAATTGTCTGTATCCACATTTGAAGCAAAACGATCCAGCTATTTATAGACTCTTAAGTCAAATCACAGTGAAGACATGGGACGTATCACAGTATGAAACTAGATGAAACCCACTTTTTTGGGCGTCTCCATCATCGTAAATTTGATTAAAGTTTCTATTTTTTTAGATTTGGTTTTATCTAAAAAACTTAACTATAAATATATTTAAAAAAAACCACGGAAAACATAAGACATGTCCATATAGCTTCAATCGAACTTAATTGTTTTAAATAGTGTCCGACCAAAGGTCGATTTTCAGCCGAAGCCGAAGCCGAAGCCGAATTATTAGGCTGAAAGAAAATCTTCGGCCGAAGCCGAAGCCGAAGCCTAAGGTTGAAAAAAGTCAAGAATTCTCCTTTCCAATTGGATCAAAATATTATTTTTATTAAAATTTATTGCTTAAAAAACATAAGACAAATAAAATAAAAATAACTAATAACTAATTAGTAATTATAAAGAAAAAATAAATAAATAATTCATTTTTAGTAATAATTTTTATGATGGCACACATGTGTTTTGAAATTTTTGAATACCTACCGAAGAAAAGATTGCAATCTTTTCTCCGTTATTCAAAAATTTCAAAAATTGAAATTTTTTCCGGCGCCTAGTACGATGCTCGATATAATAAACAGATTCTTCGGCTTCGGCCAAAACTTCGGCCTAAAATGCCGAAGCCGAAGGTTTGGCCGAATGTTGTTTTTTTGGCCGAATTCGGCCGAAGCCGAAGGCCGAAGCCGAAGCTTCGGTCGGACACTAGTTTTAAATAATAATACAATAATTCAAGTTTTGACCTTTGACTTTTACTTAATTCGGCTTCAGTTAAAATTTCCATTTATTTTATTTTATTCAAACGAATATCTTTGTTCTCATAATACTTCAAACCTTATGTCTGTTTTTATTTGAAGATATGAATTCACTTGTCATTTTATATTTGTGTTTTAATATGTTTCATTTGTTCATAAATTCTCGTAGTTAGAGTAGAGGTATGTGTACAAAATCTTTGTTTGGTTAAATCAAAATTTCGTTCGTGTATTAAAAGATATATGTATGTATAAAGATAAACAAAATAATATCTATAAAATAATTTTATATTGTTAACTGCAAAAAATAACATAAAACTTGTTTTTTTTTTGTTTACTTACCATCAATTCCATTCAATCTCGAACCTCGTATTTGCTCATTAACAAATTTATTTGTTCGTGGCACGTTTAGAGCCTGTCTTATACCTACAGATGTCTGATCAAGATGACCAGGTCCACTCTTTGGTACATGTGAACTGCAATAGACCTGAAAGTGTTAAAACAAAATAAAAAAAATTGTGCTAAAATCGATGGAAGCACTTGTTTAAGATTATAAATTATAAAATAATAATTAATGCCTATACATAATATATTTATGTCCACTTAAAATAAAGCGTTCCATGAATGAATGCATGAGGTAAAATTTCTTTAGATATTTTATAAAATATTATAACATTTCATATTGATTTGTATGATACATATACATATGCCATTTTTCACAACCAAAAAATGATAGAAAAAAAAAAAGAAGACAGAGATTTGTACTTTCCAAGACGTTACTAACGCAAGTTTTATATTCGTAAAAACTCGAGGTTTCAATATTGTTAGTAGTTAGTGAAGCTACCATAAGATTATCGAGGCTTTTACCGAAAAATTTACAATGTTTACTGAGAATTGAAAAAATATTGCCCACTGTTCTGATTTGCGCTCCGAATCAAATCCGAAATTGAAATTAATTTCCGCACGGATTTCTGAATCACTTTCACGTTAATCAGTATTCAAACGTTTTCTTTTCGAAATCAGTAAAAACCAAATTCCAAATTTCAAATTTGTTAAAAAACATTACATAAATCTAAAAAAGAACAAAGAATATAATAGTATTTAAAGTATAGTTTGCTAAAACAACAGTTTTAAAATTATGCCAATTTCAATTCGGATATGAAAATTCAATTCGATCAAAAATCAAAGCACAATCAAACCGCAAGTATTGAAAGTGAAAAGTATTTCAAATACCTATAGAATTTGGAAACGATAGGATTTTATAACCGATCGGAATTCAGAACAGGGGTTATTATATATGTTTATAAATAAGAATATAAATGTACGTTTGTTCGTAATCTTCAATTTCAAAAAGCTCTTTTACGATTGTTTTAAAACTCTGGCACAACTTTACATTTAAATACAAAGTGTTTTATATACTTTTTAAAAACAGAGACATTTGTAAAAGTAACATACGCTGTACTGAGATATCAGCAACCTCATCTTGTTATTAAAATACTGAGGAAAACAATTTTTTCAATTTATAGAGTAAAAAATGGGGAAAAATGAAAATTCTTTTTATGTATGATTTCACTTTATGGCTCAATGCATTAATATTTTTTAAAATTCACGCAGTTTTAGGGTTAAAAGGGGTAAACAATAAATAAACCGTCAGATTTTAAACATTTTTTTTTTTTTGTTGAAAGGTTATTTTTAGGGGACAGGCTATTCATAGGGTGAAATAGAGAAAAACAAAACAAACAAAATTAGCATCCAGTTTTTAATTTTTTTTTCTCGGCAATCTCAGTTACATGAATATAATTCCTGAGCGAAATTTCTTATTTTCTATTGTCAAAATACTGAGCAAAAAATAAGGAAATAAAATTTAGTTATTTATAGTGAGAAATGGAATAAAAAAGTATCCTACTTTATGAAAACTATTTGTGATTTTTCATCAGAATAAACCTTAGAGGTCACTTTAGGGAGAATTTAGGTAAATACAAAAAATGGTATCCGATTTTAAAAACTCTTTGTTTTAAAAAGGTAACATTTAGAGGATCATTTAAGGCCAGATACTTTTCAAAACTGAGTTATTTAAAGGGTGAATTGGGTGAAAACTTCATTACATATTTTTAAATACTTTATTTAAAGAATAGATTAATGTAACACACAATTTCATGTAAGAATTGAATATTAAAAAATCTCTGCTCCTTTTTGCTTAAACATTGAATTTGATACAGATGTTTTTTTAATACAGGTAGTTATTGTGTAATCCTAGATTCTGTACAATGTATATATCATTGCGATGTTTTGAATAAAGAATTTCATTATTATTGTATAAATTCTAAATTCTGTATACGAAGATTTTTTGAAAACATATTTTATCATTATACAGAATTACAATCTCAACCTGTTTTTAATACACACGGTATTTATTAATACTTTCTTTAAGTTGTATAGATAGATCTGAAAAAAAAACTATAATTATTATAAAAATATCTATTGAATTTACATCAAGTTTTGTTTTGTTTTCAAAAGATCTGTATCATAAAAATAAAAAGATTTACAAAATTATACCATCAGGTGGTTGTTTTGTTAGCTTTTAAAGCTATTTTTTCTCAGTGCATATTTTTAATTTTTTTTTTTTTTGACGAATCTTTTCTCTCAGCGTATATTTTTCTTCTTTATTTAAAAGTACGTTTGTAAGAATTTAAAATTAGGCACGCTTTGTATACTTGGGCAATGTATTTAATCGAAAAGCAGTTAATGTATAATTTATGAACTATGATGAAAAAAAAATAAATAAAATTACAGACTACCTTCTGATACAAAAACACAAAGCAAGGAAATAATTAAATAAATAATTGCAGCTGAAATCACAAGCAATACTGTAGTGAAACTAAATGCAGGTTTTAGTAAGTACAATAGTACATACCTTCATACCATATGTATGTAAATATTATATTTAAACATATGTAGTTTAAGATTTGGATCAAATGTTGGCTGTAGTCTACATCAGAGACTCTTATCGTTTAAAACGAAGAGAGATTGTTTAAAACGTAATGAATTTCTTCCAGCTATGCTACTTTAATTTGGATTTTGTTATGACACAATATTCGCCTGCCATGAAATCTATTTTCTTAAAATAGCCATCCGACTAAGAATTGGTATTTGCTTGATTCAGATTTAACAATAGTGGGAGGCTTATTAGTTGTTGCATCAAGTTGTTGAGTGGCGTGCCCTAATTGAGAAGGCCGTTTGAGAAAAATAACTTTAAGCGGTGTTTTTTTTTATTTTTTTTTTAAATAATGAGTTTAAATGAATTATAAATAGAATGATGCGTTAGTTAACTCTCTAAATGTGGGAAAAATATTAAGAAAAATATGTAAATATATACATATTTGCTATTGTTTAAAAAGACAGATTTTTTATCTATTACAATGTATAGCTAGATAGGTACTTTGATTTCGTAAAAGACATTCATTTCGTAAGTAAAATACTAAATTAGGGTTATGAATTATAGGAAAGTTTTTCATATTTTATAATTGTTATTGAGCTAAAAGTATCATATGGTATAAACTTAGAGGGTGGTTAAAAATTAAAACTGAAAATGAAAAATTACAAAATTATTTTGGCCCAACTTTCTTTCATGGTGAAGTATAGTTCAATCGGTGAAATAAGAGAAGTCATTTTGTGTGGATAATTATAGGCCAAAATTATTTTTTTTGGTTAAACATAATAATTGATACAATAGCATCAAAATAATCAATGATTTTATTTCAAAACTCAAAAATGAAAATTCTAAAAGCGACCAATACCCAATTTAAATCGTGATGTATTACCTATATTATGTTTAAAATAAAACAAACAACTCAATGTATATTAAATTTCTGCAAAATCCTACTTCATCCCATAAAATCAAAAACAGTATTTTTAAATTTAAATTATTTAAAAAAAATTTAAAACACTAAGCCTTGCACCAAAATTCAGCTTCATCTAATCTTACTATGGGTTCCCAAAATAAAACACTGATATATTTTATAGCATTTGTGCAAGTTTTTCTTTGTGTGTTACAATTATTTATAATAATTTACATCCACTCCCGAATTTTCTGTGAGCTCTTGATCTAATTTTTATCGAATGAACATTAAATAAAGAAATATTTTATAAATAAAAAAAAACGTAATTAAAATAAATCTAAATTTATGAGAAAAAGTATTTCAAAATTATTGGATCTCTTTTGAGATATAAACAAGACTCTTACATATCTGTGTTTAATTTCGAAAATTTTAACTTTCGAAAAATATCTACGTTATAGTTTTTAAAGTTTTCAAAAACATTTTTTTGGAATTTTTCCCTAAAAGGTATGCTTGTACCAAGTAAAATGAATTGAATTTTTTCTATTCAAATCTGGGGACCAGTTTGGAGAAAACTAAGATTTTCTTTAACGGCTAAAAAAAATGTATATGTTACCTATTTATACCGTTAATTATCTAAAAAAAAATAACAAAAAAAAAAACGACACATCCGTTAAGGCTGTTCAGATGAACAGAGAACAAAATTGTGAGACCTAATTCCCTATCATGATCATCTACATCTCGTAGAGAACCAGGGTCTACCGAATTACAACTCTCAACCAGTGTTGCCCCTCCCCCCACAACTGGTTCAAAAAGTAGCGTTGCATATTTAAAATGCAGTATAATGTCGGTTACTTGAAAATGACTCGTAATTTGTTTAAATAAAACAAAACATAAAACATGGTAACGATAAACTTTTAATTCAATAAATTTAACAACAAAAGTAAATAATTTTAAAATAAAAACATAAAACAATTATAAAAAGATAACTTAAACTTTTCAGCCAAAAGTTTTAGCGAAAATACATATAGTTTAATAAAATAATAATATCCTGAAAGTAAAATGGCCTAATATTTATTGCCAATTTTTGTAGCTTCTTATTTTTTACATATTTTTATTTCTATGTATTGCATTGTGGTTAGATAAAGTTTGCCGGTATGTAATCAATGAAGCAAGTGGGTGAACCTCTTCAACATCGCCTTAATAATTATTTTTAACTGCACAAAATATACGAATTCTGGCTCTCCAGAATTGCACAACATCTTTATGATAAAATTCTTCTAAAAGTTCTAAAAGCGATCGAAACTCATTGTTTGAATTAATTTTTTTTGTTCGCAATAAAACTGGAATTTTTAAGTAAGGTCATAATAGCCGGAATCGCATCTTTGGTTATTTCAAAAGGATATCTATTCTCATTATTTTTAAAATCTTTGATTTGACATTGATTTGATTTTAGCGTTAACACAAAAACTGGTATTGGCGAACTTAAGGGCCAATTTCTGAAATTTTGAAACTGTAGTGTTTTACGAATATTTTGTGATTTGGAAAATAAGTGTAGCAAAAACGGTACAATTGTAGCAGGGGGCAACGTTGCTCTCAACCAATCCTATGTATTCATATATGTTATCGGCAGAAATAAAGGCGCAGGGGACCTAAAGTTTTTGCCGAAACCGAAACTTTTTTATGACAAGAGGGTACTGTTTGCCTCTGAAAAATAATTTCTGTTTTTAAGTGGCAAAGGTCGGGATTCGAAAACCCACACCTTCGGCGGCATAACACTCATTTTTAATAAATACTGTTTATTGTTATTTATATAAACTATTGAATTATTTTACATTAAAGAAACAATTCCATACAGTAACTATATTGGTGTGAATTGAGAAATAAATAAATTTAAAAAGAAAAAACTGTAAGCGATGGTTGGTTGTAGGTATTTTGTTTTCCCAGAAATTGCTACCCAATAAATTAAGACCATTACTTTTTTGAAATTTTTATAGATGAGCATTAGGTACGCACCAATATTATTAGGAAATTTTTTGTCATTTTTTCAATCTAAATTTATATACATCTACCTAGCGACAAATTAAATTTGAGTGTCTATCTGGAAATTTCGAAATAACAACCATTTCTTAAGCAAATATATCTAATAATATGATTATTTTCAGCGAACCGAAAGTCTTAAGGATCTACATACGTAATAAAATTTCAAAATTTATTCGTATCCCGAGATGAGACCGTGACTTTTTTATCTTGTAGCCGACCCTACCACCAAAATCAATTATAGGTCGTTGATTAGTATAACATGAAATTAATTGTAACGCTTTTGTTTGGAGGTTCAGAGAAGTGGGTGGTTTATTGCTATAGTAAGTAATATAAGAAAATACAGTGTCTGAGAATTTTATTTGGGCTTTGTTTTGATGGAAACTATCGAACCCACCAAGTTTGCACCGCGCATCAACAAAGTATCAATTATGTATGAACTACCATTGTATTGGTCAAGTTGGAAAAAAATGTACCTCTTTAAAAAAACGAAAATAAAAAATTGAAAGGCGCGGCGCTTTGTTTAAAATTAAATAATCTCACCAAATGAAGTGAAAGTCATTGAACCTGTTATGAAGTAATTTAAAATGAGTGATAGGCCATTATAACGTTTTCCCAAATAAACAATACAACGCCACTTTCGCTTTCAGACTGAATAGTGGATATAAATTTGTAAGCAATGAAACGCCCATATAGACCACACAACAATACACCTTCACAAGCTATGTGGAAAAATCTACTCCAAATGGATTCTAATTCTTCAATGAAATGGAAAACATCCCCTTCCGTCGCCACAGCGCGTTCTATATAAGAATCCAAAGTCAAGTAAAAATAGTTATAAAAAAAGAATATAATATTATCAACCAGATCACCCACTCGCGCACGCTCAGCAATTTGACACAATTAACGACCGCGTTTTTACATCGTAGTCGTTGCCGTCCGTCGTCGTTGTCGCCACAGCCAAAGCCAACTATGGCTCCATATAGATAGCTCCTCACGGACTCACTCACGCATTCGCTTACATACATACAATACATCTATACTATTTACTCACTTCGACTTTTATTATGGGATTTGAATAATTAAGATTCAACTCACCTCCTTGTCGTCATGCTTGTGCTGACTATTGAAGTACGTTTTAAGTGTTAATTTCGTCCCACAGTGGACGCATTTGAAACAGCCAGAATGAAAGAATGTGAAGTCTTTTAGTGGGCCAACTCGGTCCACCTGGTAGACGATTTCGTTGCATCGCAGGCATGTGGATTCATAGAAATTTGGTCGATACATGTTTGGTATTTTTAATTATCGAATGCAATCTAAGCAAAACACTGTTTCTAAGTTGTTGTTGCAGATGCGGACCCAATACTCTGTGTTTATTGCATTAGTGCTCGTCTGAGATTCTTTTTTTTTTTTTTTTTTTCTAATCCGATTTTTTTAACGCTGCGATGAATGATATCGCACTGGCGGTATTTCTATCGTGGTGTGTTGAGATAGTTTCGTTGCAATCAGCCAGATTCATAAAATTTACAATTTATCGACATTTTAGCAGAAAGTATAGTTGCATACAACTCTCTGGAGTGGAGTGATGAAATTGGTACGTATTAAGAGATTATAAGGCGGCAAGGTGCTTGCGTTGATTGAACAGGTGCAGGTTGTTGATGTTTCTGAAAGGTAAGGAAATGTAAATTGAATTTTAATGTTTTCTATTAAATTGAGGTTGTATAGTGAAATAATGTTATAAGTGTACGGAATATTTTTGTTTGTATATAGGTATTAAGAAATAAAATTAAGGAAGAGTTACATTGTGGATTTGCATAAAACGAGAGAACCACTGAACAAAATCAGTAATATTGAATGATAAATTTGAGTTCTAGAAATTATTTTTAAGAAGACTTTAAATGTATGTAAGTGCAAACCTTTATTATTTTAAGTTCTTATACCTATTAAAAATATTTGAGACTTGCATGAGGGATACTTTGGCGTCAAAGAGGCTTTACAATTCTGAAATTCATTAAAACATTTTAAATATTTAGATATCAGAGTTGACAAGTTTGTTAAAAAAATTATTTTTTTATTTTAAATCAATAGCAATGTCAGTGCAAGTGTTTGTAAAGGTTGAACATTCCATCTCATTGGTTCTAAAAGGGACAATGTCCAATTTTTTATTTTATAAGGGGTTTTTGTGTAATAACACACTTGCAGTTAGGCTGCCAAGCTTTCGCACCATCATTTTAATATTGAAGGTTTGAATGAAATAACATCCCACCACCAAGATTTTATAGGCTGGAGTTATAGCTATTTCACGACTGACAAGCCGATAATTAATCAAACTCCTTTAGTGGTGTTTGGTTATTGTTAAATTTTATTTGAAAATTTTGTTGCCCTAGCTGGGGATCGAACCTGGACCAAGCTCCCTGAGAGCCACTGCACTACGCATTGCGCTACCGAGGCCACCTGATCAAGTCCGTCCCAATTAAGGTTTAAAATCTTGGTGGTGGTAGCTCACACAATTGTTGTTGTTTCATTCAAACCTTCAATATGTCCAATTTTTTAATTTTTAGGAAATCAAAAACTTCGTTCTTTAATTTCTATGAATATTATAACTTTTAAATACATATTAATTTTTCTAAAAGATTGTTTTTTTTTTTTCCTGAAAATAATGCATTGTGAAATTTAAAAATTATCTTATACGCTGAAATCCAATTGTGTTCCCAAGTCAATGTTTAAAAAAATGCACAGTGGCCCTTTAAGAACCAGAGTATACAGAAATATTTAAACATAAAATAAAGCAGGTATATGTATATTTATTTACATACATATATCATATCTCTATAAATAAGTCTTAAAACAATTTATTTATTTTTTTATTAAAATTTGGATTCAAATATGTGTTAGCCTTATTGTAACAGAATTAAGTTTGTCACCTAAGCATTTAACATGTTGAAAACTATTAATTAAATAAAAGTAGTAAAATGCATTTTATAAGCATATCATTTTTCAATAGAGTAAAATGTAACTTACAAAAAAATACCCTTTTTTTTTCTATGAAACTGGTCGGACACGCGTCAGCAACCAACAAAGGTATTTCGTCTTTTCGAGGACTATTTAAGTTTGAATTTGATACCCCATTCACCTTATTTCTGACACATGTATATGGTGTATGTATGGCTATGGATTCATGATCTTTATTGTCGATATAATTTTTGAATTTATTGGCTGTCAAGCTTTAAGAATTTTTTAAAAAGTTTTCCGGAAATTTTCGATTGAAGTATCAACGAGAGAGGCAGAGGAGTATACAGTGAATGCTTGGGGAGTACTCCATTAGTACTTTCTTCAGCAACCCTGGGGTGGAATCGTGTATAATGTGATATGCGAAAAGTGATAGTCACAATCAACCAATTCGGTCTGTGTAAGATGATATCACATTTGGTAGCTAAAAAACTATGACAGCAAAAATGTGTTTGTTATTTTCAAACAAATTTGACATTTCTGCGCAGTACGACTAGAGTCACCACCAGTCTACAAAAATTGTACAACTATTTCTAAGTTCTCTTCTTTAACCATTCATATATATAAAAAAAAATAAACATTCCTATGACCAAAGAAGTTTACTACAATCCAGAAGATAAAGAAAACATAGATGTAAGAATTTTATCGCAAAGGCGTTATTTTCGTTCAATAATTTCGATAGCTTATTACAAATATTTTAAAAATTCATTATGGCAACTATATTTTTGACAAATGTCATTGGAATTGAATTAAATTCGGTTGAATCACCTTACCCTGAGGAAAAACTCAATGACGATCACATGTGACTATGGTTGATCACTTATGTATATCAATTTAGCTGATTTGATCCCTGGATTCACTTTGTGGGTATTCTCCATCATCGTCATATCATGTTTGATGGAAATATCAAGTTAGATTTTTTTTTACGAATCCAAAACTTATCTTAACAGTACCCCGATAACAAATAAAAATAACATGAACTGGTACTACATTTTTCAAAATATAAAGTATGTGCAAAATTAACAACATTTTGTGACAGTTACAAAAGTATTGCCATGCATTAACTAATGCTATTTGTACAACACTTCCATACCTACAAACTTGTAAGCCATACAAAATAAAAACATGTTTAATATTTATTTAGTTTGAATAAATAATAAACGATAACGATATGCAGATGTGGTAAAACCAAATAATAAAATTAATTGCAACAACTATATTTTACTATTTTATTTATTAAGATTTACTCGATTGACAAACTTTCATAATATCTATCAACAAACTGACAAGTTAATAGATAAATTCAAATTCGTTGTTACTTCAATTTTTTCCTACCAAATGAGTTTAAGTCAGAGCGCAATGGCGGAAAATAAAATAATATAAACACATTGATGTTATGGTATTAGCATTATAACAATTTACTAAAATATTCTTAGTTTTAAACATTTTTTAACTAGTATCATACTTAACCCATTTGTTTAATAAACATAAGTCAAACACGCCTACAAAAGTGACAGTTCGTGCAAATAAGTAAGCAAACATACCATATTCACATTATAAATTATAAAAGTGACATTTATAGTTAGTATTATACTTAGGTATGTGAAATTCCTTTCAACCAAAGAATCGATTCTGTTTAGAAAAAGAATCGAATTTTTTCTGTCAAAACAATTCTTGAATATTTTGGAAGTTTTCAGAAAGATTTTACACCGATTTGCATACATAAAATGTCAAATTAAAGTTCGCTGTGTTTTAAGAAGGTAAACTGTGTTTTTGGTTGCAACGAATTTTAATTTTAGTGAACATTTTAATTATATACATTAAATATTTGTGCGCTCTTTTTCAATAAACAAAAAAAAAAACATCGTTTCGTGATAGTAACAATAAGTTTTATTTAATTAAGCTGGCAAGCACCACACACACAATCACACAAAAAATTCCATTCTTTACACATTCCTTTCAACAACAGAGAAAAAGCGATTCTGTTTGGAAAAAAATTAAATTTTTTTGTTGAAAGGAATTCGATATTAAAAGTTAAAATAGGCACTTTGTGATTTCAACTGTCGTAAGATGTTACAAATATAGCTCGATGGTAGCTGGTTTAAAATTTGGATATTCTTATTTTTAACATAGCACCATACTAAAAATGCTTTAACATCGTATTAAATTTTGCACTAATGTTTTTATATATAAACATATTTCCTTTAAAAATATATTATATGCATAATATAATTTTATTTTAATTTATAAATAATATAATTATAATTATAATTTATAAAATGATTTTTTTGTTCGAAAAGCCGACTGCTATTTTGTTAACAAAAAAACTTAGCCTAAATTTAAGTTGAAGCTGAACAAGAAACTTGTAAAAAAAGGTTAAAATCTATTTTATTTTAAAAGCAACAATTTTAGTTTAAATTTAAGAAGCAAAAGTCGTATTATAAAACAAGTTTTTTTTTATTCGACAAAAAAGTTCAAGCTAGTACAAAAAATATGACAAAAAACAACTTCAATGGAAATCAATCATGTTTTAAATCAATTCTCAAATTTTAGGATCAAAGGTGTACCCGTTTGAAAGCTGAAAAATAAAACCCTTAAATATAGAGATTAAGCGAACGATTAATATTTCCCAAATTTTCTTAAAACTTCTTATCAGTTCTTGGTGAAAGAAAACAATGACCTGAATCAATGTTAAATCGAGTTAATAAATTTATCTACAGGAAACAACGCAAAACACTTTTCCCTTTCAAATAAAATAATATTATTTCTATAAGTTACAGTTATTCCTAAATGGGAGTTGAACCAGAAAATAACAAGGCTCATTAAAAAAAAAAAACTATAAAATAAGAAAGAAACAAATTTAAGGTACATATTTTATTGAAAATTTTTTTTCTCTTTACTCTTTACTCTTTTTGAATTTTTGATTTATCTTAAACCACAATGATTCATTTTCAAATTCTCATGTCAATTTTTGTTAAAAGCTATGGAACTGCACGAACGACTTAACAATATGCTGGCAAATGGAATGATGTCTTTAGAATTTTAAACTTAAAGCTATACCAAATGAATACATAAAGTCCCGTTAATTGTTTAAAAAAAATTCACCTGCATGCCTTTCGAGACACACATTGTAATTTAAATTCATTTAACAAACTCAACAAAGAGGTGACAGCTAAATTTCTTAGCCTAGGCCAAATCATGAACAAAATAAACAATAATATATAGGTAATTTTTCACTCGAAAAAATAAACGAAAGTCTCTTAAATATTCATTGCCATAGGTATAGGCAGGTATATATCAAAACGAAAGTGATAAACTGAATAAGATTTAAATCAGAAAGTGAATGCTCTTGACAATGTGGATAAAAAGCTGAGTAGGTATAGTACGTTCTTATAATTTAAGTGAAAATGAAAAGATAACCGAATCCGAAATAATTTGAATATTATCATTTTTGGGAATCTGTATATTTATATAATTTATTGGCATCGAAAAATGTCGGAAAATAGTAAACAAACAAAATTATAATATTGGAAAGCTATATAAACATAAAGTTTATACGAAAGAAATTGATTAAATGATAATGTATACATTTTTTCACACAAATCTGTTGTCAGATGAATACATATTGAAAATTGAAAAGATCGAAGAGGAGGTAATTATGTTGTAAAAGAAAAAGTGTTTTTTAATGGGATTGGGTTTGCAGTTTTTTTTAATAATAGCTTCATTATTTAAATCGGGATTATCATAATAAATCGAATTTACAAGAAGTTTATCAAAAACAACGTTATTTATTGCTGTTTCCTGGTTATCGGTTGTAAACACAATACAACTATGTATTACCTAAGTTGTATTTTTGGTTAGAAGAGTTTGGTAATAAATAAAACGAAATTTTATTTGTTATGGCCAGTTATGCATACTTAATAAAAATTATACTTGATGTTTAGACAAACTTGATTTTACGGCGGGAAGACGAAGAAAAAATGGGTCTCACAATTCTGTCTCTCTGTCCTTTCAGGTGTAGCCTCAAAAACGCTTCAACTGATTTTGATCAATTTTTTATAAAGAATGATTCAAAAAGTTCAAAAATTAAAATAAGCACCCAGTAGTTTTTTTTTAAATTATCTATAAGAATTTAACTAAGTTATTCTTATAACCAAAAATAACGGTACCTTCCATACCTACAAGTGTTTAAAAACCGGTAAGGAAAATCTTAATTTTCTCAAAAACGACTACTACGATTTTGATTAAAATTTCTGTATAAATTAATAACAGTACGATCTACCATTTTATTGGAAAAAAATGTATCTGTCGATTATTAACGGTATCTCTCATAGAAACATTTTTTTGGTTATCATAAATTCAAATTCGTGTAGGAAATCAGATGATGTATGTACATCGCGTCGGTGTTTCTCAAAAACAACTCATACGATTTTTTTTAAACTTCGTTTTTGTAATAACAAAACTGATTATAAGAGAACTGCCTTTCAGTTTTTTTTTTGAAAATTTGCATTATGAAAATAATTATGTATTTTGACATTTTTTGAGAAAATTGTCTTGCAATCAGCTACTTCCGAATAGTTGAAACAATATTGCATTTAAAAGTTTTGGAAATATTTTTTTTTAAATAAAATAAATCTAACAAAAAATCAGTTTAACTTTTTAAACATTTTTTCGTTGATTTGTAGTTAAGCACAAGAACAGGTTCATCCGATCCAGTGGTGCATATTTTTAACTTTATTTTATATCTATGTTTCTTTTAGAACTCTTGAATAATTCACTTATACATATGTTACCAAATCCTGGTTTTCTACCAATTTTTTATTTGGACCTTTACTTGTGGGAGACTCTAATATATGTAGCTTTAAAATTTATATAAATATTTTGGTGTCGTAAAAGCTCATGGATGATGCAGGGCCTAGTGATTTACAACTCTCAACTATTTCTGAAAATGAAAGGGACCTACAATTATTTTCTTCCGAATTCCGAGCAGCAATTTATTTTTATTATGACAAGAGATAATCTTGCCGAATACGCCACTTCCTCGCAAGAGGCAGTGTCCCTGAAAAAGAAAAAAAAAAAAACTTTGTATAGGTGTCATGGGCGTGCAATATTAATATATCATTATTAAAATTGCACGCTGTAGTGCTTAGGTGGGTTCATTGTTCTTAACGACAAAATGTTATTAACAAATAATATTCAAATTAAAATTAAATTCAACATTCTACACCTTAGCTATACTAAATATTGTTATTAAAGGTGATGTTGCCGTTCAGAACCATTAATCATCTTAAAAACAGTCTTGTGGCAAAAAGAAAAAAAGAAAAATCGACTGGGTAAGTACCTACAACTTATTCACAATAATGTAAGATAAAGTGACCGCATCGTCGAGTTTGATAAGTGATTCTTAAATGAACTCAACTCCTAACCCCAAAGACCAAATAATAATGGATTTTTTCACACCACCACCACAATCGCCACCGACGAAACAAAATATCTTCAATTATTTTTTCAAAACCTTAATTATTTTATATATACGATCGAAAGAAAGTCTTGAGGAAATTCCTGACCATAAGGATGCAAAACCAATATGAAATATCATTTGCAATTAGTTATAGAGGTACATTTATATGGAATTATAATGTTAGGCCACAAATTATGCCTGAAGTTAGTAGCGGTATATGATATATTTGGTCGGTTGACTGGCTTTGAACTCGAGGCTGAGGCCACTGCTGCTGCTGGTGCTGGTGCTGGTACTGGTGCAGCACAGAGTGACACATGCAAGAAAGTGTGCGGATACGGTCGATGCACCTGAAGCGGGAAACAAAAAGAAAATCCATTCAGCAACGGTCGGTCGGTCGGCGGCAGTGGCGGTGGTGTGGTGTTGCAACTAAATTTATTATTTTACTCAACAATTTCATTTCTTGTGCTGTTATTCCTATAAAAGTGAAGAAAGTGATTCTTCGTAGCTTTTTTTTTTTTTTTGGTTTGTTTGTTTGTATTACTGTACTAAATCAGTGTCTGTCATTTCAACCAACAGCAGCATGATGTAAAGCTTCGACTTAAAATGGTGAAAAATGAACAACGCCAATGGATCTTTGAACTTCTCGCGGTAGATATTGTGATGTTTTGTATCTTAACTCCATAGATGGTCAGTGTGAGATATAAAGATGGACATGACGACACCTGCAGGTAGTATTAATCTAAAGCAAAACAAACGGAAGTAGGTGTAGATTATGGCGTTAACTATATAGCTGAATGGTTTATCTTATACTAAATTACCGGATAGGGATATGAGTCATTGAGTTTGTTTTTAAATTATATAGGGTGTGTTTTTTTCTGGAAGATATGGATGACTTGTCACGGTATAGTAAGAATCTATAAAAAGATTCTATAATACGAGTAAGGAAACAGATAGAATGCAGATAAGAACAATGTCTTTGTAGGAGCTGTCGAATCGAAAATGACTAGACTTTTGTATAGGTTCAATTTTAGGTGACAGAAAAGGTTTTTCATTAAAAATGAATATATGGAGGTAGACTGTATCACGTAATGGCGTAATGGTACGGTAGCGTAGGATTGTCATGCTCCTGTGAAGTATTGAAGAGTATCTCTTATCATGGAAAGATTCTTTTCACTTGTGTCGTTTATTCAGGATTTCAGGATTTTTTGGTTGATTAAACATTAAAGTTAAACGACATAATTGGTCCCTTTAATAGCAGTTTTTCAAATAAGAAATTGATGTTTGCGTCAGGTGACTTTCCCTTTGAGTTCTGAATTTTGAAAACATGGGAAATTTAGATATACCGTGCAATTTATTTTGCCAATTTTATGTTTAAAAAAAAATGCTAGATCCAATCCGATCAAAAGCTATGAAGGAAATATTTTGAATTTATATTTTGTGAAATTAATAAACTTTGAAGACCGATATTTTATTGAGCTTCAATTTTTTTCAAATTTCATTCAGTTTTCTGTTCTAAATTCCGTTGCGAATCAAATAGGTACGTAAACGAAATTGATTTCCGTTCTGAATTTAACTTTCGGGTTAGCCAATATTCAACAACACTTGTGTGGGATGATTGCATGACGACTGTTATTTTTGTTTTAAAACAGCTAGATAAGAGATTAGAAAAAACTTCTTGTTGTCAAGTTTGATAAAATTTGATAAAGTCGCTGTTGAATTATTAAGTTTTCAAAAAAATATTTGGTATTCAATACTATTAAATTCTTCATAAACAATTGATCACATTCAGTTGGACCGTTTCCGAGAAAATCGAAAACCAACCGAAGGTTTTATTAATAATCATTCTTCCGATTGTTTTACACAAAAAGATAGCCTTTTGATACTTTTTGAAAAAAAATTTCATAAATTGCTAAAAAAAAATTATACGTCGTATATCATTTTTGCTCTAAAAAATGAAAATAAAAATGTGTCGGCGGAGTGTCCGAAAAACAGTTTAAAAAAATAGACACATCCGTTTAGGCTGCAGCCGAATGGACAGACAGACTGACAGAATTTCGAGAACCACTTTTTTTGTCTTCGCTATCAGGAACAGCACAATGTCAAGATTGATCAAAATCTTGATTTCGTTTTTTTTACGATTCCATTACTCTTTCCATATACATCATACATACAAGTGTAAATTATACATATGTATTACAAACATAATGTAGTATCTAATATATATGGTATATCGCAAGTAAAAACAACAAATATATAGATATAGCAGTGTATCTGGCCTTTTTTCTGTACATATTAGTCGTGTTTTCTTGGAAAAGCTATTCACAGTACAGTAGGATTTTACACGAGTTACAAATACAACATCCACAGTAGAATTACTGCCAATAAAAGCAGAAGTAGAATCCTACTGCGGATAGGTTTGTGACGTTTATTCGAGTATCGAATGGATTTTTGGTGGTTTTGTTTTCAGATGTTGGTGCGATTGACTATCATTGCATCTCGATGGCTGTGTTTATAAAGTAGTTGTGTGTTTTTCATGGCTGTTTTTCCATTGACCAAAAAAATCAATCTATCATTTTCGATTCAACCAAAAAAATCAATTGATTTTATTCGTTATCGGTTTTTTTAAAACTTGATTTAAAGAAAAATGCATTTAAATGCACTTCTGATTGAAGAACTACATAGAATTCAGTTAAAAAATCATTATATGATCTAACAAAAATGATCGCCGATGACGTCATCTACTACATGATACATAAACGACAACTTACTTCGACCATAATTTACGAACAAACCCCTTTCCTGAAACATATGTTTATCGCTGCCCCTTCCTGAAGAATTTATTTTTATAGCTGAAACCGAAATGTCTTACAAAGGAAAAAGGTAAAAAGAAAATTAATATAAATTATATGATTAAACAATTCTTATCAGTATGTAGGAAGGTTAGAACGAACTGGACAAAAGAAAGAACTGAAGCGTTATTGGATTTTTATGCGGCGAGGGCCGAAGAGTTTCAGCTTCGTTTCCACTTTCACTGGACTCCAACAGTTCACGCAAAATCTACAATTATTTCATGAATTATTTAAGAAAGAATATCTTCTTCTATGTTTTCTTACCATATCTTCTGAAAAATTGTCCATTTTATGTAACTATAATTAATTTTTGGCTCAAGTTATTTTTTGTTTTCCTTTTCATTTGTAGCAAACTTTCTTTATTTTGTATTTTTTTTAAATTATTCTGACAGCTGTTATTCGGTAGTGCCAACGTGAAATATAAAAACAAGGCTACTGCCGATGCGTTTTTTTGGGAATTTCTTACTGTACTATGTATAGATTCCCAAAAAAACACGGCTATTATAATGTTTTTTTTTTTTTTTTTTTAATAAAGTAAATAAAAATAAAAATAAGACATTTTTTAAAGCATTTAAATATAATTAATTTATTCTTTAATTTTCACAACATATAATTTTTATAATTTTAAAGCTAAGCGTTTTGCACATTTTTCACCCGCCTTTTATTTGTTGACTTATTATATGTACCTACATTAAGGTGGTCGTTAAAACAGTTCATCTTTTATCAGCTACAAATGAAGAAAAAATAATTCCCTAATTTTCTCAGATTTTTATTTTCATCCCCTACTGGCAGTTTTCTAAAAAAAAAAATATTTTAAATGGATAAAAATTAACTAAAATTTTGCTGCCCCAGGCAATTGTTATTTTGCCGCTCCAAATAAAAAAATAAGATAACGACAACATTAATATTTGCATAGGGTTTTATTTAATGTCAATGAAAGGCTTTCAACGAAATACATGATGTTTACAAAATGTTAAAACTAAAATGTTGTTCTGCGCGATTTCATTTTTGCAAATCTTGTAGCGATTTGGGTTATTGTTAAACAAAGAAACGTTTTTATGTAAACTTAAATTTCTAGAAGCTAACTTCACTTGATGCAACACTTACAGGAGACTTTAGTAGTATCTTAAATGCCTTTAAAGAAATTTGAATACAATTCAATTAAGAATTGTGAAGTTAAGTAGTTTAAAATTGACAAAGGTTTTAAATTAAAAACATATATATTAATTTTATTCAAGGGATCTTTAACAGCTTGCCGCCCGAAAAAAAAATTTCATTGCCACCTTTTCTAAAAAAAAACGTGCCATTTTCATGCCATACGCAAATTCTGATATTAAAAAAAAACATAATTCGATTGTGGGGTGACATACAACAAGAAATTAGAAAAAAATAATTTGTTCTTTTCGTGTATTTTCAAAAAATTAATAGAGTCTGCCTGTTTTTACTTCATTTGGAGCAATTTTATTAATATGTATTTCTTCGCTTTATTTGAAATAAAGAATGGAACTAAGGAGAGTGTGCCATATTGAATTTTTTCGTGCCACCGTGTGAAAAAAACACGATAAACAATTCTCTGTTTTGCCTTCAGTCAGATTTGGCAACGGTTACAAATATTGGATAACCAATCAAGTATCCACTTTAAAATATCTATGTTTTCCCTCCCACCCAACAGTTTTTTAATATAAACACATAGGAACGTACCTGTATAGTAGCGTGTAGTCAAAGTTCTCTTATATATACATCTTGACTTGTGTAACTTATCATCATTTAATATTCTCAGATACAAAGGTTGAATCGGGCTGACGGTAGTACTCAAGTACTATCATGCCCTAAATACTATTCGATTTATATTATAAGCTTTAAGTTAAAATTTTAAATTTCCATTAGTAAAAATCTATCTATCTATGAGTATTTATCACAAAGGTTGAATAGCTATAGTAATTTTTTTTCTGCTAAGCTATTAATTTTCTAAATTTGCTTCATCAAATGATTTTTGAAGTTGATTCTTAAAGTCATTAACTAAGTATATATATCATATATATATCATATACATATGTATATCATATTGTTTCATTGAATATTATGATAGAACCCAACTTTTAATTATAATCTACCGCACGCATTTATGAATGAAGAAATTACCGTTTATGGTAATATCTGAAAGTTCAATCTAAACACATTAAATTGACTATAAATTTTATTAAATGAATATCACCCACATTTTTTTCTGGTCAATAGTGTATCACTGTTTTTTTTCTACTTTTTTTTTTGAGTAGGTGAGATACTCCAAATAGAATTATCATCATTTTTAGTAAATATACTTCCCACGTAAATGATTTTTAAAAACAACCATATTCAGTTCATAGTTCAATATGAAACTTGGCTTCGGCTTTTATGTCCTTTAAGGTCTCTTCTTTTACATATTATTTCGTATTAAGTTAATCCAGGAATGAGAGTAAATTATTTATAAGTTTGAGTTAATTTTTATATGTATTATATATTGTTGCTAAAGTTGCTACACCTAGTATCATACATTGAATTTATGACTAAAGTAATTTAATTACAAACCTCAGGAAATTTAATATGCAAATAACGAATAAAATAGATTTTTTGAACATAAACCAATTTCGAGTTCCGACAAACAAACTTTAAGTGGAGTGAATTTAACACTTGAAACTAAATGACCTCGGAACCACGAGGAACCCAAATAAATTTTAATAAATCTTGCTTGTTAGTCTTTTTTTAATGCTTTATACAAAAATGTTTACCTTTAATTTTGGTCGTATTTGTTTTTGTTTTATGTATAGGTACTTTAGGCATCTTAAAAAATAATAATTTTGTTTTTTAACAAATTTACAAGTAAAGGAGATTGGTATGTAATTTTGAAGTTCTAATTTCGAAACACCTTACAAACTAAATTTCTCTAGTGTATAATCTAAAAATCCAAGATTAATTTTATTTTCTATTTTCGTATGAAATATTAATAAAGCTATGCACTAGAATACCATTCCAAAGCGTGCAGTGGGTTTTATATTTCACAGAAATGGGGCCAACAATTTTTTGCTAAATCAGAATGGCTAAGATGAGAGACACTTTTTTATGACATCAAAAACTCATTGGAGTGAATATCTCTTGTCATGAGACAGTGAATAGGTACATATGTACGTTTGGATTCAATTCACAGGTCTTCGGGCGGTGCGTTGAATCCACCTACCATAACGCCACAAAGTATACTACCGAGATATCTAAAGACATCGGCATACAAAACTTTACAGAAAAATAAGCATAAAATTAAAAAAAAAAACAATTATCAAAACTAAGTCCATATTTTCACTAACGCACTTGATTTTTTTTTATCAAAATCAGTAAAGCCGTTTTAGAGAAAAATCATCAAATTAATAAGCTGAAAATATTTTGATTAAGTATATATTATTATATATTTGATATTTTGGTAAAAAATAATTTTTCTAAAAATTATTTTGGTAAAAAATAATTTTTCTAAAAACTATTTTTTTAATGTAATTTGAGCTAGAGCATAAAGTAAAGGGGTAAACCGTTTTTTTTTTAAATTTAGTACAGAACATTTTTGTGTGAGACTTTTTTTTTAATTTTTACAAAAACTGCTTTAACGATTTTGATTAAATTTCGTACCTTAATGACCAATGACCAAAGTGATTGTAAGAAAACTTATTTTTGAGTTATTCGCCTATAGATTTTTAATGGCTTGACCGATATTGTTATATTTGTTAGCAATCTTATGTTTCTAAATACATATTTCATAAAATAAAGGGTGTTTTTTTTAGAGGTATAGAATTTTGAAATTGAATAAAACAAAGATGATTTTTTTAAATTGATATGAAATTTACTTTATTCAGAAGATAATCTTCTGGTATTATAATTTAAATATGATTTCTGGCATATATGACCGCCACGGCTGGCTCGGACGTAGTCTAATCTGGAGGTCCAATTATCGATTACTTTTTCCAACATTTGTGGCCGTATATCGCCAATAACGCGTCTAATGTTGTCCTCCAAGTGATCAATCGTTTCGGGCTTATCGGGGTAGACTAGCGACTTCACATATCCCCGCAGAAAATAGTCAAGCGGCGCGGCGTTAAATCACACGATTTTGGAGGCCAATTCACGGGTCCGTAACGTGAAACTATGCGGTTACCAAACGTTTCCTTTAATAAATCAATTGTGACATGAGCTGTGTGACATATTTCGCCGTCTTGTTGAAACCACAGCTCCTGCACATCATGGTTGTTTAATTGATGAACGAAAAAGTCAGTAATCATGGCTCTATAGCGGTCACCATTGCCTGTAACGTTCTGGCCAGCATCGTTTTTAAGGAAGTACGTACCAATTATTCCACCAACCCAATAAAGCACACCAAACAGTCAGTTTTTGTGGATGTAACGGTGTCTTAACATACACTTCAGGATTATCATCACCATACGGAAGTTTTGTTTATTGGCGTATCCATTCAACCAAAAGTGAGCTTCATCGCTAAACAAAATTCGCTTATGAAAATTGGGATCAACGGCAATCTGGTTTTGGGCCTATTCACCGAATCTATGCCTTGCTAGGTGATCCTGTGGCTTCAATTCTTGAAATGCCAAACCAAACTAAAAATAAATCACTTGACAGCTGACAGCGGGCCACCAGTTAAAATAGTGTTGCCAACTTAAAGTTCTATACCTCTAAGAAAAACGACCGTTAAACAAAAAAAATCGAACAAAAATCCATTTTTAAGTACTTTCGATTTGTTTGTTAGATCTATCATCACCTATTTTTAAATTTGATTTTCAATTTATGTAAATAATACTATTTAAACTATCTATTGATTCAAAGAAAATTCAATGCTCTATAGCTTAGCACCTAGTTGCTCGACCTTTAATAAATTAAATCCTATTTTACCATACCAAAGACTTAAAAAAATCTCATCCTTTTCAGCATTCATAAAATTGTTTTCGTAGTAGTTCGTATTTTATTATTGGCCCTAATATTATAAGTTTTGCAATGATCACTGATGAGTCATATAAATAAGCCACTCGGGGATGATGTCGATCGCTCACAATGATAATATCTAAGTCGCTGACAGTTCCATAATAAAATGTTTACTGCATACTGCATACTCGGCTACGTGGTAAAATAATGAATACGAGATAAAAATAAAATTGTTGTAATGCATTGTCATGTTTAAAATTTATTATTTGTAAGATTTTATCAAACATATTCAAAGGTACCCCGCGTTCAAAATTGACCACTTATCTCCTACATAAATGACACACTAAACTTGAATATTATTATAATTTTATTTAGTTCACTTTCGATTAACATTTAACAAAATATTCAAATATTCAATTCACAAAAATACCCCCAATTAATCAAAGTGACAAAACAATATTTGGCATGAGAGACTCTTGATCGCTTGCTAAATAGTTTTATTTTTCAACATAGAAACGAATTATTTGTTTGGTAATTTTTTTTGAAGCAGAATAAAAACTCCGTGTTTATGCAAATTGTTTGGCTCTAAAAAAAATATTTATAAAAATTAACCTGTGTCGTGTTTTTTTTGTGTTGCTTTTTACTGTCGGTTTATTCATATAAACAGTTGAAAGTGACATTACCAGTATGTCAACTGATGATGTCAGAAAAGTAAAGAAGAACAAGATAAATGTAAACAAAAATGACAACAAAGATACAACAAAAGATAAATTATGAAAATAATCGCATGTATTTATCTATCTGTATACATTGTTTTCCGCAACAGAGGACTCTAGTTAAAAAGAGAGTGTATAGTACTAGTGAATGTGTGTAATTAGTACCTATGGGTAATGTGGATATAAGTAAAGTGTAAGTAAACAAAAATTTGACTTAAGTAAATTTTTTACGTGTGAGCTCAGAATATAATAGGTTTTAAATTAAAATGAAGAAACAAAAATATCAAGACGAGAAACTATATGCGTCATTTTTGGTGGGAAGTAAGAATCTCTAAGAAAATTGTCAACACATTATAATATAAGATCTAGAATTATTGTATTTGTCACAATAATTTAATTAACCACTTTTCTATGACCGTGAAGCAGTTGATGGGGAAAATGTCGAAAAAAATACAATCATTTTATAGATGTCATTAAATTAAGAGTGTTGAGTTCAATATTAATAAGGGAGTAGGCTGGATTTCGATCAGAGAGGGCAAACTTATTTTAAAACCAGTTTTGCTGAATTTTACGATCAATGATATTTTGTAAACATTAATATCGGTTTAGTTTTAAAAAGTGAAAAAGTCCCGGGCAAAATACGCAGATGGCGTTTTTAATAATAATAAATTCTCAGTTAGAAGGTATATGTACCTGTTTGCGTATTGAAAAAAACAAAAACTACAAACCGTACTGAAATAATTCCCCTAATTATTTTGAAGTCCCCTGAGACTAATAACGGACTTGGTTCTTACTTATTGGGAAACAAAAACAAACGTAAATGAAGTGGCTTTAATTTATCTATATGTATATTTTTTATATACAAAATGGGAAAGAAATTCACATTCTAAATGCTAAGTGGCTATACACATTTAGAAATATGGAGGTGGAATTAACTTTCAAAAAAAAAAAAAAAAAACTGAACAAAAAATAATTTTTCGTTCAACACATGAATTTTATATTTTTATTAACGTAAGTCAAAAACTCAAAAATACTTAAAAAATGTTTTTCTTTTGTATCTAAAAATATTATTTGTAAAATTTTTAAATGCGATATGCTTTAGAAAAATTATAATAATATCGGTCAAGCCTTTAATGAGATATCTATATATACAAATTCTTCCATTCTTTTTAGCTCTAACTCGTTGTACAGCGCTATTCTGGCATTGCGTGATGTCTCACAATCACAAGCTTTTGTGAGGCTTAATTCCTGTTGTTGTGATTCGATAACATTTTCGGTATTCTCAGACAATCTTAACAAGGAACCTCAAAAAAAACTCACCACAGCAAGGTGAATTTTTTATTTGATTGTTAAGTTCTGAATTTTTGTTAAACGGACCTATTGAATATTTTTTTTTTGTGATAAATTACAAACTTGTTAGCTACTCAAAAGCAGATCGCACTTTTAATAGTTCTTAAGTTAAGGCTGATAAGTTGTGATGGTGCTACCAGAATACGAAAACCTCACTGGGTTTTACTCGGTCACTTTGGTTGAAAAGAAAACTGTAATACCTCAACCAACCACACTTTTTAAAAATATGTAAAAGAAGATTTCGGAAAACTTTGAATTTCTATTAATCCTTATACTCTGTTTTTTTTTTTTTGGTGGTATAATGAAGTCAAAAACAAGAACCGTTATTTCTGTCAGCTTGTCAACATTACGATGATGGATAATTCCAAAAAAAGTGGTTTTTACCATACAGTGTGGTGGTCCATCCATTTGGAAGGTGCACCGTACATCGAGGTGGATACGAAATAATTTAACCGAAATGGTACAGATAAAAATTTAATTTCCTCAAAGAGAAAACTTGATTTTTGTTTAAGCTCGAACGGGTAGCTCTGCTATACAATGGTTTTGGTTATTTTTACAAATTTACTTTGCATTTAAATTAAGCTTTAACGATTTTGATTGATCGTCGCTATAATGTTTTAATTGATTGCAAAAGCACAATGTACGGAAAAGAATTTTCAATTTGATTAATGTTTTTGTCGTTTACCTCGTTAGGTCAAATCTGGTACTCCTAATCTTAAAAAAAAAAAATCACAACCAATCCAGCTTAAATAAAACGAAAAAATTCTTAGTTACAAGTTCAATTAAACGGGATTTTCACTTAAGAGTGAACCTCGGATAATTTAAAAAAACGTTTCAAGTAGATCTAGGATAACAAACATTTTTTTTTTTTGAATTACTTAAGTGATTTGGGAAAAATGTTCATTACTGCGAACCTGTCACAAATGTCTTTCCTTGTCTCGCCTTTATATATTTAGTTTATCTTTGATATGCAGGTAAATATATAAATATAATAAACAAAAAACAGCATGTGTATGAACATATTTAATGCTGCAATTTTTGTTTTGTGTGCAAATGCGAAACAAAAATTGAGAAAACGAAATCATAAACGACAAATTGTGTTTTGCTTTTCGTTTTGTAATGCGACAAGAAAAATTAATAATTCATCGTAGTAGATTTTTTGAAGAATTTTTCGTGCTCTTTTAAAGAATTAATCGCTTTTAATTGTGTGCCGAAAAATTAAATTTGACTTTTACTCGTGTTTGTATTTGTTGTTTTTTTTTCACTATGGCGTGGATTTCTGTGTATTTTTTGCTTTTTTTGTTTGGCAATTGGTGACTCTTTCAGTGGGTATTTTTTCACTGTCGTTTCCGTAAGCATTTCTCTGTCATATTGGAGATAACAGGCAAATTTCCTTTCGCATCAGGAATTCAAAGGAAATATTTTTCAGATATCCAGGCAGAATTATTTGTAGAAAATTTGTTGAAAAATGCACGAGAATAAGTTAAGTTAAAAACAAAAACAATATTTTCTATTGTTTTTGGTTTCTTCTTCGTATAAAAGTTAAGTGATAAGCAGGTTTTTCAGTTAAACGCATTTAGCATTTTCTTCTTCGTATAAAAGTTAAGTGATAAGCAGGTTTTTCAGTTAAACGCATTTTAGCTAAGCGGGTTTGACTGTAGTGCTATTAAGATTACATTTCAAAATCATATTGTTTATAAACAAAGATAAGTCCAAGTAAAAATCGATATTTTACGTACCTCTTTATACTGGTTTTATGATTCTGTTTACCACCTCTTATTTAAACCAGTTTCAAAACCTTCTAGGTTCTAAAAATCATTTGAATTTTGAATTTTAAATTGATTTTTGGGTCTCCTTACATCTTTATTGCAAGAATTAATTAAGTCATCAGCCTTTTATTGGCATCAAATAATCATTAATTTAGCTCTTTAAATGTCTCAAAACTTAAATAATGGGTTTTAATGATAGTTATAACTGGCGACTTATACTTTTACAATACTTAACATATTTCTATATGAACATACAAAAATGTAACTTAATTTAGAACTAAAATTTGCTTTATAAAAATTTGCAACCACTTCTTTAATAAATAACTTGGTGTTTTTTATAAGAAAATACTTGCATATTCCATTTTCCGCTTTTGACAAAGTTCATCGAATGACACATCAATCAATAGTCACTATAGAGTCCCTATAAAGTTCTTTTACAAAAAAGTTAATTCTCCATTTAATATGCTCGCTATAATGTTCAATCTTTAGAACTATGATATCATCAAGTAGATATCTTCAAAATCTTGACATAAAAAAAAACGAATTCACACATTCCAGTATCTACAAGACTGAGACAAACCAATTCCCATGAATTTAACATACCTAATCCAAAAATACATACATAAATAATATGTGTGGTCTAAACACACAAAAAATAAATTTTAAAATTAAGAAGGTTTAACCTTATTCAAGTTCAAGTTCACACATTGTTACTTTTTGGTTTGAAATTCATTCACTATCCCTGTTAACCAGTAATTAGATACCTAAGATGCCTTCATCATAAAAAAAAAGTATTTTCTATACTTAAATCTCCCGAAAGATTTCATTTCATCCACAAATGTTGGTACATAAATATGTATGTTTTCAAGGAGACATTCCTCGCGCAGCTCGTAAAACAAGAATTTAAACTTTCTACCCAAAAACGACAAATAAACACAACAACAACAACACAAAAAATGAAATATCTTGCTTCGTCTCAACTTTATACACTCCAACAAAAACAGCATTTTACTTCGTTCCATTTATATGTACATTGGTGGCCACTGGCCAGTTTCCGGAAAAACTAGGACGCACTTACGCATACTCAAAATATGACCTACCCAAACTCATGTAAAATAAAATGAAATTAATAGATAAATCTATAAAAAACTATTAAGTAAAAAAAAAAAAACAAAAAACTAACAGAAAATTTCTGAGCTGTCACATTATTTACACCTACACAAGTATATAGTCTTAGAATACAAATTCTCGAGTAAAGATAGTTTTGCATAGAACTACCAGGCCATGCCATGCCGTCCCATCGTTTCACCGCCACTATATCAACCATCAGCATCACCACTCCACCTCACTTTATACACTCAATCTCCATTTCAATGGAATTTTATAGAAAATCTATAGAAAGAAATGGGAGGTTGGTGTGGTGTGGTTGTGCACACAGGAGAGAAAAAAGAATATGGCTGCAAGAAAAAAAATAATGTTTTCCGTCTATTCTTATGCGGATGCTGGATTGCTAAACGAAAGAGCTGAGAAGTCAACTCGTTTTTTGTTAGCTATTGAGATATTATTGGACTTTTGACCATTTTATTGGAACGGTTTACTTACTTTTTTTTTTAATGTATTTATTGCCTTCTCTGGATTATCCCTTAATGAATTCAGCTCATTTGTTATGTTTGTGTATCCCAATCCCAAATAGTTATAGGTAGCACACCAACTCAAAACAGATTTAAAGAAAACACAATTTTCACAGTTTCGCGAGCAGATAATAGAACTGAATATCGTATTTATGTAATTAAAATGTAGATCGCATACATTGATAGAAGTTTAAATTAAAATTTTTCTTTTTATTGGAAACCCAATATATGCAACACATGAATTGAACGAAAAAAAAAGAAATAATCACATCAACTTTCTTCTTGAGAAATTTCACACAAACTTCGTCGTGGTCGTCGTTAACGACGTTGGTCATAAAGAATATTTATTTTTAATATTTTTTTTTTTTGCTTTTTTAATTCCTTTTTTTAACTTATTTTTATTATTTTACCTTTCAAGGTATGTATCTTGTGTCTGATGATTATTATACACTTGTCTCGCTTGTATGTGTGTGTGGGTTGTATGGTTAATAAATTTTACAAATACTTTGCTTGTAATAGTTATAACTGAAGCTGAAGGGGCAAATAACTTTACTCCACACAAACAGTTAAAAATGAACATACACACAAAACTAAAAGTTAGTTTGAGAGTATTTTACTGAAAGAACCAGCAACAACAACGACAACAAAACAACAGAAACACAATAATAACCAAATGATAAACACAAAATATAGAAAAGAGAAGTTCCGATTCCGAATCCGAGCACGGACGTTTGACGTATTCGACGGTTAGCTCAAAACTGAAATTTGTGAAATGCTTCTCAGGTGAACAATGCTCGAATCCGTATATGAAACCAGGTGAGTTAGACTTGTGGTTTTTTGTTTCTACTCTCTACTATGATTACGACTACGATGATGATCAACATGAAAACAGGTGTTAAGGGTTGCCAAGTTAATTTGTTGATGAAGAATATAAATACAATTATTTTTAAATGAATAACGATCCTTTAATTTTAATTTATCTTCTGATGTTTGATACAAATATTTTCTGAAGTCAAACTAAATTAAAATTTCAAATTATCCTATTATTATTTAAATATTTTATATTAAATAGTTTTAAAAGAAGACTAAAAACTTGGCGTTCTTTTAGATCTTACTTAGATCTTACTTTTTACGGCTGACTTGTTTACATAAATGTTTTTGTAAAGAAGAACTTGGATACTTTATTTAACACTTATGTTTTTGGTCTAATCTTATTGCTTTTTGCAGAGAATTTTTATTTTTTGCCATGTTAAAATTTCGCTGAAGCTAGAAAATTGTGGGCCTCTAATCCACTAAAATCAATTCAGTTTGTACCTACTAGTTCTTTTGGTACATTTTCTTTTTTAACAATTCAAATATTCTATTTTTTCCTTTGCATGCACTTCAAACAAATTTCATCATTCTACAGTAATCGTAAGTGCTCCATACAATTGATAACAATTCTGAGAAAGTATTTGGATACCACACCCCCTAAATGGAAAACCTGCAATTGTTTCCTCTGTAAGACCTACCACTATACGAAATTACAAAGTTCTGTGTAGTCGGAAAATACTTCATAATTTTTACGATCTGTTAGAGAGTTAATCATTTAGTTACGGTTCTTAGTGAAATTGTAGTCCTATATGTATCTCAAGAACACCTTACCTATGTTAAAAAATGGAAATTTGGTGAAGCGCCTGTGCTCGATTATACCCAAGCAAATAATCCGAATTTGAAGTTTCTGATTTTATTGGTCTTGTATTTTGAGTCGACTCCAAAATCTCCTGAGTTTGTTCCTGTAAAAATTGTGTAATGCTACTACTTGGCTGGGCACTACCGTTATTATTTTCTTAGAACCCAGAACAAATTTATTTAGGTAAATTTTACAAAAAAAAAAAAAAAACAAGAAAGTATCTCTAAATAATTCAGCAATAAAGTGGTTATCTATTGGTTGTTTTTGTTTACCGAGGGATATTTCACTGAGCTAGCTATAAATTCTCCAAAAAACCATACATATTCTATTTTTGATATGAGGTAATTTTAATAAAGTTTCCACAAAATTCGGTATAAAATTACGTGGAAAGCTTACAAACATACCCAAATGGAATCCATTCAAATTGGAACCTATTGAAAATGTCAAAATAAGATGCATAGAAACAGAAATAGCTGATTTGAGATGAAAACACATTTTCTGTAATTTGCGAAATTACCTCATTACGATTTAGGACTTTTTTCTTTTTTAGTTCAGATTAGAGCTCAGAACAGAGTCCGAACACCTCGAACATACTCTAAGTGATTTCTGAACTGAGCGTGCTGTGCTCTTTGAGTTCAGATATATTTAAAGAAACACGCTTCACCAGCTGTCACTTGTCAAATTTATGTTTAGCTATTCAACTCCGTCTGCTCTATCAATTTATTATGAGCTCATAGAGCGCGCTCCTTACATGCTCTGAACATGCTCAGAGCGAAAACACAAAATTGGAGCTCTGAGATTTTTTTTTGTCAGTTCAGGCTCTGCTATGAACTAAAAAAGAAAAACGCCCTTAAAGAGAAGAGGAAGAAAATGTTATAATTAAGGATTAGATTAAATTTTCTGATTTATGCCACAAAAAATATGAAAAGAATTTATTGCACTACTATTGGAGTAGATCATATAATGAAAGCCTATATTTAGGGGTTTTGAAAAATGTTTTTCTCAGCTAGGAAATATGCAAACAATGTTTTGATTTTTCATTTAAAGCCTAAAAGTATACTATAAAAAATGACTGTAACTGCTCAGTTTTAAAAAGGAAATACACTTCAGGATATTCAAGCATTTATTGAATTTCAAAAATAACACTCATTCTGGTTGTCGATTTCGGTATTCCTTCTACGAATAAGAATTTAAATGTTTTATTTAGTATTTGCTTTAATTTCTAAATTTTCTATTATAATTTTATTTTTAAGTAATTTAGGTAATTTTTAAATTTAAATATTTTTTTGTTTAGGCTGTGGTTGAATTGCAATTGAATATAAATCTAGCGAATTTGGAGAACATATAATTTAATATTCAAATAAGTTAAACTCACTTTAATCAATGGCGTCAATGGTCAACCAAATTTCGCAAAAACGTGGCCAAAACAATAAAAAAATATTGATTTGTTGTTTTTATTTAAATGGACAGTTTTAAAAAAAAACTTGAGCTTAGTTTCTGATTAATTCCGTTCCGGTATGTAGGTTGCAACCGTTTCGTCAGTTGATGCTTCTAAATTCGAAGCTTTTAGAGAGCACATGCAGTAGCAATTTTGGGGTGCCATAACAAGGATTTACTTTGTTTTTCTTTTTTATATAATATGCATTGTGATAAAAAAAATTATTATTGAATCTGTTGCTAGAAGTAAGTAGAATATTGAAATCATTTTTTTTAGATAATTTATATTTGGGGCATACTTTTCATTTGTCAAAAAAAAAAAATGACTTCAAGGCGGAAAATAACGGTACAGCTCAAAATTTTTCAGCAACATTGGTCAAGTGCAAAATGTTTTATTTTTAGAATTTTACTCGACTTTAAATACCATCCATTTGTTAAGCCGGCCATCCAAAAGGTACCTATAACCACCCCTGTGTTCATCGTCGTCAATAATGTCGCATCTTGTTCATATTAGGCGCGTTCCTTTTCTATTACCAAGTAATTCTGGCTGAAGTCAACTACTTCTACTTTGTGGTCAATAATGTAGTATTGAAATGAATCCACGCAAGAAAGTAACACCATCAGTCAAAAACTTTTACTTAGTAACTAATTGTTTTTGATGTTTCTCTTATCTAAAATAAAATACAAATATACAAACAACCAAAATTACATCTTCTTTGAGATTAGATTTTTCTTTTGGCAAATTTATAGCATTCCATTTATCATTTACTGGGAAGTACTTTGCAAGTCCCAAAGGAACACACCTATTACCGGATAATAAAAATTTATTGGAGACTTTGGACATGGGGGTTACATCGAAGGTGCTTCTAATAAGATGACTTTACCATTTGACTATCCATAATAATATACCTTCTTGTGTGGTCTTCATAATCATCATTAATTTTTTTACATTCCAAATTTAATGATGAAAAAAGTCCTAAAATAATAGTTATAAAAAGTCCCATATTTCGGGAATTTATTTCATTTAAAAAATGTCTCCTCTACTAAACAAATTTGAGGAGTTATTATTTCTGGGTTCACTCGAATCTCTCAATACAAAAAAAAATGTTTTAAATATAAAATAAAAGTTTTATTTATTAAATATCATTATGTAATAATTTTACCATTATAAAATAAAACTTATAAATAAAAACACTTTTTTTTACTCTACTTTACACATTAAAATTAAATATATTTGTATAAGGCCTAATGTAGATCGAGTTAGCTTAGAACTCTCGAAATCTAAATGCAGGTTTTTAAAGAACAATAAATTAATATTAGGTATTGCTCATTAACTTCTTATATACCTTTTATTCATATAACGGTGTCTCAAATTAAATCTTTTCTAATAGAATTTGCATTTAATGTATTTACAATTATTCTTTTTACTCCGTAAAATTGCAACTTTGTTTGTTTTACTTGCTTGCTATTTTTTTTTTTTTTTTTTGCAGCATAAGGCTTATTAACAAGGCGCATTTATTAATACATGAATCATTGTCCCCCATTATTTATTATTCTTAAATAAAATTTTAATTAATAAAATATTTTTTTTTTTGAACTTTTAAAAATACTTGTAGTTATATGCTTTCAGCACGCATAAAATGTGATTGTGTGACTCATTATTTATTATCTATGTAGTATTTATGCTTTTAGATGCCTTAAAGATTGACATAAAATTTTTTTTTATATTTAAATTTAAAATAATTTAAAGCAACCATTTATAAATGTTATGTTCTGTCCAGCATTTATTTTTTCTTGACTTGATTATATCTAATAATATGTGTGTTTTCTTCAAAAGTGTATAGCAAGCTAAGCAAATTTGTACACACAAACAAATACATAATAAATATATTTTTTATTTGTTATTGTTTGCGTGTAAAAAAATTTGTATCTTGCTTTTTACTTTTGAAAAAAACACGCCTAATATAAAAGCACTGAATTAAATTTTCAATTTATTCTATTACATAAATATAGAAACAAAATAACTTTGCTATTTTACACAATAAATGTATAGATCATTTATTAAAACAATAAAACTATATATATCAATATTTTAAACAAAGTATAATAACGGGAAAAATAAATAATTGAAGATATATTTTTTTTTTTTTTTGGAAGACACTTGAGGTGCTTGCAATCTATAAATGTTATTGGGTATTCTATAGATATAGTTGCTGCTTAAGGCCTAAGAATGACCATTGGTTATTGTCTGTGGGGAAATGCTGGTATCCGGCCTTGTTGAGGGTAAATATGAGCTGTCTTTTTTGTTGTTAAATAAATCAGAAACACAATTTGCCTGAAATTAAAATAAAATAATTATTTATTTATGTGTTAATAATAAATAAGAAGTATTATAATATTAAATTATTGATAAAAGAAAAATCGTTTCTTTAAAGACGACTTTAAATTCAGCATAAAAGGAAATGTAGACAATTCACTTACAAACAAAACAAAACGGATTTTTTGTATTGTTCTATGGGTTTTGGCTCCGCAAAATTAGGCCTCAGGAAATAATACCACAAAAGTTAAAATAAAATAAGAATTGGAGCCTTGTTCATAATGAAATTATGCCCGTGCAATAAGCCCCAACGAAATGAAAACGTCTAAAAAATAAATAAAGAAATACCCCAATTTGTTTTGACAATATTTATATATTTTTTAAATGAAATATCACCGACATTTATTTTTTTTCATACAAGTTCATTTTCGAAAATGAAATAATGCCCCACATCGCCGCCGTCATAAAAATACTTGCATTTGTATCTTGTACTCTACAGTTTAGTAGATACTCGATTCCGCTTGCATTTTTATTTGCATTCAGCACAAAAATTGAGCAATTTTTGCTGAATGCAAGATAAAAATTAGTGTTGAAAACCGTCAGCGAGTAACAGAATAACTGACAAAAATCTGTTATTTGACGATCAAATAACACAATTGAAATAAGATTGGTGGGCCCAATTGTTTTGCATGCGTATGTTTGGGGCAATATTTCATTTTTTCTTTGGGGTCTTATATCCTGGGGCCTAATTTCGCGGAGTTTGAGCAAATTTCTCCAATAAAATTAAAATACAAAATCGCTTCAAATATACATCTCAAGTGTAATGTAGTATTTTTTATATTGGATTCTTTCACAACAAAAATTTCGCAAAAATATTAAACGGATTGTATCGAAAATCTTAAAAACCCTACATTTTCAAATATTATTTCGACTATATAAGTAAAGAATCTCACTGAGGAATTGTGTTCTGATATCCGAGGACCTGAAACCTAAACTAGCTAATTCACATTTGGTAATTTGTCACACTTCTTGTGAAGGAGATATGGAGAGAATTTGTTTGCTTCTGTCTAAACGCAAAACATTATGTAAGGCTGTATTCAACATAGTTTCACTTTTTATTCAAAAAAAAAATGTTTGGTAAAATTTGAAAAGAATTAAACTGCATCCATCTTCATGTTGAAAATAAATAATAAAAATTATGTGACGAAGTGTTAGATGGCGCCAATAAACTTTCCAAAAATAATTTATTGCATATTTTTGAGCTAACTTGATTAGCATATTTCGAAAGTTCTTTTTAGCATTAAAGAAGAATGCTGAATTTGAAATAGTAGATACCCTAAAATACTTTTCCTTTGAAAGCATGGTTGGTAGAAAGTTCGGCTGTAAGAATAGGTACTCTGTGGTATTCTTCCGATGCAGAAAATGGACTAGCTATATTTTTCCAAGAGATCTCCGAGATATCATTTTCCTGAACACGCCTTATGTCCTCATATTTCACAGGACAGACTGAAATCTGTCAAGTTCGTGATTTTTTGGATACATATACATTCAATGGATATTTCATTAATTTCAAGAGAACTTCTCAATTCATTGTTCAATCAAATTCAGTGTCTAAGGACGCTGTTTAGATTGTGATTTTTCACTACGTATTGACGATGCTTTTGTGGGTGAGACCGGTGGGGAGCTCTGTTTCCTTCACCGATTTCATCCACGAAACCATCGTCATGGCATGGCAGTCTAAAGTCTAAGACTTAGACAATCGATGAACATGTTTATGAATAAGATTTTGAAGTTGGACAGTGTGCTAAAGTTAGCATAGAATTGAATTATTAATACGACTGTAAATAAATAGGTAAGTGTGTGCCTAATGTTCTGTAACTCTCACATCGACACAAGTAGTCTAGAATTAATGATGAAAATTGAAGCAAATCAAATGAGTTGCGTTTCTCTATTGTTTTTTTTTTAATATCTTCTAATATTTCCGCAACACATTTCGGAGATTTTGCACCATGCGTAGGTACTGTTGTCCAAGAATACTGTTCAAAAAAGCCTAAATAAAACCGGTTCGCATGGATATTTGGTCAATTATTTAACGCTCAGTAGTGCACACAACAATAATTGTCACATCAAATTATTTTGAGATTAGATTTGATCATTGAACAAAATAATGACAAATAATAACAGAAAGCAAATCGAACACATTTCATTTGAACGATTGTGTTCCATTTTTCTGAAACTAAAATCACCTGTTCATTGAAAACGATTTTGATCATTATATCATAAAATTGATTTATCTATTTAGAAAATATTGAAGAAAATAAAATATGTTTTTGATAAGAAAAAAATATATCTTTATGTTATAATAAGCAATAAGCTTCATTTTGGTACCAAAAATTTTCAATGAAAGCTATAATTGGCCCCTTACAGAACGTAATCACTAATTGCAAAATATGGAAGAAATTTCAACTGTAGCAATTAAATGCAATAAAATTTGCTTTATCAAGCCAATTGTTTTCTGCTTCTATCTTCGGCCTTTTCATAATTATTATTCTTATCGACTTTTAATCTACTATTAATCTACTAGCCAAAAAAAAATTCAAGAAAAAAATCGGATACCTACAGCTACAATGAAATAAAATGGAACATTTCGGATATGAAACATATTGTCATCCCTGGAGCCAACTGTTAGTGTGTGAATTTGATGCTGTGTTTCATATATGTATTTATAAATAAAACTGATTGAAGATGTTAGTTCATATTTAGTCTTGATGATATTTATGATAAACTTTGACAATTACCTACTTATAACAGATGTTAAGAATCATTATGTAAATATATGTATTATTTCTATAGTTTAAATCTCTTTTCCGAATTTCATACTACATCGATTTTGACAAGTGATGTGTCAAACAGAACCAAGCGGAATTACCTGCTGATTTGACGAATTATAATTTCATTTGAAAAATGTTAATAATTTGTTCAAAAACTGAATTTGTTTGTTAAATATTATTCAAATAAAATGAACTCTTAAATGAACACTTCCAATTTCCAATTAGTAATATTTTGGCATGTGACATAAGGTCGGTTCAATTTATTAAGTTCGTTAATTTTAAAATATTTTTTTCGTCTTTTATTTTTATGGAATCGCGAGGATTCTGGCACGGAAGGCTAGTTTGGTTTTATTTCCAAATTATTTGTTGGGGCTACCTTTGTATTTTGTTTGCCATAACATAATATATATTTTTAATTTGACATTTCTTTGTTTTTTTTTTTTTTTGTTGAGAAATGGGTAAGCATAATTAAATCCAAATCTTCTTATTTCTAATCTCATATGCCTCTAATATACTCATGTAAATATTTTATGTTTGTATATATGTGTGCATTTATTTAATTGAATTTTTCGATCAATTTAAATATTTTATTTAAGATCTAAAGATTCTTTGATGACAAGTAGTATGCGCAAAAGTCAAAGTAAGTCCATGCTCCATGGATGTATCTCTGGAAACATCCATTTGTGGTTGTCGAACACTGATTGAATAGTAATTGGATTCTCCACTTGTATATGCACGATAAGATGAAAATGATTATTATTAGCCCAACTCATGATTATTGAATGTTTTATCGAATCTTCTTTGTGTTCAGATAAAAAAACGCCCTGGAGGAACAGAAGTTAAATTGCTTGAATGTATTTCTCAGGTTGACATGAGTTTGGTGCGGTTTTGTGGTTTAATGGTATTTTCGATTGGTCATAGAAAATGACAGTGAGAGTAAGTCAGAGGCATTCACACGTATCGAAGCGTTCTTCCAGATAACCAATAAAATGTCGTAAGTATAAAATAAAAAAAAAAAACTAACAACCACAAAAGTGTTTTGAATAGCGGTTGAATGTTGGAATGTTTTAGTTAGACGAATGACGTGAAGATGATTTAATAAATCTAAATAAAATATAAATATAAAAATAAAGACACTTTTTATTTTATAATAAAAAAGAATAATTAAACATATGTAGCTGTATGGAACAAAAAAAAAATTCCAAACTCTTGTTTTTTTTTTCGTATAAGAAATTTCAAATGGGTCTAATGTGATCAATTTACTCAGATGACGAACTAGTAAACTATTATTTGCAAAGTTTAGAAAAAAAAATATTCAAACGAATTTTGAAAAGAACTTTGTTTAAGTTTTTATTTGATCAGCTTTCACAATCATCTATTAACTTCGACATCATCTCAATGCCTTAAGGTACTTAAATCATCGATTACTGCTGACAGTTAACTGCTCATGTTTTTTTCTTTTTACTAACGTACACAAATTCGATATTTATTTGTGGATATTCATCCTAAGTGCCCACCAAACTTGTGACAACGAATGCGTAAACTCATGAGCACATTTTTATGGTTGGGAACTCATGTGTATTTTTTTTTTATTTGAGTAGCCCTATAGATAGATTGAATGGCATTAAAATGTCTAATCTCATGAAATAAGTTATTCGACGCTCTGCCTATAAATAATATGTTATGGAAATTATAATCCACCTCCAAAAATTTTATTTTTTTTTTACCACAGAATTAAACAACTTTAGTTTTTATTTTGAATGCGCTAATATGCTTTTGACTTTATTTGTTTTTGACAAAATTTTAAATAAAAATAAATTTTACACTTAATTCAGGAGAATTTCGAAATTAAAAAAAAAAAAACAGTGAAACAGATATAAAAAAAGCTTTAAATATTCAAAACACGATTATTTCGATTTACGAGTAGTTTGTTTTGACTGCGGCCATACAGTGAAGCAATTAAACCAATTTGTTGGAGTATATCGCGCCTAGAATATACAAGTAATCAATTAGAATATGTTAATAGGATAGTTAAGGCTTATACAAGATTGATAAGCGAAGACCAGCGCAAGACTTGCAATTGATTAATGTCAAGGTGCTGATGGTCTCCATTGCAAATTAAAAGTAATTACTAAATAATGTACATATATAAAAATCAAATTAAAGAAAATGGGAAAACATTCTACATAATTATATTCTTGGGGCTTGGGATGAAAATATGTACATACATGCAGGGAATAAATTTAAAGCCCATACCTAAACTAATTATGCGTAATAATGGTTCTTGACTAAGAAAATGATACTTACTCTACTACACGTAAATATTTAGTAACACAAAATATTTGGTAACAATAAGCACGTATTTAAACAAATTTTTTTTTCAGTTAGACAAACATGGAATCCTATTAAATTTTTTTCGAGTGTGTCAACTATTTTTGAATCCATACATGTCTACAAAAAAAACAATCCAGCAGTTCAGCACCATTTAGCCTAATATCAACATTGGATTATTAAAGGAAGGAATAGTCCATCGCATCCAACAGTGGCACCTTTGTTGAAATTTAGCGGAAAAAAATATTTCCCATATCAATAATTCTTGACGAAATTTAAGGAAATACATTTAAACCCTTATTTATAAATTAAAATCAAACATGAATTAATTTTAATCATTAAATTAAGTAAGAAATCGTATCATTATAAAACAAACAAAAAGTTATGTTAATTAGCTAATTCACCCAATTAGTGGATTAACGAGTAATTAATTAATTAAAAAAAATAAATGTAGATTAAAAAAAAACAAATGCTAGGCGCACATAATATAATACAAGCTCAAATCAGAAAGTGTGTGACTGTGTGTGCATAAGTTCACACTTTGTGAGAATGTGTAATACGTGCAGACTTAAATAACATTTCTTGGCGAACGTCGAAGTTCTTGTTGAATCTACAAAATTTTCTTTAAAATTTGCTTCTTAAGGTGAATTAGCAGTTAATTGTTCATTAATAAGATATTTAAATTCGTGTATTAATTTTTGAGGATAGATTTTTTTATTAAGAGGGGCATTAATTATTTGAGAACGGGGAACTTTACTTAACTGAACTTAAATAAGTCTTAAAAATTAGGTTGGAATAAGCTACAAAATTGAAAAAATATAATTAAATCATTGTTTAATTTAGAAATTTAGTGAAATTGATGACCTTTGACCTGATTCTACGATTTATACTTTTTGAGATCTGATTTGAAAGGAGCAATAATTCGTTTTGTTATAGGCATGTATTTCTATGTAACGTTAAATAAGATTTTTCCAAATGTCCAAATTTCGGCCTTATATTAGCTTGACACCCTTCCTGTTTTTCATAATCAAATACTCAAAAGACAAAACGCCTGGGGAAAATAAGTACGTATTTATATTGAATGAAAAGTGACTATAGATTTACTAAAAGTACCCAACTTTTTTCACTTATACTCATCATTCAAATAAAAAAAAAAAAAACAAATACAACCAATAAAAGAACAAAAATATAAAAAATAGCCAGTTAAACGAATACCATTTCAAAAACTTACCACAATAACAGCAAAAAGGGCACCAATAGTCATACCGGATAAAACATCTGACCAATGATGTTTGTAATCGGAAACACGACTTAGTGCGGTATACCATGCAATCATAATCAACAGAAATTGGAGGAAATGTTTTAGCAATTTTGATCCCTTCCAGTTCATACGCGATTGCAAATACAGCTGTTGACAAGAAAATAAAAAAAAATATTAAAATGATGACATATTTAATAATAAATTGGATAGAAAAAAAATATGAATCTATCTATGTATCTGGCTTGCTGCATATATCGTAGACAACCTGACGACCGAATTAAATTAAGTTGATACACAAGGCCGTAGCTAAACAATATTTCGAGCGATAATTTTAATGTAAAATTCTTGATTTCTTAGAAAGGTATACGTATATTATTAATTACTAACCTACACTTGCGAGAATTCTCGCAATTACATAAAAATAAAAGACGCACAAATTATTTTAAAATGGCCAGACCTAATTAATTGAATCGACCTAATGTCACATGTTGAAATAATGGGTGATTTTTTAAGAGGTTTAGAACTTTTTAAAAAAAAAAAAACACAAAAAATTCGAAAAAATGAATGAAATATTTATTTGAATCGATAGTTTGAACCTTGCAATTTAATGTTTAAAGATAATTTCATGCAAATGTTGACCGCGGCTGCGTCTCAGGTAGCCCATCCGCTGAGTCCAATTTTGGCATACTCTTTCACACATATCGGCCGGTATCTCACGAATGAATGCATGGATGTTGGCTTCCAGTGCGTCAATCGAAGCGGGCTTGTCCCTATAGACATTAGCCTTGACATACCCCCACAAAAAATAATCTAATGGTGTCAAATCGCACGATCTAGGCGGCCAATTGACCGGCCCGAAACGTGAAATTAACTGTTCACCAAACTCGCCTCGCAATTGCGCCATTGTTTCGCGTGCTGTGTGGCATGTGGCACCGTCTTGTTGAAACCACATATCATGCAAGTCAAGAACTTCCATTTCGGGCAAAAAAAAGTTTGTTATCATCGCTCGGTAGCGTTCACCATTGACAGTAACGCTGCGATTCGCATCATCTTTGAAGAAATATGGCCCAATAATGCCGCCGGCCCATAAACCGCACCAAACAGTGGCTTTTTCGGGATGCATTGGTAGCTGTTGCAATGCTTCTGGCTGATCTTCACTCCAAATGCGGCAATTTTGCTTATTTACGTACCCATTCAACCAAAAATGAGCCTCATCGCTGAACACAATTTTTCGATAGATGAACATTTCGAACCGAGCACGAATTTTGATAGTAAAATTCAATAATTTGCAAGCGTTGTTCATTTGTAAGACGATCCATGGTTAAATTGCAAACCAAACTGAAGCTGTTTGACAGTGACACAAGGTACTAAACACACGTCAGCTGTCAAAACCAGTGTTGCCAAAACCAAACCAGCTAAAAAATCACCCGTTATTACCAATTGGAAATTGGAAGTGTTCATTTTAGAGTTCAGTTTTATTGGGATAATATTTAACAAACAAATGCAGTTTTTGAACAAATTATAAACATTTTTAAAATAAAATTATAATTCGTCAAATCAGCAGGTAATTCTGCTTCGTTTGACACTTGACATACATTTGTCAAAATCGGTGTATTATGAGAGTCGGAAAAGGGGTCCAGACTATAGAAATAATATATATGATATTCATTGGATCAAAAATACATAAATGAATTAAATATGATCTATAATTTAAATTATTTTTCAAAGTTTCAAAGTTTGTGATTCACACTATACTTTAGGAGCCATAGCTCGTGAAAGAATGGGTGTCCTGCTTACTTGATGTCAACTAGACCAAAAGAGTTAAGTAAAAGTATGATACAAATTATGATGCTAACAAGGGTTAATAGGGATTTATTATAATTTTTGATCATTTGTTATCTACTCTACTATAATTTGAATATTTAAACCTCTTTTTATATTTCTTTAACTACGGACTTGAGAATGGATGAAACGATACATTGAATTCAGTCTTCAATGTCAAGTATTGTAGATTACAACGCTATAATAATATACATATACTCACAGCCATGTAGACCATTGTGAAGGTAGAAAAGCTAGAATGACCACTGGGGAAAGAGAGGCGAACTTCCTTCAACATTCGTGGCGTGGAATTGATGCCAAGGCATGTAAAGTCCTCTATGTAACGTCCGGCGTTGATTGGATTCGAACAGTTGGTACCGTCGGGCATTATAGGTTGGCATACCTGCAAAAGAAAAATAATATATGAAATAGTAAAGATACGAATGTAGATTAGAATAAATTAGTTTTGACCGAGTATATTGCTGCTGCTGCTGCGGAGGTGGATTATAATGATGTTTTTGCATTAAGAAATCAGAAATAGGTACGTACTTACATTAAGCTATAAGGAAATTGAAATCTTAATTCAATACAATAATAAAATGTATAATTCCCACACATCATCCATTGGTTTCGGTTTTAATTGGAGGGCAAAAAATTAACCTACAGTTGGATTGAAATATGAAACTCATTATATACCTATATAGGACGTGCCTCTGGTTTCAATTAGGTTTTGTCTTATATCCGCAAATACCCACTTCTTGATTTCATTAAAAAAATCTCTTTCATAAATGTTATATCATGTACAGTCTGAGTGGCAAAACTGTACACCAGAACATATGTAGTTCTTACATGAAATCTTTGATGTTTGGCAGAAATATACATGACTCCAAAAATTTACTGCGTCTTTACGTCCACTATATATGTATGTACATCGAGCTAGAGCCTAAACGGGTGGACCGATTTGCTTCAATTTTGGTACATCTATACGCCGTTGTTTCGAAAAGCATTTCTTATAACGTTTTAATAAATAAATATAATAATAAATATCATAATTTTATAAATTCGTTTTTTTATTCACAAAATAAATAAATGGTAAAGGTGGAAAAGTGAAATGATAGGCAAATATCCGTTCAAATCGAGCTGGATTACAATTCCCCCTGGGTCGCTTGCTCCGATATGGAAACTATGCTAAACGCGTTGGAGCTGGTGCCCTTGTGTATTCGGTAGCCGTTATGAAATATTTGGTGGCAGAAGTTTTGGAATTGGCAGGAAATGCTATACTCGTAAATATTCAAATGCATTTAATGAAAAAAATTATTTTTTGAGTTATCGTGGAAATTCATAGCAAAATAGATATTTGCTTTGATACAATGCTGATTTCTGATGTAATGCATCAGCTACAACGCATACAGATTTTTTAATGATTCTGGTTTGCTTAAACTTTGAGCATCATTCGATACAAGTTGGACATAGTGAACATGTTACGCAAAAGCTGATCCTGATTTGACGCATTTTTATATGAATGTTTGACGAAAGTGATTGTGAATCATTTCCGCAACGATATGCGTTTCTGAATTTACGCATCATGTTTGTACTAATACAACATTTTGTTGATTTTTAAGCATAATTCAGTGATTTACAATTGCATGGAATTTCTGTCAATTTCTTTTTTTTTCCATAGCGATTTCATAATAGGTGATTCATTTGGAGGTAGGTACTTTTTTAATAATATAACAAACATTTAAAAAAAATCAATTTTATCTTTATCATGTACAACAGACAGAATCTGTCTGTACATTTATTTTTAATTCAAGATTATTTCCTTCAAATGTTAACCGCAATGATATATGTACCTAAGAAACCTCTGGGGTGGAATCGGCTGAGGTGATTATAAGTGATTGTCAACGATATACACACATGTGATTGCCAAAAATGATAACGAATCCAAGTTTTTTGTAAATTATTTCTTGGAAAAAATAAAACCAACATTGAATTTTAGAATTAATTTAGTTTTTAAGCCGAAAGGCATTAGTATTAAGTTGTTATATAGTTTAACTTAGAGCTCCCGCATGGGACCAGTAAGTTAGTTGGAAGTTATTGATAAGTAGGCTAGTTTTTATGAATTTTTGTCTAGCTTTAAGATAGTTATAAGTTTTGAAAAAAAATAAAAATGAATTTAAAATGAAAAAAAAAAAAATGAACACATGTGATTGTCACTGAGTTATCTGCATATCTGTGCAGTACATGATTCAAATCGAATCAATTCAATTGAATAATTTCCAACGACATTTGTAAAAATCATGGTTGCCATAGTAAAAATTTAAAACGTTTTTAACGAGCTATCGAAATTATATAAAACCACTTCTTTAAGATATAATTGTTATATTTTCTTTATCTACTGGAATATTGTAAATTATTTGGTCACAGTAATGTTTGTTTATTTGTTTGAATGATTTGGTAACTCTATTCGTTCTGCGGCACAAACGTCAAATTAGTTGGGAAGTGACAATCATATTTTTGATTTGATAGTTCATTAGCTATCAAATAAGATATTACCCTTCACTTACTGAATTGATGGATTGTAACTCTCAAATCTCATTTATTACAAATCACATTAGCCAATTCTACCCCTGTTCTTAAATAGAACTCTACGATAAAATGGCACACTTCCGGAAAACCTAAATGCGAACAGAACTCAAATATTTTTGTAAACATAGTCAAGTTGACAATATCTAATAACTGTAAAATTTCTACTCCATAAATAATTTTGTAGAACTATCGTAAAATATGTATGCATCAATTGTGAAGTTTTTAGATCATAAATTGCCATGAATTTAACGAGAAATGTCATGAACTCTCTGACAAATTTGTAATTTTATAAGAGACAAAAAATTTACTTTAGTATTTAGTTGACAATTGTGACAGGGAATTTAGTTTTGGCATTGGAGTGTCAAGTTTACGAATTAAAATGATTCATACAGTGTATCAAAATAAAACTCGTACAAAGCATCCATTTTTAGAAAAACGAAGAAATAAGAAATATGGAACCATTATATTTTAAAATATATATAACTGTTTTACAAAATTCTGTTAGTTAGCATCAGCGTGAACACCCAACTAAATTTCTGTGCCACATTTTCTAAAAAAAGTGTCATTGTAGTGCGATATTAAAAAAATACAATTAAAAAAAAATTAGAAACAATTATATGCTTTTTTCGTTTACCTATTGCCAAAAAATGAGAGAATCTGCTAAAGCTTTTACTCCATTTGGAGGTCGCTCTGAGACCAGAAAAAAATTACTTCAATATTATTAATAAATAACTCTGACATAACACATAAGTAAAGCCGAGATATTTATTGTTCAATATTTTTTATCACGTTATTTTTTTTTTAAATTTGGAATGCCGGAATCTTTTTTAAATATCAAGATTTTCAAGCTTTTTTTTCCATACGATCATTGGTCACGCAGGTAACAGGTTTTCAAAAATCACTAAAAACTTTCAAAGATATTTCAGATCTCTTAATTTTTTGTCCTATATCCGCCACTGATTACTGTTCTTGCTTCTTGTATACTGTAGGATACTAACTTAAGGCCTGGCGCCCACTTGGCAACTTGTTTTCAAAAGTTGCTCGGAAGAAGGAAAGCAATTTTACAGTTGCTCCGTGCTGCCGGGAAATGAGAAGTCGAGGAAGCAAAAAGTTACCTATTGGTAGCCAAAACTAACTACCAAAAGTTTTTCTACAATTCGTAGCACAAAAGTTTTCAATTGTTTCATCCGTTTTAATATCGTAGAAAGTTATAAAAAAACTAACAAACGCAAGTAAATATGTACTAAAAGGCTAAAGTCCCTTTAAGTTTACTTTCTTGTGCTCTAAACTGTGCAATAAAAAATAAAAACAAATATTTGATATTCATTTTTCAAATGATTCCGAATAAAAGCAAAGCCTTAAGGTAGGTACATAATACATAATGTGTATCATGTAAACAAAGATGCCGACTTTGAATCTTTTACTATGCATAGTCGAATATCTTATTTTATACCCACATCAGATAGCTATACCAATAGCATCATCAGAGTCTGTCTATCCAGGTCTATACGCTTTCAGTTGTTAATCCTTCAAAGAATTCAATAAAAAGATCTCTCATCGAAAACGAGAAGTGGTATACCATGGCACTTTATGAATTATCCCACAGGCCTGCTAAAAAGATATATCTTTTTGCCTTCAGCATACTCATATAGTATTTTCGTATAGCTCATTGCAGGACAATTCACTAGATCGTTGCGGGTTTCACCCACTGCTTTTCAATAGCGATACGGACTTGGGTGCATGTATTTTATATACATAGTTGATTTGATACTGCAACAGCAAAACTACAAAGCATTAAATGACAAATTGATGCTCGCTGAGTAGATATGGCTTTGGGTATACAATGCTGAATGGAGATATCAATTTCGCACAGTTCATGCATAGATACTTGCTGAAAGACGTATAAATTGGCTAGCTGAAAAGCACATTATCTGCACGGATCAAATCAATGAATACAGATACTTCAGGAATTGTGTTTCATTCACTACCGGTTATAGATTAAATGAATTGTACTGGTTCCAACACTAATTAATAGAAGAATTGTGTATCGTATTGTTTAATCAAGCCTAATGAATTTTTTTTTGAGACCATTCTTCAGGGGAAACTGAAAGAAGACGGTCGGTCTCTTAGGGACATATTTATTATTGATTTTGGAATGTTGTTTGAATTCTGATGGCATCTGTTTAAGGACATTCCAAAATCGTAATAGGTAGTAGATATACGTAGTTTTGTAAAATATGGTTTTTAATTTCAAACGGATGCAGGAAATTATGCATACAGCGCGTGTTGTTGGAACCACATGTGTGCTTGATGTGCAGTCCCACAAACCATGGCAAATATTTTTCAAAAGGAAGATACAAACAAACATGCGAAGGGACAAAAATATTATTAAATGAAATATTGCAGTAAATCGTTCCAAATTGACTTATATATGTGACTTTGATATAAACATAAATATTTTGTTTCCTTTTTTTGAATCGTTTTTGGAGATTTATCTTTTGAAGCACGCGCGACTGTTAATTGAAGATAATTTTTTTTTTTTTTTTTTTTTTTTTTTTTTTTTTTTTTTGAAGATACCCCCTATTATGAGACACTTTGGCGGGCTGTCTTTATCTTTGGGATCATAAATTTTATGTTGTGACAGAAAAAAACACGGATATGAGGGCATCGAGAACTGTTTGGAAGTGTTTTCTGAAACAATGAAATTCTTTTAATGCAATCATGTAGTCTACATGTTGGTGACATTTTGTATGAGATTCGTTAAAATAAAAAAAAAAAAAAAAAACATGCAGGAAGTATAATTTGGTATGAATGAAAATTGTCTTTAAACGAACTTATGAGTAAATAAGCATTAAAAATTGAATATAATGAACCGACAAAAATATAAAATGGGGAATAATTTCCTTAATTGCAGTGATGACAGTTTATTTTGATGCTGAATTAAAATACACATTTTAGCTTCTGAGATTTAGGGTAGTTCAAATAAAGTGAAGCACATGCTTAAAACTGCACTTTTCCGATCAGATTCTCGATTTGGTATGAATAAAATTCTTAAATAGGCATTTTCATAGCACCTGCTCAGCTTTTCTAACCTGTCCTAAATACATTGTCCGTTCATTCATATCACTCATTATTTAACTAACGGTGCAATATTTTAGTAGGTATATAATAATATATTAAATATTTATATTATATTTAATATTAAGATTGGTTTTCAATTCCTCTCGAAGGTTGTTAGCGGCTACAAGCGAGAGGAAGGAGGAGTTTTTCTTCTTAGGAACTACTCCTTGGACTCAGGTGGTAATGAATGGAACCATCATCGGTGATATCATTTAGCAATTAAATCCGAGTAGGTAATGTATGTTTTCTACGAACTCCTGAGTGCTGGACAAGATAATCCACCATTGGCCTAGCTATGATATTAGCCGTTTTTTTATTGGTAGTTCTATAGGTAATGTAGGAAAATTTTACCCAGTAAACAACAACAAAGGAATAGTTTCTATAACTTAGTCAGTAAAAATAGTAAATATAATTTTGGAGTTTCTGAAATAGTTTGAAAATCAATGGGATTGCAGAAATGCAGAAAAATATTTTTTTTTTGAAGGTTGTCATTTAAGGATGCGTTCGTTGTTCATTGTTTATGATTTGTTTTCATAAGAAAACGGTTTGACGTCACAAAAATTCATCAGTACCCACAATGTTGTCCCTTTGTATTGACGTGTAATCTGTGTAAACGTCGGTTTTTAAATTAAATCTAGATGCATATCGAAAACACTATTTGCACTATCTGATGACAGTTCGCATTAAAAATGGACAGAATAAAAGCCAGATGCAGTTCGTTCCATATCACTGTTAAATAAGAGTGGTAATTACTATCGCAGAAAGGCTACGATGTAAATGGAAAACCTAACAAAATTGATGTTTTATATTTCGTCCCGGAAATTGAGTGCATTGCAGTTTATACATATATAAAGTTCGTCCCCTTTCAGTCAAGTGAAAGTGTCAAATTCCATCGAACAATGGTGACGATGTTCTTTTTCTATTAAATGTCGAAAGTGAAATGTAAGAAATAGAAACTGACAAATGCAACTGGATACTATTCCAAAAAATCTCTTTACGTTTTGATTGAGTTAACAATTTTTAGTCCTATTTATAACTCAATCAATCAACGTGAACCTTTGTAAAAATATTATTTTTCACTACTAGATGCAAAAGTAAGTCTTATTGTATTGAAAAAAGGGTAAAAAATGCCGAGATAGGTACATTCTTTTTTGTCATTTCAATCTTTCAACTGTTACTCAACGATAATCGAACTCAACCTGCATATAACCATTCCCTCTAATTAAACTTCAAATAAAGAAGACAATTATTTTCCAACACATCCCTTTAATTTCTAAAAAGTGAATTAGACTGCTTTTAGACGACTGCAATTTTTAACGGCATTTCACTTTTGAGTTTCTTTTGAATTGCAATGCCCATTTAAACACTGCAAATTTAAATAGCTGCAATTTTGTTAAATGAGAAGGAAACATATCTTCACACTCTTTACTCCGCTTATGTCTCAAACAATAAAAAAAGAACAAAGAAGAAAGAGCGATAACTCTGCAATTATTTCAACTTCTGCAACTTTGTTTACCCCGGCCACCGCATACGTCCCCCGCCTACTTGCTTAAAAATCGCAGAGGGTAATTAATTGCAACGTTTAAAAGCAGTCCTATTTAGAAGTAGGTATTTCGTATTTATTTTGGGAAAAAATCACCCATTGATTATCCAAAATAGCATAAAATGGAAAGAAAATATATTTAAATATTAGCTCAAAGCCCTGTAAGGTAGAGATAAATCTTTGTTAATGATATTGTAGTTTATGTATGTATCAATAAAGTTATAATAATACAAAATATTCAAATAGTATCTGTAATTATTATGGTAGTACATAGGACCAACAACGCTAGTCCAAATAAATGGCGATTTTAACACTTTGTAATTTCTATTTTTTTTTATTATGAATTCTGAACAAATTTCTCGTATTTCGTTTATTTAAAAAAAAAATACTTCTAAAGTCTTGTTTAAACCATGGAATGTTTCACATTATATAAAAAATTCTCCTTCCAATTTATATACTTACAGCAAAAAAGTGAGGTCTCAGTCGGCCAATGGAATATTTTGCAATGTCAGTTGCTAGTTGGGACATTGCAGCGCCAAATACAAAGACTCCAAACTTCTTATAACATTCTATCAACCATTCTGGAACCTCCCATCCATTGAAAATATATCGTCGAATGGTTGTGGTTTGTGTCTTCATATTAGCCCTGACTAGTTCCACTCCGGCTACCTTAAAAAAGAGAGGAAAAAGGAAATTAATATAATAATATAAGCAATCAAAGGATTATGCAAAATAAATTTAAATTTAATATATACACACAAGCGATGATAGACCATAATAAACATAAATCAATTTACCTTGTGCCTATAACGAGATGACTTAGGTACTAGACGTGTGTGTTTTAGCAACCGTTGACATTATAATTCGAAAATAAATTAAAACATTCACAGGCGCGCGCACGGTCCGTCGCACCGTGAAAGAGAAAATTTCCAATTTCCATATTTATTAATTATTTGTTATTGTACAATCAATTTGATCTTGTTCAACAAGTACTAAGAGAGAACCTAAACAAATCTGAATTGAATTCGTAGTAGAATTCTAAAAAATTAAATAAATTTACAACGGAACTGTTTTGATACAGATAAATAAACGAGAATTAGAAAGACATTGTGCATGTGCAGTGTGTGCACTACTTTGAGAAACACTGCAAACAGATTAATTTTCCTGAACGAGTACCTTTATATAAAACCACATGGGGTATATCTCTGGATTCATATTGATGAAACGAGTAAAATTCATTTTACCTATTTCAGCAAGTTGGACTTGGGGGCAATGTTGCCGTTTTGATTGACTTTTTCATTATATCGTTTTCCTTAGATCAGAAGCATTAATGTGCAAAAATGAAAATTTTAAGCAATCTCTTTTTGCAGTTTTTCATTAGTGCTTGAGTCAATGTTGAGTTAAACCACAGTTCGTTAATCCTGCAAATAAATTGAACCCAAAATTAATTCAGATGCAGTTTGTCAGTGTAGCGTCAACTTTAACTTTCTTGTGTCAAAAATCTTATAAAAGGCGTGTTTGTTTTGTAATCCCGGAGGGAATTGGTCGCAAAAAACGACGTCCGTGCTAAACAATCACCATGTTTAATAACCCAGAGAATTCTACAGGCTTAACTTAAGCACACAGAAAAACTGTGTTACCGGCGTGAATTATATACTTGCTATCGATAGATTGTATGAAAACTCCATTTTGTTTCTGTGATGCTGTCACTTATCCCTGTGGTCGTTTTTTTTTCGTACAATTCCACCCGGGCTTGCAAAAAAACACTCCTAAAATCAAAGTGGGAAACTACGGAAATATGCTTCCACTATCGAAACAGAGATGGCGACACTATGTGGGAATACGGAAAGAGGCGATTTCCATAGTTTCGTCTTCTCTCTTTTGATAGTAATTTTGCTGTTATTGAATAAATAAACTAAATTAACTAAAACGATTAGCAATTTTACTAATTTCTCTGGTCCTTTGTCTTTAAAATGTCAAGGAATATGCAGAAACTTTGTAACTCTCTAGAAAACATTTTAAATTTCAGATTGTGGCAACGCTTCCTCCACAGCACATTGAAGCACTTCTGATTGTTAATGAGCAGCCAACAACTAGTCATATGAGTTCCTTATATGAGATTCTTGTTAGAGGAGTGTATCCAGGTTTCAGAGAAGGGGGACCATAGGCACAAGACTATATTACTAACTATGCCATGAAATTTATGGCTGATTTACGGTAAGCTAATAAATTGACCTTGCAATTGAACTCCACGTGAGAAGTAGAACTCCTGCAGTGAATGAAAGTCTAAGTTATGTATTTTGCTTGTTTGTGTTATAATATTATGTTAAACTTCAAAGACAAAGGTTTTGATATAGGCGCTTAAATCATAATCAAGTTCTGTCATACAAACAAAAAATATATATAAACGAACAGAAATTAGAAAAAAAATAAATAAGATTTATTGAAATATGATGAGAGATTAAATAAAAATGAATAACTACATATTGGAACACAATATAGAGTGAATATAATATTATTAACTTGTTCTCAAAGAAATATATTTTTACATAATTTTGTATGCATGAAATTCTTGAAAAAGGTTTATTTTTTATATCTAATATTTGAAAACTAACAGGTGTTAAGAAAGAAATAGTTATAAGAAGAAATTCAATTCAATTTGCTGAGATAATTTTTTCAAGCTTCTAATTAAACTGGTATAGATGTATAAATTAATGTAATTTAAATTAATGTAGTTATCAATGATTATGAACCAGTTTCTGAGTGCCTAAGTTAACTCTGAGTTAACCCAAAATTAGTTAATCCTGCGAATAAATTAAACAAAGCAGTTTTTCAGTATAAGATTAGCTTTAACTGTCAGTTGTCAAAAATCTACCGAAATCAAAGTTCGGCATTATGGAAATGCTGTTCATGTTGTTCAGTCAATTTAGATTTCGATTTAACTCATCGAATTTGTTGAGTTAACTCTATGCTATTAAAAAGGCAGCCGAAATTGTTAACAGGAAAAAATGAGCTCGTCAGAGATCACATTCTTCGCTAACAGCCAAGCTGCTATCAAAGCAATAAACAGCGAGACTATAAGATCCAAGGCAGTAGAAAAATCGAGACACACTGAGCAATATTTGTAACTCTAACCAAGTCAAGCTGTGCTGGTTTCCTGGACATAGAAATATAGAAGGGAATGACATAGCAGATGCACTGGCAAAGAAAGGGTTAATGTCAAATAGGAACAGTAGTAGTCAAATGGATACGGATTGGCGTGATCTAAAGGAAGAAAGACCTAATAACGAAAGAGCAATTTAATAACTATTGGTTAACGAAACTATTGCATCATCTCTAGAAGTTTATGACCTAGAATTAAACAAAAAGAAACTCGATATAATTTATTACTGAGTAAAAAGGCTATTAGAACCCTGATAGTGTACACTAGATTAAGTATTTACGCACCCGATTTCTGTAGGAGCTGTCAAGACGTTGAAGAAATAGAAGCCATTAAACACCTGCTCTGCGACTATCCAAACCTCCAAACAAATCGCTTCGGCTATGTACTTTGGAAACAGATTTGTTGGAGAACTAGATGATCTAGCGCAGGTCTCAATGGCAAACATGAGAAAATTTATAGAAACCACGGGTTGGTTCGTAAATGAACCAGCCTATGGCAACCATTAATTTAGAAGTTATCTTAATGGACCAATAGGCCCCCTTGTACGCAGCAGCCTCAGAGCTGGGCACGCCCCTACTAACCTAACCTAGCTCTGAATTTACTGAATAGGTATTTCTGACAGTTGATTGTAAAAACACTATCAAAATAGAGAGGGCGACACTATGAAAATAGCTTCTTTCCATGCTGCCGCATTGTGTCACCCTCTCTGTTTCAATAGTGAAAGTGCATTCCCATATTCTCGAAGTTTGATTACGATATATGTTTGACAACTGATATATCTTTGATTAAAAAACTGCTTCTGAGTTAACTCGGTTTTAATTTATTTACAGGATTTAACTCAGAATTAACTGTAAACCACTGAAAAACTGCCTTTAAACTGAACCTCTGCTTGCTCTTGTGTATATCAAAAAACCTTTTTTAATTTTAAACACGGGTGAAGGAAACTTCCGGATACTCACAATTCGAATATTAAAAACAATATTCAAAACTGGCCTGAAGAATTATTAACGAAATAAATCCGCTACTGACAGCAATCAGCATATCAGTAAAAAAAAAGATGTGACATAAAACCCAGAAAGTGTAATCATTTTATTTTGCCTTTCCTTATGAAACAAATAGGTATCTATATTGATATTCCCTTCATTATGAATGACTTCTCCTTGTCAGAAGTCAATCTCTCATCAGCTATCAGTTATCCACTTATCACCCTTCAGAATGCGCACCTTGCGACTCACTGTCTCCGATACTCCGATAATCCTAATTGAAGAAAAGGAGATATAATGAAATTCATAACGCCGCCGCCGACTCGTTTTTATCTACCAAACTCAATGAAATTAGTTATAAATATTAATTTCATAGATTTTAATCAAGTTTTTGACACACAAGCAGAGCATTCTATGAATAACAAATCATTCAAATGACCAACAACATATTCTAGGTACGCTGATGTTGATCCACACACTGTGGTAAGTCTGGCATTTTCTACCAGTAACAAGTTTTAGATCATTATTAGCTTATCATGCGGTTTGCACGCGTGGCTGCACTTTATTTATCAACTGAAACTTATAAGAACAGAACAGATAGGATAGGGTGCCTGATGTGCCCTTTCCTTTGCATTCAAGTTCTGCCTATTAAAAAAACAGACGAGGAAAAAACACCTTTAAGGAGTCACCACACCATCACACATGCCTTGGACAAACGATTATGATGTGAGGATTCTAAATGCGTATATAAGTTGAGATACAATCAAATCCACACGCCAGGTGATAGCGCCATGCGCAATCCAATACATCATTGTCAGTCTAGCAGATATACTTAAGGCGCGTTAGCTCACCTAGATAAAATCGCCCAACTGTCAGAATATACTTACATTTGACATTCGAAGGCAACGCACGAACGATTTTGCCTGGGCTCTCTTCGTTGCAAACTATTAAGCCTGACGTAGATCTTTTCCCGGCAGCAGCAGCGCATATGAGGGACGGGACAGTAACAGCAAGTATATTAGCGACAGCAATCATGGTGTTTGGCATATTTCGAAGAATACTAGGTACTATCCTATTCTCATTACATTATACTTGGACGGACAGATGGATGGATGGATAAAATGACTGTAAGTACTTGATTCAATCTTATAAGGGTGGGGAGTTTAAATTCATTAATAAAAGTTGGACGAAGTGTTGAAGGTTGATTGTACCTGCTTAATTGACACCTGAAAAAATGCAATGCGTTGCAACTTTTAATAGCTCTTAGAGTACACATACATGTGTAGGTAGGTATACTGTCCTTCGATATAAGTGTTGTTTTGAAGCAAAACTGCAATGGGTGTTCTTTCCTTTTGAAATTTTTAATTACCTATTAAAAAAAGTGTGATGGAATTTACAAGGCCGTTTTCTATAAAATGAATTGTCCAACCGAAATGGAATTCTCACACTACGTGGTTTAGGCTTGGAGACTCTTGTCGCGACAGAGAAACTAATACACCAAATAGTCGATTAAATAACTCGTAACATGACAGCTAATGAGTTTTATTTGGTCTTCTACTACAACAAAATTGTATTTTCTTATGTCCCCTTGTATCAACATGTATCAAAATTCTGCAGTTTAATTTAAGAGATTATTATAAAAAAATTTTAAAGTTGTTATTTACCTTTGACCTTTGTTTCTATAATTTTAGTTAAATAGAGTTTAAGCGGGCTGTAGGGCCTGATGAACAACGTAAACACGTTCAAAATATTGCAAGAATAAACATCTTTTATTGACCTATTCAACTAAAATTATAAAAAATTTCTACGAACATTGTTTATATATGAGGAATGACGGTTCTGAACTTCGCCATCGCCATCGCCATCCTATATAAATTGTCTAATTACAATTTGACTCAGAAAATATTTTAATGAATTATTAACTATTATTATTTTATTAAATTATTAACTAGTGAATTTCCTAGAATAAAACTTATTACATGTTACTCATTGCTTGCAATTTTTAAAGTTAATGATTTTGTGCGAAATTTACCTCTCCCAATTAGTTAGTTAATCCTGTAAATAAATTGAAGCCGATTTAAGTCGGCTTCTAACAACTTTCAGTTGTTAAAAATATTATTACGTGTGGGAATTTCCCTTTGGGTTGCTGAACTTGACATAACCCGCTCTCTATGAGCCCAGAATAAATTGATAAAGCAGACGGAGTTGAATAGCTGAACACAAATTTGGCAAGTGGAAAAAAATTTACCCGATTTGCCATTCCAGCATAGTTGAAGAACATTAGAAATGAGAAAAATGTATTTATGTATGTACATTGAATGTCAAATTTAAATGTTGAGCAACTTTTCTGAACATAGGTACCAACACCATAACTTTCCTAAAAAGGGTCAAATACATGGGGTTTAAAAAATTATTGTTTTGTATTAAATTTTTGTTTCTATTAAATACGCAATTTAATAAGGTTTTTCATATATAGTTTTATGTGACTGTGCAATGATATAATACAAAAAATGTAGTCCGATATTCTAGCTAAATTTTAAGACCTTAATGAACGGATTATTAGAACCGAAGTTATAAGCAAGCCAAACCAAACACAATGTACATATCTTTACAATTATTATGCCGACTACAAATCTAGGTACATATGAACATTTCGCATTTTTTTTCCGACGCGAAGCAAATTTGCCACGATTGTGGTTTTTTATTGCACAAACTCGGCCGCCGCCGGCGTCCTTAGAATACTATCTCCCTCTCGCCAATTGGTGGTTGAAAGTATTTTAATGCTTTTTTTGTTTTTATCAACTTCCTCATTGAATTAAATTATTTGTCCGATATTTATTTTCATGTTTTTAGTATAAAATTTTGAATGATTTTGAAAATTTTTGTTTGCTCTAACACGCCAGTCATTTTTCCTTTAATTATATACTTTAATATTGAAAATCGGATAATTGGATCGAAAGATATAAGCATTTAAGTAAACGCAAATCGGGTATTTTTCAGATTTCGCAAAAATCATCATCAAAAACATACCCATTTTTTTCCTACGAACATTTCTCCTTTTTTTTCTGTCCGTTTTATCATTATATATATATTTCTTCGTTTTCTGTTTCCTCAAACTAGTAACAACAAATCATAAACGAAATAATTTTGTTTATTTTGTTTAGTTTGTTTATTTTTTTTTTATTTTTTTTATTCCCCTCACGTTTCGCCCCCTTTGTCTACTAGGCGTTTCATATTTTTGAAATTCTGTTGATTTTTTTATATAGTATGCCTCCGTTTAAACATTTCTAATGTTAAAAAACATCAAAACAGTAAAAATGGGGGAAATAAATAAATCTGAACTCTCAGATCAGAGCACGCTCAGTTCAGAGATCACTCAGAGTATGTTCGGAGTGTTCAGACTCTTTTCAGAGCTCTACTCTGAACTAAAAAAAGAAAAACACCCTAAGTTAATCAATCCAGAGTAAAGACACAAAATTCCATGATTTAACTCGGAATCTAAATGTAAAACATTCTTCAGGAGTTAACTCGGTTTTTACTCCAAAACTGGGATGATGATCCCACACTGAAAAACTGGGTTTGTGAAGAAATATACATAGTAGTGTAGTATTATATGTACTTGACGGGTACAAGTAGGTGCGTAAATACAAAAGAGAAGGCAAATTAAAAACGCTAAAAGATTCTGTTAATAATCTTCACTTGACAAAGGCGGAAAAACGAATGGGATATTAAACTCGAGTGGTATGCAGCAATGTTTTATCAAATTAAATGGAGTGCAGAAGAAAATTAACTTGGTTTAGGTGTGCAATAGGCATATAGCATGAAAAAGAATATTTTTCGAAGGAGCTCTTTAAACTCAACAATTGAATGAAACCAATTTTTTTTCAATTTAGTGTGTATTTTTAAACTTGATATTTTATTCAAACTTGATAGATGAATTAAATTCTTTTGAATATCTTGTAAGATCGGCAAGGACTTTTCTGCTATTGACTAGTTGGGTGATTCGCATAAGATGCGACGAAAAAAAGGGCGTAAAGAACGAAGACAAAAAATCGTATGAGAGGAGGGTCTCATTTCTCCCCTTATTTTTTTTTAAGCCAGAACTTCATTTTATAATTTTCTTTTAAAATAAACTTGTTTTTATTAATAGTTTATTAAAAAATTAGTTGTCAATCCGTTGAAAACCCAGGCTTCAATACAGACGGCTTAACAAATTTATCCATTAAATTTTAGCTCAAGAGTTTGAAAAAAAAAATTCAAAATTTTTTGTTATTAAGTAGAATTTTTGTTTTAAGTATTTAATCCCCTTATCAATTTTTAATCTAGCACTACATTTTAAGTCATGTTCTTGAAAAATAGAAAATAACTAAATCTACTTTACTAGTTTCTTAAGTGCTCTACACATGAGCTGCGACCTATGAATGCAAATAACCATTTAAAAGCAATTTCTAGAACAAAGAGCAACTGCTTTTAGTTTTTTTTCTTTTTGATTGATCGCATCTACAAAATTCATATAGAAAACAATGTGTAAAATTAGTTTAAACTAAAAAAAATTTCCAATTTAATAGTTTTTACGCGTTCCGACAACGCATCTTCTGCGAACTGTCAAATGTAAATTCACAATCCACAACCAGTGAACGCATTCCATAAACCAGCAAATAAAAAAATCGTTCATGGTAAAATAGATGAATATATTTGTATCTAATAGGACTTTATTTATGAAAGCTTTCAATGAGAAACTAATTATTGAAGTAGATGCCCATCCTACAATATACTGCAAGTCCTCAAAATCTTATGCAAAAAATGATTGGCAAGAAATTGCAAACCTGAGAGTGTGAATAAAATGTCAAAATTTGCGAACTTTCGCAATTCGTGTCTCAGGCGCAAGATAATTTAGTGAAATAAGATCTTAAAAGCAACTTATACACGGATTGAATTCAAATTATAGGAAACTTACTTTTGTTATTTAACTATAGAAGGCAATAATTGTCTCAAATGGTTTTTAATGTTTGAATATATAATTGATAAAATTATTGAATCTTCAAACGAAAACAGTTCTTAATAACGTAAAATTTAAAAAAAAAATAGTTTGAGCAAAACTTTCTTTGCAAAAATTACTTTTGCAAAACTATTAACTAAAACAATTTCTGGCTTTAAAAGGTATAACACGAAAGTGCAGTTGATTTTAAGTAATTTTTTTTAAATTTAATTAATTTTTGTAGAAAATTGCCGATTCCCCTCCTTAAGAGGGGGAAATAGACCTCCGCTCTTATAGGATTTTTTTCTTGTCTCGACCCAACATACAGTTTTGTATGGATAATACATATGTTTGTAAATATTTTATTAGTAAGTTAGGTATTATATGCTAACTTTATTGAATTTCTCTTTATCTGCTAAACCAATTTAAATAAATCTTTTGTTATGCAAAAGAATAAAATAAAACAAGTTCAACTAATGTTGCCTGTTGTGACCTACATTTACATACATATGTGTTCCTTTAAATGTGTCAATTTTTGTCATACTCTAATTAATTAGGATAAGTACATTTTTGTTTTAAAAAATATTTTCCCACAAAAGCAAGCAATTAATAACAAATTGTCTTCATATTCAAATTTAAAATAGACGAGTATCATGCAACAATTAGCTTCCACTTTCAGGGGCGGACTTACAAACATTCATATAATTATATGTTAATGCATATATGCAGTTAAATAAAATATTTATACCTTCATTTATATTAGTTTTTCATGAGTTCCTTTGTATACAACAATTTCACAAACAAATGACAAAGCATAAACAAAATGGATGTAATTATAAGTGTTAATTCACAATTAGCAATTCGAAAAAAATTGTAGAATACTCAAATTCATTTTTGTAATCTGTGAATTCACAATAAGTGAAATCCAGAATATGGGTGATAATCCCGTCCAAATATTTTGTCAAACAGCCTTATTGTGACTTTCACTCGAACAACATTCCACCTGGAAAATTTGACATTTCACTTTTTGCTCATTGTGAGTTTCAGCCGACATTTTATGTTCGAAAAATTTCCATTATTGTGAACATTCATTTCGGGTGGAATGTTATGCCATTGATATCCTAAATGTTCACTTACTATTAGTAGGCGAACGAAATTTTGTTCGCCCAAAAATCACAATAGCTTTTGAAAATCAAGGCGAACAAAAAATTTTGAGTTGAAAAATTTTTCGGGTGAAACTCACAATAAGATTGTATTTTTTAAAAATATTCTTTATTGCAAAATGCTAAGTTTAAAGTTACCGGGTGAAATATAAAATGCCATACAAACATTTTTGCATGCCAAAATTACTGTGGTGAATATATGTAATTGTTTTTGTTTTAAATGATTGGTTTAGAGTGTTGGCAAAATTGAATCTTTTTTATTAATTCTTCATCATTCGACCCAAATATGATATGCTATTATTACTTTCATTTATGCTTCGATAAATAAAGCACAAATATTGACGAAATTAATCTTAACAGTTTAATTTGCAAAAAAATAAATCCGAATGGTGTTGTTTACCAAAAATTATTAGGTGAAAACTAATTTGCGTGGTTGCCTTAGACATGGAACCAAAATGTATATTCATCAAATCACACCATTATTTGTATGCAAAAAGTTTATTGCGTGCAAGAGAAAAGAATTGCGAAACTAGGCAAAAAGTGAAAAGTATGCATATTTAGCAATACAAGTTTTTATTTGTACAATTTGTTGAATCTTGATTTAAAACTCATTTTTTATTTTAGAAAAAAAAAGATATCTGCATCATTTACATATGTTCTGAAAATTTAACTGGCCGCCCGCCCCTTAAATATATACCGCCTTAAGTTACTCCCTATATTTCTTTTATTGTAATTCCGCTATTACTCCAATTCCATCTGCATTCGTTTCCCAATTTGTCAGCAATTAGTATTTCGAAATATACTCCAGAGAATCATCTTCACAATAAAAATAACGACCCCAGTGTCAAGAGAAGATATAAATTGGGTCACCGGAATTTTTATATTTAATCGAATATCAAATCAAATGCTCCATTGAAAAGATAAATCCGTATAGTTTTTGAATTCTGGATTCGGGATGCGCATCATCCGGAAAAAATATTGGAATATACATATATATCCAAAAGGCACTTAAAATTAATTGGCGCATTGCTTTGCTGCATCAACCAATATGATATTATGTGTGTCAACAGCTGAGAGGGTGAGAGATTTTATTTCTGACAACGAAATATATTTGTTGCAATATAAATGTACGAGTATAAATATGAGGCCGAGACCTTTTTCTTTGCTTCAATTTTATACTTTTAGTCAGAACATAACCAATGACATTTTTATTGAACGATTTTTCATTTGCACTTCATTTAAGAATCTATGTTTTTTTTTGTTATCTCTTTGTTGTTGTTTATTTTTAAGCAAAAATGTTTTCAAAAAGTTAAATTTTTTTTTTATATTCTACTCGTGGCTTCTTAAGTTCAAAAGTGACATCATTGATTTAAGAAGATAAAGCATCAATTTTTTGTTGGCTTGTTAAAAAATGAGGGGGCGCTTAACGCCAGATCAGTGTAAAGGTAAACGAACTATAATAATAATAATAATAATAATAATAACAATCACTGTGGAATTATAGGATTGTGTTGATATAAATATTTATTAAAACAATTCGGAATGGGACGGAGTCTTTTTTTTTGTATACCTTTAAGCATTTATTTTTTAAAGTTTAAATAGCGAAGTTTAAAAGTATCCGAGACCGATCGATAAAAACAATTTAAAACAAACATATAAGCCGAAAAAGTACCTTCCCGTGGTGTTGGGTGATTTTCTAATTACATGAGAATTCGTTTTAAGAAAACAGTTTCCCTTTTGGTAATTATAGGGATATGGAAATTGTTGAACTTTTCAATTTGAATTATAAAAATAACAAGACAGTTGTTATTGATTGAATTATTCTCCCATGACTTTTATGACATAGGTATACATAAGTTCAAATAAAAAATAAAAGCATTTTCGTTTGGCCACACGAGCCAATATACGCTAGCTAGTTGCACAACACACTAATTTTATTTAGTATAATATACAGTAACTTTAGCAATTTTCTAGCAACACGCTCGGTAACTAACTTGCTTTTTTCGAAGCCAGTTGATAAATGAATGAGGCAAGTACCTACAGACCTAGGAACATGACAGGCAGTATACATATGTGTACCCGACTAGATAGCGAGTAAGTACTCGCTCGTGTAGCCTCAGGGTTAGAAGAACTGTAAATGAAACATAATTAGTTGTTGTCATTTCTGGTATACATTAGGTGTATTTTTTCGAACTTCTTTTACTGTTCATATTAAAGTATGTCAACTAAACATGTCTGTTAAAGCAAATGTTACGCATATTGGAACAAATATTTGCTAAACCATTTTTCTCTATAAACAATATAAGGTATCTTGATTCGTCTTTGAAATTTAAGTAAGACCAGTCCGGGTTTTTTAGTTTCATATAATAGTTTCATAGCCGGTGATAAACGGGGCAGAAAAAAAAAAAACAAAAAAACAGTGAAGTTACTTTGTTCGATAACCTTAGTTTAAAGTTGTGTTATATTTAGTTAAAGTTTAAAAGAATATATTAGTGCTTAAGAGTAATAATTTGAAAGTCGGCTAAGCGTTAGATGGCATGTGGGCAGCCCAAAGTGCAAAAAAAAAACACTATTACATTACGCCATTTTGATAACGAACATTTCTACTTATTTTATAATTTCAAAATTATTCCAAGTATTAATCCCCCGGTCTACAAAGCTGTCCTAATGGAAGGTGTTGCGCTCACATGTCCTCCATACCAAAAATTTCCCTTATAAAATGACGTAATTTCATTAATTTGTTTGAATTTTTGGGTATACGTCACCGCCATACCCACCAGCTGATGCTCGGCAGACTTCCAGATTATTATTACATTCTAAAATGTTCATGACCAATTAACGTAACTTCGTTTATTTATTTTGCCCCTTTGGCGCTTTAGGGGTCCGTCACCGCTATACACTCACCACTACTGGGGGCTTGAAAGTCTTCCGGATTAATATGCTCACAAGCTTTACGAAATTACAATAAGACTATAAAGCTTTGACGTAATTATTTTTATCACCGAATCAACGTCTCTATTAAAAGACATTCTTTTTGCTGCATAGAGTGTTTTTCTTCTTAATTGTCTTTTTAGTACAACGAAACATCGAGGTGCAAGATTTATTTTTAATTTTATCTAAGCGCCGCGCTGCTGGTGTAAACGTTAAATCTTCAATCAAAAAATCTGGTCTTAGCTTTTTTGGTATAATTTTAGGAATTTCCCTTGACAATTTCTGTCGATATTAATGAGGAAATCCCCATTAATGGATTAAACACCAGAATCAGTGTTAATGGATTAAACACCAGAATCAGTGTTACCAGATGATAAAAAAAAATTCCCACAAAAAAGTTAAAAAATCCTAATAATTCCAACATGTTTAAAAAAAACTTTAATTTTTTACCAAACTTTAATTCTTCTTTAAATCTACAGAATTCACTTAAGAAGATTATTTGGCATTTAGCAGATATTTAGATTATAATAATTTTTTATGAAACAAAAAGCTCGGGATAATCAACGAACAAAAAAATATGAACAGAATAGTTTTGAAATCGAAATATTTTACAAATTTTCACCATTAGCTGTCAAAAAGCTTTTAAGCTTTAGAAAAAAAAAACAAAGTTATTAAACGGACATGTTTATATTCGACGAGACAGAAACAAAATTCTTAACAAAAAAGAGTTATCGGTTGTTTAATTATCGTAATCTTTTATGAAGAAGTGCATGTCCTTTTAAGAATGGCAAGTTTTGTAATACAAACACAAAACGCAGCAACTGTCGCTATATAAAGGGTGATTTTTTAAGAGGTTTAGAACTTTTTTAAAAAGAAAAACACAAAAAATTCGAAAAAATGAATGAAATATTTATTTGAATCGATAGTTTGAACCTTGCAATTTAATGTTTAAAGATAATTTCATGCAAATGTTGACCGCGGCTGCGTCTCAGGTAGCCCATCCGCTGAGTCCAATTTTGGCATACTCTTTCACACATATCGGCCGGTATCTCACGAATGAATGCATGGATGTTGGCTTCCAGTGCGTCAATCGAAGCGGGCTTGTCCCTATAGACATTAGCGTTGACATACCCCCACAAAAAATAATCTAATGGTGTCAAATCGCACGATATAGGCGGCCAATTGACCGGCCCGAAACGTGAAATTAACTGTTCACCAAACTCGCCTCGCAATTGCGCCATTGTTTCGCGTGCTGTGTGGCATGTGGCACCGTCTTGTTGAAACCACATATCATGCAAGTCAAGAACTTCCATTTCGGGCAAAAAAAAGTTTGTTATCATCGCTCGGTAGCGTTCACCATTGACAGTAACGCTGCGATTCGCATCATCTTTGAAGAAATATGGCCAAATAATGCCGCCGGCCCATAAACCGCACCAAACAGTGGCTTTTTCGGGATGCATTGGTAGCTGTTGCAATGCTTCTGGCTGATCTTCACTCCAAATGCGGCAATTTTGCTTATTTACGTACCCATTCAACCAAAAATGATCCGACCATAAAATGGAAGCAGCGCGCGATGAACATTTCGAACCGAGCACGAATTTTGATAGTAAAATTCAATAATTTGCAAGCGTTGTTCATTTGTAAGACGATCCATGGTTAAATTGCAAACCAAACTGAAGCTGTTTGACAGTGACACAAGGTACTAAACACACGTCAGCTGTCAAAACCAGTGTTGCCAAAACCAAACCAGCTAAAAAATCACCCGTTAGAATGATCGTAGAAATAGACAGCTTGTGCAATATACTGCAAGGTCGTTTTTGATAGACTGCTTTTAGACGACTGCAATTTTTAACGGGGTTTTTCTTTTGAGTTTCTTGATTGCAGCATCCATTTAAACGCTGCAAATTTTAATAGCTGCAATTTTTGTTAAATGAGAAGAAAACATCTCTTCACACTCTTTACTCCGCTTATGTCTGAAACAATAAGAAAAAGCACAAAGAAGAAAGAGCGATAACTCTGCAATTATTTCAACCTCTGCAACTTTGTTTACCCCGGCCACCGCATACGTCCTTCGCCTACGTGCTTAAAAATTGCAGGGGTAATTGCAGTGTTTAAAAGCAGTCAAAGCGTATACAATTTTCTACTAGATTTATTTTGAAAGTGTGAAACGGAATTGTAGAAGAAAAAAAATTAAACAGATATCTACTTATATTGGAATTTCTTTACATTAAAATTAATACCCCAGAATTCCCCCAAATAAAAAAAAAAACATAAATCTAGGAGAGAAATATGGCAACCCTGACCAATTTTTTTTTTAATAAAGCAGTAAACGGGGAGTGACCTATGTCATACATAACAAACAAAACACATTAAGTTATATTAAATTCCGTTCAGAAATTTCTTTAGATCTAACTTTAACAAATATTACATTAGTATTAAATTAGCTGGCATTTAATTTTGTGCCAGTATAATTATTACAACCTACGGAGAACAGAAATATTCTTCAAATTACTGCCAATTTATTATTCTATGAAATCTTCAATATATTAATTTTTTTTTAAACTTACAATTGCAACGGGTATCACCAATCCAATAATGTACAACATCCAGCTCTTGACTGTAGATTCATGGAAGGGGTGCATCAAAGACTCGTCGTCACAGAAGAACCCTCTTTTGTACGGATCGCCCAGCAGAAAGAACAACAAAATAGGAAATCCAACTGAAAATAGAAAGAAAAAATAGAAAAACAAATTATATTTCATTTTAGTTTTTAAACTGAAGATAAGAAGATACAAAAATTGCACAACAGATGCGCACACATGTTTTGAAAAAAAAATACATATACAAAAGAAGCAAACATCATCTTCTTCCACCACCACAGATATATTGTATGACATTGAATTGAAGATTGGTCAACTGAACTACTAAACTAGATATCCCAGAATAATTATCGGAATCGGAACTCGCTGATTGCAATAACTTGCATCACATTCATGACATTCACTTATATTAATTACAACTAATTGGTACTTGTATAGAGCAAATGATAAGCGAGCGGTATTATAGTATATAGCAACGTGATACGAGCCTATCGACGACTATCGCTAAGGAGAAGATAACCCGAGACGCCATCAGACACACTTTCGATTTGTTTGCTCTTTTCATTTTTGCAAGTGCGTTGGAGGTACTTCAATTTGCAATTTTACGACGGGACCAATTAAATCTGCTAAATTATGTGATGTAAAATAGTAATTCTATTTTTGATCGATGGAATATAAAGAAAGAGCTGTGCTTTAGCTTAGCTGGTTTAACAGGAATTGATAAATGGAATTTTAATTCATTGCGATGGCGGTTTTGGCGGCAGTTTAGACTGGATGCATTCATCTGAACTAAATGACAAGTTTTTTTTTTTTTAATTTAATTAATCCGAAGTAATAATTGTAGTTTATGATGAGGAAATACGCATATTTCTGTGTTATGGTATTAAAAATTAACATAATTAAATTAGCGATAGAAAAACAGAGTTGGAAGATATATGTACAGTAATTCAAATAAAGATATCACGAATTGGTTTTTTATGGCTTTTAGAAATCTTTGGTCTAGTTGGGTTAATATATTTGATGAAGTTTTTAAAGTGATGATTTTCAAATTTAACGTAATCATTAGCCAGTTCACGTTTCTGAGATCTCACTGAGCAAACTTCTATTATCTTCACTGAGGAGGAGGAGAAATCTGCTAGAAGTCAAAAGCACTCTCCATCTATTTTTTTATAAATTGATCGACTGCGACAAAAAATAATTGAACAATCTAATCCATAAAATATCAGTCTCAGCTTTTTTTTACAGCAAAAGGAATCTCACTGAGATTGCTTAAGCCTGAGAAAGCCGATCCGGCTAAATCAATCAATTCTATGCTGAGACAACCAACATGTTTTTTTTGAAAGGTTGGCAGAGCGATGTAGTTTCAGTTTGTTCATCTTTTAGAAACATTGAATACACTTCAAATCTCTAAAGGTCAACTTTATGCAGTGAATGTTTTTATCGGACAAAAAATAGCAGCGAGTTCGAAGTGGTTGGATTTCTACTTTTCAAATGATGTTAAACTATAGTTTTTGAATTTGTTGAGTTTATTTGTTATACTTGTTTTTCTTCTATTTTCGTGCGATGGACTTGAACTTAGAAAATATAAATTGAACTACATACGATGAAGGAGAAGTCCGACAATAATTGGGTTTCGTCATACCGTCCGTGTCGGTCTTTGCGTCAATTGTCGTTTGAGCAAGAGCTTAAACCAGTCGGGCTACCGATTTCCTTCAAATTTGGTCCAGGGTATTTTTATGTAATTTCTTTGAGAAGAAATTCGAACTCTTGTTTTAACTCATCCAAAATATTGTTTTGACATTTTTTTGATTATTCTCGTATAGATTTTTGTTAGCTGGATCGATTTTGTTACAATTTTGGAATCTGTGTCATGGAATTTACAATTTATATGAAAAATTGTTAAAAATGAACATAATATAATTATGTACAATTTTTCAGTTAATAAATAGAATTTATTTTAAAATTGTTGAAGCTATTTTATAAAGTTTCATTTTGTTAAAAAAATGTTAAAATAAAAATTGGTACGCTATATTTTAGTATTTAGTAATGCGGAGTGAAAATCTAAATTACCTTACTATCTTAGATAATTATTGCAGAATTTTAATTCCGGCATACGGCATTTTGCCATGCTATGTAATTCTTTTTATTTTGTCTATGTTTGTAATTTTTTTTTGTAACAAATAAAAAAAGAAATTTATAATTCTATTCTAAGTCTAATTCTAAATCTAAATTTTGGATTTGGATTTTTCGGAAAATTTTGATAGGTATATGCAATATTACCTTAAATGAAAATTTTATATTAAGCTCTTATACAAAACATTTCATTAAAATCGGTTAACAGATAATGAGATAGTTAAAGATAAAAAAGGATCTATGATAGACATTGTTAATAATGGCATTATATAAAATTAATTTCTGTTATAAATGGTAGTTCGTACTAGTATAAGTAAACACAAAAATTTACAACAAAATCGTAGAAGTTCTTTTTCATCTTTTTGACATTTGAAAAGTTAAAAACTACGCCATTACTAAAAATGGAACGATACACGCTTCAACAACGCCTTGAAATTGTTGAAATTCACTACAAAAATGGCGCTACGTACCACACAAGCAACGAAACAAACGCAATTTTGCAAGAAGTTTCCTGACTGTGTTATTTTTTTGAAGAGGTGATCACAATTGGCCACCGAGATCTTGTGATTTAACACTTTTAGATTTTTTTTTCTGTGGGATAAGGTCTATGCCAATGCTCAACAATCGATTGAAGACCTCAAAGATGGAATTCGTGAAGTTATTGAGGACATAAAGCCGCAAATGTGCGAATTGGTCATGGAAAATTTCATGAAAAGGATACGGTGCTGCAACCGTAGCCGTGGCGGCCATTTGGCTGATATCGTTTTCCATTGTTAATGGCATACCTTCCTCTTTACACTGAAATAAATATTGATTTCTATTAAAAAATACTCGTTTTTTTAGTATCAAATCAAAACCTCTCATAGAAAAACCCTTTAGATGTTTACACATCCGAATTTGATCAAAATCAGACCAACCGTTTTCGAGAAAAAGAAAATACATTTTACGAAAAGAAAGTGCCAAATAATTTTCTTCTGATATTTTTCTTCACCAAAAGATAGCATGTAAATTTAAAATTTAATTTAATTTTTTTTTATAGGACTAATTTTAGGTATGTACATTTTATAAGCACAACAAAATTCGTTGAATTTTTCAAGGTGTTTTTAATATTAATGTAGATACTAAGGCTAAATTATTTCAACAATTTTATGAAGTTGTTGACTATTTTCAGCTGCAATAAGCTTTCACTCTTAACTTATCTCAAATGATAAACAAAAAAATCTGTGTCAAGTTTATATTAATATATAAAAACAATTTCAGAAAAAATGTTATCTTTTCGTGAACCCCTCAATAATTTAAAAGCTCTATAAACTCGTAGTAATATATTTATATACAATACATATTATGATAAAGCCAGACACAACGAGAAGATACAAACCCAAAATTTTGAATGTTTAGCATTTTTAAGTGCGAATGAAAAAAATAAATTGTATTTCAAATTTTATCAACAAATTCCATCTTTATAATATGTATGCAGATATAGTGTGACTGATAGATTGTTTTGCATTCCGCTTTTTTATATAAATCAACAACAACGACATGGGGTAGAAATTTATCATGATGTTAACTCAAAACAATTCTCTATGGGGTGTCCGATTTAAAATGGACCACAACAATATACATATTTACAAATCAGCAAGATGTCCCCCTAAGTTACACTTTCATTTATAACTTTTTTTTCCAAGAACAATGAACTACAAAAATCAGTTCCAATCAAACACAGAAACAATATGAATACTGGTCATCAGAATGCTCTCAACCACACGAATGAAACCCTCCTGAAAAAAATTATAAAATTCATCGGCTGACTCCCAGGCTGGTGGCGTCTGTATCCGATTGACAAAGTTTACCATTTGGAGCTATGTAGGCTTCGTTTATGGAAAAATTTAAACTCATCAATGGTTCGCGGAAGTCAGAAACGACCCTTTTGATTCGAACTTTGATCCCTCGTTAACTATATAGTCGAAAAGAATACAATAATTTGTATGAAAAAATTAAGCATATTATGCATGCGATTTTTTGCCACCATGATGGTATGTATATTAAGTTCTTCTTAATTTGAACAGAAAAGATTAATATAAGTGTATAGATGTTGTCCGAGTAGCCTAAGTAATAAATCAACTGTACTATGTACATTTATATAAAATGATCATCTTCATCATCATCAGCTACGAGAGAGAAGAAGAGTAAGAGAATTTTATTTTCATCACTTTAATCGAATTAGACGAACTTTATGACATGTCTTTATGGTTATGGAGGTTGTTAACAATGCGATTGTTTTTTTTTTTTTTTGTATCATAAAAAATGTGAAAATTTTAAAAGAGGCGTTGTTTAAACATATCTAACGAATGAAAGCAAATAAATAATACATAATTCAATGTCAAATTGTTTGTGGTTTAGAGTACCTACACATCCAGTTTTTTTATTGATTCAGAATTCAGTAAATTTGTTTCATTTTAATAAATCTCATTTGTTGTTAATAAGTGATATACCTACAGGCGGTACAAAAATAAAACAAAAAAAATTATCGAAATAACGACCTGATTAAAACCTGATTTAAACCTGATTAAAAACAAACCAATATGGTTGGATTAAAAAAATAACTAATTTACATAATTGTTAAATCTTTGAGGTGAAGGTCTTAATTATTTCAGACTACAGTTGTGCATGAAAATACTCGGCGGGGAGCAAAAACAATGTCATACACTAGAGGGGTCCCTCATTAAAAAAGTTGACCACTTTGTCAGAATTTTGAAAAATAATATTCCGCAAAAGTAGTAGTCCGTGTCATAATGGTTTGATTCCTGTGCCTGTGCCATCTTAAAAAAAAAACTAAAATGTTTTGTTACGGACTACTGCCTCTTGCGAGGAATTGATAAATCCTGCAAGAGTACGTCTTGTCATGAAAAAGTGCTTCTCAACTTTTAGCCATTCAGAATTGACAAAAAATGGTTGGTCCCCTCCATTCATGTCAATGACAAGTACACAGGACTACAGGAGTGTACGACCTGTCAAGGCAGCCAATTCATTTTTATTTATCTCCTAAAATTTACTGCGTCAAAGAATTATTAGACGCATATTTAATGATGAATTACAGCACTTCTTTTACGCCACCGTTTATCAAATTGGATTCAGAGCCATTCCAAATTACGGCTACTGATGACTCCAGAAAAGAGCCAATCGTTTGGTATAAAGCCCAAAACAAACAACCGTAAAAACTCCCAACATCGCTGTCGAACAATTGAAGCCATCACTGGTGAAGTGCATTGAAATGTTAATATTAATTAAAAATTAATGTAAAATTATAGTTCACACTCAGTTTGAATCAAAATATATAGTGATATATATCGTGAAGATCTTGAAGAACCACAAAAGCGAGCCATATTGAGAATATAATATTAATCAAGAGAACTTTGTGAATCTCCCTTTTGAAAGACTAAGGTTCCAGAAGTGACAGTGATGGTTAGTTAGTTAGTAACATCTGTTACCTTAGACTTTCTTATAATATCTCAGGACTGTAATTCAGTAACGTCTGCTTTATCAGACTGTAAGTTGAAGACGTCTACTATCTCATACTGTGATTTAGTAATGTTTGCTTTCTCAGAACGGTGACGTATGCAACCTAAGACTGTAATTAAGTGACGCCTGCAATTTCAGACTGTAATTTAGTGACATCTGCAACCTAAGACTGTAATTAAGTGACGTCTGCAATGTTCAGACTGTAATTAAGTGATGTCTGCGATCTCAGACTGTAATTTGGTGACGTCTGCAACCTAAGACTGTAATTAAGTGACGTCTGCAATGTTCAGACTGTAATTAAGTGATGTCTGCGATCTCAGACTGTAATTTGGTGACGTCTGCAACCTAAGACTGTAATTAAGTGACGCCTGCAATTTCAGACTGTAATTTAGTGACATCTGCAACCTAAGACTGTAATTAAGTGACGTCTGCAATGTTCAGACTGTAATTAAGTGATGTCTGCGATCTCAGACTGTAATTAAGTGATGTCAGCTAGCCCAAACTGTAATTAAGTGATGTCTGCTATCTCAGACTGTAATTTAGTGACATCTGCAACCTAAGACTGTAATTAAGTGACGACTGGAATATTCAGACTGTAATTAAGTGATGTCTGCTATCTCAGACTGTAATTAAGTGATGTCAGCTAGCCCAGACTGTAATTTAGTGACGTCTATTATCTCAGACTGTATAATCTCAGACTTTAATTTAGTGACGTCTGCTATCTTAGACTGTAATTAAGTGGAATCGATATTGCGAAATGAGTGGAAAGAAGCACCTATTTCGTACTTCACTTTTAGAATTCAATTTGGAAATAAAATTTAACTGCCAACTCATTGTAAATTTAAGTGATTTCTCCATATTTAAAATAAATTCAATCAATATGCTGATTAATTAGAAGGATCAGAAAATTTTATTTTATATTGATAGTATAGGCAAAGAAGATATTATGCTTCAATTCAAAATAAATAAAAGTTATCAGATCCCAAAAAAATATTCTTAAATTGTATTTTTAAAGATCCGATTTTTTATTTATTTTCTTAAAAAATTATTTCTAATCAAGAAATAAAATTCAGTAATAAAAGTTTTGATTTAAAATGATAGTGTCAAATAAAATGCAGTAGTTAAAGTTAGTAAAAATATCGGGAACCGCAATTTTAGTAACCAAATTAATTGCCTATAATTTGTCCATATAGAAGAAAGTATTTAATTATATTAAGATAAAAAAATTGGAGGCAACATGGCCAATAATTATTTTTATTTTGTAAATTCAGCTCACAAAAAAAATCAAACCAATTAATCATCCATGTTGAGAAGAGAAAGAATTTTTTAAACTCTATATTTTTTTTAATGACTTTCAGGTAAATAATGTATATTTTCATTAACAAAGATACGAATCATTTATCAAGGCAAACAGTTAATTTTATCATTTTTTTTATTAATGTATAATTTCTTGCATCGCTCGATTTATTTTTATATTTAATCGGTAAGAGGTACCAACATATATTCATTTTGTATTCAACATACATTTCTATAGGAATTTATTATAATTATACCTATATCTCTTCTGAAGCCAACTGTCCATAGACGAAAAACTAGCTGGCAATCATAATTACACTTAAAGGTAATGTTACACTAATTGCACTCTAGTCTATCCGTCATCGTACATGGACACAAAAAGAAATCGTTTTCCAACTGTCAGCAATCAATCATTTAAAATACATATTTTATGTTGGAGCAATTTGTTTCGTTGATTTTCCTTATAGCAAATTTATGCCTTAAAACTACATAACACTCGTATTGTAGCACTTGATGATAAATATGTCTATGACACTTATAATATTTTATTGTCTGACCCAATGATATTAACGCTCAAGAAAAAAAAACAAAACGAAAGATAAATAATGTCGACAATCGTGCCGACAAGGAACCTATCACCGTTAAAACGCCTACAACGTAAAGCTTGTGTATATTTATAGAGCCTTGAGTTGAGTCACATATAGGTACGCAAGATGTTTTCCTGGATGTAGGTAAAAGTATACGTATATTTCCGAATCAAGAAGTGACAATTTATGTATAATAGGAGTGTGATATTTTATTGCCATATTTTTATCATAAAACTTTCTGAATATTTTAAATTTCTCAAAAGGTATTTTCATTTATTTTTACTTTTGAATTGATTTTTTTTTTAATTTTAAAATGTAAATCATTAATCAATTCACAATACAATAAATCTCTGTGTTTTTATAAAGATCAGAAGTTGAAGCTTTATTTAGATTATTTGTCAGTAACATATTATGCTGATCCCATGGATGAAATATTAATTATTCTTCACCTGAAAGTTAATGTTATCCAAGGAATTAGCGTTTGTGCATTATTCGAACAAGTCTTCTTCAGCTTACTAACATGGATTGGTTAAGTAAGTTTAATTTGAATGATTTGTGTTATTATGAAGACCCTGTATAAAAGAGGTAGGCTAAGCTATGAAAAGTCTGAAGAACAACAAGGTCGTCAGTTTTGATGGATTACCATCAGAACTCTTCAAAGGAAGGGTTGTGCTTGTATGGCGCATGCATCAAAATCATCAAAAAATTATGAGTTGAAGGAACCATGTGTCCGCCGAGATTTACAAAAGTCTCGTCTCGTGGCCAACCCTAAACGGGTGAGTCGATTTTCTTTAACCTTGGTACCTAGCGTTTTTTGGACTTCCCCCCTCACACGTTTTTTTTTTCATTTTTTTTTTAAGACCAAAAAGAACGGTGCCTGCCGTACAAATTTTTTTTAGAAAAAAATAAAAATCTTATTTTTCTCAAAAACGTACCCACAACTTAAAAAAAAAATTTAGTAATTTTCCGAAAAATTGTTATAAATGGTACCTCCAATAGAGCCATTTTTTTTTAATTTCATTTTTTTAAAATACGGTTCAACTGATTTTGATCAATTCTTTTTATAGAGACTGTTTGCAATAATTTATTATATTGTAGGTATGTATAGCAAAATAAAAAAAAAAAAAATTTGTATTTTTAAAAAAGTTTCAAAATTTTGTTTCAAAGTTTGAGAACTTAATAATTCAAAAACGACTTTCGATTTTTCGATTGAACTTAGCACCCAACAGTTTTTAACATTATCTAGCAGATTTTAAATACAATTTTTTCTTATGTAAAAACACAAATAACGGTACCTCCCATACAGATAATTAAAAACCGGTATTGAGAATCTCATTTTTCTCAAAAAAGGCTCCTACGATTTTGATTAAAATTTTTGTGTGACCTAGTATTAGAACGACCTACCATATTATTGAGAAAAAATTGTATCTATTGTTTAAAAATACCTCTCACAGAACCATTTTTTGGTTTTCAACTACCAAAATTATCTGTTAAACTAATTTTAATGAAATTTTTTCAACAAAAGCTCCTAATAAGTTTGAATAATATTGCATATTAAAGTTTTCAAAAAATCAAATTTTGGATTTAAAAAAAAAAATTTCAATGTTATTTTTTGTAAATTCGATATTTCGGAAACCAGTGGATGATTTTTTATCAAAATTAATTGTTTAACTCCGTATTAATAAATACTTAAAATTGGCGTACTCATTTTTTTTCTTTAAAATATAGGTATTCAAAATTTTATATATAAAAAATTAGTTTTTTAAAAAACCGCACCAACGATTTTTAAAATTTTGTTCTAATAAATTGAGATTTGTGAAAGAAATCACTTGGTGTACAACATTGCGTTAGTGTCAAATCAATTTTAGATTTTTTTTTAACCAATTTATTTCTAATTTTACTGACTTTTTAACATTTTTCATTCTAAACTGTAAATTCCATGCATATGTGCGAAGTGCTAGACATAGGCGGTGCTATATTGTTCATTTGTATGTACTCACATTTCCTTAAACTAGAATGTATTTTTGGCAGGTGGCATAAAATATAGGCTAGGCTCCAATAACTCTAATAACTATTTTATTTGTTTTTACTTTTCGACGAAGCAAATCTACAAATTTAAATAAAAACAGTGTGTAAAATTACAAAAAATTTCAATTTAATATTTTTTATACGCGATTAATAACGTATCTTCTGCGAAATGTTAAATGTAAATTCTAAATCCACAACCAGTGAACGCATTCCATAAAATAGCGAATAAAAAATTCCTTTAATTCGTTCAACTTCAAATTTCATCAAACATCAATTTTGTTGCTCGACTGAAAATAATAAAATGAGTAAATTATAGAAAAAGAGGTAAAATAATTGCAAATAATATTGAATATATTTGCAGTAAATTTATCAAGGCCTTATATGAGAAACTATTGAGGAATAAGCCTAACCTCCAACGACTTGAAGTAGTCCTCAAAATTCTACACAAACCGCAGTCAAAAGGAAAATGATTGGCAAGGAATCGCAATCATTTTGAATACCGATGGTAAAATATCATTTGTTGCTTTTAAAGTGAATTATTCTTACTTATTTAGTTGCATAATATTTCCAGGGATCGGTGGAAGAACCTAAATATTACATTTTCAAATTACGACAATGAAGAAAAGAATGTCAAATTCACATACCTAAAAGACAACTTTTTTATTTTGATTAAAACTCATTTTGCTCATTTATTTACTTTTTTCTTTTTATATGACAATTTGTATGTTCGGCGACCATGTGAAGAAAATGTCATAATTAGGAACCAATCGCAATTATGTTTAAGTGCTTTGCACATAAGACATGACCAGCGAACCTTCGCGAATTTTGACATTTCATTAATATGAGTCATATGAGTGGATCACTGACAATTGCTAATTTTCATAAAACACAAACTAGTGAAATGATTGAGATTTGAGATTAACTCGAACGATGGTGTATCATTAACGGTGTAGATAATATTAAAATACATAATTTCCATTTTAAAATAATTTTAAATTTTTTGTGACTAAATCAGATATTTTCTCCAGAAATTGCTCTAAAAGATTTATAGGCATTTGAAAGTCGCAGGTCGCAACGTGCCAGGCACTTTAAACTTTAACCATCTAGCGTGACAATTTGTTAAATTCGCTTAGTTCGTCCGATTAAAATTCGCTTTTACTGAAATTATGGAATTTATGTGATTTTTGACAGACTTTTGTGTAGAAATTCACACAAATGCACAGAGTTTCAACGTAAAGGAACTATATATGAGTTTTTTTTTCTTTTTTATTGAATTTCAGACGTATGCCTGCTCAAAAATTATTTTCTCTATACGATGTCTGGCATAGGTAGTGTACTATAATCGTTCTTGTTTTTTTCATTGGAAACTATAGCAATACATAAATATAAATATTCCATGCCTAAATGAAAACAAAAATAAAGAAAAAACAAAAACAAAAACACTTTCAAAATAAACAATACTTTTAAAAATTTTAAATACTTCCAAGTAAATAGACGCATAAAACAATTGATTTCTATGAATTCCTTCAAACTATTCGAGCATTTCCGGAATTGCCTTTTATATAGATCGTGCCTTAAACGGGTTAAATCTAAATTACCAAAGCCAACACAGCACGACTCATGATGTGGCTACAGGCTTACACCCGCACCTGCTTGTTTGAATTTTCTATAGAAAAAAAAAATAGGAAAACAAAAAAATACGATGTGGAAGGTCCATTGGCGTAATAAAATTTTATGTTCACCAACACACTAGCTACAAGTGCTTGGGTTTAGATTTATACTTTATTCATGAAGTTATAGTGTTAATAGGGGTCTCGCCTCTATATGATGGCAAGATATAATTTTGAAAGATATAAAGAAGCGCACTAACGTGCGGAAGCATAAAATAAAATTGCCTATAGCTCATCAAATTCTGGGAGTTCACTCTTGTGTTTATTAAATTTTCGAAAGGGTTGACGATACAGGTTAAACATACATACATACATAATATAATAGCGGGACAAAAAGACATAAATCAAAATATCTGAATTTTAAACCATTCTTTGCCCTTCTAACCGGTATTGTTAATTGATCAAGGCTGTTTTGAATATTAAAAAGGGATTAAAATGATTATTTATTTTTGGTTGTTGTTCACAAGCACACGCACACACACACGTTAATTAGGAATATTGCTAGTTATATACAAAATGGCTTATCTTATAAAACATAAGCTAAAAGAAAATTCCTTAGACCTATTAATGGAAACATTCAAGATGCCAACAAACCCATTAAATTCGAAAACAAATATAATTCCTTAACCGACCACCGTTCAATTTCAATCATGGGGGATTTATTGTGGAAACAATAATTAAGGGTACATTAAGTTGATGTATTTATGAATACTCATAATGAGCTCGATTTTTTTTTTGTTCGATCTTTTCCTATAGTTAAACAAAAATAGAATAAGTAAATAAATTGTTTAAAAATTCTAAAACTTGTGTAATAAATCGATCGGTCGTAGAATTATATGTATAACGTTTGAAGCACGTATTAATGGTAGTCTTGATGACTGCAAACGCACCCTTTAAAAATTTATTATGGAAAAGATGTAGAATCAGTCGAGACATCATAAGAAATTTTATAACAACAGATTATACATATAGTTGGGAGTTGGTTTTAACAAAAATTTAATCGTATAGATTTGAAAAGTGCTGGTGGCGTCAACAATCCAAAACTGTCAAAATAAATCGTTAGAAAATAATTAAAAATCATTAAAAATAAATAATAATAAAGAAGCAATTGATAAGCATAAACTTTCAATTTTCAAATAAAATGTCTAGTTTTTTTTTTTTAGAAAAACATTAATGAAAAGCTAAATGATTTTATTACATTCGACCAAGACATTTATAGCTTTTCAGCATATTGGTGTGAACAAAATGACTTGCATCTATAAACTTATCAAAGTGCTTAAGTTTTAAAATTCTTTGAGATGTTGAAAACAATTTTATTTGACTACAATATATTGATGGATGTATGTAAATTGTGTATAGGGTTAATGAATCTACAGACTTGGATGATGATCCACACAATATCTCTTGAATCTCATGTTAGCTATATATATTTCCTCTAAAGCGCTTGGTTTTCTTAAATTCTTCCGATCTTACAGATCCGTATAAGTAGGTACTCTAAAAGCTTTTTTATTATATGGTCTACTATTGTTCCTCCATTACTTATCCAATTTATTTGTATTACTTGGAATCCTGTCTCTAAAAAAATATTTGATAGGATTGAAAAAACTTTAAAGGTATGCAGCAAAGGAATTTCCAATGACCGGCAGCATTAATTTTAATTATAATTAGTAGATGCGTGTTGATTGGAATGCAACTATAAGGCAAACTCTTCAGACATGGCGTAGAATTTTTAGTTTTTTTTTCCGTTCATGACATTCTTTATTTTTTTGTTGTATAGGTAGTGATATAGACTGTGGAAATTTAATTGCCTTAATAAATATCTGCAGACCAAGTAGGTAGAACTTTAAGAATGAGGCAAACTTAAACTGAGAAATAGTTTTTCTTACAAATTATCGACAACGTGAGCCAATTTATTGTTTGTTGAATAAAATATTCAATATAAATAATAATAATCAAGTTCTGGTCTAGCCTATAAATATATAGCCATCAGTTCAACACATTTATTTTAAATTTCCCTCACAAATTAATAATTATAGAATTTTATTTATTTGATTTATCACCATTATAAATATATATTATATCAATAACTTAGCAATAAGAAAAATCTTTGTTTATGTTTTATCGTAGATTTGAAATATAAAAATAAATAGAAAATATTAAATTTATTAAAAAAACTTTTAAGTATATTTTATGATTTATTTTTTAATAAAAAAAAAAACTTTTGCTACTTCTTAAATAAAAAATCAAGTCATGGCCCAATTTTCAAAAAAAAAAATTGAGGATACACAGGGTCATTCATTTTTCGGTTACCAAAGTAAAGCTAAATAAAACACACACAGCGATACATTTTTTATGAAAATTTTATTTCATTATAAGGTTTGGACTTTGACATTAAGTGTGAAAAACAATATCATTCAAATGGCCGCCTCGGGAAGATTCGCAGCATGCGATTCTTTTGAGGTAATTTTAAATCACTTTTTCGCACATTTCGGGCGGTATCTCGGCCATAACTTGAGTAATGTTGGTTTTTATTGCGTTTTATAGAGTTCGGGGATTATTCCCGTAAACACGGTCTTTTGCGTAGCTCCACAGAAAAAACGTGAAAGCCATAATTGGTAATGTTGTGCGGCTTGTTGTCCCGTTTTGTAGGAGCTACATATCGTCCAAGTCATGATCGCCGCCCCCGCCGGCCAAAAAAAACCGGTTAATTGCTGCGAACGCCGGGAAATCGATGAATTCGGATTATCACTAACATTTGCACTTGCAGCAGCAATATTTTCGACTGAGCGTGCATTACGATGATGCACAGGCCTAACGACATCAGTAACGCTTCCACTTTCTTCAAATTTCTTTACAATTTTACCGATTGCTTGCGTAGTCGGTCGATTAAGACGACCATAATCATCGCGTAATGCCTGAAAAGTGGGTACGTTTGAATCACCACTATTGTAGTAAGTTTTAATAATTTTAACGAGTTGTTCGATTGTTAAGCGATCCATTATCGTAAATGGCAAATATTTAACTAATATTATGACACTTCAAATGACAGCTGAGTTTGACAGATGTCAAATGCCAGCTCTGGCAACATGAAATCATGAAATGAATGACCCGCGTTAGTATAAAAACAAATACTTTTTTAACTGCTCAATCTCTCCTTGCTTAGGGTAGGTATACCTACTTTTAAGATACGTCTAATAATAGACAACAAAACTTCATCTACTGGTTAGAGTGTCGATTTATGTATATAGATTTCTTGGTTTTCAGAAATTTTCTGGAAATTGTTAGAAGAGGGAAAGAAATTGTATTCGAAAATCGGAAATTACCAAATAATGCAAGAAAATAAAATGGAAATTATTATTGGAACGCAGTACTCGGGGTTAAGCATCGTTCACGCATTTTCCTTCCACGTTTCAAATTTTTAATTTTTTTTTTTCAAAATTAAGTAGATATTCAAAAATTATTTCTTATCTATCTAAAATTTAACCTACAATGATGGAAAAGCCCGAAATAGTCGGTTTTGTCATACCGTGTCCGTCGCGTCGTCGTAGTGTCGGTCTGTGTGTTTGTGCATCCACTTTAATATAAGCTAGAGCCTAAATGGGTGGATCGATTTGCTTCAAATTTGGTACAGAGTATTTTTAAGTGATTCCCTAGAAGAGAAAGTCAAATTTTTGATTTAGCTTATATTTCTCATTTTTTTTTTTTGGAAAATGGCTTTAAAGATTTTGATTGAACTTCTTACCTGCGATGACAAAATATATTGTAGGAAAACTGTATTTCAAATTTTTGCCGAAAAATTCGCATCACAATAATAGGATTCTGAAGTTTTTGAATAAATTGCCTTATTTTTTATATAATTTACGTAAGGATTTGTTATTGCTTGTACGATTTACTATAATTTTGTGATAATGGCGCTTCTTCTTTAAAATATTTTAAACAATTTTGCATTTAAAATAGCTTTCAACGGCCTTTAGTCCACAAAAATTTAGACGTTTCGTCCCGGCGATCTCACTTGGACTCATCAGTTGACTAGTAAGGACCTTGTCAATATGCAATTTTTGTTAAGTTCAGTTCATTTAACATAGATTTCAAGACGAATATCTAGTGTGAACTATATCCAACAAGACTAGAATTCCTAGTCATTAAATTGGAAGTTTTTTTGTTTTTCTTTTTTGCCCAGGGCCTGGCATTGTTTATATGAAGGTTTTTTTAATAATACAAATTCTTTATACTACTGAAATACATCAGCCAAGTAGAAGACTTAGCACTATTTAATTGGACTTGTTGAATTAGTGATTCACACCCGATATTATTTTGATTATAAGAAAATTCCTAATTCAAAATTTTAAAAGACCTTATTAGAATCAGCTGTTTATAATGCGATCAAGTGAAAACCAAATTCGGGGCTTATTATATTTTTCAACAATTTTAGTTGTATTTTTGGCAGATTTTTTTTGCTTAAAAAAAACCGTCAATTGAATTTTTTTTTACAAATCCCACCAATTCTTAGTTACATCATTGTAAATAAAATGAATTTATTCTGGAGTCGATACCGTTGTTTGTTTTTGAGATGTTTGAGTCGAAAACCATTTTTTTTACTTTTTTAGTGGTTTAAAAATTTGTTGATTTAAAAATCTTTTAATGAATAATTCTACAAACCTTATCAGTTATTGATTAAGTCACTGTGTATAGAATGAAATTATTCCGGCTTCGAAACTAGTATTAGTTTTCAAAATTTCGAGCCGAAAAACGTTTTTCAACGATTTTTAGTATTTTCTTGTAGCTTTTTTGCTTTAAAAATAAATTGAACTTTTTTTTAAATTTACTTCAGTAATAAATAATCAAATATGGCATCGTGTATAAAAATGAATGTGCCGTTGTTTGTTCTCAAAATATTAGAACAGCAAATTTAAGCTTCTTCTTTTATTTAAAAAAAAAACCGTATGTTATTTTTTTTTAAATTCTTCATTACGTCTAGAATAAATACGTAGAATAAAATTACCCTGAAGTCGATGACAATTCTTGTTCTCGAAATATTCGAGACGAAAGATTTTTTCCATCTTTTTTTAATGAATGTAGTAATTTAACCGTTAATTGAATTTTGTCGAATATCTTTTCTGCACTTCATGATGTTACTATCCAAGAAATAAAATTTATTTGAAGTCATTTTATCTATCCGTTCTCGAGGTACAGTGAACGATAGAATGGCTCACGAAAGTGCGTACACACAAACATACAGACATCTCTCTAAAAACGACGGATTCGGATTCCTCGGATCTCGATACGTCGAGAAATGTCAAAATTTTCTATTCGACAAATCGGACCAATTACAATAACTTCCAATGGGAAGTTAACAAGTTTTCGACTGAAATCATTCATATAAAAATTCAAAATTTCACTTTTCTGTTTTTATTTTTTTTTATTTTTTGAGAATTGATTAATAGTGTGATCTTTTGAAAATTCTCTCCCACATCCATATGCGCAAAGTTATATATAAACCTTTGTTTAAGAAAAATAGTAATAATAAAAAGTGTAAAACTGCCTATCCTACATAGTCAGTTCGAACAATAGCAAAACGCTTATACGGTTGCTCAAGATTATATGAATGTTTTGTTTCGAAACAATGTAATAATGGATACATCTACCTGATATTATAGTTATCATCATTGTATTCTCATTTCTATTGAGCGGATTAAATTTCTACACCCGTCAATCATTTCTAAGAATCTTCAATTCACCTGTGGTAAGGTAAAATACTACCTACATACATAAATCACTGCCATTGCTATCGCCAATTAAAGTAGATGATTAAAATCTGAGACAAAAAATATAAAGGCAAGAAAATTAAGAGCAAAAGAGGCTGATGAATGTTACAATTTTATGTCACCGTTTACAGGTAAAAAAAGTGTGAGAATATTTTTCACTTGTTTTGTTTACTTTCTGAGATAAAAGAATAAATGATAAAAAGATGTACCGCAAGGCGTACGTTTTTACTTTTGCTTTTAAAAGGTTGTTGTACAAAGTTTGTCTCAGATGATGAGAATATAATGAGAACAAAGTGACAAAGTGCTTCGATCGGGCTTTTTGACACGAAAATTTCATCGTAGCACGGTGGCACGAAAAAATTAAATATGATACGCTCTTGTTATATCCATTTTTTTACATGAATAAAATAAAGCTAATTTTGAAGAAATTTTATTAAAACTCCTCCAAATGGAGTAAAAAACTTGCAGAAATTCTTATCTTTTGACAATACACGAATAGAGTAAAATATTTCTTATAAATATTTGTTGTATTTCACCCCACAATATTGAATAATATTTTATAAATATAAGAATTTGCGTTTTTTCATATTGCATGAAAATGGAACATTTTTGTTTTTTAGAAAATGAGGAAATTTTTAGGCGGCAACTCTGATCGAGACTAGAGAAGCCAATTAATAACAGTTATAACAGTTAATTGCCATTAAAAAAGAGTTTGTTTTATAACGTGGTTAGCGCGAATCAAAAAAAAAACTTTAGGTGCCCGAAATATTTATGCCTACCGAATATTTTATTTAAGAATAAATAATATTTCCAAAAAATATTCTTTATGGAACCAATAACTAACCTTTACATCGCAGGTAAAAAAACACTAACATACTCTAGCCCAGTATCTACATTCTACAGATTGAAAGGTTATTCTAAAAGGTTTTTTTTTTTTATCTTTGGTTTCTCAAAGTATACAAACAAAGAACACTTTCATTCTCGATCTTTTGTCGAGCACAGTCAATTACCACATGCACCTTGTAAGGGTGTGCAGTGCAGTGCACCTTGAAAATAGAAAAAAAAACTCTGTTATACCCTCTCGGAGGTGCACCACATACATACATATATATATATGTATATATATGTATATATATACCTATAATTCCTTTTGTATTTGTCTGCCTTATATTCGTCTTCATGAAGTCATTTTACTCAAACTATTTATCTGCCATTGTTAAAAGAAGACTATAATCTTGCACTTTGATCCTTTTTGGATTAGGTAATGTTTCTACTTCTTTATAAGAAAATCCCTCTCAAAAGATGGATTCCTACAAAAGATACATTTTCGTCTGAGTTGCATTCGTTTAAACATCATGAATGGAATTTCACTTCTTCCCCTTCTTAAAACAGGGATTACCATCAATGCACAAAAAGCAACAGCAACGGTGCATTGCATACCATCAGAGAGCTCTATATTTGGTGCATGTTTTGTTCATTAAAAATGACATTTATGTAATATCGCATTGAGAAATGGGCTCCGGGATTGGAACACCATCATATCACCACCTAGGGAGCAACTGGAAATCCGTTTTCTTTATAGATTTAAGACTTTCAAACCATTTTTTGTTATTTTTATGGACATTTTTATGTGGGTTTTCTTAGGACTATAAAATTGTGTATGGGTTAGTTCCACTTAAAGAGAGAAGTGCGAGTGCTCCAATATAAGGTATACAAATAAATAAGTCGTATATGTAGGTGCCCATTTGGTTTTCATTCTATATTAGGTATGGGTGGTTTTTGGTTTATATAAAGTGGCATGAGAAAAACAGTGGCATACACATAAGTTTGAGGGTCTGTTTTCAACAGCATGTTAAATTACTTTAATAGGATGATTTAACGAATTCCAAAAAAACGAGAATTGGATTTAGAAATATTTATGGGTATGATCAACGTGCGCATATTTATGCTTTATGGTAATTTTAGAGATTTACGACTTGAATTTTATATAGAGACGGCATATAGTTCTTTTGAATGTAAGGATTAAAACATATACAGTTATGTTAAATTTTCACTTCAAACTTTTAAAGAATTTTATAGTTTCTGAGTAATTTAGGGTGCAGCACGAAGCGGAAGAGATTGAGATGGTTGTAAAGCTTTATGGAATGCTCCGCAGTATTAAAACTCATATGATTCAATGTCCTAATAAAAATAAAAATCCACCAAAGCACAAGCCTTCGAGTGAAGGTATAAATATCTTATGTAATTTTATGCTATAAAATTACCCAAATGGTATAGTGTAATGTATTTTTTGAAAAATAAAAAAAATGCTATGTTTAGGAACAAAACACCTTTGTAACGAATATCATTAAAATCAATTTTAATGGAAATTTATGTAGTTCTGATTTATAGGAAAAGTGTTGCAAACGTACCAACATCAAAGAAATAACTACAAGGTCTACCCATATACACAAAACTTCATTTAAATGCAACATTGGGACTTTCTAGCTTCCCTCACTGCCCACTGTTTTGTTGATGCTTTCGGGTATGAAAACATGGCTATAAAGATTAAAAGTTTTCTTAGAAATAAGCGCATAAACAACCCAGCCTACAAATAATGGTGTAAATGTCTCATTAACAACACTGTGTGACACAATTTTTCTTGCTTGGAAATTTTTAACTGTTTTCGGATTTGCTACTTTACCATTTCAGGGAAGTTGTCGAATAATATGGGTGTTTAACATGTTTCTATGTTATGACTTGAAAACTTTTTCTTCTACCTTTAATTTTGTTATGAAAAAAGTCTGAATTTTAGCAGTTAGATAGATAGATAAGATTTATTATTTTCATTTTAAATTAACTAACAAAGATTTTATAACAGTATTTTTTAAGACATGATTTAAAGCCGTCTGCCCGAATTTTAGCAGTTAAAAGGTGCACTGGACATTTTAGTAATATTTTTTTTATTCAAATTTTTTCTTGACTACTGTTGAGAAGTGTGGGCTTGGGCTCGTCGCGTCGTTCGCTGTCGTGGTTGCAAACTTCAAACCATCCAAATAAGTTTGTTTTTATGTTTCTATTTAATTGATTTGTGTAACGTAAATAAGATTAAAATTTTCCAAAGATTTTTAATGAAATGTTAAAATTTAAAAGTAAATCTAAAAACTAAGAAAATGGTTTGATAAAAGCTTTATTGGATACAACACGATATAATTAATGAATCATTTATGAAGGGGTTCTTAACGTTCCATTTGTATGAAATCATTTCCCCGATTTTCATGAAACTTTTAAATATGAAAAAAGTTTTCAAAAGAGCAAGCCTACTTAAAAAAATAAGTTCTCAAAATTGATAACAACTTAGGTCCGTTGATTTTTACTTGCGATATATAAATACATCTAATGGGTGATTTTTTAAGAGGTTTAGAACTTTAAAAAAAAAAAAAACACAAAAAATTCGAAAAAATGAATGAAATATTTATTTGAATCGATAGTTTGAACCTTGCAATTTAATTTTTAAAGATAATTTCATGCAAATGTTGACCGCGGCTGCGTCTCAGGTAGCCCATCCGCTGAGTTCAATTTTGGCATACTCTTTCACACATATCGGCCGGTATCTCACGAATGAATGCATGGATGTTGGCTTCCAGTGCGTCAATCGAAGCGGGCTTGGCCCTATAGACATTAGCCTTGACATACCCCCACAAAAAATAATCTAATGGTGTCAAATCGCACGATCTAGGCGGCCAATTGACCGGCCCGAAACGTGAAATTAACTGTTCACCAAACTCGCCTCGCAATTGCGCCATTGTTTCGCGTGCTGTGTGGCATGTGGCACCGTCTTGTTGAAACCACATATCATGCAAGTCAAGAACTTCAATTTCGGGCAAAAAAAAGTTTGTTATCATCGCTCGGTAGCGTTCACCATTGACAGTAACGCTGCGATTCGCATCATCTTTGAAGAAATATGGCCCAATAATGCCGCCGGCCCATAAACCGCACCAAACAGTGGCTTTTTCGGGATGCATTGGTAGCTGTTGCAATGCTTCTGGCTGATCTTCACTCCAAATGCGGCAATTTTGCTTATTTACGTACCCATTCAACCAAAAATGAGCCTCTTCGCTGAACACAATTTTTCGATAAACAACATTTCGAACCGAGCACGAATTTTGATAGTAAAATTCAATAATTTGCAAGCGTTGTTCATTTGTAAGACGATCCATGGTTAAATTGCAAACCAAACTGAAGCTGTTTGACAGTGACACAAGGTACTAAACACACGTCAGCTGTCAAAACCAGTGTTGCCAAAACCAAACCAGCTTAAAAATCACCCGTTATAATAATGGCAAGTTATGGGTTAGTAAAAAAAATCGAACTCGAGATTTTGATCAAAATTGACATTACGACGATAGGGAAGTCGAAGAAAGTTTGTCTGTCCTTTCGGCTGTAGCCTAAACGGGTAATTCGATTTTCTTTAAACTTGGTACCTAGCGTTTTTTAGGCATCCTCTCAACACGTTTTTTTTTTTCATTTTTTTGTTAAGACCAAAAATAACGATAACTGCCGTAATGCAGCAATCTTTTTAACAAAAAGGCTACCATTTAAAAGAAAAATCTGAAAAATGGTTATAAATGGTAGATACCTCCCATAAAACCATTTTTTGATTTTCGATTTTCTCAAAAATTGTTCAACTAAATTTTATACATTTTTTTTTATAGAGAATGTTTCAAAAAGTTTGAAAAGTAGATATTACATAACAGAATTTCTAATTTTTGATTTAAAAAAAAAATTTCAATTTTTTTTTGACCACCTAATAATTCGAAAAGGTCTAGGTCGATTTTTATTTAACTTGGTATCCAGCAGGTTTTTGACATTATCTGGCAGATTTTAAATACAAATTATTCTTATAGCCAAAAATAACGGTACCTCCTGTACAAATGTTATAAAACCGGTATGGAAAATCTCACTTTTCTCAAAAACAACTCTAACGATTTTGATTCAAATTTTTATGTGAGCTAATATCAGTACGATATGCTACATTATTGGAAAAAAATATCTATCGATTATCATAGAAATATTTTTTCGGGTTTCGACTATCTCATTATCTGTTGAACAGATTTTAATCAAATTTTTTACACAAAAGCTTCTAATAAATTTGAAAATTAAAAAAAAAAAAAAAAAACAAAAATTTTGGATTTAAAAAAAAAAAAATTAAAATTATTTTTTGAAAATTCTATATTTCGAAGATGAGTGGATGTTTTTTTTTTAAATTATTTTTAATAAATAAAATAAATAAACACTAAACAATGGCGTACCATTATACATATGTATAAATTTTTTATTTTTTTTTTCTCATAAATTAAGATTTGTGCAAGAAATCGGATGGTGTACATTGCGTTGGTGTCAAAACCTTTTCAGAAGTCGTTTAAACAATTTACTTGCAATGTATGTATATTGATTTTTTAACAATTTTTCAGTCTAACTAAAGTGTAAGTGCAATGTATACTCAAAAACCACAGTGTGATCGCACATAAGAGCAAGTTCATGCGACCCAGTCGTGTATTTTATTTGTTTTAATTCTCTCTAATATACACGTCATTCTATAATTAAATGCATTATCAAAAGAAAACATATAAATTTTTGGTAAGATTTCGCGTTTATCTGGTTATTTTATTTAGTGAAAATATTCGTGTAGTTTACTCGAAAAGGAGTAACAAATTGACAGTTTGGACGCCCGCACAAACTTGGATGGTAATTTAAAAGAAAATTTTCTATGTCTCTTCTGTCCGGAATTTTCTTGCTTTCTGTCATGTCCTCTCCATGGAAATGAGATCGCAGACAAACGATTGAAATACAATTGCTCACGAAATTTATGTTTTGGATAAAAAATATGTTATCTAGTGAGTGGTCACTGCTCGCAGTGATTTTTCTTTAAATCAATCTTTCTGAACGCCATCAATAAATACGTATGTAGGTACTGCTCATGGCAAGTGTTTGTAACATTATACTGGGAAATACCAACTTGTCACCACTGTCATCATTATTTAGCGTGGTGTTAGTTGTTAGTTAATAAATATAAAATAAATAAATTAAACATAACACATTCTACAAAATGAAGCAAATTAGACAGAAAAAAAATCTACAAAAGCAATAAACAGTCGCCATGTTAAATATTAGTTAAATATAAATAAATAAAATACACAACTGGGTCGCACGAACTTGTTCTTATGTGCGATCACACGGTGGTTTCAAAGTAAACATGGTAGTTACTTACACTTTAGGCTAAAAAATTGTTAAAAAATCAATATCTATAATTTGAAAAAATTGGAACTGTTTTGACAACAACGCAATGTACATTGTACATCATCCGATTTCTTACACAAATCTCAATTTATGAGAAAAAAAATTTACAAACCGTTGGAGCGGTTTTTAAAAAAATAATGTTTTTATATAAAATTTTGAAAATATTTTTAAGAAAAAATATTATTACGCGATTTTTTAGTATTTATTAATGCAGAGTTTAAAAATTAAATAAAAAAAAATCATCTACCCATTTTCGAAATATCGAATATTCAAAAAAAGCTTTAAAAAAAAATATTAAAAATAAATTTCATTAAAAACGTTTCAACACATAATGAGATAGTCGAAAACCAAAAAAATGGTTCTATGAGTGATTGGCAGTTTTAGGCGAAAGATTAAATTTCCTTTTTAATAATATGACAGATCGTACTGATATTAGCTCTCATAAAAATTTTAATCAAAATCGCAGGAGTCGTTTTTTGAGAAAAATGAGATTTTTCATAACGCTTTTATAACATTTGTATGGGAAGTACCATTATTTTTGGTTATAACAACAATTTGTATTTAAAATCTGCTAGATAAAGTAAAAACACTGCTGGATGCCAAGTTTAATAAAAATCGAACAAATCGTTTTCGAATTATTAAGTGGTCGAAATAAAATTTTGGAAATTTTGGTATGCAATATCTTCTTTTTAAACTTTTTGAAAAATTCTCTATAAAAAATTCATCAAATTTAGTTTAACCGTTTTTTGCTTATTCTACGACAGGTACCGTTATTTTTGGTCTCAAAAAAGAAATAAGAAAAAACGAATTTTGACCAAAATTTTGAACTAAAATTGGAACTTATAAGAAATTGGCAGGAAAGTAAACTAAGAGAGGTAATTAAGTAATTTTGAAGACCATGAATAACTATTCCTGATTATGATTCACAAATTCACAAGAAATAACGAGGCAAGTTTATTTCGATAAATATACATTTCTTTAAGATTTTTTCTTATTTATGTATAAATGACTTTTAACAAGTTAACATTTTTTAAGAAGTATAAAAAACTTACTCAGAATATTTTTTTCTTAAATCGAGGCTATGTATAAAAATGTACGTACCTGAAAAGAGAGAATATTAATTATAATTATTTTATAATATAAAATTCAATAAAATATTAAAAAAAAGGTAGAATGTTTATGATCGTAAAGGTTTTTTACCCAAATTATTCCGGTATATTTATTCATGATTCATAAGAGAATTTAATAGGTACATGAAATGAAAAATTAAATAAATGAAAAATGTGTTTCTAATTTTTGGCAAGAAAGTAGGGTTCTGCAACTTTGAAAAGAACGACAATGTTTCATGATTTAAATATTTAACCGTATTTAAAGTAAAAATAGGATTATTATTTTTTCTGATCAAATAATTGAAAATTTAATTAGAAATATTATTTCTGCTAGTAAAATACGCAAAATATGAAAAAATATTATAAGTTCAATTTTAAAGAGCACATTCGTCTTGTAAATTGTAAAAGTAAAGACTGTTTCTTTAAATCAAAAGTACGGGTGTTCTTCAATAAAAAGAAATTAATTTAAATTATTTTTAAGATAGCGGCAACCCTGTTATGTCAAAAAATTGGATCTTTTATATCTAAAAAAAAAACCTAAATATACTGAACTAAATCTAACGATAAGAAAAAAGATGATAAGAAGGGAATGACATTTTAAATTTAAAAAAAAACTTTTAAAATTTCTCAAAACGTTAATGCAACAATAATGTTAGGTAGGTAACACTACAAAAATTAATGAGATTAAATTATTTATGTCAACAGTTTTTAAAAAAATGGCATGCAAACTCAAAATTTTGATTAAAAAAAAAAATAAAAAAAAGTTTAGACCATTTTTTTTTTAATTGTGAAATGAAGTGCTAAATTGGTTTTTTGTGGTCAATGCTTATTTCAATTGTGAATCGAACACAAAAAACCGAATGGTTTTATTCTTCTAGTTTTTGAGAAAATTGAAAATTACTAAAACTTCTTTTGTATGAGATTTTTGTTTTTTTTTTTGCTAGCTTACATAAATACAGTGCTAGCAGCCAGCTATATTTTTCTTTGTGAAAAAATAGATGCAAAACGTTATGTCGGAGAAGATTTTTGTTCTTTCTTAAAATCGGAGTTAATTTACTCCAGTTTGAGTATGATTTGAATGCTGGTTATTAGTAAAAGTTTTATAAGGGGTACTGAGTCAAAAAGTATAATGAGGCCCGTTGAGCATCATTCATTTAATATATGTAGGCTACAAATTTTGAATTTTTTTAGTATTTCATCATTCGTATTCGTATTTTGCATACCTACAGCATTTATTCAACAATCAGTCGATTTGATAACCACAAACCCAGCTAGTACCAGCGCGAAAATATACTTTAAATCATTTTGATTGCTTTGTAAATATGGATGACAAATTTAATTTTCCGACAAAGTTGTATGAATTTATCTTAAACAGGAAATCTCAACATTTTTTCGAAAGAGCGCATAATCAAAATTTTGAATTTCTGAATTTCTTTATGTATTCTTTGAATCAGTTTCTTGGGTACAAGACTAATCATACTAAATAACCACCCTGGTTTCTGACATAGTTTTTTTTTTTAATGAGATAAATAAAAATTAAGTTAACTTCATTTGTGATTGGCAACTGAGTAATTTAAACTTGTAGCTTTTTTAACTATTAAAATTAAAAAAAAAAAATACTTTTTCACAATGCGATCAGAAGACGAGAAAACGAGAGGTCATATCATCGAGACGAAAGATATCTTCGCAGTTTTTAAGCAATGAAATTATACAGTCTTCTTTTCAATTTTTCGACATTATTATGACGTGACGAGATGACGAGAAAGTGGCGAGACAGCTCGTGGAGAACCAGAGTTTAGTGAATTAAAACTCTTAAACACCGCTAATGTGTGCGTCGTCGTTATCAGCAGGAACATCTAATTTTCCAAATCTAGTTGGAATGGAGGGAACCTCTAATTTTCCAAATCCAAAAGGCTTAGGTTAGAAGCACTTTTCCGTGAAAAGAGATACTCCTGGAAAATTTGTCAGTTTCTTCCAAGACGTATTGTCCGTGAAAAAAATAAATTTTTAGATGACAGATGTATACATTCGATTCCGAGATCTTCGACGTGACAATGCTACGCGCTAACCATTACGCCAAAATTAATTAAAAATTAATTAAAAATTAAAATTAATGCACTTTTTGGCCTTTTCGTCTAAGTTGTAAGTTATATTAGAAAATATAATTAAATAATAATAATAAAAATTAAAAACTATTTTTTTTATTATTTATTTTTTTTTTATTTAAGAAATTTTTAATTTTAATTGAAATATGCGACGCGTTTCGGAGTGTCTACTCCATCTCCGGGCGATACACTTCTTATAGAAGAAATTAAAATAAATAAATAAAAAAAAACTCTATACAACAAGTGTATCGCCCGAAGATGGAGTAGACACTTCGAAACGCGTCGCACATTTCATTTAAAATTAAAAAAGTTGTAAAAATAAGGTTTTATTAATTTAAAATAAATTTAAAAAAATAATTTTAAATTTTTATTATTACATATTACATAGTTAATAACATTTTCTAAATTAATTAAATTTTTTTAAGATGCTTTTTAACGTTGACCTATTCTTTTAATAAAACGTTGAAATGGCGCCATTTAAATAGCACCTTTTTGTTTTTCAAAAATTAGGTACGTACTTAAAAGCAATTAGCATAAAGTTATCTTCATAAAAAATTAACACAATACCTTCAATATTAAAGGTAATAATAATTAACAAATAAAACCCAAAAATTTAGGTTAGAGAGAAAAAAAAATTCTCAGGAAATATATTCAACTGACGCACACATTATTAACCTATACGATGTACATTTCAGATAAGAATTTCATTATAGGTACCTACTAGAGAACGTGCGTTATGGATAACAGGTGAACGGATTGTTTCTATGATATATGTATGAACAGACAAACAAAAAACTTCAAAGAAACATTTTTTTTATTTAAAGAAAAAAAAATTGTCGGTGTATTCAACGCACGCCCTTTTCAAAGATTTATACAACAAACATGCCCCAGCTCATGAACCAAAAAAAAAAAAATATTGACACATCGTGCGACCGACCGTGAGGAAATTCTTTATGTGTATTCTTTTTTTCCGTTGTTTATTAAAACTATACTCCTACAACGGATTAACCACACAAGCATTTAAGAAACTCATCGTATGCATCAGAAGTTATATTCATCAGGCCGGTACATTTAAGGGCGGTAAATTTAAAAATTTAAGTTTATTGGATTTGGAAAATTATGGTTTTTATCATTTTTGTTCTAAAATGCATTTTTTAATGAAAAAATAAAAAAATATATAAAGAAGATCAAAGAAAATACTAAAGAACTTGCTCAGTCGCCTAATTTTTGAATTCTTTTTTTGAAAGAAATCCGTGCATTTTTTTGTTTAAATTTTCTAAATCTTTAGACCTTGTGATTTGTTGTCAATAAATTCTTTTTTCTTACTCCAATCCAAATGCTTTCGATCCTCAAACAAAAATAAAAAAATTGTCACCTCCAAAAGTTTTTCAAAAAAACATAAATGAGAAAAATAATGGTACATTTTTGCTTGATTTCCTGGTGGACTTAGGTCTAGTTTCACAGCTGAATTAAGTGATTAATGTTGAAGTCCCAAATTAACAGTGTAAGCTTACCTTATAAGTGACACTTTAGTCTCCTATAGTTCGACTTACTCAGACTGTAGTAAATGTTCTATTATATCCTTTTAATGTTTAAAAATAATCCATAATAAGAATATATTTTCACCCCTATTAATAAAAAATGCTTAATTATATTCTTGTTCATAAATAAAACAAAATGTTGAACTAAACTTAATTCATGAAAATATTTTCTAATAAATAATTAACTGCTAATTCACGTTAAGTAACAAATTTCTGTTGTCTTTCTCTAAACTTTTTCACAACTTTCTCATTTAACAACTTAATTACTCGTTAATACACCGACTTGGTTCAGTTAGCTAATTAACATGAATTAACTTAAATTTAGTTTTACTGTTAAGATTTCGCACTTAACACACTAATTAAAGATAATTCATGTTTTATTTGAGTTTATTAATAAGGTTCTATGTGATTAAGTTTAAATCTGTGATTTCGGAATGCATTATAGTATGAAAGATTCCTTAGAGCTCCCATTTCATAAATCCGTCTCTGAAAAAAACCCTATAGGATCGAAAAAGCAGATTAAGTCATGATGCATCTATCTATACAATAACAACACATTTTACAAATCAAACAAAGTTCATTGGAGGGAAAGATTTTACATTCATTTTTGGATGGATTTAGAGTGAGAGTGAAGTATGTAGATAGATTGTGGATCGTTTAATTAAAACCAAACGGTTTTAAAGATAGATGATATGGTACACATTATAAAACATATACTATACGTATGCATACTTAATAGCGGACGAAAGTAAAGATGCTTTTGTGTTTGATGTTCAAATCAAATTGTCAATTCCGTATATATAAATTTCCCGAACAAACGAGGCGAGAGGGTTGAAATAAATAAAATAGAAGTGAGCCGCTGCTATTTCCTATTTAGGTCATCTCATCATCAAATTGTACGTGACAATTGACAAGAGAGCTTGTGTGGTGTTGTATTATGTACCCTAGATTTGTTTGAATTGGAATTGGACACGAAAATGTGTGTTGATTGTTGTCTCCTCTTATTAGAGGATAGATGAGGGTTGATAAGAGCTATCGAATCAATTTGTGTAGCTAAACGTGCGTTGTTTGTATTGGGGTGTTGGGTGTACCAGTGTACCTACATTGAATTGCGTGCCTCATGGAATTTTCTCTCGAAAAGAAATTGTTCATTTAAGCGTTGGCGATGTGTGTTAGGTGTATAAATCTACTTAATTTGAAAATGGGACAGTTTCTCCCGCAGTGGAAATTAATTTTTTTTTGTTTATATACAAAACAAATTAGAGGTCATTAATTTAAAAAAAAAATTACTCTTGAACAATTTACACCCCATTATAATTATTATTATAAATATATTTACTCTCATCACTGACGCGCTAACTATAACTGTGTAACGATGTGTATATAATAAATCATACAAAAAAACTAACACCGCCAGACATTTTTCGATGAAATCGATTAAGGTTGATATTTGCTATGGATTTTAAGACCTTTTCCTTGTAGATCTTGAAGATAAGATCTTATTGAAGTTCTAAGCTTTTAACTGGAACCCATATTTAGATTTTTTTATAAAGGTTTAAAATAATTTTTAAAATAAATCATTTTTTCTGTTTAAACTCTATTTAAGTTCCCTAACGTGTTTCCTGTTGCTTTGATTATATCACACTCCCGCTTATAGAAAAGGCTTGTTTTTGCAAACATCAATTTCATTTTTCCGCACACCCTCGTTATAATGGGTGATTTTTTAAGAGGTTTAGAACTTTAAAAAAAAAAAAAACACAAAAAATTCGAAAAAATGAATGAAATATTTATTTGAATCGATAGTTTGAACCTTGCAATTTAATGTTTAAAGATAATTTCATGCAAATGTTGACCGCGGCTGCGTCTCAGGTAGCCAATCCGCTGAGTCCAATTTTGGCATACTCTTTCACACATATCGGCCGGTATCTCACGAATGAATGCATGGATGTTGGCTTCCAGTGCGTCAATCGAAGCGGGCTTGGCCCTATAGACATTAGCCTTGACATACCCCCACAAAAAATAATCTAATGGTGTCAAATCGCACGATCTAGGCGGCCAATTGACCGGCCCGAAACGTGAAATCAACTGTTCACCAAACTCTCCTCGCAATTGCGCCAATGTTTCGCGTGCTGTGTGGCATGTGGCACCGTCTTGTTGAAACCACATATCATGCAAGTCAAGTCAGATCCATGGTTGAATTGCAAACCAAACTGAAGCTGTTTGACAGTGACACAAGGTACTAAACACACGTCAGCTGTCAAAACCAGTGTTGCCAAAACCAAACCAGCTAAAAAATCACCCGTTATAAATCTTAATTGTCTCTCTAAATAATTTGTATACAAAAATACAGCCTGACATTTTTGTATTGATTAAGACTTTAGCCTTGAAAGTAGGATCATTGCAACTTAAGTTATAGGCTTCCTAAAGAAGGTATAAATAAAGGGTTTTCCAGAGAGAGGTTTCATTTTGATATTAAAAAACAAAACGAATGTTTTTTTTCAAAGAAATCAATGGATGTTTATTTCGTTATAAACAGGAAGGTATATGTATATGCCATTAACAATGGAATTGGAAAGCGATACCAGTGAAATGACCGCCATGGCTTTGGTTGCTGTACCATATCTTTTTCATGAAATTTTCCATCATGACCAATTCGCTCATTTGCGGCTGTATGTTCTCGATAACTTCACGAATTCTATCTTTAGGGTCTTGAATCGACTGTGGAGCATTGGCATAGACCTTAATATCTTCCACATGGCCCCAAAGAAAAAATTCTTAAGGTGTTAAATCACAAGATCTCCATAGCCAATTATGATCACATCTTCGAGAAATAATAAGTTCAGGAAACTTTTCTTGCAAAATTGCTTTTGTGGTACGTACCGCCATTTTTGTAGTGAATTTTAACAATTTCAATTTAATGGCGTAGTTTTTACTTGTCAACTGTCAAAATATGACAACTACAAAAGTGACAGATCCACAAATAGCGGGCTTTTCAAAATAAAATCTTTTATTGGAAAACCCTTTATAAAGAATTATGTTAAAAGATTTAAAAAAAAATATGCACGAAATCGCACGAAATATCCAAAATTTTTAAATATAATATCGTTAAAGTTATATAGAAGCACCCACATTGCAAAATTATAACAAAATAAAATAAAAAATAAACGACGTGAATAAGAAAAAATAAGACGTGGAATGGCTATTTACTTTTTGTGACTTTTTTAGTTTTCTAAAAATCACTAAGGGAATAACAGGTGCAAAATTTAATTAAAATCGTTTGAGCCGTTTTTAAGGAAATTAAAAAAAAAAAAAAAAATCTTTGCATGACAGCTACCCGTTCTAGATAACTCGTTAATTATATACATATGTAACTGAAGTTTATACAGTACCCACTTTTTCGAACTTCTCGAGCATCATATTGTGTTATTTTTGACAATAACTATATTTTTTTTTACACGAAACCAATACTTGCCATTTCGTGCGAGTTGTGAGAATGTTATGAGAATTCCTAGAAATTACTCGATATTAAATTAAATTATAATTTGTTTAAATTTGGATTGTGATGCACGACATATTTTTTTTGTTTGATGTGTAAACATCTAAGTCGGCGTTAGGGTAAACTTAAAACGCTGAAATTTTTGTGACACATTACGTTGTGATCTTACACGTTACGACACGTTGATGTAAATTCGATACGTTCAATATTGGGTGCGTTTGTTCGTACTTCAAACTAAATCGAAAGATCGAGTTGAGTTTGGGTTGAAATTTGGTTGACAGTTCGAACGCGTCGCGTTCCGTGATGTAAAACCAGCAATTGAATATTTAATTTGATGTTTACACATATTAACCGTGAGTCCCGGCACTGACACTTGATATTATATTTTGATATTATCTTATGTTTGCTTATGCGTATTATATTTAGGGCTTTAATTTTTTTTTTAATTTTTTTTTATACGCATATAAAAATTGTTCATTAAGAGATACCGTTTATAATATGGATTTTATAAATTTTGTTCCAATAATATGATAGATCGTACTGATATTAGCTCACAAAAAAAATTTAATAAAAATCATAAAAGTCGTTTTCGAGAAAAATAAGATTTTTCTAAACGCTTTTTAAACACTTCTATAAAAGGTACCGTTTTTTGTTGAAAATCTGATAGAAAGTGTTAAAAATCTAAAGGGTGCCAAGTTTAATAAAAGACAACCGAGTCGTTTTCGAATTATTAAGTTTAAAAAAATTATGTACTTATAATTATTTTACAACTTTTTAAAACATTCTCCATACAAAAAATAATCAAAATCAGTTAGATAATTGTTTTTTTTTTTTAGAAAATCGAATATAAAAAAAAAACTATTCTAAAGGAGATGCCATTTATAACCATTTTTCGAAAGGTAATCTGTATGTAAAAAAATACTTAATTGAAAAAAATTGTATGCACACGAGAGAAAAATAAGATTTTCATTGCAAAAAAAAAATTGTGCCGGAGGTACCTTAATGTTTTGTACTAAAAAATTTTTAAAAATCCTCGGGGGAGTTCTCAAAAACGCTAGATACCGAATTTAAAGAAAATAGGTCGTCTGCAGCCGATCAGAATTGCGAGACACGCTTTTTCGACTTTGCTATTATCGTAATGTCAACCTATAACTTGTCATATAATTAGAATATACATATGTACATAAAACTACATATCTATATAATGTTCCTAATTTAAAACCGTAGGAAGGAAGGTAATCATTATACTTATTCCTTAGACTGCTTTTAGACGACTGATTTCTATCTGCAATTCTCTTTTGAGTTTCTTTCCGATTGCAGCATCCATTTAAACGCTGCAAATTTTAATACCTGCAATTTTTGTTAAATGAGAAGGAAATAATATCTCGTCACTCTTTACTCCGCTTATGTTTCACACAATAAGAAAAAGCACAAAGAAGAAATAGCGATAACTCTGCAATTATTTCAACCTCTGCAACTTTGTCTACCCCGGACACCGCATACGTCCCCCACCTACATGCTTAAAAATTGCAAGGATAATTGCAGCAAATTTGCAGCGTTTAAAAGCAGTCTTAGTTGTGATCTTTTCAAATTAATAATAATATAATTCTAAGTGAGCTTCCGGTCTTTCTTTACTTTTTAATATTTAAAAAAAGAAGAAGTGCGTAACCAAGTGCGAAACGTCGGCGTCTGTCGATTAATTTAATTTAATTTTATTTAATATATTAAAAAAACAAAGAAAGATCTGAATCCTATTTATAGGATTGAATTATTTTTAAATAATCATAAATAAATGGCGAATTCATTAAAAACCAAACAAACAAATATGATTTTATTCTTATTTTTATAACTGTTTTATAATTTTCTGCAGGAAACTCATTGAAACAAATTTGATCGAAGGTTGATGAACTTTTGGCAAAGAGTATACGGGATAAAGTTTAAACAACACATACTGTATTAATGGTGTAATTCAAAAGACCATTTTATTTTAATTGCATTACTTTTATTTTAACATTTGGATAATCATGTCGTATTTATAAACCTTGTCTAACTTTAGACAACTGTCGAACTTTGAAAAATGTGTTCAATAACCTTGTTTATTGTTGTCTTATTATAACTTAGACACAAGATTGGATTGTCTTAACCGTGAATAATGTGATATTTATTTTTATTAAATAAAGCATATTTCCACCAATTTAAAAATAATTAGACAGTGTCTGAGTAGACAAAAATCTAATAAATACGACTGATGGTTTTTAAGATTCCGATTAAACAAAATTTAACTAAAATAAGATATATTGCTAAATGTCAATCACACTATTTATTGCATCAAGTTCTTGAATTCTGGAATGAATCTGCGTAATAATTTTAATTTTCGTTGCGTTTTCAACAATGCATTAAAAATGTTCGTTTATTATTCTTTAAAAAATGATGCAATAGGTTTCCATTAAAAAGTATTTGTATACATCTTTGACGCTATGTGCAGTACCACTTAATTGCAGGCAATATTGTCAAAAAAACGTTTACTTACATATTCACATATGTAATTTTGTTTGAACACTTAAAAAAAAGCCACCGTAATAGAATTCCTTTTAAAATTAGCCGCTTTGCTCTTAATAAAAGCCTCTTATCTATCATGGTTCATGTGTTTTAGTTAAACTAAGACTTCTTATCAATTTTTAAGGGCAAGAGGTAATTTTTGTAAGTTTATATTTACGTCGCGGTCTGTGACGCCATAGAGTCTATGCGTAATCACAATGAATTGTTAATGTGACAACTTGTGTGTTTTCTCACACGAGAGCATTAATTTGAGTTTTTTTTTTTTTAATTATTTAATTCAAAAACAAGAATTTGAACTATGACTGTAAAGTTATCTTCTTCAAGTTCGAAGAAAAATCAGAACAAAATCGTAATACATAGCTCTTGGTTTTTTTTTTTATTTTATCAGGGCATGTTTTGTAAGATTTTTTTATTTGTAAACAGTTTCGGTTTTTATAATGCATCCAAAACTTAAAATTTTTTTTTGTTTTTAATTTTTTCAATTCGTCATAGCCTCAAAAGTTGTTGTGTAGTATTTTAGTTCTTATATGATGCTGCATATAATATTGGAAGGGTTTGTGAGCAAAATAAAATAAAACTTATTGATTCGGCATCTATTTTTATTGCATTAGTTAATGCAGTGTTAAAATAGCATTTCATTGACGTTATACGTAAAAAAAATAATTTTAAAATAAATCGTCCTGCATTGAAACTTGGCAAAAACCTACCTACTAACAAACACACAATGGAGAATCAAGCGTCTATGCAATTATTGAGTTTGGAAAGATTTTTTTTTAGTTGGAGAAGGAAAAGTTTAAGTTTCATCACAGATTATCAGTTCTTAAGATGACCTTGGATGTCATTCCCGGTTCGCAGTATACGCATAATAGTACAAGTACGAGTATATGAATTTTATCACCATAATATTATTTTGGGATTTCACATGAATACGAAATCAAATTACAAAACCAACAATGTAAACAAATGAGTGCGAAAGTTTTATATCCTATTGATAATTTCTGAGTTTCATAAAGCTTAAAATACACCGAATAAGACAAAACGTGTTGTTTATGTCTCATTAAACAAGAGTTCTTATTCTACATTACTTTTAAGAGCCAATACATACCAAATCTGTCGAAAAAATGGCTTTGAATTTACAGAAACAGTAAAAAACTCTAAATACTAACGATGCCAAATTGTGGAATTTATCATTTTTTGTAGGAATTTTATGTCTTAAATAAGCTTAAAAGGAAAAGGGATTTTTAAACCTCATAGAAATAAAATGTTGGAGCGGTTTTAATAAAAAAATATTTTTTTATAAATAATACTTTGAAAACATTTTTAAGAAAAAAAAAATTGGTACGCGATTTTTAGTGTTTATTAATGCGGAGTTTAAAAATTAATTTAAAAAAAAAAAAGAATTTGAATTTTTTTTTAAATCCAAAATAATAATGGCACTTATTAAGTAAAACAAAACGTTAAAACTAATTATAAATGACAAAAATCATATAAAAAACACAATTAACAGAGAGCGATATTAAAACAAACTAGCTTAAACAAACCAGTGCTGTCCACTTGATTCTATGCAATACTTTTAAAACTTTTTGAAAAATTCTCTAAAAAAAAAAAAATTGATCAAATTCAGTTGAACAATTTTTGAGAAAATCCAAAATCAAAAAAATGATTCTATGGGAGGTACCATTTATAATCATTTTCGGAATTTTTTTTAAGTTTTTGTAAAAAAATTATTGAATTTTTTTTAAGTTTAGGGCACGTTTTTGAGAAAAATAAGATTTTCCTTTTTTGCTAAGAAAAAATTGTACGGCAAGTACCGTTATTTTTGGTCTTAAAAAAAAAAAAAAATTAAAAAAAACTGTGGGGGGTTTCCCAAAAAAACGCTAGGTACCAAGTTTAAAGGAAATCGATCCACCCGTTTAGGTTGCAGCCGAAAGGACAGACAGACAGACTTACAGACAGAATTGCGAGACCCACTTTTTTGGACTTCGCTATCACCGTAATGTCAACATTGATCAAAATCTCGAGTTCGATTTTTTTACGAATCCATAACTTGCCATATAGTACCTACCTAGTGGAGACTTTCCTCCAAATAATCTGATACAATTTCATTCGAATTAAACGAAGCGTACTTTCTGCAGAACGAAAAGCGAAACAAATTTTTCGATTATGATTTTGTTGTGTATTTTTTGTAGGAATGCGAGATTTTTCGTTTTGCCTCAGCAATTTTCTTTTGTAATTTTGGTAAATCTAAATAACCGATAGTTTTTATTAGTTTAACAAATTTCAATATAACTTTATAGTTAATTTCGTTATTACCGTCAGAATTATTCTGTAGACGAAAACCTACGTGGAAAAAATTCATGCATTTCATTGTAACCTTAATTTGAGAAGAACTTAAGGTTTTAGTACTTTGCCAGTATGTAGTTGTATGACTTTCTCAAAGAATTTCCCTTGTACTACTTTCACTTTGCTGCTACATACATGCATATATATTGCATATACATACATAAATAAAGTCAGTTTTATTGCTTACCTTGCACCAAATACACAGCCTAGAGCTTTTATTTTTCATTTTCTTTCGATTTAAACACAACGGTCATTGACTATCACAACGACTACCTGTTGGCCTAGTTTAATTATCCCAGCTCATTGCTCGTCAATGACGTCCAACAGCCTTCAAATAAAAATTCCAAAACGAAAAAAAAAAAATCAATAAGAAGAAATGCAGCGAAGCAAAGCGGCATCGTAACTTACTCATCAACTCGCCCACGAATGCGCTATATGACACATTATTACATATATGTACGACAAATTATTATGCAACGAAAAATAACAACAAAATAATATAAAGAAAAACAATTACAGTCGAGACCCGGCTCCTATTGTTGAAAACTTCAAATCCCTACAAGATAAAATCGGCCGGTGGATGGCGGTCGATTGTGGTGGCGAACAGTGGATCTTTTGATAGCTTAGAGTTGATACAAAATAAAATAAAATTTCTATTAAATTCTTCATTTTGCTAAAGAATTTAACCAAAGCTATAAACTGTCAAAGTGACAATTGCACTTAAAATATCTCTTAACTTGGTGACTCAATCAGTTCAAGAAAAAAGGCTTACCGCCATATTATTCACTCGATACAGATTAAAACTTAAATACGGATTAAATTCGTATAATTTACATCTGGAATTAGGTTTTAATCTGGATGAATCAAGTGAATAACATGGCCGTTAAAGTGTGCAATTAACTATTGTTGAATCAACTTTCAATAATTGTAATACTTTTTTGTATAGAATGTTTCAAATATGGCTAGATGGGTCTATTTATGGTTGGATATCATTGGCGTAGGAACATAATAATGAATTCTTAGCTAGGTAAAGATTAATTTTTATTGAAAGTAGAAACTTTATTTTTTTTTTAATTTTATAACAGATGTCAGTTGAAGTCCAATGTCTTTGTTCAAAAATGTCTCGATCTCATTTCAGAAGCTTTCAGAAGCTGCACGAAACTGTGCAGTGGATAGGAAGGTGGCCATAAGCTACACAACAACCACTTTAGCTGGCGGTGTAGTATAACCTTGAGCTTTATTCTATTTTCATGCGACTCGGCTATTGACTAGCCGCCTGGAGGCATATATTCACATATGTAGGTAGGTACATGATGTCTGTGCATTATTTATATAGTAGATAGATAAGCTTTCTAGGATTTTCTCAAAAAGTCGTTAGGTACATATGAATGGGACACCATTAGCATTGAAATCTCATTGAGAAGGAAGGTGCACTTAAGTCTATAGATGAACTCTGTCGTCTACGACGCACGTAAATGCAACATCAAGAAAGTAATTAATTGAAGTGAGCGGAAAACTTGAATGAACGTTTGTGCATCAAAACAATTTTTTTTTGTAAGGTGGATTATTTAGTTGTTTTTAAGAAGTTGATTGTGGATTAACAAAATGACCTTCAGCTTGAGTATAAAGATGAAATTCAATCGTTTAGAAAAAGCAATTGATGGAGATAACTTAAAAATTAAATCGGTGACTATATACGTCATAATATTTTAAGTGCTGAGAGCAATTAGGAAGTTTAAGAGATTTTCTTTAACGGTTTTTACGGTTTTTAAAAAAAATTGATTTATTTATTTAGGTTGCAGCTGAAGAGGTTGAGAAGAAAAGACAGACAGGCGGACAGAATTTTTTCTTCCCTATCACCGTAATGTCGTGTTTTGCATAAGATGCGAAAAAAGCTAAGTTGTCTAGATTGGATTGAGACAAAAAAAACTCATACAGGAGGGGGTTCTATATCCTCTCATCTAGAAAGGAAGGTCAATTTTCTAAAAAATGCCATTGAATTAGAAAAAAAATACTTAAAAGCAACACCAACAATTACATGTTATATCTTTCTTGAGGCCAGAAATCCATCTATTAATTCTATATTGAAATTAAATAATTTTAGTAAATATTTTTGGAAAAATTAATTTTTAAACTCATAATTTTGAAAAAATGTTGTTCAAATTAATCTTTATAAAATTGTTACTTTATTAAAAATTATTTTTTTGATTCCAAAAAGCTTTTAACGTTCATATTAAATGAGATTTTATTATTTTTAATTTTCTCAAAAACTGTATGACATTTAAGCATCTGGTTTTTAGTGTTTGACTAAAACTTGTTGTACCAGCAAAACACCCTGTTAATGGCCAGTTAACAAATAACAAAAACAGATCTGTTTTCTTTATTATTATTTTTAACAAACTAAAACTAGTTGAAAAAAAAAATAACTCAAAGGAAACTATTTTTTTTTTTTAAAGATTATAGAATTCTTTTATAATTAAACTCAGAATTGATCTTGTCTATATTTATATATTATATATTATATATGAGTGATTCACTTTTGAAGGTTTTTCTTTTGGTGCCATAGATGACTAATTCTTACAAAATTGTGGAAGGAAAAATTCCCAGGAATTCTAAATAAAACACAAATTATTTTAAAGAACGTTTATATTCGCAAATGACTGTTATCATTTTACTGTTTTTTTTCCAACGAAATTACTAATGAAAGCTTTTTTCACAGTATAGAATACAGGTTTTCTTAGATATTGAGCTTTTCAATGATATGCCTTATCGTTGAATGTTGTTTTCTTACAACAAAAGATATTATTGTAAATTTATTTTTAATTCTAATTGTAGAATTTACGGGTACCCAACCTGGTCGTATTTATCCTACCTAATTGCTTTTACTGTGCCAGAATAAGAGGGATTAGATTAGATGCATTTATAATGTGTATCTAATTTAATAAAGTGAATTACATAATTCTAAAAACAATATTTTTGTTTATAAGGTTTTGAAACTCTGGATTTCAAACTCTGGTTTCAAATGTTTTGTAAAAAAAAATATTATTAAAATGTTAAATGACTCTATAACATTACATTTTTTTACACTTCAGGTAAAAATGTATAAAATGAGAGTTATGATGGATTTACAAGAAAAAAATAGAGCGGGACAGGTGTATGCCAAAAATGGAATTTAAGAAAGAGTAAATTTTTTCATTTTGCCATATCTTATTATTTGCATTTATGATTTCTTTTTCTGATTTGTGGTCTTCTTAAAACTAAACAAATTTAAATTTATTATCTTACATCCCCTAAATTTTTTGTAGAACTCGTATGAATTATGCAATTATGGTCGGGTTTTGTTATTATTTATAAAAAATGTATCTAATTAATATAATTAAAAAATAAATGTAATTAAAAAGTTAATGTAATTAAAAAAGCCAGATTAAGGAAAAAGATAAAGAAAAATAAATATTGCTAAGCAAATTTACTATATGTAATTCATATGGTGATAAGTTGTATTTATTTAGGTATAATGTAATTATGACAAACAATAAAATACTCGACGCTACAAAAAAAAAGTAGTAGCTGAAGGTCAATCTATTGTTTATGTGATAACTGCAATGAGTTATTACTGGGGTTGGAATTCCCCTTAGAAAAAATCTCTGGTTATTTTTTTGTAATTCTTTTTTATAGTCCCCTTATAGAATGCAACAATCTTTTACTTGCGAACCGAAGAAAAACTCTATCAAAGTCATTCAATATAAATACATAACATATATCTTCTCTCTATAACAAGATAATTGAATTAAAAGTTTCGCACTGACATTTTGTATCTCTGACGCAAACACACAATTTCAAATAGAGTTAGATCAATTAATCAACGCTGACATTGTGACTCACAAGATCAAATAGATTGCTTTGTGATACATTTTTGTTACAGTGTTACCGAGTTGTAACTTTTTGCAGATCTTGTAAGACACATTTAAAAAACACATTTTATGTTTAAAAAAATTCGCAAGTGGTTCAAAAAGCAAATAAGGTTAAATATTGCAATGGGTATATGCAATCATCAAAATGAGTGTTAAATAAGAAATTTTATCAGCCATAGGTTATTTTAAATGAATTCCCAGTTTTTTTTTCAAGGTCAACCATAACAAACTGTTGTATCTCATTTCTGGCATATTCAAAAAAATTGTGTGCAATTTAAAAGTTTAGTAATTGTTCAAAAAAGATCAGCAAGTTTCAATAATTGGATAGGCATAGAGGATTTGAAAAAAAAAATAAAGGTTATCTATCCATTAGAGGATGTTAGGATTTCATTTTTGGGATATTAAAAAAATTAAAGTGTCGTCACTAATACAGTTATGTGGTCAAAATAGGTTTTGTGAGTTCTAGCTATTGGTTAGCCATTGGCAAATTTAAAAAAAATTATTTTTGTTCACGGTTGTGAGATACGGGATATTAAAAAAAAGGTAAGCCATCTAAAATTTCACTACCTTGATCACAAAAATAAAATTCCGTTGATTTCAGTAATTGATCAGTTGTGATCAGGATGTTAACACCTGATTTTTGTGATATTCAAAAAACTAATATTTGGTCACTTAAGGTCAGACTTTTAAAATAATAAGTCCTCGACAGATGATTTTTATTGAATTGAAAAAAAAAATCAAGATCTCTCATTAGAAGATGTAAGCTCCTCATTTGTGAAATATATTTAAAAAATAATGAGCCCATCTGAAAGGTTAGTTATTGGTTACAAAATATCAGTTACTTTTATATGAAGTTTGAAGGTTTTTTTTCAAGTTTAAAGAGGACACTAATTTATGGGATATTCGGGAAAAAGGATGTCATCAAGTTTAGTATTAGTCGCAAAAATTCAGTTGGTTTCAATAATTGATCAGCCGTAGACGATTTTTAAAAGTTTTGTATAATGTCATGTTCGGCACAGAATTGGCCAAAAGTTTAGCATAAACTTACCAACACCACCAACCAACGATTCCAACAGCAGCAAAAAACGTCAGCAACAAAATTCACAAATGATTCCAAAAATCCAGTATTTAGTTTTAGATTTTTTATTTGTATTTTCATTAGTTTTAAGTTTTAGTTATAACAAGGGAGAATGAAATTAGAATGAATTAGAATTTTCACTTTTCAGTCAAATGTCAATTGATAATTTAAAGGCCGGCACAAAAGAGGACACCAAAAAAACAGTATTATGGAATACAGGGATGGCCTCTTTTGTGCCAGAAACACAATGGGTTTGAAGCGTTCGCGCATACTGAACTATCCGCGCAGTGGGTTGACTTCGCGTTGCGCTGAGTCCCGCACTGAGTGGTGGAAGCCACAATACGCGCGAACAGTCACCTGATATAGAGGATGACAGCACTAGATTTTTGGGATATTCAAAAAAATATGTTTTCTAACTGAAAGGTCAGAGATTGGTCACAAAAGTGCAGTAACTTTCAGATTTCTTATGAATTTTTAAAGTTTTTTTTAAATCATAAAGGACGCTAGGACATAATTTGTCGGATATTCGAGAAAAATAGTACCCTATCTAAAAGGTCACTGACTGGTTACAGAAGGTCAATTGGCTTAAGTAATTGGTAAGCCATAGTCGATTTTAAATGGAGTTTTTTGTTCTACTTCACTTATTTAAGGATTTTCGCACCATACGAATTTGTGGGATATTCAAACAAATTAATTAAAGTATTCATTTTAAACATTTAATAATTTAATATTTATCTTTCTTTTATTTTTAATCCCAAAGAAATTATTTTTAAAAATAATTTTGAAAATGCATTTTTGAGACGCAATAAATCTCGTTAATTTTGAAGGCCAAAAACTACAGTATCAAGTCAGTATCGTTGCATTTCACAAACTATCTCTGGCAACGGAAAAATTATAGAAGCATTTTTTTTGTATTTGTAGAAATAAAATATAAATTTTGTAAGAACTATTTTTGCGATTTTAAACAGATGTTTTGCTGACAAATTTAAAGTCCAATTGCAAAATGCAGATAAGACAAAAAAATCTTATTTTTACTTTGACTTTTTTTGTTGGTCATAATGAATGTGAAAATAATAAAACATTTTAGTTAATTTTTCGATTGGGGTTTCTGCCTTCAGGGGAAATTTATTACACGATACGTAAATCTATTTTTAAAGTTTTCATGCAATTTTTATTATTCAATTTGTGTTTTTTTTTTTTTATTTTAGGTTATAAATTTCTTTTGAAGGAGGCAGCAACCCCTGTTGAAACATCGTGCGCCGGTCGCTCGGGAAAAACAAGTGTTAACTTAATTGTTTCAATGCTAAATCCATTGCAACCATAAAAAGCCGAAGGAAAAATAAGAATTTTATCTTATCGACTTTTTCTATTATTTGTACGATAATACAAATATTTATTAAAAGCAAAAGGGTAGCACTGGCCCGACATTCGAATTCCAAGAGTGTTAAAAAAGAAAAAAAATACAATGAACAAAAGACGCGCTGAGACACACAAAACATCTATGTATTACAAATTTATCTGACGCGACGCCACAAAGTTGCGTAGTAGCATCCGTTTTAATAAATAAGGTGCAGCTAAAGATTCATTCAATGAGTTAAAAAACAAAGCATACCTACCTTAAAAAAAAAGAAAACGTTTTAAGATTATTTCCTCGTTATTTTTTTTCTCTCATGATGTGTAACCGTAAGTGAAGCAGTAATAATAATTTTTTTTATTCAAAGCTTTACTTTGGGTGTATCTCTATTTGTGATTGTATGAGATTGCGCCAAGCTCTTGCTATTTTTATTTCTATTTGATCTCGGGGACAGGTATATAGGTAATTTATTTTATGTATAAAGTTGATTACCTGTCTTAATTTTTCTTTCATTCAATGTGAATTCAAAGGTATGGGAATGAGATCATAAGTATATAAAATCAAGCTGCGAATTTTATATAAATCCATATGTTTATGCACATTCAATAAGATGAGGATTTTAACTATAGATTAAGGGAAGTTTTTTTTACTTAACTGGTTTTAGTTAACGATCTTGTTTATTTGATTTGAGAATGTTCTTTAAACTGCTTTTATTTATAAAAATAAAAAACAATCAAATAAACTTAATTTTATAGGACTGAACAAAAAAAACCACCGGTTTAAAGAAATTCGCAAATAAGAAGCTTTATTCGGCTTATAGGTACATGCAGCAAAATACGAATTTTGATAAATAGATATATTATTTTTTTTTATAAAGATAAAGGTTTTACAATATTAGAAAATACGCAGCTTGCTCAGAGATTACATGTTTAAGTTAAGTTGTTATGATTTTATATATGGAACTTATTTTAATATAATACTTGTAAATATTCCGTAATTATGTGGGCTTGCTAACATGATTAATACACTAATAATAAAAATGTTTATTGTATAATATAATTAACAACCAGTTAAGATATAAAATCTACAAGAGACGTCTTACGATTTCTGGTAAGCTTTGAACCATGAATCATGTTCTTAAAAAAAATGATAAAAAATTAGATAAACAATTCTGGGAATCCTGCTAAAATTAATTATTTTGTAGCCAAAACTCAAGTGTCTCCATTGTAATAAAAACACCTGCAAATGGTGATAGAAGTAGCATATTTAAAATTAAAGTAAACAATAAAAAACACTTCAATTGAACAAAAAAAAAAAAAAACAATAAATCTAGTATCTATGAAAATATATAAAATACATATATTACTTTTAAAACTTTTCGATAACATTTTGGGAATTATTTCATCAAGATAGTTTTAAATGATAAAAATGCAACAATGTAAGTAATATAGAGCACAAATGTTTAAAAGAAAAATTGACGGGTTATTATTTGTTTAGTGCTTAATGCTTCAGTAATTTGTTCGTCGTAGATATGTGGGCAGTATAAAATGACAAAATTTCATATATTTGGAATTTTTGTGAGAGGGAATATTTATTATTCTGAAAGTATATATGTAATTACTGATTTTTAATATAATTATGATTATAATTTGATTAATATACAATTAACACTGATGTAATAAGGGATTAGAAAATTGTCCAAAAGAGTAGAGTCTTGAACTAAAAAGTATAACAGTCATTCACAACAAGACCTCCAAAATATTTTACAACTGATAAAAACTTAGACTATGCATTATAACATAATGTTTTTTATACTTTTTGTTTTAGAAATGACGAGCGAAAAGTTTGGGATCGTCATAAATGCCTTACCAAAAAAATAAAGAATCCATTAAATTCGAAATTTTGAAAAAAAATTGTTTATTTCGTTCTCAGTTTTGAAATTTTTGAGTGTTTCGATAGAACATGAAATAATAAAAATTAATTAAATAATTTTAACTAAAAACATTTAAAAAATATATATTACGTAAAATTACATTTAAACTGAAATTGCTATTGTGAATTAAAATAACAAAATATAAATATTCATTATATACAGTTTTTAAGAACAAAGGATGAAAATAAAATAATTTTCTCGGTTTATTCTAACTGACAATTAAGACAACACGGACGCATTTTCTTTATATAGAAAGTACCTAAATTTTAATAAAAATTTCAATTAAGTTGTCCATTATTTTTTTTATTAAATCAATTTAGTAAATTTAAAATAGATAAATTAAAATAGATATAGGTAGTTTGCACAAATTCTTCAAAGAGTGTCACTCAGAAGCGATTATGTGAAGGGTGTCCCATATACCACGTTTAAGTAAGCTGTTTTAATTTGGCCTCCAAAAAGTTTCCAATTTGATTTTTTTTTTTTTTGAACACCCACAATTACCGAAAAAATATTGTTGACAAATAATGGGTCTAAATAACATTGCTTCTAAAAAATCGATTTATTCAAATTTTTTAAACTCTTTCGATTATTAAATTTTGTCAACCATTTTTTTCTTTCTTATTTTTCAAAAAAAAATATAATTTAGAAGTTAAAAATTGTATTAAAATAAAATAAATCGTCAAAAAGAATTTTTTTTTTAATTTTGAAATATTAACATTTTGCGAAATATACAATTATCTAAAAAGAAGAGTTAGAACAATTCTATGGTCATTTTATTTAATTGAGTTTTGATACAATTGTCATCTTTTAAAATCTGAAAAAAGAGACAAACTCTTTTTAAAAACAAAAAAAAATAAAAGGGATGGTAGCAAAATTTTAAGTGTGGTCAATAATTTATAAACGATTTAGTACGATGTTAAAGCATTTTTAAGTATTATAAAATGGCTTTAACATCGTACTAAATCGTTTAAAAATTTGCGCCAATGTTGTCAACTCAAATAAAAAGTTTGAAGTATTCAACTTCACTTGATTGAAACAAGGTGTTATTTTAAATGTTTATCAGTTTATAATCGAACACACATTTTGAAGTTTCATGATTTAATTTCATTTTTTGTCATTTTATAAAAAAAAAAGAAGACAATTAGTTAAACTGGAAAAATGATCGAAAGTGGTAAGGGTCTCGCACGCACGACATTTGTTTCATTATGACAGGTCTTCCCTTAGGCTTTGCGTACAATAGTGCTAGAAGTAAAGCGAGGTGAGACGCGTTAGCATGCGTAAAAAGATTTGTCATTTCATGTGGGTCTTTGGTAAAAACACACATTTGACTATTTTAAAACTCTTACTGACTTAAAAGAATGTTGTAGCTGTCTAATTAAAGCAAGAAATTAATTATATTGACAATATTGAGCAAACTTCAACTTTCTGCTAAAGCTATACAGCTGCCACCAGTGTGTTCAGCCACTCAACAAAACCAATCTACATTATTTGGTTAACCTTATCATGAAAAGTTCACCACTATGGGTGGTCACATTTGTTCTTGTTTTCTTTGATAGAAAGGTTCTTAAATTGGTCTTTGATGGTTCTATCTATTTGTGAATGTTAAGTCTTGACAAGAAACTCTCTTCGACTGTGAAGCCAATGTCATGCTTCATGCTATACAAATAAATAGATAACAATGCATATATATAGCAACCCATATAACTTAACGAACCTTTAAAAATTTTTACGTTACTAATCAATAAACAATTTTTGTGTGGTTTGAATTTTATTATGCGTGCTCTTGCTTAAAAAGAATAAAATTATGTAAAAATTGTATATAGCACTGAAGCTCTGACATAAAAGTTCGAAAAGGTAGGTAGCTATATCCGAAAAAAAAGAAAGTTAAATACCAAAAAGTGAATCATTGACTCAAGATCGTATCATGAGTATATGACTAACTATAAGTTTGGAGCCATAGGTAAGTTTTGATGACACTTCCAACAATTTTTCTTGTATTTTATGAGACAGAATAATCAAAGAAACATTCTTTTAAAGGATGAAATTCAACATTAAATACAAAATTTGCAGTAATCAAATAACAGGAAACAGGAACGATTAAACAAAAAGGTTCTTCAATTTATGCTAATTTGCACATACCTACATAATGTATGAATCATCCTTTTACCTGGCAAACAATGAAGTGGTTGTTAGATGGCCTCTCTGTAGATGAATCACGCCATCCTTGGGATGTCTTTGATCCATCATGAACATATTTGCAGCCGGACAAATCCAAAAAAAGGTTCATTATTAATTTTAAGGTGTCGAAAAACCCGATCTACAAATTACGCTTCAGAGGTTTTGAAAAGCTTTTGTGCCAAAGAAATGTCAGGTTGAAAAAAACACCTTTGAGATTTATAAAGCTTTTATTTGGGAAGTACATAATTTCATAATTTCTATACCTACTATTTAAGCGACCTACAGAGAAATATAATACATACATACATATAAATAAATTAAAATAAAAACAGACCCAGTACCAACAGTCAAACCAAGTTATGACTTGTAAAAGATTGACTTTGTATTTTATTATTCCTTAAAGTCTAAGGCATTTGTCCAATTTTATTGTTTAAGTAGATTTATTTCAATATTTTTGTTCGAAGAGAAAAAGTGTGTAATAGGCGAAAAATATCCACCTTGCAATTCTGAACATTCCTTGCCTTGAGTCTAACTCTCTGTATTTATGGCATTTAGAAAAATAAAGAGTGGCAAAGTTTACAAAAATTTCTCAGGTGAAAACTTTAGGATAGCTTTGCCGCTCTCTATCTTTTAAGGGACTGAGTACAGAGTTTGACTTAAAACAATATTTTTAAAAAGAGCTGAAGTGGACGAATCACGAATATAGATTCTGAAGTAAAGTAATAGGTACTCTAATTCTTAATCAAAAAGATTTAATCTCTTACAAATTAATTGATAATTTTGTCTTCATCTTCCATGGAGTTCGTTGATTAAAGTTAATCTAATTAAGTTGAAAATGTCGGAGTTCGTTCTTATTAGCAGAAGTAAGGCTAAGAAAGTGGTTTATATGTAAGATTTAACTTTATTAATTATCTTTAAGGAAAAAACAAACAATTTATGACTGAGCTCTCTTAAATTGAGGAATAATAACGCCCACTGACACACCCACCTTTCATTTATCTGATCTTTCCCTTTATTCAACTTTTCAAGGAAGCTAAAATTTGTTAATTAAGCTATATTAAACTTTGAGTATGACTTGTAGTGTTTTTTCGCCACAACCAAGTCTATTTTTCTCATATCAGAAATATTTAAAAATTTAATATTGTAATAAAGCTCTGTTGAACCTCTAAAGTATGACATGTTTATTTTGTTTTTAAATCCACCTACTTCTACGCCCACTTTTCTTTTATCTGATATTTTTTTTTGAATCTGTAAAGAAAGCTGAATTTTAGTTGAACCTGAGGCATATATCTTTTAATTATTTTGTTGAAATCCACCTACTTCTACACGCGGTTTCTTAAATAATTGAGTCATTTCTTTATTTAGTATTTGCTGTACCTAATCATTCCTATAATTTTGGTGAACATACTTTTTACTAGAGATGCCGCGAATAGTGATTCGGCGGAATACCGAATATTCGGCCACACTCGTCGGCCGAATACCGAATAATCGGCAGCCGATGTGTATTTAAGTGAGAGACTATTTTCAGAAGCTGGAATTGTTACGAAGATAGACGTAATCGTTTGCTACCAACGAATGTCGAAAAAGTAGTTTTTATTCACCACAACTTACCATTAGTAGATTTTAAATACTAAAATACAAATTTTTGAATAAAAGAAAACATTTATTGTAAGATAATAAGCCTTTTTTATTCTCCATTTGTTATTCGGTATTCGGCCGAATGTTGTGAACTATTCGGCCGAATACCGAGTATCAAAAATATAGCCGAATGCCGAATAGTGGCCGAATATTCGCGGCATCTCTACTTTTTACCGAGAAGTTTAAAATAAAAAAAATTATAAATGAAAATAGAAAGTTTTTTTAAGAAAAATATCATTAAATCAATCAATAACAGTTAAAAATATTTTAAATAATTTCTTCTACAAACTTTTATTTTATTTTAAATTTTTTGATAAAACGTAATGTAAACTAAATTGTAGAAAATTATATTTTCTACAAAAATGTAGTTTAACTGTGACTGTGAGACTTATAGTTCTCAAGATATGGCGAAAACCCTTTTACACTCTCCTTTAAAGATGGCGGCTAAATGGAGACCTTTTTTCCCGAAATTACTCAAAATGGGTGGGAGAGAGTGGATTAAAGAGAATGTACCTGTTCTTATGAGTTGTCTTGTCATAACAGCGAAACATAATTTTGATGCAGTTAGTTAAAGAATCGGAGTCGGAGTGTTGTTTAATTACTGTGCGCAACTATACTTTGAATAAATTAAATTTCATTGACACCAAAGCTCAAATAATTTCGATCTCCATTTTTGCAAAACTACTTTTTCGAGTAAAAAAAATTAATGTTAATGTTGACATTCAAAAGCTTTTCATATATGTAAGTTCTTGAAAGCTTTAAAAATAAGTATATAAATTAATTTATACATGAAAATCAACTACCTTAATTTATTTCGTTATTTATTCATACCTTTGTATATAAACAAACGTTAATCATCCAAATCAAACAAAACTACTTAGTAACTACTTTTACTAAAAAAAAGTTTAAATAAAATATATGATATTGTTCAAAGTCTAAAGTATCTGGTTGCATTGCAAGTTGTCGCAGCTAAAAAAAAATATTTTTTGTATTCAAATGAAAACAACTACAACATCTTGTCATTAGGTACTTCTATACCAGCGTTTATTTTATTTTTTTTTTTTAACTCAAGGTCATTTCTCTTTCATAGTCCACTGCACTTATTGTATTACATTTTTTATTTCCAAAAAAGGAACTCACGTAAGCACCTTAATTTATAATTTAAGTCACGCACATGATTTTCACTCACTTTGTCAAGAAAAAATAAAAACATGTAAATAATTTGTCGCAACATAATCAATATACGTATGCAACACAATGCAATAATTTTTTTTTATATTTATTTTTTTTATTAAGTTATTCGAGAAAGACTGCTTAAGCTACAAAACTTCAATTCTCATAATAAGCAGGTATTTATTTTTTTGTTATGGAAATTAAATTAAATATGTACATACTCGGAAACAAAGTTTCTCCCATAAGATCAACGAAACGAATTTCGCAAATGTTAAAAAAATAATGAGTTTAACAACCTCGTCAAAAAAAAAAAATATGCAATAAACTTTTTCTGAGTTGTTCCTGTAAAAAAATAAACTAAAGCTTCAAACAATTAAAAAATATGAGTTTTCACAATTAGCAGCGACCGAGATTCATTAAAAGCTAAAAACCCATTCATAAGTAGGTCAAAAGATAAAATTTCAATTTGGACACCTCATAAAAAACTAATAAAAAAAAATCAAACATAATGCAAAATTGAAAAGTGAAACTCGATCAAACAAACAAACAAAAAAAAAAAATTGTAGGACTTATGTTGCTCTGTGGTGATGGGAAGATGACGCGGTGTGAGAATGAAATTCAATGCCAAAATGAGATAAATGAATAACAAGGAAGTTAGAGAATATTATAACACGATCTTCTAATATCATCTCATCAGGTTCAAATTATTATTTAACTGTCACTTACCACACATTAGGATCAGCACATCCGTTCCAATGCGACAAAGTATCCTTTTATTCGTCTCCATTGTGTATGGGCTGTGATCACAATTGTTGTTATCTATGCGATGTATCCCGGAATCGATTTCTATGTTATTATTATTGTTGTGATGAGTTGTTGAATTTGAATTTAAATTTTTATTACTAATTGCACCGTTCGTAGCAGTTTGATGAATATTGTTCGCGTTCACACTACGCGTCGGTGTAGATGTGGATAGTTCCTCGCTAAGATCCGGCCGGCGAAGCGGTGTTGTTTCACTGACAGACAGTTCGCTACTCATTTAGAAGAACTTAAAGCTCTAGCTCTCGGTCTTGAAAAAAAATTATTTTTTTAAGTATCTATATCTATACACACAGCTAAACAAGTATTTGGTTTGGATAATAAATGTGTGTTGGTATAAAAATGCTGCTGCTGATACAAGTGGTTGTTGTTGTTTTTGTTGTTATAGGAGAGTGGGAAAGAGATAGAGAAGGAGACTAAAATCCACAATATACACAAACTATACAATCAAAGGGTGACGTCTTCGCCGTTGTCGTGGATGAGAATCGAGTTAAGTTATAAAGGGGCAAGGTATAAAAGACTTTGTTTTATTTTTATTTTGAATACGTCACAAACAAGTCACATAAAAGAGCGCAGCGCAGCGGTGATAAAAAGAAGGTACTAAAATGCTGAACTTGAAAGAGCTCCACTCCACTGCGAGTTGTGCTGTGTTGGCCGGCAAAGTATTGTGTTGACGATGAAGGTGTAGGTGTTGGCCCAGAGGGGGTAGGGGCAAAGGTGAAATAGGAAGGTGCTTTTTAGGTTCGGTTTTTAATAATGATGCACAAAATCATCTAGCCAAGCCAAGCCAAGCCACTGATGCACTGATGTCTTTGGCGGGGTTCTGGGGAGGATATAAGTATAAAATGTAGATTACATCAAACTGGTGTTGTGATGGTTCATTTCAGACCTTTGAAGGGTTTTAAATTGGTGATAGTTTTCCAATTAGGTATCTTCTCACATCGAACAGATACTTTTTTTTTTATTTTTTATTTTTTTATTTAGATTGGATTGTCTGTCTTTGTCTTAATTTCATTTGTTTATGTTTATTTGTTTTTGTTTAAGTTTTCTGTTTGTTTGTGTTTTCCTCTTTCGATCAAATTATAAATAGATTTTGACTTCTGTGAATCTTTATCATTGATCCATGATGTGTGACAACCTTTAAAAGAGAGATAGAGAGAAAAATAAGATTAATTAATTGATTAATAGAATAACAGATAAGGAAGGCAAATATTATGTTTATATGTATAGTTAAAGGCTGCAATGTCATCATTTAATTTTTTTTTTTATTAATGGGAATTTCTTAACCAAAAACCTTGTCATGATTGAATATGCAAACTTTTATATATTTCCCCGATATTAAATGACGTACAAAAATTGTCTGTAAGGGAATATGATTCATTCACCCGGATGATGTTGTAAAAAGGTTATTATCATTTATGGAATCAGACATTTTTTTATACATTTATTTTTGTTTTTTTTTTTTTTTTTTTTTGTAAGCTAAGCATTTTGTAGGTGTGTGAATATTTATTGGTAATGTGTTTGTTTAGCTTATGGCGAGAGTGCACATGAGTAAATGTTTACATTGTTGGAGAAATTATGGTAAATATTACAATATTGTAGGTAATGAGGTCGATGGCTTCGATTGTAACGGGTGATTTTTAAGCTGGTTTGGTTTTGGCAACACTGGTTTTGACAGCTGACGTGTGTTTAGTACCTTGTGTCACTGTCAAACAGCTTCAGTTTGGTTTGCAATTTAACCATGGATCGTCTTACAAATGAACAACGCTTGCAAATTATTGAATTTTACTATCAAAATTCGTGCTCGGTTCGAAATGTTCATCGCGCGCTGCTTCCATTTTATGGTCGGATCATTTTTGGTTGAATGGGTACGTAAATAAGCAAAATTGCCGCATTTGGAGTGAAGATCAGCCAGAAGCATTGCAACAGCTACCAATGCATCCCGAAAAAGCCACTGTTTGGTGCGGTTTATGGGCCGGCGGCATTATTGGGCCATATTTCTTCAAAGATGATGCGAATCGCAGCGTTACTGTCAATGGTGAACGCTACCGAGCGATGATAACAAACTTTTTTTTGCCCGAAATGGAAGTTCTTGACTTGCATGATATGTGGTTTCAACAAGACGGTGCCACATGCCACACAGCACGCGAAACAATGGCGCAATTGCGAGGCGAGTTTGGTGAACAGTTAATTTCACGTTTCGGGCCGGTCAATTGGCCGCCTAGATCGTGTGATTTGACACCATTAGATTATTTTTTGTGGGGGTATGTCAAGGCTAATGTCTATAGGGACAAGCCCGCTTCGATTGACGCACTGGAAGCCAACATCCATGCATTCATTCGTGAGATACCGGCCGATATGTGTGAAAGAGTATGCCAAAATTGGACTCAGCGGATGGGCTACCTGAGACGCAGCCGCGGTCAACATTTGCATGAAATTATCTTTAAACATTAAATTGCAAGGTTTAAACTATCGATTCAAATAAATATTTCATTCATTTTTTCGAATTTTTGTGTTTTTTTTTTTTTTTTAAAGTTCTAAACCTCTTAAAAAATCACCCATTAGTAGACACAAGTTTTAATTGAAGGCAATAGTTAATGTTTGAAATTAGATTAAAAAAATATCATAATTATAGGTTGGTACATTCGTATGTATATTACTGAAAACAATGATCAAGAGACTGGGTCGTCAGACATATTTACCTACTTGTCCTTAGAAACAACACTTTGTTAACACTTGTTAAAATAAAAGAAGTGTGAGAGAACTTGAAAGCAAATAATTCTTTTTTTTTTTTTTTAAATCGAGTGAAAACATGGAAAACATCTGACTTTGCACATTCCAATCGTACAGTGGTTCAAGATATTCCTATGAAGAGGAGGTAATAAATTAAAAAAAAAAAACAAAATGAATCCACTTTAGCAATAAATTGGACGGCGTAATTTTCAGATAAAGTAAATAGAACATACCAACAAATGTACTTTAAGGGGTGTACAAAATTGAAATTTTTAATTTTTCATGATTGGTCACAAATTTTATTGGTAGAAGTATCAAAATTTGGATTTTTCTAGAATAAATAATTAACCTTCGATCACTAACGATTTAAAATAGCCAATCCCATTTTCCTATTTTTACTTGCGATATAAAGGTATACTATACAGATGTTATAAAACCGGTATGGAAAATCTCTTGTTTCTCAAAAATGACGCCTATGATTTTGATTAAAATTTAATATCAGTACGATCTATCATATTATTGAAATAAAATTGTATCTACCGTCTAAAAATGGTATCTCTAATAAAAACCATTTTTTTGGTTTTGGACTATCTCATTATCTCTTGAACCGATTATAATAAAATGTTTAAATGTTTTACACAAGAGCTTCTTTTAAATTTAAATAACATTGCATATCACAATTTAAAAAAAAAAATCATAATTATTTTTTCAAAATTCGAAATTTCGAAAAGGGTAGATGATTTATTTTTTAAATTAATTTTTAAACTTCGCATTAATAGATAAACACTAAAAAATAACGTACCAATTTTTTTTCTTAAAAATATTTTCAATATACAAAATTATTTTTTTTTTAAAACCGGTCAGACGATTTTTAAAATTTTTTTTCTCATAAGTTGAGATTTGTGCAAGAAATCAGATGATGTAAATTTTGTTGGTGTCAAAACAGTTTCAGAAGTTGTTTATTTAATTTATTTCTTATTATGTATAATTGATTTTGTTACAAGTTTTCAGTCTAAAGTGTATGTACCATGTGCACCTACTTTAAAACCACAGTGTGATCGCACATAAGAGCAAGTTCGTGCGACCCAGTCCTGCATTTTTATTTTTTTTTTAAATAGTTACAGCTGTTTCCGATATAAAAAACCTTTTTCATAACCTTAGAATGACAGATACTGTTATTTTCGGTGCTAACATTTTTTTTTAACATTTTCGGCTCTACAGAAAACCACTTCCAAGTTTGAAGAATGTCGCTCAAGTATTTAGGGTACTGGTCAAAATATTGACAAACATACCGACAGAAATTCTTGTAGGCCTTGTTCTCTATATCATCGTAGAATCAAGCTAGATTGAAATCTTGAGTTCGATTTTCGTCTACGAACTCAAAACTTCCTTTTATGTAATATGTATGGCTGTAGTATGTAAATAATGTGTATATCACAAGAAGAAAAAAAAATAATATTTACAACAAAATACAATCAAAGATTCTCAGAATGACTTATCGTGGTAAATACAAAAAAAAAACATAATATTAAAATGCTATTAAAAATAAAAATAATAATTTGTCGCTTAAAGCTTTCTTCTACTTCGTTTTCGAGTGTTTGGACAAATCTCAACTACCGAATAAAAAAAAAAAAATAAGACACCATAAAATATCTGACAGAAAAATTTAAGTGGCAATCGTTCTAAAGGCTATTAATTACAAGTATTAAATCGGAAGAAATATAAACGTGACCAGGCCAACCATTGCACTCACTATTTACAGTTCAAAGGAAATTAATTGAATTATAAATTTTATTACAAATTGATATTCAAATGACAGCTGCTGCTTTGAATAAATTGCAGATTGCAGTTGTATCCAGCAGCTAGAATGTGCCTGGCCTGGTATAAAAAGAAGTCAATTGGAAAATATTGTTAATTAATTGGTTTCGGTTTTAGAAGTAAATTTGCATACATTCCAGTTAAATGAAATTGAATGCATAAGCTAAAGGTCGATAATTTTGTGAATTTATTAAGTGATAGAGTTAGATTAAAAAAAAAATAAAATGCACCCTTGGTCACATATGGGCATATCAGCTTAGCGAGGGAAAATTTCGAAAATTCAGATTAAAAAAAATTTACAGATTTCACTCATAGAGTAACTATATGGGAAATTGAAAATGACTTATATTAAGTCGACAAAATAAAAACATGTCTAATCTTTTTAATTTTTATTTTGTATACTATTTTGTGCATTGTAACTTCACAAACTGTCTTAGAAACCATTCTACAGTCTGAAGTTCCAATTTGTATATTTAATGTCACTTCCCAGTTGGCAGTTAAATTAATATTGTTAATTTTTTTAATAAGATGAATCTTAGTCTAAATTGTAGCTTAACTCGCAATTATACAATCATACTCATTTTCATCCGCACCGGTACAGCACTTATACACGAAATTAAAGTTACATACCATCTATCTTAACGTATATCTAGGTGTTTGACATTTTTGCTTAGCTTAGCTTTGCAGAAATGTAACTGAATTACAGATCGATTTAAGTATACATCATAAATACGGTTCAACTTAGTTTTCGACTCAGTTGGTTGTTGTTGAATCAACCCGCGAGTTGGCTTGTTATTTGATCAATTTGACGGTTGATGAGAAAATCAAAAGATTTTGAATTTGTTCAAATTGATTTACAAGTATTTCAAATCATTGAACTATGTATATTGTATAAAGCCAAGACATTTGATTTACTGTCCAGGTAAACCTTTTTTAAATCGAGACAAAATTTACAAAGAATTTGATGCGAAGCCCAACCCCACTGCTAATTGTTTTTATTCTATAATATTTTATTTTTAAATATTTTAAACTCATCTTTTAATCAATTTAACAATATCGAGTCGCGTAATTTATTTTACACAAAAATAATGTTTTTGAGACTTGGAGCTTTTATTCTATTCTTTTAACTGAGTGTATGAAATGTGTGGCCGATCGGCAACCATCAATTTAGTTGACAACCAAATTAAATAGTTTATGTACTACTTTAAGATAAAGCCTAAAATTTAAGATATAAGTTTATTAAAGAGGTTCGAGTAGGTACTTATGCATATTCTAGGTTAAACAATCAAACTGATTCAGAAGTAAACCAAGTTTTGTCAAAAGCATTTTCTAGTTGGTCATTTTACATTCATTTTCAGACCGTCACCTCAAAAATCCGATGATTTGAATAGAATATATCAGCTTACAAAATCTACTCTTTTCGATTATAATATTTCAATTGTTTAGCTAAGTTAATTCTACCTCTTGCCTGATTTACCTAAACATACCTTAACCTTGAGCATCTAGCCCTTAGAACTTAATTTATAATTTTATGTAAGAGGTTCAAGTAGGTACCTATGCATATTTTAGGTTAATCAATCAAATTGATTTAGAAATTAGTAAAGTTTTTACCCAAACGTTGGCTAGCATATTCTAGGTTCTTTAGGTTGATATAAAAAAATTTACTTCTGTCATATTTTACATCCGATTATTAGAATAAAAGTTACAAGCTAACCAAGACCTTAACCTTGATGATCTGGTACTTGGAACTCAAGATATAATTTTATATAAGAGGTTCAAGTAGGTACCTATGCATATTCTAGGTTAAACAATCAAATTGATTTAGAAGTTAGTTAAATTTTTACCCAAACTATGCATATTCTAGGTTCAACATTCGATTGATTTAAAAGACTGACATTTTACCTTAATTTTAAGACCTTAACTTTAAACATCCGATTATTAGAACAGAAGTTATAATCCAAACCAACCAAATCCAACCTTTACGATTTTATTATTTGTAAAATACCTACTACAAATGTTCATGCACATACATACATACATACATACCTACATAAACATAATGTATATCATGAAGGTTTTTTTTTAATAATACAAACTCTATATACTACTGAAATACATCAGCCAAGTAGAAGACTTAGCACTATTTAATTGGATAGTTCACACTAGATATTCGTCATGAAATCTATGTTAGATGGACTGAACTTAACAAAAATTGCGTATTGACAAGGTCCTCACTAGTCAACTGATGAGACCAAGTGAGATCGCCGGGACGAAACGCCTAAAATTTTTGTGGACTAAAGGCCGAAAAAACCAATTTTGAATCAATAATATATATCATTTTTGTGCCCGATGCAAAGCCAATTTTGTTTGCCACGTGTTTTTTTTTTATTGCACACACTCCACCGTCTTCTCCCTTCTATCAATACATTCTTTGTTGGTACGTACCTACATACATATTCTGTTTGTTTTTTTTTTTTTGCCGTGATGAAATTAGTTCTAAAAAGACAATTTTTCAAGTTTCTAGTATGAAATTTTTTACGATTTTGTAAACATTTTTATGCAGATTTGTAGCCTATCATTTAAACTTTAATTATCTAGCTTAATATTGAACATCCAATAATTATAACCAAAGTTATAGGCTTCTAAGTGGGCTCAAATCGAGCATTTTTCGAATTTAATAATTCATCCACTGAATCTCGTCCGTTGGCAAAATGAACAACATGTAGGTACGCTGGCTGAAATTCATCACTTGTGTTTTTTCTTCATTTTATTCATTTTGGTAGTTTCTTTGGTAACACCAACCAAAAATTCAATCGTTCTCCCCCTATACGCTAGAGTTCATTCTCTATCTTTGTTCATTTTGGTAACACCATACTTTTATCAAAACGACCCTATAAACATTTTCAATGTTAAAAAACAGAAAGAATGGATTTTTGGATTAAAACAAAAATATAGCAGTTACTTACTTACTTACATTTTTTAACTACATATGTGTGTATATTATTATTACTGTAAAGGAATACAGTCATACATATATTATGTATAATATATGTATATTTTTAATATTATTTAGTATAAATAATTTAAATTAAATTCGAAAAAATAAATGTCAGAAAATAAATGTTCCACATACGCCATAGTGACCAAAAGCGATAAATTAATTTTATTTGTAACTAAGATGCAATTAAGTGGGAAAAAGTAGCGCAATTCTGTCTATCTATCTTTCTCTTCGTATATAGGTAAATATATATACATATGTATATGTATTTATCTCTGACTGTACATCGACCAACACCCACAGCGATTTTTTTCAAACTTTTTAACTTAAGATTTGAATGCCACATACTCGGCAACGGATCCAAAATATATATACAGGGTTGTCTTTAAGTCAAATAATTTTTTAAAAACTTGTTTTAATGAAATTTTACTTTAAAATTACACAATTTTTATTATCAAATAATTTTTCTTTAATGATAAGGACTTTTTATGTAAAAAATTGTTACTTAAGAAGAACGCTGTAACGATTTTTTGGAATATTTTTTGCATAAATCATTTGTTTTTTGTTAAAGACGGGCGGCATTCTTTATTTTGAACTCAAAACCTTTTTAGTAGTTATTTTAGACATTTAAAGAACGACTTCAATTCTTCTTAACCACTTTATCTAATTTACTATGTGCAATTATGCATGTTTTATAATAATTAAGAATTTTAAAAAATATAGAATTTACAAATATTTTAAGCAATAGGGCAATTTCATGCGATCCAGGCGTGTATTTTATTTAGATTTCTTAATATTTTTTTCATATTTTTTTGTATTTATTTTGTTTTCGAAAGAATTTTGAAAATCTCTACACCTTAAGAAATGTTTGTGTTATTTAAAAAAGAAAAACGAAAATATTACTCTACCAGTTTTCTAGATGTTGAATTTTCAAACGATTATTTTAATTACAACTGTCCAAGATTTTTTCTATTGAAATCGTAGAAAACATTTTCAAGAAAAATATTTCAGATACTTTATCTTTATCCTTCAAAAATATCTATTAAAATCGAAATCTCATCTAGAGAATGTTTAAAAAACCAAAGAGGATAAAGTTTTTTAAACAGAATCGATAAAGTCGTTTTGGAATTAGCAACTTATATATATGCACATTCGTACATATAAAGAAGTTGAAAAACAATTTTCTTGCTATTTATATTATTATTATTAAAGCCAATATAAAGCAAGTTAAAAAAAATTAAAACACGTTAAATATTTAAGAACGCAGTTTATTTTTAATATTAAATTATTCTGCCACTCAGACATTCTATAAGTATTATAGCTTACTGAAAAGAATAATTTGTTTGAATTAAAATAACAATTATATCTGCATTTATCTTTTAATAACTTGTTTACACTTAAACTTGTTTGACTCTTTTGAAACACGGACATTTATTTTTGTTATCTTCATGTCTGTGTTCTCTCACTATTTTAATTAAAACAGAAGTTTATATTATTTATGACTGATCATTTGTTTTTTGTAAAGCTTAGGGAAACAAATAATTTTGTTATTTTTTAAGCGTAAAGCTTTCCGTTAAAATTTGAACAAAATTAGATTGTATTGGCTAATAAACAACAGGTGGCAGTGGTAGTCTAAATATTGTTACAAGCATTACCAAAATTTAAATAAATTATAGTAAACTTTCAATGTGGCGGCATGGCAGTTAATTTATAAAGCTTTTATATTACCAATCAAAATGTTTCTTTTTGCCATTGAATGTGGCAGTAACAAAAAGAAGTGAAAAACCATAAATTGAAGCAGCTATATAGTTCAATTTTCGTCAGGGTACTTGGATGCATGGTATGTATTTATTTACCCTTTTTTCATAGCCAAATTTATATTCAATTTTTGTTATAGTCTATAAATTTGACTAATAAAAAGGAGGTAGACATGCCAGCATTTAAAATAGTTAAATAATATTTTTTTTAATTATACAAATTCTATATAATTATATTGAAATACTTCAACCAAGTAGAAGACTTAGCACTATTTTAATTGAATTATTGATTCAAAATAGCTTTTAACAGCCTTTAGTTCACACAAATTTTTTTTTGACGTTTCGTTCCGGCGATCTCAGTTTTGTGGACTAAAGGCCGTTAAAATCTATTTTGAATTAATTAAATAATAGTTTTTAGCCATTCAAACACGCTCGAATCAAACCCGTTTCTACATAATTAATTAATTCTTTGAATCGAGAAAAGCTATTGTTAGAGTAAAATACTATGTTTAAGGTCTGATTAACAATGTCTGATTAAAGTTCCAATTAAGCTACACGGAACTTATTCGACAGTTAACAACCTCATTTAAATTTCACAATATCTGAATAGGTCTAATTAGCAATTTAAGTTCTTATAGTATTTTACTGGCTAGATGAAGTGCTGATTGGCAAATTAAATTGACAATTAAAACATTCAAATGTGTCTTCACGCTCAATCACACTACGATTCAACACAGTGACCTCTTATTATTCAGAGCTTTTAAAAATAATCTGGATACTTTTTACACGTACAATAATACCACCGACATACATTGCAAAATTAAGTATTTGATGAATATAAATAATTTTTTTTTTTAGTTAATATTTATATAGTTGAGGGTAATTTTATGTTGACTTTAAAAAAAAATTCAGAGTAAACTCTTAGTTCATACTCACAAAATACTAGCTTAAACTGAATAACGTTTTGACAAAAAAAAAATTAGTTTCCATTTTCCAAGTTACAGCAAAAAACTTAGCAATAAGTGAATTTTGAATTCTTCCCGTCTACATCTTGTGAGGAATTTGTAAATCCTCCAAGAATATCTCTTGTTATAAAAAAATGCCTCTCACCTACATAAGTCGTTCGGATTCGGCACTCGGCAGATATGTAATTATTTTAGGTCTCCTCCATTCCTGATGCCGATGCACACAGAAATGGTTGAGAATTTCAAGTCCACGAGCTGTCGTGTCTCTAAATTTATTTATGTTGTTAAACATCTAGTGGATGTAGATTTATTTATTTATTTATTTGTAGATTTATTTTTACCTATCTATGCCTTAAAAAGGATCTTACATTAAGAGAATGATTGTGTGTCATCTTCCGATCCTAAGTCCAACTTTACACAATTATATTCACAAAAGTGCCAATGAACTTGTTCACTTGACATCAGTCAAACTATAAACACTGAGAATCTTAACTATGAAAACAGTTTCTTGCAGAATAAATTTACATATTTATAAATATGAATGTATTTCCATCGTTTTTGTCAACAAAAATTTAAGTCTATATTTATTCGCAAATACCACCAGAGTCAACTTAACTACATATATGCATGGATTTAGAAGCTGATATCCCGAGTAAACATAACAATTGCCCATGAAAATCCCTCATGCTAATTGGAATTGCCTTGCTGCAAATTGAGGCATTTTTGTTTACCCGTTTACGAGTGTTTGTATGCACAGCACAAGCAAGCAAGCACTACTGCAATTCTCTGATGGGATTTTCATTTACACTGCGGTGTCACTTTTGTAAGTATAGTTCAGTTTCCTTAAGAAATCTCGAGCACGTGCGATGATGTGGTGACTGCCCTGTCAACAAAGTGCGATAAACAAACAAATCTATAGGATGCAAAAATGACAGGCCCAAAAATGAGGATATTGCAAATTTTTTTCTATAATTTTTTTTTTATATACGTCAACGTGAACGACGACGCTCAATGTTAAGGGGCGCGATACCACAAGTCCACAAGTGTCTTTTTCAGTCTAGGTATAGAAAAACTCACGATTCTCGCAAAGTCGAAAAACGCCAGACTAAAATAAGACAACCTTATCGCAAGATACATGGCGTCTATGACGATAAGCATCTCTTTAGACTGCGGAGTACCATTAATGTTACAATACATACGGAGGCGGCGGCGGCGGGAGTGAGTGCCAGCTAGCGGCGCGGCCCGGTGCGTGGCGTCATTGATGGTGATGGTGGTTTTTGCGTGGGAATTCGAGGTGAAGAATTGTGCGTATGGATTCGTTCAAGTTCATGGGCATTCAATAAAGCAGTCAAGGTCTTTGGAAATACATGTCGTTTTATAGGTTGTAAAATTCCTTTTAAAGAATTTTATTGCAATGGGATGAAAGAAATTTTATTTCTCAGTTCTGTGTTTTATTAAACCTACATATATATCTACATACATTCAAACTGCTTAAACACGGACAGATTAAAAAGCAGAAATACTAAATTAATTATGGTAATAATGAACTTAAAGAATGATATATGTGTAAGTCAACCTTATTTTTTAAAAGAATAAAACAATGTCATAAAATTTATTTTTTTAACACTCGCTCAGTTTATATTTCAAGAAAAAAGAAAACTATGTAAATTGTATAAAGATTAGAACCGATATATTAAGAAAAGTGAGTTGAAATTGTCGGTCTCTTCGTCGGTTTATTTTCCTATATGTACAACTGAGTTGCGATCACACTGTGGTTTTAAATTCAGATTAGTTTAGATGTATTCATCCGATTTTTAAAGAAATAAATTAGCTATCGCCATTGGAGCTTATATTTTATGCCACCCACCGAAAAAATAGTTCAGCTTAAAGTTGTAAATATTATGTGAGTACATAAACATGAAAAATATATAGCAACGTGTTAGAAACATGCAGGGAACTTACAATTTGGACTGATAAATTTGTTAAAATATCAATATAATTAGAAATAAATTGATTAAACAAACAACTTTTGAAAAATAATCATCTATACCCATTTCCTAAATATCGATAAAAATCTTGATAAAAATCGTTGGAGATGTTATGCGGGTACTGTTTTGTTTAAAATCGATTCAATCGCTTTCAAATTTATTAAGTTCACAAACAAAAAAAAAAGAAGAAATTTAATCTTTTTTAAAAATAAAAAAAAATTGAAAATTTTCATATGCCTTTTAAAACTTTAATTAATCAAAATCAGTGCAACTGTTTTTGAGAAAATAGAAAATACAAAAAAATGGTTCTATGATAGGTATACAATTTATAACTAGTTTTACAAAATGGTAGCTTTGGTAAAAAAATTACTGATTTTTTTTTACTTTGTGGGCCCGACGTTTTCAAGAAAAATAAGATTTTTAATAATTTCTAAATAAAATTGTACGGCAGGTACCGTTATTTTTGGTCCTAAGAATAAAAATTTTAAAAAACTTGTCGAAAAAGTAACCCAAAAATGCTAAAAACCAAGTTAAATAAAATCGAAGCACCTGTTTAGGCTGCAGCTGAACGCACATGCAGAAATACTGACGGACATCCAGAATTTTCAGACCCACTTTTTTCGACTTCACTATCATTGTAATGTTAAGTTTGATTAAAATCTTGAGATGGGTTTTCTATAACAATTTTTCTGCAAAGTATGAAAAATTCAACGGGATTCGTGCGGTTAAAAATAAAAAGTACAGGACTAGAGAAAAGCCAATTTAATATAACAGCTGTAACATCTTTTCGTGAACAAAATATATAATGTTTGGTTTGCCAAAGAAAATGTTTGGGTGTCCAAAGTATGCCTATACTGGTAAGCAACAGTGTTCTATTCAGGCAAAAGTTGTTGCCCAATCAGTTATTGCGGGTGGGTCTTCAAACCAAATTTCCCGAATGAACAAATGTTTGGAACTATCAATAGCCGAAAAAAATTTATTTTGGATTAATTGTTTTATTAATTTAGATTAGGTAAGCCTAACCTTAATTTGTGTAGTCATTTTTTGATGAACATATTTATTTATTATTCAAATAAAAAGTTTATTTCGAACACTCTTTTTCCGATCTAAATTCAAGGACAAATAACTTCTTATACATAATATATTTGTAAACCTTAAATCAAAAATTCAGTTGAATAAACTCTCATGGAGGTTTGACTTGTTTAAAAAAGACAATAATTTGTTTTTTCATTCATTGACTTTTAAAAAAGGTAAAGCAATTGAAACAATCTTAATTTTTTCATTTTGTTTAATTTTTATTTGTCCATGTCATTAAATAAAAAAAAGTGTGAGTGCCGGGACTCTCGATTAATATGTGTAAACATGAAATTAAATATTCAAGTGGAGGTTTTGCATCACAGAACGCGGCGAGTTCGAACTGTCTGTCAATCAAATTTCAACCCAAACTCAACTCGACCTTTCGATTTAGTTTGACCTACGAAGGAACGCACCCAATATTGAACTTAACCAGTATACATCAACGTATCATTACGTGTAACAGCACAACGTAATGTGCTATAGAAATTTCCGCGTTTTTAGTTTACCCTACCGCCGCACACTGGCCGATTTATTACAACGCTTAATGGTCAAAAATGAAAAAAAAAACACATTTTTTATTGTTATTGAAATACCGTTTGGTTAATAGATAAATAGCAAATCAGCAACTAACAACAATAAAAAATCTTAAATCTTTTAATTCTTACATGTTGCAGCTTCCCAAAATCACCACTTGGACTTTGCTTGCTATCAATTTTGTTAGGTGCAGGTTAACAAGTGTTTAAAAGGTGATTCTGTGAGTTGAAAGTAAAATATTGTAAACAAAAAAAGTATGTAAGAGAATGTCAATGGTAAGTATTGTTATTTACAATGCGTTCTGTTTTTTTTATAAAATTAAATTTACTTAAAATAACATTTTTCTTTCTTGGGGAATAAAAAAATGTGCCGAAATGTGCCATCATGAAATTACTGTTATTTAAAAGTTCCATATTAAACTTTAATTAAATAGTAAATACAAAACCCGAAACCAACCGCAACATTTTATTTCGACAGTCCCCAATTCTGAAACTCCATGTAAAGCATTTTTCATAAAATTTAACTTTACAGGCTTGAAAATTTTCTTCACCCAGACATATTTTAACTCGTTTGAGATTTATTAATTTTGCAACCACTTTTAAGTTATAATGAATATATCGCACTAGTATTACATTACTGTTGTAACTAAAAATTCGACTTCTTTCAGAATCGATGAAAAACTGATTACTAACTTCCTGTTACAGATATAAAAAAAACTAATATTTTATAAGTTAAAGGTCTTAAATTGAAGTTATTTTCTATTTACCATGAATTTTTAAAATAACAGGTTGTTGAAATATTTAGAAATTTTAAGTTAAGGCTATATTGCACTGAGTTAAGTTTTCAGAAAGATGTTTTATTTAATATATCTATAGGGTAATAATTTGAATTATCCCAATTTTTTGTTAACATTTAAATCAACTAAAGTTTTAACTCGAAATAATTAACTAACTTCAAGATACCTGATCCACCAAAAACGTTCCAACTCAAATTAATGAGTTTTAATAACAACGAGGCGATCCTTTCCTCCCCGGGTTTCGATTACAACTAAAGATGATGCAATATTAAAATGAAGGTGACTACCGTCAGCCAATCAGAAACAATGACTCTTATTGCAATCTCTACGTGATTTCTTGCACTACAACAATGGCGATTTTATTGACTTGTTTGAATACAGTGTTATCTCAAAATCGGGATTTTTTGAGTTACTACAGTATTGTAATACTATAGTGCGATATATTTTAAAATTTCACAAATCAGATTTGGGTTTTTTTAATGCCTTAAAATATTATTAAAATGAAACAATGGCTTAAAATTATTAGATAAACATTTTAGAATTATGCAAAGCTTTTGTTTTTTAATTGTTTAGGGTAATCTATACCACTAGTCTGTTTATATTTGTAGAAATGTTCTTGATGGTGGTTGTGCGAACTCACAAATTATTTTTTTTTGTTTGCTTCAACTACTTCAACTCAAATATCTACCTTACTATTCCATTAAACCAATACACTTTATAAAAAGTAATCAATCTTTTTGAAATTAATCACTTATCAACCTATAAATGCATATATACGAGTATAGGACTATAGACATAGAGTTAAGTCAATGATGGATTGTGTTATGAATAATTGAGAGCTGTTGCAATCAACTTGATTATATACAAAATAAGTCAATATATATTTTATTGCCTATACAATTCCAGGCAATACAACATTCCATATGTTTATTAAGGCATGCATTTTGAAACAAGATAGATGACGGTGGTGTATAATTAAACTTATTTTTAACGAAACTGATATCTATTTTTTTTTAAACTTCTTGCATCAGCTGGAGTTAGCTAATGACCTTTGAGAAATACTATAAGGGAAAGAAACGGTAGAAAATATGGAATGTTACTCACTTCCGATTAAGTATTATTTTTTTATCGTGAACCGTCATAGGTTTGTCGAACTACGCTATCATTAATTATAATTGTCATAAATAAAAAAACCACGGTCAAAAGAAAAAAGAACAAAAAGAAATGAAAAAAATATAATAATGCTATAAAAACTTAATTCATTATGAAATATGTATTAACAGAATGCTTAAAACACACAAACCACTCAGTCCCCATTCTGTTTTGGGGATTGGTCGCTAGTCCATATAAATCACCTGATTCAATATTTCTCAATCAGAGGCCTTTTGTGATTTTTGTTTAAGTCCCGTATTGTGAGCTTTTATTTTGAAATTGTAACTCACAGTGTGTCGCTCGCCGCTTTCCCTCTATCTTTCGAAATTCTTTACCAACACGGAACTCCATTGTTAAATTTAAACCTATCGAAATATTATTATCAATTGATTGATAAGATATCACACGAGTGGTTTTTTTTTAATATTTATAGATACCTAACCACTTTGAAAATAAACCCTTTTAGTCATGTTTGATAATGAAATTATTTCCATAGAATTTTTAATGAATTCAATGAAGAAGCTTTAAAAAAAAAATAAAATATTATTGCTTTGAATTTTCAAAGAACTCTATCAAATTTAATATTTTATTTTTATTTTGCAGGTGTACACGATATCTATAGTGTGCTGGAATGACAAATTGACATTGAATAAAACTGTCAATCAACAGGATCATTAACAGTGTTGCACCTGCTTCTGCATTGATGATGATGACGATGAAACAAACGACAAGACAACAACAACAACGAAGTTGACGACGACGACAGCGAAAATGACATTGATGAAGACAATATCCTATCAAAAGGCAACGACTTCGACAGCATCATCATTAAATGCAAAAAAGTCTTACTTTAAGATTCTATCCACTTCTTCAATCTACAAACGTAATTGCAAAGCAACTATCAAAAAAATCATAGAAAAAAAAAACAAGAAAGTCTACCACTCTGTGGTCCTCCAAGACATGGCAGACTTGTTGTATAGGTATTGTATCAAAGTCTAACGTTTTGGAGGGGCCTCCAAGAGCTCTGTACTGCCTCTTAGACACGACACGAATCGACACAATGCATAACTTCAGTGCCATTGCCATGTCTCTTGGTAATTCTGCAAGTATCTCATAGGTTGTGTTATTTTTTTTTATTTTTTTATTTTTTGACTGAGAGTAGTGGAAGAGCCTGATATTGCAATTTTCCCACCTCTTCGAATTGATACTTATTTGCATTCAGCATATGGTGGGGTCTTTGAAAAACTAGCAATCGAATTGAAAGAAGAACAAAAAATTAATCGTATGGAGGGAAAAAAATATACAAAAGCATATTTTTGTTGCTGTTTATTTCGACTGTTTGTTTTGAAAATAAAATTAAAAAACAAAGCAAAGTCTCACAGACAGGTGGAGTCTAGCGTATGTGTGGGTTTTTTTTTTGTCATTGAGCTCAGTGTCTTAAAAAAATCAAGATAAAAAGATTTTCGATTCGATTTATTTCATCGATTTGAGAAATGTTTTTTTTTTTTTTTACAGTTCAGATGGCGCCACATAATCAGAAAATTATATTTAAAAAACTATATTTCGACCAATACTCGAACGCCGCCGCCAATAATCTTTTAAAGGATTTGAACGTGCTCGAACTTATAATTGAATTTTGGTAGACAAACAATCAAGTATTTGTATTATTGGTACAAATCTATTTTTAAAATTATTATTGGATCTTGAACTGGGTGTGACTATGTATGCTGTAGTATTTTTTTTTTTTAATAATATTGTGCAATAACGGTGACTGTTTCTTTCGGGAGTGTGGGTTATTTTGTATTTAATCAGTAAAATAAATTGATTAAAGAATACGGGGGTTTTAAATTGAAGGTGTGTCAATTTGATAACGTTTTGAAAAATCAAGAAATATTTTTTTAAGCAAATAGATTAAAGTAGGTATGTATATTTTAACATACATTTTTGAAATAAAAAAAATGCATCCACAGGATGCGATGAGACTTTGAATCAAAAGTATTCAAAAAGGGAAAGTTATAATATCTAAGAGTTCAATGTACAATATCGTAATCAATCGAATAATAGAAAATGTAAACATGCGGAAACGTAAATTTTGTGTTTATTACACTTAACAAAAATATGAATGAACTTTAAATAAAAATTAAAAATAAATGTTGATTGACAAAATTTAACGATATATATAACGAAAAAGTGTTAAACATTCAAAAGTATAACAAAATGAATTTTTAATTCAAAATTTTTAAATGCGATATTATTGCAATTATTAAGTACCACTAGATTGAAAAATTTTAACAAAATTGGTCCAACCATAGAAAAGTTATATGTAAATAAACTAAAAAAAAAACAAGTCATATTCTCTAAATGCGATTTTTTTTAATCAAAACCTGAAATGTAGTTTTCTTACAATTCCTTTGGTCAGTACAGGTACAAAGTTTAATGAAAATCGTTAGTCGTTTTTGAGAACATTTGAAAAAAAACGAAATAGTTATATGTAGGCTACCACGTTTTAGACAAGTGTATGCCTGAACACAGTGGAGACGCAGCTGCAATTGTGACTGCAGCTGGTATAGCTGTCAAAATATTCAATACATACACATTCAATAATACGAACACAACGCAACGCAGCTGCAACTGGAGCATTTGTGCGTATTTGTTTTGCGAAAATTGTTATTAAAAAAAAAAATAAAAAAAGTGAAAAATAATCTTATTTTTTTATTCGTTAAAATATACAAAAACTTGTACAATTGCATTGTGGGTACATACAAACTAGCTCGTACGACACTTTTCACAGCCGTTGCAGGGTTGCATATCCAGCTCCAGTTCCAAATGCAACATTTTAGGTTAAACCAGTAAACGAAATTCGAATTTCTCCTTTTACTAAATCACATAAAAACTCGGTAGCAAATTTAAAGAAAATCGATTTGCCAGTTTAGGCACTGACGCACTAAAGCAATGAATCACTAACGCACTGACGCATAGACGCATAGACGCACACACGAACGGATGATATGACGAAACCCACATTTTCAAACTTCTGCATCATCGTAGTGTTAGTTTTGATTAAAACCTGGAATCTTTGTTTACACGAAACCAATACTTGTCGTATAGATCAAGTAAAAATTGAGATATTTTCCTTTATCACAGCCCTTCAACTCTATTTAAAACTTGTTTTCAAATCCTATTTTTCTCGTATCCTATATTTCTGAAAGAGTTGAAATGACCAAATTTTTAGCTTAAAATTCTGAACATGTTTTTTCGTAATTCACAAACTCACTGATCACCCATAAATTTCCAAAAATCAGTTTTTTTATGTTTTCACTTAAACAAAAAAACAGGAAACTAGAAACTTTGCTAGACTCTATCTTTTTGGCGCTAACTAGCCACTAGCTACATATATACTTATGTAATTTTCGGAGGAATATCATTTGCCTATCTATAATAAAAATGTCTACCATTTTTCTCTCCGAATAATATAGGAACTGAAATTGTGATCCATCCTCCATTTTTTGTTAAGTTTGACTCTACTTTGCCTTTAGAATGCCAAACCATTATAGACAAATATCTTCACAGATGTATACAAATTGAAAGTGTTAAAAATTGTCAGTTTAAACGAATGTAATTTTTAAAAAAGGATAAGTGAAGAAATGACTGAGGGGAGAGGTATCAGAATAATATGTTTTTAAGATCTGTACATTATTTTTTTGAAGTTCCTTGCTTTTATTAATTTTTGAGGTCAAAATATAAAAAAAAAACAGAAAGTAGGACGTATGACATGAAATATTTAAAATTTGAAACTGAACATTTGTTCACACTTCACTCTCTGACTAAGAAAATTCGATAAGCCAATTTTGTTTGTGGACTTTAAACATTAAAGTACCTACAACAAAAGTTCGATTCTTGTGATCTAAAATTATAGTTTGGCTATATTCTTAAACGCTTATTATGAAAATCTTCTCCAAAAAATAAATCGTTGCCCTTATTAACTTCTCATAGAATTTTTGAAACAATACACACAAATTAAATTGATAGGTAAAAATATACGAATTTGAACCTTCTACAGAAATCATATTATTCACTCGATTAATCCAGTTTAAAACTTATATCGAGATGTAATAATAAAATTATATTTATATCAATTTACATCCGAATTTAAGTTTTAAACTGGTTTAATCAATTGAATAATATGGCGGTTAATGATTTCCAGATGGAAACTAGATTTCAATATAAAAAGGTGTCCCAAAATTCACACAAGATATAAATTCACCGCCATTTGTGCGGTAAGGTGTTGTCAACAAAAGAAAAACAACTTGACAGTTGAGGATAAATAAAAATGGATTGTTACAGAAAACCTATATTGTATATTTTGTGGACCAATAAAAAAAAAGAATATTTAATCAAAAATTCATGTGTTCTATCAAAATATCTTCTTGCATGGATTTAGGGACACCCTTTATACGAGTAAGTAATTGAAATAGGGCCAATTTGAATATTCAGATAAGTCCACAAAAAGCCGGTGATACGACATTGAGTGTAACGTTTTTTTCATCGTGTCGTCTTTTGAAGAAAAATGGTCCAATAATACCACCAATATTATTATTGGCAAACAGTCCAGGGGGCATTGGTAGGACGAACACGTGAATTTTGGTTATTAATCAGTAAATCAGTCTCACGAACTTTTTTTGCAAAATGCTTCACGTGTGTCTTACAAGTTAGCATTACCAAAATAAATATGTTTTCTTTAACGATAGTTTTACGACAAATTTACGAAAATTATTTAAACATTTCTTTTTCGAAGGTTTGAATGAAACAACAACACTTGGATGAGCTACCTCCAAGGTGATGATAATGATGATGATGATCGGCATGGCAGTCGTGAAATAGCTATAACTCCAGCCTATAAAAATCTTGGTGTTCAAACCATCAATATTAATATAATGGTGCGAAAGCTTGACAGCCTAACTACAAGTGAGTTATCGCACAAAAACCCTTATATATTTCTTTTTCTGTTTTGAGTTATTTTTTAATACTTTTTGGGGGACTGTCAACTTAGAATAACTAAGAGTTTTATTAAACAAAAAAACCAAGTGCGGCAAGTTTTTTCTTCTTACTCTACAAAAAATTCACGATACATAATTAAATTATTATAGAACCTTGAAATTGCTTATTTGACGGACATGCTTCAACAAAAATTTCTATCAAAAATTTGCATACTGTTTCGATAACACAGATGTAGCACATCCAATTTTGAAGTAATTTTGCTATATTTTCCAACATTATTCAAGCGCAAATCAATCAAACAAATACTGGTTGAGTTCCTCATTTTTTTTACGCATAAGAGTCCAGAATAACAAATAATTAAAAAACAAACTAACCGATGTACATATTACATACATATATGAGTAAACGCCAGCTGGTCAAAAATTCTGCATTCGATCTGCTTTTTAAAATTCTACCATACAGTCGGTCAGTCGTTTTTTTTAAAACTATGTTTTGGAAAAATCTGTCTATAATTTATTTTTAGTTCCAACGTAAGATTTTATGAATTCTGTATTTTTTCTAATTTTAACATCTACTAACGAAATAAATAAAAACCACTGTTCAAGTTTGTCCCAAATATTGAAAAATATTTTGAGTAGAAAAAATAGCGTTAATGTTGTTCTACAGGGTGTCCGCCGGGAAGGTATACTACTTTGTTTGTTTATAATTTTTGATTAAATGAAAGAGAATGGATCTTATATTAATAAACGTTTTATTTAATGTCGGCAATTATGTATGGAATACAATATCAGGTAAATGTCCGCCTCTGTCTCTCTAGTCTCACAAATGCCAGCCCTTTTGAGCACATTTTTCATTACATTCTCACACATTTCACGCGGTATTTCATTAATTTCATCACGAATATTTTGTTTGAGTTGCTCAAGCGTTTCTGGTTTGTTTGCATAAACCTTGCTTTTCAGATATCCCCACAAAAAGAAGTCCGAAGCAGTCAAATCAGGCGACCGTGGAGGCCAATCAACAGCACCATTTCTTGAAATAACTTGTTGTGGAAAGTGGTCTCGCAGTAATTCCATTGTAATCCTGGCTGTATGCGACGTGGCACGGTCTTGTTGATACCACATGTTAATCAAACCCAAAGCATGCAGTTGTGGCGTCAAAAAGCACGATATCGCTCCCCATTCACAGTTACCGTTACGCCGTTTTCATTTTAAAGAAGTAAGGTCCAATGATTTCTCCTGACCAAATTGCACACCAGACTGTAACTTTTAATGGATGCAAAGGTGACTAATGAATAATTTGAGGGTTTTCCATTGCCCAGAACCGACTATTCTGTTTATTCACATATCCATTCAAATGAAAACGTGCCTCGTCAAAAATTTCACGTAACTTTCTCATCGTCACAGTAATCGATGATTGATTTTGATAAAATGTTTTAACGATTAAAACACGTTGGTTTATCGAATATTTTTCCATAATAAATTTGCCACGTGTCTACTTCACGACTGCCAAATATGAACTGTCAAGACTAATGTTTACCAAAATGGCGGCAAAACAAAGTAGTATACCTTCCCGGCGGACACCCTGTATTTCATCAAATACATACATATGTACATATATCAATTGAAGTGTTTAGAATTAGAACGTGTTATGTGACAAAATTTGATGTGTTGATTTATGGTTTTTAAAAGACCTTTTTTTCTTAAAACTGCTTAGAATTTTTTTCTTAAGGCTACAGAAATTTAGAAAAAAGCCATACAAATAAAGAAAAATGCATAATTTGTGATGTTTTTATCATATTAAAAGTATGTTTTAGACAAATATAAGTCAATGTCACTTAATACCTTCTCTATCTAGACGCTTCAATTATCTTTTTCGTCAGTATCATTAACATTACATTATGCTATCTTTTGTTAAGTCAACAAGATTTACTTCAAATTTAATCCGTTCACTTCCGACAGAGAACTAAATATTTCATCCATATTCACATAATGGTTATCCATACTGGTTTTTAAAATCACGATTTATTATTCTACTGGATTGCTATGCGTAGGTTTAGAATTAATATATGAATGACGAAATAGAAAAATAAATTAAAAGAATTGAGAGAATAGATTAGGGCGCCGCAGGCCGCAGAGCATCAAGTTCCTATACAAATCATAAAAAATATGCTGTTCTGAAAAGTCGATCCAACAATTGGTTATTGTTTCATTCAAAACCTTCGATATTGTTAAAAAATAGAAAGACTATACACCGAAATAAATTTAATGGGTGATTTATTAACCAAAATTAAACGTAAATATAACAATTTAAAAATTAGGAAATGTTAATACTTTAAAGCAAAAAAAATGACTGGCACTTTGGCCTTCTTAAAGAGCATTGTTTAAGTAACTGTAATTCAGAATAACACCAAGAAAGATTTGAAGAGATAATTTAAAAGAGAATTCAATTTACATATATGTATGTACATACATTTAAATTAGTCTGATTTTTTCAACAGATATTAATAATAATGATGGTGGCCAAGTTTGCACAATCTAAGTGCGAGTGTCTTATCACAAAAAAAAACCCTTTCGAATCGGGGTCTTATTCTTATAATAATAGAGTTTTTGTCGTGAGATATATTTTACGAATTAAAATAAAAGAATATTCCAAAACCAGTTTTGATTTCTGAATATGTATTTGTTTAAAATCAACATAGATATGTAAAAGATAATTTGTTGTTTAACGAAAAAAAATAAACAGTTTAAAGCTTGCTAGCATTATGTTTATTATGTTATATAATTTGATGTTATTTTCCAATATAATATAAAAAAGTACAAATTAAAGAAATACATACATACTAAGAAAACGGTGCGTCCTAATTTGTTAAAAAATAAAAAAGAGAACTATCTTTGCTAAAAACAAATTTCTTCGTACAGTTAATATTTTAAAACCCTGGCTTTGTCAAACAATTCTGGGAAGGGAGCAATGAAATATTGAAATAAATAAATATTCAATTTTTAAATACAGTCAAATTGGTTATATCGACTTGTTATAATGAAATAGCGGTTATTATGAAAAAAACTTTAAAATTCCGACTGAGGTTTATAAAAATTGCAATCGTAAATCGATTTCTAAAGATTTTTAATTGGAAAACAAATCTATCGCTTATAATATAAATAAAAAAAATAATTAATAGTTTTTTTTTAACTTGCGATATATATGTACATACATACATAAACGTAGGTACTACATACTTACATATGTATACATTCGTAAAAAAAGTCAAAATGAAGATTTTGATCAAAGTTGACATTACGATGATAGCGAAGTCGAAAAAGATGGGTCTCGCAATTCTGTCTGTCTGTCCTTTCGGCTGTAGCCTAAACGGGTGGATCGACTTTCTTTAAACTTGGTACCTAGCGTTTTTGGTCATTCCCCCACACGTTTTCTTCATTTTTTGTAAGGCCAAAAATAATGGTACCTGGCATACTTATTTTCTTACCAATTTATGAAAATCTTATTTTTCTCAAAAACGTACATACATAGGTACCCAAAACTTGAAAAAAAAAAAAAATTTACAAAAATGCTACCATCTTATAAAATAAATTTCGAAAAAATAGTTTTAAATGGTACCTCCCATAGAACCATTTTTTTGATTTTCGATTATCTCAAAAACGGTTCAACTGGTTTTGATCATTTTTAGATTGATTTTTTATAGAGAATGTTTACAATAATTTTAAAAATATTGTGTACCAAAATTTTCAAAAAAAAATTTTTTTTTGATTTTTAAAAAAAGTTTAAATTTTTTTGTTGAGAACTTAATAATTCGAAAACGACTTGGTCGATTTTTATTTAACTTAGCACCCAGCAGTTTTTGACATTATCTAGCAGATTTTAAGTAAATTTTTTTCTTTAACCAAAAATAACGGTACCTCCTATATCAAAGTTTAAAAACCGGTATTGAAAATCTTATTTTTCTCAAAAACGGCTCCTACGATTTTGATTACAATTTTTGTGTGATCAAAAAGATCTACCATAGTATTTAAAAAAAAATTATCTATCGTTTAAAAATGGTACCTCTCACAGAACCATTTTTTGGGTTTTCAACTATCTCATTATCTGTTGAACCAATTTTAATGAAATTTTTTACACAAAAGCTACTAACAAGTTTGAATAACATTGCATATCAAAATTTTCAAAAATCAAATTTTTGATTTAAAAAAAAAAATTTCAAAATTATTTTTTTTTAAATTCGATATTCCGAAAAAAAAAACTTTGCATAAATAAGTACTAAAAATGGGTTGGGTATAGCAGATCCCAGAACCACTGATACCAAGACCACTTATACCAGTCAACTAATCCCAGCAGCTAACTAATACCCGGACAACTGGTCCCCGCATACTCATCCCAAAAGTGTTATAAATTATTGTATAACTAAAATAAAACTGGTTTGTGCATTTAATATATTAATTGTTCAAATGGTTAGTGAATTTGAATTCGAGAAAGGATATTTTTGTGGGAAGAATTGTTTTTGGGAGGATTTTTTTGTGTTGTGTTGAATTTTTTGCTATTGCTATATATATTTATTATTGCGAGGAAGCATGAATAATGTATGATTGTAGGTAGGTACACATATTGTTTTTGCATGAAATCTTCTGCCGCTCTCTAATTGGCTGTTGTTTTTTTAAATTGAAATAAAATGTGAGCAAAAGAAGTAAAAAGGCTACCTCTTTGTAGGGGAGCGTAACGAAATTCCGAAATCCCGCCGAAAAAAAAAAAATAAAAATTCCGCCTAAATATATTTTTACAAATATTTGACGGGATTTTCACTACTCTTTTTAAGGTATTATTTTGTTCTTTTTAAAAATATTTTATAAAATTAATATTTTGGATAAAATATTTTATTTTTAATTCAATTTTAACCAAATGAAAAGTAGTAGGAGCTGTTGGTTCGGGAAAAATTGAATCTTCAATCTATAGAGAGATAGAAACGAATTTCAATGGTTTGACCAATTATTTTTGGACATTTGGTTAAAATATTTTTGGACATTTGTCAAAAATGTTTATGGAAACTTTCAAAAATATTATCGAACACTGTCAAAAATATTTTGGACAAAAATATTTTTGACGAACATTTTTTTTCGAAGTATGTATACTTTTTTGACGATTTTTTTTTTTTTTCGGTACGTGACTGTTTTCCTCCGCCGCCGGTTTACCTTCGCCAGTTTACCTCCGTCGGTTTACTACCGGTAAAGGATGAAAGAAAACATATTTTCAGAACAGGGTGTTTCTAATTTTCGAAACGCGTTTTGGTAGAAAAACAAAAAGAACTGAGTTAAATTCAGGAATTACTCTAAAATCAAAACAAACAATTTTTTCTCCAAAACTTTCAAACAAATGTTTTTAGATTTGGGGCTAAACTAAACGTCCTAGCGATTCAAAAAATGCATATTCGTAATCTAGGAAGTGCCACTCTTCAACTGATGCAACGAATTATAAGAAAAATGGACTTTTATCTTTAAACGCGATTTGTGGCTAAACTAGACGTGCTAGAAGCATCAAAGTTGACACCTTTAAACTTGACTTGAAATTGGTAAAAATGTTTTTTTCCAAAACTTTCAAAAAAATGTACAGATACAGGGAAAAGCTGGCAAAAAATGGCACAATTTATTAAAATAGCTCTTACATATAGAAGAAAAATAACAAGAGAATTCTTTTAAACTGAAATCGCTAACAAAACTGAAATAAGTTACAAAATTTTAAAAACTTTATATCGCTATCATCTGGATGACGGCCCCTCCGGCCATGCCTTTAAAGATTTAAGATATTTAAACACAAATGTTTTTCTAAACTTATCATGATGAATCAATAAATCTCTTAAACTAAAAAAAAAAAAAAAACAAAAAACTAACTAAACTATGAATGAAATCTGTACATTTTTTTGAAAGTTTTAGAAAAAAACTTTTTTACCAATTTTTTTTTTTGATTTACTACAACCGGCATTTCCTAGATCACTAATATGCATTTTTGAAGTCGCTAGGTCGCTTAGTTTAGCCGCAAGTCAACTTTAAAGGTGTCAACTTTGATGCCTCTAGCACGTCTAGTTTAGCCACAAATCGCGTTTAAAGATAAAAGTCGATTTTTCTTATAATTCGTTGCATCAGTTGAAAAGTGGCACTTCCTAGATTACGAATATGCATTTTTTGAATCGCTAGGACGTTTAGTTTAGCCCCAAATCTAAAAACCTTTTGTTTGAAAGTTTTGGAGAAAAAACTGTTTGTTTTGATTTTAGAGTAATTCCTGAATTTAACTCAGTTCTTTTTGTTTTTCTACCAAAACGCGTTTCGAAAATTAGAAACACCCTGTTCTGAAAATATGTTTTCTTTCATCTTTTACCGGTGGTAAACCGACGGAGGTAAACTGGCATAGGTAAACCGGCGGAAAACAGTCACGTACCGAAAAAAAAAAACTCGTCAAAAAGAAATACATATTTCGAAAAAAAATGTTCGTCAAAAAAATTGTCCAAAATTTTTGACAGTGTTCGAAAATATTTTTGACAAGTTTCCAAAAAAATTTTTGAAAATTGTTGAAATTCGTTTCTATCTCTCTATAGATTGAAGATTCAATTTTTCCCGAACCAACAGCTCCTACTACTTTTCATTTGGTTAAAATTGAATTAAAAATAAAATATTTTATCCAAAATATTAATTTTATAAAATATTTTTAAAAAGAACAAAATAATACCTTAAAAAGAGTAGTGAAAATCCCGTCAAATATTTGTAAAAATATATTTAGGCGGGATTTTTAATTTTTTTTTCGGCGGGATTTCGGGATTTTGTGTTTCGGGATTTTGTGTTTCGGGATTTCGTTACGCTCCCCTACAAAGAGGTAGCCTTTTTACTTCTTTTGCTCACATTTTATTTCAATTTAAAAAAAACAACAGCTAATTAGAGAGCGGCAGACGGGCAGAAGATTTCATGCAAAAACAATATACCTACAATCAAAATATATATAGCAATAGCAAAAAATTCAACACAACACAAAAAAATCCTCCCAAAAACAATTCTTCCCACAAAAATATCCTTTCTCGAATTCAAATTCACTAACCATTTGAACAAATATATTAATTAAATGCACAAACCAGTTTTATTTTAGTTATACATTTATTTATAACACTTTGGGACGAGTATGCGGGGACCAGTTGTCCGGGGACCAGTGGTCCTGGGACCAGTTATTGCCTGGGACCAGTTGGCTGGGATTACCTGTCTTGGTACCAGTGGTTCTGGGACGAGCTGCGTTGACACCCTAAAAATTGTCGTATACGTTTCTTTTCTTAAAAATATATTCAAAATTCTATATATATAAAAAATTATTTTTTTTTTTTAAAACCGCTCTAACGATTTTTAAAAATTTGTTCTCATAAATTGAGATTTGTGTAAGAAATCACCATTTTTTTAATCAATTTATTTTTAATTTTATTGAATTTTTAACATTTTTTCAGACTTAACTGTAAATTCCATGGATATGTTCGAAGTGCCAGACAGCACGGTGCTATATTGTTCATATTTATGTACTCAAAAAATACTTCCTTAAAATAGGCTATATTTTTGGCAGATGGCATAAAATATAGGGTTTAATAATTAATTTAAATTTCTTTTATTAGATGAAAAGTTTTTAAAATTATTAAGACTTTACCAAAACCACAGTGTGATCGCACATAAGAGCAAGTTCGTGCGACCGAGTCGTGCATTTTATTTGTAATTGAATAAATAAAATTAAAAACAATTTTTTTTTAAATGTTTACAAAATTTTATATATCTATGTACATACGTCCTTATAAAATGTTATTTAAAAAAAAACACTCCAGCGAATTTTTCTCAAAAATTTAAAGTTGTTTAAAAGATCATATAGTTAATTTATTTTATATTTGTTGATTTTTTACAATTTTTTGTCAGTTTGAAAAATGTAAGTTCCATGCATGCATATGTTCAAGACGTTACTATATATTCTTCGTTTACTCCCATAATAATATTTAAGTTTAAAAAACCTATATATGTTTGTTGCAAGTAACATTTAGACTCGACAAATTTATTTTGAAATAAGATGAATATAGGTTTACAATATTTAGACTTTAAAACCCATAATATGATCGTATCTATGTATATAAAAGATCAAGTGTGTGCGGCCCAAGTCGTGCATTTTATTTTTATCACATCTGTACAAATATACACATAATTCAACAAGTGTTTTATTGATTTTATATTGACTGTTTTTCCATAACAAATGTACAGCACGTCTGTGTTCAAAAGTGACCCAAATATGAACTGTGAGAAATATTAGCTACAAAAATATCAACCTTAAAAAAAGTAGCTAAGCGTCTTGGTGAACACCCTGCATTTATAAAAAAAAACTGTAGTCTTGAATTAAAACACCAGCTTTAAAAAAGAAAAAATCTCTTACAGCTTTCAAATTCAGATAACTAACTTTTGGCCGTATTAACAAATCTGGGAGCCATTATAGTTTGTGTCCTTTGTATATATAGCTTTATACTCAAAAGAAAGTAAAGAAAACTTTCGACCTTGAAAAGTCAGTGGAACTACCACCCTATACATTCATTCATATTTAATTGGTTTATAATGTTTGTATGTTTATTTGGTTTTTAGATTTATTGGAATATTTTTGTATTGTTTTCAGCGATTCTTAATAAAAACCATTGGAAGGGACAGATAATAAGTTATATGGCGTAGTCTCCAAAACTTCAAATTTGTATTAATTCAATTTTTTGTATATAGGAAATTTGAAGGACTTTGGGCTAAAAGTCGTAGATTTGAAAAGTATCTACCTACGCGAACAGATGAAATTGGCTTTTGCGTCTTTATTTAAAATAAATTTCTTGAGAATAATTCTATTTTCTTTTTCTTTTCTTTTTCTTTTTATAAATATAAATAAAGGGTTAGCAACTATATATTTCACTTAAATAAAAATAATCTATCTGTTAACTTATTGACACCACAATAAAACTTGCCTTAAATTCGTATACTCGTATATACAGTGTAGAATTCGATTAAATTTTTAAAGTCAATGCAGAACTCACAAATATATAAAAATGAATGCCGATACAAATCAACCGATATAAAATAATTGTCAGACGATTCATAAAATACAAAACAAACGATTTTTTTTGCTGTCACTTGTGTAAAAAAGAAAATTGTCTTCTGTCAGCTGTCAGCTGTTTCCAATTGTGGAGAAACAAGTAGTGCGCATGTAGCGCACCAGTATTGGATTCCATGAGAGGACGACAGATGCAGTTCACTGAAATACACAAAAACCATTCACTTGTACTGGCTGTCTGGTAAGCGTATATAGAGGCTGATGTCCAAGTCCAATTTATATTGACCATGCCCAGCAATCGGAGTCAAATTATATATATGTAGGTACTAAACTGAGAACAGGGTCAGATCCAGGAAGTAGGTATAAAAAGGCACTCGCAGTCTGACTCGTGTCCGGATAAAGTAAATGTCAAGTTAAAGAGGTCAATAAATTTATTTTGCATTTAAACTCACACGTACATATATGCCACTATATCATTTCTACTATCACGGCCGAAGGAATCATATTACGGATGTTGAACATGTTTTTCGCGTTTTTTTTCATATAGGTACTTCCTCCCTCACCCTCTGGCAATGGACTTATTTCGGCTTGAGATGCACCTTTAGGAATATTACGTTACAAGTTCGGAAATTCGAGTCAAAATGTTGTTTCCAATATACATATGAATTTTCGCGTGTCATTCGATGGGAACACATTGACAACCGAGACGGTGTAATGTTCCCATTTATAATATTCAAGTGTTGCCATTGCCTATATGATGAGAGTATAGAGAGTTTATTAAACATACGAGAATGAACGTTAATTGAATTTTAAGGGATTGCCACTTAAAACATGTTAAGTGTCTGAACAAAGGCGGTTTTAATGAAGTTCTTTTTAAATGAGCACTCTTCTTGTTTTCGGTATTTTTTTTGTCAGCTTGTCGTCTGCCTGCGGGGTCTTTTACGACATTCCCATTTCTACATACATATACTTGAAGTTGCTTTTCTTGTGGTTGGATCATGTAATTACTGCCAATTATGTTTTAGTTTATCTTTTGGATTGTGTTTTTTTTTGTGTTTGTTTATCTGTTTTATTTTAAAGATCCAAATCAGAGAAACAAGTTTACCTACATTTTACAAAAGTAGATATATCTACCTATGTACATTAATTAAATACCCAATAAATGACCTTGCAGACTTATATTGCAGAAAAATGAGCTCGAAATTGTACGATCAGTAAAAATGTATATATGTATAGGCAGGTAGGTACTCATTTGTCTTTATCGTTTTATTTATGGAGAATCTTTATTTTTAGAAAAGAAAATAATTGAATAATGAAGAATAATTTATTTTTTTGGCACGAAAAATACGAGTATAAAAGTAAATTTAGATATTTAAATTGAAGTTCGTTTGAAAATATAACCTCTAAAAATTGACAGTTGTATTAATTAGATTTCCGTCCAGTTACCAATTGTATAAATAGTTTGATAAACGCATTCCAACAATTGTCTAAATATGTTTTCGCATATTCAATGAAATACCCGTTAGCTGTCAATTTCGAATAAATTTGAGTAAATTTTAGGATATGTTCAATAAACATTTTATTCATTTCAAGATAACTATATTCTAGTTAATTGGAAATTAAAAAACTTATCTTACCTTATTCACCAAACGAACCCATTTTAGAATATATATTTTGACAAGCAATAATTGTATTTAAGTTAGATTGTTAATAATTGATGGAAAATGTGTATAAATAATGTTTTGAAGTTGGACATTTAGACAAATTTTTCAATGGGTTCATGAATACGTCTGCGAATGTTTTATGGCTAGGCCACATCATTGTCTCTCGCATTTTTATTTTAAGTTGTTTTTGGGGAAATAAATTTATGAGATCTTTTAAGATTAAAAATAATTTAGTCCTGACCTGTGACTTTATTCACATGTCACTATTCATTAATAAATAGGCATAATTTATGGGTAAAAAACGATATCTTTGAGAAAACCTGAAATGATTTCGTATACTTAGTACCTACGATCCAAATACATATTCCTATATTTTAAGCATTTTTAATTTTAACTTTATAGCAAAGCAGTGCATCTGTCAAAAAAAATAGGAAATTCTTTTCAAAAATCACAGACATAAGGGCCCAGTTAAAGCGATAAGGAAAAAGCATTAGGAAAAGTTAAAGCATCATAAAATAGAATACTTTTTGCTTTGCTTTTTGAAGGAAATATGTCAGTTAGCGACTTCTCCGCAAAATTTTTCGTATTAAAATTAACACGAAATAAATAGAAATAGGAACTCAAAACATTGTTCAATTTTGTGTGAATTCGACAATTAGCTGCCACGAAAAATGAATTTGCATCAGGAAAACAATTACAGTCAACTTTCCCTAAGTTGAACTTTCAGGGGGTATCAAGATTTGACAGAGTTTTGGAAAAATTCGAGTTATAGGTAGAGAGCTTTAATACATGTAGAAGATAAATTCATAGAAAAACCTGTTTTGATTGCAACCAACAACACAAAGAAAAGGATAACAATTTTTTTTTTTTTTTGCGTTGCAACTTTTTAAACACTGTATCTTTTTATGGAGGTACCAGGGATATGAATTAGAAAGAAACACGACGAGCGGTGTAACACATACATATTTTGGGTATTGAAGTGTATACCTATAGGTACTTTATGGTTCGTTTATATGTATATACCCAAATACGAATTCCGGAGGGGATTTCTTTTTATATTTTGTTTTGTGAAAAACAAAATTCGAGTCAAGGGTTGAAAAAAGATGCTTGAAGGTAATCGAGAGAATGTGTTCGAGTTATAGAGAGAGTTTTGACTTAGAGGGAGTTCGACTTAGGGAATGATTTTTGTATCGAAAATTGAAGGGAATAATAAAATATGGCTACAAAATTCGAGTAGTGAGAAATTCGGCTTAGAGAGAGAACGATTTAGGGAGAGTCGACTGGAAATGAATTTTTAACAATAAAATAATTTTTGAATTGAAAATTTTATTGTACAAAAAATTCATTGAGTTATTTTTTGTCATCGAAGTCCATCATTTGGGTTTCAAATCCAATGAAAACTTGTTGCTACCTTCTGTAACTTTCGCATCGATAAAGTTGGTCGAGAAACGTTGAAAAATGCAACAAAACTAATAAGATTTGTATCAGTTTTCTTCGTTTTTCAACTAATTTTATTGATGCGAGAGTTACAGAACGTAGGCACAGGTAAATAATCAATTTGAAAGTTTTTTTTGCTTCGTTTTCGTTATCGATATAGAAGGCCCTAGGAGCGCTCAATATACATTTAATTTTTCAATCAGAGATAGCTCAGAGTGCCCAGCAGATGGGATAAAAATCCAAAAGATAACTTCATACAATTTTCAATCTTCATTTGACAGCGATTGCTTATCATTTTACATAGAACTCAATGTTCAAGTATATTTAATTATTAAACTTGCGATCTCTGATCGTATTTGTTTTGAACTTCAAATGTTAGTTTGAAACACCACATTTAAGACATTGATCGCTTAGCCCTTTTGCATATGAGGCGTTATAGAAGCCTACGATTTTCGTTCGTATATTGCAGCAACAATTTGTTTACGCCTACAGTCAAGCCTGGATGCCAAGATTATTGCAATTAAAATTTATTGGATTTATTTGTGGGAAATATACGGCTGTAATAACAACCTCCCTTTTGATCGCGAGCACTTTTGTGAACTTTTAATGGTTTTATTTACTACTCATGGTAAAGCGGTAAAGCGGAACAATAAGCATTTATGGCATTGGCATACTTAAGCCTTAAAATTTACCGACCTATTTCACGTTTTTATATAAGGTTTAATAAAATTAAATGAAATTGAAGCATACGAAACAACTTAAGCATGTTATAGAAAGTAAACCGTATAAGTCTGTGCTTTGAATTTCATTTGAACCAGTTGGAATCTTCTCCATTAGCGCCCTTATAATTATGAAACTTCTGTAGAATAGCTAAATTAAATTTATTTATTAGCTTAATACAAGCGAGACATTAATTAATATATATATGATTCATAATTTACGTGTGAACTATATAAATCTATAAATAGGTAACGATTAATTAGGTATTTAAAAAACACACACACCCACATTCACCCACATTTTTCTATAAGCAGTCGTAACTCGCCTTTCGCTCATTTAATAATTTACGAGATATCTAAAGTATTAGATTAAAATCGATTTTATGAAAAAAATATAATATCTAAACTTGAAACCAGAACGAGATAGATATCTTTCAAATATATATACCGACATTAAGGTGGTCGTTAAATAAAAGCTCGTCTTGGACGGACCTAAATCAGTTCCAAATAAAGAAATAGCTATTCTCCAATTTTTTTAGAATGTAATTTTCATCCCATATAGTGGCTGTAAGTTATTAATTAATATGCTACTTTTCATTGATGTAATAGGGGTAGTAATTACAATAAAATTTTTAAAAAAGCTAGGGCTTAGTAAGTTGAAATGACAAATTGCGCAGTTCAGACAGAAGAAGCATTAAAAAAACCACAGCAATATCTACAATGATATATGACAGGTTTTTAAAAAGCCAGAAAACTTTTCTTTTATTTTGTTTTTAAATAAAATTGTTTGAATAGAAAAGTTGATTTTCAAACACAATTAGCCAGTTCAGGTTTTTCAGGCTTACTGAGATCTCTGAGATTTGTTATCCTATAGTACCATGGATGTACTGTAAAAATGGGCATATTATTTTTAAAAATTATATGCAATTGAGAGAGGCTTAGAATGGCCTTTTATGAACCATCCTCTTTAAAAAAAAACAATAATATTTTAAGGAATGCACATTATAGAAAACATGATAAAGTGTTATTATTATATAGAAAACTTCAGTTGTACAACTAAAATTGTTATTTTCGTTCCCCTTGATAATAATGTCTAGGAATTATGTAGGTATACGTATATATTAAATGTTTTCCTTTATCAATGAATCCATCTGAAATTTTACAAAAATACTGGTGAATTATTATTTTAAAAAATCTCACATCAACATTAGTCTTGCGATCAATATTACAATTATTGTAAAGTAGAGAACGATTCCCAAAAGATATTTTTTTTAATTGACACATTTTTGTAAAAAGTTTTGTAGAAAATTTATTGAAACTAAAAAAAACTATCCGTAATTTTTTTTATTGAAATATTGGTGACCAGAGTCAAAAATCTATTTTTTTATTCAATGTCAGATATCTCAAGAAAAATAAAAAGTAGAGGGGCAAAAAAATTAAAATTCAATAAGCAAATTGTCTAACTTAAGCGTTTGATTGATTACAAAAAAATCAAAGGAAACGACTTTTTTCTAAAAAAAAATTAAATTTTTACCACTCGCGGTTTTCATAGTTGTGCAATTAAGTAACCTTAAGAAAATAATTTGCTCAAATATCCTAGCACATAAATAAATAATTATATAGCTTTAAAATGCTTTTTATTTTATCTTTTCACAGGGATAAAGTTCTTAAAAAAAATAAAAAGATTCACAATGTTTTTCAGTACACAGTGAAGCAGTTGAGATGCTTTTAAAAACAATTATTTTCTTTATTACTTTATTACTATTTTCTATATTTCTTGAATGCAGAGTTAATAAAACAAATAAATAAAGTGCCTTTTCACCCGTAAAAGTCTTAAGCAGTAGTTTGAAGACTTGTTTAAGAAAACAAAATTCATCTGTTCACTGTTGAAGAGATTACGTAGGGTGATTTAAAATAACACCTTTTTCGAAATTTAACCGGGACCTGGTAAAATTATGGAGCTTACATTGGATTCAAATTGATTAAGACTAAGAACTTCGAAATCAAACGATTTTCCAATAATATCGCTTGAAAATCGGAATTATTTTCAAATGTTAAAAGCTGCATAACTTTTCGAGTTTTGGATGATAAAAGTATGAAATGGATGAAAGGGATTATTCATAATTTCATGTAGTTTCTGAATATTATTTAGTATTAATATTAGAATATTACAGGTTACGCAATTTTTGGAAAAATAATTTTAAAAAATTGCACCTCGAAGTACCCTGTACAGTATGATATGAGCTATTTCGACATCACGGTTATAGTGTTTTTTTAGAAAATATTGTTTAAATAAAATTAAGCAAGAAATAAACAATGCGACAGGTCCCTGGTCACTGAAATGCGTTTTCGGTGTAACCAGAAGTAATTTAATGTCAACACCAAGTCTCAGATCTTTTGGTCTTAATCAATTGGATTCAATCTTAAGCTTCATAATTTTTTCCGGTCCCGGTTTAATTTCGAGAAAAGTGATTTTTTAAATCACCCTACTAGATTTATTTAGATATTATTTAACTGCCACTGCGAAACCTTTTTCTTGCTAACATTCCAGAAAAGCCTAATTGAAGAAAGGTTTCACTACTACTACACAGAATTCTGTTAAAAATTTCAAACAATCAGTTTAAAAGCTTCCCTTAGTAGGTCCCTTCAATAATTTCAATTGTAACTGCCTGATTGGAAAAAAAAATATGAAATAACCTTAAAAAAATATGGCGCAAAATTTTAAACGATTTAGTACGATGTTAAAGCCATTTTATCATACTAAAAAAAGCTTTAACATCGTACTAAATCGTTTAAAATTTTGCGCTTATGATTTTAAATATTTTAACGTTGCATTATTATTTTGCCAACCTTTTGTGTAATTGGCCTCAAACAAAAATTCGCCCTAATTTCCTTTCATTGTGAAATTGAAATGCTTTTTCGTTGAACTTAAACCCTTGGGACATTGTATGACATATAAAGAGAAACTTTTCATACTGCAGCAATTTGTTCACAAAAAAAAATAAATTAAAACAAAAAGTAAGACACTTTCTCTCTCTCAATTAAATAAATTAGTAGAGCGTAAGCTAGTGCATTAAGATTTTAAATTACTTTAATTCAAACTGTATTATGCCTATCTAGGTAATTTACCTATAAACATTCCATTCGTGGGCGACAAAATGATAATAAGCCAAAGTTAAGTAGGTATACGATAATAGTAAATTAATGAAGAGATTTCGCTCATTATAAATTTTCTAAACAATCTAGACCATTAGTTGCCAAATAAGTGCAAGTGTAAAAGACTACAACAGTCTCGATTAAATTATAGTCAATCACTCTCATTTCTCACACCCAACCTGAATGTGAAATTTCTTTCAAATGACAAATAATGTAATAACTTCTCTATCTAGTTTGACACTTTATTGGCACTTGATCATGTGATGATAAAAACAATAAACCACTATTTAACTATCATTCTATAGATATCTTGAGTCTTTTGTTTTTAAAATAAATAAGTAAATACTAGGTACCTACACTATTAATAAATATTGTATAGACAGCTTTCAGCCAAACCAATTGACTGACTTATGTCAGAAAAGCAAATCTAAACTTTACTTCAAGTTTATTAAATCAAATAAACTGAACTAAATACTTTTAATAAATAAAACATTTTTTAGCCAGTTTTCTATAAAATTTCAGAGATGTTTGCATTCTAAAAAATCTGTATGCGGAATTCACTGCACATTTACTATCAATAAACTAATCTAAATTTATTTTGGATTAAATTGCTCAATAAATCTTCGTTGCATCGAATTGTATTAGAAAAGAGAGACAAATCCTCTTGCTCCCTCAAAATGACAGAAGAAAATTTGTCAGATTTCAGAAACGTGAACTGACTTATTTTACCTATTCGCATTTTCGCTGTCACTCTTGCAATTTATTGCTAAATTTGCATTGTTCGATTTTCTAACTGACCCTGCACACGCACAGGGATAGGCTCGACCTGTCTTTTCAAAATCATTGTCATTGCCAATTGCCAAAAATGCCATACCATATGCCCAATGCCCATCAACATCCTCTTGACTTGGCGCACATTTTTATCGGGGTTTCAAAAATAACTTAAGAAATTTAATTAAACTAAGAGGTCGGTATGTTTGTACCTATAGATATACAAGCAGGTAGGTTCGTGTAGAGGTATAAACAAAGAATTGTTACAAATTAATTTATTAGCATCTAATTGAATTTTCAATCAATAAAAGAATTATTTACTTACCAATAAATAATTCCCGCTTTTTATGTTTTGTTTCACCTTCACACAAAACTTACATACATTATTATCTTCATTCACAATAAGAATAACAAATTGAGATGTTAATGTTATTGAACTGCTTTAATATTATAATTATTTTTAATTTTGAACTCTTTTATTTATCAAGCGATAGATAAATAAACAATTTTTTAATTTTTTTTTTCACACTTCTTGTGTTAAACACACTCGCGAGTTTAAATGAGTAAACAATCACTTTTTTATTCACAATAATTTTTTTTTAAATTGGATTATTGTTAAAATTGCCGATAAAACTTTTTTTCTAAATATTTTTTTTTATCAAAATGAAAAGGCTCATTTAAATTTCATAGAGTAAGAACATACGATCATACGACGACATAAAAATATACGATTTTTCGAAATCTAAATCGACAGACAGTAAAGTAACACACGTCTTGCTCGAACGACAAATCTATGAAAACTGATTGCATCTAATTTGCTTTTAGTTTGTTCTTCGGGGGTATTTTATGGTCTCTGTTTTGTGGTGTTCTTCGGTTCGATATTATTATTATTATTTTTATTTTTTTAAACACACAATTTTCTTTTAAAATGACAGAGGCAGTGAAAGAAAATCGGCGCGTGCTTGTTGGAATGATATTCAGTTGTTTTTCTATTTAGTATTTATGGTTTGTGTGTCGGGATATTTTTGTAGATTTTTTATTTTTTTTTTTCTTAAAATTTTCGTAAACAATGAAAGAGAAATGTCAAAATTTGTTGGTTTATCAATGTAAAAATGTTCGATGTGGCGCATTCATACTTGTATTGTGTGTATTCTGTTAACGCAACACAAACTGATTATCTGGGCTTTAGATTTAACATAGATAATGCTAACAAACTGTTAAAATGATATTGAGAAAAAATAAATAATTTAAATGTGTATACGTATGTAAATGCATCCATACAAATTAATTGATTCCATTAAAAACTGAAGATTAAAAAATAAACATTAGAGTTAATAAAGAAGACAAATAGAATATCAGAAAATATTAAAATATTGAATTTATTTTTTATAATGTTTCTATGTATGTAGGTACTTCCCTACTTAGTGCTTAGCTTACATATTGTTTAAAATAAGAAAAAGGTTTAATGGGGCAACAAATTTAAATTGAAAAGGGTGGAAAAAGAAAAAGTTCGCAAAGATTAAAAAATGTTCTAAATGAAATAGAAAACTAAAAGAATTTACTTTTTTGCATTCGATTGAATTTTTAAAAATTTTAAATATTTTGATCAAAGTTGACATTACGATGAAATCGAAGTCTCGCAATTTTGTCTGTCTACCTGTTTGTCTCTCCTTTCGATCGCAGCCTAAATGGGTGGGTCAATTTTCGTTAAACTTTAAACGTATTTTGGTCATTCTCCTGACATTTTTTGACACATTTTTTTTTAAATAACGGTACCTGCCGAACAATTTTTTTTAGCAAAAAATGAAAATTTCATTTTTCTCAAAAACGTGCCTACGACTTATTTTTTTAAAATTCAGTATTTTTTAATAAAAGGCTACCATTTAAAAAAAACGAAAAATGGTTATAAATGGTACCTCCCAACTGAATTTGATCAATTTTTTTATGGAGAATTTTTCAAAAAGTTGGAAAAGTATTTACCAAATCTTAAAAATTTTAATTTTTGGATTTAAAACAAAAATCAATTTTTTTTTGAGAACTTAATAATTCAAAAACGACTTGGTTGATTTTGATTAAACTTGGTAACCAGCAGTTTTTTGACATTATCTATCAGATTTAAAAAACAAATTATTCTTATAGCCAAAAATAACGGTACCTCCCAAATGTTATAAAACCGGTATGGAAAATCTCATTCTTCTAAAAAAACGACTCCTACGATTTTGATTAAAATTTTTGTGTGTATTAAGCTAATATCTGTATGACCTTTCATTTTATTGAAAAGAAAATTGTATCTATCGTCTAGAACCATTTTTTTGGGTTTCGACTATCTCATTATGTGTTGAAACGTTTTTAATCAAATTTTTTACAAAATCAATAAAAAAAATAAATTTTGGATTTAAAAAAAAAATCCATTTTTTTTTATTTTTTTATCGAAAGTGGGTAAATGATTTTTTTTCAAAAATAATTTCAGAGGTTGTTTAGGCAATTTTTTTCTAATTATATTGATTTTTTTCAGTCCAAACAAATATTTAATAGTTATATCCAGTTGAAAAACTATTGCGCTGGATTTATATTTCATTTCCAGATAATGGTGCTGAAATCTGACTGGAAAAACAACTCAAAAATGAAACGCTGGTTATTCAGTTGATTTCTTTCTTTTTTCTCTGTACTCGATTTATAACTTTTAACAATTCTTTGAACATAATAGGTAGTATTAGCATATTTAATTAACCAAATTTTATTTATTTAACATTAAAATAAAAATAACTTTAAGATAATTTAATATTTTATAAAAAATAATGCACACTGAAGATTATATACATATGTAGTTGAATGTTAAAACTGTGCATCCAATCGATAATAGCTGGAGATATTTTTATGAAATCGGTTGCCTTCATACTTTCTATGACACCACAAGAGAGATTAAGCAGAGTTAGTTAATCCTGTAGAAGTGTAAAACAGTGTTACGACTGCACGCCACGTCTACGTCTTAAAGAGTGTTGCGGCATATCTTGTTTTATTTTTGCGAACTTGATTCAGGCTAACCGACATTCTAATAGGAAGATTGTGGCCTGCCAGACCAAATAGAAAATAGGGTTAACTTAAAAACATAATAAAAATATTAGTTTGCAAATTTAACTTATTTCACATTTTCTCTTGGCTGGATACATTTGTATATCAATAAACGCTAAACCACTTTATGGTTTGAACCATGTTTCTTTGTGTTCTTTGATAATTTCCAATCCCATTATTATCTCACTCAACACGCCACTAAAATACAGATCTTAATGTAAAAAATTAACAAGGTATGCCCATTCTTTTCTTCGGGGTGATATCATTGATGGCAAAAAATGGTGACGAACTGAAGAAGTACAGAACTCTAAAAAAAAAAGACTAAAAATATCTTAAAAGTAGGTACAGCTTTAGGTATTTCTGGTGTTAATTTAATGAAAACTTTTAAGTAAGATACCTTTTGCAATTATACATTAAAATATGCTAAATTGTGTTTCATTTAATCAAAAAAATATTTTTTTTTCTTTCGCACACTTAATTAAAAATATAGTAGCTTCACGACAAAAAAAAATAATAAAAAAAAACATATTACGTTGTTGGTGATGTATTAAGATACCTCCTCCTACACGGACATATTTAGGTAATCATTAAAATAACAACTTTTTTTAGCGAATGGATATGAAATGCCTGAACTTAAACGGAAAAGCAATAGTGTTTTGGGTCATAAGACTCTTCTCAGTCTACCAAGTGAGAAATATAAAGTTGAGCTAACAAATTGACACAAAAATTGAAGATTGAAATATTCGTTTCGAGTTTCACCGATTATATGTAATTTAAACTCTCTTATAGGTTATTACTCCTACTGAATTATGTACATAGTACATACACATATCTGAATTCCAAAACGCATCAAAAAATGCCTATACGCATTCTCATGTTTCAGATATAAAATAAAAGCAACAGTGCAAAGCACATTAAAAGAGATTATATTTTTAATTCCTCACTCGTTTCCTAATCGATAACATCTTCTCACTTAAAATAAAAATACCTATACAATAAAATAAAATTAATTGAAATGATCATGTTAATGTCGGTATTTATGATAAAAGTTAACGCCTTCTTTGACTCATTGTTGAATAGCGCCATATAGAAGTTAAATCAGTATAAATTACCAATTAAAAATCATTTAACGACACCGTTAGGCAAATAAAATAAACCTAAAACTAAACGGAAACGTGGGTGGAATGCATCACATAAATGCTCATATTCAGATATTATATCCTTTGCCTTCGCATACTCACTTATACCTTCGATCTTTGATAAAACACTATAAAGCCTACGCATATATGTACGTTTAATCATTAGCGTCATGTTCCCTCTATAAAAAGAAAACAACTAAATATAACGACCTAAGTACGGCATGGCTTAAAGGTAATTAAAATCAATGAAACATTGAATCAATAGTTCCGTGAATGAAAATGCTGTATGGATGGGAAAAATTAACCATAAATATGTAAGCTGATACAATCAGTCAAGCATTCTCGCATAATCTTATTAGTCACAGGCAACATTCGCGTAAATCCTCTTTATATCAAAACTCATCAAAATCTGCTCCGCATTGCCTCTATATACATATATACATATATGTACATACTCACTCAGTCAAACTGCAACAAATTACCATTATCCTTGCTATAAATCTCCTCCCTGATAAAAAAATATCGAGACAAAAAAAAAAGCATCAACAACACCAGCGCCCTATGGTCCCTTTGATATTCGTTTTATTATAATCGCTTGCAGAGATTCCCTCTTCTCTTCCTATTAAGGGTCCAGCTAGAAGAAACCTCACATGCATAAAAGGTGTTGATGATATATAGATATAGATAGAGGGAAACATTTTACACCAAACTAAGCTACATGTATATGGATCCTGTGACAAAAGGTTCACTGAATTATAGATGCAATGCAAAATTCCCATAAATTTATGTGCCCATCAGGGCTGGGGGCGTGCGTTACGTCCTTGTAAACTGCGCATTTCATTTATCTATTTTTTTTTCGCTACAGACTTCGGTGTTCTTTCTCGTTTGGTTTAACACTTTAAGGGTGACCATTTGTTTTGTTTTGGAATATTTTTGTTTATTTGATACTTAAAGGTAGTTCACCATTAATTTTGTACCAAAAAATCGACATTCTTTCGCATCAGTCAATGATTAATGTGGTTGCTAAAATAGACGAATAACCTAGGTCGTAGATTTTTAATTATACTTGACAGGTAACTCTGGAGGTTTGTTTACTGTCAAACTTTCCGAACTTATTTTGAAAAAAAAAAATTTCAGTAAATCTTATAAGCTACAAATATTTCATATCGAAATTTTGATTATTTTAAGAAATATGTACATATGTATGTGAAAAAATTCACAGATTTTATTTTTAAAAACTCGCTGAGTCAAACTAATCCACCTTAAAATTAGTAATTATAAATTATTTTATAATTTAATTTTTTCCACGTACTATAATAGCTTTATTATTATTAGTAAAAGCAAACATTCCCTGCCTCGGCTGGCTTCGCAGTAGCGCATTCTGTCACTCGAATCTTCCGAGACCTTGTTGATGGTTTCGGGCTGTAGCTCACGGATTGCTTGGATGATAAGTGTTGGTCTTAAGTGCTTGAATCGTTTCCGGATTGTTGGCATAACATTTATCCTTGACGGTTCCTTACGAAAAAAAGTCCAAAGGGGTCAAATCGCAGTCCCGAGGCGGCCAATTGACATTGCCAAAACGGCTGATAAAACGATTTGGGAATTTGGTGCGCAAAAGATCGATTGTGGCATGGACTGTGTGGCATGGCGCGCCATCCTGTATAAACCAGAGGTCGTTCAAATCCATGTTTTCAATTTCAGTAAAAAAAAAGTCGGTTAACATGGCTCTGTAACCCCCACCGTTGACCGAAACGTTGTTCCACGCCTTATTTTCGAAGAAAAATGGTCCAATGATGCCACCACTCCACAATCCGCCCCAAAGTGTCATTACTGTGGTTGCAATGACTTCTTGACAATAACGTGCGGGTTTTCCGAGCCCCAAATGCCGCAATTTTGTTTGTTAAGGTAGCCGCCGAGATATGCTTCATTTCAGCCAAAACTTCTTTTCCAAAAAGCACTGTTTGGGCTCCACACTACACAGCACTCACTTTGGAAATAAGTTTTCAATATTTCCCAACATTGTTCAATGGTTCGTTAAGCGACTCATTTCGTTCGGCGGAGCCGCGGAGGTATGATACTGACTTTCTGTCAAGATATTGAGCGGGAAACAGCCATCAATGTCAGAATAACCTATGATTTAAAAATAAACCACTAGATGGCCTACCCGTTATACTCAAAAAAATGTGTAAGTTGGACTACGGTGATTTTCTTAAAAGTCATACATTTGTAAGATCGTATTTGGTCGAAACAAGAAAAAAATGGTATGAAAGAGAGGCCTTTAAGTGGGAAGGGGAACAATTTTCTTAAAATTAGATTTTTGATATTTAAAAACAACGGCATACATATTTTTTAAATTGATTTATTTTTTTCTCTGAGACCAATGAAATAAATCGATTTGAAAAATAAAAGGATCAAATCAAGAGGAAGGGCAGAGAAGGGGGAAACGCTAAATTTTTGTTTTATACTTTAGACACTGAGGTACAATAAAATGCAAATGAAAAGTTCTCTGATTGAAAATGTTGAAAGAATGGTCACCGTAGGTATATTCCGGATAATCCGAGGGCGAGCCGCTGGATGACGAGGTTCATTAATCTTTGAACCAGTGTCCTTAATTCTCAAATGACGGATGTTCCATAAGTGAATAAATTCGTTTGCAAAATAGGTACATATAGTTTGATTGTTTTAAATTGAGTGACAACGACAACAATCAGAGGAAGAAAGAAAGGTTTATAAAAAGAATTGGTGGTTTAATTGCCTGGTAATGTTTTAGGGAGCAATTTAAGCATGACATAATGGTCTAGGTTTTGCATCTTATTTTCTGTATCCTATATTCTCCATAGCAATTGTTGTTGTTTAATTCCCTTGACTTATGACTTCGATATAATCTATATGGGCGGTCGGTTTTATTTCGTTTAATTTGAACGTTCGCAGCATGAAGCAGATTTTGGTCTCTTCTAGTTGGCTGAATTTAAAAGAACTAATCAGAAAAATTGATTAATATACATTCATAATATTTGAAGTGGTGTGGTAGATCACTTCATTGCCTCCTACATATTTCGATCATCATATGGATATGGGCAAGTCTTCAGCAAGATCAGATAGCTAATTCGTTATCTAGAGTTATTATATATAAAGTGCTTCAAGTCCATAAGGAATTTAGATTACGAAAGGTTAGTAGGGGTATACGGAAAATTGCATAATCTGTATTCGTTTGGCTAACCAAGATCCAAGTATCTGTTAAAAGAGAGAAAGCGAAAAGAATGAGTGGAAGTTCAGGTATGTGGTGCCCGTGCCTCACTGAGCTATTATAAATTCTGAATGAATTCTAGGTGTTCTTAATAGTGGCATAATTGACACATTGTCCAGTAAAAAATGATTGACGATTGCTTATCTATGTATATAGCCTGCGCTAGGGAGTGACATTTACAAAAAAAATGAAATGAGCACTCTTGCGACTCTTGATCGAAGCGCCCTCTGTCAGATTTACTGATACACATTCTGCTCATCAGAAAAGTACCGCGCCACATGGATTGCTCGAAATCCGATTAGACCGTCAATTATTTTTGGACATCTGAGGTTAGACTGAACTCTGGTGGTTGATTCTCCTCTTTTCTTTCTCTAGTAACTTATAACTTATAAGCACTTAGAATTCGGTTTGGCTTTTCTCAGGTGATGTCCTGTCTTTTGCCAGTTAATCTGCGATTCTGTTTTCGTTCGTTCGTCCTGGGAAACCAATGTAACATTGATTTTTTATGTTATACGCTGAGTAATCTCAACTTTCTGCAATAATTATCCACTTGTTTTGACTTGTGACAATAAACTGCAGGCAACTAATTTACACCGTACACCTACACATATTAAAGGTAATATCATCAATGTTTTCATTTTTATTCAGTTCTTGGCATCTGTCAAAATCGAGGAAATTGGTGTATACATCAGTGCCCCTTTTCTTGTTTAATTTCATTATTTTGTTGTTGTTTCTAATAATGCGGTGAATATAGTTCTAGTGGGACTCGAACAGCTATTTTTAATTTCTGACACTTCAAACTTTGACAACCTGCGCAATATATAACCTTAGATTTGTATTTTGTGTACACTTGAAAGTAGCTGCTAAGATTTTGACTTTGGCCCGATTTTTATCGATACAAAATGTATTAAAAATAAATTAAGTTCTAAGGTTTTATTTAATTTTATTTCAATAAGTTGAATAATTTTCTATATTAGTTTTCTTCTTTTTTTTTAATCTATGATTGCCACATCATGGTAGGTAGTGATGGCATTTTGTAACAGTGATGGTCTTGTTAGCTGTGAAGACTTTGGTAAGTCCCGATGTCGTTTTTTCATCTAACTCCATATGGACTTGCAAAAAAACTCGTTCGGTATCTCCCCTCCTTACAAAGTATATAACAGTTCTTTTCTTTTCAGATAAAATTTACAGATGACATTTACCAAGCCAGTTTCAACATTTGGTATCTGCCAGAGTTAGTTAATCCTTTAAATAAATTGAATCCAAGCTAACTCAGAAGTAGTGTTTTTTAGTGAAGGATTAACTTTAACTTTTAACCGTCAAAAATCTATCGGAATCAAAGTGCGACCCTTTGGATAGATAGATAGAAGGCGACACTATGCGGGACTTTGGCGCCAACCAGCTGTTTGAGTTGGAGAGAAAAGAATTAGTTCAAGATTTCGAAACTGGAGAAGTGGAGAGCGCAGTATCAACGTTAAGAAGATTTTAAGCAGTAACGAGAAAACACAAAACGCCACAAAGATACAGAGAAAATTCAGATTTCAGCAGTCAACCTAGACACACGCAGCATAAAATTGTCTTGTAATTTATAACTTACAATTAAATGTAATTTGTTTATTAAACGTTAAATCTTTCTGGATGAATTAAATCTATATTTAAAATACAGTTTTGCCTATCGTATAATTTATTTATATTAAGTAGCGCTAAGTATTAAGTATAAGAAAGAGCGACCTCTATATTTAAAGATGTGTATTGATACACATCTGTCAGAAATATTTATTCCTTTGATCTAGAGCTAACTCATCAAATTCGATGAAGGGATCAACCTGAGTTAACTTTACCTGAAATGTTTTTTTTTTCAGCCAAAGTTATCTCGGGTTTATCTCCAAAAGTGGGATGATCTCCCCATTTTCATATTAAATTCCTAAACGAGTCATGACTATAATGATATAGGTACCGGACCAATACAGATTCAAGACTCTCTAACTTTTAAATTATAGTTGCTTTCATAAAATTATCCCCACACAATAATACAAATTATTTTAAATATTTTCCTTTGCCCATTGAACTGTTAAAATGTGTAATTATAATAAATCAGAGTTCAGTAACGAGTTCACCAAATAACATCTTTGATAAAAATTCGATGAATATATTCCTAACTTTTGATTAGAAAACATTAAATTATTATAGACAACGCTAATGACATGATTCTGAAATGACCAGAAATACTTTGCTAATAGAATTAATAATAAATTGCAAAACAAAAAATAAAAAGTAAAAACCGGCTTAGTACAAATTTCATCTGAATTCCTGGCCACTTTAGAAAATTATCTGAGAAACTAGAACTTACCACCAATTAATAAAATGTGGCTCTTCATCGTTGCAAGTGCACCAGACAAATTCAATTAACTAAATTACTTCAGAATCAAGTCTTGAGATTTTAAACTGCGTATGATGCAGTGTTTGAATATTAACCTCCAAGCTAAGCTGTTGTTATAAGCGTCTGGCAAAAAAAAAAAAAACAGTGGGCGGACTAGGAATTAAAATTGAATCTTTGAGTGACTATAAGAAATACTAAAATCAACATAAAAAGTGTCTCTGCGACGACGATGTGTGACTCTAATTATTATTGCAGTCAGTTGATATAGACTTGATGCATTCAAAGAAGCGTGCTAGTACCTAGTGGTTCATTTGTAAATTGTTATTTAAGATTGAAATCTTTTTTATTGGATTAAAAGCAAAAACGGAATACATAGTAGGTATATAAAAAATAAAAATATAATAATAATATAATTGACCATTGCATCCTACTATTCCTACAGTACACTAGTTGAACTCATAATGCTGCAGCAACAATTCCTTATCGGGATGAAGCATCAATTTTCATAATTGGCAGCGCTGCTGTATATATGTATAAGCCCTCTGCGTGTATATTATGTATACCATAGGTTGATGGTTGTCTTCAGCGGCGGCGGCGTATAGCATTCCCATCTACTCTCTTACTCTCAATTGGACGGCACAATTTCAAGTGAATTTTAATTGCGACCACATGCGTTTCCGTCCATATTCGCAAACTAAAATCCCTGTTGCCATATGGACCATCAATTCCTTTGTTTTACCAGCCATCACGAGAAAGAGTTGAAATAAAAACTTCCTGCATTCGAAGAAAACAAAGAAAAGATTTTAACTGAGATTCATCATCTCGGTTGATTTTGCCTTGAACGTACTTTGCTTGGAAATAGGTAGTCCGATAAACTAGGAGTGTGTATTGTGTAATGTACACGAAGAAAAATATTGTTTTAAGTTCTGAATGTGTAAAAACAATTAATGTATGAAATGAAATGTATAACTAGTCCCGAAAAAAATCCAACACAGTAAAATTACACTTTAGAAAATTTATTACACTTCACTTCCAGATATTGGTAGAAGAATTTAATCCATTTCCGGACAGTTAAGCTAGAATTATTATTAAATTTCATATTTTGTCTATTTAGAGAAAAAAATAATTGGTCAAGATATTGAATATTGTTGAAATGAGACGTTCTACTGACGCTTTTTACGTAAACACAAAGGTCATGACTCCCAGAACCAAATAACTTTGTATATGACACATATGTAAATTTTTTAATGTGACCTATCAAAGTGTAGTTTTGTTGCTGTTTTACCCATACTCAAAAATTGTGAATGTCACATTGATATCCACAAAGAAGTCGCAAATTCAGAATAGTCTGTAAGTTGTCATATCAGAGATTTAGAAAATAACACACCCAGTGAAATAAAATAATCTTGGGAAACAATTTAAAAAAAACGAATCGATAAAAGGTTCGGGTACTTTATTTTTATAAAAATGGAAATCTGTCAAATTTTAGGGAGGGTAAAATTCTCTCAAAGAGAAGTAAAACTGTCCGAAAATTCATGAACGCCTTAAACCAAAATATTTGCCACTTTTTAAACATTAAGAAAAAGTAAACGAAAGCAAAAAATGTACACAAACCGACAACATTCCAATTTACATCATAACTTCATATTCTTTATTAAATATGATCATTAAATATTAAAATTTGCTCTATAATTATTAAGGTACAAATGAAAACACACTTAACAAGAACATCACGTAAATTTTTTTATAAATCCCAAATTGGATGAAGAATCGTAATTTAAGAGAACACAATTTAAGAAACACTTCAAAAACACAGTTTCTTTAATTAAACATTTTACTAATAAATTTCTTTTAATCATAAAAGTATTTTCTTTTTATTAAAATAATTTAATTTTTTCACACGAACGAATAAGAAAAAAATTCACTGCTCCAATTTAAAAAAAAACCAACAGCCATTTGTATTTTTGTTGTTGTTCTTTAACTTTCAAATTGGCTTCTGACAGAACACAGAACTTACCAGTTTGTGCCCGAAGAAATTTCTCGGGTAAGAACTGGCAAGAAGGGGAAATAATTTTGTCTCTCATGAGCTCTCTCTCCTGCCAGAACTTACACGAAATGTTCGTAGCGGAGCACGTTTGGACTAAATCTGGTAGAAAATCGTAGTTTTGGGTAGTTTCTGGCTAGTACGCGAACAAACCTAAATTTTTAAACCAACTTGCTACAAAAGAACCGAGAACTGTCAAATTGGATGTGATGGAAGAAAACAGTGTTCCCTATTTATAGTTCTCCGATTCTAAAAAAAATACCCTTTAATTTTTAAAGACCACGTGTATCGCCATAAAGGAATATTGCTGAGGTTTATCGAAAATTTATTGAGCCTAATTTTCAATAGCAGTAGCAGTATTTCAACATGAAATAATCCCTTAATTTTTGGAATGAAATAAGACTCCAAGAAGCCAATTAGTACCTAAACTCTTAATTTTGGAAATGTTTTGCACTTGGAATAATTATTTTTTCTGATGAACTTTTTCTGATTAGGCATTACATCTTGGCAGATAAACTTTCACCGGAAATATAATATTTCAAAATCAAAAACGACAATCGAAATTTTATTTTTGTTCCTAAATTTATGGGAAAATTGAAATTCTTGATTTTTTTCTGTTAAAGTATAAAATTTGTTTGGTGACATACATATGTATTATCAGGTTTTGCTTTAGTAAAGTATTTAATAGAAAATGTTCAAAATTTTAAATGTCTGCACTTGTTTTCAATATTTTTATTATAAAAAAAAAAAACTTGTGGAAATTGGTGCAGATGAAAAAAACCGTTGCAAATGATTTCAAAATGTTTGTCACTCCCAGTCTTGTTTTAAGATTTAAATTCTAGGTATTATACTTCTAGCTAGGATTCCTTTCCATGAAATTTTCCATGACTAATTCGTACATTTGCGGGATATACAAAAGGAAAACTCTTATTGAAAAACCCTTTAGTATTGTACTATATTTCGGGTTTGTGTACTATATAGTTACTGTTGAAGAAATAATGTAGTACGCAAAAGTACTGTATTTTAGTTAGATTAATCAATAATAGAAACAAATAGCAAAACACTTTAATTGAGCTTTAAATCCTAGTACGCAGCTGAAGAGAAACGAAAATTTTCTTAGGTCTCCAAATTAACAGCGAAAACGTAAACGAAAATACTACGAGCAAATATTAATTTGGGATTTTTCTAGATGATGCGTAACGAAATTTGTTTGTGGTCTCACTTTTTAGGTGTGTTAAGGAAAATGAGATCTCGGAGATCTCAGCAATCTCAGTTACATGAACAGGATTCCTCAAAATTCTGAGGAAAAAAAATCTTGGATTCGCTTGCTCACTTTTTGAGTGAGAAAAATCTCTGAGATCTCATTTTACTGAACGTGCCAAATGGTTTGTCCAAATATTGTAATTCGCCCGAAGATGGAATTATAATACGAAACGCGTCGCGAAAAAATATATTTAAAATTATTATTATAAATTATTAAAAAAGTTGTGAAAGTTATTATAAATAACACCAAAAATAAAACGAAATATTTATTAATTTATACTTATATTGTTTTAATTTACTAATTATATTGTCCAAATAATTTAGTGCCAAAAGGGAGCGGAGACTTCTCAAAATAATTTTCTATAATTATCGATTTCGCTAACTGAACAGCGTATACTGCAAAACGTAAAGCATAACGAAATTTTTTGTTTATGATTTCGTTGTGTTATTTTTGTATGGAAATTTTGGTTTCGCTTTAGCTACGTACTATGCTTAAGGTTCCATTTTATGTCATATATGCCATATAGTTTTGCTGTAAAACGTCAAAATTAAAATTAAAATCGTCATTCAAGTTATTCCTGTTGCAATCAGAATATTTTCAATCATAAATTCAAAATGGCGAGAATAAGGAAACGAATATTAAAAAATTAGCTTTTTATCGATTAAAATTTTAAAATTGATTGTAAAAAAGCTAAAGACACTTTTTAAACAAAAACTAGGAACTAAAATGGTAGAAATTTAAAGGAAAATAAATTTTATAAAAATAAATAATTAGCAAACATTATTGTCTGCCCTTTTTACGCTTTTTTTTAAATACTCTATTTTTTTGTAAGAGTTCTATATTTTTTATAGTTAACTATATGAAAAGTACTACAATCCATCGAAAAAAATTTTGGAACTCCTTCTTCTACCTAACGTTTGCGAAAACAACGCAGTAGGTACCTATTTTAATCACATACACCTAGTGGGTTAGATACAATATACACGGGGTATGTTATGTTTCCCAAGAATTATTTAACGTTTCGCGAGCTTCAATTAGCGGTTTTTCGTTTCGCATTTTTTTTTTGTTTAGCATTTTGTTATTTCGAATTTTACCTTTTGAAAATTAAATTTCGTTTTTTTTTATAATGTATGCCAAATTATCCTTTCGCATTTTTCATTTCGCAATTTTCATTTAGTTTTTTGTTTGATGGTATTTCTGAATTTAGGAAATTTTCTATTTGGCATTTTGTTGTTTTGCTTTTTTTAATTTGCACTAATGATTTTTTTATTTGGCATTCAATTGCTTTGCAATTTGTGGCTTCCATTAAATAACATGTCTTAAAACTTAGGACACGTAGAGATTTATTTCATACTTTTTAGTCCGTTTTAAAAACTTGCAGTCGTATTTATTAGATTCTTGTCTACTTAGACACTGTCTTACTATTTTCAAATTGGTGGAAATATTCTTAATTTAATAAAAATAAATATCACATTATTCCCAGTTAAGACAATCTACTCTTGTGTCTAAGTTTGGCAGCTATAAGACAACAATAAACAAGGTTTTTGAACACATTTTCCAAAGTTAGACAACGTTTATAAATAAGACAATTGGTGTATTAAATAATTATTTTTTATTAGTTTTATTTTTTTCTAAAAAATTTTGTAGTTTTTTCAGTGTAACATGTTATGTCCTTATTCATCGATATGGACAGATGACCTTTCTGTTGAACGTCTCTTGACAAAGAATCCTTAACAGATAAATTGTCATTAAACGCATACATTTTTTTAAGGTCTTCCAATCAAAAACTAGACTCAAATAAAAAAAAAAGATGAGCCATATATAGGCAATGACTTATAAGATGCGTTTAAAGTAAAAATATACGCATGTCTGACATTGTTTGATGGTTAACTTTATTTATAGAAATAAATTTATGGTCTGATCAATAAATTATAAAACATAAAACGTTTTATGTCTTTTTTTAGTGCATCCTTTTCTATTTTTGTAGGTGGTCGTCCATCATGTTAACGTTTTGCCTTTGGGCATTTTTTTTTTTTTGAAAATCTCAGTATCAAAGCTATTACGTACTCATATATACGAAAGAAATCTATATTTTCTGCACTTCAGTGCAAGTGTTACACTAATTACACTTCCAGTTAAACCTTCCAAGCAGGTGGGCGCGAGTTCCTCCAGTTAATACTTTTAACACAACAAAATTGATGATGATGATGTTGGATGATGATAAGACTTAGTAAATCTTCGCATTCCGTGATTGCACAGATTATATAATTTATTATCTGCAGAGTCAGAACAGAATGCAATCAGGGCGGTATCTCATATTCATCAGAATGGCGGCAACATTTAAATAAGAATATTGTAATAAATTTAGTTTATTTCGACCTTGTGCGGTTTGTAATCTTAAATTGTCTTCGGAATCGTATAAGTATACTTAATTTAGCAATTTAACTGGGAATGAGTTGACACTTTTCAAGGCTCTCCTGAATGGTTGCCCATAGTAAATATTAAAATCGCGACACATTCTACATGAAAAAAGGAGAAAAAAATAATATCGGTTTTATTAAGTTTTTAAAAATGACACCTATTAAAAAAAAAAAAAAAAAATATTCATAATTCGTAAGCCAATATCCTTAAACCTACCTACGTCATTTTATCAAGAGCAAAAGCTTTTGTCTATTGAGAAAGTTAAACGAATATTGAACAATTTTGAAACTGATCGACAATCAATTTGAAGCATGAACTTTTGGGCTAACAATAGGTAGAGTATGGTCCCTTATAATCAATTCTATTTGTAATGCTATTGAAAAAGTGAAATGCTGAAGTCACGTTTTGGCAATTTTCCATTAACGCCTCTATCCGAATCAAATGCATTATCTTGAAACTTGTTAACAATCTCTGCTGCTGTTTTAGTGTTTCAATCATAAATTTACCATTTCCATTCCAGCTGTAGTTGTTGTAGCTGTCTAAGCACTCATTTATACCTCACAACATGACCTCTCATTTTCATATCTTTTGTTCAAGATATCTCATACTATATCTGCATGGCTTCGATCATAAATATATTTTACACTATAGCCATACGTAGTGGATGGACGTATATTCTTAACCATAAAGTTTTTTTTTTTTTTTAAGTTTGGAGAGTTATGCTTGATGTATCACTAGCGATACTTATCTAAGACATATCTCGTAACCTCCACAATCCAGAGTCACAGAGGCAGGATGTAGAAATCATGAATTCCAATCGAAGAAGTTGATAATTGCAGTGAATTTGCATACAAGTCCATGCGGTTGCGGTATCAATCAATGAATTGATCTTAATCTAGATAAAAGAATCGAATGCTTGGAAGGCCCGGTTGCTAGCCGTAAGAGAGTTGCTTATTTTAAAGTTTTTTAGGACAAAAGAACACAAGTATGCTTGTTCTATATTATTAGTTACTAGATTTAAATATTGTTAACAATATTATATTATTTTTTTTATCATCGTCGTTATCTTTAACATTAAGCCACTTTATTTAAAAATTTTATCGAATAACTTATCATTATTAATCAATAAAAAAAAGACGAAAACAACCAATATATAGTGCGAGCGCCTATTCAAGCTGCACCTTAAACATTTTACAAAGAATGACGCTTTTACGGGAAAGACTTATAGTTATTTTGTTCGAAAGTCATAAAAATAATTATTACCACTATACGGTTGTAAAGCATGGTTTTATTGAGATGTTTTATTCGAAAATAAATAATAGCATAATTTTGAAGAGATTCCATCTTGGTGGTCTATTATAATAAAACAGTTTGACGCAATCTCATGAATCGACTTTTGAATTAATACGACATAAGATACGCCTACTTAGTATAGTAGTAGATATCAATATACAACTTAAAATTAAGTAGGAAGCTCTGACTCTTCTGTGCATCTTAAGTAACTTATTAATTTGTGTAGGTTCACATATGGATATGAATGTTTTCGATCAATGTTTGATTGCTCCGAGCATTTTATGGAGCTGTAAAGATAAAATGTTAATAAATTTTGTATCAATCGATGGTGTTTTAGTTAGTTACATGTTATACAGTTTAATAATTCATTCGAGATTTCGATCACACTTGATTTGAAAACAAACATTTTTAATATAAAAACATAAATAAGAAGGAAACCAGAACACAATATGGATTTAAGCAAAGGCAAAGCAATGTGTTCGACACATGAACGAAATATAAAAGAATTCAATGTCTGATGTATCTCACAACCAGTAGCGTTGGTACTTCGAAAAAAATGGGCAATTGATCATTTAAACAAAAATTCAGTAGATTGCATCTTTCCGCACTAGATTTTTTGCTTAATAAATAAGTTTATCGATTTAAACATTAGGAATATTTATACAAAAAAAAAACAGGTACATATACATAAGTACAAACTAAAACAAACAAAAATTGAAATTAATCAATACCCGTGATTTTCGAAAAAGTGAATAACTATCTCAGCCAATATTCAAACACAAACATATAATGGGTGATTTTTTAAGACGTTTAGAACTTAAAAAAAAAAAAAAACACAAAAAATTCGAAAAAATGAATGAAATATTTATTTGAATCGATAGTTTGAACCTTGCAATTTAATGTTTAAAGATAATTTCATGCAAATGTTGACCGCGGCTGCGTCTCAGATAGCCCATCCGCTGAGTCCAATTTTGGCATACTCTTTCACACATATCGGCCGGTATCTCACGAATGAATGCATGGATGTTGGCTTCCAGTGCGTCAATCGAAGCGGGCTTGTCCCTATAGACATTAGCCTTGACATACCCCCACAAAAAATAATCTAATGGTGTCAAATCGCACGATCTAGGCGGCCAATTGACCGGCCCGAAACGTGAAATTAACTGTTCACCAAACTCGCCTCGCAATTGCGCCATTGTTTCGCGTGCTGTGTGGCATGTGGCACCGTCTTGTTGAAACCACATATCATGCAAGTCAAGAACTTCCATTTCGGGCAAAAAAAAGTTTGTTATCATCGCTCGGTAGCGTTCACCATTGACAGTAACGCTGCGATTCGCATCATCTTTGAAGAAATATGGCCCAATAATGCCGCCGGCCCATAAACCGCACCAAACAGTGGCTTTTTCGGGATGCATTGGTAGCTGTTGCAATGCTTCTGGCTGATCTTAACTCCAAATGCGGCAATTTTGCTTATTTACGTACCCATTCAACCAAAAATGAGCCTCATCGCTGAACACAATTTTTCGATAAAAAAGCGGATCCTCGGCCAGCTTTCCAAGAGCCCATTCACCAAAAATTCGGCGTTGTGGTAGGTCGGCTGGCTTTAGTTCTTGCACCAGCTGTATCTTAAAAGGCTTTACGCCCAAATCCTTCCGCAAAATTTTCCACGTAGTGCTGTAACAAAGGCCTAACTGCTGGGAACGGCGCCGAATCGACATTTCGCGGTCTTCTGTCACACTAGCTGATACGGCCGCAATATTTTCTTCACTACGCACAGTACGTAAACGTGTTGGTGGTTTAATGTCCAACAAAGTAAATTTGGTGCGAAATTTGGTCACAATCTTCCGAATAGACTGCTCAGAAGGTCGAGAATGCCGACCATAAAATGGAAGCAGCGCGCGATGAACATTTCGAACCGAGCACGAATTTTGATAGTAAAATTCAATAATTTGCAAGCGTTGTTCATTTGTAAGACAATCCATGGTTAAATTGCAAACCAAACTGAAGCTGTTTGACAGTGACACAAGGTACTAAACACACGTCAGCTGTCAAAACCAGTGTTGCCAAAACCAAACCAGCTAAAAAATCACCCGTTATATGCCAGTAAAACCTAGGGTCTTATAAATTAGGCAATGGAAGGAATAGAAGGATAGGATAGATTTTTGTTGGCACAGTGGATTGAGAAATTAGGTTTTGATTTTTCTCATTAAATCCCAGGGGTGGCGTTCAGTTGAGGGAATACAGATATATACATATTATATATGCTCCCTAGACTGAGGATCGTACCCACACATCCAAGTTAGCAGTCAAGCGCTACTTCCACTGCGCCGCCGCGCCGCCGCCGTGCCGGGGCCACCCCCGCAAATAATAAATCAATTTTTATTTTGTGTGTAAATAATAACAAAGTTTTTTATAATCAATTTTGTGTTATTGTTTGTTTGCAAAAATATGGCCATTGAAGATCCCGCCATAGGACGACCTCACTAAATATGGTCAAGGCATAGGTTTGCTACGCTTAAAAGGTCGATTTTTGTTTTTTTTTTTCAATTATGTGACCCAGCCCATATGGTAAGTTTAAGTGCTAAAAAAAAAATCATATGAAAGGAAACTTTATTTAAAAATTTTATAATACGTGTTTTTTGTATCGGAATTTTAACAGGGTAAATTAGGGCACAAGAAGAGAAGGGTATAGATCCTAGTTTCTAAACAAAACATGATAGAGAGTTTTTTGTTTCTTTATCGATAGATCTTGTAAATACAAGAAAGTCACATATATAAAAGAAAATTCTAAAAAATCGAAAACTCGAGATACAAACATTTTAAAGTCAAAAAATGAAAAATATGGACTTTGGAGAAAAAAGTCACATAAAATCAGGGAAATGGTTTCTAGAAATAAATTTTATATTTCTGAAAAGCCGATAAAAAATGAAAAGATCCGTATTTGCAAAATTTTTGATTTAAGCTTTTTTCTTGGCTAGGTGAATTTTTGAAAAATTCATATTTTTTAAATCAATTTTTCCTTGTTTTTGATTTTTGCCCTTTTACCCTAATTGTTTTTTTCATTTAAAACAACAGTAACAAAAAGAGAATTTTTTTATAATTACGATGGTACTATATTGTTTTTTAAACTGTTGTCTACTTTTAAAGTTGCCGAAATTTCAATAATCGACGTTTTTAAATTTCACATTTCAGAATTGTAATAGTCTCAGAGAGGTGTCAACAAATTCTGGGACAGAAACTATAACCAAAATTGTGAGTAATTGGGTTAATAGGCACAAGTGTCATGACTTAAAATTAAAAAGTCTGGTAGTTTTATTTCTCAGCTTGTGGTAGATCTGGAAGGTTAAAAATTGTTATTTTCCAATTATTGTGCCAGTAGCATCACTACATAAATTCATATTTTAAAAACAAGAATTGGAACTCTGTCATTTTTTCTAAGCTTAAAGACCTCAATTTTGATGATCCGATTGATAGAACCCGATATAACTATGACAACTTAATTTTGTGGCACAGCACATTTACTTTTTGTGAAAAATGCGGCAGATCTACTGCAACATAGTGGCAAAATGTAGCGCACAACACAAGCATGTATGGAAAGATCAATTGCTTTATGTCATCCTTTAGCAATGACTGTGATGCGCGAACTTTGCATTCCATACTACAAATTTCGCACCCCACACTTCAAACCTCGCCTTTGGCACTCCGCACTCCGCCCTTAAAACTTAAGGTACTTCCGCTCCACATTTAAAACAGTGCACTTCGCATTTATTAATTTACCCTTCGGTTTTCGTTGCTCGCATTTCAACCTTCGCAACCTGCAATTCATAATCAGCAATTCAAAATTGTAAACCGTGTATCACACTACGCAATTTCGCAACAGAATTAAAATATGCACGACAAAGAAATAAATTATTTATGGGAACCTATATTTAACAATTTTTCAGTCTAAACTGTAAGTTCCATATGCATGGATATTGGATATATACGACAAAGTGCTATAATTTTCATTTTTGTGTATATTGGTACCAGTAGATCGCATGTAAAAAATTGAAAGACAAATTCCAAATTATCACAACTAATTAAAGAATAATAAAACCTTAGATTTATCCACCTAACCACTTTTCGATCGGTGAATGTTGCTTCGCTAAATGGACATTCATAATATTTTTCTTTTCAAATTGAATCAAATTATCAAGTTCATAAATTTAAGATTAGACTCTCATATATATGTATCTTCACACATACAAAACATATTATTTATGGATATATATTTTACAAACAATTTATAATCAATTTATCCGTAGGCAAAATATTAAAAATTACTTAAAATTAAAATTCCATTTATTATTCCTCATTTATCTTGACAGAAATAATAAATATGTACTAACTGAACTGAACAACAAAGTGAATACAATTTTCCAAAAAGGCTAAAGGTAAGAAGCAATTTGCTGAAGAGCTTCCGAATAAACCACCAAACCACCATCAGGCACAAATTTAATATAGCCATCGGACTGTCAGTATGTTTTGTGTAATTGCTAATTAGCAACACGCTTCCTTCGTTAGCTTCGTTTGTTCACAGAGCTGCTCGTGGCCAAGACAATCACGTTCTTTAAAGCCGGTTTTAATATGCGGTTGAAAATGGTATGGAATCCTAAAGCCGAGACCATATATACATGCCTACAGAAGTGAATGAGTGGGACTATGTACGTCAGGAAAAGAAGAGACATATTTTAAAGCGTGAATTATTCACTGAGTTAGCGAAACATTACAAGATGGCATTGGCTTTAAATCATAAGGTGGATTAGTTATGGTCGAAAGCTGCTATACTCAGGAGAATTTATAATAATATGCTGGTTGGTATAATCGCCATTGCGTGTTTGGTGGAACAAAACTGCAAGTCCGAATCGTGCGCATATGTACTAAGTGAGCAAACGAACATCAATTTTAAGTGGCACGAAGGAGTAACTCTAAGACTCTCGGACAAGCGAGAATTTAAATGTTGTGAAAAAATAAAGTATAGGTGATGCATATATCTGGTATCTGGATTTGTAGTTTGTAGTTTGTAGATTGTGGATCTTCTTGACCTGACATTTAATTAAAATCGTATTTTCTGTGGTCATATACATCAGTTTATAGTGTCAACGTTATCTCATACAAAATAATATTTTGTCTTTGATTTCAGTAGTGAAAAATAGTCAAAGATAAAAAGTCTTGTTATTTTAGAATTTTGTAATTATTCATCTGGAGATATATTTGAATCCTATTTTTGCGGGCTTCAAATATATTGAATAAAAAAGGTGACGAAAAAGGAATAATAATTCATCTGGAGATGTTACGATGTTAGAGGTTGTCTCTGCTGAACGAACGAAGATCATCTGCTGTTAAATGTAGACCGTCGTCGATAAGTTCGTTGACAGCTGTCAAACCATCTTACATTCTGCGCATTTACATCATTAATCCAAAATGCTCATGCTCACAACATTTCTCGCTCAGATCTGGCTCAAATGTTAAATTTGAAGAGTGGGGATGAAATGTTCTCAAAAAGAAAGAAAACTGTCAAAATGACAGGATAGGTTTCGAACTAATTCGCACAACTTTTTAAATATATATACACATAAATTCAATGTTACGAACACAACACAACGAAACTGCAATCGGTGCTGCAAAAGTTCGCCAACTTTTAACTTTTTACGTACAACACTTTTGACGTTTCAATTTGTATGAAGAAAAAAAAAATCCGGACAAAAATATTGAAGCTTTTTGTGCTTATTTTTTCCATGAAAAATATTATTAATTTAAAGAAAAATATTAGAAATTAAAAAAGTTAAAAATAAGCTCGTGGTTATTTTTTTTTCTTTAAAATATACAAAAAGCTGTACAGCTGCATTGTGGACACGTAAAAAATAGCAAGTACGACACTTTTTCATAGCTGTTGCAGCTACAGCTCCAGGTCTAGTTGCAGCATTGGGCGGTTTCAATGCATTACGTCTGTCATCTAAATTTTCAGAATTATGAATTTATGTCGTGAACGCAATATCTGAAATTTCAGTAAAAAATCATTGTGTCAAATTCCTGCATTTGCATTGAATTGAAATAAAATAAAACTTTCATTATATTTGTAAATTAAGCATTCAGCGTGAGAGTTAAGAGGATGAAATTATATGAAAAATGTAACTAAATCAGCAAACGATTTTATAAATTTCATTAAAAGTGTTTGCATAGAATGCCATAAACTATTTTGTTTTGTTTTTCAAATATTTTTATTGAGATGTATGACCAACAAAATAATGCAAAACTATTCAAATTTCAATATAAAATTGTTGATTTTTGAAAAAATCACTAAACAATAAACAATGATCATTGATATATATTAAATATTTAATTTATATGACCAAAACATAACAAATAAACACCAACCACAGTGAAAATTAAAAAGTTTAACTTTATGTGTAGTACTTCAACTGCTTTGACATTTCCCCCACCACAGATAACTTGAAACGTAACTAAAAGTCACTAAAAGTTATCTAACTTTTTATGACAGCTGGCCAATCAGAAGCTCTAAAAATTCAGATGACAGACGTAATGGATTGAACGCCCACATTCTATTGTTAAACGTCAAAAAATATAATCGAATAGAGTTGCCATAGAACAATAATACATTTTTTTCCAAAAATTTTTAAAAATCACATTTATAATTTTAACAGAAAATTAACGTATATAAAATTTATTTATATAAAAACAAACAAATCTTTAATTTTGCATTAAATTATGAAGCTTAAAAAAGTGAAGAAGATACATTTCAATAAGAAATACACAGTTATCAATTCAAATTTTTGTTTAAGAATTTTTTTTTTAAATTTAGATTCATATACATATTTACATTTTAAAAAAATTTTTTTTAAAGAATAATAAAGTAATTAAAAGTATGCTTTTCAATCAAAACTAAAATAAAATTAACACTTCGGCAACCCTCGGTCGACACTGATAGATACTAAAATTCATATTATAAATTCTGTGATCTGACAGAAGGCAACCTGGCATTTGATAACCAGCCAGGACTAAAACTGCAAGAAAGGAACGGGAAAAGTTTTACTCTCTCGTGGAGAGCTCTCTCTTGCTCTAACGTCTGTAATATCCCTCCATAAAAAGTTGACCATCAAAAGGGATCCATTTGTTCCTTAAGTTTGCAGAACCTCTCTTCTGTATGGCTTTTTGGGCGTATTTGCGAGTTCTGAGTCAATTTGAGGTTAATTTTTTGGTAAGGCGAGAAGAAGACGAAAAACTTATGATAGAAATTACAACATTCTTAGCTTTTCTCGTGTCCCAAGACCATTTGGAAAACGAACTACCTCAACAATAATTTTCTTTTTAAATAAAGTTTTTAGGGAAGCAGAGGTACTAAACAATCCAAAGTGATAGTCTTGATTAAAAAAAACACCTTTTAAATACGCACAGAAGGAATATTTATTCTATCTCTTTGTATTCCCGCATTTGGTTAAAATCAAAACCCATTTATTTCTAAATGCAAAACTTGCCCTATTTCTTCTTTAAATACATATTTGGCTTTGGAGCTTTAAACTTGGCATCAAACCAAGTATTGTTCCTTTTCTTTAAACATTATACTTACTTAACGTTAATTTTATAAATTATTCCTGGCTGGTAAAAATTACTTTATGTAAAACAAACTATAAATCTCTTTAAACTATTTTTTGAGATATGAAGTGACATCTCACGTCCATCCAATTCTTAAATAACACTCAATATCTATTTGAAATAAATTGCTTTATAATCATCAATTTACAAAGGTGCCACAACAATCCATCCTATCCTATATATACGATTATAAGATCACGTTCGATCAAAAATTCAAGACGCCATAAATTCACTTATAATGTTAATCGAATGAAAATAATCGCGACTTAAGTGGTGTCGAGCCTTCTTGTTTTTATTCCAGGCCTAACAAAAAAAAATCAATAAAATTTTACTAGCACAATATAATGTACCTACAGCAGGAGGCATACCTACCTACACAATATTTGTGACGACCAACGACGACGAAGACGACGCACGTGGGCAATAGTGGGCAATAGACGAGTAAGCCGTGCGTCGTTTTCTCTAAAGCCTCTTCCATATAGTCTTCGGATAGTGTCATTCACTATAGACTCCTCTTGGATTGAAACAATTTCATATTGGACAAACAATAATGGCAAAAGCAGCCCACAAACGAAAGGAAATCACAGAAACAACAGAAAATACGAAGAGTGACTGTTTTTTTATATTAAAAGATAAATACCAACTTTTATTTTAATATTCCCACACCCGCCATGGAATTTTACTGCAGATAGGTAATTAAGAAATATATAACTTGTGTTTCGCCAAAGGAATGAAATGGTCATTTTACGATAGACCAAACATGGGGCTTTGTACAGCTGTTTGGACTAAAGACTGCGCTGTGTCACATAATAACAGTTTATGTTTTAAAATGTGTTATATAGGCCGCGCTAAATGAAAACAAAAGTTGTAGAATGCACAAAAGTTGTCGGTTGATCGTTGGGTGTTTTGTATTTAACAAATGTTTGTTGTTTATGGCACGAGATTTAAATCTGACACTTGCTCGAACTATACGTTAATTCGCGTTTAACAATTGTCAAAACTTTGAGATTAATGTAAATATAAATTGGAGCATGTTTTTTTGTATGTTTTTTATTTATGTATTAATTTGTGAGAATTTTGTGATTTGTGGTCACCTGGTCGGAAAGGATGGTATGGTGGGTTTGCTGCACGTCACGGTGATGAACAGCCTAAGCACGGTGGTGACAGCCCCGCAATGGGGTTGAGTTGAGGGCCGGAAAAAAAATCATTTTATCGTATTCGTATCGTTCATGGGCCAACCAACTAGGTTACCTTAAGAAGAAGTTGAAACTCAGTATGGATGAATTATGCAGAGGTTGTGGTGACGAGGATACACATGAGAAACAAGTTCCTCGGAAGACATTTCTTCAGTGACTTAGAGGATCTATCCGATATTCAGCTCGTTAAATTTAATCCCTATCAATCCAGCTGACCAACATGCAGGTATAGCCTCCTCAGCCATAGTCCAAAGACATACAATGATACAGGATGACAATGATAGAATGATTAAGTACGACTGAAAAAAACGCAAGTGGTGCATTGCGGTGGCGAGAACTAGCGGAGAATGTGCTTGTGCACCTCGCCCATACACCAGCTGTTGCCGCTTCTACTTTGTACGCCAGCGCGCGTTAAAAAGCTGATTCGACAAAACAACACAATCACATATACCAACCACTGTTGGTTAACGGGCCTTTGTCTTAGGATTTTTATCATAAGTTTTATTTATATGGGGATCATATTCCCAGGGTATTACAATGGATCTACGCTGATCTAAGTGTGTGAAGATCAACTGTCAGCCCGCTTACCTAACCGAAACTAACCTAACCTATGGGCCAATAAACCGGAAAAAATTAAAACAAAAGTTTCTTTTATTCAATTTTATTTAATACAAATATAACTTTTTCAGATGCCATCTATTGTTCTTCCTAAATATATTTTACGTCTTTTTGATGTGTAAACATCTATGCTTGCGGTAGGGTAAACTAAAAACGTGGAAACTTCTGTACCACATTACGTTGTGCTGTTTCACGTTACGATACGTTGATGTGTATTGGGTATGTGTATGATGTTCAATATTGGGTACGTTTCTACGTACCTCAAACTAAATCGAAAGTTCGAGTTGAGTTTGGGTTAAAATTTGGTTGACTGTTCGAACTCGCCGCGTTCTATGATGTAAAACTAGCACTTGAATATTTGATTTGATGTTTACACATCTGAACCGTGAGTCCCGACACTCACACTTTTTTTTTTTTATTAATGAATGTGGCCCCGAACCAAAAATCCGATAGCTCTAAGATTTCTGCATATTTAACTGTATCTTTTTTATTTTTTTAAAATAATTAAATAAACAGGATTTTTAAGATTATTTTGTTCTTAACATGTTATTAAGGCAATATACTTATTGTTTTCTTAAAAATTAGTCAAAAGAACAACTTTTTTGTAAAAAAACAAAACGCCCCCAAAAGTGGATGTGAAACAAAGTTTTGTATGAAAGAATTATCAAAAATAACATTACCTATAACTTTTCAGAAGGCCGGAGTTCTTATTGAACATTATAGATAACTTCTTTTAAAAGGTGTGCGTCTACTCTTGTGATATCTTATGCTATCCTTTATCATGTTTAAAAATTTCATCAAAATCTTGAATCACGTTTTGATATACGCTCACCGCCACGTCCTGCTCACTTTCCGAATCTCACCTCCACGACGAAGCTTGACATGAAGAATTAATTGAAAAGTGGCCAACTTATCTTTCATAAAATGGACATTAGATCAGTTACAACACACCAAATGTAGATAATGTTCAATTTATTTTATTTTTAACAAAATAATTAGCTTGGAACATTATGCGATTCTTTAAAAAGACTATTATACCCAAATGAAGATTAAACCTTTTTTGAACAGACATAAGATTCAAGCGGATGTTATCTCTTTTTCAAACTCACACTAAAGTCTGCCTGAACTTGAGGTGCAACTGCAATAGCTGTGAAAAAGTGTCGTAATAGCTATTTCTTACATGCCCACAATGCAGCTGTACAGCTTTTTGTATATTTTAAAGAAAAAAAAACGACCACGAGCTTTATTTCATTTTTTTATTACTAATATTTTTCTTTTTATTAATATTTTTCGCGAAATAAATAAGAAAAAAAAATAAAATTGCTGTACGTGAAAAGTTAAAAGTTGAGAAACTCGTCTTGCAGCACCGCACCGACTGCAGTTGCGTTGTGTTCTGTTTGTAACATTGAATTTGTGTGTATTTTGACAGCTGCTATCTATTCCAGCTGCAACTTCAGCTCCGTATTCATTGTGCTCAGGCAGTTTAGTTGCTTGTCCCTGCCCACTAGGCAAATTGTGAGCAATTTTTGAGAATTTGTGCTTTTAATCCCTTAAAATAGTCTCTTATACAAAATGTTAGCATGTTTTTATACAGAAAATAAAATTCTTTACAATTTTTTTTTTTTTTTTTTCAAGAAAAATTAAAATTCTCAAAAGCTCGGAATTAGGATTCAACTATTCCGAGCAACTTTTGAGAGGATTCAACTATTTTGAATTAAAAGGTCAGGAAAAAGGAATAATTGTTGGTCGGGAGTTAGAGAGTAGGCGGGGGCAATAAAAAGTTATCCATTAAAATTCTAAATGTTTAGATCATCTTCCTGAGAAGCTTGTTGATCTTGTCCTCGCGATTACCGAAGTCACCACCATCGACGTAATGGTTGTTCTTCTTGCGCCAGCCACCGGTCGGTGTGTTCAGTTTGAAGGGCCACAAGAAGTTTGATGCGAACTTGAAGTTCTTGCCAACGGTGAAGATCTCATGGACTAGATCCTCGACGCACTGGATGTCGTACTTCTTGCTCATTTTACGCTCGATAACAAAGTTGTCTGTGATAGGAATGCGCTGTTTGCTGTGCTTAACAAATCCACGTTTGTAGATCAGGTTGTTGACCGACTTCAGATTGGGGTATCCCCAGGTGATGTAGGGCTCAGCGATGCGCAGCATGTTGATGGTTGCCTTGTTCAGTTTAATGAAAACTCCATTGTTAATTTGGCGCAGACGGAACAGCTGTAAGACCTTGCGTACCTTGGGGGCGACCTTGTTGATACCGCGAATACGAATGACAAATGCCAATTTGCTTTCTCCGGGAACGTAGTATTGTCCCTTGGATTTGGCAAGTCGCTTCATCTTGATTTCTCTCCGGTCGGCCTTAACATATTCATGCGAGTATTTCTCGGCACGAATAAGATTCTCACGCTTCGTAATGGCAATAACAGCGGTACGCTTTACCTTCCTCTTAGTGAGAATGGCACGTCTGCGGACACGCTTCTCTGCAAACTTCAATTTAGATTCCGGGACGGCCGGCCGCTTCTTAGCTGGTGCGGTTGACTTCTTCTTGTCTACAGCAGTCATTCTAAACGTATCACTATGCACGTTTTAAGAGAAAAAAAAGGAAGGAGAGGAAGTGACAAATTCTGCAAGAATATCGCTTGTCATGAAAAAGTCATTCGATAGAAAATTGCAGGTCCCCTCTATTCCTGCAAACTGTAAGGCAGTGTAAGTGTAAGTCACTAAGGTCTATAAGCTTCGGTTCTCCACGAATTGTTAGACCGTTACATAATTAAGTATGATTTAATAAACTGCTATAGAAAATTTAAAAGCTATACTAAACAGCCTCATTCAAAATTCAAAGCTCGCTAAATAAAAACAAATTATGCATCTCATTAGTGTTTGAACATGATTTTAGTTGTGTAACTCAATATGTACTCAAAATCTTTTAATTAAGGAAAACCTACTCTAAGCTTTCTCATAAAGCTTAATTCTGAATTTATATTTCCTCTCATTTACATACAAAATCTATAGCGTTGAAAGCTTTATCCACAGCGATGTCTTGTATATTGATTACTGCGCAACACGAACGTTGAGGTTCCGAAATTTTCTTTGGAGTTTTAAACCAACATACAATCGTGCCAGCTGCTTGTTGTAAACATTTATTGCGTCCTGAATTAAAGTTCATCTTGATATAGCTCCTTCTACCTAAGTTAACATGTCCGAGGTAGTGATCAGAAGCATTGCTTAGATTCAACGACTCCATCGTCAATATGATGCAGGTTGTTAGGTGAACTGAAAGCACCTTACAACATCTACATATATGGGAGCTGTTAAGCGGTTCCAAAAAGGTTAGGTTTTTACTTGGTTAAGTTAAACAAATTTACTCATTTGTGGACATACAACGCAATTATTCTTGAGTCAACGCGTATATCATTAATTTTGTATCTCACTCGCAACAACAACTTATACGAGTTACGACCCTGAATCAAGGCCACCACCACAAAATGCAACAAGGTTAGGATACGAATATGCAACAGCCAAGTTAGACTGAGCATGCGCTTAATAATAATCATCATTCAAATGAACTGCAGTCGTTAATCGGCCACAATCACTCCCTGTGGGAAAGACAGCCGGCTGGCCAGTTAGACTTTGCCTTTCAACTCGAACCGAATTAAGATTAATATGAATCTACAGGTGGTAATGGATGGGGGAGCATTGGAGTTGAAGTGATTTTATTTGCTATAGGTAAGTAGTGTCGGTAGATTCGTAGCTAAAAAAATATTTGTGCGGTATCAATTGGAATCCCGGCATTTTTTAGTGTCGCATATTTTGTGGCTTGGAAAACGAGTATCTTATATTTTTTTGCGGTTCGTATGCAATCGAAAGTCAAATCACTATACCTATGTGTCTTTTTTGTTGTTGCTTTTGAGAAAGAAATTCGAACAATGTTATGCTGAAACTATATGATCAGATGATTATGCATTTTTGTTTGTTTAATTAAGTGCGTTATTATGTAATGATTTTAGCATTTACATTCTGTGTATTTATTTAGATAACCGTAAAATCACGGAATTCCTTTGGGCTTTAAGATGAGTATTTTGTCTACCTATGCATCAGGAATGCAGAAATAGCTACAGGGTGGTCGAGTGATTTCGACTTATCTTCTTGAGAGCCTTAAGTCTTGTAAGTAAATTTATTTATTCTCTTTATTTATGAAAGATCAATCTATGACAGATCAACAAAATATTATTATTATTATATATGTATTGGGAGAAGTTAAACATTTTTATAAATGACAAATACAGTGCTGGTTCTAGGACACTTCATTGTGGTACTCCGTTTTCAATTTTATTAAGTTCCGAATACTTTTGCTAATTCCTTACTTTTAAAAGTCGGTCGTTATCATAGGATTTCAGCATTTCGTTGAACTTCCTTGCAACATCCCTATGCAATTTGTACTCAAGTCCCAAATCCCAAACCTTGTCAAAGGCTTTAGCAAGATTTGATTTTTTTGAAATTTCTCTAGTCTAATCATTAAAATAAAATTAAAATTGTGTTTATATAACCTTCCTTTGTATGGTTTCAGTGCATGTAATATGTAAAAGCCAAAACTAACTAACACCCATCTTTTTTTCAGCACCTCAAATTTATAAAAGTATATTATACTTATTTTATAACGTTAATCTATTTAAAATTGCAATAAACATTTTTAAGATCAAAATCGAAACTTTAATGCAATAATTTTTTTATTACAAGCTTTCACTTGAATTCCCTCATAATTTCAGAAATAAGAGACAAAATTATAAAAATACCTGTTCATATCAAAGCAATTAACTTTTATTACGTAGTAAAATTCAAACGTCCTCTCTGTTAGAAAAATGTATAAGAATGAGATGCTATGATGGAGATAGAGATGAGTAGCAGCACTTCACCTGTTAAGGAAGAATGGCTAGCTGCCGTTTGTTGATGTAGGATATTCTAATGGAGGCTTGAAGTTATGACAACTTCATCATCGTGTCTCATGCTGAAACATCACATGCAATGCACATCTTTGGCCTGTGTAAGCCGTCATGAGGCTAAGACCCCCATAAAGTCACATGAGCGTCCACAAATTATGCCAATACATGTGCAGTGTGCACACATCTGGGAACTTCTGCAAGCCATCAAGCAGCATGAGCTGCGTTATTAAAGTGTGCATTAGATTGTATTAGCCGCGGGCTATCTTCCCGAACTCAGTCATTAATAATATTATTGAAAAAATCAATTAATTTCTTTTCACCACCAAAGCAAAGTCAATGATTCGTATAGCTCGTATAGACCATGTCTGTCTAAACGTACCGGTTACCGGTATTTGCACTGCAACGTTGCGTTGCGTCGCGTCGGTCCAGCAAAATAAAGTCATTTGTAAATGTTTTCGGAGGAGGACATACCTACATATATTTTATGTGGTTGTTTGGTCGTATACAAAACACCTGTTGTGGAAGTGATAACCTACTTTGATAAGATGAACATTAATTCCATCCACACGCTTCAAAGAGTTAACATTTCAAAATGATAAATTAAACATAAATTAAAGCAATCTTTAGTCCAATCAAGTAGATGAAAACATCATTTAATTGGTTTTACCCAAAAATATAAATATTGAGGCAGTTGATCAAAATTATTAAGTTCCTGCTAAGTTCCTATACATATATGAGTACTTAAAAATATAGAATGACATCTAAGACAGTTTTAATGCGACAATATAGGAGAAAATCATAGAGTTTCGTCATTGTTTTGAAATCAAATCACAAAATAAAGGGTTTTTCAATAAGAGCGCTACAAAAGTTTTTGTAAATAAAACAAAAACGGTTTTGGATATCAATGAAATTCTTTATTCCTGTGAAAGTACGTTCGATGCCATTATGTATGAAAATCGATTTCTTTTGCATGGCCACCACGGGCACGCTTGCAGAAGTCCAAACGTTGAACCCAATTTTCATAAATCGACCGATACTGCTGCAATTTCACGTTCGGTATTCGTACGAAGTTCATCAATCGTCGCTGGCTTGTTGGCATAGACTAGACGTAGCCTCACAGGAAATATTCTAACGGCGTCAAATCGCACGGCCGAGGCGGCCAAGCGACTGGACCATTTCGTGAGATAACACGTTCTCCAAACTTGGTTTCCAATAAATTGATTGTGACATTCGCTGTGTGGCTTGTGGCGCCGTCCTGTTGAAACCACATGTCTTCCAAGTCCATATCATCGAATTAGGGCCAAAAATATTCGGTTATCATTGAACGGTAGCGATCCCCATTCACAGTAACGTGCCGGTCTTGATCATCACGGAAGAAGTACGGCCCAATGACGCCGCCGGCCCATAAACCACACCAAACTGTAATTTTTTCGGGATGCAATGATGACTCATGGAGTACGTGTGGATTGCTGCCTGACCAATACCGCATATTTTGTTAATTAACGTAGCCATTCAGCCAGAAATGAGCCTCATCGCTGAAGATGATTTTTCGATGAAAATCCGAATCATTTTCAAGTTGTTGCTCAGCCAATTCACGAACATACGACTCTTCTGGTGGTCAAGCAGCTTCAGTTCTTGCGTCAATTTAATCTTGTAAGGATGTAGGCCAAGATTTTTTTGCAAAATTCGCCACAACGACGTCACAGAGATGCCCAACGCTTGAGAACGACATGTGAGGGACACATTTGGGCTTTCTGCAACTGAAGCCTCAGCGGTAGCAATATTCTCGACACTACGGGTACTTCTTTGTCTCACTGGCACGGGAACATTTTGTACTGTGCCTGTGGATTCAAATTTTTCCACTAGACGCTCAATTGTTGATCTTGGACGTAGCGCTCTTAACTTTGAGGCCACTGACTCCGAATTTCGGTAGTAAATTTTAATAATTTCGACTCGTTGTTGGCTCGTATACCTTTCCATCATGAAATGGCAAACCTTACCTACTAAAGAGAAATGTCAAAAGAGCGGCAAGAAATATGGCGTCGTTTGCTGTTCCTGTTGCTCTACTTTTGTAGCGTCCCTGTTGAAAAACCCGATATATTTTATTAAATATTTTTAATTATTTTTGTTTTTTTTTTTTAAATAAAACGCAAACTCTTAAAGTTGCGGTCACCGACTCCGAATTTCGGTAAAAAAAATTTTATAATTTGCAGACGTTGCTCCTTCGTGTACTTTACCATGATGAAAATTTTGAGTTTCCACAATAAATTTACAATGACAGTTCGATGATTAGTGAAAGGGTGCGTTCACAAATAGAATTCAAAGTTGTCCCTATTGGAAAACCCGATACAAGTCATTTCCAGTGTACCAATTTATATAGTTACTCTATGAGTAAAATCTGTAAAAAATCATATTATTTCAAACAGATAACAGATCAATCAAGAATAATATGTCGAGCAATGTTTTTAGAATTAATTGTATCTTAGAACCCGGTCAAAGAGAATGGATTTGAATGATCCGATTATTTTGATTTTGGAATACTTACCCTGATTTTTTGTTTCCATTTTTAAAACATTTTTAAAAATAAGAAAATATTAAAATTTTGTGAAAAACACCTAAGCAATCATTTAGCGATTTGAACCAAAAATTGTAATGTTTAAAAAAATTAATGATAACGTCTTAAGCTTTAAAAATTAACTTCAACGAAAATATCATAAATTGAGATAATAATTTTTAGGGCAAACCACGTACCGAATGTGCTACAAATATGACCTACCCGTTGCGTAACCTATAATTTTAAAGCTTATTCATTTATTTAAGCCAAAAATAGATTCTACAATTTTTGTGTTTGTTAAAAGAATAAATGCCACTTTTACTACTTTCAACTAACAGGAAAAATATATCAAGTGGACACCACACGGTTGTGAAAGTACTCTCAAAAAATTGACTATCAAAACTTTACTCGCGATATTAAAATCTTGAAAAAATTACTCTCAAATGGACAGGCACCCGAGAATAACTCTCTAGATATTACTATAGCGAAAGAACTTTCAAATAGACACGCATCTAAACGGGTGGGTCGTTTTGCTTTAAACTTAGTTCCAAGCGGTTTTAAGACCTTCCCCCGACACGTTTTTTTCATTTTTTCAAAGACATAAAATAGCGGTAACTGCTGCACAATTTATTTTACCAAACTATGAATTCTTATATTATTTACCGAAATTTTCAATTTCTTTTTTATTTAAAAAAAAATTATTTTTTTCTTTGAGAACTTAATGATTTTTATTAAACTTGGCAGTTTTGTTAAATTATCCTATGACCAAAAATAACAGCTTCTAGTAAATTTTTTACACACGAGCTTCTAACAAGTTCGAATAATATTGCATATCAAAATTAAAAAACAATGTTTGGATTTTTAATAAAAAATTTCAAAATTCGATATTTTAAAAAAGACATGATTTTTTTCAAAATATATTTTCAAGCTCTGAATTAAATAATACTAAAAAAATGGCGTAGCAATTGTTTCCTTAAAAATGTTTTAAAAATTTTATAAATATTTTTTTTTTTTGTAAAATCGCTCAAACGATTTTTAAATCTTTTTTCTCATAAATTGAGATTTATGTAAGAAATCAGGTCAAAATAATTTTAAAATTTGTTTAATCAAGTTTTTTCTTATTATATTGATTTTTAACTTTCCTTTTGAAGTTATTGTAAATGTTCCAATTTGCCGAATAGAAAATTTTGATATATCTCCACGTTTCATCGAATACGTTCGTACGTTCTTGATCCATTTTTTCGTTCACCGTATCTCGAGAACCAATAAAGATATCGACTTTGCATAAATTTTATTTTACAGAACATCATAAAGTATAGAAAGGGTTTTAAGAAAAATTTAGTTGGCGGTTTTCTTACTACATCTATTAAAAAAAAATTGGCAGTCTGTTTTAAATGTTTTTCGGCTCGAATATCTCGAAAACAAACAATGCTATTGACTCCAGAATAATTTCATTTTACTCGCAATGCAATTTTTTTTGATATTTGAGTTTATGAACATCTTAAACTTTTAAATTATGTGCACTTTATATTTTATACCAATTATATTGTGAACGTTTAAGCGCAATCGGATGGATAGACTTTGAGTTTTTAGCGTTTACAACAACAACAGCTGATTTGTATATTTATGATATCTATGTATATAATACATAATATATATATATAATACATACATAATTATGCTTAAGTTTTTTGTTTTTATATTTTATAAGGGAATAGACTAATGCGAAGATGGCATCGATGCAGTTTAAATAAACTGAACGCCATGTTTGATTATAATTAACTCGGGGGAAAATCGAGATCCCACGTTAATGCTTATATTATAGTTTTGTGAGTCATTCATATTCATATAATTCGTATAGACATACTTTAATAAAGAGGTTTAATATCCCCACATTTCATTTTGTTTCCCATAACAATCTGTCGAAATGTCTTTGTTTTGAAGCTGAAAATAAGCTCCTATGGTAACTAACATTCTTTAAATGCTTCAAGAAAATTATATCTCTAATCAATAATTCCCATCAACTAAGAATTAAGTTTATCAGTCAGCAGTCTGTGGTAAGCAAGTCAATATGGTGGATTGTATCGAATTCATGGCAAAAACTGACAATCGTCATCTTCAAACTCATATTCGATTTAAAGTGAGCGAACGAACAATACAAAGCATTTGCAAATTAAAATTAAAATAATTTCATCATTTAGATCAAAGAAGCACTCCGAGAACGAGACCATGAATTGGCAAGAAGAAAGGAATGGTTAGTACCAATAATTCCTATAAATATATCAAACTATAAAAATATCAATTCACCATATTTAATAAAAGCTTAAAAATGATGCTGTCTACGGAAGAACTTCAGCAAGAAGAAGAATTAGCTAATCTTTTTAGAGCTCGAGTATTAGAAAATGCTCAAAAACGTTTGGATTGGATTGCTTCGGCAAGATTTGAAAGAAACGAAGCTGAGAGGGAATTCTTGAAATTGAAACAAATTCAAAGAGAACTGTGAGTAAAAATAAAATCGATTTTGCTAACCTCTTTAATAATAACTTACATATACTATATGTATGTATATTAATTTAATTAGAACTAACTGTGAAGAAATGCGTCCCAAAGAAAGTAAAAAAATAACTCAAGAAACCAAAAGAGCACAATTATTACAAATTGCTGAAAAGAAAGCCATTCAAATGAAAGAAAAAGAAATTGATAAAATTTGGTTTGAAGCTTCGATGTGTTTGGAACGAGAAAAAGAAAAACAACGACAATATGAAAGTGATTTAAGAAAAATCATTGCAAATAAAACAGTAAATGTGCTAAATATCCAGTTAGATCAAATAAAGCAAATTAAAGAGATGGAAAACGAAGAGAAAAAGAAAGAAAATTTAAGGTGAATTCATAGTTAGTTTGTAATGTAATAATATAATGAATTTATATGTTTTAAAACTATTTCATAGAATTGAAAATGCTGATCATGAGGATGCGCTTAAAATTGCTTTTGAAGAGAGACAGGAACTTAAAAACAAAATCAAGGAAGGTTCAAGGCAAAAGGTAATGTTTACTAGAAAAAATAGAAAAACTTTGATTTTGAAATTACACAGCTTCAATACGATTTGTTTTAAATAAGAATCGCTGCATTAGTTTCAGTGCAAGGAAAATACATATTCCGCCAAACAAAATTATTACCTTAACTTTCACTATTTATTTTGAATTTGTGCCCTTCTTTTCTCTTTTCGAATTTTTGAATATTTTTTTGGTTACAGTACAGTTACACCTACACACAATAGGTAATCATCTGAATAAAGTTTTGAAGCTTTTCAATATTGAACGCAGCATTGAAGGGGGGTTGATTTTGAATATAAATTTCAGTTTGTGAGGTTCCCGTATGACACTCCAATTTTTTCTTCATTTTTAACTTCCTATTGGAAGTTATTCTAATTGGTCCGATTTGTCGAATTGAAAATTTTGACATTTCTCGACGTTTCGAGGTCTCAGGAATCCGAATCCATCATTTTTAGAGAGATGTCTGTATTTGAGTGCGTATGTAAGTTCGTTCGTTCGTTAGCCTTTCTATCGTTCACTGTATCTCGAGAACGAATAGAGATATCGACCTCGAATAAATTTTATTTTACAGATAATTTGATTTGAAAGCAAACACTAGCTTAGAAGCCGGACCAATTTTATTCTATACATAGTGACTAAGTCAATAAATGATAAGGTTTGTAGAATTTTTCAAACGACAGTTTTTTTTAAATCAACAAATTTTTAAACTAAAACCACTAAAAAAATTAAAAAAATGTTTTTCGACTCAAATATCTCGAAAACAAACAAAGCTATCGATTCCGGAATAATTTATTTTACGCACAATGCTGTAAGTATGAATTGGTAGGGTTTGTAAAAAAATTAAATTGATAGTTTTTTTTTATAAAGCAAAAACATCTGCCAAAAATACAACTTAAATAGTTCAAAAATATAATACGCCCCAACTTTGGTTTTCACTTGATCGCATATTGAACATTTATTGATAAGGTCTTTTAAGATTTTGTATTAGGTGTTTCCTTATAACAAAATAATATTGGGTGTCCAGTTGCCACGTGTACCAATGGAAAGTTACAAGTGTGGGTCGCACCCAGTCTCTTTTTAGTTCATTAAATCATATTACAGTGTCAGGCGAAAGAAAAATGGAAATATGTTGTTTCTAAGAAAGGAAAATCACTTATCTGGCAAAAAATAATATGAATTTTCAAGAATATTTAAAAATCCTTTTGTTGTTATCTCTTCTAATAAAAATTTGGACTTGATCAACTTTATTTTCGAATTCAAATTCGGCTTTGAAATTCTATCAGCTAAATTCAAAGGGGTTACCTCAAACAAATCCAGTTTTCGTTTAAAGGGTCTTATTTCTTACGCTCTTACAGGAATATTTATTTAAGAATTTGATTTAATTTTATTATAATTACTATAGGCTTTTCTTTCTTTTTTGAATCCACAGAACCATCTTCAGTCTTTAGAAGCGGAAAAGGTTATTAGAGCACAAGAAATCCAGCAGTCTGAAGCTTTAACCAATCAAATTAACAACATGCAGCAACAAGAAGATATACACGATGCAAAAATTAATAGAGTAGGTACCAATTTGATATTACAAAAAAATACTGATTCGAAAAAAATATTTAACGCACTATTTTTCAGGATTTAGACAACAAATCTTACGCCAGATATCTTGAGTACGTCAAGGATAAAAAATCCGAAATGAATTGCAGAAACAAAATGCTCGACACTGTAAGAAACATAAAATTAAACAAATATAGTTTGTATATACTTTTTTTTTTTCTTTTAGGCTTTGGTAGCACATGGCAGACGAATGCAACCATCAGAACCGATAAACAATACTAAAATACCCTATCAGAAATCTTTTCGCTAAAAATAGCTTTAAACATATCACTTTCAATTAAACTCAATAAAATACTGCACTACCCACATCTTGCCTTCAAATGTAATTAAATGTAATCGATTTTCATTGAAAAAAAAGGACAAAATCTGATAAAATTCCAGTTTGATAAATGTTCATTGCAAACCAATTAACTAGATTTATCAGCACCGTGAATCATTTTGGTCGCCATTTGGCAATTTTGATTTGAATAAAATGTAATTACAAGCGATAAGTGCATTTAAACACCACACAAAACTCATTGACAGTATACTGTCAAGTTGTGTTGTCACAAAAAGTCTAAGCCTAACCAATCTCATCTTAACGTCTGATTTGCATATGACTTTAGCTTAACTTGTTAACACGTGTACATGCTTATGTACATTTATGCGGTTTTAAAAGTGACCAAAGAATTAGATTTGTTTCTTTATATGCTTTGACTTGAGCTGTCAAAACTTATTTGTTCAGATTTACTTAGTTTGTGATAATTTCTATAAAAGTGTTTCTGACAGAACATCTTGAGTTTAATTCAAATTGATTTTGAGGTTTTAAATTTAACACAAACAAGAAATGGAAGAAAAAGCTTTCTACACTTATACTCTTACAACCTAAACTATAGAATTTGATTCTCTGCCGAAGTAGATGACACTTTAATGAAGATCACAAATCTTATTTGATAGTAAAAAAATTAAAATGTCATGCTTTTCAGAGTGATCACAATTTTTGACTATCATCATCCTATTGAAAAATTATGAACAATTGTATGACAATATTTTTGTATTTTTTATTTTAGCTTTGAAGTTTTTTTACTTTAAAATAAATAAAAATCTTTATGTTTTTCTTCTAGGTTTGAAATTAATTTTTTAATTCATATTTATATTTTATCGAAAACAATTCGTTGGTCAGAAAAAGGAAATAAATACAAAAAAAGTGGACGAGTTTTTCCTTATCAAAATAAGCAGATGATGGTTTTTTAAAATCTTCCAAAAATTTAAAATTTTATTAAATCAAATAAAAGAAAAAAGGGAATAGCTATACTAACATCAAACTACAAAATGAGAACAGAACACGAGTAAATTAGTTCGTAGAGCATTTCATGTGTACATTAAGGTATCCCGTCATTGTAAGGAGAAAAATAAATCACAAAGTGTTATAGAAATCGGTATCAAAAATAACGTTTTAATGAAATGCCGAATATAGGTAGGTATACCTACTTACTTTTTGAACTGGTCATAATAGCTTTGTTTCCAATATTTCTCGCATTAAATCGGAAAAAAAATGGGAACGGTTTTCGCACGAACTCGGACCACGGTTGTTTGGTAACTTTAAATATCTTGGGGGAATTTGCACAAAACCCTTTTCCTATGGGTTTTGGGAAATTTGTTGCCAAACGCAAAAAGGTATAATTTTTAAACAAATGTCAATTCCATCAAACTGAAGAATCCAACGTTTGTGATGGAACGAAAGAGGATTATTATTATTATACTATTTGGAAAAAATTCTTATCAGTCTATTCCAATATAACGTTCAGCGAAAAATTGATGAAAATAAGAAACGAACCAAAAAGAGAAACAAAATGTCGCAAGTATAATCTAATCAAAAGAACCACACACAAATTCAATAAAGAAAAACAATGTTTATATACATATGTATACATACACAGACCTATCTTCCAGTAAACCAATCTGTTTTAATTAATTTGTGATGATTTTTCGGTGCACATCTTAAGCTGAATCTTAATCGTTATTGTATCAGGCTATCAGGGTACGTCACGTCTTAATTCAATGAAATATTTCCCATCGTATTCTTAAACTCAAACAAAATATGTAAATATGACACAATTAGTTCCGTTTGATGATACACAATACAAGTCATAAGTATTTGAAGTCAACATAAAGTTCTGACATTGATGATGCGCAAACTAATTGGGGCATATTTTTGAAGATTTTTGTTTTAATTAAAAAAAATAATTCGTTAATATTTAAGAATATTATATAATAAATTTATTTTATATTGGAATTTAATATCAATAAAATTAGTTTTGTTTTATAAGAAGTCAACTTGCCAGCTAAATTAGGACAAAGGCACTTCTGTTTTTCGGTTTATTTTCGATTGATCTTTTATAGAAATTAAATGGGTTATTTTTCTATAAATGTTCAGAAAAGTTTTGTAGGGTACAAACGTTCCCAAAATAAGTTTTAAGTTTATTTTTCGCATAGCATTAGGTAGTGGAGTGCCAGGAAACGCACCATGTGTTCATTTAAAATTATTTTTAAGTTTGATTTTTTTTCTTTTAACCTAATAATATTTAGATCAAAACAATGTGCTTTAAAAATTATATTTTTGACTTCCAAATCGAATATTTCTTCCCACTGTGCGTCGCAGTTATATTTTGAGTTTTGTAGATTTTTGCAATTTAGACAATGTAATTTCAGAGGAAAATTTAAAATGATATTAATTAGTATTGCGACAAAGCGGCAGCGAATAGAAATAGCGGCAAAGAAAATTAATTTGAAGTTCATTTGATTTGGTGAAAAATGTGTTCTGATGCCTGAATTGATCAGTTTAAATAAAAGAGGTGCTAAAAATCTCTACGATCTTGGAACAAAAACATTAAAAAAGCATAAAAAAGTCAATGTCTGATGAAGTATCGAAAATAGTTAACGTTTTATGAGGATAAACTACATTTTTTAAATGTGTTTTTTCGAATATCTTACAAATGAAGTGGGTTATTCGGTTTACTCTGACCTTTGATTTTATTTTAACTCATAAAATAAAACTTATGCCGAACTAATTAATTGAGCTAGTTGACTTTTTATGACGTTCTGGTGGCCTTTAACATGATTTTGCGAATATCCCACAAATGTGGTTCCTGGAATCTCTAAATTATTTCGAAAAACTTTTACTATTACTTACTATTTTGGAAAATAGCAAATATTTTGTAACCAAATATACTGATCTTTTAGATGGCATACTTTTTTTTCGCGAATATCCCACACATGATGTGTTAACATTAACATCCCGGAGCATGGAATTAACGTTAACATTTTTGGGCCATATCATTATGCTTTGGAACTACATAACTTAAATCGTCAAAAAAGTACGTAAACATATACCTATACCTGGATTTTTTATTGCACTTAAATATCAATGGTTCGTTTCAGGAAAGCAATTGGACCACAAATATTAATTCATATTTTTTCGTAATTGATTTAATAAATAACATTAACAGAACAGAACATTTTCAACAGAATACTGTAATTTTAGAATTAATCACCCTGTAAAAAAATCATTATTTCCATTTAACAATCACCTCATAAATGAGATTTTTTTTTCAAAAAAGCTTTTAAAAATAAATTGATTAAGTTTTCCAATCCCTTACCTACGAGTTGGTATATATTATTTTGTTTTTAAAAATTTAAACTCAGTTCTATTCTAAATCACAATGATTACATTCTACTTCGCATTTCTTATCGCATTCGGCTTTACTTCCGCAGTTAAAGTTTCAACAAGTTTGGGTGACATAAGCGGTTCAATATTAAACTCTCGCTTGGGTGAAGATTTCTATGCTTTTCGTGGAATTCGCTATGCCCAATCGCCAGAGGGTGAGTTACGTTTTCAAAATCCTAAACCAGTAGAACCATGGTCACCAGAGATATTTGATGCAACTAGAGATGGCCCCCGATGCCCTCAGCCACTTCAAAGCCAATTAAATTCAACTGAAGAATCTGAAGATTGTTTACGCCTGAATGTCTATACAAAAAATTTAAATGCCATCAAACACAAGCCGGTTGTCATTTATATTCATGGCGGAAGATTTATTGAATTCTCTGGTGAAAGTACAAAGTTTGCCGGACCACAAATACTAATGGATCGTGATATTGTTTTGGTAACGTTTAATTATCGATTGGGTTCATTGGGATTTCTTGCAACTGGAACTGCAGATGCGCCTGGGAATGCTGGTCTTAAGGATCAGGTGATTGCTTTTAAGTGGGTTAAAGACCACATACATAATTTTGGAGGTGACTCAAGTTCTATCACGTTACTTGGATACGATGCTGGGAGTATAAGTATTGGTCTTCATTTGGTTTCTCCGATGACAAAGGGATTATTTCACCGAGCTATTGCTATGAGTGGATCAGCGGTATCGTACTGGAACTATCCTTTCGATCAAATGGATTCAGCAAAGAAGCTTGCTAGGTCTCTGAAATGTCCTACTGATGTTATAGATTCTATGATGAAATGTCTCAGAGAGGTAAAGGTGCATCAATATGATGAAACAGTGATAATTTAATTTTTTTAAATTTTGTATTGAGAATCTTTAGAGCCCACAAATCAAAAATAGTATTGAGGAATTTGGCCAACCGGTTATCGAAAGGGATTTCGGACAGGAGCTATTCATCGTAGAGGACCCAGTGACATCATTTCAAAATGGAAAAATGCATATGGTTCCACTAATAACGGGAATGACTAGAGAGGAAGTAGTTGATATTGTCAAATGTAAGTTGTGGAAATTTGGATGCAAAATTAATTGCAAAATTAAAAAAAATTCTACTCAAAACAGTTCGACTTCAAAACTTAACTGATGTTCAACTGTCAAATGGACAATTTTGGAATGAACCGGCTTTACCATTGTTCCACTATTCAAGAAATAAAACTAAATCAAAAGAAATCAGTGCGGTTTTCAAAAAGCAATACCTTGAACAACATCAGAGTACTTCTGGTCTTATTGAGCCTTTAGGGAAGGTATATTAATAAATTGCTCCATAACAAATTTTTCTAAAATTTAAATGAAATTATATTTGACAGATGATGAGTGACAGAGTAATCGGTTTCCCAGTTCATAGATTTGCACATCTTGCGGCAAGATTCATTCCAGTTTATTATTATATGTTTTCTTATCAAGGGCGTTATAACTACCTAAAATATTCTAAAGGTAAATGAAGTGTGTAAAAACTGTCATTGTTCAAATTTAAACATTCAAATAAAATTTATTTTAATTTAGGAATTTTTCATTACGATGACCTTCAATATTTATTTTATAATCCAAATATGGCACCAATGTTTGAAAGATCCGATCCAGAGAATAAGATAATTGAACGACTTACTGGAATGTGGACACAGTTTGCTACAACTGGGTATATTTTTTTCAATTATTTTGAGTATGTGTCAAAGGGGTGTTAAGTTTTTATTTTTATTTCTTTAACAGAAATCCAAACATCTTCAACTTAAATTGGGAGACTCTCAAACTAAACAAAGAAAACTATTTGGATATTGGAGATGAACTTATAATGAAAGAAAAACTTTTGCTAGAACGTTTTGGTTTGTGGGAAAGAATCTTTCCATTGATTTACTGAACAGGGGCATTTTTTGAAAAACATTTATTATATGCTCTTTAAATGTATTTTATAAGTAAAGTAAAATAATAAAGGAGATGTCCCATTTTTGGGTCAAGTGCGTACATATGTAGATTAGATAGGTTCCAAATGAAAGCTGATGTTAAGTTGAATTTATATGCCAAACATTTCTAAAATCAGTGTTCGAGCTTAAAGTTGGCAATTCATAGTTAAAGAAATAAGCTTTTTTGCAAACATACATAGCTCATATTTTCGAAAGTATTGCATGTAGGATTATTTTGTTTGGGAATCAAATAAAATATCACAAAAATGTCTTTAAAAAAACAACAAGTCTTTTGTTCTAAGCTTAACATATTTTCTTAAATAAGCTTAAACAATTTCGTTTCCTGAGACGGATATCAACATATGGCTTATGGCTTATTTTTTTCGAAACAGTAGATATAACTATACTATACTATAGAAATAATTAAAAAAAACAACAAAATTGTGTGAGTGCGTTGACTCACGTTTAAGACGTGTGAACATCATTGCTATTAAACGTATCCAATAATAACGTAATGTGTGACACGGAGCTTATTAATGTAATATTCATATTTTTTGTTTACCCTATGTAGATGTTTAGACATCGAAAAATTTTAATCCTTACTAACGTTATCTATTAGAATAATATCTAAAAAATATGGCTGTTTGGATATTTATAAATATTCTTCTTCGACCAGCCATAGTCATATGAGATGGGACTTAATTTGTATTTTTTGTATTCAAAAATATATTTACAATGCCATATATTCCTGCGAAGCCTAGGAAGGTTGCAGAAGGTCCTATCTTATTTAAGTAATAATGAAGAAAATTATAAAAGTTAGTAATTCCAAAGCAATTGATTTCAAATTACAGAGTTTTCAATTAAATTTTTAACTATTTTCATTTAGAAAGAAAAATTTTTCTTTTTTTTTTCTTGTTTTATAATTTTGTATTTGTTTTAGTTCTTGAGGTAAAGAATTAGTTATTGATGGAACAATGTACTGCAGCTGTCACTTACCATATGTGTTGTGGTTTCTTGGGATTTGAAGAATACCTACCTTGTGCACGTTGTCTTGTATTGACTTGATGTTGTATCGGTCGGATGAAACGGTTATCGTTTTGATATTCCAAAATTGTCGTCATCCTGAAGATTTGTTAGACTTTAAGTACCCTAAAATTGTCTTCAGTTTGCTGCCTGTTATTATTTGGAATAATTTTTAGAGCTGCATTTTGAAGTTTTTGGAGCTTTTTGATGTGAGTTGGCTGCGTTTCCCCAAGCTAGTAATACATAATAGACATAATAGACTTATCGCAAAACGTCTTCAGAAGCATGGTACTGCAAGTGTGAGAGTGCAAATAGGCCCTTCTTCAGATCAGTCCGTAGCTTGTCTATATGTTTGTCCCAAAGGAAATGACAATCGATAAAAACTATAAGTTATTTGTAGTTTTCAACAACTCCGATGCATTCGTTGTGCGTGTTTGTACGGGAAACATTTCTGTTTATACAGGAATCATTTCTTTGTACAGGAATTCCTCTTGCATCACCATTGTCGCTGAATCAAAATCAAGAAACCTATGGCGAACAACAATTGCGAATGGAATGCTTAGCTTAAAAACCCGAAGAAGCTCGTTGGTATAAAGGATGAAAAGAAGTTGGCTAAATTAGATCCTTGTGGAACTCCATATTCAACATTCCTTACCTCACTGTAAACATCTTTTATCTTGAAGCAAAACGTTCTGTTGTGAAGATAGTCTGCCATCCAATCAGCCATCACACCTCGAATCCCAATTCTTCCTAACGTTTCTAGCTGAAGTCCATAAAAAATACAGTATGTACCTACATGGTGCCCTTTATATAAGCTTTTGTTTATACAGTGAGCAAATTCACCAAGCAGTTGTCCTGTATTTTTGTTCTTCTGAAATCCGTACTGGAGTGTTTTTCAACGAAACTTTGTAGTCTATTTTTAAAACAATGCTTTCTAGGCACTTTTGAAAAAACGGAAGTATTGAAATTGGTCTGTAATTAGTCAATTGATTTTTAACTCCACCTTTATAAATTGGTCTTACAAGAGCAGTCTTAAGTGGTTTTAGAATTGTTGCTTCTGTTAGAATTAAATTAATTATTTTGCAGAAGATTGGAGCAAACAAATCGGCATGCTTTTGTATGTCTACTGCTCTGATGCCATCGATTCCAGGTGACTTATTCGCCCCAAGTGACTTAATAATTATGTTACAACAAATAAAGCCCAAATCAAGATTTCCAAAAGCAAACCTACAGCTTCCACAATTATTAAAATTTGGTTAAACTCTCCATGATGACATTCTGTGATGGGTATACAGTGAAAGCTCTAAAAAGCGGGAACTTATGCTCCCCCATTTTTTGTCCGTTTATGAGAACTTTGCGGTTACCTTCCTACACAAAAATCGTGACAACTTATTTGGAGAAAAATAATCTTTTTCCTTTTATATAACATTGCAGGTAACTTTATTTCAAGACTTAAACCGGTCAAAATTCCTCTAGGGAATCAGTAAAAATTCTTAGGCTCTAAATTTGGAGCAAATGGCTTGCGTGACTTAGGCCGTACCTACATACTGTAAGCAGGCAGAAGTCATACACAGAATTACAAGACTCGTTTTTTTGTGTCCTCTATCATCATTTGTATATTGCCTCATAGGTTCACATTTCGTAGTTGATATTTCTCTCTTTTTCTAAAGTGCTCACTTTGCTTAACTGTACCTTATAATATAGCTTACTACTTACGATTTACGGCTCTGACAACATTTCTATTATTCCAAACAGCTTGTTGAATGGTCTTAGACTAATTCCAGCTGTCAAACCTTGCATAACCCTAATCCTTCATGTTTATCACATTTTCGCCCACCATCGACACAAAAGCTTTTATTTTTCATCAAGTGCCCTTGTCTTACAAATTATACCTTTATCCTGAAGCAGTACCTATACACCATTCGCTTTTGTAAATTTCTGACGCACAAATTTGTTCCCATCGTGGTACCCAGGCGCAGGCCATAAATCATAACCAACAGAGTGCGGGACAGTGTTGCTCCTTCATTCACTAAATGAATAACTGCCTATTGAAGCAATATTCCATTACGACAGACACTTGTTTTCTGCCACTATAGATATATTATATACCTACCTCCTCCCCCAGACAACTCGATAAGGCGTCTTTTTTATGAAGTGGTTTGGCAGTACGGTGAGTTGTTAAATTTCCACACCTGGAGTGCGAGCTGTTTGCTACCTATATGTAAATTGCTTATGGATTAAGAGTAGATTAAATATTGAAATAGTTATACCCAGGACTTTGTGATTTGATTACAATATGATGAGTTAACCAGCTATTCCTTGAATTTACTTCAAAGTATGTACAAGCCACACTTTGTCTAAAGCATGGCAGAAAATATAACAAAAAACGCTTTTATGACGACCTAATCCAAGCTTCACCATTCCAATCAAGATACCCCCACTCGTTTGAAGCCAAGTCACATTTTTTTCCATCCAGACACTCGTTTTTCCATCAATCAAACGATGGTTTCACTTGGAGTTGCTAATGTTACGAGGAGTAGGTATATAGCAAGCAGGATTAGAGAAGATTCGCTAATCTAAGAGTTAACTGGCGAATTATTTTCTATATTCAAAAGTAGTAACTTATGAAGAATGATGGGCGTTTCAATTGTGCATCGTTAAACGAATGGGTGTATGGCATGGGAGTTAGTAATTTTAATAATTTACGCTGTAGGTACCTACTGTAATTATTTAGTTAATTATTAAATGTCTTTATTTTGTAAGTTGTAATAGAAATATGTTTGTAATAAAATAAAACATGGTAATATACACCTTCAAAGTCAAGACTTATATACAGGACCAGGAATTTCTTCTCCAAAAATCATCAAAGAAATTTGAATAAGTCAAGAAGTCTGTTATATTAAATGTCTGAGTTTCTGCAACGAACAAAATTAATATGAATTATTTATCAATAAAAATTTATTGAAAATCGTGTTTATTAAATTTTTGTCTACTTAGACAACACTGTCTAACTATTTTTAAATTGGTGGAAATATGATTTATTTAATAAAAATAAATATCACATTATTCACGGTTAAGACAATCTATACTCTTTTGTCTAAGTTAGGCAGCTATAAGACAACAATAAACAAGGTTTTTGAACATATTTTCCAAAGTTGGACAGTTGTATAAAGTTAGACAACGTTTATAAATAATACCACGAGTATATAACTTTTAAAATAAAATGCATGACTGGATCGCACGAACTTGCTCTTATGTATACAACTACACTGTGATTTTAAAGTCTTAATATTTTAAAAACTATTCATCTGATAAAAAAAATAAAAAACTAGTTATGGTTTTGGGACCCTATATTTTATGCCATTACCTGCCAAAAACGTATAGTTTAGTTTTAGGCAGTATTTTGTGGGTAAAAAAAAAAAGAACATTATAACACCGTGTCGCACAAATGCATGGAACACTTTAGACTTACAAATTGTTAAAAAATCAATATAATTAGAAATAAATTGATTAAACAACTTCTGAAATTGTTTTTACTCCACCCACCGCGATGTACAGCAATCGATTTCTATACACAAATCGCAATTTAAAAATATTTTGAAAATCGTTGGAGAGATTTTTTAAAAATAAAATCAAAAATTAAATTTAAAAAATGTAAAGCCATTTTTTAGAATTTATTAATGCAGAGTAAAAAAAAATTATTAAAAAAAACATAATTTCCAAAATATATTTAATGTATGTATATAGAATATTCAAAAAATCATTTTGACATTTTTTTTTAAATTCAAAATTTAATTTATTGAAAATTTTGATATGCAATATTATTTGAACTTATTAAAAGCTCTTGTTTAACAAATTTCATTTAATAAATAATCAGAAAATTGAAAACCAAAATATGGTTCTATAATTTAAATTTCGATAATATTGCAGATAAAAATTTGAATCAAAATCGTTGGAGTCGTTTGTAAGAAAAATTAAATTTTCCTAAACGGGTTTTAGACACTTGTAGGGTAGGTAAGTAACCGTATTTTTGGTTATAAGAATATTTTTTGTTTGAAATCTGCCAGGTAATATTACAAAATTGCTGGATTTCAAGTTTAATTAAAGTCAACCAAGTCGTATTCGAATTATTAAGTTCTCAAAAAAAAAATTGACAATTTTGAATAATCTTTTTTTTAACATTCTCTATAAAAAATTGATCAAAATCAGTTGAAGAATTTTTGAGAAAATATAAAAATGGTTCTATGAGAGGTATTATTTATAGCCATTTTTGGAAAAAATTTTGTGGGTATAAGTTTTTGAGAAAAATAATATTTTCATAAATTGCTAAAAAATATTTCACCGTTATTTTTGATCCTAAAAAACTAAAAAAAAAAAAAAACATTTCGAAGTAGTGCCCAAAAAAAACGCTAGATACCTATACCTACCAAGTTTAAACCCACCTGTTTAGGCTGCAACCGAATGAACAGAATTGCGACCACTTTTTTCGACTTCGCTATCATCGTAAAGTGACTTTGTATAACCAGGAAATACTAAAAAACGTTAAATGCTTTAGGGACTTAACCCCAGCTTCTATTACCTAAGAGCGGACATTTTTTTCACGGGAACTGCCTTTTGAGAGGAATTGACAAATACATACTCCAAAAGAGTATCTATCTCTTGTCATCAAAAAGTGCCGTTCGAAATTTAATAAACTGTTAGATAACTTTCATTCTTCAAGAGCTGTCGCGCCACCATATTTAAATTTATTTATTTCTCTAATTTCCAGTGGCACCTGTAGCTATAGTTAAAAGTATAACGAATGCAAAACCCAGCAGTGATTTCCGAAAAAATGTATTTCACCCTGGTTTGGTTTTCATGTTAAACTGCCATAAGCCATAAAACACCTGATGATAGTACATAGATATTATAATTTGGCCAATCATTATAATAGCTACATATATATTATTAGATATTATCGTCCTTAGTTGCAACACCCAAATGAGAGACTTACCTGCTATTTTTTTTATTTTTAAATACAAAATTACACGATTTTCTGGAAATTTCAATTGCAACATAGTTTTTTTCTTTTAATTTAAGAAAGGAATACTCGTTTGTATTCATTTAGAGATAACAATCTTTAACTTAGGTAAGTGGAAAATATAATTTTAAACAACTGGTTTGCCAATTGGTGGTATCTATCTTCAAGTCAAAAATGGGAAGTAAACTTGGTGTTCAGAAAATTAATCGTTAAATGTTAAATTAATCGTTAAATGCATTAATACTACAAATATGTAGTAAGCTATTTTCACTATTAAAACAAAGGAATTTAAATCCAAAAAATCGATTGGACAGATAATATCATTAAATACTTGTTTATTATTTGTTTATCATCATATATATATTAATTCTTAGGTCTGGATCCATTTTCCGACTCTCATACTACACCAATTTTGACAAATGAGGTTTCAAACGAAAGGGAATCACGTGCTGATTTGACGAATTATAATTTTATTTTAAAAATGACAATAATTTGTCCAAAAACTGCATTAATTTGTTAAAAGTTATTCCAATAAAAATGAATTTAAAATGAACACATCCACTTTCCAATTGGTAATATTTTGGCATGTGAGATTAGGTCGGTTCAATTTATTAGGTGCATTTATTTTGAATTTATTTGTGCGTCCTTTATTTTTATGTAACTCTCCTATATAGGTTACTATTTATTTACCCATTGCGAGATTTTATTGTTTTATTTGTTCAAGTTCATTAACAGCAATATTATTAACTCACTTCAAAACTAGTTTTAACGTAAAACTAGTTCTATAAAGGTTTCGGTTTTCAAGTTTTGAACAAATCGGTATTATTAAAAAAATGTCATCTAAAACATCTAAAATTCGAAATCACAAAACTAGTTTTTAATAAAACTACGATTTCATAAAACCGGAAATATGTAGTTTTATGGACTTCAAAACTTGTTTTGAAGCTTTTTTAGTTTTTTCTACTATTCATCACAAAATAAAATCGGAAAAGTCAACAATAATAAATAAATTATGAAACTTCATCAAATAATTCGGCATATTAAATAATTTTAACGATGGCGCGTAAAAGGATATTCCGCAAATTGGGATCAAGAACTTTTTGGAAGAAGAAGACTGTTGGCTTTTTGACGATTTTTCTGATAGTTGTAACGAAGAGACAGAGAACAAGCACCCATCACATTACGGAAATATGCAGAGAGAGACGAGTGGGACGATTTGGCTTTTTATCAGCAATTCAGAATGACAAAGGGCACTTTTCAACGTGCTGTTGATTTGGTGGAACCGGAAATGAATAATACCGATTTTTGTTGAAACTATGTAGTTTTGATTAGTTTTTATAGAACTTGAAACAAAACTAGTTTCATTTCTAGTTTTACAAATTCTCATTAATAGAGCGGTAATTGTTGTTTTGTAAGACAAAAGTGAAAAAAATTAATTTTAATAAATAAATAATTTCAGTTAATACAATTATCATAGTCCACCGAACAAAAAAAATTAAAATGTAAAGCCTAGTACGTTATTTCAACTCTCACTTTTTTCTACCCAACCCACCCACAAATTTACATTTGGCTTCAACTCGACTTGAAACGGCCACTCTAAAACTTGAATATCCTTTTTGTCGTAAACCACTATTCTAACAGCTTTTGAAAAATGTTTGGAATCATTGTCCTGCTGCGACACCCAACGCAAAAACACATCTTTCTAAGCGGATGCCTCAGTATTACATTAAAAATGGTCCATTTCATTATTCCTCTAGTTTGGGTAAACGATCGCAGCCTGCACTTAATCAACACCGAGCCTTCATCGTGCTTAATTGTAGAGAGAACATTTACTGGCTTTAAACGTGTCCCTCCTAAGCGCCTTACTGTTTTTCCACCTTCATCGGAGTAAAACAAGTTAAATTTGCTGTCATCACTGAAAAGCACACTTTTCCAACAAAGCTGATAAGAAGAAAAATTTTAGTAACTTTCCGAAAATGCTTTTTGTTTTTGAAGCAACCAACATTGACAATTTCATACTTGCATAGCATCGGTATTTAAAAAACCTTTGTGCACTCCTTTTCCAAGCAACCTGTTTAAAGGCACATTTATGGTGAATGGTGATACCTACTATTTTATGGTTAACATATTTATTACAATATTCTTCATTTTAACCATAATTGTCCACTTAATTATATTATGTTCTCAATCTGCTGTCTGCTTCCAGTATTAAATCTTTGAATAAAAAAACGACAAATTACACATCGTTCAAGGGACAAATTTTATATAAATGTAGCCCTACGGCCAAAATCTTCTTACATCGTTTTTGACACCTTTATTCATACTTTATATTCACCATCACCAAATGTATGGTCATTTCTGAAAATAAAAACATCTGAACCATCATTGCTATAAAATACAAATTGACTTTATATCGAACAACATCAGTGCCGAAAGGCAGAATTACTAGACTTAATTTATGAATGTCCGTGGTGCGTGCGTGGTCCGTTCGTTTTTGGAGGCAAAACCTTCGTTCGAACACATCCCATTAAGAGCTATTAATTTAATTTATTGCAACACTATCGATGTGCACAGTAGTTGTTTCAAAGTGGCAACCGACAAACTATACACGATTCAATGATTACCTTCGTAGATAAGACTCGCTCAGCCAATTATATCAGAGTTTCTTTTGTACATCACATCATCCCAATCGCAATCTTGGTCAGGAGTGCTTCATGGTCAAGATTCAATCCAGTTTTGAGAAAGATGCTTTTTTATCTTTTTTCATCAATTCATTTTACTGGGAATGTAGAAAATGTGTTGGAAATTTATCCTAGACGATTTATTATTTAATTATTATTGCAAAAAACATCTTTTGGTCATGACCATGAGGCATTAATAAAGCCAAATGCAACTAATTCAATGACAAATGTGCATCGAGTAAAAACTTACAAATCGAGACCATTAAGGAATTTAATTAAAAGTTTTTTTTTTTTGTTTCGTTTTGTGCTTCAGGCGGGACCTATTAAACCCAAATTAATTTATCTAATGCTTTGTCGTGCATTTCCAGATCATTACATATTAAAATTAATATCCATATGGCCGTTAGAAGAGATATTTTTAGTTTTTAACGCCTGACTGAACGGAAGAAGGCAACAGCGATTGTAAAAATGACATCGAATAATGAAGATTTTATACTGATTATTGTTTGTTTACTTTGCAACATTGTGTTGGTTTTTGCGATACGATGACAAGGTATCATTATTCTTATCTCTTCACAAATCTGGGAGTCTACATTGAAATGCATAAAACTAAAATACATATTAAATCCGTGTTTGAATTGGATAAGGATTTTAATTTGATTTTATCCTTTTCCACGAATATATTCACCTCATTAGTGTCAAAACTTAATCTCTAGGTAAAATTTAACGCGATTTTAATTCATTTAATGAACGACTTAATTTTATGGGGGTCCACCACAGACTTCAAACTCGGAAAGGGTGACAGTATGGAAGTCGTATTTACATTATTTAACTATGATCCCGGAGTTATTCTGGCCTGCGTGAAGAAATGGTGCTAGAAGACTATTGGTCCCAAAAAGATGGGGTGACAAAAACACCGGTTACCTCATCTCACTAAGAGGCGATGTCAACAGGCCCACAATCTCTTCCGATACCTGATTTTCCTGACTTAAAATCTCATTGACAGTCGATCAGATTGTTTGGCAAAGTATTTCTAGTGTTTGCACAGGTTCCAAGCGTTCCCATAGTAATTAAATTATACCTATAATTTACAAGAATGAAAAAAATTAAATTAAGTACATAAATAAGGTTTACTGCAACTAAAATAGTATCTAGTTTCCTTGCTTTACAGAGAAGATACCCACAAGCATTTATACTGTGGGTAGGCCTATAATTTTAAATAAATTCTTAACTTAGTTAACATTTATACGTATACATTATTTGTTTACTTTTTACAAACTAATCTTAAATTAAATTATAACAAAAAAAAAAGAACATTGCTAACAGGTAGGAATCATCATCGGGTTATTATTTTCTTGAAGGAAAATACATATTGCCAATCAGCAAATACCTATATACTGAATTTACTTACCCGTCAATCATGGTAACAAGCCTAAGTTTTCACAAAATAATGATTACCTACCTACCGACAAATCGCCGCCACCGATACCTACATTTCTGCGATTTTGCAGATATTTTGCAATTTTCATAGGACGTGAAATACAACTATATTATACTAGAAGGTATAAATAGAAACCAAACCCGTGTATCAATTATCATACTATTTAACAAGGGTTAATCAGCGAAGGAATAATAAATAATAAACTGACTAATTTTCAAATCAGTATTCACCTTTACCACAGTGTGTTGTTGGGTTCCATGGTAAAATCTCTTTTGTGGATAACCCGGATAAAGCAAGTACACAAACCTTTTTATTTATGTTTTGTTAAATTTGCGCTAGGTGGCGTACATTTTACGGTTGTTTGATTTTGTTCCTTTCAAATGATGGGATGTGCATTGTGCATGTGGGATGTATTTTTTTTAACATTTTTTTAACAGTAGCTTACAACAATGACAGAAAGACTTAGAAGATATTCACCCATATTCCGTAAGGCGTTTTTTCGAAAACGACAGTAAAACTACACGGCTATAAAAGCACCAATTAGAGTTTAAGTAAAACGCCTATCGTTTTAATGGTTAGAAGGGTGAAAAAAGAAGAGAACATTAAAATTTTAGTTTTATCTAAACCCTATCTAACGTTTCTAGAGCCCTGTCGTTTTACTGGCGTTTTCATAAAACGCCTTACTGAATAATTATGGTTCAACAGAAAGTACTCAGCTAAACACGTTTATCGAATACTCAACTTCCTTGTCAACCAAAATGAAAGAACTGTGGCGTATTCGTCCTTTAACACGTCGAAAACTCAATCATTTTATCGAATTGAACAAGCAACCGAGAATTTAACTTTTAAGGGAGATTATCAATTTGAAAAATTTGGCCGTATGTGAATTAAATAAAAGTTCGGTTAAATTTTATCCCGGTTAAATTTTGACGTTTCCGCGTATGTAGGTATTTTGCGTAATATTTAACGTCATTTTAATTCACACACGGCCTTAGTGCCAACATTCATTCGAGATTGTTTTTTACCGTTGAGAGTTTAAACTTGAATAAAAGCATAATCTTTTATTCAGTTTATCAAATAATTTATGCATCAGCAACAAACGCCTATTTTCTGCATTTAGAATGAAATAGAAATGAAATCAATTTTCGAATTCACTCAGAATGAAATACTGGCTTTGTTCTAAAATTTGGTTCTTTTCGAAAATTTCGCAATTACTTTAAACGCTGTCAAAATTGAAGTTGCATTCATTTTTAATTGAATTTAAAATTGTATATGAATTTAATTAGAATTTATGTAACATGCTTAAGGCAGCCCACCATAATATTATTTATTCTATTTTAATACAGTGCAATCTCTTCTTGAGTGGACAGCCATGGTAGACAAACTTTTGTCCACCTAAGGAAGTTGTTCGTTTAAGGGAAAACATCATTAATCTCGAAAACTTAAAGTATCCATTTATTATCAGATATGATAAAAAAATATAAAATGTGTGAAAACATCGTTCAAATGGCCGCCCGCCGCCGGCGCGGATTCGAAAGGTCCAGTTGATGATGACTTTGGCGCATATACATATCAGGCTGAATTTGACCGATGGCATCGATTATGTTGTCTTTGAGGGCCGCGGTGGTTTGCGGCTTATTCGCATAGACCTGCGACTTAATAAAGCCCCACAAAAAAAAGTCCAAAGGGGTCAAATCACACGATCTTGGTGGCCAATTAACGTCGCCTCGGCGCGAGATAACCATGCCATGAAACCGCTCGTGTAGAATATCGATTGTGTCTTGAGCTGTGTGGCACGTAGCGCCATCCTGTTGAAACCATATGTCTTCGCTGTCCATATCATCTAATTCTGGCCACAAGAAGTTGGTGATCATCGACCTACATACATATAGCGATCGCCGTTGATGGTGATGGCCTGGCCAGCATCATTTTCGAAGAAGTACGGACCGATGACGCCTCCAGTCCAAAATCCACACCAAACAGTAACTTTATATGGATGCATTGGCACCTCGTGAATCTCGCGTGGATTGGTGTCGTCCCAAATCCAGTAATTTTTCTTATTCACGTACCCATTCATCCAAAAATGGGCCTCATCGCTAAAGATGATTTTTCGACCAAAATTGGGATCAACTTCCAACTGCTTCAAAACCCAATTAGCGAACATACGACGTGTTGCTCGACGCTGAACCTTGCCATTGATGATTTGTCTTTAGTAACATGATTAAAAGACGATGTTTTGACAGAAAGTAAAAGAAACAATATGGCCGCCAGGAGCTGTCAAAATCAAACCGTCCTTATTGGAAAACCCTTTACTTGGCTGATTTATTTCAATTTTTTTAAACAGCAATATGTAGGTAAATTATTAGTCGTATTTATTAGATTTTTTTCTACTTAGACACTGTCTAACTATTTTAAAATTGATGGAAATATGCTTTATTTAATAAAAATAAATATCACATTATTCACAGTTAAGACAATCTACTCTTGTTTCTAAGTTAGGCAGCTATAAGACAACAATAAACGAGGTTTTTGAACACAATTTCTAAAGTTGGACAGTTGTGTAAAGTTAGACAACGTTTATAAATAAAATAAGACTCTATGTATATTGTACAATACATACCTATCTATTTAAAATATTTATGGAAAATTCAAATTCCTGTCCATGTTCGTCAAGAGAAATTGAAAACCATGCAACTTATATGGTATAAAAAAAATATGTCCGCCTAAGGGAGGTGTCCACGTAGGGAGATTCAACTGTATTCTCGTCTTGCTTTAAATTTCTTGCCAAGTTGATTTTATTATTATTATTATTATATTTTAATAACAGGTAATTAAAATTACATGGTAATATTACAATTAAATGAGATTAGCTGCAAAGACTATTAGCTCTAAACAAGTTGATTTTTTTTTAATTAGAAAGGTGCATTAACTCGAAATGAAGAATTATCCAAATTTCTATCAATTTAAAACTTTCAAACAAAACTTTGCTTTCAGTTTTCTATGACAAGATTCCAATGAAAATCGAGCAGTTCCATTTTGCTGATTTCTTTAGAATGGAGTTCTGTAGCAATAAAATATTTGTCAACCTCTAAGGTAAAGAGAGTATTCAATAATAGATTCACTTCATTAGCATCAAAAATTTAATCCGATTTTGATCCAATTCATATGCAGTCATTTTCTCTTAACCGATGAACTTCTTTTCTAATAAAACCAATTGCTTGGTTAATGTTGATAGCAGAAACATTACGGTTTGTCTGCCTGAAGCAGCTGCAGAGTTTCTCCTCTTTTCTGGACTCTCACATTAAGTTCAACGTGAAAGACTTCTTTTATAAAAATGTCTATCTCCACAGTATATTTTGTTAATAGCCTGAACAAGAGCGTTGATATTCCCATTCTTGTCTTTTACTATGGATTTTAAAAAAATCAGTTGCAGGACCTCTCTATAATGTCAAATGTCAGATCTAAGAATTCATGTGCGTTGCCTCAGTCATTTAATGATGCGACAGCCGCAAATTTCTTCTTTTTAGATAGACCAAGAAGTTAAGCCAAGGACTGTTTCTTTACTGTTTGGGAAAAGTTTGGAAAAGAGTTCGAGAAAAAGTTTAGACTCGAGCCTTTTGAAGTTGTTGTTGTAATTTTTGCTCAGAAATGAAAAGTAAGGAAACTCATTTGGGATGTTTCTGATTTGTTTCTTGGCAAACATTGACTTACTATAATAGGTCAATGTTAGTAAACGCTACATTTGACAACAGAAATTATCAGTAGTTTCACAAGCCAGAAAAGGGAGTTGTTAAAATATTCAGGTAGATTCTTGCTGGACGGAAAATTAAATAAATTTAAAAAAAAAGTCAAAAACTCTGCCATTTTCGTGCCAGAAAATAGTAAAGAAACAAATTTTGGGTAGATATGGGATACCACGGGATCTCGGGCGAGTAAAGAAACAGACCTAATCTTGTTTGAATAGATTTCCTTCCATTTCGAACAATAGGTACACACTAGAACTTCTTCTAACATTGTACAATAATACTTTGTTAATGTTCTTAATTTCATCTTTGATTTTATTGAACTTCGCTTCAAATGGCACCTATTTTTTTCCGTTATCAACATAACATATGTAGGTATTATTAAAAACTCTAGGTATGGACTTTCTACTGGAGATTTTTTCTTCACTTTTTACATTGTTTACGATTGATTTGATCTTATTCAAGTTCAAGAACAAAATGTTGTACAAAAATCAAGTTGTTTTTAATTAGAGATTTTTCAAGAATTAATCCTCGAATTAAATTTATTTATTTTAAACGATTTAGTACGATGTTTAAGCCATTTTATCATACTAAAAATGCTTTAACATCGTACTAAATCGTTTAAAATTTTGCGTTTTTGATTTTGTATTAATTTTTAAAAATAATTATATATACAAAAGTTATGTCGTTCGTCCCGTCGATCTCACTTAGATTCATCACTAAGTGAGGACCTTCTTCTTGTTACAATTTTTATCTTAGTTCAAAATAGGTCAGATTTTCAAACACCAAAAACTTCAAAAAATGAAAGACAATACATAAAAAATAACAAATCATATTAAATGATTTGTTATTTTTAAATTCTTTTTTAGTAAAGCTTTGATACTAAAAAAAGCAGAAACACTTGCAATTTCATTATTATCAGTTTGGCCACAATGACAAAATTGACCTTAGATAATGTCAATCACACACACTTAATAAAAGTAATCATCACACCGCATTTACATTTATATGAAATTTGCAAAGCACAATTCCCAAACGACAACAACTCGTTGATAAAATTGAAAACTTACCTACATATACACGAACAGTGAAGACATTTGTCAACCTTGGATCTCGATCTAGATTAACTTTTAGTGTATTTGGTAAAATAACTCATCTATTTGGTTTCAAATAATTTGTTAGTTTCAGTTGTATTTTGGAATTTCATCAGCAATGAGGTCTGCGTTTGTAGTGCTTCTTCTTTTGGCTGTAATTGGGGTAACTATTTTTTAGGATTAATAATCTTAAAGCATCTCTATATTAACAGAATTCTTTCAAGGTTTCCCATGAAGCAGTTATTTCCGAAGAAGTCGAAGCGAAAAAGTTTGCAGAGCAAGTTAGTGGAGATTTGTACAAATTCTATGACAACATAGCTGAAAAAGCATTCAACACTGACGAAGATGACTTTGAATCACTTTTTTCTAGTGAGGAAAATATTCGAGCAACTTCGAAGGCTCTTGTAGAAGTTGTCAAGGATTCAAGACAATTCGAATATAAGAAATTCAAAGATGCTGATCTGCGTGAAGTCTTTAGGACAATTTCCAAATCAGCAGGTTTACTCATATTGGAAGAAGACTACTTTACCACCGTTGCAAGTACTCTGAATTCACTTAAAGAACTTGCTGGCGATAAGGACATTAAGCCATTCAAACCTAAGAAGGATCAGGAATACTTATCATATTTCCCTGACGTTCAAGATATTATTGCTCAATGTAATGATCCAAATGAGTTGTTATACTATTGGGAGAATTGGAGGGAGAAGAACAGCCAATGGTCAGCAATTCATTTCTATACTCTTATAGAGTCACTACAAAAAGCTGCCAATTTAACAGGTTTGTTTTGAAATGCAATGAAATTTCTTTAATTGAAATAATATCATTCTGTTCAGGTGTTCCGGTTCTTGAAATGTGGTCGGAGTTCTACGACATCAATGAAATGGAAAATGTTATGTTACAAGTTCGTCCATTCTACCAGCAATTACATGCGTTTATACGCAGTCAGCTTTACGAAAAGTATGGACCATCTTTTGTTAAGGAAAATGAACCTATTCCTGATCATTTGTTCCAGCAAGTGCTCGCACAAGCGTGGACTAATGACAGTGTAATCGATGATATATATCCACACGAAAATCTTCCTCCTTATGACAAAATTTTAGCAGATAATGGATTTGTCGCCAGTATGATGTTTGGTATTGCCAACGATTTCTATAAGAAACTTGGGTTCGATCCAGTTCCCAGAAAAGATTGGGATAATCGAATTAACTTGAATTCAAAACCAGACACCGGTGATTGTCGGGCTGATATTTATGACCTAACTTCAAGTGTTTATATGAAATATTGTCATAAGGTTGACTTCAGGAAATTTCTACAAGCTCACGGATACATGGGAAGAATCTACTACGCATTGGAAAAGAAAAATCTTCCCTTCTATTATTTTAGCTCATATGATTTGGAATATCCTTTGGGTGAAGCTGCAATACTTTCCGCGTCAACACCAAAACATTTGAAAGAAATTGGCCTAGTGACAAATTTCAAATTTACTGAGGAAGTTCAAATGAATCGACTTCTAAGAATGGTTAGTATACTTTTGGTTTTAAACTTGTACCAACATATATATTAAATATATTATATTTTATTTTTTTTTTTTGCAGAGTATACACACAATGTTGAACATTCCAACGTTTTTTGTACATACAAAGGTCATGTATGATCTTCTTGCTGGAACTGTAGATATAGATAACCTGAACAAGCACTATTGGAAATTGATGGACGAGTTTGCTGGAGTTCAACCTCCCACAGACCGGCCTGATAATTTCTTTGATTTTTCTTTTAAATTCTACGTTGATCTTGATAAAAATACACAAGCAAGGTAAGTGAATGTATTATTAAATTTTTGTTTCCCCCTATATAAGCCTATAAGGGGGCCATTCACGTTGAGAAGGTCGTAAAGACAGTAAAAAATTGACAGGTTCTATCGTAAATAAGCCTGTTGTGGAAATCCCTTTGTAATCTCATGAACCCTGAAACTTTACCGTCCTAACGACCATCTCAACGTGAATGGGCCCTTAAAGCTTGCCCAAGTGTAATTTTTGTTTTGTTACGGTAGTAGTGAAATTTTGTATTATTTTATCAATCTTTCATTTCATTTTGGTAACATTATCTTTCGTTTAGTAAATATTTGTCTGAAGAAGAATATCTATTTATAATTCCTAAACTTCTTGTAGGAAGTGCTTTTTGACAGCAAAATAGTTTTAAGTTAATAATTTAATGACAAATTATGGAAAGTTGTGTTTTCGTTTTAATAATATTTATATTTGAAAATTGTATCTGGTTTGGTTTTGATTTGACAGAAATGTTTGCCCACATATCGTTATAGAATTTTTCGGCAGTTTATTTATTTCTTTCTGAGAAGACTTCATTTTTATTTCAACTCCTAATCCTCAAAATTTGACAGACTGAGAATTTGTTTCTGTCGTTTGCTACAATTTAATTTGCTTTGTTTCATGTGGAAACGTGAACAAATTTTTTCGTTTATGATTTCGCTGTGTCATTTTTTTATGGAATTTTTCAACTCGCGACAGCTTCGTATTAGGCTTATCTGTAAAAAAAATCCTTTTCCTCAAACTCAGCAATAAAAAAAATTTGATCTTAGGTAACTTGATTATCATTAGATCCAACTTTGCCACTATGTTACTGAAATTATAATAATAAACTAAAATAGAAGGGGATAGGAATTGATCAATCTATACCTACAGTTTGTTAGGTACTGCTCTTAAAAAAAGCGATTTTCAGACCAGTTTTATGAATTCATTGATTAAAAACAGTGCTTAGTGCAGTTGTGAGTGTGTCAAGTTTTAATAGTAATATTGATTGAATTGACTATGAAAAACAGCTATTAACTTTATTCATAATTATCTACATATATGACATATACCTACACACAAATTTCTACCTTATGTACCTACTTATTTGTGTGTGTTTTTTCTTTTGTAATTACAGAAAATTCGTTTCAGAAATATTGGGTTATCAGTTTTATAGAAAACTTTGCGAGATTAGTGGAAATTATCCTGCCGCACCATTGCATAATTGTGATTTCTATGGTAACAAAGCTGCTGGCAATTCACTTAAGTATAATTCACTTGCTATTTTAAATTCCAAATATAAGGTTATACATGTTTGTCAATAAATTTTTAGGAAAATGATGAAATTAGGTTCTTCAAAACCATTCCATGAAGTTTTGGGTGAACTTTTACCAGGAGATGCAAAATTAAATGGCGAGGGCTTACTAGAATATTACAAGCCAATTGCTTCTTTTCTTGAGCGTAAAAATAAGGAGTCGAATGCAAAGATTGGCTGGAATGCATCAAAGAAAAGTAAGTTTGGTAAAATTTACACATATCAACCATGGATGGTTAGTAATATTTTTTTTTTTTAATTTTTACAGAGGTTGCTTGAATAATATTGGAATACATAATCTGTGAAATTATAAACAAGATCACAACTCTTTTATTAAATAAAATAACATTTTTACTACTACTACTAATGTTAGTGAGTTTTTAGCATCTGTTTAAATTTTAAAGAGTTAAATTAAAGCCATGTAAGGAACTCTGTCCAACTTTTAGACTTTATTTTTCAATAAAAAAAACTCAATAAAAAAGAATTTTAATATTTTTTTTTTTATTATGAAAAATGTGTGAAAAAAGGTGGAAAATATTCATGAGATTCGCTGTAACAAAAATAAAATGCACGAACTTGCTCTTATGTGCGATCACACTGTGGTTTTAAGGTAGGTATATACATGGTACTTACACTTTAGACTGAAGACTTGTTAAAAATCAATATAATACGAAATAAATTAATTAAACAAATTTAATAATCGTTGCAGCGGTTTTTTAAAAAAATAATTTTTTATATTTGAAATTTTGAAATTATTTAAAATAAAAATGGTACGCCATTCTTTAGTCTTTATTAATGCGGAGTTAAAAGATTAATTTTGAAAAAAAAATAATCCACCCATTTTCGATCTATCGAACTGTCAAAAATAATTTACAATTTTTTTTAAATCCAAAATTGTTTTTTTTTTTTTTTTTAATTTTCATAAACGATATTATTCAAATTTATTAAAAGCTCTTGTGTAAAAAATTTCATTCAACAGATAATGAGATAGTCGAAAACCAAAAAAATGGTTCTATGAGAGATACTGTTTTTAATCGATTCATAATTTTTTCCATTAATATAGTAGATCGTATTTATATAAGCTCACAAAAAAAATTCAATCAAAATCGTAGGAGTCGTTTTTGAGAAAAATTATATTTTCCATACCGGTTTTATAACATTTGTATGGGAGGTACCGTTATTTTTGACTATAAGAATAATTTGTATTTAAAATCTGCTAGGTTATGTCAAAAAACGGCTGGATGCCAAGTGTAACAAAAATCAAAAACAATACTTTTTAAACTTTTTGAAAAATTCTATATAAAAAAAATTATCGAATTCAGTTGAATCATTTTTGAGAAAATCGAAAATCAAAAAAATGTTTCTATGGGAGGTACCATTTATAACCATTTTTTTAAATGTAAAAAAAAAAATTACTGGATTTTTTTTAAGTTATGCGCACGTTTTTGGAAAAAATAAGATTTTCATTTTTTGCTAACAAAAATTGTACGGCAAGTACCGTCCATGTATCGAAGAAGTTGGCTTACAGGCTAACAGATGGGTATTTTGAAGGGGTTTCAGAACATTTTTGTAAAAATCACTGTTTGGAGCAAAAAGTAGTGTTTTTCAAAAAGCCAATAAATTTTTCAATTTTGTTTTCAAATATGTGAACTTTTTATAATAATGAGATATATGAGAATCAAGGCGAAGAGTTACAATAAAATTAAGATTTCTCGAAAAGGAAAGAATTGAAAGTAGATATTGAAAATAATCAAAATAAAGATAATGAAAAAACTTATGAAATTTCAAGGCCGGATTTTTCAAAAAAAAAATTATATGAAAATTAAAAATCTACCTCCAGCAAAATGATCTGTTCATTATCATTAAAACGACATAAAAGAAAATCTAATTACAATTTCTGTTTGACATTCTACAAGCATCCCTATAGCAGTTTTGAGTAATTTTGCGAAACAGGTCACCGAAATATTGAAATAAAACGAAAATTAACTCGAAAATTAAAAAAAAAAACCCAGAGAGATTCCAATCCAGAATGCCATTCTTGGATACACAAATAAAAATTTGTAAAACATTAACAAAGGACTTCAAACTACACGTATCCATTTATGCAATTTCTTGTTGTTCTAAAAATTATGAGTAGACGCCTCTTAAAGTAGAAGGTTTTTAATAAAGTTTAAATGACTTAACATATTTTTTGCCCACAAAATATTTCGTGATGTAAACTCGAATAAACCTAAAAACAATTTTTTGATTTGAAAATTTGGAAAACCTTAACCAATTAAGCAATTTTCTGAGATCAGATTACAGTTTAAGGACAATAGATCCTCCATTTTCTTTGATTTTGACAGATGCGCTGAATTAAAAAGAAAAAAAAAAGAACTAAACACTAATGAGATATTGCCTTCAATATTATGTACTGTATAATATATAAAAAGTTCAAACTACATGCATATTTAAAAATTTAAAATAAAACACAAATTAAGGATTGTGCTAATTGCATTAAGAAGAATGACACAGAAATTTATTCACTTTCTTCACAGTTATTTATCACCCGAAACTTTTGACTGATTATGATTTTTTTTAATGAGTTCTTAGTACCAGGAATAGCGAGTGCTATATGTCAGATGGTGTCATATTAACCTAATTTAATTTTTGTTTTGAAGGTTCAATGGACGTTCGTAAAAAATAATGTTCATAAAAATATTTTATTTATAAAAATACAAGGAAAGTCCCTTCTAGTGTGTTTCTAAATTTAAATAATTTATAAAAACAAAAGTTGTAAGGAAATTAAAACATCAGAGTTGCAATTTAGAAGAACATTTTTTTGTTCGAGACTATTCTAGCTCAGTTATAATACTGAAACAAAGCTGAAATACTTGCAATTTCATTATTATCAGTCGGTCAAGATGACAAAATTGAGCTCAGATAATTATTGCAGCTACGCACACTGCATAGTGTATAATGCGTAATCATCATATCGCATTCATGTGGACAAAAAACAAAATGAAAATAAAAAAACTTATCTATATATACACGAGCACATCTCTCAGCCTTGGATCTTGGTCCAGATTAATTTTTAGTGCGTTTAATTAAAAACTCATCTCTTTGCTTCCAAATAATATTGTCAGTTGTGTTTCGAAGTTTCATCAGTAATGAGGTCTGCGTTTGTAGTGCTTCTTCTTTTGGCTGTAATTGGGGTGAATATTTAAACGGACGAGTCTTTAAGAATCGAGTCTTTAATCAGAATTCTTTCAAGGTTTCTCATCAAGCAGTTATTTCCGATGAAATCGAAGCGAAAAAATTTGCACAGCAAGTTAGTGGAGATTTGTACAAATTCTATGATAACATAGCTGAAAAAGCATTCAACGCTGACGAAGATGACTTTGAATCACTTTTTTCTAGCGTAGAAAATATTCGAGCAACTTCGAAGGCTCTTGTAGAAGTTGTCAAGGATTCAAGGCAATTCGACTATAAGAAATTCAAAGATGCTGATCTGCGTGAAGTCTTTAGGACAATTTCCAAATCGGCAGGTTTACTCATTTTGGAGGAAGAATATTTCTCGACTGTTGCAAGTACTCTGAATTCGCTTAAGGAGCTGGCTAGCGATAAGGACATTGAGCCATACAAAAATAGTGAGGATAAGGAATTTTTATCATATTTTCCTGACGTTCAAAATATTATTGCTCAAAGTAATGATTCGGCTGAGTTGTTATATTATTGGGAGAATTGGAGAGAGAAGAACAGCCAATGGTCAGCAATTCATTTCTATACTCTTATAGAGTCACTACAAAAAGCAGCCAATTTAACAGGTTTGTTTTGAAATACAATGAAATTTCTTTAACTGAAAATACATTTATCTGCTTGTAGGTGTTCCGGTTCTTGAACTCTGGTCGGAGTTTTACGACATCGAAGAAATGGAAAATGTTATGCTTCAAATTCGTCCGCTTTACAAGCAATTACATGCATTCATCCGCAATCAGCTCTACGAAAAGTATGGACCATCTCTTGTTAAAGAAAATGGACCTATTCCTGATCATTTGTTTCAGCAAGTTCTGGCACAAGCTTGGACCAATAATAGTGTAATCGATGAGATGTATCCACACAAAAATCTTCCTCCATACGACAAAATTTTAGCAGAACATAACTTTAGCGCCAATATGATGTTCGAAATAGCCAGCGATTTCTATAAGAAACTTGGATTTGATCCCATTCCCAAAGAATATTGGGATAGCCGATTCAAATTGAATTCAAACTCGGACACCGGTGATTGTCGGGCTGATATTTATGACCTGACTTCAAATGTCCATATGAAATTTTGTCATAAGGTTGACTTTAGAAAATTTCTACAAGCTCATGGTTACATGGGAAGAATCTACTACGCATTGGAAAAGAAAAATCTTCCCTTCTATTATTTTAGCTCATATGACTTGGAATATCCTTTGGGTGAAGCTGCAATACTTTCCGCGTCAACACCAAAACATTTGAAAGAAATTGGCCTAGTGACAAATTTCAAATTTACTGAGGAAGTTCAAATGAATCGACTTCTTAGAATGGTTATTATACTTTTTGTTGCCAAACTATACTTGTACTAATTTAAATATTTTAAATTCTTTGCAGAGTATACACACAATGTTAAACATGCCAACGTTTTTTGTGCACACAAAAGTCATGTATGATCTTCTTGCTGGAACTGTGGATATTGAAAATCTAAACAAACACTACTGGAAGTTGATGGACGAATCCGCTGGAGTTGAACCTCCCACAGACCGGCCAGATAATTTCTTTGATTTTCCTTTTAAGTTCTACATTGATCTTGACGAAAATGCACAAGCAAGGTAAGTGAAAGGCTTTTTTAAAATTTTATTGGAAATTGATTAAGCGTCAGTAAATCAATAGATAGTCAAATTCAGTAGTACAATTAAAGGACCACCAAAATTTTTATTGCAGAAACATGTATGCTTTTCCGCGTGTTTTTTGTGTGCTGATTTTTTAAAGAAGCAATAAACTTTCGAAATTACTTAACTGGATTTTGAAGAAGAAAATTATTTCTTACAGAAACCTCAATACTCAAAAGTATCGAAATCTGTTTTATCTTTAAACGTAAATACCTCGAATTCAAATTCAGTTTATTATAGTTTTATTTTTATTAGATTTTGTTGAACAGTGTTAATAACGTAAATCTGGGGTAGACGACATGAAATTGGGTCATGATGAACTTTGGATTTTATTGTTCCACAAAAACAAATTGGCTTATCATCAATTCCCCACCTCCTTCACCTCAGTGATTCTCAACAATATTTTCACTTTTTTACAAAGACACATAAATATACAATTGTTCTTGTATTATTACTTAAATTTTCAAAATAATTGATTCAATAAAATTGCGATAAAGTGCAAGCCCTATATTATTATCACCCTTTAACAATTATTATTAATTAACATTCATAGCTTGTCTCTTAAAAGCTATTTTCTTTTTTGAAGATTATAATAAGTATTAATTTATGAATTTTGTTTTGCAGAAAATTCGTTTCAGAAATATTGGGCTATCAGTTCTACAGAAAACTTTGCGAGATTAGTGGACAATATCCTGCGGCACCATTGCATATGTGCGATTTCTTTAGCAGTAAAGCAGCTGGCAATGCACTTAAGTATAGATATAGTTCACTTGATATAATATTATATTAAATTTCGAACAAAAAGCTGATTTCATTTATTAACTATACAATTTAAATTTTAGAAAAATGATGAAATTAGGTTCTTCAAAACCATTCCATGAAGTTTTGGGTGAACTATTACCAGGAGATGCAAAATTGAATGCCGAGGGCTTACTAGAATATTACAAGCCAATTGCTTCTTTTCTTGAGCGTAAAAATAAGGAGTCGAATGCAAATATTGGATGGAATACATCAAAGAGAAGTATGTTTGGTAAAATATGCCCCCAGTCAACTTTAATGGTTAATTAATTTTTGTCTTCTATTTTTGCAGAGGTTGCTTGAAGAATATTGGAAGATTTAACATAAGTTAATAATTTTAAGATCAAACATTTAAACCATAGATAAACCTAAAGGATAATATCAAAGTTTAGGATTTCATTTTTCAATAAAAAGTAATAAATATAAAAGAATTGAAATATTTATTGTACTGCAAATTTAGTGCAGGCGAAAAAAGTCATAAGGTTAAACATGCCTATAGTTAGACAAGTATCTATACACGAAAAACGTAAAAAAACATCATAGGTATTTGTTTCGAAACCAGAACTCAAACGAGAAAATGGCTGAGTTCCAAAAATGCATCAGATACGTATTTGCTGCAAAGTCATAAAGGGCCTTACCAATAACAAAATTTAGAGACTACTTAAATATTCAAATAAAATAAACCATAATGGTATGAACTATAAATAATGAACCATTACATCACATGTTTCATTTAGGGTGTACTTAAATATTTAAGTCATGTTTAAATTGTTATAGAGATTATTATACTATTATGGTCCATTTTACTTAAATATTTGAGTCGTCTCTAAATTTTGCTATTGGCAGAGCCATAAGTTAGAAAAAAGTAACTGGGTGCGACCGACATACACATGATAATTGGTAACTTGGGTACTGGACACCCGATGTTATTTTGTTATAAGGAAATTCCTAACTCAAAATCAAGTGAAAACCAAAGTAGGGGCGTATTATATATTTCAACTTTTTTAGTAGTATTTTTGGCAGATTTGTTTGCTTTAAAAAAAACTGCCAATTGAATATTGAATAATTGAATAAAATTATTCAGGAGTCGATAGTATTGTTTGTTCTCAAATAATTAGAACCGGAAAACTTTTTTCAACAAATTTTGGCAGGTTTTTTGATTTAGAAAAAAAATCGTCTGATGATTTTTCATTTTATTCTTTTCATTGTGTATACACTAATTTTAAGCTGAAGTGATGGCATTTGGATTTATTTTCGAAAACGGTACGGTTTTTTTGAAAATTTGGCATGGGCATTTTTTATTGGGTGGCAACGCTGCCTGGGACCTCGAAACATGGAGATATGTCGTAGCTATTAAAGAAAACTGGCATAACTCAAAAAACTTAAATCTTCAGAAAACTGATTTAAAGTTTTTTACTAAGCCAATTTCACACAAAATCAATTTTTTTTAATAATCCGTTTCTCGGGATTCTGAAGGGTTAGAATTATGCCAACTTTACAGAAATAATAGAATTTTTTTTGTAGCCGATTGGTATCATTAAATAAAAAATCGAGTTTTTTGAGTTATGCCAGTTTTCTTGAATAGCGACGATGTTTAAATTTTCGATTCGTAAAATCGGACCAATTACAGTAACATCCAACTGAAAGTTAGTAATGCAATATTGTTTGACCTATCAAGAATCACTGGATTGCAAAATTGTAACAAAATCGGTTATGCCATTAAAAATATGAGGCAATTTCTGTTATGAGATTTTTTTGGAAAAAATAAAATGAATTCAATTTTTTAATACAATCAATAAAAATATGACATTCATTGACTTCACTTTGAGACTTTGACTTCTAATTATTCATTTGAGTAAAATAGATTGTTATAATTTTTTCTTCTATCATTTTACAGCAATCGATTAAATGCAAACTTTTTGAATTCAAGCATTTGGCACATTCGGAAAAATGAGATCTCAGAGACTTTTTTCACAAGCAAGCGAATGCAAGATTTTTTTCCTCAGAGTTTTGAAAGCAAAACTGAAAAATTTTGCTGAGAAATCCTGTTCATGTTACTGAGATAGCTGATATCTCCGAGAAGTCATTTTCCGGAACACGCCTATTTTGTGCACTCTTTTGCATCCTTTACGACAATCTATTTGATTTTAAATTTATCGTAACAATAACAAAGAGCACATATTAAAGGTACCTAATATCACCAGCGCTTTACTTTTTTGTTCAGTTCTGGGCATCTGTCAAAATCGAGGTATTATGGTGGTAAAATGGTGGATCCAGTGCCCCTTTACTTGTCTTATTTTAATATTTTGTTGTTGTTTCTAATGATGCATGTTGAGTTCCTGTGGGCACTCGAACATTTTCAACTTTGACAGCCTGCGCAATATATTACCTTAGATTTGTGTATTATGCACAAAGTGCATTATTAAAAATAATTCATACCATTATAATACCCCCATCAATATTGATTAAATTAAATGCATTTTATATGTTCTTTTCATTCAAAATATATACATTCATATATTTAGTTGCATATTTACATAAATGTACACATAATTTACAGCACAACTGAAAATTAAAAAAAAAATGATAGAAATTATTAATGAAATTTTAGTTTTCTAAAATGAACTTACTCTTTGTAGATGGAATCCATCCAATCTTTGTTCGTGATAAACTATTTTTTTCCTTAAGCCAAATATGCAATGGCTTATAATATTCTAATAAGGAATTAGCTGATAATGCTGGAAATTCTTGTACTGCCCTGCTCATTGCAGATCGCCATGTAGTTGCTGATCCCATTTTCATCATTTTTCTTTAATTGTCAATTTAAATAATTAAATATTAGATTCGTGTTTAAAGAAATTTACAAAAATTCTTACTTCATGGCAGTTCCAACTTCCTTGCTTCCATAAAAATCACAAGCATGTAATGGTTTGTTTGGATCATCTTGAACAAAATTTCTACTCGTTAAACAAAACGACTCGTACATTTGATAGCCGAGAATTTCGGAGGCAAATTTTCTAAAAAAAAATAATAAATAAAATAAAATTATTATAAAGAAGTCCCATATTGATCCTGTTTACTTCCAAACTGTTAATTACTACCAATTTTATTTTTTTTATATGAACTTTGACAGAAATTTGACAGAAGTTTGACGGATAAAAATTGATAGAAATTGGTAGTTTTTTGAAGTAAACGAACTTTAAAAACGTTTTTCATTCATAGATTCAAACAAAATGTGCAGTTTATTAATCTAAGAAATATGTATAACAGACGCTCTGTAAATAAAATGCACATTTGAACTATCACATAATATTAAACGCTTACCTTGTTTGATGATTCTGTGCAAGATCCTCAAAGAACTTATAAGAAAAATCAATATACTTCAGTTTTCTATCAACTGGTGGTTCAATGCCAGCATATTCATCCATTAATTTCCAATAATGTTGATTTGCTCTTTCCAATGGCACTCGTGCTTCCAACACATCAATCATTAATTTTGTATTTACAAAATGTTGAACAACATTAAACATTGTATGAACACCCTGTAATTATCAAACTATGTACATAAATCAAATAGAAAACTTCACCATTTTACCATTCTAAATAAACGATTCATAGCAAGTTCATTGGTGTAATTGAAATTATTTAAAATTTCAGCTCGATTCATGTGATTTGGTGTTGAAGCTGACAGAATCACAGCTTCACCTAAAGGATATTCCAAATTAAACGATGAGAAGAAATAGTATGGCAGATTCTTTTTTTCCAGAGCATAGTGTATGCGTCCCAGATAACCATGGGTTTGAAGGAATCGTTTGAAAGTTGATGTCTTGCAGTATTTCATGTATACCCATGAAGTCTTGTCGAAAATATCAGGTTTGCAATCGATGCCAACTTTTCCAACGCCTTGAGAAATGCTCTTGAAGCGGTTTTCTTTGATTGTACTGTAAAAAAAAAATAAGGTATATTTTGTAAAGGTTCCAAAATTATGTATGTGGAGATTTTACTTTGGAATTGGGTCAAAACCAAGTGATAGATAGAAATCTTCAGCATATTCAAGGATTTTTTCAATGTCAAAACCTTGAGATTCAAGTCCTTCTTGTAAATTTGGTAGTCGTTCTTTGGGATACGATTGACTTAACACACTTTCTTTCTTCCAAGCTTGAAGTAGCACCTGTTCAATCAGGTGATCTGGTATTGGACCCTCTTGGTTAACAACTGCAGTTCCGTACTTTCTAGACAATTCTAGTCGGATGTAAGCATGAAATTCTTGATAAAATGGCTTGAGTTGTCCCATTACAACCTCCATATCATTGAAAAAATCTATATCTTCAAAGCTCCGGAACCAAAATTCCCGCACAGACATCTCTGAAAATATTGAAAATATTTCGCAGGAAAGTTGAATTAAACATCCCAAAAATACTTAAACGTTTTACTCACCATTTAAATCTGCAGCTCTTCTAAAAAGCTCTACCACATTCATAAAATGCAAATTTGCTGAAGTCAATTGTTTCTGCCGCCATGCTCCCCAATAATGTTGCAGTTCCTTTGGATCTAAGCTATTTGAGAATACCTTTCGTATATCCGGAAGTAGTGCCATATCACAAACATTGGGTTCCATATAGTTACAGACATCTTTTTCTGTTGCAGCTCCCTGCAGTCCCAATAATGATGTAGCCAAATTACTAAAGAAATCATCCTCAAGAATAAATAAGTCTGCCGATCTTAATTTTCGAATTCCTTTAACTACATTAGGATTTGCAAATCCAGCGGTATTATATTTCCTAGCTTCTCTAGAAACTTCCAATATAACATTTGCTATTCTGTGTGCTATTCCATTGTCTTCTAAGGCCGCAAAGAAAAGCTTATCGTCAATTTCATAGGTTTCATTTGAGATTTGATTGTACAAGTGATAAAGTCTTATGCTGGAATCATGCAAAAACTTGCTGGCATCTTTTTCGGATGTGTATACCGCGGTGGTAAGCTTAAAAGAAATATAATTTCAGTTCGATTTGAGGTTGCTTTGATATAAAAACAAAAACAAAAAACTTACTCCAATAATAGAGGCTACCATACAAATTAGAAATAATTTTGAAGCCATATCGCTGGTCAAGCTTACGACTTCGGTATGACTTTCGGACATCTGTATCAGTCTTATTTATAGCTTAATTTTAAGGAAGATTTTTGTTGTTATTCATATCTCTCAACGGAACGTTAGCTTTAAATAATAATTAAAAAAAGTAGTAAATAGGATGGTATTTTAGTATTTTCTCAGATTATTTTTTAATAATAAATTATAAACATTTTTTTTTAAACACAATCAAAATAGCTTATCGAAATGACCTATACGTTTTTGGAAATTGATAAGAGATGGAAATTGTCTCATGGCATAATGTAAGCAGGTTCTCTATTTTTATTGTATTTAAATGTATTGTTGTTAAAACAACAATTTTAAATCCGTCTCAGGTTTAAGAGTCAAAATATATTTATGTTGCCTGCGAGGGTGCACAATTTCACACCTAAGTTAAACCAGAACATCGGAAACAAAAATTAAAAATCGAAATTAAAAAAAGCAATATTAGCAATGATAAACTGTTTCTGATTGAATTGTTCAACAATATATGGCACCTTTCGTCTTATGGAAAATCTATTAACAGGTTTTTTTTTAAATTATTTTTTAAGGTCCAAGAATAACGGTACATTCTATTTATTTAAGATTAAAAATTTATAAGAATGAATAAGCCTTAAAGAAAAAATAAGTTGTGCTTAATTTAATTTAAGGTAGAAAGTTTTTAATTCGTAGCAAAGAATTATCCACCAGCCCCTTTTGTTTTAAACAAAATGTATTAGTAATTTTTAGTGCAGTCATTAATTTAAAAAAAATCTGTGAAAACTGTAGACTTTTCAAAGATTCAATTTTTTTTTTAAAGATTTACTTAAACATTTAAACAAAGAAAAAAATGGAGCTATGTGCCCCGCTGTATAAGTACAAACTTACATAAACTTCAGGCATAGGACATAATTTCTTATAGAAGTATGTCATGTAGCGTTGCACATAACATGAGACAAAATACAAAAACTTCTTGGCTGGACTACAGTAAAAAAGATGACTTGCATGGATGCAAGGTTTTGAAAAATGTAGTTATTTTCTCAGAATTGATAATAACCAAATAAAAGAAGTCCAATAACCGCTCAAGTGCATTAAACTAATAACGATATCTTGTAGATTTTTCTAATTATGCGAATTTCTTTACAAAAGATTTAGAAATCTCTTGTAATGCATACTACTTTACAAAACTTTTTTTTGCTTCAAAAATTAAAAGTCTTGCCAAAACAAATTGAAAAATACGACACTATAAAGGATGGTCCAAAAAATAATGTAATTACCTAATTATCCTTTTTCGTAAGCAATTTTTGTATCGAGTGCCAATAAGAGCTTTAAGTTTGTGTGAGTAAGTATTGACGTTCAATGTATTGGATTTTATAAACAAATCCTTGTATGTATTTTAACGAAATACACTATCGAAAGAATCTCACATATGGAATGTATACAAAAGTTAGTTCTAAGAAGGACTCCAACAGAGAAGGTTGACCGATTGTGTCCCAAAGATAATAAATATTGATATTTTAATAACTTTTCCACTTAAATTATACGTGTTTTATTTTTCCTAAAGCAAATATCTAGAGCTGCCAAAACAATTTTAATAAAATAATTTCGGAAATTCAGATGAAAGTATTTTTCATTCTATTAAAAAACAAATCAAAACATTAAGACGTAGGAAAAATTATATTTTCGTTTTTTTTTTTTTCAATGAAAAATAAATCTCCCACCAGAAAAAAATTTAAATAAATCCCCAGCTTTCCTTCCACATGTTTGTATTTTTGTTTGTATTTTTGAAAATTTGCAATTTTGACCTTTTATAAAAGTTTAGACAATTTTGATTGTAGGTATTTATAAAACGAAAATCACAACGCACAGATCGCCAATGACAGCAATTGCTCCATTTTGTAGTTTACTGTTATTACAACTGTGATATTATGGTAATACTGGTTTAAAATTAACAAAGCTAATTCAATTTTAAAATGAGTTTTTTAAATAAACTCTTAAATTTAAGGCAGAATATTATTTAATGGTTGCAAACTAACCATGGGGTAGTTCATGGTTTTAAATAAATTAAAAAAAACTATTTTTTAAACAATTAAGTGGTTAATAATTAACCAAATCTTAAAATAAGTTTTAAAAAACTCTTTTTTTTTTGTAAATCTAGTTCTCAACGAAATTTTAACCAGAACTCAACCAATAATTTCCCAAACAGACAAACTCCCATCACCTGAAAACATTCAAATCACACTCATCTCTATAACATTGTGTTTGTATTCCTTTGTGCCTTGTATTATATTTTTGAAGTATTTACATATATGTATGTATGTAGTTATTATTTATGAATAATTTGAAAAATTGTCTACGTTTAAATGAAGAAAATTGAAGTCGACACATAGAGGAACAACACTGGTATCTAATTAAGTAAATAAAAATACTGTTTTAAAACCTTTGGGTTTAAATTTAAATAAATCCAAAGATTAAATAAAAAGAAAAAGTGCTAATATTTTTTGTATATGTTTATTATATAAATTGCATTACATATTTTATATAAATATTTGTATAAAGATTTTAATTAAAAAACCAAATAGCCAAACGAAAATCATAGCACCACTGGAAATAAAAGAAGTTTTATTTAAATTATTATTATTCACATTTTAAAATATAAAAACATGAAACTTACTTTTTGAAGAAGGAGTCCATCCAGTGACTGTGCCGGCTAATCGATTCTTTTCCTTAAGCCACACATGCAATGGCTTGTAATATTGCAAAAGTGAATCTGCAGACATAGGTGCACTATCTGGGAAAATTTGTGCAATAGTTGTTCGCCATGTTGTTGTTGAACCAATTTTCATCATTTTTCTAAATTAATTAATTAAACGGAAAAAATGTTATTATTTATATAATACACATGTATGATATACTTAGATGCTGATAAAGTGATAACTATAAGTAATAATTCTTAAAACCCAAAATCCCCCATATTTTTTTAAATTTTATACCGTTTCGCTAATTCAATACTATAGGTTACATCTTTTTTGGCAACATTGAGCTTTTGCTATGCTATATGTGTTCAAAAAATATACATAAATGTATAGAAGCATCTGTCACTTATACATGGAATTTAAGCATTTAACTAACGCCCGATGAAAGAGTTCTAGTCACTCTAAAATTGGATTTAACAGCCTTTGGTTTATCTTTCAAAAAACCTGGTCTTAAAAAATATTCCCAAATCGTAGTTTTCTTCTTTTTTTTTGTTTATAATAATAATCTAAGAACTCGGTTATATTTTTAAGATTTTAATATAAATGAGGATTACGATAATGTAGACGTTCAAAAAAAAGTCATACCGGCCGTCGCTCTGTGAGTGTATTCGTTGGCGTCGCGTCTGTCCGTCCGTCCGTCCATTTTAATTTGAGATAGAAACCAAACATGTATGGAGAAATTTGCTTCAAATTTGGTATTTCCCTAAAGGGGAAATTCGAATTTTTGTTTAAGCTCAAGTAAAACGTGTTGTACCTTGCAAAGATTTCATTTTTTCCTAAACGGCTCTAACGATTTTTATTAAACTTCGTTTCTATAATGCCCAAATCATTTGTTAGAAAACTGCATCTCAGATTTTCAATTTCATTATGAAAATATAGATTTGATGGTTTTTTCGAGAAAATGTTCATATTTTTTAGGTATTTTTCGATCGGATTGAAAATTATTGTCGTTTAGAATTTTAATATTCTTATTAGATTTGGCAAAATTTAAAAAATGTCATTTCAGCTAAAAAAGTATAAAGTACTATTATATTCTTTGTTTTTCTCTTTAATTATGTAATTTTTTAGCAACTTTTAAGGTTAAGTGCGGAAATCAATTTACTTGATAAAAAATTTGTTTCTAGTCGAATTTCAAAATGAAGAAAAGGAATTTCTATAGGTAGGTATACCAAGTTCAAAGTCACTAATGATGAACCCTTTATTTAGTTGGTCGAAGTTCTAATTCAAATGGAAATCTAGATTCGCTTATTTGATTTCATCGGCGAAGAAATAAGTTTAAAATATTTCGGTTTACTTATTTGAAAGGATTAAAACTTTGTCAATGAAGAATTATTTCCTCATGTATAATTTCTTACCTCATGGCAGTTCCAACATCTTTGCTTCCATAAAAATCACACTCATGAAGTGGTTTATTTGGATCATTTAGAACGAATCCACCACTTTTTAAGCAGAATGTTTCATACATTTTATAGCCCAAAATTTCTGAGACAAATTTTCTGAAAAAAAAGTTAATGTAAATTAAAATATGTTTCTTATTTCAAAGCCTTTAAAATTAAAAAATTATAAGTGAGTTGCAGGTCAATAAATTGTCTTTAAATTTAAAAACTATACAAAGTGGAAAAGTACAAGTAATTTAATTATTTAATGTACCGAACCTTCGGTAGAAATATTTTGGTTCAACATAATTTTATGAAGAATTTAATAAATTTCTTGTATAAATTTATAATTGTCAAATAATTGTTAATTATTCTGCTTTCTTCATTAACAATGTGCTTACATCTGCCTGATACATGAGGCATGAGTATTAGCAAACAAAGAACCGGAACATTATTGCAACGTTTTTCTTGAAGTTTGCGCATCAGTTAGTTGAAAATGGCAGTAATGAAGACTTGAAGTTAGCTTAATACATTTTATGAAAGATGAGTGTGCACCGCGATTTACCTTTACTTTTTATCTTACCTTGTTTGGTGGTTCTGAGCAAGATCCTCAAAGAATTTATATGAAAAGTCAATTGATTTCATCGTTCTATCTACTGGTGGTTCAATACCAGCATATTCATCCATTAGTTTCCAGTAATGTTGATTAATAAACTGAATAGGAGCTTGCCCTTCTAAAACATCAAGGATAACTTTTGTATTTACAAAATATTGAGCGATATTAAATATTGTATGAACACCCTGTAAATTAGATTAATCTCTGTATTAATTTAAAGAAAAAATGCTAAATATTATTATATCATAGTTACCATTCTAAATAAACGATTCATCGAAAGTTCATTTGTGTAATTGAAATTATTTAAAATTTCAGCTCTATTCATATGATTTGGAGTTGATGCTGAAAGAATAACAGATTCACCCAATGGATATTCGAGATCAAATGATTGGAAGAAATAAAATGGCAAATCCTTTTTCTCCAACGCATAGAATATACGACCAAGATATCCATGAGTTTGAAGAAAACGCTTAAATGTTGAAGTTTTACAATATTTCATATATACTCTTGGAGTTTTATCAAAGATATCAGCTTTACAGTCCTTCCCGGCAAGATATTGGGGGATTTCTTTGAAACGTTCATTTTTAATTGAGCTGGAAAAGAAAGAAAAATATACATCTATCTTTTTGTGGATAAAAATAATAAGAAAACATAAAGGAAGCTTACCTAGGAATTGCGTCAAAACCAAGTGATTCATAAAAATCCTCGGCATGATTGAGGATTTTTTCAATATCAAAACCTTGAGACTCAAGACCTTCCTTCAAATTTGGTAATCTTTGTCTCGGGAAGGATTCACTAAGCACTCCTTGTTTCTTCCATACCTGCAGCAGAACTTGTTCCATTAGATGATCTGGAATTGGTCCCGTCTGATTGACAACATTCGATCCATACTTTACTGATAACTCTCGTCGAATGTAAGCATGAAAGTCCAGATAAAGAGGGTGAAGTTCATGCATTGCTGCTTCCATTACAGTGAAAAAATCTAAATCTTCAGAACTTCTGAACCAGAAACGTCTTACAGATACACCTTTAAAATACAATTCATAAGACAGTTATTAACTTTATTTATGACTGCTCTTACCATTCAAATATGCAGCTTTTCTAAAAAGTTCAATAAGATTACTGAGTTTATTGAAAGCCGCCGTTCCTTGCCTGTTACGCAATTCCTGCCAATAATACATCAACTCATTTGGATCCAAACTGTTGGTGAAGACCTTTCGAATATCAGGCAAATAAGCCATGTTGCACTTTTTCCTTTGGGTATACATGCAAATGTTCTTATCTGTTGCAATTTTCTGTAGTCCCAACAATGAAGTTGATAAACTGCTGAAGAATTCTTCTTCCAGAACAAACAAATCAGCCGATCGAAGTTTTTGAATGCCTTTGATTACATTTGGGCTTTGAAATTGAAATGTTTTATATTTTTTAGCCTCTTTGGAAATTTCCAGCATCAAAGTTGCGATGTTTTGTGACAATCCTTGTTCTTCCAAGGCAGCAAAGAATTGCTTGTCATCAATGTTGTAGGTAATGTTGGAAATCTCATCATATAATCTATAGAGCCTTATACTGGAATCCCTTAAGAATATTTCAGCATCTTTTTCCAAAGTGTAAATTGCTGTATTAACCTAGATTTTATTTTTACAAATTTCAATATTTTAATAAGATGCAGAATTATAATAAAACTTACTCTAAACAAAAAGCTTGCGCTTAGAATAAAACAAAGTCTCCAATCCATGATGTTGGGTATATTAATCAACGTCTGTCTAAATCTTGCCAAGTGTGGTCATATTTATAGACATTTAAATTCAATTGTTGTGGTAGGAAAATTTGATAAGTTAGTATTCTGGTTTTCGAATTAAAGAAGATTACTTTGAGCGAGAAAACAAAAAGCAACAATTTTAAAGTTGTTTGTGGTTTATATATAAATAAATACATATTTACGATTGTACGACATAAATAGTTTTGACCTTCGATAAGCATTTGGAAGTTGATAAGAAATTAAGAAAATATCAGAACCTTTAAAGAATTTGTTTATTTTTTTTTAAGCTAAAACGTTTTCACCTCAGAACTGTTCATATCTTTAATTTGTGTATTGTGTATTTTTTTTTTAAATAAAAAATTACTATTATTATATTGAATCTATGTAATTTCAAAGACGATCAGAAAAAGATTTAAATTTTAATAAGTCCTACATTCATAGCAGGACGTTGAAACATGAGAAACGCGATTCTAAAAATTACTTTATGATCGTCAATGCACACCATACATACATACATAATTCATTCCAGTACATCAATATGGAAAAAAAAAAAGCTATAGAAATTGCCATTTTTGGAAAAATGTTGGTTCGCCATATTTAAGCATGTTTTCTATTAATCTTAACAATTACGTATTGACAATGTCCTCACTAGTCAACTGATGAGTCCAAGTGAGATCGCCGGAACGAAACGCTAAAATTTTTGTGGACTAAAGGCCATTAAAAGCTATTTGAATATGCATTATTATTTGAATTTATTTTCAAAATTGTAAAAAAATTTAATATATGTAAATTAGTAAAGCAGATAATGAGATAGTTTAAAAAAAAATAGTGCTGCTGGAGGTATATATATATATGTACATACCTACCTACTTTTAACAACGGCTTTAAGTAAATTTTTTTCCGTAACTCGATTATCGTCAGATGATGTCGTTTGAGCGATAGTGTTGTCGTTATTGGCTTCACGTGAATCGTAAGAATGATGGAGTTGCCACTGTAATTTGATATCATGCGTTGTTATCTGTTGCATTGAAAAATTAAATTTAAAATGTTTCGGCGAAACAATTTTCTTATTGTAAAAAATGAAAATGAAAATGAAAAAATATAACTTATGCGCATGCGACAACAATTTAAAGATAAATAAGCCCACAATTTGTTGTTTTCATATTTGCCCTGGACGGAGTTCGGCTTATATCCGCTACCTCTGGCCAAATTGTGATGTTAATTTATAAACGAAGTTAAAATCGTAATTTGAGATTGCGTGACTGCTTCATTAAGTACATATTTACATTTATATTAATTTGTGAAAATATACAAAACAACTTGCATTTCAAAATGATTTCCCTTTAGTTAATCGGCACCAAACACTAAAAATGCATTTTATTGACAATTATGACAGCCAATTTGACTTTTAAAATGCACCAAATGCTCTCAAACTGCGAACGATAGACGAGACGATAGTGGCCCGGTTACCTTTCGTTTAGAAAATTACGGAATGACCCCCCTGGTAAATGATAGACTATACTAACTAAACACAAAGAAAAAATTTAATCAAAATCGTAGAAGTCCACTTCGAGAAAAATATTATTTTCTTTATCATTTTCAAACAGTTGGATGGAATTATGGACGAATAGTTTTTTATTATTAGATAATATTAAAAACCACTTGATTCCAAATTTAATAAAAATCGACAGTCGTTTTAGAAATATGTTCCTAGGTATTAAGTTTTCAAAAAGAAATTTACCTGTTTCTAAAAATCCAAAAAAAAAATTATATAGTACAAGATACTATTTAAACTTTAAAAAAAATTCTCCATTGTAAAATTGATCAAAATCATTGCAATTGTTTTCGAGAAAAGTGAAAACCAAAAAAATGGTTCTATACGAGGTGCCATAAATAACCATTTTTCGGAATTTGTTCTGCCAAAAGGTCAAAAGGTATTCTTTTCCTATTGAAATTAATATTTTTTTTAATCTATGGAACCATTTTTGAGAAAAATAAATTTTTCCAAAAAATCTAAAATAAATATATGACAGGTACCGTTATTTTTGGTCCAAAATAAGTTTAAAGAAAATCGCAATTTTGTCTGTCTATAAGTCCTTTCGGCTTTAGCCGACTTGGTACCTAGCGTTTTTTTGGCATTCCCCCCACACGTTTTTTAAATATTTTTTAAGACCAAAAATAACGGCACCTGCCGTACAAATTTTCTTACAAAATTATGAAAATCTTATTTTTCTCATTATTATCATTGTTATATTTATTATTTTTATTAAACTTAGCACCTAGCAGTTTTTTGACATTATCTAGCAGATTTTAAATAAAGTTTTTTCTTATAACCAAAAAAAACGGTACCTCCCATACAAATGTTTAAAAACCGCTACTGAAAATCTCGTTTTTCTCAAAAAATTTCTACTACAATTTTGATTAAAATTTTTGTGTGAACTAATATCAGAACGATCTACCATATTATTGGGAAAAAAATGTATCTATCGTTTAAAATGATACCTCTAATAGAACCATTTATTGAGCTTTTGACTATCTCATTATTTGTTGAACCAATTTTAATGAAATTTTTTTCATAAAAGCTCCTTATAAGTTTGAATAATATTGCATATCCCAATTTTCAAAAAATTAATTTTTGGATTTTTAAATAAAAATTTCAAAATAATTTTTTGAAAGTTCGATATTTCGAAAATCGGTAAAGGTTTTTTTTTTAATTAATTTTTAAACTTTGCATAAATAAGTACTAAAAATTGACTTGCCAATTTTTTTCCTTAAAATTATATTCAAAATTTTATATGTAAAAAATTATTTTTTGTAAAACCGCTTTAAGGACTTTTAAAAAATTTTTCTCATAAATTGAAATTTGTGTAATAAATCACTTGGTGTACATTGCGTTGGTGTCAAATCAATTTCAGATAATTTCTTAATCAATTTTTATCTAATTTTATTGATTTTTTGACATTTTTTCAGTCTAAACTGTAAATTCCATGCAACATTGCATATGTTTAAAGTGCAAGACAGCACGGTCATATATTGTTTATATTTATGTACTCACATAATACTTCATTAAACTAGGCTATATTTTTGGCAGGTGGCATAAAATATAGGCTTCAGATGAAAAGTTTTTAAAACAATTAAGACTTTAAAACCACAGTTTGATCGCACATTAGAGCAAGTTTGTGCAACCCAGTCGTGCATTTTATTTTCAGTAGCACTTTGTCACTGTCCGAACTCCAAACTGAGTTCCATCAACTTGACAGAAGTACCGTGGCCCTGAATGGTAACAGCTCCACCAGATGGAACCAGATTTTCGAGGTGAATAATGTAAACATTGTTGAAAGGGAAACGGGGTAGTCCATTATTTTTTTTTTTTTTTTCAAAAACTCATAAAGAATGTTTGTCAAGTTTTGAAAAGATGATAGATGTTTATAAATCAAAAATTATTAATGCTAGTATTATTTTTTTTCTTGATGGATTGGAGCAAGAATAAGGCGGAAAATTGTTTTCACATTTTCTTCGGCTATGATATGATTTACGCTTAGAGAAACGCCTAGCACTAACCAAATGAATGCATACAAGTGGGGAATCGGGGAATATAATATGGAATACATTTTTTCTCTGAGGTAACGTTTAACCAATCCGTGGTTTACCGTAACAGTACAGTAAAAAAATCATTCTTTAGTTTGGATAAAATATTGGTGTTCATTTTTATTTGAGTGAAGAAGGAATTATACATTCTATGGTAGATATACTCAGGATAGCAAAATTATTATTTATATAGATGATAATAAGCATTAGATAGTTAAGTAAAAAAGATAATAACAGTAAATGAAATTTGTACGACTGGTATCATTAAAACATTTTGCGAATAAATTTTATTGACGTGTTGTTGTTCTATCAGTATGCCGCACAGTAACATCAACAACTCGCATATTCGGAGTAACAAAATTCTCCAATCTATCAGCACCACTGCGATTCAACCGATCGAATGGAAAGCCCATGGGACGAAGATCTGGGTAGAGACGATCACGAACTCCACAGTATGATGAAGCATCGTTACAACTGCCAACCAAGTCCTGATCAACCTAATATATTAATAAAGTATTTGAAATAACGAAGATGAACTTATCAATGCAACGACCCACGGTGACGTTTGTAAATAAAATACTTACCCTGTCATTGTCGTAGTTCGAAATCATTACGAATAACTGACACTTCAAGCCCTCTGGGCGTCCCTTAGGAATTAACATGTGCTGGGGCCAACCACAACCGCAGAAATTGTATTCCAGTTCATCAGACGAACCAGCTGCTGGGCGATTTTCTTCCAAATTACGGAAAGACCTTTCAAACGGAATTGTTATGCTTGAGTCGGTTGATACTCGACGTACGGTGTTTTGACCAGGACGGACTAAGAATTTCAGAATTTACAAATTCACTATTTTATTGAGTTGGCATTAATTGTTAAAGATACTTACGCGATACTACGAATTTATCAAGTTCCACCATAAGAAGTCGCTGATCTCTGAATAACATTGTTTGACCACGTTCATCAGTCTTCGGACCCAAGAAAATACGTACTGTACCAAAACGTTGGGCGCCAGTGTCGTTATTCACATTGATGGTATATTCGAAATTATCATGTTGCAAGTGCGTGAATCTAGCAAAAACATTGCCTCTTGGAACAAAGTCCATGCCACGGGATAAGTCAATGTCAGATTGTTGCCAATATGTGTTCAGAATGTTTGGTCTTCCACCTTGGCTGGCAACCTGGACTCCAGTTACACTGATACCTCTGTAATTTAATTGAGGCATCGTATATGGGTTGAGTTTTTCTTTGTGCTCCTGGAAAATGTCATCAATGTAAGCATGCCACTTGTAGAAAACTGGATCACGCATGGCTGTGGCAGAATCACCCATCACACCAAATGACTCCAAATAACGGTGATCGGGATCATGAGAGTAAGAAATGAACACATGGCCCATATTATGAAGATCACCATATAGCTGACGATTTGGAGAAAGAATCGAGGATTCCATCATGTTGCCAAGAATATCAATACCACGATTTTCATCAAGTGTTACACGATTACCAGATTCCTTAAAATAAAAACAGTTATAAAGCAGAAGGACTTAAAAAGATCCAAATGCAACTTACATCTACAACGAAGCCCTGATGAATTGCTTCATAGAAGCGATCCCTCCATCGTTCAAGATCAGAAACATCCAACTTGATCTGATCAAGTTCACGGTCGAGATCTTTAATCGCAGTGTTGGCGAAACGTGGAGGCCAAGCACGACTTGCAACCAAGGAATCCATTTTCGGGAAGTAACCTTCGGTGATTGGGTCCCGTAAGTTGTTAAAGCGTTTCACTCTAGACATATTATTGCTGAAACGCTCCATGTTATAGCGCGCGATAATTTGCTGATGCATGTAATAGAACAATTCACCGCGACGGTCCTTTGCAACGATGGCACGATCAGAAGCCTCAAAAGGATATACCAAGTGCCAGTGCCAATGGTGGAGATTGATACCCATATCCTCGCGGAAGTACCACAGACGGTGCTCCTCATCAAGATCAGATGCAGTATAGTCCCTTGGAATAGTGATTGCCATACGAGATCCAGCGGGTACAACAACTGCCTCTTCACGAAGTTTATTGAAGACCTTAGAGTCAATATACTTATCTGGGAACGACTGAATAAACGATGGCAGACTAAGATTCTTTGTATCAGAACGATGAAGTAGAGCCACAGAAAGAGCATAGTTAAACAAATAAGGATTGATGCGATCTCTAATATAAACAGCAATACTTTGCAATGCATCGATAGTACGTGGAGCCATGAAGATATCGATTAAACGTGCAGCAATTCGACGATGACGAGGAATAAACAGCGAGAATTGCTCGTTACGATCCAATGAAGTAACAACTCTTAAATCCGGAACGGAAATATCTTTAACCGGGATTCTTTGTCCGCCTTTTTCGCCAAATCTTGATTGCACTTCATTTCCAATTGGTCGATAGCGATCGGTTAGGAACTTATCTGGAACATCAAAAACTGCTCCATTTTTACCCTTTTCCATGAAAACTGGCTCCTGAGGGCGGTCGAAGAGTAAAAGAAGATTCTTTTTATTACTCATTTTTCGAAATAACCGTACAATATATATTTGGAACTTGGTAGAAATACAATATGTATGCACAATGATTGCTATAGAACAACTGTAACTATTTTGACAAAATTCAGCCCCTTTTATACAAAACTATTGAAAAACATTTTCAACTTATGTGGTAGTGGTTTGGATAAAGTAAATACACATTTAGTTAGCTATTACTTTTCTAATTGACATTGTTTTTCTTTGGTGAAAAACTGATAAGCGTTATAGGGCAACTCGAGAAAGAATTTCATTAAATAGTTCTATTCATTTGGTTTGGTGAAAAATAATGACATGATAGTTGGAGGTATTCGGTTTTTTTCGACCACAAGTGTGTAGGCATGTGAATGTGAATTTTTTGAAGAAAAAAGATTTTTTATCTACAAGTATCTGATTTTGTACACCCATAATTGTGGTAACTCGCAGAACAAAATAATAAGTTGAAATAATTTGAATGGACAAGTTCATTTATTAGTAAATGATAAAATGATTACATTAAGTATAATGAGTGTGCTGCTGATGCGAAGCGAAATTTTCTGTTGGGCTTTAAATGCTGATTAAAACGCCAATGAAAACCACAGTGGAAAATATGTGTGAAGAATTCTATTAGCTTTTGAAAACAAACTGACAGCTGACGGGCAAAAACTATGATTAATAAAAAAAATGAAATAAAATAAGATAATAAATAAATAAAATTAAAAAAAATAACATTTGAAACAGTTTATCGCTATTTTAAGTATAAATTGTTCAATGCGCTTCGGGCAGTTGGATAATAAACTGTGGCTCCGTGAAGAAAGAAGTGGAAGGCCTTAGTCCTACAAGAACGCATAAACAGTACCAGTACCTGGATGAACACCAATGCTATAAACCATAATAAATAAGTCAATTCAGTTTACAAATGCTGATTAAGTATAAGCAGCATGTCTATGCTCCCAAAAGTGTAAAAATAACAAATATATTAGTTCAATATTCAATGGAACTTTTCAAAATTGCTTTCATGTGATAATATTTGTGGCGTTATTTTTTTATCGCATGATATATTTCTTGCATGATATATTTTTGGCAAGATATATAATTATCGCATGAAATTTTTCTCGCAATATATTTCTTGCTTGATATTTTTCTCGCATGGTATGCCTATGTTTTTCTCACATGATATATTTCTCGCATGATGTACATTTTTCTTGCAAGATACATATCTTTATCGCATGATATATATCTTGCGTGATATCTTTTCCCGCATAATATATTTCTCGCATGATATATTTTTGGTAATATATAATTCTCGCATGATATTTTTCTCATATGATATATTTCTCGCATTATATTTTTCTCGAATGAAATTTTTCTCGCAAGATATATTTTTCGCATGATATTTTTCTCGCATGACATATTACATTTCTTGCATGATTTTTTTTTCGCATGAAATATTTCTCTGCTGTACCTTTGCTTAGGTACACAAAAGTATTTAAAGCCTATCCAAATTGTCAACACACATACATAAATGAGCGGTTGATCGATTTTTTTCATAACACATGCGTAATTAGACTAAAAAAAACACTAGTTACTTTCGTTGAACTTTACCCAGGTTTGGTTGACACAGGTTTTCTTGACAAGAATTGGCAAAAAAAAAACCGGGTTTTATGGCTTTCAAAAAACATTTGGGAGTGCAAATTGTGTTTTTGTCATTCAAAGCAAGAAACAAGAAGTTCTGTGCTCAATAAAATTAAAACATAAAATTTGTTATAAAAATGAATTAAAACAACTTCAAGCGTTTCACTATTCTATATTTGTATTTATTATCTTTCAATTTTTCTTTTGATTTCTATTTTAAAAATAAGTAATAACCTGCAGCAAGCTAATCCACAATAAAATAATTGGCTCACAACTGATGTCACTCATGGCAGTTTATTCGTAACCTTAACTCCCCACAGCAAAAATATGTAGGTATACTTCAGTGCGAATTCAGGGCGACCCTAGGACTCAAAAAACACAATTTGATTGTCAGGATGAGTTGAGGTTTTTCAAAAAACGCTTTAGGGCGACTTCAGGACTTAAAGAACAAGCCTACAATCACACCTATCATTTTTGCTTTGTTGATATATATTAAGTTTTTCGTAAAATCAAAACAAAGGTTAATATCACAGCTTAACATTAAATCAAGTTCAACATACCCGATGTGAATGTATTGATATAGACAAGAAACAAATCGTTCACTGTGACATTGATACATTATGCGATCTATAGCTCGATCTTTGTCCGTGATAAGTCCATTAATTTCTGCATCACTAAAACACTTGCTGAAACGTCATCAACTTGTTTTAGCATTTCTTTACAAGCGATCGACAATTCCAAGCTTTATGTTGCATTTTTATTTACATTCTGGACAATTTAAATTGCAAAATCTTGAACCATTAGAGGAATTGATGGGAACCTTACGTGTTAAACGTTCCATGTCTACGTTGTAATTGGGTATAACAAAATTCCGGTACTTTTACGAACAATGATGTTTACACATCTCAAGTGTGAGTACCAGCATTCACACAATTTGTTTCAAAACGTTACACATACTTATACACGAGTTATCTAGTTTTGGGCACAAGATTAAGATCTTAAGTTCCATTCGTGTATTTAATTTTAAATATTTCTTTGAGGTTTAAAATTCTACTGGAAACTATTCATTTGTGAGATTATTCACAGCCATCTTCTTCTTCTTCTCAGAGTAAAAACCAATGTTAAATGTGTCAATTTATTACTTTATTATGGATTATTATAAATCAAATCAAAAATTTAGTATCCGTCTTTTTGTTCCAATTTAATATTTTTACTGGCGAATAGTTGTACGATCAGTGTGTGTTATGGTAACATCAGTGATTTTCATGTTTGGAGTCAAAAAGTTGCTCAAACTATCAACACCAGTACGACTCAGACGATCAAATGGAAATCCCATTGGACGACGATCAGGATAAAGGCGATCACGAACACCACAATATGATGAGGCATCATTACAACTGCCAACCAAGTCTTGGTCAACCTAAAGAGTAGTTTTAAGTCTTGTTAATCTTAGATAGAAAAGTATAGGTATTGTAGGTAATTAAATACCCTATCAACTTCGTAGTCGGATATCATGACAAATAACTCAAACTGCATGCCCTCTGGACGTCCTCTAGGGATCAGCATATGCTGTGGCCAACCACATCCGCAGAAATTGAATTCCAGTTCTTCGGGAGTACCTTCAGCTGGACGATTGAGGTCAACATTTCGGAAGGTCCTTTCGAAAGGAATCGTATTGCTTGAATCAGTTGATTTTCGTCGAAGAATGTTTGCACCAGGCTGAACTTTGGAAGAATTTATTCACGTCAGTCATTCTTTCAATTAATTCATATAAGAACTTACGAGATGCGATGAACTTATCCAATTCAATCATTAATAGCCGTTGATCTCTAAACAACATTGGTTGACCACGTTCATCAAACTTCGGACCCAAGTAAATGCGAACAGTTCCGAAACGCTGTACATCACTATCATTGTTCACATTGATAGTGTATTCAAAATCATCGTGTTGCAAATGGGTGAACCTTGCCAGTACATTTCCTCTTGGAACAAAGTCCATTCCACGAGACAAATCGATGTCTGATTGTTGCCAATAGGTATTGAGCATATTTGGGCGACCGCCTTTGCTAACTACCTGGATATCTGTAACCGTTATACCACGATAGCTTATTTGAGGAAGAGTGTATGGTGACAGAAGTTCCTTATGAGTTTGGAAGATATCATCAACGTATGCATGCAAGTTGTAGAAAGCCGGATCTCGCATAGTAGTTGTATTATCTCCCATAACACTAAACGACTCCAAGTAACGGTGATCAGGATCATGAGCAAAGGAGATGAAGACATGACCAAATCCATGCAGACTACCGTACAACTGACGATTCACTGAGATAATTGACGAATCTACAAGGTCGCCAAGAATATCAATTCCCCGTGTTTCATCAAGAGGAATACTCTTGCCAGCTTCCTGCAAAAATACGTTATACGGAATATTAACATTGTTTTGAGATACTCACATCAACAACAAATCCCTGATGAATGGCTTCAAAAATGCGATCCCTCCAGCGTTCCAAGTCCGCTATATCAACTTTAATTTGATCAAGTTCTCGATTAAGATCACTGATCTTAGTGTTTGGTCCACGCGGTGGCCAAGCACGGCTTGCAACAAGAGAATCCATTTTCGGGAAGTAACCAGCTGGAATTGGATCACGCAAATTATTAAAACGCTTAACTCGAGACATATTGTTGCTGAAACGTTCTAAATTATATCGCGCAATGATCTGCTGGTGCATGTAATAGAACAATTCACCACGACGATCCTTTGCCACGATGGCACGATCAGATGCTTCCATTGGATAAATCAAATGCCAATGCCAATGATGGAGATTGATACCCATGTCCTCACGGAAATACCACAATCGGTGCTCTTCGTCAAGATCAGATGCAGTGTAGTCTCTTGGTACGATGATTGGCATACGAGATTCTGGCAGGACAGTAGTTGCTTCCTCACGTATTTGAGAAATAACCTTCGAATCGATGAATTTATCCGGGAAGGTTTCAACGAAGGACGGTAGATTCAAACCTTTGGTATCAGAACGATGAAGCAAAGCCACACAGAGGGCGTAGTTAAATAAAACGGGATTAACACGATCCCTTGCATACACAGCTATACTTTGAAGCTCATCAATTGAACGTGCTTGCATAAAAATATCAATTAGATTTGAAGCAATTTTCGAATGACGAGGAATGAACAAAGAGAACGGCTCCCGGCGGCCCAATGCCATAACAGCCCTTAGATCAGGTATAGGCACGTCCTTAACAGGAATTTTCCGCTCAACATTCTCGCCATATTTTGAAGTGACCACATTACCCAATGGCTTATAACGATCGGTAAAAAATTTATCTGGAACATCGAAAACGGTTGCTTCCTTGCCCTTCACCATAAAAACAGGCTCTTGTGGACGTTCCAGTAACAAAAGAAGATTCTTCCTGTCAGCCATTTTGTAAAAAAAAAAACAAACTTGTTTGAATAAATTGTTAAAATGTTAAGTCCCTTTACACTTAGAATGCAAATTGACTCTAAATCTTCATATAAAAAACTTAACCTTTTATACCAGTGCACAAAATTTGTCGTTCCTATGTTTAGTAGGTATAATCTGTTTTTATTTTGGTGCGGTTTTGATAAACAAATAAAATAAGAATGCAAGTGTTAAATTGCGGTGCTTTGTGAACTTGATAAAAAGCTTTTAATGCAATTATTATTTTAATTTGTCTATTTTTACTTTTTTAGATAAATATTAAAAGAAAGGAACCACATTCGCGTGACGGTGATTAAACCTACACAAAGCGCGTTTGCAAATTCGGAATATTGCAAAAATTAGACCACTACTTTGCGGCCGCCATGCCGCGGCATGCGCGATGCGGAAATTCAAAATTTTATTTTATTTTATTTTTTTTTAACAAATTCGTAGGAAATTATAATAACTTATCTTACTATGGGAGGAGGGATCTGTCTCCCCCCATTTAGACAATTTTCTAAAAAAATGATTTATGATGGGAATTTTTTTTAACAACGGCAAAACTTCCAATGAATTACTATAACTGTATTGCAATCAAGATATTCCTATTAATAGTTTTTAAAAGTTTAAAAAAAAAAAAATATTTGATTGGTCTAAAATTCGTATAAATTCGCATTTTTTTACCGCGAACGGGAACAACTATAAAATAAGCAGACGAAGCAAATTCTGAAAATGCTGCCGAAACTATTTTTTCACAAATTTGAAATAAGCTCATTTCGGGTCTCTTAGTGTTCTGTAGGTAGGTACTCCAAAATTCTGTTAATCCTAAAAAAAGTGTTCTATTATCATTTAAGTATCAGGACTTTTTAGAATGGGATGAAGGGTATATGATTCGTTAATATCTGTAAGAGGGTTATTAGAAAAGCTTAAATTCAGGATATCAGAACGCCACCCCCTAACTTTCCAGCAACACAACTTTGCGCTGCGATATCGCATCACCTGATTTGATCACACTTAATAACACTAGGAATCTGCTCCAAAATAATATTAGAAAATGGTAAAAAATAGAACTGTAGTCATAATATTAGTTACAGTAATCAAAATAATAACTACTGCAGAATAAATACAAATTTTATTTTGCTTAAACATATTTGTTTATTAATAAAAGTTGTTTCATTTTTTTTTAAGTATTTACAATTATGTAGTTTTGTTCAAATTTTCTATTCCTAACAATGTTTTGTTTTTTTTAATGATAAAGATTTTCATAAAATATTTTAAATTTTTGTTGATAATAGAAATATTTTGATAAAAAATAAATGTAAAGATATTATATTAAAGGAAATTTAATTTTCTTATTTATTAATTAAGTTTTTAGTAAAGAAAATTATAATTTAACTTAATCTAAACTAAAATAAACTTGAAAAAATTTTAATTTTAGGTAAGTTAAAAATAAATTCTTAAAAAGTTTTTGATTTTAGGTGATCCATAAGATATTCGCTACATATTGGTTATCGTATAAGTATATGAAATATGAAATCATCATGTCGTCGTCGTGCAAGGAAAACTCTATTATGCTTATTAAAAAAAAAAAACGTGGATAAACGTTATCATCAGATCCAATCTATAATTTAAAAAGTTGGAAATGAGGAAAGGTGGAGAGAGAACGAGAAGAACTGCCTTCCATGCATGAAAAGTTCGCAATCGACTATCGAGGAAATATAGGGATGGCGGTCGTAGTTCGGAAGTTTTGCGAAAAGACATAGCCCAGAAAAATGTACTTTAACCTTTTACTGCGGAAAAAATCCACGTGAATAATTTTAGATGCGTAAGGAATACTGGGTAGGAATCGGTTAAGGTGATAAGCAATTGTCACATCAACCATAGTCACATGTGAATGTCATTGAGTTTTCCGTCTTGGTAAGGTGATTTAATTCAATTCAGTTAAATACTTTCCCATAACATTTGTCAAAAACATGATTGATGATAGAGAATTTTCAAATATTTGTAATAAGCTATCGAAATTATAGAACGGAAATGTTGTCTTTGCGATAAAAAGTTGTAAAATTTTTGTCGGCTGAACGTCAAATTTGTTGGAAAATGACAATCACATTTCTGTTGTGATAGCTCTTATCTATCAAACGTGATATCATCTTACGCAGACTGTATTGGTTCATTGTGAATCACACTTATCGCAGATCACTTTGCACGATTCCACCCCTGGCTGTAAAGTCCATTGTCAAATTAAGCTTACATACAAATTTATTCAGTGTTACACGTCGAAGATATCGGTTTTCGCATTGAATTGGAATTAATTTGACAACTACTATAAGATCTGGTCACGCTCTAGTCTCGTTTTCTCGTCGCCTTGTGTATCAGGCTTAAGTAAGCAGAATTTTATTAAAACGAAATTGTAATCTTTGATTGAGAAATTAATGTTTATTTAGAAAAGTTTTGTTGTAAATTCTTGTGAAAATGTTCAAATTCCAAATATAAAACCGCTTTAAAAATTGTTTACTGACTTTTCATTGCATGACGACTTGATGAATAATACAACAAAATTATAAAATGTAATTTTCTTTTAAGTTTTTTTTTTTTTTTAATCATCATATTTGAGCAAAAGAAGATTTATATAATTTATTGTTACTTTAAAACACCGAACTGGCACAAATCCCAGCCGAAACGGTAAAAGGATATACCCAATTGCTTTTGTTTAGCTTGACAGAGTATGACATCTATAGATCCACCCCCGCAGGGGCACTGAATTTTAAATTTTAATGAAACACAGACAAATGTTTTTAATATCCATTAAATAAGCTTCATTTCACGGATAATTTTATGGCATTAAAGTTTGAATATATTGAACGATACCCGTAGGTCCAATTTTCACAAACTCTTCGCAATCAGGTTGTATTTCGGCAACATTCGACGCTTTCAAATGCTCAATTGTTCTGGTTTATCGGCGAAAAAATGCGACTCTATGTATACTAATCTAATGGCATCAAATTGCACGAACAAGGTGGCCGTCAGATCCATTTCTTGAAATTAATCGTTCGTCAAATGCTTCGCTTTCAATAAATACATCGTATCAAGCGCTGTGTGTAATGTGACGCCGTGCGTCGCCGGGCCGCCGCGCCAGCTTACTTAAACCACATGTCTGCAATATGAATGCCTTGCAATTGGGGCAAGAAAAATTAGTAAACATATTTTTGTAGCATATGGACCAGACCAATGATTCCGACTGCCCAAAAGCGTAGATCGCTATTTGAAAAACAGTCTGAAAATGTTGCTGCGGCTTGAGTTTTTTCATAATAGATTCGTTTCTTTATACTCTTTACTCTTTTTTGGTCAGAGCTTTTGATTTTATTTAATTTATTTCATTTACCATCCGGCAAGAATATACGCCAACATTTTACCTACTATTTTATTTTCTTGCTTGTCAAATTACTGATAATTTCTGTTGTCAAATGTGACGTTTACCCAAAAACAAATCAGAAATATCCAAAATACGTTTCCTTACTTTTCATTTCTGGTAAAAAATTACAACAACAACATCAAAAAACTCGAACCCAAACTTTTTTCCGAACTTTTTCCAAAACTGATAAACCAAACAGTAAAGAAACAGACCTAATGAATTGCCCCACTCACAACCAAGAACTATAAAATCGGCTGTCACAGAAAACAGTGTTTCCAATTTGCAGTTCTCCGTCAATTATTTGTGTTAATCATTCATTGGCAATAATAATAACGTAGGAGTTGAATCTAAGCCCTTCTTCATAATCTCACAAAATTTTAAGTTTCACAAAACTTTACTACCCATCTCACAAAATTGCCATGACTGTGTTAATAAAAATATGATAAATATTTTTTTTGGATTGGTTATTAAAATCAAATATTCTATCACATTTTAGTGTTTGAGGTTATGTGCAGAGGGAAAATATGAAAAGCACACAAAGCACAAAACACAAATTTGGCATTCGCTTGAAATGTCATCCCATTTTCATTTTGACATACCTACTTTGTGAAATATTATAGTGGTATACCGGTTCGGGGTTTTACAGTAACAAATATATAAATGCTATCAACTCACGTCGGTTTAACTATTTTAACTGTAAAATATAACCTTTTCAACTATTTTATTTACATTTAACATTTAGTATATGTAGGTATTTTTCTTTATATAACGAAACAGGTACTCATATAATTATTAAATATATAATTAATTTTGTTTTATAAGAATTAACTTTTATAATATTATCTTTAGGTATCTATTTTTGGTTTTATTCTTCGTGAGACAAACTTAACAATGATTTTTTTTAAATAAATAACGTAACAACTATATTATATAATATGTAACACATGTTTATTTCCTTTTTCTACATCATTTACACATAACTTTTAATCTAAATGGATATTGTAAATAGTGAGATTAATTTTTTTTAATACTTATACTTTTTTTAACATTTTTAATGTTTTAAAATTATAATATCATTTTTTATTCTGTATTTTGTTGAGTATAAAATTAAAATGCCACTATGTATTTTTATTTAATATCATTTTGTTTGATTGGTTCATTGTTTCGTTTGTAGTCTTAGTTTATTTTTTTTTTTATTTTAGCATTTTGTATTATAAGTACCTACATATATATCATCAATACAGTAGCATAAATTCGCAAAGCATCAAAATTAAATAAAAAATAGTTAACATTTTTCAAGTATGTTGTGGCTTTTTTCCCTAAATAGTTTTTGTTTTTTTTTTGTTTTAGTTTTAATTTACATATACCTACTGCTTTAAATTCCCTAATTTATTTAAACTGTAGTTTCATTTCTTTTTTTTTTTGGTTTTGTATATAAAACACAACTTGTTTCATGTGATTGATTATTTTATACTAAATAGAATTTTCAAAAAGTTGGTATATAGTATTTATAGAAATATAGGATTGTGCAGTTTAAATGTTGCGTGTATAAAACATTAAATTCCTGTTTGGATCTAAAAATTTTATTTATCTATTTTTGTTTTTTTTTTTTTTTTTGTTTGTTTAAAGTAAAATAATATCAATTTGCTTTTGAGATACAATGAAAGAGCTCACTGTTTGTGAGGACATAGTTGTTTTATTTTTATATAAAAGCGATGGAGAATCTAATTTTCATGTCATACATTTTTAGTTTTACAAGCGGGTCTTAAGTTATCACATTATGCTCTTCATTGAATTTTCAATTAGTTTGCTACCGTAGACAATCATAATTAACAACACATAAACTTTAAACAAAACTTTAAAGCACTGGCGCAAAATGTTAACCATCCTGATGTTAAGGTATCAGCATGATACTATTTGAAAATTTACTAACTTTAAAACTGTTTATTAAAATGTTCTTAGTTTTAAACATTGTTTACCTTAGTGTCATATCAAACCTAATAAACTTCAACGTAACACGCCTAAAAAAGTGACAGTTCGTGCAAACAAGTAAACATACCATTTTCTAATTTTTAATTGTCAAAGTGACATTTGAAGTTAGTAGATACTAAAAAGTTAAAATAGGCATTTGGTGATTTTTAAAATCCAGTTTTTTACCTAGCATCATACTGAAAATGCTTAAAAATCGTACAAATTCTTCTAAAATTTTACACCACTGTATTTTAAGTTATTTTAAAAATAAAAATGTGGTCTAAAAAATAGTTTGGAAAAATTTAGAACCGGGTTTTAAACATTTTCTGCCAGTGGTTTCTTTAAGTTAATATGAATTTACGAAAGCAGTATATGCATCTCTGTTATTTTAAAATGTATCCTCGAATCCCAACGAAAAAATATAATCCCCCAGGCTTTGTATCCAATTGTATCCCAGTGGTAACTCTGGTGGGGGTAAACGAAATTGCTGAAATTAGTAACATTTCAGAGTTGTCTTTATGCTTTTCCTTGATACGAAAGGAACGAAAAATACGCTGGGAGATGATTCCTTTTCATTTAAACAAAGTAAACTTTTATATTTAGTAAAAATCACAGTATTTAAAAGTACCTTTACAACCGAACAGAAATTAAAAGAGAAATAAAAAGAAACTTCCCTTAAAGCTGTCTTATGCCCAGGTTTTCAATGCGAGATTATTCCATTTTCGTAGTTAAACCCAAGTTAACTACTGAAAAGTGTTTTTCAAACAATTTAGATCGACGGAATCAATTTCGAGTTGGTGAGATAACTCATAAATTAACTCAACAGATATTTGACAGATAATGTGTCATAACGCTATCAATAACGAAGAGACTGACACTATAGAAATGCATTTTTCCTTACTGCTGCAGTGTCACCCTCTTCTGTTTCGATACAATGAAAGGTCATTTCCATAGTATCTTACTCAGATTTCGGTAGATTTTTAATAACAACTGAAAGTTAATCATACTGACATTAAAAAATGGCTTCTGAGTTAACTCGGATTCAATTTATTTTTAGGATTAACTTACTCTGGTTAAACACCGAGTTAACTGAGGCACTAGATAACTAGCCCTTAGAAATTTAAAAATAAAATTATTCACATTTTTTGTCTCTCTTTTTTGTCCTCATGCCCGATCTTGATATCTGAGTTGGCTTCCTATGTACCTACAGTGACTGACAAGTATTTTGACATTAATTTGACTGTCATGAGAAATATATTAGGGGGATTCATGCAATGTCGTCGTAAAACACTAGATAAGTAAGTTTATCTTTTGGATAAATTTATCTTTTGGTAAATGAACTGTCAAATTTTGTATAGGAAATGGTTTACGCAAATTGGATAAAATTATCTAAGGATTTTGTTGCGGAAACTTATACAAATTTATTTGGATAAACTTATACAAACGTCATTGTGTTTTTTAACGTGACGTTTAACGAACAGCTGATTCAATTACGCAGCATTTATCCAAATAAATAAAAATGACGTTCACGCAAACTTTTGCGTAAACTTATCTTTTTACACAATTGGTAAACTTATAGTATGGGAGGCGACCGTAAAAGTACCTACCTCATCGAGTCAATGGAAAATTTAGCCATTAACGAATAGTAAATGTCACGAAGTTTACAAAACTGTTGGTCGGACAGACATTTTCCGGGCCTTTTGGCGGAAAAATGGTCACTTCCGGTTGCATTTTTGGGTGTTAAGTTATACCATAGAGTCAATGGAAAATTTAAGTACAAGGTAAAAGAGATTTGATCGTAGATTTCAAATCAGTTGGTCGGACAGTCAAACGGTATTTTTGGTGTCGGCCTACCTCATCGAGTCAATGGACAAATGGGGTATCAAATGAAAGCTTAGACTGTCTACATTAAGAATCTACTGGTCGGACAAACTTATGATGGGCCAAACATGCGTCCGACCACTTTAAAAAAAAAATATGTTATAAATTTCTTTAATATTTTTTAACTCAATATCAACATTTTTTAAGCCAAATTTAAATAAAATTAGTACCAAATGAAAGCTTTAACTGTAAAATAAATGAAAAAAATAACTGCAGTGCAAAAAACCCCACTTAAATTGATCATAAAATGTTTTTGATCATTTATTTTATAAAAAATTAAGATTTTTGTATATAAATAAAAAAAAATCATAATTAAGAATTTAAAAAACCATGTTTTTATACCAACAAATGACAGCAGGTACTTATAAAAATTATAGTTTATTGGTTGTAATAGTAATTATAAGAATTTTATTTTATAGTAGGTACAGTAACTTTGTCGTCTCATAGGAGGAAGACCCTGTGTCAAATCCGGTAGTTCTGATTTTTTGCTGAGTTGTTTATGATGTTGGGCTAATGAAGAAACCAATTTATCGACCTCGAGCGCCGAACGCATCATTGTCAAAAATCGAAAAACCGCGAAATTTTGGCGTTTTTTATAGTTATTGGCGATTTTAACCCTAAAGGACTAGTTTTCGATTTAAACTTTGCTAATACGATTTCAAACTCACTAAATTTTCTTTAATTTGAGCTTTGAATCGTGTCTGTAGACCCAACAGTGTCCAAAATACAGCTTCTCAAAAATTAGCAATAATTTCTTAATAACAACAAGTAGCAAAAAACAGAATTAAAACAAATTTAGGGTCTTTGGCATAAGATGCATCAAACTTCTAAGGCTTGTAGACTGGGTCAAAAGAAGAAAAAAAATGTTTTGGGAGGGGGTGCCTATCTCTCCCCGTCTCGATGGAAGGGCAATTTTATTAAAAAAAAACTTGAAATATAAAAATCACCATACATAAGTATTGGCACCACCTACAAATCCTATAGCTTTCCTTAAAGCCAGAAATCTATTCTTGTATTTTCTTTTTAAATAAAGTTGTTTTAATCAATAGTTTTGGAAAAATTTATTTTTTAACACAAAATTAAAAACAAAACAAAAACAGGCATTTGTTTTTAAACTAATTTTTTTCCAAAATTTACGTTACTGAGCAATATTTTTGTGTTTAATATTTAATGCTCTTACCAGTTTATAGTCAAACACCGAAAACCAGATGCCTGTATGTCTTCTAGTTTTGAAAAAAAGCAAAAATACCAAAATCTACTTTGATAAATACAGTCGAGTAGCCTTGCCGCCTTAAAGAGGACAGTCTTGCGTTAAATTCGGTAGTTCTGATTTTTCGCTGAGTTGTTTATGATGTTGGCCTAGTAAAGTATCCAAGTTTTTGACCTCGAGCGCCAAAGACAACATTGTCAAAAATCGAAAAAATGTCAAATTTTCGCGTTTTTTTCATTTAGTGGCACTTTTAACCCTAAACGACCAGCTTTCGATTATATCTTCATTAACAATTTAAAATTGACGATATTGCCTTCCATTTGAGCCCAAAAACGTCTCTGTAGACCCAAATGTTTCTAAAATACCTACAGCCTTTTTAAAGGAACAACACAAATAATATTGTGAAAGTTAAAAAAACATTATAGGGAAAAAAAATTAAATGAAATATTATTTGTGTTGTTCCTTTAAAAAGGCTGTAGGTATTTTAGAAACATTTGGGTCTACAGAGACGTTTTTGGGCTCAAATGGAAGGCAATATCGTCAATTTTAAATTGTTAATGAAGATATAATCGAAAGCTGGTCGTTTAGGGTTAAAAGTGCCACTAAATGAAAAAAACGCGAAAATTTGACATTTTTTCGATTTTTGACAATGTTGTCTTTGGCGCTCGAGGTCAAAAACTTGGATACTTTACTAGGCCAACATCATAAACAACTCAGCGAAAAATCAGAACTACCGAATTTAACGCAAGACTGTCCTCTTTAAGGCGGCAAGGCTACTCGACTGTATTTATCAAAGTAGATTTTGGTATTTTTGCTTTTTTTCAAAACTAGAAGACATACAGGCATCTGGTTTTCGGTGTTTGACTATAAACTGGTAAGAGCATTAAATATTAAACACAAAAATATTGCTCAGTAACGTAAATTTTGGAAAAAAATTAGTTTAAAAACAAATGCCTGTTTTTGTTTTGTTTTTAATTTTGTGTTAAAAAATAAATTTTTCCAAAACTATTGATTAAAACAACTTTATTTAAAAAGAAAATACAAGAATAGATTTCTGGCTTTAAGGAAAGCTATAGGATTTGTAGGTGGTGCCAATACTTATGTATGGTGATTTTTATATTTCAAGTTTTTTTTTAATAAAATTGCCCTTCCATCGAGACGGGGAGAGATAGGCACCCCCTCCCAAAACATTTTTTTTCTTCTTTTGACCCAGTCTACAAGCCTTAGAAGTTTGATGCATCTTATGCCAAAGACCCTAAATTTGTTTTAATTCTGTTTTTTGCTACTTGTTGTTATTAAGAAATTATTGCTAATTTTTGAGAAGCTGTATTTTGGACACTGTTGGGTCTACAGACACGATTCAAAGCTCAAATTAAAGAAAATTTAGTGAGTTTGAAATCGTATTAGCAAAGTTTAAATCGAAAACTAGTCCTTTAGGGTTAAAATCGCCAATAACTATAAAAAACGCCAAAATTTCGCGGTTTTTCGATTTTTGACAATGATGCGTTCGGCGCTCGAGGTCGATAAATTGGTTTCTTCATTAGCCCAACATCATAAACAACTCAGCAAAAAATCAGAACTACCGGATTTGACACAGGGTCTTCCTCCTATGAGACGACAAAGTTACTGTACCTACTATAAAATAAAATTCTTATAATTACTATTACAACCAATAAACTATAATTTTTATAAGTACCTGCTGTCATTTGTTGGTATAAAAACATGGTTTTTTAAATTCTTAATTATGATTTTTTTTTATTTATATACAAAAATCTTAATTTTTTATAAAATAAATGATCAAAAACATTTTATGATCAATTTAAGTGGGGTTTTTTGCACTGCAGTTATTTTTTTCATTTATTTTACAGTTAAAGCTTTCATTTGGTACTAATTTTATTTAAATTTGGCTTAAAAAATGTTGATATTGAGTTAAAAAATATTAAAGAAATTTATAACATATTTTTTTTTTAAAGTGGTCGGACGCATGTTTGGCCCATCATAAGTTTGTCCGACCAGTAGATTCTTAATGTAGACAGTCTAAGCTTTCATTTGATACCCCATTTGTCCATTGACTCGATGAGGTAGGCCGACACCAAAAATACCGTTTTTTGAGTTGGTCGGACAGAGGGTATGGCCCGGATTTTGACTGTCCGACCAACTGATTTGAAATCTACGATCAAATCTCTTTTACCTTGTACTTAAATTTTCCATTGACTCTATGGTATAACTTAACACCCAAAAATGCAACCGGAAGTGACCATTTTTCCGCCAAAAGGCCCGGAAAATGTCTGTCCGACCAACAGTTTTGTAAACTTCGTGACATTTACTATTCGTTAATGGCTAAATTTTCCATTGACTCGATGAGGTAGGTACTTTTACGGTCGGCTCCCGGACTATTATCTCGTTGCATGAATACCCTTATTAATGTCCGTTCACAATCTTTAGTATCATACTAAAATATTTTAAACATCGTACAATTCAATAAAACTTTTTGCCATTGTTTTATGTGCGCCTACAAATATGCAGCCCTTGTTTTTTTTTAATTCGGGTGAAAGTTTTTATATAGTGCTATCCGTGTCAGAGGAAAAACATTGTTCCGAATTTCGAGAAAAAAATTAAATTTTTTTGAGAATTGCAAAAATAAATTTCGTTAAAGATAAGCACTCGAAAGACAGGAGATTTAAAAAAAAATGTATGACTACATTAGTGAATGCGCCCATTAAAACATTGACGTGAGTCATGAATCGAAAAGTTTCAATCGAATCGTATATTAGAATGAGTTAACTTATTTATAGTTAATTTAGTGAATAGGTTTTAGGTTTGAGAGCCCCTTAACTTTATAATGTTTCTTTTGGTCTGGAACAACTTTAGACGAGTTTAAAGTGGCTCTCTATAATGTTTAATTTAATATCATTAAAATGTGTTTAAAGTCTGTAAATGAACTAAAATCCAGGTCCAAGGTTAAAAAAGACATTAATAAGTTTCTAAAGAAAAACTATGAGTAAGAACCAAAGTTGAGTAGTGTTGACATTTATGTGCTATCTCTTATTTGTTTATCCGCGGTAGCCCTTTATAGGTATATCGTTCTTTCATCTTATTTCACTTCCTCAAAGTAAATACAATCTATATTTGGTATACTCAAGTAAAACCCTAAAAAATAAGTAGTGCATTTTCTAAAAACAAAAACATATATGAATATCTCGTAACTTGGTGCCTTGTTGTTTTCTTTTGTTCCTACTGTCTTAACTCTAATTCTATATCGTTACACTATGCGCGCTTATATACGCAATGTAACCATGGGACTTAAATGCATTTTTTTTATGTTGTATAATACATACATCGCTTGTGAATATTTATGATATACCTTCTTACCTATACATTAGATAAATAATATCATATTTGGCCTTAGATTGGACGTTTGGTCGTTGATGTTATAATGGTAGTGGAATTGTCCGAATCGTATTCTTGTTTACAATAGCCTAGAACAATATCCGAACGACAATCTCCAAGGATACTAGGCAGCAAAACAGCTGCTCCAACTATGGTTACAATTGCTCCAAAAACTACAAGACCAACGGCCGGAAGTTTTTCTCGACTAAAGAGTGAATGAGGCTCCATTTGGATGTATGCCAGACCGGGTAGAATGTAAGCCAATGGTATGGCTGCCAGCAAGCCCTATAAATGTCGGAATTAAAATTATTAAGAAGTATATCTAGTAAGTAGTTTACATTTTAAAAATAGATAAAATTGAACTACATATTTGAAAGTTTTTCTTTCCGAATGGATGCCATTTTATAAGGTGACATAAAGTCAATGAAGTCTAAAACCAAATTTTAGAATTTATAGCATTTTCAACAATTAAGAGCGACAGAGGACCCAAAACGGGAATTTAAATCCTTCGAACCTGCGAAGCGGGAAATAAAGTCCATAGGCTTTTTTTGCGTTCTTGATGAGAGTGGAATAAAGTTCAAAACGTGTTGGACTTTATTGCGCTCTTAAAACTTCAATAATATCCAAAACATTGGTTGTAGACTTTGTTACACTTGATTTTATTTTATGACACCTATTATATAAAACATTAAACTTACATTTAGTTCCAGTACAGATCCTAAGCAATCAGTCAATGGTGATATAACAAAAGCTGTGAAAACAATAGCTAGAGTTATTATAGTTGAGTATTCATCAGTTTCAGTGCCTTTCTCTAAACTTGGATCCTGATCATGGGGTGCTTCTACGGTCTCTTTTAAAATGAACTTATGTACGATGGTTTTAACAATCTATAAAATAAAAAAAAAATTAAAAAAACTCTTGAAGAACAAATTATAGTCAAAGTGTTTTAAAACAAAAAAAAAAATAAAAACCATTTAATAAAATATTTCTTAACTATAACGCAATTTAAAAAATCTTTTAAGAAAGTTAAAATGATTATAAAGTCCACAAAAAAAAATAGTTTCAAATTTCATTAAAATAAAAATTCATAATTGAAGAGAAAAAGAAAAAACTTTTAAACGAGTAATAAGCTTTATTTTACGCATTGCTTAAAATTGTCAAAAGAAATAAGAAAATAAAATTAAACGTTTACAAACCTCTCTCGAGACAAAGCACTCAATGGGAAATGTTAATAAAATAGATATAGAGAACAATATCCTTGAGAAATTCATTAAGTCATCATTCCAGCAATAGTTCTCTAGCAGGTCCCCTGTAAATATATTAACAAAAATAAAAATAACGAACAAGCGTTAGCAACTAAAATTTATATGTAATGTTTATACATATGTAAATGTCTAAATATTGTATATATATGTATTGTAAAATAATGTGTAAAGCATATTTGTATACCCAACATAAAATTCCTAAAAAACAACAACAACATAACGTGTTCCAATTTAAAAACTATTCATGAGAAAATGTTATGCTTTTCTGTGAAACTAGTCTTGTCGGTCGTCATCTTTGTATGTAACGGGTGGGCCATCAAGTGGTTTCTTTTTAAATCATATACGCATTATTTTGACACTGACAGATGTTTTCCTCTCGAAATCTTGACAGAAAGTCAGTACCATACCTGAACGAAATGAGTCGCTTTACGCTTGAATAACGTTGGGAAATATTAGGCGTGTTTTTTGCAAGCCCGGGGGGAAATGCACGAAAAAAACGACCACAAGGATTAGCGACTGCTCATACAAACTATCGATACCAAGTATATAATTTACGTCGGTAGCAGAGTTTTTCTGTATGCTTAAGTTAAGCTCGAAGAATTCTCTGGGTTTAGCTTTAGAGGGGATTAGTTGTTGTTGTATTTAACATGGCGATTGTTTAGCACCGACGTCGTTTTTTTGTCCAATTCCCTTTGGGCTTAAAAAGAGGCTCATTTTCATCTCGGCGGCAACGTTAACAAACAAAGTTGCCGCATCTGGGGATCAGAAACCCCCACGTTATTATCGAGAAGTCAATGCATCCACAGTAAGTGACAGTTTGGTGCGGATTGTGGAGTGGTGGCATCATTGGACCATTTTTTTTCATTAACCGACTTTTTTTTTACTGAAATTGAAGTCATGGATTTGGATGACCTCTGGTTCATGCAGTATGGCGCGCCATGCCACAATTGATCTTTTGCGCACCAAATTCCCCAATCGTGTTATCAGCCGTCTTGGCGATGTCAATTGACCGCCTCGGAGCTAGGATTTGACCCTTTTGGACTTTTTTTTTTTTTGTGGGGAACCGTGAAGGACAGATATTATGCCAACAATCTAGAAACGATTTAAGCACTTAAGGCCAATGTCATCCAAGCAATCCGTGAGCTACTGACCGAAACCATTAGTAAGGTCTTGGAAAATTGGAGTAACAGAATGCGCTACTGCCAGCCGAGTCAGCCAATTGAACGACGTTGTGTTCCAAATTAAATGGGAATCTTTGCTCTTACTAATAAAGCCATAATACATGGACAAAATTTAATTTTGTTCATTTTATTGCATTTTTAAAAAGAATCTTGTATTTTGCCCACCCTGTGTAGTGTATATAATTATAATATGTGTGTGCCTTGTCTATTTGCCTTGGAAAATTTCGAATTAATTTTGAAAATTTGCTTGTGAAAAGTTTTCCCTTTCCTTTTATATAAATAATATGAAGGAAATAAGGATGCTGCTGTATAGATAAAAAGGAAGTTAAATAAAATAAGAATTTGCAAAAAGTTTAACGGTATAAATGACTTTTAAAATATTCATTGTGGGGGCGTTACTAAAAAATGAATGACTTAAGATGAAAATTAAAGAATTCAAACTAAATTTAATAATTTAAACTAAATTTTTTAAATGTTAGGTATAAATGGAGGCAGTCATACTTTAAGTAAACGTATATACAGTTAAACTAGATACAAAATTTGACGTAGCTACACATGGCAAAAGTTGTAACAGGTTTGACTTTACACTTTACTGTTCCTCAAAGTGTCAAAGTCTACTTAGCATATACAAAATTTGCCGTAACCCTTACCCCTCCCCCTGAATCCCGCCCCCTTATTTACCCCTTTATTTTTTGATCAATATATTTCGATTTCTATTATAATACTCATTGCATACCTATATCAATAAAAATTACTTAACTCACCTCTAATTAACAATGGAATAAGAATTAAATTCGCGAGTTAAGATTTCCTATTAATAAACACAAAATGTGCGTGGAATAGCAAACAAACGCTTACTGAAATCTACTACAGGAAGTAAAAATTCTTTCTAACTCACTGAAATTCAAGATGGCGGCCTTTCAACCATAGAGTACCTACATATATTATCTAGAGAACCGACTCGTACCCCCCTTGCCTAAAACAACCGCAAATTTTATTTGAGAACAGTAAAAGAAAACTCTCTTATTTCTCTCTTTTTTTCATATCGGTGAATCCGTGTGAATGGTCGACTTATGTGCCAGAAGCAACAAAAAATGATATTAATCATAATTTACATGAAAAAGGGTTACAAAGCGTATCTACTACCGGGTGAAGTAGTGTTGGAGCGGGTCCCATTTAAAATGCACGGGACCACTAATACATCCTCATCGGGTAGTATACATTATTGTTCGAACAGATTGTAGGGTGAAAGAGAACAAACCCCTTAAGTCGTTTCTCTAGATAATATACGTACTCTATGCTTTCAACTCTGAAATGCTTTATGTTGTTCACACTGCTTCGAAAAAAGTTTTATAAATTTTAAGCTGACATAAAATCTATTTTCAAGAGGCATCTACGCAAGGATTTCACTAAATTTAAATATGTAATAGATATGTACATACTACTACTATTGAATTTTTTTTTACTTGAAGTTCGGTTCTTCAATGTTTTGAAAACAAACTGAGTTTACTTATTTTCTATGGATTTCTTCATAATAGGACCGTTCACATTCAACGACATGTCCATTAACATGCGTCGTGTCATTAGATTTTTGTAATGTGAACACCAGTCGAACGACCGTTCGATCGACTAGGACTGCTGTAGTTCAATTTTGTTAATAGTTTGCTCTGTCGAACGACCGCAGTAGTAAATGTGAACAGCAGTCCCACGAGCGAACATTTCAATTTTACGTCTTCTTTCAATTTTTTTCGTAAAATTAAAAGAGAATGGGTTAAAATCAAAGATACTGAATTATATTCAGTATCTTTGGTTAAAATTTAAGCAAAATAATATAATGAGAGAGGAAACAAATAAAATTAATGCGCTAGTATTGGTGCAAATAATGAACTGCACCTGCACACCATGTTCGTTCTTTGAAAATTTATTTTGCTGAGGAGTCATGTTCATTTAACTAAGATTGCTGAGATCTCCGAGTCCGAGATCATACATAAAGGCACATGAGAATTTTGGAAATGTACTGGTGGGACATAGCCAAAAAAAGTTTGGGATTTGGAAAACACTGCTCTAGCACTTACTAAAGAGAGTCTGAACAAAGACAATTAATGTTCAAAATTGTGGATTGAATATTGTATATTGTGTACATTTGTCTATACAGAATTTTTTTCGAACAATTGAAATCGAAATAAATCGATCTAAAAAAGGAAACAAACATTGGGAGGAAGCGCTGGATGCTGTTTGTACGATTTAGGCTTTGAAGAACATGTATGTGATGTTAAAACCTTGTTTGACTATGTATGTATATTTGTAAGTACACTGTACATGCCGTTGAATTTAGGATGACAGTTTTCATCAAATGAACACGAATTAAGATTTTAATTAAAACAAGTTTTAAAATTAAATTTTTAGAATTAAATAATTTTTTTTCAAATTTAGACTTCAAAATTTTAAACGAGCATTTTCTTGACATGCAAAAACGAAAACTATGGAGATAACAAAAGTCCGAAATAGTTTTTACAACTGATCCCAGAAAGAATACGCTTTTATTTTCGATTTAATTCAACTAAACCAAAAATATAAGTTTATGAGGCTTAAAATGCGCACAGATAAAATAAAAAATCTTTAAATTAAATGCTTATGTCACCATTACAAAATACCACCGTCATTGTACCTACATAAGAGGTTTGATTCGACAAAAAAAAACTTTCGCCCCCAATCAACAATCCGCACTTAATCAATATTCTTACAAAAAAAATCTTCACTATCTCTCCCTGTACATTCCTCGCCTCAAAATCATACGTCAATAAAAACTGAAAAATGTCTATGTACGTAAGCAAAGTCTATGAAAATCAAACCAATATAACACTTACCTTGTGATAACGCACGGAATGTTGAATATCCTGCGATTCCAAATAAAGCCGCCACCGTCCATGCAAATCCAATAGAAATGTGCGTCACTTTTTCCCATCGTTCTAACGAAGCATTCCGCATCGATTGGTAGACAAGAAATGTATTGTGATGACACATAAATGCTATACGTAAATTAAAAAAAAAATTTAAAATTAAATTAATCGAAAATAGAAAAGAACCATAAAAATGTATATCGGGAGTGAGAAAGATTATGGTTGACTAACTGGAGATATATAGCTTGTTAGAGCTAATGGCCAGAAGTAATAATTAATTGATAGAGAAATGCAATTATAGAAATCCCATTTCAATAAATTATGTATAGGTAACGAAATTAAATTTTCAATTTTTCATTAAAGACCATAATGGGATGAAAGCGCTACAATCTTACTCTTACTTCTTTTTTTTTTTAATTTCAGAAAACAAAATCTCGCAAATTAATAATTCCGCTTTTTTAAAAAATCTTTTGGGCTTTATTTTATTGCACTAAATTTTATTTGACAACTCTTTTTCCTATAGCTATTTGTTAACCGTAACAGTTTTTTTTTTAATGCGAAATTTTAGTTTGCAGAGATTTTTCTCTTACTATCGAAATTTCACGTGATCGAAAGTTCACAATTTCAAAATCTCGGATACTGATATATCGCAAAGTACATACCTACATTATATGAAATCATAAAAAATTTTAAATCTCGCATTCAAATAAAATACCTATTCATTGATTCGCAATTCGCGAACAAGAGAACTTTTTGCCTTTCCGAGATTTTGATAATGCGAAATTTCGTTACATTGGATCTATTTTTTTTTATGCTGTGGTGATATTATGTATTATATGTGGTTCAAACAAGATGGGCAACAAGCCACACAACACGATCAATTATGGCTTTATGCGTGAGAAGTTTCCTGGTCGCGTAATTTCACGTTTTGGCGACGTCAATTGGCCACCAAGATCATGCGATCTGTCACTGTTAGGTTTTTTTTCTGTGGGGCTACGCAAAAGACCGTGTTCACGCGAATAATCCCCGACTTTTAGACGCATTAAAAACCAACATTACTCAAGTAATGGTCGAGATACCGCCCGAAATTAGCGAAAAAGTGGTTTAAAATTACCTCAAAAGAATAGCATGCTTGGAACCTTCCCGAGGCGGCCATTTGAATGATATTGTTTTTTACACTTTTACACTTAATGGCACTTTATAATGAAATAAAATTTTCATCAAAAATGTATCGCTGTGTGTATTTTATTTAACTTTACTTTCGAAACCGAAAAATGAATCACCCTTTACGTATGCATTTTTAGTAATCGTCCCAGGATCCTGAAACTATGCAATGTTGTGCAATAAAAAATAAAGTAAATTTATAATAATTTGAAACAATTGGCGCAAAATATTACACAGCCTGCTGTAACGATATTAGCATGATATCTAATATACTGATCAATTTTCTTAATTTAAAAAGCTTTACTGGTTAACAAGTGTTTTAAATTAATAAACTAAACTAAACTAACAGCCCCATTCTGGCACACCTCACTGATACCTCACAAGTCACAACAACCTCAGAAGGTGAGGTCAAATTGATTTTGCGAGGTTTTCGTATTCTTGTAGCCCCGTAACAACTAATGAGTCTCACAAAAACTATCAAAATTGTGATCTCCTTCTGAGTAGCTCACAACTCGTCACAAGCTTGACATGTTATCATAACGAACAAAAAAATTCAATGGGTCGGTTTAGCACAAATTTAGAACTTAACAATGAAATAAAAAAATTACGTTGCTGTGGTGAGTGTTTTGTGGAGTTTCTTGTGAGAATTGTCTGAGAATTATCGAATCACAACAACGTCATAAAAAGTTCTGATTTTTTGTTGAACGTACCCTTTGAATATTTTTTTTTTTCTTCGTGATTATGAAATGTCAAACTTGTGAGGTACTCAAAAAAAAATTACAGTTTCGATAGTTCTTGTGAGGCTCAAAAATTGTGAGTGTGCTAGCAGAATACCAAAACTCAGAAACCAAGTTTATCTTATTTTGTGAGGTATCAGTGAGGTTTGCCAGAATAGGGCTTAAACCTATTTTCTTAGAAAACTAACGCTGAACAGTAAACAGAAAAGTTAACAAACATACCATTTTCACAATTTTGTAAAATTTTTTGTAAGTGTCATTTGAGTAAGTATGGTACTAAAAAGATAAGTTGAAAAGATAGTACGACACTTACTCATTTAAAATTTAGTAAAACATGTTTTTAAACAATTATCATACTAAAAATGCTTTTATAACATCGTACAAAGTCGCCTAAAATTTTAGGCCATTATAAAGGGTGTTTTTTTTTAGGTATAGAACTTTGAAATGGAATAAAACAAAGATGTTTTTTTTAAATTGGCATTTACTTTATTCGAAAGATAATCTTCTGGCATTATAATTTAAATGTGATTTCTGGCATATGACCGCCACGGCTGGCTCGGACGTAGTCTAATCTGGAGTTTCAATTTTCGATGATTCTTTCCAGCATTTGTGGTCGTATATCGGCAATGTCGAATGTTGTCCTCTAAGTGGTCGTTCGGGCTTATCGGCGTAAACTAGCGACATCACATATCACCACAGAAAATAGTCAAACGGCGCGGCGGCGTTCAATTGCACGATCTTGGAGGCCAATTCAGGGTACGTAACGTGAAACTATGCGGTTACCAAACGTTTCCTTCAATAAATTAAATGTGCATATCATGAATTTTCAATTAATGAACGAAAAAGTCAGTAATCATGGCTCTACAGCGGTCACCATTGACTCTAACGTTCTGGCCAGCATCGTTTTTAAAAAAGTACGGACCAATTATTCCACCAACCCATAAAACACACCAAACAGTCAGTTTTTGTGGATGTAACGATGTCTCAACATACACTTGAGAATTATCATCACTCAAATACGGCAGTTTTGTTTATTGACGTATCCATTCAACCAAAAGTGAGCTTCATCGCTGTGGCTTCAGTTCTTGAAATGCCAAACCAAACTCAAAATAAATCACCTGACAGCTGACAAAATGGCCGCCAATAAAAATAATGTTGCTAACTTAAAGTTCTTTTAAGCTTACTCAATTTACATATATTTATTGCATTCTTTTGAACTCAATCTTTTTAATTATAAACAGATTTTCATTCAATTTTTATTACGAAAGTAATGTTTTGATGAAAGTTTATCCAGCTTAACAAAATTTGTACACCAGTACACGCAAACAATAACAGAAAAAACAAGTGATTAAGTATAAATTCTTTGTTGTTGATTGTACGTACACACAAAAAAAATTATTTGTTTGAAGAAATAAGTGAGTTCATTATTTAAAAATAAATTCAATTAATTTTTAAGAAAAATCAAAAGAATCCAACAACTCAAAATGAATGCGTTCCTTTACAGAGCTGCAATATGACAATGCAATTAAAACGGAATCATCTAAGCAAAATGAAAGAAAACCTTGGGGGTCTAACTTACTCAATATTATTGTTACTGTTCTCGATAACTATACCAAAAAGTTCATAATAAAACACATGTATGCGTGACACAGGTACATACATTTATAAGTGCACTTCGTGTGCACTCTTAACATTTTCAACTTAGAAAACTTTTCTTTAACTTTATTTCAAGTTATACTTTTTCCAATTCAATCTAAAGGAGCAACCAGCTCAGCTGTAGATGTCATAATATTGAAAGGAATGTAAATTTTCAATTTATGGTTTCCCTTGATACGTTAGGTATGAACATGAAGTGAGTGAGGGGTGGAGAGAGGAGCAATGACAAAATATTAAGAATTCATGTGGTGTAAGTGTAAATGGTGAATCATAACATAGAGATGATTGTGCGGTCGAAACAAATTCAAAACTCATTTAACAAAAGGAATTGCTTAAGAGTTTCACGTTTCAGATAAATTTCACGTATTCTGGAATAAATAAAATTTAAAGCTATATGGATCAAAAAAAAAATGTAATCGACACGTTCATGAATACAAAATTGGCCACAAGTGATGAAATTGAAAACCAATACTATGACAGACGACGACGCGACGCACGGGAACGTGATGCAAGAAATTTTATAAATAAAAGATAAACTCTTAAATTCTATGACATAGGCAAAGATCTATCTACTAAGATAAGACATATTTAAGGTGTCCTATATTTTCGAAATTCATTATTGTCAAATCTGACACACCCTTAAACCTAAATCAAGAGTTTATGTCCTAAATGTTTTAACCAAGTGTCTCTAAGAAAATACTTCTCAGTGTTTATAGGGTAAAACGGGGTAAAAACTAAAGTTGCACTCTATCCTAAAATTGGCGAAAAGTTTTTTTTTTCAAGGCCTTCAAGATTTAATATTTTTCCAAACTAAAAATAGGGTAAAGTAAACAATGCCGCCAGATTTTAAACAATCTTTTCATTTTTTAAAAGTTGTATGTATGGAAAAGATTTACTTATATATTTTTTTAATCTAGCTATTTATAGGGTAAAATGAGTCTGCCTTTAGTGCAAAAAATTTTGGCGTTTCGTCCCTCTGATCTCATTTGGACTCATTAGTGGCCTTGTCAAAATGAAGTTCAGTTCAACATAGATTTCATGACTAGTGTGAACTATAAAAAAAATAATTGCAAATATTTTGAAATATCGGGAAATAGAAAAATATATTGAAAAATAAATTAAAAAAAAAAAACGTTTCTACGGGTTAAAAACTTCAGATTTATGTTATCTTTTGAACTAGAAGAACTGTTCAAATCATCAAATCGATCCATATCCAAGCCTATTTAATAGTAAAAAATGATCAAGTACAGGGTGGGCCAAATACAAGTTTCTTTTTAAAAATGTAATAAAATTAACAAAATTTTATTTCTTCCATGCATTACCTATTGCTTTATTAGTAAGAGCAAACATTCCCATTCATTTTGGAACACAACGTCGTCGTTCAAGTGGCTGCCTCGGCTGGCTTCGCAGTAGCGCATTCTGTCACTCTTCTTTCACGGTTCCCCACAAAAAAAGTCCAAAAGTTTCAAATCGCAGCTCCCAGGCGGCCAATTGACATCGCCAAGACGGCAGATAACGCACGATTTGGGAATTTGGTGCGCAAAAGATCGATTGTGGTATGGACTGTGTGGTATTGCGCGCCATCCTGCATGAACCAGAGTCCAAATCCATGTCTTCAATTTCAGTAAAAAAGAAAGCCGGTTAAATGCCTCTGTAACGCCCACCGTTGACCGAAATGTTTTCGAAGAAAAATGGTCAAATGATGCCACCACTCCATAATCCGCACTAAACTGTCACTTACTGTGGATGCATTGACTTCTAGATAATAAAGTGGGGGTTTCTGAGCCTCAGGTGCGGCAACTTTGTTTGTGAACGTAGCCGCCGAGATGAAAATGCGCCGCTTTTCAAAAAACGCACTTTTTTGGCTACACAGCACTCACTTTGGAAATAAGTTTTCAATATTTCCCAACGTTGTCCGCGTTCCGCGGTTAACAGTTATGCAATATAAAATACAAATTTCGACACGTAATACTGTTATAATTGTTAATATTTTCATTTGGTTAAATTATTTCTTACTAGATTAGATTGTTCAACTCGTGCCAAGCCGGTGCGAGACAGCTAAGTGTCTAAAACGTCTTTAATTAATTTTTGCCGATTTTTATTTGCACAAAGAAGTCATCTAGATTCCAAAATTGAAAAGTTAACCACTGAACAACGAACGAAATAGTTGAATTTAATTTTCAAAATTAACTTTAAATTATTTCTAATTAACGGGCATATATAAGTCGACTGATTGTTCATTTTCGACGAAAACAGAAGGTGTTTCTGACCTTCATCGAACTAGAAAACCACAAATAAACTGATCGCACTGAACAAAATTTTGTGAGGATGAAAAAGAATGTACACGAAAATTAAGTCGGTGCAGCAATTATCATGAATACAGCAAGGCAAACATTTTCGGCCAACGTATTATTTTAATTTAATCGCTCCTGATCAGTGGTACCACTTTACTTCAATTGAAGGAGATCTATACGTCTTTTTTCAATTTTTTTTAAAATCTGATTCCTACTTCGCACCATCCCCGAAATATTAAAATCTACTACATTTTAAAAATCTCTGTTTCAATCTACTTCAATTCAACACTTTTTTCAACGTTTAAAATAAACAGTTTACGCATGTCCCTGAAATAAAGAAATTATAAACTTTTAAAATATTTTGACAGCCCTTAACCAGCTGAGAAATTTTAAATTCGAAAATATTTCAATTCGATGTAATTTGTTTAAAATGGTTTTTAATTTGTATTTCTTCATTGTATTTTCTTATGAATATTTAACTTACGCTCATCTACATATATTGATTTCACTGTGTAGTTCAAAGTGTCGAAATATGGGATTGTCACGCAAGAAATCGCCTGAATATCGAATCCCAGATAAATTCCATCTAACCACAAATTGTTATTTTTTTTTAATTTGAAGGTTATACTGATGCCCCTTAAGAGGAAATGACAAATCCTCCTTTTCTTGTCATGAAAAGTTTATCATGATGCCATATACTTGACTACAAGTCGGTGTTTGACAGTAACATTTATATTTTTTGGGGGTTGTTGGTCCATATCCGCTTTATAAGTTAGATGGGTGAAATGGGAGGCAATATTTATATTTTGTGATTGGATGTGAAAGGACAACAGAATTGCACAAGACACAACCAAAAAGAGTGCCATATATAATCTGAAGATTGGATTTCAATGTTTATGGCATTAAGGGACTGGAAATATATTGCTGCATATTAAGTTCTTGATACCTTTACATTATAATGTGTTTTATTTAAAAGGTATATGTATAAGGTATTGCTTTATGTGAATTTGTTCATACTCCACTTTCAATGATGTGTTGTTTTGTTTTTCTCCATGATTTTTGGTATTATTTTTATTAAAAACGGACCTCAATGGCTGCAAGACGAAATGTAGTTCAGACGCGTTTAGAATACAATAATGAGGATGGCAATGGGACAGTGTATAGCAGTGTTGCCAAAGTAGCACGCTCTTCTAATTTCTATTTTTATTTCCAAATAATGCGAATTTTCAAGAACTTTTAGGAAAATTGCTCTAGATGCAGTACAAAATTCAGAAATTCTTATTTTTTGATAATACCTAAACCAATTATTTCTTATATTTTTTTTGTTTTATTTCACCTTAAAAAAGAATTATATTTTTATAATAATATAAGAACTTTGGTTTTTTTATATGGCACGAAAATGAAACGTTTTTTTAGAAAATGTGGCACAGAAATTCTATGGAGTTTGGTCTTAACAACATAAGTCCAAAATCTTCGTTTTGAGATAAATGCATTTTAAAGTTAGAAAAATTGCTCCAAATCCAGTTTTATTTAATACATATATTTTGGGATGCAATTTTTTTTAAATAATAATATTTACACAAATATTGTAAAAATTTTTAATTTTTAAGCTTGTTTATATGTTTTTAGTGAGATATGTTGTTTTGACCAAACTGTTTTTCGTTTAAGAAAAAGATTATTTCGAGTTGTGTCCTTAGTACCAATATTGGAATAAGTTTTAAACTAAGACCTATTTTTTTAGAAAATAAATAATTTATTTCACTTTATTAACAAAATAAAATAAGTAAAAACTTAAAAAAAAACATATTAGAATTCAGTTTTAAATATAACAGGAACGAATAAGGAACTTTTAGATTTTTGGTTGAATTTTTTTTTTAAATTAATTTTCGACATCAGACGAATAGGATAAATCCGGATCTATATCCTCTTTTCCCTTTCGTGATTTCAAGTTTTTATAGAAATCGTGGAAAATTGTTGGAATCAATGGAAGAAGAAATATGATGTCATTTTTTTTCTTCCGATATCGGTGGAGGTATCACGTTTTTCAAAGAAAAGTTTTATGAGTTTTTACCCCGTCGTTTGAAACTTACACATCGAAAATTCGTTTCTTCATGTAGATTTTGAATAACGCAACCATTTGAGGTTTTGAAAACCAAAGATGTTCCCATCTTCATCTTCTTTTCGAACAACCAAACCCACATTTGGTTTTAATAAACTTGCATAATTCCAAACTTCATGGGGCTTTAATTCATGTTTTTTGAAAATAAACCGTCATTACACAAAAAAGCAAAGGAACTGAGTTGTGCTGTTTTGATCAAACATTATTTTAGAAAAAGGAATTAAGTGTGGTTCGGACCATTGAATATCTTTGGAACTAGTTTACTTAGAGTTATGCTGTTATAAGACCAAACGAAAATAGATTTTTTTGGAAAATAGTTCTGCATACTTAACTCATTTTCGAAAAAAATTGACTTGTGCTGTTATGATCAAACTCCATAGAATTTTTGTTTGGGCGGTAACGCTGGCGTATAGTGCTTGACTAATCACTTATCAATAAAGGTGTGATTTTAAGTCCCCCTCAGGAAATATTCTTTTATATAACTATACCTCAACACCCGTCCGGGCGGCGGCGTCAAATATCATGGGATTTAAATCACTTTGCTTATTCACAATTCAATTCCATACAATTCTATTTCTTCTAATTAGTAGCGAAAAATTCAGGTTGTTGCATTTAAAAAAAAATTAGGTCTTACATTATTTTATTAAAAGTATTTTTGTAAAAGTTGTAGTTTATTCCAATTATATAAAAATTAGTTTGTTAAGGTATTGTTTGTACCCGCATAACAGGATTGAAGATCATCCGATTTGCATGGGGATGGTTGGATTCATATTTGAACCAGGTTAAAACACCATGAAGCCGAATATTAGAAATTTCTACAATTAAAGTCGGAAAACCCGAAATTGCATACTTTCAGGAGTGTATAGTGGCGATATCTGATAATTCCATTTTGTAAGAGATTGATTCTAAGGAATGACAAACACTTTGACAATCGGCTAATTTTGTCCCTTACGACAATGGGATCGCTAACAGATGGCGTTACTCCCTCACACTGATAAATTTTGTGTATACAAATTATTAGAGTTTGCAAAAAATTCATTATTTTCACTTTTTAAAATTCTAAAATTGACGAAAATTCCTTGAGAAGCCAGGTGGACCAGTATATTTTAAAAACATTGCTACAAACCTAACCATCTGAGTAAAAGAGAAAACAAATGATTTTCAGCAAGCGTTGCCTATATACATTGTCTGTGCAAACCATCATTAACTCTTTTTAGGTTTAAACAAATTAACAACAAACAATCAAGAAAACAATTCCATAAATTAAATTTTAATTTACAATCTGTGTTTTTTAAATGTGACTTAATAAAATTCCACAAACTATTTTTATTTTTTATCTCAGTGTAGCGCTCAGTAGCAAACAAAGCAAGCAAATAAGGCGTTCTATGCTTGAAAATGTAAGGAGTCCTTTTTTAAATTATTAGTTGCCTTAAAGATCTTGTATAAAAGATGTAGGTACCGTAAAAAAATTTTGAACATCCGCTGATGACAACCTTTTTATCTTCTATGCTCAATTTTTACTAAACCTACACTGTCATTTACCGAGATTGTTTTTTTGTTAGGGTTGCCAACACTTTACTACACAAATGGCAGCAAAATTCAAATCTTCCGTTAATTTTGGGACACCCTTCAAAACTAATTTAACTTTTTTATAAGGAAGTGTAAAATTCCACATTTTTCCACTTTCAAAAGCTATGACTCAAATTTTAGTTAAAAAATGAAATTTGAAAAAAAAAAAATCAAATCATAAACAAAAAATTTATTTTCAAAAGTGTTTATAAATGCGGAATCCATTTACGTTAAGTCTAAACCACAGCACAATGTGTTTTTTCGGAATTAAAAAAATAAATAAATTGTTCGCCACGACATCTAGTGTAGAACCAGGGCCTAGTGACTTACAACACCTTACTATTCCAGTGTGCGTGTTATTGGCAGGAATAGAGGGACCTACAGTTTTCTGCCAAATCGGAACGGCTAGGGTGAGAAGCAATTTTTCATGATAAGAGATACTCTTGGAGGATTTGTCAGTTCCTCGCAAATAACCCGTGAAAAAACATTTCTGTTTGTAGGTGGCATAGGCTGGGAATCGAACCCAAGACCTTCGACATATCACTATAACAGTCCAACGCACTAACCATTACGTCACGGGCTACTACTTTTTCGGAATTAACGATTGCAACAAACAGCAGCACTTTAGAACCACTGCTTTAATCCCACAGGGCTGTATTGTAAGGTTACTTCTTAATATTTCTCTTGCTTATCGACGAATTTATTAAATATTAAAAAAAAAAAAAAATATTTTTTACGGGATAAAAGTTCTTTATATGGAGACGACCTTGTCCTCCGTGTGGAAACTATACATTGTGGACTACTTGGGATCTTAATATAAACTTATCTAAAATGAAGACAAAAATGTTTAGAAGTTTTCGAGCACATTTTTTACAGAACGAAGGACGCTGCCGACCGAACCGACCGACGCTCAACTATGATTTAATAGAAATTTCTATATAGATATTTACTAATTTGAAATGCTTAGGGGTAAATCTGTAGTGGAATAAGTTGAAACAGTTATACATCAAAGAAAAATGCACCAATACAAAAGCAATGTGGAGTCCCGAAATTCAAAGCGGTATTAAAATTTAAGGGAGGGAATTGCACGAAAAAAACGGCCACAGGAATTATGGACAGCATTGCCAGAAACAAAATGGAGTTTTCATGCAAACTATCGATAACAAGTATACCTATAATTCACGCCGGTAACACAGTTTTTCTGTGTGCTTAAGTTAAACCCGGAGAATTTTCTGGGTTTAGCTTAGCCCGTAGAGGATTAGTTGTTGTTTTATTTAACATGGTGATTGTTTACCGCCGGCGTCGTTTTTTTCGTCCAATTCCCTCCGTGCTTACAAAAAATCACGCCTATTATCAATTGAGGAATTAAGTCATTTCATTCGAGCGATAGCGGACATGCTAAACCTGAATTTAAGGCTCTATCCTACCTACCTATTTTTTTTAAGTCTATTGTATTTTTACGAAAAAGAAGACATCATTCAGCAAATGTTCTTTTCTTCCTGAATTCTGGAGAATATATTTTTCGAAAAACACCGGCAACAGCAGGTACTTAATTACTTTAGAAATTCTCTGATTTAAAAAAACAATTTTATGTAATTTCCAATTTTTGTAAAAAAAATTAAAATTCACTTATCTTTAGCTTTATAAGTTTCTTTTGTAAAACGTTGAAACTGAAAGACGGAAACCATATCAGGGCATAACAATATTACATAATATTATCTTAAGCAAAGTAATAATAATAATAATAATGGTAAACATAAAATTTTTAATGAATGTTTGTTTTATTAAAATTTAAAACAATTTTTGTTCGAAGAAGGGCTTAACTCCTGAATGTTTCAGAACACAACATTCATTTAAAATTCCCATTAGAAACATAAAACAAAATACAATCATATTTGGTAACTGTTACATTAATAAATATTCATAATTTACCAAAAGCCATAATTCCTGTGGCAGGTATAACATCAACGTTTGCAAATCTCCATGAATCCGCTGTATCCGTTCTGTAAAAATAAAAATAAAACAACAATACATAAAAAAACATTAAAATATTAGAATTCAAAGACCTTTTTAAATAAATTGCTATAAGTGTGTAGGTAAGGTATATTTAGGAAAGGGTCCCCTAAAACCGAATCATATCATTTTTTTTTCTCCACAAAGACTTAACTTTTAATATATTAGAATATTATTCAAATGGAGTTTATACATCTCTTAACCCAAGCATACGGTTTTGTGACTACTATATGCTAAGTTCTCCGACACCAGCTGGTTCTCAAATAAATAACATCTCTAAAATGGTGTGCCACAAAGTCGGCCTGTCAGGAAGGTATTTAACAGCAATAGAGTTCCTTTTGTTGTACACATTATACGTGCAACAGGCACAGCCCCTAAATAAATATAAACCAACCCTTTTATGCGGTTATATAAAAACTTGGAAGCGTTCTTGGAATGTATAAAAGCGTTTTTCAAGGATATAACTACATAACATTTGCCGCATTCCGAGCTATGTTGAAACGGGACTGTATAATGACGAAAAAAGATTACTTGAAAATAGCAACCATTCGCGCCTGGGTCTCAAGTGGTACACCTATATATGTACATTGCAAACAAAAAGGATTTTTTGCACCGAACTTAACTTCCATGCAAATTGTTTGCATTGCACTGCAATATCATACACAGATATACACAGAGCATGCAGAGGTGAAAAGGGGTCGGTGCTGGAAATTGCAATATTATGCAGATATAAGTACTTAATGCGGTCTCACGAGTGAATGGCCAATTTGTGTAGCATGGTTGTTTAAACCAAACAACAAAAAAAGTGGTAAACGAATTAACAAAGGTAATAGCCATAAGCCATAAGTGGCACTTTCTGTTTGTTCTAGCTGAATTCCCACACCCACACCCCCTTTTTTTGTACCGCATCATACTCTAGAACTGTGTTGCATTATACTGAAGTGTCTTCTGTGAAGTTGTGATATGCAACAGTTCTGATGTAGTTGGTAGTTGCGTATAGGATGAAACCCTGACGACATTTTAACTTTAAGTGACTTTTTCATAGATACAGTTGTTGTTTTCGTTTTTTGCAATTTCATTTTAATTAATTATTATTTTTTAAGATTTAAATCAAACATTTCACTCTCAATTAAAACAAGTTGACAAATTGAAAACTCAATTTTTTGTAGGCAATGTGACATTATAACTCAGGGGTGGAATCGGCTAAGGTGATAGATAACTGGTTGTCACATCAACCACAGTCACATGTGATTGTCATTTAGTTTTCCGTCTTGGTAAGGTGATTCAACTCAATTCAATTCAGTTGAAGACTTTCCAATGACATTTGTCAAAAATATGATTGCCATAGTGAATTTTTAAAATATTTATAATAAGCTATCGAAATTATAGAACGGAAATGATGACTTTGCGATAAAATTCATATGAATGTTTATTTTTATTTATATGAATGGGTAAAAAAAAAACGAACTCAGAAAAAGTTGTACAATTTTTGTAGGCTGTTAACTCTAGTCGTATTGCGGCAGAAACATCAAATTTTTTGGAAAATTACAGTCACATTTTTGCTGTGATAGATCTTAAGCTATCAAATGTGTTATCATCTTAAACAGACTGAATTTGGTTGATTGTGACTCTCACTTATCGCAAATCACCTTGCTCGATTCCACACCAGGATAATTAAGTTATCACTTCGAAAAATTTCGACAAAGCTAAATTTACGAGCAGAGTTTTATTTTTCCAGAAAAACGCTTAGGGTTTTTTTATTTCTACTACTAATTCTAGTACTAATTCTGTATTACTCACTATTCAGGTACTTAAGCATTTAAAAGTTAAGTAATGGGTGATTTTTTAAGAGGTTTAGAACTTAAAAAAAAAAAAAAACACAAAAAATTCGAAAAAATGAATGAAATATTTATTTGAATCGATAGTTTGAACCTTGCAATTTAATGTTTGAAGATAATTTCATGCAAATGTTGACCGCGGCTGCGTCTCAGGTAGCCCATCCGCTGAGTCCAATTTTGGCATACTCTTTCACACATATCGGCCGGTATCTCACGAATGAATGCATGGATGTTGGCTTCCAGTGCGTCAATCGAAGCGGGCTTGTCCCTATAGACATTAGCCTTGACATACCCCCACAAAAAATAATCTAATGGTGTCAAATCGCACGATCTAGGCGGCCAATTGACCGGCCCGAAACGTGAAATTAACTGTTCACCAAACTCGCCTCCCAATTGCGCCATTGTTTCGCGTGCTGTGTGGCATGTGGCACCGTCTTGTTGAAACCACATATCATGCAAGTCAAGAACTTCCATTTCGGGCAAAAAAAAGTTTGTTATCATCGCTCGGTAGCGTTCACCATTGACAGTAACGCTGCGATTCGCATCATCTTTGAAGAAATATGGCCCAATAATGCCGCCGGCCCATAAACCGCACCAAACAGTGGCTTTTTCGGGATGCATTGGTAGCTGTTGCAATGCTTCTGGCTGATCTTCACTCCAAATGCGGCAATTTTGCTTATTTACGTACCCATTCAACCAAAAATGAGCCTCATCGCTGAACACAATTTTTCGATAAACAACATTTCGAACCGAGCACGAATTTTGATAGTAAAATTCAATAATTTGCAAGCGTTGTTCATTTGTAAGACGATCCATGGTTAAATTGCAAACCAAACTGAAGCTGTTTGACAGTGACACAAGGTACTAAACACACGTCAGCTTTCAAAACCAGTGTTGCCAAAACCAAACCAGCTTAAAAATCACCCGTTATAAACACAATGGAATCGACACACAGGTCTACCAGATTAGAACAGGAATTGGAATAGGTCCCCTCCATTTCTGATAACGCGCCCACACGATTGGTTAAGTGTTGTAATTTGTTGCGATACCAAATTTATTTTTTATGAACAGAATTTCAATTTTCAACCATAGGAATTGAATTATTTCCTCCGATTTTATTAACGGATCTGTTCTTTATCTCTCTCTCACTTCATTATGAAGAGTTTTTTTTACGATTTCTTTTGTGACATCTGTTTTCTCTGTCTGTACTTTTTATTGACACTTAAATTCAAGAGAATCATGTTTTTTATTTGGAAACATAGGCGTAAAATGTTGATGTATTTGCATAATACTATTTAACAATTTACTTTAAAGCTCTTAGCTAAAATGTTCTTAGCTTTAAACAGTTTTTAACTTATAGTATCATACTAGACCCATTTTCTCAATAAACTTCAGTTGAACACACCTAAACAAGTGACAGTTCGTAGAAACAAATAAGCAAACATACCATTTTCCTATTTTTAATTGTCAAAGTGACATTTATAGGCTTTTTTGGTGATTTTAACCTTAATTACATATTAAATAGTTAGCTAACTCGTTTAATATTTGGAAAATTATGTTTTTAACTTAGCATCATACTGAAAATGCATTAAATAATAAATTCAAAATTTTTTAATTAAAAGATTTCTTTAATTTTTTAACGAAGCCAGATTTATGTATTGTTTTAACGACTGCTTAAAGTCAGAGTAATTTGGTTGTGTTTACATTATTTTCTGTCTAAATAAAATTCACAATTTCGCTTTTCTAAGAATTGACTTCTCAAATAAGCTGCAAGGCTTTTTTCAAATACAACAGATCTTTCAATTTCTCAACCACGCAAATTTAGAAATACTCAACACGATATGCCTCAAAGATATTTTATTTTAAATGTCAATAAATGGCCTTAAATGTAGTCAAATTGCAAATCAAATATCTTAATAATTCTTAAAGCAATTTTAAAAGCCTTATCAAACAATTTAAAAGTGTCAAAAGTGCTTAGAGGGTTTTATGGCATCATATTCTTCGTAATGATTATTTTTTTTTCCTTAAATGATGAATTTATAAAAGCTTAAATAACTTCTTTATGTTTTGTTATACAAAAAGAAACAAAAACATGAGCTTATTTGAAGGTTACTGTGATGTGCAGAGTAACGAAAAGGAATATTCCCAATATTTATCTTTGGCAATTTGCTACAAAAAAGAATAGCATTACACTTTTGGAAATTAAAACAAAAAAAAACAAAGCACGCAATTAATTGAAGCTATTTTGTAATAAATTAGTTGCAGAAAGAAAAAAAATTCTATTTTTTTTTTTTTTTTGACAAAGTTTTTAAAAACAAACTAGGTTGGTAATGATGTCCATCAAGTTTTCCCCTGAACCCTTCACTGACAAGTGTTAGTTAATAAAAAGGGTGTATTTGGTTAGTTTTTAGTACGAAGTATCACTGCTTTAGACGTGTTCACTGTTCAGCTAATACAGTTTATTAAATAACTTATATGATTAAATGAAACACTTGTTTTTTCCACAGATAAATTTTATAAAAAAATTAAATTAAAACGAATGAGGCCAACGCGTTTCGTCTTCGTGAGGACATCATCAGGGCACTCATGAGCGAAAAAAACAAGTGTTTCATTTAATCATAATTTTTTTTTAAATGTCTAAAATTAATTTCCATCACCAAGTGTTAAAACCTCAATCTGTTGATTACATAAAAAACTTAGTTTAACAAGATAATGTGGAATATGTTCAAGATTTAAGAAGAAACTACACTGCTTTTAAATTAGTAAATATAGTAAAATATAATTATATCATACTAATAACTTAGCATTAAAAATGCGGTTTAAAAATATGCGCCGAAGTTTTTATTGAAGAAAGTGGCAGAAAATCACTAACTACTAATTGTACACTGGGATGACTGCTATAAGTCATTTGAATATGAATTGTGGTACAGATTATAATTTTCTATGAAACTTGTGGGCACGTTGAACGTCAAAGCTTTGCTTAAGTTTTGTTTTTATTTTTATTTTTCTTATCTAATTAATTTTAAACAGTTTTTCGCAGTTGTTTCATATTTAATGCTTTTCGGATTACCTATACTCTTTTATGTTAATGTCCGCAGACATAATGTTGTTTTATTTGATTTGTTTGCCTAAAACGATTGCCCATCAGTTTATCCTTATATACATGTATGTTAGCACACAAACACATATAAATTAAGTACTTATTAGCAGATATTATTAAAATGCATCTATAAAAATGTCGTTTACCGTACATAAAAGTATTAAAAAAGGAACATAAAAAAGCTATAAATTATTCAAAATGTCATAAATTAATAACGAAGTATCAGGCATCCTTCCATTGGCAGTGATTCTAACATTTTTTTATTTTTGTTTCAAAAACTTCAGTATATTTAATATTTATATTATTTGTCTTCATAATATTTTTGTAATAATATATCTTATATACCTTTTTTTGTGTTGTATTTAGTACATTATAACTAGGTTGAGGTTTCTTTATAGTTTTTTTTTTTTTTTTTACTTACACTTTATATTCGCCCGACATAAGTTTTATGATTACAGCCAACAATATAAAAACCACACACGCCAGACTGATGAAACTCGCCCTTGCTAGCCGTGAAACATTCTTATAGAGACAAAGTGGTACAACGACACCAACTGTGACAAAAAATACAACTCCAAGTCGAACAGCACCCATAGATGAGCCCCATGAAGGAAAAATACGAAGTAGAACTTTTGAGAGAGTATCACCAACAACGACGTTATATGATATCATGGCTGAAATGAATAAATAATTTTATACTTGTCAATTGATTTAGTTAAGTTAAAAAAATGTTTAAAAATTTAAAAAATTTAAAAATAAACGAATCAGCTTTAATGAAATGAATGCCAAGAATGTTTCTTTATTTAATTTATTAGCTACGTTCTCTTTGCAGATTCTCAAATTATTATGAATAAAAAAAAATTTATATTATTTTTCAGAAGTTATAAAAATTAAGAATGATTTTACGAGCTATCAAAAAGCCATTTACTACCTGACACGAATTTAACAGATAGCCCTGAATATTAAATTTCTAATATTTTACTCTCGAAGAGTTTACTGGATCCACAGTACATAATTCCCATCCGGAGTAGAAATCAATTACTGATTCAACCGAAAAAAAAAATTGTTGACATTATAGGTCATAATTCAAAAAGTAAAAACAAATCTGCGCGAAAGTGGATTCATTTAATTTAATATGGATTCTTTTGGATTTTTCTGTTCAATGAAGAACAGAATGAAGATACTTTGTATTCGTTTATGGGCTACAGTATTTACAACACCTTCGACGCACTGAAAGTTTTTGATTCTGTATAGATCCTTTGTATATATGTATTTGGTTCTTTTCTACATAGATAAGAGTGATTAAAATATGTTTTTTGGTTTATAATGGTTTTTGTTATGCTCTCCGCCAATGGGCATACTACGCACACTCAAAGTTGTTCACTTAAGCAAACTTAAGATAGCTGAAAAAAAGTGTCAGTTAAGCGGATCTCGAAAAACTAAACAAAAATTTTATTTAAGCGGATCTCAGATAAATGGAAAAAAAAATAACTTTTTTCCACCCACTTCTGTGGTCCCCTGCAACTGATTGAAGGATAAACATTAACTTTCATAATTATTATGTATTATAATATCGATGATTAGTCAACTTCAAGAGTTAAAATTGAAAGAAAATGACAGCTTGCCGTTTCGACAGTTCTAACACATGCATGCCCATAAGTTAAGTTTTTTAATAGAAGGTATTTTTTTTTAATTTAAATATTATTAATTTTCCATTGAGATTTATTGTAATTGCTCTAATTTGTCGAATCGAAAGTGTTGACATATCTCCACGTTTCAAGGTCCCAATAATCGGAATTCATCGTCTCTATGTGTGTGATGTGTGTACGAACGTTCGTACATTTTTTCGTTCGTTTTTCGTTTTATTTTACCAGATAATAAAATCATTAAGTGCAGAAATGGTTTTCAAAAAAATTCAGTAAGCGGTTTTCTTATACTACATATGTAGCTGTTTAAAAAAAAAAATTATAAAATGCCATTCGTCTCGAATATCTCGAGAATAAGAAATGCCATTGACTTTAGCTTCTATATATTCTAGAATTGAAAAGAATTTTAAAAAAATCAACTGACATTTTTTTTAATCAAAAAAACTAAAAAAAAAAAATTCTGGAAAAACGTTTTTCGGTTCCAATAATTTGAGAACAAACCTATTTTGTTCTATTATTTCAAAAAGATTAAATAGACAGTTTTTTTTTTAATCAAAAAACTACAAGGAAATACCAAAAATTGTTGAAAAAGTTTTGTGGCTCGAACATGTTGAGAACAAAGACTGATTTCGAAGCCGGGTTCATTTTATTCTTTACACACAAAGACGTAGTTTTTGTTTTTTTTTGTTAAATTATTTATTTATTTCTGTATCTGTTTATTTATTTACTCATATTAATTAATTTATTTGTTAATTTATTTATCATTTATTTATTAATTTGTTTATTTACTTGTTTATTTATTTATTTGTTTACTTATTTATTTACTTATTTCCCATATTTTTCCTCATTTTATTTAATGTATTTTTTAATGTATTTTTAATTAATTAATTTAAATGTATTTTTCAGTTTTAAGATAAAAATAACTTTACAAATCTCTGTACTGTGGACACAATAAATATATCTATCTATCTATATATGTAATACGTTTGGTTTTCACTTCATCGCATAATCAACACATGAGAAGGTCTTTAAAGGGCACCAATGGGAAGTTACCAGTATGGGTCGCACCCATCCTCTTTTTTCAATTTACCATTAGACGGCCTATATGTTGATTGTATTAGCTTTATGCTTGCTTGATACGTTTCGTGTAATATGTTGTGTTTAACACGTTACTTTTCACACGTACACGTTACGATAAGGTTGCATTATGTATACTGTGGGTACGCTCAATAACTAAAATCAAGCATTCCAGCATCAACGTTGATCGTGATGCTTACACATTTTAACCGAAAGTTTCGGTACTCTCAACTATTTTTGTCTGCTTTTTTCAAATTAAAAAAATGCATGCTTCTTTTTAAAAAATAACATCATTTTTGGAGCACTAGCCTTTCGAAAATCACACGCCATATACGGGAACTAAAGAGTATGCTTCCTCCAGTTTTTTAAGGTCATCATTTCTTTGGCCGCCTCCTGTTTAAGGTTTTTAGTTGAAGGGTATTCCCCCAGCATGAAGATACAATGTTACAGTCAACCATATCTGTTGTAATTTCTGAAGTGCTAACAAATCTAGAAGTACATCAATTGTGCCCCAAGTGGATAACCCTTATATAATGGCGAAGGAGGAGGTTAAGCAAGAATTTATTTTTATTGTTAGTGCGAAATTCCTGGAGTGTACATGACCACATACATGGTAAACATACATAAGTATATAAAAACCCTCTGGATAAAATCCACATCTTTTTTTTTTTATTAGATCGTAAAGGATTTTTCAAGCGATGGTTGTATGAGATTATTATTGAAGAAAATAAATGTACTAAATATTTTTATATTTGTAAATATGTGTATATTTTTTAGATTTGTAATGTGATAATAAACTTAAAGGACCAGAATCCTCAGGTTTGGAAAAGCGGAATCGCCAAACAGAAAATTTAAATCGCCAAAAAATCGCTACATTTAAAAATTTTCTACACAAAAAATCCACAGAATTCAAAATAAAATAAAATTTCTCAACTTGTAGTTTTTACATCAAAAAACCTTTTATTAAAAAAAAACGAAAACAAAAACATTATAATATATTACATATGTAAGTACAGGGTGTCCGCCGGGAAGGTATACTACTTTCTTTTGCCGCCATTTTGGTAAACATTAGTCTTGACAGTTAATATTTTGGCAGTCGTGAAGTAGTCACGTGGCAAATTTATTATGGAAAAATATTCGATAAACCAACGTGTTTTAATCGTTAAAACATTTTATCAAAATCAATCATCGATTACTGTGACGATGAGAAAGTATACGTGAAATTTTTGACGAGGCACATTTTCATTTGAATGGATATGTGAATAAACAGAACAGTCGGTTCTGGGCAATGGAAAACCCTCAAATTATTCATCAGTCACCTTTGCATCCATTAAAAGTTACAGTCTGGTGTGCAATTTGGTCAGGAGGAATCATTGGACCTTACTTCTTTAAAATGAAAACTGCGTAACGGTAACTGTGAATGGGGAGCGATATCGTGATAATTGAAAACTTTTTAACGCCACAACTGCAAGCTTTGGGCTTGATTAACATGTGGTATCAACAAGACGGTGCCACATCGCATACAGCCAGGATTACAATGGAATTACTGCGAGACCTCTTTCCACAACAAGTTATTTCAAGAAATGGTGATGTTGATTGGCCTCCACGGTCGCCTGATTTGACTGCTCCGGACTTCTTTTGTAGGGATATCTGAAAAGCAAGGTTTATGCAAACAAACCAGAAACGCTTGAGCAACTCAAATAAAATATTCGTGATGAAATTAATGAAACACCGCGTGTGAGAATGTGCAATGTAATGAAAAATGTGCTCAAAAGGGCTCGCATTTGTGAGACTAACAGAGGCAGACATTTACCTGATATTGTATTCCATACATATTTGCCGACATTAAATAAAACATTTATCAATATAAGATCCATTCTCTTTCATTTAATCAAAAATTATAAACAAACAAAGTAGTATACCTTCCCGGCGGACACCCTGTTAAAGAAAAAATGGATAGAAAAAAATATTTAATATATGGTCTTTTTCATACATTAAAGCATTAAATTCCAAACAAAATTTAGCACAGGGACCAAAATTATTAGAATTTCAATTCAAAAAATTTAAATCGCCAAAAACTAAAAATATCGCCTTTTTTGGGGTACATCGCCAAATAATATTGTGGTTTAGTCACATACTCTATTTTAAATCATTGTCCAACAATTAAAATAGATAAAAAAGGGGTTCGTAAAGCGTGAACTTCTTCTTACTCTTAAGGAATTTTCAACACATTTGTTTCGTCAAACCGAAGTTGAAATAGTTTCTTAAAGTAATTCTTCACCGGATCTACACTAACGTGTCATTCGCATAGTTACAACTAAAACGTTAATTAAAACTTAAATTACGGATTAAAATATTTATTAATAAGCATTAATTAGCTGCTAATTCACGTTAGATAGCAAATCTTAATGAAAATCTACAACATTCATCAAAAACTCGCTGCTGTCACCAAAGAGTATTATTTAGTTTGCACATACATATACTGCCTCACAAAATTTTAAATTTAGAACACATATACCTTCTCAATTTTATACAAATTTGTGTACGTGAAAGGCTCTATTATGTTATTATGTCGATACATATTTTATTACCATTTACAAAATAAAATCACCTCCCAATACCCATACCTAATTAAATTTAATAATTAACTTTTCAAATTATTATTAATCTCGTTAAAAAAATATGCTTTAATGAACTTTGTTCTTTATAGAAGGGTTTAGTTTGTATTTTCAAATAATTCCTTTCCATATTCCCATAAAAAAAATATTATCTTTTTGCGGATTAATCTAACCTTAATTTTCAAACATCCACCATTTCTTGTGAGATTAAAAACTATATAGAATATATTTCTCTATACATATAATTAATTAAATATGTGTTCAATTTTCGCGCAAACCAAAACCTTTTTATTTCATTAAAAATATATAAATTTTCATCATGATGCGAGTTCCCAAAGAAGCCAACTATACCTACATATATAAAGTAGTGATGATATGGACTTTGTCAAGAAATTTTCACTGGAATTTTAACTTATACAAATTTTAGCATTTTGAATAAATAATGGCTATGAGTAAAATACATACATATATCCATCAAAAAGGGTCTTTATCCTAATTTGGGTATAACTGAAAATAAAGAGCCTTAAACCCCTCTTGGTAACCTTTTTAAGGACCATTGGGAAGGATGAAAGGCAATTATAAAATAAAAAAAAATTGTTAAAATTAAAATAAGAAAAGTTTAAGAATATTTTTAAAAAGTAATAAAGTAATTCATGCCTAAATATTGTAAAATGACAGCTTCCGGAACTATAAATGTACATCAAAAGATAAACTGATATAAAGATGTCATTAAACAATATTATGTTATTATTCAAGGTTCGGAGACGACTCGTTGTCTTTTCTTTGCAGTATGAACTTGCATAGAGTTAAATAATTATACCCTATCACAGTATCCTCCTACTGGAGAGATCAAATACATATTCCTGCAATTAGGTTGTATATGAAAGTAGAAGTTTTAATACAGAATTAAGTTTTAGATACGAAGCCTATTATTTGAGCAAAATTGTAAAAATTGCGAAGCAACCAACGACATTATTATACTATCCATGCAATGCAAATACCATCAAGTTTTAAGCTATGATTTTATTAACTCAGAAATCCTTATTCTAGGTAGTTTTCATTTTACTTTCTGTCCTTTTTTCCAAAAAAATCCAAGTTAATTTCCGATATTCTAGTTCAGATTTATTTTTTTAATTCTGTCACTTTTCCAAGTAGTAGCCCGTGGCAAATGGTTAGTATGTATGAGTGGCACGCCAGCCGAAGGTCTTGGATTCGATTCCCAACCTACATATTATGTCCTCTAAAAACAAAAATGTGTTCCACGGGTACTACCTCTGTGAGAAATGAACAAATCTTCCAAGAGTATGGCAACGGCTGAGTTCCCAAAGGGCAAACAAAAAGTTTTGAAAGCATGAAAGAACTAGAGAGTATGATGTCATTTTGATAAATATTAAATTTAAATTAACAAGATTGATTAATAATCCATAATTTTTGGAAAAAAAAAATGAATAAACTCTTTTCGATTTTCTTTAAACTTGGGACCTAGCTTTTTTTAGGCATTTCCCCGTAGTTTTTTTTTTTCTTTTTTTTAAGACCAAAAATAACGACAACTGTCGTACAAATTTTTTTTGCAAAACATGAAAATCTTATTTTTCTCAAAATCGTGCCAACAACTTAAAAAAAAAATCCAGTAATATTTTTTACAAAAAGGCTACCATTAAAAAAAATCCAAAAAATGGTAATAAATGATAACTCTCATAGAACCATTTTTTTGATTTTCAATTTTCTCAAAAATGGTTCAACTGAATTTGATCATTTTTTTGAAAAAGTCAAAAAAAAAAAGTATTGCATACCAAAATTAAAAATTTGTTTTTTTTAGATTTTTAAAAAAAGTTTCAACATTTTGTTTGAGAACTTAATAATTCGAAAACGTCATGGTCGATTTTTATCAAACTTGGCATCCAGCAGTTTTTTGATATAATCTATCAGATTTTAAATACAAATTATTCTTATAGCCAAAATTAACGGTACCTCCCATACAAATGCTATAAAACCGGTATGGAAAATTTTATTTTTCTCAAAAACGACTTCTACGATTTTGATTAAAATATTTATGTGTACTAATATCAGTACCATCTATCATATTATTGAAAAGAAAATTGTATTTATATTCAAAAAATGGTATCTCTCATAGAACCATTTTTTTTTGGTTTTCTTTCTTACACATGAGCTTCTGATAAGATCAAATAATATTGCAAGTGAAAATTTTCAAAAAAACAAATTTTTGGATAAAAAAAATCAAAATTAATTTTTGAAAATTCGATGTTTCAAAAATGAGTGGTTATTTTTTTTTTTAACTATTTTTTTTAACTTCATATTAATAAGTTCTAAAAAATGGCACCAATTTTTTTCTTAAAAATTTTTTACAAATATAAAAAAAAAAAAATTTATAAAAACCGATCGAACGATTTTAAAATCTTTTTCTCATAAATTGTGATTTTTGTAAGAAATCGGATGGTATCAAAACAGGTTCAGAAGTTGTTTAATCAATTTATTTCTAATTACATTTATATTGCTTTTTTAACAATTTTTCAGTCTAAAGTGTTAACCCGAGTGTGGAGCAAATTCGCGCGAACCAGTCGTGCATTTTATTTTTTTTTTTTTTTTGACATTTCAGAACTCATGACTTTACATCAAATCCCCGTTTGACAGAGGTGCCTTTTTAACTCTTAGAAATGGAATAAAGTCAAACTTTTTGTGTTAGAATACATTTTATGACACCACATTATGACATGACATAGGAAATTGTTATTTTTCTCATAGGTATGCAAGTTTTTCGAAATTTAAGTTTGCGGGGTTTTTATATAATTGCGAGATATCAAAAAATTTTAAACTATCTAAATTAACTATTAAATTTTATATTTTTTATATTTTAAATTTATAAAAGGTAAAATACGTGGTTTTAAAATATATTCATCCTTATTCTAATTTTTGTTACTAATCAAATCCGTAAACAAGATTGATTTCCGAATAAAAGTGATTTAAAAAAGTTTTCTAAATTTTAATTTAAGGCTTAGCCAGTATTCAAACTTTTTGAAATCAGTAAAAACCAAATTGGAAAGGTAAAATTTATTTAAAAATATAAATATACATACATACATAAACACATTATAGTGTGTTTGTCCCTATTATATTTAATTAATTTAGAAGTATTTTCAATCTGATCGAACATCAAATCAAAACATATTTTAAAACACCTTAGAATTTGAAAACGGAGGGATTTTAGAATCTAACGGAATTCATAACAGGGGTGCATAAATAAATTATTTATTTTTGTATTGACATATCACTTATTATTGAAATTAAGTTCATACATTAAAAGAAGCTTTCTTATATCAACCGTATGTTCGAACAAACAATCGACATTTTTGCGACAGGCTGTTCAATCAAATTGTATTAAAAACTGTTTACACTATTTGTCAATATAGATAACGTCAGTGCGGACATTCTTACATTTAATGAAGTTTTCATTTGCACAATCAACATTTTTCTTGGTAGAAATAAGTAAGAAATAAGTTTTTTTTTTTTTTGTGAAATAACGTTTTGTCGTTTCATTATTCTGCAAAATATCGCCAAGTCGTTTTATTATTTCGCTGATAGATCATTTCGCGGTTTAGTTGTTTAGATAATTAAGAATTATGTTTTTTTGGAAAGTATTTTTGTATGCGATAAATACAAATGTATATGTTCGTTCAAAATAAATATATAATTTTAGAAAATCCTATTTTTTCATATTACTTGTGTTTTTACATTTTACAATTTTAAGACAAGTAATTTAATGGAAGAAAAAAAATAACAAAACAATTGGATGGCAAATAAAAAAAAGCGAAACAACAAAATGCCAAATGAAAATTTAAAAAAAATGCGGAGTAAAAAAAGCAAAACAACAAAATGCCAAATAAAAAATAAAAAATTGTCTAACTTCAAAAATACAATCCAACAAAAAACTAAATGAAAACCGCGAAATGATAATTTGCCAAATCAGTTAAAAAACTAAAAGTTATTTGCAAAATGTAAAAAGCGAAATAACAAAATGCTTAACAATTAAAATGCGAAAAGGAAAACGGCGAAATAAACCCCCGCGAAATATTAGTTTGCCATACAATTTTCGCGAAACATATTATAACCACATAAAAAATATCTTAGAAAACTAAAATGTGCCCGTTTTTTTATGACTGTTGCATCGAGATTATTTGGCTATAAACGTTGTGGAAATTTTAACCAAGTTCATATACAAATAAAAATTAGAATCACATCAAGGAGCAAGTTGAAATATTCAAAAAAATATTATTAATGGAAAAAACATTTTGGCTTTCAACGTAAAAATGTTCTTCTGGATATTTTACATAAAAGGCAGAATTCAAAACCCTATAAACATAGATCACATACAAAATTTGGTATCTGGTATTTTTTTATTCTTAAAAAAAAATGCAAAAACACCTCACAAGGTTCTGCACCGGTATACCCGTATATATAGACATGTAGGTATTATTATCTTATTAATATACTATACATACATTGAATAACAATAACTCAGTCATTTAAAATTGTTATTTATATACCCTTTCACTTGTGGTTAAAATCACAACCCCAAAAAGTCCTGCAGCAAATCATAATATTGTTTTAAGTTAAAGATATCCTTATATATTTCTCATACACATTTATCTTTTACACAAATCATATAAAACAATAAATCATCCCATCGCAGATGGGATATTTGGCGCATACATTCACTCCACTTACATACATTTAAATGAAGAAGTAGGTATCGAAAAAATCAATACCCTGACCCCCAATAATACTCGTCGTGGAGCTTCCATTTTTCACCTCGAATTTTAATAAATCAAATAAATGCCTGCCCATTCACAATATACCCAAACTCTAATCTATTTTGATTCCTCAAAAAAGTTTCTCACGCGGTAGAAAGTATGTGTTGTGTAGTAAAGGTTACACCATTGTGCGCCACCAACCGGTACCAACTAACTATAAGCTATTGCATGCTGCCTTCGGCGGCGGCGGTGGCGTTCGGCCTGTTAAAAGATAACTCGTGTGTAGAACAAAATTAAGCGTGACAGGATAAAAATACACAAACACAATCCTCAAATGAAATGAATTGCAAAATTCTCTAAAACCAATTTGCATTCATACATCACTGTGTTGTTGATATATAGAAGCAGGTGGGGTCTACAATCCGGACAGCAGCTCCAGGTTTATAGAAAGAAAGTATTTTCAACCCATTCAATTGCATATCAATGTTACGGACAAAGGTAGATATGCAGTCAAATTGACTTAGAGGAAGTACGTATAGTGCATACCTATAGGTGAAATAAAATAACACGTGATTCAGGATACTAGGATCCAACGTATTGGAATAGAATCCAAAAAGTCCGATATAAGCCTAAGACGACAATCGAAGAAAGGGAGAGCAATGCTCCAGACAAAAAAGGCTGTTTTCAAAAACGTCAAATCAACGTCAATATGATCGTCAACATTTTTGACGCAGATACTGATTGATTAGTATCGTCAAATATGCAATCGTCCTACTTGCACAAAATCTGGCCGTTTTCGAAAACGTCCATTATGTCAAAAATACAATTGCAGAGTGTTCTTAAACGTCAAAAGTCAACTGTTCGAAATCCCAAAGGGAAATCGGTAATCAGAAGTATTATTTTCGATAACGCATTCGCGGCGCAAATCTGAAGTAAAAAAATCGAGCAAATAAATGCGAGTTGCTCAAACTAAAGTTTGATCGCAAATTTGTCTTTAACCGTTATTATCTATACTTAACGATAGGGCGGCGACAGCGGCGCCAAAACGTGATGGTATAACTTTGTACAGGACAGACATTATGAAAGTTTAACAGCTCGTGACATTTCCTCGCACATTCGGTATGCGAAATGCAATGTCTTATTCATACCATTCGCCACGCCACCCAACTATCATACTTGCATAAGTACCTACATCCTACGACCAGAAGAAAGTGGGATTTACATTTTGCACCAACATCATACAACGCCAACGTGAAGGATAAAAGCAAAAACCGGCAGCTAAAAATAGCTCTTGGCCGCCCTTAATCCCCTTTTTATATTGATGCGATAGGGCAGGCAGCAGTAGGTTAGGTATAGTGACTTGGGTTGAGCGCCATTGCAAACTGCGAATGTAAATCAGTAGAACTTTTGCCGGGTATATAATGTTTTTCGAAAAAGTATGTGTGTGGACAAAACTTGTAAAGTGGAAACAATTTACACTGGATTGACGTAAGTTAGTGATGACGAATTCAAGGAGACTGAGAAGCGGGTAGTTTGATGAAGAAGCGACCTGCATGGATTTATAAAATGGTTACTATTAAACGCAAAAACGAAAACGTGAATCTGCTAAAAGTATACAAATTGTGCAATCATTTAAGAGGGCAACGTCATGATAGGATTTTTCTTTTTTTTTATATATGTATAACCTACAAATAACAATCCTACAAGGTTACTGCTTTTTTAACGGTGAAAATATACGATGTTAGTATATATATGTAGGTAAGTAAGTATCCATTTGATCAATTTATATTTCTGCTAAAGGCACCAAAAACTCAATAACGAACCATTTTGCTGTATAATTGGATTTATGATTAGCTATAATAGAAATAGATATTGAATGTGGAGGAATATCAATTCATAAAAGTAGAATATTAGAATTGTGAATATTTTTATAAAACGCGTTTTGATGGAGAATTTTATTTGAATTTCACGTTTTTGTGAATGGTTTTGTGTTGTCTGTTGTAAATAGGTATTCCTTTGCTTATATGCAACTATCAATATTTTTATTAAATTGATATAACGATTATGCGGATAGGAAGATGAAAAAAGTGGGCCTCACAAATCTGTCTGTCTGTTTCTCTTTTCGGCTCCAGCCTAAACAGATGGGACGAAAACGATTGTACAAAAAAATAACGGTACTTTTATACACAATTTTTGAGCCGTTAAAGAAAAACGTGAAATGTGTGAGAATATAATGAAAAATGTGCTCAAAAGGGCTCGCATTTGTAAGACTAACAGAGGCGGACATTTACCTGATATTGTATTCCATACACAATTGCCAACATTAAATAAAACATTTATGAATATAAGATCCATTCTCTTTCATTTAATCAAAAATTATAAACAAACAAAGTAGTATACCTTCCCGGCGGACACCCTGTATTTATACGGACCTTAGTGAGGCCCTCGAAAAGTTGTCCTATAGTCATATTTTAGTAAAGCTTTCATTTCCGGCTTACCCTCAAATTTTGTTCAATGGATTAAATTGTATCTGAAGGAAAGAACTTACCAAGTAATGATTAGAGAAATAATTTTCGATTCAATAAATGAACTCTGGTATACCCCAAGGTAGACATATAGGCCCCCTATTTTTACAGTTTGCTATTAATAACATACATAGAAATACAATACATAGTTCGATAGAAAAATCCTATCGGTTGCTTATCGGAGCTGATAATATTAAATTATTTAGAATCATCGAAAATCATCAGAAATCATCATCAGATTTTGTTATCTGTATCTCTAAAAGATGACATATATTATTTTTCTAATTGATGTTTCCATAAAAATCTCTTTTTAAATTTGTCCAAAAGCCAATTCGTACCTACTTAGTTAGGTAGAAACAACATGCGAGCTGGGTGTATACACATTCTTATAAGATCTTGACACTTTTTACAGACTGTTTGATTACCACATTACTCTGAACACATCGATCGAATAAAAAAGGCTCACGGAAATTATTTTCAAAATTTGTTTGGAAAAAACGCCTGAAACTTGTTTATACAAAATTCTTGTTCTTTTTTCAAGAGAAAAGAAAAACAAACCTTTCAGGCAAACCTTCTGACATTTTTTTCAAAAAGTTTTCTGAAGTTTTTTCCATTTCCAGGAAAAAAAAAAAAGATCTGAAAAAATTAATTAGAAATGAGCCAGACATTAACAAAAAACAGAAAATTGGATGTACATATATGTATATTGTATGTATATGATAAACATTGGTACTGGAAACACGACTGAACACATCCTGAACGGAGTAAACGAATTTTCCAACTAAACTCGTCGGGCACAAGGTTGTATAAGATTTAAGCTTGAAAAAATATTATTCCCTTTCCGATCAGAATTTGGAAAATATATTCTGGATATTTCTGAATTCTTTTACAGGAATAACTATGGACCAAATTTCCGGAGCCACCATTGACTCGTAAAAAAAAACGCTAGTAAGCGGGTGCAGACAACTACACAATTATTATGTTAGCAAGTAAGTTAGAACTCATTTATGCTAATGAGCTAATAAGCTAAGTATAGCTTAGTTTTTTTTTAATTACTAAATTTGCTCTAAAAACTAGCAAGTATAGCAACTTCAACTAGTTTGAATCGAATTAGCCGTAATTGCGGACCTAAGCATAGGCTGTAAATTTGATATTTTACAATATCTTAAGGTGACAAAACCAAAGAGAAAAGAACTAAAGTTACAAATGCTTGCAGTAGGTACTGTTACTGATAGCATATACCAAGAATTATTACAAAAAAAAAACAATAAAAACGGGGTGAAGATTTTTTTGAAATCACATTTTTAGCTGCACACGAATTAATATTAAGTCGGTCACATACAATCGAGCCATTCGATTCGTGGTACTATTTGTGTGAATTTTGAATAAAATTTGATTTGTTTACTGAGAGCAAACATTAATTATTCTTAAACATTGAACAAAATAAAAAAAGAACATCAAATAATACACAAATTTGAATATACATTTTTTTAGAGTTCAGTTCATACTTCAATTTGGATGGTGCGAACGTACATAACATCCCAGGGGCCTTATGCCCTTCAGCTCTGATATACCAATGAAAAACTTAAAAGATAATACCTATCCTTTGTATTTGATTTGTATATCCTTGGAGAGATATTTTTCAAATTAAGGTACTTCTCCCAGGCCAACCATTCATTATACGCCATCCATATAAATACATATACATATAGATTTCTATTCTGTTTTCAGTAGGTACCAAACGGTAAACATGTAACCAAAGTATCATCAATAAATCATTTACCTAGAAAAGGATACATAAACTGCAGTAAAGACAGAAGATAGTATCCGTATTTTCCATAGGCTGCCTCCATTATACCAGGATAGCTGAATCGCCCGCAAATGTGGCCACATCTAACCTGTAGATAAAGATATAAAATTTTTTAGAGATAATAATATAAAAAGGAAAATCCAATAAAAATAAATTCAGTTTTTTTTGTTTTTTTAATGAGAATTTAAAGGATATTTCAGTACAGAATAAAATGTATAAAAATATCTTAAAGAGGTTGGGAAGTATATTTAAATCTAAATTGGACGATTAAAATCATTATTCTCATTTGATTTTGAATTATGTAAATTTAATCATTGAACATAGACAAAATGCGGAGAAGTCTATTTGCATTTCCGCTTAGAAATATTTATGCAAGTTATGCATCCTTTTGCTGCATCAAATTTATATACATAACCACGGAAGGAGAGGTATACCTACTACTGCCAACTGAATTGTTTTTAAAACATTTTTTTATGTGAAAGCAAAGGTGATGCTCGATATTGTAGTGGGGATTCGTATTTACTTAAAGATACCAGATATCGTTCTATCATCGGACTGCCTGCCACCCTACCTACTAAAAAATTTAATATTTTCCTCGTACACAGTTAAGTCGTGGGTAGCACTATACACCCACTCGGATAAAACCCACTCGAAATATTGCAATATTTTTGAAGAAAATCTATATTTTATGGAAGAATTGAATATACAAATAAATAAACAAAATAGTTATGGTGTAGGTAGGCGTTGTTGTACCTCGTAGCACTGTCAAAGTTGAAAAGTAAGAAAAAAGTATTCATTGTTTCGGTAAAATTTGATGTAACAAGAATCATTCTTTCGCTTTCCCTATCTATGTTCCTTTCTTGTCAATTTTGAATTTTCTTTTCCCAAATGTTTCTTTTAACTTTATACTGAGAGATAGTAGGGCAGCCATGGTCCATCAGCCATCGGTTCACTCGCTCAGTAAGTTGAAGAAACAAAATATCAACGTTGTCAATTTTAACATTTGAAGAAAATGGTTGACAGACAGTCGATCTACGCAAACCTATTAATCTAAAGCGCTAGTAACAACTAGTTACCGAGCAATCATAATAATTGAAAGACGGGCGATCTGTTCAAACCTAACCCGAAATGTAACATGGGCGACACTTGGTCCCTGAATGTTGAACTTACTCCTAATTTCTGCGTGCCCAATCTGCAAATATATATATTTCTTTATATGTACAAGATGGAACGTTAACGGCTTGTCCTCAGTCATTCCCCAAATCTGCGCAAAAACCAAACGAACTAGTTTAAATTCGCGAAGTAAAAAATTGCCGCCAGCTTCCCTAAAATTGTATTCCGTATAATAGCAACTAATCTTTGCCCCAGTTTTCCATTGTTTCCAATTTTTTTATTTTTAGGGGAGGGGAAAAATGACCGCATTATACTACTACTAAACAATTTACTAACTTTAAAGCTCTTTACTAAAATGTTTTTAGTTTTAAACATTTTTCTTAACCTATTTTCTCAATAAACTTCAGTTGAACACTCCCAAAAAAGTGACATACTATTTACACATTTCTAATTGTCAAAGTGACATTTCGAGTTAGTACTGATACTAAAAAGTTAAAGTAGGAATTTTAGCTTTAGTAAAATGTTTAAAAAATTTTACAATTCTCGTTTAAACTCGTTTAAAATTTGAAAAATCCAGTTTTTAACCTCGCATCATACTAAAAATGCCTAAGCATCGTACTTATCGCCTAAAATTTTGCCCCAATATTTTTAACTCTATACAGGTAGCAACTCAAATTCGCTGTGGAGCACCGAATCTTTTTGTAAAAATCTCAAGATTGTAGAAACTATTATCAGATTATTTTATCTGCGTCAGACAGCATTAATGTTGATATGATATTATTGTAAATTTTTACAAAGATGACTGCGACTAATAAAGGCTTCTTATTGATTAGGTACGTGGTGTTTTAATGTTTGAAAAGTCGACCAACAAAGAAATTGTCAGCAATTGTCAAATGTCGAAAACTATGATATTTTAAAATAAGGCTGACAATATCCTAATTGCAGGGCCGGACCAACCATATGTGCAAGATGTGCAAATGCACAGGGCGCAAAATTCTGGGGGCGCATTACCAGGAGCAAGAAAATATAATCTGATACTGCACAAACAAATATGTACTGCCATTTGCATTTTAACCACAAACATTCTTCAAACAATCCCAAAATAACATACATCACAACTGTGCTAAGTTATTTCTTGCACACTAACTAACATCACTTTCATTGTTGTATTCAAATTTAACTCAAGATATCGTCAAATTAAAGAGCCCACTAGACCCATGACAAATTAATCCTACCTGCCTTATTTCAAAATATTTCACCCTGTTCATACAAGACAAAAAAAAATTAAAAAATCTCAACAGAAAAAAGTTCTATGCCACCCCATATGTGCAAGTTTTATTTCATACACACTGAGTCCCAAATTTAACATGGAGAAAGAAAAATACAAAGACAAAGAATAATACTTATTCATACTGAATCATGTGAGCTAGAACGTGCAGGTTTTGTATTATGCACCTAGTACAGGCAATGGGGAATAATCTGAGAAAAGTTTTGAAGTGGTCCAAGTTTGAATGCAGTTTTATGGGGGGGTTGATTCTGAATATAAATCCAAGTTTGCGGGAAATTCGGCTTTGTGGGGGTCCCGTTATCTTGAAAATAAGACTTTTTTTGGTTTTCTGCGTTTTTCTCCGTTTGTAATACTTTTTATGAAAAATGTATCGAGAACTTTTTTGTTCCAATTCATATTATCTACAAATCCCTATACAACATTTATTTTTTCAGCAAGTAACTTAGAAGTTATAAGCGAAAAACGAGTGAAAATTTGGCCATGATCAACTTTATTTGCGATTTTCTCGGAAACTGTTACATATAAGAAAAAAAGTATTAAGTACTTTTATTTAGACAATATTCTAACGAACGAAATGGTATATTTTTTTATGGAATTCCGATAATATTTAACCTAACTACGAAGATTTGAAGTCCAGCTAAAATATTTTTTATTAAAAAAGGCGAGTAATTTCAGATGCAATATTTGAGGAGAGTATGATAACTGTGGCGCCAAGAAATGAGAACGGTTTTTTGTAGAACACTTTAATACAAGCATTTTTTACTATGGGAGGGGGGGTCTATCTCCCCCGTTTTGGCGGGAGGGGCAATTTCGTGAAAAAAAGTACTAAAAATAGAAAAATAAATATTAAAAAATGACGGTAATATCTAAAATTAACCGTACCTCTGTATGTGACTTCTCATCTACGAAAAAAAAAAACAGCAAAAAAATGTGTCCGAAAAAGAGACAAGGTAGGTAGCTGTGCTACCTACTACTACAAATGTATGTGTAACACACTGAGTATCGAAACTAATATTGGAAAATTAATATTTAAAAAAAAAAACCTTATTTATACAGAATCATATGGGTCAAGCGTGCAGGTTTTCTTATTGCACACTGTACCTGTGTAAGGGGGTTAAGTGTCTGTTTACACAGGAGATGGAAATTTTAATAGAGTGAAAAAATGAAAACTACGAGGGATGAATTTATGTATAATCGAAAACAAAAAACAGAGCCAAAATTTTGCAAAAGCTAAGGCCAGAAAAGTAAGTTTCCAAAAAAAAACGTTTCCCCTCTGCCCATTTCTTCGCTGCGTTCTAGTTTATGGTATATTATGGTATGCATACATGCAAACATAAATGTTTGTTACTGAGGATTAGGCCTACCGGGGATACCTCAATAAAAAAAAAAAAGCATTGATAGTCTACCTCCTGGGTAATGTGGAAAAGTCTTATGCATGTGTAACAGTGTATAAAACGTCTTTTAGTTTTTTAAGATCTTTCCAAAACTGAAAACCAAAAAAATTGTACGTATGTATGTATGTGTGAAAATATAAAAAAGGGGCGCTTTCTACAAATCTTGCACAGGGCGCAAGTTTGGCTGGGGCCGGCCCTTCCTAATTGTAAGCGTTCAGACGTCTGTCAGATGATCATCTGACAATGATGTTTCTGACAATATGCACGTTCAGAAAAAATAATATCTCAGAGCTTTCGTCAAAAATTAGACGTGTTCAGAAAAATAAGATCTTGGAGATCTCAGCAATCTCAGTTACGTGAACAGAATTCCTCAACGAAATTTCTCAGTTTTGCTGTCAAAACACTGAGGAAAAAAATCTTGGATTCTCTTGTTCACCTTTTGAGTGATAAAAATCTCTGAAATCTCATTTTTCCGAACGCACCAATTGAGTAAGGAAATGCAACATTTTTTTCCATCAGCATTATTTTGACAGCAAAGTACCTCAATTTTGCTTGTTGATATATATATTAAAAAAAAAAAACAAACAAACAAACATATATACGCCAGTAAAACCTAGGGTCTTATAAATTAGGCAATGTTAGAAGGATAGGATAGATTTTTGTATTGGCACAGTGGAGATTGAGAAATCAGGTTTTGATTTTTCTCATTAAATCCCAGGGGTGGCGTTCAGTTGAGGGAATATAGAAAAGAATGCTGCCTAGACTGGGGATCGAACCCACACATCCAAGTTAGCGGTCAAGCACAACTTCCACTGCGCCGGGGCCACCCCCGAACTACATGTAACATGAGATCGCTTTCTCTCTCTTCCTGAACATGCCTCATATTATTAGACAAAGTTGTTAGACATTTGGCACAATTTTCTAATGACAAATCTGATCATTTTTGGAAATATACCGTCTTAAAGATCATTGTGAAGTCGTGAAATTGAAAGTGGACAAAACTTCACCACTATTGAAGTCTCAATATCTTTCAAACGATGTATCGTATGGAAAAAAAAATAAGTAGGTAATCTTATAGATTAGCATACCTACATTATTTTTCGAAAATTTTACCATTTTCAGACGATGATATCTGTTAAATCATAGCTTCTAGAAAAAACACACCATCAAAATTAAAATTTTGTCTCCTAGATACCAAAAACAAAGTTTTACTTTTTCTTTATAAATAAGCAGTGTAAGCCTGTGTATTGCTTTGACCACATTTAAAAGTGATATTTATGTGGATTAGTATATTTTACGGTATTTCATTTCACCTTTAAATTGGTAAACCTGGTCTATCGCAAGTAAAAAATAATAAGCTTATTATGTACACATTGTTCAAAACTCAAAGAGGATTCTTCATTAAGTTTATTGTCTTAAAAAAAACACACACAATATATTTTATCAACTTCAACTTCAATGGACGGACATTTCATGAGAAAATAACATTTAATGTAATGGTTTGGCAAGCTTGCAAAGAAAACTTACATTTACCCATTCTCCGCATCACAATGATGATGCAAAGGGTAAACAAGATACAATTATCCTCTCGCAGGATGTGGATTTGTGTAGTGATGCTTATGCAATTTATCATCATCATCAGAACAGTACCTACACCACATCCTCACCCATCATAAATGATACTCACCATAAGGATCAACGAGTAGTCAGTTATGCAGGCTACAAGGATGAGCAGCAACAGCCCTAGGCCGAATCCAGCTCTATGGAAGGCATATGGAATACCGATAACACCGCTTCCAACGATGGAGTTGATATAATTGAATGATGCTTGTGGCAAAGATGACAGACTATCAGACTCTTTGTGTTGTTGTTCTTCCTGAAATAAACAATGAAAAAAAAATAAACATATATATATTTACAGATGATGTAACAGTAATAAATAGAATAAATACAAAGAGTATAATTTTAAGCATCAGACAGTATAAATATATACATAACTATATAATCTGAGATAAAAATAAAGGACGTTTAATTCCCAGAATCATAAAATGCAAGTGTCATGGGTCGTAAATTGAATGGCCTCACAAGGTCAAGGAGTAAGAAATTAAGTTCATTCAGTGCAGAATACGGAACAAAAAGTTTCAACTTGCTTGGCATAGCTATACTCGTATACCAACTCGTAGAGCCCTTGAAAAACTACTTAGCTCAGATCAGAGTAGAAGCAGAAGGGATCATAAACTTTCTTAATTACAATTTCAGGTAGTCTGGAGGGTGGCAACTGGAATAAAATGAAATAAAATGAAACGAAATGACCACCCACCCGCGACACCAACCAAGTGGAAAGATAATAATTTTATTCTGAACATTTTTATTATTTTTTTTTTTTTTTTTGTGTTTTCTGTGTTTTTTCTTGACTCACCAGAATAAGATGATTGTCGAAACTGAAAACAAAACCTCCCTTATAAAGGTAACTTCCACCCCGCCAAAAAAAAAAAAAAAAAAACGTCATAAAGGCGGTTAAATATTACAATATACATACACAGGGTATCTCCCGAAATCACCGGCGCAGAAGAAAACCATGAGTTCCTGAGGTCATCGTCATTTCAAGTAAAAAAACTTAAGAGGTAATTTTCTCGTTTTCGCTTCGTTTTCGACCTATAACAGTTTTTATGATTTTTATTCTTTTTTTCTTTTACTGGCTCTATTTTTGCCAAACTACAACCGATTTTTAATTTTTTTTTTATTTAAACAAGAACAGTTAGAAATTTGTATCTATACCACACAACTTTTTTCTGTGTGGATAACAGTTTTCCCGCAATTTATTATCAAACACATTTTGTACATTTTGTAAGCATTTTTTGGTTGTTTTTTTTTCACAAAAACACGTTACAATTTTTTTGTATTTTATTATGAAAGTCCAACATTTTTACCTAAAAATACTTATTAACAAAATAAAGGAAAATCAAGAAAATATGAATATTTGTATAGAAACGAACTAAAACGAATAAAAAACTACACTGAGCTGATTGTTGAATATTAGAAAGATTAAAGTAAGAGTAAGACCATTAGAAATCTATAGCTATTAGCTTTGTTTACCTCGAAGAATCAGGCTTCTGCAGCATCTTTGCTTTTTAATTTAGTTTTTGTTTTTTTTTATTTTTCTAATAATTTTAAATGTATTTTTAGGTAAAAAATTTAAAAATCGGTTGTAGTTTGGCAAAGTTAGAGCCAGTCAAAGAAAAAAAGAATACAAATAATAAAAACCGTTATAAGTCGAAAACGAAACGAAAACCAGCAAATTACAAGTTTTTCGACTTGAAATGACCTCAGGAATTCATGGTTTTCTTCTCTGGCGTTGATTTCGGGACACCCTGTTTATTATAAATAACAACATAATTATGAAGCAAAAAAATATACTTTTCATTTTTAATGTTCGCTTCAAAGAAAAAGTAAGAAGATTCGTTTTTTTTTTTTTTGACAAGCCATAATCTTTGAAAGAATTTAGATTAGATTGGATTTAAAGATTTAGAGAAAGTAGAAAAAAAGTTAAAAAAAAAAATTCGGGATGAAGGTTAAATGATTTATTGTTGGTCTCTTAGGCTACGAACACACTTGCGATTTCGATTGCATAAACTGTTGAGTCGTAAAAAATAGAAGACACGAATAACATAATAGCAAAGATAGATAGATAGATATATTTTTTTCGTAATAGTATTTTGAAAAAAGTCACATTTTACAATTCAGAAATTTGATACCTTATCTTTTCATTTTCTTAAAAAAAATAAAATGAATAAATTAAAAGAACAAATCGAAGGAAAGTACGAAAAACCCTTCATTTAAAAGATAAAAATAAGAGCAAAAAAAAATTAATTAAATTTAACTCAATCAGTTATTAAAATTCAAATTAAACTTTTAAGCAAACAAAAAATAAATAAACTACCAAATAAATAAATAAACAAATAAATAACAAATAAATAAATGAACAAATAAATAAATGAACAAATAAATGAATTAACAACAGTGTGCTTCTATATAGTTATAAATAAATAAAGTAATAAATATGCTGAGTAAAACTCGGGGTGTATTTCCAAATAATACTAACTTTATTTGTTATTTCATATAATATCTCCCTTAAATACTATTCTATTACTTACATAAATCTTATTTCTATTTATATTTATATACTTATCATAAAATACGTACGGCCCTAGCGAGGTATCCGTCGAAGCGGAAAATTCTCCGATTTTATACGAATCGGAGAATATTTGCTTTGAGGTATACTTTCGGACAGCTTTTCGGAACCTTTTTCCGACATTATGCAACGCACACCGGCGTTTTGCGTTATAGTGCGATCAATTGCTTATTTGAGTGATTTTTTGACAGCTCATAAATTTATTTTTCCGATATCCTCCGACACAAATAGTAAAGTGTTGAAAAATGTAAGCAATTAAAAAAACATGTTAATGTTTTTATTTTTAGGCTCCGGGAGCAAACGAAAAAATCATCCAGGCAAATCGAGCTTTAGGTTAATTTAATGCAAGAGAAACCCGACGCGTCGTCGCATTGTTTACTATTCTTTTCCGATCAACGATAACTCGAATGTAATTTAAACCTCCGAAAGAGTGTGCGTTCCAAAAAAATCTCCGCTCCGACGGATACCTCGCTAGGGCAGATATACAGTGGATGGCGACGCTGTATCGCGTTGACCCGTGTAATAAACAATAAATGATCTCGCAGATTGTGTTTTATGACTCACATGAAGAATGCTATGAAGAAGGGATGCGTCGCACTGCATCGTCGTTATCCACTTTACAACCCGTAGTGTCAGTATGTGTGCTTCGTGACCTGTATTATCTTATTTACCTGCACACATTTGGGTTATATCTTAAGATATTGTTTATTTACATGTTCATGTTTGAACAAAATAAATGAACAAATAAATAAATTAACAAAAAGATAAATAAGTAAAAAATAAATTAATAATAAATAAATAATAATACCAAAGAAATCACTTAAAAAATTACATTTTCTTCATGTTGTCTGCCGATGCAGCTTTTGCAAGTTAAAACGAATGCAATTACATGTTTTATTATGCTCACACACTGCAACTGTTTAAACTAATGAAACAAATTCCATTTTTTGAGCGTTTTTTAGTCACCAAATTTCAATAGATCAGATGGAATCGGGTGAGACTGCACGTAGTTAATAATTGTGATTAAAAAAAAAAAAAAAAAAACATGTCATTTTATCTTTTTTGCGACCGACGTGCAATCGAAATCGCAAGTGCGTTCTAGCCTTATTATTCGACAAATCCTAAACAAATAAATATTTAACGTTGCTATATCTTTGTAGTAGTACGTTGAATAATTTGAGTTGAATAATGTGTTAAATAGAAATCGCGCGACAGAAAACCATGCAAGTAACATTAATTATTTGTTGCGATCACGATTTTTTTTAATTGGAACAACTGAAAATTGCAAGTGTGTTGCTAGCCTATATAAGTTAAATAGTTTAATTCTAATTACACTTCACAAAATAAAAGACAAATTTACCAATGAAAAGGGTAAATGTACCATTTTGTATATTTGAATATCAAAAAGCTGACAAGATTGCAAAAAATTTACTTCAGATATGTAATCAGCACATTTTTTACCTTTACATGTCAAAAACCGTGTAGGCGTGAGTAGTGAAATCCTTTAGCTCATTTCTTTTTCACAAATTGAAATTTTTTGATTAGTTCCTTAATATATTTTATCTTACTTTTCTTTTGTTGAGAAATCAATCTTTTGGATTTTTATAGTTTTTTTGGGGGTTATTATGTTTTATGTAGAAGTTGCTGGATTAAATAGATCCCGTTTATATATTATAAAATTTACATGTTGATTAAGGTATAACGTTTTTTTTAAATCAGTATAAATAAATAGGTTTAGAATGCATAAACTAATATTTCCATTTTGTATCAAATAAAATCAGCTTAAAAATGCTCAAATATAAAACTAAACATTTTCAATTTTTGGGGCAACTTCACATTGTTCAAAGGTAGATATTAAGTAGATACAGTCAAACCAGAAATATTGTACAAATTTAATAAAACACTAAGTATACATTATTGAAAGCAATAATGCAAAAGCAATGTTCGACGATAAATAGAAAAACAGACCAAACAGATAGATTAAGCAGTTTTCTTAACTTAGGTATACGAGAACCTAACAGGAAGCAAGCTCAAAACTCTAAATACTGCACGAGACCATGGTTTTGTAATGAATCATTTCTTGTCAGATAATGAACATAAAGGGTTTTTTTTTATCCCAGAACTAACTTCAGACGTTGATAATCTGTTTAACCCATTGGTCCTGTTCGCTGGGATGAGATTGCGATTTGACAAATAAATTGCTATTTAATGAGATTCTATGAGTTTTGTTTATAATCAAAATTAAAACTGACTTAAAAAAAAAACCTTTATTAATAACTATGTTTTACTGCCACTGACATTGATTGAACATAAATAAATAAATTTGGTGGTGCGATACCTAGTGAGGAACCATCTGACCTCGCGACTTACAACTCTCAACGTGTTGCTAGTTTAAATAAAATCGTTCCTTTCATTTTATTAATCAGCACTCCACAAAAATATTATAATCAGCAACAATAGAAATAAGTAAATAATATGTAATTTGCAAATCCAAGCAAATCAATTAATTGCTTTGCAAGCAATAATAGAATTAAGCTCGAATTGAATTAAAATAAAAAGGGTCAGTTATAAACTCACAAGAAAGGAATAAACATCTTTTATTTACTTATAGTTACATTCATTGCCGTATAGATATGCAGCCGTGTCTATTATATTTCCTTAAAACGTCTCTTAGAAGTCATTTAGTTAAATGTGTTTAAAGATTAAAATAATCTTTAAATGACGTAACTTAAATTCTTATCGATAATAATTTTTCCATTGATACTTAACTAAACCACGATTGTGTCACTTTACTCAAACAAATCTACAAATTGCATACTTCTAAGGCTGTTTTTGACAACTTCCAAAAAAAAGCAAACAATAAACGAGGAAAGACAAGCAACTGGATGTATAATCCAAAGCAAGAGAAATTAAACAATACTCTATTTTGCTTTATGATGTTTTTATTTCATAAATGTCTTTTGTTTATTTTTGAACCTTTTTATGTAAATGAGAAAAAATTTATTTTACAAGTCAATTTATTTAATAAAATCACAAATTCTTTTTAGATTGGCTACTTTAATTAAAACAAAAAACCGAAAACTCTGCCTACATACATATTTATGTATGTATATTTCTCTATTAAATAAACAAAAATAATTCTTCTAAAAAGTCAAAATATATTTTTAAGAGTACTTTAAATAACCTTAAAACGTGGTAAATGGCGTTTTACTAAGGAGGCCTTTAAGAAACGTTTCTTAAATATGAAATGAAATGTGATTAAAGATACCGGTTTCCCACTTTAGATGTATTTTAAAGTTAAGAAGGATTTAAAATTTCTTGGAAGATATTGTTCGGGTAAAACATACTCATTTTTTGAGAAACCAATATTTTTTGTATTGAAATGCGCACGAACAAATTTTTCGCCCACAATTCTGTCAATGGAATAAGTAGAAATTGGAACTCAAATCATCAGGTGGCACGAAAAATTAATAAATGCATTTTTAACAGTACAATCATTTTTTATTTCAAAATTTTATTTAAGTTATTTGTCATTCTCTTCCGCAATAATTCCTCCTTTTTACTTGCGATATATACATGTACTATATGGAAAGTTATGCATTTGTAAAAAAAAAATAAAACAAGAGATTTTTTTTATTTTTTTGGATTTTTAAAAAAAGTTTTAAAAACGTTTTTTGAAAGAGCTTAATAATTCGAAAACGACTTGGTCGATTTTTATTAAGCTTAGCACCCAGCAGTTTCTTCACATTATCTAGCAGATTTTACATAAAATTTTATCTTATAAACAAAAATAATGGTACCTCCCATACAAATGTTTAAAAACCGTTATTGAAAATGTAATTTTTCTCAAAAACGGCTCCTACGATTTTGATTAATATTTTTGTATCTAATATAAGAACGATCTACCATTAAAAATATTGGGGAGAAAAATATATCTATCGTTTAAAAATTGTACCTCTCATAGAACCATTACATTTTTTCAGTCTAAACTGTAAATTCCATGTATATGTGCGAAATGCAAGACAGGACGGTGCTATATTCTTCATATTTATGTACTTACATAATACTTCCCTAAACAAGACTATATACTTGGCAGGTGGAACATAATATAGGCTCAAATAACTAATAAATTTCTTTTATCAGATGAAAAGTTTTTTTAAATTATTAACACTTTAAAACCACAGTGTGATGGCACATAAGAGCTAGTTCGTGCGACCCAGTCGTGTATGTATTTCTGAATAATTTTTGGTATTATTTCATCTTTCATCTCCCTTGGATTCATTTTATATTTAAAATTCATTTTAAAATGTATTTATCTCTGATACTTGATAAAGAGTGAGTAAGTATGAAGATTTTCTGTAGGTACATATGTACATAATAAGGCCCATTTTCTGAAATAAATAAGCACTTATGACTGATGTGACAATTTACACGGGGGAAATTGGAGCACACAAAATATTTAAATCTACGTTTCGTATAAAGCGATCCGTTCGAAATAAGCTTTGGCTCCATCACACCACACAATATCGTGTTATTAATATTTATTTAATTCACTGCTTTGGAAATTCCTAAGCAATTTTTTGCTAAAAATCTAAGTAAATCTATTCACACCTATCCTTTTTATCATATATACCTAAAATCTCAAGAGGTTCTATAAAATAAAATTTCCTGTAAAACCACACAAAAGAAGTTCCTCTCAACCATCTGCCGCCACCGCCGCCACAGCCCCAAAGACGACGACGCTAACAACAATAAGTTATATCATTTTTTTTCATTGAGAACATTCGGTCTATGTTTGAGTATGTGCTTAAAATTTTTACAAAATAAATTATTCAAAAGGACACACCATCATGACCGGAATCGGACTGGAATCAAGGAAAAACAAGAAGAAGAATTTTATCACATCATCTCCGAGTATATGTGAATTGTTTTTTTTATTTTTTTGTTCTAGTAGAAAGTAGACAAATGCTCTGTGTGTAAAGGTATCCCAAATGCTCATATATATCCTAGACCATTCGAATGAAATGTTATATATCTATACATCTAAATTCTGGGCGGATATCCTTATTCTCCCTGCCATCCGGATACCTTACCATTTGGGCGTGTTTTGAATCCCTTCGCCTTTTGCTGTATGCAGAAACAAAGTAGCGTAAAGGCAAGAACACAGCATCAACAGGACGATAAAACTCAGCAAGGAGAATGAGAAAATCAATGCCCTTGAAGAACTGGATCTGAGCTCCCCCTTTTTTTTAAGTGACTCGTAGATGCTCAGTTGTGAACACTTCAAGAATGGTATAAATATTAAAGAGATATAACAGAGTGGTGGATGTGAGGGCAGGGGCATCTGTAATGTTAGTTCTAAGGCCCTCAAATTTAATTTTTGTACTACGAGGGCCCTATGATGATTTGAGGCATATGGGAGCGTACCGCGACTCAATCGAACGTAGCGCAATTTGAGAGTACAATTTTCCACCATCTTATCGAGCAGCTAAAGCCATAGGTATATCGGTAACACGAATATTTGAAATATTTGTTCTGGTACGAGACAATTCATGGAAGCATAACTGCCCGCTGTCAAATTTACTGTGACTAGAAGCAGTCTTGCCAAATTTAAAAACCAATAGTCATATTTATTAGATTTTTGTCTACTTAGACACTATCTAACTATTTTCAAATTGGTGGAAATATGCTTTATTTAATAAAAATAAATATCACATTATTCACGGTTAAGACAATCAACTCTTGTGTCTAATTTAGTCAGCTATAAGACAACAATAAACAAAGTTTTTTAACACATTTTCCAAAGTTGGACAGTTGTTTAAAGTTAGACAACGTTTATAAATAAGACCACAAACGTCTACAAAAAAGAGAAAAAAGATCGACAAATTTAATATATTTATTTATTTCTCCATGAATTTTGACGAATTCATTATTTTTGTGTCAATTCTACACAATTCTTATAAAATTAATCGATGACTATGAGGTCTTTTAATCTTAGTCTAAACTATAAACATACAAAAAAAAACTACACTTATATTTAAATACGAGACTAAATTACACAAAACCGCAAACGAGACTTTTTTCACTTACAAAAATCTCGTCGCCTACAAAATGATTGAGAGCATATTTGCCTGGAAAAAGTTGACTATAGATCCGGCCAGGTTTATGGTGTATAAGCTCAAGGATTCCCGCAATATTCTTCTTTATGTGGCAACAACTTTACTTTACTCTTCTTGGTTCTTGTATTGCATTATGGGTTTTGTTGAGGGTGTTTTTTTTTTTTTTTAGTTAAAGGAGACTTCAGAAGATTGAAATAACAAAAAGTGTTTGACAACGAAGTTGTCGTAAATTATTTTATGAAGATTATTCAACTCAAGCTGCTGGTTGTTGATATTTGGACACTCTAATTGGCCTTCAAGCAAAGATATTGTTTTTTTTTTTTTACTTAAAATAGAAGTTTTAACACTTTTTGAAGAGCTTTTGAGGACAGCAAGTACATAGGTACATGCCAACAAAGAAAAATCTTTAAACTTTAAACTAGAGCAGTTTCTCGCTTAATTTTCTCAAGGAGTTTTTTTTTTTGTTGACAAAAAAAAATAAAAATATTAAAAAGGATTTTTAAACTTTTCCCATATACAAAATTGGAAAAAATATTTTTAATATTTTTTTATTATAAAAGTTGCCTTTTATACTCAAAATAATTTTTTTTTCTAAAACAGACTTTAAACCATCATGTAATAAAAATAAATCATCATCTTAGATTTCCTCAGCGTTAAAAGGAACTTATGTTCAAAGTATTCACACTTTAATAAAAAAAAAACTTGAATTTTTAGCTTTAACATAATCCAATTCAAGCTAATGATGTCATTAAGAAAACTCCATTAAATTTTCTTTTTATTTACTGTCTACTAATTAAACAACTGGGTTTTAATGGCATCTTTAAATTCTAACTAAAATGTTAGCCCTTAAGGAGGTTTAATAAAGCGTCTTAATGTAAATATTTTTATTTGCGATAAATAGATACTAAACGGCAAGTTTATGGATTCGTAAATAAAATTGAACTTCATATTTTGGTATTACAATGGTAGGAAAATTGAAAAAGTCCGCCCGTTAATTTTAAACCATGGAAAAAACCAATGGACTACCCTTTGCTAATTTTGACCCCATTTTTTTCAAAAACCCATCGAAATATACATCAACATAAAGGTATTTAAAAACTCTATTCGCATGTGTAAGCAAAATTCTTCTACGTGGTCCGGTTCTGAAAATATTTACATCCAAAGTTTTATTTAGACCCAATTTCAAAAACCAACCCAAAAAATTGTTTGGATAGTGATATTTCTGCAATTGAAAATTTCAAAAACGTCTTTAGTTTTTTGAGAACTGAAAACCAAAAAATTTTACGACCTCTGGTTCTCGAAATATCTTCATCCAAAAGAAAGTTTTTGTTTTTGGACCAAAAATAACTGTACCTGCCTGCCAAATGTTTTTTTTAGTATTTTTGGAATATCTAATTTTTTCAAAAAATGACTCTGAGAGATTTGAAAACAAAAATAAATAATTTAAAAACATAAAAGCTACCTACCTTCTGTAAAAAAAAAGTTTTCAATGAAATGGTTATTAATGGTACCTCCCAAAGAACCTTTCTTTATTTTCTCTATTCTCCAAAATATAATTCGTCTGAATTTGAATTTTATTAAAATTTTGAAAAAAATAGTTTTTCGATTTTTTGGAATAGTTTCATAATTTTTTTGAAAAACTCAAACGACTCAAAAGTGTTTTATTTAAACTTGGCTTAAGAATTTAAAAAAATTTTTTTTAGAGCCTAAATAACAAGTACCTCCCATATAAATGTTTAAAAACCCTTAAGGAAAGGGTTATTTTTCTCGAAAATGACTTCTACAATTTTGATGCAAATTTTGCTTTGTGCTAATATTAATACAATATACCATATACATAGAACAAATTTTATATTACGCCACTGTTAACGGTACCTCTTATAGAACCATTTATTTTATCTCATTATTTGTTTAACCGATTTTGATCAAAGATTATATTTATGCAAGAGCTTCTAATGAATTTAAATAAAATATTGCATATTAAAGTTTTCCTAAAAAACTTATTTTGGATTTTTAAAAAGTTTCTAAATTAATTTTTAAAAATTTAATATTTAATGTATTGATGATTTTTTTCAAAATTAATTGTTTAGCTCCGCATTAATGAATACTTTAAAAAAAACTTACAATTTTTTTTTCCTTAAAAAAATTTACAAAATTTTATACATAAAAAAATAATTTATTTTTTTAAAACCAATCCAACAATTTTCAAGATTTATTTCTCATAAATTAAGATTTATTAAAGAAATCAGATGATGTATATAGTGTTGGTGTGAAAACAATTTCAAAAGTTTTTTAATTAATTTTTTTAACATTTTTTCAGTAAGTAAGCATTGTTACATAATTTAAAACATAATTTAAATACGGATGGGATTTTATATCCCGCTTTTTACTGTCCTGCTTTTTTTAAATCCCGCTCTTATAGTCCCGTTTTTAAACTTTTTTTTCGAGATTTTAGAAACCGCGATTCCGATACACTCCCATTAAATACTTAACTACGTTTATGAAAAGTGACACAAAATATATACATGTCGATTATGGAATCCGCAATTCTAGATCGGCAGTGATTCGCAGTGCAGCACTCTCTTTTCTCTTTACCCATTTGTCATGAAAAGAAAGGAAAAAACTATACCTACTGCAAATCACTGCGGATCCAGTATTTCGGATTATAATAATCGGCATGATAGAGTCCCATATTTCTTTAAAAACCAGATGAATAGATTTAAGGTATTTAGATTTTAGGTATTTAAAACCTCACTCTGGTCGTACATAAAAGCAAGTCAGGGATTTTTCTTTTAACCTGTTTTGGACAATCTTAAAACAAAAAAACAAATTTTGTTTACAGCTTTTCAAAAAAAAAAAACATTTCTAATCTTAAAGTTAATAAAAAAAAATTACCTGCAAATATAACTTCATACACATTTTCACCTACACAAAGTTGTTTCACGTTTGTACGCATCGGTCTCGGTCTCAAATCAGAAGGATTTTCTTCATATGAATATGAAGGTTAAGAAAGCAAAGTCATAAAGCTAAAATGGTTCGCATATAGGATTTAATGTTTTCAAAGCTATTTAAAATTAAGACATTAACCGCAGATAAATAATTCACGTAGAAATGTTTCTCGTTTTTGAGTGGCATTCAAATGTAAAAATGTTTCATGATTGGCTTAAGATCTCACTTTGATAATCACAGAGGAATGCTGATAAATTAGGTTGTGAGATTTATTTGCTAAAATCGAGGTTGCGTACCACCACACGTTCAGAGAAATATATCGTCCCCTATTTTACGAATTGACGTAACTGTTTTTTTCACATTTAAAAAAATAAACGCTTCTTAAAGGTGTTGGCCGTTGTTTAAACTATTTTGTCCCCATTGTTTTGTAAACTACAGGATTTCTACCTATTTTTAAATTCAATGATTGATTCGATTTAATGGTATAGCCAAAATATGCCTCTTCTCAAGATATTAAAAAAAGCGGTTACGTCAGTTCATGAGATGAGGAACGATTTTTGAAAATGTGTTGCGAACTTTTGAAATAGATTTTTACAAAATCCTTAGCCAATTGAGAAATTCTAGAAGACAGATTCGAATACATGACTTTATAATACTTCTGGTTCTGGCAGCAGAAAAACGTCTTAAATTTTGTTGATTTGTGATAAACATGCATACACTATTTTTTGGTACAATATTAATTAAGTTAGTCATTAAACCACATTACCTTATAGTTAACCCCTATCTCTCAGTTATTTTTGACTAATAATTAAATGTTAGCTCCGTCAAACTCCAAAAACTCTCTTTTCCTTAAAACACTACAGATGTATTGTATATGCACACATATAGTTACCAATGTAGTTGGTGTGGTAGAAAAAAAAGAAGTATTAACAGAAATCGATATCCAAATAAATATACATTGAAATTACTGTATACCTTTCGTATACCTAACATATATACGAGTATTTCGTTTCATTACATCAATTACATCACGAAACTGCATTGCCACACAAGAAATCAAGAGTAATGGCACCATTCCCCCGAGGGACTCCTTTGTAGATTCTAATCAAAGTGAGAAAAAGATTGCAAATAAAAAAAAATTATTTCCGGCAATTACGCCACGGCATGCCACGACATGACCACAATCGCCAAAAAGAGAGAGAGGGAGAGGAGGGATAAAATAAAAAATAAAAAAAGCTTCTCGGTGCCTCGTTGATGGTGGTGATTTAGATTTTAAGAACAGTATAAACTTAACCACTCCTTGGTTGTAATTAATGGATATATTTTTCCAATCAAGGGGATTTTTTTTTATTATTATTATTTCAAGGCAGTTTGCTTTAATTTTGTTCATCCCTTATATATGTATGTACGTAGGTACACATTTTAACAAAAAATTCTTGAAATAATGTTTGGCCTATTTGTATAAGGTTTCTAGGAACACCACAAAGAAGAAACAATAAATATACTGATTAATTGGAATATAATGTAGGTATACAAAAAATTGAAATTAATAAAACAAGTTCTTGGAAACTCAAAAAAAACATAGATTTTCACATAAAAATTGGCTTAATTTCTAGGATTAATGAAGTTTGTCAAAAAGTCATAATCCCCAAAAAAAAAAAATCCCCAAAGCCAATTAACTATAAAGCGCCTTGTTAATATATAATTTGAAAAATTGAAAAGCTGTAAGAGCGTGACGAGACAACGAGAAATGCTTTATTGTGTAATATTTGTTTTTTTTTTATTGTTTTTTTAAGAAAGAAGAGAACTTGTCACGCTAACGGTGACGTCTCGTTTTCTATTGGCGCATTTGTGAATTAGTCTTTAGGATATTATAAATATTAAAATTTCAGCTAGCATCTACACATTATATTCTTATGTACATATGTAAATAATTTGAAGAAAAAGTTTTAAAATTAAATAAATAGAAAAGGTACGCATACGCCCTAGTGAACGACTATAAATAATTTTCAATCGATTTGTGTTATTAATTTTTTTGTTATTTATCAAAGTTGATAATTATCACTGAAAGTTGTTTACAATATAATATTATATAGCTCACTGAACATAAGTTATATAAAATATAAATTGTAGGTGCAATTGTAATTCATTGGAAATAAACATTTTTTATTAACATCATTTCGGAGTCCAAATTTTCGACCATAAACCTCTTTCAACGATTCCGCTTGTTTGAAATAAAGATTTAACTTGTTTTAAGTTATTACTTTTATTATGTAAACATTAAAACCATCCAATTGAGCCAAAAATTTCAAAACATATTTGTTATGAAATAAAATTCACGACTGGGTCGCACAAACCACACTATGGTTTTAAAGTCTGAATAGTTAAGATATATTCGTCTGATATAAATTAGTTATGGGAGTCTATATATTATGCTGCTTGCTGTGAACGTAGTTTATTTTAAAATAATAATATGCGAGTACATAAATATGAACAGTCGTATTTATTAGATTTTTAGACTATGCTTTATTTAATAAAAATAAATATCACATTATTCACGGTTAAGACTCTTGTGTCTAACGTTTTGAACACATTTTATAAAGTTGGACAGTTGTCTAAAATTAGAAAACGTTTATAAATAAAACCAGAACAATATAGCACCGTGTTACACTTTAGACCGAAAAATTATTAAAAAATCAATATAATTAGAAATAAATTGAATAAACAACTTCTAAAATTGTTTTAACACCAACACAATGTACACAATCTGAATTCTCACGCAAATCACAAACAAATTTTAAATATTATAAGGGGTTTTTGTGTGATAACACAAAGTTTTTCAAATAAAATTGAACAATGACCAAGCACCACTAAAGGAGTCTGATGATCGGCTTGGCAGTCGTGAAATACCTATAACTCCAGCCTATAAAATATTGGTCGTAGCCCACTAAATTGCTGTTGTTTCATTCAAACTTTCAAATTTTAAATATTTTTAAAATGGTTTTTTTAATACATATTTAAAATTTTGAAAACATTTTTAAGAAAAAAAAATTGGTAGGTACGTGATTTTTAGTATAATGCGGAGCTTAAAAATTAAATTTATAAAAAAAAATTATCTATTCATTTTCGAAATATCGAATTTTCAAAAAATAATTTTGAACATTTTTTTTTTTCATATCCAAAATTTGTTTTTTTTTTTTAATTTTGACATGTAATATAAATTAAACTTATTATAACCTCTTGTAGAAAAATTTCATCAAAATCGGTTGAACAGATAATGAGGTAGTCGAAAACCAAAAAAAAAATGATTCCATGAAAGATACCATTTTTATTTGAAAGATAATTTTTTCCCCAATAATATGGTCGATCTATGCTGATATTAGCTTACTCAAATCGTAGGAGCCGTATTTGAGAAAAATGAGATTTTCCCTGACTTAAGTCTTAAGAATAATACATATTTCCTTATAATGTTTAAAAACTGCTAAATCCCAAGTTTAATAAAAATCGACCAAATCGTATTCGAATAATTTGATCAGCATTAGTTGTGCAGTTTTTGAAAAAATGGAAATCCAAAAAATATGATTCTATGAGAGGTACCATTTATAACCATTTTTCCAAATTTTTCCTAAAATGGTATTTATGTAAAAAAAATCACAGATCCCACAGAAAGTTGTGGGCACGTTTTTGAGGAAAATAAGATTTAAATAATTTGGTAAAAAAATTTGTACGTCAAGTACCGTGATCTTAAAAAAAATTAAAAAAACATGTGGAGGGAATGTCTAAAAACCGCTAAGTACTAATTAAAGAAAATCGACCCACCCTTTAAGCTGCAGATGACAGGATAGGACAGACAGACAGACAGACAGACAGACGGGCAGACGGGCAGACGGGCAGAATTGCGAGACCCTCTTTTGTCGACTTCGCTTTTATCGTAATGTCAACTTTGATCAAAATCTCGAGTTCGATTTCATTTACGAATCCATAGAAGGCTGTGAACAACAGAATATCAAAATTAGCTAAATCTCAAAAACTAACCATCCGATTTAACTGAAGACAAATAAACAACTAATGATAACTGATTGAGCTGAAACTTAGATCTTTAACGAAAACGTCAAATGAACGTCATTTTTTTTCGTTTAATTATCGTCACTTTTTGACGAAGACATTGCTATCGTCAAATATGCAATTGTCTTGCTTGCACAAAATCTGTTTGATCAAAATCAATTAAATTTCTTGCAAACACATTTTCAATTTATGAACACGATCAATATTTTCGTCGTCAAATCGATTTTTTTACTGCAGAGTTGGGCCGCAAATGATGTCATCGAACATTTAAATTAAGAAAACTGCGTTATCGAAAATATTGCTTTTGCATAGAAATTTCGTTTTGGGTTTTCGATCAGTTAATTTAAGAAGTTTGCATTTTACAATAATTGTATTTTTGACAGAAATGGAAACTGCATTATCGACAGTATATTTGGTATTAAATGTCAAGTGCACTTAAACCAAAAGATTTTCTATAGATGACGCTGAACACTAAAATATAAAAATTAGATAGAATACAAAAACAAACAATTTATAACTAATTTTTCTTGTCAAAAATGATTGAAAAACTCAAAAATACGGATTTAATTTGCGAAAAAATAAACTTAACTGCAATTCAGAATTAAGGTTTCTTTATTATACCCATGTAATTTTTTCTTTTGTTAATTTTCTTTAATTTTATTTTTATTAAAATGATAAATGAGTGGGTTCATCATTTTCAGCAACGAGATCCACTTTTAAAATGAACTGGTATATGTCAAAAAGCAAAATTGCCAGATTTGAGACAGTTCCAAGTGCCAATTACTGTCACTGTTTGATGTGAATTGTGACATTATGGCCTGTACTTTTTCAAAAACAACGATGGTTTTGCCATGAACATCAACGGAAATCACTACAGGTCGATCATAACCAATTTCTGTTGACCCAAATTGGATGATGAGCATGTGAACGACATGCGACGTGTAGTTCCAACAAGACACAGAGGATATGCTTTCCTCACGCAGAGGTGACTTGAATTAGCTACCAAAATCGTGAGATTTTTTTAAGATGAAAGAAGCAACACACCCGCTTATTTGCTTAAATTTTAATATTTACACTTTTCAAAAATACTTAAATTAAAGAGACATTCTAATTTAAAACGTGGAATTCGAGAAGAAGTTTTATACGGACTGTATCGATTTTTATTTTCAGAGAATTTGGATGTGTTAAATATTAAACACTCATTTAAATTTCTACATATATCAATTATGTAAATAAATTATTTATTTTTTTTTTTCAATATTTTTGTTTTACAAATTTAATTCATATTAGGAATTCAAGGAAAGTTACCTTAAAACTTATAAAGTTCAAAACTTCCTTAGCCAAGGCCACAAACAGATGGCCATCATTTAAATAATGATAACAACAATATTTATTTGTCCAAAATTAACAATATAATAACAAAAAGTTTCATACATCAGAGGGGAAAGCAAAAACAACACAAATTTCCATTATAAATTACTTCATTCTCAAAATGGTTTCACAATAGATAGGTATACAAATAATATAATTTTATGACCGGAATTTATGATGAAACTGGCGACATAAAGACGGAACACCCATCACCATTTCTGCAAGCCACCACCTACCTACATATATTATAACAAGTGCTGCGTAGAAAAGCTTTATCTTAAAACAAAATTCACGCTTCACTGGGACCACCACCGCTGTGCCGCGCCGCCACCACGACGTTGAAACTTCAAAAAGAAAATAATTTCCTTTGTGGATTTTTATAACTATGATGTCATAATGAATTGACATAGCCTTGCCATAATGGACCCTCGGATAGAGTATCTTAAAGGCACCAAAAGTCTGAGGGAGGAAATTGATTTTGTTTCTTTTTAGAGAGATTCTGTTTTTGCATAAAGGAAGTAGTTAAGTGGAAAAATGGTCATGCATTAAGGAGCTGATATGTAATACAATACTGTGCGATGGGTGTTGGATGTTAAGATCTTAAGAATCCATTAAGAAACTGATTTAGGATAAACATATAATATGTCACTCTTGAACCCCGAAATGTGGACATTTTCCAGAATGTATCGATAAAGCTAAGAATTGTTCAGTAATATTTTTTTAAAGACTGGAATGATTTGTTTTTATAATATTAATTTCGGACTTTTTCCACCATGCATTCGCCCACCCAATTAAAACAATACATTTCCTACTTTTACTAATCTTCCAAAAAAATTCCGAGTTTTACCGGTAAATTCTAGAATGTCCACATTTCGGAGTTTTACAGTAACATATAAAGGGTTTTCCAATTAAGAACTTGACTTGAAACGGCCGCTATTTCGCGTTCAATGTCGGCTGTGAGCTCTTCCAACGTCGTCGGCTTGTTGGCATAAACCAATGACTTAACGTAGCCCCAAAGAAAATAGTCTAGGGGCGTTAAATCGTAACGAGGCGGCCAATCGATTGGATTCAATAAATCGTATGTAAGGCGTCAGTTATAGCGATCAGGAAAACGAAACAGGAAAAACATTCAAATAGATTATTTACTAGGTTTTCATTCGATTTGAAACGCAAATGTTGTACTAATCGATGACAAATAACTCAATGAATTTTGTATGCAAATAACATTTTCAAGTCAACAATTATTTTATTGTTAAAAATGCATTAATGTGTTTTCCTGATGTAAATTCATTTTTCGTGCCAGCTGATTGTCACTTCACACAAAATGGAACAAATCGTTCTAATTATTTGCGTTCCAGCTTTTACTTGTTCCACTGACAGATTTGTGAAAGGAAAAAAAAATCGTATCCATCTGTTTCAACTTTTCCTGATGGTTTTTCCTGATCGCTATAACTGACGCCTAAGGTGTGCTGTGTTGCCTATGGCACCATCCTGCTGAAACCACATGTCGTCCAAGTCCATATCTTCAGATTTGGGCCAAAAATAATCGATAATCATGGCACGATAACGCTGGCCATTCACAGTAACGTGACGATCGTTATCGTCGACGAAAAAATATGGCCCAATATTGTGCCGGTATGCAAACTGCACCAAACAGTTATTTTTTGTGGATGAAGTGGTGATTCATGAAGCAAATGTGGATTTTCACCCGACCAATAACACATATTTTGCTTATTGACGAACCCATTGAGCCAAAAATGAGTTTCGTCATTTACGACCGAAAATTGGAGTTAACGCTCTTAAAGTTGCGGTCACCGACTCCGAATTTCGGTTAAAAAAAAAATTAAGAATTTGCAGATGAAAATGTTGAGTTTACTGAATAAATTGACAGTGACAGTTCGATGATTATTGAAAGGGTGCGTTCACAAATTAAATTCAAAGTTGTCAAGTCCCTATTGGAAAACCCATTACAATGCCATCAGTGACAGTGACAGTTCGATGCTTAGTGAAAGGGTGCGTTCACAAATTAAATTCAAAGTTGTCAAGTCTGTATTGGAAAACCCATTATAATGCCATCATCATTTTTTTGTTGGAAGTAGTTGTTGTTTTTTGTTACCTAGTCGTCACTGTCAGTATACCATATTAGTTAGGAATAAAATAAATCAAAAGAATTAATAATAAAATTTAGTTTCTACAAAAAGAACTCATATGCCTTTTAATCATGGAAATTGCTAATCAGCCAATTTTAGTTGGTTAGCGGAATTTAGTTAGAACCTTTGGAAGTTATGGTGCAAAATTGACCCACTGTGAACAAGCTGGCCTTAGGTGTTTTGCATTTATTTTCGTAATAAATTAAAACAAAAAATTAAATATAAATAAATATTAGAGAATGATAATATTATGTTAGGCATGCAATAACTTCAAAGTCGACATTTTATTTTCGTCTAGTTTTCGTTCAGTTTTGGTTTGTGAGTAAAGAAAGCTCTCGATTTTCGCTTCGTGAGTAAAGAGAGCTCCCGAAATAAACTGAAGCCACTGCCACAAAAATTGATACAATTGTACATTCGACTTTGCTTAAGTATGAAAAATGTTTGTATAAATGAATATCGGATGAACCGCGTGATTCATAGATTCGGTAAGCGTGAATATGAAAAAATTAAGTCTTACTTCCAACTCCATTTCCAAAAGAAATGGAATTTTATTTCAATTTCACTAAACCAATATATTTTGTGTCAACGACACACATGTTATTTTTTTACCATGTATGACTATTAAGGGCAAGCTAACTTTTGAGAAATATTTAGCCTTAAGAACTTTGTCAAAGTTTGAAAATAATGAAAAATATTTAAAATTTTTAACCATTCTTAAAATGAAATACCTATTCAAAAATATATAGACATAATGTGGTTTTCAAACAATAAAATATTTTGAAAAATATATAAGCCTAAAATGATCCTTTAAGTCCATTCTCTTAATATTATCTTTCAGTACATAATATTTTTTTTTTAAATCGTATAACCTTTTTTGCTTTTTTTTTAATCAGATACAATTTTTTTTTATATTTAGAACACGAATTACAAAAATGTTTCTTAAAGTCGCATATAATTTCTTGTTTTTAATCCCTTTCTTATAAACTGTTTAATTTGAAATTCAATTGTTTTTTTCTCAGTATTTACAATTAAACTGATAAATTTAGCTGAGGAATCCTATTGTGATTTGACGGGATTTGCTATTTTTATAAAAATGTAAGCTTTAAAAATATTATAGAAATGTATCCTCTAAATATAAACTTGCAAAAACAAAAAAAATACTTAAAATCTGACGGTACACGGTCACCCTAAAAATGGTTTAATTTTGAAAAATATTACGTTATAAAACAACTCCTTTAAAGAATATTTTTTTTAAAATATGTAATTCAATTAGTAGAATAACGGGTTTTATCTTTCTAACAAAACAACAACAACCCCTTCAAGGTTGAGTACAAGGTTATTTTGTTTGCATAGTATAACTTATAACTACAATGACCATCCGTCCTCTTTTTTAGAGGACAGTCCTCTTTTTCGGTATCGTGTCCTTTTTTTTTATTTTTCTTAAAGAGGACAATAATTTGTCCTCTTTTTCCTTGATTGTCCTCTTAATGTCCTTTTTTTCTTTGATACCTTTTTTCTATGATTTTTCTTTAGTACTGAATTACAAAATGTAGACGGCACTGATTTGAATAATTTGCTATTGTGAATGATGCAAAAACTAACAGTTCCTTTAAGTTAAACTTTTAAATTATGTATCTACGTATTTATTATTTTGTTTTTTTTTTTTCTTATATAAGTGTTTTTATTTAAAAAAAAAAACTGAACTCATTTATGTATGTAATCAAATATTTTGAATAAATATCGTTTGTTTCTAAACTTGTTGTAAATTAATTAAAAATTGTCCTCTTTTTTGCATCTGAAAAAATGGTCACCGTACTTATAACTCACGTTGGACAATCACATCGGAGGTCTTTAAGATCAAATCCCAGCTTAATCCACCTAAAATCAAAAGTTCTTTTTCGTGTGCACTGTCTCTTGCGAGGAAGCGACAAATCATTCAAGAGTATACCAATGGAAAAGTGCTTCTCAACTTACCCGTTCAAATTTGACAGAAAATTGCCAAATAAAAACACGCACATTAAAAGTACCGGCCCAAAATTTAGACAATTAATTTTAAACAATTCAGCATCGTGCTATTTTTTTAAACATTTTATTAAAATAAAATCACCAAACGCCTAATGTCACTTTGACAATTAAAAATGCGAAAATGGTATAAGTTTGCTTAGGTACTTGTTTGCACGAACTGTCATTATTTTAAGCGTGTTCAGCTGAAGTTTATTAAGAAATAGTCTTAGTATGATATTAGTATAAAAATATTTAAAACTAATAACATTTTTTTATCGAGCTTTAAAGTTAGTAAATCGTTAACATCAGGCTGTTTAAAATTTTGCGCCACTTATTCTCTTAAGAATTATCTCACCACCAATTTATTTATTTTAAATTAAATCATCAGATGAGTTAGAATCTTCTGTGGTCGAAAAGGATCTACTTATAATTTAAGTACGTTTACTTAATTAAAATTATATTCATTTTCGGCAATTTGTCTTTAGTTTCCATCTCTTTGCTACCGTTGTTTACACTTCTTATAAAAACTGAGTTTTTTTTTTATTATTAAAAATACATTGATATTTTCCTTAACTTTATCTATTAATTTTTGTTTTAAAACACCACTCAATAATTAAAAAACACTGTGGAAATAATAAATTCTTTACGTTCGTTTGAACTTTAAAGATACATGTAAAATTCTTTAACAATCACAATACCTGCCTATAAGTTTTTTTTTAGTTTATATTACAATCAATATTAATCAATAAGGAATTCCCATACATATAAAATTTTGGGGAACATTAGACATGGTTAGCCCATAGTACTTACACCGATTACCTGCGAAACTAATTATACCTCTATATTAATAACATATAGATACATATGTTTAATAAATCCTATAATAAACAAAAGTACTTCCAACAATAGTTCTTAAAGTACTAAAATAAATCAATTTTCCTTTTCATACAATTAAAATATCAGAAATTGCTCCTTTCAACAATTCCAAATACACCAATCAATGCTAGAATAATAACTAAGGCAAAAATAACCATTTGATAAGTCTGTCATGTGGAGCAATCCATTTCACAAAACATTAATGTAATTTCAAAACCAAAGTATTTTTCTAAAATTCTTGAATATTACATAAGTTAATAAAAAATACATTTACTCAACAAAAATAATTACAAACAAGTAGAATGATTTAAAATTCCATATCCGGACTGAGAGTGTGTGATGTCTGTGCAAATAAATTTAATTTACGAGAAAAAAAAAAACTCGGCCGTATATTACAACTCACCAGGCCATCACCATTTTGTTCGAAATTGCTGAGCCTGACATTGCAGTACATGGATCAATTTTGTTCCATTCGTCTCCATATATGTACATTCTCATTCTCAATATTCCTCCTGACCTACTTTAGTTTTACAGTGCCGGATTTCCAAACTGATAAAATATACAACTTTTTATGGACTTCATATATCTGTGTGGACAATTGTACTTCATTTAAAATTTTTTATTAACTACATTGTTCAATGACAAAAAAGTCAGATTAAAACGAAAAGGACACCATAGCTTCTTGAAGTGAAAAACGTCAGAATGTCTTACTAAATTTTTTCAAAGCTTTTATCCTGGATTAATATATTTTCAAGTATTATAACTATAGGTGTGTTTTTTTGCAAGTCCATAAGGAGTTGGGTGAAAATAAACTTTATTGGGACTGACCAAAGTCATCCACAGCAAACAAGCCCAATACTGTGGCAAGCATACACAAAAAAAAAATAATCATCCATGGCACATTAAAATAAAAAGAGAACTCATATAGAAAATTAATCGGCTTAGTGAAATAAAATTAGACTAGCCTGCCCGTGCGAGAATTCTAGCAATTACATAAAAAGAAAAGACGCACAAATAATATTTAAAATGAACGGATCTTCGTTTGACAACTCATTTGTCAAAATCGGTGTAGTTGAGTGCCGGAAAATGGATCCAGACTCTAAAAATAATATATATGGTGATGATAAAAACAAAAAAAATTCAATATCAAGTCATTGATATGCAAACAAACTAAATTCTATGACAATGATCCCCATTTTGTTTTCATAAAAAAAAAAAAGATGACTCAAATAATATGACGTTTTCATACAAACTATTTATAGTAAAATGATAATTAATTAGTACCGGTAACACAGTTTTCATTTGGACTTGTTAAGTCTTAGCTACATAATGTCCATATGGACATACATAAGTTGTAGTTTTATTTACGTGTATACCGCTTGGCTCAAATGTCGTTTTTTTCGTCCTATAATTTATGGACTTTCTGTCAGTTGCAGTTTTTAATGCATGTCAGTGACAGCTCAATTAAATACATAAGTTCTTATGAGAAGCGACCCATAATCAATGCATCCGATGGATACAACGGAAAAAGTAGCTAAAGCTAAGTACAGACGATTGTAAGATCTTACAATATTGTCAGATCTGTCAGTTAAAAAACTGTCCCAAATGTCTTACAATCGTCTGAACACACAATTTTGTCTGACACTATTGTCAGAAACGTCATTGTCAGGTAATTGTCAGACGACAATCTGACAAAAAATTGTCAGGTATCTTACAACCGTGTGAACGCACAATTTTTATCATTGTCAGACGATTAGGACATTGTCAGATGTTTTCTTTGAAAACATCTTACAATTGCTGACAATTTCTTCATTGTCCGAAATGTCAATGAAACCCATCGGTTGGAATCGAGTTGATTAAAGAGAGATACAAAAAAACATTTGTGTTGGAAATTTGTAGTTTTTGCACAACTGAAAAAATAATAATAATAGTAGATCGTCGAACTGTTTATAATCCATCCGCAAAAAATTACGATACCGCTCGGGCTCCTCAGCTCGCAATTCGACGAGCAATTTTACATACAACCCTTCCTGCTCTCGAAGGGCAACCAAATTCTTCGTCCAACAACTTCGGGTACTTCCTGGCGATTCATCCTCCTCACTCTCTCCTAAAATATACACATCACCCACGAAAACTTTTTTAAAAGATGTAAACAAATCAATTTTTTGTATAGATCTGCCAATCGTTTGAACAGAAAATTTTTAAGCTGACAATTTTGTCAGGTATATTATTGTCCGAAAATTGTCAGACAAAGATCTGACAATCAAATTGTCAGACTTTGGGATGAAATCTACCAACCGTGTAATCGGACAATTTTTCATTGTAAGAAATATGCCAATTGCCACCTAGTTGTCAGCTATTGTCAGACCATTGACAGTTCTGACAATATTGTAAGATCTGACAATCGTCTGTACTTAGCTTAAGCTTTTAATTTTTTTTTCGGTAAATCCGTTGACATCGCACTTTGATTTCGATAGATTTTGACAACTGAAAGTTAAAATTAATTCTACACTTAAAAACTGATTCTAAGTTAATTCGTGTTCAATTTATTTGCAAGATTACCTAACTCTTGTTTTCCTCAGAGTTAACTTAGGCTCTGCAAAACTAGCCCTTAAATTCATTATTATCGAAATTAATTATCAAAATCGATGAAATAATATACGATACCATTATAATGATTGACGTGAAGGGGTTGAAAAAGAATAATGTTGGCAATAAACATTTCAGTTTCTCGTTTGGGGGATAACGTAAAAGTTACAATTCTAAAGAAAATCGCTCTAGAGGCATTGGCTGGAATAAATGAGTCAAGGTGCAGAAATCTTGAGTTCTTTATTTTTTAACGTGCTGCCATGTACATATAGGTACACCACAGGCCCAAGGCACATATATAATTAATCAGCATACCCAAGGCCTTCAACTTACTTAGTTGTTGTAGCTTTTACAAGACTCAGTACAGCCCTGTTTTTAAGTACACTATCCAACGAGGTGCGTTGCTACAAATACATACAGTGTATATAACAGTTTAAAATATTCACTTGAGTGTCTGTGAATTTAAGTAAAAATTTTGATTGTTTTTGCCTCTTGTATATTTTGTCAACCCACAGTCATCCAAACCCGCATTCAGAACACAATTTTTATGACACCTATGTTATTTAAAAAAAAAATTTTTTTTTTGAAGTACCCACGCATAACTGAATTCTATAAAACAAATTATAAAAAGACTCCAGTGGGCATATTAAAAAAAAAAAAAACAACTCTCATAAAATAACCAGAATGGGCTAGGGGAGCGTATATATGTAGTTTGACCTCTATCAACTTAAATTTACATGCCAAAAAGAATGTTCATGAAGCTGTGGTGATATACATAGGTAGGTGTGGCCGTATCCTTTGTGGGATGATAAAGGATTCACACTGGGAGCACTTGAGATAATAGAAATCGTTTCTTTAGATTTTTTTTTTATCCGAAATTCGATTTGTATTTTCGTTTCAACAGGGCTATCAGGCTATATAACTGTATATGCTGTACGTATCTAATCTAGGTATATCTCGTGTATATTGGTTTTTTGGGATAGAGTATATGTCCTTTAAGGGATATCGACTGTTTGATTCTGCACCTGATGAGGATATTATTTGTATCCTTTTGAACACGATAAACTGGTCCCACTACACAAAGGAAAGTGTAGATATAGATTACGTTTAAGTCGACAAGCAAGTTCTTAGCGCAAAATGAGTTAAGGTCGCTTTTGTGGGATTTTTTTATATATATATATTTAGCCAGATGGAACAAATAATGGAAAGCTTAATGGCAGCTGTTAAATTGGCCGATTGTATACTTGATTTGATTTATTCAATTGAATAACTTGTTGTAACACGCATGAAATAAATAGAAAATGGCCAAAGCTTGAAACTGAAATGGAGATATATTTATATTATACCTATTACATATTTTTAACTAAAGAAAAAAAATATTAAAGCTTTGTAATTTTAATCTTTGCTGTTCAAAAGGTGTTTTTTTTTTATTTGTAGGGGAGATGTTATTTTGTAGAAATAGATAATGTCTAGATACTACATTGTGAACTTTTTACACAAAAAATATAGTAGTTATTTGAGTAAATTTGACTATGTATTGTAAGAATCTCTAAAGTTCTTCTTAAATATTCCTTGTATAACTAAATTCTAAAAGATAAAAAATATTGTAGCAAGAGTTCTTTGATTTTAATACTTTGTTTATCCAAGCAGTTTTGACATAAGTGTTGCGTGCTGTTATCATCGTCGATCACCGTGAGATCACTATTGAAAAATCCTGCTATATAATTTGGCGGGTTCTGCCAATGTTTAGGATTCGTTACAATTTTACTAATTGAATGATTAAATCACGACCACTAAAACGTAAATCCATATTTAAAAAAAAAACTATTTTCAAAACTAAATTTGCAACGAAAATTCGAATCCTTCATAAAACAAAATAAAAATGCCCCGTTAGAAAATTTTAAGCAAATCCATTCATCTGTTAAAGCTCTGCCTCATTGTAAAGGGTGTTTTTTTTAGAGGTATAGAACTTTGAAATAGAATAAAACAAAGATGATTTTTTAAAATTGACATGAAATTTACTTTATTCGAAAGATAATCTTCTGGCATTTTAATTTAAATATTATTTCTGGCATATGACCGCCACGGCTGGCTCGGACGTAGTATAAGCTGGAGGTCCAATTTTCGATGACTTTTTCCAACATTTTTGGCCGTATATCGGCAATAACGCGGCGAATGTTGTCCTCAAATGGTCAATCGTTTCGAGCTTATCGGCGTAGACTTGCGACTTCACATATCCCCACAAAAAATAGTCAAGCGGCGTTAAATCGCACGATCTTGGAGGCCAATTCACAGGTCCGTAACGTGAAACTAATGCGGTTACCAAACGTTTCCTTCAATAAATCAACTGTGACATGTTGCGCCGTCTTGTTGAAACCACAGCTCCTGCACATTATGGTTGTTCAATTGATGAACGAAAAAGTCAGTAATCATGGCTCTATAGCGGTCACCATTGACTGTAACGTTCTGGCCAGCATCGTTTTTAAAAAAGTACGGACCAATTATTCCAACAACCCATAAAGCACACCAAACAGTCAGTTTTTGTGGATGTAACGGTGTCTCAACATACACTTGAGGATTATCATCACTCCAAATACGGTAGTTTTGTATATTGACGTATCCATTCAACCAGAAGTGAGCTTCATCGCTAAACAAAATTCGTTTATGAAAATTGGGATCAACGGCAATCTTGTAAATTGTAAAATTAGGTAAATTTGGAAGCGTTGTTCAGGCATCAGTGATTTACCTTCGTGAACTTTGAAAAAACTTTCTAATTGAAACTGGATCAATTAGTGATGGTTATTTGAAGTCAAAGGTCTATTGCCAACAATCCCACAACATTAAGGGAGGAAATTCCATGCAAGACCAAGGAAATTCAGCACAACATTTATGCAAAAGGTTATGGTGCCAGCAAATGCAATTTGTCCGATGTTGAATATATTGCATACATAACTCTTTATCCTGTGTTCTTTATGATTCAATGAAAAAATAATAATCTAAAAAAATCACAATTGCTTAAATTTTGGGACAGCCTTTACAAACAAAATCAAAGAAACAATGCTTTTTTTATTATAACGGGTCATTCATTTCGTGGTTTCAAGTTGGTAGCCCTAGCATTTGACACCTTTTAAACTCAGCTGTCATTTGAAGTGTAATAATATTAGTTGAATGTTTGCCATTTACGCAATTTAACAACGCGTTAAAAATATTAAAACTAATATTACAAAAGTGGTGATTCAAACGTAGCCACTTTTCACGCATTACACGATGATTATGGTCGTTATAATCGACCAACTTTGCAGGCAATTAGTGAAATTGTAAAGAAATTTGAAGTGGAAGCGTTACTGATGTCGTAAGGCCATCATCATTATGCATGCTCAGTCAAAAATATTGCAGCTGCAAGTGCGAGTGTTGCTGATGATCCAAATTTATCGATTTGCCTGCGTTTGCAGCAATTTAACGTGTCGTACGACGTACACCTCACTATGGCGTATTTTGCATTTGGATTTGCATCTCCATCCTTATAAAGTTCAAATTACGCAACAATTGAAGCCTGCTGATCATTCACAACGCCGTAGAAACGCTTCTTGAATCGCATGCTGCGAATCTTCCCGAGGCGGCCATTTGAATAATATTGTTTTTCATACTTTATGGCAAATTCCAAACTTTATAATAAAATAAAATTTTCATCAAAATGTATCGCTGTGTGTTTTATTTAGCTTTACTTTCAAAACCGAAAAATGAATGGTCTCATTCTCGGTTTGGTGAGCAACCCCACTTGCAGATACTGCAAGACACCGGACCATATTTAAGATGGTTTTGCGACAACTAGTAGAGAACCAGGAACTATAATGACTTTCACTCAATGAAACCTTCCGCGGCTAAGGTGCGAACAACTTTACCATTAGAAGAGATATCTCTGGAAACAGAAGGTTTATTCTTGTTTTTGAGTAGAATAGGCTGGGTATCGATCCTCTGAAAAAAAATCTAATTTATTTTGAATTCTCCTCACAAGTTTTTTCTGTTCGCATTATATTTTATCTTTGTTTATGTTGAAGGTTTAACATTATCGTGTAATATAATCTTTAAAATTCATTCATAATTAATAATATTCAAAAGAAAAACACGTTTATACACTTTCTTTGTATATTTATTCCCTTTTGCTAATATTTATATATCCCTCTAGACCAAAAACCTTACTTTTTATGTTAATCCTGTAAAATTAATTGTCCTTCAACTTTGACTATTTGACCTTAGGTTTTTATTAAACAGTCAAGAAAAATAAAAGGAGTCGCAGTACAGAACATAATGAATGATACTGCTTTCTAAGCAACCGATCAATAATAATAATAATAAAAAACATTAACTCCTACGATTTAATATCGACAACGGTCGGGAAATATACATAGCTATTTATGTATGTAAATACAAAAATTTCATTTTATGATGAATAAAATTATTAGAAACTTAAAGGTATAAGCAAACTAATGTATATTTCATTTTATAAATCTATGAATATCCTTCATTCAGACTTTTTACTTGCGATAAATACATATGTACATAGGTACTATATGGGAAGTTATGCATACCTACGTAAAAAAAAATCGAGTTCGAGATTTTGATCAAAGTTGACATTACGATGATAGTGAAGTCGAAAAAAGTGGGTCTCGCAATTCTGTCTGTCCTTTCGGCTGTTGCTTAAACGGGTGGATCGATTTTCTTTAAACTTGGTACCTAGGGTTTTTTGGACATTCCCCACACATTCTTTTTTCATTTTTTTTAAGACCAAAAATAACGGTACTTGCCGTACAATTTTTTTTTAGCAAAAAATAAAAATCTTATTTTTTTTTCAAAAATTGCCCACAACTTTTTTTTTAATCCAGTAATTTTTTTTACAAAAAGGCTATCATTTTATAAAAAAAAAAAATTTCAGAACCATTTTATTGATTTTCGATTTTCTCAAAAACTGTTTAACTAAATTTGATAATTTTTAGAGAATATTTATTATTTACAATCATTTTAAAAATATTGTGGACCAAAATTTTCCAAAAAATAATTTTGGATTTTTAAAAAATGTTTCAATTTTTTTTTTAAACTTAATATTTCGAGAACGACTTGGTCGATTTTTATTAAACTTGGTACCCAGCAGTTTTTTTTAAATATCTAGCTGATATTAAATAAAATGTTTTCTTATAACGAAAAATAACGTTACCTCCTATACAAATATTTAAAAACCGGTATTGAAAATCTCATTTTTCTCAAAAAACGGCTCCTACGATTTTGATTAAAATTTGAGTGGGAACTAATATCAGAACGATCTACCATATTATTGGGAAAAAAATGTATCTATCGTTTTAAAAATGGTACCTCTCATAGAACCATTTTTATGGTTTTGGGTTATCTTATTCTCTGTTTAACCAATTTTAATGAAATTTTGTACACAAAAACTACTAAAAAGTTTGAATAATATTGAATATCAAAATTTTCAAAAAATCAAATTTTGGGTTTAAAAAAAAAAAAATTTCAATATTATTTTTTGAAAATTCGATATTTTGAAAAAAGGTGGATGATATTTTTTTTTTTAAATTAATTTGTAAGCCCCGTATAAATAAGAACTAAAATTTGGCGTACCAATTTTTTTCTGAAAAATATATTCAAAATTTTATATATAAAAAAATATTTTTTTTAAGAACCACTCCAACGATTTTTAATTTTTTTTTCTTATAAATTAAAATTTGTGTAAAAAATCACTTGGTATACATTGCCTTGGTGTCAAATCAATTTCAGATATTTTTTATCAATTTATTTCTAACTTTATTGATTTTTTAACATTTTTTCAGTCTAAACTATAAATTCCATGCATATGTGCGAAGCGCAAGACAGTACGGTGCTATATTGTGCATATATATGTACTCACATAATACTTCCTTCAAACAGACTATATTTTTGGCAGGTGGCATATAATATGGGCTCAAATAACTAATAAATTTCTTTTATCAGATGAAAAGTTTTTAAAATTATTAAAACTTTAAAACCAAAGTGTGATCGTACACAAGAGCAAGTTCGTGCGACCCAGTCGTGCATTTTATTTTTCCTTGAGATAGACATTCTTTTATGAATTTTTAAAGATTTTCAAAGTCGTTAAAGAATATTAGCACTTCATCGAGGGAGTACCTGCAATATTCTATTCTTGTTGTTTTTCGGGTATAAACTTCACGAATGAGGTGCCAACATTATCTAATGTGACCTTGAAAAAACTTTTAAAATTCATAAAAGAATGTCTATGATGGCTCATCAATTTTTGAGAAGCTAGTTGTGCTTTTATGACCATTTTCTGAACTTTTATAGATGGCATACTTGTTTTTTGTTTATTTTTTCTTTTATTTCATCCTTGAGGTGCTAAGACCCCGCGAATCTTTTCCCAGTACCTAACATAGTACAAAAAAGTGAATGTATCTTTAATTCTTCAAATTTTTAAAGAACTTACATGCAAGGTCACAAGCAGTTTCTATTTAAATATTTTGTATTCTTATTACTACCCAATATACTCATGATAAGCCATAGGTACTCAATATAAAACTACTTAGATAGGTAGGTACATTTTGAAACAATTTACATTGTAAAAGTTAAAAAACTGCAACAATGTTCAAATTTGCATTAACCAAAAAAATTCGAATGCTCGAACTCTGTTTATCAACTTATTGTGGTATTAACAAATATTATAAACAAATTATAAACATTTGGCTAATTTGCTACAACGAAAATCTACTGTGGTTGAACATTTTTTGTTTTGTATCTTTTGCTAAAAAAAAAAAAAAACACATACAAAGAATTTTATCGCTGCACGCGCATTGCATTTCCATTGCATTATATTATCCTCTGATATTTCAGACAATGTTGCAAACTGATAACAAAGTTGCTTTCCCATTGAATAAATTGGATATCTGAAAAGTGCATTTTTTGATATTAATGCATTAAAAAGGTTTGCGGTTGATTCATTTGTATATAAAAGCACAATACTTTTACTCAATGAATAGCATTCGTCTTGGAAGTTTCTTTCACTAGACACATTTGCAGTTCTTTAAGATTGAACTAATTTTCAACGAAAAAAAAAAACATACAAAAATGGCTGACAAAAAAAACCTCCTTTTGCTTTTGGATCGTCCAACTGAACCTGTTTTTATGGAAAAGGGTACTTCTAAGTCAACCGTTTTTGATGTCCCTGATAAGTTTCTCACCGAACGTTATCGACCCATTGGAAATGAAGTCCAAAGTAGATTCGGTGAAAAAGCTGAACAAAGGATTCCCGTGAAGGACATAAGCGTTCCAGATTTAAGAATACCAATGTCCTTGGGTCGTCGTGAACAATTTTCTTTGTTCATTCCTCGTCATCGTCGCATTGCTGGAAGATTAATTGATATTTTTCTTGGTGTTCGTTCGATTGATGATTTACAAAGTATTGCCGCTTATGCAAGGGATCGAATTAATGCATTTTTATTTAATTACGCTCTCTCTGTGGCTCTACTTCATCGTCCTGATACCAAGGGCTTGAATTTACCCTCATTTGTTGAAACATTCCCCGAGAAGTATGTTGATTCCATGGTTTTCACTCAGCTTCGTGAAGAAGCCACTGTTGTTCCTGAAGGATCTCGTATGCCAATCATTATACCCAAGGACTATACTGCATCGGATTTAGATGAAGAACATCGCTTATGGTATTTCCGTGAAGACATGGGAATTAATCTTCATCATTGGCATTGGCATTTGGTTTATCCATTCGAGGCATCGGACCGTTCAATCGTTGCCAAAGATCGTCGTGGAGAGCTTTTCTATTACATGCATCAGCAGATAATAGCTCGATACAATTTGGAACGATTCAGTAATAATATGTCGCGAGTTAAGCGTTTGAATAATTTGCGTGAACCTATTGGTGAAGGCTATTTCCCGAAAATGGACTCTCTCGTATCTAGTCGCGCATGGCCACCACGATTTGCCAATACTGTCATAAAGGATCTTGACCGTGAGCTAGATCAAATCAAAATGGATGTTAGTGATATGGAACGCTGGAGGGATAGATTCTATGAAGCCATTCACCAAGGATTTGTTGTTGATGTAAGCTCAAGTAGCACATAGAGTTTTTTTTTTTCGTTTCTAATTATTTCTTTTACCTAAAGGAATCTGGCAACCGGGTGAATCTCGATGAGACTCGAGGTATTGACATCCTTGGTAATATGATGGAGTCATCAATTCTATCTCCAAATCGCCAACTCTACGGTGATTTACACAATATGGGTCACGTATTCATATCTTATTCGCATGATCCCGATCATCGCTATTTGGAATCATTTGGCGTAATAGGAGATTCCGCTACAGCCATGCGGGATCCAGCTTTTTACAAATGGCATGCATTTGTAGATGATGTTTTCCAAGAACATAAAGAATCCTTAACACCTTACAATCAAAATCAATTAAACTACAGAGATATATCGATTACGGGAGTTAAAGTTGAGAATGATGGCATCAGAGGAACTAATTCTCTTCAAACCTTCTGGCAACAATCGGATATAGATTTTTCACGTGGTCTAGACTTTGTTCCAAGAGGCAATGTCTATGCCAGAGTAACTCATTTACAGCACACTCTATTTACCTATACAATCAATGTTAATAATTCAGGCGGTGCTCAACGTTTTGGGACTGTTCGTGTATTTTTGGGACCGAAAAACGATGAGCGTGGACAACCTATGCTCTTGAGAGATCAGCGTCTGTTGATGATTGAGCTGGATAAATTTGTCGTCGCACGTAAGTATTCCATTGAGATGAATTTCTTCTTTAATAAAAAACTGATCTTTAGTACAACCTGGTGCAAATACTCTTCGACGTCGATCAACTGAATCTAGCGTGACTATTCCCTTCGAAAGAACTTTCCGTAATCTAGATACTAATCGCCCAGCTGCTGGAACTCCTGAAGAGCTTGAGTTCAACTTTTGTGGATGCGGTTGGCCGCAGCATATGCTTATTCCGAAAGGAAGACCCGAGGGTCTTCGTTGCGAATTGTTCGTTATGATCTCGAACTTTGATGATGACAGGGTAAGATACACATTAACACATTCTTTAACAAAATAAATAATGCCCCAACCCTATATACCTAGGTTGACCAAGATCTAGTTGGAACTTGCAGTGATGCATCGAGTTTCTGTGGTGTACGTGACCGTCTCTACCCAGATCGTCGAGCAATGGGATTCCCATTTGACCGCCTTCCACCAACAGGAGCCGATAGACTTTCCAGTTTCTTGACTCCAAATATGAGGGTTGTCGATGTCAACATAACCCACACTGACCGCACTACCGTTCGGATGTAAAAATGTCAAACCTAAGCATATGGTTAACCATCACGCTTCAAATTTGTTTTTCAGACATTATATAGCTTTTTTTCTTTATTTGTGCAATGCAAACGTGATTGAAATAAATTAAATGTTAACCTTCTAGTAGAATCAAAAGAATGTGTTGTATATATACGCCACCGCCGCCGCCCACTTAATAGCCCCTCCGTGCTCAAACACTTGTGGCTTATGGTTTCATTAATTCTGGGTTGGGACATTAGGGACACATTCCTATTTCGCTGATTGCTATCCAGGTGTTGACAATTATTGCGAATTCGAAATTCTCTGGTATATATATAGAAATTCTGAAAGCAATTTAACAAGTCACACCACAATGTTTCCCCCTGAGGACATAAAATTCAACAAACACACAATGACTATAGGGACGACATTAGCTTTAATTATATCTTGTATATTGTACCTATGTGAATGATTGACGGATGTTATGGTGAGAAAAGAGAATAATTTAGTGGTTATTTGGAACGAAAGTGCTGAAAATTTAAAATAACTTAATAACTTTTTTGCAATACAAAATATTTTTAAAAATTTGTCATGCTCTCAGTCTTTGTTAAGGATGACTTAAATAAAAAAAAAAATTAAATAAGCATACTTTTGAGCGCTTTAACTATGATAGTATGAATCCTTTTACTGTTGTAAATTTTCAATCAATAGTTGATAAATTTTGAAAAATCGAAATTAAGCAACCCAAGTGATAAAGTTTTGATCATGAAGAATGCTTCAGACCGCTGTGAATTTAAAGAAAATTCATAATTATCAACGAATAATTGATACGGGTTTTATTAAATTGAGTTTTAAATTACCAAATTTCAATAGGTATTGATCAACAACGCAATTAATAATTGAAGCGTTTAGAATGAGAAGGTGTTAAGTGACAAAATTTGATGTGTTGATTTATGATCTTTAAACGACCTTTATTTCTTAGAGCTGCTTAGAAATTTTTTTCTTAAGGCTAGAGCAATTTAAAAAAAAGCCATACAAATAGAGAAAAATGCATAATTTGTGATGTTTTTATTTAAATTTAAATTTAAAAACATAGTTTTATGTTTAAGACAAATATCAGTCAACACTTAACACCTTCTCATTCTAGATGCTTCAATTGTCAATCGTAATAGGGATATTTAAAAATAATAAATATAATTAAGAGGTCACCATTGTTTGGCAAAATTCATTTGGCATTTCCTTGCTGCGCTTGAGTCGTTAAATATTTCGTTTAATTCGCAATCCTTAGTTGGCAATTTAAAAGCCATTTTCTTCACTACAAGTTGAACTCAACTTGAGGGTTTTTATTCTCAACTTGTGATTTTGTTTTTCTTCACTCAAAGTTGACAGTTTCAACTTTCGATTCTCAACTCTCGAGTTCATCAACTTCTTGTTTTCTCAACTTCCAAAAATAGTAGAAGTTGAGAGAGCAAATTTGAAAGTTTTCTGTCAAATTTAAATTTGTAATACATCTTTTGTCAAAAATTATTCTCGGTTTCGGTTTGAATAAATATATTTTCAAAATAAAATGTTCCGAGAAAATTATTATTGTTGAGTTGAGATTTAAAATAGTGAAGAAAAACAAATTTCAACTTGTCACTCAGCTCTCAAGTTTGTGTCAACTCTAGAGTTGGCCAACTTGAGAGTTTGCGGCAAGTTGACAAATAGTGAAGAAAATGGCTCTAAGTTTTCTTTTTTATTCATTATGTTTTTCAATCATTACGCAGTTAACATTCGGCGTTCTACATTTCGCTTTTTTTCAAAAATATTTTCAATCATTTCGCAAGTCATTTGGCAATTATTTCTTTTCTTATTTAGTTTTGTTTTGTTACAATGTTTAATATATATTTTGGCCAAGTGCTTTTTTCAATAAAAATATTGGCGCAAAATTTTAAACAACCTATTGTTAAGGGCTTAGCATATTACTAGTTAGCAATTTGCTAAACATTTAGTAATTTACTAGCTCTTCGGAAATTTTAATCCTTTTTTTTCATTTTACTAACTAGTAAAATACTAGTTCCCTTTTATTAAAAACGGTGCATCTGAACACGTCCAAACAATGACAGTTCGTGAAAGAAAAACAAAGCAAACAAACTTAAACCTAGGGAACGTCCTAATAATTTGATTTACCGTTGGCCAGATACACTCCAAAACCTTTTTCAATTTTCTTAATTTTTGCCATCATGCTGAAAAATGAAAAACATTTTGGAGTGTATTTGACCAACTATAAACCGTACGGCGGCGTACAGGGATGGTTGATTAGCACACGAATCATGAAAAAACACAATTTAACTCTTTGGCAACAAATTTTTTTTCGAGGACAATGACAGATTTCATATGGATTTAGCAAGTTACTAAAAGTTACAGTAGCCATTTTGTGATTTTAACTTTAGTAAAATGTTAAGAGATAGTAAGTTGCTAAAATCGTTTAAAATTAGCAAAATCTTCTTTTTAGCTTAATAACTTACTAAAATGGCTTTAACATTTTACTAAATCATTTAAAATTTTGCGCCATTGTTTCCTGTTTCATTATTTCGCAAAATATGGGCAAAATATTTTGCTAATAGATCATTTCGCTGTTAAGTTGTTTGTATAATTAGGAATTATTTTGTTTTAGAAATATTTGTTTTTATAAATAAATATAAAATTGTAGAAAATCTTTGTTTTTTCAGTATATTTCATATTGCTTTCCTTTCGTTCAATTTGTGTTGCTATTTTTTGACTATTCGACAAAAAACTAAATAAAAACTATCATTTTATATCATTTAAAAAAAATGAAACCGTATTTACAAAACGTAAAATGCGAAACAACAAAATACTAAACAAAAAAATGCGAAATGAACCCCCGCGAAACGTTAGTTTCCCAGACCATTTTTGCGAAAAATATGTATCACACTTTCAGAAATATTTTGACAAATTTTTTTGTCGAGCGAGTCGCTCCAGAGATATTGGTTAAATCGATTTTTTTTTCAAAATGTCGGCTAATAAATTCAAAACGCTTGCAGCAACACCATCTTCATTTTAGGTAGCTAAACAAAAAATATATTTTCTAGAATTACTTTGGGTCGCGGAAAACAAAAATGACAATAACTTTTTTCGATGAAGCGTTTTCGAAGTACTGGTGAAAAACTTTTTTTTAGCAATTGGTAATAATCTTATTTAAGGTTTGTCCAATTGACATGGTAGGTACTATATTAGAGTACAACATATTATCCTCCTTTTTTGTGTTGGTAACAGGCGATAAAATTTATAAAATAAGCAAAATAATAAGGGTTAAAAATCCAATTTCTTCAAATATCTCATCGCCTGTAACTTAACAAATTTATATCCCGTTAACACAAAAAGAGTACCTATACTTAACGTACATCAAAGGGGGGGAGGGGGGGGCGGCTCTATATATCATTCAAATGATCTAAATAACAACATATCGTCGTCGTTCAATTAAGTCCATTTCATTAGAAACTGAGAAACCTTTTATAAATACGGCATAGTTAATGAAATATCAAGATTTAAGTTTCGTAAAAGGTACCCAACTCTTTTGTTACGTTTATTCTAAATAAAAAAAATTTTAAATTCAAAAATTTTCGACTTCTTGTCAGTAAAATTCCATAACAAATGCAAATGTTTGAAAATTAAAAAAAATGGACTTAGGGAGTTTTCATAGAACGACGACGATATGTATGTCAGTTTTATGCAAATTTCTGGAAAAAAAAAAAAACATATTTTTGTGGTTCCACAGACTTTTATTTTAATCAGTTAATTAACATAAGTATATGCTACTTTTAAATGAAAAATTATTATTAATGATTTCATAGTTGCCAACTGGAAAGTCAGGGAACGAAAATTTGGTCAGGGATAGTCAGGAAAAGTCAAGAAATTTCAAAAGCGGTTAGGGAAAAATCATAATTTAGAAAACGATTTAAACGATTTTTTTTTCTATTTATTTATTCGTTTGTTATTTATTTAATTGTTAATTTATTCAAATACATATTTATTTATTCATTTTGTTTTCTTCTTGTTTAATTATTTGTTTGTTATTTATTTATTTTCTTATTCATTAATTAATTTATTTTTTTACTTATTTATTTATTTGTTTATTAATTTATTTACTCAATTGTTTATTTAATTATTTATTCTTCTTCTGTGATATTAAAATACTTTAGTTATATTAAACTATATAAATAATGCATGTAAACTTATGACAGTTTTCTGCACCCCACTTCTCTCTTCCTAAGGAAAAATTCAAATGTGTTGTTAATGAAGGTTTTTTCTAGTAACTTTTCCTTCAAACATGTATATAAATCTGTGATATTAATTGAATACAAATTGTAAATTTTTTCAGTAGCAAGGTAGAATATATATACCATATCTCTGTAAATTGTGCCATCTAGGTTTAAATGAAAATATTATAAGAATTTCGTTACAATAAAGATCTATCTATATCTATAAACGATTTTTACTAAACTTGGCACCAAGTGTTTTTTAAACATTATCTAGTAGATACACATGTATATGACAAGATATAGATTTGTTAAAAAAAAATCGAACTCGAAATTTTGATCAAACTTGACATTTAGATAATAGGGAAGACGGCAAAATTTGTCTCGCAATTCTGTCTACCCGCCTATTCGCCTGTGGCCTAAACGGATAGGTCAATTTTTTTAAACCTAGCGTTTTCCCGTATAGATTATATTTTTAGGATCAATAATAACAGTAGCCGCCATATAAATGTGTTAAGCATTTTTCGAAAATTTTTGTTTTCTCAAATATTGCTCAACTTTTGGTCGACGAAAATGTCCGGAAAATTTTTATTAATTCTACCTCACATATGAACATTTTTTTGTTTTGGCTTTACTGATTTTGATCAAGTAGTATGTACTATGAACTAAAATTTGAAATAAAGATTTTTTTAGACATCTCAATGTGTATTTCCAAAACTACTTGGGCGATTTTTATAAAACTTTGCACCAAGTGTTTTTTTTTAACATTATCTAGCAGATTTCAGACAAAAAATATTTTGTAGGAAATTGAATTTTTAACTCCACATTTTCTTGTCTGTAAAATCAAAAGTTCAAGCTCGTGTGCTCCATGATGTATTTTATTATTTTATTTAAATTATGACACCCCAACGATTTAATTATTTTTAACAAAACAAGACATTATCTGTATCGTTATTTCACACATAAAATAAAAGTTCTGGGTAATTTATATTAACAGAATACAAAAAAAAAAAAAGATTTATTATATTCTTAGGTACAATATTTTTAATTTTATGAAGAGTAGGTAACTACTCACAAATTAAATTACAAAAACTTTTAAATCGAGATGATTTTCATTATAAAATTTATTTTTTGATCCCTTTTCATCCTTAATAGGGCATCACGAATAAAGGAATTATCCGTCAACGTCTCGTTGTTGATATACCATCATAGGGATACCAAATCATTATATATATACTTTTGTATATAAAGAATGAGGTTAATATTAGTTCAAACACAAACAAAAACTAACAAGAAGAAAGAATCTTCTTAGGATGTAGGTAAACCCGCTCCACCATATTCTTTAATGGATCTCTATAGCAGCATCTAATGCTTTAAGAATAAGTATACATAAAAATACTTCCTCCATTGGATTCGGGTATTAAATCATTAGCACAAAAAAGTTTTGGTACCATAATACCTACACCAAGAGACTTTATCTGTCATTATATAGTATATACATACTTGTCTGTCCGTTGAATGAAATGTTTCTGTGAAATCTGTCGAAAAGGATATAATATTTTAAGATATATAATTTATTGCTTAATTTTTACTTGCTCTAAAAGGTAAGTATTGGTTTCGTGTAAAAAATTCTAACAAAACGATAAAGAAGTTTCTAGAAAAGTGTTTCTGTTTGTCTGTGCATTTTCCAGTGGGTCAAGATTTATGTAAATACATACATTGGAAAAAATTAACGGAAAACCCGATTTCTTTTAAATTTGGTATAAAGTTTTTTTATTATGATTTGTTTAGAGAAGAATTTCGATTTTTTGATGTTCGTCCTCAACTGTTAGCTGCCATAGCACAATTTCGGTATTTTTCTTCTTCAAATTTTCTCTTAAAACTTTGAATTAAATTCCAATATAACTACTAGTGTTTCTGGTCAACTAAATTTTTAAGTTCAGGGCGAACTTATGTTGAAGTTTTTGAGAAAAAAATTATAAATTTCAATGTGTGTAGTGTTGTAGGTTGTTTTTTTTTCTTTTATTTGTTTGTACCTTCTATTTGGGGGGGGGGTTCACATTCAACGACGTGTTGTCCGACCCGAGTTCTTTCGGTAGCGTTAACATTCAACGACTGCCCTAACGACTTTATTAAAAACAAATTTTCAAAGATTGAACATGGCACGAATTTAATTATTTGCACCAATGCTAGGCGTGTTTTTTTGCAAGCCCAGTGCGAATTGCATGAAAAAAAAACAACCACAGGGATTTGCTACAGCATTACAGAAACAAAAAGGAGTTTTCATACAATCTATCGCACGCCTACTATCGCATTAATTTCATTTGTTTCCACTCTCGTTTTATTATTTTACTTTCTTTTCGACCTATTCTCTTTTAATCTGACAAAAAAAAATATAAAGAAGATGTAAAATTAAGTTTTCAGTCGTCCGACTAGAATTAACATTTACTACTCTGGTCGTTCCACAGAGCAAATTATCAAAAAATTTGAACTACTAGCTAGATTGTCGGTTGATCAACGTGTTCACATTAAAAAAATTTTACGACACGACAAGTGTTGTTGAACATGTCGTTGAATGTGAACCCCCCTATTAAAGAAACTCAGTAAAAGTATTTTTTGTAAAGTAAAAGTAAAGTAAGTTTATCAACCTTTCATCAGTTTATGCTTTTTATCACAAATTCTACTGATAACCGTCATACAAATGTGGACCATTTTAAAACAACCCTTTCTTTTCAAAATAGCTTTTTACGGCCTTTAGTCCACAAAAATTTAGGCGTTTCGTCCCGGCGATCTCACTTGGACTCATCAGTTGACTAGTGAGGACCTTGTCAATACGCAATTTTTGTTATGTTCAGTCCATCTAACATAGATTTCATGACGAATATCTAGTGTGAACGTCCTAATAATTTGATTTACCGTTGGCCAGATACACTCCAAAACCTTTTTCAATTTTCTTAATTTTTGCCATCATGCTGAAAAATGAAAAACATTTTGGAGTGTATTTGACCAACTATAAACCGTACGGCGGCGTACAGGGATGGTTGATTAGCACACGAATCATGAAAAAACACAATTTAACTCTTTGGCAACAAATTTTTTTTCGAGGACAATGACAGATTTCATATGGATTTAGCAAGTTACTAAAAGTTACAGTAGCCATTTTGTGATTTTAACTTTAGTAAAATGTTAAGAGATAGTAAGTTGCTAAAATCGTTTAAAATTAGCAAAATCTTCTTTTTAGCTTAATAACTTACTAAAATGGCTTTAACATTTTACTAAATCATTTAAAATTTTGCGCCATTGTTTCCTGTTTCATTATTTCGCAAAATATGGGCAAAATATTTTGCTAATAGATCATTTCGCTGTTAAGTTGTTTGTATAATTAGGAATTATTTTGTTTTAGAAATATTTGTTTTTATAAATAAATATAAAATTGTAGAAAATCTTTGTTTTTTCAGTATATTTCATATTGCTTTCCTTTCGTTCAATTTGTGTTGCTATTTTTTGACTATTCGACAAAAAACTAAATAAAAACTATCATTTTATATCATTTAAAAAAAATGAAACCGTATTTACAAAACGTAAAATGCGAAACAACAAAATACTAAACAAAAAAATGCGAAATGAACCCCCGCGAAACGTTAGTTTCCCAGACCATTTTTGCGAAAAATATGTATCACACTTTCAGAAATATTTTGACAAATTTTTTTGTCGAGCGAGTCGCTCCAGAGATATTGGTTAAATCGATTTTTTTTTCAAAATGTCGGCTAATAAATTCAAAACGCTTGCAGCAACACCATCTTCATTTTAGGTAGCTAAACAAAAAATATATTTTCTAGAATTACTTTGGGTCGCGGAAAACAAAAATGACAATAACTTTTTTCGATGAAGCGTTTTCGAAGTACTGGTGAAAAACTTTTTTTTAGCAATTGGTAATAATCTTATTTAAGGTTTGTCCAATTGACATGGTAGGTACTATATTAGAGTACAACATATTATCCTCCTTTTTTGTGTTGGTAACAGGCGATAAAATTTATAAAATAAGCAAAATAATAAGGGTTAAAAATCCAATTTCTTCAAATATCTCATCGCCTGTAACTTAACAAATTTATATCCCGTTAACACAAAAAGAGTACCTATACTTAACGTACATCAAAGGGGGGGAGGGGGGGGCGGCTCTATATATCATTCAAATGATCTAAATAACAACATATCGTCGTCGTTCAATTAAGTCCATTTCATTAGAAACTGAGAAACCTTTTATAAATACGGCATAGTTAATGAAATATCAAGATTTAAGTTTCGTAAAAGGTACCCAACTCTTTTGTTACGTTTATTCTAAATAAAAAAAATTTTAAATTCAAAAATTTTCGACTTCTTGTCAGTAAAATTCCATAACAAATGCAAATGTTTGAAAATTAAAAAAAATGGACTTAGGGAGTTTTCATAGAACGACGACGATATGTATGTCAGTTTTATGCAAATTTCTGGAAAAAAAAAAAAACATATTTTTGTGGTTCCACAGACTTTTATTTTAATCAGTTAATTAACATAAGTATATGCTACTTTTAAATGAAAAATTATTATTAATGATTTCATAGTTGCCAACTGGAAAGTCAGGGAACGAAAATTTGGTCAGGGATAGTCAGGAAAAGTCAAGAAATTTCAAAAGCGGTTAGGGAAAAATCATAATTTAGAAAACGATTTAAACGATTTTTTTTTCTATTTATTTATTCGTTTGTTATTTATTTAATTGTTAATTTATTCAAATACATATTTATTTATTCATTTTGTTTTCTTCTTGTTTAATTATTTGTTTGTTATTTATTTATTTTCTTATTCATTAATTAATTTATTTTTTTACTTATTTATTTATTTGTTTATTAATTTATTTACTCAATTGTTTATTTAATTATTTATTCTTCTTCTGTGATATTAAAATACTTTAGTTATATTAAACTATATAAATAATGCATGTAAACTTATGACAGTTTTCTGCACCCCACTTCTCTCTTCCTAAGGAAAAATTCAAATGTGTTGTTAATGAAGGTTTTTTCTAGTAACTTTTCCTTCAAACATGTATATAAATCTGTGATATTAATTGAATACAAATTGTAAATTTTTTCAGTAGCAAGGTAGAATATATATACCATATCTCTGTAAATTGTGCCATCTAGGTTTAAATGAAAATATTATAAGAATTTCGTTACAATAAAGATCTATCTATATCTATAAACGATTTTTACTAAACTTGGCACCAAGTGTTTTTTAAACATTATCTAGTAGATACACATGTATATGACAAGATATAGATTTGTTAAAAAAAAATCGAACTCGAAATTTTGATCAAACTTGACATTTAGATAATAGGGAAGACGGCAAAATTTGTCTCGCAATTCTGTCTACCCGCCTATTCGCCTGTGGCCTAAACGGATAGGTCAATTTTTTTAAACCTAGCGTTTTCCCGTATAGATTATATTTTTAGGATCAATAATAACAGTAGCCGCCATATAAATGTGTTAAGCATTTTTCGAAAATTTTTGTTTTCTCAAATATTGCTCAACTTTTGGTCGACGAAAATGTCCGGAAAATTTTTATTAATTCTACCTCACATATGAACATTTTTTTGTTTTGGCTTTACTGATTTTGATCAAGTAGTATGTACTATGAACTAAAATTTGAAATAAAGATTTTTTTAGACATCTCAATGTGTATTTCCAAAACTACTTGGGCGATTTTTATAAAACTTTGCACCAAGTGTTTTTTTTTAACATTATCTAGCAGATTTCAGACAAAAAATATTTTGTAGGAAATTGAATTTTTAACTCCACATTTTCTTGTCTGTAAAATCAAAAGTTCAAGCTCGTGTGCTCCATGATGTATTTTATTATTTTATTTAAATTATGACACCCCAACGATTTAATTATTTTTAACAAAACAAGACATTATCTGTATCGTTATTTCACACATAAAATAAAAGTTCTGGGTAATTTATATTAACAGAATACAAAAAAAAAAAAGATTTATTATATTCTTAGGTACAATATTTTTAATTTTATGAAGAGTAGGTAACTACTCACAAATTAAATTACAAAAACTTTTAAATCGAGATGATTTTCATTATAAAATTTATTTTTTGATCCCTTTTCATCCTTAATAGGGCATCACGAATAAAGGAATTATCCGTCAACGTCTCGTTGTTGATATACCATCATAGGGATACCAAATCATTATATATATACTTTTGTATATAAAGAATGAGGTTAATATTAGTTCAAACACAAACAAAAACTAACAAGAAGAAAGAATCTTCTTAGGATGTAGGTAAACCCGCTCCACCATATTCTTTAATGGATCTCTATAGCAGCATCTAATGCTTTAAGAATAAGTATACATAAAAATACTTCCTCCATTGGATTCGGGTATTAAATCATTAGCACAAAAAAGTTTTGGTACCATAATACCTACACCAAGAGACTTTATCTGTCATTATATAGTATATACATACTTGTCTGTCCGTTGAATGAAATGTTTCTGTGAAATCTGTCGAAAAGGATATAATATTTTAAGATATATAATTTATTGCTTAATTTTTACTTGCTCTAAAAGGTAAGTATTGGTTTCGTGTAAAAAATTCTAACAAAACGATAAAGAAGTTTCTAGAAAAGTGTTTCTGTTTGTCTGTGCATTTTCCAGTGGGTCAAGATTTATGTAAATACATACATTGGAAAAAATTAACGGAAAACCCGATTTCTTTTAAATTTGGTATAAAGTTTTTTTATTATGATTTGTTTAGAGAAGAATTTCGATTTTTTGATGTTCGTCCTCAACTGTTAGCTGCCATAGCACAATTTCGGTATTTTTCTTCTTCAAATTTTCTCTTAAAACTTTGAATTAAATTCCAATATAACTACTAGTGTTTCTGGTCAACTAAATTTTTAAGTTCAGGGCGAACTTATGTTGAAGTTTTTGAGAAAAAAATTATAAATTTCAATGTGTGTAGTGTTGTAGGTTGTTTTTTTTTCTTTTATTTGTTTGTACCTTCTATTTGGGGGGGGGGTTCACATTCAACGACGTGTTGTCCGACCCGAGTTCTTTCGGTAGCGTTAACATTCAACGACTGCCCTAACGACTTTATTAAAAACAAATTTTCAAAGATTGAACATGGCACGAATTTAATTATTTGCACCAATGCTAGGCGTGTTTTTTTGCAAGCCCAGTGCGAATTGCATGAAAAAAAAACAACCACAGGGATTTGCTACAGCATTACAGAAACAAAAAGGAGTTTTCATACAATCTATCGCACGCCTACTATCGCATTAATTTCATTTGTTTCCACTCTCGTTTTATTATTTTACTTTCTTTTCGACCTATTCTCTTTTAATCTGACAAAAAAAAATATAAAGAAGATGTAAAATTAAGTTTTCAGTCGTCCGACTAGAATTAACATTTACTACTCTGGTCGTTCCACAGAGCAAATTATCAAAAAATTTGAACTACTAGCTAGATTGTCGGTTGATCAACGTGTTCACATTAAAAAAATTTTACGACACGACAAGTGTTGTTGAACATGTCGTTGAATGTGAACCCCCCTATTAAAGAAACTCAGTAAAAGTATTTTTTGTAAAGTAAAAGTAAAGTAAGTTTATCAACCTTTCATCAGTTTATGCTTTTTATCACAAATTCTACTGATAACCGTCATACAAATGTGGACCATTTTAAAACAACCCTTTCTTTTCAAAATAGCTTTTTACGGCCTTTAGTCCACAAAAATTTAGGCGTTTCGTCCCGGCGATCTCACTTGGACTCATCAGTTGACTAGTGAGGACCTTGTCAATACGCAATTTTTGTTATGTTCAGTCCATCTAACATAGATTTCATGACGAATATCTAGTGTGAACTATATCCAACAAGACTAGAATTCCTAGTCATTAAATTGGAAGTTTTTGTTTTTGTTTTTTGCCTAGGGCCTGGCATTGTTTATATGAAGGTTTTTTTTAATAATACAAACTCTATATACTACTGAAATACATCAGCCAAGTAGAAGACTTAGCACTATTTAATTGGACTTGTTGAATTATTGATTCAAAATAGCTTTTTACGGCCTTTAGTCCACAAAAACCCTTTCTTTTGTTTGGTAAAAAATTTCAACTGTGAATTCAATAATTGCTTAATTATAAGAGGTTAATTTTAAGATGTATTTACATGTATTTTTATCTGCAAATTTCTAGAAAAGTAGAACGTGGCAGATTCATGCCAAAAAACGATTGCTTCAAAGATTACCTAAAGATGAGCATGTTTATCTGCATCATATCTGCATTATGCCTTCGTAAAATCTAATCTGCATTTATGAAGATCTCAGAATTTTGGTGTTCTCTCTCTTCACAACAAATGTAAATTTGTTTTTTTATCCTCAAAAGATCAAAACACCCTTTTTTTTCTTCGTACCAAAAATATTACTGATTCCTGTGCGATGCGGGGCTCCAGTCAAACTGAAGAACATGCGTTCTTTCCGTTGTACAACTCCTAAAGCAACCCTCTCTGAGGGTTTTCAAAGAAGATTAGACACTTAGAATACACGCACAGAAAAGTCATACTGTGTTAGGACTATCTGGACTTTCCATTTTTCTAAATAACTATCTTTCTTGGTGGCTCGTGTGTAGTAAGTTATTTGCTGTTGCACATTTGGAATAAATTATACCTCTCTTTGTATTTTTGTTTCAAGTTCGAACAGGAGATTTCAAACTATACTAAAATTATATACCCTTTAGTAATATCGTGTCGAGTCGTGTCGTGATCATGTTATCGTCTGGATTTTCTTCAATTTTGTTTTTGGTCCTTTTTACTTATGAAAGCGCGTGGTGTGGCATATTTTTTTATCGAGAATTATGTATATGTACATATGCCTTTTTTCATTCAAGAAATTATAATTATCATTTCAAGTTCGTTTTCCTTTAAGAGTGGATGTGTTTCTGTTTATTATAATCTACTGTTTTAAAATTGTTATTTACCCAAGCAACATTTTTTGTTTTTTTTTTTTTTTAAGTGCGGTGTATTTATCTAAACGAGCTAATTTTTGATTTTATTGGCGATTCTATCTAAGCGTTTCGAATTAATAGAAAGTGAAACAATAACTTTTAATGAGATTAAAAATGAATGAAAATTCATTCAGATTTGGGGAAAATGTTTCCCCATCTAGTTTAAAGAGAATATACCTACTACACACTGATGATAGTGAAGATATTAACGATTCCTACAGTTTAAAGAACGAATTAAAAAAGTGGTACGTATACGACATAGCTCAAGAAAGTGTATCGAAGATTTACTGAAGGTGTTAAAAAAAGAAAACTTAGGTTTATAAAGCTTGTTAGGTTCTAACGAAGAACCAATATTGAGATCTGAGGTATCATTTTTTATGAAATTGAGGATTCACTTAAGGCAAAATAATTTTAGAGAATAATAATATCTCGTTACGTAATAATGATATTTCAAAATTATAAGAGGTGAATTTTTCTTGATTCTTATTTTTTTTAATAGGTAGGTAATTATGTCTATTTTTTATTAACGGCGATCTTCAGTTTGAAATTTTTAACTTACTTTGAGATGTTTCTGTCTTTTACGTTACGAATTTCTGTGACATTTAATTTATTTTTATAGACTATACGAATATAATATAATAAATTACTGCTATGTGCGTGATACATACTCTAGATATTAAAGCAGTTATTTTTGATTAAATAAGATGCAATATTTTGAAAAATGTATTTTCATCACTTTTTTTATGGAAAATAACGAGCTTATGAAAAAGCAGGTTACACTTATTAAGTGATTTCATTGTTGAACATAAATCATTATTATTCATCGAAGTCCACAACCAACTTCCAAAAAAGTGGTGAAATTGATTTGTGATTTGCCAGTTACATGTGATAGGATGGATTTAATTTTTGAGAAGGTTAACTTTCATACTTTTTAAACAAATTTATGAGATATGAGTTGAGTTTGGGTTGAAATTTGGTTGACAGTTCGAACTCGTCGCGTTCTGTGATGTAAAACCAGCACTTGAATATTTAATTTGATGTTTACACATCATAATCGTGAGTCCCGGCAGTCACACTTTTTTTTGCATCACTTTGAAAGAAAACGTAAGAAAACACTGACGGAAAATATAAATTTATAATATCAAAACATTTTTAAAAATAAAAAAATAGTGTTCATGAAAACTTCATGAGGATGCAGAAAATATTATTGTTTCATATAAAAGTGATAAAAAATAGCTGTCCATGAGAAAATATCACAAAAATGTACATAATTGTCGTATACGTGACAATAACTATCACTTATCAAAAATAACCTAAGCTAATTCCATTACTGAAGTTCCATATATTTTTTCTATGAAACATTTGAGCAAACAAACATCTCCACTTAACAATTCTTACAAAAATCTTCCTTTTGATGAATTTTCAAAAATTTATTAAAATATTCATCCTTTTGACACATGATTTGTCATAAATGTCTGAACAAAAAATATTAATATTTTTATTATTTATTCGTGTGTAAACAAAGAAGCTGCAGTATTACTTAAAGGCATATGTAGCGCTCCCAATGACTCTATACCCCAATCCCCACCTTTCAAACCCAAACGAAACGTCCCGTGGTGGAATCCGGAACTTGCTAGACTTAGAGCAGTAAAATTTTCAACTTGGAGGACTTTAAAAAAAAATTCTACACAAGTAAATCAAATAGCCTATAAAAAATCCAATGCAGTTTTTAGAAGACATCTAAAAATCTGTAAATTGAAAAGCTTTGAAAATTTCACAGCCCAAATTAATCCAAATACATCCACGAGCAAAGTTTGGCAAATATAGGGTCCATAACGGGCAACACAACCATTAACATTTTTGCTAACACTTGGTCGGACAACTCTTAAGACTCAAATTTCTTTCTAGCTTCGTACAAACAAAATCTGAATCATTTGCCTTGACCCCAAATCTTCCAAAAAATGTATTCGCAAAACATATTGAAAAAGATATTTCTTTAATAGAATTTGAGAGCTGTTTGTCAAGGGTAAGCGCTAAAACACCTGGCAGATATAAGATTTCCTACCCAATAATCAAAAACCTACCACAGGCAGTCAAAGTTAGACTGATCGGTCTTTATAACAACATTTTAGATAAAGGAGTTATACCCCAAAGTTGGAAAACAGCATGTGTTGTGCCGATTCCTAAGCCAAAAAAAGAAATTGATAAAGTTGACGGATACCGCCCTGTTTCCTTGCTACCATGCTTATCAAAAATTTTAGAAAAAATAATAGCCAACCGTATCCTTTGGTGCACTGAATCGAAAAATCTTATAAGTTTAAAACAAGTTGCATTCAAACCTAAAAGAGATTGTATGGACGCTCTACTCCACCTAGGTTACGTAATATCAAATGCACTAACCGCACGAAATCACGTATTTATTCTAGCACTCGATTTCGAGAAAGCTTTTGATCGCATAGGTATTCATCTCGTGTTAAAAAAATAAACGAATGGGGAGTTGGTCCCAAAATGTTCAAATACATTAAATCTTTCCTAACCAATAGAAAATTCTGTGTCAAAATTGGCAACACGTTTTCAAAAACAGTATCCCTTGAGAATGGAATCCCTCAAGGATCTCCTCTCTCGGTTATTCTCTTTGCCATCGCTTTTGATGAGCTTAGCATTTTAATATCTAAATATAAGGATTTAGACCATTGTGTATATGCCGATGATGCATACATACTATGTAAACACAATGACCTTAACCAAACAAATATTTTTATTAACTGAATCAAATACCTACAATCCGCTTTGTTTGTGTTTAATTGAAAACTTCTTCAAATTTTTCGACATAATTTTTCTTTGGATTTGATGCAATCTTTGGTTTGTCTTCTTTTTTAATCAATGGATTTTTTTACGGAATATTTATTTAGTTTTATTTTAAGGGAATAGCTATACTTGCACATTACCACAGATCTTAAGGTTTTTTAACACAGAAGCAAGTTCATGCGATCTACTTGTGCATTTTATATTTTTCCATTAATTTATTATCTACCAACCCAGAACATCCCATCAGCTGACAGAAAACTGAATTACTAAAAGATTAGTAAAGTTGTGATAAGGTGCTAAAATGCTTTTGCTAAGTCGCTTTCAACAGACACAAAAGAGGACGGAAATGGACGAAAATTTATTGCCACCGAACTGTGGGAAAAAAATGAAAATAAACATGTGAAAGTAATTCCCATCACGTTTTCAATTAATATTTTTTAATGATTTTTACTAAAACATTAGAATGGTAAGCTGTCCTATATTTTTTATTTATCACAGTCGCATTATAGTTATATCACTATAGTATCAAAATCTTGCTTTACAGAGTTGCTTTGAAAAGGACAAGATTGAATAAAAATTATATTGCATTCGAACGAAATTTAATATTTATTTTTTTTTATTGCTAGGTATATTCTTGTTTTTTAAATAATGGTTTTATCTTCGAAAGATAAATGTACTTATTATTATTTTTTTCCATTTTGTATGTTGAAATTGTATACGGACACATTTAAGAACAAGAAATAGGCATAGGTACATAGATACAAATTTAATCATTACAAAACTTGAAGACTTGAATTCTGTACAAAAAGTTTAAAATAAAAATATATATTTTTCCGGTCCCGATTCCTCCAAGAAATTGTCGCAGCGATGGATTCAAAATTTGCATTCAACGTAACGGAAATATTATATATATGTATATAGATACACCTAGGTACCTCAAGTCCAGATTAATCCTGTCAAAATGATAATTCTGGGAATATAATTCCCACGATTCAAACCGGGTTAGGTCAGAGTTCCCATAAGAAAATTTAAATTGCAATTTTATTTAAAACAGTACTAAAAAAAAACACACTTTTTAAAAATGTATCTCATGATTTTATAGACCAAGACCAAGTGCACTAGGTCTTTATATAGCCCACACAGAAATAGAAGATAGAAAGAGTGTTTGTTGGCAAAAGTGACCCTGGATACCAGAACGGAACTCTAATTTTGGATTCTTTTCGTTTGCTTCATTTTTCATTCAGCTCTCCCTGTGATATAGTTTTCTGTTGGACGAATGGTGTTACGGGACACTGAACAGGCAACACTCGTGCCAACCACCCTTTTAAGAAAATTCATCGGCCAGCAAGCTTCACAAAAAAGGTATAATTTGTATGTATGTATATACCTACCTACATACTTGAATAGAAGGACAGATGCACCATGTTTAGGAAGAGTTCGAGGAGTTGATTCGTAATTCAAGCAACATATTTGGGTGAAGGTGAGAAAAACCAATATTTTTACCATGCATTTGGTCTTGGTGGCAAGGTTGTATGTCCTGTCCATGATGTCCGGGGTCAACTTTTTAGAACAACAAAACATAAGCACAAAGGCAACCGAACTTAATACATTCAGTTTATAGATATGTATATATACGTAGGTTTAGGTACATATATATGTATCTTCTAATTATATAAACGGGGTCTCTCTTTCTCTTATTGAAGTGCAATCCGGAAACGAGTGGGTGGTGGTTTTTATATTAAGCTTTTCAAACCCCACGTAGTAAGGTGAATGCCATTTGAGTAATAAATAAGACAGGAGCGTCCAGAAGAAATTGGGACTCGAAACTGAAAAATAATGGGCCCATATAGTTTTTTTTTTTAATATTGAAAAGAAAAAGAGCATTAATTGTCAATCATCAATTAATTTATTGATGACATATTAAAATTTTTTACATTCAAAATAACAAGTGACAATAAATTATCAACTTTCAATTCACAATCATTCTGCACCATTCTCATTCATCAAAGCTGCTATCAATTTGGATGTTACATATCGATTTTTAATAGTTATCAACTATCAATTGATTATTGAAAAGCATGTAATCTAGGTGTGATTATCATTTAAGGCTATTAAGCGTTTTATTATCTACGGGTCTGGGTTATTTTTGAACACGTATGACGTAATACAAAACCAACTTGGGTTCTAGGTTTCTATCAAAAGCATGAAACATATCTATAATTCGTATCATTTTGTTTTCATGAGAAAACGTATATGGATTACTAGCGATATAATAAAACGCGGCCAATTATTTTTTTCTTGAAAATGTTCAGAGCTTTATATTTTTTCAATTTATCGATAAAAATTATCTTTATCAAACTTGTAACTTATTTCCTTCTTCTACAAGAACCTGCTATGATTTTGTTTGCGAGACTTATGGTTCTCAAAAAATACCCCTAAAATGGTTTTGTCTATTCACACTGACCCATCTCCTCCTACACATACAATTTTGTCCAAGATGCACTTGCAAGTTAACATTGCAATAGACTAAGTAACTTTTTAACAGTTTAAGTCATACAACAAGTTACGGAGTAATTCGGGCCTTCAGGGTAAATTTGCCCATAGGAATTACATATCTTCAATAAAAGGAAATTCAAATTTGTACAAATGCAAAAATAAAAATCAATTAAATAAAAACAAAAAATTAAATTGGCAACACTGTTTCTAGGGTCTGTATGAATTTGACAGCTGTCAGATTATTTTTGCTCAATATATTTTGCAATTTCATCATCAACTAATTTACATAAAAGTCGGAACAACGCTTAGAAATTGCAGCTAATTGCGTTGTAAGGCCCCATTTAGTCGAAATAAAGTGATCGAAAACTGGATTTCCATATTGGACTTAATTCGTACAAGTCATCTGGCAGTGGCTGGCGTCCTAATGTCCAAAATTCTTATAAACACTTAATTTAAACAAATTAAAGAAAACATCAAAACTTCTCAGCATCAATATCACTATACCCCCAGTCCTTTCAAATATTCAATGCAAAAGCCTGACGAGTTAAATTAAAATCATTAAGTTAAATTAAAATTCAAACCGAAACATTAAAGAGGTTATGGCTTTACATACAATTTTACTTACTTTGCAGAGAAAAACGATTGAATTTATTTTGAATGTGATTTAAATTTTAACAAAAGAAAATCTTACATTAAGAAGGAAAGCATAAGCCATGCCATGAATCACTTTCCTTTACAAAAAAAGTTTTACATAAGGCTCATATTATAATGAGTTGGAAAAGGTCAGGGTATAGAAGTTAGGTCCTTGAATATTGCCTGCAGCAGAACCTAATAAAGTATGTCAATCACAAAAATATGAAGCAAATTTAGTTTTGCTCTAAGCTTGGGAATTTGAACATTGCAGACGACGACTATAAGTAATTAAAAAATTTGTATTCAGAAGAACTTTACATGTCTGTCAATAGACCAAAATTAATATAACAACCAAAAGGACAGATCCGGTACAGTCGGTGGTGTTGGGATAGGACTTATAGGACCTTTTGGTTAACACTAAAGATATGACTTGACATGAAGGTTGCAGGCATTTAGCATCGGCACGGCAGCACCATGTATCTGCATGAATACAGTTAATGAAAATAAAAGTATGGCCTGTTTCTGTCATTTCAAAACCAGCTGGAGGGGCTCTGTTTACTACAGCATCCCTATATAAATATATGCATATGATTGTATACTGCATTGCAATATAGTTTGCTTCCTATAATAGTGCTGACACAGTAAAAAGTGGAAAAGGCCGGATGGGAATTTCATTTGAATTTTTATGCGTTTAAGTGTCACGCGGAGAGTGAAGAACTCAGGGAGTGTGCCTGGCAAGAATATTAATTTTCCTGTGATGTAAATGCAACAGAGTACAGAATCCCCAAGGTCATTTGAGGCGAGGTTGTGCAATTTCTACAAACTGTAGGTATAAGGATGTTGGGTGCTAACCTGTCAAAGACAAGTCGCTGTTGCTATATGCTATAACTCACCAACCGAATTGTTTTGTTGTAGTCAATAAAGTGTTGGAAGCAGATTTTTTGGAAAAGGTTAAAAAAAGCAGTAAACATAACATTACCCATTATTTTAATTTTTATTATATTTCAAATACATTTATCTATATGTTTAACGTAAAACTAAAACTAAAAAAGGTATCCGCATCTCAAATTTAAAATAATATTGTGTTTATTTGCTCTTTAAGGCAAGTATGTATTTTCTTATGTATGGTTTCTTGTAGAAAACAAACTTCGAGGTTTTATTAACTCTAACGATCGTGCAGAAGTCTTAAAAATGGGGTTTCGTCATACCGTGGTCCGTCAATCTGTGCGTCCGATGCGTCGACTATAATTTGAGATATGTAAATCCTTAACGTGTGAACCGATTTGTTCCAAATTTTATATACCTATTTATTTATTATTAATCCCATCTATCGAGTGTGTATAAAATAACAATAAATACATATATTCTAAAAATAGTATAGACAAATTTATAAATTTAGAGAATTTTTGTTTAACCTCATCAAGAACGTGTTAGCTTCCATACAACAGTTTTTTTTTTTTTTTTTCAAAATTTTCTCTAAAACGGCTCTAACGATTGTAATTAAATTTCGTACTTGTAATGATCAAAGTGATTGTAAGAAAACTCCGTTTGAGGTTTTCGGCAAACAAAAGTGCATATATAACGTATGTATATAAGGTTTTAACGTTTTTAGAAAAAATTGCCATGGTTATTAGTTATTCCTCTATACAGTAAGTAAAAAAAAATCAGTTTTTGGAACTTTTGATTATTTACACTTTCTCTCTAACAATATTTATCTAGGATTGGGCTACAAAATCAAGTTGCGATAAATAAAATAAATTTCCCTGGCTTTTTCTACATACATAGTACATACATTATGTTAAATACTTTGTTTAAAATAAATCACATGGAACTGAGATATGTAATTGATGCTTGAAAGCTCAATTAAATAAAACTCATTGTTATTATCGCAAAATGTATTTTTTGTTTATTTAAAAAGAGCGCACAAATATTTAATATATATAATTAAAATAATCACCTAAACTAAGATTCGTTGCAATCAAAATACAGTTTACCTTCTGAAAAGACAGCGAAATTAAATTTGAGATTTTAGAAATCAGTGTAAATACTTTTTGAAATCTTGCAAAATATGCAAGATTTGTTTGATTGGAAAAATTCGATTCTTTCTCTAAACAGAATCGAATGTTTGGTTGAAAGGAATTCCACATAAACCTTTTTTCAATGCACAAATCCAATGTCAGTATATAATGAGCTCGCTAAATACACATAGTTTTTGTACCAAAAGTATGGAAAGAATTCAACGAAATATTTAATTTATTTCATTATGAAAAAAATCTGACCTCTTTTGAAATTCCCTGACTTTTCCTGACTTTCCCTAACCAAATTTTCGTTCCCTGACTCTCCCTGACTTTCCAGTTAAGCTGCAACTATGGAATATGAATAATGATGAATCCTACAATTATGTCTGTCTGGCGGAATTGAAATGTTGGTTTAACTCCAAAAATAACGGTACCTTCTAAAAACCGTTATTTCGGAAATGTCTCCAATGATTTTGTTAAAAAATTATTATGTTGTACTTGCTGTTATATATATGGTCTACATTTTGATGAAAGAAAGTGCCAAAAACTAATATTAACGGTACCTTTCGCAATAAAGAACCGTTTTTTTGTATTTCCATTTTCTCTTAAACGGCTTAATTTGAATAAAAAAAATTAAAGGAGTTTTTTTAAGTTAAAATGATATTATACATACAAAATTTCAAAATAAATATTTTTTTTTTCAATTTTGTTGAAGAATTGTTTTGAAAACGAGTAATGATTTTTTTTGTTTACTAGGATTTAAGGTGCAGATTTTATATCTTAAAAATATTCCAGCAAAATGTTGCCCGTCGCGCTTCACTTTACTAGATTCTTCCACGCAATGCTATTGACGATTTGTTCAATGAACTTCACTCATGAGGTATCCACAATAAAACAAAAACCATAACAGTGAGATTTAGGGATCTTGATGGCCCTGCGGCCCGCGGCCACCGAGCATTTTCCGTTATTGGCTGGAACTTCCACAACCACAACCTGATCAAATTTTCCATTGGCGCGTATCGTATAAACGTCAATTACTGTGCCGCGGAAACAAACTTTCGAAGAGCAATAGCACAAGAATCATTTGCTTTGTAAAACGCCTCGATTGTAAATGCGCTTTGCTCCCCTATGAACGACGACGACGCACGGAGCGAAAGGGATTAGAACAGTAACAAATGTAAGTTCTAATTCTGCTATTTGCTATAAATAAATTTTAGCTGTGTATAAAAAAATGTCTTTCTTAAAATTAGCAAGGAAATATTTTATCACTAATTAATATCAAAGACACAAAAAAGTCCTCCCACCAGACTAATTTATATGTAAGGTATATCTATCTACTATTTAAAATCTCACACTCATGAGCTTACATATATTGCATGAAGTCGAATAACCAATATACATACTATCGACAAAAATGTCACTAAAAAAATGTTCAATTAAATTTAATTGAATTGAATCATCTTATTCAGCGACGGGAAATTCAATGTTAGTCACATATAATATCCTCAACATGCTCACTCTTCACTCACATACTCTACACATCATGTGAATATCAAAACCTTAACAAATACCAACCCCAATTTATCATTAACCAAATTTGTAGGAGCTTATGACGGAAATTTTCAATTTTTTAATTAAATTCATCAAGAAATAACTCGTTTTTTTTTTTGTCAGCATTCGGCAACCTCCCATCAGGCCCCAACCAACACGCGTCATCCTTATTTTTATTGTAGGTACCTATGTATATATATTGACAAAAGTGACAGTCATGAATACAATGCCACGACAAGTCTGTTTCGGTAACAGGCAAGGCGAGAATAATGGTGACAGGCAATTTACAAAAAAAAAAGGACTCATTCATACACGGTGATCATTTGATTTCTTTTTTTTTTTATTTTTAAATCAATATTAGGTACATACAACCATCCAATGCGATTGCAAAGAGAGAGGTTGTAGGATATTCGTTCTTTTTTTTTTTTGAAAATGTAAGATGCGAAATTAAAATAAGCCCCTGGGAAATGATTTTATGGGGTGTCAGTACCTACATACATACATAATATTATATAAAGTGCCTTCGCGATCCACAATCCCCTTAACTGGCCCCATTTTGTATATTTACCTTCATTAAATTTTTAATGTCATCAAAAGCGTGCGCTTCAGCAGCTGATTCATCACTTCCCTGTAAAATAGAAAAAAAAAACACAAAAATGTTAAAAGAAAAAAATTTAATGAATTTAAAGTAAAAAAGAGGTTTGAGAAGTGTGCTATTCAGTTTGTTTTTTGTGAATAATTAACAATGTACAGACACTCTGCTCCCTTTATTTACATAGATAACAAAAAGATACATACATACATATACAAAATAGATGAAGTGACTATTTAATGAGTTTTATAATGCTTTAAGAAAAAGAATATTTTAATTATGGTAAATATTGGGTTTTCTTTTGAAAGAGGATCTCGAATGATTTCTTTTTGCTGTTTAAATATAAAAGGTACAGCGTGATTTGCATAAATTGTATCAAAACAATAGAGCGTACAGGTTGCGTTGAAATAAGAAATAAAATACACGACTGGATCGCTGCGCTGCAACGAACTTGGTCTTGGGGTTCAACTCGTAAAAATCTCAAAATAAAGAATTCTTATAAATTTAATGAAAACACAAAATTAGAGCCCTTTTCTAAAAAAATATTTTTTTATTTATAATTTATAAATTAAATTAAAATTAAAGATTATAATAATATTATTATTATTATTTCAAGCTTTATTCTTTCATTAATTTGTTTTATAAAGTAACATTAAAGTTAATATATGCAAAGGTATTATTCAATTAGAAAAATTATATATAAATTACGCTTTTTTTTTCATAAATACATATGTATAAGTAAATGTATATAATTATGTAAATCTTTTAATCTGAAATTTAAATATATTTTATATGTTTTGAATATAAGCCTCCCCCAGACTTCTTCATCTTCTTCTATCAAGTGCTTCTTGCAAATAGAATTAACATGTAGCCCGGATATCGTCCTTCCAACGTTTAAATTGTACATCCACGTTTCTCATTCCAATCTAGTGGTACCCATTCTGTTGTTATTTTCGTCCAACGGTTATCAGATATTCGCGTAATATGCCCAGCCCATTCCCATTTAAGTTTTTTGAGTCTATACCTGACATCCTCAAAATTACTTCGGCTTCTTATAGACTGATCTATGGTTGATTTGCTGAGCAATGTGGACGTTTAAAGATGCTCTCTCCATTGCTCTTTCACACGATCGGAGTTTGGTTTCAGCGGTTTTAGTAATTTGCCATCTTTGGCATCCGTATGTCAAAACTAGGAGGACCGTTGAGTCAAACACATATTTTCTTGTTTTATTTGAAATATTTAAATCGAGTAGATGCTGAACATTCCAGAATTGTCTCCAGGCACTTGTCAAACGATGTTCTAAATATATTCTTCATTTCTCTCTCCTTGAATGAGATAATTTGACCAAAATAATGTTTAGTCCTCAACGTACTCAAGTGATTTATTATCAACATTTATTGCATTTTCATGAACATTTGTCATGATTTAAGTTTTTGGCTGATTTGTTACTAGGCCAATCCAATACTTCTACATTTATAACATAATTCGTTGAGCATAGTTTGAAGCTCTTCACTGGTGTTTGAGATTATTATGATTTCATCTGCAAATCGAAGATTTGAAAGATATCTATACTCTGTCCAACAAAAATTGGCAGTGTAGGCAAGATAGGACGTTTGCTTCTCATTCTGGCTACAGTAGATTGCATAAATCTGTCCTTCATTAAAGCTTTCACAGGGTTGTCGTAGTGTCCACGATAACACTCATCATTAAAAACTTTTTCTTAAAGCTCGAAAATCAAAAGCACCTTAACAGAAACTCAAGGAAAAAAAGCTGAACGAATTACCAAATGCACACGGGTAACTCTGAATGCACATCAAGCAGCAGCTAATCGCCATTGGCCACAGCAATTCAGTGCACACTCAGATGTGCCTTGAATAGAATGTTGGGTTCGTGTCAAATGCTATTGGAAATTCACGGGCGGGCAAACATTTTTTGTGGAGGAGTTATTTCAATTTAATATGGTGCAAAAATATGGCACGCTACTGATTTTGAAAAAGCTTTCCCATAAGACGTGTACTGCCAATTTTTGTTGGACAGAGTATAATAAACTCCTTAATCATTTGTCTTTCCAGTCTAGCTTTCTAAATCGACCTCTGCGGAAAAGAGCCCTGGTGAAAGAGGATCTCCTTGTCTTACACCTCTGGATATTATAAATTCTGGTCCGATAAATTCCGTTTTTATGCGCGCAGTGCTCTTGTTGTACCTACATATCCTTTAAAATTCGAATTATTTTTTCGTCTATACCTTGTTTTAAATTTAATAATATAACTTCGTCTTAAAACTTAATTTCAAAAAAATTCACTAACACTTTTTCAAAATATTGATTTTTTTTTCAATCCAAAAAAAAGCATTTATTTGAAAATTTTTTTTTTTTTTTTTAACAAAAAAGCAGACTATATGTACCTTCAATAATGCACGCACAAAATCATTAGCGCCATTTCCGAGATAGATTACCTATTTTTTAAAGGTTTTATGGCAGGTGCAATTATTTTTTAAGCTTAAATTAAAATTTCAATTTGATCTCTAGGAAACAACTAAAAAGTCTCAAGTTCCAAGTTTGACGAAAATGGCTTTAGTGGTTAAGGCTGTATAGATCAAGGTACAGACAGATATTCAAACATATAGACATACAGGGGTAGGCTTTCAAAAAAAGTTAATCTTGGATGGGCCTAAATCAGCCCTTTCAGTTACAAATGAAGAAAAAATAATTCCCCTTATTTTTTTTAGATTTTTATTTTCATCCCCTTCTGGCGCTCAAAGCAGTTAAATAATTTTCAATTTTCTCAAAACCTAGAAGACATAAAGCCATCTGGTTTTAAGATTTCGACTAAAAATTCGTTAAAGCATCAAACATTATTTTTAAAAAAATTAACAAATATTTTATTTAACCCGAACATTTTGTTTCTTGTCTGATTTCAACTACCATTCTACATTCTACATCAATCCCCCTTTTTCAATTAAATAAAGCTTAATTAATTAACCGCTTAAAGCACCAGTGGGGGATGAAAGTAGTGATGGACGATATATCGATAACTGTTACCAGTAACCGGTTATTCGTTCGTAACTGTTATAACCGGTTACTCAATATCAAAGTTACCAGTTATTGAAATAACCGGTAACAAATAACTTTTTAGGTTTTTATATTGACCAGTTACCAGTTAACTGTCAGTTATTACAAGAACCGGTAAAGTAAATATGTCTTAGCTCATGCGGTTAATCTATTAAAGTTACCATTTATTTAAATTATTGAATAACACTTTACTAGATTAGAGAGAATTTATTGAAAATTTTAAACTAGTTCTGAAAATAAGCATATTATCTAAAGAGACAAGAAGAATAAAAACTGTTTGGATTTTTGCAAAGATAATATAAAATTTATTTCCCTTGCTTGTTTTTATTCGTTCTATTTGAACGAAAGATGTACTCTATATGCTTCAAAATATAATTTGTCCCCTATCTGTCAAATTCCATCACAGGATGGCCACCAACTGGATGGATTAAAAAAACTCAAAAAAAACGAAAACTTTAGAATTTTTTTCTGCTCTGGAAAAATGCTTTTTTTAGAGCAATCTGTTGACATTTGTAACGAAATATTTTCTGTACCTTAAAATATAGGTTGTCCCCTATCTGTCAAGCCATCAACTGTCAAATTCCATCGAAGGATTTCTACGATGACGATGGATTAAAAAACCTCCAAAAAAACGAAAAATTTAGATTTTTTTTTTCTGCTCTGGAAAAATGCTTTTTTAGGGCAATCTGTTGACATTTGGAACGAAATATTCTCTATACCTCAAAATATAAGTTGTCCCCTATCTGACAAGCCATCAACTGTCAAATTCCATCAAAGGATGGCTACGATGACGATGGATTAAAAAACCTCCAAAAAAACGAAAAATTTAGATTTTTTTTTTCTGCTCCGGAAAAATGCTTTTTTAGGGCAATCTGTTGACATTTGGAACGAAATATTCTCTATACCTCAAAATATAAGTTGTCCCCTATCTGTCAAGCCATCAACTGTCAAATTCCATCGAAGGATGGCTACGATGACGATGGATTAAAAATACCTCCGAAAAATCAAAAAAAAAGTTCACTATGGAAGAGATATTGATATCTTACAACAACTTGCAAACCCTTAAATAATAACCCTTTCGAAATAACTGCGAAACAAAATATTTTATCTCAATCCCCGAGATCATATTGTGTCGTTACCAGTTCTTATTTTAACCAAGAACTCAAGAAAAAAATTCTACTTTAACCAGTTATTATAGTAACTGGAGACATTTTCTTATACCAGTAACTGCCAACAGCAACTGCTAACAGCAACTGCCAACAACCAGCAACTGCCAACAGCAACTGGGAACAGTAACTGGGAACAGCAACTGGGAACAGTAACTGGGAACAGCAACTGGAAACAGTAACTGGGAACAGCAACTGGGAACAGCAACTGGGAACAATAACTGGTTGCTGGTTGTTGGCAGTTGCTGGTTGTTGCCGTTGTTGGCAGTTGCTGGTTACTGGCAGTTGCTGGTTGTTGGCAGTTGCTGTTGCTATAAGTTATAAGTTATTATAGTAACTGGTACTGGAAAAAGTTTCTGTTACCAGTTATAAATGTATTTTAACTGGATATTGAAAAGAAGCAACGCAACAGGCGACGATTTTTCATTCTCATTAATTTTTCTGTATTCTGCTTCTGTGGTTTTTAAGTGTTTTTTTTTTTAATTATTTCTTGTTCATGATGGTCTTCCTCTTCGTAGTTTTTTGACGTCCATCAAGAAGTTTGCTTGCTTCTGTTGTTTTTACAGTTTTAGAGTTTTTATATAACTTACTAAGTGAAATAGACCTATTAGGTATGTATGTGAAGTGAAGTGAAATATTTATGTTATATAAAACTAATTTGTTGTCGTTGCTTTATTGCAAAAATTTTACAATTCACATATGTATCTATTAATTAAAGGTAGAATATTAAATGTTTTTATTTTCTTCCAAGTTAATCCTAAAGTGATGGACATATTTGTCAAAATTTGGGTAGGTAAATACAATGTAAAAAGTATATTTTTATGTAAGGAGCTGTTTTTTTTTTAATGCCAATCAACGTTACAGAATCACAACAAGGATAGGCTTGTACGATTCACTCATTTTATTTCATGTTGCAAAATTAAAAAATTGAATTTTTCTCAAGCTGTTAGTTTTAATTTTTAGAAGTACTCGAGCTGTCCATTTTCTTTTAATATTCTGTCATACTAAATGGGTCTTACCAATTTAAATTTAAAGATGACTTCAATATTAAAGTGAAATTAACCATATCCCATTGCTTGTTTGTTTTGTTTATGACGCAAAAAAATTACCATTCATAATTAAACCCTTTCTTTTAGTTTTTTTAAGGAAAGAGTACTTTCCTTTTTTTTAATTTCTAGAAAACTAAAATGCTGTTACATCCGTTTTTCGATAATTGACTAAGAATTGATAAAAGTATTTTAAAGACAAGAATATCAATTTAACAAAACTGTTTAAAAAACCAAATTCTCAATTTGTTCAAAAATGTTGACTTTGAAATTTACATAATTTCTCAAAAACTATTCACATAAACAACTCGATTTAGTAAGTAAATAAATAACAAAATGAAATATTAGCTTTCAGAAAACTAAGATTTGATAAATATTTAAAAATACAATATTTTGGTACAGGTCTTTTTTTAAGGAATTGAAAATTTGAAACAGATATTCCAGTTCTGATTTTCGTACCGCATCGAATCTGGGTTCAAAGTTAATTTTTGTACGGAGAAGAGAGTTTACAAAAATAAATTTAAAAGAACAAAAAATATTTTCTCTCCCGTCCCGTGGCTTTCGTGAGTTTCATTTAGGGTATAAAAAAAATTCAAAATAATTCCACACTTCAAATTCAAAGCAAGGTTAAGGATTAAAAGAGAATTGAAAATTGAATTGAGAAATGAAAACGGAAATATTTTACGAACGACTGAAATTTGAAGAATTTTTTCATTTTAATAATCAAAGTAACCGTTACCCAATAACTGCTAAGAATAACTGTTACTATAAAAGAACGGTAACGGTTATAACTGTTATCCAAAAATAACTGTTTAGGCCATCAATAGATGAAAGTAAAAATATGAAAACAATTAAGGAATAAATATGGATACAACAGAGAGACATTTTTATGGAACCCACTTTTTTCTATACCTCGTTTGATTGAAATATTGAGTTCGATTTTTTTTACGAATCCATATTACATATTTATACAAGCAAAAGTTGTCACCTTATCAAAAGATGCCATAATTTGCAAACGGCGGCAAATTTCAAATCTACTTTGACATTTTTGAAGTAATCAAATAAAAAAATACACGTCATTAAAGAGATGAATAACAAACAATACTCCTAAATAACGGGGAATAATTGGGCGCATTCACTAATGTAGTGACTACGTAGTCGAAATTCAACTAGCTTTGTGAATGCAAAATTGCACTACAAAGGTAGTCAATTCTAAACTGTCATATTAATGACAGATGTAAACACACACGAAATAAGAAACAGTTGTGTTTTGAGAATTTAAATAATATTTTCTCTTTAAATTAAATAATATCAAATATAAGATATAATATGAGTGATTTGGAAGAAGAGAAAATCATAATTATGCAAAATAATTTAACTGTGGTCAAGTTTCATTTTGAATAGTTTGAATCTTTTGTATTTTAACCGAACAGCTGATTGTGAAACGTCAAAATCATTCTCCACTAACTTTGAAGCCGAAATTTTTACACTACGTCGGAGGGGAAATTTCAACTCATTTTGTAGTTGTATGTAGCCAATCAGAATTACTTGACTACATTAGTGAATGCGCCCATTGTTTCGATTAATTTTTTCCGCTATTTGCAAAAATTATAGTCCCATACGATAGGGTGACAATTTTTGCGCCACCATCTCAAGTAAAAATAATAAAAGAAAATTATTTCCGTGTGCAATTAGAAAAATATAAAAATTTGGATATATGTACATTTTTTTGTTTAATGAAAATATTTTTGAATTCTACTTCTATCTATAAAATTCAACTAGTTGGCAATATTATTGTGTGGTCCCAAAAAGATGCAGTTAATACAGATACCCACAGCGCACAGGATGCGCGATGATGGTCTTGGTTTATATTTAAGCCAAATTTGTGTTTAAAAATCTAAACAGGAGTTAATATAATAGAAATACTCACTGTAATTGCAGTTACATATACATAGGTATATTTTATATTTTACATACAAAATACAACAATTGTAAGCAAATAAAGTTCTCCAACAAACTTATCTCAATAAGAAGAAACTATATTATAGGCAAACCAAAACTCTTTAAACTTTTAATTTCCTGTTCGATAAGACTTTCATTCACTAAGTGTTCGTCCATTTGCCATTTTGGCTATACATATACGGATCTGCGGTTGTGAACATCAAATTTTATTTCTGGCCACCTATCTGTACGATATAGATAGTCAACATATTTCCCCAATATTTACATATATGTAAGTATATTGGAATGGAAATTTCACTGCAAATCGATAACTATACAATCAGCATATAAATTTTGTAATTCAGCTTTTGGTGGTATGGTGCCGGGTGGCATAAAGGACGAGTGGGAAGGGTAGGTATATTAAATAGAGTTTTATTATCGTTTTTATTAGCCTCATAATGCGATGCTACACCACAGACCTATAATAAACGTATGGTTTATCCTCAACCAAGGTTTTTATATGAAAATGCAAATATACTTATAATAAATTTTATTAATTTTTGATCGTTCTTTTTTGATTCCAAATCGGTAGTAAATTATATGTACATTGTACATAATATACAATTATGCATGCCTTAAATGATTTTAATAGGAAAAATGTTATGAGCGCCCACTTAAGTATTTTTGGAATTATTTGATTGCATTTCATTTCATTTATTTCATTTTATTTGCAGTTCATATTATAGAACCTGGTTTTAAGTAATTAGTGGTAGCTATTACATACATATATACAAAAATAATTATTAATTCATTAAAAGTGTTATTTTTGTATGAAACATTTTATTTAATTTATAAACGAAAAATCAGTTATCATCTGTGAAGTTCGAAATACATATGTATGTACATTGATTTGTGTTCCAGACAAAAATTCTAGTTTTTGGAGTAAAACAGTGAAGTATGTGTTGTTATTCGTGTGATCCACTGGCGGACTCAGAGATTTTTGTGGCTGGAAACCTTCGTGATTTTTGCGGCGTGAACCCTTCGTGTTTAAAGAAAATCGCTTGAGTGGTTTAAACTGTAGGTCGAAGTACAGATAGACATTACAGACATTTTTGTAGCATTGTAATATTAGTGCAAAATTTTAGATGATTAATTAAAGGGTGTTTTTTTTAGAAATATAGAACTTTGAAATGGAATAAAACAAAGATGATTTTTTTAAATTGACATACATTTTACTGTATTCGAAAGATAATCTTCTGGCATTATAATTAAAATGTGATTTCTAGCATATGACCGCCACGGCTGGCTCGAACGTAGTCTAATCTGGAGGTCCAATTTTCTATGACTTTTTCCAACATTTTTGGCCCTATATCGGCAATAACGCGGCGAATGTTGTCCTCAAATGGTCAATCGGCGTAGACTTGCGACTTCACATATCCCCACAAAAAATAGTCAAGCGGCGTTAAATCGCACGATCTTGGAGGCCAATTCACAGGTCCGTAACGTGAAACTAATGCGGTTACCAAACTTTTCCTTCAATAAATCAATTGTGGCACGAGCTGTGTGACATGTTCCGCCGTCTTGTTGAAACCAAAGCTCCTGCACATCATGGTTGTTCAATTGATGAACGAAAAAGTCAGTAATCATGGCTCTATAGCGGTCACCATTGACTGTAACGTTCTGGCCAGCATCGTTTTTAAAAAAGTACGGACCAATTATTCCACCAACCCATAAAGCACACCAAACAGTCAGTTTTTGTGGATGTAACGGTGTCTCAACATACACTTGAGGATTATCATCACTCCAAATACGGCAGTTTTGTATATTGACGTATCCATTCAACCAGAAGTGAGCTTCATCGCTAAACAAAATTCGCTTATGAAAATTGGGATCAACGGCAATCTTGTTTCGGGCCAATTTGGAAGCGTTGTTCAGACGTCACTCTATTCATGTTGAAATTCCAAACCAAACTAAAAATAAACCACTTGACAGCTGACAAAATGGCCGCTAGTTAAAATAGTGTTGCCAACTGAAAGTTCTATACCTCTAAAAAAACACCCGTAACTATGTTAAAGCATTTTTAGTACGCTGCTAAGTTAAAAACACGTTAAACAAGTGTGCTACCTTTTAACATTTTATTAAAATCACCAAGTGCATATTTTAGATTTTTAGTATCATATTAACTCCAAATATCACTTTTGACAGTTAAACATGTGAAAATGGTATGCTTGCTTACCTACTTGTTTGCACGATCTGTCACTTTTTTAAGCGTATTCAGATGAAGTTTATTTAGAATCCGTAAACGGAATTGATTTCTGTACGAATTCAAAAAAGTTGTTCTGTATTTCACTTTCACGTTGGCCAGCATTCAAACCTGTTTTGCTTTTGAAATCGGTAAAAATAATACACAGTCATAAATTTAAAAAAATAAGAGGGCCAAATTAGTTTTACAGAAAAAAAATCATTTTTAAAACTTTTTTTGATTCCAATTCGGGCATGAGAATGAGAACTCAAATAATTTCCAAACGTCAAATATTTTCAATCCGATCGAAAATTAAAACACACTCATTCCACTCAGTATTGAAAACGAAAAGTATTTCAAAACACCTGAACCCTTATTTATAAACGTATGTCTAACTTTGGAAAGCCGTCCAACTCCAAAACCTTATTTAAAAACATGTTTCACTTGTTGTCTAATTTAGACACTGCAATTATTGGTTGTCCAAACCTATTCTAAAGTGAGTATGTTCAATTAGCAAAGAATTGTCAAATTTTCTTGAAATTAACGAAATTTTCATTGAACGTATCCAAAAGTTCACGAAATTGACAATTAAAGGGATGTCAGGAGGTATATAAGAACATATTAATGTATTTAGGCAACTGCTGAGATGTGTTTATTGTTGTTATTTAAATAACTACTCCAATATAAAAATAGGAAAAACAATGTTAAGTTTTCTCTGCTTAATAGATTAGTCACATCACATCACATCACATCGTTTTATCGTGGTTCCTAACATAAACAAACCTTACCCACGTATCATTTTAATCTTTTCACGTTCTTAGATAAGAGAAATCAGAGTCGATGTTAGTTTTTACTTATACTCTATACATGACAATATAGACAGCTGTTTTTGTAGTAATTTAACATACACTTTCCTTTAACCATGAATGAACTAAAGGTTCTTATTTATGTATGTAAATACCTACGCAAGCATGGTAAGTATTGCGAAGTCAACTTTTTAACCTCTTTCTTCTTTGTTATCTTCAGAATATTGTTTTTTTAAATATTCCACATATGTACCTGCCTACCTACTGGGAATTTCAAACGAAAATTTAGGTATTCGAATAGGTGTGTATTTTTTAGTTTGAAACTTTGTGCATTTCTGTGAATTTCTACACAAATTATTTTTTTTTTTCTATATGAACTTTGACAGACTTTTGTGTTGAAATTCACACAAATGCACGGAGTTTCAAAGTAAAGGAACTATGAATGAACAGGAACTAGGAATAGATTAGGAACAAGGCTTATATTATGTATGTATACATAAACAAGTTTGGTGGCGCGACAGAACGTGAAGCACTAGGGCATTGTGACTAACTCTCACCTCAACCAATCCTGTATGCGTGTCTTTGGCAAGAAAAGAAGAAAGACTCCACTTTTTCTTGACAAGAAACATCCTTGGAGAGTTCTGAAATTTTTCAAGGTAGTAGGTACCCGTAAACATTATTGCTGTTTTTAAATGACATAGGCTCGAATTCGATCTCTTTGCCCTTTGACATAATAGTCCTGCCCACTAACTAATACGCCACGGGCTTATAGTTACGTAGGTATATATGTATATGTTAGATATTATTAAACAAAAGGTTTTATTATATTATTAATTGATTGCGAAACTTTTTGCCATTTAAGCACGTCAGAGAATACCAAAATAAACTTAAAACTGTTCTTTCCTCCTTTTTAACAATTACCAAAAGGAATTATAAGTTAAAGGGTAGAATTTCTTAGAGAAATAAAAACACTTTAGCCTTTGGAGCTTCAAATAATGGTCATTACACCAGTCACATCTAAATTGTAGAATTTTTCGAGACCAAATTTCAAACCTTTGAGGTTTGGAAAAAATGTATGCCTACCGGTGCGGTGTGTTTTTCAAACCCATGAAGGCGAACCATAGGAACTAGGGATTGGCTGTCTAAAGTTTCTAGGGCTTAACTCTACTATACTTATATGCCTGTTTGAAACAAATGAAGGTGTAGTATTTTAAACTTTTAATATAAAAATATAATTACTAACGAAATTGCAGTTTGATAGGGCTTCCAGCTCATATCTCTTTTATAGGGAACATGTTTTCTTTTTCGATCCCGATCTTTTTTACAATATCTTTTTTTATAAAATTCTTTTTTTGTCCTCTTTTTTGGCATGTCCTCTATTAAGACCCTTTTTGTATTTTCCCTTAAAATTCACAATTAATTAAAGTATTTTCTTCTACTCTCAGCACAAAATCAATCCTTAACACTTTAAAAAAAAAACTCGTTTGAAAGTAAAATAGAATGCTTCAAAAAATAATGCTTTAAGGGTTACGTAAACTGTTTTGAGTTAAAAAAAAATGGAAAGATCAATTAAAAGAGTTTATATGTTTCACTGGATGAACTCGGAAACCTTATGTACATATGTACATCTATCTATACATGTATACATTGACAAACAAAGCAGAGCAATTCAGGTAGTGTAACGTAAATAAAAACCATTTTACATTGGACCTATTCAAATGGCCTACAAAATTCTTTTTATCAAATAAGCCATATTTTGGTGAGAGTGTATAGCTACTCACTAGACAACTCAGCAAAATTTTTTACACGTAAACAATAACAAAACAAAAATGATTTTAAATACTTTGTTATTATTTTTGTAAAAATGTTGCTGTGTTGCTAAACCTACGCTTTCACCAAAACTCGACTAGTTATGTTATATATATTATATACATAGAAAGAGAAATTCATATATACCTAAGTTCATTTCCGACAAAGCGCAGTCAAAAAAGGAAATGAAATTTTTAACATAAATCAAACAACCTGACCTACAGAAAAAGAAATACAAAAACAGAGCTATCAATAATGCAATCTACAAGTTCCATTCTACGCTTTTAACCATCATGAATCATCGATCAAACGTGCTCCATTTCAAATATCAAGAAGCATCGCAAAACTCAAATGTATGCCAATGGTAAATCACCTAAAATCATCCTTTATGCATATTTGATCCCAAGAACGTGCCTTGGATTCAAAAACAAGACCTAAAATCCTCGCCTTGATATCTCAATACATAACATCAGCAGTCCAAAAACAAACTGTATTCCAACTAAATATAAAGATTAAAATACAACTGGCTAGGCTATACGGAACCGGATCCTGGGAGCATGTTGAATTTATTTTCAGACAGAATAATGGATATCGTATCCTTGTCTTTCCTTATGAAAGCATTTGACAGCACCTAATAAAAACCATTTTACTTTGGCCTTTTGAGGAAGCCATTAAACGCGACATTAATGAGCTTCGCCTACACCACTGTATAAACAGTATTTAGGTCCCGTTACTACGGTTTCGTTACAGCGTACAAACGTTATACACATCATCCAGGATTTTCATTTTGGTTTTTTTTATAGGTATATATACGTCAATCTCCTGATGGCATGGTTCTATTTAATTTTATACTCAAATGGATTCCTGATCCTAAACTCATTATATACCAATGTATTTCCGCCATGACCCGCTATTTTAAGTTATGTTAATTGCTCAGCATGGTGAGAGGTGTGTCATGACGACCGTCTGCTGTTTTAAGGTATAGCATACATTTTCACCATCATTTTGTATCAACCAGCCAACCCTCTCTCTTCCTCCTCGTTGTATCTTTTGTGTAACTTTTGAACAGATTTTCTACCTAATTAGGCCTTAATTTTTGTTGGTCTCTTAATACTTGGGTAGATAAAGCACCATGAAACCACATCCAAGATTTTCACCATCAGAAAATAACTGCAAAAAGTTTTAAATTTTATTCTTTACAATTTTTCTTCGTTGACACATTTTTTCCACAACACCTGGGATTCAGTCAAAATGTTCTCGTTTTGTATTTTTTGAAGCGAAACCAGGAATACGAAATAATATGGCTATCCCGGAATTGATGGTATAATGCTTGATGATAAAATATGCACATACACATACATATGTACATGTTGTGAACTTTTATAGTCACAAGGATATTTCATCCCATATAATGTATGTAATATTTATGTAGGTATACTTAAGGATACAAAGATAAATGTGCCATGAGAGAAAAACAATTCAAAATTTATCTATCTCTCAACCGTCACAAATGTGTTACTTTTTATTGTTTCTTTTTACAAAGAAGATAATATTGTGATTTGTAGATTTTAGCTTTGATGTTTTTTTGTGTTTATTTTGAAACAAACAATTCAGGTTATATTTGTAACTTTTCTTAGCTAAAATACGATTATTGGCTTTGTTTATTATTAAATAACATATGAAAAAAAAACTTCCAGCCTTATTATGTGTTTCACCTTGAATTTTTTTTCCCCGGAATTTTAAAAGCTATTGTGAATTTCGCCCGAATGAAATTTCGTTCGCCTACAAAAAATAAGTCAACATTTACACTTTCAATGGCATTACATCCCGCCCGAAATGAATGTTCACAATGAGTGGAATTTTCCAAACATGAAATTTCGGGTGAAACTCAAAATAAGCGAAAAGTGTAATATCAAATTTTCTGGGTGGAATTTTGTTCAAGTGAAACTCACAAAAAGGCTGCGTGTTTTGTATATTGTGTGTTTGCTATGTAACGTGTGTTACAAGTGACACTTTTCTCATAATTTTATGAATGTTTCATATAATATTCTAAATAAATTAAACTTGGCATAATGAATTTAAAAATAATACTTAGTTTAGTTATAGAATCAATTTTTATTGCGTTACGGGTCCCCTCTAAAAATGAATATAGGACATCTCTGTAAATTTTACACATATAGACTAAAAAATAGAATAAAAACAATTTCTCATTCTTTTTTGAATATTAAACTGAAAATTAACCTCAAGTACAATTTCCGAAATGGGAACAAAAATGTGAGTTAAAAATTGTTATGGCTGTGACAGTAAAAAATAATGGGTAAGTATGATGTACCGTAAGTTCCACAACAAAACGTCAAAATAAGAAAAAATAGAAAGATTAAGTTTTAAACAATAAATTCATTCACCTCACCTTATAAATTTTAAATTTAATGAAACTTTGAGTGACGATATTAAGAATATATTAAAACTTTGGCCTTTCTAATGTTATATACGGATTTAAAATTTACCCAATTTATGAATCAACTGTCCTCATTTAAAAACAGATTAATATTAATCCCTATACAAGTAATAATTGATTCACCAAGTACCAAGCCTAATTTCAAACTGACCATCTATTTTATATAAAGAGTTTTCTTAAACCGCGTTTTATTAGCCCCGTTTTATTATCTACGGATTTGGATTAGGCTCATGTTTGAACACTTAATAAAACAACAACTTGGGATCCTGCTCTATGTATATCTGGATCTATGTTTAAGATTCAAAAATAGTTATGTTATTACTCTTGTGGGTAGGTGGCATTTCAGTTTTGAAAATCGTTAAGATAGTGTAAACCGTAATGTAAAGAAAAAGACAGTATCTAACATGAAAAATAAACTGACATACGAAAAAAGAGATGATCATGCAACACTGTTTTCATAATGATCCGTATCGTTTTATTTTCATGGGATGATCCATATGAATCGCCAATAACCCATGTGCTTCACCCCGATAAAATAATACGATACGGATCCAAATGAAATCAGTGTTGTATATCTACCTACTCATCTCTTTTTTTCTTATATTTATTTCTTTTTCATGTACATAGATACTGTCTTTTTTCTTTACACTACCTTACCATTTGGAAAACTGAAAAAGCCATCTACCCGCCAGAGTAAAAACTAATTTCTGTGTCCGTAAAGGAAACCCCGATAGAAACCTAGATCCAATGTTGTTTTTGTATTACGCGTTGAAAGATAACCCAAACCCAAACGAGGCTTTTGTTTTTTTTTTTTAATTTCATAAGCTAATGGATACAAAATTTAATTTTGTTTTCGGGTTCTGAGGCTTAAAGTGGATCATTTAAACAAAAAATTAATAATCAAGGACCTTCGCAAGGATTTGGCAGTTAGGAGCTACCTACACATTTTTACTACATATGCATACATTTATAAAATAAAATCTATAAAATTCTTAATCACTTGAACCGCAAGAGCAAGTTCGTGTGATCCAGTAAAGCATTTTATTACTTGAGGACTTCAAATCTGTATTTATAAAATAAAATTCCTCTTTCACCAGCGTATATACAAAATTATTAGAACCGTTTTTGAGAAATTATTTTTGTATATAAAAGCAAAAAGCGATTTTGTTAATATTTGACTTTAAGGTTTAAGCTATTAATAAGTGATAAGTTTTTCAATAGCCGTGATGAAACAGGTCTTTTCGAGATTAGCTTCCTAACTTTTAGTATTTTATGAGTAGACCAACGAAATTCTATTTTTTTAACTGAACATAATGACGCCAAACCTTAACTCCTCGACTAATGTCATGAAGACAAGTTTGTTTTTTTAAATGATTGATGGTAAATAACAACTGAAAACAGTATTAAATTTTTTCGAAAACCACCATCCATAGGATGGGTAAGATTTTTTTAAATCGCGATATCTTTTTTACAAAAGATTAGATTAAAAAAATCAAGTGAACTGATTTTGAAATAAAAAAGCTTACATTATAATTATATGCAGTACATTATAAAAACTACTACATTTGTTCGCGCGTCTCTGCAGGGATGACTTCCTATGACCTATACAAAAAAAACCCAATTGAAGATTTTTAAACCTAATGATCATTTATTTGTTATAAATACTGTCTAAATTACTTAATTACTTAAAATACTTAATTCATTACAAAATTGTGTGCGCGTATAAAAAGTTATTCAAACGTCGAAAATAATGATTTTTTTAAATATGCGCAACATTAACAAAATAAGTAGTGTCCGACCGAAGCTTCGGCTTCGGCCGAATTCGGCCAAAAAAACAACATTCGGCCAAACCTTCGGCTTCGGCATTTTAGGCCGAAGTTTTGGCCGAAGCCGAAGAATCTGTTTATTATTTCGAGCATCGTACTAGGTGCCGGAAAAAATTTCAATTTTTGAAATTTTTGAATAACGAAGAAAAGATTGCAATCTTTTCTTCGGTAGGTATTCAAAAATTTCAAAACACATGTGTGCCATCATAAAAATTATTACTAAAAATGAATTATTTATTTCTTTTTTCTTTATAATTACTAATTAGTTATTAGTTATTTTTATTTTATTTGTCTTATGTTTTTTAAGCAATAAATTTTAATAAAAATAATATTTTTATCCAATTGGAAAGGAGAATTCTTGACTTTTTTCAACCTTAGGCTTCGGCTTCGGCTTCGGCCGAAGATTTTCTTTCAGCCTAATAATTCGGCTTCGGCTTCGGCTTCGGCTTCGGCTGAAAATCGACCTTCGGTCGGACACTAAAAATAAGGTTCGGAATATTAAGTTTTGAATACAAACAAAAAAATTTATATTGATCAATGGCGAGTTGTTCGTGTTCAACTTGGAAAACTTTTTAACTCGATAAATAAATATCGAATTGGAAGAATTTTGTATGGAGTCCTCAGGGCTATTTTGTATGCGGTCTTCAGGGCTATCCAAACATACATACATACATACCTACATATAGTGCTGATTCATAATTTTAGGAAAGTGGAAGGTATACCTATGTATATCGAATTGTCAAATAACGGGTGATTTTTTAGCTGGTTTGGTTTTGGCAACACTGGTTTTGACAGCTGATGTGTGTTTAGTACCTTGTGTCACTGTCAAACAGCTTCAGTTTGGTTTGCAATTTAACCATGGATCGTCTTACAAATGAACAACGCTTGCAAATTATTGAATTTTACTATCAAAATTCGTGCTCGGTTCGAAATGTTCATCGCGCGCTGCTTCCATTTTATGGTCGGCATTCTCGACCTTCTGAGCAGTCTATTCGGAAGATTGTGACCAAATTTCGCACCAAATTTACTTTGTTGGACATTAAACCACCAACACGTTTACGTACTGTGCGTAGTGAAGAAAATATTTTGGCCGTATCAGCTAGTGTGACAGAAGACCGCGAAATGTCGATTCGGCGCCGTTCCCAGCAGTTAGGCCTTTGTTACAGCACTACGTGGAAAATTTTGCGGAAGGATTTGGGCGTAAAGCCTTTTAAGATACAGCTGGTGCAAGAACTAAAGCCAGCCGACCTACCACAACGCCGAATTTTTGGTGAATGGGCTCTTGGAAAGCTGGCCGAGGATCCGCTTTTTTATCGAAAAATTGTGTTCAGCGATGAGGCTCATTTTTGGTTGAATGGGTACGTAAATAAGCAAAATTGCCGCATTTGGAGTGAAGATCAGCCAGAAGCATTGCAACAGCTACCAATGCATCCCGATGATGCGAATCGCAGCGTTACTGTCAATGGTGAACGCTACCGAGCGATGATAACAAACTTTTTTTTGCCCGAAATGGAAGTTCTTGACTTGCATGATATGTGGTTTCAACAAGACGGTGCCACATGCCACACAGCACGCGAAACAATGGCGCAATTGCGAGGCGAGTTTGGTGAACAGTTAATTTCACGTTTCGGGCCGGTCAATTGGCCGCCTAGATCGTGCGATTTGACACCATTAGATTATTTTTTGTGGGGGTATGTCAAGGCTAATGTCTATAGGGACAAGCCCGCTTCGATTGACGCACTGGAAGCCAACATCCATGCATTCATTCGTGAGATACCGGCCGATATGTGTGAAAGAGTATGCCAAAATTGGACTCAGCGGATGGGCTACCTGAGACGCAGCCGCGGTCAACATTTGCATGAAATTATCTTTAAACATTAAATTGCAAGGTTCAAACTATCGATTCAAATAAATATTTTATTCATTTTTTCGAATTTTTTGTGTTTTTTTTTTTAAAAAAGTTCTAAACCTCTTAAAAAATCACCCATTAGTTACTTAATTGTATTACGTAACGTTGTTAAAGAAACAAAGAGATAATTACTTTATAATTATATGATTAAAATTATTATAAACAAGACATAAACTCATATAGCTAAGAATTTTCCCTTATACATTCGGAGTACCTACTCCTATGACGATGCTACTCGGAAAACATTAGGGGTAACCCTAATGTTTTCCGAGTAGCATCGTCATATTATTTGTCAAAAGTTATGAATTTTTTAAGAAGTCATTTTGTTTAATTTGAAATTCGATAGTGCGTGTGTAAATTAAGGAAGTCGATGTTTTCTTTCATATTCGATTGTAATTAAAAAGGAGTAGAACAATTCGAAAATTCGGAATTGATTTATTTTATTTAAGCTCCGGTTTTCACTCATCACCAAATTGTTAGAATCCTAAAATTTTGAAGTTGGTAATGCTACCTTGACGGACATTAATTCTCGGGTCGTTCCTAGATACGGCTATTTTTCCCCGAACTTGTACTGAGAATATGATATCATGAAGATGTTGTGAATTGCGGCTGCAATAGGTAGTCATTTTGGTTTTGATTTTTTTTTATGCGTATAATGTGTATACATTAATTTTTGTTCTCCTTTTTAATAAATAAAAAAAATCATAATATGTACATATATGGAATAGCAGAATTTAATTTATTTTACTGTTCTTTATTCTGGGGGTGACACCATAATTGCCGCCCCAGGTGCCACCCATGCTAGCTACCCCACTATAACAAACTGCAATTTTGATTTTTTTTTCTTACAACATGATCATCGATCATTTTGTAAATTATTTGCACCAGAATATTTAGTATTTTAGTATTTACGCTTACAAAGTAGGACAAGAGTCTTATAAATTGTTGAAAGCCTTTAAAATAATTTAAGAATTTGAATTTAAGTATTAAAAAAAAAGAAAATATTAAAAAAGAGAAACAAACAATAAAAGTGACTAAATAAATACTATCAATGATTTGCGAAATAGTTGAAAAGTAAAAATTTAAATCTTCTTGTGCTTCTCATAGTTAAGGGCAGGGAGTTCCAAAGGCGTATAACATGGACGAAAAATTGGCGTGTTCAGTAACAGGAAATTGTATAGAGGTAGTATATAAGAACGTAACAGAGTAACGACCTTTTTAAATCAGGAAAATTGAGCTTACCGTGTAGATAATCAGGCTGTATTGTTTGAATGATTTCATGTAGGTAGCTAATTGAGCAAAAATTTAATAAGTTGTCGAGGCTACAACCGGAAAAATGAACCGCAAATGAGGAAACGTTGTCATAGCGTCGTAAACTATAGACATAGTGGACAATGTTGTTATATCCGACATTTAATTTGCTTTTAGTAGCTGCGTAAAAGTTGCAAAAAATTTCACATCCATATATAACATAATAAGCAGTTTGGCAAGAAGTAGTTTGGTTTTTTAGGGACAAAATTTCGAGTGACCTGAAAAAGACGGAGACTACCATAAACTTTTCCGATTGCTCTAATGGTCGTGCCATGTGAGGGATCGATTAAACGAATTGCTTTATTTATTTGATTTTTGACTAGTTAGACAGTGTCTAAAAGTATCTACAGTGTTCGAAAAAATTGGAAATATGCTTTATTTAATTGAATAGAATGTCACAATTAGTCAAGACATAGACCACAGATTCTGTCGTCTAAATAAGACAACTCTTAGACAACAATTAAACATGTTTATCTAACTTCGACGGCTGTCCAAAGTTAGACAAGCAACGTTTAAAAAAAAAAGACTGCAAATTTAAAAAAAAATTATACTTGTTCGTAACCAAGTGAAACGGAGTGTAAGTAAGTACTTAACTATTTGTACTTCCATTCAACACATCCTGAATTTATGAATATTAAAAAATTTTAATTATGTATCCCTAAAAAATTAAGTTTTTCATAATAAAGTTATTCATATACATATACTGACCAAAAATATTAAAATTAATACTTTACGTGGGAGCATAGCTAGATGTAACCTAAAATATCTCTTTCCTTATCAGATTTACCCTTTCCTAACCAGAAATTTAAATAATATCTTCCAATGTACCTGTGTATTTAAATGTTCATAATTAAAAGATTCTTTTTTCCATCGTAAATGATAAGGTTGGTTCCCTTTTTGATCAACAAACTGTTTACTTTCCTTACCCAAAACTGTATAGAACTTATCCTTTTAAATTAACTTCAAAGGTACAAGTTTGAAAGCAAAAGGCGAAAATGGCAAGTGCAGAAGACCAGACAAAAAAAAGGTTTTCAAAAAAAAGGATTTTCCAAAAGTTTCATCCGGAAAAATCCCACCCACATTTCAGATACAAAATAAACTCATATATTCTGTGGAGTACATACCTGCCTCTGAAGGATGTAACTAAATTCAGTTGCAGTATTCCTTCGACTATCGCTCATCCTTGCTGAATTTTGTTGGATCTGTTTCTTTAATCAGATGATGCTTTTGGGCAAAATTTTATTTGTAAATCCTTTTTTTAATTTTTTTAGGATGGTTATACAGAGGAGACTCACACAAGCACTCGCACAAATAAAATCACTGATATCCTTTGTGGATTTTTTTATTTTAACTTATTTTGGATTATCGTGAAAATGATATAATATCTTTATTCTGAAAAAAAACTACTATGAATACTTCGGTACACTTTTTTTTTAATTGTATCCTTTTAACGATAGAAGGATGTTCACATTTTTAAAACTCTCTTACGTTTAAATATACAAACGATCTGATGTTTTTATATGATTGTTTAGAGTAGAGTGTTGTTGTGAGATGAAGTGTAAAGGGTGTTTTCCAGTAAAAGAATGTTGCAGTTTTATGTAAGTTTTTTTTTTTTTTATCTCTTGATGTATCTACATATGTGTATCTATTTGCCTTTAAATGCACTTTTCATTCATATAGAAAAGGCCTTAAAATAGCTTTATACTTAGCAACTACTCGCAGGATGATGAATTCAAAAGTATGACGTTCAAATGGTGACTAAAAGACTTGCAAGGATGGCAAAGTGACTTCCTGCTTATAGACACTACTACATAATTTTGTGAAAGTGTTATAATTTATTTGAAGAGAGAGAATTTTTTGAATTGAAAGCTTTTGAGAAATGCGCAAGGTCATATTAACCCCTACCGACGACAACGAGTATAACACTTAAATAAAATATTATTACTCAACTTTCTTCATAGTAAAAACAAAACCAAAAGAGGATAGCTTAAGGTTTTTTTTGTTGTTCTTGAGTTTGGGAGTAGGACATGAACATTGTCATATGGGATTGTTTTGATTGTTATCTTTAAGTGAAGAACATGACATTAGAAAGTCGGAGCAGATAAAACTGGCAGCAAAAGGGATCTGGCGTCAATGTAGAAGGATTAATGGGGTTTGTCTTGCGGGATGGGAACGGTGTGAGACTATACATATATTGCTTCTTTCAAGAATGTTAAAGTTTAAGAAATAATGTAGGTAGATACAGTAGGAATCTTAAATTTCAGTAAATTTTATATGGCAAGAAGAAAAAATGTATTTAAGTCTTTTAAGAATTCTATTTATTTTTTTTTTCTGAGTAAAATTAAACATTTTATAAATTTTTGTAGTATTTTTATCGATAATGGGAAATTATCAATATCTTATTTGTATAATTTTATCTTTTAGATAAACCTTTTTGAAAGAGGATGGTAAATTATGAAATAAACTTGTTTTCACAACAAATTATAAAACTTTGTAAATAAATTAATTGAATAGGTGCTCAAGTTCGAGATTGATTTCCCTACGGGGTTTTTAATTTAGTTTTTAGTTAGTCCCCTTTCACACAAGTAAACTCGAGTTGCCAGGAACTTTCAGTTTTTAGGTGAAAAGGGTACGAATTAAGAGGAGTGAATTAAATTTCCTTGGTCAAAGATTTGCGGAGATTTTTTCATCTTCATATAAATACTTTAAAAGGAAACTACAGAAAATCTCTTACGATTTTGTTTCCTACTGTGAAAATTACAGGTGATTTTAGAAGAAACTAAAACATTGCGCGAAAAATTTCCAACAACTTGTTTTTCGTATATGAAAATGGACTTAGGCCCATTTGCTGAAACTAATCTTATATATTTAGGTCTGTTCTACTTTCTCCTCGGCACTAACTATCCACATAGCTCTTATATTAAAGTTTCGTTTCAGAAAACGGGCCTTAGGCAGCTATTCTTTGCTTTATGAATGTGTATTCCTTTGAAAAAGTGGTATTAATCCCAGTTCTTATATAGAGAACAAACCATTTCCGGATGATTTTCAAGACCCACAAGTGGTAAATAAATTTGGGACTTTTCTGGAAATCCGTCCGTCTGAACACGAAATTTGCAAGCATTTACTATTATCCCAAACATTTGCGACCACATGAAAATGTAGCGCTACAATTGCGAGCAATCTTTATTTTTATGCATTTGTGTAAACCAGTTAAAAAAAAAGTACGCATACGCCACGTAAACTGCAGTAGTTTAAAATAGAATATGAGTTATGTGGTATATAGGTTTGATCAGTTATTGCCTGTGTTTGAGTATCCATCGGCTAGGCTATCTAAAGGGTCATTCATTTCGTAGTTTTTCGTCGGTTTTGCGCTGGCATTTGACACCTCTCAAACTGTCAGCTGTCATTCAAAGTGTCATGATATTAGTTGAATCTGAATGTTAGCCATTAACGATAATGGATCGCTTAACAATCGAACAACGCGTTAAAATTATTAAAACTTACTACAAAAGTGGTGATTCAAACCTAGTCGTCATAATCGACCGACAACGCAAGCAATCGGTAAAATTGTGAAGAAATTTGAAGAGAGTAGAAGCGTTACTGATGTCGTAAGGCCTGTGTATTATCGTATTATCGCTCAGTCAAAAATATTGGACTTAGATAACTCCAGATAATTTTTGGGACTTAACTTTAGTCCCGATAAAAATTGTATTATACCGGCACTAATTATTATTTGGCTATCGATATTTTGTATGGAAACGTCAAATTATCTTATAGCGAGTTTCATTCACGAAAAGATTTAAACTTTTTGTAAAAAGATGTGTCCTTTTCTTATTTTAAGAGTTTCATTGCAATATAAAGAGCAATTCTAGGTCAATTCTCAACACGAAAGAAGAGCTCTCTCATGGGGTGAGAGATTCGATCTGAATACACAGCTGTTTCTGTCAAATGAAAAATATATTGTTGTTTGTTGTGAATTTGTGTCGGCTGGTGCTAAATAAAAGAAAAAAAAAAATTGTGGAGGAAGTTCATAATTTGGATTTCGTAAATTTGTTGGAGTTTTTTTTTTGAATCGTCTTCATATCCTCGTCATCTGATGATGAAGATATGTTTTTTTCAAATGACAGGGATGTCAAACTACTGAAAAAAGTTTCATTGAAAGTTTTGAAAGTTTCATTCATTGGTTTTGAGGTCAATTCTTTAAAATATGAATGAAACTCGCTATTAGTCATCAAATGGAACAATTTTTTTTAATGAGAAATAAAATGGCGGTCATTGTCATGGAATTTAGTTTGTTTGCCTATAAATAATTTGAAATTAAGTTCTATGTTTTTATTTAATTTTGTTTCATAAAGAGAAATAATTTTCTTTATGAGTTTTCTTTTTATTTGTATGTGGTATGCGTATGGCTGATTAGTTTTTGTTTTGCATGCATATTCCGATGGAAATAATATTTCCCTTAAGATTTCCGGTAAGACATAATGTTTCTGATTATTCTTTAACAGTAAAGTTAAACATGGTATAAAACCAGCCATACATTCATTGTACATGCCCTTAATATGCCTCTATTTCCTGTATTGTCAATCAAAATTCTGCATTCAAAAGACCTTAGAGCAGTGATGTCACACGTAAGGGAAAATCCCTACACGTAGAAATTTTCGGTTTGAAAACTGCACCATAGGGAAAAAAGGACGGATTTTTATATGAAAGCGGAGGTACTTTAAGAATTGTATTATTAAATAATTTTTCTTTCTAAAATCGCAACACACATCCTGCAGTAATTTTATCCCAAAATATTTTTTTTTTTCTGAACAGTTTACCATAAACCCTTAATTCGGAAAACTATTTCCACCTTTTTTATTTCTTACGTGAGATTCGATTCATGACTCTTTTCGAAATTTAATGGGAGTGAGAAAATATCTTAATTTTTTTTTTATATTTGTATTTATTTTATGCATTTTGTGGGTGTAGGAAAAATGTAGGGATTTTGTGTCTTTGCTGTAGGCACTTCTTTTATTTTCATGTGGCATCACTGCCTTAGAGTCTAACAGGCTAAAATAATTAATATTGTTACATATCCCTATGACATTTAAAATAGGTACTTTATATAAATCTTATGACGATAATAATCAATTGATTTTACACACACGTGCCGTTTGTCCCGTTTATTATTTATAATAAACGCTCAACAACGTAGTTATATCCCTTTCTATCCATTCAAGAAAACCCCAATTGTATGTATGTACATAATAATATTCTTCTGTAATAAAAATATTCTATACATTTCATAGCAAATTGAGACCATTACACAAAACGCAGAATTAAGTGTGAATGGCACGCAACCCCTAAAATTATTGGACAACTCCAGAGCAAGGTGATTTACCAATAATAATGACTGCTTAACATTTACCAAAGGTGGTCGTGACGGTTGGCCAATAAATTACTTCATATAAATTTCGTACATTCAAATATTAATGTTTCCAATAATAATTATAATATCATGCGTGATTAATTTTTTTTTCTCATTTGGATATTTCGATATTTATCAGTATAAATATTATTATCCAAGTTATGCAAAACTATTCGCCGGTTTCTTTATGTAACAATTGTATATGTATATAATGGCAAGTTAGTTTATAACTTTTTCATTCACATTTTGTTTCTGTTATAGTGGGTGGCAAAAGCTTTGCCATTAGAATTATGTGATATTGGAAGGGGATTTTTTTTTTTTTATTTTTATATTTCGAAGGGGAAATTTTACTACAGTTAATTTCTCTAAGGTTAAGGTAATATGTATTGGAGTCAGTGATGGGGGCTTTAACCTCGTCTAATCAAAAGATGGTCGTTTTTATTTTATTTAATGCGCTTTATTATTGAGCATGTATTGGTTTCGTAAGGAAAAATATTTCAAATTTATTTGAACTGAAGTAAATAAAGTGACAGTTTTCATAACATTATATTTGACAATTTGAGCGTCTATAACAGCTCCGGGTCTTAGTATTTCATTTATTAAATAAAAAAAAAGCTAGCAAATAAGAAAGATTTAAAGGTGGTCATAAGTTGCAGAAAATGACAAATCCTCAAAGAAATTTTAGTTATGAATTTTTAAATTTTTTTTCAAGGCAATGCATAAGATATTTTCAACACCTCATCTTGTTGAAAGGTCACAAAAGATCAAATATAGTTTTAGTAATTGGTCATCGCTCAATTTATCAATTGTCCCAAACCCTAACCGGGCGAAACATGTGACGACCGAAGAATGTTCACAGGTTCGCATAGCGCCAGTGCAATGTGGGTAGGGTACGCTCATTAATCACCATGTTAATAAAAGTTTCCTTCGTCGAACTTTACCAAGGGTTGACCCAGGTTTTCTTGAAAACCCCAAGAATTGTCAAAAAAAAAAAAATCTGGGTTTTTCGGTTTCCAAAAAAAAACTCGAGGGTGTAAATTGTTTTGTTGACAGTCAAAGCAAGAAACAAGAAGTTCTGTGCTCAAAAATAGAACTTAAAATTTGTTTTAAATTAATTTTAAAAATGCATTAAAACAACTTAAAGAGTTTACCGTTTCTATTTCTATTTATTATTTTTCAAATTGGGTTTTAATTTCTATTTCAAACATAAGAAATTTGTTGCAGCAAGCGAAAGCACAACAAAATAATTGCCCCACAATCATATTACTTTGGAAGTTTATACGTTACCTCAAGTCGCCACAGCAAGAAACCTTGGTCTACTTCAGGGCTACCCTAGGTCTCAAAAAACACAGAATTTGATTGTCAGGGTGAGTTGAGGTTTTTCAATAAAAGCTTTAGGGCGACCCCAGGGTGACTTCAGGGCTCAACGAACAAACCTAAATTAAGACAGGCAAAAGTTTCGCTGTAGTTTCGAAGTGTTCGCGTGGGTTTGGGAGAATCTTTAAAGTCAAAATCCCGTCAGTGCTTACGGTTAAATACCTTTTTTCCGTATACCCTCCACCAGCCCGCTCCTGGGCAATTTTGCCCATTTTTTTAAATAAACCAATTTATTTGGTCGGAAAGTAAAAATTGAAAGTACACGAAAATGTTCAGCAGAGGTTGGACAGGGAATGGTCAGCAGAGGGATGTGTACCAAGGATGGGTGGATGGATAGGCTGCATGAAAATATTGTTTAGTATATTTGTATTACACTTGGTTATTAATTTTTTGAGGTCAAACATAAAAAAATTCATTTTTGGAAAATTTACCACTTTCTATCTTTTTGGCCAAAAAGAAGAGAAAGTGGTAAATTTTCCAGCAGAGTTTGATCTTTAACAGTTTATGATTTTTTAATATTATCTCCCCCAATAGAACCTTTAAAAATGTGTGTGGTTTTGGGTCAAAATAAGGTAGTGATGAGGGGATACGGTTATTTCTCCTGTAGACTTTAAAAAATTAAGAAAAACTGAATGCTGGTTTTTTATCGAGTGCAACTGTTTTTTGTATGTTTCCAATCAGTCAATTTAATAGTTTTTTCTTATGTTTTCCTAACCTAAATATGTTTGCTTTTTGTCCCATGGAAGGCAAATCACCTTCCACAGAAAAAAAGGATGAACAAATCAAAAGTAGATAAGTACTAAAATAATTATTATTTCTAAATTTAATTTATTGGTTTATAAAAAAATATTTCTATGAACGACAGTGTCGATTTTGCAATCATTGGTCGTAAATTGTGATTTACTGAGCAATGCGTGAGGAAAGTGATTTCGGGAAGTGTTATTCTACAAAATGTAAGAATTTTATGTATTTATTTGGCTCAATGTTTTTTCGTTCGTTTCCGAAAAATTAGTGCCTACAAATTTTCGCCAGATATGAGTGCTGTCAAATATGAGATATTTTTCGAACATTAGTGAAATAGAAATAGTTAAAAACAAGAAATGTTGTGATTAATGTCTTTTTTATTCGATTTTCAATAATGCATCTTACATACTCGACTTCCTAGCGACGGTTTGTTGACAAAAATAATCTCCCGGCCTTTAAATCTTCAACATCAGTCGCTCGAGCTGTTAAGAGTTCTTTTTTTTTTTGAGATGATAAAACGCTTGAAAAAAAAACTTATATAAAATAAAATGTTCCGTTTAAGGGATGAAAATAATTTTTTAAACTATAAAATGCAATACGTTCGAAACCTATTGTCCTACACACTATTCTAACGGGTCGTCGCATAGGCGTCGTCGCTCCATGTCGAGCCTACAGTTAAAACTTAAACAAAAGATACTTTCTTCTTTTTGTTGTACTATAAAAAGTCAGTCGAATATTCAAATCCGGGATTGTTGAACTTATATTTTGCAATCTCGAACTTCAACTTTTCTGCCTTGACGTCCGCAATACGTTTCAGTTGGAATTCTAATGCACTTATGTCCAAGTTAATTTGAGGCTGGACGGAAGAAGAATGTATTTCGACAGGTGGTTGAATTGCAAGCGGTGGTGGTGGTGGTTGATCGGTCGCTGCTGGTGTCACATTGCAAGTACTCTCTACTGAGCTAATGGCCAAATTATGTGGAGTGCTTACCATACCTCTTTTCGGTGAAAATGATTTAACTGTAATTAAGCAAAAAAGTATATACAATTATACATATAACATTTCTTTTAATAACCATAAGAATTTGCTGAATCTTACTTTCATAAACCGTTGTTTCAATAGTGCGACGTCTTTTGGTCTTGGGAATTGCACCATTTGTTGGTTCAAATTTTCTTTCTTTGATCTCGACTTCTTCAACTGATTCATCTTCATTGTATTCCTCATGATCGATGAATATACCTTCTAGTTCTTCATCAAGGGACTGATTATTTTCAGAACTATTGCACACAACCCTTGCTTTGGCTGCCGCTTGATGTTTCTTTTCTGCTTCATACAATTCCTTCGCTTCGGATTTGAACTCCACCGTTTGGGAAGACCTCACGAGAACTGGTGTCTTTCCAAACAAACTAAGAGCTTTAACTTCGAGAGGTGACATAGAGATATCCTTCTCACCAGATATACTGCGACGGTACTTACAGCGAGTGCTGTTTTTCCAATCATTTAGGCGCTAAATAAAATAAAATCAAATCATTCAATTATCATCTTATTTTAGCCTTTTATATTTTATATTTTGTTACCTTCTTCCATTCCTCAGGTGAAAGTTGTGGTCCATTCAGGCAGGTGTTTAGTCTAGAAGCTAGGTCTCTCCATTTAGTATTTAAATAATTGGGTTCTGCATCGCGTGGTGTTGTCCCAGATCGGAAAATTGAATCCTTTTCCAGCAATTCTATGTACATTAGGTATTGATTGATGGATGTTCGCTTCTTTCGCTTATCCATTTTATAGTTTAACTATAATTGGTACACAGTGCAAGTATATTACAATTTTAATTTATAAGTTTTGTTTTTCTATATTATAACAAATAGAATATATCTTTTGTTTACAAAGACTTCTGATACAAATAACTTTAAATAACATTTGAGAATTGAGGGGAATGCGTAAAGATAAGAAGTAAACAGACACCAAACAGCAAGAAAATGACAAATGTCAAAAAATATGTATTTTTCAAATGGACGATGGACGCCATTTAATTATACCAATTGGCTTTTTATATAATATAAGGCGGAGGGCACACTTTTTTGAATTTCTTTCAATGATTTGATATTTGCAGAAAACATTTTATTCACAATCGTATTTATTTAAACACGATGCAATTTTTAATTAGGCAATAAGTATGTATTAATTATGTTGATCAAAAACAAAGAAATCAAATGAATCCACTATTTTAAATTTCGATTTAAATTAGGGAAGATTCTAAATTCCTATGTCCCCTATCACACGCGAAAAATGAGTCGCCCGCAACTTTTAGTTTGTAGGTGAGAAGCGAAAGAAATAAGAGGAAAATGAAACCTCTCCACACATGTGTGTGTTCATCCAAGCTACTTTCAAAGAAACTATAGAAAATTTCTGCGATTTTGTTTCCACGTCTGAAAGGTACAAGAGATTTTTAAAGAAATTAAAGAAATTAAATGAAAACGTCAAACCAATCTCCAGCAACTTGTGTCCTCGTGTGAATGAGGACTATTCTGCTATCCGATCCAATCGAATTATTCGATTCGCGTGAATTGTTTATTTAATTTACCAAAAATTATTCTTTATTACACTTTAATCTTTCAAACTCTACCAATAATTATTTTTGAAGTTCTTGAGAGAATTTAATTGTTAAAACTCTTATTTTTATCGCAATTTATATGGTTTTGGAACATTCGTTTTCCTCCGATGGATAGCAGAATACCAATTGAAATTCTATGTTCGTTTACGAAAATTTGGTGTATGCATTGTAACTACATATGTATATGAAGGTACTTCTAACTGTCAAAATTGCATCCTTTTTAGATTGTTAAATAATTTACACTGCGGATGTAAATTTTTGGTAAATTGTAAGAGATAAAATTAATTAATAAAAATAAATATCACATTATTCACGATTAATTTTGGGTCTAAGTTAGGGAGCTATTATACAACATTAAACAAGGTTTTTGAACACATTTTCGAAAGTTGGACAGTTGTCTAAAGTTAGACAACGTTTATAAATAAGACCAGTATTAGACTTTTCTGTCATTGCGTTATTTCCTTATGAATTTTATCATTGAACTATATTCATATATCATTTTGAACCAATAAATACAAAACTAACTGCAACCCAAAACCCAACAATTTCACAAATAATTCACAAAGCTTAAACAAATGGTAAAAAATGCAAAGCCCGTATTTTTGTGTCTCGCATACAATTTTGCAGGTAATTTTAGTAGTTGGCGTAACAAAGACTCCTCTTTTACTTTGTTTGTTGTAGCAAATGTAGATTTCGATTTTTTTTTAGACGAGACTAGAGAAATGCCAATTTACGATTTAAAAAAAAAATTATGAAACTGTTATAAATTGGAATGTCTATTCACTTCCTTAAAACTGGGGGTGCATACGCTGTGTGCCCGAAGTATGTCCACAGGCAGGGAGTCCTGGCCCTGCGGGGCCCGCATAAACAGTACCTTTATAAACAAATCTGTCATAAATTGGCTTTTCTTTACTCACTTTCTAAATATAAAGCATTCTGAAATATTGATTTGTCCCGTTATTTACCCATCTTTCTATTTAATTAATTCCACTGAAAATTTGTATGCATGAAAAAATTAACACAACATAATTCAGTTTGATTGGGAGGATAATTGGCCAAGTCCAAAACACATTTTTTTAATTATAAAAAGTTTGTGGAGCTTTGGATTGAATTGAATAAAGTACTAGTGAACATAAAAGATTCATTGAGTTAAAAAGTTTGCATTGAATTCCAAAATCAGGTCGACTACTGTCACTACTGATCTCTATATACACTGGATAGTGTATTCATAAAAAAATTTTGAGCCAAATTGAAGAACTATTATAGTCGTGGCTACTGGCTGGTACCCTCAAATAACAGTATAACAGCTATTTTTTATAATTTTTTGTAGATAATTTCCTGTTATTTTGTCTTCTTTCCTAAAAATTTAATTTTTGAAGATAATCTTTTTCTTGCTTTCCGTCTTTTATCTCTTTCAATATTCACCGCCGCAATGCTTGGTGACACCAAATAATTGCTCAATTACGGGAAATATCTTCTATCTCTTTTTTTCGTTTGTATAGAGCGAGATACAAGGTCATGGCCGGTACCCCATCAAAAAATCTTAAAACTGCCTCACAAAAACTGTTATACACTATAGGCTATCCAGTGTATTATAGAGATCAGTGAGGTCGAAGGTCGACGTATTAAATCACACTAAATAAATAGTATGTATGTTGTCCGAAAACAGATAATAAAAACAAAAGAATACTCGCAAAAATATTAAACCATGTTTCTTTCAAATTTTAAAATATTTTTCCTTATTATCCTTACACGATAAAGCGTTATATGGACTTTGTCAACATTGAACAAACATAGTACATTTTATTCCGAGCCCCTTAGTTTAGGGTATCTTAAAGCATAATAAACACTTTCCTGATGGATTCTCAAACACAAACCTAAGCTGTTGATCGGTCAAGATTGATAGTTAATTAATGTATCTCATCTATTATAAATTTGATCTTTTAATAAATAAAACACATTCACTTAAATTTTACAACTAGAGGTTTAACTTAATTTATTTATAAAATAAGACCGTTACAGTCGTGCTAACGACGAAACATATTATTTTTGAGTCTGCTTACAGCCATTTACTTGTATTATTTGAATGGGAAGCAGATATGGGCGTCTGTAGAGTACATGGCAATACCGACAGAAGTTATGGGAAAAAATACCTATGTAGAATCAGTTGAGTGTTTTAATTTTTATTTTTGTATGTCTGTCCGACATCACTTACAAATTCTGACTAACATTTCTTTGCATACCTCAAGACTCTTAGAGTTGTCTGTCAGTGTTTTAGTGAGAAAGTTGCTTTGGGGACAGAGTTTTGGTAATTTTTATGTATATGGACTGCAACACACCCCAATATTATTTGTAAACAAATGTCGGTACTGCTGACCATTTATCGACACGAAACTCGTGGCTTATTGAGAGATGGACAGCAACACCGAGGCTTTGTCTGCAGCCCATATACAAATTTGTAGTAAATCTCTCACGTATAGTAACTTTCTTACTAGAACACGCCCAAGACCGTTGTTAAGCTTCATGGTGGTTATGCCAGAAATCTATTAAACTTGACAACACTGGTATCGGGCTTAAAACCACATGAACAGAGTAACTCGTGTTATGTTTACATTAAAAATATTTGAACAAACTTACAAAATTATTTTATGCTCTCTATTCTGATATAAACAACCGTTTTTTAAAACAATACTTCGGAAAAAAAATTAATTATTTTCCTTCTATTGGAGGTTTTTGTTTTTAATCAGAATCCGAGTATATGGGCAATTTCGCATTTGGATTATCGTCTGCGTCCAGCGGCAGATCTGGGGAACTCGGAGTAAATGAATCGGCAGCTTGTTGGAACTGCTTGGAACTGGGGCGATCTAATACATCGTTTGCATCACTGGTAGTTGTTGAGTTTGAAGCTGGTGATGATGTCACTGACCTTAAGTGTGCGGATGGTGACTGAGTGGGTTCATTTTCACTCTGGCGATGTAAAGTTGAAGTTGGAGATGATAGTGTGCCATTCGACGGTTGAGTGTTTTCATTGATCTTTATTAGCTCTTCTTCTTCCTCGGATGATGATGTTAGTGAAGCATTTCGTCTTTTCGTTCGGGTTGATTTGCTTTTTGAGGATTTCCTTCGCGAGCGTTTGATTGTCTTCTTTTTCTTTGAAGATGTTGGTTTGCTGTTTGGAACGGTTTTGTTGCTTTTGGTTCGTTTCATACCTTTGGATTTTGTTGGAGCAGGAAGTCGCCGAGATTTTCGACTGCTGGCGGTGGTTTTGCTTATCTTTCGGTGGCGGGAACGTTTGAGTGACTGTTTGTTGCTTTTGCGCCGAGATTTCGACCATGATGTATCTGAGTCAGAATCTGAATTGGAGCCCTCTGTTGTGAGACCAGAGTCCGAAGCCGATGACCTACTTTCATCCAAATCATCACTGTCACTTGTGTCATTTATAGGTCTATAGTAACGTGTACGCACACTATTTGGCCGTATGCCACGGTACCGACTCTGAAGCCCGGTTGAGGTGGATGCTCCTTGGTTGAACTCTTCTTTTACTTTTGGCAAAGTATCTATTTCTGGCTTATAATCGGAAGGAGCACTGGCGCTCGTATCTGCAGCTGCATTTTCTTCTCTCACATCTAACTTCATCTTTTTAGATGTTGAAGGGCAAGCATCTGCATAGTTAAATCCATCGGAGTCAGAGTTTGAAGTACTAAATGAATTAGTATTCAAACTAGGATTAGCTCGCCTACGTTGGGCCCGACGGACACGTGTGTTGTTTAAAGAGGCACACTTAGCTATTACAGATGTCAATGGAGCGGTTTTCGTCTCCTGGACGAATACAACGTCGCTATCGGAGTTTGAATTCAAACTCACCAATTCCGGTGTTCGCAAGTGTGGTGGTTTTTGTTCAAGGACGAATTCACACTCATCGCTACTAGTTGATGATAATACAATATTATCTGGTCGTTCTGAAATAGGAGCACTAATAGCTTCTACCGTTGATGTTGTAGTCGTTCCTTCGCTTATGTCACCGCTTGCCCCGCGGTTGTGTGTGGAAAGATTTATAGCCGATGCTTGTGAAGATGCTGCTGTTGTTGTCGTGTACAAATTAAAACCACCACCACTATTAGCTGGTGTTGCATTTGGTTGGGAGCTAGCTCGTCTACTTGTACCTGGATCTGATAGTACATTATAAACACTCTCAACATCTGAGCCGGCTGAAGATGTCGAAGAAAATTCTATAACAATTTCTTCGGCACTATTTGACGAATATTGAACGACACGATCGTATCCAATCATATCATATGGACTGCGAGCGAAATTGTTCAGCTCGTGAATAAAATGAGCAGTCTTTGTGCCCAGGAATGGTTGCAGGCGCCGCCTGAATTCTGGTGAAAGAATGTTGCAGTTCATAAGCCAGGTATTGATTTGTTCCATGACAGAATTAACATCATGATCGGTATTGCGCAACAAACAAATAATATCACGATTAATCCATTGAATTAAACGATGCGTTTGTCCTTGGTTGTCTCTGAAAAAAAAAGTAATAATAAATTAATAAATAGTGTTTATTTTTTTAATTATTTAAAAAAATATCTTAATTTTATAATAAAAAAAAATTTAGGGTTTGATCACATCTGCTTGCTCTTATAGTGGGGCTTTTTAAGATAAAACAAAAACATTTAATGAAATATTAAACACAGACAAATGTAGAAAAGGCAAAAATTCGTACTTGCTAAATTGTTTTAGAAGGTTAAGGTCTAAACAAAATCTATTCGTACGAAAGTATTTACATTGAAGGTTTAAATTAGACAAAATAACTATAACTCCAGCCTAAAAAAAATTCGTGGTAGCTCACCCAAGTGTTTGTTGTTTCACTTAAACTTTCAATATTAATACGGTGGTGTGAAAGCTTGGCAGCCTAACTGCGAGTATGTTATCACACAAAAACCCCATTCAAGAATTAATTTCGTCATTTCGGTTTTGTCAATTTATTATTTTTATAAAAACTATTTTCGATGGCCATCTACATGTGAAGCCAAGCATGTATTGTAATGTAGATACATTTCAGTCTTAACCAAAAAAAAAAAAAATTAATACAACTTTGCCAAAAAAAAATATATTTTATTTATATAATGAAAATGTCATAAAGCAAACTCTATTGCCAGCTCAATTTACATTAATCCCTTTTGTAAGTTCTATCAAAGCAAAAAAAACCCTTCAGGTGTACTACAGTGTTATGTTGAAGGGAGAGAGGGGAATATATTTTTTTGTTTATTATACGTGCACACTCGAGAAATTTTTACTACCCTTCATATAATTAACACAGGTAGGTAGGTACATAGGTACGTAGGTAGAATATGTACCATAGTGAGCGTTAGGTAGATAGGGATGCAATTAAACGGTGCTATACCTATACCCTTCGAAATTCTGCATTATGAAATGAAAGAAAAATATAGAAGCCGAGTACAGCATTTTTTTATTCGAGGGGTGAGACTTAAGAAGAAGTATGTTTAACTGATAAAATACATCCAAAGTTGGGTAGGTACCAGAGTAAAATTATGAAATTGATTTAGGAAGAATGCTCAATGCAATTGAATATTTCACTGAAGTTTTGATTATAAAAATAGGAATACAATATTGAGGCATGTAAATTTGCAGCGCAGCAGTTCCTTATTTGTTATTTTATTTACTTTTCCACTATTCCAAAAAAGTTATGCTCTATTAAATTCTTATAGTATGTAAAGTATGTGCGCGTGCCAGGAGTGAAACTTCTTTGGCGATCGGAACTTCGCAAGAGGTTATTTACATCGAGAATCGATGGGAGTCCAAAACTGTTTAAGTTCAGATTTACTCATATAAAGCTAAGCACAGTGAAGCGATAATTGATGCGACAAATACGCATCCTGGCATTCCTCGCATCTCTCGTTATAAATATATTTAAACCTCATGATGCAGTGATGTATTATTTTAATTTGTATAAAAAATTGATTAAATTAAACCAATCAAATCAAAATTTTTAAATAACTCAGTGAGAGTCTATCGAAATCTTTGGCAATATTTTTTAAAATCAACAATCCCTCGCTGAAACTGAGCAAATAGACTTTTTTGGTTTTTTGCAATAGAATTTTTAAACCATAAAAGTTGTTCAAAAATTTATATTTACATTTAATGTAATTTAGAAAAAAAAATTATAGATTGTTAGAATATTAGTTTTACAAGACTCTTCTATCTCCGGCTAATGGTACAGTAGAAAATTAAATTTAGTATCAAAAAATCAAAATATAAATTCAATTAAAATTTTTCACATATTTTATACAAATTAAAACATTGTCAAAAACGAATTTTCAAAAATGTTCTATTACTCTCTGACTCTAGTGGGTGACATTGGCGCAGTAGATGTTTTGCTTGGCTGTTAATTTGAAGGTGTGGTAGGCAGCATTCTTTTCTATATACCCCAGTTTCAAATGACTCAGATAATTAAATACCTTATTTCTCAGTTCACTGTCACTGCATTTAATAAAAGACCTTATGACCTAATACACGATTAAGTAAATTAAGTAAAAATAACAATAATTACTATGTAGATAAGTACAATTAAAATAAATATTAATACAAACGAAGCGCGGTTAAGTGAACGAATCTGATATGGAAAAAAATCCAAAAATACTATGAAAACGCCCACAGTTCTCAAACTTTTTCTTCTTCTTTAAATCAATCATCATGAAGTTTGTGTATTGCATTTAATTTTGTATTTTTTAAGTCATTAAGAAATTAATCAACATTTAAATTAAGTTATTTAAAATTGAGAAAAAATATCGCAAAATTTTAAACGATTTAGTACGATGTTAAAGCCATTTTGTCTAGTAAAAATGCTTTAACATCGTACTAAATCGTTTAAAATTTTGCGCTAATAATATTAATAAAATTATTTTAGGCTTGGCCTACGCAATGTGTTCGAATGGAATGACCACAATATTTAGACCAACTGAAAGTATTTCCCATCGATATTTGTTTTGTGTTCAATTTCTAATGGAGTTGTCTCAATTCTAGTTCTATTTTGAATTTACTCTCGAGAATCAAGCCAACACTTAGGGTCAAACTATCTTTAAGTCTACCCCCGACGGACAGCGCAATAGAGGAAGAACCCAACTCCGGTGGTTTGTGCAAGTGGAAGGGGACATCAACCAACTTGGTATGCAAAAATGGGGAATGGAGAAGCTTTCCTTTAACCAAAAAACTAGCAGAGTCGAAAACTCAAGAACCTTAAGAATGAATCAGGAACTCTTTTTTATTGCGTGGATATTTAACAACTGAAAACTAGTAACTTTCGTTTTGTTTTTAGTTTTTTAAGATATTGTACTAAATATCGATAAAATTTGATTTAAGTGCGCTGATTTAGTATTTTATCTTAGCTAATTATGTTAAAAAAGGAGGAGGATCGAGATAAAAAATATTAAGAAGTCAAAATCCTGCATACCTACAAACTTCTATTTTTTTTCCTTTTAGAATTCCCATTTTGAATTAAATTTTTTTTAATCCTATTTATTCGGTTTTGAAAATTACTTACCTATAAAAACGAGCACTACTCTCCCGATATCTTCCAGTTATATCTGACAGTGGCAGTGCATACAGTTTTCTATCGTAGACATATCTCCGCCAAAGTTGACTCAAACTGCCACTGCCCGTCTCGCCTTGTATAGATTCCTGACTATACATGCCTAACAACTGAGCCGGAGGTGGCATTATCCTTCGATAATATGTCGAATTACTACCTCGAAGCACACTTGGGTTGACATTATTTGATGTCGAAGATGAAGTTCCCGTAAGATCCAATGTATTCCTTAACAACAAAAACAAAAATAAGGGTTGCAAATAAGTATGAAAAATAAAATTTGTTGATGGATGATCCATCCTTACATGGCCATATCATCTAAATAGACTTGAACAGGTCGGTTATATAATGACGGCAGTCTTGGATAGAGATGTGCTGGTATTGTGAATGGAGGAAATGTATCTGGATTGGGTGACACCGGTACTGGTTGTTGCACCAGATACTCCTCGAACTCCTCAATAGATTTGACATTGTGTATGATCGCTTTAAAGGTCTGCTTGCACAATGGACACTCTGGTTTGACCTGGAAGAATAATTAAAGACGTAAGAAAACTCTTTATCCACATAATGACTCATCGTAGATCATGCCTTGCTCCATTCAAGTAGACACTTGAAACAGAATTGATGCATACACGAATCAGTGAAACACTTGTTTCTGCACTTTCCGAGGCAAATTGCACAATTCGGTGGTGGCGAATTGGAACCATCACCCCGAGGAGCCTCTGTCTCCTCGGCACTACTCGCAGTGCTTAATTCTGGAGATTTTATATTTAGTTGAGGTCCTGGCGTAGATGGACACTGAACACTGATTGTTATTTCTGGAATCGTTGGACTAAAATCGTTGCGAAAATCTAACACTGGAGATTCAGCCATAATTATTATTGTTCAGAAGCAGCAACAGCCAAAAAGAAATTCAAAATATCCACAGTAATATTTCTATATTTTTTTTTTCAAAAAACTATTCCCTCTTCAGATGAAAATGGAAAATCAATCACCGAACACCACTCAGTTTTTGGGGAAGAAAATTTCGCCTTACAAAGAAAAGAAAATCCGGAAAATTGTAATTCGTAATTCACTCGCGAGAAAAACTCCACAAAATGTCTACACAGCTGCTGCTGCTGCTCATGATTACGATGATTTTTGTTTCTGCTTCTGGCTGGTTGATGGTTTGATGTTAGAAAAATGACAGCGATGTCACTTTTTTCTTATTTTCTTGAAAAGTTTTTTTACTAACTTCGAATGTCGATAATAAAATTTGGATTTTTCACTAATAAATTAAAGTCTGTTGGTCTTTTGATTCACAATAAGACATGATTACGAATTTAGTTTAACAATAACTTAACTTTCACAATTTAATATAGGAAAAAAAGGTTAATTTTTTGGCGAATGTAAAATAAAATTAACGAGAAAATTGTTTCGTTTTCTCAGGGTGGAATGGTATGACTTCTGCGTTCGATGTTTGATTCGACATTCGACAACCCGATAATCGAAACAAAATGAAAGGGCCTTTGTTGTTGTTGTTTCGAAAATGCTTAGTAGCTTTGTTCGATTTAGAAATATTTCATAAGGGTTAGTGTTCTTTTAGAGTGTGTTTGTTTTTTTTATTCAGTGCCTTAGTTCTGCAACTCTTTCGTCGATAAAACTGATTTGTTTCAATTTGCATCATTTCTCGAAAAATTTTATGTTAAGACCGCTCTAACTTTTACTTTTGTAATATATGAGAAAGAAGATAGAATTGCGTAGTACGCTGAAAAGGACAAAATATTTAGTTCCCTCTGTCCAAAAGTAAGTTGAATATGTAGTTAAGCTTTAACTCTTGCATCGATAAAATTGTTTTTCGAGAAAGGTTGACAAATGGAACAAAATTCATACGATTTGTTTGATTTTTTATCGTTTCTCGACTGATTTAATCGATGCGAGAGTTATGGTGGATTAACATTCATCTTCATCTGCAGATTTGAAGAAAAGTAGAGCGGGACGGATTCATGCTAAAACACAAATGTGTGAAAGAATGATGAACATGTTCGTCTTTATATCTGCATTATGGCACTTCCTATAATCTTCCTATAATGAAGATCTCTGCGTTATGATCTTCTTTCTCTATTCAACAAATGTAAATTTTATATCTTACATCCCTTTTTTTTTGCAGAACTCCTCATGGAGATGAATGTAAATCCAGCATTACAGAACGTATTCACAGGTATCGTTATCGTATGACTGCTTTTAAACGCTGCAAATACTAGTGTGTTTTGATGTTTACACATCAAAACACACTAGTATTTTCATAAAATTATCGACAACAAGCATGTATTTCACAGTGGTAACATAGTTTTTCTGTGCGTTCAAGAGCCAGTTTGTTTACAATTGATAATCTTTAATCAATGATTATCGCAACTAATTAAATCATCGAATGTGTATGACATGATTTACATGCGGATTTAATGGATGAATCGAGTGAATAATATGGCCGTAGAAAAACAAAACTAGTTTGCACTATTTACAATTACACAATACATATAGATGATGTAAAATGGCAGCATCGTATCTCACTCTTCATTTATTTATAAATTTACGGAGCACAGTAGTATTGTTATAGTAGTACAAGTAATTACAAAAAAATTACCATTTACATTTACGTTATTTACGATTTTTTTAAATGGTATTATGACATTATGGCTAAAATCAGCTGATGGGTTTATCACAAAATATATGCAAAACGTTCTCGAAACTTGCTTCGTAACCTTTACGTTTTTACGACATCGGAAAGTTTCAGTTTTTACAACGTCGCTAAGTTTACGACGTTGCATGAACACCCGTAGTTTTAGAAATGAAATTTCGCATTTAAATAAAATAAAAAAATAAAATAAATTAAAAAACTCATCGCTAACTCGCGTTTTTTTATAATTATATAGGTGTTATATGTCAAAGTAATTTGCACAGCCTTTTAGTAAATTCACATTTGTTTTGAGCTTGTAAAAAATACTCACATGTGGGCCGTGGGACCAAGTGCTTATATACCTTTAAGGTTAGTCTTCTACTACCATTTGAATTTGATGGAAAAATTTGATGTTAAGAACGTCAAATGCTATAACCGAAGCAACAACAACAACAACTGTCACAAAACTCAAGACTGCACTGTTCAAAACAGCAGAAAAAATTGTCGTTCGTTTATGGCTGGCGGGTTATCTGCACCCCGGCCCGGAAATAAGTTTATTTATAATTTTTCCAATTGAAATGAAAAAAATTTTAAACCAAATAAAAAATCAATTTCTTTCATCATAAATTTTGAATCTAGTGAGAATGTCGGGCGACGTACAACCGCGCAAGCGAAAGGATAAAAAAAGAAAACGAGGTAAAACTTTCATTAATTTAAACTTTAAATTTTAATTCTTGTATTTTTTGTTTTTGTATTAAAATAATCAAGATAGATGCCAGAATTTTAGCTTAATAAAAGTAATAACCTACAGTTGTAATCCATGCTTTCAGTGTCTTTAAAAATATTCATATTAGGAACAAACTATAAAACCAAAAATTATTATATAAAAGATTAGAACAGAATAGGGAAGAACAAAAGACGGAACAAAATTTTTATATTGGTCTCAAAATTATTCATTTTTTTAAGTATTATTATTTATAGAAAGGAAACGTATTCGGCTCGAATTTATTTAAAGAATTTTTTTTTCTCTACCATACGACCGATGGCACTTTGAGCAGAACAGAGAATTTCTTGTACACTTTGTTGTCGTCGCGTGTACGCCTTGGCCGTTGCTCCCTTCACTTTGTTCATTGAAATTGCGATTCTGTGGTTTTTGATGCTTTGACTATTTTTGGTTTACCAAAGTCGAATACTCGGAATGATCGCTTAGAAAATCAATAGTAGTCATAGATAAAAACTTTATTTTTTTTTTAAATATGCGTTTCGTCTGCTATCAACGGAAAATTATTTTATAAAGATCTTAAAAGTAAAATTTATTTAGAAATTTGATTAAATAAAAAAAAAATACATACTTTTTACCATAATAATATTGAGTTTTTGAATAAAACAATAGAAACTTGCTGCTACTACGTTTATTACTGGGGTTATTCCACTGGATAGATCGTCTTTTAAAAGTTCTTGACTTTGAATTAACTTCACAAGAAAGTTTTAAAATAATTGTCCAAAAGGTTCAGATCTCTGTTGACAATAGCGACTTTTTTAGAAGACTAAATTATGATTGTTATGCCTATAAGGATTTCCTACAATGTTAAAACAATAATACATAGATTAGATTTATACTTCATTAATAGCTTGTTCTACTTTAGTAGTATGTATTCTAATTGAAAATAATAAGTTATATATACAAATATGTATATGTATTGTATTTATAAGGTAGTACTTCATTTTTATAAATGATTCTCGCAACTTTTCAAGGAGAACCTAAGGGAAGGGATCGTACCATGCCATGTAGCGGTGTAGCGGTTTTAATGATAAATCACTTTTTTGATAAGTCTAGAAAGAGGAAAAATACATAATTCCCTAGTAAAAATCCCTAAAAAATATAATCCAACAAAACAAAAATCTTTAAAAAGAAAGGGGTACCAAAAGACGAAATATTTTCAGCCCTATTCTGCTAAACGTTCACGTGAATTTTCGTATTCTGCTATCCGTCGTCGGAGGGAAACAAATGTTCCAAAAAGCATATAAATTGCAATAAAAATGAAATTTTAACAATTAGATTCTCTCAAGAACTTCAAAATTAATTATTGATAGAGCTTTGAAACTCGAAAGATTGGGAAGTTTATAGAATAATTTGTGACAAATTATGTGAACAATTCACGTGAATCGAGTGATTCGATCGGATCGGATAGCAAAATAGGGCTGTTTGTTTAACAAACTCAAGTCATCATATGTTTTTTAAGCGGCTTTAAGGCTTTTTTTTGGGGACTACAGTGAAAGCTCTATTTGCGGACAGCTCTAATAAGCGGACAATTCCCTTAAACAGACATTATTTTCGGGAACAAACTTCTTTTTCGAATTTTTTCATACAAATTACTTTCCTGTAAACGGACACTCTCATAAACGGACACGGACACTTTTTTCTTGCTCATTTTAGATAGAAAACCTCCCATACGCGGAGAAATAATTTTATTTTGAGATATTTTTATCAACAAATGAAGCAGACGATCCGTTATCAGTATAGTTTCTGTTATATTTTAAATACGTAAGCAAATCCATAGAAAATCTCCGATACCCGGACGCAAAACTCTAATAACCGGACAGAGCGATGTTATGTTGAAAGCTTATTAGGGGATTGCCCAAGTAACTAATTTTGAAAATGTTTGGTTTCCTTTTCTCATCCGTTATATTTTGAGTGATGTCATTTTATAATAATAAAAATTTAATATGAAGTTAAAAAAAAAAGTTTTTCTATTTTTTTCTCTTAACCGGACAAAAATTTGGGGAACATGTGTGTCCGCTTATAAGAGCCTTCACTGTATATGTAACGCAAAAAAAAATACAAAAAAAAAAAAAGAATAAGGTTAAAACTTACCTAAATTACTTTTTTTTGTTGATTATTTTCGTTATAATTATCTTACGATTAAGTTCTGTTCGGATTGACAAAATTAAATTCCTTGGACTTATTTCTAAAACCCCTTATTACGATACCTGCCATAGAACCACTTTTTTCGACTGTCGTTAACGACAAAATTAAACAAAAGGTCATTTCATGTTAAAATAATGTTGCATATAAAAATTTTCCTTTTTTTAAATTTTAATGATTTTTATGTGAAAGAGTTTGTGTGATAATTTTTCCCCATCATCTTAATTTTTGTATGAAAAAACAACACTTTATATATGTATATTTTTTTATGACTTGTTATATTTTTTAACAAGTTTTTGGTTATTATTGTTATCGTTATTATTTAATGTGTAAACAATTTATTTGTTTTTTTTTACCGAAGTATAAAATGTAATTTGTTTCTGTCCCACTATCGCCTAACTTAGCATGACAAAAAGTGTCTAGTACAAATTAAATCAATACATTATGCAGATTCCCAGATGTTTTCTTTTTAGTGACAAAAAGTTCATTTACATTTTTGTTTTCTTTTAACTTCTATAAAAACAAAAAGTAAGTGACTGATCCGGAGGTTAATCGCAGCAATTTGCAATTTGCACATGACATTGAAAAATGTTTAAAAAAGAAAACAGAGTATAGTTTTTTCGTAAAGTTCTTGAGTTCACTTAAGTCCTACCATCTCAACTATTGTTCACTTTTGTTTCTGTTTCTGTTTTTTTTTTTTTTATTTTGTTTGGGTAAATTACTCTGCTACGTAGAACGCAATTAAATGTTTTTGTGTGACATGTTATTGCACGACGAATCTTTGTATATTGTTAGTCGTTGTCTAGAGACTAGAAGTCTAAATTTAATAATTTGGCACTACGCCAATTCATTTAACACCAAAACGTCCACTGTATATTTGGGAATGCCGGGTGTTTCTTGCATTATTTTTAATAATATAATCAATAAAATATTACGTTGGAAGAAATATTTCAAAAGGAAACTCTCGAAATTTAATAAAATAATATATATCCGCAATGATTCGCAGCACATTGTTCTCTTTTCTTTTCACGGCAAATGGGTAAAAAAAAAGAAGAATACACTACACTGCGCATCACTGCGGATACAGTATTGCTGATTCCATAATCGACATAAATATAATTAAATCTAAGTTCAAACATTTACAAATCAGCTGGTACGACAGGCTTTATCAGGTTTTTGACTAACTATAAGTGAGGTATGAATATCCTTCTTATGAAACCAGCTGTCGGACATACTTTTGTTGGTGTATTCATACAAATCGGTGGAACCATTGTTGAAAAAAATAAGTTTCTACTTAACGACAAAAAATTGATATTTTTGGTTCTAAAAACAAATTAAAATAAGATGTTGGTGTAAACCTACGAAAATCCCTATGTACTTAGCTCAAGGACAAGCAACCCATCCGCTTTGGTTAGAGCCGAAAAGTCACACAGAATTGCAAGGCTAAACTTTTCGTCTTCCCTATCATAGTTGTGTCAAGTTTCACCAATATAGTATCTATGCATGAATGAATAAATAGAAGATTACGACAGCTGCAGTTTCATTTTTCGATCTACTGCGCATATACGTCACAAGAGACAGTTTTTTGTAATTTAACGCGGTGTGCAGATGAATGTTTTCATTAAAAAGTATTTTCTTGCAATTAAATTATCAAAAAATGTAATTTTTTGGCATAATTTGTTATTAAAATACGTCAGTTAATGCAAATAAGTTTTATTTTGATGTTGTTGTGGGCAATTGTCCCTTGAAAAGCCAATTACCTACGTGAAAAAAGTGCTGAAAATGTAAACGAAAAATAATAAATTCAAAAGAAAAGATTCTAAATTGGTGTTTATGTTATTGTTTTATTAAATTTTGTTTTTTGAGACTTTGTGCTTTCTGTTATTGCCCGGTTTAGCGTTCTAATGCGAAAGTACATTCTGGCTCGGAAAAATAATGTTTTTATTTTGGTGTCTATCGCAACATCCTCGGCCAAATCCAAAAGATTTTTGAGGAAGTTGTTGCATATTACTAAATCTTCACCATTGAAAGACATGAATATATCGTGCAACGCATTCATATGCGACATCAATTCTGGAGATGGCTTTATCAAACCACCTTTACTAACGTGGCTCACCCACGAATTTGAATAGACGTCTCGTTCATTAGTATGTTGGGCGAAGGTGTCAACTGGTAACTTGTGGCAAATATAACCAGCCAGATTTTCAAGCCCATCATACGCCAAGCTGAATATTTCTTACCAGTTAAGGGTTCCACCAAATCTGGCGTGTCATCCGAGCTAACATTAGCGTTATCAGAAATAACGCCTTCGTTATGTCCTAAGATGTGTGACCGCAGTCTATACTTAAACTCCTGACGATCAGGGTGATCAGGGTGATCATGAAGCCCTCCTTTAGCTCTAAGTAGACCAAACGTATTCTCCAACACATCTTGGTTGAGTCGATACGTAAGGATGTACTTAAATCCGAAGCGGTCTTTTAGTTCTTCGTATAAAATCTTTATCGCGGTGTTTGATTGAATAATACCTTAAAAATAAATTGAACCTCTTATTATTTGTACAAATTTATATAAAATACATAAGTACGTTCTTGCCTTGACTCTGTTTTTTCTGTTACCCTGAGTGGAAGTAGGTACTTCCACGTTTTCATTAATGTAAATACAGGGAACAGAACCAGGTTTGAGTAAGAGCCGTCTATGAGTTACAAAACCTAAAATAAATACTGGTACCGCATAGATTATATCTCTTGTTTAATTTTTCTGTGTATTACCCATTTCGTACTAGAGGTTCCTTTCGAAGTCATCAGATCCGAAATGCTCACTGCAAATCCTACCCGTCTTCGTATTGATTTGGTCTTTCCGTTTACAAAAATGAGCCCAACTTTTAAGTAAGCCAGAATCTTGAGGAAACGTAAAGAACGACACATTTTCCTTATTATATTTATCATTTCCGTTATTATTATTATTACACCCACACACTGCACATCGCATTTTGAATTTTAGGATATTCAAAAGATTAAAAAAAGAATTAACTTTACAAATTGCCCGGATTTCCTTTTCAAGTTCCCGCGTTTTTGTCTCTTCACACGTCACAGCTAATGACAAAAAAAGTAGCACATGCGCGTGTCGTAATCTTATTATTTTTTCATTCATGGTATCTATGGATGTGTAAAATAGCCCTATTTTTTGGGTTTTACATATACATATATAGTACAGTAAGAAATTTAAAAAAAAACCGTCCGCAGTAGTTTTTATATTTCACATTTGGTAGTACCAAATAACAGCTGTCAGCTGTCATTCATATTTTAAAGAATTGACCTCAAAACCAATGAATGAAACTTTCAAAACTTTCAATGAAACTTTTTTCAGTAGTTTGACATCCCTGTTTGCTGGTTCTTACATCATACAATTCAGGAAAAAACATATCTTCATCATCAGATGACGAGGATATGAAGACGATTCAAAGAAAAACTCCAACAAATTTACGAAATCCAAATTATGAACTTCCTCCATAATTATTTTTTTTTTATTTAGCACCAGCCGACACAAATTCACAACAAACAACAATATATTTTTCATTTGACAGAAACAGCTGTGTTCGTGTTGAGAATTGACCTAGAATTGCTCAAAGTTCAAATCTTTTCGTGAATGAAACTCGCTATTAGCTTCATAAAATGGACAACTCCTTTCGATACTCGAATAAGTGTCACAAACCCATCCGCATTAGGATTCTACTTCTGCTTTCATTGGCAGTGTAATTCCACTGTCGATGTTGTATTTGTAACTCGTGTAAAAATCTACTATACTGTGAATGGCTTTTACAAAAAAACACGAATTTTAGTGCTTTATACATAATGTTGTATTGCTCTATAACTAAATTCGATTTAAATTTATTGTACTAATAATAATAATTCATTGTTTACTGTGTGTCATTTTTGTATAATTTAAATAGATTCATTGGATCAAAGGTCCGACGGATTCGTGTTCTCCCGAAAACAAAGCCTAGAAGGTAGTTAGTTCCCTATAACATCATTATTATCCAACTGTAAATTAATCCTTTTCTGATTGTTAATATTGTGTAAATATATCATACTAACTCAATTAACCATCTTTCGATATTTTTAAAAATTTACTTAAATATCTTTTTTAAATAAATATAATATTTACTCAGATGACGAACCCCGTGAACAACATCAAGGAGTTCATGGCTCGAAAATGGGAAACGAAGACGTACATTTGCATGTGCAAGGAGAACATGAAACCGGAGGCCATTGGTGTGCTAAACTATTTTTCTTCTCCCTTTTGGCAATTCTTTTGGGCTTAATTGGATTGATCATACTCGAAAATCGAGGACTGGCTGATTGTGAGTATATCTTCATGTAATTTTTGAAGGCTACTTAAAAAATTAATCTTTGAAGTGGACACACCATTGTCAGAATCAAGGTTCTCAAATTACTTTGATGGATGGGTTGATGAACATCGAGAAGCTCACGATGAGCATGATCCTGTGACTGCTTCAATCGAAGAGCACGAGCATGGCGATGAACCTTTTGAAGAAGAGGAGGATCATTCTGAAATAGACGAAGCAGATGATGACGAAGAAGAAAAAGATCATGACGACGAAGAGGAAGATGGCGATGACAATGAAGAAGACGAAGAAGATACTAAAGAAAATGAAGAAGAGAATGATAATGAAACTGAAGAGGTAGAAGCTGAAACAGCTGAAGAAGCCGATGACGAAACCCAGGAAGATGAAGAAAATGATGATGAGAATCAAGTCGAAGATTCGGTTGAGGAGACAAGAGAAGATGATGATGAAGAGGCTGATGAAAAAAATACAAATGACGATGATAATGACGGAAATAATGAAAATGACAATAAAGATGAAGATGATGAAGATGAAGAAACAACTGAAGATCTAGAACCACCTCAAACGCGTTCGCAACAATCATCTAAGCTGGCTTCAAGTGCACAAAGTAATACCAAAGAAGACGATGACAATGATGATGATGATGATGAACCATTTGAAGAGGTAATGTTTCACAACATTTAAATTCAATCAATCAATAAATGTTTGTTTTGTATCTATCTAGGAGGATGACGATGGTACTTTTGAGTCATTAGAATCAGTTGTAGTTGATAATGATGCAGAGGAACTTTTGATTCTTCAGGAAAAAGCACGACAACAACAAGCTAATTTAAAAAAAGGAGAACCTGAGCCTGAAGATGAACCACCATCTTACACTTCATCACGTGAGTATTAATAATTTTTAGCCTTTTGTTGTGCATACAATATTAAAATTAGTTAAAATGTATCAATTCTTATTAATTTAATAATTTTATTACAAAATCAAATCTGACAGATTTTTTTAAATTGCGAACAAATTATCAGTACCATTGTGTAATATTTGTAAATACTTTATTTTTCTGTGAAAAATCTATATAATAAACTTTTAAGCAAATTGATACCGATTTTACCAGTAACACACTGGTAAACAACTATGCTTAAACCATGCAAGTAAAATGGTATGTGCAAGTTTTGGGTTTGTCTCGTAGTATAGCAAACTACTAGAAAAACGTTACTAGCATTGTTTTATTTTTTCTTAGCACTCTCACCCTTCATATAATTTCTAATACCATGATATCCAGGTGCAGTGCAATAAGAGCCCGTAGGTTTTATATCCAAAATAAAAGAAATTGACACCCGCGGGCTTTTTTGGTGGTGCGACAAAGTGACTTACAACTCTCAACTGTTTCTGTGTTATGATGACAAGAAATAATCTTGGAGGATCTGTCAATTTCGCGTAAGAGGCAGTACCCCTGAAAAAAAAAACACATTTCTGTTTTGGGTGTGTATCGTATGCAGCCATACGAGTGAAGTAACGACTAAACCTAAGAAGGGGCAGCTATATATTATCTTATTTATTATTTCTCCTTCCTACCATGTATTTCCTTCTCTTGTATTGTATAGTGTATTGTAAGCCACTATAAACAGCCAACATTGTAAGTTAGTTACTTTTTCGGACAGCAAAGAATAAAGTTGGGTTTTTTACCGTGAAGGTTTTCCCAAATAAAATTCTAGTGAGTTTAATTTCAATCGGAATTCTAATTCTTCCTATAAATCAGTCTTGGCTCGCAACAAGGTGGCATAGGCCGAGATTGTATCCTAAGACCTTCGTTATAACAGTCATAAGCACTAACGATTACTCCACGGATTTATAGTTCTCTTGCAGAACTTTATTCTTCCATAGAATCAAATGTATGGAGATAGAAAATTTAGTTTAATCTTTCGCTGAGAAGTTGTGCCCAGGTGTTTTTTTTCTAACATAAGGGAAAAGTTTGTGCGATCTCAAAATCTTAAATTGAATGAATGAATATATTGTGGGGTTTATTACACTGCTACCTATAGATCTATTGTGTACCCGTCTAGAGCTGGATGAGATTTTTTTTTATCTTACAGCTCTTCCTCCAAACCTACATATTTCTCTGAGGAATTTGAGTATTCGGGGTATTTTCAAAGAGGGTAAATTGCTCTCTTCTCAGTCCCAGGTGTTTATTTCTTTTGTGCATGAGTCCATCGAAATTTCCTGGTTGGGCATTTACTCATGAATATTGCTGAATCTGAATTTAGGTGCCTTTTGAATTTACTGTTGCCGGTGAGGAGACCCGTTATGATTCTGAGGTTATTCCTACTTAAGGTGGTGCAATCCTTAAAAGGTTCTTGATAAAAAAGAATGTTTTAAGGATTGCACCACTTAAATACAAAAAAAAAAAAAAAACTTAAATTAAAAAAATAAATAAATTGTAATTCTGTTTCGTGTTGTTAGTTTAAGGAGTTACATACAATTTTCTAAGAGAAACAATTGGCAAATTTGTCACTTGCTTCTTAAAAATAACAACAATTAAAAAATAGCAACTTTCAAATTGCTAGACTTTAATTATTAAAAAACTCAAACTCTGGTATCGGTAAACATTTTTTTGTATAATTTTTTTTTAACTGCTGCTTTCCTAGAAGGAAACAAAGATATTGCATTCAAGTGCATTGCTCTTAAACTTTGTTTTTTTCTTCAGAATTTTTGATTTTTTAGAGCTAGAAAGCGGAAGCATATAATCAGGCATTTTACTTATTTTAAATTTTTCAGACATCTGATTTCATGATTAAATCTACATTTGCACTTCTACACAATATTTCTTACATTGGGTTTTTTGTCGTTTAACTATCAAAATTCTAGTAAAATAATTTGTTGATAGGCTATCGTTTTGATATAATGACTATTTGCGGAAAACTGTTAATGTTTGCTTGACATGCTAGATTTTAGAGCCCGAATTTGTAGGAAAGGGAGAGTTTTCGCTTCTCTGCTGTGTGCTAAGTTATGTATAACAATAAAATATTTCTAGTTTTTTTTTACGTTCAAATTTTAATTGTGTTTTAAAAATTCCAATAAAAGAAAAAAAATAGCCAACATAATGTATTCTTCCAAAATATTATTTTTCATACCATATTATATTCAAAAGTGTCTAAGAAAAAAATGTTTGTTTTAAATTCTTAGAAGGTAAGCTAAATTTTTGAGATCCTCTTTGAATCCTGCATTTAGAAAAATTCCTTAACTAAGTAGTACCTATATAATTATAATGAACATTTTAATTTATTTTGTAAAAGAAAGTGCAAATTGAGAAGCTAATAACATACTTAAATACAAAACATTAATTTGCGTACTTTTTTCCACATGAATTTTGCAGTTGCGGTTAAAATTGGTGTGGGTGTGGCACTTGCGTTAGTTGCACGCCTTGTATTGGTTAGGAAAAATCCGAATACAAGTGAGTTTTCCAAGTGTTTATTTTTCTATTAACTACAAAAATTGGCGGATAATATAAATAATATAAATTTTGTTGCTAGTAAGCTTTATCGTTGTTTTTTTTGTTTTTAAATATTTTATGACTAAAAACTTAGTCTGCTTTTTATTTTACTGATACAAAAAAAAAAACAACAGTATTCAAAATAACGATCTACATTTTTTGATGCTTATACAAATTGCAAATCTTTAATTTTTATTTTTATGTTTTAAACGTAATGTCAATAAAATAATGTTATTGTTGTTTTTGTGTAGCACGCCAAAGCATGTCAATATCTAAATGTGATCCCTTATTTATCTTTCTAATTTGCACTTTCTTAGGTATAAAAATTGTTTTATAATATTAGCTTTAAAGTTTTAGTTAACAAGCTTAAAGTTAAAAGAACGAATTTTAAAAAAAATTGTATGTTTTAAAATGTATGTTTTATTATTAATTTTACGTGTAACAAATTTGGAAAAATTTAAAGACGAACCATCAGCCGAAGTCTTATTGAAACGTCGACTGACAATTGCTGCGCCTGAAGATACATTTAGCGAGGATCACGATGAACTACTAGAATATGGTTAAAATAATATAGAATTCAAACTACATATTTACGAAGTAATTTGTTCACTTTTAATATATTCTTAAATTGTTTCAATGTCTAATGTTACTTCGTAAATACTTGTTGTTGTTTTTTGAACGTACCTACATAGTTTATTTCCTCAAATATATATTTGTTATGAAAAACAGATGTAAACGAAGAAAATGAAGCAATGAATTTGGAACAACAGAGTGGCGAAGAAGAATATATCGAAGAAGAAATCGAAGAAGAGGAAGAAATCGAAGTGACAGATGAAGAGTACGAAGAAGAAAAAACCGAAGAACCATTTAACTACAAACCTCAAACGTTTGAACAATTAAATTCCATGTACCGACGTCCAAATGAATTCCAACCAAATGAAATGGCGAGTGAAACTACAAAAAAAGCCAGTCCACCAAGAGTATTTTTGGACGAACCGAAAACAAGTAGAATTCAAGACTATAGTCAACGCGAAGAACAAGTCCCAGTGGCAGCAAGCAAGCCTTCACAGTCTCGCTTTGCTCAATATCATAGAGAAAAAACTCCCCCGACAGCATCAGTAGCTCCAATTAATTTACCACAATTATCATCCAACTTACCAGCTCCACAGAAACTCGAATCGAAAGATAGTCGTGCTTATTCTGATGAACATGAAGAAGATATAGAATATGATGACGAAGATTTATACGATGATGAAATGTTAGATGAGGAGGAAGAAGAGGAGATTGGTGATGATGAAGAAGATGAAGAGGACTTGTCCGATGTTGATGATTCTGAGTTGATGAATAGACTGGAAGCTAAGTATGGGAGATTGCCAGCAAAAGAACTCGAGAGTGACGAGGACGTTGAAGACAAATCGTGGACAAGTAAATTATTTATTATAATTACTTATTTTTTATTATATGTATTAAGAAGTAGAAATAGAGTAAAAATAAGACTTGCATAAATATTATCGAGGTACTTTTTTATTACAGATCTTAAATCGTCATCGGCTTAAAGTTAAAAACAAAGCTTGGCATCCACGATCACTCATAAATCACATTCCTGGCATTTTTTCTTCTTGTTAACATAATGTTTGTTAGGGCCTTAAAAACCTATTTTAGTGTTATGAGGCCACATCAAATTTCTTTAATAAATAAATTAATAATAAAATGTTTGTTATGGATTTTGCCATTTATTATAAAACATGATTGAAATTCCTAATTTTGTTTAAGCATTCAAGATAGTAGGTTCTCCGTTCAACACAAATCTATCTTTAAAGTTAGTAATTGATACACTTACGTCGACGGTCAAATTCAAGCTTAAAGACATTCATCGGTATACACTATCTCCCATGAAAACGGCGCCCAGAAAATAATCAATAAGCCTTATTCTACTAAACGTTCGCGTGAATTTTTATATTCTGCTATCCGTCAGAGGAAAACGAATGTTCCAAAAAGCATAGAAATTACGATAAAAATCAAATTTTAACAATGAGGTTTTCTCAAGAACTTCAAAAATTAAGTTTGAAGAGTTTAAAAAATATTATTATTTTTATTACAATATAAAAAAATTTACATTATAATAATTTTATAAAAGCAGGACTTGCAGTTTAAAGAATAATTTGTGATGAATTAAGTGAACGATTCACGTAAATCGAAAAATTCGATGGCAGAATAGAGCCGACTATTTGAATACTGTCACAAATGAGTGCACCCTCTAACAATCCACCGGCCTTCATGATTATGCATATGCCAAGATTGTTATTAATAAGTAATCGTGGATGTTCAGCTGAACTACATTTTCGATTTTGTATAAAAAAATTCAATAAAAGTCCAAAAATAGAAAATTATTGATCTATTTCGATGGGTAAACTTTAAAACGTAAGCCTTTCGTGTAATACGTGTCACACATTATTACGTTGTAATTCTATACGTTCAATAACAAAACTCCGGCACTTGGACGAACATTGATGTTTATTGTTTACATATCTTACCCGTGAGTCCCGACACTCACAAATTTTGTCCATACACTTCTTCTTACTAAAATGAAAATATTGAATACATTTGATAGTTTTTTTGTATTTGATCATTTAAAAAAAATAAATCTATTAAATAACAATTGACTTAGAGATTTTCGGTGTAAGCTGAAGAAATAATTACCTTGACCTTTTTATTATCGCGTAATCTAAATCACAAGTCATATTTTATTTGCAACGACAGAAAATTGCAAATGCCTTAACATATAATTGGATATTCATTTCATGTTTGTTGGGCATCCCTGAGAAGAGTTTAGTTATTTTAACATAAGGCGTTTTCTTTTTTAGCCCCAAGCGGAGCACAGAGCTGGGCCTGAGCGAATAGAGCTCGCTCTGAACCGAGCGTGACCTGAGCGCTCATGTAATTTGTGAGTGAAAATTGGCCGTGCTCAGCTTCTTGCTCGATGTGCTCGGTCATTTTTTTCCGAGCTCATCGAGCAAGCTCTGAACTAAGAAAGAAATCCAAGTTGAGATCTCAGAGCCCTCCGAGTTGAAAAAAAGTAACATATTTCTTTTTTTACAAACAAACAAACAAACCTCTATTGGGGCATTTTCAACTTCTTTAAATAATGGGCGTATTATTGAGCGAAAATGTTTTGTCATCATTCCTAGTGTGTACCGCCAATTTGTATAATGTCTGAAATTTGTATCAGTTTAGTCTTTTAGAATTTTGGAAGTTAGCTTGCACGAGTATTTGTTTTTTAAAAAAAAAAGGGCGCGTGGCAAAAAAAACTGAATGGTATAGTTTTAAATAAAATTATTGTGCCTAGCAGTGGGCGGAAATTTATTATGATGATTTCTTAAGAAAACTTTAAATGGCATATCGTCAACAATATCGGTAAAGTAGTTCAGATTTTTTTTTGAATTTAGACCACATCTTCATATAACCGGAACCACTGTTTACTGTCGTGCTTTTCTGTTCTTACATTGAGCGATATAGAGGGTGACGCAGAATTAATCACCCGGTGTTAAAATTTTCCGTTTTGCAAATCGTGGCAAATGGCAAAACCGAAGCATTTATATCGTATTTTTTAAGAGTACAGTGAGCCTTCTTGAAGAATATTTTGTGTTTATTAATGTCAAAGTAGAATTGATATTTGCCGCTATTTGCAACCGGTGACAATTTTTGCACCCGGTGATTAATTTTGCGCCACCCAGTACAAACAAAAATTAAAATTTTACGTGCAAATTGTCCTGATTTAAAATGTGTTTACATTTTTGATGTGTAAACATCTATACCGGGGCCCGGGGGTAAAGTAAACTTAAAAAAGGTGTTCATTATATGTCACACGTTACGTTTAAACTGTTACGTTACTATATAAAAATTAAATAAATAAATAAAAAAAAATGTTTAGACATCTTAACCGTCCCGGCACTCACACATTTTTCAATTGAATATTGGGATGATTATTACAAAATAATTGAGTTGATTGCAATTTTTAAAGACCTGTCAGATCTGTAAATATCTGTCTGTAGAAGAAAGAAAAGAGCCGCCAGTCCCTGTGCTTTGCATGGGCAATGCAATTATCTGTCTTAAAGTTACGATGCGACATAGATTGTTGCATCGAGTGCGGTCTTACTTTAATGACTTTTGATAAACTTAACTATACGCTGGGGTTATTTTCTTAAGACAACTTTGTAATCCTCTCATTAAAAACTCAAAAATTCAAGTTTGATTTTTATTAGATTCTCTGATCCGAATACTAAGCTCTTAAATTTTGAAAAACTTTATTCAAAGTAAATTCTTATTCCGATTAAAGGGCATTACTAAGTTATCAAAAAGATTCTCTTCTTTTAAATAGTATTCGTAAAATTGTTTTCAAATTGAATAATCAAATATGTTTTTAGAAATAAAACCACGTGGTGGAGGGCCGCAAGCAATGGACGACGATGAATTTGAAGAGGAACTTAAAAAAGCAAACGAAGAAATGCTTCGGGAGGTAAGTTGAAAACTACAACAATAATCAATTATTTTCATTCCGATTATGGAACTCGCAATAATGGATTCGCAGTACAGTGATCACTTTTCTGTTTGCTCATTTGTGATCAAAAGAAAAAAAGAATACTGCAATGTGAGTCCTGATATTGCGAATTTCATAATAGGCATGATTATTTTTTATTCGAATTAATTATTTATTTATATTCTTTACATATTTGTAAAATCTTTTTAGTTCGGATACCAATAGAATATTATCACCTTTTTCATTATTAGAAATGCTCTTGAATTTTTCGTTTATAACATTAGTTGTTTTTTTTTTTTTTTTATTTTACCTTATTTAAATAATTAAATTAAGAAAAAAAAAATTGCATTTTGTTTTATATTAAAACCAACAAAATCAACAACACTTATATTTGTTTTAAACTAATTTAATTTTCGATAAGATTCTTTTACTAAAGAGAAAACCCACCCACAGAATTTCTTAATGAATCCTATCGAAGATATAAATTTGCATGTATTCTAGTACTAAGTATTATTTTAAAAACAGTAACAGCAGCTAATATTAATAATTTGATTTTATGTTTTATTTATTTCAACAATGCTCATAACATATTGCTTTCCCAAACAAAAAAAATAACGTGCTCCCGCTTGAAATGTGTGTGTCTTTTAATTGTGTTTTATACATATGCTGTGATCACGATGTAGAATCTTAATTCAGCGCTAACCCTATTTGAATCCTTGTCACGAAAATTCCCCGACAAACCTGAAGCATTTCTTGGAAAAGCCAAAATCCTCGATAAACAATCAGAAATTCATCGCAGTAATACAAAATTGGTCGAAGCTCTTGATGCTTATAAAAGATACTTAGCCTTCGGCGAAGATATTCTTAATGATAAAGAATTTTCAGAAGTCGCTCAACGATGTGTGGATAGAATGCGGTTTATGGGTAAAATTTATATTTTTTTTTTTAGGTTTACATCTAATAAAATTTTAATCGCTATCATTGCAGGTCTTTATCTGCCAGCTGTACCGATCCATGAAATGCTCATTGAAAGGTATCCCAATGAAGTGTCGCATCGAAATCAATTGGCAGTAACATATCTTATGCTGAATCGGTGAGTTAAGCTGTAACACTGTACCATGTCCATCGATTTACCTCATGGATTTGATAATAGTATCCAGCGTAATTACACAGTCTTTCAGATGCGAAGCATGCACTGGAAGAAAATTTATCTCGATGGCCGAATGACGGATTTGCAATGGTTCACTATGGATTTGTTCTTAAAAATCTCGATCAAAATCTTGATCTTGCTGTTGATTACTTGCGGCGAGGTATTGATTCCCAAAGTGAAGGCACTCAAGATGGACGATTTTACTCTAATCTGGGAGATAGCCTACAAAGGTTAGGTCGATTAGAAGAAGCCCGTGAGATTTATAGACGAGGAGCCGCTTTAAAGCTTTTCCTTTCTGAATACCAAAGATCATTGTACAATGTAGATTCGCTTCGAACTCGGCCTTTTTGGTCTAAAGAAAACACAGGTTATGAACACTTTCTCAATCAAATTGAAAAGAATTGGCAAGTGATTCGCGACGAAGGTCTAAGTGCATTAAATGCAAAAGGTGCTTTTCAAAATGAAGCTGAGAATCTACGAGATTCAGGAGATTGGAAGCAATTTGAACTGTTTGCTAGAGGTCAAAGACGATCAAAAAACTGTTTGGAAGCCCCTGTAACTTGTGGAATTATTGAAATGTTTCCATCGGCTCGATTTTGCAAACGAGGTCAAGTTAAGTTCAGTGTTATGCATCCAGGAACACACGTCTGGCCTCACTGTGGGCCAACAAACTGTCGGCTTAGAGCTCATTTAGGACTTAAAGTACCTCCTGGGACACTGTTGAGAGTCGCTAATGAAAATAGGTAAATCTTTAAATATTAGTTCTTTAAAAAAAACTATAATAATACCGACATATTTTTACAGAACATGGGAAGAAGGGAAATTTCTTATATTCGATGACAGCTTTGAGCATGAAGTCTGGCATAATGGCACCAGTGCACGCCTAGTTTTAATCGTCGATATCTGGCATCCAGATTTAACAGAACAACAACGCCAAAGTTTATCACCTATTTAGGGATCCAAAAAGTTAACAATAATTTTTTTTTAAAGCAAAGAAGGTATTTTTTATAGGCAACCTTTTACAAGAATCCTTAAAAAGTTCCTACATTTTGTATTCAGTAAATGTATTCAATAAAATTTATCTGTTTGTTTTTATATTGTTAAAAGCTATAGATTAATTTATTATTTTAATGTTTTTAAAGAGCAATCAAAAGATAAATAAAAATAGGTGTTTTGTATCTCAAAAATAGAATTAGAAACAAAAGAATTTTAAAAATATCCATCAACTGTGACTTACTTAAAAATATTTACGAATGTTATTTATAGATATTATCGTATAAATTTACAATGGAAATAAAATTTATTATATTTTTTCTATAAAGCTAATTATTTTTTTATTATTATTTTTTTTAATGAAGTTACTTTACAAATACAGAATAATGTAATAAATCCATTTATTGTGGAAAATATCACACAAGTGCGGGTATTTAAACAAAACTGTTATCAATTAGCTTAACTTCAAGTAGTCATTTGCTTTTTTTACTGCAAGGTCTTTATCTTTAGGTTGATAAAACGGGGTTGAATTTATAAACATTGTCTACGGCTATTCAGGAAACATTTTTAATATTGTCTAAGTCTTATATACATATGTATATCACTTAGAGAATGGAATTGGTTGTTTAAATCTTTACTAATGTAAAATTTTCTTTCCTTTAATTAAACATATTTCCAACTATTTGGAACTATTAAGACACTGGTCTAACTAGTCAAAAATCTAATAAATACGACAGTACAAATTTTTGTTAATAATTTCTTTTATTATAACAAATTAAAAAAGGGTGTCAATTACTTGATGAAAGAATGCATGCTTAAAAATAATCCTTATATAAAATGATAAAAATGAAAATAAATAGTTAAGAGGCATGTAGACACACAAATGAAAATATAAAATTGAATCTAATGAATCAATTTAGTATTTTGTCCCATAGCTTTACTTTCGACACGTCAAAATAATTTTCAATTTCCACCGAAAATCCATTATTTGTATTTTTTATTTCTTTGTATGAACAAAATTTGTTATCATCTGGTTTGGCCATTGCTTGTCGATTGCATTCTGCCAAACTTTCATTACTGGTTCCTTTAGGGCGTCTAAGAATAATTAAATATTAACTATGAGGAAAATAAATGCATATATAGATTTTTTTTTTAACATACCCTGTTCTAGCAAATGACACATAAGTATCTACCATCTCCTTGACTACTTTGGCCTCAATTGAGTTCTTCTCAAAGTCAACATTGAATATTAACGGCGATCGGAAGAGATATATAAGATCATCACAATGAACAACACCATAGTTGTTGAAATTTCCTGTGTATAATGTTGAATAGGAAAATGGACCGCGGTAGTTGAATCGGTAGAGATAAACTGGATTTTTTTTGAGATCAGCAGTTTCAACATATTGTTTGATATTTTTGTAAAACGGGTGCACGAAAGCTCGATCTGTAATTATCTACAAAGAAAAATAGACTCAATAATCACTTTGCCTTATTTTAGTATCGTTAACAAAATATACATCAACGAAACCTTCAGCTGTATTATTATTAAGTTCGTGGATTCCATCAAAGTAATGATCAATAAGAGCATTCATTTTCGAGTTTACATTATTCGTAAAAGGGAACTCCATAAGCTTCCCGATGAAATCGTCAAAATGATTATTGAAGTCACTGCGTAAGGCTTCATTGGAAAGAATGGACAAAGCCCGAACAGCACCCTCGTGTGGCACCATACCGGTCATCCAGGGTACTTGTGTGTAGTTTCCAGTAGCGATTAAATCAACTGGATCAGCAGTCAGAAAGGCATCAGGTGAATTTTCTTCGATTACTGGGCGAAATGTTGTCAAAGGATCTACATGCCAATATTTGAATCCATCCCCAGATTCGATGATCTTTGTAGCGTTAATATTTCGCAGAGCTTTTGTCAGTTCTTTTGGACTAATACTATTGGCATCGGGAATTCCAAGAAGCTCAGCTTGTTTGCGAGCTTGTACAAGTGGTTTAGCAATTGGAGTAGCATATGGTGCACCAGCATTACCACTCATTACGATTGCTCTTTGAAAGAGCCCTACCAACGAATTTAAGATTAATGTTGATTTATTCGTATCTTATTTACAGCAATAAAGGTAATTCATACCTGATGATAAATCACTCAATATGTGCAAGTGTACTGATACAGCTCCAGCACTCTGCCCGAATATTGTGACACTGTTAGGATCTCCGCCAAAGTAAGAAATGTAATTCTGAATCCATTTCAAAGCTAAATTTTGATCTTTTAGTCCAAAGTTGCCAGGCATATTGTTATCTCCGGTTGAAAGGAAACCTTGATGAGAAAAATCATTTGTGATAGTAATTTATCTACATAATTTAAAAGAAGAAAGGAAACATGAAACAAAAATGTACGCCTTATAATTCTAGTAGCTATAATTTTTAAAGCAGGTCTCTTGAATTCTAGAGATTAAGTGAGTATTAAATATTTGGAAACATTTATGTTAGCAGGATAACTTCATCTTGATTATGAAAGAAATTTATAGGAAAATTGAAGGGAATAAATAGGGTTGGGTTCTTATCTACAAAATTGTTTAAGTTTTATTATAACTTACCCAAAGCACCCAAGCGATAAGCTAATGTTACAAGAATCACCTCCTTAGTGTCCATAAAATATTCTGGTCCATGAATAAGGGGACTTGCGGTACCAGAAAAGAAACCTCCACCAAATATGTAAACCATGACTGTTAGTGGTTTTTTATCTTTTTTCTAAAAAAAATCATACATTTTATTTGGCAATCAAACATTTTAAATAAATACTCTTAACTTACTATAGGACGATAAATATTCAGATACAAGCAATCTTCTTCCCCACTGACAGTTGGGTTAGGTAATAAATAATTTTTTTGAATGCAGTCAGGTCTGGGTTTGGTTGCATCAAGAACACCTTCCCATGGTTTCATTGGCTTAGGATTCTAAATAAATTAACAGAATTATAAGAGTATGTTAAAATCAAAATAAAAAAGTATGTATGTATGTTTCAGGGATTAAAAAAAAAAAAAAACTTACAGAAAATCTCAATTCACCAACAGGAGGCTGGGCGAATGGGACTCCCATGAAAACTTCAAATTCATCACTTTGGAAGCCAGGCATGTAAGTGCCTTGCAAACATCCTAAATCTTGCACACAAACTTTTGGCGTGGCATGAACCATAATAAAGCTTAACAGCAAAATTACGAATACAGTCGAAAAAATCATTTTAAAGTTGAGCCTGTTTGATAAAAGGAAGATTTTTATAATTTCGAATTAAAAGGTAAAAAATATTTAAGTTTTTGAATTTACAATAATATCTTATAAAGATAGAAACTTATTTTTAAAATTATTTTAAAATTTTTTTAATTTTTTGTGGAGCTTAAAAGATAATTTTTAACTGGAAATGACTACGTTTTTCGAATTTATCACTAAAATTACTGAAACTTATGCCCAAAATAAAATATTAAATATTAAAATATTTTTTTTTTTTTTATTAAGGAATTTTTTTTGTTAGTTTCCAAAACTATTTGAAGGCACGTAAGCACAAACATTAAAATCCATTTATCTCAAAACTACCTAACTTAATAAATTTCATTTGGGCAGAACTCACAACAGCTTTTAAAATTTGGGGCGAAATAAGAATTTTAAGGTGAAATATTTTTTCGGGTGAAACATACAGTAAGGCTGAACATTTATTTTTTTTGTATATAATCTAAACTGTTGGGGTTCTAATTTTAGTGGCTGACAATTTTGAATAATAAATAATTAATAATAAATGTATTTAAAATACATATAATAAATTAGAGGAAAAAATATTTTTTTAATATCAAAATAAAGAATTCCGTCTGAATTCCGAAGAAAATTTACATTTATGCAAACAAAATATTTTTACATCATTGCATCGGTTTTCTAAAAAGCATTATTTTTTGTATATTAAAGTTAAAAAAAATATTGGTATTCCATTTTAAGTATTTAATAATTTAATTTATCCCTAATAACCTAATTTAAACAAAAAAATCATTAATTTGTTTCTTTGTTTACATGCGACCACTTGAATTCATATTAACGTCACCAAAACTATTTGCACAAGTGCCAGAAGTTATCATTCATATGAACAATTTTTTATGATTTGTGGCGTTTTTTTCAAAAAAAAATATCAAAACGCTCCAAGGTTGCGTATAATAAATCTTATTTTTATATCGACAAAGTTTATAAAAAAATTATTTCTATGGTTGTACTATTATCTCTAATCTGTTTAAAAAAAATAAAAACGGAAAGCATGTGAGTTTTTATATTTACACATAATATATGTGTGTATATGTGCTGCAAATATTTGCATATTGTCTTTTGTGATACCACATGCGGATCTAGGAAAGCTTTTCCCTTAACCATTTTAATTTTTTTTTTTGTCGCCAAAGCTAGATAAATGCTAAGTTATAAAAGTTATAATTGTCACCATTGAAAGTAGTTGTGTATTAAGGAGTTTCGCGCGACTTCAGAAAAAGAACTTGGTCCCCAAAGTATGCCCACTAGTGCCGGCGGAGGGCATTATGTTATAAATTCGTCAGAAAAGTCATACTTAATCTGCTAAATTCTTTATTTGACAACATCAAATCAATCAGTTGTTTTAAATATGAAAATAAATTTTTGTTCGGAATGGAATGTAAACGTTAGTTAGGGTCAACATTTGAAAGAAATAATCTTTAAAAAATGATCGATAGAAAAAATATTGATTGGTCGATTAATATTGATTTTCTTGCAGTGTAAAATGTAATATTTTTATTTTTTACTGAATGATATAAAAATTAGAGAAAAATATCATCTTGTTCGACATTTTTCGCCCAAGGAAATTGAGAGCAATAAATCTGTTTTCTACAACCCATTACAAAAAATGATTACACACAATCAAAAATAATAGGGGGATTCATGCAACGTCCGTCGTAAAACACTAGATAAGTTTATCTTTTGGATAAATTTATCTTTTGGTAAATGAACTGTCAAATTTTGTATGGGAAATGGTTTACGCCAATTGGATAAAATTATCTAAGGATTTTGTTGCGGAAACTTATACAAATTTATTTGGATAAACTTATACAAACGTCATTGTGACTTTTAACGTGACGTTTAACGAACAGCTGATTCAATTACGCAGCATTTATCCAAATAAATAAAAAGGACGTTCACGCAAACTTTTGCGTAAACTTATCTTTTTACACAATTAGTAAACTTATCTCGTTGCATGAATACCCTTAATACAATTTATTTCTTTATTTCCACATTTTACTTTACTTTATAAACAACTGAAATTCATAACATTAAATTGATGAAACAAAAACATTTCTCATTAATAAACTCTACATTATTTTTAAGACAATATCAATGTTAGGGGCCAGTTTTAGCTTTCATTGAAAATCATCATTGGAATTTTTGTTTTTAAGCTTTGAGGCACTTAAAAAGCAAAATTAGTGATTATTTTGATGCCAATATAAAGATGTTGACTCAAATATTAATTCTTGTCAAAACTTTGTTTCATTTTAGCCCAACCTTTGACATGAAATGAATTTCATTATTTCAATGATTGAACTGCCTTACCATTGATCATTGAAAACTTAGAAGTCGTTTTACGTGGAACGTTGGGCCAAAATGAAATATATTTTTTGACTAAAATTCTGTGAAATAGGCCCCTGGTATCTCTAAAGTCAAACTTAAGTTTTGATAAAACCAAAGCACGTGGAATAATTTAAGTGTTAAATAAAATGCATTAGTAGCTGCGTTTTTTTATATTCAATATTATATCTTCTATATATATAAAAAAAAGTTTTGTTTTGTGTACGTTCGCTAACCAGCCAAACCGGTTGACCGATTTTCTTAATTTTTTTTTAAATTTAAAAGGAATAAGGGTAGAAGGTTTAGGACAAAAAAAAAATTATAAAAAATTAAAGAAAATCTGTTAAAAAAAGAAATGAAATTTCAATTGGTCACATGTTTAATGAGTTGAACAATATTTAGTAATTTGCGCAATTCAAAAATAATAGAGTCCGTGGTGGAGTGGAAAGATCTCCGCTTTAGACGTGAGTAGTAACATTTTTTTCTTTTAATTATTAATAATTTTCTCTTTTTTTCAACACATTCGCTGCAAAACAAATAAAAAAAATATTTTTTTTACGCCCTGCGAAGCGGGCGGGGGTTTTGCTAGTATTTTATATTATATTAAAAAAGCGGTCTGAATTTTTGAGAAAAATATGAATTTATGCAAACAAAATTTAAAAATCGTTCGAGCGTTTTTTTTTTTTTAAACAACAATTTTTGTATGCAGGTTGTTTTGTATAAGATGCGACAAAAGGATAGGAGTTGTATGTTGAGTTATCAAGACAAGCCAAAGTCATATGGAAGAGAGCGTATTTCCCCCTACTTAGACGGGAGGGGCAATTGTCTATTAAAAATGAACTTGAAATTAGAAAAAAAAAATCAACGGCAATTAATTTAATTTTTTATTTTTTATATCTTTTTTTTTAAAGCCTCAAATCCATATTTAATTTCTATTTTTAAATAAAATTGTTTTAGTAAATAATTTTGGAAAAAATAATTTTTAAACTCAAAATTTTGAAAAAAAAAAAAAATGGAAATATTTTATTCAAACTAATTTTGTTTAACATTTTACGTTATTAGGTATATTTTCGTTTTTAAAATTCAATATGCTCTTATTAATTTTTTGTCAAAAACTAAAAATCAGATGCTTTGAATGTCTTCTAGTTTTTAAGAAAATCAAAAAACGGTTCTATGGGAGAGACAATATTAATAACAAGTCTTTTTTTTTCGACCAAAATGCATAACATGCCTGCAATAAAAAAAATCGTTGGAGCTGTACTCGAGATAAATAACTTCTTTCATAAAGATTTTATGCCAAGTACTTCGGAGGTATTTTCGGAATCAATACAAAATTTTCAATATCGCCATCTTAATTTCCAAGTTTTAAGAAAATCGCTTCATTGGTTTATGTTGTAGGTTGAGGTACAGACAGACACCGACATAAACAAATACAGACTTACAGATAGACATAGAGAAATACTTGCGGGACCTACTTCTTTGATTATTAAAATCTCGATTTCGATTTTTTATGACTCCAAAACTTGACTTATAGTATACCTTAGTAAACTTATAAGTATACTCTATTTTTGATACATACATTATACCTACACAAATGCTGTAAGTAGTTATCATTGAAAATTTTAATTTTTAGCTTTGAGACCCTTTAAAATCAAAATCAGTTATTTAGCCTTATTATGAGTTTCACCCGAAATATGTATATTTCATCTCAAAATTTTTTGTTAGCCCAGAATTTTAAAAGGTATTGTAACTTTCGCTTGAACGAAATTTCGTTCACCTACAAAAAATAATTGAACTTTTATGCTCTCAATCGCATTACATTTCGCCCGGAATGAATATTCACAATAAGGGGAATTTTTTAAACATGAAATTTCGTGTAAAACTCACAATAGGCGAAATGCATAATACATAAGGCTGATTATTTTGATGCCATAAAAAAAATTATCTTGCCAGCAAAAAAAAAATGTCGACATTTGGTAGCGTGTATTTAAATTTTAAAAGTCTATGTAATCATAGTCAATTAGAACCCAAAAGGAGTAAAACAAAATGATATAATTTAAGGCTCATTCTTTTGTGACTTCGGCTATTGCAACAACTACAAGCTTAATTAACGCAACCGGTCGAATTTTTACCGGTTGCTTTTACTGAGAGCGAATTCTACTACATTACATATACGTACATATGTACATACCTACCTACATATGTACATATATATGGAATCTCTCTGATAAGAAAGAAGTCTTAAAAACAAAACCTATTTCAAGGGTTTAATATGTCAAAGAATGGCATCCCGCACCTTGTTAAAAAAAATACACAGTTAAATTAAAAATTGTTGTTGAAGAGTGAAAAATGGATCCAAAAAAATAGACATGTTTCAAAATGTTTACAAACACAGAGCAACATGATGCTCAGCGGGGTCAATGGCCTCAGTAAGTGTGTATGTAAGTAAAATCATTACTGAATTTGTTGAATTTTACAAGCATGTAATTCATACATTTCTATTTGTGTAGACATTTTATGAAAAATATGAAACGGGTTCTACCGTAATGTTAATCTCTTGTTTTATCTAAAACACCAAAGTATTTTTTAAATTTTATAACAGAAAAACTGGACATCGTTGTTCTTTCAAATTTAGGTCTTGTTTAAGACAATTTTTGACTTTGAATAATATTAAATTTTCTTGATCACAAAGTTAAAAGTTGAAACCCTTTTTTCGAATGGAATTTTTGTAGACAGAAATGATTTTTAATTTAACATACCTAATTTGCACATGAACAGTTAATTGTATGTGATACAAATCGTTATTATCTTCTAATGAGTAAAATGATTTTTTTTAATAATCTTATCTAATCTAATCAATTCTTAAATAATTTTTTTATTTCCACAAATGAACCTTGACCCGCATTATGCCATCGTAACAAACTCTGATGAACTCACCTGTCTAAACAAATGTTATTAATTTACATACAATAAGTGTTTCACTTTAAATTACAGATCTTTAACGCTTAGCGCCACGAGTCACCGGTCGCCGTTCGCCGTTCGTCAATATTATTATTTTTATATTAATTTGCGGGACTTTGGGATCACTTGGTTTATCACTTAAAAGAAAATTTTATAGTAGTTCTACTTTCAATCTAATACATTATTGGTAATGAAGGAAAGGAAGGGGGATACAATTAAGAAGGCGTGTGGCGCTGTTAAAACGTTATATTGAACAAATTCAAGACGATCGAAGCGAAACGAAAACGACGTTTTAATGGTTTGAAAGTAGGCACGCAACTGATTTCGTCTGAATCTTGATGCGGGTATTATATTGGAGTTTTTTTTTGTTTTCGCAGAAAGAATATTTTGTTATTATAGTACTTTTACTTGCATACCTATTATGATGTTGGGGGCTGGCTGCTGGGGTTGGAGCTTTATTTATGTTGGTGGTCTATACTGTTGGTTATCTTCGATGCTTGCCTCGTGGACCTTTATCTCGTGAAATTTATAATTTTGCGTTAACATTGACTTTGATTATAGTAAATTTTATTGTTACTCTTTTTCTTTATGAGTTCTTCTATTGTAACTTTAAAAATATTTCAATAATACAGGGTGGTTGCAGTTATTTTTTTAACCGAATTTTTTTCTCGTTTATAAAAAATTGACAACTGTAGATAAATAAAAAAAAAACACCATCGTAAAAATAGTAACGATAGCTACTGTTTAATGAGAAACTCATAGAACTAAGTCTGTTTACCATTTCTTCTCTATTTAGACGTGGATAATTGCTTCGAGTGTCTGAGTAAACTCTGAGTTAAACCAGAGTTAGTGAATCGGACAAAGAAGCACGTTTTTAGTGGAGGAGCTATCTTTAATTTTCAATTGCCACAAAATCTATCCAAATCAATGAAAATAAGCTATGGAAATAAGCTTTCACTATCGGAAAAAAGTTCCCTTTCACATACAAAATTAAGTTGTTGGAGATTTTTTGAAGTTTTCTTTTAATTTCTTCTGAAATCTCTTGTACCTTTCACACAGGAAACTAAATCCAAAGAGTTTTTCTGCATTTACCTTTTAAAGTTTCTTGGCTGTCTGAAGCGAGTCATGTCAAAAAAATATCCTCAAATCGTTGATCGGGAAGATTTCGTTCACTTCTCTTACATCGTGCCTTTATCGCATAAAAACTGAAAGTTGTTTGCTGGCGACTCGGTTTTCTCGCGTGGAATCAGGTCTTGTCCACTAAAAATATATACGTGAACAATCCAAAAAAATGTAATGTCTACCCCGGTAGAATAAGTAACACCTTGTTTGATTACGTACGCACTTAACAGCACACCCAATATTGTGTTAAATATTAATTATTTTTTGAAGTGGAAGGTTTAAGGAAATATGATGACGATGAGCATTGATTTGATCAACTTGGTTTCTATGGAACTTATCAGCATAACGAAGACGCAGTTCTTATAAATGAATTATATTATGTACAAAATGTATTATACGACTTTCATTTATGGTTTCTCTATAGTTATTTACTAATATTTATTCAATTCTTAAATCCTTCAGATAAAAGTACTTTATTTTGAATTTGATGAGTTAATTGATTGAATTTATTGCGATGTGATAAGATTTGATCTGCGTAGATTGATGAAACACTAATCAAAAATATTTACTTTTTCATTTTAAGTATAAGTAGAGATGACGGCTCAGTTAGAGTAAAATACATCGTGGGGTTACCTAATTGAAATGGCGCCCTTCTATTTCATAGTAAGTCGATGAATGCATTTTTGAAAGGGTAAATATTTAATAATTTATAATTGTTGATATTGATATTTATATACGAATAATAGGTCTGTTTCTTTACTGTTGGGAAAAAGTTTTGAAAAATGTTCGGGAAAAAGTTTTGAAAAATGTTCGGGAAAAAGTTTGGTATCGAGCTTTTTGATGTTTTTGTTGTAAGTTATGATCAGAAATGAAAAGTAAAGAAAAGCATTTGGGAAGTTTCTGATTTTTTTCTGGGTAAACGTCACATTTGACAACAGAAATTATCAGTAGTTTGACAAGCAAGAAAAAGCTGCAGCTAAAGTGTTCGGTTAAATTCTTGCTGGAGGGGTCTAAACAAAAGTCTAAACCTCTGGCATTTTCGTGCCAGAAAAAAGTAAAGAAACACTTTTGGGTAAATTTGGGATCCGGCGGGCGAGTAAAGAAACAGACCTAATGTATTAGAGTTTTCAAATGATTGCGTCTTTTCTTCTTTATGGATTTTAAAAATTAATTTTTAATCTGGCAGGTAGATGGCTTTTGAAATGAAATATATTCGTTTTATTTTCGTGCGGGAAGACCTTTATGGGTTACTTACGATAATAAAACGCAGCTATTACAAATTTAGACTAGTTAATTAAAAAGCTTGTCATAAATTTAGAAAAATAACTCCCAATTTGCAATTGATAACTCAAATTGGCAACCCTGTAACTTGATCAGTCAATTTGACGGAGAGCAATCTCTGAAATTTCAGAAACGTCAAATGGCTATAAATATTATAAATATAATTATTAATTATAGGAGATAATTTGATTGATGAATAAATTGTGTACATATAATTGTTGACATATATATGTACGTACACTTTTTATATGATATAATATAAGGTAACCTTATAACATACTATGTTATATAAGATAAAACTTAAATATCGTAGAGAAATCAGTAGAACCGTGTATCACCCACCGCGTACGCGGTGATTGAAAACAATCTGCAGTTTGACACAATATTAAATTTTTATTATCTCTTATAATCCCGTTGTTCATAATCCCGTTTCGTATAATCCCGCTTTTGCAATCAAATCTAGTTGTTTTATTTTTGAAAAATCGCGATTTTTTGATTGCAAAGCAAAAGATATAATTTTTGTGTGCATACAAAATTTTTGCAATGATAAAATATATAATTAAGATTTTGTGTGCAAAAAGAAACATTCCTATACAGTGGAAATCAAAAACATATTTTCTTTATGTAAGTTGAATAATCACCCCTGTTCTGAATTGCGATTCGTTTTTAAAATCCTTTCGTTTTCAAGCTCTAGGTTTTCTAAAATACTTTTCGCTTTCAATACTTGCGGATTGAGTGTTCTGTGATTCGATCGGATTAGAAATACTTGATGAAACTGAAATCATCTACGAAAACGGAGTTTTTTTTGTTTTGTTTGTTTTTTAAAATGTATAAACTACATTTTGTTAATTAGTTTAATAAATGTAAGTATGTAAGTTTGTATTTAGGAAAAAGGGTTTTGCAGGATTTAACGGGATTATTAAAAGCGGGATTTATAATACAATGGGATTTTTAAAAAGTGTTTTAGTAGACGGGATTTAAAAAGTTGTTTTTGGGATTTTAAAAGCCGGGATTCTGAAACGCTCCATTTTGAATAAAAATTAAATATTTTATAAGAAAAAAAAACTATTATGTACAACACATTATGTATGTTCAATGTTCACTTATATACATACATATTAAAATTTTCCAAATGCGCCCAAAATAATGCGCCCTGTGTTATTGTTCCGTTTGTGCCATTTTTTAAACCAACCATGAATCGAATTAAAAGGTAAATGTTAAACAGTTAATCATACTAACAGAGTTTATCGATATGAAAAAAAGTTTCATCTAAACGGGTTAAACAATCACGATTTATGTGGGTAGTAATTATATGAAAGTCAATTATATTGCAATAAAGTGTTACTTACATTGTAGCTATATTTAATTTTAGAATAAATATTTTAAGAACTCACAACAATTAATTTTGTATTATGTATATTAGTTTCATAATCCTATTTTTTTAAATAAATTTATTATAAGTACAGGATCCGTCTCAGAATGGTGTTTTAAACATTAAAACAGTAAAGTTATTTCAATTGGACCCTTTATTCAAATAAAGTTCTAAACGATAAATAAAAAAAAATATTTGGATTGTTTATTTCTTTAATTATAAGAGTTATAACACAAAGACGTCATTTATTTCTCATTGAAAACATTTGAAACTTTTTTTTTCAACAAATTTCCCAAAACAGAGTTTTTTTCTTATGAGTTTTGACAGCCAATTGTGAAAATTTGTGCAAATTCGCAACACATTTCAAGTTACCAAATAGACCTAATGTCAAATGTCATTAGAAAGTTTTAAGAAAAAAGGGCGATAACTTTGCAAATTTTATCAACCTCAGCAATTTTGTCTACTCCCGCCACTTAGGTTCAAAAGACATCTAAGCGATAGTCACATAAATGACTATCGTTGATTTGAGGATCATTTTATATCACCATGGCCGATTCTACCCCTGATTCATAATGCACAGAGAAAGCGAGACAAGAGCGCTAAATGATCTTGTCGTCAATAAACCGTCTCTCGTTGTCTTTTAACGTCACACAGTGGTCGAAAATCCCAAAAAACCTGGTCTAAAATGGTCTTCTTGTAGAATTGTTAGGTTCGTTTATAAAGAACCTTATACATATGTATCATAAAAATCTATGGTCTTATAAAAGTTGTCTTACTTTAGACAGCTGTCCAACTTTGGACAATGTGTTCAAAAACCTTGTTTGTTGTTGTCTTATAACTGCTTTACTTAGACACAAGAGTAGATTGTCTTAACCGTGAATAATGTGATATTTATTTTTATTAAATAAAGCATATTTCCACCAATTTGAAAATAGTTAGACAGTGTCTAAGTAGATAAAAATCTAATAAATACAACTGCTAGTGTTTCGCATCGCGGATTACGAATTTAGTGTTTGGTTTCATTGTTAAACAAATTGGTAAATAAATATCATAAATATATATGGCGTGTTCAGAAGCATGAGGCTAAAGAGATTTCGCTGCTTCAAATTTTTTTTTTCCTCGGTATTTTGACAGCATGTACAATGCACATAAATGAGAGATCATGAAAATGAGATTGCTGAATGCTGAGATCTCATTTTTTTGAAATTGATTATTGTATCACGAAAAAGTGACAATATTGCAAGGACGAGACCTCATAAGACTTTTTTCTTTAACATAAAATTATTAGAAAACATAGCCTATTGTTTATCAATTCATTATTTTTATTAGTACCTACTATATTTATCATTCTTGAAAACAAAATATTTTATTTCATTTAAATTGAACATTCCACTAACTTGCCAAAAATACCTTTTTTTGTTGCGACACTCACACGTTTTGAAGAATTTGACGTTTATGAATAAAAACGAAAACTTGATTCAGAACACCACCTGTCATCAACTGTCAATATTATACGATGCAAGAAGTATTGTCAAAATCATTTGCAATAAATTCTCAAATATTATTGCATAATGACAAGCTTTTTGAAATTTTCGACCACTATACGTGTACTTTGCTAGATTGCCATTGACACGGACTATCCCAGGCTATCCGTTCAGGTAGCAAAATTATTTATAGTCCAATGCAAACAATACAATTAATAATACAAAAACAGCTTGCAGTAGCAATTTGCGTTGTTAGAATGATCGTCTTATCATTTGTCAAACAATTTATTACTTATAATAATTATAATATAGGTATTTTGCACATGACATATAAATAAAACCTTTGCTGACCCATCTCTCCACAATAAATATTTAAATTCAACGTCTAATGTTGTAGAAGCGGTTAACTACATATATGTATGTACATATATTATATAATCTAAATTTAATATTTCAATGCCTCACCTGTTTCGTTTCGTATTTTTTTGTTTTTAATAATTATTAATTTATATTTACATATTTTAATAAATATTAATTTCTTTTAACACTGTCTGTAAGTAGATATCATTTACACATTAATTCAATCCGATTGCAAATGTGGGGTATATTAATTTATTCATTTTTATACACTTTTTCTAGGTAAACATAAAGTTTAATTGAATTTTTTGATATATATATATTTTCAACATTTGAAAATACTTTGTATTTTAGCTTGTAGAATAATTTAGTAAACTTTTGTTTTCAGATAAACATATAAATGAGTTATTAATAGGAGCTATATTTAGAAGCCTATATTAAACTGTAGTTTACTAAAATTTTAATTTAGCTAACGACTTTGTTGAATACGCCTCTTTAAGGGGGTCGTCTACGTTGAAACAGTCGTAAAGATGGTTGCAAAATTTATAGAAATGTTCAATCAATGGATCTCCATAGCCACTCAAGGCCTATTCACGATAGACATTTTTCATAGAAATTCATTACGAACATTTCAATCGTTCTAGCGGAAGTCCAGGAATATCGAAATTTTCGAACTATGGTCGCCAAACTTTCATTGTTTTTGAAATATTGTTCAACAATGGAAACACGTTGTTTTTTTCTCGTTAAATGCTGCAACTAATTTTTGTAAATAGCCAACACTTTAATAAACAAATAATGGCAAATACAAATCTTGCGTTTAATTATGGAATACCAAATGTTATGAAAATGAATTGATGAATTTATCAATTGATGAAAATAATAAAAAGTGTGAGTGCCAGGAGCAGGATTCACGGTTAAGATGTGTAAACATCAAATTAAATATTCAAATGCTGATTTAACATCTCAGAATGCGACGACTCAACTCAACTCAACTCAACTCGATCTTTCGATTTAGTTTAAGGTTCGAACAAACGTACTCAATATTCAAAGTATCCAATTTACATCAACGTATTGTAAAGTGTAACAGCACAACATAATGTTCTATAGAAATTTCCACGTTTTTAGTTTACTCTACCGCCAGCATAGATGTTGACACATCAAAAACTGCACATCTATATCAAAACTTAAATGAAAATATAAGTTATATTTGGGCAACTCTGAGTTAACAACTTTACTGTGATTTTTTGACAGAACGCAAACTTTAAGATTTTAACCCAGAGATATTTTCACGTCAGGAAAGTGAATTAATTGTTTTATTTTCTCGTTAGGGCTTTTTCCTGTCAAAAAATACTCAAATTTGCCAATAATTGGATTGCTGATAAATTGTGGTTTTGGTCAGGGTCTGGAACAAAATAACTGTTTTCTTATAAAAATTTAACAGTACTACAAAGTAGTCGTTCGTTCGATATTTAACTTGCTTGAATTTTTATCCTGAAAAGGTGTAGAAGAACTTTGGAAATTACAGGCACAAGGTTTAATCGAAAAATTGGTTCTTTAAAATTGATAGAATCATTATACCTAAACTACATAATAGCACCACGCCTTCCTTATGCATAGGAAGAGACACATGCTTTTTTGGCCTAACTATACAAATGTGCCATTTTGTTAGCCGTGTTTTATTGAAAGTGTGTACCCAGCTTTTTAATTTTAATTTTTAACATGTAAACAATAACAAAAAAAATGTATAAATACTTTTTTACTTGTTACTGTTTGCGTGAAGAAATTATGCTGAGTTGCCATACACTTTCATCAAAACACAGCTATAATGAGACGAAAGTCTAGTAGAGAAATACCGATTTATAACAGTTATATAAGTGTATATCTGGCCGCCCGAAGTATGTTTACCGGCAGAGGTCCCTGCGTTTAATTATGGAATACCAAATGTTATGAAAATGAATTGATGAATTTATCAATTGATGAAAATAATAAAAAGTGTGAGTGCCAGGAGCAGGATTCACGGTTAAGATGTGTAAACATCAAATTAAATATTCAAATGCTGATTTAACATCTCAGAATGCGACGACTCAACTCAACTCAACTCAACTCGATCTTTCGATTTAGTTTAAGGTTCGAACAAACGTACTCAATATTCAAAGTATCCAATTTACATCAACGTATTGTAAAGTGTAACAGCACAACATAATGTTCTATAGAAATTTCCACGTTTTTAGTTTACTCTACCGCCAGCATAGATGTTGACACATCAAAAACTGCACATCTATATCAAAACTTAAATGAAAATATAAGTTATATTTGGGCAACTCTGAGTTAACAACTTTACTGTGATTTTTTGACAGAACGCAAACTTTAAGATTTTAACCCAGAGATATTTTCACGTCAGGAAAGTGAATTAATTGTTTTATTTTCTCGTTAGGGCTTTTTCCTGTCAAAAAATACTCAAATTTGCCAATAATTGGATTGCTGATAAATTGTGGTTTTGGTCAGGGTCTGGAACAAAATAACTGTTTTCTTATAAAAATTTAACAGTACTACAAAGTAGTCGTTCGTTCGATATTTAACTTGCTTGAATTTTTATCCTGAAAAGGTGTAGAAGAACTTTGGAAATTACAGGCACAAGGTTTAATCGAAAAATTGGTTCTTTAAAATTGATAGAATCATTATACCTAAACTACATAATAGCACCACGCCTTCCTTATGCATAGGAAGAGACACATGCTTTTTTGGCCTAACTATACAAATGTGCCATTTTGTTAGCCGTGTTTTATTGAAAGTGTGTACCCAGCTTTTTAATTTTAATTTTTAACATGTAAACAATAACAAAAAAAATGTATAAATACTTTTTTACTTGTTACTGTTTGCGTGAAGAAATTATGCTGAGTTGCCATACACTTTCATCAAAACACAGCTATAATGAGACGAAAGTCTAGTAGAGAAATACCGATTTATAACAGTTATATAAGTGTATATCTGGCCGCCCGAAGTATGTTTACCGGCAGAGGTCCCTGGCCGTGCAAGGCCGCATAAACAGCACTTTTATAAACAAAACGGTTATACATTGACATCTCTAGAGTCACTTGTTTTATTATTACTGCTATCAACAAAATAAATATTAAAGTCCTTGAAAATACACAGTTTCGCTATATCACAATGCAACATATGAAATTATATAATAACAAATAAACAAATAAGAAAGAAACAAAAAACAAAATTGCTGCTCCTGTGTCTCCTATACTTCCTATAATATTTGTTGTTTATATTTTTTGGAAATTAAAAAAATGTAAACGAAGTCCAAAATCAGGCCGCGCGTGTGACCTTTTTTTCTTACCATGATTATATTCTCAACAAAAATAAAATAAATAATAATAATTGGTGCATTCGATTCTGTATGTTCACGAAATTGAACCACAAAAGAACAAAGATGACCACAGCCCTGATGTTCTGATTATATTTTATATCTTTTGCGAGGGCTTCATGTGTTTTTGTACTGTCTTGTCTTCAATTTTTAGTAAAATTGTGTCAGACAAGAGGAGCGAGTGTTATCGTCAGTGAAAGTATATATACATAAATTCAAGATGCAATGACAAGACTCACTATGGGCGCACAATGAAGCAGACATTGCCTGTGACAGAGGCCAATTATATATATTAGAGGCTTTATTGCAAATAAAAACTAGGTCATTTTGGTTGGCACGTGTATAGAATGATGCGTAAAAGTGCATAATATGTCTGGAAGATTATAATGCTAACATGTTTACAAATAAAAAAAATGATAACAAAAAATATATAGTGATAATGATAATGATAACATTTTCCCACACATGAGCGGAAGCATTATTTTATAAACACATGTATACGCAGTTGAACTAAATTGAACTTTTGGCGAATGTGATTAAAAATTTTGTTTACATTAAAATAGCCAAGTCAGTTTAGTGTAATATGTATACATACTTTAAAAATCTATATTTTAATTTAAGACCTTGAGTAAACTGAAACCATCTCAATAATTCTTGGTCTTCGTATACCTACACGTGAAGATGATAACAATAAATTAAATGCACGACCGAGTAACATATATTTTTAACCTTGTTGTTCAGAGCTAAAAAATAAGAAGAAAATTGTTTGCCCATCATGTTGTTGTTGAGAAAAAAAGGTTTTTCACAGACGAAACTTGTCACTTCAAAATCAACACTTGACCTAAACTAAATTGCCTGTCATAATTGTCAACCAAATAGTGACAATGTAAATTGCATACCTACCTATTTGTTTTTCTCATAAAAAAGTTGCCAGTATAAGTCTTTCTGACAATTCTTGACAATTCTTTGTCATAACAAATTTTGTATGATCTGAAAACTTGATAACTATTGTTAGATATTTTCCCACGATTCTATAAAATTGTCAAATTATTTGTGGGTCTGACAGTTGTTGACTTGTTACTTTACAATCTGTCATTTGTCAATTTTTTTGAAATAGGGTCCTGATGGAGATCCAAACCTTGGAAAACCACGATACCTGTTAATAACTTAGGAACTTAAAATACATACATTATTTAAAAATACTGCACTTGTAACATTGATTTCCTTTTATGTTACGCTTCATTAAGGCTACATCAGTTTTGATGATTTGAAAAGCAATAATTCTTTTGGTGATTTTTGGTCCCGTCTGCAATTCTGCATAGACATTAGACAGTAAGTGTAGGAGAAAAAATCTATTAGCTGTACAGCGAAGTATAAGAGAACAGGGAAGTAGAAGAGGACCATAAATGAACTGGCTCGGTAAGCTTGTCGTTGAGACTACATTGGACAGTAGGGCCATGTTATAATGGGTGATTTTTTAAGAGGTTTAAAACTTTAAAAAAAAAAAACACAAAAAATTCGAAAAAATGAATGAAATATTTATTTGAATCGATAGTTTGAACCTTGCAATTTAATGTTTAAAGATAATTTCATTCAAATGTTGACCGCGGCTGCGTCTCAGGTAGCCCATCCGCTGAGTCCAATTTTGGCATACTCTTTCACACATATCGGCCGGTATCTCACGAATGAATGCATGGATGTTGGCTTCCAGTGCGTCAATCGAAGCGGGCTTGTCCCTATAGACATTAGCCTTGACATATCCCCACAAAAAATAATCTAATGGTGTCAAATCGCACGATCTAGGCGGCCAATTGACCGGCCCGAAACGTGAAATTAACTGTTCACCAAACTCGCCTCGCAATTGCGCCATTGTTTCGCGTGCTGTGTGGCATGTGGCACCATCTTGTTGAAACCACATATCATGCAAGTCAAGAACTTCCATTTCGGGCAAAAAAAAGTTTGTTATCATCGCTCGGTAGCGTTCACCATTGACAGTAACGCTGCGATTCGCATCATCTTTGAAGAAATATGGCCCAATAATGCCGCCGGCCCATAAACCGCACCAAACAGTGGCTTTTTCGGGATGCATTGGTAGCTGTTGCAATGCTTCTGGCTGATCTTCACTCCAAATGCGGCAATTTTGCTTATTTACGTACCCATTCAACCAAAAATGAGCCTCATCGCTGAACACAATTTTTCGATAAACAACATTTCGAACCGAGCACGAATTTTGATAGTAAAATTCAATAATTTGCAAGCGTTGTTCATTTGTAAGACGATCCATGGTTAAATTGCAAACCAAACTGAAGCTGTTTGACAGTGACACAAGGTACTAAACACACGTCAGCTGTCAAAACCAGTGTTGCCAAAACCAAACCAGCTTAAAAATCACCCGTTATATTGGAGACAGAGTCAGTATATCGGTTATAGGAAATGTTAATTTCTTCATGAAACAGTTTAAAATTGCGCAAAAGTACGGGAATTGCTATACTATACAGTAACTTTGTCATCTCATAGGAGGAAAACCAAAAATACCTTGCGTCAAATCCGGTAGTTCTGATTTTTAGCTGAGTTGTTTATGATGTTGGCCTTATGAAGAAACCAAGTTTTCGACCTCAAGCGCCAAACGCATCATGGTTAAAAATCGAAAAAACCGCAAAATTTTTCCGTTTTTTATAGTTATTGTTCTACGATTAAACTCACTAAATTTTCTTTAATTTGAGCTATAAATCGTGTCTGTAGACCTAACAGTTTCCAAAATACAGCTTCTCAAAAATTAGGAATAATTGCTTGATAACAACAATTAGAATAAAAAAAATAGAATAATAACAAATTGGTATAAGATGCATGAAACTATACTATGGCTTGTAGACTGGTTCAAAAGAAGCAAAAAATTGTATAGGAGGGGGTGCCTATCTCTCCCCCTTTCGATGGGAGGGGCAATTTTATAAAAAAAAATTGAAATATACAAAGCACCATATATAAATAATGGCACAACCTACAAAAAAATTCTATATGTGTATGTGTATTGTGTTGTGCATAATTATTTCATCAAATAATGCATTAGAGTATTGAAATTACTACAAAATAAGATAATTAATATTAATTCGGGTCACTATGGCGTATACGTAACATAAATTCAAAAAAGTTAATATCAGTTTTTCATCTTAACTAAAATTTAGGTGAACTTATTTTATAAAAAATATTTAAATCGTAGATTTATATCTATACATATTCAGTTGAATTTATTAGATTTCACTCTTTGTCAGTTGTTCAGCTATAGCCACATCTCCTTATTTATATATGTATAAGCGTATTCCAGCAGTTGTCTAAATATGTTCTAATATAACTCCTGACATTCTGTAATCTGTTAATTTCACGAACATTTGGATTCGTTCAATGTCAAACTCAGCTGTCATTTGAAGTGTCATAATTTCAATTGAATGTTTGTGTTTGCCATTTACGATAATGGATCGCTTAACAATCGAACAACGCGTAAAAATTATTAAAACTTACTACAAAACTGGTGATTCAAACGTAGCCACTTTTCGGGCATTGTGCGATGATTATGGTCGTCATAATCGACCCACTACGCAAGCAACCGGTAAAATTGTGAGGAAATTTGAAGAGAGTGGAAGCGTCACTGTTGTCGTAAGGCCTGTGCATCATCATTATGCACGATCAATCGAAAATATTGCTGCTGCAAGCGCAAGTGTAAACGACTATTCACATGAGAGCGACCAACGAATAAAAAAACAAATGGGATTTAAAACATTTAATAAGTCTAAATCCTTCACAAAAACTAGACAAAATAGTAGAAAACTTTTTTAAATTAATGTTAAAATACTAAAATTTGCTTTTTAATTGCTAAAATAAATGAAATTTGAGAAAATGAATTGGTCGTCAAGAATTGCAATCTGATTGTTACGAATCAAACTCTATTCGCGTTCCACATACCATCCACACTGGAACGAATGAATTGTTCGCACGCGAATAACCTCAAAATCTTTTTTGTTTTTGTTTACTTGGTGATCGGTCATGGCTGAAACAAATATTTAAACGTCATTCGCAACGAATAAAAAAATGCTATGTGAACGAAATTTCAAAATGGACGAATGTTCGTTCATTCGTCGGTCGTTGGTCGCTCTCATGTGAATAGTCCTTAAGTGGTGCTGATGATCTGAAATTATCGATTTCCCGGCGTTCGCAGCAATTAATCGATTTTTTTGGCCAGCGATTAAAGATCATGAGTTGGACGATATGTGGTTCCAACAAGACAGGGCAACATGTATCGCTGTGTGTGTTTTCTGTAGCTTTACTTTCGAAATGGAAAAACGAATGACCCGTTGTAACAAAAATCTACTCCTATTCCGTGTAGAACATTTGTTTTTGTTAATGTTTTCACGTACTATAATATGCAGAAGAAATATATTTCGTATTCACACTATATGTATGTACAGCAAAAAGTATTGATTAATATGTTTCCATTAGGTACAAATATACATAATATTATTTTTGTTTTTTTAGGCCTATTTTTGCAGTACTGAAGCCAGTGTACTAACTCTGAGTTGAAGCTCAGTTAACAAATCCGACACATAAATTAATTATTTATTTTTAAATTTTTAGTTGTTACCAGCCGGGTTTCAGTGAAAATGTATAGCAACTCAGCAAAATCTTTCGAACAAACAATAACAAGGGCCATCACACAAGAGAGCAATTCTATCTGGGGAAATAGAAGTTTGTGGGTGAGGGAGCAGATCAATGCGGAATGAAACCAACAAAACGTTCCGCCTTGTTTCGAGTAGAATAACAAAGTATATATGTATAACTAATACAGAAAAATTTGTTGTTTCTAGACAAAAAAAAACAATCCGTTGTCATGAGCACTTCAATTTTTGTTTTTCTAAAAGCAAGAGATTTTTTCTACTTTGGAGTGTCAAATTTAAAAAGTATATACATACAATAAAAGCCGTTTCATGTACACAACGTTTTCAATCAACTTGCCTTACTGTTTACTCGGTGTTCGATCGAAGTAAAAGTTACCCAGGAGCACAATACACAAATCTAAGGTAATATATTGCGCTGGTTGTCAAAAATGAAAGTGTCAAAAAATAAAAATGTCTGTTCGAGTGTCCACAGGAACTCAACACGCGTCATTAGAAACAACAACAAAATATTAAAATAAGACATATTAATAAAATAAGACACTGGATCCACAATTTTCTCACCATAATACCTCGATTTTGACAGATGCGCAGAACTGAACAAAAATGAAAATATGTGTACTTAACCAGATGTAAGTCTTGTTAAAATTGATTTAGTGTATGATGGCCCATTAACAGTTGAAAAATCAACTGTACCTAATAAAAAAAAAGTTTCAATTGTTGTTTTATGCCAAATAATAATGAAAAAAAAAAATAAAAAAAATAAAATTTAATAAAAACGTTAACTTAAAAACAAAACGACGAGACGACGACGGTATAAAATTAAATTATGTCAAAACATCGTAAGAAATCAATCACGTTGGTTCAAAATTATTTTCTTGATATTTTATTTTAATAGTGAATTTTACAAAATCCTATGAATAAGATGCGGAAGGAGTAAGAATCAATTTTGACGTTTAGCGAAATGTCAAAACTGAATCTTATCTTATCATTCATCGGATTTTGTAATTGTTCTTAAAAATTCAAATTCTTTTTTAAATTAAATTTGAAACTGCAAGGATTAGTTCTTAAAAATTCAAATTCTTTTTTAAATTAAATTTGGAACTGCAAGGAGCTGCATAAAACAGTTACACACTATGTATGTAATTAACCTTTTATTTATTTTTTAAGAGCCTTTAAAAACCCCAAGATAAATATTCGAGATGCTACTTTTGAGGATGTGAAATTAATAAGAAAAAGCATTAAAAATTATACATTGAAGTTTTTTGGAAATCAAGATATCGAACTTGAATTTAGAAGTTCAAACTATTCGTTCGTTGTTGAAGAAGAATCAGGAAAACTTTGTGCTTATGCGAACATTGGAAGTACTCCGAATTTAAGTGCTCTTCCGCAAGAATGCTGGCTGAACTGGATACATTTTCATTTTGGGTAAAATATTGACTTTTGTTAATGTATAAATGCATTTTCTTTTTTTAATTTTTAGATTGAAGGAAGTTACCTATGGTAACACACTTTTTCTCACATTTTTAGTTATAGAAGATCCCTATAACGATGATATTCTTAATGATATATTTAAGGAAATATTCCTTCGAGAAGTAAAAATTAAATACATATGTACTGTTGCACCACCAATTGATTGTAAGTACCCTCATAGTATTTTTCTTTTGTTTTTATATTTTGCATTGTTCAGGAATATTTTACAAAAGTTCTAAATTAGACAATTCTGCATACCTAGAAAAACATAGTTGCAGATAACTACATATGTGCTTCCTAAGACGCTGATTACACGATTCGTTTTTTCGTTCGTTTCGTCTTTCGTCTTTTTGACAGGCACGTATCCTCTAGATTACATGGTTCTTTTTTACATTCGTGAAGACTCTTTCGTTATTTTGACGTTCAGAAACTTTGCGGTGGATTTATTGGAAAGTAAACAGAAGTAATAATTAAAAATGTTTTTTAATTAATTCTTATTCATATCTACAGCTTATTTAAGTGTGAAAAATTGTTTTACAGCTCGAAATTAAAAGTTTATAAGTTCTTCGCACAATGCTCTGATTTGAGGGATGGGCGATTAAATTTTTCGATTTTAAAATCGGTGGGAAAATTTATCGAGGCTGAAACATCGATGTTTTTCAAAATCGATGTATTTCTTTTTTTTCTATTTTGATAGCCAAATACGTTATAATATGTAAATTTACATCAAAACGTGTTTTTGATTTAGGGCCGTTTGTTCATAGTAGGTTAAATCTGTAATAAAGGTTCCGACTCTGGTTCTGATGATTAAAATTTTAGATTAAGGATTCATTTAATCGATTTTCTCTTCTAAGAAATTCCATTAAAATGATCTGTGCCTACGTTCTGTAACCCACATCGATAAAATTAGTAGAGAAATAATGGAAATTGAAACACATTATGAGTTTTAATTTATTTTTCAACGTTTCTCTGTACGATATTTGGAGCAAATCGGTCCACCTGTTTAACATCTGTCTCAATGGACCCTGTATAGCGCAAAGAGCGTAGAAATCAACGGACGGTATGTTTAAACTACTTTTTTAGACTTCTCCATGTTTACACGAAACCAATACTTGCCCTATAGAAAATGTAAAAAGAAACAAAAATTTCCATCCTATACATATTGTTTTATCAAGTACATTTTTAAATTTACGTGGTGTGAACATTTTATCGGGATTAAATCTTAAATGACCACATGAATTCTTAACTTTAAAAACGAAAATTATACACAAAGAGAATTACTTTTTATAAAATGAGTACAGCAGAAATGAGAAAGGAAAGTAGATATTAACATGGTGCCTACGTTCTGTAATTCTCGCATCGATAAAATCAGTCGAGAAACTATGAAAATTGAAACAAATCGTATGAGTTTCATTCCACTTTTAAACGTTTCTCGACCAATTTTATCAATGCGAGAGTTACAGAACGTAGGCAATGATTTGGAATACTTTATTTGTAATTAGTTATTACCCACTCCCTTTACTGAGACCCCGCAAACCCCATGTAGTATGAAAAAGTATTCATGTTCCTTTCCCATGAAATAATCGATTTCCAAAATCCTTCCAGCGAAAAAGCGCAAAAAAAATGTACTTTCACATTTAATATTTATAAGAATGATGTTTTTTTTTAGAAAGCACACATATTTGAAGTTGCTTTCTTTGCATTTTAGTTACATATTCCATTTTATTTGCATTTTTGTAATTTTCTGTAGTCGATGTATTTAATCTTAAAATCGATATCTGAAATCGATGATTTTTCTCTCAACTACGATTTTTGCTGACAACTAGCTATCGCTCATCTCTACCCTGTTGTCAAACCAAAACGTCAATGTTCAACCAGAAAAAATCTTCAAATTTTCATTCCTGCTTTCGTTACTTCATTCCCCCTACATTTCTACACCCCTCACCCAAGCTGTCAAAAGCACGAAAGACGAAACGAACGAAAAAAAGACTCGTGTAATCAGCGTCTAATTGGAGGTTAGGTGTTACTCCTTTTATTCTGCTTCTATTCCAAACTGTCCATTTCCAATAGGAATGAAAGAGTTCCGAAACTCAACAGAAAACGACATTAGTTTCAATTAAGTCAAGCTCTGAGTTAACTTCGAACTTCGGATAACTAAACGGAGATTTTACTGAAGCGAAGTTCCTATATACATACGAAGTAATTTGTGGGGAAAAAGGGTGGTAATTTTATTGTTTCAGATAAAAATTTCAGTTTCAGTAAAGTAGAGTGGAGACTCTTCTGAAATTGTGTATAGGGTTTAATCGATATGAGTATTTAAAATACAATCCCGGCCTCTTACAGTCGAAGAAACCCTATAAACAGCTGGGTTAGAAAAATTTTAGGCACAAAGACAAAAGATGTATAAAACTGGAATAAAACTTTTGCGAAATTATCGGTTTGCGGATCAAAAGAAAATTCGCGAAGTAACTACTGCGAGGACCTTACAGTTTATTTAGAAAAGTGCGGAGTAACAATTTCCTTCCAAATGGCCCTCATCCACATTCACAAATTTACAGGATAGTATAATATTAAGCACTATTTTCTTTTTCTCATAATTAACATTATTAAGCTTATTCCAATCGTTAATTTTTATTTATTCGAGATTTAAGTTTGTGGGATCTTGTCTTTCTAATATTATGTGCAAATGTTTCAAACAAATCTATTTACAAAAATTCTTGTTTTTTTCAGCTACTTATGTAGAAATTCTTGCCGTCCACTGTAAGCAAATATTTTCCTTGGATAGATCAATAAATAGATTAAGTCAATCGATTTTCGTGTGTGAAAAATATAACATCATTTCAAAAATGCGTTTGCGTCGTGCTTTGTAAGAACTTCATCAGTGCTAAGATGTTTACACAATCTTTATGTATATTTTATAAATCAACATTTCAGAAGCGAAGACAATGATGATTTAGTTGAAATAATTGATCAAAAATTGAAATCAATTCGTTTAGAGTTGGGTCAATATTATATCGCTGAACAAGTTATGCGTAACGATCCAAATGAGACCATCATTGTTGCAGAGGTAAGATTAATTAGGGTCTCTAAAATAGATCGTTTTTTTTTTTGAAAAAAAAAAACTCCTTACGAATAAATGTTTTTCCAATGAAAAAAAAAAAAAGAAATGTCCTTCCCAAATTTCATTATTTTTAGGTTATTTTCTATTAAAAAAGGAACACCAGGTTTTAATTCCGAAATTTTATTTTATTTTATTTTTCAAAGATATTTGACTCTAAATTTAGGCACTTATCACGTCGTCGATTTGACAGTTTACAATTTATAAAGTAATCGAATATCCGGGAAACAACGGGGTCAGGGGCTACGAAGCAGGTTAGGGTCGCCAGGCCCTGGCCCCATTATGTGCTATAGTTTCGTAGCGGATAATTCCGAGCCTAATAAGTTTCATAAAAAAAAAGAAAATGCTAAGAATTTTCTTCAATTATTTCACGCATATACACATGAAGATGTGTAGTTTATTAAAGAATCAGGAAATTATTTCGAGAAAAGTGCTAGAAATTTTTCTGTAAGACATTCCAAATTGCAGCAATTTGAACGAAAAAGTACCTAACCAACCAAAATCGCCTTGAAAATGGCCATCAATAAAAAATAAATTATGTACTTCAAAATAAGAACTTCTGGCTTAGTAACCAAAAGTTGAAATAGAAATTATGCTTAAGGAGTGTCACATATTTTATATTTTAGGCTATAAGAAATATGTAAAGTCGCCCGAAAATTAAAAATGCCAAATCACTTAATATATTAGAAATGGCAGCATTCTGGAGTACCTGATAGTCCAATTTCAATTGCACACCTAAGTATGTATGGGGATATTTGCGCATGGGAATTTTTCAGCGGTAGTTTGATACTTGCTCGTACATAGCTATAGCTAGCGTACCATACTGATAAACCATAACACATAAATGTTTCACATTTCGAATACTCAAGTAAGGATGAATATAAAATACCAAACTATTAAGCCATGCTCCCAACGAACAATCACAAAAGCTGCCCCCCTCTGGCAAGCTGTACCTACCGCTACGAGAAAGTATCAAATTACCGCTAGAAAATTCTCATTCGCAAGTATCCCCTCCCCATACCTACTCACTCTATCTTGGTGGCTGCAGGAAGGGAGGGACACCTGTTAGTGGTGTTGGCGACCATTTAAACGTCTGTCCCAACCATATTTTGAAAGTCGAAGGCATTTTTTAACCTTCTTCCTCTGGGAAACCACCGACACCGAAGATCCAATATTTGAGGAAATAAATTGCTGCGATTACCTTGAATTGCCAATGGAGATGCTTTGCCAATGGGTACGTAATAATTTGACGTTTCAACCTCTTTTGTAGGTAATGGGTATGATTGTGCTCCTCGTCTACTTTTTTATTAAATTGCGAAAAGATAAACACTCCGAAAACATTATTCGGAAAAGCCAATCGAAGGTTTCTGAAGTAGTAAGAGTCAAAAAGAAGTGTGAAACGACATTTATTTGAAATGAAAGAAGCCACAGATACAAACACGAATAAAACTCAAATATCAATTTTTTGCGAACAATTAATGATCCACATGCTCCAAATAATTTTCCTCAATGATATTATTAATTTAGCTTGTCGAACAGCGTTCTGCAAAACGAAAGCAGAACAAAATGTTTCGTTTATGATTTCATTGTGCCATTTTTGTATGAGATTTTTCCTTTTGTTTTATTTTGAAATTATATAGCCAATCGGTTTAAATAAGAATCCTATTTTAATAATCAATATTCTGTTTTTATAAATTTATTATAGATTTCAAATAATCCAATTGGAATGATATGGTTTAATACACGTATTAACCAAAAAACATTAGTAGAAAACTTTGAAATTGCTGCTTATGGCAACTTTTGTAAGCCTTATAATCTAGAGTCAAATGAGATGATTGAACCAAGAAATGTGATGTTTGTACAGTTGTAGATATTTGTAAATAATCTTTTTTCATATAGTATTACTTATTTTCTAGAGATCTGATTCGAAAACTATCGGATGAATTTTTCGATAAATCATCTGATGATGGTCAAAGTATGAAAAATATTTCTTCCCCAAAACATCCATTAAGGTAAGTATACATATAATTTATCAATTTAATTATAAGTTACTATTTTTGCATCTTTTGACTTCGATAAATTTAGTTTAAGTCTGAACAATCTGTTTATTGATACAACGAGCTCAAACGCATCGAATTCTGCTTCCGATCAATCTGAAGAAAAATATCTAAAAAGTCTATTTAAAAAATTGCAAGAAATAAATAAAAGTAATAATTAGAACTCAACCTGTATAAGACATCAATTTTTCTATCATAAAATGCATACTCTCCACGCAGGCTTTAGATCATCCAGCACTTTTTATATCGAGGAAATTGAAAAACAAATCGCAATACCAAAAACATCCGATGTGACGAATGCATTTGCTATTCAGTTATTTGGATTGAGTGATGCTATAGATCCTCGAAGAATATACGACCTGGTGGCTTCTTCTTTTTCTTCATATCCTGACAAGGACTATTGTATTATATCACTTTCATCAACTGAGGCTTCTTCAAATTCCCTGAATGGACCGCTTTTGCAATACTTTTCAGTAAGATTAAACGAAGGTGTTATTTTTTTTTATAAATATTAAAGAAAAGATATCTTATCTTTCTTTGACAGCGTGTTATTCCGCGGGCTGGATGTAAAATCTCCGATTGCTTATATGTTGCACATAGAAATTCATTTCTATCTGAAATAGAACTTTCAGATTTGACCAATGAAGATGTTGCCGATGTAGAAGGTATTTTGTGTCATTCAGCATTTAAAGGAAGCCAAATATATAATGTGGCAGACATAATGCAGTCCATTAATGAATACTTGACCAATCAATGGTCAACTTATAATATACTAATAATTCGCAGTGGAGGTTGTGCTATTGGTTTCGTTGTTTTAAGGTTTTTTACTTCAGTAAATTTTGAAGTTACTCATAACTCAAAACTATTTTTTTCCAGACAAAATTGTACAATGTATGAATTTGAAACAAATTTTGTGTTTCATGATGATGAAGAATTTACTCCTGAATGGAAATCAGGAGAATTAAAGTATTTACATTTGCATCCGGCTTTTATTTGGGAATGGAGATATGTTATCCGTGAAATATTCCGACTAACAGGATACTCTTCAATATTTTATAAACTTAGACGAGAGGTAAGAGTATAAGAATCTAAAAGAATTTTTAAAACAAACAAATTAAGTTGGTTCTTAAGAGATTAAAATTGGGGGCGCCCCTACTTAAATTTCATGGCAAAAACATGATACAATCATATTTTTCAAATCCCAGTTGATTTGATTCGTTCTTGTAACCGAATTTCATTTTTAAGAAACTAAAAAAATTTAATTTTAGATCAAATTAAATATAAAATTCCATTTTGAATGGTTCGCGAGTAGATAAACGACCCGAATTTCATCATTCCTCAAACCTTGATTATAAAAATCTAGAGCGGTTAAGAAATACCGTTTTTAATTGCAAATTCAAAATAATAAAAAAAATGTTTGATTAAATCCATAATAATTGTCTAACATTTTTATTAATTTTTCTATTCCAGTCTAACCAACCAATACTAAATAGCATTCTGTTAAACATGTTTCCAATATTTCCAAGAAGGCGAATTGACGAAACATTTATAGATCCATATGCTCTTTACCATATAAACAATAAAATGTGTCACATGGCCAGATTAAAAATTGAAAGCAAAATAGTTATCGTGGGATTCAATGAAATTTGTAAAGGATTCCTAAGGACTCTACTTTTCTCGTTGGTCTTCAAACATAATTTTCCTAACTTAATTATATCAATCTTAAATTCTTAGTCAAAATTCTAAGCATATACAATGTCTTAACATAACAGTACTAACTGAGTGTAATGGTTTTATTGAAGCTGAATACGACATAAGATCTTTTGAGAAGCAACATTCGATGTTCTTTCAAGCTAATAACCAATTTTCTGCAGATTTTTTAAGAAAATTAGAATTCAGAACATGGGTTAATTTCGTAGCAGGAGAATTAAAAGAAATCAATGGGTTTGGTATAATTTCAAATTAATTTTTTTTAAATTTAATTTTGAATATTTAAGAAATGACAAGAGAGTAATTTTGGAAAATGGGACAGTATTGCCATATGATAGACTAATTTTAATGTCCTCACCAAAGGCACTCACAATTCTACCATCCAACTATATAGAAGTTAACAGCTGCCTAGATAAAATAATATTCTATCACAAGATTCAACTGTTAAAAATGGAAGCATCAGTTGACCTTCCACTTTTGATTTACGGTGGTGGCGGCTCTGCTGCAATGGCTCATTCATGTCTTAATATTTTGATTGATATGGATATCAAACCATCACAGATTTGTCTTGTTGAACCAGCAAACCAAACAAATGACTTTCCCGAAACATTCGATGATGAGTACGTGACTAACTGGCTTTATACAAAAGAAATTGAAGCAGGAGTAAAAATCTATCAAAACTTGAAATTTATTAACTGGGAACTTTATCCAAATGAAGAAGCAATAGAAAGCGTTGTATTTGAGTCTGATTCTGGAACAATTACTTTGAAGTGCTTGGCCTTTATAAGCTTTTGTACAGAAGAGTTTTCAGAAGGCATGAAACAGAGTAAGTACCTATACCTATTATTTTTTATTTTAATTTTAAATAAAGAAGTGTTAAGCTAAGGACAGACCATCGTCAGATCTCACAATATTGTCAGATCTGTCAGTAAACAAAAATGTCCCAAATGTCTTACTATTGTGTGAACTTACAATTTTGTGTGACTATATGGCCAGAAATGTCATTGTCAAGCATTGTTAGACGACGATCTGACAGTGAAATTGTCAGTTATGTGACAATAGTCTGAACACACAATTAGAACAGATAATTAGGACATTGTCAGACTCGTTTGAAATAGTCAGATGTCGTTGTTTAAGACATCCGACAATTTCTTCATTATCATATAATAAATCTTTCTGTGCGGACGCAAAATCGAAGTTGTTTTAAGTTTTTATATATTATTCGTGTTTTTTGTTATACCTACCGAATTATGATAATGGAAAAAAGAAGCCGAATTATTCACCTGTCGACCAGCCACCATATCCTTCGTCCAATCACTTCGTCCTTTTTGTGGCAATTCCTTTTCCTCGCTGTCTTCCATAAAGTGACCACTACGAACAAAACTTCTAATTTGTCTGACAATGTCTGACAACGGATCGACCAATTTTTCGTAAACTGACAATTTTCACCCTGACAATATTTTCAGAAACGTCATTGTCGGAGAATTGTCTGGTAACTATCTGACAATGGGCGCATTCACTAATGTAGTCACTACGTAGTCAAGTCATTCTGATTGGCTACATACAACTACAAAATGAGTTGAAATTTCCCCTCCGACGTAGTGTAAAAATTTCAGCTTCAAAGTTAGTGGAGAATGATTTTGACGTTTTACAATCAGCTGTTCGGTAAAGATACAAAATATTCAAACGATTAAAAATGAAACTTGACCACAATTAAATTATTTTGCATAATTATGACTTTATCTTCTTTCGAATCACTCATATTTTATCTTATATTTGATATTATTTAATTTAAAAAGAAAAGATTATTTAAAGTACTCAAAACACAAATGTTTTTTATTTCGTGTGTGTTTAGATCTGTCATTAATATGACAGTTTAGGATTGACTATCTTTGTAGTGCAATTTTGCATTCATTTGAATTTCGACTACGTAGTGACTACATTAGTGAATGCGCCCAATGAAATTGAAAGACTGGGACAAAATCTGCCAATTGTGTGAACAGACCATTTTTCATTGGAAGCTATTTAACTATTGTCAGCTCATGAGCAGCTATTGTCACAGCACTGACGGATCTGACAATCGTCTGTACTTGCTTTAATCTTTTAAGGCCGAGTTTTTCATTCTTTTTCAACAATGTTTTCATTTTGTTATTATTATGTCAGCAACTTGGAGTTCTCAAGTCGAAATCCGCAACAACAAAATTGTTATTGATGAAAACTCAAAGACAAATATTCCATGTGTATATGCATGCGGTAGAATAACACAATATCAAGATAAATTACTTGCCAGTCAATGTCAACAAGGGTACTTAAATCAAGTTGAAGCTGGAAATCAAGTAAGATTCAGAAACACAACTAATATGAGTGTTTGAAAATTATTTTCAGTCATATTTTTAAGCTTGCAATGAGTTTTATCGAAGAACAACTTAATGGCTTAGAAGGAAACATGCTAAAAGTAAATTTCGTTAAACCAATTTTTCGACAATTCCAACTCATTGAAGGCTTTGTTTATGGAGCTTTGAGAAAACCTGGCCGGTATATTTCAAGACAAATCAGAAAAGACCTTCAACTATTTGGTAAAGATTTAACTACATACAATGAAAGAGGAGAATATTGTCGGCTGTATTTGGATCAAAATGGTTTTGTATCTGAAATAACTTGTATTACTAAGAAAGTAAGTATTTTTTTTTTTCAAATTTTTATCTATTTTGAATACAAAAGGCAATTTTATTTTGCAGTACAAGAACCTCGAGATTCTTTACCGAATTTATGGCTTACATGAAACATACTTTAACAATTTAAGAGTCAAGTGTGAATGCGGAGAAATTGAAAATTTACTGGATTATTTCCATCAGAAAATATTTTCAGCAATATTACATGATCAGTTTGTATTGTTAAGGCAAACAATACGAAGAAAGAATCTTGATTGTTTGAAAGAGTTTATAGGTGATATAAAAAAGGTACATAAAAGTACATATTGATTTTATGGTATAATTGAGAGAATATGTGATATTTTAATTCGATGATGGCCCTCCTTCTGTTTTGTATAAACTTTCCGAAATACTAATTATTTCATATGATCTTTAGTGTTACCTACTTTGAAAACTACTTTAACTTCAACCATCCTTTTATCTTAAGTTTATAAGAAACTATTACCTATTAAGTTCAGACAAAGTAACAAGTACGTTGGAGTCTAGACAGTTCATAAAGCAACGTTATCCTAAACGTAAACGTAAGATGAAAAAATAAGTTACTCCGAAAAATTAAATAAGAACAACATAAGAATTATACATCTTTAATGTCATTTTTGAATGTATTTTTGAACTGTTCTACTACTTTTATGGATTCCAATCGAATATAAAAACGTCAAGTTTTACACACACACTACCAAATTTTACCAATTAACAAAATGGCTTCTTCATGCATTTATCTCTTTTGACAAGTAGTACAACGAAAAATAAACATATCGTCGCTATTCAAGAAAACTGGCATAACTCAAAAATTTTTTAGATTTTTTAGTTAATGATGCCAATCGGCTACAAAAAAAAATTCTATTATTTCTGTAAAGTCGGCATAACTCTAACCCTTCAGAATCCCGAGAAATGGATTATTAAAAAAATTGATTTTGTGTGAAATTGGCTTAGTAAAAAACTTTAAATCAGTTTTCTGAAGATTAAAGTTTTTTGAGTTATGCCAGTTTTCTTTAATAGCGACGATATGATGATGGACATCAACGCCTTTCTGAAATTTGGAGCAGGAAAACACTTCGAACACATTACATAGAACAGCCTTTTAGAGTAGTAGGAGTGAAAAAGTAGGTACTGCAAAAAGAGTTCTCCAAACGTTCAATCGAAAATATGTGTGTTCCTTTTGGCCTTGCAAAGTACTTTTTAGTACTTCCTAGTAGATGATGAATGGATTATGAAACACTCTAATTTTGCCAAAAGAAAAATCTTACCTCAATATAGATGTAATTTTTGTTGTTTCTATATTTGTATTTTATTTTTGAGCAGAGAAAAATTAACACAAAAATATTTTATGTAATATCTTTTAACTGATGGTGTCGCTTTTTTGCGTAGATTAATTTAGTTACTACATTATTGAAGTGCTTTCAACTTGACTGCAGAGCAGTGGCGAGGCGTGAATAATTTCAAACGGTAAGTCGATGTAAAAATTAATTACCTGCAAACGTAAATGCATTCTAAAACATATTTATATGTAGCCAATATTAAATAATATATGGCAGATCTGCTTTCCAAGACAAACTAAGCCAATAAATAAAATTTTTCTATAAATAATTATTTATTTGGATTAAAAAATAGAAAATATTGAACATTAAAAGCAACCAACTGAATTTTCATTTTTTAAACGGTAGCAAATTTTATCAGCTCATTTAATACCTACAGACTGCTGTTGTTTAACAGCCTTTGCTGTTGTTAAACAACAGCGCAACGATAAGAGATACACACAGAATTCACCAAATAAGTCGAAGAAAAGCGTGTTATTTGTTTGCATAAGAAAGGGGAACAGAGACGAGTCAAACTCAGAAACTCATTAAGTAACTAAGAGAACTGACCTACTCAATTAATCTACCACAGCACAGCGCAGCGGTAGAAGATACTCACAAAAAATCACCAAATAATTCGGAAAAAAGCGTGTTATTCTTTTGCATAAGAGAGCGTGTGTTAAACAGAGTTGAGTCAAAATCAGAAAATCATAAGGAAGAAAAGAGAAAGGAAATAAATTTGTTCTATCTAGCGACAGATTTTATAACCCGACATATTTCGGGTTGCTTTGCTTTGGCTATGCACAGAGTGTGGACAGAATACACATACTAATGATAATGAGGTGTGTGTGTTTTCGTGTGTGGCTTTTCAATTGAGTGATGGAGTGTGCAGGTTGATGTATAGATACATACATATTAGGTTTATCCCGTGGGCTTTATGTTGCTCGTATTTAGTAAACATTGTTGTATAGCAGAAAATGTAAAAGGTAAGTCGGTAGGAATCGAGTTATATGGACGCCTCGCCACTGCTGCAGAGTAGTAGCTAGAAGTACTTGGCAGTAGATGCTGCAGCCCAAAGGAACACGCCTAATGACACAAGTTTAACCAGTTACATATATAGAAGTTAAATAGAATTAAACGTGCGATCATGATAGATCTGCTTGGTAACTTGAAATTTCTTGCAAATTTGCAAAAATGTCAAAAATTTTCACAATTTACTGTCAAAAGCCATAAGATAAAAACACATTTGGAAAAATTAAACAAATACGGTTTATTTCAAGCATATAAGGCGTACTTCTAGATGGCATTATATACCTATTTGGTAACTTTTTTTCAACAGATTTCCCAATACTGAGTTTTTTTCCTATGGGTTTTAATAGCAAATTGTGAACATTTGTGAATTGCAAGAAATTTCACGTCAATGTGTCTTCTTTCCAATACCATCCTTGGCAATAATTATCTCTTCAAATAAAATGTGCGACTGTGTTTCAAGGTGCTTAGAATTTTTAATATAGTTTAGAACGCTGCTGATTCAAACCGAAAAATCCCATGCAAAAATCAAAACATAAACGAAAAATTTCATTTTGCTTTTACAGTACGTTTTTCAACGAGCAAAATTGATAATAAATGTAGCAGATTATTTGGAAAAGACTCCACTCTTTTTTGCACTGTATTATTTTTTTTCACCATAATTGTATGCGAAAAAATAACATTTGATTAGTTTAGATTATGTTTTTTTTTTTTTTTAATTTTTCGATCATTGGGTGTTATTTTTGTTTATTTGTTTAATTGACTTAACTCCCCACTGACATTACCCGATGCACTTTCGTAAACATTTCGCTGCATCAGCAAAGAACTTGACAAGCCTACTTTTATGGATTTTATAGTTAGTAATCCGGAAAAACAATATGATACGTGTGTCAATTCTAAAACAGTTCTGAAAACAAAGCCAAATTCGAAATTTCTTTACTTTTTACAAGAAGAACTATCATTCTGGCACAAATCTAAAAGTCCATTAGATCTCATTAATTTTTTACGATGGATTTGTTACATACAGGTCTTTTGTATACAAAATAACAATTTTTTTATTTACCATTTATATTTTCGATACGATTAATAAGATAAAAAAAATGATTTATTTCAAACTTTATGACTCCGTTCTGCAATTTGTGGAATTCTTTATATTAAATTCTTTATTAGTTCAATTTCAGTTTCATCTCTTTTATTTTTTGTGTTGTTCAAATTGATTACTGATTGAATAATTTTTGTTTAATATTTCAGATTGAAAAGTTTGAAATCCTTAAATTTCTCGAAAAAAAGAAAATGAATGAAGTAATGCAAAATGAATTAATCGAATTTATTAAAAAACACAGGAAGTCACTTCAGCCACATTACGCACTACCCAATGATTTTCCAATGTAATCACATCTAAGTTTAGAAATAATATTATTGCATTCATTCCTTAAATTTTTTTTTATTCCAAATTAATTGCTTTAATTTTGATATTGTTAAATAACAGGTAATTCTATTTAATTTTTTTTTATTTTAAGTTTATTATAATTATATTGATGAAATTAGGGTACGAAATGCTACTACATATAAAGAGTTTTAATGTCTACGGAAATTAATGACGAATTATATTTTTATTTTTTGGACCGTAAAAATTGTAGGTACTTTGTTTGCAAGTTTGTTTACTAATTTTCTATAATTAAATATATTAAATGGCTGAATTAGGGTAAGGTACCCTATAAATATTTGATTAAGTTGATTTTATTAATTTATTAATGTCATAATTTGTTAAATTTTTAGATATTTTGAATCGAACTTAATTGGAAATGTGTTAGCATTATAAAAAAAAATCACTGTAATTTCAGAAACCATCAATGTTGAACTCTGAGACAAAATGGAAAGCACCATTTGGTGTCTGGTGTGAGTGCAGCACATTATACGGCTGTACGATTAGGTTGAGATAGCACAGCATAAGCATGGTATCTGAAAAATCCAGAAAGATTTGATTTTGAGGTAATATTTATCAGCCAGGTTCTACATTTCATTTTCACTCGAAATGAAATTGAAGTCAATCTAATTTCAATTGATTTCAATTCTATTTCGAGTGAAAGTGAAATGTAGAACCTGGCTGTATGTTTTGTTTATCCTAGGGCCGACCAATCCGAGGGTTAAGACTCAAGAGTTTACTAACAAAAACTACCAATTTTAATGGGCAAAACTACACATTTTATTTTTTTTCATATGAACTTTGACAGACTTTCGTGTTGTTTTGGGTTCAAAATCACAGAATTTCAAAGTAAAGGAACGCACCTTTTATTCAAGGTTCTGTCAAAGTTTACAGTCAAAAATTGGTAGAAATTGGCAAATTTGAATGAACAGACCCATAAGGGGTGCTTAATGAACCTACTATGCACAGAAAAGAAGAAAAAAGTACATGATTATGTGTTTCATTTGTAAGAACCTTACCCTAAATTCCCAAACCATAATTTTTTTTTCCAATAGGTTTAACAGAAAATATTTAAAAGAAATATAGAAAACAAATACTCCTTGGTGAACAGAGTTCTTGTTTATTGTAATAGATTTTCATAAAGATTTGGTAACAAGTTGATGTTTAGTTTTTTATTAAAACATGTAATTTTAATTAATGAATTAACTTGTGAATTAGGATATGATTAAGCATTTATATAATTTGTGGTTAATTTGCTGAAGCCCAAATAAAATTATTTAATTTAATTTGTGGTTAATTTGCTGAAGTCCAAATAAAATAATTTAATTTAAATCAAACTAAACCGAAAAATGGCTTTCGATTGAAAAATAAGAGTAATGTATATTCGAATTTTATGCATCAAAAAAACATAATTCGCATTATGTCTGTTTGGTAACTTTTTTTTTTTTATAATTTCCCAAAACTGAGTTTTTTTCGTATGGGTTTTGACAGCAAATTGTGAAATTTTGTGCAAATTTGCAGACAAATTCTCATTACAAAACAGACCTATGTATAATATATATTAATATAAAAAAGTTCACTTATAAATAAAAAAAAAAAAAAATAAAAAAAACGAAATCTATCCGCAATTTGCAGCAAACTTCTTCTAAATGTGAACTTTGTAGTAAAATGGGAACTCTTCATAGTTCAGTCACTAAGTTTGATTGAAAACTCAAAAACATTTATTTAGACCCGAAGAATATTTTCCGTATAGAGACCACCTGAAAACTTCTGACCAAAATTGTTTGTCAAATCGTTTGGTTTTAAACACGAAATAATAATTATATTATTTTTCAAAACCAAACACAAAAGGTTAGAAAACATCCAACCTATAGCACATATATATAACCCTGATAAAAAAAAAACATCGATGGTTTGTAGCTAGTCTAAAATGCAGGTCAAGATCAACCTCTGTCAGATTGTCGAAATCAACTGAATAATTTGTAGCCATCACTGTGAAAATTGTCATGCGTCGGTGGATCTGTTGATAGATTTTAAATTTAAAGCACTAATACAATTAAATTTCCATAGCTATAGAATGAACTATTTATATAAATAAAAAAACATGTGCGGACAATAAGTGGTCAGTAATATAAAACCCCCAGAATATAATAATTTGTTAATCATTATCACTTCACCGTTCATATCGAACAGGGAAAAAATGGCTCATCTCAGAAAGAATTCGTTGAAAACAGTTTGCATATTTTTTCTTTCAGTCCTCATAAATGTAAGTTTCTTAGCATTTTTTTGGATAAAATAATAAATTTAGCAGATAATTAAACTTTATAGGATACCTGTGCCATAAATATTGACTGCAATCGTCCACCACCATTGATCGTAAGTTTTAAGTCAACATTTTAATGTTAATTTCCTAAATAATTTAATTAATATTTTCAAGGATCCACAAACGTGTTGCACTGATGGAGGACGAGATGAAGTTTCTGAAAAATGTGCCCAAAGATATGGCGTATCTATATCGGATGGTCCATCGCAAGCTCGAATGAACATTGAAACTGCTACAGTAAGTTAAAGAAGACTACAGAGAATATAGTGTAGTAAGGAATTTTGGTTTTTTTATTATTAATTCTTATTTTATTAAGTCACAGTTTTTTAGTGTTTAATAATTCGGATCTCAATATGGGTGGTAATCAACTCAGTACTTCAGTACTAAACGGAGCTTAATGTCATTTACTCCTTTTGCACTTCTATTTCGCTCCTTCTAATCCAAAAGCCTTTGATTGGCTGATCTGAGTAATATTTTCGGGGTGTTTTTCTGTTCCCAATTTCATAAAAGAAGAGACGAGATCCACATACATACCATACGGTTTTTCGTCAGATTACTTGTCAAAAGGATAAATGTGTGAAGAAGTCAATTTTTTGGCGATATTCACTAGTATGTTTGTGTACATTTAGGAAGTCGACTTTTTATAAACGATTGGAAACAAAAGGAGTCGAAACAGTCCGAAAATCCAATCGAAACCCGCAAAAATAAAAAAACTCTGACTTTAAAAAAATAAATGATACAAGTTCAAGATATGAAAGTATATTTTTGAGTTGATTTGAAACTTATCTTATCTCTCTCTCTCCCTCTCTCTCTCTTTCATTTTATAAGACTTTTGACATTTTTTTATTTGCTCTCCAGAATCCCCAAGAATCTACCCAAAAATTGCACCTATTGTCTTTTCTTGTTTGTCAAACTACTAATAATAATTTCTGTTGTCAAAAGTGACGTTTACCCATCAGAAACATCCCAAATGCGTTTCCTTACTTTTAATTTCTGGTCAAAAATTACAAAAATATCATCAAAAGACCCAAACTTTTTCCAAATACAGGTTGTCCGCTGGAAAGGTACACTACTTTGTTTGTATGGAGTACAATATCAGGTAAATGTCCGCCTCTGTTAGTCCCATAAATGCGAGCCCTTTTGAGCACATTTTTCATTACATTCTCACACATTTCACGCGGTATTTCATTAATTTCATCACGAATATTTTGTTTGAGTTGCTCAAGCGTTTCTGGTTTGTTTGCATAAACCTTGCTTTTCAGATATCCCCACAAAAAGAAGTCCGGAGCAGTCAAATCAGGCGACCGTGGAGGCCAATCAACATCACCATTTCTTGAAATATTTTGTTGTGGAAAGAGGTCTCGCAGTAATTCCATTGTAATCCTGGCTGTATGCGATGTGGCACCGTCTTGTTGATACCATATGTTAATCAAGCCCAAAGCATGCAGTTGTGCCGTCAAAAAGTTTTCAATCATATCACGATATCGCTCCCCATTCACAGTTACCGTTACGCCGTTTTCATTTTCAAAGAAGTAAGGTCCAATGATTCCTCCTGACCAAATTGCACACCAGACTAACTTTTTATGGATGCAAAGGTGACTGATGAATAATTTGAGGGTTTTCCATTGCCCAGAAGCGACTATTCTGTTTATTCACATATCCATTCAAATGAAAATGTGCCTCGTCAAAAATTTCACGTAACTTTCTCATCGTCGCAATAATCGATGATTGATTTTGATAAAATGTTTAAACGCTTAAAAGACGTTGGTTGTGGTTCATCGAATATTTTTCCATAATAAATTTGCCACGTGTCTACTTCACGACTGCCAAATAAGAACTGTCAATGACTAATGTTTACCAAAATGGCGGCAAAACAAAGTAGTATACCTTCCCGGCGGCGGACACCCTGTAGTAGAGAAACAGACCTATTATTTAATAGAAAAATTAAGAAAAATCAACTCATTTTTATTCTATTTATCACTATTTATATATTTGATATCTGAATCCCAAACCTGAAGCGGTTGAATGGAAAAAACCATCAATATGTACTGTTTTTTTTTAAATACGGCACATAATACACCTATCGGACACATTGATGTTATTTTTTTAAGACAATCGAAAATGGAGGTGACAATTTTCAACTCATCATCTCAATAAAAATGGTTAATTTAAATAATATTTTCGCATTTAAATTTTAGTGCCTTGCAGAATGTGTTTTAACTGAATCAAAATACTTAGTTGGGCAAAATTTAAACATTGCTGCTATTAAAGAAGACTTGCAGGAAAAATTTCCCGAGGACCCCGTATATGTTGAGGCAATGATTAAATCTTATCAAAAATGTACTCCAATCGGTAAGGACATTTTTAAAGAGATATTATAAATTATTTTGAGTATGAATTTAATTCATTAATGAAATTATAAATAAATCAATTTTAGCTCAGCAAAAACTTGAAGAACTTCGAAGATCCCCATTGGGTGTGATTGCTTTCCAAAGAAAATGTAGTCCATTTTCGGGTATAATTTTAGGTTGCACATACACGCAATATTTTCATAATTGTCCGGCCAAACATTGGAATCCCAGCGAACAGTGTGAGATTGCAAAACAGTTTTTGGAAAAGTGCTCTGTTTTTTAAATATTTTTATTTTATATTATATATTAAGTTTTAATTAAAAATTATCGTAAGAATTTTTTTTGTTCAAATCAAAAATTACAAAAAATACAAAAAAAAATCAGTGCTTTTTATAAAGGTTTTTATACCTTACAAAAATTAGTAGGTATTGCTTTTTATATACAAAGTGTGTTTTGACATCTCAAACATTTGTAACGTGCTCAATTTGGGATGCATTTTATTGCTGCTCGTAGTCCAAAGTACAAAAAAAATGCCTAACACCCTCTCCCTGTAATCACTCACACCTTTCTTTTTGTCGATTTATTTCAATTTCTATTAGACTTTGAGTACAGTCAAATCAAAGGCCAGCCTGTAACAAATTTTTGCAATAAACTTTCCATATTTCATTAAGTTTTTCCGCACAAAATCCTAACCTTGAAATTAGTAAAAGTAAGCTTTAAAAAAATATTTACAAGGGTTAACCGTCCTGAAAAGAAGTAAAATTTGTTTTGATTGTGTTTTTTATGTTTATTGGTAGGCGGGATTTCTATCCGTGTCATGGTTACCAGTCATAATTTCTGGTTTAAGCAAAAAGGATTTTTTAGTTAGCTTTTTGTCAATTTGAAAAAAAAACAAATAATTCCTATAGTAAAAGTATTTCCTCATTTATTCCACTCTCCGTAGAGAAGGATGTATGTACACCATATTTGTGAATACCTAACTATAATTTATTAAAATAAATTACAAAATACAAAAATTTGATAATAGATCCAAAAATCCAAATACATATTCTAATAATCGAAAATTCGAAGATTGTAACGGCCGGATATAGGTTGTTTACCATTTTGAGCTAAATACAGCACCACCTCTTGGCTGGAATAGTTAACATTGTTCCGAATTTTATATAATTTCGAGTCTCGAAAACTTAATTTCCCAAAACAAAACCAATTCTTGTAATTTAGCAATTTCCACAACCTAAAATTAACTCTACACATATTCCATCGCAAACTCTACAAATTTTAAACGTCAAAATTACAGCAGCTGTCATTTTTGCATAACTGTCACTTTTGATTAATCAACAAGTTCACGTCGCGGTCGCTCGCTGTTTCTGCAGATTTGTTTTGTTTTTTTCTTAAAAAGTTTGTGTAAATCTATTATTTTATGTGTTTTTTTGTAATTTCAATAAATATTTTAATAATTTAATTGGAAAACAAAAACTTTAATTTTTCGTGTTCGTGTTGATTTGTGTGATCTATTCAAGTGTGCCTATTTTGTAAGGCATTTTTTGCAGCTGCTATCTCAGGTGAGTGAAATGTTTTTCTTTTACAACATTTTTATTTGTCATGAAATTTATTTACCGTTTGAATTAAAAGAAATATAGGCCCTTAGTAAAATATAACTGTTGTCTTATAGGTATTTCTTTGCATATAAAATATACAAAAACAACAAACTATTTGCGCTATTTACGATTTTATTTTCAAGAATTATTGAGTTTGTGAATTGATTTTTGCAAACCATGCTTGTCACAGATTAAACTTCTAGAATAATAATTATGTTCTGTTTCTTGTTCTTGATTTCTTGGCCACCTCATAGAAAAAGGCAAAGTCTCAAAATACAACTAGTCTGTTTTTTAAGTTAGTAACGTCAATCAAATGAGAAAAAATGCAATTAAAGTAGTTAGTTAGTGGCATAGTTTTCTTTGTAAAATAATAAGTAGCCTATACAATAAATTATTTATGTAAATAATATGTAGCTATATATTGAGTTGAAATGTTAATGCTTGATCGATTCAAGTGGTTTGTTGGTAGCACAATTCAAGAAATTCTTAAGGCTTGTTGAAACTCGGTAACAATACATCATGTCCAGTCCATTCCATATTGACATTGAATGTCGGTTGATTAACAACATTCAATCGTATCTAATGCAGCTCAATCATTGCACTCGCACTTTGATTAAAATAATGTGTACTTCATCTGAGGGTTGAAAATGTTGAGTCTGCACTTCAGACAAATAACTCGGTGGTGCCCTAAACAGATCTATCGCCTATCTTCGAATATAATTAAGTCTAAAACTAAATTTGTTGCTTTCGTGCTCTAATTAGGTATATCATAAAATTGGGATTAACTTGAGTTAAAGTTAAAACTGTTGACCATATATGTATGTACATATGTAGCTACTGCCCTGCTGATTATTTGTAAACCCTATAGTGATATCCCAGAACCGGGTAGATACTATTTCGCTTCAGAGCAATTCAACTTACACAAAAGTTACAAATCTTTTAAGGTTAGATCTTCACTATTTTAAAGGGAATGATCCAATGCCAAGTATTCGATTAATATTACAGGAAAGTAAAATCTAGCGTTGATCTGGTTTGTTCTCTCTTATCAGTATAAATTTTCCAATATAAAGGTACCATATCTGTTAAAATAGGTAGTATTCTTCCATTATTGGCGATATCGTTAGCTTTACAGTAAGTTGCCTGGAATGTCCCTATGGCCCAGCCCGCATGAATGTAGGAAGAGCTGCGAGCAGAGCAGCAATGCGAGAGGTGAGCAGAGCAACGGAAACAAACAAATGTTTCCTTATGACAGCTCTAATATTGAGGAGTCTAGCAGCGAGGTAGCAGCTTTGCTTTAAACGACAGATCGAAGCGTTCAAAGAAATTCGTTTTCTCCACTCTTATCGAAGTAAATTTACATGAAGAAAATTAATATACCTACATATGTAGAAATTAAAGGGATATTTTAACGTAAATTAAGTAAAATAATTATAAAAAATAATTTAAACTAATAAAATTTAATGTGTTTGGGTTAAAATATGCATAATTTTAAGAGCTTAGACTGCTTTTAATAGCTGCAATTACTCTTACAATTACCCCCTGCAATTTTTAAGCATGTAGGTGGGGGACGTATGCGGTGTCCGGGGTAGACAAAGTTGCAGAGGTTGAAATAATTGCACAGTTATCGCTCTTTCTTCTTTGTGCTTTTTCTTATTGTTTGAGACATAAGCGGAGTAAAGAGTGAGGAGATATATTTCCTTCTCATTTAACAAAAATTGCAGGTATTAAAATTTGCAGCGTTTAAATGGATGCTGCAATCGGAAAGAAACTCAAAAGAGAATTGCGGATAGAAATTGCAGTCGTCTAAAAGCAGTCTTATATTTTATTTTCTATAATATTAAACCTTCCGCCAAAGGTTCTGTGCCGATAGAATTTTATGACTGAAATTTGTAGGTGTGTCGTCGCTTATTATTAAAAAAAAAATGATGCACTACGACTACATGTTCCATTGTAAACAGGTCCTATTGCAAAAATTGAAAATTCGAGGTATGATTTTTTGCCGAATGTCCTATTTACTCGAAATGTAATCATAGTAACTGGGGCTCATTAGGCAATAACTGCCTATAAAACTATTCTTGAATTCATGGAAGCTCACTGTGCAGGGATTACATTGAAGAAGGCATTCGTACAAATTTGTTTTCTTCGCTATTTTATCGAAGCAGAAGTTTCGAAATTTTGTGAAAAAAATCAGAAGAATTAATTAATTGTGTTTCTGTGAAAAATACGTTGTGGGACTAAAAAGATTCTCAAAATCATAACAGGTTTATGTACAGTAATTCTATAATATTCATAAAATCTTCCCTGACTCAAAGTTCTGTATGTATGTATATGGTGAACTTTCGACGTGTTCGTGTATACTTTTATTCAAGACTTGCACACTGCAGCTTCTGTTTTTCTTTTTTAATAAGTACCAATTATTACGCGAAGAACTTTCAGAAAGATTGGAATATATCCACCCTTATCCCGCTAGGTGATTTTCTAGAAACAGCAATATGAGTTTTAACAAAACGATTATCGTTTAAATTGTTAGAAGGGTGAAGAAAGAAGAGAATGGTTAAGTTTTAGTTTTACTTAAACGCTAATTAACGCTTCTGGAGCCCTGTCGTTTTACTCGCTTTTTCATAGAACGCCTAACGGAATAAGGGTTATCTTCTCAGTTTCGAATCTCATAGTCGACTATCAACGCTTAAGTATGTGATACCTACTTTTTGATCAACTCCCTCGCATCTCCGCTCTGCTCGCAGCTCCAGTTTTAGCCCTATTGTTCGTTCGTTCGCCAACTATAAAAGACTGAAAATGTAGGCTGTCAATGGCATTAAATTCCACCCGAAATGAATATTCACGATAAGGAGATTTTTTCGAAGATGGAATTTTGGGGGCAACTCACAATAGGCGAAAAGTGAAATGTCAAAATTTCCGTTTGGAATGTTGTTGGGGTTAAACTCACAATAAGGCTGATTATATCTTATATCTACCATTATTAAGTTGATGCACACATTTTACATCGGGAACGTATCAGTCTTTTAATCAATGGAACGCTAGTGTTGAACACACTTAAAATAAAATTACTAAACAGAAACAACTGTTTGACACAGTAAGTTACTGACACAATCTCGATTTGCTCATAAGAGACACTGCTAAAGCAAATAACTCCAAGCCAATATCGCCATCATAAATGTTAGATACATAACTATTACAAAAAAATTGCGTTCCTCTACTAAATTTAAGCCAACCACTTAAAAATATCAAATCTGATCGTAAATATTTCCAGCGATCCTGCCTTTTGGCAATTTAATTAAATACCTAACGGTGATCCGATATGAAATAGCTTATACCACCATTATCACCATTATGTCTTCCCGCACATTAATTGAGTATATCTACGCGAATAGATTCTCTGGCCAACACTAATCAATGTTAGAGAGAAGTAAAGCCCATAGGCTTAATTCGAATCCCATCGTCATCATTGAACATTGAATTGAACTTCATTATTCCTTATGCATCTATTGGATTCACTAGGACCGATCGTACCGCGCGACCGTTCTTATGGAATTTTAGATTAACCGCAAAAAATTGATCGCTATTTGTTTTGCTTAGTTTTGTTTTGTTTTGTTTTTGTTAGTTGCAATCGAACCTCAACAACCTATCATTTCCTATTTTCACCAAGATCATCTGGAAATCCTCCTAGCAAGTATGAATGAGACAAAGAGATAGATTTTTCATGTAATGAGTTTTTATTATCTACGATAATAGTTTCCTACTCAGCGAGATGAACACACCATTGTAGATGGATTTTTACCTCCACCGCATAGGATAGTATGCTGGTTGCAAAGAGAGGATTCATAATTCCAGGTGTGTTTCATCCAAAGATTCTAATAGGTTGGATTAGATTAAAAAAAAGAGAGAGATTTTGTGTGGATTTAAAGACGAAAAAAATGACCGAAATAACTCTGTAAAATGTGAAATCATAAAACCAAGCCTATGTGCGTGAGATATGAGAAGAACTAAGATAAAACGTGAGGAGTTTAATTTCCTGGTTTTCGTTTAAGTTAACGGTCAAAGCCGGACTAAGTCATACTTAGGCCTTTAGACTTCAATATTCCAAACTTCTTTATTTATTTTTTGACAATATTTTGTATCTGCTGTGTAGTTTGTACGATTTGATAAACTTAAGATGTCGCTTGAACTGAACTAAGTTGATAGAATATTTTAAGAAATTTTTGTCAGAAATAAGTAATTATTGATTTTCTATTATTAGAGCTCTGAAGGCAAAGCTAAGCAATAATAAATTTCGTAAAAGAAAACTTGTTTGTTCTCTTAGATGGATTAAGCGGAAAAGTAAATGTATGTACATATCGCTCACCGCCTGCAATAATGGCACAAGGCCAAAAAATTGAAATTTGAACTGTGGACATTATTTTGATTAAAATTAAACCCTTTACATTTCTGTCGGCACATTAATACTTCTTCTCAACTATGCGCTTAAAGACTTTCGATGTACATTGCTTAATGCAATAATGACACTTTCCCAAAAAAGGCGGATGCCGTCCACTTTTGAATCCCGATCAGGGTTAGGATAGCATTATTTAAAAAGGCAGATTTTAAATCGCTTGTATCTCGAAACTGAAAAAAATGCGTTGTGCCAATTTTTGCAGGCGGTGAGCGATTTATTTTAGTAGTTTAAAGAATTAAGATTATTAAAAACGGGCCCGAAATTTTAACTTTAATGATTAAGAATTTCAATATTTTTGGATAACCTATTGTTTTGCCATTTTCGATGTAAGATGAACTAATGCCCTTTACAACGTTATTTAGTCATATTTATACGTAACGGTAATAGGAAATTACAACAAAAGGGGGTGCATGTGCTAGCAAATCCTTGGAGGCCACTTGTCCCGTATTGTTCTTTACATAAACCTATACTGTTTATGAATCAATAAACAAATCATTTAAATTTTGTTTATTAAAATTACTTGCATGCATTTTGGAGACTTTTTAAACAAAAGACATTTGTATAGTCTATTTATTCACTTTTCACAAACAAATACTCGATATATCTGTATTATAAAAACTACAGTTAGTAAAAAATATACACGCTATACTTCAGAGTTAACTGCAAAACACACATTTACTCAAGTTATCACGTATCTAAGAATATCTTTTCCCGTCTGGAAAAATGGCAAATTTTTGACAAGTTTAGTCAAGGCCCTGGAAATTTTTCAGTAGTAGATTTGTCGCGGCAGGTCTGAGGATCAAGATCGAGGGTAGATTAAAAAGGAATAATATTTTTCCATTGTGCTTCATAGCTTGCTTAGATTGCTATTGAAATTATCAAATTACTAGCAGACCCTTGCTTGCGTTGCTTCACAAATTTTTGAGAATATATTTTTTTAACTATTATTATTTAAGTATCAAAACGGCGATACAAAGGAATAAATTTATGCCAAATTATTAACAAAAAGTTTATAATATACATAAATGCCTTTTACCAAAAAGTTAAAAAATGAATAATAATAAAATAAAAGAGAGTAGAGATTTTTTATAGTTTTATTTTTTTATTAATGAAGGGACTTATTCGTTTTGTTTATAAAGGGCAAGCAGAACTTATTCAATATTTTTTAGTTCATTTAAAAAACGTATGTCAATAAACAAAAAACTCAGGGCTGTTCGGGTTTTTAATTTATATGGAACGCCTCAGACCTACGAGTTTCACCATCTGATTCATTTATTAATTTCCCATTTTTATAGCCTACTTTATATTTTGGCATTTCACTTATTCTTGCCTAAATGCCAAGGGCTGATTTGAATTTTGACAGCTCAGAGCTCGCTCCACATACACATCGAACACAGTAAAATAACCTGCTGCGAAAAAATTGCTGGAAAGCTTGCTACTTGAATTTTTTAAAACTTGATTGAAAATAAAAACAGTATGTTGTTATATTGATAATTACTGTTTTATTGAGATGGGACTTTAATATAAAAAAACAATTAGTGATATTTATTAATAAAATGAAACACTTTATCAAAACTCTAACTTTCGGAGTAAGCGCTACATTTGATATGAATAAATAAATTCTTGATCACTTGTACATATTTTCATAAGAACCTAGTATCTACTCAGCTTCTTGTTCTTAAACGGAGCATCTGCTTTGAGCACAAATTCGAACTGTTTAATAATATAAAAAAAATAATAAATAAGAACAGCTCATCAAGAACGAGGAACTAGTGACTTACAACTCTCAACCATTCCTGTGTGCGTTATATTGATAAAAATGGAGGGGACCTACAATTTTCTGCCGTATCTGAATGGCTAAGGTGAGAAGCACTTTTTTATGACAAGAGATACTCTTTTAGGATTTGATTTGTTGTTTCTCGCAAGAGGGAGTAACCTGTGACAAACATTTCTGTTTTAAGGTGGCATTGGCTGGGAATCGAACACAAGACAAGACCTTTAGAAATTTTGTTTTTTAATACATTTTATTATATGAACACATTTCAACTGGTCACGAATGTTTCAGTGAAATATTTCTAGTTTATTGGCATAAGTCAAGAATTTCAAATGCAATCAAATCGAAGACCAATCAACATCACACTTCGTTGAATCTGTGATGAAATAAATAAATACAAAAAATGAAATAAAGATCTTGTTGGAACAACATTTTTACTAAGCCCAAAGGATCTACACTAATTCTAGTTATCAGTCATGCTGCGATAAGGTTAAAAAACCCACATATCACACATCTATTTCAATAAATGCAAAGGTTAACTGATGCATAATTTGAAGATTTCTTAAGCCCCTAGTACCAACTTTATTGTTTATTTAAATAGAAGTGGATTTACCTAATCACTCATTGTGACTTTTTCATTAAAGTTTAGAGTTATGACCAAGTTGTAACATCTTATTAACGCACATCTTTACGTCGCCAATAAAGTTCTCTGCGGAAGAACCTGTTGCATCGTTCTAAGTGGATACTAGAGCTAATTTTTGAAGAAAATATTTCTCAAAGTTCTTTTCCTAAGTCCAATTTTTTGAGCCAGTGTCGAATTGAGGGCGATGAAGGTTTGTAGCCCTACGTCCGAGCTTATATCCGTATCTGCCTCTGGATGTTTTATTATTTTCTCTTTCTTCAAAATCTTTTACTAAACGATAAAAGTACCTACATAAAGTTAGTTTTGACGGCATATATAATTACTATTTCAAACAAAGTTTACACAATCGAAAGCATCATAAAATCAAGTCATCTTCGTAGCTTACAAGTATATCTATATTGTGTACAAAGTGCAATCTTTCTCTCTTCCCATTTTAAATTGACCTTAGATACCTAGAGAGACGTAATTAAAATCGCATAAACCGCGTGCGAAGACAAATTGCATGATAATAATGGCCCAACACAGCACTGATCGTAGAAAAATCATATTTTCACTAAAAAGCCAGCATCTTCAAGTCGTAAAGTTATTATAATATATATTTTTTTAATTTGCTTGTAAAATGACGGGCGAGTTTATATAGAAAGTCCCCTAATTGAGAAACAAACAAAACAACCAACAAGCTGAAATGGATGCTGAACTGCGGTGGCCGTTGGACGTACGGGTCATTCATCATCCGGCCATTTATAATGAAACCCAATGCTAGAACTATAAAACAAACCACGCACGGCAGCCTGCCGGGCCCAGCGACACTCTTTCGACAAATGATTTAATTAAATAAAAATTCTGGAAAATATATCTTACAAACAAGTCTTATATTAAAACTATGTACTGGGTGAGAAGGGTAGAGTAGCGAGGTGTTGCTTTGTGCTGCTTAGGAAGACTAGAAATAAATGGTCATCGCGGTCGGTGGACCCAAATGGTGATTTGATTAGAGAATAACGAAATTATAGTGATAAGATCATAGAGTGCATTGTTTGGAAGTGCAGAGCGAACTAAAAGAAAGTATAAACATATTATAGGGGTGCACAACACATTTGTGGGACAAACTTAGGGTACATCTGAGTGTTAAAATATAATTCTAATTTGTAGATGTTAAGTAATAATTGTGGTTACCCTTTTGGATGGACACTAATGAGGGGTTAATAAATAGAATAGAATGAGGGTACGCATGCAATAGCTTGTATTTGGTAGAAATATCTCCTCATATCATGCGGTGTTGTAAAATTTGGTTTTCAAACTAAAATATCGTTAATAGACAATCGGTATTTATTTTAAGTCACAAGTAATTCTGTTCGCTTGGCTGTCTGTCTGTCTGTCCATTCGACTACAGCCTGAACATGTTGGTCGATTTCCTTTAAATTTTGTATTTAGCGTTTTTTGGGCATTCTGCCATTACGTAAAGGGGTTTTTGTGTGATAACGGACTTGCAGTTAGGCCACCAAGCTTTCACACCATCATATTAAAATTGAAGGTTTGAATAAAACAACAAACACTTATGTTAGCTGCCACAAAGTTTTTATAAGTTTTATAGGTTATAGCTGTTTCACGAATGCCACCGCCGCGCCGATCGTCAGACTCTTTTTGGTCTATTTTATCAATCAATCAATTATTTAATTTAAATATATAAATAGATAAATAAATTTGTCGTCACTGAGAATTGAACCAGACCGAGGTACCTTCAAAACCATATGCAATGCGCATTGCGCCACCGAAGTCACGTGATGGGAGCTCACCCTAGCGATTAAAAAAAAATCAGTAATTTCATTATCTACATATATTCGATTTTTTTTTCGAAATATTTTAATAATTTTGTCTACCAAAATTAAAAAAAAAAAAATTATTAGAACAATCTACCATTTAACTGGAAAAATGTGGACTCTTTGTCATTATCAATAGTACCTATCTGTCAATGACCCGTTTTAACTTGCGAGATATAGGTACTAGATTAGATTGTTTTTTTTGTTTGTTTTTAATTAGATACATAAGACATAGGTGCTATGTACATATATGGCAAGTTCTGAATTTGTAAAAAAAATCGAACTCGATATGTGGATTAATCTTGACATTACCATTATAGCGAAGTCGAAAAAAGTGGGTCTCGCAATTCTGTCCGCCTGTCCTTTCGGCTATATCCTAAACAAGTGGGTCGATTTTCTTTAAAATTAGTACCAAGCGGGTTTTGGCCATATTTTTTACCAAATTGTGAAAATCTTATTTTTCTCAAAAACGTGTCCACAACTTAAAAACAAATGTCAGTAATTTTTAAAATCAATTTTCGGAAAAATGGTTATAAATTGTTCAACCCATAGAACCATTTTTTTTTATTTTCGATTTTTTCAAAAACGGCTCATCTGATGTTGACCAAATTTTTTATAGAAAATCTTTTCAGAAGTTTTAAAAGTTCTGTATACCAACATTTTTGATTTTTTTTTTTAATTTTGAAGAAAAAAAAATTTTAATTTATTAATAATTCGAAAATGACTTGGTATATTTTTATTAAACTTGGCATCCAGCATTTTTTTAACATTAATTTATAGGAGATTTTAAATAAATATTGTTCTTATGACCAAAAATAACGGTACATACCATACAAGTGTTTAAAAAATCGGAATGGTAAATATCATTTTTCTCAAAAACGGCTCCTACGATTTTGATTAAAATTTGTATGTAAACATATATTAAAACGATCTACCATATTATTGGAAAATAAAATTTAACTATAGATTAAAAATGGTATCTCTTATAGTACCATTTTTTTAGTTTTCGACTAGGTACCTCATTACTTGTGGGGCCGATTTTAATGAAATATTTTCATAAGAGCTTCTAATGAATTTAAATAATATTGGATATCAAAATTTCCAAAAAATAAAAATTCGGTATTTTGAAAATAGATCGATGATTTTTTTTTTCAAAATTAATGTTAACAGTGTATTCATAAATACTTAAAAATGGCGTTCCAATTTTTTAAAAATTTTTTTACATAAAAATCATTTTTTTTTTAAAGCAGCTGCAACGATTTTTAAAATTTTATTGTTATTGTTATTTTTATTATTGTTATTATTATTTGTGTAAGAAATCAGATGGAATTCATCGCGTTGGTGTCAAAACAATTTCAGGGGTTGTTTAATCACTTTATTTCTAGTTATGTTGATTTTTGAACAATTTTTCAGTGTAGGTATATCTACTCTAAGTTTCCATGCATGCATATTTTCAAGAAGGTACTATATTGTTGATATTTATACCTAATACTAAACAACGTTTTTGGCAGGTGGCATAAAATATAGCTAATTTATTTATCTTAAAATCAGATGATCTAAGCTATTCAGATCAGACTTAAAAACTACAATGTGATCGCACATAAAAGAAAGTTCTTGTGATCTAGTCGTGCATTTTATTTTTATTTTCGTATCGCATTATCTGCTCAACCGATTTTAATAAAATTTTGCATTTAAAAGATTTTCATAAAATTGAATAATTGGCGTAGCAATTATTTTTGTATAGATAATTTTTTTTTTAAAGCTCATACGATTTTTAATTTTTTTGCACATATTTTAAGATTTTTTAAAGAAATCAGATGGTTTATATCGAGGTGTGTTTATTTTTAACAACTTTCCAGTTTAAACTGTAAATTCCACGTATGCACATATTGGGAGCAAAAAAAAGAATACCTAATAATTTTGTTTTTTTTTTAATTGCGTTCAGATTTTGATCGATTTTAATTTTAATTCAATATTAAACTCATGCTCTCAAAATTAAATAGATTAAAAAGTAGTTAGGTACTTAATTATACAAGAACTTGTTTCGAGAACTTCCAAGTGCACATTATTAAAAACGGATGTCATAATTGCCTCGTGTCATTTTTATCGCAAATAAAAAGAAACAGAAACATGTGTTCGATAATAATAATTATTATGAACATCCTTCCATAACTTCTGATGATGGTTGACAGCAGGCTAGTGCCAACGGTGACGATGTCGCGCTGCCTCCGCCGCTGCGGTCAAGCTTGTATTTAATTCTGTCTGTGCTCTGGGTACTAATTACATTCGCCCTATACAACTCTTTAACTCTTCTTCGTATATCTCATCATCTAGGCCTGATGTGCAATTGAGTAAGTTTGCTTAGTTAAAATTGCACATTTCACTGACATATCAATCTTTATGAGTAGACCGCAATCTAAAGGGTATAAGATGAGCACCGCATCACCCATTTACTTGTTTATTGCAGGCAGGCAACACCATAGTATTTCTCAGTTGGGACTTGGGAGGTACCGAGGGCGGGTAACCATTTCAAAGATTGCATCTCGAATATGACCATCTCATTGAAATCAATGACTAATTTAACTAATTGAATGGATGAGAGTATCTACATATATATAAGCCTGGCAATTGTCCGACTTGCTGTCTCCTTACTTCGAAGACGGACGAACGGACATACCGGTTGTAGTAATTAACACTTTGATCTGTTCCTAAATTAGATGAAATCAAATGCTTCCGGCGGCGTAAGTTTTGTTTTTAAAATATTTCAATAACAGACCAGAGAATTATGGGTGCGACGACGACGCTCGGATAGAAGCTATAAGACAAATCATCAGCATCATCATTCAGTAGAAGAAAACATTGTATACCCGCTATGATGTGTCGCGTAAATTTATCAGCAATGATGATGATGTTTTAACAATGTTGTTGTTTTTAAATCGGAAGTTCCTGTTTAATTAACCACAACAACCATGAATGCGATTTGATGCTAATTGGAATTTGATGAGACCAAGAAAATGATTCTCCCATTCACATTGTTGAATTACATAGATGAATCGAACATTTTGAGTAAAAAAAAAAAAAAACTAATTTCCTTACTCGTCAGTTGTCAGAAGAAGACATCTGCACAGCAATTTGGACAAAAACCAATAAAGGAGTCAATTCGCACCCAGCACGGTACAACTTATCCATATAATATAACAATGGCGTAATCATAGTGTACAAGAGCAAATAATCAATTTCTGAAAGATAAACTGACACGAATGATCGAAAATTATACAAAAACAGCATCACCATCAGTAAGGTGAGATGGCAAGAAGGTAATGCGAGGTCCTGATCAGTTAAATTGCTCGACCTGTTTTGATGCAACTTGAGAATTCTCGAGGTTCATTGCAACAATGTGGAATTCATTGGGTGTGCTGGTGCTGGCCGAAAAAAATAAAATGGATGAAGTAACTTATTTTCCGCATTGAGTATGGATTTCTTCTATTATAAGTAGCACATTTCAACTTTTTATGAATATAGTTTAAGGCTACCATTGCATTGGGAGCGTAATCTTTAATGAACAAATGACGTAAATATTCTTCATAATATTCATAAGCGGGTTCTTAAATACAAGGTCAAGTGACAAGTCATCTGTCATTATTCACCAGAAGTTCTGAAGAAGCCTTTAACAAAACCAAATCGATTTAAATGATGGATCTAGTATAAGTACGACGAACTTGTGTACCTACTTACGAACAATATGCGTTCAGTAACCGTTTCCAGAAGAACCGATAGAGGTTTTTAAATCTAAATTGCGATTGTTTCGTTGCTTGTGTGGCACGTAGCGCCATTTCAATGCGTTGTTGAAGCGTGTATCTTTCCATTTTTATTAATGGCATAGTTTTTACTTGCCAAATGTCAAAAGATGACAGCTTCAAAAGTGACAGCTGCCCAAATAGCGGGCTATTTAAAATGAAACCTCTTATTAGAAACCCCTTTCCCTCATTTTCGAAATATCGAAATTTTCAAAAGATATATTTTGAACATTTTTAAAAATCCAAAATTTTTTTTTTTTCTAATTTCGATATGCATTAAACTTTTAGAAACTCTTTTGTACAAAATTTCATTAAAATCGGTTTAACAGATAATAATTTAGTGGAAAACAAAAAAAAAGTGGTTCTATGAAAGCTACCGTTAATAATGAATTAATACAAAAAAATTGTTGTTCCAATAATATATTAGGTAGGTAGAAATGGCGATCACGAGCAAGTTAGCTAAGTGACCCAATTAGCGCTAGATTACGCCGCCGTTTTGATACACACAACTCTTTTGAACTGTAGGGGGTGAAAAATGGTTTGAGAAGAGGGATTTGTGGATGTTCCTCCTTGTTAATCGACATTAACGCCCCGAGTCCTGCAGCAATATGCCAAGCTGGATCAGATCAGAGAACTAAATGATTTTACCCCTTAGGATTGTCCAGTTTGGATGTTTGCATTTAAGGGTCCTCTGTCTGCTCTCTAAGAACGACAAAAGGTCTTAAAAGAATGTCGTTTATCTGCCCATGAAACCAGACCTCATCCTTAAAGTGGAGTCAGTGGGTATGGGTTATGGTTGCAGTACGTAGCTATAGGGGTTCGTACTAGAGCCATTGCGTCGAGTAGAGGAAAGAGAACAAATCTCCGATCTTTAACTCAGAAAATTCGTCGAGGTCGTTAAAGAAAGCTTTATCAAATGACTACACTCTCGTTCTGGCCAGAGCGGGGCATTTGCATAGGAAATAAATGACTGTTTGCTTTTCCTACCGGTCCCAACGGCTACGACAGTAGATATTGTGGGGGTTGCCTAGCCTCGCCGCATGCTTTGCGATTGGCCAGTGACTAGAGCAGGTCGCGACTACCCTGGCTATGTCTTGGCTATGTCTGAATATTCACTCATTTGTTCGGGATTTATTATAGTTTTGCCAAACTGCTCCATCTGAGATTGGTTTCAGTAAGAAAAATTGAGAATACATTGCCCTTTATAACCCCAAGAGAAACACTCACTCTTTCCGGAAGTGAGCTATGAAGGGCTAGCCTTGCCTCTGTCTGGCCAATTCGAAGATCGCTCACATAAAAATTTTAAACAAAATCGTTGAAGTTGTTTTTGAGAAAAAAAAATGAGATTTTTCTTAACGGTTTTTAAACACTTATATGGCAAGTACTGTTATTTTTGTTTAAAATGGAACCAAAATTTAATAAAAATCGACAAAGTCGTTTTTAAATTATTTTTAATTTCTCAAAAAAACTTGAAACTTTTTTAAAAATCAAAAAATTGAAATTATTGGTATAAAATATGTACTTTTAAAACTTTATTAAGAATTCTTAATAAAACAAAAGCAGTTGTAGCGTTTATGAGAAAATCGAGAATAAAAAAAATGGTTCTATGGGAGGTGCCGTTTATAACAGTTTTCGGGATTTTTTTCTTATAAGTTGTGGGCACGTTTTTGGAAAAAAATAAGATTTCCATTAATTGTTAAAAAAAATTGTACGACAGGTACCGTTACTTTTGGTCTTAAAAAATGAAAAAAAAAGTTTCCGGGGGAATGTCTATAAACACGCTTGATACCAAGTTTATAGAAAAGCACACATGTAACATGGAGCTGCAGGTGGAATAGCTGTCAAAATATTCAATACGCACAAGTTCAAGTTGCAGTCGGTGCTGCAAGATTTAACCAACTTTTAACTTTTCACGTGCAGCACTTTTGACGTTTCAATTTGTATGAAAAAAAAGTGAAGCCTTTTGTGCTTGTATTTGTTTCGCAAAAAAAAATATTATCTAAATAAAAGAAAAATATCGGAAATAAAAAAGTTAAATAATGGGTGATTTTTTAAGAGGTTTAGAACTTTAAAAAAAAAAAACACAAAAAATTCGAAAAAATGAATGAAATATTTATTTGAAAAATGTTGACCGCGGCTGCGTCTCAGGTAGCCCATCCGCTGAGTCCAATTTTGGCATACTCTTTCACACATATCGGCCGGTATCTCACGAATGAATGCATGGATGTTGGCTTCCAGTGCGTCAATCGAAGCGGGCTTGTCCCTATAGACATTAGCCTTGACATACCCCCACAAAAAATAATCTAATGGTGTCAAATCGCACGATCTAGGCGGCCAATTGACCGGCCCGAAACGTGAAATTAACTGTTCACCAAACTCGCCTCGCAATTGCGCCATTGTTTCGCGTGCTGTGTGGCATGTGGCACCGTCTTGTTGAAACCACATATCATGCAAGTCAAGAACTTCCATTTCGGGCAAAAAAAAGTTTGTTATCATCGCTCGGTAGCGTTCACCATTGACAGTAACGCTGCGATTCGCATCATCTTTGAAGAAATATGGCCCAATAATGCCGCCGGCCCATAAACCGCACCAAACAGTGGCTTTTTCGGGATGCATTGGTAGCTGTTGCAATGCTTCTGGCTGATCTTCACTCCAAATGCGGCAATTTTGCTTATTTACGTACCCATTCAACCAAAAATGAGCCGACCATAAAATGGAAGCAGCGCGCGATGAACATTTCGAACCGAGCACGAATTTTGATAGTAAAATTCAATAATTTGCAAGCGTTGTTCATTTGTAAGACGATCCATGGTTAAATTGCAAACCAAACTGAAGCTGTTTGACAGTGACACAAGGTACTAAACACACGTCAGCTGTCAAAACCAGTGTTGCCAAAACCAAACCAGCTAAAAAATCACCCGTTATTTGTTTCGCAAAAAAAAAAGTATTATCTAAATAAAAGAAAAATATCGGAAATAAAAAAGTTAAATATAAGCCCAATAGCCCAATCAACTTCAATTGAATAAATCCAATTTCTAAATTTGACAATAAAGTCCTTAAAGTTGTGTTCAACTTTGACTTAATAAAATCGGCCTTTTAATCTCCATTCTATATATAATCATCATAAATTCACTGATAAGATGTTTCAACTTATTTTTTGAAATGTGCTATAAATTGCTCAAGTCCTTAACATAAAACATTTTGCCAAAATCCAATCAAATTCTTATATAGGTACCTAGTGCAAAATCCGGACCGGAATACAATTTCAAACACCAAACCAATCATTATTTCCATTTGATTATTATATGCGCCAATGAGCAAACCATTTTTACGGCGATGCACGATTCAATCAACACAAATAGGTGTAAATCAGAAAATCATACACCACACTATTGTTCCGCACAGAGTTTGGTTGTCTGAAAATCAAATCAAACTTAGAACGGGCTGCTTGGGCTTGCGCTTTCACCCGACGCGTACCCAAAGGGTTCACCGCAGGGGTCTCCTTAGGTCCTCAGTGTAGTAGAAGCAACAAATTCTAGGGCCAAAGTGTCTGCCAAATGATTGCACGAGAGATCGATTTGCATTCGAAAGGCTGACGATGACGAAGGCGACGATTCCAGTGCAACAACCAACAAACCGCAACACATTTCCATTTAGTTCTGTGGTAGCGATTTTCGCTCGTACATACAATTGTGGATGCAGTGTTGTTGAAAAATACATGATCTTCGACTGAGCTGAGGTAATCTGTTGTGAAATAAAAGAAATCCAATTCGCTGGATCAATTCGACGAGCGACGATCAAGAAAAGGAACCGTCTTTTGTTTCTCTTATTGGCTTCGATCGAGTATGTCCTAGTTGATGCGAGGTGAGGTGATTTAATGGTCGCACTTAGACCGCAGTTATGCTGTGCAGTGCACTCTGTGTGACCGTTTTTTTTTTGTTGTTGGTTTGTCAGACCACCAAAAGCAATTGAAAATTTAAGTTGATTGCATCCGTTGTTGTTGGTAAAAAAAAAAAACGGCAGCGAACTTGATAATCATCTCGAAACCTATTTTCACATTTCAAAAGTCATCAACACTTCGTTTTGCTTATTCCCTTCCGGCCTTCCCCTTTGATGACGACACGACTACGACGATAACAATCGCAAGTGAAGTTTATCGGTTTTGAGAGACGATTATTGCTCATGAATTTATGGCTTCCTTTTTAATGGTTTTCCTTTATTAGTTCTTTTGTGGAGGTTAAGACTGAAAAATTATAATAAATAATAGCAATCGGAAATTCATGGAAGTAGAGTAAATTTATTTATGCGCATTTAAGTATTTTTTTTTTTAATTAAATTTTTATTTAAGTTCTATGGAAATGTACACCTGGGGGTATTGAAGTATTCAAAATGATTGCGCTTTTCAGATTTTACATAATTTTTAATTAAATGTTGTTACATGATTTGGAATTATTGAAATGTGTTTTTTTTTTTTTTTACTATTGGACAAGTAGGTAAGGTCAAAGTGAATGTTTTTGTTTTCACATTGATTGGCTTATATTGCACAGGGTAAAACATTTGTTTACGTGTGAAATGTATTTTAGTCGAACGAAATAAGCCCATTTGGGAATTTGTGTTTTTTTAGTTTTAATTTAAATTTGTTAATTGAAATTAATTCGACATTTTGTATTGACATTGTGTCACTTAAAAAATAACACATAATTTTTTTCAACTTATACCTACGTATGTACGTGTATATATAGAATGTTCGTAAAAAGTATTTTGACAAAAAATAATTGTAAAAAAAATCGTACATTTTTCATTTCAATTATAGAACTAATATGAAAAAAAATACATAATAATGGTAGACTTTTCAAAAAAACATACATTGAAAACGAAGAAAAATCAGTTTTTTCTCTAGGTTATCAAACAACAGCGAGATTGTTTTTGTCAACATAATTTGCAACGATTCTTTAAAATTCAATTTAAATTGTTCCAATATCTCTTTCTCTACCTCTCCTGAGAAATCCTTCGTTGAAACCTAAGTGTTTGGAATAAATTATAGCTGATAACGTTTTTTTTTTACATAGGTAATTATGTATGAAGGGAAAGGCGAAGTGAAGACCAGCATCTAACAAAGGATTTCTGGGTGAATAAAAGAGATATTGGAACGATTTAAACTGCATTTTAAAGACGAAGATTAGTAATTTCAGGAATCGTTGCAAATTCTGATACTAAAAAATAGTAAAATTAGGGGTAGTGTCCAGTTTCCACCTTACCGTTTAAAAGATATGGTCATTTAAAAAAAAAAACATGAAAATGCCGGCATTTCGGACCTGAACGCTATATATTCTGTTTTGTTAAAGAATTTTAAAAACTTAAAAATACCGTTTTTTTTAGCAAATAATAAAAATCTTATTTGTCTCAAAAACGTACTTAAAAAAAATCAGTTATTCTTTTTACAAAAAGGCTACTATTTTATGAAAAAAAAATCAGAAAAATGGTTATAAATGGAACCTCCCATGGAGTAATTTTTTTAATTTCTAATTTTATGAAAAACGACACAATAAAAAACAATTTTTTATAAAAAATGTTTCCAAAGTTTTAAAAGTATTGTAAATATTGTTATATAACCTGCCAAAATTTTAATTTTTTTTATTTTTAAAACAAAAATAACGGTACAAGTATTTAAAAACTAGTAAGAAAAATCTAATTTTTCTCAAAAACGACTCTTAAGATGTTGATTAAAATTTGTATGAGTATAAATATTAGTACGATCTATCATACTTTTGTTTTTGGAATATCTCATTATAAGATAAACTGATTTTAATTAAATTTTTTACACAAGTTAACTAATAAGTTAATATATACAGGATGTCCCGAAATCACCGCCATAGAAGAAAACAACGAGTTCTTGAGGTCATTTCACGTCGAAAAACTTAAAAGGGAATTTTCTCGTTTTCGCTTCGTTTTCGATATAACTATTTTTTATGGTTTTTATTCTTTTTTCCTTTGACTGGCTCTACTTTTGCCAAACCTGTACAATATTAGCTATCACATTTTTCAAAAAATCAAAGTTTCAAAATTATTTTTTGAAAATTCGATATTTCAATTTGTTTTTTTCTAACCTTGCACAAATAAGTAATTAAAAATTGCTTACCAATTGTTTATTTTTAGAGTTTTCAAATTTAATGAAAAAAAAATATTAGCGCAAAATTTTAAACGATTTAGTACGATGTTAAAGCATTTTTATTATGACAAAATGGCTTTAACATCGTACTAAATGGTTTAAAATTTTGCGCTATTTTTTTTTAAAAAACCTCTCCAACGATTTAAAATTTTGTTTCTAAATAAATTGAGATTTGTGTAAGAATGATATCAAATGGTGTAGATACATCGCGTTGCTTAAGTCTGTAAAGTGTAAGCTCCATCCATATGTGCAACACGGTGCTAATTTGTTTATATTTATGTACTCAAATAATACTACCTTAAACTAAACTACGTTTTTGGCACGCGGCATAAAATATAGACTCCCATAACTAATTTGTAGCTTTTGAAATCAGACGAATAGATTTAGACATTAAAACCACAGTGTGATCGCACATAAGTGCAAGTTCGTGCTTTTTATTTTTTTGAAGAAAAAAGCTGGTATTTATTTACGCCGAACAATTTTAAAATTATAACTGGGTACTACAAAAAACACGTTTTTGTTTTTATATAAGATCAAATCTAAAAATTTTGAACAAAAAATCTATATAGGTAAAAAATCGTTAAGAGTTTTATGCGAAAACCCCATATTTTCGACACATTCTGCGTCTGTTTGAACGAGCAATGTCATGTGTATGGAAAAAAATATCATAATGTAAAGAAGAGAGTCTATCTTTCAGAGTTGTGAGATACGTGACAGTCCTCTTAACGTACATCAACTCTCCAGAGTATTTCAACGCTGCTTTCTGGGCTGTTCGAAATACTACCGCAGACGCTGAACAATAATAAAGCAATAAAACAAACAAAGAAAAGAGAAAATCTCAGAAAAAGAAATGAAAACACCTTGGTTTATGTTTTGAAAAAAATTAACAAGAAAATAATTTATTGAATTAGAAATATTAAAGAGGAAAAATACTTAAATTTAAATAAACTTAAATGTATTTATTTCAAAAGTTTAAAAATAATAATAAAAAAAAAAATAATTTAAATGAAATAAAACAAAACAAAGGTAGTGTAAAAATAGTGTACTTTAAAGGCTACACGATCAAAGGCTTATTAAAAAAAAAGTTCAAGTTTGTGAACTTCAGAGACGAAGGATTGCCCGTCCGTCGTAAGTAGTACTCAAATTTGACTAACACCGCCGCAAAATCTATGACATCATTTTTTTGACTATAAGTCCTACATTAAAAAAAAAAATCTTTCGGCAAACTCTGAAAGAAATTGCGGGCACTGGTGGAGGGCAATACAGGAAAAAGTCTTTCACCCCTTTATAGGACGCTGCTGTGATAGCCTTAACAAATATTGGTAGCTCTGTAAAGTGGTATTGGTGCAGAATAATTTTGAGCGGGAAATATGTCACACCAAGTGCCACTGGCGGAATCGTCCACATCAAATACCGCTGAGGTTGATGAAGAAAACAAAAAAAGAGGAAAATAAATTGTGTTTGAAAAGTTTTTTTTTTTTTTCAATTTATTCTTTTTTTGACACTTCAAATGGAAACAGGGAGGGGACTTTATTCGATAGTTTTGATTTAAAATTCGGTACATCTAATTACATTTCTTAAAAACGCTAGCGCATTATAATTAAAACAAATTACTTTTTATAAACAATAAATTACACTCTCTCACCGTAGAAAATTCCGCTCCGACGCGACGGTTACCTCGATAGAGCCGTATATTTTAAAAATTCAAATTTTTATTTTTTTGTCAAGACTACCTTAGACCGTAGTAACTGTCAGTAAATTTCACTCTAGAAAATTCGGTCTGATCAAGGACGCTCTGAAGGTTTTATCGTCTGGAAACCGAAAGGAATCTAAGACTTTGCTTATCTATAATATGTGTAGCTAAATTCAAACTTAAAAGCAAGATTTTAATACGAACACCAATTCATGATTTCTAAAATAAAATAAAACAAAATAAAATGAAATGTGATACTTACGTGAAAAACGACTTTCTGTGCCTTTATCTGATAATCTATTGAACAATTTTTTTCTCAAACTTTTCTTTAAATTCATAAACTATGAATAAAGTTAAATGCCACCGCGCCGCAGCAATTTCTTAATCAAAACAACAACTACCTCCTATCATTTACCTTTTATCCAAACTCTAAATCCTGTAAAACATTTTCTATGATATTTCGAAACAAAAAAAAAATGACTAATGTATTGCACATTATCAAAACACAGAAAAAACCGCATGCTTAAAAAGGTTATCCTCTGCCAAAACATGTGTTCCTTATCAGAGTTTAATTAAATGCATGGATCACCTGCTTCTGCAATTTCCTACATTAATGCACCCGCACATTTATTCAAATGCATCCGCATGTTTTTTCTCTTTCATAATTATAGTTCGAGCAGTAGTGTTACGAAAAAGAATTCAAAATAATACAAAATTGACAAAGTTGGTTTTTATCGATATTATTCGTTTAAAATTTAAATATCAGGCTAGGGAGCCATATATTTTGAATTAAAGTTCTTTTTGTTTTGACGTACTTCTGAAAAAATGAAAAACTACCATCAAAAGGAAGATACATTTATGCAAAAGTTTTCAGATTTAAAAGATCTATTCAGACATAAAAATCAATCTTAAACTATGGATTTTGTTTTCTCTGTTATTATTAGTTGAATCAATAATTTCTTCATTGAAGAAAAATATCTTCTTTAAATATGTCATTATCTCCCGGACTATGCAGGTAGAAATGCCAACAAAACTGCAAGACATCACATGGAACTCGCAATCTTTCAAATCTTCGCGAACATTATCGCAATGGCACATAACAAATTACCACTTGCATTGCCCCAGCCGCACTTCGAAGGTAGGCACACTCACTACACTCTCCCATTGCTCCTCGAAAGCTACAAATATAGGAATGAAAATCTTCGAAACAATTTAATCCACGTAACGAATAGCTCTGAGCATTTGAGATAAATTCATTTGCCTATCGACTATATGAAATCTGTATATAAATTTCTTCTTTTTTTTTTATTATTTCTTCAAGCTAGCTTTGAATGGGTTGAAGTAAATTTGTCCATTAAATGACCAACATACCAAGCAATATATGGTTCTTTATGTACATTTTACATATCTAAAACCTCTGGAATCAGGAATACTATGGCTATAGGAAATTCTCGTAAACGATGCGCCAGGAAGAGCCAATTTGAAAAATGATATTACAAATTGAGGGGATTTGTCAAAAATATTTCAGGGATTACAAGAGATCTTGGTCAACTGGTCATATTATGGTCAGTTAAGTGTAGTTAGGTTTGGGAATGACATATCTGTGAACATATTTTTCCCAACACCTTGGGACTTAGGTATATAGAAATGTCGGTCTTGAGAAAATAATAAATAACATTTCTATATGGAGAAATTATCTCTTTAGTTAATAGAGATCAAGTTTTTCTTCCAATTGAGGCTGGCAAATTTTATTCAATAATAAAATATATTAATTTCGCAAACTTTACAAAATTTGTAAGTTACACATTATACTTCAACATCATCATATTGAGATTTACGCTCATTAATTAACATTATTAATAAACACTAATTAGTGTACAGAAAAAGGTCAATCCACGGAAAAAATCCAAGTGAATATTTTTGGATGCAATTTTCTTTATTTTTGAAGAAGGAATTGTACTGGTCTGGCTTGCATAAGAAGATGGAAGATGAGATGACATGTCAAAAATACAGGTTTTTCGCATACAACTCTTAATGGTTAAGTTTTATAGTTTTTTTTTGTCTACAAAATTTGTAGATTATTTGATGTTTTATAAGAGAGCATATTAACATGTTTTTTCTAGTAGCTATAATTTGAGGGAATTCATTATTTAATCAATTTAATCAAAGTAAAAAAAATACAGGTTTTTTTTTATTTACACAATTCATAGATTATAATATTTACAACATCAAATATTATCTTACCTTTTTCCAAACGAGGCATCAGAGTGATGTGATATAGCGACTTCGAAAATTCTAAAATGGTGGTACAGTTATTTTCGAATAACTCGATATTATCGTCATTTGACTTTGAATACATTTTTGTTTAATGCAAGGTAGATTTGGCAATGGACTTCCTCATATCAAAATAAATACAAATACGTTTAAAAATCGTAATTTAGATTTTTGTCCGCAAATTGCCCCTATTTTTGTAAATTGTTCTTGGACTTATTTTCGGGATTAAACCATTTTTTGATGTCACAATATCTTGTTCTGTTGCTTCATGTGAAAAAAGTGTGATAATATTTCTTGTATTTAATTTAATTATAGTCTATAAATTAAGCATACATTATTTATCGAAAAATCGCAAAATAAAAAAACCGGTATTTTTTACGATTGACTAATTTTGTTAAGTATAATGATATCTTTTAAACTATCGCTGTATAGAAAAATAAGTTGATGCTTTTGCTTTCTTGTAAAAGATAACATAATCCAGAAATTGAAAAAACAATGATATAATATAATACTTACTGTTAAAGATTTGATTACGAAAAGCCTATATTTTTAGACTTATGACCGTCCACAGCCGACTTATGACCCCACTTGGGTGGGTTACAAGTCCACAAATCAATTGTGGACGTATAACCCACCCTTAGATGCCAGTTATAGCTTTCATTGAAAACGATAATTGAAAATTTTAATTTGTTATTTTGAGACACTTTAAAAACATAATCAGTGATTATTTTGATACCAGTAAAAAGCTCTTGTCTCAATTATTATTTCTAGTCAAAAGAATTTGTCATTTTAGTCTAACTTTTCACATAAAAATAATTTCTAAAATTTCAATGATCAATGGAAAGAAATTCATTTCATGTGAAAGGCTAGACCAAAATGAAATATTTTTCCGACTAGAAATAATAATTAAGTCATCAGCTTTATATTGGCATCAAAATTATCACGGATTTCGCCTTTTAATTGCCTCAAAACTTAGAATTAATGATGAATTCAATGATGAATTTCAATGACAGCTACAACTGGCCCCTTATGAGACAGAAGTTTTTTAACATCATTGTCAAGGTATACTGTTTATTAAGAATACTGCTGACATTAGCGCCTGCCTGGTGACTGGACTGGACATCGATTTATAATTATTTTATTAAAAAATACACTCTTGGAGAAAAACCAACAAAATTATTATTTTTCGATTACTTCGCCATTTAAGAGTAAAAATCGAAAACCAGTATTTTTTTTGCTTTTAAAGCCTAGTAAGCAGCTAAACCGAAACGAAAATATTCTTAGGTCTCCAAATTCATAGCGAAAACGTAAACGAAAAGACTATACGGACAAATATTAATGGAGAGTTTTATCAGATGATGCGTAAGGAAATTTGTTTGTGGTCTCACTTTTCCGCACACAATCAATGGTTCGTGCAAATACTTCAGTGCCAAAAAAGGAGCGAAGACTTTTCAAATAATTCGTTATGATTATTGATTTCGCTCATTGAACAGGATACTGCAAAACGTAGAGGAGAACGAAATTTTTCGTTTATGATTTCGTACTATGCTTAACCAATAAAAAAAAAAAACTAATTCTCATTTCTTGTAGAGGGTGATAAGGGTGCTTTCAGAGACTGGAAAGGTCATCATAAATTAATTACAATCAAAAATATGTTTATTAATAAGAAAAGTTATCGCAATGACAAATTTCCTATCCTATTTGTGTGCCAGCTTTTATGCATATGGCGGATTAGTGTTTTAGCGCAGTTATAATTCTTGACTTCTCTGAAGCAAATAATAAAACAAATAATTATTGCGTCTGATTAATTTAAATTAATTGACGTTAATAATAGTTAATTATCGTGTACCAGATTCAAATTCAATTATTAGTCTTAGCTTTACTGTGCGACTTGCAATTGCAATGTTAATTAGAATGAAAATTATTACTTGACAAATTTGTTGCACTTGACGAATTACTTTTTGTATTTTTTTTAAGCCTCACAAATGTATACAATTTAGTTTTATTGAATCTGTTTTTATTTAAAGAGTTGTTTGGACCAAGACACATCAATACAGTTTTGCTATTGTTTTTTTATTTAAACCTTTAAAAAAAAAGAGGAAAAACTTTTGCTTGGAATGCAAATGCAAGGCTCAATAATTAAATTCCTTGAAAATATACTTAATGCCATCCACCCGGAAAAAAAATTTGAAAGCAACATTTTAGCCCAAGAACCATTAAAGACACCAAAATCAAATAATCTTATATATTTACAAATGTTGTGCTGTGTAACTATGTACCTAACTTTGTTCTTAATTCAAATATATCCATCAAAAATTGCATTAAAAAAATTATATACTGTCTTAAGAATGAGTAAAAATGTCAAGCAAGCACATTGTGTCCATCAAAGTCAACTTTACGAATTTATTCGTACACTCTATAATGATTTAGTTGTCAATCAATAGACAAACAGGGTTATATTTCTATGAACGCAAAGCACATACTTACTACATACATACATACATATCTACATTATATGTACATTGCACATTTATATTGGCTGTCATCAACATACCACTTAGTGAACTATGCAAATTCGATATTTGAAATTGTTTAAACGTTTGATTTATTGAATGTAGTATATTGTGCAAAGAATTGTGCAGGGTTCTTAAGGTTGACATCTCCCGGGATGTTCACTGTCAAACTTGACATTGACCTCAAGTGCGCAGTTGATATGTTCCAACTATAGTTCAACTTACGGTGGGAAAATAATTCGTTTGTTAAGGTGCTCCTTATTTCGGTAATTTTTAAATTTGTATTTACTATTTGTATTACTTATTTGGGCGTTTTGATATTTGAAAATTGTTTTGATGGGTACTATGACATTAATTTTGGGCTTTGTGGCATTTTTTGAATAAGTTTTGTCAAATGTGTCAAATTTTTTGCGTTATGGTATTTTTAATATTTATGGGCGTTATTATTTTGGGCAAAATGACGCTGGTTTTAAATTGGAACTTCATAATACCACAAAAAAAAAATACCATGACGCCCAAGCCCTCGGTAATATTGCCCCAGTCGTACAACAACAAAATTTTAATAATGTTTTGGGAGCTATGTCATTTTTAATTTGGAAGTTATATGGTTTTGGGCGAAAAAACCTAACGCCTAAGTGTTGCCGTAATATATTTAGTTCTCTATTTTAATTCCAAATTTTTGTAGAAAATTGCCCCTTCCGCCTACACGGAGGAAAATAGATCCCCTCTCATGCGTTTTTTGTCTTTTCTTTTGACTCATTTACACGTATTCTTTGCCTTTTATCGTAAAGTACATATATACAACTCCCTATTTATGCCAAGTTTTATGATTTTTTATTAGCTATCAGACTTTTAATGAATTTTATACAACGAAAACTACGTGAATTTTAATGTTAACATTATAAATCCTGCCGACACATTATATTTGATATATTATAAAAAAAATAAAAATAAGGAGCACCCTACTGATTATAATAGCCAATGGAAGTAAAATGCTTGTAAAAAATAATCTTTTTTAATTCACTTTTAACTCAACAAGAAAAAAATTTCAGCACTAAGGCCCACGTAAATCTGCTTGAATGTTCAAGTGGCCTAGAATTTAAAAAAATTGTACGAATAAAAACATGCGAGGTTATTTGACAGAAATTCATGATATTTATTATTTAAATTTCTAAAACAATTCCTTAAATAATTTGAAATAAAAAATTATTATTTATTCTTGAACAAAATAAAAGCAACAAAAAATTTATAAAAAATATTTCTTTTTAGGTACGACATAATATAAAAGGTCCTTAAGTCACATTTTTGTAAACACAAATTAGTAAGTACATGTTTTGTATTAAATAATATGTCTACACTTAAAAATTTAATGTTAAGAAGATCATATACATATGTAGATAGGTACCTGTTTTCGAAAATGTTGAAAATAAAAATATCAATCACTATACAATCAAAAATTGTAATTATGGAGCACAGTTTGTAGATTATGCCATAGTTGATTGCGATCATTTAAAAGATATTATAACTAAAAAAATGGTCAAAATAAAAAATACCGGTTTTTTTTTATCATTACAAATTCTATATACTACGAAAATACATCAGCCAAGTAGAAGCCTTAGCAATATTTTAATTGGACTTGTTGAATTATGAATTCAATATAGCTTTTAACGGTCTTTACCCGTCCACGAATTTTTTTTTGCTTTTAACTCTCAAATGGCGACTATTCAAAAAATATTGTAGGTATGATTATTTTTCCGATATAAATAATTTTGACTACAAGAAATACTATACATTTTCTTTCCATACGCATCAATTCGTATTTGTATTCATACAAAAAAATATCGGGTTTTCACATATAACTTGACCAATTGAACTTTTTTGAAGTTGCAATATTTCCTAACTGATGCCTCTTATAAAATAAGATAAGATTATAATTCTTAAAGTGAAAAAAATGATCTATAAATTAATATACATTTTTTAGACAACTTCGACATTTAAGGGAAAATATGTAAATAACCGGTATTTTTGACATTGACCAATTCTTAAATTATAGCTACTATTAAAAAAAAAAAACATTTTAATGCTTTCTGATAAAAGGTCAAATAATCTAAACATTTTGTAAAAAAATCGATAAAATTTACCCGCTAAGTGTGGCATGCGAGAAACCTATATTTTCGAAACTTCGCCAGTTGCACGTAGCAATATCTTGTAACTGATCGCTTTTTATCAAAAAAGTGCCGTAATATTAAAAAATGTAGAAAATCGTATGATTTCTCCGTTTATTTGTGAAAAAACCCATATTTTCGACATGTCACCTTGCATAATGTGTTATATATTATGCAAGCCAGATTAATTATTATTATTATTTTTTATTAACAGTAATTAAAATTACATGGTAATATTACAATTAAATGAGCTTAGCTGCAAAGACTATTAGCTCTAATATAAAGATATATACTTAAATATTTATGTTAGTAATTTATAAGAATTGATTAATTTTTTGTATATTTATAGGACTGGGATTTTTTAGTACATCGTAGATATTGGTATTTTTAAATATACTTAGTAAAATCGGTTTTAAAGCCAGATTAAGCAATGAACTTTTTAACCAGTATTTTCCTTCTCCCAAAATCAAGATAATTGCGTTTAAAAATCTTCACATGGATTTTTTCCGCAGATTGGGCTTTATTTTGTACATTTTCTTCTTGCTACACATCACATCGTTTATACAACATCTACCCCTGATTCCTTATCCACCCAAAGGCAAAAAGCAGGAAATTATCGCATAGCATTAAAGATTCACCACAATCTCAATAAACTAGAAGTTCATTCTTTATATGGTCAAACGTCGTCGATAGGAAACTTAAAAAGCTGACTGCCGCACCATATGCAATATAAGCTATTCTCTTATCCGAGACTTGTGAGATTCATTTTGCACCTTATTTCCCATTCTAAATAACATGGAGGAGTAACCTCCATGCTGCACACCATCTCAGTCTCAGGTGACTTGTTTTTTGTGATCCTTCGATTTGTTTTCACAGTTGCCACAGAGAACGTATAACTCGATCTCTGATCCAACCATTTTCTAGTCTCAAATTCAAACACCACACAACAAGTCAAGACCAAAAGGAACAAAAGGACATTTAGCGTCTCCATCTGCACTGCATCCACAGACCAATAGCAAAAAACTGCCCATAAGCAAAACCATCAAAGGAAATATCTATAAGTTTGCGTTTGGTAATAAAATCAATTAAAGCGTATTATGTGATGGCCTAGCCAAACACGCTTGGTGGGCATCATATGGTTCACCGCTATATATAAGACGCAGACTACGTCGAATATCTATTCCACGGTAGTTACAGAGTCCAAATCGACTTTTAAAGATCACACTAACAGTGGGCAATCCACTTATGGAAAAGGAACGTTCTGAGAAGGTAGATCCCGTAAAAGGGATCCAAAGAATTTACGATCGTTTGGAGATAGCGGCGCGGCGGCGGCGGTGGGTTTGGCGAGGAAGTAGAGGATCCACAGTAAATCGATTTGAACCAAAGTCGAAATACGACAAGAAGACCGAAGGTATATGGCCTTTCTGAATAAGCTGCGCAGCCAAGATTGAACATTACGCCAGCTTTCAAATGGAAGAGGCTTAGATTTTATAGTTCAACCGTATAATGGCAATTATCATCGCAATTAAGTTTTTGATTAAATGCAAAATGGGCTAAGTGCGCCACCGTCACCATCGTCGGTCGTCGTCACGGTCTTCGGGTCGGATTCACTCTTGCACTGTTTGGTGCAAGCATGTCCAGATTTATGAATATTCCAGCGGTGGCGGCGGCGTGTGTGGTTGTTTTTGTTGCTGGTGGTGACTAAGGGGGAATAACTTAGAGGTGGCTGCGTTTAAGAAGCATTTGGAATCCCGCTGGGATGACCGCCGGCGCAGCGCCGCCGCCGCCTCTAGTGTTTGCATGCACAGTATGTGATTTCACCTCCAAAACGAGTGATTACTTAATCCAGTTAGTAATGCGTGTGTGTATAAATAAACTCTATTGATATCTCTTCTCATAAAATGTTGAAGCTTTTTGAACGAGTGTATATAGCTTTCGTATTCGTATTGGCAAAGGAAGGCTAATTAAAATATTTCCTGATTATAATCTTCTCCAAGACTATAGCGTTAGTTATTTGTGTACACATCATGATGATGATGATGATACGCATGCACATTAATAAATTAATTGCAACTGGTTGTGTATCGCAGCATAAAGTAATCATCATTTGTCATAATTAATTATTTTTAATACTTGGAAATACTTAGAAGAATTTACTTATAGGATACCTGTTTGATTTCTAGCGGTTTGACTGCTTAATTTATTTTGATTTTAGTCGCAAACATTTATTTAAATTACCTAGCCCAGGAAAACATACTTTAACTGCGAAAAAAATTCAAATGAAGATTTTTAAAAGCAATCTTTTTATTTTGTCATTAGGAATACTGGCTGAAAGGTCCATGAATCTTGAATCTGAAGCTGAATCTTGCTTGCAGGCATATATGTACATTGTACATATGTATGTACATATATTGTATGTACATACATATATGACAAGCTATGGATTCGTAAAAATAAACCTAAATCCAGATTTTGATCAAAGTTGACATGATAGCGAAGTCGGCAAAAGTGCGTCTCGCAATTCTGTCTGTCCTTTCGGCTGTAACCTAAACGGGTGGGTCAATTTTTTTAAAAATTGGTACCTAGAGTTTTTGGGTATTCCCCCACATGTTTTTTTTAATTTTTCTAAGGCCAAAAATAACGGTTCTGCTGTAAAACGTGCCCACAACCTTTTTTTGTTTTAATTCAGTAATTTTTTTACAAGAAGGCTACCATTTTATAAAAACAAAATTCCGAAAAATGTTAATAAATGGTTAACTTCCATAGAACCATTTTTTTTATTCGGTTCACTGGTTTGTTTGAATGATTTTTATAGAGAATATTTACAATAATTTTAAAAATATTGTGTACCAAAATTTTCAAAAAAAAATTTTTTTCACAACTTAGTAATTCGAAAATGACTTGGTCGATTTTTATTAAACTTGGCACCCAGCAGTTTTTTTTAATTTTGTAGCAGATTTTAAATACAAATTATTCTTAAAGCCAAAAATAACGGTACCTCCAATACAAATGTTATAAACCCGGCATTTAAATCTCATTCCTCTCAAAAATGACTCCTACGATTTTAATTAAAATTTTTATTTGAGCTATATTAGTGCGATATATGTACATATCATACTAGCAAAACCCCAGCCCGCTTCGCAGGGCGTTAAAAAAAATATTTTTTTTTATTTGTTTTGCAGCGAATGTGTTGAAAAAAAAGAGAAAATTATTTTAAAAAAATGTTACCGGTGACAGGAATCGAACCTGAGACTCCTCATGTCTAAAGCGGATATCTTTCCACTCCACCACGGACTTTATTATTTTGAATTGCGCAAATTACTAAATATTGTTCAAATCAGTAACCCATATGACCAATTGAAATTTCATTTATTTTTTTAACATATTTTCTTTAATTTTTTATATTTTTTTTTGTCATAAACATTCTACCCTTCTTCCTTTTAAATTTAAAAATAAAAATTAAGAAAATCGGTCAACCGGTTTGGCTGGTTAGCGAACGTACACAAAACAAAACTTTATTTAATATATAAAGATGATACATATCTCTAATAGAACCATTTTTTTTTGTTTTCCACCATCTCATTATCTGTTAAGTAATTTTAATGAAATTTTTTACACATGATGAAAAAATATTGCATATTAAAATTTTCAAAAAACCAAATTTTGGATTTAAAACAAAAATTCAAAATTAATTTTTGAAAATTCGATATTTCGAAAATGGGTGGTTAATTTTTTTTCAAAATTTCAAGACGGAATTGATTTCCGTGCGAATTCAAAAAAGGTGTTCCGAACTTCACTTTACCGTTAGCCAGTCTTCAAACCTTTTTTGCTTTCAAAATCGGTTAAAATAAAGTTAAAAAAAAAAATAAGACGACCAAATTAGTTTTTACATAAGAAATTACATTTTTAATACTTTGTTGATTCCAATTCGGACGTGGAGAACTCAAATAATTTCCAAACGTCAAATATTTTCAATCCGATCAAAAATGAAAACACATACATTCCGCAAGTATTTTAAAATACTTACTGCCGTATTTATTAGATTTTCGACTAATTAGACAGTGTCTAACAGTTTCTACCGTGTTGAAATATCCTTTGATTAATTGAATAAAATGTCACATTTTAGTAAAGACTTAGACAACCGATTCTGTTGTCTAAGTAAGATTACTCTTAAATAACAATTAAACATGTTTATTGTTTATGTACAACTTGGACGCCTATCTAAAATTAGACAACGTTAATAAATACGACCGCTATAGAGTTTGAAAACGAAAGTATTTTAAAACAGATCGGAAATCAGAACAGGGGTGATAATGAAGGTTTGGCGATGATTTTTCGAACAAAATTAATTTCAGCGAATCAGATTCACCTTCATCTCGATAGCTTTGTTAATTTTCGAAACATAGCGCATGATGTGTGTTCAAAAAATACACGTATTGAATTTTGAGAAACAAATGTCCACTCCACGAAGTGTCATTGTTTGTTGCGCAAGGAGGAAATTAAGCGCTGATATATCAACGATATTCATTTATGCGTGTTCGCTAAATGGTCGTGCAAAAGTCAACAAAAGAGTGCATGTTCCAGCAAAGCCGTAAAGGCCAATTAACAGTTATTCTATTTCATATACATAACCCTATATTGTATATATTTTTACAATTTTTAATTATAAAATAAAAAGTAGGTTTTTTATCAAAACTCACATTCTTGCATGAATTCTGGTTCACCCTTTAGAATTCATACAAATATCTCCAAAAAACCACCGCGAAATACACAATTTTGGAGATTATAATAATATATTAAATAAATTAGTGCGTGCGACTCAGTAAAGAAGGTACATAGGTTCTCCTCTTATGTTAGGGGCCAGTTCAAGCTTTCATTGAAAACGATCATTGAAAATTTTGTCTTTTGATTTTTAGACATTTAAACAAAGAAAATTGATGACATTTTGGTATCGAATTGAAGCTTATTACTTATTTATTTTTTTTTTGTATCAAAAAAATATTTCATTTACTTCACTACTTTCTAATTAAATCAATTTTATTATATTTCAATGGTCGAAATCGTTTTCAATAAACAGCTGATTTTCGTTTCAGAAAAGTGGAACACAATCGTTCCAGTGAAATATGTTCGATTTTCTTTCTGTTCTCTTCTGTCATTATTTCGTTGTATCATAAAACTCTAACCCCAAAAACTATTTGTTTTGTTGTGGCTTGTTGCCTTTGAATTATTTTATTGAGGGATGAAAAACTACTGTGATTGTTGTTTTTTGTATTAATTATTATCTATTATTGTTATGTGTTTTTTCATTTGTTGATTTTGTATTTTACTTTTCTATTAAACAAAAATCGGTAAAATAATTAAACAAAGTTGAACATAAATCTAAAAAACGCGACCGCATGGGCTTCCTTCATAAAACTGTTCGGGATAAAAAAAAAAAAATAAATAAATGTGAATATGTATATATACATAAATATAGAAACTTTTATTAATATTTATGGGCAAAGATAATTCCAAAGTTGTCGATGGGGAATGCTCACGGACGCGTCTTGCTTTGTTTCAAGGATGCTCGGCGTTCGCGTGCTCAGATTTAGGTTCGACTTTGTTTGATTATTTTACTGATTTTTGTTTAATAGAATAGTAAAATACAAAATACAGAAAATAACAATCACAGTAGTTTTTCACCCCTCAATAAAATAATTCAAAGGCAAAAAGCCACAACAACAAATGAAAAAAAACGCAAAACAATAATAGAAATTAATAGAAAACCACAATCAATATTTTTAAGAAAAAAAATTGGTACGCAATTTTCTAGTATTAATGTGGAATTCAACAAATCATTAAAAAAAAAGCTACCCTTTTTTTAAAATAACGGATTTTCAAAAAAAAAACCGTTTTTAAAATCCAGTTTTTTTGTTTATTTTGGCATGCAATATTATTTAAACTTATAAGAAACTCTTGCTTAAAAAAAATTAATTAAAATCAGTTTAAATCTTGCGCATATTGTGAAAATAATTATCTATATCGATAGTTTTTCAGAAACTATCGAATCTATCGTAAAACTAAAATATATCGATCTTTTACCAACTCTAGCAAAACGTTATTAGTTTTTTTTCAAAATAGCTTTTAACGGCCTTTAGTCCAGATATTTTCCATGACAGCCAAGTTTCAATGATGGCTATAACCTTCTTGTAAAAAAAATTCTACAATTCCACTGATTTGTGTTTCAATGACGGTTCTCAATGAAAGCTAAAACTGGCCCCTTATTCATATTTTGCTTTAAAAAATTTCCAAAGCATTAAGCAATAAAACTTAAAATTATATTGACATTTAAATTCATCAGTAAATCGCCGCTACTTATGTTTCTATATAAATGTATGTAAGTGCATCGGCTACAAAAAAAAACAAACATTAGATGTTTACCTGCGAATTTTATTTCTACATAAACCCTGTTCAATTCAAAAATAAAAAATAATAAAATCAAAAAATAAATAATCTTATACAAAGTGTGCTGCAATGGGAAATGGTATGAGCCAAGCAACAGCAACCACAGAAGTTGTGCACTTGTGCTGACTGGGCACAAAAAATTAAGAAAATATATAAATCCAAATAACAAGAGTCTGTAGGTCCGTTCGTTGTCCATGTCCATATTATTATTACACAATGTCATCACGAATCCATTCTTCGACCGACGACGTCCGCACCGCCACCATATCAACTTATATACCTCGTCGTCGGTCGTATAACAATCTGTGTTGCGAGCCGCAGCAGCTGCCAACTAACCACCTACTGCAGCTATACACAACCACCTCTCGTCTTAACATCTTTTAGAGTATTCAAGTCCATTCATTGAGAAGTGCCTCACTTCATCTTCCTTGGTTTGTTGGTTCAAATTTATAATCTGCCTGCCTGCACTCCTTCAAAGACCATTCGGCACATTCGAAATTCCGTAAATTGAGTTGAGGCAAAGGCAACGGCAACGGCAACAAAGAAACCACAGAGGCGCGTTCGTTCGTACGTTCGTCGTTGTTGGTAGATGGACGAGGGTGACCAAAAACTTAACCAAAACATCTCTTCTACCAATCTCATGAATCTCCTCGAATCCATCTAAGACTCTTTTCACAAAATAGGTAGGTACCTTACCTACGTTCAGGGTTCAGTTCAGGTACATATAAGCAATGAATGTGTAGACCCGGTAAAATGTATTACCACAATTTCTTGTGGCGTTATGAGACCGTTTACATTGCCTCCAACATCATCCACTGACAAGACAACGTAACCAGTCGCCAGAGGCACTTCTGGACCAAAACCACACATCTCCACATAAAATAACCACACTCCATAGCTCTCCAGCTCCCCCAGCCATATGCAAAAGAAGAAAAACAAACCTCTTTTTCTGACCATAAGTAAACACAAGTGAAACCAGTTGACCACTCAAATCGAGTGGGATCGAATTATTTCCACTCAATGCGAGTGCGTTCAAAAACTCTGCCAGCTACCTATCTGCAAAGTCCATTTAATTTAATAATAGGCAAAGGCAACCATATCCCCGTGATGGACAACCTTTGCAGTGGAATATCAGATGTTTTTATCACCCTCTCCGTCCGTTTGGGGGAGCCCCAGCCGAGCCATTGTATCTCATGTTGCACTTCCCCATTATTATTGGTGAGCACAAATTATTTGTGTGTGCCTGTGTGCAAGTTGTTTTGTTATACCCAACCTTTTTTTTATTTCAATTGGATGAATATTGGTGAGCTCTGGTCGCTCTGGTGTTTAGTGTGTGGTGATGGTGATTTGACTTGTGGTGGTGGTTATTTTAAAAATAAGGCACACAAAAGACAGTGGTGGTAATAATTGTGGCTATTTGAATTTCATTTTTGCTTTTGTATTTGTATTTGCGATGTATACGTGTCTGTGAACCTAGAGCAGAGCTACAAGAGTGCCGGCACTTTAAACTTAATCTGAGGAAATTCCCAGTTTGAAACGACGTGCGCCACTCAGTCCGGTTTTGAGAGTTTCGTTGCGAACACGTTTGAAACGCTATTTACAAAAATCGCCAAATATTATTAATCTTGATTAATTCGAAGTTATATATTCCTTCAATTTAAGCCCCGTCGGGAAACAATTTTTGTTTTCTTTTAAGAACTGAGTGAAGTGATATTTCGAAAAGAAATCAAAGTGATCAACTTAAAAAAATAAATAAAATATTTAAATTTTGTTTTAATCAAAGTGTCAACATTTTAATAAAAAAAATTAAAATTACAAATAAATTTTTTTGTGAAAAAAAAAATAGTTTAAATCGGTATCTTAAATTTCTTCCGCTGTTACTGAAATTAATAATTTTTTTGTGTAAGTTTAATTTAAGATTTTATTTAAAAAAAAAAAACTAAAACTAGATTGTTTTTGTTGTGCTTTTTCTTCTTATTGTATCTATTTAAATATTTGAATTCTATCAACTATCTAGTTGCTATAGATTTATGTAAGTTTTAAAAATAGACGGTTATTTTTCAAAATTTCTTATTTTGTTATTTGCAATGAATTACCACAATCTCTGAATAGGAATTGTTTTGTTATGAATATTTGTTTTATTTTTTATTCGTTTACATAAAGGAAAAAAGCTGCTAACTGGTGTAGGACCCTGGCTTGCATGGCCCATAAATATTACCTAAAATTTAAACAGAATTGTTATAAATTGGCATATCTCTCTTCTTTATAATCAATTTGTTAAAAAAAATATTTCTCTTTTTAATTTTATTAATTTAATTTAATTAATTGACTAGAATTAAGAAATAAAGAAGATACTAACACCCATATTATTCACTCGATTAATCCAGATTAAAACTTAAATCCGGATATATTTATTTACATCCGAATTTAAGTTGCAAACTAGATTAATTGAGTGAATATTATGGCGGTAAGAAAACGCCAATTCATAAAAGCTTTGTTTAAAAAAGGTACTGCAGTGTCCTCCAGGGTCCTCATCTTGTGGGCATACTTCGGAAATTCAAATTTCTTTTAAAGTCACGAAGCGGATTTATGATGAGAAAATTTTATAAATTGCAACTTTTTCTGCAATTCTATTTTAAATCATAGATTGAAACTTTTTGCTTAAGTATTTCAGGTATCATGACATTTTTATATAAATTACTAGCAAAACCCCCGCCCGCTTCGCAGGGCGTTTTTTTTTTGCAGCGAATGTGTTGAAGAAAAAGAGAAAATTATTATAAATTAAAAACAAAAATGTTCCCAGTGCCAGGAATCGAACCTGAGACCCCTCACGTCTAAGGCGGAGATCTTTCCACTGCACCACGAATTCTATTATTTTTGAATTGCGCAAATTACTAAATATTGTTCAAATCAGTGACCCATGTGACCAATTGAAATTTCATTTCTTTTTTTAACAGATTTTCTTTATTTGTTTATAATTTTTTTTTTCGTCCTACACCTTTTACCCTTATTCCTCTTTAATTTAAAAAAAAAATTAAGAAAATCGGTCAACCGGTTTGGCTGGTTAGCGAACGTACACAAAACCAAACTTTTATTTATATGTATAGAAGATATACCTAATTATTATAAAAATTTATTATAAAAATTATATCGACTTTCCGCGTTCAAAAAATTTCATTAACTGATCTTATTTATGATTTCACTCATCACTGTGACTGTGATCTTTTAAAGAAAAAAAATTAATGCCAATATATAACAATCAATAGAAATTTAAATTTCATTAGTATCTACCTAATGGTTCATCTTTTGTAAATAGGGAAATTCAATCAGACAATTTCGTTTAAATTTTTTAGCATAAAAGTGAAGTCAAGTGAATGACATTTTGGATTTGGATTTGGTTTGATATCCCCCCTTCTATAATGCCATTTTTTTTTAAATCCCGTTTTTTTAATGTCGCCTTTTATAATCCTGTTTTTTTATAGTCCCGCTATTTTAAAATTCTGCTTTTTATAACCCCGTCTCTAATAATACCGGTTTTTTATAATCCCGTTTCTTATTATCCCGCTTTTGCATTCAAAACTAAAAAGAAGAAGAAAATAAAGAAATATTTTTATAAAACTGCCCCTCGTCGGACACTACCCCCCTCCCATAATTTTTTTTTTGTCTGGTTTCAACCTACCATGTCTTATCAGCCAAATTGCGAAAAAAATTTTCCCCATTTTGGGAAATTTGGTATCAGGAATCATCTTCAAAATTATTAAGGAAAATATTCCTCTTTTTTTTTTTTGTTTTTCCGGGGAAAAAAAGTTCCCATTAAATTGACGATAGGGATGAATATAGCTTAGTTTATTAACCGCTTACAGCCACCGTAGGACTTCAAAATAAAAATCTGAAAAATAAGGGAATTAGTTTTAATTCATTCGGAGCTGATTTAGAACCATCTAAAATGACTTTTTTTGACCCATACAAAACCGAACAACCTAATGTACATAATGTATTGTAAAAATCGGGATTTGACGGAAAAAGAAAGGATTTTAAAATTATAGTATTTTAATAGACGGGATTTTAATACTTTTTCCTCGGGATTTACAAGTGGTATCACTCTAATATCTGGCTTATTGACGTATACTCTTTCTCTTAAATCGGAAGCAGTTAAATCTCAATTTTTTTTTAAGAAATCGTGAATTACCCCATCTAATTGATGTAAGTAACTGCAAAACCGTGTTAAAAATCCGCTGTTAAAAGTTTTTGATTTTGGTCTTTTGAAAAATCAAACAATTCGAGATTTCAATTCATTTAAAATCTGTTGAATCAATCTTTGCGACTGACAACACAAGTAGCGTTCAAAGTCTCCTTGTTTATGTTGTTGTTGGATCGTGCACTGGCTTAATATTTTCTTCTGTGCGAGCAGTTTTTGATCTTCAAATTCGAGGAAGGTCAGATACAACGCCTTGTTGGCAGAAATGAGCAATGAGACGAATAATAGTTCTCTACTGAGCAGTAGAATATTTATACAGGGTGCTGTTTCAAAAGTTTCCAAGTACAAATTAATTTTGACCGCCATTTAATGTTATCGATTTATTTGCAGCTGCATGGTGATGAACTGATGACCATAAAAAAATATTTCACTATAAAAATTTAATCTAACTATTAAGCAGTGTTAATAAAAAACAAAATTGAAAAAAAATAAAACTTAACTTTGGAGAGGGTGACCCGCAAAACTAAATCGAATTAGAGGTTTTCTAAATTAAAAAAAAATGTGATAGCCCAAAAACCGTTAACATTTAGTATTTAATATTACTGGTTAATGAAATTTGAAGAAAATAATTTTTAAAAAATTAATTTCAACGTATTGTACAGTATGTTACAGTGTGGTATGAGTTTTTTTCTACATCAAGCTTACTTTTATCTTATAACACCTAGTACGCAGCTGAAGCGAAACGAAAATTTTCTTTGGTCTTCAAAACAACAGCGAAAACGAAAAGGCTACGGACAATAATATTAATGGAGAGTTTTGTCAGATAATGCGTTTGTGGTATCACTTTTCCACACACAATTATTAATGGCACGTGCAAATAATTCAGTGCGAAAAAGGAGCGGAGGCTTTGCGGAATAATCTGCTTTAATTATCAATTTCGCTCGTTACACAGTGTACTGCTAAATGTAGAGCAGAACGAAATTTTTCGTTTATGATTTTATTGTTTCATTTTTGTATGGAAATTTTCGTTTCGTTTCATGCTTAAACAAAAAAAAATATAAAAATTGTGTTTGGTATAAAAAATAAAACTAAATATTCAATTCAGAAACTATTTACATGAAATTACGAATAATCCCTGAACATTTGAAAATAATTCTGAATAAAACAAAATTATTGAATAAACGCTGTTAGCGACCGCTAAATGATGTTCGATTTTGTATTTTGTTTTTATCATTTCGATTCAATCTAAACTTCATAATTTCGCTCGGTCCAGGTTGAATTTCGAAAAAGGTGTTATTTTAAATAACTCTTATCATTATGCTTAGATTGGACTAGAGTAAATTTTCCCATTTTATACACCAAAACTCCGCCCTCCTTAATCATTTTTAAAAGAACATTCACTTTCACTACTTAATATTTGTATAAATTCTTGATTCTTCATTCTTATGGTAAAGAAAACGTTTTGAGGTTTTGAAAATGCTTAGATTGGACTAGACTTTCATGAGGATATGAGTTTTTTTTGACATTAAAAAAAAAAACAAAATATATATAACGATAGTGGTCTTATTTTTCGCATTAAATTGTAGAAAGTTACTTTTTTTCTGAGCATTTTTTGATGACGTCTCTGAAGTTGGCATACAAATTTTCACCTAGACTATTGGGACCACAACAGGAATTGGCAGTTTTTTTTGCATTTCTATTCTAGATTTTGCAGTTCACCAAATAGTGGCTGTAATCCCTTCTACTGCTAACTTCACTGTGAAATTAGCAGTACATTTTTTACAACAACAAAGCTAGCTCTCAGTTTGAAATAGGGCTCCAAACTTGAAGTTCTAGAAAAAAAAAATTCACAAATTTGAAGTCATCAATTACAAAAAAATAATCAGTTAAATAAAAAGTAAGCAGTAGATTGTGTTTTTTCGATAACCAGATAAGACAAGGTATCTCTTTGAAAGAGGGACCCAAATTTGTAGTTAAAGATAGAAATTCACCAACTTTTTGAAGTCCTCGTTTAGAAAAAAAAAATCAAAAAATTCATATTGCAGTTGGAAAGTTGGAATTTGCATTAAAAAAAAAAACACAAACATATAATTATGCATATATGCAATATGCATATATATAAATTTTCAGTTCTTTTTGCAGTTCCAGAAAAAAATTGATGTCATGAAATAAAAAAAAAAAATTCACACTTAACTTCACAGTTACAGTCGACTCTTCCTAAGTCGTACTCTCTCTAAGTCGAATCTGTCTCTTAACTCGAACTTTTTCGCCATATTTTATCATTCCCTTCAATTTTTCATACAAAAACCATTCCCTAAGTCGAACTCCCTCTAAGTCGAACTCTCTCTAACTCGGACACATTCTCTCGATTATTGGTATCTTTTTTCATCCGCTAAGTCGAATTTTATTAAGCAAAAAACAAAAACAAAAAAATTACCCCTTCGGAATTCGTACCAACACACTTCAACACCCTTAATATGTATGTGTAGCATCGCGTGTGCCATCATCTTCAGCTCTTCGTGTTTCTTCCTATTCATATCCCTGGTACCCCCATAAAAAAATACAGTTTTTAAAAACTTGCTACGCAAAAAACAAAAACAAAACGTTGTTATCCTTTTTTTTGTGTTGTTCGTTGCATTTGTATATAAAAAAGAACTTGCATATGAAAACAACATTTTAGTAAAATTCCAGTTGGAATTTAAAAATCAGTTGATCGTGATCCTGGGCATTCAACAGAGCTGATTCAGTCTTTGTGTGTCAATGTTTGTAGCTAGATCCATAAAAAAAATGTAAGTATCGTTTTGATGTGACTAAAATGTCTGTACTAAGCAAGAAGCTATATTTCTCTGTAAGTATGTATGTATGTATATTAAACTTTTTTTTTTGTTAAAAACCTTTTAAAAAAAAAACAAAAATTCTCTCTATAACTCGAATTTTCCCAAAACTCTCTCTAACTCGAACAAATTTTGGACTCCTGTGAAAATTCGACTTAGGAAGAGTCGACTGTAATTCACCTAATTTGTCAAGCTGTTTTTACTTGCGATATATGGTACTATATGACAAGTTGACATTACGATGATAGCGAATTCGAAAAAAATTGAGTCTCGCAATTCTGTCTGTCTGTCCATTTGGCTGTAGCCTAAACGGGTGGATCGATTTTCTTTAAACTTGGTACATTGCGTTTTTTGGGCATTCTCTCCATTTAAATTTTTTTAAGACCAAAAATAACGGTACCTGCCATACAGTTTTTTTTTACCAAAAATGAAAATCTTATTTTTCTCAAAAACGTGCCCACAAATTAAAAAAATCAGTAATTTTTACAAAAAGGCTACCATTTATAAAAAAAAATTCAGAAAAATGGTTATAAATGGTACCTCCCATAGAACCTTTTATTTGATTTTCGATTTTATCTAAAATGGCTCAACTGATTTTGATCATTTTTTTTTATAGAGAATGCTTACAATAATTTTAAAAATATTGTGTAGGTACCAAAAATAAAAAAAAAAAATTTCGATTTTTAAAAAGAGTTTCAATTTTTTTTTTTTTTTTTTTTTTGAGAACTAAATTTTATTTGAAAACTACTTTGTCGATTTTTTTTAAACTGAGCACCAAGCAGTTTTTTGACATTATTTAGCAGATTTTAAATACATTTTTTTCTTATAATTAAAAATAACGAAACCTCCCATACAAATGTTTAAAAACCGACATTGAAAATCTCATTTTTTGTGTGAACTAATATTAGAAAAATATTGGAAAAATATTGGAAGTATCTATCGTTTAAAAATGGTACCTCTCATAGAAGCACTTTTTTTTGGTTTTCGACTATATCATTATTTTTTAACCAATTTTAATGAAATTTTTTTACATAAAAGCTCCTAATAAGTTTGAATATCAAAATTTTCAAAAAATCAAATTTTGGATTTAAAAAAAAAAATTAAAAATAATTTTGTTGAAAATTCGATATAACGAAAATATTTAGATGATATTTTTTCAAAACTAATTTTTTAACTCCGTACTAAAAGTTGGCGTACCAATTTTGTTTCTTAAAAATATATTCAACATTTTATATATAAAAAATTGTTTTTTTTTTTAAACCGCTCCAACGTTTTTCTTATAAATTGGGATTTGTGAAAGAAATCACTTGGTGTACATATCGTTGTTGTCAAATCAATTTCAGATATCTTTTTAATCAATTTATTTCAAATTTTATTGGTTTTTTAACATTTTTTTAGTCTAAACTGTAAATTCCATGCATATGTGCGAAGTGCAAGACAGTGTTATATTGTTCATATTTATGTACTCACATAATACTTCCTTAAACTAGACTATATTTTTGGCAGGTGGCATAAAATATAGGCTCCAATTTCAAAATTTCTTTTATCAGATGAAAAGTTTTTAAAATTTATTAACACTTTAAAACCACAGTGTACCATCGTACATAAGAGCAAGTTCGTGCGACCCAGTCGTGCATTTTATTTTTTTTTTTTAATATTTGTATCCCATATTGAAAGAATTTCGTTAGAAAATTTCACCTTTCACTTAAACATGTAGAAAGGTAACCCCTTTTGGGACGATATTTTTCTTGTCGGTGAATTCCATATAAAAATATGGAAAGCTGCAAAATAGTGTTAGATTAAAAAAAAAAAAATAATGACCATGAGTGCTAGCCATAAATTAAAAATAAAAATACTTGCGCGAACCCAATATCAATATAAAAAGCTCAAAATTAAAATTTCAATTTCTTTTGATACACCCTATTCTCTGGAGGAACAGACTACCCTTTGCATCTCGTATGTTTTTTTTTGGGAAATTGCAATTTAAAATTACAAAAGCTCAGTTTTGTAATTTTTGATTAGAATATCTCGAAGGGCTTGGATTTGGATTGTGTGCATCAAAACATTCGCAAAATTATAGGAATATAATGATATTTAATCATTAGTCACAAAAGCTTTTTTTTAAAAAGGCATTTAATTTTAAAGTTGCCATTAAAAGCACACCATTAGACTAATAAAGGGAGGGAATGAATACAAATAATTAATGAAGTGCTCTTAATGACTTTATTAGCGGCTTAATTTCAAAAGACGAAATGAGTTTTTATGAAAAATGATGTGTTTTTAATTTTCTAATCTTTTGAAATTCATAGAACCTAATATATATTGATGATATGTAGATCCTTAATAAAAAAAATTAAATAAAAAACTTTAACGAAAGCTTAAAATAAACAAATGATAAGAAATTTTTCTTTAAATAAATCTAAAACTGTTTTGTTCTCTGAAAAAAAATACACTTATGTATATTTTATTCATTACCACTGATTGCAAAATTATCATGAATTTTTTATTTTTTTTTAGCGAAAGATTCACTCAAAACAATCAAAACAACGACTTCGCTTCGGACAGGCACTTCGCAGCAGGCGCTATTCTATAGAGCTTAGCAAAATCAAATAATAATAAAATTAAAAAAAAATATATATATCGATAAATAATATAATCAGCACAAACCATGCATATGCCACAGCCAGACATGATTCAAAAATAAAATAAATACCAAAAAAAAATAAAATTATTTATTGGATCTTAAGGCATGTTTTAACATTTCATCGTTTTTTAGTTGTTTACTGATAACATATTGGATTTTTTATTTTACTTTATAATTAAGAGATATTCTTATCTCTTAATTTAAGATGAGATGATTTTTTTTTAAATTATTTTTTTAGTGACATAAAAAATATAGTTTTTCATTGACATATTGAAACAGTCAGAATTAGTTTGATTTATGCTCAACTGATAATAAATGAAGAACACAGTTTTGGAAAGTGTAAACATTTTAAAGGATCCCCACGTACTATAAACTCTATCTTTTGATGGGTGTGATGGTGTAGAATATTTTTTAATCGTGTTTCATTATCATTTTTATTTTGTTGTTGTTTTGTTTCTAAGAATAATATATTAATTTAATAGCAAATGGGTTTTTAAATTTAATTTTAATTTCAATGGCTTAAGCGTGTGAATATAATTCAATAGCATCTTTCTGATTAAATTGGATTTTTTTTAAATCAGACGCTTTAATCATCGTAAATAATAGCACTGAGTGACAGAGTCCAGTAATAACTTCTCTAACATCTCTGGCAATGCATTTTTGTTTACAAATTTCAACTCAGAGCACATTCATTAATCTCTTCTTTTACAAAGGTTGTGATTAGTATAATAAGATGCGAGAAATAGCTAGGGCTTGTAAGTTGAATAAAGTCAAGGGTCGTTCTATTTGAATGACAAATGTCATCTCAAAGAAATTAGTATTACGAGTCATTAAAAATTCGTGTTACTTAGTGTTACGCTACGCTGACGTTTGAAGTTTAGTGGAATGTAAATATTTATTCAAAAATGTCACTCTCACCGTTATCGTATAACGACAGCTATATCATTGTACTACAAGCACTTTTTTCAAACGCCTTGCGAAAAATTTTATAAAAATGTAAATTTTTTTAATAGGTTCAGGGACATAAGTCCCAAAGGGAATTTTTTCCCACTTAAGTGGAACATAAATATCATATCTATTTCGGGACTTTTGTCACAGTCAAAAAGAACATAATTGCCTTTTTTTATCCAAGATAATTAAAGGACATAAATCTCGAAAGAAAAAGTCAGAAATGTTTTGTTTTCATAATTTATTTTGAACTTTTATTATGCCACCCAAGTTAAAGAAAAATATTTAAAAGAAATCGGTAAATTGCAGTATTCCCACATTTCAGATTTTTACAGTTACACTAACAATGAACAAATTTTCGATGGGGAAATTATTTATTTTTGGGTCAAACAAAAGTTCTGAAATTGATTTGGAACTAATGTCCCACTCAAATAAGATTATTAAAATTATTGACGATGTTGTTGATCCGGAGGGAAATATATTTCTCTTCTTAACCAAATCCATAGGCATTCCTTGAAGTTCGATACTTATTGTTTCTGTTACATCAAAAGATCAAAAATTAATAATCAACATTAATACTACTTCTCAAATGGAGGAAGCCAAGAACTAACTACTATTGAAATAAATCTCCCAAATGTAAAATGCACGACTGGGTCGCACGAACTTGCTCTTATGTTTTAAATTACACTTTAGACTGAAAAATTGTTAAAAAACAATATAATTAGAAATAAATTGATTAAACAACTTCTGAAATTGTTTTCAGATGATTTCTTACACAAATCTCAATTTATGAAAAAAAAATTAAAAATCGTTTAAGCGGTTTTTAATAAATTAATTTTTTATATAAAATTTCGAAAACGTTTTTAGGAAAAAATTTGGTACGCAATTTTTTTATTTAAAATCTGCTAAAAATTGACCAAGTCGTTTTCGAATTATTAAGTGCCTAATAATATATATAATAAAGGCCGGATTCTGTGCCAATATTTCCCTTGGCTTACTCCTTTAGCAGTCCAAATTATATTGAACTCCAGGAGAACAGATTCCTCTTTTCATATTTATTTTCTGACATTTTCTTCAAATATTATTCAATGATCTCTAATATTTACAGTGATTCTATGTACAAAGTATTTTCAACTCTAACATATATTTGTATACAATACATTTAAAACTTTTTTAAAGGTTTTCTATAAAAAAAAAAGATGGTCAAAATCAGTTGAGTCGTTTTTGAGAAAATCGAAATTAAAAAGAATAGTTCTATGAGAGGTACCATTTATAACCATTCTTAGGAATTATTTTTTATAAAATGGTAGATTTTTTGTAAAAAAAGATTACTGAATTAAAATAAAAGTTGCGGGCGCGTTTTTGAGAAAAAAAAGATTTTCATAATTTGGTACAAAAAATTCTACGTCAGGAACCGTTTTTTTTGGTCTTATAAAAAAAATGAAAAAATATTGTAGGGGGATTACCCAAAAACCGGTACTAGATACTAAGTTTAAAGAAATTCGATCCACCCGTTTGGGCTGCAGCCAAAAGGACAGGACAGATATACAGACAGAATTTCGAGACCAACTTTTTTCGATTTCGCTATCATCGTAATATCAAGTTTGATCAAAATCTCGAGTTCTATATTTATTTACGAATTCATAACTTGCCATATAGTACCTACCTATGTATATATCGAGAGTAAAAATATGTTGATGGTTTCTTGCAGACGGTAACATAATCTACAAAGTTTGTAGCAAAAAAATATAGATATAATATACCGTTCAAGAGTTGGATGCGAAAAACTAATTGTTTCGATATTTCTTCTTTTTGAAGTAAAAATGCGAAAAAGTACAGTTATTTAGTGCGCTAAATTTTGACGATAAGTGAACATATACAGTAAAAAAAAAAAAAATATACTTTTCTAAATTTTGGAGATAATATTGTATATGGAAACTCAGATTTCGCGCTTTAGGCACTTTAGGTTTTAAAAATGTCTTAATTTATGTATACCTACTGTCTCTTAAAAAAGAGTACAAAACGAGTCTCATTCGATTCTTAAACAGTTTTGCATCAAAATACAAATTTTTAATTCTCAGCTGATGGATATGTAACAAACGAATTAAATTTTCTTTCGATGCTTTCCTTTGACAATTTGACGTTTGAACTGAAATGAAACAAAAATAAAGTCTCGAGCGAAGTATGTTTATTTTTCTACCGCTGTTTTTCTTTTCGAAAATTATGTTTTGTTATTATTTAACCATTATTACAATTACTGTTTTACTAAAAGGACATCTAGCATCTCTTTCATTTTAAGGTGCATAAAATGCGTTCCGAAATGTCAAAGTGATAAAAAGTAAAATATATGCATAGCATCCGGGATGCGTTCCAGATTCGCATTACAAATATAATGCTAGCGCATCAAAACATTTCTTATCTCTCAGCTGACAGATATGTAACAAATTTAAAAAAATAATCGCTTCAGCATTAAGACCAGTGCTTATATTATACCTCTATGTACTGACAGTCAGACATCAAAATCAAATCTTTGTGGACATTTTGAATTTTCCGCACGGGCCACGTCCATCGTAATATAATTAGTTCAGCCAGTCACCGTTAAGATATCAAATTTAAAATTCCTTCAAACACAAAGAATCAAATCTAAAAAAATATTTCATCGATAAAAAATGAAGCATTAATTAACCATCGTGATAATGAGATCCCTAAAAAAAGGAAAATCGTTGAAAATATTTATTTCTACCTCCCAAATAATTTTCTCTCTATTTCTTAGAAACGATTTTACGACATGACTTTATCTTAAACTGAATGTTCTTTTTTTTTATATTAATGTGACACGATCAGTATCGAGACAGTTGGATCGGGCACCGCCATGTATTTTGCAGCATGGAAGAAGTTGAAACAATCTTGATAAAAAAAAAAAAAAAAAAAAAAAAAATGATTATCACAATAATTATTGTTGACGCCGCCGCCAGCCGCCACTGCTGAATATACATACATATACAAGGCGAGGCAAGGAAAGGCAACATCAACGACAACAAAAGGACATAACAAAGTTTCGGTCGGTCGTTGGTGGTGTCTCTTTGGATGACCGTTCATTCTCGTCGACCGACTACAAAGACAACAACGTCTCACCACAATCATCGCCAACATAAAACTGTCAATGCTTCGCCGAAGAATTGTGGTCTAACATGACTGGAAGTTGTTGAAATCTCCAGAGGACATGGTCGCGCTGATGATAATCCTTGTCTTTCCCTCAAACCACTAGTATAGAGTAGGTACATATTATATGGTAGGTAGTTAGGGTTGACACGGAATGTAAATCATATTTTATGGTTACATTGCGTCACGTTGTTGTTTTCTTAACTTTTTTATGGCTGTAACTATTCAATTTTCAAGTTGTAGCTAAAATGAACGAAGGATTATTTCAGATTTTTATGGAATAGTTCGGTCTTTTCAATAGAGAGGTCATTAATTAATGTAGATAGGATTTCAATGTTATGATGAATATAACTTATTATGGTATAAGGACTTGCCAGTGAGTATAAAAGATTATTTAAACAAAAATCTTTTTCTCTAGACCTTATAGAAAAGGTTATTAATCCCAACTTTAGAAAGGATACGAAAGGTTTGACTTAGAAATTTGGATTTGAAAAATAAATTTACGTTAAAATCAATTTTTTTAATGGGGGTTTAATTTGACATTTAAAATTTTCATACACAATGCGAGCAGGAAAGTAGGTACAACTTAAGAGAAGGTGCGCTATTGGTTAAATAAAATTCAAGACCTTCGGCGTAACAGTAAAGGTATTAGCATGATATTATTTAACAATTTACTAATTTTAAAGCTCTTTCCTAAAATGTTTTTAATTTTTAACAGTATTTGTGGAATTAACAAGTGTTTTTAATTTATTTTATTCTTTTAAAATGTTCAGAACAATTAATTTCCACCAAGTGGCTAACAAAAACTCTATTGAGTATATTTTAACTATCCATCATACTTAACCTATTTTCTTCAGTTAAACACGCCTAAAAAAAGTGACAGCTCGTGCAAACTAGTAAGACTGCTTTTAAACGCTGCAAATATGCTGCAATTATCCTTGCAATTTTTGAGCATGTTGGTGGGGGACGTATGCGGTGTCCGGGGTAGACAAAGTTGCAGAGGTTGAAATAATTGCAGAGTTATCGCTCTTTCTTCTTTGTGCTTTTTCTTATTGTTTGAGACATAAGCGGAGTAAAGAGTGACGAGATATTATTTCCTTCTCATTTAACAAAAATTGCAGGTATTAAAATTTGCAGCGTTTAAATGGATGCTGCAATCGGAAAGAAACTCAAAAGAGAATTGCGGATAGAAATTGCAGTCGTCTAAAAGCAGTCTAAGCAAACATACTATTTTCACATTTTTAACTGTCAAAATGACATTATAAACACAACAGTTCACTGAAATTCTCACTAACTAGATGCTCGTGAATGTTCAATACCTAATGAGTACTTATAAGAAACTCTCGCTTATAAGTTATTAGCTTAGCTGTGAGAATTTTTATTTTTGGTCACCCTCCTGAGTGGTCGATTTATAAAAGTTCATGCCATTAGCACTCTCATAGGTAATGCTTGATAACAAAACTACTAGCCTCATGAGCGTGAGTTTTCGCGATTAATAATTAACATTTTAGAATGACATTACATTTAAACATTTTTCGTCAACATAAAAATCAAAATTAAGAGCTCTTTGATGAGCGCTCGTGGGCGTGCATTTGCCTAATGTGAAAATAGTAGGTGTTCTATATAGAGATGTGATTTTCAAAGTTCTATTAGGATTCTATCCAAGAGATTCAAGTGTGTTTAAAAATAGGGTGCTTTCCTAATACGGCAATACCTAGTAACGCCATCCGCATAGGCAAGCATTCTGAACTCTCCGCTTCCAATCATAAGTTAATTTCCTCTCAAGATCCAAATAGGTAATTAAACAACGCCTTGCGGAGTTCCTCAACTGACACTTCGGTTTTGTTCCAAAATGTATCAGATGCGTATTTGATGCAAAGTCATGAGTTCCGAAAGTCAAAAGAAAAAATAATAACAAAATCATGAGTTTTTAAACGCATCCAAAACGTCAGTGAGTAGCTAACGCATCCAATTTTGTTTGGATGCTTTCATCTGACATTTGAACCCGACAGTGAAACAAAAATATGGAATTTCGAGCGAACAAAGTTTATTTTTCTACTGCAATTGTTTTTTTTATTAACATTTGTTAAACTAACTGTTTTTAACCATTATGACGATTAGTGTTTTACTAAATTCACATCTATACGCTTTTCCATTTTAAGCTGCATAAACTGCGTTCCGAAATGTCAAATTGATACAAAGTAAAATTTATACAAAGCATTCCGGATTTGTTTAAGATTCCCATGAAAATCGCATCAAAACATTTTATTTGACGTTTTGGAACTCAATCTTCTTCTTGCAGAAAAACTGGAAAATTTTGAATAATCTTGGTAGTCAGCATTTGATTAACCAATTCATTAAGCGAATCATCTACCTATAAAAACAGGCTAAATATTGTTCAATTTCGGATATCTTTGCGTTCTTCTCCTGTTTCGCACCTACAGGGGGTGCCAATCTACCAATGTCAAATACCGGAAGTATGATACTGAATTTCCTTTAAGATTTCGAGCGGGAAACAGCTGTCAGTGTCAAAATAACCTATGATTTAAAAAGAAACCACTAGATGGCTCTTCCGTTATAGGTAGGTACAAACTTGTAGTTTTTCTAAATTTTCAGTTGAGTTTGAGTAAAGTTTTGCAGCAATAAAAATAAAGCTCAATGACATCGAGATTTTTGAAAAAAAATTGCATTTTCTTGTGCAAAATTCCAAAAGAGAAAGATATTTTTCGGTTGTAAAGATTTCTGTCATTTCGAAATATAGATAAAATCTAAATATTATTTGGCAAGTTACTCTCTGTCCGTCTTGTCGGCCTCGGTTTCGCGGCGGCAGTAATGAAACGATCAAAAAAGAATCCCGAAAAGAATTTAGCGGGGATCCTCATCGATCCACAGAACCCTGTAACATCATCTTCTGGCTGTCCAACTTAACCACAAGTAATCGGGTACATTGTTAAATCCTGTGAGTTATTTTCAAATTCTTTTTTTTTTTGTATTTTTGTTTAACAATTCTCGCATATCTTTACGCCTTCCTCAGCTGCTGCAGAAGTTGTTGTAAGAAGAACTCAGATCGTTGTTTTGGATTTTTCGTGATAGCCCTAGCAGATGTCGACTTGTATAGTGTTGTCCTCATCGCCGACGACAACGACCGACGACGTCTTCGTTCGTTGTTTCTGTTATTTGTGTGTTTGTTAAGTTATTTACCGCGCGCGCGAGCGCGTTCTTTTTTTTAAAACAAGATGAACAAACTCCGCTTCGTCCGTCTTACACGATAAAATGTCCCAACTACCAATGTTTCACCAAAATGGTAATGTTGTTGTCGTCTTCGTCATTGGTGTTGTTGTTGTTTTTGTTAATGCTGTATCAAAAGTTCCATTACATTCCGTTTTAGAGGATTTCCCTTTTGCTTCTAGGTTATGTATACCTACCTATATTTTGCCAGTCTTCGTCGCGTTGCTATTTTCGAGGTCCCCGCTTTCTCACACGTTGTAGTTATACAAAAATTTGCAAAGATTTTTATCATTATAAAAGAATGACTCAAAGTTTGGCGCTGAAAACGAGGGCCAAAAAGAAGAAAAAGCAATAAAGCAAGAAGAAAATATACCACCACATTTTTATTTTGCGCGTATCAAACATCGTCGCGTCGTCGTTCGGCCAGAATTACACACAACAATAACAACGCAGAACTTCTTCTGAAAAAATAAGCCAACTTTAACATGACCATCATGGTATTCCCTTACAAGCTGCTGCACAACAACGCGCGCGGCGTTGGCTAATCTGCTCTGGTTGATGAAGGAGATGAGGTGCATCGGTGCGCGCACACAGATTCAGCGCTTATTTTCTTCCAGCACCATAACACAGCTGTATAAAACATGGTAGCAAGTTAAAAATAAAACAAATAAATAACTTTAATAATAAAAATGAATCCAGGGCTTACACTTTATTGGGATAATAGTATTAAATGTAGTACTTTTTTCGGAATCATACTTTATTTTTTATTTTAAGTCGATTTTCTTATTTATTGATAACAATTAGAAGAAAGAATTCTATGGGCTAAATTAGTGAAATACAAAAGTCTAATTTAAAATCAAAATTGGTCACAGGTTTTTTTTACAAGTCAATCCACTATGTCCGATCTAAAAAATCAAATCGTTCGTAATCAAAATCGTTCAAAAATCGCTTTCTAAAAAAACTTGAAAAAGAACACATCTAAATACTTTCAATTAATAATTTCCAGTGGTTTATTTGTTATTCAACCTCCATTTAACCTTCATACAGGGTTGACATTAGGTAAGTACATTTTGTATAATTTTTGGGAAGTGCTTCGATTGTGTCGCAGGGGTTGCGTTCAGGCCCAGTTGTATGACGGGTATTTAGACAGCGTTCAACATTCTCCCCGCCAGTGAACAGAGTAAACGATTATTTATTAGGCCATCTTAAGTCTTCTGCGTCTGTGCTTAACCAGAATGTTGGTAAAATCTTCTTAAGTTGTGTTATTTGTCTCACATGCAAAGAAAGACAAATAGAACTAAAAAAAAGTTCAAAACTAATATTTATTTATTCTATTTTAAAGTTAAGAAGTACGAGGAAAAGAACGCAGCATGAAAATCTACAAAATTGCAGTGTCGGCCTTTTCGAACTTCCAGTAACTGGAAAATCGAATTGCAATTCTGTATTGCTTCTTCTTTCCAATCGGTACCAACTTCACATCATACTTGTGCGGCATCAACGAATGTGTGATTGTGTTTCTTAACTATCTACTTTGATTATATTAAGGTGATTTGAATTTTATATCTACTATTTAAATTTTTGTTCAAAAGCTCTTTTAAAGTGTAATCACTGAAAAGACCAATGTAAATGCCATGCGCAGAAATATTTGCAAAATTTATGAAAATGAATAAAAATATAGAAGCGAATAAAGAAGAATCTGTGAAAGAACGTTCCCTATGCAGCAGCAACAAACAACAACGAATAGCAAGGCTTTTTATCATCCGTTCATCCATGGCAGACATGGTTCTATGTGATAACGATTATAATAATACATAATAATAAAATACTAGCAATAATAATAGATTCCATTATGAACCTTATATTAAGGTGTAGAATGTGATTTGGTGTTGCAGATATTTTAAAAATTTCAGATTCCATTTTACTGAAAACATTCACAGCTCTATAGGTACTTAATTGAATTGAGAAACCCAGAATTAAAAAGTTCGAATTATATTTATTATTGTTAGAGTCTGAATCCCTTTTCATACTACACTGATTTTGACAAATGAAGTGTCAAAAGAAGCGGTATTACCTCCTGATTTGACGAATCATAATTTAATTATAAAAATGTTAATAATTAGTTCAAAAACAGCATTTGTTTGTAGGCATACAAAATATAAAAATTAAGCTATTTGACAGTTCTATGAAATGCGTTGATATTCCCCGGTGTCTTCAGGAAACATCAAACAAATCCACTGTTCACAAATCTAAGGTAGGTAATATATTGCACAGGTTATCAAAGTTGAAAGTGTCAGAAATTAAAAATGGCGGTTCGATTGCCCACAAGAATTACTCACCCCATCATTAGAAACAACAACAAAATATTGAAATTAGACAGTATTGGTTAGAATGGTAACCATTTTTCTCGATTTTGACAGATGCGAAGAACTGAACAATAATGAAAACCTAGTTCGTTGAGCTCTGAAATCACCCTGATGGGGTCGCCCTAAAGCGTTTTTTGGAAAACCTCAAATCACCCTGAATTCTGTGGTTTTTGAAACCTAGAGTTGTCCTGAACTCGCCCTCAAGTAAACCTATGTTTTTTGTTGTGGGGAGTTGAAGTAACGAATAAACTGCCAAAGTGACATGAGTTGTGAGGTAATTGTTTTGTTGTGGATTGGCTTGCTGCAGGTGATTGTTTATTTTTGAAATAGAAATCAAAAGAAAAATTGAAAGATAATAAATAGAAATAGAAAAGGTTTTGAATGTCAACAACACAATTTATACACTCGAATATTTTTCGAAAACCATGCAATCCAGGTTTCTTTGACAATTCTTACGGTTGTCAAGAAAACCTGGATCAACCCTGGATAAAGTTCAAGAAACGTAACTAATATTACTTTTAATATGTGTACTTTGGGACAAACCTAACCTAGTTATTTGACGTTTGTAATTTTTTGACGGATGTAACTAACAAATCTGCATTTTGGTGGACAAAGCTTTGTTTTAACGTCTTAAGCACATTCTGGAAAAAATACCCAAAGTTTACATTTGTGGGCTGAAAATGACAGAATTCATTTTATTCGTAAATATCTCAAATATCAGCGATTGTGAAGAAACGCAATAGTTTTGAAAAAAGCATGTGCACATTTATCTCAAAATCTATTAAAGTTACAAACAACAAATTTAAGGCATAATCTCGTTTGTGTAGAAAGTGGTCGGAGCTGTGGTCGGAGCTGTGGTAAAAATCCACAAAACTGCCTTGCCACTGCCACAAAGAATAAGCATTAATTCCTTGTTTACAGAATATCTGTTTTATTGCAAGACTAATGCAACACAGAAAAAAAATAATTTTAATTTTATTATTATTAATTATTATCAAAAGTAAAAAGTCTTATAAAAGTGACTATTTGTAAACAATCATTCTTATCTCGCAATAAAATTATTTCCGAATCTGTCTTATCTTAGTGTTAAATATTATTTCATTTTGACAAACGTCAATCACTTCCATTTTATAATTGGCGCCAAATCATGTCATTCGTTTGCATTAATGACACTTCAATGCATATGCAAACTTAAACACATCATATGTAATTTCTAGTGATAATGATTCTATTTGAATTAATTTATAAACTAAATAATATATAAAATTACACAACAACAACAACAACAAATTATCTCAGAGTTTGATTTAAAAAAAAAAGGAAGATAGAAACTCTGTTGAGGTTGGGGTTGAGGTAAAAATCTACAAGATATTATTTTGCATATTTTTTTTAGTTTTTGCAATAAATTACCATAACACCTTCATTAAGGTATAATGAACACCGCTCGGACACTACAGCTAGCTGTACGCTTCGGCAAGTGATGTAGTTTTGTAATACAACCTTTGCTTGAGGCGAACAGCTAACAGCTTCAATGGATACAATGATGATGCAGTTATATTTATAGTCCGGGAGGAGGCGTTGCCAAAAATGAATTGATTTCATGTTTTTTTTTTCTGATTCTTTCCAAAAAAGTCCATTTAAATGTGCGTAAATTCTGTAAATTTTATTTAATATTTTAACAACTTTCCGTTTCTCCCATGATTAAGAAATGCCTACTTTTTAAATAAAAATCTAGCCAATTGTGTATTGAAAGCTTGAAAATTATGGAGAAAAATAAAATAAGTATAGGTAGTAATTGTGTACCTACTCGTTGCGATCTCGTGTGAAGGCTGGTAAAAGCTGCTTTTTGGTAGATAAAACTCATTATTAAGAATGGTACCTATGGATTGAAGATTGTTTGTGCTTTTAACCGTCCTTACGCTTTTAAAAAAGTTGCCGAAAATAGGAGACCAGTTTTTAACAAAAAGTATGTAAATATTATTTATTTTTAAATAAAAGTTTTTCGGAGAAAAAAGTTAAACCAACCGTGAATATGACATATCGCAGGTTAAGTACATTAACGTCACAATTGATAAAATTACAATTAAAACGATATTCGAGTTTATATGATGTTTCTTAAGTATAATAAATTTTGTTATTTATTAATATTTTCCACGCGGACAACAACTTAACTTCTGCGAACTGTCAAATGTAAATTCACAAGCAATCTACAATATCAAAACGTGTTCCATAAACCGGTGGTGGCGGCGAATAGAAAATTCGTTCGAATTTATTATCCAACACTCAATTAACACCTGTTTATGTTTTATGACAATTGTCAGCTATCAATCGAATGTGAATTAAATGTCAAAATTAATGACCATTTCAAAAACGCAGTTCACTGGTCGTGTCGTGTCTTATGTGCAAGGCACTTAACTGATGCCATTTAAAGCTAATTCTAATGTAATACATTATTTACAACTGATTTGGTTAGATAATACTTAAAAGCAGCGCAATTTCTTGGACTATTACTGATGCTAATATTGAAGTCGCAGTAATGATGATGATTATGATGCTGGTGGTGTCAGTTACACTTTTTTGTTTTAATTTTTCTCGTTTTATTTGTTAAGAAAAACATTATATTAACTATATACAGGAAATTTTGTAACTAGCTGCGTTAAATGTCTAGTCATATTTTTATGAATCTAAAAAACTTATACTACACTCTTAGAGTAGTTAAAAGAGCTATCATAATTATAATAAATTATGAATCAAATTTACCTGCTGTTACAGAAGTGGTAAGTGTTACATACTTGTTTTTGACACAGATGTGAAAAAATGAAAGTACCTACAGTACAAGTATAATTTGAAGGATTTTTAAAGACTTTCAATACTTATTCATTTTTCGTGACCTTTATTTCTTAATTCAATATAATATATATGACAAGAGCATATATCAAAAAGTGTCTCAGATTGGCTCAAAAATGAAGTTTATCTATATAAATTTATTTTTTCTGTCAGCTGAATCAAAACGCAGTTGTTTCTCGCAATCCAAAATATCAAATGAAAAGAATTTAAATTATAGGAATAAAAATAAATTGAATTTATTTCTCAGGCCCCACAATTAAATTAATTTTTATAGAACCATGTAGTAACTAGAGAGCATTGTATTTTTTTCTTTATTTATCAGTTTATCACCCTTATTACGATTGTCAATTATCAATCGATGTTTGAAGTGTTGAAATTTAGGGCGTTTAAACTTAATTTATTAAAAAACTGATCAAAACTAGTAATTATAGAAACTTTTATCAATTGGGTTGTTAAATATCAATTTTCAATATTTATCAACTATCAATTGATAAATTGACAATATTAAGAAGGATGTATATTAACAGTCAAAGCTCTGAAAATCGAATATCAATGTGTAAACTTAAGAAATATCCGTTATTAAATTAAAAATCATCTGTAAAACATAAAAAAACTTTATATTAACCTTAAGAGCATTTTCAAAATTTTCAAGTGTCTTGTGAACCCTCTAAAAAATTTTTGATCGATTTCAAATTTTTTCTCCGTTATTAAGATTGTAAATGGCACCCATCCTGCCTATGTATATTCGAAAATAAAAAACAAACATTTTTCACTCCACCCTACTGAAGAAGTACTTAAACAAGTACGAAACGTCGTCTATCAAAAAGTAGATAAAGAAAGAAAGACCTGAAGCCCACAGAAATAGGATTCAAATATATTGACTTTCAATACTTAAATAAACTAGAAATTTATGTTTGAAGTTATAAAAAAAAACGACGAAAAAGATTAAGTATTTGAATGCATTTGGAAAATCGGTTATGCACTACGAAATCACTGCATTCTTTTACAAATCTGGTTTTTGGACATTAAACAGTAAAAGAATAAATTTTCAAAATACAAAATTTAAATTCTTTTTCTAATTTTTAAAATAACAAATTTCTATCAATTTTAATCCAAGTCTATTTTTTAATGTGAACATTGACAGAACTTTACCCTAAAATAAATAAAAACATAGCAGTTTAGGGAAGTAAACGAACAGAGTTAACATCTCTTTGAGAATTCACATATACACATGTCAAATTGAGATTGTGAAAGAATTCACTTTGAATGTCAAATTTGTTCGATGAAAAATGACGTTCTCATTTCCACCATAACCTCAAATGTGATGAAATGTGTGAAGGTTTTATAACCAATCCAAAAATCCTGTATACATAAACACATCGTGTGAGAAGAACTGTCAATTTGTGTGGCCTGTCAGATCTTGTTTAAGAAACTTTCAAGTTTTGTTTGAACACTATTTTAACATATCTTAATACACTGTAGGAAATTGTGGAAGGAATTTTAACAGTTTTCTAATTTTTGATACATTTTACTAATATCGTTTTTGTTTGGACCGCCGCGCCGCGCCGCCGGAAGAGTCAAAAAAAAATTCCCAATTCTTCTGAAAACGTTGGTTTTGCGCTAAAAAACAGTTATTCCTCTGAAAAGAAGAGAAAATTTATTCTGGATTTGAAGAAAGAATTAAAAACAGAAGCACGCACAAATGTACTTTAAACGTCAAAATCGTGAAATGTCATTTTTGTTACTTAATTTTTTTAATTTTAATTGCGCTTTTGTGATATATGTAGCCATCTATTATGGAGCATACCTCATAATTACAAAAATATTCACGCACGTAATTTTACCATTTTCTTCACAAATTAGGGCTTTTGCCGTATTATTATTTGACATCATCTGCATTTGACGTTTTTGTTTTTGGATTAAATCTTACTGAGGGTCAACTTCATAATATACCTATAACCTATAGCGTTCGCCGTTGCGGTGATGACCTGGCCATCGTTATTGTCAAAGAAATGGACCGATCATACCGCCGGGAGCCCAATTTCCACACTTTTTCGGAATGCATTGGACGCTCTTGATGTCATGTGGATTAGTACCGTCCCAAATTCGACTATTTTTTTTTTTGCTGAAGATGATTTTTCGATGAAAGTTAGGTTTAGTTTTCAACTGCTCCATCAGAGCTCATTCAGCGTTGTCTATGGTCGTTTACCTTCAGCTTTTAGGTCAGTTGAATTTTGTACGGGTGCAGGCCCAAGTCACGAAACAAAATTCACCAAGTTCTATTCTTGTGAGCGAATCGAAAACGAAACAGCCAATTTGATAGCTATAGCTTCAACAATATGGACGTTATCAGCTGTCAAAGTTTGAAAGTTCCCATTCGAAGACTTATAAATGTTTAAGGGAGATAACACGTCGAATATAGACTTTCAAATGGATTGAAATTTTAAAATATATTGACGGCAAACCTTCGTTCAGCTGTCAATTCAACTGTCACTAGTAATAGTGTTATACCAATTTAAAAACCAAACACCTAGTAAAAGAAAGTAAACGAATAGAGGTCTTACAGTGTATCGGCAATTATGCGGGGAATTTTAGTCCAACGTCTGACTGGCGACAAAAAATACTAAGCAAATCTTATCCTATCATAGGTGTCAAATTTATTGTCACTAAGAACAGTGTTGTCATTTAAAAAAACTTTAAAGAGACTTCCATATTAATTTTTTATATTTTCTGGAGATCAAATTGTTCCACTTTTATAAAATCTGCTCTAAAACTATGTAACTCGATATTTTTGTTAGTGTAAGAAGATTTAAATAAATTGCTCCTATTTCACTCAGGCTTTCCCTGTGACTGACCATTTCAAAACTTTACAATGCGGAATTTAAATAATTTCTTAAAATAGCCAAGCAATGAATATCTCTCCTATTTTTCCATAACAAACATGATTTTCCATTAAAGCGTGACAATGGACATTCAAATATTATTATTTTTGTAGAACTTTGAAATTGCTGCAGTACCTTATTTAATTGTAACCAAATCCAACATTAATTACAAATTGCTGCTTGCATAAAAAACAGAACAAATTTCCATTTAAAAACTTTCTTTTATCCTAGCTCTGACCCCTCTGATTGCAATTTTCCAAAATGCAATTTGAAAGTTTTTATGTAAATGTGTGTATGTGTAAATTGACCAAATTGAAATAAAGAACTTTTCTATAAGGTTTCTTTTTGCACAGGAATTCACATTTAGATATATCGTATACACCTTAAACTAATTCACAAATAGGTACGTAGAACAATGTCAAGTCATCAAATATGTATCTTTGCACTACCCCTTTTCGACTAATTAAAAGCTGTGTGATGTCCTTTGATGCTGCGTGGGTCTGAGTGTATATACATATCTTCATATTCAAAGTTGTAAGGAGGCAGATACCTTTGTGTAATATGTCACTCAAATACAATGTCCTTCCAAAATCGACTGGGATTTGGAGCCCACACCAAGGGGAAGAAAGGACACACGAGGACGACGACTCTTGTAACAACTGGACAATAACTTAAAGCTTTATAAATAGTACGTATCAACCAACATTCGAGCTCAAGTTCTATATTCACACAAAATTGCAGAAGGGTTTAACTGGTGTAATATAATCAAATGCCATGTTTTACCTTCTTCTCTTTATATTAAGAGTACCTCTATCCTATCCCTCAATCCAGATTGATTTGATTTGGGTGAATGGACACTCGTTGACCGCCATTCATTTCTGTTTATAGTATTCTATCCTTTAAGCTCTCCAATTTCAAATTGTTAGATGAGGTCCAATTTGTAAACAGGTATTTTGCGTCGTACGACACTGATGGCATTTAAAGTTTTGCCCATCAGAGGACTTAGTGTACTGTCAATTAATTAAGATAAATTCCTTGACAAAGTTTCAAAAACAAAACAATGATCGACTTATGACGAATAACAAAAAGAATGCTAATTCAATTAATTAAGTTCAAATAACAAATTCAAATTAAATTACTGCAGTGTCCCTTGTTTTTTTTTTTTGCGTTTCCAATTATTGCAATTCGGAATACAACTGGCTTGTCAGTCCATGGGAAATACTTTATGACTTCAATCTCATGTACAGAATTGCCAGACGTATTGAAATAGTATAATCCATAAATTACTAAATATATTTTTGAAATATTACTGGGCTGGGCAGTAATGTATTGTTTTATTTTTATAACTAAAGGGTGTTTTTTTTTTAGAGGTATAGAACTTTGCAATGAAATAAAACAAAGATGTTTTTTTTTAAACATAGGTAAAATTTACTTTATTCGAAAGAAAATCTTCCGGCATTATATTTTAAATATGATTTCTGGCATATGGCTCGGACGTAGTCTAATCTGGAGGTCCAATTTTCTATGACTTTTCCCAACATTTGTGGCCGTATATCGGCAATAACGCGGCGAATGTTGTCCTCCAAGTGGTCGTTTCGAGCTTATCGGCGGAGAATTGCGACTTCACATATCCCCACAAAAAATAGTCAAGCGGCGTTAAATCGCACGATCTTGGAGGCCAATTCACGGGTCCGTAACAAGAAACTATGCGGTTACCAAGCGTTTCCTTCAATAAATCAATTGTGGCACGAGCTGTGTGACAGGTTGTTCAATTGATGAACGAAAAAGTCAGTAATCATATGGCTCTATAGCCGTCACTATTGACTGTAACGTTCTGGCCAGCATCGTTTTTAAAGAAGTACGGACCAATTATTTCACCAACCCATAAAGCAAACAGTTAGTTTTTGTGGATGTAACGGTGTCTCAACATGCACTTGAGGATTATCATCACTCCAAATATGGCAGTTTTGTTTATTGACGTATCCATTCAACTAAAAGTGAGCTTCATCGCTAAACCAAATTCGCTTATAAAAATTGGGATCAACGGCAATCTTGTTTTGGGCCAATTTGGAAGCGTTGTTCAGGCGTCAGTCTATTCATGTTGAAATGCCAAACCAAACTAAAAATAAATCACTTGACAGCTGACAAAATGGCCGTCAGTTAAAATAGTGCCAACTTAAAGTTCTATACCTCTAAAAAAAAACGCCCGTTATTTATTGTTTAATTCTTCACGAAGTTGATTAATTTAATTAACTTTGTAGAGTGCGAAATACTGAAATTATTTTTGTCGAAGTCATTTACGATTCCTTAAAATTTTATAATTCGAATTTTGGAATTTTTAAAAATGGTATTATAGTTAGTATCTCTGGGAACAGAATTTTATACGAATGTCAATTTATCGAAGCAACATTCGTAGATCACGAAATGTTTAGTTGGATTTAATTAGTCGTTAATTAATAGTGATTGTTTTTGTTAGCTTAGTTTATATCAAGTTAACGAAGCACCCCTCAAAAAACGGTTATAACTTTTTGTAGTGAATGCTTTATTGCTTTATAATTTACCGTAAGCTTGTCTTTAATTATTTGTGACAGTCAGTTTTCTCGTGCAGTGTTTTTTTTCTTTTGTTTAGTTTTTTTTTTAATAAGTAAATCACCCCCTGGAAAAGAGGTTAAAACTTATTTTATTGAATAGTTTATTGTTTAATAATTTGCCGTAATAAGTCCGAAAATTTCAATTTTGTCGTGCAATGTTTTCTATGTTTTTTCTAAATCCATATTTGTTATATTGAAATAAGTTGCCAATTAGTTGTGATAACGAAAATTTTAGTCGTGCAATGTTTTCTAATTACTAGAACTTATTTTATAAATTATATTTTTTTTAGAAAAAATGTTAAGGCAAAAATTGTAGCTTAAAAAATTCTAAACAAAACAGATTGAAATATTTTTTTCGTAAGGCCAACTGATTTTGAAAAAAAAAAACGTGAGGAAGCGCGCTGATTAAAAACAAAAAAAAAAGCAGTATTTTAGTTTTTTTCGCGAAAATTTTCTCGAAACTTGTTGCTCTTACGGAAAAAGTGTTGAAAAGATTTTTGTGTAGAATTTTTATTTCACTCTTTAAAAAAACAATAGTTTCGAAATATTTACAAAAAAATGCTTTTTTTTACCACCTGGTCCAAATCTACAGTATTTAGGACATAAAAATAAACCCTTCCTCCAAATTTAACTTATGTCGAATTATTTTTGATTTGTTCTCTTCTATTCCTGTGCTGTATAGTGTTTCCAAAAATAAATATTCAAAGTCACCTATTTTCGTCAAATAATTTAAATTAGGAAGAATTGAAATTTCAATAAGCATTTATTATTATTTTTTTTTTTTTTGCTGGCAACTCCATTTCTGTATATACGAGTACATAAGTTCTATATCGATGGCTATCCTTACAAAATGAATAATGATCGATGGACAATGTAACCCGTCATAGGATTGATGTTGAATTTATGTCTGCATCATTATTTCTCTTTTACTGCAAGAGAAACTAACTTATCGACGATCATCGACAGTTGAGAGATAATAAATCGTTATGAGGGTGATGTGTGATGTGATGTGTGTGATTGGACGGACATTGAACGAGAAGACAAAAGAGATCTTTCTTTGAAGCCTCGTTTTCAGGGGTGGGATTTTTCTGATTTAATTTTTGTACATACATACATATATACGAGTTGGTAGGTACTAGTCTTTTCTGGTTGGCTGAACACTTAACATAATATTTGAATGGTTTATTTTTCAATAATATCTATAGGACAATTTGTTATCAGTGTGTGACACTGTCAGAGGGATTCATAAACAATCTGAGCATATATTATGAATATTTTTATTTTATTTTTTCCTTATCTATAGTTAATGGGAAGCTATATTATTTCCATCAGTGAATCAGTGAAGGTTTTATCTCTTCGGAGGATAGGAAAAATACTACATAAACAATCGAAAAAAAACATTATAAACTTCAAATGCATTTTAAAAGTTACTATACTGATACATTATTTTCAAATAGTTATGTTTTGATAACAACCACCCTACCATTTCACTAACCTTTCTCAAAATTTTTAAACTAGGAACCTTTTTATGTCAAATTTAAATTATAATAAAAATAATGTTATCAATGTTACATCAACTACATCTTACAGCAACATTCTACAACTACATCGACTACATTTTTCTGTTCCATAACTACAACGTGTTGTATGATGCAGCTCGTTGATATAGTGGATGTGTTGCTTATTGTAATTATTGTTATGATGTAGTTCGTTGATGCAGTGGATGTGATTTTTTCTTCGACATTTATGTTTGTTTTTGGAGTTTGCAAGCGAGAGTTTGGTTCGGTTCGGATTTTTGAAGCGACATAATTAATAAATAAAAGTAAACATGGATTTCGATATAAATATTTTCGACGATGATTTCGAATTCAATATACGTGTTGAAAGAAGACCGAAAATATATTTACAAAGAATTAATTTTCATTTGGACGATTCTTATTTTGTTGAAAAATAAAAATAATAAATAAATAAAATAAAAATACTTACATTCGTATATTTTCTTTTATAACCAGCCATATTTTATCAAATTCAAATATCCTGCTACATAAACAACAGCAAATATTTTTAATGTGAGAATGTAGCAAGAATTTACAGTTATTTGTACTACAACAATGTAGTATCAAAAGCTGTGAAACAGAACCATACATTTTTCCAATATTTCTAGTTGATTCTCCATAGCTACATTGATGTACTACAACGGAAAAACTGGTGTATGTTTGAAACAAAAATGGTGTAATACAACTGTTATTCTGCTACATTGTAGTTGATGTAGTAGCGCAGAAATAGGCCCCTGGTCCTCTTTGTTCGGACATATTTTGTTGGTTTATTTCGTAATAGATTTGAGGTTAATATTCTGTTTTTTTATAATTTATAGTAAATACAGTAAAATCTCAAAAAGATAAACAGTCTGAAAAAATTAACTAAGATATTTTCATCCTTCAGGGCTCAAAATGATGAACAAGTTAAAATTTTCTACTCGACGAGATGAACGCTTTATTTCCAACTCAATTTTTTTACTTTTTCTTTACCTTTAGCTCCCCGTGTTATATGTACATATGTAACGTTACTCAGTTTTGTGAACGGTTCTTTGGGGCTTTTTTAAACTTGTTATGTAAATTATATTTATTTTTTATAGCTAAAGGTATCTTTTTTCTCAACCAAACATTGAGGCTCGAAAAGATAAATTTTGAAAGATAAACGGGCACTGTTTTATATCTGTTCATCTTTTCGAGATTCTCCTGTATTATATATTGAACCGTCTTGTAAACTTTCACAGTGAGTAACCGCAAACATCTAAGCGAAATCGTGGACTCTCTACGAAATATTGCAAAAATGTGTGTATTGAAGGATTATTAGCAATCACATTTGCTACAAACATATCTGATGAATACAACTCTCATTTTTATTAAATTTGACTTTTAGATGACCTCCCTTAAAAAATATGCGTGTCAGTTGGCGAAAATTTACACTGATGATAACTTATGCTTTTCTTTATCATGAATGAAAATTTCATTTCAACCGGTTGGTTGAATGGTTCAAATTTTTAAGATCTAAGACCGGCTTTCCATTGATATAACTTGAATCCCTGTGCGTCGTCGTCGGTCGTGTTAAATTAAATTACTTGAAAAACCTAAATTACATACATCCTTTAAACATTTTACTGTCTGAAATAAATAATTCTGGTTGAAACAACATGTAAATTTTTAATTTAACCAGTATTCGTGTTAAGGATGAATCAACAAGGCATTTTAAATACCTCGTTCCGATCTGAAGCACGACATTTGATTCACTGTTACTTTGCAGGCTCTGCGAAATTAAGGCCCAGGAAATAAGACCCCAAAAGTTGAAATATTGAGGCCAATGAAATTATATCCAATGCAAAAAGGCCCCAACGGAATAAAAAAAAGATCCAAAAATAAACGAAATAAAACCGCAATTTATTTTGAGTAACAGAATAGCTGTCAAAAATCGCGCGATTTTCTTTGGCTGTTCTGTTACTTGCTGATGGTTTTCAACACAATATCCTTACATTGAAACCTCGATTGAGTTCTCGATTAGCGGATTTTCATAATACTTTTGAGAAAGACAATGATTTTTTTTAGCAAAATGAAATAAGGGCCCAAAATGCTTTTCCAAATAAAATGAAATTAAACCCCAAAATTATTGTTGAGGTAATATTTAATTGAGGCTTTATTTCATTATGAAATAAGACCCCAACCAAAAAAATGAAATAAGGTCCCAAACAATTAAAGTTTATTTCAAAACTTGAGAATTTTCGTTGTTATTATTCTGCATGTATAGTTTTGGATCCTTATTTCATTTTTTCTTTGAGGTCTTTTTTTCCGAGGCCTTATTTCGCGGCCAACTTTATAGGGTCAAATATTTCACAAAAGCAGTTTTGATAATACAATACAAATGAAGCGTTTGGATGAAGAAGGGGGTAGGTGACATTTTTTCGATTTTCGGTTTTTTTCGAAAAATGAGGATGCCTTGCGAAAACTTAAATTTCTGTCTAATCTACGTCGCGCTACGATTTCTATTTCCTTGTTTAGCGCTTTCATTTTTGGTATAAAAGGGTTACTAACAACTAAAAATCGTATAATATGAGTGGAAGAATGGGCTAACAGCACTTAACTCCTTTTTGGGTGAAATAAAAATAACTTTAAAAATATTTATTTTGCATGAATGTGTTAAGTGCTTACTTACCTCCTTCTTGCAGACAAATTAAAACCCATATTTAAAGTGGTTATAGTAACGATGAAGGTTCTAAGCGACTATGTACTCCATAAATGCATTTTCTTGAAGCATCGAGGTAATGAGTGCACTCTATACATTCTTCCAAGAATGTGAAATTGCCAAAAAGAGGAAACATCTGATTGCATGAACTGATTCTTACCCTGGACAAAACAAAACTTCTTTTTATTGTGCCTATACCAAGTCCTTATTTTGACGGAATATTTTGAACTGATTGACCACAAATTTCCTGTTGGCCATACTTATCTTGGCAGCGACAGGGAATTTGGAAGAATCGAAAAAGAGTTACGTAAAAACGAAACCATTTATACTGCTGAGCAATACCGACAAATAATACAAAATGCCAGCAAAAAAAACACCGTTATAATTGACATGTAGAACCACTTTCGATCATTAAAAAATCTTCCTGTAAAATTAAACGTTAAAAATGTTACAAAAAACATATTAAATGAAAAAATCAATTTCCGTGATAGCGTTAAATGGCTTCGTATTAACAAATATGGATCCTATTTTTATAAGGAATGCTACGAGGAAGATGCTTTATTCAATGAAGCTGTTATAGCAGAAAACATCCGAATAGTTCCAGACAAAAACCAAGACTTTTTCGTCCGAGAAAAAAAGATAAAGCAGCTTTCTGTTGAGAAAATAAAAAAATTAAAGGAACAAATGATGTTCATACCAAGGGAACACCACTGATTTTATGATAAAGCTTTATTGGAACCATGCAAACAGAAAACAACTTTTCAAAATAAAAAGAAAAAAAAATGAATTTTGTTACTTAACCCCTTTGTATTTTTAAAAATTAATGTTATACACCAGCAGGATAATCTGGTTGTTTTCGTTGATTTAACCAAAATTACCCTTAAATCCAGAAACCCATGAAAGAGAATTCTTGTGGACTTCTGACCCATCGATTCTGGATTTCTGACTAACTTTGGTGATTCTAGAAATATTAATTTTATTATTATTAAAAACCATTTATTTTGCTTTTTTAAACTTAAGACGTGTCTTAAGACTTCAATAGGAAATAATATTTGGTTGCTTAAATCCTAAAAAACCGCTCAAGGTTAATGCGCCCGAAGCATTTTCTTGGAAAACCAATACATCGGGTGGCCCGCTTCGCGGGTTCAAAGGATTTTAACTCCCTTTTTGTGTCCCCTGTACTGCTCACGTAACTCCATTGCTCCACTAAGAGTATGTACAATCGCCAGGCAGGCGCCACTGTCAACAGTTTTCTTAATAAACATTACCTTGAGTATGATATTTGTAAGTATTTTTGGAGTTATGACCCACTTCCTTTCGAAAATTATTAAATATTGACCTACTTCTGGTGGACTTCTGGCTCATAAGGGTGGGTTATAAGACAACAATTGATTTGTGAACTTGTAACCCACCCAATTGGGTCAAAAGTCTATTATGGACTTTTAGCATGTGGACTTATGACCCCGCAGCATTATACCTACCTACATATATAAAATACTATAAATATCTATCTATCGTTCTATGTTTGTATGTATATGATTTGATTTAGGGTCAAAACAACACAGTCTGTCATTTAGGGATAAGATGAAAAGAACATATTGTTATTACGAATTTGTAAATTAGCAGCTCATTTCGTTTATAATGGATGGAAAGTATTATTAACCCGTGGATTTATAGACTTTCATTTCCTATTGGCAATTTAAATTAACTTTAGAAATGCAGTTGCTTGGCATTCTGTTCCATCAGAATGCGACCTTAAGGTCTCTCAATTGATCTACAATAAAATTTTTATGTGATCTGTCCACAAATAAATAATATCAACAATAATAGTTATACTAAGGTTGTATCTAACTTAACTTTCTTCTCAACACTTGCGTCGTCGTTGTCTGTCGCAATCCTCAAAGACATTTTAATATCCAAACTCAATTAATGCCCTTCTCACACCGTCCGCCCCCTTCATCCAGCTCGTTCCCAGAGACAGTGCGGTGGGGGTCGCATCCAATTCGTTTTTACTTTGTCATCGAATGTCCGCAAAAATGTCTGCCATTTAAATTGATGTTTTAATTTGTTAAGAGAAGGAAAACAACAAATTCCACCAAGACCACCGCACCACCTTATACCGATCGAAAGACCTCATCAACGTCTCTGTCTCCGTCACCGACCGCAACCAGCAACCAGCAACCAACAGCATGTCTCATGCCATGTGTACATGTTATTAATATAATTAATGATTCGAGCCGCCCAGCGTCATTGTCTCTACACAACTCAAACACGCGCGCATTGCAGATCATCTCGGTCGGACGATCAACGATCGATGTGGTGATGGTGATACGATCCGATGGATCGATCGGATTCATTAAGCGAATCACGTCGATCGGTTGGTGGGTCGACGAAGACGGTCGGTGCACAGGCCCACGTTCAAAGGATTTAATGTAACGTTTTGGTGCACGTATAGTGCACCGAAGACCGAACTGATGCGCTACACAAAAGTCGCCCTCGTGGAATATATAATCCTTGCAACGATCGATCGACACAAATGATTGAATCTTACCGCGTGCAGAACAGCACTCTACTCAACTCAGGCACAGGCACTTCTCACTCGCAGACGCGCAAGATGAGTGTCCGTGTCCAAGTCAAAGTTTACATCACAATATGTGCTTGTCCGACAGTTGTTGTACATATTCCACGTCCAGGCGAAGCACCTTACCGTCGCACCGCCGCCGCCTTTGCGCCCGTTGCCAATTCAGAGCTTAAGACAGTGGCCAGACTTTGCGAAGATACTGGCCCAGGACCATGCCTTGCACAATGCACTGCACAGGTATATGGAGTTTTGTTTTTTTTTCGAATTAATTTTTTTTATCTTGATCGCATAATGCAATCGATTGATCTGTTGTCGTATAACCATAGGATGTATGTTCAGTGATCAGAAAAATTGTCGTTTGTGGTTTCGCATTCTTCCCATGGTGTTTGTTTTTTTTTTCATGTTGGTTTAATATCATGATATTTATTCTTCGTGGCAATAATTGCGCTCGTAACATGAATTCAAGGGAACTTACATAATATTTTCTTTATGGTCCGCAATGGGAGTTTCATTTTATTAATTATTTCATCGATTGTAATGCCGCATACCTTGAGACTCTCACGGAAAAAACAATTTAATGATTTTGTAAGTACATCTATGTTATATCTTGAAAAGGAATGCAATTATTTAAAAAAAAATTATGGACAGATATTTTAGTACATTTTTATTGTCATGGAGAGAATTGCATTGCGTGTAAAATAAATTAGAAGTTATAGCCAATCAAACGATTATGAAGATGTCAACAAACAAAATTATTTTTGTCTGAACATCCGTCGGTCTGTGCATTTGAGCGTCTGACAGCTATGCGCATTCTGGATTTCGAACAAAATCAAATTAAAATCGATTTTCAATTTTATTCGAAGTTGTTCTACAATTCGTTTATTTTCGAAAATTTCGCAATTAATTCGTACTGTAAATTGCTTTGAAAAGTGAAATTAAACTTCAAATTAAAATGGATGCCATATTATTGTCATATTTGGGGGAAAAGGAAGCGAAACTCTTAAATAATTAGACGAACAATTATTCAAGAAATATTAATATTAAGGGCAACGTCGTAAGTTTACAAATTGTGTAAAATGATAAGTTTATACAAAAGTTTGCACGAACGCCCTTTTTTTGATTAAGTGCTGTGTAATTGAATCTGCTGTTCGTCAAATATTAAACGACAAAAATTATTTTTGTGTACAAAACTTATTTCGTTTTCTATAAACTCGCAAAATTGAAAAATTTAATTCAAAGATGTCAAAATAACAAAAAAAAGAAAAGGATTTTCTTCAATTATATGAACAAATTGCTTTAATTCTCAAATTGTCTCATTAAAAGTCACAATGACGTTTCTTAAGTTTATGAGAAAATTTAGTTAATTTTCTACAGCAAAATCCTTTTGTCATGTGAATTCACAATGGGCGCTATCGTGGACAAAAATTTCCCCCACAAATATTTTGCTTCTTCTAACATTTTGATCTTGAATGATGCTCGAAAGTTTCCTATGGAATTTATTGGTAACGGGAATACATTTTCCATGGAAATTTACCTATCATTACCATTTAATATTTGTTCGAGGGAAACGTAGGTATACTCTGAGGATAATCACGATAGCAAAAAAAAATTCAAGAGAATAAAATATTCCGATGGAAACACAATTTCCCCTGATATTCCGGATAGGGCCCAATAATTGAAATGAAGAACATGGGCGTAAAATTTTTAATTTATTGTGTATGCAAGCAACTCACAGCGTAATGTTCTTTCATTTAGGGGAGAAAGAAAAAAGATTCAGATTCTCAATAAAAAAGAAAATAAATTATTCAACTAAAAGAAGTTATTAAAGGTGCTTTCAAAAACACCTCCTTTATAAGTCAATGGCAACTTTTTGCTACGGTTTAGTACTTGTCAAAAATTTCTATAGGATTTGACATCAAATTGTGCGACGTTGTACGACGCGCCACGTTTCAAGTTACCAAACAAACATGTTTTATTTCGTCGAAATATTTAATTAACCCAAAAATTTGTCTGCTATCGTGAATTTCCCCGAAATAAATTTCCCTCAAACGAAAAACCAATGAAATGGAAGCCAAATTCTGAAATGAAAATCCAGCCAACTTGTTGTTTGCTGACGATTCTACAATTCAATATGAATTTAAACTTTTAAAAAATATTTTTTTTAATACACTTCAACTTCAATGTGTAAACAAGTTTAGACTATTGAAATCAACGAACACACTCATTTTAAAATCTCTCATGAAAATAAAGTGACAATAATTTAGTTGACAACGACAAGCAACCATAGCGACATATTCAATTTTGTTTTGATTTATGTTGTAGTTGTGCTTAAATTAGGTCAGTTCGTTTACTTTCAGAAACTGCAACTTTTAACTCATTTTTTTTTAATTAATTTTGAGTAACTTTGGACTAAAATTGCTAGAAGTTGGCAGTTGTGGAAAACGAACAAAAAGATTCCCTAAATTCGTAATAAAATCTGTGTTTGCTGTCATTAATATTTTTAGTATTTTGATATTTAAACTGTTTTTTTTATGTGAGTAAAAAATTTTTTTAAGCCCAGTTTTTCAGTGCGAAATTATCCCAATTTCGGAGTTAAATCCAAGTTAACTCCTGGAAAATGTCGATTTGGATTCAAAATTTTCTCATAGAATTTTGTGAGTTAACTCTGGATGAACTGAATAGATATTTCTGGCAGATGTGTTTCAAAGCACTATCAAAATAAAGAGGGTGACACTATGAAAACCATACTCAATCCATAGTGCTGCGTAGTGTAGCCCTCTTTGTTTCGATAGTGAAAGCACTCTTAATTTCGATACAATTTTGACAACTGAAAATTAAAATTAATACCAAACTCAAAAATTGTTAAATGAAATAGCTCGTGGATTATCTAACTCTGGTTTAACAGAGAGTTTACTCAGGCATTGAAAAACTGTACTTTAGTTCTTAATAAGGAAAATTTAAACGCTTGTTTTACAACTGTCAGAATTCTTATTCTAACGACAAACTAATATGCATCAATCAGAAAAATTAAAAACATTTTTAAAACTAGTATTTAAGGTGATTTCGAGTAAACTACATATAGAACCTATATTTTTAAAATAAAATATTAGAAAATTGTAAAAATTTCTATCAAATTTGATCAGATTTTCATCAATACAAAAAAATATTGAAAGCGCAGTAAATATCAAAAAACATAAATCCTTGGGAACATATAGCAACATTTTGGACCTACTTTTCTGAATTTTGTATGCAGATTTCATTAATTTTCGTGCAGAATTATTGTGGGAAATTATTATTGTCCACCAAAATTCAGAAAACAATTTATTCTGAGGCGTATGCGTTCATCGCCATGGTTTATTGGAGCTTGACATGGTATTACTCGTATTAAAACCTTTCTAATATTTTATTTTATGGCTTCATTAAAAAAAGTCGTACATACATTCTTCTGCGCAGAAATTAAAATAAAAATGGTTTATTTAATTTTTATTTTGGGACAATTTTATACAATTTTGTGAATGATTTCATATTTAACTTTGGGGACTTATTTCTTAGTTATTTCTTAATTATTGAGGTTATTTTATTTTTCAGTTGGGGGTTATTTTTTTGTTAAATAGTTCACGGAGATCGCCGCCGCCTCGCGCTGAACCACCTTGTAGCAATATTTAGTACTGGATAATTTAAAAACAAATATGAGACACAAACCAGTTATACCTAATAAGAGGAACTCCGGAAATATTGATGAGATGCTTCGTCGTAGCCAATAATATTTATTGAAGCCATTTACCTACTTCATATACTACAAAAAGTATCTCTGAATGGAAGTACCTACATTATGAGTAGATATCATTCATACTTAAACCAATATTAATAGGTAGGTATATAATGTACGAGTCCACAATTTGTGCTTTAGCTTTGTTGACAGCCCATTATATTACTCATAATTCTATTGGTTAAGTCGTTTACATATTATATAGTCTAACAGTTTTAAAATACAACCATCAAGAGCCTATACCATCAAATTAAACCATTAAACGATACTCTTAATAGCTCGCTAAAATACCAATTTATTTCAAACAGGCACTCAGCCTCAAACGCCCGAAAACCAAATTCACAACAAAACATGCATGCATATACCGAACCGAACCGAAACACCAATTACGACGAGTATCTATCTACCTACTCTATAAATAGAGAACAGTGTGCCTATAAAGTTTATTTTCCAACTAAAACCGATAGGATTGGATGGCAGCTCCAACCAATGGCAGCCACTTAAATTGCAAATTAAATTATTATACGACCCAAAAGTGTAGATACGATATATAGACGAAGATATTCACTAAACGACGACGACTTGGTGCCAACAGTCAGCACGCTATCTAGCCTGAGCCATGTCGATGGTATAGTAATGCTGCCGGCTCCCCTTTCACGCAGCTCGTTGCAATATAAAATTTCCATAATTTAAAACCAAAGTTGACGTTCGTCTGCCTGCATAAAGACTTGAAAGAGAGCTCTGTAATTGTGAGTTCCACTTTCGAGTCACTTAACATATGTTTTTTTTAGTGAAACATGCATGAATACGACTCGATCATTGTCGTGTTTGGTATTTTAGATTTTTTTTTGTTTTGTTTAATTTTTTTTAAACCTCCGAATAACTCAAATTGCAAAAATTGACTAAAGTAGGTACGAGCAGCACAAGTCGCACTTTAAATTTATGTAAAACTCTTCGGTGGAGGCTTTTATTTTCTTGTTCTTTTTTTATAATAAATGTTTATTCAGTGTATGTGGGGTTAATTTTAAGGTGAAAATATTTGGGTGCATAAAATTTAAAAATTTAAAATACTTTAAAAACTACCTACAATATGAATTAGGAACAAAAACACTTGAAAAAAAATATCGTATTGATGTGGCACTGTTATTTGGTTTTTCCTTTTGTAAAATCGCAAATTTCTGATCACTCTGGAATTTGTTTTTCACAACCTGTTTAACATTGAAACATTTTTAGTCGTATTCATTAGATTTTTGTCTACTTAAACACTGTCTAACTATTTTCAAATTGGTGGAAATATGCTTTATTTAATAAAAATAAATATCACATTAATCACGGTTAAGACAGTCTATACTCTTGTGTCTAAGTTAGGCAGCTATAATACAACAATAAACAAGGTTTTTAAACAAATTTTAAAAAGTTGGACAGTTGTCTAAATTTAGACAACGTTTATAAATAAGGCCATTTGTTTTTTATTCGAAATGGAAAAAATTTGGTGAATTATGTAAGTAAGATTGAATATTTTAATTTATTTAATAATTTGGAATACATATATCAGGATGATATTTGATGTTGTTGAATTTTATATTGAAATATTTCAGCCATATTTCAGAAATTTTCAGTGTAGGTAGATATATTTTTTTTTGCATAAAATTAAAAAAATCACGTTATCGAGATCAATTTTTAATAAATTTTTAAAAGCTCGCTGATTACATTTTTTCAGATTTATTCTTAAGAAATTAGATTTTGCGTTGATTAGAAATGATTTTTTCTTTCAGTGTATACTGAAAACCTTTTTATAATAATATTTGGTCGATGGAAATATAAATACTTAAATATACTCGTACTAGAGACACATAAAAAACTGATATAATCGGATTGAAAATGTTTTACTTGTGGCGGAAGTTGAAAGCCAATACAACACAATATATGGGATTAAAGGTTATGTGGATGAACTTATTTAAAATGAAATTTTGAGGGATTTTAATTTCCGAATATTTTAATTAAAATATAAAATTGATCAAATATTTGAGATGTTAATATTTTATATATTTTTTTCTTTTATGTTTCATTTCAGATAGAGAAGAAACTATGCCCGCAAGGAAACATCAATAAATAAAAAAAAAATATTAGATTTAGTTAAAGGTAAGTGAATCACATTCAGCTATAACTAGATTTTTTTTAAATATATGTACATTAATAGTTTTAGTTTTATTGACTTCCAAAGTTAAAAAAAATAACATTTTTTCTTAATTGTTCACACAAGTTTTTAAATGAGTTAACCAACGGCGATACTATTCATTCGAAATAGAATATCGTTGCTATTTATAAGTAAAACAAGAGTAAACAGGATGTTTTTTTTTGTGAAAGTATCTAACTAGTGCCTACGTTCTATAACTCTCACATCGACAAAATTAGTTGAGAAACGGTGAAAATTGGAATTTTGTTCCATTTTCCAACATTTCTTGATTTCCGAATAGTGTCGCCCTCTATGTTTCGATGGTAGCAGAAGCACGAATTTGCCAGAAATTTAACCCATACGATTCTTTGAGGTAACTCGGAATCAAAATTTACTGAAAAGCATTCTCAGGAATTAACTCGAATTTAACTCTAAAATTGGGAACATCTCGCACTGAAAAACTAGGCCTAAAACTGTTAATACGAATTCGAAGTTTTAAAGTATTTATTGTAAATATATGTACATTGATTTCTTATGACATTTTTTAAGTTACAATTTCAAGGATGTGCGAGACATGCCGAAGAGATATTAGGTATGCTTTTTTTTTAGTGAAAGTAAAGGGTCATTCATTTTTCAGTTTCAAAAGTTAAATAAAACACACACGGCGATACATTTTTGATGAAAATTTTATTTCATTAAAAAGTTTGGACTTTGCCATTAAGTCTGAAAAACAATATCATTCAAATAGCCGCCTCGGGAAGATTCACAGCATGCGATTCTTTTGAGGTAATTTTTAACTACTTTTTCGCACATTTCGGGCGGTATCTCGGCCATAACTTGAGCAATTTTAAACGGCGTTTCTCTTTTGAGTTTCTTTCGGATTGCAGCATCCATTTAAACGCTGCAAATTTTATTAGCTGCATTTTTTGTTAAATGAGAAGGAAACATCTCTTCACACTCTTTACTACGCTTATGTCTATAACAAAAGGAAAAAGCACAAAGGGATAACTTCTGCAACTTTGTTTGTCCCGGCCACCTCTTATACGTCCCCGCCAACGTGCTTAAAAATCTCAGGGGGTAATTGCAGCGTTTAAAAACATTCTTATAAAAAGTGCACAAAAAATGAAAATCACCGTTTAAGAAAAAAAAAAAAACATTTAAACAAAACTTGGCAGCACTGATACTTTAATGACATTTTAGCTGTCAACTGTTTTAAAAAAAAAAAACTTCAAAAATTATGAAGAATATCTAATTTAAATAAATATTTTGTTTTAAGTTAAAACTACGAAGTTGCATTATGTTTATGTCAAACAAGAGGTTGAGTTTTTTAATGAATTAATCAACAAAAAAAAAGGTTCTGGAAGCACTGTTTTATACACGCTTTGTTCATAAGCGTAGATGTTTATCGCCGCTCTAACAATGAAGATTTGTTGTTGTGTTTTACATGACAATTATTTTTTAGCGACTATACATGAGAAAAAAACACAGCTATCATTAAAGACTAAAAGAATTTATGTATGGATTTATATTCTCTATAATTATTTCTACTACAAAACTTCCTTTATATCAGGTCTGCCAAATGCAAAAAAAAAAACATACATATTATATATGAGCCATAAACCAAAAGCAATTCTTTCTATAAATACATAGGTGTTAGGCACCTATCAGTTCTTCACACTTGAGTTTTCTGGTACTCAATTGAAACTCACCTACATAAGTGAATGATCCTCATAATACAACTCGAGTATTATAGAACCAGATCTTTGCCCGATACGTACACTACACAGGCGTTTCTCCATTCCAATGATATATTGCAGTTCTGTTGCAACAACTACAACTCCAACAGCTTTGGCAAACATAATGGCAGGATGATCTGATTATGTATGTTTTACCATCGATGGTGTGGTGAATTGCAATTATTTGTTTTTTTTTTTAGGAGTTGAGCGCATTGTATTTTATTTTGAAGTTACGAGGTTTGCTCAGTACATTCTCTTCGTCAAATAGGTACCGAGACTTGCCAGAAAACAAAATAGTATTGAAGTTACGAGCTTTTCAAAAAAATAAGGTTAAACTTATTGGCGTCAGTTTTACTTTTTCAGTGGTTGAGTGAACTCAGTTAAACCAGAGTTAATTTATTCTTCAAATAAATTGAATCCGACTTATTTCAGAAGCAGATTTAGATAAGGTGTAAGATTAACTTTAAATTAAATTTCAGCTGTCAAAAATCTTTGGAAAACAAAGCGCGACTCTATGGAAGTGCACTTTCACTACTGAAATATAGAGGGCGACACTAATTGCCATAATGGAAAGGGCTATTTTCATAGTTTAGCCCTCTCTATTTCGATAGTGTTTTGACACAAATCTGTCAGAAATATTTTTGCATATTGTTTAATTCGCCAAATTCTATATAAATTGACTGAAAAACATTTTTAACTTGGGGCTTAACTCCAAAATATCACATCCTGTATTCAGTTATCTAAAGTCGCTGCAAGCGAAATCTTCTGTCTCGACGGCAGACGCGACTGAAACTATATGAATTGCCTGTTTACTATTACTTTCTATGTATACCAACTCAAAAGATGCAATAATACAAATAAATTCATCATTCGCCTACCCGTTGCTTTACTTATTCTTCTGAAACAAGCAATGGTACCGTACCTTTATACTAACTTATATTCTATTTTGATAAAATCTTCCTTGAAACGAGCTCTTTTCTTTCTATTCTCCAAAAGTATCTATATGTGTGTAGGTAAAGGTAGGTATACGTTTATCATTATCTGCCTGAAGTCATCCATAAAATACGTTTGAAATTGCGCTATAACAGCAGCAGCGCCCTCCTCGATAGTAAGTCTAGTTGATGAACTTGGTTAACGTCTCGTCGTCGGTTGTCGTCGACTTCGGTTTGGTTTGGTTCATATTGTACAATCATACAACAATTTATAATTGGTGGTTGATGACATCCTTTTCTTGGCGCAGTCTTATAACCAGTCTAGCCACGTTTATACCTTTGGCACTCTCGTATGGTGGTGGTGGCGGTTGGTTGGTATAAATGTTCCAAGAAGATCCCTCTGGTGATTGTCTGTACAGGCACATCATCCATCCATTCAGTAGAGCTCCAGCTATAGCCCCAATTCAGTTTCTCCTTCTTCCTTCCTCTCTCTCTCTCGCTCAACTCTCAACTTAGCATAATATACTAAAATGCAAATTAGATGTTGTTTTACTGGCGCAACAGTTGTTGTATGCAATGCCTTGCAATGCATATAGCTGATGAAGCATAGCTCCTTTTTGTGAATTCCAATCGCGAGATAATAGACTTCGTAGGCATCGAGCATTTCTAATGCCAGTGATCCGCAGCGATGCACAGATCATAAGTTGCTATCGTGCTCTCTCCTATCTCGACTCTTGAGACCAAGTTCATAATTCCACCAATGCACATTGGAGTGGCTTATGTATGAATTGTGGTTAATTACAAATGCCGAATATAAAACGTTCGTCTACAGTCAAACTACCGCGTGCCACCACCGCCGCCGTCGCTTCCGTCCTCATGTTCTCCGCATGTAAAGTTGGATTTTCTTTCTCAATTTATGGATGGACACATTCCAGCTGTTGTTGAGTTTATTACATCTGATGTTTATGTATATGAACTTATGTGTCATAATCATTTGAATAAATTGCATAATGATCATTAATCAATATAGATACGATACCTACGAGCTATATATACGATATCGCATTTGTATAAATAATAAAGAGTTTTATCGTTTTTATTTGAATTGAAGTTCTCGCATGATGATGAGCTCAACCAAACGACAGACAGCAATAAAAGGTCTTCTGAGGTCATTGAAATGGCAGCAGAAACGATGCGACCGACAACGCGACGGGAAGGAAGCCTTCATAAAAATTTCACTAAATACTTTTTTTTAGGTTGTGATATTCAAAAGGGATATTTTTGTTTTTCGTAATTAAACAAAGATAAAGACACAGTTTGATCGATGTTTCGGTTCTGTTTTAAAAAAAATGTGTTTTCTTTTTTTATTTTTTGTTTTTAATTTGTTAATCGTCGCCCTTCAGTTAGTTAAGTTCCTTCTTTATCCACATAGAAAAGAGGTTGTCCACAACGCATGAGGAACTTATTATTTTCCTTATCCAAATCCAAACTTAAGACGATGATCTGGTAGGTTAGGTTAGGTAGGTAGATATGGCGGCCACGAGCAACCTACCTCATTTTGAACCAATTGATCAAACCGGACATTATAATAAAACAAAAGTTGACTCACCAATTCTGTTGTTTTTCTATTCGTGTAAAATTTAAACAGAGATCTAATTTCTTTAAACTTGGATATGGCCTTGAATACTCATCCAAGTTTATTTTTGTATCCAAAATAACGAGACTTCGATCTAACTTGTAATGAAAGGAAAGACGCAGAATTGGGTCTTGCAATTTTGTTCATCTGTCTGTTTGCCTGTTCGACTTCAGCCTAAAGGTATACGTTGTTTTTTTTTAACTTGGTACCTAGCGTTTTTTGGACATTCCTCTGACACGTATTTTATTTTAGGACCAAAACTAACGGTTAACCGTTTTCTTTTTTTTATTTTTTTTTTTCAAATATCGCTACACAGATTTTAAAAGGAAATAAGAAAATTTGAAAGTTGGTTTTTATTGACACCTTTCAAAGAACCAATTTCTTTTTGATTCAAAATAGCTTTTTACGGCCTTTAGTCCACAAAAATTTAGGCGTTTCGTCCCGGCGATCTCACTTGGACTCATCAGTTGACTAGTGAGGACCTTGTCAATACGCAATTTTTGTTAAGTTCAGTCCATCTAACATAGATTTCATGACGAATATCTAGTGTGAACTATATCCAACAAGACTAGAATTCCTAGTCAACTGATGAGTCCAAGTGAGATCGCCGGGACGAAACGCCTAAATTTTTGTGGACTAAAGGCCGTAAAAAGCTATTTTGAATCAATAATTCAACAAGTCCAATTAAATAGTGCTAAGTCTTCTACTTGGCTGATGTATTTCAGTAGTATATAAAGTTTGTATTATTAAAAAAAACCTTCATTTTCTTTTTATTTGTCCATAACGCACATTTTTATTTATTTGGTATATTTTAACTACTTAGTTCAAATAATATTGTATATCAAAAATTCAAAATTATTTTTTGAAAATTTGATATTTTAAAAATATGTATCTACTAGATGATTTTTTTTTAAATAAATAAATAATAATAAATAATTTTTTTTTTTTAAATATGTGTACGAAATTATAAAAAAAAAATAAATACCTACACATTTTAAAAAAACCCGCTGCAATGATTACAAAAATCTCATATTTTCTTATAATCACAAAATTTGTTTCAGAAATCAGATGGTTCAAAATCACATTGAAAATAAAAACACACACGACTGGAGAGCAAAAACTTGGTCTTCTGATTCAAGGCTATATAATGTGACTAAGCATTAAAGGCATAGAATTTTAAGCACTAACCCAAATTAAGCCCCTAGCAGTGTTGCCAAAGTGGCACGATCGTGGTTTTTTGACCCGAAAAAATTCAATATGGCACGTTCTTCTTATTTCCATTTTGAACTTCAAATTAAGCGAATTTTGCAGAAATTTTAGAAAAATTGCTTAAAATGGAGTAAAAACCGACAGAAACTCTTTGAAAATACACGAAAATAGTAAATTATTTCTTCTAATTTTTTGTTACATTTCAACCCACAATTGAATTATATTTTTTTATTTATTTTTATTTGTAAGAATTTGTGTTTTTATATAGCACGGTTTTTTAAAAAATGTGGCACGGACATTTTTTTTTTGGTGGCAACGCTCTGGTCCCAATACAGAAGGGTGTGAATTAAGTACAATTAAAAAAATAAATTATTGTAGAGGACTTGTAAAAATAGACAGACTTTAATGGTTTACAAGCTCATACAACTTCTCGTGAATGGACCATATTTTGGTGTTAAGCGCCACCTATTATACGTTTTTTTAATTTTTTAACAAATTTTGATATGTTGGTAAAAAAAATTCAAACTTTTGATTTGTGTGAACTTCTGACTTTTTATTGTAAAAGTGTCAGCTCAATGCTTATTTTTTATTTTTATCAAGGTTCGAAGAACGATAAAATATGATCGTTCTCTCGCGAAAAATTCGTAAGAGAATTTTATTTTTGATTCGATCACGAATCTTTTTTTTGGTTCCTTTAAAATAAAATTCGTGTTCGTGAACGAATCATATCTGTTGCGATCTGTAAAATATGGTTTGTTCGCGAATTTATCACGTGAGAACTATTGAAGATCCATTCGCGAAACGTTCGAATAAGAAAAAAATGTCATTTTAGATTTTATATAAATATCATATATTATAGCAAATAGGGATATTTTTTATCGTAACTAATCCAACACAATATTTAAAAATCACTCTTCTTCATGTCAATTAGGACCGATTTACTTTTTTCTTGTCGAACTGACACACTTCCAGTTCCTGATGGTTGTTCCTTAACCACCGAATCATTAATATTAACACTATGTATTGTTGTATGTTTCCTGTCGCTTTTTCTTAAATTTTTTGTTCACAAATTAAACAAGTTGATTCGCCAACTACTTCTTCATTACAAGAAACATATTTTTCTAACTCAAATGTTTTTACTTTCCCCATTTCAACAAAAATCATTAAAAAAATAAATCACTTCACATCCGCACTGAATGGATACTTCATGACGAATGATTCTTTTTACGGATCTTTTCGGATCCTTTTCGCGAACGAACCATATTCTACCTGAATTTTATTTTTCCGATCTCTCACGAACGAGAGATACAGAAAAAAAATGGATATAGTTCGTTCGTGAGAAAACTATAAATTTTTAAAGATCGAAAATTTTATCGTTCGCGAACTATATTTTTTATGGTTCGTGAGAAGATCGATAAAGAATGATAAAGATCCGTATTTTATGATTCGCGAGCCATATTTTGCGAACCCTGATTTTTATACAGGTGAGATTTCTTCTGTTTATGTATAAAACCCATATGGTCCACCCCGATATATTAAAACGATACGGATCCAAATGAAAACAATGTTGTATGCTTATCTCTTTCTTCCCAATGTTTATTTATTTTTCATGTAGATACTGTCTTTTTTTTTGCACTTTTCTTACAATTTAAATTTAATGATCACCTACTGGCCAGAGTAAAAACTAATTTCTGGATCCATAAAGGAAACCCCGAAAAAAACCTAGATCCAATGTTGTTTTTGTTTTACGTGTTAAAAGATAACCCAGACCCGTAGATAATAAAACGCGGCTTAGTTAGCTTTTTTGCAAGTTCGAATAAAATTGTGTGAAAAAACACAATGAAGTTTTCATTTCATTTATTTCGAAGAAAGATTCAATTTACAATGACACATTTAGATCAAAATCTTCTAGAGTATCGATAATTCAGAATATAAAAAAGTTTTTAAATTCAAAAATATGAAAAGTATGAAACACAATTCTTAAAGCTACATAATACTTAAAGCTATGAATTTAGCTGAGCCCGGATAATTTTCGGGACTTAGTTCTATAGTCTCTAAAAACTGTATTACGGACAAGAAATATCATTTTGCTATCGATATTTTGTATGGAGACGTCAAAATATCTGTGCCATCGATTGCAACATTTTTTTATAAAATAAAATGGCCGCGATCATTTGTCATGGAATTTAGTTTAGTATTTAGTTTTGGTTTGGTTTGACTTGACTTGAAATTAAGGTTTGTTTTCTATTTAATTTTTTTTTTTTTTTTTTATTAAATGGAATAATTTTTTTTTATGAGTTTTCTTTTTGTTTTAATGTGATCTGATTATAAGTTTTTGTTCTACATGCTTTTCACAAAATGCCATCACTAGCATTTTGTGATAGTGTTAGGCTTTTTTGGATATGATGACTTAGGGAAGTGCTGATGTCGTTTTTTGTTTGGAAATGATACCTAAAGCAAACGCCATGTTATTCTTTTCTGCAAAAATTTATTTCCGAAAAATGAAAAAAAAAAAAAAATAACCAGCCTATAGTGTTCATGTTGTGCCTTTTTCTCCAAAAACATAATTTTTATAGCAGATATTTTCTCCTAAGTAAAGTTTATTTATATAATTTACGGTTAAAAATTTGCATTAAAAAAATATACACAAATCAATACAATAATAAAATTATGTCTAAAAAATTCACTCCTAAAATTAAATTTTTTAAATATATTTTACCTACAATACCGAGATATTCCTTGCTTAGAATATACCCATCTTTCGAACCCTTTACTCATTTTTGTTGAGACCTTTTGATGCATAAACTTTCGAATTCTTCATCTTCACTGCTCTTTATATTTAATGAGCCGATACCTCATGATAACTTTTAAAAGAAACCCTCGCATCAAAGTGTCTAAATTCAAACACATCAAATCACGTTAACTTCTTATTTCTTCTTTTTTTTCTTTGGCAAAAGTCGATAATGTCACTCGTTTTCACGGTAATTCGTTACAAAAAGCGCGAGCTAAAAACACTTTGCACGACATTTACTCGAAGTTGATATCAGTTGTCGTCGTCACTCACTATTATTGCTGTTGCTGCTGTATTATAGTCTTATAGATTCATTTTACAAAATCCATAATATTCCAAAGCCCATCTCTCTCTCTCTCTTATATTTATACGGTGTTTGATATCGGTGCGCTATGTGTTATGCACCGGGAATAACATGGGCCAACTCTTCAAAAGATGCATCCGCATTTGCCTCCAACGTCAAACCAAGATCTAGATACGGACCTCAAAGCACAGGCAAACGAAAGTCTCGTAAACATGAATTAATGCGGCTAAGTCACATGGTTTTTCCCTGGAAAAATTATGGACTTTTCCCTATAACATCTAGGTATAGCTGCGCGCGTATTTTTTTAGTTGCCATCAAGACAGCAGCAGCAGCAGTGGGGTAGTTGTGGTTTTGGCGGGTGGTTCGGTATGGTTTGGGAGACTTTTGGTTTGTTTTTAGGTCGCGTCTACTTGTTTCAGGAGAAATCAAATCGTCAAATCGGGTTCGGTTCGGTGTGTTGTATAGTCTTATGCAGCTTATATAGGACCATGTGATTCTTCCGGGATCGTGATTTTCTCTTTTCTCTCTGCTGGGCTTCAACCGAGACGTTTATAAGTTGGTTAGGTTTGTCTAGCTAGGCTCTATAGGACGAAAACAACGACGACATAGACAACGACAACGCGATCATGGTTGGGATAGTTCACAATAATTGTGGCTGATGTGCTGTACTTACAGTCCCATCATCATCTCCACCGAAGGGGATATTCCCCAAAAAGCATTCTATACTTCTTGGCCAATCTTGTTGGGCTGCTTGTTTTCTTGGGCAGTGGGACAGAAACAGGGAGAGCAACCGTTCTTTATTGCATACACGACAGAAGCATGCAACTAGCAACTGTGACAGGCGGACAATTTAATTGGCTTTCCGCAACTAACTGATATTGTCGCCGCTTAAAAAGAAAACAAAATCGTCCGACATCTTCGTCTTCGTATTTAGCACAGTTACCACTTTCGATAGTTTCTATTATAATGAACTTTAAAACTCTTAAAGTACAAAGAAACTTTATTTTATTTTTGTCTTAAACATGAGTGTTTTACCAAAATTTGTAAAATTGAATATCAATTTGTATGAAATTTATTTCAATGATTTTTAGTAAAGATTATACTGCACTCGATGGAACTGTACATCAACGAAACTTCACTGCGACGCAGCTTCACGGCGCGCCGCGCTGCTTCGGGTGTAATTATACCCCAAGACTTATTAATTTTAAAAGAATTCGCTTGATGATAAAAGCTTGTTCCTATTACCAGCGAAATAGTTAGTTTAGAAAGTAGTTTATGTAAAATCTCGTAACTGCCACGCCCAATTTTGTCTTATTTAATTTTTTTTTCACCTTATTGAACGTCCTTAACGTTAAATTTTTTTTCTCCTTATTGAACGTCCTTAAAACATTAAATTTTTTGAGTTAAACTCTCTTCGACCTAAATCATTATATGTGTTATTTGTCCCGTCCACTACCACGCCCACTTTTCTTTGTTAGAATGCCGTTAGAAGAGTAAACATTTATTTATTTAATTAAGATCTCTTGAGCCAAAACTATAACATGTGTTTTTTTGCAAATCCGCCTACTACCACGCCCACTTTTCTTAGATAAAAACTTCCTCCTAATTTTACATCCATAGAAAGTTAAAATCTCTTGAATTTAAAGCATAAAACGTGTAATTTATTTGAAATTCGCCTTCTGCCACGCCCACTTTTCTTATATTTTAGGTTTTTTTATTCATTTATAATTTTTTTTTATAAAAATTGAAATTTTGTAGTTTGATAAATGCTCAGTAGGTGGCGCTGCTTAGCATGATACGGTTGAACTAGTATTTCATTAAAGAAAATTATAAACTTCATATTTTTAGTTTAAAAAAATAAAAACTAACTTAAGTTAACTTATCAAATTTGGTAAGTTAGCTTTGAATTATGTAAACAAATATTTCTGATAAATTCTAAATTGTTTGTGTCAAAAATAAAATCTGCAATACACACAAACTGCTTCATGACTTAACTAAATTTATTGGAAGAATTAAGGCCCAATAGAATTAAGGCTTCAATATCTTAATCCACCGATTTCGGCGGACTAACTGATGTTCAAAGTTCTATCATGTAATAATAGCCAATAACATATATGTACTTCAACCCTTGTTGAGAACCTCAATTAATATGCGAAATGATGTGTGTATTCAAATATTTGATGTGTGGTTCAGCTATTTTTACTCACCGATCTCGGCGGATTAAATGAGGTTCAGCTATGGTTCAAGCATGTAATTAAGGGTACTCTTGAACCTTAGACCATCGCTTAAGCTCAGTTAATCCACCGAAATCGTTGAGTTCAAATTGCTGAACAACGGATTAAATATTTAATCAAGTTTGTACAACTGACCCTTATCGCCATATTATTCACTCGATTAATCCAGATTAAAACTTAAATCCGGGTGTATTTACTTATTAATTTACTTTAAAACTGAATTAAAAATTAAGCATACATTTTTAAAATAGTGATTCCCTCTCAAAATCTAGAAATTAAATTTAGAACTTATGTATCTTTGGTGAACATAGGTACATATATTTTATTTTGCCTGATCGTAGTTTTTGTTTTAAAATTGAATAAATTTTTATTTGCAGTGGCAACCGTGTTATTTTTTTATACCTAGTATTGTCAGTCGTTCGTAGACAAGATACTATTTCGAGATGAGAGAGTCTTGAGTCTTTTGTGAGCCAACAACAATATCGTGATGTTGTATATAGTAGACAAACTAAACTTGCAGTCACTGACTGTGAGGAATGTTGGCCTCTTTTTTGTGTAACATACTCGTATCTACTTACACGTTCTTTAGTAAGCAATGAATTTTCAATTCGATTACATTAAGAGGTTAATTAGTGTGGTTGTTGAGACAAATTTGAGATGTTTTTTGTTTTTTTTTTTTTTTTTTAAGAAATTTTATGGTTATGTCTTTGAAATACCTTGTTGGATAATGTGTTAATAAATTTTATCTAACTCCGATTGAACTAAAGTTAATTTTGAACATGTTGTTTGTAGCCGAGGGAAAAATAGCTTTTACTGTGAAAAATTCCAAGTGAAGAAATATTAAAAGCAATTATTTTTATTTTGGCATAATGAATACTTGTTAAAAAGTCCATTGCCAAATCTGTTTTTTAGAAAAAAAGTTTTTCAGGGTTACATGTACAAAATATCGATTTTTTCAAATGTAACTTTTTAACGGTAAATATAATCGAAATGCTTGTAAATTGGGTGATCTTATATTATATGTAAATCTATTTTTATTTCAAAAACACGTTAAATGATGAAATTGTCGGTTTTTCGAATGTAACTTCTAAATGGTATGTATTCTCGGAAATATGTTTATACAAAGTTTGAGCGTTGTGCGACCATCAACAAAAAATACCAGTTATCTCTTAAATAGCGAGTTGTCCGGGTTGTCACGGTGACATCAGTTCGTTACCTAGCATACGATCGAGGACTTATTTCTTAGCTGCATTAGATACAATGGATCTTTTCATACAGCGGCGGTATGCTTGGACTTTTTGCCTAGAGATTTCCCGATCGTCACATCTCGCTAAAAGGTCTGACTATAAAAAATCGTTGTATGCATTGGTAGCGCTATCCATTGAATGAAAAGTTTCTTTCATCGCATCGTCCCAGTCTTGGAAGAAAAATGGGCGAATAATGCTTCCACTTCAAAAACCAACACCAGTTCAATATTAAGAGTTGAGTTCAAACGACAAACATGGAAGTGTCTTCTGTTATCAATCATCAAACCAGTTTCACGAATTTTATTCACAAACTTTCTACATCAGCTGCAGTTGGTGCATTATTTCGAACGAATTTTTTTCTATTCAAAATTAAGGCTGTTTCGGCAAAACAGTATCCTCTTTGGAAGTAACTTTTCAATATATCCCAACATTGTTCAAGAATAAATCGATCGATTTCGTACGCTGAAAAATTTGTCACTGCTTACAAATGGCGACAAATGTTAATTTTACTTTGACGCACGCTTGTGACAAAATACACGTCAACAGGACATGAATCACTATATTTGCTGTGTTTCCAACATTTATCGCATTAAATCTGGTTTAAATGTCAAATTTGAAGAAGGGGGATGAAATGCTCTCAAAGATAAAGGATAAAAAGGTATGGTTTTCGCGTTAATTTGGACAATTTTTTAAACGTCAAAAAATATATTCGACTAGAGTTGCCGTGTATCAATGAGATTTTTTTTTTTTAATTCTCAATAATCAAAACCCAAGAAAATAAAATTTTAACAAAAAAATAAAACGTGCCTGCTTATAACGGATCATTAATTTTTCGGTTTCGAAAGTAAAGACAAAACACACACATCGATATATTTTTGATGAACATTTTATTTCATTATAAAGTTTTCCATAAAGTGTGAAAAACAATATCATTCAAATGGCCACAACGAAAAGGTTAGCAGCATGCGATTCTTTTGAGGTAATTTTTAACCACTTTTTCGCACATTTCGTATCTCGGCTATAACTTGTTGGTTTTAAATTCGTCTAGACTTCGGGGATTATTAGCGTAAACGTTGTGTAACGTATCCCCACAGAAAAAAATCTAACGGTGTCAAATCGCATGATCTTGGTGGCCAAGAAACTTCTCACGCAATAAAACCATAATTGGGGCTTGTTCCCCTGTCTTGTTGGAACCCCATATCATCCAATTCATGATCTTACATCGCCGGCCAAAAAAAATCGTTCAATTGCTGCGAACGCCGGGAAATCGATAAATTCGGATCATCAGCAACACTTGCACTTGCAGCAGCAATATTTTCGACAAAGCGTGCATTACAATGATGCACATGGCCTTACGACATCAGTAACGCTTTCATTCTCTTCAAATTTCTTCAAAATTTTACCGATTACTTGCCTAGTCGGTCAATTATGATGACCATAATCATCGCGTAATGTGCGAAAAGTGGTTACATTTGAATCACCACTTTTGTAGTAAGTTTTAATAATGCGCGTTGTTCGATTGTTAAGCGATTGATTATCGTAAATGGCAAACATTCAACTAATATTATAACACTTCAAATGACAGCTGAGTTTGACAGGTGTCAATTGCCAGCGCTACCAACTTGAAACCACGAAATGAATGACCCTTTATCAAGTTGTATAATAAAAACAAAAAATCTTTAGTTGCTCATTAAATTATGAAGCTTAACTGTGTTTTTCTTCACAAAGCACTAGACTAACTTAGTTACTTGATTTTTAAATTCCAACTTTGGCCACCAATCGATCATACGAACTTAACTAATTCCCATTTGGCATGTTTCGATGTTATCTTTGTTTGACTAACAAATTATCATTAAGAAACCATTAGGAAAAGTCTAATTAAACTGAGTTAATACATAAATCTAACATTCCTCCTATTGCTGATATATGTATGTAGGTATCGGTTTGAAATCGAACAAAACAATATGCAACCATATACACAACCTGAAACAAGTTTATACTTATTAACTTGTAAGCGTTGTTATCTATATCACCTTTAAATAGATTCATTCAGCTTAACAACATAATAACTGTCTCTAGGCATTATACCTACTTTTCCAAAAAAAATTCTTACTTCGTGTTCTGTTCCAACCTAACTTTTATCTATAGAAAATATATTCTCTTGCAACGTCGATCTTATAGGTACCTACTCCAAAGATCTTCCAAACGATCTTTTAACGTGATCGTGATTGATTTTGTGGCGAGTGCTACGGTTCTGTTCCATAACCCCTCTGGGTTCTCCCCTCGAAAAGATAGTGTTTCATACAACATACGCAAAGCATCAGTAGGGAGTTACTATAAGCCATGTAAATTTACTTGTTGCACAAGTCGCCCGTCGTTTTCAGGATTATAAATGGCCAAAGAAATTGTTTTAACACAATTAATTAACCAGTGGCCTGGCCTGAGTTGTGCGGCAGGGCAGTGTGTATATGTAAGAGCAAGCGGAAGGGTGCATAAAGCATCGGCATTCGGCATACGGCATACATCATAATGTAACTGGTTCCTCATGAGGCCATATTATATAAAAAAAAAAGTTCCTTATACATACATCACATTCACATCACTGATCACATACACCACACCACACGCTATATTTACAGCTGAATCTCGATGATTTATTAACTCTTTGTGCAGCGCTTTCAGAACCAATCTCACGATTCATTCTCACCTCTCGACGAAGGCAAAAGGCGCACAAAAAAAAAAAACCTTCGAGCCACCACAGCATTATACCAACAAAAAGCCTAACTAACGATTTAATCAACTTCGCCATTCAATGAAATTATGTCAGAGCTGATAGGTGGTAGATATGTATATTGTATATGTATAGAATATGCACTCTGATACTAGATACTTGTATACTTTGTGACCAATGGATAGAAGAGAAAGAGAGCTCCTTACTATACCTAGCATCGAAGTGATAAATCAACCGCCGGCCGCACCGTGCCGCCGGATGCAGTGCGCGCCCATGATTTAATAATCACACAATCAAAACGGGCTATTAAAAGGACTTTTTTGTCCACTTAAATTGAAGGCTCGGCCGTTTATCATTATGGGCTACGATCTGCCAAATAACGTGCCGTAAAATATTTATTGAGCTGAGCTGATGGGGATGGGGATGACTCCTCTCTTGTGGCGATCGTCATTCCTAAAAATGAGGCCAACAACGTGAAAAAATTCATCCAACTTAACAGTGCCGCATTATTCATAGGAACAAGTAGATAAACAGTTAATGGGCGTTGCAGTGCTTGGGGGCCGTGTAAATTGATTTCTTTCACCTACTATTTGCAACAGCAGCCTTAACCCAACCCTTCCGGATTCTTTAGATTAAAGAAAATCTAAATTAATGATTTTATGATTTTGTTGCAGTTGTTTTAAATTTTTAAACAAATTACCCTGGGCGCTAATCGGGTAGTTTTTAATTTTGTGTATATAATAATTGTCATAAACGCTATTTCGTGTAAACTCACAATCGCATAGCTCCGTGTATCAATCCATCGCCCACAGTTTGAGAACAACTAAAAACATCAATTGACATATCGAAGAAATTTGCCAGCAGCTGTCACCAAAAATTATCAACGAGGAGAGGCCATTGCTTTGACATAATTTCATGCTTAAAACAAGAAAATTCATATGGAGTAAAAGAAGAGTCTACGAAAAATTCAGAATATGTAAAAAATTTTATTTACTATTTTCTTTTATGTTGTTGCCACTCACATTACGGTCACACGGTGCAGAAATAAAGTTGAAAATTATTTAAAAAAAAAAACAGAAAACCCACAAAAATGTGTGAGAAGATTGTAAAATAGTAATAATTCAATCGTACATGTCGACGCTATTTGACAGTTCATCAAGTTACACGTAGCAAAAGTTGAATCGTCTGCACGAGCGAAGTGTTCATTCAGAAGAGTCAGGATTTTATGTGTTCCACGAAGCAATACAATCGTTTAAACAATGTCGTCAGAAGATAGTCATTTTACGCGGTAAGGTTGGGTTCAAGTTAAGGTTGCAAAATAGCAGGTGAAACAAATCACTTCACACGGCCCCAAGCACTACAACGGCCATTCAAAATTTGTCTACTTCTTCCTATGCATATTGCAGCAGCATTGATAAGTTTGAAGAATTTTGTCTTGTTGTTGGCCTCATTTTGACGTCATTTCGAGCTCAGTAAATATTTTACGGCACGTTATTTGGCAGAACGTAGCCCTGTTCTTCAATATTTCGGCTTACGAAATGAAGCTATACTTTTTTTGAAGGTTAAATTGCCGTGAATTTGAATTCAACCTGCTCCGTCACTATTGAACCATAATTTAAAAATTTTATTCCTAACAGCAACGAAATCGTTAGAATGGGGCTTAAGTAAAATCCGTCCACTGACACGCCCACTTTTACCATATTTTAGTTTTTTCCCGTATATTAAACGTTAAAACATTAAAATTTTGTTATTAAGCTCTCTCCAACTTAAAGCATGACATGTCTTATTTGTCCCGCCCACTACCACGCCCACTTTTCTTCTATTTTATCCTTATACAATGTCCTTAGAAGGCTTAAAATTAAGAATTGCTCTTCTTTGAAACAATTTTTTGGAAATCCGCCTACTACCACGCCCATTTTTCTTATGTCTGAGACTCCTTCTTACTTTACATCCCTTGAAAGTTGAAATTTGTAATTAAAATCTCATGAACCAGAGAAAGAACATTTTTTTGGAAAATACCAGCGAAATACTAAACTTAAACTATTTGGGAACCAAGCTTAAAGCCTAGGGCCTCTACAGCGGACACTATGGCCCTGTTGGTGAAGGATATCTATATCTTAATCTTTTCATCAAAGCGCTGTCCTTTTAAAAGCTATTAACTATGACAGAGTGGATAGATCTACGATTAATGTAAAATTTTAGCATTTTCCCTGGGTTTTCAAGAAGGTGAGTGAGTATTCATATCATGCTTATATCCGATTAAGATTCTATCGACTGTTGAGACCAAGTATACCTACCTATACATACATATTATTTAGCAAACGATAAAAAGATTCTTTCGACGGATTATTAAAATGATGCACATTCAGATTTTCTCTTTTCTATGTATCCCTAGTTATATCTATTCTTCTTCACATCCTCAATACCTACCAATATGGTATTAGTTTTTTCTTTATTACCCTAACCCCTCCCCGGAAGGCAGGTACATACATACATACATACATATTATTTCCATAAATTGAAACGAGAGAAGCTGTGACTGCGCCTTATTTAGGTATAGAACCGATGAAGAATAGGTCGAGTTATTAATGTCAAATTTATAAAAGGGGCACACTGAAGAGTGAGAGGATTGAATGGTTGGTTGGAGATCATCCTCTGTATATGTATCGCTTGCCTGTTGAACAATAATATGATATTGGCCAAAGTTGTACATAGGTACCTACCTACCTTACTTTATGAAAAATACTTTTTTGCTGTATTTTGACTTATTGTACAAAATTATGGTCGTTTGTGGGAGGAGGTGATAAAATTTTTTTTAAATTTCTACATAAGCTGGTGCCATACACTGCATTTTAATAATATTTTTATTTTCAAAATTTTAATTGATCCCATTGTCACGATGTTCACGTTTCTTAGGTTAGCTATATGTAGATATATATGTAAGTGTTGTGATTCATGCTTTAATGCTAAGGTATATATATATATTATATATACGCTTTGAAAAAGGTTGCAATAAGAGTTTTAGTTCTAAAAATCTTATATTTTTGTGTTATTTCTGTAGGCCAATCTGCATTGAGAACTTAAAAGGCATTAAACTTAACGGTTATGTTACAAAAATCCATTCGACAATGGTTTTATTTTGTCCAAAATATTTATGACAGGTTCCTAAAGGCCTCCTGAAGTATTGTTTTACTAGCCTATCCGTTCGAGATTCTCGCAATTAAATAAAAGACGCACAAATTATTTTAAATTGAACCTACCTAATGTCACATGCCAAAATATTATTAATTAGAAAGTGAAAGTGTTTTAGAGTTAATTTTAATTGGAATAATATTTAACAAACAAATACAGTTTTTGAACAAATCACTAACATTTTTAAAATAAATTATAATTTGTCAAATTAGCAGATAATTCCGCTTCGTTTGACAACTCATTTGTCAAAATCGGAGTAGTATGAGAGTCGGAAAAACGATCCAGACTATTAATTAAACTCCTCATTAAAAATGAATATTTGTTGGACTGAACACAATTTTGGAGAGTAACGAAATATTAAAGATATTTTATCAGTGTTGCGTTGTTTTTTTATTATTTATTTTTATATGTCAATCTAGTTTTCAAATTGCAAACTGTCAGTGTCATTTATGTATATTCAGTAGTCTTTTCAATTTTATGATAATTTTGCAATGTTATGAATTTTTAGAATGTGGTTCTAAATTTTACATCTGTTTGCCAAACTTATACAGGTATTTTATTCAAAATTTGTGTGCAGCAATAAGTCAATAGGTACGTCAACGTCAGTAGCATTTCACATTTTGTTTCGTTCCGCGAATAAATGGCATGAATATGGAAACGATGTGAATCCAGCAAGAAACATATTGGAACTGTTAATATTGGCTTCCAAGATCTTATGATTTGATGGCTCTTGATAATTTAGGATCCTCACTTGTTGATTCTTTGTCAAAACAAAACATGAAATATCTACTAATTCACTACTAAAAAAGTTAAGGGTTGTGTTGGAAAAATATTGTTTTTTTTTATGATGAAGTTGGATTGCCGTTGAGTAACAGTTGAAAAATTGAAATGCCAAAAAATAAAGCAACGTGCCTGGCAGTCGTGAAATAGCTAAATATAACTCCAGTCTATAAAATCTTGGTGATGGTAGCTCACCCAATTATTGTTGTTTCATTCAAACCTTCAAAGCAACCCGTTGTTTTTCAATCTTTTATTTTGATATACATATGTACCTAATAATAAGTAGGTACTTTTGCTGCGAGTAATGAAAAATAAAAATTAAAAAAAAATTGTTTTTAGTTAAATTGTGTTTGAACAAAATCATTTCTTGACGAAAATAAATGTGGAAAATTATTATATTTTCTTATAATTTGCAAAATAGTATCATCACATTATTTACAAGACACAATGCCAGTGTAATGTCTTAGATAAAACGTCAATAGCACTTGTCAGTTTTTATGACGAACAAACTGAAAATCAAAGATCTAAGACCATTTCCGCAATGAAAGAAATTATGAAAACTTATCAGTCGTCTTAATCATTCATTAGTATTTTCGTTAGGAATGACAGTTCTGTCATTGGGTCTCTTTTTCTAAATTTGTATCTTACTTTTCAATTTTTTTTTTCCGTTAATATTTAATAATTTGACACTCTTGCTTAACTTGAAGAAACGTCACCACAAAGCACTCTGCTTTTCTTGATGCTTTTTTTTTTATTTTCCATTTACATCGTGGCCATCCTGTAATAATAAAATTTCACACTCTAAATTGACAGACGGGAGCTAACTGCAATAATTGACATACTTATATACAGCATTTAATGTAAACTGTGAACAGAAAAGTGCTAAAGGCGGTTTCATCTAGACTTATTTTCAAATAAAAGCCAGACACCTTCACACGTTGACAGAGATTGCATTTTTTTTTGTTAACTTCAAAGAGTCAACTCATTGATTAATTATTAACGTTGAATGTCTAAACGTAGCTTAATTTTCCAAACCACCACATTTTGGTTCAAGTGAAAACAAAGCATACAATATAAAAAAAATATCAACGAACATATCCTTAAATATTCAAAGCCTGCCAAACTTTACTCAGAAATATTTTTCTACAACCCGATTGAGTGTCAAAACTATTCCAGACATTCCAAAACTTTATCTAAACCAATATTTTAATTTTATTTAATTTCAAATATTTATATGAAAAAAAATATTTTATTGAAGAAAAAAGTGAAAAAAGAAGTAGATTTGTATTTCGAAGAAAAAGATTAATCTTTCTAATTTTACTATAATTTTCAAGAGCATGAATTGCAATGGAAATACGGATACGGATCTATTTTCTCATTAGTGTTGAATTTCCTTTAAGTTCAGCTTCATATACAATGCAGACTATAAGTTGATCGATCGTTTTAAAACCCTACATACTTCAAGTCCAATCACAAGGAATATAGACTTATCTATTTTATAAGGTACCTAACTCAAAATTCAACTCCTCACTAACTACCGTGGCTGTTATCCACTTAACTACTACGTTTCTACTGGCCCACCACCGTACCACCGTTATATAGATCGGCAAAGGAAAAAAAACTTAAAAAAAAAAAATAAAACAAGGGCTGCTGTAAGTAAGAAATATCTATCTAGTTCGAGTCTTATTCAAGACGTGATGCTCTTTATTTACGACAACAATCACTGGCTATATGCATCATCATGCAACTAGGAACACAACACAGCAGTACCTATAAGAAGGAGCTGTATAGTCCAACATTGTGATTGTGACTATATATAGGAAAGAAGGACGAAATCAACAACGACAACCGACGACGTCGACGACGACGAAGACGACGACGAAGACGACGAACAGAGCTTCGATGACTAAAACAATGTTGTGGCTGCCGCATATAGTTTCGGTATTGTTCACGTTTAATAAATGTGTCCTACTCTAGCTGCCGCCACATCGCACTGTTAAGGCCTGGCCAGAAAAATGCATTACGAGTTGGCCAGCTTGTCTATATAGCCTACCGGCACATCGAAGATAGAAACAATCTTGTGATGCGCGATACCACCTTTCCACTTATGTATGTATGGTTTCCTTGTTGTTGGGCTTTGTGTGTTGTATTGTTGTTGTTGTTGACGCTATAGTTTTACCAACCTTAAAACTAGCTTCGACGACGACGACGACGTCTTGGTATCTTTGACTGTCATCATTTTCAAATTATTTCTGGTTGAATATCTAATCGCGATCCATGCATGATCAGAATTGGGGATCATCCGTGTGCATTACGTGCCCGAAAAGAGTTCGCTCTTTTTCTTTCTGGTCTAGTGGACCGTTTTTTTTTTTTTTTTTTTTTTCTCTGAGTTGGTTTTCAGAAGAATTTCATTCTCTTCATTCCTCCTGATCACTCCAACGCCGCCGCCGCCGTACCATCGTACGTCGCTGCCACCAAAGTCTTTGGTATTCTTCTATTCATACCAAGTGATGGTACAGACAACAAGCCTTCGTCTTCTTATGGGTAGCAACGTTCTCTCTATGATAATGCGGACACAGCACAGCGTTGAGTTATATCATGTTCCAGAGGAGCACTTTGCATTGTTTTCTAGTGCCGAAGATGATGCTAATGCCTTGTTACTGTCTTAGTTTACTCTGTTTTAGTGAGCACCCAAACAGAGTTATACAAACCTCGTATGTATATAAAACAAGGCATATCCAAAACCCTATCGAACGCTATATGCGACAGGCAGGCAGGCAGCCGCCGCGGCGCGCCATTGCAATTGCAATCCAAAAAAGTTGAATATTTATGAACCCCTTACTGCGATTTAAATCGACGGAGTAAATAATTCAATTGCAATTGTCATCTGAATGGGTTCGATTTTATTTATTGGATTTGATTGTAATTTAATTTAAAACGAATCAAATTTGATTGTTATTTCAGTGGAAGACGTAACGATGTCGAAAGTCGAGATGCTGATGCTGATGCCGATGGAGGAGCATCATAATGGGTGTTCGTGATTTGGAATTGTCAATGAAGTTGATGTTTTATCATGATGATGATGTTGTCTGATGATTCTGGGTATTCATTTGTCTTTATTTAAGTGAGCTACTGATACAGTTGGGTGGCACTAAATGGTCTTTATTAATGAAATGGACATTGATTTGATTGAAGGTCGTTGATATGTAAGTTAAAAAAGGTCGATTGAATTAGGCTCAGTTTTTCAGTGCGAGATACTTCAAGATTCAGAGCTAACTCCTAAAATATGTTTTCCAGTCAATTAAGATCCCGAATTGAAATATTTTTGACAGATGGTTGCTTCTGACACTATCGAAATAGAAAGGGCGACGCTTTTGAAACTTTCCTAGTGTCGCCCTCTCTGTTTCGATAGTGAAAGCTCAGTTCAAGTTCAATAAGCCCGGAGGGAATTGGTCGAAAAAAAAGACGTCATCCCCTACGGGTTAAGCTAAACCCAGAGAATTCTCCGGGCTTAACTTAAGCACACAGAAAAACTGTGTACCGGCGTGAGTTACATACTTGTTATCGATAATTTTTATGAAAACTCCATTTTGTTTTTGTGATGCTGTCGCTAATCGCTGTGGTCATTTTTTTCGCCTCCGATCTCCTCTTCTATCTCTTAAATCCATTTTGTGAGTTAAAACTTAGTTAACTCCTGAAACATCATTGTCAGGATAAATTTATTTGCAGAGCTAACTAATTCTGGTTTAACTCAAAGTTAACTGAAGTGCTCTGAAAGACCGTTGTTTTTGTTTTTTATTAGGTAAATCTATTTAAAAAAAATATCACTTCACATTTTATTGCAAAAAAATAATTTTTAATCATCTAATGGCTCAGGATAATCCGGACTTTGATGACGACCACGCTTGCATGGTTTATCCTCCCATTTTAGTGGAAATAATGTTTGCCAAATTCTAAAACGTTCCAAGTAAAGGCCTTCTTTCATAACCATCTCATTTCCGATATCTAAATAATTTTCTTTCTTCAAACTAAATGGCGTCCAATTCAGATTTTTCAAATATTCATCATTTTGATTGTTTGGATTTCTATAAAAAAAAAAAGAAAATACTCAAATGTTTTAAAAATGAAACGATTTAAAAAATCACAACAGTCGCATTTATAAACCTTGACTAACTTTAGACAGTCGTTTAAGTTATAAATAAACATATTTAATTGTTGTCTAAGAGTTATCTAACTTAGACAACGGAATCGTTTGTCTTAACCTAGACTAGTTTGACATTTTATTTAATTATATAAAGCAACTTTTCAACTATTTCGAACAATTAAGACACCGTCTATTTAGTCAAAAATCTAATAAATACGACTGCAATTGTTTTAAACTTACCCAGTTTTTGCAAATTGTGTCCACATTCGAGTTATACGCTCTATTGTTGTATCTTCGGGGTCAGTTTTTTTGAATAAAGGTGCTAAAACTGGTATGTGAAGTAGGTAAATCAAATCATCGTGATGAGCAGTTCCTAGATTTTAAATAAAAAACAACAGATTTTAGTTGATCATGATATAAATCTCGCAGTTCTTTACACACACACAAACACACTCTTACCATATGGCTTATCTTCTGGATAGTAAAAATGACTATAACGACCCTTGTATGAAAATCTATAATAATGCACTGGAACATATCTAGCTGCAAGATGAGCAAATCTATGAACCGCAAATCCGACAAGACTATCACTGAAAATCTTTAAAAATAAATAAAACAAATGAATAGATATTTTGAGAGCCAAGTCATTTCACCAACAAACCTTTCCTAATGGTTCAAATGATTCTCCACTCTTCAATGGCTTATTAGATAAGTATTCTTTTTTCAAAACAGCACTTATTTCCTTCGATCTTGGTGTATTTCTTTCATACAGAAAACATATTGGTGCTAGTCTATCCCAATCATCATTCATTTGTTGAAGCATAGTTTCATTTTTCATAACATCTGTTTAGTTATATAGAAAAAATTAAAATCAAATACAAGTTGTTGTTGTTTTTTAACTCACCGTGTCCAATTCCAACAAATTCGTCTTTGGTCATTCCAACAATTAAAGGAATCCTCTGAAAGTTTCCTTTTTGAAAAGATTCTAATGGTTCTTCAATTATAAATCTCTCTTGTCCGAATTCTTTTTCAATAACTGGCATCCAGTTTAGAACTGGACTCCAACCAAAATCAAACATATCGTAGTGGGTTCGAACAAATTCATCAGCTGGTGTCTAAAAATATTTTTAATTCAAGTATTTTACCACTTTTTAGAAAAAAATGAAGTAGTCGTCAGGAAAATGAGACCTCAGCAATTTTGAGAATATAAAAAAGATTCATCAGTAAAATTTGTCAATTTTGCTATCAAAATGATGAGGGACGAACACTTTTGAAATGAAAATTTGTGAGATCAAATTTTTCTAAAGTGGCCAATTTCAATTCCAACTCCTGGAAAATGTTTTTCAGATTACGAGTTAATTTATCGAATTTAGTGAGCTAACTCTGGATTAACTGGTTAGATATTTCTGACAGATGTATGTCAAAACACTATCAAAATAGAGAGGGGGACACTGTAACAATCGCCCTTTCCATACTGCCGCACAGAGTCGCCCTCTCTGTTTCGATAGTGAAAGTGCATTTCCATAATATTTCGATAGATTTTTGACAACTGACAACCCTTTTTAATAAAAAATGCTCAATTATCTTTTAATTTACAAATAAACTAAAAAGTTGAATACAAATTAATTCACGAACGATAACATATTTTATTAATAAACAATAAACTGCTAATTTAAATCATAATGAAAATCTGCTACATTCAACAAGAACTCTGCTGTCATCAAAGAGTATTATTAAATCTTACACACACTTTCTCATTTTAGCTTGTAAATTAGCCATGTGTCTCTAGAGTTTGTTTTTTTTAAATCTATAATTGATGTTTGATTTAGGTTTATTATTAGGGGTGCAAATGTTTAAAGTTAAGCCTGCTCTGAAAAATTGCTTCTGAGTTAACTTAAGTTCAATTTATTTGCAGGATTAATAAATAAATAAATAAAATGGTTTAACTCAGAGTTAACACAGGTACTGGCCCTGCAAAAACTGATTTTTTGTTTGATTTTTTTGTTTATGAAAAAAATATTATCAAAATTTTTAGATGCATTATTTTTTTGAATTGCTGAGAAGTACCAAGCTGCGAAATTATAACAAAATCAGTCGAGTCATTTAAAAGATATGAGTGAATAACTAAAATATAGGAATTTTTCTAAAAAAAAAAAGTAAAAACCCTATTTCCGCGATGTAATTTTTTTTGACAAAAACTTGACATGTAGTACTATTTAAATTGATGTAGAAATTTGATTTACGAAGTTTAATAAGAATCGATAGAGGCGTTTTCGAGAAAATTTGGAAAAAAACGAAACCCTCTAGAATTTTTCGAACTTCTCCATCATTGAAGTGTTAATTTTAATCTACTTGTCACACGAAACCAATATCTGTGCTAAGAAATATTCAATCACCTAAGTTACGTTTCACGAACCCAACGCATTTTAACCCTTAAAAATTACTGTAAATTACATACCTTCCTTAAACATTTCACCATAGCGCTAATACTATTTGTTGGACAATTAACCAATTCCGCTTGTCTCTTAGCCAAATCCACTTGTTCCATTGGATATCTATACTGCGAAACTGGCGATGCACTCATTGTTATACCTTTGTGAAATAATCCCTTGGACATTGGTGAGGCCATATGTAAGCCTATACTAAAGCTTCCTGCACTATAGCCAACAAGTGTTACAGAATTCGGATCACCACCAAATTTACGTATATGATCTTTAACCCATTTCAATGCCAGAACTTGATCTTTTAATCCAGCATTACCAGGTGCATCTGCAGTACCCAAAGCCAAAAATCCCAATGTTCCCAAACGAAAATTAATTGTAACAAAAACAATATCATCACGATCCATTATGTGTTGTGGCCCCGAAAAGTATTTGCTTTGTCCAGAGACGGCATAAAATCCACCCGGGTGTAAATAAAGAACTACTGGTTTTAGTGCTTTTGTATCTAAATTCCTTGAGTAGACATTCAGGCGTAAACAATCTTCGGAATAATCGGTCGAATTAAATGGAATTTGTGGACACATCGGTCCATCTTCAGTGGCATCGAATACTTTTGGTTTCCATGGGCTAACAGGTTGAGCTTGTTTAAAGCGAAATTCGTTCACTGGTGAGTTGGCATATCGAATGCCGCGAAAAGCATAGAAATCTTTTCCCAAACGCGATTTTAATGTAGTTCCCCGAATAGTACCGAGACTAGTAGTTACTTCAACTGCCGAGGCAGAAGTCAAACCGATTATAAATACGATGATGTAGCTTGCTATCATTGTGAGAGCTGACTGAATTTCCCTTGATGAAATGGATGCATTTATATAGATTCGATTTTTTTTGGGGAAATCCCACAATGCTCTCATAATAAAAAAAAAAAAAAACTTAAAAATTCTTTGGAAATACTGAGTGCAAAATATTTTAATCATGCATAATATTGTATAGGCATAGTAATCTCAGTTCTCGAGATAATACTATAGCGAATGTCAGAATAACAAACAGAACCGGAATTACTGACGGCGGCAAGTTCTCGGGGCGCTACCAATGGCGCTTGATTGATATAGAAATAAGAACGATCTGTTTAATATAAAACTTTCCAATTTACGCTGGATGCATTCATTGCAAACGTCATTTTCATGGGTTGTCATTTTTGACGATATTCAGACGAGCAGTAATAAATTATTTCAATAAAAATTAAATAGCAAGTGGTTTCTTTTAATAACGTGTCCATTTATTAGTTACTCATTTGTTATAATAGACCATGGAAGAACAGCGGTGAGCGGTCTAAGGACCACTGTTCGGAGCGTTTCCCAACAACAACAACAACTCAAATTAGCTACTCCTTGATAAAATATGGGGTAAGCAATCACATTCGATGATTTACCCTTTTCAGTAATCCTTGATAAAAGATAATCAGCTGTGAACAAACTGGCCCTAATTTTAGTGCGAGGAATTTCATACTGTTTGACAAGTTTCAGAATGACTTATGTCAGATGATAGCATTTTTGTAGTTTGAATTCAAATTAAAAAAAAAATACAAAAAGGCTGTCGCCAAAGGGTTGTGTTAATTTATATTTTTATTTTACCTTTTGTTATTTGTACTATTTTATTTTATTTTAATTTAATTTATTTATATTTATATTTTATTTTATTTTATTTTATTTTATTTTATTTTATTTTATTTTATTTATATTTTATTTTATTTTATTTTATTTTATTTCATTTTATTTTATTTTATTTTATTTTATTTTATTTTCATAAAATTTCTGTCACTGTCAGTGCCAAACTGTTTCTGAAGAATAATTAACGAAGAGTTGACAATTTTTGCGTATATTTTTGTACGTTAAAAAAGTGGGCTCAATTAATGCACAAATCTTTCTTGACAATTTGACAGTCTTCCTCTCTCTAAATAAATTGCATCCCCACTCCCCGAAATTTGACAGCCAGATTAGCCCGATTAAATGCGAAGAGTTTTGAAAAAAAAATGTATTTTGTATCGCAATCAATTATCGAGAAATTATCCTCCACCATCTTTTAGTACGTACTCCATTGGCCAACAAAATGATAGTTTTTAATCTGAAAAGCGTCTGGATTTGGTTTCCGAATCGATGAATCTTGTTAAAAATATTGAATCAGATTGAAATAAAATATATATTTTGACACATTTGTATAACCAGTGAACAGATTAAATTAATCTTTTCCTCACGAAAATGAAATTAAGTTTTACTTTTACTAGGAGGCTGTTAACTCTGAGTTAGATTAAAATTAATTATAGCGCCAGCTGTACATTCATGGTTATTCCTCTAATCAAGCTTTTAACACACCGATTTCGATGGATTGACTGAGGTTCAACTAGGGTTCAAGGTTCAAAAATTAGTTTAAAAACAATTGAGGTTAGAACTCAAAATTAAAAAAAAAGATAATAATTGAACATAAAACATCTGGAAGTGATAAATAATTTTATGAAAATTATAGGAGGATATTGATGCATTTAAAATAAACATTTCAAAATTTGTTTAGGAGCTAAACATTCTTAAATCCAACCCTGTAAAAACGCCGACCACAATTTGATGTCAAGTTTTTTTTTTTGTATACAGCGAAAATTATTTTCTTTTAAACAAGAGCTTTTTAATCAAACTTAACATTACGATGATGGGAAAATCCAATTCAAAAGTGATTATCATCATATCGGCCGTTGTCTGATTGTCTGTGCATCTAAGATAGTGCATATAAACGGATGGATTTTGTTTTTTTTTGTCCGTCCAAGGAAAACAAATATTGTTTTTAATAACTAATATTTGTATACATAAATAATATCAAAAGAAAAGCAAAGAATAGGAAAAATATCTGCTACTATATTTGAAACAAATATCTACATATAAACAAATCAGAAAAATTGTAGTTGAACAACTGTATATAAATACCTATAAATCCAAAGAAAATTATAATTTTTAGTAAAGAGCCTTTTTTAAAGATTTCCATTTTTTTTTATTTTCTTTCAATATGTCTCATAGAAGTTAATTAGTAAAGTTTGTTTAAATATTTAATTTACCTTTAAAAACGTTACTTAAATTCTTGCCCATAATCTATTTTCTATTGGTTTTTCACTAGATAATTGTAAAATAACGTAACGTAAAAAAATATTAAAAAACAAAACTAATTAATTTCTAGTACATCTTTTACATCTCGGATTTTTTTTGAGAGCTCATTAACAAAAATAAAAATATAAATAGTGCATCAATATAAAAATAGAGAAAGGCTCCGCCTCAGGAAAGTTGAAATAAAATAAGACGTCTAAATTTCGACCACTTTTCATAATTAAATTATGCCTGATCTGATCCTTTAAAAAGAAAATGAAAATTTTGTACATACATACATATTTCTTTAATAAATAAAAAAATATATTTGTCAAAATATATTTAAGATAACCCTTTAAATAACCCTTAAACGCGATTGATGACATTAAAGTTAAGTCACATTTAATTAGCATTGCTTGAATGCAAAAGGTTATCATAAATACCCATTTCCCATTCTATTTTAAAGTTAAGAATCCTTTAAAACTTCCTTATAAATCGGCTGTTTCATAATATTGTTTTCAAAGAGTTAATTAATTTATTATCTTTAGTAATTTTTTATGAACACTTTATGACTTGGATTCTTTCGAAAATGATGACGAAAAGATCATATACTTTTATTATTGTCTTATTCTTTTGTTCATTTTTATTTACATATGTATAAAGGGCCGGTCTTTGTTATTAAGATAAATAAGGCGATACAACTTTCGTGACCTCCTTACTCTTTTAATTTAATTTTATATACATTTAACCTTTTTTAAATCAATTCATCAATTCTATGATCTTTAAATTTTGTTGCAGAAATAGACAAAAATATATTCAATCTTTGGTAATAAAAAAAAAAATGTCCGTATAATTGTAATTTTGTTACTTCACGATGTAATTTATGTCCACTAAAGTAGCAAAGGCATGGCGCTTGAAAGTAATATGCATTTTTTATAAAATATGAACAGTTGGATTTGTTTTTCAAAATTTTCTTTTTCTCTCGGGGGTGGCCTTGGCGCAGTGGAAGTAGTGCTTGACTGCTAACTTGGATGTGTGGGTTCGATCCTCAGTCTAGGCAACATTCTTTTCTATATTATCCTTCTTATTCTATCCTTCTATTTCTTCTATAACATTGCCTAATTTATAAGTCATAAATAGGAATTTATTTGTAATGGGTTTTTGTGTGATAACCAGGGATAGGATTTTGCTGAATTTGCCTTTTTTTTTGCGCAATCGTACGACACTTTAAACAAACATGTTTTGAGTCCTGGTGATGAAGAATATATATGTAATTTATTTTGCCTTTTTTTTGCCTTTTCTTTGGTTGTTGCCTTTTTTTGCCTTTTCTCATATTTTTCCTCTTTTCAAATATACACACAAAAAGTAAATTTACTCAATGTAAATACATGCATATTTCGGATCCACATAATTTTTTCTATGCATTGACTAATTAGCTCAACACAAAAATTTCGAATGATCGAAAATCTTAGACAAAATCAAGGGTGACTTAGAGACACCAAAGTTACAGTCGCAAAAGATGTTTTGAATAAATACAAGTCTGTTTTTTTCTGCATATTAGGGACTTGAGACATTATTCCAAATAAATGCGTCATTAAAGATGACGAAAACAGTAAACTCCCAAAAAATATAGAAGTAGGTAATGTGGAGTTTTTCAATTGGGCTCCACTTGTTTCCGTTGATGTAGAGAGGTCTTTCAGTTTCTTTAAAGCGCTTTAAACAGCAGACTCCTGTTTTTCAGTTCAATTGTTCAATTTTAATTTGAAAAACTTGTATGCCTAGCAGGGACTCGAACTTGAACCAAACTCCCTCCGAGCCAATGCACTTCGCATTGCGCTACTGAAGTCACGTGATCAAGTCCATCCCAATTTAAATTTTTTTATTTTTTGACAATTGTATTTGAAACCAGCATTTTTACCAGCTACACACAAGTTGTTGTTTTTCTTATATTTAGCATGTTCGGAAAATAATGTTGTTTTTGTTAGAACCTGCTCCTCTTTCACTCCTTCTACTAAACTCCTTCACTATTCGCAGTAATTTTTTCGGAGTGTTTTTCTGTTCCCAATTCCATAAAGGAATAAACAGACACCGAACATTCACCTATAAAGTTTTTCGTCAAATTACTTGTCAATAGTAATAAATGCTTTAAGAAGCCATTTTGTTAAATATTCCGTAGACACACTACGTGTGTTAATTTGATTTGTCGATGTTTTCATATTCGATTGGTAACAAAGAGTAGTAGAACAGTTCGAAAATCCGATCGAAAAACGACGTAATTAAGATTCGGTGAAGACTAAAAACTATAATTGATTTAACAAAAAAATCAGAAGAATCCATTTCTTCTTCTTATTCGTCCCCAACGTACAAAAGCTTCAGTAGAGAAAGTCACGTTATTCATGAAAAATCATCGAAAATGGTGAGCATACGAAACTTATAACTTTAGTTCTAATTTTCGAATATTCAAGACTAGAGTCTTAAAGACGAAATTCCAGGCTGTACTTGTGTAATAAAATTATTGAGAAGGGGCTAAAATGTTCATACTTGGGTGTGTCATCAATTTGATATTTACTTTAAAAATGCAAATATTGATGAAAAATTTCAGATTTTTAAAATATTAATAAGTATTTTATAAAAGTTATTGTTTAGCTATGCTCATGTTTTGTTTTAAGAATAACAAAAGCTCATTGTAACACATATTTATGTATATCCATTTAAGCAACTCAGTAAGGGGATTTTTTTTCTTGAATGTCAACTACAAGTTGATTTCACATAAATAAATTAAACAAAAGTAAATTACAATCTTTAACTTGTGCGTGACATAAATTATTAATTAAAGCAAATATACACCGTTGTTTTTTTTTAATCATTGTTATTAGCAACTTTTTTTTTTTCTATTTAAAACGCACAAAGAAACAAAAACAAATCCAACTCAATATTTACTGATAAATTACTAATTACTAAAACCAACAGATTTTTAAATATTTATCGTTTGTTTTGAATATTTCACAAATGAGGTAATAATAATTTCTACGACCTTGAAAAATCTTTTAAAAGGTCATTAAAAAATGTAAGGCTGATCAATTGATCAAACTAACTGGTCAGTTTATGACAATAACTGACCTTTTTGAGGTTCTAAGATCTCTTGAAGCCTAAATGACAATGTAAGTAGACCTAGGCCTTTGATTAAATACCCTTAAACTTGGACCTATTTTAACTGTTTAAAATTTTGGGCCATTCTATAAAGTTGATTCTAAATCAAAACCATGATTTTTGTATTTCAAAATAGTTTAGAGTTTTTGGAGTTATTTTTACCAAAAAGCTAAAATGGAACCAACAAACTAAAAAAATAGCAGATAAACTCAAACTGCGCAACAATATGTTAAAAATAATATGTACCCGCAATAGAGGTCCGCACATTGAAACTGCACATACAAACATAGCTAAAACCTTAGTTGAATGAACACTCCAGCATGGTTTGACAACATATATGTACATATGTATGTGGACCACTGAAAAAAATATTAAAAATATAGATGTGGCAATTAATCAATGCTATCGAACAGCGACAAGGGCTTTAAAAGCCACCTCGATTGACGCCTTACGAACTGGAGCAGGATACGTTCCCTTCAAAAAAATCGGTAAAAAAAAGCTGTCTCCTTAAGATCAAAGGCTATAACTGATACAAGTCACCTTTTACATCCCGCAACTAAAAACGTTTTACAGATTTTGCAGAATATAAAAAGTAAAACCTTTTCAGCACTTCACAATATTTCACTTATCCTGCCTTTTACATCCTTTGATGAGGAGAGCCTTATCATCAAAAAAGACAAGCCACCCTGGTCAATAAACAACCGTCAAATTGATACCAGTTTAGCAAAACATAAAAAGGACTCCACACCAGCTAGAGTTTTCCAGACACTTCACAAGGATTCTATCGATTTCATTAAGCCGAATAGAATCCATTTTATCCTCAACAGAAAATTACACCTCATATTCAGTCACCGAGCTCCTTCCTTCAGGACGTACGACAACTCTTCACCAAGGTCTGCTCCCAGCTGTAGCAGGTAATTATATTGTAGAACTTGCTGGGCTCATAAAAGCAATACAAATATCCCTTAACTGGTTCGAAAAAACTCTTATCTGCATTAACAACTTGGGAGTCCTAAATGGGCTTAAGAGTCCAACAAATAAGTGTCGCATCACTTAAATCATTAAAAAGAAATCTCAACGACAACATCGTACTTTCATGGGTACCCGGACATATGGGAATCACCGGAAATGAAGCAGCAGATTTGGCTATAAAAGAAGTGCAAAACCTACCGCTTACAGTTGAAACACCCAATTTTCACGACCTTCAAACCTTACCGAAGTATCAAAACAATTGGCTAACCTTCTTGATCCCACAATTTTAGACACCATCAAACAAATCAAAAGATTTGAATGGAAACAATAATGAAATATGAAATACATATAATTGCCACCCTAATGCCTTAACTCGATGTAAATTAATTTTATAAGCTTCTTTATAAATAATTAAATAAATAAAATAGTTTAGAACAAAAAATTCCAATATATTTTCATAATATAGACCTTCGCCATCTTGAATTTTTTGGGTTTTAACTATATATGGGGATTGTTTGCCCTTGAATAATTATTCAGGTATACAAATTGTCTGTTTTTAAATACTGGTAAAATAAAATAAAAACTACAAACTAAATTAGTTCGGCCCAGTTCTTCAGTGTGAGGATATCTCAGTTTCGGAGTTAAAACCGAGTTAACTTCTAAAAAATAATTTCTCAGTCAATTCAGATCCCGAGTTAACTCATCGAATTTGGTGTATTAACTCTGGATTAACTGAATAGATATTTCTCACAGAAGTGTTGCAAAATACTAGCAAAATAGAGATGGTGATATTTTCATACTGGCGTATAGTGTCACCCTTTATTTACTTACTTACTTTAAGAATAAACTTACTCTGGTATAACTTGGAGTTAACTAAAGCATTCAAAAATTGGCCCCAGAGGTGCTTTACAGCTATATCTCAAGTTGGTTTAAGTAGGCTACCATCTTGAGAGTAGAACTTGTTAGGCCCATTTTTTTTAAATACGTATGTACCTACAAATATCTTGATTGAAAACCATAAAACTCATTGCATACAAAATTGAACTTTAAAAATAAAAGTTCATCTAAAATTAACTTCCCAATTTGTTATCCCGTCACGCTTCCGCAGATTATACAACCATTTATTTTCAACTCGCATATTCGCCAATAAGATACACACATACATAAATATCTCCCAACAATCACACACAATAAATTACATTTTATATTTCTTTGCTGCCGATATCCGAGCATCATCGGAGGATATAACTACAAATCTGCAATCTGGAAATTATATCATAAATTCACACCAAATCCCGAAAGCCCTTAAATTTAAGTATATCCGACAAATTAAATATGAAGACATTACGAATTTACAATTATGCATGTATGTGTTACACGCTTTGTGTGTAGAAACTCCTCTTCGCCAGAGTGCCACTCTGCCACACAACTCATGTCGCACAATTCAAGATTTCTCGACAATGGTTTAGGTTTCCCCATCCGCTGTACTACACCTTCCTCTTCCTCTATTCAATATGAAATTCATTTCGACCACGCGCCCACCTCCAAAAGCAAATTGAAATTTTCAAATTACCAATATTGGTTCGTGGCCCGCAAGCTTGCAGTTTGTTCCTTTGCTCCTTCTTTTTGTCCCTTTTTTTAGATTTACATTTAATAAAGCCCACTCCCAAGTCCCGATGTAGGTAGGTTAGGTACAGCTACAGATACAAATCATCTGCATGAAATTATTTACGACCAACACGGCAAATGACGTAAAAAACTACAACCGATGATGGTAGTTGGCCAAGAGTATGTTCCAACACTGAATTCGATCAGGAAATAGAGGGACACAGAAGGGGCGTTAATCATAAGCACAGAGCACAGCGAGACACACGGTTTTCGATTTTTGCGTCCGTCCTAATAAAATGGCACTTGGATAAAAGTTTGACCCAAAGGTACATTTATCTATCAGCATCACCCACTGGTGGCTTTGCTTTAAAATGCTGCTCGACCTGTTTGGATACGATGTGGCGTTGGTAAATGTGCCACAAAATGTAAAACACTAATTAATTATATCTTGGAACAGTGTACAATGTGTGCAAGTACATACACAGCACCCGATTTCTTTCCAAGGGTCGAATTTGTCGAATATGACAAATTACATGAGACTTGCAGATATAAAAGCAACTTGCCAAGCATTAAAAAAAAAAAAACAGTATGGTTGGAAAGAAAAAACATAATCTGGTATTTTATTATTTTTTTTCTGAAAAGTATTAAATGTAGGCAGAACAGATGAATACTTTTTGAGTTAAAAATGTGTTATTGGTGTACAAATAATGTTAAAGTTTTCCTCAGAAAAACACACGGTCCATTGTTTAAGTTGAAAACTTTGCCTTCTAAATATTTAAAGTCTTACTTTTGTTTTAAAAAATCCTTTAATAGTGATTAAAGGAATGAACGGATGAATAGATGATAAAATGAATAATTAAATAATGAATGAATCAATGAATGAATTAATTAATTAATGACAGCATGAATGAATGGATGAATGAATTAATGGTTAAAATATTTGCAACGCTGGTTAAAAAAAAATATTTTAAACTTATTTTTGATGTTATAATGTAATACACACTGTATAAGATTTATCTGACATTCGACACCCATAAAGATTATCCTTTGGAGTTTTTGCAACTAAAAAAAAAATACACCATGCTATAAAGCTCTCCACTGGTCTTTGACAACACCGAACCTAACCCTGGGATTTAAGTAACCATTTATCATGTTGTAATTTTGGATTATATTAGGTGCCTCCATATGGCAAATTGCTTGTATCAGCTAATACATATTTTTTTACATAATCCGAGATTAAATTTGTAAAATCTTGTTTGTATAAATTTAACCATGAATTTCCGTATTTATGTATGTGTATCTCTAATTTTCATCTAATCAAATATTTCTTATATTTTTTTTTCTTTTCAGCAGATTAAATAAACTTTAAACAAAATGGTTCTAGTACTAAATGGAGTTCTTCAAGATGACTGCCCCATGGATACGAATACTCTTTTCCTTCAACATCCAGTATACAGAGATTATGCAACACAGCTTCTATCGATACCTACAAAACCAATCGGCCCTTGTGGTCTTTTGTACGTTGGGCAAAGAGAAATGGCTGCAGTAGCACCTCATGACAAGAATGTTAACATAATTGGAGCTGATGATGCAACAACTTGCATAATTGTTGTTGTAAGACATTCAGGTAAGAAAGTCGTTTTGATAGTTTAAAATTTGTCAAAGAGTTCTCCACTATACACCTACCTATACAAATTTTGTGTCTTAAAGTATAAACATCTTTCAATTTAGAATTTTTGTTTAATTTATTTTAAAGGATCTGGTGCAGTTGCTTTGGCACATTTTGATGGAACGGGTGTTGATGAAGCCGTTACTGCAATGGTTACTCGTGTTCAGGAATTGGCTTTGGGCTATCCAGAAGGACGAATCGAACTTCAATTAATTGGAGGATACAGAGATCCACAAGGATATGGAGAGGATGTTTTCTTTAGTATAATGCGTATGTATTTAATTAAATTTTTGCAAGTTCCTACATACATACATAGGAATCTGTAGATAAAACTTCTTTATGAAAACTATAAGAGTTTATTCTGTGAGAAATATTGAGTTTCCCAATTCGAGAACATGGTTAACTTAGAGCATGATTTAATTATTCTTTGCTCAATTAAAAAAAAAAAGTTTAATAATCTGAGAAAAATCTCGAATCAAAGGTCAACATCCAATAAGAGAACACGTGGTAAACTGGATATCTCTGTTAATCCTAGTGCCCACGACTAATTTCAACTAATTTCAGGTTTTTCTCAGCCTTAAATGTGTAAAATATCGATTTTTGTGTCAGGGGTACCAACTTTTTACCTAAACTTCATTTGGCGATTTTATACAAACACACAATCATCAAATCGGATCGTCAAAATTAAAGTCTTTAGAAACTTTCAATAAATTAATTGATTGTCACAAAATTTTATTTTATATGGACACAAAATGACCACTCAAAACCTTTTTGATAGTGTCCGACCGAAGCAAAAAAAACAACATTCGGCCAAACCTTCGGCTTCGGCATTTTAGGCCGAAGTTTTGGCCGAAGCCGAAGAATCTGTTTATTATATCGAGCATCGTACTACTACAATTTTTGAAATTTTTGAATAACGAAGAAAAGATTGCAAACTTTTCTTCGGTAGGTATTCAAAAATTTCAAAACACATGTGTGCCATCATAAAAATTATTACTAAAAATTAATTATATATTTCTTTTTTCTTTATAATTACTATTTAGTTATTAGTTATTTTTATTTTATTTGTCTTATGTTTTTTAAGCAATAAATTTTAATAAAAATAATATTTTTATCCAATTGGAAAGGAGAATTCTTGACTTTTTTCAACCTTAGGCTTCGGCCGAAGATTTTCTTTCAGCCTAATAATTCGGCTTCGGCTGAAAATCGACCTTCGGTCGGACACAACTTTTTGAAAATATGTAAAAAATGAGATATTAACGAGTTCTGTAAAATGTCAGAATTATTTCCAGGTTTGGCCATTTTTTCTATAATTTTTCATGGATTGTTATGTCCGCCTAAGAGAAATCCAAACTATATTGGGGTTATTATAATTAGCGACCGCGTCCACCACTTTTACTGTAATTTCCGAAATTACCTCGTTTTTCGGCTTTAATTAAAACGTAGTATTACACTCATTCCTTCCTTAATGGCATTATAATTGTTTCCAAGAAACTAGACTGTGGTGTTTGTTTTGAAATATTATCAAGCTCAGCGCAGAGACCTTTGTCCTTTTGGTGTTCTTCAAATAAGTTTTCCCGAATAGCATTTTCGTGTCTAGTCGTAGTTCTATTTCATAGATAGCTTTATTTATTCTAAATAAATTAAATAAATATAACTTTTAAGGTTTCCGTTTTGTTTTGTTTGCTCGGTAACAATTGGCGTGTTCAGAAAAATGAGATCTCAGAGATTTTTTTTGAGACGAGCTCGAGAGAGGTTGACAGATAAGTTCTCAATAATTAATTGATTGCCTCTTATTCTTTAAAGTTTGGTTAAATTCTTTAAAAGCGTGTCTCTTTTCTTTTCCAAAAATAAGAAAATTGATAGAATTGCCCCAATTGCGCATGGGCTTCAGAGGAAATAATAAGGTGGTTTGGGATCGATAATATAGTTCGTCGGAGAATTTTACTCACTAAACTAGAATCGCTTTTTTGAACCAAGTGAATCGAAAAAGTGAAAGCAATGCATGCTAGCAAATGTGAACATTATTTATTCGATGCACTTTTTCACAGAACCAGAATCGGCCCCCTGTTCATGTATGATCTTCGAGATTTCATTCTCCTGAACACGCCTAATTTGAATGCCAGTCGTCAAAATACTTTTTTGAGCTCAGTAGTGATGTCAAATCTTGAAGCTGCCTTCGATAGTTTCATCTTCAATTGGGGTCAAAAGAGCTGTTATACTTTGTAGGGAATATACTATCCAGTGTATTATAGAGATCAGTGGGAAACTCACGCCGTGAGCACACCCCTATATACGACTGGGCACACTCCTGTTACACTAGTAAGCTGCTTAGATTTGGGAATCTCTGCTATCGCCTAAATTAATTTTTCCACATAACTGTAATTTCACTTTTTAGTCCAATTCAGTTGAACTCCCCAGAATTTCTCTTCCACGTCCTCGAAACGATTCCCAAATGTTGAATGATTAACTACGGATGTGCAAAATGTCCCTTGACTAATTTCTTCTATGTATTTTTAATTAGTTTTAATTAGCCAGTACACCTTAAGAAGGTTCGTAGGAAGTATCCACTTCGATTCGATAAACCCCATCTAAATTTAACCCGCAATATACGGCGGCCCCCCTCCAAACTTCTAAAAATTTCTTATCGTAGGTCATAATATCTACAGCTAATACCCAAAAAAATAGAGTGCAGGAAAGTTCCCTTTTTTAGTCTTTTTCTAATTCAAATAATGAAAGTCAAAGGTTTTGTTTGCCAAACAAAATAAAAACAAAAATGGTGAAAACTTACATAACAATTTCATAATGATAAGTTAATCAAAATCTGTACCTAACCTCAATTATAATGTAAAAAATTAACATACAACATAATATCATTCATAATAAAATAAAAAACTCTATATTTTTTACTTATAGAATCATTCCACAAACATCATCTCGAAATCGATCTTACTCAAGCCTGTGTTGGTGAACTGAACACAATTCTTCGCGGTGACATCAATTTCCCAATTATCTATGGTATAGGCGTTAATATAAAAACCGGTGAAATTTTCCCAGCTTCATTCCCCGAACGGGGACCTGATCTACAGCTGAGGGAGGCAAGAACATTCTTAGGAGCTCAAACGGTAAAGTTTCCTTCTTCATGACAAAAAAAAAAAAAATAATTTAATCAAAAAAATGTCTACATTTCTCTTTTATGCAAACAGGTTTTAGATATTTATGATTCATCAATTGGCATGTTGCGTATTGGCCCATTCAACTATGACCCCTTGCGTGGTGTCGATCTATGGCTAGCGCAAACCGATGAATTCCTCTTGCAGCATTTATCATCGAGTCCTGATGTTGAGCCTGCCCACTTTGCTATGCAGGTGAGTTAACTAAAGAATTTGTTCGAACCCTGATCAGCAATAATTAATCAATCTGTGTTTTTTTCCGTTTGTAGATGAGGTCAACGATTAGATTCATTCAAGAGAATCAATTTCCCGCCATCACCGTGTTCCGGGACAATCGTCCACGTTACTATCGGCGCGACGAAACCACTGGCTGCTGGTCTACGGTTAGATACTGAAAGAAGACGCTTACGACGACGAAGACGAGGCGGGTGTGTGTGTGACATCTATTAATTAATTAAAAAAGTATATAAAAAAAAAGAAAAACTAAAGCCAGCGAAATTGTTGTTTTGCAAAGCGCAAGGTGATATTTATTTATAAAAACAAAACAAAAATTAAAATACAACCATTACATTGAAAAAAAAATTAATTTTAAATGAATTATAATATTTCTTTTTGTTATTGGACCTAAGTACATATATATGTAATCTATTGAATGATGAGCGAACAAGATTTTTGAAAATAATAATTAATTTGTTAGCTCTTGTTGATTTTTTGTATCTTCCTAAAGTTTTAATAAATCTATGTTAAATTAATTAAATTTTGCACTCAGTATTTGTTAACTGATTAAATGTTATTGCTAATGTTGATCTGTAAGAAACAGTTTGAATAATGCTCTTCAACATCTCATTAGTATGCATATAGATATTAAATTAAGAAATATCATACATTTTTGAATTAAAACTTTATTTTCTCACAACTGCTTATAGTGAATTTTCTATAAAACGTGATATGTAAATGCAATGCGACGAACATTAAAACATATAAAATGTAGAAATTCGGAATGAATTTTTATATATTTACAACTTTTGAAGTTTAATCAATTAATATAATATAATAAATAAAAAAAAATAAATACTTAAATAATGGAGAACTTGAAGAAAAAAAAATGACATGCAATTAAATGCAATTATATAAAAATTACTTGACACTGTTATTAACATAAAACAATCCCTTATATACTATGTGAAGATAACTTATACACTAAATAATATATGGCTTGGCTACTATGATTTAAGTAAATTGAATTAAATAAATCGTATAAATATACGGACATCGATAATTTTTCTCATGTTTTATGTTTAGACTTTTTTAAATACTCGAACAAATCTAGGGACGGCGGACAATGTTAGCAAAAGTAAATCCTTCGCAGTTAGACTCATTAATGTGTCCCATATTATCCTTGTATACACGAACCCGCAAAAAAATTTACTTTTTTAAAAATTTAAAATTTACTTTTTTAATGGAAGTACATTTTTAATAATTAAATCCAGCAGCAACACACCCTTGGGGCCACATGATCATCTTTAATCAAGGATAATTGCAACTGAATATGCATGTTAACAAATTTTTATTTAGGAATCCAAAATTTCAGTTGTCAATGATGAAAATCGCTAGTCAGCTGATTTTGATCGTCATTAAATAAGATTTAACGATGAATACACTGGCCCTTACAGTCTTAAAATGAAGAAGAAACTGGCAACAACGAGATAACTCTTTCAAATTATATAAATAAATAAATTTAGTGTGTGACAGCTTGTGATAAAACGGAGACCAAGAGACTTACCCTGGGAATAGGGGCGACCTACAATTATTTCCCTATCCCTACTGTTCTGGTTGACTCAGCAAGCAAACATGAATGGTTGAAAGTTGTAAGTCACTATTGGAGCTGTCACGCTAATTTATTTTATTTGCAAACAATTTGGTACACTCCGGCGTATACGTACTTTTGTTATTTCATTGAATTAAGGCTTTTTCTACAAATTTTTGTTTGTGCGCATTACTTTTCTTAGTGTTTAATTATTATTTTTAGTTGCTGTTGCTGGTTGTTTTTTTCTTAACGCATGTTAAAGTTCCAAAAAATTCCAATCTCACCTCTTTCCGGATAATCCCCAATGTATAGGTATACCACCTATAATAAAATATTTCTGGGCAGAACGATCAAAATAAATATCAAATAAAAACTTCTGTGCATTTAGTACATACTTTATTTTTTTTGTATTAATTTACATTTTTACAAAAATAATGCAAAACAAAAATACTACAAAAAAAAGATACCTGTTCAAAAGTGTTATAAGGAAATCCAACAAATACGACTGTCTATTGAAATTTTGGCGTTTAAATTATGATTTTCGATTTTTAGTACCTATGGCGCAAAATTTTAAACGATTTAGTATGATGTTAAAGCATTTTTAATATGATAAAAATGACTTAACATCTTACTAAAGCGTTTAAAATTTTGCGCTTATGTATTTAATTAAGCATGGATTTGGTGTATCTATTTATTCTGTATATAAGTTAAGTAACCTTGATTAAATTGTATTAATTTAATTTTAAACTTTTATACAAAAAAACAGCCCTATTTTGCTATCCGATCCGATCGAATTTTTCGATTTACGTGAATTGTTCACTTACATAATTTGTCACAAATTATTCTTTAAACTTTTTAATCTTTCGAGTTAAAAGCCTTACCCATAATTATTTTTGAAGTTATTGAGAGAATCTAATTGTTAAAATTTTATTTTTATCGCAATTTATATGTTTTTTGGAATGTTCGTTTTCCTCCGACAGTTAGCAGGATACGAAAATTCATATGAAAGATAATCAGAAGAGGGCTGAAAATCTCTAAATTTCGAAAATGAGTTTTTTGTTTCTACCAATACTCATTAAGGTACTAATACAATTTAAGAAGAGGAAAGGTTTTCGTACGTATTAAAGTAATACAAATTAGGTAATTAAAAATTTTGTTTATTTCAAACTAGCAAAACCCCCGCCCGTTAAAAAAATAGTTTTTTTTATTTGTTTTGCAGCGAATGTTGCAGCCGGTGACAGGATTCGAACCTGAGACCCCTCACTTCTAAAGCGGAGATCTTTCCACTGCATTACGAACTCTACTAACTAACTCTGAATTGCGCAAATTACTAAATATTGTTCAAATCAGTGACCCATGCGACCAATTGAAATTTCATTTCTTTTTTTAACAGATTTTCTTTATTTTTTTATAATTTTTTTTTGTCCTAAACCTTCTACCCTTATTCCTCTTTAATTTAAAAAAAAATAAGAAAATCGGTCAACCGGTTTGGCTGGTTAGCGAACGTACACAAAACCAAACTTTAATTTATATATATAGATAGATAGAAGAAGAAGATAAATATATATACTAATATGTGAGGCAGCTAAAAACTAACAGTAGTATTTATAAACCCATTCCAAAGTATGTCTAGATTTGGACAGCTGTCCAAGTCTAAAACCTTATTTATAATCATGTTTCATCGAGTGTCTAACTTAGACACTGAAATTTATTGTCCAAACCTATTCTAAAGTGGGTATGTTCAATGAACAAAAAATTGAAAAATAATCTTCAAATGAACGCAATGTTCATTGAACGTATCCAAATGCTCACGAAATTAACAGATTACAGGTATGTGAGTGAGTGTATGAGAACATTTGTAGGTCACTGTTGGAATGCGTTTATAAATAAGGAGATGTCCAACTATTTAGACAATGCCTAGCTGGACAACTGTCCAAGAGTGTTCTAATGAAATCTAATAAATACGACTGTAAATATGTATGTACCTAATTAGAGCAATTCCCGCGTTCAACACATGACAGTTTACATCTGAAAATTCTGATTTCTGACTTCTGATTGGGCAGCTGTCATAAAAAGTTAGATGACTTTTATAGTCATCCGACAGCTGACCAATCATTAGCTTGAAAAATTTAGAAATTTAAATTTTCAGATGCAAATTGTCATGTATTGAACGCGCGGAATGCGATATAGAATTATATCAAATATTGCTCGGAGAGACACCATAAGACATCTGGTGGAACTTAAATCGTTGCATTATTTTTTGTGAATAGTATGAATTTTCTGAATTATAAACGTAGCATAACGTAATTACCTAATGCACAAACCAAAACACCAACATCTCCCAAACTTACATCAGCAACTGTCAAAACGTAAAACGTAAAACTATTTCTTCTATTTGGCAGCAGAGTACGCAAACTCTATCACGTGAATTTTCTGAAAAAAAATTTTTTGTGTTGGAAGAAGGCTGTATGGTGATTGATTTTGAGCAGAAAAAAAGTTAAAATTCTTCAAAGTAATTTTCCTTCGTTTCCTCTTTGCACAATTTAACGTTGGAAATCGGAAATTAACTCTTAAAATATTCAATTGAAATCTAAACCGTAAGTGTTTTGTGAAAGTAGCAATAATGCAAATAAATAACTGCGTGCGTTCTTCGTTTCTGCAAGTGAAATTATTCGATTCGACTCTGGCAAAAAAAAAAAAAAAATAAAAAGAAAGGTTTTCCCCATCGCCGCGCTGCAGTCCCTCAGACTTTCTTTTAAATTTTCGATAACTTTTTGATTATTTTGTTCCTGGAGTTATGTATTCCAATTAGTTCTTATTCCTAAAACGGAAAGTTTTCTTGCAATTGGCAAAGTTTGCCATGCAAAACGCCACCAAACTGCAATTCGCTCATAGAAGTAGGAGTTGACGTTGGGCTCATTAATCTTCCTTAAAACCCTGTTTTTCCATCAAGGATATTGAACCAAAAGGTAAACAATCTCTGAGAATCTGCAATGTCGAAAAATTTGTAGCATTTTAGGATTCCTGGTGCCAAAATTACATCTTGTTAAGAAAATTTTCATGAACCCGTGAGCAACATTTTATCGATCGAAGCTGTCATGTGACTGTCATCAAACAGCTGACTCTGGCTCTACTCGCACAATTTTTCTGCTCTGGCTCTGTGGCGTTAGGTTTAGGTGGTGGCGACCGACGGTGGAGGTGATGTAGGGATTGGACAAAGATAGTTAGTGCTACTGTCAAAGTTTTGCTGGGGCTCGGAGCCGACGAACACGCATTTTGTGTGCTCCCCAATTTTCTGCCAAGTGGTTGATTTATTTTATTTCACTCATTCGCTCATTGAAGAAGTTTTTTTTGTTGTTTTGTTAGAATAAAAAGGCAATTATAATTGATGTGTAATATAATTTTATTCCAAAGACGTGAGATCAGTGATATGGTGTGCCTCCACCTCCTTTCTGTACAAAATGTAGATAGTGCAGCAGATATGGGACAGCGTCGTCAATAGATTCAGGTGCTGATGGATTTATTAAAATTATCGAATACAAGGGCGGCGGACGTTTGGAGCTTCTGTTAAGAAAATAAAGCGTGTTATCGTCGTTAGTTGTTGTTTTTTTTCCATTTACCGTCAACGGCGCCGACCGACGACACGAAGACTGGGTACACAAAAACCTTTTTTCCGAGGACGTCATCATCGCCATCATCACTAATTTGAATATGTTTCTACATAAATCTGGTAAATATGGTAGCATTTTTCAAGAGTCTTTGTCAAGGGATGGGGTATACCTGTTTTATAGTTTAATTTTAGCCAATTTGTAATATTTGGATAGTGTCCAGATGGTTGACCCATTTGAGTTTATTCATTTTTTATGTAATGCTGCAGTAACATGTAAAAAGAAAATTGATTATAAAAAAAACAGTGGTATTTTGACACAGTACAAAATTACAAAAACTAAGTACTAATAAGGAAGCGAATATGAATACACCATACAGTTTTTTTTTTATTTTCCTTAACTGATGGTATTGTTTATTTGTAGTTTCAAAGCGGGATAGAGTGTTGGGTATGACGTATGACTGTGAGTTAACATTAATTACGAATCAAGATGAAATACCTATGTACACATTTACGTTTTTTCGTAGCTGATAACAGTTACGCAATTGTGCCGTATCCTTCGACCCAACAAAATATGTAAATACATTACGCATTTGAAATCCTTTAGAAATTATTTTTGTACCTATAAATATATGAAAATACAAAAGTAACTAATATATAATGCTATCTTTAATTTTATTTGCTAGGTAAAATCATTGGCATGGATAACTTTTAGAAAAGAATTTTGAATACTTAGTCTGCTTAACGAAAAATAAACAATATTGAATTAAATTTAAATTTAGCAAGGAGAACGCTTAAGAATGTAATCATTGTATTCCAATTGATTCTAAATACAAATTATTAAAATGCGATAGTAATTCAATGATTTTGAAGTTGGTATGTATTATTTTTTTCAAATTTTGTCTCTACGGCTTAGATTAATTGACAGTTACGCATTTCCATGTATCAGTCATTATTATTGAATTTAAGCGTTTTCCATTGGATTCACTAAGGAATTAATTAATTTTTAAATTCAATGTGAAAATACTCCTGCTATAATAACGTAACCACCACCGGGGGTGAGTGCCCATGGACGGAAATATTAGTTGTACATTCACATCGAAGGTCTTTGTTCCAATTTAGCCAACTAAAAATGTTTTTCTCTCTCCTCTTGCGAGGAGTTAACTAATCTTCGATGAGTACCTCAATTGTCTTAATAAAGTACCTATCATCTTTGCCATCTAGATTGTGCAGAGAAAATTGTGGGCTCCCTTCAAGGCTTTCGACTGCCAATACGCATAAAGTAGATTTTTGTAGATTTTCGTCATGCATTTAATTAAACCTACGGAAACGATCTTATTTTTAAATTACTTATAAATTGGCAAGGTGTGACATTTGTATCGAGACACTCTGAAAAGAATAGAACAACGCGTTAGTAGGATTGAAACAAGTATGCGATTTTAGTCCTTCAGCTTTTTTGCCTATGCATTAAAGATTCGATAAGGCATAACATTGGTATACAAATCGATAGGCTTTTGATTAAAATTCTGATGTACCCAGTTGATGTTATCTTTCTAGCTTAATCACCTGATTTCTCTTCACTTAATGATTAACAATGCATAACCATGGAGCGTAAAAGAACTATCGCTAAATGTGCAATACATAGAATTGGATTTTTGCAACAAACTGTTAAATTTGTATTCAAGGGTTTACCTTAATTTTAGTTTATGGAACATTCAATTCAAAAATTTGATTTTATATACATACATTCATCAGTATGATTTTAGGTTTAATAACTTATTTATAAAAATTTAATGCAATAAAAAAGCAATAATACATATATGTGAATTGTGTACTACAAATTAGTCATTCGGTATTATTCTTTGGATACGGTTTTCATCTGTACTTCCCGGGACAGTCCCGTATTTGAAAACATGTGACGTTATTATTTTTAAAAAGAATTACGAAAGTAACGTTTTTTTGAATGACCGCCTAAAAGGGTTTAAGTTTTGAATATTTAAGTTGTCTTGAATTTAAATTTAACTTTAAAATAATTAAATACTGTCATCGGGCTTTAACATTAAAAAATATAAATAAAGTGATAAAAGAATATTCTACGCTCTCTCTTTTTCCTGGAGTTGTATATGTATGCATAGGTTTGTTTGATGATCGCTCTGGGGCGCACTGTGTCTTTTTTCTCCCCATCTCTGAAATGACTCTCACGAGACCCTGGTTTTTTCTTGGGGTAAGAATTCAGAGCTGTCAAAATTCAAATTCAGTTTTTGGCATTCAGGCAAGAATAAGTGTATTGAATTGTTTATGGCAAATTTCTTTGTAAATATGAGATATTTTATTTATAATTTTCATATAATTATAGACGAAATGCCAAAATATACAGTAGCCTATGAAAAGGGGAAATAAATGAAAAAATCAGATGGTAAAACTTGTAGCTCGGGGGCGTTTGGTGTAAAATAAAAACCCGATCAGCCCTGAGTTTTTTGACAGTTGATTGATATTCCCCAGGTTACCCTGGGGCAGAGAACATCGAAAAAAAAAACTTTTGGAAATGGAAAAAATAATCCAATAAAATGCGAAAGTCTGTACACAATATTTGAATTTTGCTTTTGGTACACATTTCATGGAATACAGTTGACAACCATATACAATTGTAGTACTTAGTAGCAAATTAGTTCTAACAATTAAAACTTAAAATTTGTTTAAAAAATTAATGAAAACAACTTGAAATGTTTCCATTTCATATTTTTATTAATAATTATTATTAAATTAAATTTGTGTATTTTTCTTTATTTCTAGTTCAAAAATAAAAAAATAACTACAGCTCTCGTATCGACAACAAAACAAATGCTTTAAAACTCGTGTCACTTTGACAGTGAAAACTAGATCTATTTTAGGGCGAGTTCAGGGGGTGACCCCATGTACAAAAAACACAGAATTTGTTCGCCAAACAAAACAGGGGGCCTTCAAAAAACAGTTTTTTTTTATAGATACAAAATATGAAATTCATTTTCAACAATCTTACGTGCCTGAGCTTAATAAAATATTCGTTCTTTTACGATTAATTAAATCTCTATCAAAAACGTACATACATATGTATTATGTACATATATTCGTAATTCTGCATACTTCCTTAGACCTCTGTTACACTATGACTCTTTGTCTCTGACTCTTTTCAAAATTTAATGCTTACGAAGGTGAAAAAGAGCTAACTTTACCATTGTAACTCAATAAATTTCAAAAGAATCGGGGACAACGAATCATTGTGTAGCAGGAGGTGTACTAATTTGCTTAAATATTACTACTTTTATTTCGAGACTATATACATATATGTATGTAAGTTTTGGGAAGTTAAAAGTTTTTCATGTGGAAAATTAATAAATAAAAAAAACATTTCACGTAGTTTTTTTTTTTTTTATTTTATCCTAGTACCATTGTTGAAATTATGACATAACTGAAAGTCATAATAAAAACCCGCTCCACAAAAACAGCTTCACGCAATCGTTTTTATGATTATCCATTTAAGAGATTCATCCCTCTAGCCCTTAAGGAAAAAAATTTTCTTCACAGTGTATCCTTACCCATTTAAGTAGGTACATAAGTTTTTAAAAAATGCTTGTTAAATGTTTTTTTTTACCAAGTTCTTAATATTAAGTTATTTAATTAAGGAAAATTGAGTGCATATCTTAATTTAAGTAATTTCCTTTCAATGCAATCAAAACTACAACAGGTAAGGAACCTGCGTTCAGCCATTTCGAATATTAAAAGCTCATCTAGACTACATTTTTTCCTTAATAAGTCATCATCTCCGTTAGGACTTCGCCTCATTTTGACCTTCATAAAACAACTGCTTCGCTCGTTACGTCATTAGTCTATCTATCAAACTATTTTGTAAAGCCACGCCTATATGCCGAACCTAAAAACCACAAAAAAAAAAAAAAGAAAAGAGTCATTACCTTGGTGTGTGACCCAAGATCTCTTTTTGGAATTAATTTTCATATTCAATGGGAAATATTATATTTTATTTTTTTTTTCACATTTCAGTCAGGATTTTTCAAACGACTTTCACTAATCGATACCGAAGTGTGGAGATTTCCATATGATAACCCTAATGCGTGCTGCCAAAATTTAAACTTAACTCTATTATTTGTAGTCCCATCCCATAGACCCATGACCTAGCCATTCTCTCAATTCTTAAATTATCCTAGCAAATGAGATAATCAGCTGTGTGTGTCGCCGCATTTTTGTACATATAACATCCCACGTTGCGCAAGAAACTACTCCTCGACATGCAAGTGTTTCCTGAACTCCCAATTGCAAGTATGGGTTGTTGTGAGTTGTTATTGTTGTCAACGTTGTCATCTTCTGTTATAAATTTATACGCATTTTGTTAATATGCCGAAGTCCGGGGCTATCGTGAGTCTTCCAATGAATGCCGTTTAATGCTCCAATGTTAATCATTATTTAACGACGGACAAAATTGTCCTTGAAAGTGTTTTTTTTTTTTTTGTTGTTTCTTTTTTTGTTTTTTGTTTTGTTTTCAATGTTATGCAGCCGTTCGCTTTTCAATGCTTCCCAAATCAAACATTATTAATTAATTAGCCCACCACAATACTATTATACATTCGTAGTACAACTACTTTATCGAATATCGATGCAAAGGAAGGATAAAGTTCTTGGTCAGGGGCTAGATATCATAATATGCTCTTCCTTACCCGAAAGTGAAGGCTAAGAGAAAAAGGGTTGGCAAACAACAACAACAATAGCGAACAAGCGAACGGTTGTAGTCTTCTTGTAGTTTAAAAATAGACAAAAATATGTTGTTTCTCTTTTCTCTATAAGAAGTGAACTCCATGTTTCCGGTTAGATGTGCTTTCAGTTTATTGGGATTTGTTCGATTAGAAGCAGTTCGTGTCTTCGTTTTAAAATTTGAATTTAAAAGATTTCAATTCTAATGTAATCGGAATTTTTCTTTTTTTCAAGTTTATTCAAATTTGTTTGTGTTCGAATATGAAAACCAGTGCGGTGAAGTCCAATTTATTATTCGAGGTTTTTTTGTTTGTGTTATACAAATATATATGTATTTATATACCTACCTAATCGAAATTTTGAAAGCCTTTAAGAAAGTTTATTGAAGTGCATCAAATTCCAATCGATAATAACTTAAGAATGGTATGACCTAGAATTGAATCATTGATGAGTTAATATTTTAAATACATAATTCAAAAGGGATAGATACATATGTGTGTGTAAATCTGGTGGATTGACTAGTACGAGTACTATGTGAATTTTTTTTGCTTTAGCAAACGAGAACAAATAAATATAAAATTAACCAAAAAAGCTAAAAAAAAACAATAATGTCCCTGCATCAATATTATATTTGCAAAGATATCCAACTGATAACTGATGATAAACTAAGTTAAGTGAACTTGAAATCGGATACATACATACATACATACATTCAAATGTTCGTTCTTAGAAGATTCCTAGATTTATGTACGTTTTTTTTTTAATTTTAAATAGTTTATTTCTTAACTTAACTGAACAAAATCCATCAAGTATTTTTGAAGTTTCAGATTGATGTATGGATCAGTCTAGTATGTTTATACTTAAAAAAAGATAAATTCCTTTTTTTCGTCAAAATTTCAATTTCGTCCAATTTTCAGAACAAAAAGGACGTTTACAAAATAGCAATACATATGTATGTATGTAAATCCCCCTCGCGTCTATTCACAATCGTCAAAATCTTTACTTTGGTGAAATTGACATTTAGACATAAAATAAATCATTTAAATTATACTTTACAAAGCAAAATATAAGCAAACAGTTCTTAAAAGATACAATTCTGCGTCCATCAGATTCCTTAAAGTAATGACTTTGCACTTTGACAGATTCGTAAAGTTTTCAGTTTATTCACTCAAGTTTAAGTTTGTTCCATGAGCAGAAGGTCAGAGTAGAATAGAACATGAATAATATCGGGAAGAAGTTAAAACACAAAATTCATGAAAATGCATATGTATCTGGAAATAATGAGTTAAATCTGATTAATTGGTGCTAATCAAACCAAAATCGGGTGGTGATTAGCAATTTCAATCATGACCAACTCATAATTATGAATTCACTAATAAAAAAATATACAAACACAATGAAAAAAGAAATAGTAAATATGCCACTGCAAATCACTGTCATCTTGTTTGTCGTTTAACGAATGTTTTTCAGAAATCAACTGGTAGGTTACCAAACTTTGTAAGTCGATCAATAGTAATTTGAATTCTGCCTTTTTCTGTGTTCAGAACAACATTGTAACGCTGAAATTGCCAAAAGGTGGCTCTGATGTTTATGATTTTTTTACATAAATAATATTTTTGTTTAATTTTTCGATTTAAAATGTCCTGCATTTTAACCGACGATATGTACATTAAGTTAAAAATAAATTGAAAATAAGTGCATCTTGTGAACTCATGTCACGAATATGAATTTTTGAATTTGAAATGAAAATCCATTTCAATTCGATTTCGATCGAAACGTAGACGGGTGAAAATTAAATTTAAATTTTACATGATTTCTTTGATAAAAGTAGGAAAAGTTAAAAATATATGCACCTATGTATATGTACATTATGTTTATTCTAGATACTAAGTTAGAATAAACAATCACTTCTGAAATAAATTCTGCAATCTCCTGATTATCTTTATAAATAAATTCAAATAAGTTATCTGAATTTGATAAGAAATTTAGTCTGTTTTCTGAAATGAAAGCAAATTTTTAATTCGCATATCATCATTATCTCAGAACTCAGTTTTTAATTCGAAGTTTGGGAATTTCTGTTTGTTTTGATTTTTGCAATCTTGAACTATTTTTTATTCGAAATATTTTTGAAGTAGCATACTTGTTAATAAAATACTAGTCGAACATGTAATTTCATGATACAAGATCTCCTACTTGTTTTACTAGCATTTTCAAACCTGGGGTGAGATGATAAATTTAAATAACCAAGGCCAGTTGACCTAAATAAATAAAACTAATGTGCTTCTTTTTTTTTTTTTGATTTAAAGTTATTGCAAAACTTCACATTACGTCATAAACTAAGATGAATAAAGTGCAAAACACAAACATTATTTAAAGAAAATCGATTCAATCGGTTGGAAGACTAAAGACACTTAATTTTTATTTGCACAAAAAAGAAAAAGAAACAAAGATGTGTTCTTGAAGAGAAAGGTCATCTACTGATTTTTCTTGAAAAACAAGATACGCATGTATAAATGAAGATGTATGAAGTATGAATTTGCTCTACTTTTTTTTTTTTGAAGATGTTATTATACGTATATGAACCCACTTTTTGTGAGTAATAAAAGAATCAAGAGGAAAGCTACAAGTTTACATAAAACTTTGTTGGAAATAAAATATAAGAGCGAGATTACAATATAATTCATGGCTGTCATCAGTTTTAGAGTAATTTTAAATGAAAATTTCAACGTTATTTGGCATTCTAACATGCGTAGCTATATCTAGAACTGTCATTAGTTTGACTTTTATACAGCAGCAATGCTTAGGGATAGGAAAACAAAACTGTTTTGTTTTTTTTTTTTTTTTCAATTGCACGTAGTTTAAAAGCCGTTGGAGATAATGGATCTAAAAAAAAATAAGTACCTATATTCTTATACAAATCTCAAAACATTTATAACAAATGTTGTATGGAACGAATGAGTAGCCCTTAACCTGGTTCTTAATTGCTACATAGGACCGACTTTCAAGTTACCAGCCCATCCTGATCAACTTCGGAGGATGAAACTTTTTTAGAAGATCGCCTTAAAGCGTTTTTGAAAAACCTCAGCTCACCCTGACAATCAAATTCTGTGTTTTTTGAATCCTAAGGTTGCCCTGAACTCGCCCTAAAGTATACCTAGGTTTTTTTTGCTGTGGCGAGTTGAGGTAACGAATAAACTGCCACAGTGACATAAGTTGTGAGACAATTATTTTTTATGATTTCGCTTTCTGCAGCAAATTGCTTATTTTTGAAATAGAAATCATGAACTAAATTGAAAGATAATAATGGAAATAAATATAAAAGGGGAATGCTTGAAGTTGTTTTAATTAATTTTTTTTAAATTAATTTAAAGCAAATCTAAAGTTTTCATTATTGACCACAAAACTTCTTGTTTCTTGCTTTGGTTGTTAACAAAATAGGTGTCTTGCAAAAGCGCAAGTAATTTTTTTATATTAATGGATTCAACTGTTATTTTTCGCAATCTAAGGCATTTCAAATACTGTGCACTTATTACTACAAGCTTAACGGAATTAAAACTCATTCTAACGCCGCTAGAATAATATTCTGATGTGTCTCTTACTTGACTTTCCCTCATGTTTCTTTTATAGTTCTCTTTATTTTAAAAGCACAAAAACACAAATTTCAGACCTCTTTCAATTTTTGGCGACTGTGCGTACGAGTTTATTTATTTAGTTTCATTATTTCTGAAGTTCTTAATGGTTTCAAACCCAATTTTGCTATAGGTATATAATCGAAAAATATTTGAAATCTACATATGTATATTTGTATTGACATGGTACCTACAATTTTTCCATTAGACCTTATTCTTTATACAAACACAGCTCCTTCTGTTTTGAAAAAAACTTCTTGACGCAGAAAGAAACTTGAAGGAAATAGAAAAAGGAAGTGAAAATAATATAGTTTTTTTTTATTATTGATGGAATTGGCTTGAATTGTTTATGATATTGATTCATGTTTTGTAAAAAAAACGGCTTTATTATATTACCTTAGTCCAAAACTTTTTAATCATGAGAATTACTTTTGTTTCTCTGAGCATAAAATTGAAACTTGATTCCAAATGTGTTTCTATAAACAAACGTCAAAATGCAAATACTGTTATTATGTTATTTGAAGACATCAAAAGCTAAAGCGCGAAACAGATTGAACCAGCAACAGCACCAGCACCGTCAACAGCAAACAGCACGCTGGCCAGCAAATATTTTGCAAACACATTGCCACCAGCACCGTCATTGGCATTTTTAAATTATTTTTTTGTAGTGTGGTGTTTTTCAATATCGCAATATGAAAGGTTGTTAGCAATGGACCAGCAACAGCAAATTTGAAACTTTGGCCAAACGGCGCTGGTCTTATCTATTTAGAACGATTGAAATACATTGTTTCCAAAATAATGCCGGCCGCTGTTGTTGGTGCTGGTTCAATCTGTTTCGCGCATTGGGAATAAAGTTAACAAAACCTATAACTTCGTATTTTCGGAATACTACGAAAAATTTAAATGAAGCTGCAAAGGGACGAAATACTTTCTATGAAGTCGAAAACTAGATTCTCTGTTTGCCTACGCTAAACAACTCAGATGTTTTTTTTTTCAAAAAGGATGGATATCATTTCAAATCTTGTATTTTAAATGGACTACGAAATGGCACGTAGAAGAACAAAAAATAAATCCAAAAAAGTCGAGCTAAAGCGACAATATAACGTAAAGAAAAAATCTTTTATATTTGTACATTGTTCAATGTACATATATACATTGCATGTATGTATTTGTTATGGTACGACTCCATACAATTATCAGAAAAATATATAAAAGTGTCCAATATTTCAATGAAAAACTAGCAAAAAAGAAAACAACGAAAATCAGAATTGAAAAATTCCCTGCTATTGGTCGAAAGATTTGACCTAGGTTAGTTTAGTTTTAGAGAAAAAGCTGTAAATTGTATTGGCAGTTTTGTAGTAATATTTGTACCACGTGTTACTATCTATCTATTTCCATCAGTATATTCTGAAGAACACAATAATTAATTAGTGTTTTTTTTTTAATATAATTTAATAAAACATGAAATTTCATTTGACACATATGTAGGTTAGGTATGTACTTCCTGTCAGTCGCAAAAACATTCATTTTATTATACATATGTATGTATATACACAAATTCGTGGTTATTACATACTTCTATAATTGAATTTTCCAGAGATACATAATATTGATAACGGCAAATTACTTGCGTGAATTCACTGTCAGTTATGTAGTAGATCTATTTTAAGAATTTATAAAGAATTCTTTTGGTTTAAGTAATCATGTTTTATTTATTTATAGAAAACACCAACATGTCTGAATATTGGCTCATTTCCGCTCCTGGGGATAAAACCTGCCAGCAAACCTACGAAACAATGAACAATCTCACCCACAAACAGAACAATCTTTGTGTCAATTTTAAATTTCATATTCCCGACTTAAAGGTAAGTAAAAAAAGCAAAAGTATTATACATACATATTTAAGTAGTTCACTAATTGAAATGTTTTTTTTTTTTTTGCATTCCAACAGGTCGGTACACTGGATCAGCTGGTTGGTCTATCAGATGATTTGGGTAAATTGGATGTCTATGTTGAGCAAATCACCCGAAAAGTTGCCACTTACTTGGGTGAGGTGCTCGAGGATCAGAGGGATAAATTGCACGAGAATCTACTCGCCAACAATAGTGAGTTGATTTTGTGTGAAATTTTATTTTTATAAATATTTCCAAAACGAATCCGCATAAATATTTAAAGCAGGCAGTCCATTTTTCCTATAAATTCAGAATATGCTTTCGAATACTAAGACATTCATATGTTATACATAAATATTTACATTTTTATATATATATATATATTCTTAACTTCCCATCAATTTATAGTGGATTTGTTTGGAGACATCAGACAGTGGCAATAAAATTTTTAAATGCAAAGTCTCCAAATTCAGTACTTTCCGAGCTTTGAAATTTGAGAAAATTTAGTTGTCATTATTATTGTGAATGTTTTTTTTAACTGATGTTTCCAAACAGCGCCTAACATAAAAAAAAAAACATTACATTAAAAAGTAGTTTTTTGGGAATGCTAACATAATACATATATCCTTAGATCTAAATTTTACTTAAACTCAAAGTGTGACTTTGCAAATATGTGAATGGAAATCTAAAATTGCAATGACATCGTTCTATGATTCATTACACTTTTAGAAATGGATTTAAAAACTAATCGATTTTCTGTATTATCTTTAATTATATATTGATATATACTCTATCCCCCTTTATTTATTTATTAATTTTTTGTATTTTGTTTTTATTGTTTTATTATTTTGTTATTTTATTTTATTTATTATTATTTCTATTTATTTTGTCTTGATTTGAAAATTAAAATTTTAATTTATCACAGCAAATTCATGTCTCTTTAGAGAAAAGCTTTTTATATTAATGTTTTTAATTTAAACAATGATTTTTTGTTTTGAGCTGACACACTAAAATACATATAAGCAGAATTTTTCTAGTACATTTTTAATCCTGTCTCCGAGAAAAATAAAAAGGAACAATTATTTTTAAATACATAATTGAGACATATTTTTTTGAAAGTGGTCTCAAGTTGCTCAAGGTGACAAAAAAAACTTAATTGCAACTTAACGTTATCTCTTCCATGGGAAATAAATCAATAGATATATTGCTTGCATTTGTTCATTAAAAAAAAGAGACACCTTTAAATTGTGGGTATTAATTTTTGAAAAAAAAAGTGTTCAAATGGACTTAGACCACTTTCAAAGAAGACGGCTTAATTAACTTTTACTTAACTTAAATTCATTTGCATTAATACGTTAAATTTTATTTAACCTTGTTCACTAGCTAGGAAGTTTGATTTAAACAAAGCTTATGGCAATTCAGGGCATATTTGAATTTTCTACACTTACAAGTAAAAAGTGTTGACGAAAGTAAAACAATTGAGCAAAACTATATAATACAACAAAAAGTTTAATTTAATTTTTATTTGGTATTATTTCTGAACGCTCGTTCTAAGTAAGAAAGTTACTTTAAAAATCTATACGGACAGCAATAAATAATAATTCTGCAGTGAATTAAGTGCTTGGATTGAACATTTTAATTTATTGTTTTATAAAAATAGTAGTCAGTGCACATAGAATTTGAGATCTACAACTTTACTTTTAGCTGTTTATATTTTTTGAATTATGATTTAAAAAGATTAGTTTAGCCTGCAGAAATTGCATTTTTTCTAAATTTCTAAAAATTATGCCAAACACAATATCTTTGATATTAATAAATTTTTAATAAATTGAAAAAAAATACCAAGTTCTTGATCTTCCTTTAATTGAATTTTTAAGTAAATTACCTAATTAAAAAGCAAATAAAATTAAAGGGGCATATTTTTCTTAACAAGAGGTTTAAGAAACATTTTTTTTATCTTCCTCTGGAAAATCCGTAGCCCAAAGGTGTTTATTTTCAGTTCGACATCGACTCTACATAAATCGCTAGGGCATCTAATATATATAAAAAAATAATTTTGAATATTTTCAAATTCTTTGGCAAGTTTATAAGTGCGTGTTCATCGCAGTTTTTAAGTTAAAGCCAAGTTAACTCCTGAAACATGTTTTTCAGTTAATTATTATTTTTTTTTATTTATATGCGGCTTTATTCAATAGCATAAGTTTTTTGTCGTTGTACTCAGTGTTTTAAAATAAAGTAGATAGTTTATATTCTAAAAATTCTAAAATTGTTTGAGTGCTGAAACTCACGTTTAGGATGTTTAAATATCATTACTCGTTGTTATTGAATTTACCCAATTTCAACCTTACACTTCAGGTTCACGTTTTTAGTTTACCCTACCGCCGCCGCCGCCGCGCCGGCATAGATGTTTACACGTCAAAAATCGTTTTCAATGACGATTATAAAAGATTTTTTAAAAAATTGGTTTTTATTATGAACCATTTCTACTAAAAATACTATTTGCAGAGTTGGTTAGAAACGTGGTTTTGCTATTTCGTTTTTTTTTTTTAAGATTTCTTTTATTTATTTATTTTCCCTTGATTAAAATATACAGAAACAATAGCCGATATAATTCGGGTCGTTAAGATACATGTAAGTCTTTTAACTGGGAGATAATGACAGTAACAGCGAATTATTTTCTACAATCTACATAATGTACATATGTATTTAATTTATATGGAAATAAGTGATGACTGACATCCAAATCGGAAACACCTGGCTAAGAAATTTAGAAAAAATTAATATTGAAAACTAAAGATTTGCCAAATTTAATGCATAGATAAAAAATCAATCTTTTATTTTATAGTTATTGTAAACATTCTGAGTGCACTGTTGATTTTTTATTATTTTTTTTGTAATTTGAAAGAAAGTGCCATAGTTAATGTGTTAAAATAAATTGATTTCTTAAGTTGACATTCGAATTCAAGTTTAAGTAAAAAATTTAGCTTTTTTTAAGCTTTGCATCTGCTTGTTATTTTAAATAATATTTAATCATTAGCAGTTAGTAGCTATCAAAAATTAATTAAGCTAGCTTGACGCCAAACTTGTTAGGTCACCATTTTGATATCAATTGTTTATCTGGACATTGACCGCGTTCAACCCTAAAAAACCCTGATTGGCCACATGGAGTTTAAAGTCTCTTGACGAACAGTTCTGTGTACATACACACATACTATGTATGTATGTACTACACTCAGCCCAGAACAAAATAATTTAAAGAAGCTGTCAGCAATGTGTCAACCTAATAATATTTTAATGAATTGTTAATGATAGTTTAAGCATGTTTTTTTTTTTAATTAATTTAGTTATTAAGGCATAGTACTCAGCTAAAGCAAAACGAAAACTTTCATAAAAAAGTTGAAACAACGAAATCATAAACGAAAAATTTCGTTCTCATTTTTGTTCTGCAGTACTCTGCTCAGCGAGAGAAGTTTATAATTGTAGCTTTTTTTATTTGTTTGTTTGGCAATTAGTGACACTAACAAACAAATATTAGTGACACTTTCAATGGGTATTGTTGCGTTGTGGTTTCCGTTAGGAAAGTGTTGGATACCACAGACGAATTTCGCTTCAGCTGCGTACTAAGCTTAAGGAAAGATGAAATTTGGGTTTCTTTTTTAATAACATACCGAATTTAGATATCCATTTTTGCAACTTTGTTAATTAGAACATGTACTGTGAAATTCGTCGATTTCAAAATCGACATTTTGGAGAGTCGATATTTTTTTTTCAATCGATAATTTTCAATGTGATGTTAATGACATACGCTCTCAAACCTTAATTTAGTGTAGGTGCTTTGTTAGTTGGCTGGAATGAAGCGGGACCTGTCATATCCTAAGAGCTAAGATGAAAGACATTTTACCTTTACAAAAGATACTCTTTGATGATTTTTCACTTTCTCGCAAGAGGCAGTATCGATAAAAATTTTTTTTTTAGTTTTAGGTGGAATAGACTGGGATTCGATCTCAGATCTCAAGCATGAAAGACAAATGCACTATTCCTTAGGTCTTTTTAATGTGACATTATGTCAATCAAACGATTTGAAAAAGCAACAAACCGTGCCGCTGTCGGTTAATATATGTAAATCCTTTCAATTATCACTGAACAAAAAGGCAATTTGAGTGTATAAACGACTTAAGTACACATTTCCATTTGATTTCGTCTATCGCCATTAATCAAATTCAACAAACAAGAATTGATAGAAAGAATGTATTTTACACTTTTTTTTAATAAAATGCCAACCAGAAAAATATATAAAATTATATCCGAGACTTTGCTCACGTTACTATTTTATGCAATAATATACTCACTATATTCACATACTAACGCTAACCGCAATTAAATATTTAACACGCAACACTAAAACATACAAATTGATAAAAAAAAATAAAATTATTTACTTAAATTAAATTTTCTGTTGATTCTCTTTTCATTTGATAATTTCATTGCATGATCCATCCACCATATATTCAATAAAATCAAAATAATTATAATAAATTAACATCAAAATCCTTTTAGATGGAGAGAAAACCAATTAGTTTTTAAATCTTCTTGTCAAATTCTGCAATTTCAAACCGCGACTAGATTACGCTTCTAATATGTTTTTTAGGCTTGCCGATCTACAAACGTGCAACACATCTTCAATTTAATTTGCATCCATAAAATTTTGTTTTTTGTTGTTTGAATTTATTTTTGTATGTATGTGCTTTTGTGGCATTTGTCTAGTGTATTTTTCTTTTTTTTTTATTTTAAAATTTTGTATAAAATCTTAACATACGACGTTGTCAGTTTTGTATAAAATATGTGTTAATGTGCGGCTTATTAATAATTTTTTTTGTTTGTTTAATAACGCTTCAAACTCATCATTATTATCTTTTTGAGTTTTTTTTTTTTTAAATTATATTTAAATTTATAATTTATTTTTTATTTGTTAAATTTATTCTGAAACAAATTATATTATTTACTTAATGCAGAACAGGATATGTTGAATGCCAAGAAACCCATAAATAATGTTTATTTTTTTTTCTTTAACGTTTTCTCCTCAAAAACAAAAAAAAAAAACAAACAAAATCAAATAAAACAAAAATGTACTTGTTAATTTAACAAAAAAAACCAAAAACCAAAATCAAAAATTCAAAAACAATGTACCCGAAAATGAATGTAATTGTGTTATATGCCCCAGAAGGTCCTGGTCCGCCCGATGAAAATACTCATTCGGATTTAACGGGTAAATCATCAAATTTATCAAATAGTCGTGATACAACAACAACCACTTGTTCAGCATGCCACGGCGGGAGCCTTAACAATTCTTCAGAGTCCTCCGAACGTGAATCTGACACTACTTCGTGCAATTGTGATTGTGATTGTTCAACGAATAATTGCGCTTTAAAAAATAACACTAGTTTTAGTGATACATTCGATTGGTGGTTTCATAGGCATAGAGGTTCGAATAAGAGCAGGTATTAATAAAAAGCAAAATGCATTTTCTTATTTTTTTTGTCGAATAAGTAAACAAAAATTTAAAAAAAAATAAATACAATAGACGGAAGAACCATTTTGAAGAAATTATTATAGAATACAAAAATTTATATGAAATGAAATTGGTAAAGTTTTAGAAGTATTTAATGTTTTAAATGTCCTTGTCTTATAGTTGTTTTTTTTTTTTGTCTAAATTGAAGAAAAGCCCTAAATATAAATTGAAAGGAAAATTAAGTAATTTTAAATTTATGTTTAATCTATTAATAAGTTCTTAATATTTGGAATTAATCCTGTTGTTTTGCTTCCGCGAGCTTTTTGGAAACGGCTTTTATTTTAAAAATGCAGACAAACTAAACATAATAATACGTACATAAAGCATTTAATATAAATATTTATATAAAAGTCTGTCGTCTGTGAACTATCCAGCTAGAGCCTTCTACGAAATCTTTCCTCCTCTGGAGAAAAAGAATACATCGAATAAGAAATTTTATGTTATTCAAATTATTTGGATAGCGAAAAATTCGTCGAGGACTGTCAACTTCACTGTTTTAAATTTCAAAAGGCTGTTTACATGTTCGGGTGAATGAAGATCAAATCTTCAAATTTTGACACATAATAGTTTTTCTTTTGAAGCCATATCTGGAGTTAAGAACGATCAATTTGCTTGCATGATGATTAAAATTAAATATCTCATTTTCCCAATAAGTTAAATATTCCCAAATATTATGTTAAAGTGAAATTTCTTGCGGATTTGTAAAAATTTTCTGTCTAAAGTCCTTAGGAACAAAAAAAATTTTTTTGGGAAATTTGATGAAATTTAATGTTATCAATTATTATTAAAAAACCAAAATTGTGATAATAAATTTAGTCTTTTGCGAAGAAAGAGTATAATGTAGGAAAATATACACAGTAACACAGTTTTATATCGCATACATTACGGGATAACCTATGTACCTTTAAGTAGTTAAGAGCGTTCGATAATATTAGTTGTAATTATCTACAAAAACTTGTTAAAATTTATTTGTGATACGTGTGGTTTTCACGATATCGCAAAATAGAAACTTACTGAGTGATCTTTTGACGCCGAAAGACTATAGTTTAATACTCACACTGACATACAATAAAATCTTTTCATGTCTAATATTTCAATGCACTTGAAACACAAACATTAAATTCTCAAACGATACTCAAAAGAAGTACCTACATTAATAATTGAACAAGAAGTAAGGACCTTTTATAAAGAAAATTAAATTTTCTTTTAGAATATGTAGGTTCCAATCATTTCCTTACAGTAACGATTTGTATAAAAATATAAAAAACAAATATTAATTTTCACTAAAATTAACTAAAAAGCTTTAAAATCGAAGAGATTTTTTTATTTTTTCGAATCAGGCATGCTCTTTCTCGCATATATTCTAGTAGATATGGAGAGTAGTTTAATAACTTACCTTAAATAAAACCACCAAGGGGCATCTGATTAAGTTAAGAGAATATCATTTGAATGACATTTTGTTTTCAATTTGATTACAAATGTCACTTTCTGTAAATTCAAACAAGTATTAACACTTTAAGCCAATACGCCGCTGAAGCGAAACGAAAATTGAACAGCGTACTGCAAAACGTAGAGCAGAACGAAATTTTTCGTTTATGATTTCGTTGTGTAATTTTTGTACGGAAATTTTCGTTTCACTTCAGCTGCGCATATTATGCATTAAGTTTAAATTGATACATGAACAAAGGCACATTTCCAACACAACATGCTAGTAGCTGGAAATTATTGAAGAAATAAGCGATAGCATCAACAGGTGTGTTCCTTTGGATTTCGCAAAGTACTTTTTAGTACTTCCCATTGGATGATGAATAGAACGCTTTAATTTTGCAAAAGGAACAATTTAACCTAAATGTAGATATAATTTTTGTTATTTGTATGTATTTGTATTTTACTTAAGATTAGAGAAACATCAACAACAATAATTTACTAAGTAATTTCTTTTTACTCATGGTGTCATTTTATTGGGTGCATTCATTTCCTTACTTCATTATTGAAGTGTTTTGAACTATTTTGACCACAGAGTAGAAGTAGTTGACTGCAGTTAGAAATACTTGGCAGTTGATACTGCAGCCAAAAGGAACACGTCTAACTTCAACGTGAGTAGATATTTCGGCCGAGTCGTCTTCCTTTGCAAACTCGGAATATGTAGTAGGTTTGGTACATACATTCAAAAAATAGAATACAAAAAAAAAAAATTATGCACATCTTTAAAGAATACTTTTCTGTTCAGTAGGTAAATATTGAATGCAATTAATAAATATAATATTCTGTAATTATGATGAGCTTAACATTTTTTGTTTATATCTCATGCTCAATTACGAGGTTTCAGCCGAATTCTGACCACAAATTGAACCATAGAAATACACAGTTTCACATTTCGATTTTCTGAGGAATGACTAGCAAAAATGGCAATCTTATTTTTCTCAAAAGCGTGCCCACAACTTTATTTTTAAATTCAGTAGTTTTTTTTACCATTTAAAAAAAATTCCGAAAATGCTTATAAATAGAACCATTTCTTTGATTTTCGATTTTCTCAAAAATGGTTCAACTGAATACCAAAATTTTGAAATTTTTTTTTTGGATTTTTAAAAAAAGTTTAAACATTTTTTTTGAGGATTTTATTGGTCGATTTTTATTAAACGTGGCATCAAAAAAAAAAAACTTTTGACATTATCTAGCAGATTTTAAATAAAAATTATTCTTATAGCCAAAAATAACGAAACCTCCCATACAAATGCTATAAAACCGTTATGGAAAATTTCATTTTTCTCAAAAACGACTCCTACGATTTTGATAAAAAAATTTATGTGAGCTAATATCAGTACGATCTATAATATTATTGAAAAGAAAATTGTATCTTCCGTCTAAAAATGGTATCTCTGTTAGAACTATTTTTTTGGTTTTCGGCTATCTTATTATCTGAACCGATTTTAACACAAGATTTTTGCACAAGAGCTTCTAATAAATTGAATAATATTGCATATCGAAATTTTCAAAAAAAAAATAAATTTTGAATTTAAAAAAAAATAAACTAATTTTTTGAAAATGTTTTTTTTCAAAATTAATTTTTAAACTCTGCATTAATAAATACAAAAGATGACGTACCAATTTTTTCTCTTAAAAATATTTTCAAAAATTTTATATACATATGTACATATGTATACAAAATAATTTAAAAAAAAATCGCTCGAACTATTTTAAATTTTTTTTTCTCATAAATTGAGATTTGTGTAAGGAATCAGAGGTGTATATTGCGTTAGTGTCAAAACAGTTTCAGAAGTTGTTTAATCAATTTATTTCTTATTATATTGATTTTTTAACAATTTTTCAGTTTAAAGTTTAATTACCATGCATACTTCAAAACAGTGTGATCACACATATGTAAGAGCAAACCTCGCAACCAAGTCGTGCATTTTATTTTTTTTGTAACTTGAATCAATTCTGCTTTAAATAAAAAATATATAGTATAGAGTAGAATGATCAACAACAACACAAAATTAAGATACATTGACGATATTATGAAGAAAAAAAGCAAGTCTCGATCACAATTTTGAATAGAATATTGATCTTATGGAATTAAAAACTTGCTTTGGAGATTATCTTAGCAGTATCTTTTGGGTGCCATGAAATATTGTCCGAAGCAGTTATGTAGGTCCAAAAACCAAATTTTTGACTTTATTGCACTTTTAATATTGCAATTAAATTCAAAAAGAGTATGGATGCAGATGTCGCCCTGTTAAGATTGTGGCTATTTTTTGAACAAAAAATAATTTTCGTTATTTTCTCAAAAACCAACATACTGGCTGATTTGCATAAGTTGCAACTTAAACACAGATTTATTTTTAATTAAGAGAAATTTTTTTAATTTATTTTTAATTTGGTTTAAAAAAAATTGGTTTCACGTAAGCTCGTGTAGAACCAGAGCCTAGCGACTTACAATTCTCCACTGTTTCTGTGTGCGTGTTATTTGCAGGAATGAAGTGTACCTACAAATTTCTGCCCGTTTTTAGTGTTTTTTTATTTGTACAATAAACACTGTGAGATCTGAAAAGCTAAAAATATTGGTGTATCATTGTCATTGTAAAAATTGTCTTCTAAAATTAATTTTTAAAAATTCTTCTTTTAAAAATTCTCAATTTCAAAATTATGAAGACTTTGGATTTTACGTAGCCCCGTTGTTTTGTCTTAATGTAATGGCAGTTGTTTTTTTTTTTTCTTCTTAGTTCTTCACCAATTTTCTTACTGACGTAGTCATTAACCCAGAAATGCATTAACCCAGAAATGGGCCACATCGCTTAACAAAATTTTGGTGGAATGTCATGTTTATGAAACACGACTCTGTAATAAACTTTTGTTCGCTTACTTCCCAAAACTGCCAATTTTTGTCCAAATTCGGTCAAAGTTCGTATACAAGTAATAAAATTAGTGTAGAAACTGCCTTTGGGAAGTAAATCGAACAGACCTAAAAATACTTAAGTTTAATTTAAACTACCACTGTGAAACTGTGTATCTATATAAAATGCTCAGCTTATGGATAACTCACAAAACGACACTGTCACTTTGACGTAACACAAGAGCGTATGCAGTTCGATTATGCAAATCTAATAATATCACCGCAATAACCGCATCGTTTGCGAAGTAACAAAATATCGGTTTAGAAACTCATCTAAAAAAAATATGTCACCGTTTTATAGAAAAGTTTTTCCAGGAAATTTAATGTCCTTGGATTTTGGATTTCAAATCTATAATAATAAGTCAATATTTTTAGTTAGTCTTAACGCTAGATAATTTTATTAATAAAACCTAATTAGATACTTAAATTTTGAAATTATTTTAAAACCAAAATAAATATTCCCTTTGGTAGAGTTTAGTAAAGCCTTTGTATCTTAATTACAACATAAGAAACTGTTGTCACAGTTGACAGTGCTGTTGGCGTGCTTGAGTAAGATTGTTGAAATTTTAGCAACTAATATAATTAATAAATAAATTTGTAAGAATTGTTTTTTTTTTTTTAACTAATCCAATTTTGTATCGCCCTCAGACGGCCGTTTTAAGCTTGATAAAACTGTTATTATAATACCTAAGCCCCGAAAATTTTTGGCTTCTTTGCAGCCAGTTTCTTGTTTTCCTTGCAGCTCATTTAATTTACAAAAGTCATAAAACATTTTCCCTAAAAAAAAAACAAACAAATATTTTTGAATTTCTCATTTATTTTTCCTTCTTGTTTGCCTTGCAAATCGATTAAAAAAAGAAAACAAAGCATCGGCGCCAAAAGTAATTGCGGGTAAGTTATTTTCAATTAAATTACTCATTTTATACTACCGCCTTTACTGCTATTATATCTAACCGTAACTACCTTCAAACGTTACCAAATCAATTTACTACATAAAATCCTAGAAAATTTAAATAAAAAAATAAAACAAAATAATAATTTTCGATTTTTCGCCAAATTTTGCTTAAATACTTCTTTTATCGAACTTGTTGTTTTGTCGATAAGATTGAAATTTCGTTGAACTTGATCTATAATATGCTTTATAAAAATGCAGTTCCCGTTTCTCTACTGTGAAATTTGTTTAATGAAAAATTCTGTTCTATATTTTGTTAGCTATATTTTAAATGTAAATTGCTTTAGCGTTTGGCATCTAATGCTTTCACTAGATTGCAGTGCAGTGTGGTAACAACTATACTTAAAGAAAACCGCAATTTCTTATTTGAGTGAGTTAGTTTTTTTTGTTATGAAGTTAAGTTTTCAAATATAAAATAACGGACCTGTTGTAATTGTGTTGAACGCATTTCTGAAGGCATTATTTCAATATATTAAAAACAAATTCCTTTTTTTTATTCAGGGTCTATAGACTGGTTCTTATAGGGGGCATTTCCGAACATCATTGTGTGCACTGCCAGAAATATTATAAAAGAAATGACTGCAAAGAATCTTAGTTGGGGCGAACCCCTTACACTTTTCTTGAAGCTACTACGATTTTCTATTTTTATGTCGATTACTTCGTATTGCCGTATTCCATTTTGTCTTCTTTTCAGTACTTATCTAACGTTATTGATTTACATTGGCTCTTTTTTGTTTGTTTGCTATTTAGAAGAATTTTTTTCCAGAGGATTTTCAATAAATGTTGCAAATGTCAAATGATATAAGATTGGATCAAAGCTTTTCAAGCTTAATTGCCCAACAGTTATTTGTTTATTGTTGAAAAGAAACTACACAAGCAAATGCCAACTAGTGAAAATCAAACTGACGTGAATGTCTACGATTTTTTTACCAGCGCATCTCTAGTACAAATTATAGCACACTCGCTTACCAATGTTGGCACTATACTCTGTCCAACAAAAATTGGCAGTACACGTCTTATGGGAAAGCTTTTTCAAAATCAGTAGCGTGCCATGTTTTTGCACCATATTAAATTGAAATAACTCCTCCACAAAAAATGTTTGCCCGCCCGTGAATTTCCAATAGCATTTGACACAGACCCAACGTCCTATTCAAGGCACATCTGAGTGTGCACTGAATTGCTGTGGCCAATGGCGATTGGCTGCTGCTTGATGTGCATTCAGAGTTACCCGTGTGCATTTGGTAATTCGTTCAGCTTTTTTTCCTTGAGTTTCTGTTAAGGTGCTTTTGATTTTCGAGCTTTAAGAACAAGTTTTTAATGATGAGTGTTATCGTGGACACTACGACAACCCTGTGAAAGCTTTAATGAAGGACAGATTTATGCAATCCACTGTAGCCAGAATGAGAGGCAAACTGCCTATCTTGCCTACACTGACAATTTTTGTTGGACAGAGTATAATCGTGGTCTTAGATGACTATTTTATTTTATCTGTAGGTAGTTTCACGATTCAATCAGGATTAGATCAGGAACAAATCACGTTCTCCTTGAACGGAATGTACCAGACTGCGATCTTGATTTGTGTAAACCTAAAATCGTAAACAAAATTCGGTATTATCGCTTACGTTAATGAATGCGCCACCGCACACTTTTACTCAAAATGTTACCCATCAAGTCTGGATTGAAAGGCATTGTATTGAGCTTAAATAAAGTTTTAGAAGAATCTAAGTAAAAAATTAAATTTTGAAAAAAAAATAAAATGTTTTTATTTTTTAATCTTTTGTTGATTCCAGTATAGGAGGCGCTGCTGTCTAGTAAACATTTGATGTGAATAGAATTTTTACGTGGTTCCAAAAACGACAGCAAAATGCTTAGAGAAACCACTGCAAATAATAAAAAAAACAACAAATACAAGTATAAACACGAATGACACTAAAATAACAGTTTTCCACACAATTAATGGTCGAACAGCGTAATTGTAAAATGAAAATTTCCATTTATTATTTGGTAGTTTGTAGAAGATTCCTCGTTTCACATCAGCATTTTAATTATCATAGATTCTTCTTAATCCATGATTAAGGATCCGTAATAATCAAAGTACGTTTGTTCACTTTTTTTCAGCTTGATTAACAAATCATGGCTTTCCCACAATTCGTTCCATTTTCCAGTTTATCTGTCAATTCAGTTACTAAACTTAATCCACGATCAAGTGTTTTTTTATCATTGTTCAGATTTGCTACCATTTTGTTTTTCTTTTTTTAGTGGTGATAATCTTTAAATACCTTTTTCAAAATAATACTCCCAACGATTTTCGTCCCATTGTTAATAAAATATAATTCAAACATTTTTACAAAATTTATTTCATACCTCATGACATAATTTCTCCTAAATACAATTCACCCAGCATCTCAGTTAGAGTTATCTGCAGATTTGATTCATCATTCACTTTAGCTGCCGAATCAATTTAACATTCCGTTAAAATTTTGTCGGAATTCTCGATCTTATTTCAAATCCTCCAAAAAATCTTCATAATCACTAAAAAAAATTAAATAAATAATTCAATTCTTTTGCCATAACTTCACATTAAAAAAAACTAACTTATTTTTTTCTCTCCTGCTTTGTCCTTAAATGTTCGCCAAAGAATTTCTTTACCAAAATGTCTTCATAGATATTTATTATTGTTCAATTTTTCATATTTTTTGTCGTTGCTTTTAGCCAACTTTTAACAAATGGGTTTTGGTGTGGATATCATTGTTGTTCACAATCCAGACACAGCATAGATCATGCTTCAAAGAAACAGCAGCCTGCGCCGGGTGCATTTTGCAATCCTAATTTTCTTAGAAAATGTCTATCACAATGAAATTAACTAATTGTTTTGAGTTACAAATTGCTTCGAATGGGGCTCAAAAATGTATTTTTGATGAAATTTCATCAAGAAAATGGCAGAGATGTTTCCCAATTGCTATAGCCGTTTCTTCGTTAGACAAATTGCATTGTTTTTTTTTTAGAACATCTAATTATTCAATTTTTCAAAACCGATCGCTGTCGCATTTTGATGGCAGCCAGAAATAGTTTATTTTTATTTAGCACCAGAATGTTACGTCAAAAAAATCAAGCTTGAACAAATACAATACCAATCCTTGATTAAATGGCGCCAAATTCGAGTGATCAGCGAAATCCATGATAAGTAACTCAAATCATGGATCGCTTGATTAAAATTTTAGTGAACAAACGCAATCAACAATCTTCAACGGGAATAATCCTTGATTAAAGATAATCAACTGTGAACAAACTGGCCCTTAGGCTTTAACTGAGCTTTGAGAGTAATTTTTGAAATAAAATGATTACCTATTTGCTCAAACAAAATCTTTTTAAAAATCTACAAGTTAAACAAAATTAACAATGATAGGAGAGTTATGTTATATTATCCTTACTCCTTTTTTTGGCAAGGAAAGCGAATTACTTAAAACTCTTGTTGTCTACGAATAATTTTGTTCACAATTAAAAAAAAAAAATATAAAATTCCGTATCGATTTTAACTTTTTATTGATTTATTTATTTTATTCTAATTTTAACCAAAACAATCAAGATGACACAATATATTGGCGCGTTCAGAACTTGATCTGTTACAATTTTAAATTTTAATCTGTTACAGTCATTTTATAGATTACTGTGAAGCAATATATATTTTTTTAAATTCAAATCAAAATTTCGAGGAACTTAAGTAAAAAAAAAAATTGCAAAAAATATTTGAAGTTAGGTTAAACCACTTTCCACTAGATTGAAGTTATTCTAGTATTGAGAAGTTCTACTAATTATACATCGAAAATTTGATCCATAAACATTTAAAAGGGGCTTAAACCTTAACAGCCGTATTTGTAAACACATTTCAAAGTATGTCTAACTTAAGATAGCTGGTCCAACTCCAAAAAACATTCAATTCCAAAGAACATTCAATGAATAACTAAATCAATTTTTTAATTTATAAGTTATGTTGAAATGAATGAAATATTCATAAAACATACCCAAAAGTTCACTCAGATTCATTAATTCATTTAAAATTGACAGATTACAGTTATATCGTTATATACTTATGACGAAACTGCTTTTTTAATATCTTGTGAAAATGCATATTTTAGCTATAGTTCTTCTTTAAACCAATTAATCGACCATTAAATTTAAAAATAGAAATCCTGTAGTGTACAAAACAATAGGAAGAAAATAGTTTAACAACGGCCAACAGCTTTAAAAAAAAAAAAACGTTTTTGTAAATTGTGAAAAACAGTTACCTAAGTTCGTGAGACAGGGGGCGATATATGAGGATATATTCAGAAAACTTTCAAGTATACAATGACTACCTCTCTGACAGTTGCCCTGAGTCTTCTAAGGAAGTCTAACAAATATGACTCTTATTATTTAAATGTGTCGATATACATGAAAAAAAAAAGTATTTTGGTTTGTTTTTTGAGAATGACTTTTTGTTTAGGATACAAATTTCAACTTATTTTTCAGCTGACTACGTGAGCCTCAAAAGTCGAGTTTTCAAAAACCAATCAAGGGATACGTAAAAAGCCACCCCCACCCAGAAAAAAAAAAAAAAAACATTTCCACATTTCACTTAGATTCAATTCAGTGCACACATATTGTCATTATTGTTCTCTTTCACTTATAGACATATATAGCGAAGTTTTACATTTTAACAATCGTTTTGCAAGACTTTACCAATTTCATTTTCATTTACGAATTAAAAATTAAATGAATATCGAACGTATCACCAATATTATTTGAAATATAATCCCATTAACACATAAATTAATATAAAACATAATACCTACAAACGAAAAAAAAATATCACAATAAAAATTACAAGCGACTAATTTAACACGTAAATTTTACATTGTATCAAAAATAAACTAGAAGTCGTTCATCGAGTCAATTAAATATAACAAATGGATTTAATTCATCAACTCATAGATCGTCTCCAGTGAGTAGTTGTTGTGGTAGTAGCCAAGGCCGATCAAGTCCGGACACTGACATTAACGGCGACGGATTGGGGGCAGAACCGCCAGCAATGCCACTAAGTCCAGGTTAGGCCCTGGTTGTTATAACACTCTATACTCTAGACTTCTATTCTGTTTCTTTTATACATAATTATTATATAATATTCTATATAAATATATCTATGATGTGTTTTTTTTTTAAGAATTTTTTATTTAATTTATATTTTTTCTATTTTTTTCTTTTTATTTTTAATAAAGAATTCAAACTTGCTATCAGAAAAAAAAGCTGCTGATCACGATTTTTATTTTTTCCTTACAATAATAATAATAATTATAATTTTTAGTTGAGTTTACAATTTCTGAAAAAAAGCAAAAAAAAAAAAAACATAGACTTTGTATCAGTGTCCTTTTTTTACACCAATTTTTTATTTTATTGTTAACCATACAAAAGGTGCTCAATGTGTGCAAAAGAATTGAACATAAATGTGTCCCAGAGCGATTAAAAAAAAACTTTACAGGTACTGTTGTCTGCGTAAATATGCTTTCTGAATAGTGTATTCTTTTCCTCACAACAACAACAAAAAAAATTATAAAAACAACAAGAACAACATGAAAACCAATGAAAACGATCTTCTACTTTATTTTTAGAAATATCTGTGTATTGACTTTTTTTTTGTTTTGTTTGTATGTATGTATCAATTTAGACTAACGTTGTATTTCGTTTTATATATAAATATCTCTATCTCTGATGATTTGTCTTACACCACTACTAATACACTACATTTGTTCCTGCTTGCGTACGCTTAGCTAGCATAATTTATGTTTAAAAATGGCTTCTTTTACACACTGATACATACATGTTGCATCAAATACTGCCTAATTGCTTACGATTTTTATTTAAAAAAAAAAGTAAAACAAAATTAATAAAATTATTGAGATTTTGTTATATGAAATGGAAAGGTGTTTTAAAAATCTTAAGCTGCATATGCAATTATTGAAAAAGGGTTCGAAATGTTCGATTTTAAGAATATCATTTAAAATATGTATACAAAACTAAAAATTAATTTAAGTTCATTATAACCTTCAAAATCAAAAATTTATTTAATGCAATAATTATTAACTTTTTTGCAGCATCGGAAGAAAATCCGGGTTCAACTGAGTTTGATGAATTCTTCCAATTTACAGTTTCGCGTATCCCTCTTTTGATTTGTCGCCAATTACTTTATATGAGTGATGGATGCATAACTTGGGTCCTATTGCAGTATAGTATAGTTGTGCTACCCCCAATTTTATATTCAGCTTCGACTTCTACAACATATGTTGCTATTGACACAGAACTAGAATTTTTTTTTTATTTACCAGAAAGAAGTAAACTACCGAATAAGTCTGGAACAGTTTGATTTCGATGGCAAAATGTCTGCCACTCTTTAAACGTCAAAAATAAGATTCTACTTTCAATTTACGCGCCCGCCTTTAATTTAACTTTGATTTATAAAATTTCTGTCGAATTCCTTTCAACAAAAAAAAATCTAATTTTTTCTGTTGTTGAAAGAAATATGTAAAGAATCGATTTTTTTTGTGATTGTGTGTGTGGTGCTTAACAGCTGATTTTTAAGCAAAACAAAATCAGTATATTATGTACCTTATTTGTTAAATTAAATGAAACTTATTGTTATTATCGCGAATAATTCAATTTGAGATTTTAGAAATGTCAAATCTTGCTAGTATGTGTGCAAATCGGTGTAAATTCATTTTGAAATCTTGTAAAATATGCAAGATTTGTTTGATAGAAAAAATTAGATTCTTTACAGAAAATTTTCGATTAAGAATCGAATCTTTGGTTGAAAGATCTCCACATTAAATTCAAACTGATTTTTTTTGACAGAATTTATAGCTGACGATTTCTGTTCAAGCAAATTTCTTGGACAGATATTGTTTCTGCCCAAAACAGCATTTAGCAAAAATTTATGACAATTCGTGACAGCTGGCAGTTTTGGTCAAAGTCTGGATCAAACTTATAACGTTTTCGTTAGGTTGGCTGGAATCATTTAAAACGGTTCCGAAAGCGGTAATTGCTACTAGATGACAGTACTTCTTCTGAAAAGAAGAGAAAATCGAATATGGATTTGAAGACAGAATTAAAACCAGAAGCTCAAATGCGCTAAATTTAACCGTAAAATGTCATTTTGACCAAAAATACTGTGAATGTGAATCTTAAAAGCCATTTTAATTTACCAACAAGCTGAACTGTCAGATGTCAGATAAGAAATGAAAAAGTATGGTTAAAAATCTCACATATAGGCAGTAGGGATCTTAACACTCCCCTTTTATATTGTTGTGGGATTTCACATCTATTCATAGACACAAAATGAAATTAGAAATACAACAAATAAACAAATAGGTTTGAGGGGTGAAACGTACAAAAGATTCATATCTTTATAATTTAGTGTGTCCGCCTATCAAGACTCAACGAATAGAACGGCATTTCAAAAATAAAAACTGCCAACAAGAATTAGATATAAAAATCGACCCATTTTTTAGCAACATTTTAATTTGCCAAATTTTTACATTCCCCAAATTTGCATTGTGGGTCTGAAGTCAGAATGGGTGCTTTTGGTACTTTTTGTTGAGTTTTCATTTGCATTAGCGATATATCAAAAGTTGTGAGGTACAATTTATAATAATGTGCTCCAATTATCATCATCATCCATGGGCCTAACAACCAGGTTCAGTCCAGGCCTCATTTGAGCAAGTCTCTACTTATTCCAAAAAAGCTCCGATTTTCTCCAGTTGGTCTACGCTACCCCTCCAATGTTATTCATCTTTTGTCACCAATTGGTAAAGTTGTCTGATTAAAGAATTTAATGATCAAAGCAATATCTATCAACTGCCAACTTAAGATACTTCGTATTACATCAATACATGCGTTTATAGTTAATTTTTTGTTTAAATATTTGCACTATTTTATTATAAGTTTGTACTTAAATTACATTTCAATGCAGCTTAGGACATTTAGAGCACGTTCCTTTAATATTAGTAATAATTTTAATTTTACTCAATATTTCTTTCCTATATTAACAGCCGATCTTCCATCGTACATTACCCGATTTCAATGGGATATGGCCAAGTATCCAATTAAGCAATCGCTTAGAAATATCGCTGATATTATTTCTAAACAAGTTGGTCAAATCGATGCCGATTTAAAAACGAAATCCACCGCTTACAACAATCTTAAAGGAAGTCTACAAAACTTGGAGAAAAAGCAAACGTAAATTAAATAATATTACCTTGTTTTATTTTAACTAATTATTATTTTTTTTCAAAATTTTCCCTCCGATAGTGGAAGTTTGCTGACACGTAATTTGGCTGATTTAGTGAAGAAGGAACATTTTATTCTGGACTCTGAGTATTTGACCACACTCTTGGTCATTGTGCCTAAGTAATGTTTACTATTTTTGATTTTTAATTAAATAATTCACTAAATAAATAAAAATTATATGTCATTAGAGCCCTTGCTAATGACTGGGTTGTTGGTTATGAACAGATCACAGATATGATCGTTCCACGTTCCTCATCATTGATTACCCAGGATCAAGATTATGCTTTGTACAATGTAACTTTATTTAAGAAAGTTGTGGAAGAATTTAAGTTGCATGCTCGTGAGAAGAAATTTGTGGTGAGAGATTTCGTATACAACGAAGAAGAGTTGGCTGCTGGAAAAAACGAAATCACTAAGCTGGTCACTGATAAGAAAAAGCAATTTGTAAGTTGAATGTATATTTTTTTGTTAAATGTTTCTTATAATGTTTTTGTATCTTTGTTTTATAGGGACCTCTCGTTAGATGGTTGAAAGTAAATTTCAGCGAATCTTTCTGCGCTTTAGTGCACGTTAAGGCGCTCCGTGTCTTTGTTGAATCCGTTTTGAGGTACCTACATTCTAATTAAGCCTTCGCATATCAAATCTAATTTTATTTCTTTAAGGTACGGACTACCAGTTAATTTCCAAGCTATTCTTATCCAGCCAAACAAGAAAAGTATTAAACGTCTAAGGGATTGCCTTAATCAACTTTATGGTCATTTGGATGGCTCTGCTGCGAATCCAGCTGGCGGAAGTGTTGACGTAAGTATAGATTCGAATAGCATTAACACTGAATTTTATAAACCAACATTTTAAAGCGAAAAGTTATAGACCAGGCATTAATACAAATAAAGCTTTAAATCTCCCAAGAAATTTAGAATTGTCAAGACGATTAAATAATACAGAAAAATTACAAAGAGAAATTAATTTTTTTAAATATTAGCAACGATAAAAAATAGAAAATCCCCAAATATTTCGCAAAACACAATACCAAAACAAAAATCAGATACAATTTGCGGAATAACCGCATCTGTCTTTCCTCAAACCTTTTGACCTCACTTTGTTTCACCTACTAAAAGCACTTAGGAACTTTGTGAACATATAAATAAATGTTCTTATTTAGTTTCCCAATTTTGATTTTTATGTCACGTATACGCCCCAGTGTCTTCAAATAATTTCGTTTACCTAGTCCAAATTCTTGTTTAACTGTCCCAAATCTAAAATAAATTTCACTTGTAGTTTTCAATGATATCTTTAATTAAATCCCAGCTTTAAGAATGTTATAAAAAATTTCCCAAAATGACAATTTGCTGCAAATTTCTTCTACGAGGCATATGCGAGCACTAAAGCTGTAGACTATAGAGTACCTATATTATCTAGAGAACCGACTCGTACCCCTTACACTCTCCTAAAACACCAGCAAATTTTATTTGAACACAGCAAGAGAAAACTCTTATTTCTCTCTTTTTTTCCTATCGGTGAATCCATGTGAATGGTTGACTTATGTATGTGCCAGAAGCAACAAAAAATTATATTTATCATAATTTACATAAAAAAGGGTTGCAAAGCGTGTGACATCAGTGAACTAACAGCTTGTAATGTGAAAGAGAACGAACCCCTTAAGCCGTTTATCTAGATAATATACGTACTCTTTGGCTGTAGAGCTGCAAAAATCATTTTCTCTATAGAAATGTAGTTGGTCACAATAGCCTTAAAGAATCCAATAATTGCATTTTCTTCGATGAATAAATTTCCAGTCAGACATATTCATTTTATTTTAAAAAGAAATGGCACCGACTACAAAAAGTTATGCATTAAATTTTAAAACAAGTAAAATTCTTAGACTTTTTTCAGCTTAAAGTTTAAACTTCTACTTTAAGCTGACACATATCTTAAGAATTTTAATTTTTTTTTTAATAATTTATGTTTACCTTACATTATTCTTGATTGTAATCATTTCATATTTATTTTTTAATTCTAGAATGTCGACATCCCCGGATTGGGATTTGGCCAAGCTGAATACTATCCATATGTGTTCTATAAACTGAACATCGACATGGTGGAAACAGCAAAGATCTAAAAGGAACCAGCACACTTACTACTCTCCTTCCCCACCATAAGCGAGTCATTGTGTGCGCTCTCCAATTTAATTGTTATCGTAGTGGTATTTTAATTTCAATAACAACAAACAGAAGCAGAAAAAAAACAAACAACTAAAGAATTTCCTAAACAAAAAAACAAAACAAAACAAAACAAAATAGAGTGTGTGCGTTGCATAGCCCCAGTTACAAACAAGATAAAGCTACTAACATTTGATTTCTTATTCCATTACAAAAACAACAAACAAACAAAAACATACTTTCCTTACTAACATCAGTTTAAATTTGAAATTCCACCTACCGTCAAAAATACAATAATTTCCTTTGTTTTAAAAAAAAATTCTTATTTGTTAAATGTTTTCGTCATCCTGTTGATCAGGTAAACGAAACTAAATTTAAAAAAAAAAAGATTTATCCTAACAATCCAACGCTTTGTTAATGATATTTCTATAAAGTTGTTATACAGTATTTTATCGTTTTACAAACATTGTTTTTTTTTTCTTTGTGTCTTTTTTCGAGAATATACATACTTTACAATAAATTAAGATTAATACATTAAAACAATTAATAAATAAATCGTTAATGCCGCATGCAACAATAAATTCAGTAATTCCCCTGGTCACTTTTTTTTCAAAGTCATTCAAATGACCAGTGTATATAAATATTGGTTAGAAAACACTAGCTTATTTATGCGAAACAAAGTTTCTCTTAAAAATAGTTCAGTGAGCAAAATTACAAAAACAAGTGTTTATAGCGTTTCTATTGATGTTGTTCGCTGTTACAATGAAATTAATATTCTATATTTATATACATGTATATTAAATGAACCGAAGATTAACTTTTGAAAACAAATAATAATACGACTCAAAAAGTTATGTAGATTATCTTGATGCTAAAAAGTATTTTCTCTGTTGTAATCGTTGATTTAATTTAATTAAAATTAATTTTTGTTTAATTTACCTCATTTCGTTGATTGTTTTGCCCAAAGCACAAATTAAGTTTGTTTAAAACAAATTTTAACTAAATTGTACTAGCCAATTATTTTGTTTTATTTATTTTTTAATTTCAATGTTTAGATTTAACTGCAATAAAAATTCAGAGAAGATATTTTATTATTTAATCAAACAAACATAAAAGAAAAGAAGAGAACAATAAGATATATTTGCATGCTTACATATTTTGTAAAAGTGAGAACAAAAATCGAAACAATAATAATTATTACAAAATTCTAAATGAGAATACATAAAAAAAAATATGCAAAGGATAATTGAATATATACTATGTAAAAATCCATCCTTGTAAATAATTATATGAAAAAAGACATTCCACATTTTGTTGTTTTTTATATGACGAACCTTGGATTTTGTTTTGAATGGTACATTATTTAGGTAAGTAATGGTTGCAGTTTGTTTTTGGTGATTTCTTAATTCCCCAGTGGCTCAGTCAAATTGCGAGATACCCCGGGCAACCGCCCAACCTTTTTATCTATGATCATACAGCGCAGTAAACTTCAACAAAATCATTTAACATGCTGATGCGAAAAAGACATACATAACTTTGTTGAGTTGTTATCCATAATAAGTACATAATCATATTTATTAGCGGCGTTCTATCACCTACGGATCTGCATCGGGGTTATTTTTAACACGGCATAATACAAAAAACAACATTGGATCTAGATTTCATTCGGGTTTTCATTTATTTTGTCGGAAATTAGTTTTTACTCTGGCGAGTAGATGGCTTTTCAGTTTTCCAAATGGTAAGGTAGTGTAAACTATAGTGTAAGGAAAGAAGACAAAAAATACAGAAAAAATAAAAAAAACATGATGAAGAGATGAGCATAGAACACTGTTGTTGTCATTAGGACTCGTATCCGTTTTTTTTTTTTGTTCATGGGTTAATTACGATAACAAAGCGTTGCTATTGATACCACTCTCATATTAGAAGTAATTTGTTCTTACCGACAAGTCAGGAAGCGGGCCTTATATTTACCAAAGCAATTGGTTCATTTTAAGATCTTCAGCAAAATGTTAGGAATAGGTTACATTATATGCTTAGTTACTTTAAAAAAAAAAAAAACATTCTGGAATGAAATTTTATTTGGGTCTCCAACACCTCAACGAAATGTTTACGAAAACTAAGTGGAAAAGTATTCATGGAGAGCTTTACCAATATCGAACTGCGTAGTGGATTGAAGACTACCTAACTAAGCTAAAGCTAAATTCAACAGAAAGACATTCCAAATATTTCTGAAGAAACACGTTACTCCACTGTTGCCAGATAAAAAAAAAAGTGATTAGTGCCGTGACTCATGGTTAGATGTGTAAACATCAAATTAAATATTCAAGTGCTGGTTTTACATCATAGAACTCGGCGAGTTCGAACTGTCAACCAGACTTCAATCCAAACTCAACTCGACCTTTCGATTTAGTTTGAGCTACAAAGGAACGTACCCAATATTGAGCGTATCCAAATATACACTAACGTATCGTAACGTGTAACAACACAACGTAATGTGTTACAAAATTTTCAACTTTTTTAATTTAACCTACTGCCGCCGCCGGCATAGATGTTTACACATAAAAAAAGGTTCCGATTATTTGGATTGTAAAATTATTACTAATTTTTTGTTTATTATTATTACTATTACAATTTGGTATACTAGATTTATTTTGTGATTGTGAAACCAAATTGTGGTGTTCTCTCAGAAGAAAATTAAATTGATATAAAAATTTAAATTTCTTAACTTAAGAAAGAATACTGAAGTTTTCCCCCCAACTAAAAGAAAAAACTGGAGGAGGGGTGCCTTAAATTAAAACCATGCCGACTTCTATCATAAATCGAGCAATAGATGGTCAACTTTCTAAACGCAAAATTTTACCTTCTTTTCTGCATTTGTTTTACCCACTTTGTTTTAAAAAGTAATAAATAAATCCTTTACACAAAAAAAAATTCAAATCCAAGTGAAGTGAAGTGCGGTGGTGCAGAAAACGAAAATCTACTACGTTTCGGTAAAATTTCCTTTTGCGGGAATGTTTGCATTTTTTAACTGTAATTTGCGCAAGTTCTGCTATTTGGAATTTGGCCGATTTTCTTCTCTTTCTTTTCTAACTCAGTTTGAATTTACTTTCAGCCAAGTGTAGGCATTTATTTAATCTCATTATTTTAATTTACATATGTAGATACAAATTTCATTTTTACGAAAATAGAAAATCAAAATAATGCTCTGCCATTTTCCTTGAGTCGAAGGGCTTTAATCTTGGTGACTAGATTAATTCGGATTATCGGAGAATAATAAACAGTTTGTTATCATTATGGAATATTTAATTGGTATTTCAGAAAGAAAACCACGACCAGGGCTCAACAAAAGTGCTTGATGGATATGCTTTGCCAACAAATTTGTAAATCTTTAAACATTTATCAGAAAGAATTACACTTATGATTTTATGCTTTATTTATTTTGTTCCGAAACTGGTACCTTGAACGCTATCTAAGTTCGGATCGAACTTTCGTGTTTCGTATCTGAATTTTGTATAAACGGATACCTCAATAAATCTGTATATCTTGATTTTTATCAATCGTATAGTAAAAATTAAGGACTAAGGGAAAATGACAGTGGATCCTATATTTTAAAAAATGAATTTATGAGATAATGCTGCTGAAAAATATTTCAAAAACTCACTAGTTAACCCCCACCAGGAACGTAAGAACTAAGAATTTTGTATTCGACATCATAATGGATTCACTTATAAATGCTCATATTCATATTTTGGCTATATGTACATCCAAATTTCCCACCTCTTACACCAAATTTGGAATGTTCATTGGGTCTAAAGTGTCTCTGATTCTCTGATTTTTTCGAAATAAAAATATTTGGTTGATTTCTCAATTACAATATTTTGTTTACTTTAATAAATTTTCGACATTTCTAAGTAGGCGTGAAGTTGATTTACTATCCCACTTATAGATGCAATTGTAAATGGAAATAATCACTCTGAATTCCGGCGGGTTTTGAAATACTCTTTGCTTTCAATACTTGCGGAATGATTGTTTGGAATTCGTTAGATTTTTTTTGTGATTTATGTAATTTTTTCCAACAAATTTGAAAAAGGTTCGAATATTGGCTGAAAGTGAAATTCAGAACGCCTTTTTAGAATCCGTGTGGAAATTAATTTCGTAAGCGATTTGATTTGGAACGGATATCAGGACAGGGATGAATGTTTTATGCTGGTTCAATGGAACAAATGCGCAAAGAAAGATACATTAGGGGGTTGCATATTTTGGTGGTATGGGAATGTTTTGGATTCTTAAATAAACAAACACTTGGCGTATTTTTTTGCAAGCCCGGAGGGAATTGCACGAAAAAAGCGACAGCATCACAGAAACAAAAAGAAGTAACACAGTTGTTCTGTGTGCTTAAGTTAAGCACGGATAATTTTCTGGGCTTAGCTTAACTTAGTTGTTGTTGTATTTAACATGATGATTGTTTAGCACCGACGACGTCGTTTTTTTCGTCCAATTCGTTCAATTTGTGTATGATGTCAAATGTCTATTTAGTATTTACTTTTTTTATCAAATTTATTCAGCCTTATTGTGAGTTACACTCGAACATGACATTACATTCTGCCCGAAATAAATGTCCATAATAAGGGTAGTTTTTTGAACATGAAATTTCGGGTGAAACTCAAAACAGGGGAAAAACGGAATGTCAAATTTTCAGGGTGGAATATTGTTCGGGTGAAATTCACAATAAGGCTGATTTATTTTATTTCTTTATTCTAAAAATTAAATTGACTTTTCTTTCAAATTATGTTTAAGCGTATACCTATGTACATGTACATAAGTCCATATGTGAATAATTTTTACATTTTCTAGTGAAATCTTAAAAATATACATTTATGTAATACATTTAAATAAAAGTACATACATATGTCAGATTTATGAAATTATTTTATTTTAAACAACAAAGTGAAATAATTTTTTTTTAACAAAAAAAAAAATATATTATAGAAATATAGGCTTCTAAAATTTTGTACACACATCAATAATAATTAATGCCTCAGAGGGTAAGTAACTTAATTAAGTTTTTAGTCTGCTCTGGGAGATCTTTTTTTCAAGCTGTTAATCAAACGTATTGTAATAAAATAAAGTAATTCAACTATACTTAAAATAGAAAAGCCAATAGAAAGGCTTAAAACACCTCCATAATTCGCAATAAGCGTAGTCACTGCGTATAATTCACTTCTTTTCATAGCTGTAAATTGTTGCTCCTTAAAATGCACTGTTAATCTTGACCACATAAAACTAAATGAGAAATAAGTATAATTAAATAAATTAATTTAGATTTTTTTAAATAATATTTTTAATAATATTCATCTGTTAAGAGGGGTAAAATATAGATATACCTATGTAATAAAGCCGGAACCGCATTTGTCTCGTGTGGTGTGTTGGGGAGTGCCAAATCTGCACAATAATCAAGAGTGCGGTGTTGCAACCTGTCATTTTTGGCTATTTAATTTTATTTGGTAGAGAGCACTATCTTCTCTTTTCCACTTACAGAAAAATAGGTATCCGACACAGCGTGGTATGGCGCAATAAAAACAAGATGGATTCCGACAAAACACATCACATGAGAAAAATATGGCTCTACCCATGTAAAATACATTGGAGCGATAGCGAAACACCACTTGAGATAGATGCGGTTTCGGCTTAACTGATTGTAAATATATTACCAATAAAAAACTTAACTAACACATAAAAGTTATTGATACGTGAATATAAATTCTGTTCACACATTTTTAACTGACAACATGACAAATGGCAACATATTTTCATAACTGTAATAAAGACACTGAAACATAATAATAACTGTTTTCTATTTAAATTTCAGCCGCTGGACGATACTTTAGTAATTATAAAAAGCGACAGACCTTTAAAAAAATTCCTATAATTCTGTAATTTAATCAGCATGCAGAAAAGAAATAAATATATTTCAATTGACATAAAACAACGTAATATGCACAAACGAAATTGGAGGAACTTTTGTTAAAAATTCAATAAGCAAAAAAGTGCGTATACGCCCGAGTATACCAACTTTTTATAGTTGCTTTTGACAAAAATAAAACTACGAAATATATATGTCATAGCGTTAAGCTGGTTCAAAATAATAGAATTTCCAATGATTTGACCACAACGCCATCTCTCGGGCTGTGATTTTCTTTTTTTTTATACTAAACATACCTTATTATGAATATTAGATTTTTTTTAATCTATGACAATGATACAAAATTCGTACATTTCGTAGAAATCGGAGAAAATTTCGTTCCGATCGGGTACGATGATAGGGCTGATTATGTGTCATGTATTAATATATATTTTAATATGCTTGCCAACTTTTATTGTATTCAGTCAAATGGCGTCGACATTTTGAAACGCCGCGCCGCCGGACATACCTACATTTTTTTTTTAAATACAAGATGGGGCAAAAAAGTAAAGTCATAATGTAAATGTGCGAAATATTTTGCAAATGGGGAAAAATGTCTACAGGCAGAATTGGGTCTCGATTATTGTTATTTCTAGCAAGACTGAGCAACTGTTCACACAGCTCGAGCAACTATGAGGATTTTAAAACACCAATTTATGATATTTATTTTGCCCCTACCTTGTACATATGTATGTACATACATATATAGAGAAGATACGAAACAATTTTGAATAAACCGTAAAAAGTCTTTGGCTGCTAAGGAGGTTTGAAGCTACGCCTTGAATTTAGCAGTCAAACACTACATCCACTGAGCCATATCCTCCCGAAAGTTTTAATTTAAAAATGACAACCTTATGATACTTACTCAGGATGTTCATCATATGAGTCGTTCGTTGCTTGAATTGTACCCAAGCCTTCCATGCGTGCCTGAGATATATCAAAATTATAACTAAGTGATACACATCCCGGCAGACAGTTACATCCACTTTTAAGCTTTGAAGGACCTTTCAGCGATTGTTGTATTTCCATTTGCTGTACCTTGAGAAGATCATCTTCAGCTTCGTGATAGCATGATATATCTGAATGATTACAAACTCTTATTCCATCGGCCTCTATAAACAAAATCATTTATTTTGTAATTATTTAGAAAATTGTGAATCAAAAAAAAATAATAATATATATTTACGTGGCATAGAAAATTTGACACATCCACATTTCGCAATTGTAAAATTGGTTAAGCATTCAAATTGACAATTACTCTCCGAATAGTATTTAAAAAATCTTAAATACCGTTCACTGTTGAAAAAACACTGCCGTCTGTGCATAGATTTATATTAATAGAAAAATTATATTTAATTTTCATTTAAACTATCAATAAAAACATTACAACTCAGGATGTAGTTTCCGGACGCCTTTTGAAGTTCTGGTATAAACAGGATAAATTTGAACAATCAATTCCTGTTTATGGCGAACTAAAAAGTAGTTGCTTGTTGAAAATACAACGTTTTCGGGTGAGTTCAAGTAAATCTGAAGTAAAAACAAACATTTTAAACTATATTCTAACGGATCAGTTGAGGTTTTGTACTGTGTGCGCAAAAGTGGTTTAACCCAAATTTATCGAATTATATTTTCTGAGTTTTTATGTCCCCAATTTTATGAAAAATTAGACACAAAATACACACATACCTACATATATACACATAAAATTTTCGTCGAATTACTTGACAAAAGTATGAAATGCTTGACGAAGCCATTTTGTTAAATGGCGACATTCTGAAGTATATGTGTAAATTTGGGTGGTCGCTGTTTTCATATTCGATTGGAATCAAAAACATCGATTAGAGCTCTTCGAAAATATTAATTAAATCGAAAACAATTTTACATAATTATTTAAACACTCCACTGAAAACAAATCAATAAATTGTATCTTCTTGTCAAAACAAGAACTTTTAACCTGACACCAATCGAAAATCAAGTATTCAAGGATCTAAAAACGAGTTTAACATTACGTGGGGCGTTCTTTTTCTCTAAAATGTTCAATGTTGTTGATGTGTCAAAAAAAATTAACATAGTCATTGTTAAAAGTTATACACTAGCCATGTTTTTTTTGCAACTCCATAATGGAGTTCAGTAACAAAACGTCATCGGGACTTACCAAAGTCATCACATTAAACAAAGCACATCACTGTTACAAAATACTACCCTTTCAGCTTTGTGGCAAACATGCAAAATAATTCATAGAACTTAAGTTTAAGTTATTCAAAAAAATTGTTCCATATGATAATTTGACGTTTCCATACAAAATATCGATAGCAAGATGATAATTGGTGTCGGTAATACAGTTTTTATCGAGACTAAAGTTAAGTCCCGAAAATTATCTGGACTTAACTAAGTCTATATTAATTTAAGTTGTTGTATTTACGTGTAAATTGCTTTGCTCCGATGTCGTTTTTTTGTCCAATTCTTTATGGACTTGCAAAAAATCAAACCAAAGTGGTTTGTTATGTTCGTTAAAGAACAATATCAGAATCAAAAATAACGGATTTTATCAAAACAATCAAAGGTTAATGCCACTTTTGCACTCACGACCTCGCAGTTATTATAATTATTTTTTATACCTTATAACCTTGTCTCAAGCTTCGACACTTGTAGTCCAAATTATGTCCAAGGCCTTGAAGTAATGCAACAAATGCAGTTCTTGCTGATGCAATAATAGTTCTAAGTGGATAGGCTTCTTCGGTTTGATTAATATAACCTTCTTCTATTGACCAAGAACCTTGGAATTTTATAAGAGGATCTGTTGGTTCTCGATCTACATTTTTATTGAAATCGATTTTAATATCATCTGGTATTTCAGTAGCATAGCTGCAAAAAAATAATGTATGAATAACAATTTTAGACTTATAATGTAGATAGGATCAAAAAGGGTGAAAACTAAAATTAGTTTCCGCTTATTTAAAAATTCTGTTCGTCCATTTGAAAGGAAATGTTTAGAGGGATATTTTTTTCAAGAGCTATATTTATGGGGTAAATTGTGTTGAAAACGAATAATTCCTTTTAAGGTCGGCTTTAGGGCTTGATACTTGTCATTATGTTTAAAAAATTCAAACTTAGAGATGATACATTTAAAAATATAACATATGCTTTAGTTCCGCATATAAAACATATGATTTTTTTATAAAAAATATAAAAATTCATAGTTTGGTTTTTAAAAAATCATTTTTTCCTTCAGGATATATACGTTTTTTCGCCTCTAAAATAAAAAAAAAAACAAATTCCTTTCAATGGGTGTTGTGAATAAAAAAAAGACGTGTAAAACCTTTTGAAGAAGCTAAAGTTAATTAATCATAGCTTTTACTAGTAGCTTTAGCTGGAAAGTTATAGCGTAAGCTTTGTTTTGTGGGGAAAAAACAGATTACGCTAAACAGCTTGAGCTAGAAAAACTTTTTGTCTGCCCTATATAGGGCAAGTATTGGTTGCTGGTCAATGTTATTTTATTATATCGCCTGTCAGTCTCTTCGTTTGAACGTCCACTGTATATCCATCTCGAGCCTAAATTGGTGGACCGATCATCTTCGAATTTGTTTGACGTTCCCTAGAGGAGAATTTCGTTTTTTTTGTGCTAAGTTTAACTAAGCCGGGTAGCTAAGCAACAATACAAAGGATTTCATATTTAAAAAAGTTTCGCAAAAGAGCTTTAATGATTTTAATTAATCTTCGTAGGTATATGTATGTATAATAATTAACGCAATTTTAATAAAACAGAGTTTCAGGCTAGTTAGCTGAAAATCACATAACAGAAATATAGTGTTGATTTTTTTAAAGAAAATTGTTTTAATTTTGGGTTATTCCATAACATTTGATTAAGCGTATAAAATTGACCATATTCCCACCATAAGCTTTCAAGACAGGATATTTTTGTAGCGTTTACTATAATATTCTAGCTTATACTACATTTTTTATTCGCACAAATTAAAGCTGAAGCTAGAAAAACAAGCTTAAACTAAATGAATTTCGTTATCTAGCTAAAGCTTATTTATATTCACCAAAAATCGAGCTTTTGCTTAAAAATCCAAGCTTTTTTTATTCACAAGAAAAAAAATTTAATTTAAGTTTAAAATAAATTAAAATAATAAAATATTAGTTAGCAAAATGCTAACTATGCTAAAATAGGAAATGTAAACAATACACAACAATGAACAACAACACCAATATTTGGTTCAAAATAAAAGCTCAGTTAAGCTCCTAGAAGCAAAACAAAAAACGTCAACAATTTAGAAAAAATGTTAATAAAATTTAGGTAAATTGTAATTATATTCCCTTAAAAATTGCGGTTCTTATTTTTTTTTTAAGATTTTCCATCTTGAATGTTACAGTGTTCTTCATATCGTTTCTATTTATTCAATAAAATTTTAATTGGCCCAAGGGAGTTTCTTAGCAAAAAACATGTTTTGTCAATTTCAATTCTTTTCTTCTACTAGAGATAATACATACATACATATTACATACGTAATTCAGATATGGCTCATAATTAAATGAAAATTCCTACATCGATGTTAAAAAAATTAAATAATGTTCGCAAAATATTTTTTCAATTCCATCCCTAATTGATTTTAGTCTCTTAAACCCCCTTTTCTGACTACGCACATGATATCATTTTAACTGGCGACGTTCTTCTATTTTGGAAAACAACAAAAATAAACGTCTGTTTAAATTGTTTATCTGCAAAATGAAGCAAGTTAGGCGGTGGGAGTAAAGACTCACTTTTGCCATATTCACAATTACCAACGTTATCCTATAGTATTTAGCCACTTATGCTGCTGGACTCCAGAGGCAAGAGACTGATTTTTATGACGTAGTATCTCTTGGGCTTTAATAGTTAGTGCCTATGACTATCACACCGTGTCATAGGTCTTTGTTTGGGTCTAGGTTCCACCTAAATATATACATAATTATGTAGGGGTGTTCGTTTACTTCCCAAATGTCTGCTAATTTCTACCAATTTACGTCGAATTACGTTTAGAAATTTTTCTGTAAAAACAAATCTTGCATATTTTGCAGGATTTCAAAAAGATTTTAGAGCGAGTTGCACACACACTAGCAAGATTTGACATTTCTAAAATATTAAATTGAATTTCGCATTTTTTTAAAAACACGTGTTTTTGGTTGCATCAAGTTTGAATTTGCCGTCACTGAGAGCCACATGCAGTACACTATGCATTGCGTTACCAAAGTCACCTGCTCAGGTCCATCCAATGTCAAATTCCTTTCAACAAAAAAGTCGATTTTTTTCCAAACATCAGAATCGATTTCAGTTGTTTAAAAAATCGGATTTTTTTTGTTGATTGTGTGTGTGGTGCTTGACAGCTTAATTAAATGAATAAAATAAATTGAATATGTACCTACATATATATATTTTTTTTAAATAATCACTGAAATTAAAATTCGGTGCAACCAAAAACACAGTTTGTCTTATCAAAACACAGCGAAATTCAATTTGAGATTTAGAACTGTCAAATCTTGCTAGAGTGTGTATGCAAATTTGTGTAAATTCTTTTTGAAATCTTACAAAATACGCAAGATTTGTTGGACGGAAAAAATTCGATTCTTTTTCTAAACAGAATCAAATCTTTGGTTGAAAGGAATTCCACATAAGTTTTATTGTATGACAACTGCATTTGAATCAAGCAGCATTTTTTACCAGCTACATAGAAGTTGTTTGTTGTAGATCCGGTACACTAAAAGAAAGTGGAAATGATTTTCTCGAAAACTGATCAACATAAGTGATTCTGCTGTTAAGAGCCAAAGAATATTGTTCTGGAATTTTTGCAAAAGAACTCCATTTCATAATAAATCTCACGTGGTCGCGTCGTGGTCGTCACGATGTATGTACATATGTAGATCAATAGGCCAAACGATTTTGTTTTGCTTTAAAATAGCAGCTGTCAAGTACCACACACACAATCACAAAAAAATCGATTCTTTACAAATTCCTTTCTACAACAGATATTTGATATTTGTTCTAGTAGCGAAATGTCAAAATTGAGTCTGATTCTCTGTGCAGCTCATTCGTCGAATTCTGTATAATTATTGTTCCTTTTCATTGGGAAATGTTTCTTGCGAAAAAGTGACGAATCCTTTTAGACGTCTCCGGGCCTCTTATTTATTTATTACATGATTCAAGACAACAACTAAATACTAAACTTTAGTGGAATGCATTTTTATATGCCAAACTTTTTGTTATGAACCAAAGAGCGGAAATTTTGAATAGTTTAGCTTTTTTATAATGGTTCTTAGCTCTTATAAATATATTTCAAATACTCTTATTGCATTTCATTTGGGTTCTTATGATTTTACGACCTCTAAATCAATACAAATCTATAATAAAGTGATTTTATTTTAAAAGTATTTTTTCTATTTAATTTAAATAATTTTTAGCTTACCTTTCATTTCGGTATATATCAGCTGGTAGCATCCCATTAAATTGATAGCATATTCCATCGTCCGTAGCAACGAGTGAGAAAATGTGCTCACAGAAATAAAATCGATTACTCCATTTACAGAAGGGTGCGGTAATGTTCTTTGAAACTGCTATTTCTCTCAAGGTCTCGCCAATATGTGGGGCATAATCTATTGGCAGAAAAGCAGCAATTGCTTCCGCTACTTCCAAGTCACATATATGAAGTGCCGCAGAAAGTTTTTCCATTCTTATCATAGACACATATATTTTTTGAGTGGAAATCACCATCTTTTTATATATTTCAAAATTATTATACTTACTCTTCATCTGATATATTTTCCATGCTTTCGTTTCTCATATTAAATCTTTCAAAAACATTGGAAAAATTGAATGTTTCTGTTTCCATTTTCGATTCTGGACAAATAGTGATGGTTGGAAAGGGAACTCTGTTGATTGGAATCAATGTTTCATCAAAACTCACAATAACTGGAGAAGCCATCCATTTTATATGTATCTGCCTGATAACTACGCAGCTAAAAATTACCGAAGCTATAAACAGAACAGCCCAGAGTAGCCTTTAAAATGTACAAAAATTCGTATCTTTCAACGTTGCTTTATATGATCGGAAATTTTATAATATCTTATCGATAACTTAACCTTTCGACCAACGGTCTATTCCTTTGGAAAATATAACGAACTCCATGAAGAGTGGACTTTTTTGAGTATTCCATCATGAAGCCTGCCAACATTTGCAGCTTTGTTCCATACTTTATGCGTGACTCAATAATCACATCACTGGGAACATCGCTTAAAATTTCAGATGGAATGGTCGAACCAAATTCAGAAGCTACCGATTCCGTACTCCCTGTAATATCACTAACTTTCGATTTCATCATTTTATATATAATTTAATTTTAACAAACACTTGCTTTCGCTTCTACTGTCTACCGAACAATGAATTAGTCAGAACAGTTTTATAGCAGCTGCTATCCTATAGGCTGAACTTTTAAAATATCGCATATATTAAATATTAAAGGTTTCAAGTGAACATCCCTTGGAGATTTCTTTTAATTAATGTTAGTTAAGGTTATTTTAGAGTATAATATGGCTATAGTTTATCAATTACAAAAACTAAGCTACTAAGCATTGTAGAAGTTGCCGTTGGTTGTGACGGGGTTAACAAGTTAGTAGTCCTTTGAGAGGTGATGTTTTATAAGTTTATCTGGATGCGTTATCATTGACATTGGTGTTGTTTTGCAAAAAAAAAATTATATTCAGCGAAAAAGGATTAGAGCTTTGTCAGTACATAACGATGGCATACACAAACAAACAAGCCCATGTTAGATAATTTAATGGTATATGTTTATCCATATTTTGTGTTGATTTAAATTTGAATTGCGTTAATTTCCAATAATTTAAAATCAATATGAGGCGTGGCCGAGCCTTGTATGGCAGTGCGATAAAATTTAAACCATTTAAGCGAATTTTTAAAAAAAATTTCAGACATAATAAAGGATTTTATAAGAAATGACCTATGGCATTCCATTGGAGGTATCAAGAAATTTAAAAATATTTTGATTTAACTCGTATCTACTTAATCTCGACCCAACATTAAAGAAGTTTTTTGGATGGTGATTTTTCGTAATTGAGCTTAAGTGGTTGCGGTTTTCAAATTTGCTTATTATCTTTCCTTAAACTGCTTCTAGGAGGTCTGACGGTTCTGGCAATATTTTCATCCAAAGTGTAATTATTTTATTCGATTTGACACGACATGGACATATGCTCCAAAAAGGTTTTTTTGTCAATAATGTATCCAAAACCCATCGAGATACATATGTATAGGTACATTAAAAGAATGGGCTTTTCAAAATATGTCAGCACCTTTAAACCAAAAGCTTGTGCAAGGTCTCGTTCTCCAAATATTATATATCGATTTATAAAAAAAGACCAGAGCCTTTGCTGTATCGGAAATAAGAAAACGCCATTTCAAAATCGCCTTTTTCAATCTTAACAAGTTAACGCAATTTCAAACATAATTTCCAATATTTTGACTTTGAACCTCTATTTAAAGGTTTTAACAAGAATTTAGACCCAACGATAAGTTATAAATAAAAATGCTTAATTGTTGTCTAAGAGTTATCTAACTTAGAGAACAGAATCGGTTGTTGATTTATGATAAAAAAAAATTTTAAAATCATTGTAGCGGTTTTTAAACAAATAATTTTGTATACATATGTATAGTTCAGTAACTATATACATATGTACATCAGATCTTGCTTCAAATCTGGTGTTCTGAATTTTTGCTGAGTTGTTTATGATGTTGGTCTAATGAATGACCCGCAAGTTTTCGACCTGGAGCGCCGAACGCATCATTGTAAAAAGTCCAAAAAACAGCGATTTTCAGTTATTGGCAATTTTAACCCTAAAGGACTAGTTTTTAATTTTAAATTCGTTCAAAGATTTCAAACTGACTAAATTTTCTTTAATTTGAGCTAAAATGCATGTTCGTAGACTGAATAGTTTCCAAGATACAGCTTCTCAAAATATAGCAATAATTACTTAATAACAACAAGAAGTATAAAAAACAGTTAAATAACAAATTAAGGGCCTTTGGCATAAGATGCATCAAAATAAGTGTAAGCTGGGTCAAAAGAAGAAAAAAATCGTATGGTAGGTACCGTTATTTTTTGTTATAAGAATAATTTTAGCTTAAAATCTGCAATAATGTTAAAAAACTACTGGGTGCCAGGTTTAATTAAATTCGACCAAGTTATTTTCGAATTATTAAGTTAAAAAATACCGTTTTGGCAAATAATTCAGACCAATATGATTGTGCAGTGAGCTCATGTCATTTTCATGAATACATAATTTTTCCCTCATTTTTGCATTTAGTAACGGCTTGAAAACTATTGAAAAATATTTTGAATTCTTTTTTTTTTAATCAAAAAAAAAGTTGAAAACTTTGGTACACAATACTTTTAAAACTTTTTGAAACATTCTATACAAAAATTTCTTTGAAAACGTTCTTGAGAAAACCGAAAATAGAAAAGAAAGGTTTTTTTATTAATTTTTTTTTAAATGTGGGCACGTTTTTGAGAAAACTTTAATTGCTTAAATAAAATGTGTCCGGGAGTGCTCAAAAACGTTATGGTACCAAGTTTGAGAAAAATCGACCCACTCATTTAGGCTGCAGACAAAATTGCGAGATACACTTTTTCGACTTCGCTATCATAATAATGTCAAGTTTGATCAAAATTTCGATGTTCGATTTTTTTACGAATACATAACTTGTCATATAGTACCTATATATAATGTATACATAAAAACATATATCACACATAAAAAATCAATCTTCCTTTATTTTTCATTCCACTAAAAAATCTATATTTCATGTACTATTATTCAAACATGTTCATATATCTTCAGAAATATCATAACCAAGTTTTTGTAATTCCCACTTAATCTTCTCGTCCGTTTTTAAAGTTTCAGTCCACTTCGACAGTGGGAATGAAAAATCCTCTTTGACACCACCATAACTAAAAAGATAATTTATTTAAACATGGTTTATATTATTTATTTATACAAAAAAAAATACCGTTTTGGCAAATAATTCGGACCAATATGATTGTGCAGTGAGCTCATGTCATTTCCATGAATGAATAATTTTTCCCTCATTTTTGCATTTAGTAACGGCTTGAAAACTTTTAATATGGCACTAAATATCCAGCTTTGATTAACTATATGGATTTCTGCTGTTCTTAGAGGACTAGAAGTCTTGAAAATACATACATATTAGATACGATTGCCATAAATGGCATATTATTAAAAAATATAAAAAACAAGATGAATATGCATTGATTATATATGTACTTACCACAATAAGTGCAATGATTTTTTGTGCAACACTTGGAGTTAAATAAAGGACTTGACTCATAGTAAGGCCGCTCAGATCGAATAATCCAATACCACCTGCTATTTGGGAGATTGGTTCCATTGAACCTAATTCAAGAACTATCAATGCCAATCTCAAGATATCATCGATTGGCATTTTGTTTGGGTCCCAAGTTCCAAAGCGTATAATCATAATACGTCGTCCATTTTGTTCTCTATATGGAGTCACTGTAATTACTTCTTGTTCAGCTAAACTCATAAGATCTACACAACGAACGTTGTCATATAATATGCTATTGGCTTTTCGAAATGAATAGTAATTGTTGAGCTAGAAATAGTTTGAAAATAATAAAAAAAATCAATTAATTTTCGTTCATGTACATAGCTAAACTTAGCTCTCGAAATTCGAGTTGCTTTTTTTAGGAAAAATTTAGAATGTTGATTTAATTTACTGAATTTGATAAGATTTGGCACAGAAGTTTCAAATTTTCTACCTAAATAGTGTGGAACAAGGCAAATAAGAAATGAAGTTTAGTTAAGTACCTACACTGTAAGAAATTGCTTTTTTAGGTTAAACAAAATATCGTTAAAAATGTTAAGTTTAAGAGTTAAAAAAGTAAAGTGAGTAAATTATACAAAAAACAACATTCATTCATTGCAGGCGCACAAAATAACCAGAAAACTTTAACCAAGCCTTACTAAAACATCGTTTTAAAACAGACTTGTTTATTAAAAAAAAGACCGAAAAGAAAATGACATGCTAAATTTGGCAGTCATATATATGCATCTTTAACAAAGCAGTTACAATTCTGTTGAAGAGCATGTTTTTGGTTCTCAAATTAAAAAATTGGATCCGCAATCCCGTCTGTCTGTCTGTAACTACCCTGATCTGCGCTGAAATGATTTTCTTCAAATTGGGGTTTTATGGTTTTAAGGTCATTTCCTACAGGAGAAATTTAGTTCCAAAAATAATAACACAAATAATAACACGTAATTGTTTCTGTGCATTAGTGTATTAATGGTCTACATTTTCATGTAACGGTATCTCCAAAGAACAGACTTAGCCGTAATATGTGAAACTTGAAGACAGGCCAATGTTTTTGTGGTTTTAACACTTTGTGGCGGCAGTGAAAAAACCAGTCAATTTAAATCCATACGAGAGAGAGAGAGAGAGAGAGAGAGAAGAGAGTCAGTTAAACTGAAGAAACGTCACATAAATATACTCCTTTGAAAAAATACATTTTCTTCAATTCCAATTTAGATTCATATAAAAATAAATGCTTTATAAAATCTACAAGTTAAAGATAACGATATTTTAATTGAAATAAGTGAAACACGATGTATTTTGTACATCAATTGACCAAAAACTAAAGTTTCAGTAATAAAATTTTAATAGTATAAGATATATGTATGTATGTATGTATATTGTATATACCTACAGATCTCTATGTATGTACGAATTATTAAAAAAAATAAATAATTGCAATGTTGTAGAATCATTTGTTATTTTGAGACTTCTGAATTTATTTCATAAATGATCGCTTCATGATTAGGATTCCAGTATAATGTTATATATGTACATATATTTATTAAATTAGAACTTACCAGCTTGTAGGTCGATTCAATATTCCAAAATCTCGCTCGAAGGAATTTAATGAGGTATTCATCGTCTGTTCGATGTGGAGAAAATTCGCCTTTTTCTATAAATTTTTCAATTATTAATATAGTGCAAATAACGGTAAGTTATTTTTTTTTCAACCAACCAAATATTAAACTTCGAAGCTGTTCCAATAGCTCACATTTTATGTCTTCGTTTTCTCCTTGTTCTGTAGCAACATCTTTGAAATCTTCAGGCACTTCGGGACTTAAACTCAATTGAAATGAATTTTCATTCGCCATCTCAAGTGTATTGCAGCAGAAAATTATAAAATAAAATTTTCATTTTAAATAATTCAAATTTAATCATCACTATTTTCGATAACAATATGCTATCCTTTCTCAAGACTTAGTTTTCATAAAGAAATTTAATTACGTATTTATTTTGAGAGCTAATCTGTCTGGAGCACTTATTTGAAACTAGTTCTGATGTTTTTTTTTCTCGTACTGATATAGAAATAATATTAACTTTTGATCGGATGTAATTGTATTCGTTTTCCCGAACTTAATTACAAACGAACCTCTAATCGATGCAGTTTGCCTTGAATGACTAAGAACCACATTCTTGTTTAAGTATATACAATACATTCTGTTATAAACTATTGATAAGTTTGTTCTTATTGTAGAACTATATAAAGCTGTACCTTTATAATATATAATTTAACGTCCTATGTCAAATTTTCAATAATATTTAATTATAATTTATTAATGTTAAAAGTACAAATCTAACTGTTTGCTGTTATCTGTTAATGAGTTGACTGAACTGCGATATTCACATTAAAATTATATGCACTGTTAATTCTCTTCGACTTATGTCAATGTGTGGCTTTGATACATTTTTTTTTACTTTGTGATAACCTTTTGCTAACCCCAGTCTACAAACGAATTCTAACAATACATTTTAAGCAGCTGAATTAAAAAAAAATAGTTTTTTTTTTCAATTTCTTGCAGTAACACCCGTTTAAATGAGTTTATTTATGGTGGATGAAATCAGGGGCTAACTACACCTTAGCTTAGTTAGTATACAAACATAAATGGAGTTTTAAGACATCGGCACAGGCGCAGGTTGAATATCCGAAAAAAATTTATCGATGCTGACGAAACATTATATTAATACAGGAAATTAGATTGTTTATCAATAAAATAGTGCAAAGAATTCATTAAATTTTTGTTTACATGTTGGTTTGAGCTTGGGCTTGTAGCTAAGGTGAAGAAAAAACATTGTTTCGAAGGTTAATCTTGCTGCCAAAGTCGGAAGGTATAATTTTTTAAAAAAAATATTTTTAATGTAAAAAATATTGGACAAAAACAGCGGCATCTTACATCAGAAATTATTATGTTCTCACAAGGAATTACAACACCATGATGTTATCTACATATATAGTTTTAGATACTTTTTTTAATGCCCACAAATTTTTTAATTGATCGACTTTTAAAACATCAAACGTTGAACGATTTTCGCAATAAGGACGTTAGTCTTTCTTTTTAATTTAAAATCGAGTTATTTGAATTAAAGCGTTTGAAATTTCAAACTCAAAAAAGTTAAAACAAATTAATTTTTTTTTATTTTAAGTTACTTAATAGGTAGTAAGTTTTATACTATACTCAGAAGTAGATTGCTGATCAAGATCATAAGAAAAAATATGTAAGATTTAAGACTATGATGTATTATGAGTTAGTTCATTCACGCGTGCGTGATGGATATTCCCAATATATTAGATTGTATTTTTTTTTTTTTTGAATTAGAATATTAAGCAGCTTGTTAGCGTACATTTGTACAGTAGATTCCAATTATAAGGAACACGCTCATTCAAAATCATTCTTAAAGCTTAGTTGCTCGAGAGCACTAAATGATATCATTTTGAGCACACACTCATGAGTGTGCGGTTATTTTAGTTGAGGTTAAACATTACCCAATTTCCATATTCTTCATTTCGCACTTACATACAACAATAAGTCGAATAATAAAAATATTTTATTCAAACTAAATAAATGAAATTTGAAAATTATAAATTAGGGAACATTTAAAATATTATTAGTATAATCGCCCAAGGTAGCTCTCCGCTTTTTTACTTGAGTTGCTTCTTCGTTCATATCTTCTAATTCACGAGCATGTTCTGCTTTTAAAGCTTCAATCTGAAAACAAACAAAAATTAAAATTATAATATGCATAGTTCCTAGAAAAAAAGGTTTACCCACCTTATTCTCATACATCTGCTTTACCATATCGATTTCTCTTGCGAGTCGATCTTCCCAGCTACGATTTCGGTCATTTAATGATTTTTGAAAATTATTTACCAATTGATTGCGCAGATCGTATTCTTGTTGGCTCAGTGTTTTTTGTAAGCGTGATACTTCAGAAATCAGTCTTTCGTTTTCATTTCGAAGCCTGTAAATTAGAATAAGACAAGTTTATTTTTGTATCTGAAATTTCTACTGAATTCAAAAATCTTGATTGACACTGTAAATGTGCCTGCCATCTTGGCTAATGATTATTTTTAACAAATTGATAATTTAACATCATCAGATCAGACCTACACAATATGTGGGTCATCTCAACCCTTTGCGATGGTAAGTGTAATGTAGGAACAGTTATGTTTTCATTGAAAAACTGTAATCATTATTATATTTGACAAATTTATTTTAATAAAATGGATTTTTGAAGTCTCCAATTTTTTTATGCCGCGAGGAGTAGTGGTTGTTAGAAGTTTTGTACTGAGAAGAATAGTCGTGCGCAGTTTTGTTTTTCTAAGTTCTGTTATAAGACGTGTTATTATTTTTTAACCTCGAATCCCTTAACCCAAAAATTAAAGATGATGTATCTGAACATAAGAAAAAGTAAAACCAGCGAAGATAAAATAAGAAGACAATCGGAGAAACTGAAAATAGCTTTTAAGCAAATTTTAAACAGAAAAGCCTACAAGTTCAATTTGAGCTCTGAAGTATAACTCACGTGAAATTTTCCTCCAGTAATGAATCTAGCTGAGAGGTGTCTTCTGCCGCTGTCGACCTTTTATCCTGTGCAGCATGCACAACAAACCACGAATACCTAGCACTACGATCTGTCTTCAGAATTGGCTGTTTGAAAACTATGTTTTTAGCTATTGATGCGAATCCCAAGACATTCATATTCTCTTCAAAATATTTATCCGAAGGCGTGATATTAACCACCATACTTAATTTCTCTTTGCCCAACAGGGCTGATTGCAGCAACATTGTAAGCTTCGATTCTCTAAAAGGAATCACATCTGCATTCTTCTTCTTTTGATTGTTGTTGGCCGCATCCAAGCAGCGGCCCAATATCATAAGCGAGGTGTTTATACGCTGAGCTTCCTTAAGGCGACTTCCAACATTGCCAGTCTTACGAAGACGTTCTGAGCCAGCTAAGTCACAGAATTTATATGAAGTCAAAGTGAATGTACCGGGCTTAGAGAACTTTATTACGTCTATAAAGAATATACAATGCGAACGACTTGAATTCGAGTTAATTGCCGTTGAGGCGTATTTCACCTTTTGGAGCCCAAATGTTAGAAGTTTATAAGCGTCGGAGGCCATTTTAGCATGAACTGATGTAAGATCCTTAATGAATACCTTTCCATCGTTTGAGACAATTTTGTGATTCTGCCTCCTGGTTGTTGTTGTGGCCGCAATAGGACTCAGGAGATCATAAACAAACTCATTGTATATTTCAACAAATGACACCCAAACGAACACGCTAGTGTTCTCTAGTACTGTGGTATTGAAGTCGTGTTCTGAACTGATCTTTTGCTGGACTCGATTATAGACCGATTGAACATCATTGCATGCAGATATTATGGTCTGCCGCAGGAGCATTTCCTTGCGCATTGATTCGTCATCGACGATTGATACAATTGCGTTTACCACTTTGGCAGCTGGTTGGGGGTAGAGATTGCTTGCATATAGAGTAAAAACATTTTCAATTGCTCGTGGGATTATGCCGGGTTTGTCTAGATCTCCAAGTAAAGTATGTGTTTTGCCCGAACCTGAAGTGCCGTATGTGAGAATGGTGAAGTTCTCTTCTAATTCAATTTTACTCCGTATGCACTTCTCGTATATTGCATGCTGGTCAATTGCATTATCGAAGATTTCACTGAATGTAAAATGTTTTTCCATTTGATTCTTGATGGCATTGCCACTGGTATCCAGCTGGGATGTGACTAAAATATTTCCCAAAATCTTATAACTTGAGCAGGTAGGTTCGTTGGGTAATGGACGCATGCGAAGGTAAATTAAAGCACCTTCCTGTTCGACGGCAGCGTTGGTGCTTGCAACAGAGACACCATCATCAAAGGTTTCATCCTCTTCGTCCTCTTCTTCTTCCAAATTCTGGAACAAAGCTACTTGACGTTCAGGACAAGGTCGAAAACGCCTATCAACACTAGGATCTCTCGATACGAGAAATGAACGTACTTCCCTTTTTTCCGGATCAACTGGATTGGGCATTGTTTTTTGTTTTTCTTTTTCTGTTAATTTAAAAAAAGATTTGTGATTTTCTTAATTAAAAATAAATAGTAACAAACTCTTTAAAACATTACACAAGGAAAAAAGGAATAATACAAAATTTCAAGCGCGATTTCAATTTCAAATAAAAAACCGAAAGGGAAATTGTTGACATTTAAAAAAAAACCCAACCGTTTCAAACAAGCGGTTTTGAAGAAGCGGTAGGTTGTTAAGATGTTGTGAAACTTAAGGGTGACTTAATACTTCTCACTTTATTGTAAAATATATAAAATTATGTTTTTAAGACACTTCATTGACTTTTTGTGTTATCATTTTATTTTTGAATGCATGACGAAGGAAAAAAAATATCATTTGCCAAAATTATGATCAATTACCTAAATAGAAATATAGTAAAAAAAACTTTTATCTAAAGTCCGTTTCAAATTTAATCAAACCATTAATATTTTTGTTTCATAAAGACACCTTTCAAACTATTAATATTTTTGATAATTATTCCTGAAGCCCATAGAAATAGGATTCAAATTTTTGTTTCATCAAGACACCTTTCAAACGGGGAAACAAGTTTCTAAAGTCAAAAGCGAGGAATTATGTTTATAAAGACTCCCCCAAACCAACGCGAAACTGTCGCGGCGACGACGAAAATAATAATAACAACGCGTGGTTGTCAATGAAAACAACACGATGTTATTATTGTTTTCGTTGTGGCCACGACAGATACGCGTTGGTTTGATGGAACCTTAGTTTCGAAACTAAATCTATGGGCTTATATGGGAGTGCACTCTCATATTAACCTATATGACTCAAAATCGAAACCAAACTGTTTCGAAACTGTTCAGATGCAGGCCTAATTATTTCCAAATTTAAGGCCAGGCACGCACATTTATGGGCTTCCAAGTTGCAAGTGTTCGCCTGCACTTACTGAAACCGTGACTACACGATGAAGAAAAAAAAAATGTCCAGTTCAGCAACTTGAACTGACTATTCGGAGCACCAAACTGACATTCCAAATTTATGACATTCGAGAATCGATGTTCGGCAAACATTTCTAGCGCGGAATTTCAAGTTTTTGTTGATTTTATTTTTTTAAAACTACAATTTAATTTTATTATTATTAAAGATGACAACACGATCAAAATCAACAAAAAATGCAGAAGAACCTGATTCGTCTTCAACCAAAAAGATAACACCACTCGATATAAAACAAAAAGTTTTTTTTTTTGATAAACAACTTCTTAGCGAGCCAGAGAACTTGAAATTCGAATTTTTCCATCATCCTGGCAAGGGAAAACCTGCACTTTTCATTGCCGACGTTAAAGGCAAAAACCTCTTTGAGGTTCTACAATTCTCAGAACCACATCGCAGTTGGTTTATTAATGACCACGTCTGTTCCGATGGAAAAGTTTACCTCACTGTGCCGATCGACAGTACATTCATTGCATTGTTTTATCTGAAGAAATTTTGTTCCGAGCGAGCTATGGCCCTGAATGACATTATCGATAATGATGATCCATCGGTACATAAGTTCCTAACACAGTACACAATCACAGAACGCCTAGAAATCGTTGCAGATGTTAAGTCAGCCGCCGGTATGCGTTTCTTCAAGTATAATCCAGAGAGAACGCTAGCATGGTTAGCGGTGAAAGTTAAGAACCTAGTGGAACGCCTAAAAAAAGAGTCAATATACTGCGGTTTCAGCTCGTTATCGACAAACTACAAAAAGAGTGAAGTCACTCAAAATGTTGAAGAAGTTGATTATTTGAGGAACGCTTGTGATATTGTTGGATCATATGTGGATTTAAATGTACATGAGGAACTTAAACAATATCTGGGTATAAAAGATATAGAGACCAAAGCAGCTAATCATAAAAGGAAGTCCATCAACTCCGAAAAAGGTTTGGCTAAGAAAATAAAATTAGAGGAATCTAGTTCTGAGAATAATATAGAAGAGTCACCTAAACTAGCTGCACCAGTAAAGGAGAAAAAAGTCACTGCAAAAGAGAAGGCACTTGCAAAGGGTGCGAAGGGATCTAAGAGTATATCTTCATTTTTTAAGAAATAGATTAAAAAAAAGATGTTCATTAGTAGTAAATAAAAACTGTTTTATTGTTATATTACCGCCTTCGTTGAATTTTCTAAAACGTTCGTGTATACCACGTCCTTGCAACCCTGTTTTTGGTTCGTCTTCATGACTTTTCATTTTCTTTGTCCTTCGACAGTTGTCAGTTATACCGCTTTTAAAATTATGGTACTGTATACTATATTGTTTTATCTGCTGTTCCGCTTACTGTATATGCAAGTAGAATGAAAAACACCGGTAAATAATTTTGCTTCTCCTCCCCTTTTGACAAGGTCATCCTCTTCACCATATAGCAGAACCGGATTGATAAGTAAGTATAATAAATAAATAACACACTTTCGTTGATCGAGAGAAGTCTTACTAATTGCCTTTTAGCAAGGATTGGTAAGTTATTCTCCGTTCAATCACAACGAGCAGAGGTAGTCAAAATTCCTAACTATAACAAATGTATAGTTGTCCTATGTTGTTGTCCTATTCGTCGTCTATGTTGAATAGTTCAATGCACTTGATTTTCTATTTATCGATAGTTACTTCCTAGCGTCATCAAAATTAAAAATATTCGTTAATTTTGAAACAGCTTCAATACTTTTAAAAACTCAATACAATATAAAGACAAATAAATAACGTAAACAACGTTCAATAAGGATATAAGCATTATTTTATTCGGTTTTCCTTTCCTCTTCTTTTCTTCCTTTCAAATATTAACAAATTATAATTTAAATTGTTTTTATCTATATTTCGAGATATCATCAGTTTGCCAAATAAAACATGGTAAATGTAAAATATTTCTTTTTTGCATGTGTATAATAAGGTAAAAAATTAAAATAAAACAAATAAATTCATAAGGTATCTTAACATAATCGCTATGTAATAAAAATATAATTCTAAAATTGGATATTTCCCTATTTTTTGTTTTGTTTCACCATAACTGTGGGTATAATATTTATTCTGTTGCTTTCTCTTCCAATCAATCGACAAAACGATTAAACTTTTCATTTTCCTGCACTTTGCATTTATATTTTTTTATGTTCTCTTTTGTTGATTTTTGTTTTCTCTTTCAAATTATAAACATTAACTACAAGTAAATTTAATATTTTTGTTTTTCATTTGTTCATCTGTTTTTTTTTTTTTTGTTTTTGCCTTAAATTACGATTTATATTTTTTTATATAGTGTATTTTTATTTAATTAAATTTGAATTCTGAGTCGAATTTAATATTCTCTCTTTTTTTTAAGTTCATTGCTTGAATAATAATTTTGATGAACTTATTACATAATATTTCATAATTTCATTTGTTTTTTTGTTTCAATTTTACAATAATACTTGATTTGTTTTTGTTTATTTAATGTTTTGTTTTCTATTCGCTTTTCATAATAATTGTTTACAATAATCAATAATAATGAACCCAGATCAACAAATCTTTGTCTTTTTCTTATTTGTTGCAGTATCAAATGTTTGTTTTTAAAGTTATTTTTATTACATTTTTCTATTTTCAAATATTTATTAAAATAAAATTTGTTTTTGTAAATATGTACTCCCAGTACTTTGCTGCAATGTGTGTTTGTGTTTTTATGTTTAAAATGCTTAATATTTTGTTTAAAAGTGTTTTTATTTTGTATTTTTTTTTTCTTTTTGAATACGTTTATGTTTTACTACAAGATACAGAAGAAGGAAGTAGAAATCCCTTTTTCCTTTTAATAGTAGAATACGTGAGCTTGTTTCTGACGTTTTCTTTCTTCGAATTTTCGTTGAATCTCTTGCTGGCGTTCAGCCTTGTTTAGAGCACGAGCAACGTACAGAACTTTATTCTCGGCAAGCTGCTTTCCATTGAGAGCGATAACTGCTGCCAAAGCTGATTGCGAATTTTCGAAGGCCACGAAACCGAATCTTCTAGAGCGTCCTTCTTCATCGAGCATAACCTGGATATTATATAAAAATTGAAAAATTTATTTTAGATAGGTACTTTCAACGTAATTAATTATTAATTTTGTTCCTACTTTCTTAAAAATAATTTAACAAGAAAAAAAATATATATAAATGTTCTCAAATAAATAAGGAAATAAAGGGAAAGAAAAAATATTTCACTGGCGGTATATGTGATAAATAAAATGATACTTTCAGTTATGATATCAAAACATGCAACCAAAATTCACATACATATGTATATTTTGGAAATTATGCTTGGTGTCAAACACGGTAAAATATTTGGTATTGTCCGTTTGGACGAGGGACAAGGTTATATATACAATGCCAATTTTATAAGAGTTAATCGGAATTGAAAGAATGCACGCATCAAAGTGCTTCGCGCGGCTTGAAAAAAAACTCTATGTATCCGAAGTACGTTTCGAAACAAAAGTTAGTGAGCTTTAGGTCAAAAGAAAAATGTTAGATATTAAGTGACGTTTTCCACATGTTTATGCTCATCATCAGGCCTTTATTGCACAAAATGAATAAAATACACATATACATATGTATTTAATTATAAAGTATTTAAAGGAAAAAGGAAAAGATTTATTAACATTCTCACACTTATTTAAGTAAAAAAATAATAATAATAAAATGACTATTTTAAATTTTAATAAACTACGAGCAATAATTGCCATTTGCACTCAACGCAAGAAACACGATCACCTATATTTTACCTTAGAATCATTTACATAAATAAATAACTATTTATGCAAAGTATATAGCCGGTATTAAATAACATTTATAAACAAATTCGGTCGCATTTATATATTTTGTCTACTTGCACACTGTCTAACTATTTTCAAATTAGTGTAAATATGCTTTATTTAATAAAAATAAATATCACATTATTCAGGACAATCTACTCTTGTGTCAAAGTTAGACAGCTATAAGACAACAATAAACAAGATTTTAGACAACGTTTATAAATAAGACCAATTGTGTTTAAGGAAGCGGTAAAGGTGGATATAGGTACTTACTAACTTACTTTAGATTGCGTAAACGGTCAACAAGGGACTACAGCCTCAAAAAACAATAACTTCCAACTAGATTGGTCACTAACTAGCTGTATCCAATTGTGTACATACAATTTATTAAAATGTACTCATGAGGATGCAAATTAACATTCACATAAATTAATTAAATGGATTTTTGATTTGTAGATTTTATACTTAGGAATAATAAATTTGTGAATTTTTAAAGGTGTGGGAATTTTGGATATGGGAATTATGTCTCTATAACTTCACCTTACTTTAAATCGAGGTTTACGAAAATGAATCTCAGATAAAATAAATATTGATTTTTTTAGTTGATCATAAAACCATCAATTTTTTTGGTTGAAATCTACTTCACAATACTTATTCGTACTTGCTTGTGCAAGGGAAATCTATCTTGAAATAGAAATAAATATTGGTGAAAACGATGAGTCTTTTAAATTTAATAATTTATGTGTATAATTTTTTTTTTTTATTTTGGAAAAGAATGATATACATATTTTCGTTGATTGTGCTACTTTTTTGTAAATTTTCAGAAAATTCGTTTTTTTACGAATCTTTGAACTGCTCAATATTATTACAAAAGAATTAATATCCCCACAACACGAGACATTAGTGACATATGACTTTTTGCAGTATCAACAACGCCGTTATGTTTTTTTGGTAACTTACATTTTCAACAAAATTCCCAAAACTGGATATTGACAGCAAATTGTGAAAATTGGAAAAATTTACAATGACTTTCGAAAAACTGATAACATGGAACAAAAGGGGATAAAAACAATTTATAAATTGCAATAAAATGAGGCGAAGACCCCATACGCTTTTTAGGAATAAGATTTTGTTAAAGTTGCTAATACGTCTTGGTTTTTGTTTGTTTCTGTAAAAATACAATTTTTTTTTTTTAATAATACAAATTCTATATACTACTGAAATACATCAGCCAAGTAGCACTTAGCACTATTTAATTGGACTTGTTGAATTATTGATTCAAAATAGCTTTTAACGGCCTTTAGTCCACAAAAATTAAGGCGTTTCGTCCCTGCGATCTCACTTGGATTGAGAGTTGACTAGTGAGGACCTTGTCATAACGCAATTTTTGTTAAGTTCAGTTCATCTAACATATAAACAATGCCAGGTCCTGGGCAAAAAACAAAAACAAAAACTTCCAATTTAATGACTAGGAATTCTCATTTTTTTTTAGTTTTCTGTTTCAACTATTTGTACCTATTCTTTTTTTAAAAGTCACTTCTCATATAAAGACATTATTACCCAAAACTTTATATAAATAATATATACCTACAAAGCTACTACATAATATTTTATTAACATTTAATTAAAAGTACATAATCTATATTAGGGTTGCCATTTTTTCTCGAGACCTCGTCGGGACATTTTGGTGACATATAATTTTTATGGTTAATTAAGCACTAAATGATAACAAATTCAAAACTATTTAAATTATTAATTATTTATTTAATAATTGCAATGTACATATATGTAGGAACCCAGTATAATTATTATTCATTTTTATATTTATCAGATGACTTCACCTGAGATAATAGCTGTTGATTTCGTGTTGATGTCGAAATTAAATTTACATTGAAGAATAGCTTCCACCGTATCAACTGCCAATCGGTTCCGTTCGTCGGTCCACTGAGAGGACATTAAGGAAAATACGCGCCCTACAGTTGCGTTATGGCCAGGAATACTGAAAATGTATTGGCAAATTTTCTTGAATTGATTAAGCTCGTGTGACTTTTCAGTTGAAAAAACCTCCACCCATCTTTCACTGATATTTTGTGCTTTCTATTCTTCGCTTTCTATATTTTTTGCTTTCTGATTTTTCCATTTTTAATGTATGCTTATGAAAGAGAAAAGACTGGGAATGTATAAATGAAAAATAGACCTTTGCAAAGGGGTTTCTAAAAAATTCAAGTAATAGATTCGGTGCATTTGTTTCATTTTCAAAGAATTCTTTTAGTTCCCACATCTTTAAAATCCTATCGATGGATGGCATCAGGAAGAGCCACCTGGTACGCGAATGAGATAATACTGTTTGAAATGAGACTTCTACAAATTCGCAAAAAGTTTTAAGCCTCTCTGTTCTGACTGTATAAATTGAGAAATATTTATGAATAAGAGTGAAACAATTATAAAATACCGACCGAACGAAACTCAAACACACGCAAAATTAAAGCGAGCAATGAGATAACTGGGAATGTTCACGCAATGTTACTGGAATGACATTTGGAAAGTGTATGCATAACGGTTATCGCATGTTTGTTTGAAACTACACTTCTCAAAAATGCTACACAAATAATTTCTAAGCTATTGGAATGTGTCGGGACATTAAATAGATCGTCGGGACGTCGGGACACCGTTGTTGATAACGGTGACATGTCCCGACGTGTCGGGACGAATGGCAACCCTAATCTATATATATAAATTAAAGTTTGGTTTTGTGTACGTTCGCTAACCAGCCAAACCGGTTGACCGATTTTCTTAATTTTTGTTTTTAATTAAAGAGGAATAGGGGTAGAAGGTTTAGGACAAAAAAAAAATTTCAAAACATTCGCTGAAAAACAAATAAAAAAAAAACTCCCTGCGAAGCGGGCGGGGGTTTTGCTAGTTAATTATAAAATAATTTTAAATTATCTTGCTAAAATATGAAATTTGATACTTGCTTAGATTTTATATCAAACCCAAATTTACCTTGTGGCTAGTTATTCTCCCATAGGGCTCAAACATTTCGCGCAAATTATTATCATTGAAATCATCATTGAGATTCTTTACATAGAGATTCTTAAAGTGCGTAGCTTTTTCCTGTTCACGATCCCGTCGCGGTATGAACTTTACAACATGTACCTTCTGATTATTACAGAGCATTCCGTTCACCCTCTCAATGGCCATTTTCGCCGCTCCTTCAGTTTCGAAATGGACAAAGCCATAACCACGTGAATTGCCCTCCTCATCCTTAGCCACGTTGCAGTTCAGAATCTTTCCAAAAATCGAGAACGTGTCACACAAGGCTTCATTATCAATGGAGCGCTCCAAGTTCTTGATGTAGATTTTGCCAGCATCCGAGGATTTCTGGTGACTACTGGCGTTATGATGATTATTGCTATGATGGTTGTTATTGTTATGACCACTTGCGTGCTGCTGGTGATGATGATGGCTGTTGACGTGATGGTGCAATTGATGCGGTTGCAGATGATGGTGATGGTTGGATGGGTTTCCGCGAAACGTCATCGAATTTACGAACATTTTCTTGCTGCAGCGGGGGGCTTTCTCTTGTTTTTCACAATACACTCGTACTCGCTCGCTGTTCGGGGAGTTGGAAAATGATGTGCAGACTTTTTCTGGGGCTTATTCGAATGATTTTATGGGATTTTTTTTTAGTTTATTAGACTTTATTGATATTGCTTGTAGTTTTTAATGTTTTTTATTAGTTTAACATTATTGATAAGTGTAGAATTTTGTTTGGAAAATTTTCTGCACAAATTTTCCACCTCTCCAACACAAAAAAATTGGTTTTGGTCTTTTGCTTTGTGGTCGATTTTCTTAATTTCCAATTTTGCTTTTTGAGTTGTTCGCTGAGTGAGTTCGTAAATTCATCTGGATGTGTTCCAAAGGTATCAGTCGGTTTCATGAATTCGGGTGTGTTCAAAAACAATAGTTGAACACATGAGCGTGTTGTTCTCTAGCAACTTTAAATTTTTAAGCCAGAGCATGTGTGAATTTTTCACTTTTGTAATTCTTTTAAAAAGTTTTGGATATTATGTAAAAGCTTTTGAAATTTTCATTTTTGTACAAAAGCCTTTAGGTAATTATAATGTTTCACTGCGGATTAGAAACAATTAACTGATTGATCATAAAATGGCGTTTTTTATTGAATTCGAAGACTAGCTGCATTTTACTATCCACATGATCTTATTTTGATCAAATCCTCAAAATAAAACAAACAGAATCACATTAACAGCCAGTATAGTGCAATAACCAGTTCCTTTTTCAGTATGTTTGTATATTTTTCATGTGTTTTAATGTTGTTTTTGTGGGTGTTAAGATTTGATCATGACTATATAAGACATTGGACTTAAATTTGAGATAATTTTATAAGAGGTATTAAAGCGAGCTTCAGTACTCGTTAGTGCTCGGTGCTTCAAGGGCGCACTAACTGGATCTAAGGGCCTGTTTGTTTACAACTGATCCTCATTAGGGCCAGTTTGGTAACAGTGGGTTAAATCTGCACCATCACTTTCACAGGTCCTATTTGTAGCGCTAATCAATTAGGATCGGCTGATTAGTGAATTCCATGATTAACAACTCAAACTTTGGAATTCTCAATAAAAATGTATGCATGATATGCATATTAATATCCGATGATTTACGAGTTGCGGTAATCTTTGTGTAAAGATGAGCAGCTGTGAACAAACTGGGTCTTAATCCAGGATTATTGCAACTCGGTAAATCCTAGAATGTGCATGTTTACAAAAATTTTAATAATGGAATCCATAATTCGAGTTCTTAATCATGGAAATTGCTAAACAGCCGATTTTGGTTGATTATAACGCCATTAAGTTATAACTTATAACCTTTGAAAGTATCATGTTGTAGATTTACCCACTGTGAAAATAAACTGGCCCTTAATATATACCCCATGACTTTCAAATGATTTATCTAAATGTCGCACAAACTGTCCCTAAATGTATTGGAGGAGTAAAGTTAAAAGTCGTGAAGTTCAGTTCCGCTGAAGTGCAGTTCCGCCGAATGCGGTCTTATCTTAAAGCAATGTAGAATTTATGAAAAAAAACTATATTTAGTTATGTATGTATGTACAGAAATTAAAAAAAATCGCATAGTTTTAATAAGTGCTATTTTTTAAAGGAAAGCTATCAGCTCGATTCAGTAATATTTTTAACTCAACATTTTCAGTGCCTAAAAACCTGTGTAAAAAATCCGACTCCAATCCAAGTCGAACTTTCATATAAACGAGGTAAATTTAGATCTAAATTTTCAGAATTTGTTATGAAAGTGGCCAATGCGTTGTATTTGATCCCGGCCAGAGAATTCAGTTTGGTATCACTTTTGACAAAAATGTTGATCGCGTACAAAATTCATTTTGAAGTATGTTTTTGTTTTTTTTTTTTTAAATATTTAATTGCCTCAGATTTACTATTATTTATTGTATTAAATCTAAATCATGTTAGAAGAGAGTATTTCATGCAGTCCAGGTAATAATGGAAAAAAATCACGATCACGGAGATTTCACAAAAATGCCAAAAAGAAATGTGAACTGTATAATGAAACAACTGTAGCCGACAATATAATACCAAAAGAACTTTCTAGCTTAGAAGCCCTCTACGAAGAATCTACAAATTCAGGAATAATAAATGCAAGAACTCACTTTGAGTTCTTCAGTCCATTTGAAAGTGGAAAGCTTCTGGCTGCTGCGGATCGTGCTGAAGCCTCTACATCTGGTAGTAAGTTGCAAAACCTAACTTCAAAGGGATTTGTTCGACTTGAGAGTCTACCATTTAAAGAAGAAAACAAAACTATCCCCATGAAACCACCAGACCGACATCTGCGGGGTCATGCTGCTATCACACCAAAAAGTCCACACGTTCTAGGTCCAGAAACACAATTCGGAATTACAGATTCCGAGTTTGTACGTTTTTGTGATGACGCCGAGTCTAATGTCTCTATCCAATTGACGTCTGATATTAAAAGTCGAACTATTGCTGATGTGATTTTAAAAAATTCCAATGAAACAACAATTGAAGGTGCAATCAGAAAATCAAAGTCAGTTGTCGAAGAAATACTCAGAGATTTTTGTGGATCACCTACTGAGAGTGAAATTGAAGAACAAGCGCCTAATTATCCTGCGAAAAACCTTAAAGAAACCAAATCCATAGTAGATGAGATTCTCGAGGACTTTTGTGGATCTCCGTACAGAGAGAGTTCTCCGAGAGTAAATTCAGACGATTCAACGCCGATTTTTCGCTTTAAATCACAGCCCATTCGGACTTACAGTGGGCTCAGGAAAAAGAAGCTATTCCCAAGGAATATTGCTAACGATTTAAATACTTTCACACTCAAAGACGACGGTAATACAAGTGACTCGTCGTCTGGATTATCTGTGCAAGAAGATCTTAGTCAGAGTGTGGTACCACAACTTGACACAGTGGATCTTAACAACTCAGTAAAGCTTTGTGAAAATCTGCTTAATTTGAGTTCCTACTTCTCACAGTTAACGTCGTCTTCGTCTAAAGAAAGGAGTCCTCCAACAATTATTGATGAGAAAAAAAACCTACGAGTATCCGAAATTATTGAGCAAATAATCAAAATGAAATCAAAGTCACTGCGAATAAACTGGAATGTATGTGAAGAAGAATTTATGGGGTTTTCGGACTATGAAAACGATTCAAAAGAATCTACTTTGCAAGAACTGCTCGAAGATGAAGATGATGTTCTTCAGCAAATTAATTGTGATTCCCTTTCTTATGAAAAGGTTCAGACTAAAGATTCCTTTACACATATCGATCGTGATATAGAAAATACTTTGCAAAACGCCAGTGCTTTGATTGAGAAGGCTAAGGCATTTATGTTATCAGAACCTGGTAAATATGAATTCAGACAAATTTTTGCTTTTAATATTAACTTGACTTGATTTAAGAAATTTATATATAACAATATAATATGTCATACCTTGCTTTTTTCATATGTAGCTTTTACTACAGGATCGATTTATTCAGATAAGTTAGGTTAGAAGAATTAATGATAAGGCAATCCGTATTACCTTAATTGGATGTTAATAGATTCGTTTCGCGTTTGACATAAATGCCTGACTTTTGCCAAATTGAATGAACGAGAAGTAGTTCAAGAGTTTTCGAATGGGTAAAGCTGCTAAGTCCACTTTTGGCTGAAATTGAGATTTTGATGGCATTTTTTGGAGAAACACATTCTGAACAAAACACTTCAATAACCTTCAGCCGATCATAACTTTAAAACTTCACGAAGAAGCCTTGAAGCGTTTAAGAAATGTAAAGTTAAACTTGTATTGTGCCTTTGCATATTTATAATGATTACGGCAAACAAAAATTTTTTTTTTTTTTTTATAATATCTGACTTTTTGAATAAGACTCAAGACATAAGACATTTATTCAAGTTACATATACTGGTATATAGTTAAAAATTATTAACAAATAATATTTTTATCTGTAAACAAAAAAATCAGATTATTATGCCGCCGGTTTTGTAGCAATAGCAAATGAAGAAAATGCATTTTTTATTACTTATATGGACTCTTTCTTAGGGCATATAGTGTCAACCGACTCTCTTATCCCATCCTGGGTGAATGCTATAAATATTTATACATAAAATTTTGATTGCAATAATTCTATCATCTAATACTTTCTTTTTTTCTTCCAGATGTGAACCAGAAACCAGAAAAAAATTCGAAAAATAAATGCCAACCAGACTGTGATACTGATAAAGTTGTTGAAAGCAAAACGTTACTAAATTCTTCGTTGAAAGACGAGCAGCTATTCGAGGATATAGATATTTGGAATGATAATGAATGCCTACTTAATTATAAAACACAAAAACTTCATTCGAAACGTATTAATGAAGCCAACAATCTTTTGAATTATAACTTTAATGAAAATAAAGCAATTTATAAAGACAGTGAAATAAGAAGCTCAAATATCCAAACATCTAAATCTGATTGTAACCATTCGGAATTTTTTAATGATCAACAAAAAAATCTCAGGGATCCATGTACTTCAGTTTCTTTGAAACTCTTAGAAACATCAAGGAATAAGGAAAAATTCAATACTAACAAAGGAAATTTAAATAAATACAAAAAAGATGAAATAAGACAAATCACTGCTATCGATGCTTCTCCAGGTAAAGGCATCAACTTTACTATCGCAGACAACACCACAAATTCAAATCTACCCGATAATAAATTTGTAACCAAATTATCAAATTTCGATTTCGCTGGATTCGCAACTGTTTCTAAAAAGCCAATTTTAATATCTGATACTGCCAGACAGAAGGCAAACGAGTTTCTAAAGAAATTTGAGCAACAAGAATGCGGAGAAATATTGGCGATAAACGAATTTTCAGAAGAAGATATGGAGACGAATGAAACCGTGTGTAATGTATCAACCAAACCACTATCGGATTATCAAGGTCTTACAAATCTTTCTCCAGCATCCATAAAACAGGCACATAGGTCATTATCCAAACAAAATGATGGTGAAATTCTGAAAACAACTGAAAAAGGAAAGCGAAAAGAAAAAAATGATAAGAAACAAGTACAATGTGATAGCTCAATTGGAGAAGCCAAGTCGAACAGTAATTTAGATAATAACTGTTTTGTAGGATTCTCCACGGCCTCCAAAAAGCTAATTTCTATATCAAATAAGGCCAAGCTGAAAGCGGATGATATTTTAAAGAAATTTGATCAAGATGAGCAAGAAAACAGAATGCTTCTGACTACCAGTAAATGTATTGGTAATAAAAAAAATGAGGACAATGCTGCAGAGAAAAACAAAGAAGGCAATTTAAAAGTTTGTGGTTTTGTAGGTTTTTCAACAGCTTCAGAAAAACCTATAGCAATATCGCTAGAAGCGAAACGTAAAGCGGATGAAATGTTGAAGAAATTTGAACAAGCTGAAATAATCGAAGAAGAGAAAGAAGACATGGCGATGGAGAAATTGACTCAACGACATCCAAATGAAGTTTCCGAAGAGGTGCGCCGAAAAGCCCAGGAGTTGCTTTTAGACATTGAGTTCTTCGAAGAAGCTTTTGAAGATGAACTTAAAAAAATCGAAAAAGGGCCGATGTCGCAAGTCAAGGATGAGAAACACATAGCGGAAAGTACTGTAATATCTTCAAGTTCTAAAGAATTTACTCATTCAACAAAGGAACACATTTTTGAGGGTTTTAAAACAGCTTCCAGAAAATCAATTCATGTTTCTGAGGAAGCTAGCAGACGTGCAGAAACATTTTTTAAGGCGGTATGCGATGAAGAATTACCTCAAGAGTTTCTAAAGTGCATTGAATCTGATATTAATAATACAAATATCAATGGTATACATTCAGTTGGCAATTTAATGGGTTCAGTAGAACAAGTTGATGGCGCTTTAAATAGTCCAAGGCATCATCTTCATAATGTATCAAAAACTGAATCAGAAGACATGCATGCGAATAATGGCTTGGAATTGAAAAATAATTCTCCATTTTACGCCTATGAAGATAGAATGATCGATCACAGAACATCCGATTCAGCTTCTGAAAAACTTTGTGAAAAAAATAGAGACTGCTTTAAAGACGAACAGTTACACTCATCTCAGGATAATCGAATTAAAAACAAAAAACATCGTAAACGAAAACACAGTGAAGGGCACGAGCAAGAAAAATCATCTTCTCTTGTTACTCCAAGGAGGTTGAGTTGTGGTGAACGAACACCACTTAATCGCATTGAAAATGGTCTTCTTTGTAAAAGCTCTTCATTGCCACTCAAAGGATGCACCCCAAACTCCACATTAATTTCACGCAAGAATCTTCTTTCGTTAAGTAAACGAAGGAAATTAGATTCGCGAAGACAGATAATTGAATCCAAAAGTGGACCAAAGACACCAATAAAAGAGCAGCATTCATCAATTACTCATTGTAATGCCAGTTCAACACCGAATCTTAAAGATTTTTTTGAATACGTATCCACAAGTACTCCACGATTGATTCGTAATGATCCAACAAAGCGGAATTCTACAAAAGATACAATTGATTCCGATTTTCAAAAGATACAATGGGAAGACTCAAATAATTCTTTTCGGATTAACAGAACAGGCTGTGTAGATGATGTAAATGTGACATTTTCTGAGGTCAGTCCCTCGCCTAAGCAAAGGATAGAACGGCTTAAGATGTATGGTGAGCCACCCCCAGTTTCACCAATTTTAATGATAAATAAATGTCGCCATTCGGGTTTGAGGAGGGGGAGAAGCTTAATGAAACCCTAATTGTTGGGTTTGTGATTATTTCTTTGTCTTGTTATGTAAATAAGAAAAAAATAAATTATTTTGTTAAAAAAAAAAAACTTTCTTGTGGCAAAGTTTACTGACGGAATTTTAGTGCAACATTATTCATTATTAGTTTTTATAAAATTTGTATTTTCCTACTGCATATTAGTCAGATTACAGTACTCGGAGATATTTCAAACTTTTATTTTTATATGATGTCTCAATATGTGCTTATTATTGCTCAGTACCCAATTAGCCAGTTCAGGTTTCTTAGGTTCACTGAGATCTCATCAATCTGAACGTAATTCCTCAGCGAGATTCCTCACTTGCTGTCAAAAAGCTGAGACTGATATCCTTGTCAATTATCAATCGATAGTTGATAAATATTGAAATTAAGGAAAATTAAACTTAATTTATTAAAAAGCTAATCAACTATTCCGCCATAATTATTAATTTTCTTATCAAAACTTTTATCAAATGGGTTGTTAAATTTCAATTTTCAATATTTGTCAACTATCAATTGATAATTGACTATCGTAATGAAGATGTTATATTTTTTGAATTCGGTTGCTCAATTATTTTTTACCGGAATTAATCAAAATATAAAAATGAAATGGAAAGTGCTTTTTGACTTCTAGCAGATAAATTTTCTTAGGGTCTTTCTTCTCACTCATTAAACTTGAAAGTAAAGTCATCGTTTAATAGAGTACTTATAAGTTTCATTAAAGAAATAAATTTTTATGTAACTAAAAATTTTCTATATCTGATTTTCCACACACAATGTTCCGTGTAATTAATTCTGTAGGAAAAAAGAAGAGAGCAAAAAAACTAAATACAATAATTTTTCGTTGTTAACATTTTGAGACAAAGAGCCCTATGTCTCCTATCCAATCCGATTCACCTGAATTGTTCACTTAATTTGTCACAAATAATTCTTTAAACTCTTCAATAATTAATTTTAAAGTTCTTGAGAGAATATAATTATTAAAATTTAATTTTTATAACAATTTATCGTCGTCGTTCTATGAAAACTCCCTAAGTCCATTTCATTAGAAACTGATAGACCTTTCATAAATACGGCATAGTTAACAGAATATCAAGATTTAAGTTTTGTAAAATGTACCCAACTCTTAATTACGTTTAGTCTAAATACAAAATTTCTTAAACTTAAAAATGTTCAAGTTCTTGTCAGTAAAATTCCTTCACAAAGGCAAATGTTAGAAAATTTACAAAAATGGACTTAGGGAGTTTTAATAGAACGACGAGGTTATATGCTTTTTGGACCATTCGTTTTCCTCCACCGGATAACAGAATACGAAAATTCACGCGAACGTTTAGCATTCACTTCAACTTTATTTAATCTTACTCTTTAAAATGCTGAGCTATAATAGATTCCAGGAATCAGAAATGAAAGCAATACAATTAAACACAAACGATTAGAAACTGCCACTGCATATTGAAAGTTCTGCTGAGAAATATGTACCTATGTAAGTTGCGGTCATACTTTTTGCTCCACCGGGTTCTAGTGAGCGGACTCAAAGGCTATTCTCGGTCCAACAAAAATAGGCAGTACACGTCTTATGGGAAAGCTTTTTCAAAATCAGTAGCGTGCCATATTTTTTGCACCATATTAAATTGAAATAACTCCTCCACAAAAAGTGTTTGCCCGCCCGTGAATTTCCAATAGAATCTGACACAAACCCAACGTCCTATTCAAGGCACATCAGTGTGCACTGAATTGCTGTGGCCAATGGCGATTGGCTGCTGCTTGATGTGCATTCAGAGTTACCCGTCTCCATTTGGTAATTCGTTCAGCTTTTTTTCCTAGAGTTTCTGTTAAAGTGCTTTTGATTTTTGGGCTTTAAGAAAAAGTTTTTAATGATCAATGTTATCGTGGACACTACGACAACCCTGTGAAAGCTTTAATGAAGGACAGATTTATGCCATCCACTATAGCCAGAATTAGAGGTAAACGTCCTATCTTGCCTGCACTGCCAATTTTTGTTGGACAGAGTATAGGCATGTGGTCAGCCCGCAGCGTTTGTTCAGCCAAAAAAAAGCAAGAGTTGCAGCCCTATTCTGCTATCCGACCCGATCGAATTTTTCGATTCACGTGAATTGTTCACTTAATTTGTCACAAATTATACTTTAAACTCTTAAATCTTTCGAGTTCAAAGATCTATCAATAATCATTTTTGATGTTCTTGAGAACCTAATTTTTTAAATTTTATTTTAATCAATTTGTATTTTTTTTTTGTTTGTCATAAATTGAAAACGATTTAAAAACCTCACAGGTGCATTTATTTTTAGATTTTTTTTGACTTCTGAAACAGGGCCAACAAGGAGAAGGTATTACAACAATTTCCAAATAGGTGATCTCTTAGCGAAAAACAATAATTTGGTCATTTTAAGTAATATTCATGAAGGATAACACACAAAAAGTACATGGATATACAACAAAATAATAATTTATTTTTAATATTAAGGTTTTCAGCAGAATTTAAAAATTGCAATCGTTAAAAAATTAAAATGAATAAAAGATTATGTGCTTAAGTAAACCTTTTTTTATATTTCTCCAGTATTATTATTACTTTTGCTGATTTGTTTTTCAATCATTTTACAGATTTCATTGAATAACCAATAAATAACTGATAACACTATTTTTATTTTTCAAATCGTTATTCTGTTATGTTGATACAGTTTATTTTTACTATTTTTGAATTTTCTTTAACTACTAATTAGGTTGGTGTTTTCCTCTATGTTTTGAATTTAGATGTTTATTTTATGTTGGGATTGTATTACTGTTACTATATTTTTCTTGTTTTGTTTTGCATTAGATTATTTGTATAATATTGTTTATTGTTTCTTACTGATAGCTTTTTTTACATTTAAAGAGCTTTTATGTTATGTTTTGCGATATCTTATATGGAGAGATGATTAGCTCCTCTGTTCTGGATGCCGTAACAGACAGCTAATTTATCAATCGTTTTTGTTTTCTTTTATATTCATAGATACACTATAGATAGTTATTTATTCTAATCTAATTAGTTATTTCATTTATGTATGTATATATTTTTTCTCTCTTATGAGTAACGTGTTTTTGTTTTTTATTTAACTTCTGTTGATGGTGATAAATAAATAGAAGGAAGGAACAATGGGAGCACAGGATACCAGCTTCATAATGAAGAGGAATTAGGTAAAAAGGATATAAAGGGGTAAAGAAAAAAAATACAAAAATTAAATTATAATAAAGTAAAAGAATCTCTTAGTGATTGGCGTTGGTATATTGCAAATTATTAATATCAAAACAAAATAAAACACTTTTTTTTGTTTAAAACCTCAAGTTTACAAAAAAAAAAACTGAATATGCAAAAGATTAGAAATTATAAACATTTTCTATAGAAAAAATAAAAATTAATTCGACATTTTTAATTTTTTATAAATTTTTATGTGGCGACACTTGAATGGGGATAGCCTTAGCTTGTTTTTCAAATTTGTAAAAGTGTGTTTGTGTATGTGCATAAGCTAGCCCTCTGTCCAGGCAAAAAGACAAACGGCCACAAATGTTAGGCATAAAATCACTATTTTCTGAAAATTCTCTTAATTTTATTAAGTATATAAATAGTATTGTTGAAAAGTGTATTTTATCTCAGCCATGGGTGTTTCAAACAGTCAGCAGCTGTTGCTCGTTTCTTGGGATCAAACTCAAGCATTGGCCGTAGAAAGTCGGCAAACGATTCAGCGTCTTCGCGGGACCATTCGTATTTCTCATTAAGAACATCAACTAAGCCCCATGGCTTGAGACCAGTTATGTTTCGAAGTTCACCCTGGCGATTGAATGTACACTGATGATAGGGACTACGTGCTATAATTTGTACGGGTATTGCACCCAGTAGTTCAATTATGTGAGCAATATGATCCTCGTCGCGAGAATAATTCTCTCCAGAGTGCGGTTCGAAGAGATAATCTCCGGTGGCGAGTTCGAATGCCATACAGGCAGTGCTCCAGATATCAGCCGATGTATCGTAACCAGCACCCAGAATGACTTCTAGTGAACGATACTGACGAGTTTGAATGTCCTCTGTAAAACGGTGATGCACCCAGCAAGCGTTGCCTAAGTCGGCAATTTTAACATCGAAGTCACATGGCTCAAGTGCAGGATCCTTCTTAGGCTGGGCTGGTTGAGTATTTGAGGGAGGCGGTGGAAGATGTGGCCCATTTGTGGTGTTATATGCTTCCGATGGGCCCGAGATTAACTGATTGTTGTTCGGTAAGTTAAGCGATGGTGATGTACTATGTTTTTTCTTTTCGACAGGTGAAGACCGTTTTACGGAAATTTCTTCTGTCCCTTCTGGTTTTTCATCTTCTAGCGATTTAGGGTCATCCTTATTGTCTAGGTTTTTATTTTGTTGGATGGAATTATCTGTGAATAATAATTATAATTGATATATACAAAAAAATATAATACAATATAATATTATAATAGATATACATAAATATGATAAATATGTAGAAGGTTTATACTGCCAATGTAATTCATACAGCTATTTGCCCTAGAAATTGCGGAAATTGTTGGATTTTCAATGAATTATGAATTGAAGAAATTTTTAACCGGTATTTGCGTTAAAACAAATATTCATAGACTTTCAATCCGTCATTTTGGTACATTATAATTAAATTTTGAGAAGAATACAAAATCCGAAATTACTTACTTCTACAATTTTTCTTATTGGTGCCTTCCTTTGTCTTAATAACTGGTGAAGAGGGTTTTGATTCATAATTCAAATGCTCCTCATCGTCGGCATCATCTTCGTTATCTTTCTCATCATCGGTTACATCTCCATTCAATGTGTTATTGTGATTGACAGCACCATCGCTCTGAATTTGTGACTGATTCAGATCATCGGGACTTACAAGCGCATTGTCCTTCGCATCACCATTGTTAAGAGCTTTATCATCTGGTTTTGTTGCATCACCTCCACCGCTCTGTTCCAAATAATCCCATTGCTTTTTAAAAAGTTCCAACCTCTTCTTTGCCTTTTTCTTCAATTTCTTTTTTTTGTTCTTACTCATTTTGCCAGTAATAGGTGGTTCGCGGTACTCCTTCGGTGCCCGGCTTACAAACGAAGGAAACATCTTAAAGTTCATTACATACAATTCGGTAGCTTCGTTGGCTAGGGATCTTATGTATTGCTCATCAACACAAAGTAGCACGTTCTCTGGTTTTATATCAGTATGTATTATTTTACAGCAAGAATGCAAGTAGTCTAAACCTTCCAGCACCTGCCTTGTGATTGATTTCACATTTTCAATTGGTATGCCACGGTAATTTGATTTGCGAATTAATTTTAATAGATTATCGCCCAGTACTTCGAAGACCATGCAGAAATGAGTGCCATTAACTCCAGTTATTTTGAAATCATCTAAAAGTTGTACTGTTTTATCGCGACGTGGATTGGAAGGGTCACTATCACGCACTGATTTCAATATTTTGATCTCATCTTTGGCTGTTTCGGCAAAGTGTCGAGCTGATTTAACAATTTTAATGGCAACGTAGCGTTTTTCTTGCAGATCCCAACATAGCCACACCGTTGAAAAATGGCCCCATCCGAGTTTGCGCACTACATGATAGCGACCTGAAAAATATAAACAAATATTTTAATAAGTTACTAAATCTACTTATGGGTTTAAAGCAGGAATAACAAATTTTCAATTGTTTGATTTACATAACTTATAGCTTTCCCATTAAACGCAGTAATTTTATTTAAATCAGTGCTTTTACACAAAATATTCAAATAATGCTTGAATTTGATGAAGAGTTGCTGTACATACAGTGATAAACAGCAAACATAATCAGCACAACAGGAACAACATTCCACCCGAAATTTTATGTTAAAAAAATTCCGCTTATTGTGAATAACTATTTCGCCTGACAGCTTAAAGATCAATCTTTTTCCATCTGGTAATAAAATATTTCTTCTTCTTTTTTTGCATTTTAACTTTGCAAGTTGAGCAGGCAATTTAAAATCATTTAAACAAATTCAAATAAAAAAAAACTACGTTTTTACAGAAAACCCAACTCCACGATACTTTATTGACAATAAAAAGAAGACGAATCTTCTGTAAAATAAATTTAATCTCAATTCAGGGGTACTTGTCAATTAATTAAATACCATTCGTTACATTTTGCACTACAAAAGAAAATAACATCAGACACAAGAAAGTGGAAGTTCATCATAAAACCACATTTATTATTTACTTTCCGGCATCCACTTAATCTATAGATGCAATGCATGCCACAGCAATCACAAAACAGAACAGCTGCTCATATAAAAGCTGTATCTATTTTACCTCTCATATTCAAAGCATAAAAGTCTATTGAACGCCGTCGACGTCAACCTGCGACAATATGGTCGTATTTCCCTTTCAGTGATTTTCTTTTGTTGTCGTCAGTTAAATGGATGCGCAAATTAAAAACAAGACAAAAATCTCATTTTCTCCCTTACACAATATGAATATGTAATTCGATAATTATTGTCGATTCAATGAATCCTATCTCTCTAATTCAAAGGAAAAAAGAAAATCAAAATAACCAAAATCTACCACATAACATTGATTATTGAAATTGGGTCAACGACTTTGATACAGCTTAAAGCAAGTCAAGATACACTAACAAACGACCTGCCAAATACATTTCGTTTGGTTGATTTGTCTCCACCTTATAAAAATCCATTTGTGCTTCTGACAGACAGGTGGTTGTAAAAGCAAATCTATTCCTGGCCTCTGGAAAATGAAAATCGTTCTAGTGTTAAAGAAGACACATTATCCAACCTGTTGAAAAACTCTTTCACAAGATTGACCATTTTCCAAAATTTAATTTAATTTTACAATTACCTATATAAAAAAAATTGTAATGGCAGTGTTAATTATCGATTTATAAACCATTGTTAGGCGTATACCACCAACATAATATTGACAATTGTTTATACAACCCAAATAATTATATAAATATTTTTGGTTATTTCCAGTTTGGGATTGACAACGAAACATAACATTCATTAGTGATTGATCATCGTCCAGTTTAAAAAAGTTCTTCAAAATTTACATACATATATCACCCCTGTTGAGAATGGGAATAAATTCCAGTGGATATTTATCTGCATTAAGGATAATTGTCTTCGGATATAAACTTTAGCTTATTAATTGTATGAGAATATCATCATCATCGTTGTTTTCAATTTTAATATAAATGAACAACCTTGTGTTGAAGCAAATTACAAAATTTTAAATATTCTTAAGATTATTTGATCTTAAGAGTTTTTAATAATTGTGAAAAGGTAAAACATCTTAATTGGACTTAAGAAATCAAAGTCTTATCTCAACTTAAAATTTTTGAAATCAATAATTTAAAATAAATTTAAAAAAGGCAAACTATCTTAAGTCATAATTTGCCCTATAACTCAATAAATATTAACAATTTCTTTTTACAATAAATTAAAAAAAAAAAGTTCATACAATTTGACCTCTGAAAAGTTTATTCTAAGAAGTCTATGTTTTAAAGGTTTTTTGGGAAGCTTTTTTCAACAGTTTTTTTGCTCTCCTGAAAAATGTTAAAAATTGACTTAAGATACTTTACCTTTTCAGTGGAGAATTTTAGACGTTTTTTTTTTTTCAATTTAAGAAATTTAGAAAAATTTACTTCCGATTGAATATTATTCAATTAATTGGATTACAATAGTATAGTTTTTTAGTCATCACACCATAAACGTGCTCCTTCAAATAAGAGCTTATGTTTTTTTTATTTTGAAATTAAACATCAAGTTTTTTCACCCCTCACGTTATTCCTAAGATACCTAAGTTTGTTTACAAACTGAAAACGATTTTTTAAAATGCAAATACGTATGTAGCTCTATTCTCGTTTTTTGGTTTAATGGACTTGCTTAATTTGGCATCTATTAGTTGCGCCTTCTATTTATAATTATATAGATTAAAAAAACTCCTAAATTTACTCCCAGGACAAATTAATGTCTTAGGAATTACATTTGCTTCAATTGTTTAAAAATAAAGAAACATAGATAACAAAATGATTGCGCATTTCGAAAAACGATTATTATTTAGCAAGTAATTCATACCATCTCGGGTTAAACAAAATATCTAAAACGCAGATTAAATTCAGATGATGTTACCAACAGCAAATCATTAGTTTGAAGATACACTCCTTTGGTAATTGAAAACAAAAATTAATATTCTGTAGGAAAGACGGTCCAAAAACTGTTAACTGAATATTTTAACACACTAATTTACTCTTATTTGCTTCGACAAACCCCATGTTTTTTCTGTAACGACGCTCTGAAAAAAATATTCCTACTCACCTTGAAATAAATCACCAATGTTAACCGGATGGTAACCACCCTTGCAGTAGTCCTCCTTGGGCTCCTGTTCGTCGTTCTCGCTATTGAGTTCAGATTCATCCGATTCATTTGAAGAGCTCCTCGGAGGGTACTGAAATTCTTTATTGTTGTCGCCGAATTTCTTGTCGAAAGAGCGATTTACCGACTTGTTAGTCAATGTAGCCATCACAGTTGCGTTAATTTGCTCGAGAGTCATAGTGCTAGCAGCAGAAGAACCAGCCCCACTCGATGGAGCCTGTGAGCCAGTCATCGATTTATTTTTTTCACCTCCACCAGCATTGTTCTGTAATACCTCCACTGATACTGGTGGAGATTGTGGGCTGTTGGGAACAGAGCCATCCACTTCGCCGCCGCCATTACCACTATTATTAGAAATTCCCGGTGCACCGGGATTAGATTTGTCGCCGCCAACGATACCATTTGGTTTTCCCTTCTTCTTGTTGGGCTTATGACGTTTTTTCTTGGCCTGAATGGCCAAAACACGTCTGTTGACGTCAGCCTTTGTATTCATATCCGCCAGGTGATTACTTTTTCAGTGCTGCTCGGGTTGTTTTTATTCCGAGTTCTTTCCTTTAGACGATTTCTGGAATAATTTGCTTGAAAAAATTCCTAATAAGATCCAACACCTTTTTTTAGAGACTCCGCCGCAGTGTGGTGTGAAAAATTTGCAGAGAAGAGACGACGACCAAGAGAAATGACAATAAAATAAATAAAATAATTATATCGACTGCTTTTGTCTCACTCTCTATGCAATCTACCAATAATATGCAAGAGCAGGTTAGCAGCACGAACTACGGTGTATATTCTTCTTTATTCCTTTTGCTTCTAAAAAGGATGGAGGAAGAGATTTATATATTTTTCCAAAGCACTTGGACAAGAAAAGATTTTCTCACAAAATTCGACAATTTTTCTTCATTTTTTGTTTTAGTTTGATTTATGGATAGCTGGCGACTAGATTTTATAAAGTATTTAAAGTTAAGACATAGTTGAGCAGAGTTTTTGAAAAAGAACTAAGCAGAAAACACAACTTTTTCGACTCGCGACGGGCACACCAAGGTAATAGAAAAATGTGTGTGAATTAAATTTTACAGGCCTTCCGTGCGTGCGCTGGTTTAAGAAAAGCTTTTTGTTGGTATATTTGCGCAATTTTTATAATGGGTGCGTTCAGTTACCTATCCAAAGCTATTGGAATTGGTTTGTGTCCCCTTACACACGAGGAAATAAGTTGCTGGAGATTTGTTGATGTTTTCTTTTAATTTCCATCAATCGTAGACCGTTCATTCCTCTTACTTGATGCCCTTTTCATCTAAAAAGTAAAAGTTGCTGTTGTTCGTAATTCGTTTGTAAAGACGGCTTTTAAATCATGCAATTTCACCTTTCGATTTTTAAGCACTTGGGTGAGTTGGTAAAATTCCAAAGTTATCACTCTTTCTTCTTTGTTATTTTTGTTTATTGATCGAGATATAAGCTGATATCGGTAATCAATTTTCACTTTTAAGCAACGTTACTTAAATTCCTTTTCTCACAAAACAAAAGAAATTTATGAAAATATGTCGTATTTATTAAATTTTTGTCTACTTAGACACTGTCTAACTATTTTCAAATTGGTGGAAATATGCTTTATTTAATAAAAATAAATATCACATTATTCACGGTTAAAACAATCTACTCTTGTGTCTAAGTTAGGCAGCTATAAGACAACAATAGACAAGATTTTGAACACATTTTCCAAAGTTGGACAGTTGTTTAAAGTTATACAACGTTTATAAATAAGACCAATGGAGTCTGGTTTTATTTCTCTTGCTTTGGACTATATACATCCAGAGTTGCTTCCATTTCCCTCTTATTTTGTGATGAGCTCGTTTTTTTGGGCCAGTTTGTTCACAGTGCGGGTAAATCTGAAATTTGATTATCATCGATTCTTCTTAAACTATGATTGAGGATTCGTGATAAGCAAAGTAAGTCTGATCACTTTTTTTTCAGCTTGATTAACAAATCAAGGCCTTTCGACAAATCGTTCCATTTTCCAGTTTATCTGTCAATTAAGATGCCAAACTTAGTCCATAATTAAAATACAATACAATACTTAAGCCTTAACTATTGGCCAACAAAGTGAAAAAGTACAAAAGTTATAATGTTTCTGACTGGGAAACTCATAAAAATGATGCAGAAAGCTTAAATTTCGATTTAAAAAAAAAGTGTATATTCTTTTTCACAAAATAATGCGCTATCGGGAAAAAAAAATTTACTTTTGCAATTTTGCAAAAAGTGGGTAATGCAGCAGCTAGCTAGTGTTTTAACCGCGATGTTTGGAAAGGAAATTAAGAGCTAAAATCTGAGTACTACGCTCAACAATGCAATACTACGAAAACAATAACAACAACGTGTTGTTTTCATCACCAACCACGTGTTGTTATTATTGTTTTCGTCGTCGCCGCGACAGTTTCGCTAAGGTTGGGGAGCCTTTAATCGTTGATAAATGAAACAAAAGTAATGTGATTTGTTTCAATTTTTCGACGCCAGAGCATCAGAAGCTAGGCACTGCAAAACTTTAGATAACTACTTGAAGATGTGCATTTTGAACATTCATTAAGCTATCAAAGGGAATCTGTTTCCACATTCTGTAACTTTCGCATCAATAAAATTAGTTCTTGATATTGAAAATTTAAACAAATCATCAAATTGTGTACGTACACCTCCTGTTTAGTGAACGAAGGCATGGTTTGACCGCTGGATAAATAGTAAGATCATGGGGCCGCGGTCAAATACAACGAACATCAAATTAAGATGGAAAATGTAGTTCCAGCTTAAAATTTGTTATTGGCATCACTAATGAAATATCCCAAAACTAGACGAAAATCCAAAAAGCTTGAGCTTTTTTTATTTTGACTTCTCACCATTTCAACCTGTCATCACACATAATCCAACAAAAAAAAAGAAACTCGCAAGTGCGCAAAAGAGTAAAAATTGTAACTCTCTGTATCTCATTTTCGCTTGATCAAATTAAATATTACGATGTGTTTAAGTTTTTAAAACCTTTACTACCTTATAAAACGAAAGGTTTTTTTTGTAAAATAAATTTTACTCTAGTGTTTCTGATTGCCATTGATTTTACACTCTTACGATCTTACGACTTTGCCAAAAAGAGACAGCTGTACTCTACTGAATAATGACTTCGGAACGAATATCCCACAAAAGCAATTCAGGAAAAAATATCCCAAAACAAAAAAGCGCGAAAAGGTTTCGTTCAGTGCAACCAATCTCATTCGATGGAATGCATTTCAATTTAATAATTTTGGAGGGAAAATCGTTGAACAGAGTGGACGTGTGACAGAATATAGCGCGCGAAATATTTCTAGTGACGAAACAAGAATTTTGGAAGAACGTCTTTATCGCACACATTTCTACTTTAAAATTTTACAAAAAATATAAACTATAATAATTATGTCGCAGCCATCAGTAGCATCGTTTTTCAATACAAGAAAACGAGCAGCATCGGAATTACATTTATCTAAAACTAGGGTAAGTATCTGTAAGGACTAGTCTCCATTTTCCTTTTAACGATTTTTCTGAATGGCGTCTTCCCTTGAAAATGCCTCATTCGAAGTAAAAATAACTGACTATTTAATAACCGTTTAGGATGCTTCAAGTCAACCTACTCCATCGTCGAACATCCTCGAAAATGATGACATATCCACCTTGAAGAACGCGATCACCACCCGATCGGGGAGAACCATCAAAAGAATTGGTGTAAATGGTCCGGATACTCTGGCCAAGATATCCAAGGTCGAGGCTAGCTTAAAGCAACAAAAACTAGTGAAGTTTGTTAAGAAAGGAAACATGTCCCCCAGGAAAAAAGTTGCCACACCTCAAAAGCAATACAACCCCAATGAAACCACATTGATTCAAGAGGACCTATCATCGTCAACAGCATTTGCTGCAAAAGCTAACATCACAAATGTAGAGCGTGGCATGAAGACACCAGTTAAACAGATAATCCAGGATCCTCATAGGAAGGACCCAACGCAACTCAAGTCGATGGTAAAAAAGGAACTTAACTTCGATGAAGTCAAGACAAAGGTGTCACGCCATGAAAAACTGCATGAATTAAAAGAATCACTTAAGCGCATCCAAGAATTGGAGAAGACCCGTAAGGCTCAGGAGGAAAGGAACCGCCGTCTACGAGAGCGTGGACCATCTTCATCGAAGAAACCTAACCAAATTACACTCAAAGAATTCAAAACAATTGAATTGGAAGTACTGACAAGGTATGTAATTAACTTACTATGTTTTTGTTCGTTTTTCATTTGTCTCGAAATCTTCTGACGGCCTCGTTAAACTTTGAAATGAGGTCGCTCAGCTGGCAGATCTAGTTGTTTGGTTTTTTTTTGTTTGTCTTTGGTGATACAAAATAGTGCATGAATGGCAGTCGCGATTGCTATTTCACTTGATTTATTTTCATAGAACAAAAGGTTTTTTGCCATTCAGCATTTATTGAACATTTGTTACTTCTTTTAAAGTGCGTTTTTAATTATTTATAACTTAGCTAAGTAAAAGCTGAGAAATTAACTGAAACTGACATTGAGTAAAATAGTTATTTGGGCTTCTATTAACAATTTTTTTTTTGGGAAATTTTAATTCAGCAGAAGAAGGAAGAAGATTGAACTACATACATATGTATTTAAAGTTTCTTATTGTTAATTTTTTCCGGCATGTTAGTTTGAAAAGATATAGGTGCATACAGATGTATTATGTACATATGTAGGTGGTATTATAAATGTTGAACATTTTATTTTTTTTTTGTCTAATATATATGTATGTAGGTGGGCCTTTTAAGATTGCAACAGAAATTTTCGATCGAGATAGATATTATCAATGATATAAGAAATGTCAGGGGCCTATTTCATGGCACATGAATCACGTAAAATGAATGTGTCCTAAAAAAATACCCCTGATGAGTGAGTTTTAATTTTAAATTTTTAGGTTAATGCTTGGTTTTTTTTTCGAAATTTACACTAAGGAATTTATAACCACTTCTTTAGGGAACATACCTTGTCGCGTAGTCCGAGTAAGTGGCTCTGTATGGTTTTTTAATTAGAAAAATGTATTAACATGATTCACTTTTATACACTCATCGATGAGAAGTTTAATTTTTAAATATGTATATATGTACCTTTTAAGAAAACAAAGAATGGAAAACGTGTCTAAATGGTTTCTCCTAAACCAAATTGCTTTATGTAATAAGATATCTTTATCAGATGGGTTATTAAGGATGTACCTAATTCAGTTTAAATATGATGGGTTTCATTTTCTGTTTATTTTCAAAACAATAAGGAAACTTCTTACAATTATAACTTATCTTTGATTTGTAACCAATGCGTTATCCATAATAAATCTTAATTATTTTGTTTTTGAGGAATATTCTTTGAGTTAACAAAAGAATACAACACAAATGTGTGCATGTATATTTACATTTTTATTTTTATTTTACAATCTTCAAAATAATAAAAACAAAGCAAACCAGATTTTCTTTGCGAAAGACTCACATTCTTAATAATGTAAAAGTCTCAAAAGAAGTTAAGAAAAGGTTTGTATTTGCAAAGGTTGTCTATAGTTCAAACTTCTTATCAAAAAGGCAAAAAGTTTTTCAAATTAAATTGAATAAAATAGAAAAAAGCACCACCAAAGGAGTCTGATAAATAATGAAATAATGCGCATAGAAATAAAATTATTAAACAGAAACATTTTTTTTTCAAAATAAGTTCAAAATTTAAATGAAGAAAAAAACAATTTGAATAATAATTGCCTCATCGCATTTTTCGATTTCCGTACAAATTGTGTGAAAAACAAGCCTGGGTTTTTATTACGTAAGGTTTAGCGAAAACGCGATCAAACAAAATTGTTTAGACTATAGCTGCCTTTATTTTTATCTACAGGAATGATATCAATGTTCGAAACGGTATCGTTCGATCGTTATCGTTTTACGTAAGAAGGCCCCTGGTGTTATCTAAAGTTTTATACCATTATAACGACAAGCCTCAAAACTAAAGAATTTTCCAAACCGGCGCGGCGCGGAACATTCCGAGCATCGCGCCAGTTTGGGTAATGTCATTAATTACCATGTAAATTAATATTCGATGTATTTGGGTTGGTTTGAGAAAGCCTTTATTTTTATAAAAGGTGAAAATTGGTGCTCTACAAAAAAAGTAGTAATAATTTTTAAATTTTTAGGTATAGTTTTATGTAAGGTTTTATGTAGGTTTTATGTAAATTGAACATTGACTAGGTGTAAGTTTAATAATTTTTCATAGATTCTCGATTGACCCGTTCGCACTGGGGAATATATACATACGTATGTGTTTTTTTTAATAGATTAGATATTTGTAGTGAAAATTAAAATTGGTGTTAGCATAGTCATTTGAGTTGATTTACCTGTTCCGTTTGCCATTCTATAGCCTCACACTGAAGCCCATCATCCACGGATCTGATTAAATTTTTTTTTTTGTATTTACAGTCCTGCTAAAGGATTCAAAACTCCCACAAAGGTAGTACCACCCACACCAGATAAAAATGAGTTGATGTCACCGAAGCACACGCCAGTGTCGAAGCGTGTGCTCTTTAGTCCGTCAAAAGATGGCAGTCCAGCTAAAATGGTAGTGCCGCCAGCATACCAAAAGTTCATGCACTTGGTGGAAACTTCAAAGACAGCCTTGCATCTACCATTCAAATATCGTCAGCTCATTGAAACATTCAAATGTCTAGATTCGGTGTGTGCTATGTTTTTCAATCGCAAAGAAGTCATTACACTTAAAAAACTTAAACCGGCTGTTCAGCGTATGCTGCGAAGAAACTTCACCGAGTCTCATTTGGCCCAAATCAAGCATCTATATCCGGAGGCGTTTGTTTTCACTCAGATGAAAATGCGGAACTACGGATCAGCTTCAAAACAGGACTACTTCCAATTGGTAGTAACACCAAATGTTGAAGGTGTTGCGCACAACAAAATGCTACAAATTGATGAAGATAATGTTCTCGAGTCGGCCCTTTCAAACGCAATGAATCCACAGGTTATGACTGAGCGCCTTCAAAAATTCCAACGTATATTATTAGAGCGCACAAAGAACGAGCATGAGAAGTTTTTGCAAAGTTTAGATCCACCAATTGTTTTGGATAAACATAAGCTAACACGTTGGCATCCATCTTTCGATCTAGAAGAGTGTCCTGAAATCGAGTTGGGTAACTTGCCGCAGCCGCCAAATGTTGAAAAGTATTCTTCTGCTAAAGACATTCTTTCGACTGCAAGAAATCTTTTTAACTGTGCCACTCCAATGGAACGAGCAATGGAACGTTTTGAGTCAAAAACCTTCGATGAAAAAAAAGAACTAATGAACCCAACAAATCGCATACAACCAACCGAAACCGAAATAGCTGCTAACAAAGAAGTAGAAAATTTGCTTAAAGGAGTACCTAAATCGTTACTGGAGAAAATACGCGCCAAACAAGCAGCCAAGGCCCTAGATGCTATGACGAGAAGACCATCGCAGGATGAAGAAGCTACAATGTATAGCCGACTGCCGGAACTTGCTCGTCACCTTCGCAACGTTTTCATCACCGAGAAGAAGGGAGTTCTCACTCTGGAGGTAGTAATCAAAAAAATACAAAATAGTTTCCGAACATCGCTGACATGCAAGGACATCGAGAACCATCTCAAATTAATAACAAAAGTTTGCCCGCAGTGGATCGGATTTCATGAAGTACGGAAAACCATGTATTTAAAAATCTCTAAGGACATGGACCTGGGAAAAGTTATTGAAAAGCTGGAGTTAGTCGCCAATGAGAAGACAAAATAATGACATCATTCAAATCTGCCCTACAGAGGCTTAGTTTATTATTAAGTTTTTAGAAAGTTATAATTAAATAATTTTTTGTTTTCTATACCAAACCATTAAATGCCCTTCAATCATTTATAGAAAAATTAATTTATACCTTCATTTTCATCTTTATATAGTTTATATTTGAAATTCGTTCATTTCTTCATTGTTGTCTTATAATGTGTTAAATTCTAAGTTCTTGAATGTTTAAGCAGTTCAGTTTTAAATAATTAAAATAACATTGAAATGTATTGTATGTACAAGTATACTATTTTATATTTTTCTTTAAAAATAAACATTGGACAATACCTGCATTTTTTTTTTAAGATACTCCCTTATATCGACTAAAATTTTCCGTTCTTAACAAAGCAGCTCAGCACAACAACTGATAAGCTCAACTGTCGCACCTAGGCAATACGCATATTTGGATATAAGGATTATTTGGATTAAAGGTAGAACTTAAGCTTAACTGCATTCAACATACTTTTGTACAAAAGTGAACCAACTGTTCTGTCTTCTTCAACGTACGGCGCGGCTAAAGTGGTCTTAACTTTTACTTTTGCACAAAAGAAAAATACACAAATAAATCCTTCAAAAAACTAACGCCAGACTCAATTTTGGTACGGTCTGTCTCAGCCAGGTGTCGTAAGCGTATGTGTGTATTTTTTTTTTATTTATTTACTCCCTTTGGCAGAAAGTTTTGAATGTAGGCCCTAGTTCACTTCCCAGTAGGAAATTTCATCCTCAATGAAAAATTAAGCTGAATTCCCCATTGAATTCGAAGGCCAATTCATACTACAGTAAAGTAATGCGTCGTTTCATTAGTTCATGGTATGCGATGATTTAATTGTTTAAAAAATAAATGCATAAACTCATCAGTTATCTAAATCCACTCATCAATTGAAAAAAGTGCTGAATTAACAATCGACCTTTTCAAGATTACAAAATGTAATGATTTATTTCATGAGAAGTAGGTACCTCATCAATTCTTCCCGAACTAAGACATGCCTTTCCTGTACCTAACACGACAAATATGAGGATTTCGATGAAGAAAAGTAATGTGTCCTTTCATGAATTCAATAAATTCAATTGAATTCAATTATAAATGGTTATTTTTATAGGGAAAATCATACGAAGATTCAATGGGCAAAAATTCATTCATAAACAAATTCCCCTTAGAAATATAAAATAAAATATACATATATATATTCCTAGCATTTGGAAAACATTTGTAAAATTTTGGAAAACCATTTTCAGAATTTGGAAAACCTTAGTTAATTAGTTATTAACAATTAACAGTCGTATTTATTAGATTTTTGTCAACTTATACACTGTCTTACTATTTTCAAATTGGTGGAAATATGCTTTATTTAATAAAAATAAATATCACATTATTCACGGTAAAGACCATAGAGTACCTATATTCAGCCCTATCATCGTACCCGATCGGAACGAAATTTTCTCCGATTTCTACGAAATGAACGAATTTTGTATCATTGTATACGTTCCGATACGTCAATCAGACAGATCTACGAAAACAAATTTGGTGTGCGTTAAAAATGTCAAATTCATGCGTTGCATGCCGATGAAATGTGAAAATGGCTGCAACGCATCACGAATTCATGCGACGTATGACTATTTTTGTTGTCCGATCTCCCCGATAGAAAATTAGAAGCGAAAAATTTCCCGAAAAGCAAAAGATCGAGAAGCCGGCGGGATTTTAAGTTTTATTTTGTTTAAGACATATCGAAATGAATTTTTGTTTAAACGAAAGTTTTTTTTGAAGCTGTGAAAAAAATTGTAGGAATGTTTATTTTCAAAGTATCTGCCAATGAATTTTTATAATTAGACTTACGCTGCATCTGAGAGTTGGAATATGTTTGATATATTTCTGAAGAATCTTCTTTTTTCTTTATTTAGTGTTCTTTGTTCATATCTCTCCGCTTCCAAAAACACTGCTGCACTATCCATGGTTCTTTCACTATTGCTTATTTTGACAAATGTATCCAAATGTCAAATACATGCGTCGATACACGTCTTTATTTTGTTTACGATTCGTATACCATGAAGAGAATAAATCGTCCGATCGGAAATTTTCTCCGATCGTAGATTTTTCCGAACGGATACGATGATAGAGCTGATTATCTAGAAAACCGACTCGTACCCCCCTTGCCTAAAACACCCGCAAATTTTATCTGAGCACAGTAAGAGAACACTCTCCTAAATTCCCTGTCCGTGAATTCGTGTGAATTGTAACTAGATATAGCGCATCTCTCTTTAAATTTCTCTCCCCATCCTTTTAATTTTAAAAGATACACACAAAAATACAAACATTACTGAAAAAAGAAAAGAAAGATGTGCACGCAAGCGTTGTTTCCACCATCGGAGCTCCGATGTGACTGAGGGTCGGTGGGTTGGTTTTTGTCATTTTGTGTTTTGTTTTCATCTCAGTAAAAGAGAGATCAAATTCCAGCGATGGACTTTTTTTAAAAGAAGTTTATAATGCAGTTTTAAAAAAAGTATTTCATATCTGGTGGGAGAACTGAGAACTGAGCATAACTGAGCCAATATCCATTAAGTTATCACTAGGTTAGTGCGATTCCATTAAAAATGCGTTGGGCAACTAACACATATTCAGCCTTGTGGAGGAAATCCTCTCATTGCAGCTTGTAGGGTGAAAGAGAAAAAGCGCTGAAGTCGGTTCTCTAGATAATATAGGTACTCTATGGTAAAGACAATCCACTTTTTGTCAAAGTAAGGCCGCAATAAGACAACAATAATTGAACACATTTTCCAAAATTGGACAGTTGTCTAAAGATACACAACGTTTATAAATAAGACCATAAAGGTTTGGCGTATAGTTAGCAGCACATAGAAACAAAACTTGACTTTTTTGGTATCAAACGATCGGGATTGGTTTTCTGAAATTTGGAAAACCTTTTTTAGAATTTGGAAAAGCATACAGCCGTGTTCTACATTTTACTTTCACTCGAAATAAAATTGAAATCAATTGAAATTAGATTGACTTCTATTTCATTTCGAGTGAAAGTGAAATGTAGAACCTGGCTGATAGTTTAATTTAATTTAATTTGTAAATAATTTACAAAATGAGAAAAACATGACGGTTCTATAAACAATTACAATGGGGCGTTTAATCCATTACGTATATGTCATCTGAATTTTCAGAATTCAGAATTTTTACAGCTTCTGATTGGCCAGCTGTCATAAAAAGTTAGATGACTTTTAAAATAAAATAAAATAAAAAAATATTTGGATTCGCTTCCCCAATTCTTATGGCCAGTTGCACCAAAATCCACTAAAACCAGTTTTTGCTAAAATCCTTATAAAATTTATCAGCCTGATAAATTTATTGGGTTGCACCAATGTCTTTCACTGATATTTTAGCTAAAATGCTGTTTGCGAACCATCCCTGGTTTTTGTCAGCTGATTTTTAAACTGAACGAAAAAGTTTCACTCGCGTAAGTAAGATAGCAATATGAGATATGTCAAACTTCCCCATCTAGTGATTCTATTCTAATGTGAGTACAATCAACTGCTGCAACTACATTTGGAAATCTTGGTAGTAAGTAAAGCTTTAACTACATTGACCACTTTTTGTAAAATTGAAAATATTTTTTTTCCCGCTAGCGCAGTTATTTTGTGAAAATGAATATACAGAGTTCTTTTTTTTAAACCGAAATTTAAGCTTTCTGCATCATTTTTATAAGTTTCCCAGTCAGAAACACTATCCTTAAATGAGTTTGAAAATTTTCACTTTTGTACTTTTTCACTTTATTGGCCAATGTAGCTAAGGCTTAACTTTCAAAATATGTCCTGGCAAAGGTGAAATTTTTTTTATTTTGTAGATATATTCATTAAAACTAGCTTTTAAAATTTATCTGGAGAAAAATGGCATTTTAGTTTATTGGCTTGTTTATCGGCCTTTTGAAACTAAAATTGGTTGGTGCAACCAATAAATGCCATTTTAAAATTTAACGAAGCATTAAATATTTAAAAGCGTTTGGTGCAACCGGCCATTAAACGAGCTAATTTTTCTTAACTGGTTTAAATGTGAACACTGCTAAATAGTCTTGTTCAGAAGGTAAAATGCAACTTCAATAAAAGGCCTGTTTGGCAACGTGAAATTTCTTGCGATTTGTTGGAAAAAAAGTTAAAGTTGCCAAACAGGCATAAACATTTGACAATTCTGTCAATCAAACCAGATTTTGTTTTTGTTTTATATTCAAATTTATCTCAATTTTGATTATCATCTTTAACAAAAAAATAGGACTTGAAGAAAAATGTTGAAACCAAAAGCACTAACCCAAGTTCTTAGCCAGGCCAATACGGGTGGAGTGGAAAACACTTTGTTAGTAAACCTTCCTCGTTAGTGATTATTAAAAATTAATAAAACTCATTAACTTTTTTTCCAATTCATAGACTTCTGAGCCAAGAAGGTGCTTTATTAGCATATTCTGGATACGGGGATCGTGATGCTAGAGTAACAGCTGCAATAGCCAGCAATATATGGGCGGCGTATGAAAAACACGGACGCAACGCCTTTCGTGAAGACCATCTGACCTTTGTTTTGTTGGATTGCGAGAATGGTCATGTTGCTATAACTCAAGTAATATTAATTTTAGCCAACGTTTTCAGATGTTTCAATTTAGTTTGTTATTAGGTTGCCAGCATCTTGCTTTGCTTGTATGCCAAGGAAACTGTCGGGTTGGGACTACTAAAACAAAAGGCCATGGCATTGGCTTCTTACCTGGAAGGGCCGTTAAAACAAATAGCAACCTCTTGATTGTTCTAGAAACCCTTATTTTTTTAATCTTTAAACAATAATTTGTTCATGCAATTACATTTAAAACAAACAACCGCTTATAAGTTTAATACCTTCGTTTATATTTTTTCTCTGTTAACATTTATTTATTAAATTTAATGCGATACGGTGTCTGTAAAACTATTCGATAGCATATAATTTAAGAGTACGGTCCATGCTTGTGGATGCAAGATATTGGGCATGTTTTCCAAAACGCACTCCAGTTGCAAGTGCTGTATGGTCGTTGAAAACCTTCAAATCTTGCCACTGCTTGCATAAATAAATCCTGAAAATAACGAGTTTATATTTCATATATTGATTCGAATCACTTTCCTTAAAAATTATTTTTTTGCTTTAAATACCTGACATCAGTTCCTGCGATTGCCAAATAAGTTCCACTTTGATCAAAGCATAAATCTTTGACTTCGTAGCCATCTTCTAATTGTATTGTCTTGAAATTCTTCAGTTTGCGTAAATCCCAAAGTTTAACACAAGCATCGTCTGCAGCCGTTGCTAAATAGTAACCATTTTCAGAGAAAGAAATTGCCGAAATTGGGCCAGTATGTCCGGGGAAATTCGCAACGTTGCTTTGTTCTTTTAAATCCCAAATTTTTACTTGAGAATCGTCAGTACCTGTCCCAAAAATCAGTCCATCGGGATGAAATTGTGCTGTTGTTAGGCCAACCTCAGCTGTGTCCATTACCTTTAATTTTAAAAAATTCCAAAGTTTGAAATTGAAGTCGGATATTCTACTATTGAAATTGTTTGGTATTGTAAACAAATTATTTATACATTAGTACCTGCATCAGCTAAGTATAACAGTTGTATGAAAGGTACTGTTAATTTTGGCTAAACAAATAATTTTTTGTTTTTATATCCTAGATAATGTTAAAATGCACCCAAGTTTAATAACCAAGACGTTTTTTAAACAATTAAAAAAAAACTAACTTTTACTCTCTTTTTTTTTGTTGAAATTCTAGAATAATTAGAATTTATTTTATCATAATGGTTTAGCTGTAGCTGTAGTACTGTCACAGTTGAGAGGTAAACGAATATAGTATACGAGGCAACAATATGCCTGATTGGTAACTTAAATGTGCACCAAGTTTTTCAAACTACGTTTTTTTTCTATGGTATTTGCCGGAATTTTGTCCAAATTCGTAAGAAATTTTACTTTAGTAATGTATAGGTATGTATGTATGTTTTGAAGAAGTTGAGCAAACTTTAACTTTTTGCAACAGCTGAAGCTACATTTTAAAGCTACAGAGTAAAAAGTGATTTGGTAGTTGTACTTTTATTAATATCACAGATTCAATTGATTAGACCTGCAACGTCTATGAAAATTAACAGTGTAGCTCAAAAGTAGAACAATTCAGTTTTAAATGAAAATTAAATTATTATGCAATTTTTTTGATTTCTTTTATGTTGATTTAAAAGAAAAATCTAATTAAGTTTTAATATCATTTTTTTTTTCTGTGAGATTAAGCACTTTACGAAGCGAAACGAAAATATTCATACAAAAATTGAAACAATGAAATCATAAACGAAAAGTTTCGTTCAACTAACGAAATTAATAATTGTAGCTTTTTTATAAATAAATGATTGATATTTGTTTTTTTTTTTAAAGAGTCCTTAGTAAGACGAATTGAAAGTTTTTTTCCTGATTATGTATGTAATAAATAAAATTAAAACCACTTTAACGTGTATTTTTGTCAAATCAAAAAAAAATAAGTTTTTTTTTTTCAGCCAGTTCCAGAAGTGATCGATAAAAAACCCGCCCATTATTTAAAGTTTCGATCAATGTGTAAAAAATACTTAAGTTAATAACTTTTTTTGTTTTGTTTTAGTTACGTGACTATTCCACAACAGAGTTAATAAAAATAGATCTAATAGAATATAAAAAAAAATTATAAAATAAGTTTAAATAAAATATACCTAACCAAGTTAATAAAACAAAGCAAAGTCTTCAAAATCAAATCAAAATGTTCTTTAGGAATTATCAAAACTGTACTTTAGGAATTCGAAGTAAACTTTGACTAACAAGACTGGAAGTCTTAGCTGCAAGGCTCAATACCTATGAATGACATTGTGGAACTTCTTTCTTAAAATTGGTTATTTTTTTCCAAGGCCAATATGGCCTATCACGAAACAAACGTAAAACTTAAACTGAGCCTTACTATTAGCGAAACAAAATTTGGTAAGTAATGCGGTGTCAAATGCTTTTGCATTTCCTACTGTGACGTTTCCACTATTTCTTGTATATTTGGCTTCCAGCTCAACTTTTCTAAAAATCTAAAAATTGGGATCTATATATCGAATGCTAGTTGGGATCATATACCGCCTGCTGCCTAACTTACTGGCTTCGAAAAATCAAGCGAGTTTCAAAAGTTTCTTTGCATTAGCCCATATGACTGCGCGCATGCAGGTACACAGACTCTCATATAAGCCTATGGTACTCAAAATCGAAACCAAACTGTTTCAAAAATAAAAGTTGCATGTGCGCGCCTGGCCTTAGTGAATAAATTTGTGTGTATTGTAACTAACGAGTTCTGGACTGGCTCGTATGGTCTTAAGGTTATAAACTTATAATTAATTGACTAAATTTTTTGAAAGTCCAGTGAAATGAAACAAATAAATTCTTTATAAGTAATAAAGTTGTAAAATATCACCTTAGTCAAGAGTCTTCCAGTCCGAATATCAGAAAATGCCCAGTGTTTGTCTGAAGATGTTGAAAGAACATAATCTCCAGTTGGATGAAGAGATAGTCCTGTGACAGGACCGTCATGACAACGTAATAACAGTTGTGTCTGACTAGTGGGAACATTCCATATACGAATGCACATATCAGGAGAAGCTGTTATAACAGTATCTTCGTCAGGATGGTAAATAACTTTAGTAATCTTCTTTGTATGTCCCTTTAGAATGGCAACAACTTGTTCGGTGTCTTTATTAAATACAGTTGCATTCCTATCATTTCCTCCAGTAAGAATCTTACTGTGATCAGCGCTGTTAATGTCAAGAGCTAGAATACCTGGCACAGATGCCGAGTGGAGTCCCTACAAATATAAAACTTGTTAGAACATTTGATCAGTGGGAGGAAGCCAGAGAAAGATCACGCTTTCCCTAACTTATGTTATATTACTGGATGTGAGGCTACAGTCAAGAAGGTTTTAATCTGATCCTGAGTAATGAGTTCCTCGGGTACTGTTCGGCCGCGTTTCTTACGCTCTTGAGTTAGCACGGTGGCCTTGTCTTGGAGTTTCTGAATAACCTCAGCACTCATTCCAGCTTGTTCGATTGGTTGAGTAGCAACGCCAGCTGCTTCAGCAGCAATAGCAGGCTGTGGTATAGTCGAAGGGGTTGCAATGCCAGCTTGAGGCTTTAGCGTGGCCAAAGCCTCTCTGGCTGCAGCCACCTCTTTTGTAAGCCTCGATACTACACGACAAGCTGCGTCATGCTGATAAAGAGCATGGCTTAGTTCTTGACGAGCTATTTGCAATTGCTGTCGTTGGGTGAATGAGTGCAACATCAAGGCATCCCATTCATCTTGCATTGTCTTCAGAGTAGCTGGAATGCTGGTGGCACTTGGCGGTTTTGGTTTCACAATTGGCGGTGTCTTGATTTCGATAAGATCTTCCACTTTGATTTCCTTGCCAGTAATTGGATCGCATCCATTTTCGGCTATGTATTTTTCGATAATTCGTTTTTCAAATATTGCTCCAGATTGTGGTGAAATAACTGGTGTTTCTGGCACTTCGTTTGTAACTTGTTTTTTACAAAAATTAAACAAATATTAAATTAATACAAGAATATCGTTTTAAACATAACCTTAAAAAAGCATTTGTTTTTTTTGTAAGTATGAGAATTTACTTCAAGTAAAAGAAAACTTACTAGCACAAACTAAAGCCATTATAGTTTTTTTTTCAAAATAAGTCTTTTTAGTTTAAAATTATGAAATTAATAGTTTTTAACTTGAAAGCAAAGTAGGTATAAATTCTCAAAAGTGTACACCACAGGGCTTTGCTATAGTTTTTTAGCTTGTAAGCCACTAGTCTAGTAGTAGATCGAAGTAGACGAGGAACAAAATTGACATTTATATTAGGTCTGTTTAAGTTTGTGATATCTTAAAATCTCCGCATCCCCCAAATTTAAACACGCTTTCTCTTCCATAAAGTGGAAGTTGTGCTTGCAAATGCTGACTCCAGAATCCAGACTAAAGCCACGCCTTAACTACATTGGCCAAAAAAGTACAAAAGTGTTTCTGACTGGGAAACGCATAAAAATGATGTAGAAAGCTTAAATCTCGGTTTAAAAAAAAATTTTATATTCTTTTTCACAAAATAACTGCGCTAGCGGGAAAAAAAATATTTTTATTTTTGCAATTTTGCAAAAAGTTGTCAATGTAGTTAAGGCTTTAGAACTGGATTTTCTGCACTTGCTTTTCAGGTAGAATTAGTTAGAACATATTTTTGACTATCAAAATCAGCTGTTGTAATTTTTACAAAAGTAAAAGTTGTCTTACTTTTATAGAAGTAAATTTTAATCAATTCTAATTCGATTTTAATGAAGTAATTTTAGGTTTAAGAGGCATATTTTTCAATTTGAAATCAGGATACATGCTCGGAAAAATTTTTGTTGCTTTTATTGACTGCTTAGGTACCCCTTTCCTGTTCTAACTTAAGCTGACGTTTTTCATGAATCTCTACGTGATTTTATTTACTTTGAATCCCTGTGATTTTCAGTCATATTTTATTTTTTTTTATGAACTTTGGCAAACTTGTGTGCTTTGGGCAGAAAATGAGTTTCAAAGTAAAGGAACACACCTTGTGCTGTTCTATTCTAATTTTTTTTATTCACTGAACAGAGCTAAAGTTATCTGTCATTTATGTTGAAGGTCCGTTTGGCAACGTGCAATTTCTTGCTGTCAAAACCCAATTGTTGAAAAAAAAGGTTGCTAAACAGGCATTATGTTATATGTCATTTATGTCATATTTCGATCCTGTGCAAGTAAATCGAATTCACATTTTCAATAGTGAAAATGCTTAAAAACTTATTTAAATTAAGTGGATTGAATCCATTCTTCAAACAGATAAAAACAACGCAAATTTATAACTGTCCACAATTCCTCCGACATCTGACAACTGACGAAAATCTTCAACAAAATGCCGCAAACAAAGTGCGTAACCCCTTTACCCAGGAAAGATCAAATAAAACTAATCCAGAAATGGAAACAGTTGACCGGGAAACAAAATTAAAGATCCTTCAATTAGAAGTTGAAATAGCTTACCAAGAAGGACGCAGAGTACCTGAGGGCAAGTTTTTGCGAGATCAGCATTGGGAACAACTATTGGCACTTCCATCAAAATCCGCTCGATACAAGTATTTAGGATATTTGTGGCAAGTTGAAAAGAAGAAAGAAAGTCGTCAAGAAAAAAAGCTAGACAACCAACTTAAAGTTGCAGAACGGAAAGAAAAAGAAAAGCAAATGAATCGTGAGCACAATCACATTATATATGGCATCACTCACACAACATTTTTCCTCAGGATATACGAATCAACAATGAATCGTTTATATAACAACAGGTAAATAAAAGATTCCATGCAAACTCAAAGAAAGTTACTTTTTATGTATGTCTTCCAAAACTATTAAGGTTGATAAATGCAATGCAATTTGGATCTAAAATTGTGATAGATTGTTCCTATGACGAACACATGAACCAACGGGAAGCCACTAATGCAGCCAAGCAGTTAATGCTTTGTTTCGCAGAGAACCGAATGCACGATGACCCCTTCGATATCCATTTCTGCAATGCTGACTTCAATAGGACCACAATGCAATGTCTCAAGCGCCACATACCAACTATGCTAGATCCAGAGTTTCCTATGAATGTCCATGAGAAGTGCTTCACTGAAATATTCCCCAAAAAAAACCTTGTATATCTTACACCCCACTGCCGGACAGACTTAACGACATACAATCACGATGATGTATATATCATTGGAGCAATGGTTGATAAGGTTAGCTGTGAAGAATCCCTTATAAATTGTATTCCTTAACTCTTAAATTTTATTAGATGAACAACGAACCATTGTCCTTGGCAAAAGCCAAACGATTAGGTCTGAGAATGGCTCGCTTGCCTCTGGACAAATATTTACAGTGGGGAACAGGTTCTGGCAAGTCTTTAACTCTCAATCAAATGATAAGCATTTTGTTGGATTTGAAGTCAACTGGTGACTGGGAGAAATCACTAAAACACGTGCCGCGAAGAAAAATTATAAATCCATACCAAAAACAATCAAAGGACCAACGAGTACTTCGCAAACGAGCTGATGAATTGAAATTTCAGTTAGACACGTGGGGAAATTCAAAAAAACAAACATAAATTCAATCACTAGGTAAACAATAAAATAGAATGTTACTCTTTAAGTTGATGGATATTCTTTAATTTGAAAAAGTTATTTTATTTTGGTTCAACTGTTAAGAAGTATTCTTTACTTTTATCCCTTCAAGATTTAAAAAATAACGAATGTTTAGATTTTATTCGGCAAAACTTGTAACTTTTATCATTTTGATTTTGAAAAACAATTTGATATTTAGACCCAAGACTAACTTATGTTTTTGGATTAGATTTGTTTAATCTGGTGTTTTTTTACTTTTCGTCTTTTATCGAAAGTGTAAGAGCTATGTGATGGGTATGCTCAGTAGAAATTGGGAGCGGCAGTTGTCATTTCCTGGTCAAAGCAACCTGAAAAAGCTTGTGTCCACATTTTCAAAAAACGCGAAGAGGTAGATAATTTTATAGTCATCTTCCAGGCTATTATTAAATAAAACTAGCCAAAAATCATTATATAAAAACAAAAAATACAAAATGTTTACTTCTCATTTAACTTGTATTTAAAAATTGAATGTTTTACATTTATATTAAAATTTGTGACATTGTGTAATGATAACGATTTAGCAAAAGTCTTAACTTTATCCTCAAACTCTGTCAAATTTTCTTTTCTGCATATTGAATACAAGTTGGTTTCAAAGTATACTAATGAGTTTTTTCTCAAAATGTCTACAAAAGACGTTTTTAAAAATCGAAAATAGTTTTGAGCAACGAATACCATGTCAAAAAAATGATTCCACTTAGTGTGATTTTGCATTCCGAGAATTTCATCCATTGAAAGAAAAAAAACTTTTATATTAGGCAGGGCTATCATGGGCTTGTTGTAGTCAGCAATTTTAATAGCTTCTGTATCATATCCCGCAAAAGTTTTCCCAGCTTGCAACACAACACTACCGTATTTTCGGGATATGTTTTTATCATGAACGTATGGAGCCCTATTTTGAAGTTCGTAAAAAAGTTCCAGAAGATTGCGTTCGGTTATATCCGTTGAACGATAGTCATTCTCACCGTGAGACGATTTTAGCATTGATCCTTCTTTTGATTTTAATCCGAATGTACAAAATGGACCAACTTGTATGTCACCTATGTAGCCTCTGTGTAAGTAGGTACTTCCATTGCGTACAAGTCCGGCTGAAAGAGTTTTATTTGCTTGGCATTGTTCATATTCAGGAAAAGTAAAAGCAATTCCAGTTTGTCTCCAATATTTGTATTCTTGGGGACATATCTGCTGAGCTCCACGTTCCTTCAGGCACATTTGTAGATCCCAATCGAAAGCACCGTCACGGTAATCATAGCGAGTCTTTAAAAGTAGTCTATTACGCATTTCCCAGCTTTTTTCTATATCAAATTGATTTGTTTCTTTTGGTAGCCAAAAATTGAAGGCACTTTCCAAACCATCCCGCTCACGGTATTTGAGCGATTCAATGTCAAATATAGGAGCCAATTGCATTCTTAATTCTTGATCAGTGCAAATTTTCAGAAGTGTGTTCGCCTTACTTTCCAGATATTGATAAGAAGAAGGACGAATCAATGAATTGCCGTAAATGTCCATGAAAAGATGAGTTTTCTGCAGAAGACTCAGACAATCATAGTTTTCCATTGCTATAGCAAGGAGTAAAATGTTCCTTGCAATTATTTCAATACATCCATCGACAACGTAGAAATTTATCTGTATGTTATGGTTGTAAGATTTTGCTGCAGTTTCAATTATGTGCCTTGGATCACACGAACCATAAAGAAGAAAGTTAAGAGAATCCTTTGTGACTGAATTGTAACGTTGATATTCTTCAACAAAATCCAAGGATTCACTTACACCCCAAAACATATTTAAATGTTTATAAATTAAAGCTTTCAATACAAAATTCGAACTATGCGTTTCTTCTCTAAATTGATTAAACAAACTGTGTTGCTAGGTAAACTTTAAATTAATTTCCTTAGGTAGGTATATGTATCTTATGTACGTACATACATACATGTGTATAAATATTTAAAGAACTAATCAGAAATGATTTTGAGCTGAGCTCCAAAAATCAAATGCCATTTAAAACCTCCTTCCTACTTCCTGATTGTTTACTATTCAAAAATATTGCATTATCTATGGTTGTCAGTAGTTTAGGAAACCGCCAAACATTCGACATGAATTTTCCAAATTTACTGATTCTGCATTTTTTTTTTTTTTGAAAATAGACCATAAAAACCATTTTGACTTGATCGTACCACAATGTTTTCATTTCTCCAAGTCAGTATACATAACAATATAATATAACATATTGTTCCTTAAAACAAATTTATTTAGAAAGAAAATAACATGTCTGGTTTTACAAAAAGGTATAGCATGGCATTGTAATTGTGTTACCGTTGTTTTTTATCCGTGTATCCGTGTTTTTCAAATAACGTACGGAATCGTAAGCTCTAGAATATACCATGAAAATAAAAGCAAACGGATCATACTACTGTTTTGTTAGTTTTATATTTTATGTACATATTTATTTTTTGCCGTTATTTATTACATTTAGCACGCTGTTTAACTCCAAAATCGTATTTTTAAAAATGTCCAGCTGCCGTCGACTTGAAGATCAAACAAAAATAACGGTTGTTCAAAATATTCGTGGCTTCCAAGCTTATCAGAAATTATTCGGTTAATTAAAAAATCTTTTTGTAAAGAATAAAAGAACTTTATTGAAAAACAAATATTTTATTTTATATTTACATATTATAATTTTAAATAAACTTACTCTCGGTCTGCTGTTGATAAGGCTCGTTTATTTCTTATATTTCTTTATTCTTTAATTAGTTTAATTTTAATGTTGAACTCCGCAGTGCTTCTCGCTCGCTTGCCCATAATTTTAATTTCAAATCGTACAAAAAATGAACGCGAAAACTAGCGGCATCCACACATAGACATGAGTAGGTTCACACGTTTGGTTTACACGGACGTTGTTAATACTACTAACTTAAGCAGCCTCTAGACGATACAACCGGTCGTGCAGAACTATGAGTTGAGCTGATATCAGTATTACCGATGTAACTTACACACTATACTAACCACTGACAACTTGCTGCCGCCTTACAATCTTAGCATGCAATCGCAGGTTGGCGGTGAAACTCGTTCTACGAAGTTATAATCGGCAAAACTGTCGCAAATGAACAAAGAACTGAAAAGTTATCTTCAAATTAATGAAACTGTTCATTGAACGTATCCAAAAGTTCACGAAATTGAAAGATTACAGTGATATTAGTGATATATACTCACTAAGCTTTTGTAGAATGTGTTTACAAGTAATGATTTATCGAACTATTTAGACAATAGCTAACTGGACAAACTATCTAAGAGTGTTCTAAAGAAAACTGATAAATACAACTGAATATTTATGTTTAGTAACTTGAAAAGTTTTACGTCGTCACTTATTTTGCTGAAAAATCTTATTAAAAAAAGGAATAAACTTTAGGAAGAAGTGGCAGTTAACAAGCAGACAGAATAAAACGCGGATACTTTAAGGTAATCTTGTATAAAAAAAAAATAAAATATACCTTTTGTTTTTCCTGAACTTTGCCATTTCTACCATATCACTGGACACGTACTCAAATGTCAATTGAATTTCGTTCTCTGATGAAAATTTATTGCTGAAGTGGATAAAACGGATAAAACATAGAATCTGAGGACTTTATAAAAGTATTCTTTTTGCAAATTTATGTAACATTCACTGGTCATCATTCGAAGTGGTAGCAGTGTCTTGAAAAACATATTAGTATCAAAGAATTTTTCTTTTATTCGGTGGAATAATAATTAATTCAATTTGTGCCCATACACCAAGAAGTTAAATTTATCAAAAACAAAAAAACCCATTCCAGAACACTGCATTCTTATCTCTTGAAATTCATGACCGATTGAAATACAAATATATAGGCACACGTACAAATTAAAGTGAAAGTGAACTTAATTTTTTACGTAATTTTGTCTTGTGATTGCAGCAGTTTACCTTGAAAAATAAGAACCCATTCCGTATTTGTTTGTTACTAATTGCTTAAAGCTGATAAAAATGCCTTGCCCTTTTCTTAGTCGATTAAGTGCCAATTATGTTCGAAATTATGCAGATGTTCTTCTGCAATCGTATGGCTCGCAATGTCCAGTTGTAGCCAGGAGTATCTTCACTATGGGAAGTTCAGGAGGCGTTCCACCACCAAATGGTAATACCGATGGAACTTCTAACGAGGCCCCTTCTCAACCCAGGGAGATGTCAACGATGCAGCAAGTAAAAATTGCTGATGCTCGCACTGACGTCACCACGAAGCCCAACCTTCAGAAAACTCAAAAGCAAAACGTTGATAGCAAGAACTCAACATTTCCCTATGAAGATTTCTTTCATGAGCAGATCATGAAAAAGAAGCAGGACCATTCATATAGGGTTTTCAAGAAAGTTAATCGATTGGCAGGGACGGGAATGTTCCCGAAAGCCCTAGAATATTCGGTAAAAGAAAAACCAATAACTGTGTGGTGTTCGAATGATTACTTAGGAATGTCATGTCATCCCAAAGTAAAAGAAGCAGTAGCGAAAGCCTTAGAGGTTCATGGCGCTGGCGCTGGGGGTACCCGCAACATATCTGGAAATTCCTTGCACCACGAGAGATTGGAGGCAAGACTTGCTGAACTGCATCAGAAAGAGGCAGCATTGCTTTTTACCTCTTGTTACGTGGCCAATGATTCGACTCTGTTTACATTGGCCCGTTTGTTGCCGAACTGCGAAATTTTCTCCGATGCTGGAAATCATGCATCAATGATTCAAGGGATTCGAAATAGTCTTGTTCCAAAGCACATATTCAGACACAACGACGTAGATCACTTACGTAGTCTTTTGCAGAAAGTCGATAAAAATATCCCAAAGATAGTCGCCTTTGAGACTGTACATTCCATGACGGGAGCAATTTGTCCTTTGCAAGAGCTATGCGAAGTGACTCATGAGTACGGTGGAATTTCGTTTGTTGATGAAGTGCATGCTGTTGGACTTTACGGTGAACATGGTGCTGGTGTTGGAGAGCGTGAGAATCAATTACATAACATGGATATGATTTCTGGAACTTTGGGGAAGGCTTTTGGGAATATCGGTGGATATGTTGCTGGATCAGCTAAACTCATTGACATGATACGTTCGTATGCAGCTGGATTCATTTTTACTACCTCACTGCCACCAACTGTTTTATGTGGAGCTTTGGAAGCCGTTAATATTCTAGCATCACCCGAGGGGCGAGAGCTACGCGAACGTCACCAAGAAAATGTTCGCTATCTCCGTAATATGCTGCAACGAGAAGGTAAGTAATAATAATAATAATTCAATTAATAAGTTATTTTATTGAATATTATAATAATTGTAATAAATACATAATTGAAAGTTGAATTTTTAGAATATTATGCCAAGTTTGTTGTTAATATTCCGTAGGGCTTATTCATTTCAAAAACTTAATTTTCGAAAACGACTCCGGAAAAAACTAGAGGATTCTTTTAGCTGAAAATAACTGTAACTTTCATACCTTAAACCTTTAAAGAAAATGTTATTTTTCTAGAAAAAGGTAATTAAAATCGTAGGGATTATTGTTAAAATTTGTGTGTGTGCTAATATAAGACAAATTTAACATAAAGCCTTTATAAACAATATCCTCATACATAGATACAGTTTTTTGGTTTTCAACTATTTCATTGAAAATTCGATAGTAAAAAATGGGCACCTAGATATTTTTTCAAAATTAATTTTTTAACTCGGCATTAATTAATACTAAAAAATTGCGTACCATTTTTTTCTTAAAAATGTTTACAACAAATGTTTACATGAATTTAGAATTGTTAATGAAATGATGATGAGGATGGTGTACAATTCATTAGTGTCAAAACAATTTCAAACTTTTAATCCAATAAGAAAACAAAATTGTTTGGATATGACGTGGAATAAAATTTGGAGTGCTTTTTTCTGACAGCAAAATTAAATTTGAATAATATCCAGATGAATTAAGCTATTATTTCCATTGTTTAGAGCATAGCCTCAAGAAACTGTTCTTTTTTAATAAACAAAGTTAAAAGGCATGAAAAATAACTTAACGTTTTTTTCTGCATTTTTCTGTTTATGCAATTTTAATTAATATGATTCTCGCTTAATTACCTACATACTTAGTAAACTTACCTAAAAAAAAAACAGAAATGTTTTTGTCACGGTTTATTGCCTCTTGCAAGGAATTGGCAAATCCTCTATGAGTGTATCTTGTCATCAAGAGTACTTCTCACCTTAGCTGCTCGGATTCGTCAGAAAATTTTAGGTTCCCTCCATTCCTGCCAATAACATGACTTTAGAGTTGTAAGTCAATAGATCCTGGTTCTACACGAGCTATAACGAATTTATTTTTATTTTTTAAACTTACCATAGCGACTAACGGAAACATGCATGCTTGTTTCTATTCAAGTGGCGTATAGTGTATAGATAAATATAAATAGCCAACCAATTCTTAAAAAACCTGATGTAACCATATTTCTACTTCGTAGTATATTGTCGAAAATCTTACTCTTATTTAAAGATCGAAATAATGTGTTTTTTTCCAATAAAAATAAGTTATTTTATTATTATTTTATATTTTTTGATTCCATTTGCGTAGGTCTCTTAAGAACCAAAAACCTCAATGGTGTATGAAAACAAAAACTTTTAAAATTGGGGTTATGTATACTATCGAACGAGTTTTAATTATCCTGCAGTACGGAAACTAAGTTCAACTAACCAATTCAAATAACATACAACAACTGTAGTTTCTCCTTTATTGCATAATTCATATGTTAAAACAATTCTCTGGTGTCAGGTTGAAAGGGGTTAAGCCAAAAAATGGCTTTAAGGAAAGAAGTCATCAGAAAATAGGTAAGCACTTAAATTTTTTAGTCAGCACTCTGATGTTATTTTGATGAATGTTTTGCATTATTATTTTTTCGAAAAAGGAATATCTGCATTTACAAAAAAATTCAAACTTCAGTTTTATTTTGCGAAAACTACTTACTTAACCCCTTTCTACCTTAAAATTGAACAATGACCAAGCACCACTGAAAAGGAGTCTGATGATCGGCCTGGCAGTCGTGAAATAGCTATAACTCCAGCCTATAAAAATCTTGGTGGTAGCTCACCCAGGTGTCGTTGTTTCATTCAAACCTTCAATATTAATATGATGATGCGAAAGCTTGGCAGCCTAACTGCAAGTGTGTTATCACACAAAAAACCCCTGATACATTCTTGTGTTTTAACTTTTATAAACTGGATTTTTTTTATCTTTCAAAATTAAGTTGAATTGGAAAATTCACTCACAACCAGTTTAGGTGCCAAAAAATCTTGGTCAATAATGCAAACATGTAATTCAGCACAACTTTTGAATAGCTATCTCTATATCATAAGTACATAATGTTTAACTTCTTGTAAAGTATGCTATAACAGTTTAATTTTGGTCAAAAACTACGTACATACATAAATACATATGCACTCAAACATTAATCTTTTTGCTGAATTATTACATCATTCGTATTGCCATACTTATCATGAACATATATTTTTTTATATATATATAAAAAGATAGCTAAGCTATAGATATACATAGTTCAACTAATCGAGCTTATTTAAAACCATTCGCTTAAAAGGTAAAGTGTTTCTTCTATGGAAGGAACCACATGACAACAGTTAGATTGAATCCAAATTATATAATTAATTAATTTTGTATTGAATGACTATTTTGCGTGTATAATTACGCAAATTCTGGGGCACATTGATGGTAACTTATTAATATTAATTTGAGGTCAATTTAATATTCTAATGTATTACTATAGTATGCATTAAAAAAAAAATCTAACAATTAAACAGCCTAGTCATACTTTCACGACATTGCAGCGACATACAAATAGTGTAGAAAAAAAAATAGTTTATTCTAACCATCCAAATGGTTTAATGGGTTTTGTGTGTCATTGCTATATCTTACTTGTTATTTGATTAATTAATTTCATTTGTTTATCTATTGACTGATTCGCGTGTTATATGTGATGGTTGCATGAAACTTATGATAAACGATATTTTTATATACGCAGATAAGTCATTGCCTTGACATGAAATGCGAATTAAAATAAAAACACATCTGTAATTTTAATACAATAGTTCGAATATAAATTATTATTGTTGGTTTGTTGAATAGAAATGATATTTATGATTATGCCCATTCAATAAAACGAAAATTTTTGTTAAAAACATCAATTCGATAATTAAGTTTCTTTTTACCTGAAACAATTTTGTTTTGCAAAACTGAAGAATGCGATTTTTAAGCACGTTGACAAGGGACGTATGTATGTTAGAAGAAGCTTTCTCTAAAAAGCTGCTTTTAACGACGCTTTACTAAAAAGCTGCTTTTAAAGACGCTTTCTTTAAAAAGCTGCTTTTAAAGACATCATTTTTTGTTGAGATCGGTGATAATAGAGTTTTGGGAAAAAAGCTAGAACAGGATCATAAGTCCAAAGGTCAAAAGTCTATAAATCATTTGTGGCCTTATAACCCACCCTTATAAGTGAAAAGTCCACAAAAAAGTGGGTCAATACTCCATAATTTTAGAATGGAAGCGGGTCATAACTCCACAAATATTTTCTGAAATATTTTAAAATCATACTCAAGATACTGTTTATTATTATTAAGAAGACTGTTGATGTTGGCGCCTGTCTGAAGACTGGAAATACCCTAAGCAGAGCAATGGAGTTGCGTGAGTGGTGCAGAGGAACCAAAAGGGGTGTTAAAATCCTTTGAACCCGCGAAGCGGGCCACCCGATGTACTGGTTTTCCTAGAAAATGCGCCTGGCACATCAACCTTAAGCCGGTTTCTAGGATTAAGGCAGACAATTATTATGTCCTATTGAACTCTTAAGACGTATCTTAAGCTTAAAAAAAGCAAAAGCAAAATTAATGGTCTTTAACAATTATAAAAAAAAATAATATTTTTAAAATCTCTATATTGAGTCAGAAATCTACAATCGATGAGTCAGAAGTTCCACAACAATTTCTTGTGAATTTCTGGCCCACCAAGGTGGGTTAAAAATCCACCATAGATTTGTGGACTTTTAAGCCATCTACATAAGTGGCTACAAAATCCATTATGGACTTTTTGCCTGTTGACTTATGACCCTGCGCCAAAAAGCTATGGTGGACTCGAAGATATAATTTTTATATTGAAGACGATTGTTATACCAATATTATATCAGCAAATAAGAGTATATTGTTGGTGGTGGTTGGACATTTAAATAGTTTCTTAGGAAGATAACAAAGTTTAGCGACAAGAGTTATTAATGATTTGTTTATTCCGCTTATTTTATTTGAAAGAAATTTTCTGCGATAGTCGAATCTTTATTAAATGCAAGGAAGGTCGAATTTTACTGAATTATATTTAAAATATTCAAAAATCTTACGTCAACATCTTTAAACAGATGCAATGCTGCTTTCAGACAAGCCCGCCCCAAGAGACTTCAGAACAACTCCGATTTTAAATATGTAGATTTAAAAAAATAATCATTTATTATGAAAACGAGTTAGAGCCACTTGCACTAGACAAGAGGACAAATAAATAATAGTACGAATAATTAAATATGTGAAATAGTGACAAAAATATATCGCTATAGCAACAGCACAACAAAATTTAATGCATATACATTTTTTTTTGTGTATACATTTATATGCGAGTGCCGTCTGCCGGATTTAAATTTCGATTTATAAAAAAACAATTTAAAATATTAAAATAAAGTACAACAAGCTTAGAATATAAATTAATTCAAAACAAATTATAAAAAAAGCTAGTTAAATTCAGATAAGTTTTTTCGTTTATGTTTAAACCTGATCATTTAAAATTGTGTATTGGTTTCTCATTAAATTATTTATATAGCGAAAACAAAATTAAAAAAAGGTTGATGATTTAAGGCCTTGAATTTAACGAAAACAAAAAATTAACAAAGAGCTGCATTTCTGAACATTAAAATAGGGTTTTTAGTTTAGTTAAAGGAAATGTATAAGAGACTTGATTATTGATCTGTTATATAAAATTATATTATAATCCCTATGACTATAAATGTACCTTTTAAATTATGCACTACAAAAATTAAATTCATTTTTTTTTTTATTTGCAGGTTTTCCAGTAGAACATACACCCAGTCATATAATACCAATTAGAATTGGTGATCCCTTAAAATCATCCCAAATATCAGATATGCTGATGCAACAACATGGACAATATGTACAAGCTATCAATTATCCAACTGTTGCACGTGGTGAAGAGAAACTTCGTATGGCTCCGACTCCATTCCATACACATGAAATGATTGATAATCTGATAGTCGATATGAAAAAGGTTTGGAAACAACTTAATCTTCCATTAAATGGGCCAACATGTTCGCAAGAATGTTCATTTTGCAATAAACCAAACCTCTTCGATTACTATGAAGTCCGTTCAAGAACTTGTTCCTCCTCTATGATGGCATGTGCAATTCCAGACTGCCCTCGCATGCCTACTGCTGCTGCCTAAGAAATAATTATACATAATTAAATAAAATGGCTTGTGTATAACACTGACAGCCGAAAATGTATTATTCAAAATATAAATGGCTTAATCTCTTAACATACCTAGTTGTTGTCTAAGTACAACATAAAATTTGGTGTAATGTGCATCTTTTATTATATTTTATTTCCAATTTTATATATTTGTTATTGGTGTATGTTCATAATATTGTTTAAATTTTATTTTTTTCGAATAATAGACCAATTCTTGTTAAAAACTACCAACTTGTTGTTTTATTAAAAAAAAACAAGTTTTTTTTTGGTCTGCTGTGTAATGACAATTATTTTAACCACATGTCTTCTTGCAGGCAATTTTAAAATTGTAAGCTCATTCCTATATATGTATGTATTTATAATTATGTATGACTAGTGGAGTCAGTTATAAAGTGATGACGAAGTTCTAAAAAAAGATTAAAATGGACAGAAATGTGATAACACCAAAAAAAAAAAAAACAAGTCAATCTCATTTTAGAAACTTACATTTGAGTCGGTATCTAATCTGAAAATTCGACGTAGTACATACCTAGGGAAGTAATAATTGCCATATCACTACTGTGAGTATTAAATTACCTTTATGAATGAAGAATTAATTTTCTTACCTTTGGGTTGGGCATTCATCGAACCTACATTATGTATGCAAGATGATAAAGCAAAATTAACTAAAACTGTGCTAGCTTTTATTTATATTTTCAAATAAGGCTGAACACATACTGGAGCTGCGAGCAGAGCGGAGATGCGAGAGTCGAGGAAACTGTCGATGAAAGGGATTTGATCAAAGAGTAGGTATAACATACTGAAGCGTTGATAGTCGATTATGGGATTTAAGTATGCTTACCGGCTCGGCGTAGGGTCTTATAATAGCCTTGCGGGTCCCTTATCCCTATTAACGATTCCTTTGTAAACACACCCAATTTATAAATAATTAACAAAGAAAAAAAACATGCATTTGGCTCTGGAAAATGTAGTCAATACTTTTTGTTTATTTAATTATTTACAGCCATGTTAACGAAAGTTTTTTGACAATAGTAATCTTAATATCGGCTCCTTTTATGACTAACTGATCGAAAATTTGGGCAAGCACTTAATAGAGCTGGACACAGCAATACAAAATTCTTAGATACCCATCGATATAAAAAAAATCTCAGTTATGTAGCGTACTTGAAATTGTACATCTTAAAGCTATCAAACTTTAAAAGATAATTGTATCTTAATGTGTATAGCTTATCAATGAATTAAATAAAACTAAACTAAATAAAAAATTAGGTGATATAGAAGCGCTTGGTCGTTTATTCCATATCCTGGAGTTAATAAAATGAATTAATTTCTTGGGGGGTTACCACCTATCGATATAAAGTATGAAACCCATATCAAATTATAGGAAAAACTTTCACCTTTCATATTTTAAAAGTCGTCTGGTGCACAGCTTGATCAGTTTCTGTGGCCCACCAGATTTATATGCAAAAATTTAAAAATGGTTCTGGAACATTAAATCAGGGCGAAAAAAGGACTTTTGGAAGTGAAAGACTAGATGTTGTCAAAGAATTTAACTATCCCGGCACAAATCTATCTCTCAATCTTAATATGGAGCCTCAGTTGAATAAGAAATTAGAAAAAGCAAAAGCAGCTGTTTGTGTTAACTGGAAAAATGTATTCAACTGTCCCTATATTTCAACAAATGACAAATTCAAGGTTTTTGAATCCACAGCACGAGCTATTTATGTTCTATGGTGCACAATATTGGGGCTACAAAAGTTATGAAACTGTAGAACAACTTCTTCATTAAAAAAATGTTTAAGCTTCCATTTTCCTGCCCGAACTACTCTATTTACATAGAAACTGGATTATCTCCGTTGATGTTATCAACTTTAAAACTTCATTTTGACTACCTCTTAAAAATGTTAAAAACGAGTGACACACGACTGCCCAAAAAAATCGCCTTATACGCGCTTAGAAATAAGACACTTTGGTTGGTTGAATGGGAAAGAATTGCCAACGAGTTTGGGACCCCATTAGAGCTGAACATGCTTCAAAAATTCGACGAAAAACAACGAACGCTATTTTTTGGAAGAAGCAAAGTCTTCCCGTCAACGCCTAGTGTATCGAAATCTAAACCACAACTTGGAACTAAGGAATTATTTCAACCCATCATACAGTATTTCAATTATATCTACAATATTTAGAGTAAGAGTGTAAATTAAAAAATTATTATAGTAAAAATGAATTATGTGACCTTGAAATCCACAATAGTTTGAACGTCGAAAATTGGAGAATACTTTTTGAATTCTGTAAAGAAGCAGTTATTTATAGAAATAGAATAATTTCCGAATTGTTTTAGAAATATGAAAAAATGTAACACTAAAATATCAACTGTCACTTCTGCCAAGTACTGATTTTATTGCGGTACAAGGAAAAAAATGTAAACCGCAAATCATTGAAAAATTAGGTGCCAATTTGGTAGACGACAATTATCAACCATGCCTATAATTATATTATTTTAAGAAACAAGAAATGTATAATAACAATATTCTTTACTGAAATTTTAATAAATATCTACAGTGGTGTCAAAAACATTCCAGATTTTTTTGATAAACTGCATTGATTGTTGGTTTGTGATATAAAAATGAAAAAATCAAATGTTTGCAATTTTTTCCCATTTTTATTGAACAATTTTATTATTTGAAACAAAAACCATGTAACTTTATCCATCAAAACAAAAAAAAATTCAAAAAATTAAAGTTAATTCAAAATTTTAATGTGACAAACTAACCGGATTTTATTTTTTTTTCAATTTACTTTTATTATTTATTTAATATTTTGTCCAGTAACCCCTGTTTTTTATCACAGCTCGCTATCGACGAGGAATTGACTGGATTAAATTCTCGAAAACAGAAGCAGGGACATTCTCCCATTCATTTTTCAAAGCTGCAAAAAGAGAAGTTTTTGACGTGTACTTTTTTTTCCCAACCCGCCTTTTTAAAATGGCCCACAAGTTTTCTATCGGGTTTAAATCGGGTGATTGAGATGGCCATTCTAAGACACGAATATTTTTAGTTGCAAACCACTCTTTTAGCAGCTTTGAAGAATGTTTGGGGTCATTATCCTGCTGAAAAACCCAACGCAGAGGCATTTCTTCCTCTGCGTATGGAAGCATTACTGACTCCAAAATGTCCCTATATTGGAAACGGTCCATAATTCCTGTGATTTGGTGTATAGGACCGCAGCCTGCTCCTGAAAAACAGCCCCAAACCATCACCGAGGCTCCACCGTGCTTAACTGTAGGGAGTACATTTGCAGGCTTTAATCGCGTACTTGACCATCGGAGTAAAATAAGTTGAATTTGCTTTCATCACTGAAAAGCACACTCCTCCATTTGCTTAAAGACCAGTTAAGATGATTTTTTGCAAATTCAACCCTGGGTTAAATGTTTCGATTAGGAATTTTAAGTCTTTCCCAAATACCTTTTACGGATTACCTTTTTTTACGATGTTTAGCAGTAAGAATAGGTTTTTTAGCTGGTCGAAATGCAAAAAGACCGAAATCTCTTAAACGCTTCCTGACCGTACTTGGCCCTATGGGTAGATTAAGTTCATCACAAATTGTCTTTGAAGTCGCAAAAGGGTCTTTAAGCACGAAATTCTTTGTGCGCCTATCAGTTTTAATTGTTGTTTTGCGAGGGCGTCCACCAAAATGATCTGCTTCTACTGATTTTCCACTTTTAAATTTTTTAATGATGTCGCAAACCGTTGACGTTGAAATTTTTAAGATTTCAGCGATTAATTTTTGTTTTATACCGGCTTGGAACTTTTCTATTATTTCGTATCGAATCGCGTTGCTATAACGTATTTTAGCCATTTTATGCACTATATAATTTCAACTTACACAGCTCTCAACTTGTAAAAACGTTTTAATCTACGGCTTGAGTCAAAAGACTCGAAACCGTTACTTTAACATCGAGACTCGCAATCTTCTTGAAATCCGGTTAGTTTTGCACAGGAATGTTACTGAGTAACTTTATAAAATTTTTTTTTTTATTGTTCTTGTCATCGTAGCATTAAATTTTTAAGGTTTTTATTAACTTGTCTTATACTCTTTACAATTTATTAAAAAACTTATGGAAAGTTGTTAGTTTTTTACTTGGTATTAAGAAAATCATTACTATGGGAAAAAATCCGGAATGTTTTTGGCAGCACTGTACATATGTATCTATCTGCAAAAAATTAAGATTTATGCGTCACTCACTTTACATGTTAATTATTACCTACTGGTTGTCCAAAACTCATCCTTAAATTAACCTCTCACAATTCCAGAACTTGTCCCTATCTAATCCTAAACCAGTTGGTAGAAAATTAAAGTTAACTAAAATTATGTTTGACGTTGGTTTTTAACTTCAATTTTTGGAGAGTTTTATCAGGTGATGCGTAGAATACTAGTGTTACCCCGTCCGCTTCGCTAGACGTTTTGCTAAATTAGAAAACAATTTTTTTTCTTTCAAATGAATTTACATATTGTAGGGCTCTATGATAAAAATATTTTCGGTTTTTTCTTCACGTGCAAACACAAACAAATTAGTTGGTTTCCCTACACGTGAAAAGGCTATATACAATTGTCCATGTGAGAAACAATTATTGTCCAAATTCAAATCACACGCTTGCAAAGATTGTCCCTGCGATTTTTTGATGATCATTTCAAAAGCCAGTCGCACTGGAAAATGTCTGTTGGTATCATCGGGATACGTGGAATAAAAATGTCTAAAAAGATCGGCATGTAAATTTTTTTAATGAAAAAATCATTTTTTTTTAAAGGGCATGTCCTTCTCATTAATTTTCTAAATAGTTTAAAAGAAAAACCAAGTAAATTGATTGAAAATTAGGTGAGTTACACGTAAACACACAAAAAAATATCAACTTAGCTTTATATTTATTTAGACTTTGAAATTTGTTTATAATTTAATATATTATAGCACGAATTAAAAAATGTGAAAGCCTTTCAATATGACTATTATTATGTTATTGAACTTCTACAAGTAGTCAATCGTCATTTCTAAATTGATATGACTTGACCTCACCAACAAACGTCAGCAGTAATATAGTACCTAATTGTTTTTGCCCGTTCAAATAATAAATATTGATTAGAGTAGAATGGGCCAAAATTGAAGAAGTAACAAGTTTTGTATCTATCGGCTCCAGCCAGTTTAATTTAACTAAAAACGTCACTTCTTTCTAACCTTTCACAACTTAAGTGCCTCAATCTTAAATAAAATGCCCCATGATTTGACCTTCAAATTTATTGCTTAAAATGCAAAATATCGTGTAGTCTAGATGATTTGAAGTAAAATCAGGATATTTGAAGAAATCACAGGTTTTATCTTTCTTCTCCAACCGGTTCGCTTTTTGCAGACAAAAAACCTTTGGGTTTCATTCTTATCGATGATGACAGCGGTTTTATTTTTGAATAACAAAAAATCTGTGTTTAGATTAGATGAAAGAATTTGTATGACAATATAATATGTAAATGTTGGCAAAATGGTTAAGATGATATCATCAAAATTGCACTTAGAATGTGGAAAGGTACAGTGACGTGCGGCATTTTAACAAACTGGTAGGACAATAACAAATTTTTATTAATTAGTTTCGATACTAAGTGCACTCATATTATTAAAAAAAAAGACTTAAGAAATGTCAGTTAAAAACAATTTTTGGTAAGTAGTAGAATGTTATCTAAATTCAGAGGTCGTTTCGATGTAATTTGTTTTTTTCATGAGCAACTACACAAAATCAACTGCGCATAAACTCAGGAATGTTTTGATCCATAAACTGATAATTTCTACAAAAAAAAAAAAAATTGTATCAAACTGATAATTTAGAGAATTAAGAATATTTTGACAATAAATTCATTGAAAACGAATTTAAAATTAATGTCGCAAAATTTTAAACGATTAAGTATGATTTTTTAATATGATAAAAATGTTTAAACATCTTACTAAATCGTTTAAAAATGTGGGCCTTTATCAATTTTGTAAAAATTAAAAATCCCAATTTGTCACACTCGTAACATTTAGCTGTCACATCTGTAACAATTTCAAATTCAAATGTTGAATAGTTTGCAATGGTTTTGTTTATCATTACTAAAGTAGAACTGAAGAGCAACTCTTAGGTACATACATATGTATGTATCTTAAAAATGATACAAACATATATTTTTCAATGCAACCAGCAGTTTTCTAAGGACACATCTAACTCAACTTAAATCGATCCTAAAACCAAGTATTTAAGGGATTCATGCGTTTTTATAGATTAATCGATTATTTTTTTTTTATGGAATTCACTGAAGAAATGGCAGGCCCCCAGTCTTTTTATTGATTTAAATATTTTTTGAATAATTAACAAAATCATGATGATCGTGTGTCAAGCCCCTAACAATAGAAACACTTTAGCGCTTGATTAATGTTTGTTGACATGAAATTTAGCTTACGCTATAGAATTTAGCTTTTGCTACCAACTTTAACTGTGGGTAGTTATAACGTTAAATCAAGCAACGATATTTTTAATGATTTGTCTTTTATAGTCGAAATGTTGCTTTATATTTAAATCATTAAAATAGTTCAAATAAAGTTATTATTATTCTTTTCTCGTAAAATGAATTGAGTTCCAAAACGGTCAGTAATGTCGTCAGCATCCTATATTTCAATTGAATTACCATGAAATTATTTATAATATGTGTTTTTTCCCGATTGGAAAACCATCGTCTTCACCATATCGTTTTAGTGGAATCTCTTTCGATTTCCTTGTGCTTGCTAGCCACTAGCTGACATTTTCCAAGTGCTGTATTCATCCGGCTCGAAGGACCACGATGTCTCCGAAATTATTCTTGTCGTAAAATTGAGTTTCCAAGTTTTAACTTTAATATAAAATGGTATATTAATAAAATCAACCAAACGTTATGAATAATAGTTCCAGAATGAAAATATATTTTGAAATATTTTAAAAATAAATTTAATAAAACAAAAATTAAATTGATACAAAAAATGAAATCAGCATCAAGTAAAAACAGGCAAATGTTTTCTGATTAAATTTTCTTAACAAAAGCAATTATGATAATAAGAAAAAGATTTATATGTATAAATTTAAAAAGAAAAAAAAATAAATTTTGAAAAGATTTGGTCATGTACCAGATGTTGATATAGAATAAATTTCTCTTTTCTTAGCAGACTTTTGACTCAAAAATGCAACCTTCATCTCAAATTAGCATAACAATGCCAAGCTATTTTTGATTTTCGTACATAATCTTTGCGACAAACAAGTACATTTATTTCACTCTATAGCTGCTATTGCCAGGCAATAAATGGTACTCTAATGAACTCATTCACATTGGCCGACATTTCAATGAATATTTTAAGAGAATAGCAACTATACTTTCGGTTGGTTAAATGCATAGATTATATTCTATAGGAAGCAATAGATGACGTCTGTAAACAATTATTTGGTATTTTGTTATTCGATTCAGGATTTGCATGAACGAAGCACACGTTCTTTTTGAATTAGAATGCAAAAAAAAAAATCATCATGTGGCAGCTTGTCTTTTATTGGAGTGTCTCATAGGATTTATATCATATTTATGGTATTACGTTTTAAACAATTTTGTTCACGACTTGAATTCGAGAAAATCAAATATACTCCTTCCTATACAGAGCATTATATAAGTAAATCTCATGTTCAGATGGTCCATAAATGCAATCTCGTTCTTAAGTCAAATTTAATTTAGGTTTACAATAATCAAGTTGAATACAATATGTGGGTTATAATTTAAATACAGTTTTGTTGAACTTGAATCAATTGCAACATACCGTGATCTAAATACGGGAAACTGCATGTTATGAATATTTGGTTAATATTATAAATGTGAAAGTTTGTTTGTCTGTCTGTCTGTTTGTTCCTCTCAATCTCTGAAAATACAAGCAACGATGATGAAAATTGGTAGAGCGAGAGATTGAAAGTAGATGACGGACCTATATGTAGGCATAGTGGCTGTATTTTTGTTTTTTTTTGTTTTCATTACAATCACTTTGTATTTTGAGAGATTGAATAAAAGAAAATTGGTTGAGCGAGGAACATCGCAATTTTTTTCGCCTGTATCGCTTTTTTTTTTGCAATAAACTCGGGCGTATACGTATTTTATAGAGCAACATGCAATAGGTTGGAACTTGGCCTATTGTTGGAATTTTTTTGCCAAGCTTTCGCACCATCATATTAATATTGAAGGTTTAATCAAACAACAAAAATTGGGTGAGCTACCACCAAGATTGTATAGGCTGGGCCGATCATCAGACTCTTATTTTAGTGGTGGTTGGTCATTGTTCAATTTTAATTTGAAAAACTTTTTGCCCCAGCTGGGGATCGAACCTGGACCAAGCTCCCTCCAAGCCAATGCACTATGCATTGCGCTACCAAGGCCACCTGATCATGTCCATCCCAACTAAGGTTTTTGTTGTTTGACAATTGCATTTGAAACCAGCATTTTACTAGCCACACATTTAAAAAAAAATAATGGTAATGCGGAGTTGTACATTTTTTTAAAATACAAAATTTGTTTTTTTTTTTTTGAAAATGTTGATACGCAATTTTATTAAAATTTATTAGAATTTGATCAAAATCGGTTCAACAAATAATGAGATAGTCGAAAACCAAAAAAATTATTCTATCAGGGATACCATTTTTAATCGATACATACATTTTTCCAATAATATGGTATATCGCACTAAAATTAGCTCACATAAAAATTTTAATCAAAATCATAGGAGCGGTTTTTGAGAAAAATGAGATTTTCCTTACCGGTTTTGAAATATGTACTTGAATGGTTGATACCGTTATTTTTGGTCATAAGAATAATTTTTATTTAAAATCTGTAGATAATCTCAAAAAACTGAATTATTAAGTTCTTAAAAATACATTTTTGAAACTTTTAAAAAAAATAGAAAAAAAAAATTGAAAAACTTTTAAAACTTTTTGAAAAAATGTCTATAAAAAAATTGTTCAAAATCAATTGAACCGTTTTTGATAAAATCGAAAATCAAAGAAATGGTTCTTTTAACCATTTTTACGGTTTTTTTTATAAAATGGTATGCTTTTGCAAAAAAAATTACAGAATTAAAAAAAAAAGTTGTGGGCACGTTTTTGAGAAGAATAAGTTTTTCATAATTTGGTAAAAATATTTGTACGGCAGGTACCGTTACTTTTTGGTTTTAAAAAATGAAAAAAAAAAAAAACGTGTGGGGGAATGCAAAAAAACCGCTAGGTACCAAGTTTAATAAAAATCGACCCACCCGTTTAGACTGCAGCCGAAAGGACAGGGCAGACGGAATTGCGAGACCCACTTTTTTCGACTTCGCTATCATCGTAATGTCAATTTTGATAAAAATCTCGAGTTCAATGGTCAACAAATAGAGAAAGTTACAGTACACAGTTTGAATAAAGATTATTCATTATGTTGAACGGCGTGCGATCCGTGAATAATAATTAGAAATAAAAATCAGAACACTTTATTGCTCGCACAACGAGTCGGTTTCAATTATTAATTTTTACGTAAAAAACAACAACAAATTAAAATTGAAAGCTTACTTGGATGCATTTCGAGACGACCGGCGCGGCTTCACATCATCAGCATTCACGACTGCAGTGGGAAGTCAGATTTTGTTTTGTTACAGTAACAGTAATAACTGGAATCGCAGGAGGATAGAATGCTATAATTCTACGAATTCGTATTATTCCTGCAGATTTCACATTCCGATTGCAATGATCAGAAACAATTGACTCAAGGACAAACACTTTTGGTGGAGGGCGTAGTTTTTTCCATGGACAACACTAATATTTAGCCTTCTCACCAGTTTCCAGCCTACGAAATCTGTATGTCTTATGGTAACACCAAAAATGTAGTTTATCGAACAATTTTAACATAAATTAATTTTGAATTAGTTGTCAACTTTATTACTTTTTTATTTTGGAGCAAAATTATCAAAATATTTTTCTTATTAATATTTTATTTAAATAAATTTCTAAAACAGGCGACGAGTAAGGTTTTTCTTTTTATTTAATAAACGGCAATTCAAATAAGATCTGATTAAAAATAGTAATATGGGGAAGAACAAAAAAAAAAACAGTTTAATAAATATAGCTCAATTCTAAAAGCTTAGAATGTTTTTTATGAAATTAAATTTATAGCTTTTGTGACTTTAAGTCCAAACCCGTTTCGACCCGCAAGACATTCGGGCTTATCAGATCTTGTACGCAAGTTGAAATTTTATCAGATCTTGTACGCAAGTTGAAATTTCCAGCTTATTCAAGAATGGATAATACATATCTCAAAAACCAATTATGATATTCTCGAAGTTTAGAGTAATTTAGAAAATTAGAACACTTCTCTTTTCCTCACGAAACTTAATTGAATAAATAATAGTTACCGGTATTAAGTCGTTTTTGTTTCTTAAATAGCTTGTCAAGCTATACTTCTTTTGTTTACTTTATTATTATTTGACCAAGAGCTATTTATTAACAATGATTTAAACAAATAATATATTGTAGTTGTCTGTCTCTATTTATTTTATATTTCTATTTGCAATTTTAAATTTATATTAAGCAAAAAAGTTCTAATTTCACATTTAAAATCCATTTCAACACTTTAATTTCTTCTGCGACGAACTCTTGATATTCTCCATGCATTTGGTTCTTCATATTTATTATACAACGGCTCAAGACGTTGATTTTTCTTAAACTTACTAAGTTTAGTTGGATCGGAGAATCTAAAGAATGAAGAAGCAAATTCAACAAGCCACTTCGGATCAATTGTGGTGACTTCACGCATATACTCCTTGGTTGTTTGAACAAGTTCATGATACACAACCCATTCGGGTTGTCGATTAAATAGCGCACTTGAAGGATGAATATAAACAACTTGCGAATCAACCAAAGTTCTATAACCCTCTTGGGGATCTTTTTTTGCTGCATTTCGAAAGAAACCAGAACAAATTGCCTTTTGTATTCTCACCGTATTTTTACCAGCCGAAACAACGTCCAACTTATGTCTGTCCATGATACCCAATAGTTGCTTGCGGACATCTTGTGATCGTTTGAGTGTTCTTATTTGAACGAAATTCTCATAACACCAGGCATTCGAGAATTTATTATTTTTCCAACTGTTATAGACAGCCAGAAGTGTCAAATGGTCACCTTCGGCTTGATTAAATTTGGCTTTCTTTTGATCGGCCAATGATTGTTTGTCCTTTGGCCGATAGAAAACATTTTGCACACTCAGCATGGAAACTATTGTAAGGATTTCATCAGAACATTGTAGTGCCACCGACATAATGAGCATTTTCGAGAGATTTGGTTCCAGGGGAAATTCAGCCATTCGTCGACCTAAACGTGTAAGAAGACCCTCATCGTCAAGTGCAGAGAGTGAGTGAAGTTGTTCCAAAGCCATTACCAAAGATTCAACTGGTGGAGCGTCCATGAAATCGAAATGAAGCAAATCGTTGATACCCATTGTTTTAAGTTGCAATACAGTGGTGGCCAAATTGGTACGTTGTATTTCTGGAACTGGAGTTGGCAACATTTCATCACGATAAGCACGTTCTGTATATAATCGGTAGGTCTTGCCAGGACCGGTACGACCAGCACGACCTGCCCTCTGCTTTGCCGCAGCTTGAGAAATCGGTGTCACCACCAATGAATCCATTCCAGTCTTTGAATTGTATACCTTCTGTTTCACAAAACCAGGATCTACTACATAATAAATTCCATCAATAGTAAGCGATGTTTCTGCAATGTTCGTCGCAATAACAACTTTACGACTTCCAGCTGGAGCAGGATCGAAAATTCTAGTTTGCATTTCTGATGGCAGTGCTGAGTAAACTGGCAGAATAATTAATTCAGGTACATCAGGACCAAGACTTTTCATGCGTTCGTATAGTATCTCACAAGCTGTATCAATTTCTTCCTGACCTGTAAGAAAGAGAAGAATATCGCCTGGTGGTTCTCTTAGATGAATCTGCATAACGGTTATAAGTGAAGCATCAAGGTAATCTGTTTCAGGTTCTTTTGTGTATAAGACTTCCACAGGGAACGTTCTGCCAGGAATGGTAAATATAGGTGCTTCAAAGAAATACTGAGAAAACTTAACAGCATCCAAAGTAGCCGAAGTTACAATGAGTTTCAATTCTGGACGTTTTTGAACAGCCTAAAAAGATATACATACATACAAATTAAATTCATTTGAAACCATGTTTTGTGGTTAATTATTATATACTTACCGTCTTAAGTAAGCCAAAGAGCACATCAGTGTGGATCGTTCTTTCGTGAGCCTCGTCCAACATAATAACCGAGTAGGACTTTAAGTCGAATTCCATAAGACATTCACGCAATAACATACCATCTGTCATGTATCTAAAAGGAAAAAATATATAAACATTTTTAATTCCGATAGTGAAGAATATTGTCGGTATACCTAGAGTCGTATTTTTTTGGCCTAAGTTTTGCAATTCAAATTAATTTTATATCTAACACTGGTATTACAATAAACGTACATCGTTTACCCGATGATTAGCTGACTTACATAGCTATAAGGTTGCTTGCTGTAAAAACTTAAGAGAAGATGTAATAAGCAGCAAAAATGGTTCTTTCTTTAAAAAAGCATCAAATGCATAATTAGGCAGTCTGAAAAGTTCAATAAGAAACGGGAAGTATGAGAAAAGAATAGGTAAGGCTCAGGTTCCGATGAGCCCTCCTATGCTCATCACGATAATTAATAAAGCCATATGTACAGAGTAATGACTTCGAAGGCTTAAAGTATAGGGTGTCCAGCGGAATATTTTCAACTTTAAAATTCAAAACGACATTGTTTTTATTTATTTTTATTTTAATTAAATGCAGAGTAACAATACGGATTTTATTTTTTAAAAACAATATCATCTAAATGATTGCCGTTTTTTTTTTTTAAATGCACTCTTGCAGCCGGACCCTTACATTTGCGTTAACGCGACGGCAAAGCGCTGGAGTAATGCTTTGAATTTCAAAGCGAATATTTTCCTGCAGGCCTGAATTGTCCGTGGATTGTTATTGTAAACCTTTGATTTGAGGTATACCCATAAAAAGAAATCACAAGGTGTGAGGTTTGGCGACCGAGGTGGCCATAAAATGTCTCCGTACTTGCTGATCAGTTTTATCAGTTTATTTTCCATCGACACCCTAGCTGTGTGCGGAGTGGCACCGTCCTGTTGAAATTGTGTTCTGTGGTTGTACCCTGAATACAGCTGCAATTGCGGTAACAGAAACTCATCAATCATACGGCAATACACCGGAGCAGTGACTGTCTCACCTCGCCCGCTGAAATGACACACCAAACTGTCGTTTTTAAACAATGTAAACGTTTTTGATGGCGTTCTCTATGGGACCACCACCAATCACAAGTGATGGCGGTTGGCATCAAGGGCATGTCAAACTTATCGCTTGTGATGATCGGAGATCGTGCGATCTGTATACGCTGGCGATCAGCAGGTTAGGAGAGGTATGGCCAGGTGCGAAGCTTGAGGTTATTGCTAAGGAGGATATCACATGCAGGCCAAGAGCGCGCACCTGGATCCCAGCCGAACCCTCTGGAATGGATGAAATACTCCAAATAATTCAGGTTTCAAACCCATCCCTACCCACTCATGACTGGAAAGTCGCGAAACTGGAGGAGCAGAGGGGTCTTTATAGAGGCGCAATCATTGTGATCAATAAGGACTCCCTTGCTCCTCTGGCGCAGACCAAAGGCGTGATCAGGTTTGGGTTTGAAACCATGACTCTTAGGGTTTACAAAAAAGATGAGTGCGACGCAGCATGCGCGCCTCCACACCCCGAAGAGGACGAAGCTGCGATCCGGGATCCTGGTACATCGATCGTCCTTCCATCTTTGGATGACGGTGCTTCCGGGACACCCTTGGTCACAGTGGAATCCCTCCTTAATGCCGACGGTCTATCCGACATGGAGACCGAAGACTCCACTAAAATGGATCTTCTAAACGAGGAAGAACTTCTAAGTTCATCCTCTGAAGACCATAACCTCACTGTTGTGGAGGCCGATCTAACTAACTTGTAGCCAATATGCTCCAGTTAGTTCAGATCAATCTCCAACACTCCATTAAGGCTTCGGCCTCCCTTCTTCTTCGGTTATCCAGCAGCGGAGAAGACATCGTCCTCTTCCCTCTTCCCTCTTCCTGGCAACACACTAGAGAAAGTAATCGCTGATGCAGAAAGGCAAAAGATCAGCCTCATTATTGGGTGCGACGCTAACGCCCATCATACAGTGTGGGGTAGCACTGATATAAATGATAGAGGTGAGTCTCTTTTTGATTTTATTCTAAGTACTAACCTTATTGTAAGTAACGTAGGTAATGAACCTACATTCGTTACCAAAAACCGACAGGAAGTATTAGACATAACTCTTGTCTCTGATAACATCCATCAAATGATTATGAATTGGAAAGTATCTAAAGAACACTCGTTCTCAGATCATAGATACATTCAGTTCAGCTTAATTGATGAACCTCCCCGCCATGAAGCTTTTCGAAATCTTCGGAAAACCGACTGGCTAAAATACCAAGAAACACTTAGAAATCTAATAAAACCCGATCTTTTGAGTGTTCCATCCAACATTACCGATCTTGACTGCAAAGTCAAAGATTTAACATCAGCCCTTAATACATCGCTCGCCATTTTCTGTCCTCCCTTTAAAATAAGAGGAAAAAGGAAGCCACATTGGTGGACTTCAGGGTTAAATCTGCTCAGGATAGATTGTAGAAAACTCTTCAATCGAGCTAAAGGCACTAGAGAGGTGTCAGATTGGGACTCCTATAAGGCATCCCTAAACAAATACAAAAAAGAACTGAGGAAGACTAAACGTTACTCCTGGAGAAGCTTCTGTGGTAATATAGAAGAAACCTCCGAAGCTTCTAGATTAAGGAAAATCCTCTCCAAAAATCCAGTTATGCCTAGTGGCTTGAAATATGCCGACGGCTCCTGGACCAACTCATGTGAAGAATCACTCAACTTGTTACTGGATACTCATTTCCCAGGAAGCTCTGTAACTGTTAATAATACTGATTCTAACAGGTCAAATAACATTTTAACTTATCCACAAGGTCTTATTACAAGGGACAAACTACAATGGGCTCTCAACAGCTTCAAACCTTATAAATCGGCAGGGCCTGATGGCATTATTCCAGCTGAATTACAAAAGAATTCAACTGTCATTCTGCCTATTCTGGAGGCTATTTTCAAAGGCTGTTTAAATATAGCCCATATCCCACTACTATGGAGAGAAGTTAAAGTTGTATTTATACCCAAAGCTGGTAAATCTTCCCATGTAAACCCCAAAGATCTCAGACCTATTAGCTTATCATCATTCCTTCTAAAAACTTTTGAACGTTTGATTGATATCCACTTACGATCAAGTATTAATACGAGACTACTATCAAATGCGCAACATGCTTATAATAAAGGGAAGTCGGTAGAAACTGCACTTCATTCACTAGTACGGACTATCGAATACTTCCTCCATCATAAAGAATACACAATGGTGGCTTTCCTAGATATAGAAGGTGCATTCAACAATGTCGACGTATCTGCAATCTCATCAGCACTGTCATCTCTGAAAGTAGAAAGGTCACTTGGTGAACTGATTAATCAAATGCTGACTAGCAGGATTATCAATTCAAAACTGGGTAACTGTACTGCTAGAAGATCTGTCAGTAGAGGTACGCCACAAGGTGGCGTCCTATCTCCTCTTCTCTGGAACTTGGTAGTAAATGAGCTACTAATGTGCCTAGAAGCTGAAAGCTACAAAGTGATTGCCTATGCGGACGATGTTGCCATAGCAGTATCTGGCAAGCATCCAAACACCTTGAAAGAACTCTTACAAAACGCTCTAAACAAGCTAACCCTTTGGGCAGATCGGTGTGGACTTGGTGTAAACCCTCACAAAACTGATCTTGTCCTCTTCTCCCGGAAATATAAAATTCCGCACGTAGACCCCCCATCTATTAAAGGTACACCACTGACATTCACAGATCAAGCGAAATATCTGGGTCTTATTTTAGATAAGAAGCTAAGCTGGAAACCTAATATACAAGAAAGAGTCAAAAAAGCAACAGTGGCTCTTTTCTCCTGTAAAAAAGCCATTGGGAATAAATGGGGTCTTCAACCCCGCATCACTCACTGGCTATACACTTCGGTAATAAGACCGATTCTAACATATGGGGTAGCAGTCTGGTGGACCGCTCTGGATAAAACCACAAATTGTGATAAACTTAGTAAGGTCCAACGTACTGCCTGTTTGTGCACGAGCGGAGCACTTCGCTCCACTCCCTCTGCGGCACTAAACATTCTTTTCCATCTGATACCCCTAGACATTTTTAGTAAACAAACGGCCGCAAGCACAGCTATTCGTCTTAAAGCCTCTTCACAGTGGATCAATAATGAAATTGGCCATTCGGTAATTCTGAATTCATTCAGATCATTCTCAAGTAACATTGACTACACTATACCCCAAGTACATTTCAACAAAAACTTTCAAGTTACCATCCCATCCAGATCAACTTGGGAGGATGAGAATTTCTTGAAAGATGAATCCATTCACTTTTATACTGATGGATCAAAAACCGCCGACGGGGTTGGTGGAGGCGTGTACAACAGACTTAATTTAGGTCTATCTTTCCGTCTTCCTAATCATTGTAGCGTGTTCCAGGCGGAACTTTTAGCGATTAAAGAAGCTTTATCTTGGCTTAAAGAAAACGTGATATCAACTACTGATATACGCATCTTCTCAGACAGTCAAGCTGCCATCAAATCTCTGGACTCTGTTTCTACAAATTCTATAACAGCCCTAAACTGCCGATCATCTCTCATTGAGATGGCGGAGCAGTTCAACATTCACCTTTGTTGGGTGCCGGGCCACAGGGACATTCCAGGAAACTTTAAGCTGACGAACTCGCTAAAAGTGGAACAACAGTACCCATACTACCAAATAAGACAACTATTGGTATACCTATCGCTACTTTTAAACATATGCTAAAGCAAGATGCTATAAAGAAAACAAACCTTAGGTGGAACAACCTCACCACTTGCTTAACGACAAAACAAATCTGGCCAATGCTGGATCTGAAGCGCTCTAAGCAATTGATATCTTTAAGCAGATTGCACATTAGTTCCATAATAGGTGTCATAAGCGGACACTGTCTAATAGGTAGGCACGCCAGGCGACTAGGCGTTCACTCTAATGATTTCTGCAGAAGCTGCATGGATGAGGAAGAGGAGGAAACAATTCCTCACCTTCTTTGTACATGTCCTGCTCTGTCACAGAGACGTAGACTCCACCTGGGAGACTTCTACTACAACGATACGAGTGATCTAGCAAATACTTCTATAAGTAATCTCGCACGCTTCATAAGGAGCTCAAATTGGTTTAATTGAGTAAGGAAAAGCTTTCCTAGATCCATGTGGTATCACAACGGGCCAACAATTGGCCTAAGTGTGTCGGTGTTTCCACCGACAGCCACTTCAACCTAACCTAACCTAACCTATGGTTGTTGAGACCCAGTATCGCATATTTTGTTTGTTAACATATCCATCAATATGGAAATGTACTTCGTTACTGAATAAAATGTTTCCAAGCGTAAGTGCTGTCCGAAAACGTTCCAACATTGTTCTTGCGAAAGATTCTTCCAAAGGATAGTCACTTTCGTTGAGATACTGAATAATTTGAGTTTTGTACTGGTGGAGCTTTAATTTCTTTTTCAAAATAACATGTACTGTTGATTCTTTTATTCCTCTGGAGGCCGCAATCTTCCTTATCGATTTACGTGGATTTCGAATAATTTCATTTCGAACTTGAGACACATTTTCTGGCGTTGTTGCTGACGTTGATGGTCCAGGAATAGGTTTATTGACCATTGTGCCTTCTTGCCTGAATCTTTGTACCCACGACTAGTTAAGTTGCGTGCTCGGCCCATCACTTAGTCGTCGAATATTAAAATGAGTACAAAAAGCGCGACGCGCACGTACCAATGATTCACCGCACTTCACATATTGCTCCACCGCAAACGCGCTCCCGACCAATGACTCATGGCAACTAACAATTCCGCAAATCCTGCGCTTTGTATGATACCTCTCCTTCTTACCTCAACCCGCTTGTATTTCGATAATCGCAATTTAAAGTTGAAAAATTCCCGCTGGACACACTTTAGAATCTTTTATCAATCTTTTACGCTACTTTGAAATAAAAAACGACATCGGAGAGATATGCTACATCGACATCAGATCATCGTAAACGCAAAATACCGTCGATTTAAAAATAAACCTCAATAACAAACATAATACGGTTACAGAAAACAAAACTATATACTATGAGGAGTTTTAATCTGGTCGTTACTTACTTGATAACAGTTTCAGGACTTGTACAATCTTCAAAACGAATTGTATAACCCACTTCCTGTCCTAACCGACAACCGAATTCTTCTGCAACACGTTTAGCCACTGACATCGCAGCAACACGACGAGGTTGTGTGCAACCGATTTTTCCACGAGCAGTAAATCCACATTCAGCCAAGTATTGTGTTATTTGAGTAGTTTTACCAGATCCAGTCTCACCAATGACAATCAAAATTTGATTGTCTGTTACAGCCTACAAAAAAAAAAAAAACAGATAAGTTTTAAAATTAATTCATGTTAATTAATAATTCGATAAAATCTTTACCTTAATTAAGTCATCCCGAAGTTTGTATATTGGAAGGGATTGTCGTTGTTCAACAAGTGTCATATCTGTTTTCTTTCCAAACGATGATTTCTTACCACCAATTACATGCTTTTTCCATTCTGGTACCTCAACAGGAGCCAATCCAACACCTCGGACATTGGCAGCAAGGGCACGGCTATCCTCTGGAATTGCAAATAGTTTAAAAAAAAAATCAACTTAATACGTTTGTTTTATAACACACGTCATTATAATTTAAACTTACCTTCCGGAAGAGGATCGATCCAGTTTTTATTTAAACTTGTTGGTATTGAGTCCATTTCTTGTTCACGTTGAAGCATCTTTTGTTCTCTGCGCTCTTTAGCCAAAGCAGATTGCATCATAGCAGCTTGCGCTAGTGAACCATCGGGATTCTTGACAATTCTAACAGGTGAGAGATCATGTAAAGCTCTTCCATGGCCTGCAAGAAATGGTGGTTCTTCTTCGACTATTTCAATTTCAATGTCAGCTTCATCATCTTCGTCTTTTGGCAGTAAACTAGAATGGAATGAGAAAAAAAAATCAGCCGTTAGTTATTTTATTGTCTTTTTTTTGGAAATCAGTAACCGTTGGTGGTGGGTGGTGTTAGGTTTATTTTAAAACTTACCCAGTTTCTTCATCAAAATCAGGTAACTCGCTGCGGTCTATAACACCTGAGGATATCATTTGCTTAATCTCCCATCTTTCGGGGCTGGAAATACGTGTAACCCGTTTACGGCTTTCGTCATCTTCGTTGTCAACATTGCCTTGTAACTGCAGCATCGATGTTCCACCAATAGGTCGATCTGGATTCCGATCTCTTAAATCTTGATCCTTAGTTGGGGCATGGGACAAAGGATTCAAGTCTTCGCCAGAGACTTGGTCGACTTCTTTCATAGACAATGATACCTTCTGTCCGGTAATCGAAATGACCTTGACTTTAACCATCGAACCTCGATTGACTACTTCAGTGACATCAGTCACACGGCCTTCGGAGCGTAATTGTGATATGTGAACTAGACCTTCCCAGCGTTTTCGCAGACCGAACAATTGAACAAAGCACCCAAATGGGACGATATTCGCTACTTTGGCTGTATAAACCTTTCCCGGTTCGGGATCATCAGGCATTGGAGTTGGACTGCGTCGCTTTTCTCTTTGCGGACTTCGATCTCTGTCGTTTCGTCTATGGCGGTCTGTGGATCGAGAACGCCTACCCCTGTGACGATCTCTGGACGAGCTGCGGCGCGATCTCCGGTCTCTGGATCTGTCCTTATTTTTGTTCTTCTGATATTTATCGCGGGATCGACTACGCCTGTTCCTTGAACGACTTCGGCGTCGATCTTTTGACCTACTTCGGTTTCTCTCCCTTGATTTACTTCGTCTACGATTTCTAGATTTACTCCTTCTCCTATCTCTGGATCTGCTTCTTTGTCTTCTGTCTCTTGACTTGCTCCTGTGCCTCCTACTTCTATCTTTGGAGCGACTTCGTGATTTTTCGCGTTTGTTTTCACGCGATAGAGACCTGGATGTGCTTTTTCGAGAGGATTTTTTATCAATTTTTTGCTCCTTTAGATTCCCAAGGATGCTGGGAGCTAATGCTTCTAACTCAGCCATAGCGTCGTCAACAACTGCGTCAAAGTCATTGTCTCTCTTGTTATCCTTCAAATCTTCATCATCATCATCTGACATAATTTTTTCATTAGGTATGGCTAGCCCAGGGAACAGTTGGGTCAATTTGCTCTTTTTGTCGCCGTCCAAGCAATCTATACTGCATCCCGCATCAGAATCGTCTGAAGGTTTCATCAATTGAATAATTCGCAGTAAATTCGTTACAAATGAATCTGGGAACTCGGCTCCATTTTCAAGAAGAACTTTCTTAAAGGAATCGAAAGTCCTATTCTTCTCAGCCAAATCGATGATGAACTCGGCTGTAGAGATAGATAGACACGGATTAAAAATAAAGCATGTTTGTATTATTTAACAAAAACTTACCCAAATCTTTGTCGTTAATGCCTAAATGGTTGTCCAGCTCAGTACAAATCTTCGACACCAACGAAAGATGTTCTAATTTCTTCAATTCATCCATTTTTAAATTGTTTTATTTCATTTAACTTTTGGAAATTAAAAACGTTTTGTTTTAACATTTAACACTGCAAATGCAGTGAAAAGTTTGAGTTTTTACTTTTGAAAGAAAAAATTAAATGTCAAACTGACAGATGTTGACATTAATCCAAGGCCAGGGATGTTATTGTTTGGAGTCGGTAGGGAAGTGCAATTTGAAAACTGCTGTACCTTTTCCATGAGGAAACTAGTTTGCAATTTATAACTTTCAGATGCATTTCATTAACTACATTATAGGCGCGTTTTTTTTGCAAGCCCTGGGGGAATTGGACGCAAAAAACGACGTCGGTGCTAAACAATTACTATGTTAAATGCAATAACAACTAATCCCCTGCGAGCTAAGCTATGAAAATTCCATTTTGTGTCGCTAATCCCCGTGATCGTTTTTTCGTCCAATTCCCCCCGGGCTTGCAAAAAAACATGCCTGATCTGATCTTGACCAAATCCTCATAACAAAACAAACAGGAGCACAATGAGAGCTCTGTGGTATATAACTATCTCTTTTTCATTGTGTTAGTGTATTTTTTTACGTGTTTGTTGGCTTTTTTCTTTGCACTACAATTTACACTACCTTACCATACTAATAATAGGCGTGTTTTTTTGCAAGCCCGGGTGGAATTGCACGAAAAAAACCACCACAGGGATTAGCGACAGCATTACGGAAACAAAATGGAGTTTTCATACAAACTATCGATAACAAGCATATATTTCACGCCAGTAACACAGGTTTTCTGTGTGCTTAAGTTAAGCCCGTAGGGGATTAGTTGTTGTTGTATTTAACATGAGGCGTGTTTTTTTGTAAGCCCAGAGGGAATTGGTCGAAAAAAACAACGTCGGTGCTAAACAATCACCATGTTAAATACAACAACAACTAATCCCCTACGGGCTAAGCTAAACCCAGATAATTCTCCGGGCTTAACTTAAGCACACAGAAAAACTGTGTTACCGGCATAAATTATATACTTGTTATCGATAGTTTGTATGAAAACTCCATTTTGTTTTTGTGTTGCTGTCACTTATCCCTGTGGTCGTTTTTTTCCTGCAATTCCCACCGGGCTTGCAAAAAAACACGCCTATGGTGATTGTTTAGCACCGACGTCGTTTTTTTCGTCCAGTTCCCTCCGGGCTTACAAAAAAACATGCCTGATAAAAAAGTACTTGTTTTTGGATCATGAATAGATCCAGATAAAAAGCAAGATTACATGTTGTAATTGTATTTACGTGTTAAAATTTGATCCGGATCAGATCATGTTGATAACAAAATGAAGGAACTGTTGGAGTAGGTATACCGACAGTGAGACAAACGAGGTTCTCGACTAATTAAATATATTTTTTTTTGTCGGTAAATATTAAAATAATTTTTTGTATGGAAAAAAGAGCATACAAAAAATAACGTAATTAACAATAACTAATTACTCAAAAATTAGAATACTTTTTTAGATATTACCATTTGAAAAAAGTGTCTCACTGTTGGGTAAACAGATAAGTAAATTTATTCACGCATATTTTAAACATTAATAGATAGTGTAAACGGAAATTTTTTGACACTTGCGTGAAACGTGAATTAAAAAACTGTATTTGATAAAATATAGGTATAAATGTTATAATTTATTTGAAGATTCAAAAAATTAAATCTTCAGTTTATTTTTAGTGGTAAAATTTCGAAAAATTATAAATGTTATGACGCGTTTTGCAACTCGAACCACTACAAAAATAATTGACACTATAAGCCCACACAAAAAACTGATACAAAGTTTTTCGAGAGACTCAAATTTGTTTTTCAAGGTAGTCGTTGGATTTGTTGTGTGGCTTCCTTAGGGGGCCTAATCCACAAGTCATTTTTGAGATAATAATAATTAATAATAAGGAACGATTTTTAGATTTAAAATGATTTTTTTTAAACAAAAATTCTTAAATATAAACAAATATTTTTCGTGAAATTTCAAAACCCTATTTGAGTTATGTAAATTTTTCACCAAAAACCTTAAATGCAGTTTTATTACATTAATTTTAGACATTGCAGATATACGGAGCACGTTGCCTATAGCACGTTACGTGTAATAAGTTACGTGTTACACTTAAATAATACGATATTAAAACCAAAATCAGGCATTCGGGCGAACGTTTATGTTTGCACAATCTTAACCGTGAGTCCCGGTACTCACAATTATTTTTTTTACGTTTGCTTTATCGAAATAAATAATATATGTGTAAATGGATCCAAAATGCTACCATGCAAGAGGAAATAGGTGACTGCAGCTTTAATCACAGTAAAACTTCAACTTTCTCCTTCAACGGTATATTCAATTTTTCACCAAAGTTATCACAATTTTAACACTTCTAAATCCACCTCTTAAAGAGATAAATCATGAAAAAAAAAACATTAAATTCAAATCACCGTTACTCTTGCCTTAACGGATACATTGACACATAATTTTTAGTTTCTATCTACCCATAAAACCTTTCCAACGAACAACGGTATATAATTCATGCAGTTTCATTGAGTATTTACGGAGAAGAAAAATTCAAAAAAAAAAACAACACAATTATTTTATGGAAGTATGTATTTTATATCTGTTCAAGGTGAATTTGAAAAAAATATTTTAATATTATAAATTCGTATTTCACCAGGAAATTATGTGTAGGTACATAAATGCTCTAACACTTAATTTGAGAGAAATTATACATAGCTCTAGACAGATGTGCAAAAGGACGACTAGATGTACCGACGCACAAACCGATTTTGAGTTTAATACTATTTAAAAATCTGAATTAAAGGTTGTGGTTTACTAAATACAAAATTTTATACACCAAAATGAGCATTCAATGGTAAAAATAACAAAAAAAAAAAACACAAAAAAACACAAATAACTGATCATTTTGTTCAAAACTTGCTTCATCATCTCTCCAAACTTGTTACATTTAACTTGTATTAATTTATGAGTGTAGCTGTAAATGTTTAATTATTTATTATAAAATGAAAGTCTATAAAAAAGAATATCAACATTATAATTTCTTGTAATTTGATTGTTTATTGTTTATTTTTTATTTTATCTTTGTTAATTATATCTTTCATTCTATACCATTAATTGCTTTTTCGGAAGGAGCCCCTTTCGGCCTATTTTCTAAGAAAAGTAATTTAAGATTTTTAAAGGTTTTATGCTCTTTTTAAATATTTAATACAACAAAATAAGTTGTTTATATCATTACAAGAACAAAGACAGACTTTTTTGTGGAACGAAATATAGGACGGCTGAGTGTCTGAAAGATGTTAAAAAAAACTAAAGTCCATGTTCTGGGATGCTCTATACTAAAGACGAAATAAATAAACATATTTCATTAAAATCCGTTGACAATGCTCCTGGCATAATGCATGTTAAGTTTACTATGGAAAAACCTTTCAGGGGAGGGTTGTGGTATTAATATTATTTTTCGAAAATGTGAAATCTTACATCATTTTCAAAAGCAAAAATCGAATTGGTGGTGCCTAAACACACCCTATTTGGGTAGCCTGACATTTAAGCTTTACTTAGAAGAATTGACCATAAAACCCCAAGTAGGTACTTACAGAATAAGAATTATTGGAATTAGAATTACTAGCTGGTCCGCCCCGGCTGCGTACGGAATTTCACCAATTTTATAATTTTTAAAATAAGTGGAAAAAATAAACTCTTCAAAATTAAATTGTTTGCAAGGGTAAATAGATTGTATTCTTACCGCCATGAGCAACCAACGTACTTTAAACCATGTCAACTGAAAGTTGCCAACGTATTTTGCACCAGACACATGGTGGTAAAGTTTATTATTCCCCATTATACTTACCTTGAAAGTAGGCATTAAAATGTCTCGAATAACTTTTTTTTGTGCCCAATGACGCTATTGAAACCAATTATTGTATTGCTGGTTATGAGTCAAAAAATCTTTGGAATCTGGCCCTTTTTCTGAAACCAACGAATGTAGTGGCTCTGGTGGCGGTACCAATGGCGTCAATTTAACTTGGCCACTGGCGCAACACAATCCAGGGGCTTCATTTTTAAACTTTAATGCCTTGCAATGTTTACACATAACGCTCATTGTTAAAATAGCAACGATTTTCTGTTAACTGGATTGCCACGTTATAATTGAATGCAGCTCGATGCGGATTAAACGAAACATTTCTACATTCTTAATTTCGACTCCATCGGTTTCGTTAAACTTCATTTCGGGCTTCGCGTTGCTCGTCAGTTTGACTTTGCTCGCACATCTTTTACTTGCAGCATTCCGAGTTCTGCGACCTAACTTGGCACGTGTTATTGGTGGCATTTTGAAAACCTATATTAAATTTAACTTAAAATATAAGGCGTGATTACGGTGAACTTACTACGATGAACAAACAGTTCTCAAAAAACTCACTGAACAAAGTGAAAACTGGATAAAAGTTTCGACAGAATCGTAATAGTCTGTGCAGTGTGTACTAACAAATGAATAAATTAATTTTTTTTATTGATAGATTCCGTGTTTGGGGAAATAATTTTATAGAATTCCTAATATTTTTTCGAATTTATGAATTTTTTGTCACCTGTTTCTGAATTCTCCATTAATTTTAATTAATGATTGCAATGTTTGTACAACACGTTTCATACCACGTGATGTATCAAAATAGTAATTACCTTTTTTAAGAGAAAGATCAAATTAGTATATGCACTCAAGGTAACTGTTAGCACTTTACAACTGCAACTTTCTTGACATAATTTAGAATTAAATTTTTCATAAAACGAATTACACACAATATCTAACCTAAACAGAAAAATTAAGCAAAATGTTACTTATACGCCATAGTGAACATCAAACAATATTAATAACCTTTAACTCTAGCTATTTAATAATACATTTTTAATACATTTCACAAAAATAAAAAAGATGCCTATAATAAGATTAGTATAAGTAGTTACATAAATACATGCATGCCTATACAATAATTTCAAAACTATAAATCAAGGGTATATATGTATGCATACTCTTGATTTATAGTTTTGAAATTATTTGGCAAAAATAAAACATACATATAATTCGCAAAACACTTTTCTTTTTCAGTTGGTATTCATATACATATGTAAGTCTACAGTACATTATATGTACAAATATTGTCAATCTTGTTCCCATAACCCATTAATATCCAAAGCATCCTTCTTATCCCACAACTCACCGATTCGCATCATCATTGTTAATTCAACCCGTTTAACGTCACCATGACTTTCAACTCTTCTGAGTTCCAGTTAGTTAAATTGTGCAAAAGGAAAAACCACCCCCACTTTCCTCCCATTCGGGTTCATCTTCATAATCAAACAAACATCTTCCGAAAACAGAAGGCTCAACAAAATATTTGTTATCCTCATTCCACTTGCACTTACATTTAACACACACACACAGGATACACAACTTAAACAAACATCATTTGCAGCTTGTTGCAATTGAATTGGTTCGTTTGCAACCACGAGGCCAAGAATCTCTTCAAATATTATATATGAAAATTCTAACTACGTCATTACTTCCAGGCCCAGATTTTGAGCGAAATTCATTCAAATTCCAAAACAAATTGTTCGATACAGACAAACGAAGCTGGCTGGTAAGCCAACATTAACAATTATCAAGTTATATGAAGAGCAAAGGCCAAATCAAACCATCACATAACATTTAACAAAAATTATTAAACTGAAAAATTGATGGGGTGTTTAGGTAGTGTTAATATTTAACCAGTGATGTCACTTTGAATTTTTATAAAATACAACATATTTTGGTTTATACTCTTGTCGAGAGCTGAAACGAGAAAACATGGAGTAATTGGATGATATTTTGAGATGAACGACGAAAGCCATGGTTGAACTTTTTGTTTAAAGAAATAATAGCTGTGTTTTATTTTATATAGGCAGGCGGAAATGCTGATAAAATAATTAATAACAAATTAATCTCGCTGATCATTTGCATGATCTTTTAAAAATATCATAAATGATTTTGATCAGCGATTTCGATCATTATAATGAAACAATTAAAAGTTAGTTATATTTTTAACTAATTAGCCAGTTCATGTTACTGAGCAAGCTCCTGTCAGCTTCACTGGGGAAATGGAGAGAAAAACATGAACAAGATTATTCCGCTAAAAGTCAAAAGCACTCTCTATTTCTTTTTTATAAATTGATCAACTTGTGACAACAAAAATTATTGAGTAAGCGATCGGTCTGAGCTTTTTGACAGCAAAAGTGAGGAATTTCAGATTTCTCAGTTTGCTGTGATCTCTGAGATCTCAGTGAGCCTGAGAAACCTGAAATAGCTTAAGATCAAACATTAACAAACAAAAACAGAAATCAAAGAGAAAACAAGCAAAAATAAGCGATAAAAGTCCTTTTCAAATTTAAAATGAAATCGAGCTGTCAAAAAAAATTAGTCAAATTCCAAAATTCGTTTCCCAGTCATATCAGGTCTGTTTGGTATCTTTTTTTTTTTTTTTTTACAAAATCTGTAAAACCTGTCAAACTTTAAAAGAAGGAGAAAATACTCTCAGAGGGGTAAAACTTTGCAAAAGTTAACTAACGGACTGAACCATTTTTTGTACTAAATGTCACTTTTTTGTACAAGACGGTCAAACGGTGACAAATCATTTCGAACCTTGTAATTTTTAAATTGTAAAATTTGGACAAACTTTAGAACTACCGTTTGTGACACGCCAAGTTCAGGCGTAGGTGATTTAAAATTAAGATGGCGAATACCGAAATAATTTTTTTAATATTGTTAGCCGACGTTAAGTGACAGTTACTAACAGCTGTGTATTTGACAGTTTTTATACTCCTTTCACACAGAAATTTGTGTAACAGAAATTTTGCAAGTTATCCAATGGAGGGGAAATTTTTTTTCTCTCTTTATGCTCTCTCGTTGCAATTTGTTTGAGTTAACAAACAAGAATTTAAGAGAATTTGTAATAATTTGTGAAAATTTGGGCAATTTTGCAAGAAATTTCACGTGCTACCAAACAGAGCTGCATTTCAAATTCATAATTCGAAATGATGTAATTTCAATGGCGCGAAATTTTAAACGAATTAGTACGATGTTAAAGCCATTTTATCATACTGAAAATGCTTTAACATCGTACTAAATCGTTTAAAATTTTGCGCTAATAAAATTTGCATAAAATTTAATTTGAAATTACATGCAGGTTGGGAGCCATCAAGTCGAGTTTTGTTGCCTGGATCTCATTTCATTTGAAAATGTTATCGTCACAAAACATCATTTCGCATATCAATTTCACACCACATTTTTTTTTTAAATTATGATCTCCATACCTCTTACTTAACTTTTTTGCAATCTCATAAATGTTTATTAGGGATTTTTATCGATATTCTTCTTGTCAATTTATTTTCGCATTTTTTGAGTCGTGGGACTTAAATTTTTGAGTACTTTTAAAAGTTACTTTTGACAGCACTGGTAAAACACTTACCTGTGTCTCTAACGTTGTTGTTCCAACCTGTTCGAAATACAACAAATTCGAGTTTTATTCATTGCAACGCTAACATGTTTGACCCAGGATGTTTTTGCTAGTATAGTATAGTTGAATCCATATTTTCCATTTTCTCATGGCCATCGCTTGTGGTGCTGGTTGTTTTGTTCATTCATTTTGTGGGTGAACCATTCTGCTGTGTCTGTTGGTGTTGATCAAATTTGTATCTCACATTTACATCTCACTCAAGTCCAGCAGCAAAGCAAAGTAAATTTTTCTGTGCAAGTGGAAGTTGTTCCGCAGCGATTCAGTTGAACGAGTGCGTTTCTGGAGTTCGGAGTTGTTTTTTTTGTCGTCTCGTAGTCGTTGTACGCTGTGCTTGCTTGGGAAATAAATCTTGTAGTTATTAGTGCTTTAAGCACCTATTTAAAGAAGAAGAAGTATCCAATCAACTTGCGGGAGTTGCTGCTGCTTCTGCTGCAGGTCATAATCGGGAATTGTGAGTGTAGGCCGAGATTTAAACAACGGATGTGAAAGTGAAAAGGTTGTCATTTGAAGTGCATTTTTCGTGGAAGATAGGTATAAAAAAATATTAAAAAATAAAATTAAAGTCCTACTGCTGACCAAAACATACCAAATAATCCAGCTGCTCTAGATTGTTAGGGGTTGAGAGCAATCTCACACATATGTGCGACGAGTGGTTTACCCATATAAGTAATTGTGTGCGTTTGCTTTAAGGGATGTACGACGGATGAAGTACTTTTGCCTATCTATACATCTATATATATGTTTGAACTCGGTTGTCGTCTCATTTGATCCCTCATCATTGTCGCATCATCGAAAGTAAAGCGCAAAATGAACTGCTGATATACATACCTACATACATACCTTCCTTTACCTACCTATACCGAATTTTCTAATTGCGTTGGTTCCGTTTTGTTGTTATTTTTTTGTTATTTGGTGAAAGGAAAACTCGGTAGTGTTGTTATTGTATTGTAAATTCACTCAATCAAATCATATCTCTCATTGAAATTATAATAAAAATACAAAGTTAATAAAAAAAAAATAAATAAATTTATTCTGTAGTTTGTACCCAGTTTTATTTCACGTGTGAACTTTTATATTTGAGAAACAATATTTTCCATCGAAACCTCTTTTCTGATTTGCAAAAAAAATAAAGTGATGTGTTTCGTGTCGATGTCGGTTACAAAACGGTCTTGCATCATAACAGAAGAAATGGTGTGAATACGACGTACATAACATATATGTACCTCTTATCCGTACATACATAGTAGTAGCTACATATATACGTTTTTGGTTCTGGATACGATTTTTTTGTGTAGAGAGTACCTACTTTTAGTCTTGTGTATATGTGTATAGTTTACTGTTAATCACAGGTAATGGTGGCAAGTTAAAGATAAAACCGTATATAATTATCGTGAAAGGTTTTTCTCCTCAGTGACGTCGTGCAGCAGTGAAAATAAAAGTGCAGATCCTAAATAAATTATCATTGTCGTTGTCCTTTGGTTGTCCTTCGAGTGAGTGTTTCTTGGAGAAAGGGAAGAAGCATCCTACATCGAAATGGCTCTTTCTAAAAGGATTAAATGCTTCAAATATCTAGTCTACAGTTACGTCGTTTTACTAACGGTAAGTGAAAGCATAATAATTTAATAGATACATATGTTTTTACTTTAATTCGCATTATGAACACAAAAAAATTTACCAATCAATGAAAGATTGTTGAAGAATAAAGGGAAAAAACTCCTTTTATGGTTGTTTTCCCGTTTTCACCTTATCTTTTGCATTCGATCACACTCACACTCTTTTGATGATGGTGCACTCTCTCCTTTGCTATTTGACCTAAATTCGGAGCTTGCATGCACGTAAGAATAAACTACGTAAAAAGTATCTATCATGTTGGTTTGGTTTGTCACATACCTACAATCTACATACATAATTTTATATCTATATATTGTGTATATGTATGTATAAAACTACCAAGTGTCTATGTACATTTCAGTACACCAGTAATCCTGTTCCCTGTCCCTGCATGCTGCACTGGGCAATAGGGTTACCATCAAAGAAATTTGTTGTATTCCATTTAGGCTACCTAGATACTTGAACTATTTATTTTACTCCTTGGAAATATAATGTAGGTATAAGAAATTTCGGGATACATTTTAAAATACGTCAAACTGCTTACTCTATTCTACTTTTCTTTTTAATCGAATAAATCGATTTGAGGAATTATATTGCTTTCGGTTGCACTGATAACGACTGTTTATTACATTTAGTTGTTTTAAATATTTATTTGCGTTTTAAATTCCTCCCAAACCAACTATACATTCCGAAATATATGCCATCTACAGTCAAAACTTATTTACATAGCCATTGAAGAGCAACGAATCTGTGAACATTTGCTGTTGGCAATACATCTGGATGATAACTTCCCAAAAACCGTCACAGTATTTAAAAACAAAAAAATAAAACATTCCAAAGTAGGTATACATTTTGACAGGTGTCCAGATCCAAAACCTTATTTATAAACATTTTCCATCGATTGTCTAACTTAGACATTGCTATTTGTTGTTCAGTTCTATTCTTAAGTGGGTACCTACGTTCATAAAATAGGACAAGCCTATTTTCTTGTTACGAATTGAAAAGTTATTTTTTTCAAATTAATTAAATGTTCAAATGTTCCAAAAGTTCACTCCAATTCATTGATTCATTCAAAACTGACAGATTACAGGAATGTTAGTGAAAATATAGTTATGAGGACTTATGTATGTATAAAGACAACTATTGAGGAATGTATATATAACATTTAGACAATGGAATCCAATAAAAACGACTGCCAATTTTTACCAATTTTAGTTTAAAGTTTTAAAATATCAATATTTTAAGTATCAAAATTTTCATATTAAAAAAAATCAAATAAACTGACATTTGTAGAAATTGCCAGTTTTAAGAAGTAAACGATAACGAACAGGCCTAATGTTTTTATAAAATCGATCTTCACGCTGGGTTAAATTTGTTTTATGTCGATATCATTTTAAATTTATTTGATGGCAACTCTTCTTGGCAATGTTAATTTTTTTGGGTTCTACCCAAAGGCCTGCTCACGTAAGGAGTTCTTGGACTCTTGTTGTAGGCATGTATAGGTATGTACCTACGGACTAAAGTCTAAGAAAATAAGTAAAATGCAGTCCAATAGATTGTATAAGACATACCTACCTAACTGCAGTCCGAAGTTAAAGTTAAAAGGCAACTCAAAGTAGATATTTCTATTCTAACCTGCTGACGAACACAACAATACTCACTCTTCCTCATTATGTATTCGAATCTCGAAATGAAATCTACTTGAAACTTTTTTTTTTTTTATTGCGTTCTACGATTTGACGACCAATACCTAGAACTACGAGAACCAGAGTTGAATATTTTAAGAAACTTGTTTTGTATATCTAAGTATGTAGATATGATATGATTGTATTGTTGTCAATTGCAGTTATTTTCTATCTCACTTTTTTCTTTGCCCTCGTCCCGTTGCGTTGTCACAAAGTATGAAAATAAAATAATCCACAGACAACCACCGCAAGACACAAAACAAAAAAAAAAACAAAAAAACAATGTGTTATGTAATTAAATCGAGGGAAGAGTGTGTTCAGAGTTTTCACGTTCGAATTACAAATTTCCATCAACCAACACGCCGAACCCCACAATTCTCACATCATTGACATACGAAGTACACAGCTAGCAGCAGCCCCAGCAAAAGCAGCATCAGCAGCATCAGCAGCAGCAGCAACCTCATCTCACAGATGTTGTGGCGTATTATGTTCGTTCGTTCATCGTTGCTCGTTATGCCGATGCCGACTTCCAAGCTTCGACCCGAACCCCGACCTATACCTATCTAGGGATTTTCCAAAACATAGATACCTATAATAACTGTTACAGAGGCTCCTCTGTCCTCTCTGTATGTACTTCATATTATATACTAATGCTTGACCTTGAAAGACAGGCTGCGCAGGTTCTCTTGGAAAATCTCATTGGAAATTGACGACGTTCCTTGTTATGCTATGTCCTGTGTTTTATAACATGAGTGAGCGCCTATCGAGCGGCGGCGGCGGCAATGCTCAGTTGAAAAGTCCTGCTTTCGCTGGGTATCCTCATACATACATACATACATACATACATAATTGCATTGGATAAAATTTAAAATGCAATATATTGGGGGTGCTTGCAGGGGGACAGGGAGGTTGATTTCTGTATATGGGCCACGGAAACTATTCCAATACCATTGTTACATATATATTCATTGTAATATATTTTTTAATTTTATAAATAGATTTACAAGTATGTATCTGGTTCAAAAATGGGATTTAATTAAATATTCGTTTGACTTTTTTTGTTTTTTTTTTTTTTGCAGAGGGGGTGCACAGTTTTGGTTGAGTTTTGTGTGTATACACGGTTAGTTGTAAAATCGATATTCTACCAAGATGATAACTTAAAGCTTGCTTTCGTTATTCGAAAATGAGATTTTTCCTCCATCCAAGGATTACATGAATACGTACTTTTAGTAGAATCTTCATATGTACATGATGTACATATATATGTGTGTTGTGTTTGTAATAGTAAAAGATGTTTGTTTGGCACTCTTTGGCAGTTCGATTTTTCTTCGTTCAAGGTCCTATCACAACTTTTCGGTAGAGAAGTGGATAATGGATACCTCCATGCTCCATGCTCCATGACATGAGTTTTGTTTTTTTTTTAATTTATTTTTAAATCAAAATAAAATTTATGGGATGAGAAAAGTTGCAAGGATTCTTCGTTTTTTTTTTTGTTTGTTCTATTCTTGTGTTGTGATTGTGTTATAAAAAGTTAGCTATTTTTGGGATGCTGTCAATTTCTTTTTCGGGAAATCTTGTCGTTTTCTTGATGTACCTATAAAAAGAAAATACCAACAAAATGGGTTAATGCAATTACATTATATGTACATACATTTTAAAATATGTAAAATATACATACGTTTTTGGGTTAAACTTTAATGTTTGTTGGCGTTAAAGATAATATAGGTGGGTTCATGGGTTAGGTACTTAGTCAGTGATTGGTTCTTAGTTTTATAGAATTTTATAAAAAAAAAAAGGTTGTAACGGGTGATTTTTTAGCTGGTTTGGTTTTGGCAACACTGGTTTTGACAGCTGACGTGTGTTTAGTACCTTGTGTCACTGTCAAACAGCTTCAGTTTGGTTTGCAATTTAACCATGGATCGTCTTACAAATGAACAGCGCTTGCAAATTATTGAATTTTATTATCAAAATTCGTGCTCGGTTCGAAATGTTCATCGCGCGCTGCTTCCATTTTATGGTCGGCATTCTCGACCTTCTGAGCAGTCTATTCGGAAGATTGTGACCAAATTTCGCACCAAATTTACTTTGTTGGACATTAAACCACCAACACGTTTACGTACTGTGCGTAGTGAAGAAAATATTGCGGCCGTATCAGCTAGTGTGACAGAAGACCGCGAAATGTCGATTCGGCGCCGTTCCCAGCAGTTAGGCCTTTATTATAGCACTGCGTGGAAAATTTTGCGGAAGGATTTGGGCGTAAAGCCTTTTAAGATACAGCTGGTGCAAGAACTAAAGCCAGCCGACCTACCACAACGCCGAATTTTTGGTGAATGGGCTCTTGGAAAGCTGGCCGAGGATCCGCTTTTTTATCGAAAAATTGTGTTCAGCGATGAGGCTCATTTTTGGTTGAATGGGTACGTAAATAAGCAAAATTGCCGCATTTGGAGTGAAGATCAGCCAGAAGCATTGCAACAGCTACCAATGCATCCCGAAAAAGCCACTGTTTGGTGCGGTTTATGGGCCGGCGGCATTATTGGGCCATATTTCTTCAAAGATGATGCGAATCGCAGCGTTACTGTCAATGGTGAACGCTACCGAGCGATGATAACAAACTTTTTTTTGCCCGAAATGGAAGTTCTTGACTTGCATGATATGTGGCGCAATTGCGAGGCGAGTTTGGTGAACAGTTAATTTCACGTTTCGGGCCGGTCAATTTGCCGCCTAGATCGTGCGATTTGACACCATTAGATTATTTTTTGTGGGGGTATGTCAAGGCTAATGTCTATAGGGACAAGCCCGCTTCGATTGACGCACTGGAAGCCAACATCCATGCATTCATTCGTGAGATACCGGCCGATATGTGTGAAAGAGTATGCCAAAATTGGACTCAGCGGATGGGCTACCTGAGACGCAGCCGCGGTCAACATTTGCATGAAATTATCTTTAAACATTAAATTGCAAGGTTCAAACTATCGATTCAAATAAATATTTCATTCATTTTTTCGAATTTTTTGTGTTTTTTTTTTTTTTTAAAGTTCTAAACCTCTTAAAAAATCACCCATTATATTAAAGTTAGGATGGTTCGAAATATAAGTTATTTTTCCCTTCAATGGTGATATCTACGATGGTTATAGAAATTAAGTATATACTTTTTCCAACAGAGAAAAGTACATACTTGCGAAATAGTTTTCTGATATAACTCCAGTCTGGCAAAAATAAACATACAAACCTATAGACAAAAAGGAACAAATAATTAACAATATGAAACTACGTGAACAACTGTATATATAGTCCTACCCCGAGCTCTTCTGAAAACAAAATCTAATTTAAAGGAGGTCCTGAAAACTTAACATATTGATTAGTAATAAGGGCTTATTTATACATACATGTGGTTTGGGCAGTGTTGTCAGTTCTAAATTCCAAATTTATAGTCAAATCTGACTTGGTGACTGGATTTATTCATAATTCAGCCAAAATATAGTGAAATATAAAGAATTTTTTGTGTCTAGTAAAAAAACAGTCGAATAAAAAAAGTGTAAAAGTGGGTAGATAACAAGGTTAGAACCTCAGTAGTAAAATTTCGGAGCAGATTTGTACAAAATAGTGGAGTAAATCAAAAATTTCGGAAGTAGTTTAAAAAACGAAAGAAAAACTAAAAAAAAATCACATGAATTCCATTCGTTTCAGAGCAGAATAGAACTTAAGATTTAAACATTAAGACTAACTATGGTTAGAAAATTTGAATAACACAGTGCTGTCATTTCCTTTCAATTTCTCTAAGAAAATGTATGGGGGAGTTATATTTATTTTAAATAAACAAAAACAACATTTTAAATTACTATTCAAAACAAAGAACACTAAAAACTAAAACAAATCCATAATTGCATGTCTCACAAATAATCGGTCACATTCCATTTAGTACTTTGTGGCATATCCTTTTGATTTAATTACCGCCTCAAGGCGTCGAGGCATTGAAGAAACCAGTTTTGAACAAACTTCAGGGGGTATTTTGGTCTATTCTTCTTGATGACCGGTCTTAAGCTTTCGAAAATTCTTTTGAGCGACTCGACGTCCCAGTTCATCCCATATATGTTCGATTGCATTAAGGTCGGGGGCCTATGCACTTATGCAGGTGTTTTAAGCACTTTGGGACAGTTATACAACAACCATTAATTCTAAATAAGATTGTATTAATTAAAAATAAACTTAAGAGTTTCTATTTAATAAATCGGAGGAAAATTTCTACACCCTCCATTTTAATAGAGATATGTATTGCACTGTTAAAATTTTTCTTTTTTGTGTCCGATTAGTCGGGGTCCAGTGCATAAACCATAAATTCCACAAACAAAAATTTACCTCAGTTTTGTAAAAAATTAAATTCCCTACAATTTTCGTATACATATTTTTTCCGAAATAAAAAAGTTATAAATAAAAGCGAATACGCTTTTACACCCCCACCCGCAAAATGCAAGGGGGTATTACAACAATTGACTGAAAAATATTTGTGAGGAGTTAACTTAAGCTTAACTCCGTAACTGGGATGATAGGCGTGTTTTTTTGCAAGCCCGGTGGGAAATGCAGGAAAAAAACGACCACAGGGATTAGTGACAGCAACACAGAAACAAAATGGAGTTTTCATACAAACTATCGATAACAAGTATATAATTTATGCCGGTAACACAGTTTTTCTGTGTGCTTAAGTTAAGCCCGGAGAATCATCTGGGTTTAGCTTAGCCCGTAGGGGATTAGTTGTTGTTGTATTTAACATGGTGATTGTTTAGCACCGACGTTGTTTTTTTCGACCAATTCCCTCTGGGCTTACAAAAAAACACGCCTGATATTGCACTGAAAAACTTGGTCTAAGTTCCAATAAAAAAAATTTACTATTAAATTTATCAAATTCCCCCAAAAAATGGATGAATGAATTTCATTTTATTTTCCTCTCAATTTGGTGAATAATTTTAACATTCACAATGTTGGCTTCTGCAGAAATATTTAACTTGATGATTTCTAGAAAACAATTACAAAAGTTTCATATTCCTTTCCATGTATCAATTAATTTGTAAAAAAAAAACAATTTTTACACATTCATTTCACTTTGCAACTCATTTCAATTTGTATGAATTTCAAATCACCTGAATTCGTAATAAACAAACCCTTATGGCAAGATCGCTTTAATGAGAACGTATGTATATATTATACATATTTATACGTATGTATGTACGTTCTCAATATATGCGCTTATATATTCCCTTCTATACGTCAATACAAACAATTCAACATACAAGAAAAACCATTGTGGGGTATGACAAAACTCAAATTTCATGCTTCAGTAAATAATATAAATAAAATTTTTTGAGTTCTTCGTGGTAAACAACGAATCTTTGTTTGGTGTTTGGTATGTTGAGCTCAACCAATTTTAATACAAAGAAAACGCTTTTGAAATTAACTTCAAAATTTCGTCACCATCACCACAAAAAAAAAAACAAAAAATAAAATAAAAACACACAACTACAGTTAGTCAAGCCCTTCTTCATACAGTTTACTAAATTAAGTGTTTCATTGCTAACTTGGATTCTTTAAATACCTGTTTAAATATTGAAAGTTTTAAAGTTAACTATAAGCATCTGACAGAAACAGAAATATGAATGGTGGAAACGATATCTTCTGATCGTTTTTGTTGTACGTGATTAGCCCTAAAAGCAGCGTTGCCACTTTGAAAAAAAAAAATGCCCAATCGATCTTAAAAAAATGTAGTAGATTGAATCTTTCCACAGTAGATTTTTTAATAAAAAATACAAACTTTATTGATTTGAACAATATTTGGTGTACAAACAAAAACAAAAAAATCTTAAATTAATCATTTAAATTTGTTTTGTAAATGGTTTTATTATAACAGTTTTTGAGTAGGTATTTTCAAGAAAAAGTCCAGTAGATTTCTTTTTGTGGCAACAGAGTTTTTTTTTCGTTGCGGAAAATGCAGTAGATCTACTACAATTCTGCAAAGTGGCGCTGCCTAGGAGAAAAAATGTTGAGAAAATATTAAGAAATTAAGAAAGTAAAATATACTAAATATTTGTAAGTGCCAAGTCTTCAAGCATTGTATATAAAAAAAAATAATAAATTTAATCAATAATGCCATAAACTAAACGACATGAAGAAAAGAACACAAATATACCTACATACGATTTAGAGATCCCGCACACTCCAGACTTTTTATCAGCCGATAGTTTGGTCGGGTTGGGCTGCTAGTGCCCACACTGGGCCGATTACACTTATTTATTGGCCGATAATGAATAGTTGTAGTGAATAGTTGTGTTGTAAAAAGTCTGTAGTGACCGGGGGCTCTTAATAGAACGAATTTCATTGTTTTCTTCTTCCAAAGTTATAAATAATTTTTTTTTTAGATAAGTTACACCCTGTATAGTTTAAATAAAATTTATAAAAATGTCAGTGCAAAATATTAGGAATGTATGGTGTTATTTATAAACGTTGTCTAACTTTAGACAACCTTGTTTATTGTTTTCTTATAGCTGCCTAACTTAGACACAAGAGTAGATTGTCTTAACCGTGAATAATGTGATATCTTTTTTTTATAAATAAAGCATTATTTTGAAAATAGTTAGACAGTGTTTAAGTAGATAAAAATCTAATAAATACGACTGATAGTATACAAATACGAGTATGTATAAATTAAGACGGTGAACTAAGGAAACAAATAGGTTTGAATTGTTATATAGTAACTTTAAAGCTGCTTTACGATTTTAAGTCCGACTGACTGTACGTATGTAGTATGTTTCTATATAGTAAAACATAAAATTATCTGAGAATGCATCACTAAAAAAAAAGCCAAGAAAATAAAAGGCAGTTATCTATGGTTTTTTAAAAGTTACATTTTAAAAAGAGTGTCAGGGTTTAATTTGTGTGTTATGGTTTCTGTTTTGAGAAGTTATTAGGTACGACCTGAAAGAGCAGGTATAATTATTTTAAATTTTTTAGATTAGAGCGAAAAAAAAATATATTAATATGCAAAATATTTAAAACCATTTTTCGGGCCAAGATTTTTTGGAAAATCCACAGGGTGGGCCAAATACAAGTTTCTTTAAAAAAATGCAATAAAATGAACAAAATTAAATTTTTTCCATGTATTATGGTATTTATTAATAAGAGCTGCCTCGGTTGGCTTCGCAGTAGCGCATTCTGTCACTCCAATTTTCCAAGATCTTGTTGATGGTTTCGGTGCTTGAATCGTTTCGGGATTGTTGGCATAACATCGGTCCTGCACGGTTCCCCAGAAAAAAAAAGTCCAAAGGGGTCAAATTGCAGCTTCGATCAGCAGAAGATCGATTGTGGCCTGGGCTGTGTTGCATGGCTCGCCATCCTGCATGAACCAGAGGCCGTCCAAAATAAAGTCGGTTAACATGGCTCTGTAACGCCTACCGTTGACCTAAACGTTTTCGAAAAAAATGGCCCAACCGCACCAAACTGTCACTCTCTGTGGATGCATTGGCTTCTCGACAACAACGTGCGGGTTTTCCGAGCCCCAGATGCGGCAATTTTGTCTGCTAACGTAGCCGCCGAGATGAAAATGCACCTCTTTTCAAAAAACGCAATGTTTGGGATACACAGCACTCACTTTTGAAATAAGTTTTCAATGTTCCCAACGTAGTTCGAGCGTAAAGCGACTCATTTCGTTCCGCGGAGGTATGATACTGACATTCTGTGAAGATCTCGAGCGGGAAACAGCTGGCAGTGTCAAAATAACCTGTCATTTAAAAAAAAAACAATAGATGGCCCACCCGTTACATACATATACCTACAGACCGAGAGCTAGCAAGAGATTTAATGACCTCATCTGTACATATACATGAGAAATTAGTCAGAGGAAGATTTATGGCCTTATATACGGAAGTCTTACAATCCGATTCGGGGGATTTTTAATAATTATTTAATCTTGATTTTTTTTTAGCATTTCTAAAAAAGTGTGTGTAAAGTATTTTTTTTCTGACCAAAAATAATACATTCTACCATACACAAATGTAAAAATTATTATTTATTATAATTTTCTTTAAAAAACGATTCTAAGGATTTTGATCAAATTTTTTCAGTTTGAAGATTTATTTTTTGGTATAAAATAAATTGTTATTAAAAACAAAATTTGAACTGGAATCATTTCTTTGTGTTTTTTTTCGAATTTCTTAAGGATTTAACCAATTTCAACGAAATTTCATGAACAGAAGCTCTAAACATATCGCATATTCAAATAAAGAAAAAGAAAAACATTTTAATTTATTGATAGCTTTAAAGGGCAGTTTTTTCAGTAATGTGTTAAACCAGAGCAAGTGTAGGTACTCTGGACATAAATTTATTTACAGTTAGCTCAAGAAGCAGATTTCAATAGGTAGAGAATTCATGTGAATCAACCTAACAAACTATAGATCAATAAATTCACAGCTAACTCGCCAAATTTAGTAAGTTGACACTGGTTTAATTTTAATATCACACTAAAATAATATTGAAAATTAGAATACCGAACAGCGTTAAAGTCTAAAAAAAATTTCAGTGCCACATTTTCTGTCATATGAAAAAAAGGCACGTAGCTATGTAAGAAAAAAAAATTAATTCATTTGTGGGGTGAAATGCAACAAAAAAAAAAAAAACTGGAAGAAATAATTTACTCTATTCGTGTATTGTCAAAAAATAATAATTTCCGTCAGTTTTTAATCCATATTTCGAGCAATTTTTCTAAAATTTCTTAAAAAAAATTTTATTTGAGGTAAAAAAAAATGAAAAGCCTATGTCACAGGTTTTTTTCACAAGTTACTGCCTCTTGCGACGAATTGACAAATCCCCCAAGAGTAAATTTTGTCATGAAAAAGTGCCTTAGTCATTCGCATTCAGCAGAAAATTGTAGGTCCCCTTCATTCTTGCCAATAATACACATACACAGAAATCGTTGGGAGTTGTAAGTCACTAGGCCCTGGTTCTATAATACAATTATTTTATGCCATTTTTTTGGATTCGAAAAAGAGTAATAATATTTCGAAAACGACTTAGTCACTTTGGCACTTCGGCTGTAGCCTAAACGGGTTGTTTGATTTTCTTTAAAACCTAGCGTTTTATGGGCATTCCCCCCACTCGTTTTTTTTTTTCATTTTTTTAGACCAAAAATAACGGTATCTGCCATAAAATTTCTTTTAGGAAAAAATAAAAATCTTATTTTTCTCAAAAACGTGCCACAACTTTTTTTTTAAAGAATCCAGTAATTTTTTCACAAAAAGGCTACCCTTTAAGAAAAAATTCGGAAAAATGGTTATAAATGGTACCTCCCATAGAACCATTTTTTTTTTTATTTTCGATTTTCTCAAAAATAGTTCAACTGAATTTGTTCAATTTTTTTATAGAGAATTTTCAAAAAGTATTGCATACCAAAATTTAAATTTTGTTTTTTTTTTTAATTTTTTTGAGAACTTAATAATTCGAAAACGACTTGGCCGATTTTTATTAAACTTGGCATCCAGCAGTTTTTTGACATTATCTAGCAGATGTTATAAAACCACTATGAAAAATCTCATTTTTCTCAAAAACGACTCCCACAATTTTGATTAAAATTTTTATGTGAGCTTCGGTACGATTTGTCATATTATTGAAAAAAATATTTTTTCTATCGTTTAAAAATCATAGAACCATTTTTTTTTGGTTTTTGACTATCTCATTATCTGTTCAAGCAATTGTAATGAAATTTTTACACATGAACACAAATAACATTGCATATCTAAATTTCCAAAAAAACAAATTTTGGATTAAAAAAAAATTAAAAAAAAATTCAATTTTGAAAATTCGATATTTCAAAAATTGTTAGAAATTAAATTTTTTTTCGTCAACATAAATAAAAAAGCAAAAAAGGTTTGAATACTTGCTAACGTGAAAGTGAAATGCAGAAAATCTTTTTTGAATCCGTGCAGAAATCAATTGCGTTTATACACGCATTTGATTCGGAAAAGAAACCAGAACAGTGATGAATTTGTAATTCTGTACACAATCGTATATATTCCAAAACCAAATTCTTTATTCTCTTTCTTTATTTTTTGTATGTTACAATCTTTTGAGTCATAAAAAACAACCCCACCAAATATGTAGGTCATATTAAGATTTATTTCTTAAGATTAATCTAACTATTTAAATACATAATATTGTATGTATTCCTGTCGATCATATTTCAAAAAACTCAAATCTAAACAAAATATGAAATTTTTTTTTATATTTCGGTATGAAATGCTATCGTTTTTAGTTTAAAGGGAGCTTCTAGAATTATATATATTATTATATTGTAAACAAACCATCATACCAACATGACATTTGATGGATATGATGTTGCCTCTATTTCTGCCATTTTTCATAATAAATATATTTTCCCAGTGTAAACATATCATAAAACTGAAAATTTATTTTAAGACAGATAATTTCTCTTGGCCCTACCTAAACGTAATTCTATACATACATACATATATAGTAGTATAATAGTCCCATCCCAAAATTGTACTTTAACCAAAAACAAACATTGCATTAATTTAAATGTCCAAATTTAATGAAAGACATCTAATAGCATCTGTTTCATTTTCATGGGTAGGTTAGGTATGTACATAAGTAGGTGTATGTAAAACTTGTGCATAATGATAAAGTAGTTTCGTTTAACCTCGGACCCAGTTTATGGGAGGAGATGGATGAAATTAACCATTCTTAAATGCGGAAATTAAGACATTAATAAACCTTAAATTGTAAAAACTTAAAGTTGATTAAACCCCAGAAAATAATAACCACTCCAAGGATCAAGTTAATATAAACTAAAAACTGTCGCTCCTTCGGGGGTTTATACATATACCTACTTGTATATTATTAAATGTAGAACCGCACACTTTATGCGATGTCGTGGAAAACAAGCATAAATATAAAACAATCAAGTCTTCGTCTTTCCATTTTCCATCACAGTCCTCCGGGCAGGAGAGAGGGAGGTGGGTTTGAGTTGACACGTTTAGTTTATATTGTGAGTGGATGGATACATAATTTCCTACACCCACTTAATCAAATCATCAATGTGTTCAGATTTGCCGTCGCCGATAACCTTTCAATAAAGTTCATAGCTCTGCGTGGGATAGATGGATCGTAGATATTTTTGTTTGTGTGTATACATATAAACGTATCTAACATGACATAAACACGATAAAGAGTTCCAAATAAATTGATGGGGATGACACTATCGTAAGCATACAGTATGGTTTGGATATTAATTTCATTGCGAAATTCATATCTTTTCTTATACTTATGTATGTACATTTATTCAACCTTAACTAAATATATTTATTCATAATGTTGTAATAAAAAACACTTTTAAGTATAAAAAGAGGATGCTTTCAAGGTTATAAGGATATACACATTTTGACAGTGTTTAGAAGACAGTGTTAGAAGATTTGTTTTTTATAATATAAGATATGACGCACATTGCGGAAAGCACTGAACTGAAAGTAATTTAATATATTTTTTTGTTGCCTGTCGGCATGTGGTTCTTTAGGTGAACTTATAAGGACTGCTTAAGAATGGGAGAAGTGCCTTAAAAGACTTAATATGTACAAGATGTGTACCTATGTAAGGTAACCAGAGCTTCTTCGCTAGTAGTGGTAGATTTCAGCGAAACCCGAATTAGTTCATATCATCTTCAGGAAATAAATTGATAAATTTTGCAATGTGTTTTTGCGTGTTTTTTGCAAGTCCCGATAAAATTGTGAGAAACAAACGACATCAAAGCTAAGTTTACACATAACGTAAATACAACACAAATAAAGTTCATATGGATCACCACAGAAACAAAATGGAGTTTTGATATATACTATCGATATCAAGTTTATAATTCACGCCGGTAACACAGTTTTTCTGCTAAGCTAAGCCGGAGAATCATCTGGGTCTATCTTAGGCTGCAGGGGATTAGCTGTTGTTGCATTTAACATTGTTTAGAACCGACGTTGTTTTTTGTCCAAATTGCCCCGGGCTTGTAAAAAAACACACCTACTAGTCTCGATAAAAACTGTATTACTGACTCGAATTATCGTTTTGTCATGATTTGCATGGAAACGTCAAAATAGATGTGTTTTTTTTTTTCTAATTTCGGATGGAATTGCTTGAAAAAAAACGACATCCGGGATAAGTAATCCATTTTTTTCCACGTTTAAGTTAGGTAAGCCCCGAAAATTCTGTGCGCTTAGATATGCCCGTTGAAAATTAGTTATTGCATTTAACTTACATCGAATTAAACAATTTGTTTTATAAAAACAAAATGAGTTTGTCTTTTTTCCCAATTCCAGATTGGAACTGGATAAAAAAACGACGTCATCGGTGCTATGAATTTTAGGGAGAATTTTCGGGGACACAGAAAAACTACGTTACCGGCGGAGTGCATAACATACTTGTTATCGATATTTTGTTAGAAAGTTAATTCTTTTCTCTGATAGCATCGCTTATTAATATCCGATAAAAAAAAACAGTACATCTTTTGTCATAGAATTCAGTTTGTGTGCTTATATAAAATAAAAACGATACAGATCCTAATGACAGCACTGTTGTATATGTACTTACTTACTTATCCGGCTCCCGATCCATTGAGGGTCTCTGCTTGAGATATTGCGGTCTTCCATCGATTGCGGTTCCTCGCAAGCTTCCTCCAGTCTTCGAGACCAAGCGCTCTTGCGTCTTTGACCGCCTGGTCCCTGTAGCGGAGGTTCGGTCTTCCTGGTCGTCTCGAACTTGGGGGCTGAGATTCAAAGATTTTCTTGGCTGGAGCGTTGAGCGAATGGACGCTCGATGTGGCCGAGCCATTGTAGTCGACGTGTTTTGGCTCTTTGGACTACATCCACATCTTGGTACAGCTCGTACAATGAATTCATGAGCTGAAGAATTTTTCTCCCGAAAGTGCCCAGTATAAATTCCCCTTTTTTACTTATCGTCCAGCACTCGGCGCCGCGCCGCCGTAGAGTAGAACTGGTAAAATTAGCGTTTTGTATAGCGTGCACTTTGTTTTTCGAGAAAGGATTTTTGAACCCATTTGTTTGGCCAGACTGAAGTAGCAGCGGTTCGCTAGGGTTATTCTTCGTCGGATTTCCACTAAGATGTCGTTCGTGGAATTGATGTTTGTTCCGAGGTAGGTGAAAACACTGTTGTATGCACATCTCTTTTTTAGTTTACAATAAAGTTAACACTACCTTACCATTTTTTTCGAATCTTTAAAATGGATCCAGATAGAATGTAGGATCCTAACTTGTTATTGTATTACGTGTCAAAAAATGATCCAGATCCGTAGATAATAAAACACGACTTTTGTTGGAATATTGGTTAGGCTATATACATATGTATATCTATTTTGACTGGACTAGTGGACTGTAATTGATGTTTTCATACAAATTATCCATAACAATAATTCTCGCCTGGTAATACTGTTTTTATCAGAGGTTGAATTTTATACATACGTACATAAATATAACACCTATGTAAATTACTTATCCGCGATACAATTTTGTTGCATACGATCCTATAGGGCCTTGAAAAAATTATCCATAATCGAATATAATTAAATACGAATAAGAAATTACAGTGATACAAGGTGCAAGTATTTATAAAAAAAATTACATTGAATTAGTTGCGGCGTTAAATGTTTCAATGGAAAAATATATCACTTTTAAGTTTTTCCCCTCAGAACAAAATTAAAAGAATAATAAGTGATTTTATAAATAACAATTTGCTTTGTGAATTACCTATTTGGAAACAAATTGTACTAAGAGAGAAATTAAAGAGAGTATCTCATTTTTAATAGCTTAGTCCTGTCTTACTTGGAAGGCTTATTTTAATGCATGAATATTAATATAAATACTCATCTATGTCCCTTAAAATCTATAGCTACTTGTATATATGTATTTAGAAATTATATTATTTAAAATGCCAAAGTACCTACTTACAAAGAATTTATTATTTACTACAGTGAGTGTTGTGAAAATTTAAAAATTTGTCAATTTGTTAAACAAATATGTAATTTTTCTTAAACATGAAATATAAAATTTCACTATTTATTTGATTTAAAAATTATTAACTTTTTGCTAAATTCAAGGCATAACAAAAAATACTCATAAATTATATTCAATACCCACTTCAATAATGTTCTAAACGCCAAACAAACAAAATCAACAAAAAAAAAAAAAACATTAACACATGGATACTTAATTTACAAATAAAATATTGTCACGTTTATGAGGATTTACTCGTAAATGTTGCTTACAAAATAGAAATCAATGCTTCGTTTGTTTTGCATTCAATTTAAAATAAACATCTGTATCCAATTTGAAATAAAAGATGTGAGTCATTGTCATATGTAATTTATAAAACACACGTCCCTTGTTAGTTTAATAATAATAATAAAAAAAAAAACTTCAACAAAAAACTTGTTTTCTTTGGAATTAAATTTAATCATATTTAAGATTTATACCGGTTTCATGGAATTAAAATTTATTCAATTAAATATTGTGCCAACAAGTAAATGTATATGCGGTCAAGAACGTTAGCCCATAAAATATATGTACACTGATGGACAAAATTAAAGAATCATTTTTTTTTTTAAGTCTTTTTTTTAATACGGAAACCAATGATGATGACATTTTCTTTTTTTTTTCTTAAGTCTCTGTATAAGATTCGTTTTTTTTTGTATATCTGTTATAAGGCTTTTTGTGTAAAGTTATAAAAGACTCACCGAAGAATCAGTAAAAGTATTTTTTTATAGGATTAGTTTCTCAGTACTGAGTTTACTCTGAGTTAGACCCGAGCTTCAAATTGAACCCAAGTTAACTCAGAAGCAGTTTCTTAATGGAGAATTAATTTTAGCTTTAAGTTGTCAAAATTCTATCGAAATAAAAGTGCGACATTTTGAAGATGCGGAACTATTGTGAAATACAATTTTCATAGTGTCGCCCTCTCTATTTCGATAGTATTTTGACACGAATCTGTCAAATATTATCTATTCCAGTAATAAACGGTATGTTTTGAAGTTTATTGAGGAGAAAATAGGTTAAGTATGAACAAAATGTTTAAAATTAAGAACATTTACTAACTTTAAAGTAAAGTAAAGAGTTTTAAAGTTAGTAAATTGTTAAAATCATGCTAATACCTTAAAATCAGGCTTTTTAGAATAGCAACTTAAAAATAAACTATAATTTCCAAGTTTTTAGTTAATTTTATTCTTTATATTCATATATTTTTAGAATATTGTTTTTTCTTATTTTTTTTAATTGTCATAATTTTATTGGATTTCAATTTCTACAAAATTCGTTACAGAGCAACACACTTTTTTCTTTTAATGTATTGGACTTATTTCATCCAAGTCAACGACCCATCGTATATCGATATTGGGTAGGGAAAGAGTGTGGGAAGTCAAAATAACAATTTTTTCTTTTAAATAGGTATTCCTGTATATTAAATAACCTTAAAATATCAAAAATGATATAATGCTACAAAATAGAAGAATAAGTATCTAAGGTGTTTCAAACAAAAAAAAAAACAAAATGGAATCTAGTCTCATCACTATATCTGCACGATTGAAAGACTCATTATCAGTCCAATACATACAAACATCAGCTGTGGTAGAAATAGTCTCGTATAATTTGTTGCAACTCTAAATTCCAAACTACTTAAATGCACCTAGCTCAAATCATGAGTTACCTTTTAAGAAGAAAAGTAAAGAAAGACAAATATGCGCATAAGTATGTATTTGAACATGAGTTTACAATGTATGTATGTGTATATGTACCTTTCGCCGTTGTAACCCAGCGGGAAAAATCAAAAAATTCATTGAGGAAAAACCTGCTTTTTCCTTGAGGAATGGAAGCTGCACCTGCTACTTTTCTGCTTATTCCTTTGATGAATTTAACATGGGCGTGTCATTGGCAGGAAGCACATGCCACTTTATCGATGAAAATTCCACATCTAAATCACTACTTCCTTGGAAGTGCTTATTCACCAGTTGACTTAAAAAAAAAAAAAAAATGTTAAAACACCGTGAGATTTGAACCGGCATCTACTGACAACCCAGCCGGCTACTCTTCCAACTTGCTATACTAAGTTATAAATTTCGTTGGTCGTTGGTGGTTTAAAATTCAGCACTTATTTCAATAACATTTTGTTAGGCGAAGTAAAAAAGAAAGAGCGTCGTGAGAGAATTATTTTTTTTCCTTCTCTCTCATAATATACTTTACAAAGCAGATGAGTGGATTCAGACGATGAACTGATGAACTTGTACATTACTTTTCAGCAGTTTTTTCATCGCATAATTTTCCCTATTGAAATAGCAATTTGTAATTCACCAACAGAAAGTTTTTTTTCTAAACACAAAGCAGAAAGCGGGGTTAAACATATGAACTGAGGAATCTTTGCATTACTCTTCACTTACTAAATCATTGCATGTCTATTTTCCTATGATTTGGCAAGTGAATGCATTGATGAATTCAGCTATAAAATTCATTGAGGACGATATTTCCCGCTGGGAAGCCTTGCTTAAAAAAAAAAAACACACACACACACTCCCATATGTGTAGTAAATAATATAAACTTACCTTTATACATTCACGTTGATGTACTTGTTTTGGAAAATAAATGTACTTCTTTGTTTGAATGTTGAAAAAAAAAAAAAACATCTCAAAGTAAACGCACAAGAAATACAGAAAATAATCAATAAGAAAATAAAACTCGTTTAAAATTGAAACGTGGTTTAATGTAAATGACAGGGGCGGATTGATCAAACCTGCTGCGGTGGGATATCGCATCGTTAAGAAAACATTGACCTTACATTTGGACAGCTGATTTGGTGTTGAATTATGTGTTTAGGTTTTTTTTTTTTTAATTTGAAGTGGTCAACATTACATACATCTTCGGGCAAATTTACTTAATACAAAGAAATATAAAAATTGAAAAAAATAGATATATGTAGATATGTAGATAGATATTCATATTTTTTAAGCCAAAAAGTTGCATTTTGGATGATGGATGATGCAGATATTGAAAGTAGATACACATACATTATGTACATATGTGTCTCGGTTTTTGCAAGGGATCTCCAACGTTCAAGCTAAAATTTCGAGATTAATTTTGAATTAATTTTAACAAAGAAACTACACATAATAACTAAAAACTTCCATTTTTGTATTCATATTTCGACCTTCTAAATACCAGATAATACCGGGACTTACGGTTAAGATGTGTAAACATCAAATTAAATATTCAAGTGCTGGTTTTACATCACAGAACGCGACGAGATCGAACTGTCAATCAAATTTCAACCTAAACTCAATTCGATCTTTCGATTTAGTTTGAAGTATGAACGAACGTACCCAATATTGAACGTACCTATCCAATTTACATTAACGTATCGTAACGTGTAAGATCACAACGTAATGTGTCACAGGAATTTCCACGTTTTTAGTTTACCCTACCGCCGGCATAAATGTTAACACATAAAAAATTATTTCCACTCCCGCTGTTTTGGAGTGGCGTTTGCCGCGCCTCTGCAAAAGTATCAATGTGCTAGACTTTGGCCATTTAAATGTATGTTTTAATCATTGTAATATTGCGCCGGTTAGATTCCTAGAAATTTTGGAAATTTTTAAATCTTAAATCTTTTACACAAAAAATATTCAAACCCAACTGTTGTTTTTATTAATATTGAACTGTTTTCTAATTCTACATAGATTTGTGAAGAAATGAGAAAAAAAACGCCTAGTATTTCTAAAAAAGCCCTGATCTAGTGACATATTTGCTGATCAATTAAAAAAAAAAATTACTCGATATTCTAAGTACCTCTAGTTGAAGTCGCATTAGGCAGCGTTTCGAACTCCAATCGCAATAAATTTACTCCAATTTGAAGAAATAAAATAAAACTACCACACTACTCCGTTTTTTTTGAGATCTAATCCTCTTTGTCCACCCTCAAAAATTTGAAAATTCTTTTGTCAAACCGCAGCACCAATGACAGCATCAACTAATTCTTTGACAGAGATTTCGGAGATTTCAGCAATTTAAAAATTATAAAGGGCATTCCTCAGGAAAATTTCTCAGTTTTTTGTCAAATACTGGGTACATTTTTTTTTCAACTTTTGACGTAGTAAAATTAGTCACTACCCTGAAATATAAATTAGCCAATTCGATTTTCTTAGAACACTCTACGACAGTTGTGTAATTATTCATTCTAAATATGTCCTCATATACTCATTGACATCCCTGTAATCTGTCAATTTCATAAACTTTTGGATACGTTCAATGAACATTCCATTAATTTCAAGATATATTTTTAATTATTTGCTCATTAAATGGGTACGTTCAATTTAAAATAAGTTTGTACACCAAAATGTAGTGTCTAAGTTAGACAGACAATCGATGAACACGTTGAAAAATAAGATTTTTGAGTTGAACAGTGTGCTAGAATTAGCAGAGCCTTAGAATGCGATTATAAATACGATTGTCAGTCTCAGATGACACTTTGGTTTGACGTATGTGCTTGAAACAGGGATGTTATATTTTATTTTTTGTTCAGTAATTTTCATACATACAAAAATATTTCAGGAAGCTGCATAGAAAAATGTCTGTATTTAAAACAAAATTTTAACAGCAACCAACAATACTAACATTAACTAAAATGTTAACCATAAAATACTAATACATACTATGTATACTTAAGTTCAAAAGATATTTATGTATTGTGCTACATATAGGTAGCAGTGACTTTTTATTGACTAGCGTTGTTTTCAAACAAAGCTTGATAAGAACGAAGTTGGTAAACTTTTTTTAAGAATAAAATTTTTGAAGATAAAATTCACAGACGTTTTATTGAACTTTTCTTCCAAATATAACTTTATGGCTTTTGGATAGAGCGAGCGCGAGGACAACCTTTTTGATTGATAGTTTCATTATCATATCTGTTATTGACCGATAAAACTCTATTGAACTGTAAATTGTCTTAAAGATGCAAAAACAATCTGTTATCTTTCGGTTTTCTTCAGAAAATGATGATGATGATGATGAATATTCTTTTTGCATGATGCGGTGATTTAGGCAAATGAAGTGGAATGCTTTTCTTCTACTTTTCCTCGCTCCTACATACCTACCTACATACATATAGGTAGGTATAACGATTCAAATTTGATGACTTGATTTTCTCATAAATTACCCGTTGGGCACTGCATAGGGAGTTTGTTATTTTTTGTTTGCAGATTTATCTTTTTGTACGAAACTTACAAAAAAAAAAGAGCAGAAAAATAGAGCTGAAAAAAAAGAACTATGTATTGTGATATTGAACCTTTTAGAACAACCAAGAACAGCCCAAAGCGATCGTTAGATGCGAACTCCCACAGCAACCAACCAAACAATGCTTGAATGCAGAGAGCGGAGTATAGTTTATTATCCGCTATAGGGTATAAAACGTATACAAAGCAATTCAAATAAATAAACATTTCGAAAAGCACACTCATACACACACCCTGATGAAAATATCTGTACGTATCTTTTTGCTTAATACAAAGCGAATCATAAAAAAAATATACACTATACACTATACAGCTATTGCTTTGTTGTTGCCATTTTGATGATGATGGCGGGTGAGTCGGTTCTTCTCTTTCCAGCTATATTATGTTTATATAACTTTCAGTTTGGTATTCAGTTTCAGTTGCATTCCTTTTTTGCATATTTTGTTTTATTTTGACACGTAACTTATTTGAAACGGTTAAATGAATCAACGGACGGACATTGTAGTAGTTATGGAGGTTCCAGACATGAGTAAAATGATGTGTTAGTAGTGGTGACATTGCATCTTATATTCCATTCCCAACAAAAACCACCTGAGATTTTGTTATATTCCATTTAGCTTCTAACCGCAGGTGGAACATAGTTTTGCTCTTAACCTGTTTTGTAGTTGAAGCTGGGTTTGTTTCGATTTGTAATTTGTTTATGTATATGAATATTGTATACATATATGAGATATAAATGATGTGCAATGTGTCATCAATATACCAAGTTATTCAGCTTGTTTCTGTTTTAAGGTAAAAGGTGGTTAGCTATACGGGATGCTAAAACTACCTTACTTTTAGAGCACTTTTATTCAACTTGCTGAAATATCCGGAGTTGCTCAATTTTGGGGTTGATCTCAAATCCTATGTTGAGCGGAAAGCTGCTTTTCACTATTTAATGCAGGTTAATCAGATTTTTTGTGGACTAAAGGCAGTTAAAAGCTATTTTGAATCGGTAAATCTAAGCTTCACAGTTGTGATTCAAAAGTTCACTTATTTAGGTACTTGCAGTTTCTAAAATATCTTTGAGATATTTTGACTGATGACGCACCGATATGTCAGTTTTAACTTTAGATTTGAAAAAGTGCATTATTTTTATTATTTGTTTGAATTTTCTGAGTCATTTGCTGAATTCCAGTTTTTCAGCAAGAGAACATCCCAGTTTCAGAGTTAAACCCGAGCTTTAAAATGTTTTCAAGTCAATTTAGATCCCGAGTTAATTTATCGAATTTGACGAGTTAACTTTTGATTAATTGAATAGAAAATATTTCTGGAAAGCGTGTCTCTGACACTATCGAAATAGATAGGGTGACACCATAGAAATCTCCATTTAGGTATTGCCCCATAGTGTACCACTTTCTGTTTCGAGAAAAAAACTGCATTTTTCACAGTGTCGGACTTTGATATCGATAGTTTTTTGAAAACTGAAAGTTTATAACGAGGTTTAAATCCCGGACTTTTCGGGAGAAATTATTATAAAAAAAGAGTAGGTATAAAAGTAAGAAAAAAAACATGCAATATTTTTTTTAAAATGGCCCAAAATTTTGTATGTATAGATACTGTCTTTTTTCTTTAAACTACAACTTGCACTACCTTATCATATGCAAAACTGAAAAAGCCATCTACACGCCAGAGTAAAAACTAATTTCTGAATCCATGAATAAGGAAACCCCGATAGAAACCTAGATCTAATGTTGTTTTTGTAATACGTGTGAAAAGATAACCCAGACCCCGTTTGATTTTGATTTTAGAAATAGGTAATAAATTAAGAATACTAAACAATTTCTTAGGGTATGAATAGGAACATTCCCAGAAAATTCAAAAAAACTATACAGGGCGTTCTCCGCATAGGCCAAAATACTAAAGTCCCCCTCACATTTCTACTATGACTTATAAACGGAATGGTTCTACCTGCGCTGCTGACGCGTATGTTTCGATTAGAAAAAAATTTGTTTTTTTAAACAAACCTAATATTAGCTATGACCATTGAACATGGCTACAAATTATTTATTGTCAATATTCATTCAATTAAAAAAATTTAAGAAAACCTGTCACATGATGAAATAGTAATTATTTATAAGAGGACCTAGTTTGTTTGTAATTTTGATCCAAATCCAATTAAAATTATTCAAAAACAGTTTAAAATAAGCTTTAGTACTTTAATAAACAGATTCCTATAACTTATACAAAAACAAGAGTTTCAACAAACGAAAGCAAAACAAAATAAAAATTATTTTTTGTTTGTAAGGTGTTTATCCAAAATGAACACTAATTTCTCGCTTGAGTCATATTTACATACATGGGTGCTTCAAAATTAGGTAATGATTAAAATATACGAGGTAGGTAAGGTACGCCAAACTATTAAATAAAGTGATTAGATTTTTTTTTTTAAATTTGAGCCTCCATTAGGAAAATGATTCATCGAAAAATCAACACAGTGTCAATGTCTTTTTCTGAGAAGTTTATGCGTTCCGCATAATAGTAATATTTCTAATCATGACATGTTTTTTTATTTTTTTTTTAAAGGTGTGTGTTTTTGGTGACAAAATAAACCCCAGGTAAATGCTTTCATTACAAAATTAATGTTCCTTTAACTAACCTATGTTTGTTAGATAATAAATTTGGCCATGAACAATCAAATTGGAATTATGTTTAGACACATTTCAAGAAAAGTTTTACGAGTTATTAAGCACAATAGAGGTCATTGATGTCAACTTACTTACAAATTTCTTAAATTGATGGAAAATAATGCGTGATGTTTTTATTTGTTTGAAAAAAAAAAGAAGAATAAATTGAAGATAAAAGTACAATAGAAAATATCAAACTGTAGGTTGTTTATGAAAAATATATTAAAAACACAAATATAACCTTATTTTTGAAATAATAAATGTTTTCGATAAATGTTATAAATATGAGTAAGATAAAAATTTTGTCACAGAAAGATTTATGACCGTAAACAAAAACACAACAGTCTGCAACTCCGATTTGGTGAATTTAGTATGTCTTCCTTTTTTTTATAATAAATAAGACCTTTCTTAACCTCTGGACCGAGATGTGAGATTGGGGTTTTTGTATTTGATGGCCATATAAATCTGTCTACGATTAAAGTTTCATCTAATTCATATTTAGATAACATTTTATCAAAAACATGTGTACATGTATTTATATTTACTGGATTTTAACAATTGGTATTGTTCTTTTATCCCACTGTAGTGATCAGTTGAAAAAATCCAATTCTTTAGCTCTCGGTCCACAAGGTCCATCTATGATCGGACAAATTTTATCAGATTGTTTTCCTCAAAAAAATGGAGTCTTCCATTTGCATTTTTAACAACTGAGTATTTCTACATATAGAAAAACGAAAACAATAAATATTGACATTTTTGCAAAATGGTATTGGATCCGCCATTTTTGATCAAAAATTAAAACGCTAATGGTATTATACCTTTAGTTTGTGTTATGTAGACTGGTCGACTAAGGTATTGCGCAGGTTGTCAAAGTTGGAAGTGTCAGATATTACAAATGGCTGTTCGAGTGCCCACAAGAGCTACTTACCGCATTATTAGAAACAACAACAAAATATTGAAATTAGACAAGTGAAGGGAAATTGGATTCACCATTTTTCTCGATTTTGACAGATGCACAGAACTGAACAAAAATGAAAACGGTAATGATATTAATAATAATATATCTATTTGTACTGTGATCCTTAACAGTAGTCCTCAGGTGGGAATCTCTAGATCATAATTCTGCCATTTTTAGACCGCTTGGACGCTTGGTTTAACTCTTTTGGGTCAGTATGTGTCAAATTTTTAAATTTTCGAAAAGAACTATTCATTTTCTATTCCGCACTGAAAACAAATCACAACCACTTACAAGATTGAATTGTGGAAATATCACTATTCTTATTGTTGGTCGGGTGGACAGACATTTTGGACATAATCGTCCAAGTCGAATGAAATAAACGAAAAAACTTACTGTAAGCTGTCCTTGCCAATAATTAAAGCAGTCTAGTAACACGTTCTTTTCAGATCCTTATCCACCGATTGTTTATCTACTTCCACATTACCTATTTCGTCCAAAAGGCTTCTTTTTTGTACTTTTAGTCTTAGAGAAATCGTTTGACCCATTGATTGAACTTTCACATGCCTCTTCTACTCCCAACTCTCTTCCTGAGAAATCGCTGTTCTCTACTTCTTTCTCCCTCAGCAACTTTAGGCCTATTCCGCAGCATTGAATGGTAGGTATATGCCTCATTTTTGCGTGCATGTTTCAGTCTGTACCTACTCTTCATTACTAACCAAGAATTTCTTTATAATTACCTTGTGAAAACCAGTTCATCAGTGGGTGGCATATCTACTTGGGGAAATCTTACTGAGAGATTAAAAATGCAGTTTTTCAGTGCGATGTCCTCCCAGTCCTAGAGTTAGACCAGAGTTAACTCCGGAAAAATATTTGTTAAGTCAATTTTAATTTCGAATTTGGTGAGTTTATTTTGGATTAACTAAATAGATTCACATTTCTGATAGATCTGTGTCAAAACTCTATCGAAAAAGATAGATTGATACTGTTTACATCGCCCTTATTTTCATAGTGTCACTCTAGGTGCATTGCATTAAGACCCGCGGAAAATAAGCCCGTGGTTTCTATTTCCAAAAAAAGAGTTATTGTCTTTCTGAATTGGTATTAAGACCCAGACTTTAAGCACTTAAAGTGTGAATCGATAATTCATATATTTATGTACTTTACTTGAACTTTATACTATTGGTCCAAGAAAACTGTTGACATTGCTGCCTGCCTGACGACTAAACAAACCCTAATCAGAGCAATGGAGTTGCGTGAGCGGGACAGAGGATCCAAATAGGGAGTTTAAATACTGGGAACCATCGAAGCTGGTGCAGACAAAGTCCAAAATCTTTTTTTGTTCTTTAGTAAATGAATATATTCTTCGAATTGAAACGTATAAGAAAAAGGAATTAAAGCCCACAGGTTTTGTTTCTATTTCAAAAAAGAAAAGAAGCCCGGTCCCGGGGGTGTTAATTACCTTTTATTTTAGGAAGTAAGACCCACTGGCTTTATTTCCGTGGGGGTTATTGCACTGCGCCGTCATTCTACATGTTTTGATAGTAAAAGTGCAGTTCCACAGTTTCTCACTCTGATTTCAATAAATTTAACGTTAAATTTAAATTGAAAGTTAATTAAGTTAAGAAAGAAAATTAAGTTAATCCTACACTAAAGAAGTGGTTCTGAGTTATCTCGGAATCAAATTATTTGCAGGATAAACTAACTCTGGTTTAAATCTGAGTTACCTAAGGCTCTAATACACACAGTTTAGTAGCCCTAACTAGACAGGTAATCGTAATCGAATGGTCGTTTCTCTGACTATAAAATCATAAAAACATTGATTGATAAATCGCAAACAAAATTGTTAGAATTCAAACAAATATTTTAGATTTTAAAAAGATTCCTTGCAAATAAGGCTTAAATGTAACAGCTTGGTTAATTTTAATTCAAGACAAAAATGCGTCACCCCTATTACGATTGTCAATTATTAATTAATAATTTATAAATATTAAAGTTTGATAAATTAAAATAGTTGAAAAAGGAATAATTATTAATTGAAAAATTAAAAAAAAAACTGACCAACTTAACAGTTACAATTATCAATTTTCTTGTAATTCACAATGGTTTTCGCCATTCTCAATGATGAAACTTTTAACAATTGAGTTGTTAAATATCAATTTTAAATATTTAATATCTATCAATTGATAAGTGACAATTTTTTTAGTTCCAAATAAATACAATATCAGCAATACCAGCTTCACTTACCTCTTAAAATATTGCCCCAAAAAAACTTTACTATAAAATTTTCTTCAAATTTGTTAGTCAGTTAATGTATAATATACTCCGCCATTATAACCATCAGTAAAAATGATATTTTACTATCCAAATACGTGCCTATAGAAAAATATCAAAAACTTTACAAATTTCAAAAAAAAAGGCTAGTGCCCATAATTAAAGCCCATATCCGCAGCGAATTGGTCCGCAGCTTAATGGCATTCAGGGTGCAACTAAATACGACATCGACCATATACATAGTTCAGAAAACTACCGACCGACGACGACGACGTCATCCAGTTTTCATGCTATTATATGCTTTGCTTAACCAAAAAAATTAAATGAGTATGGCAAACCACATGCAGGTCGATACCAAACGAGCCACCAGGTAGGTACATGATCCGCATAATGTGCATTTACACTCATAGTAGGTATAGTGAACTCAGGACTCAGCTCAAGCCCATCGGACCCACACATACCTATACAGACATTAAAAAAAAAATCAAGCATGCAAACACATTTTTGCAAGCAAGCCCGCCTCCATCCCCCCCCCCTCCCTCTCTCCCCACAACTCTGTTACCTATGAATTTTGTTGCTTTCCCATATCATGGAACACTGTTGCCTGTCTCCATTTCCATTCCCACATAGCCATTTTTCCATAGTCCCTCTTCTTCTTTTCATTGCAAGCATTGCAATGGCAAAAGCAAATGCCGCAGTATTTCCAAACAGGAAGGCTACTGTCCGCATTATCCTGTCCCACTAAATGTCCTCGTATATATAATCGTATATAACAAACGCTGCTCCATTCATAAAACGGAAATAACTTTGTTTTGTGAGAGGCGAACGGAACGCCATAAAATATGTTCACCACTTACGAATTATTATTCCCAAACGTTGAACCGTACCGCACTAGCTGTGTCGCGTTTTGAATACCAGTCCACTGCTTCTGCTTCGCAGTCTAAAAGGACTCAGTGGACTCGTTTAATTCGACGTATGATGCGGGCGTGAGTTCATATTATTTTTATAATAAACCTACGACTTTTATAGGTTAGATTTAGAAATAGTCGACAATTTGCAAGTTCTTTGTGACAGAACTATATATGCAATGGCACATCGCAACATCATCATCATCGCAGCAGAACCTGCTTCGTTTAGTCGTATCAGTTTAGAAATCCATCACTTCTAGGTTGGGTGTTTGGCGACCTGAAACCAATGGAACACAATGAAGTGCTGAAAGGAAGAGCTTTGTTACAATGTGAGAGCGCACAATGGTTGTCAATGCGCTAACGTGTCCTACTTGAATGCAATTCGGAAGATATGAATGTGCACATTGGAATAGGAATTGCATAACTCGCTGGTGTTCTATCAATATTGTGCCATCGAATGAGGTGGCAATGCTTGAAACAATATACCTACACCCTCAGCTAAGTACTGTTCTAGGATATTTATGTATGCAGAAGAAATATGGAAAAAGGAGCTAAGTTTTAATTTTTATCTGTTACTAGGAATATGAGTCACATCAGCTGACAACATAAGTAATACACTGGGACATATTAGCGACCTAAAAACAAAAAGCACAAAAACTAGAAAAAAGAATATCCGCTTTCGCGCTGACTTTATATCTGCACTGCACCGAGAATTATATATCCTCGTTGATTATTATCATCACAACGGATCAAAGTCACATATTCCATTCCGGTGCCGGTAGCACTAACGTACTGGTGATGGCGGCGCGGCGGCAGGAAAAAAAGAAAGCCAGAGAAAGAAACAGGCTGCATATGAGCATGCAAATACGACACAATGACATAATTTAAATGGGAGTATCCCATATATGTATGAATATGCAACACACAATAAGGATATAGCACAATCTGTGCCTGGATGTACTATACCTAATTTCAAAAAGGCAAAATGAGTAAATCCTCAGCTGACATGTAGGTTCATATATATATAGTTACCTTACCTACTATACTGTTGTTAGTTATCCGCGATTGGCGGGATGACATGTAAGTATCATCTCATACGAATTAAATTACCAGAGTGTTCTGTATATCTCTCTCTTAGCTTCTATAGTATAGTTTCCTGGATTGTTCTATTTTTCAGGATGTGAATATAATGTAAGTTTATAGGAAGGGGACTGTGTATATGGTTAACTGAATTTTCAAGAAATACGGATGTCGGGATAATAAAGACTCTGTTTTTTTTTTTTTATTTTTGTGGAAGAAAAATTTGGCAAGGAATGCATTGGAGCATACAAAAGGATGGCTATGGCTTACGTGGGTTCAGTGAATTTGAAGTCTTTTTTTTATGACATTATTTGGTCTTGTATGTTCTATTTGAGATAAAAGTACCTACTTAGTTCAAGAATATATGTAAATATGTAAAGAGTGTTGGGGTCATAATTCTGTATCCTAAAATATTTGGATTTTGTATTCATGAATATCCCCAAGTTTATAGTTCTTTGCAATAAAAGAAACTGTAAATCCATGAATATTTTATTTTTCCTCTTTTTAATTCTATTTGAAAAATGTAAAGTTATTGGAAGTCTGACATAATCCCGAAAAATAAAATCTAAAAACAACAAAATCCCATTATTCCCAAATACCCAAAAACCAGAAATCCCAATATCCAGAAAACCGATAATCCAATAAATTTTGTTAACTGAAATCTTTGCTTTCACATTTAATTAATTCACGACTGAATGTACATGTCCAACAAAATTTTAAGATCATTTAAAAAAAACAAATAGAGTTAAGGGGAATGAACGGTTTTCTTGCTGTCTACTTGTTGACTTTAATTTGAAATTATTTTCTCAAAATCCAAATTCCAAAAAATTATATATAAAAAGAAAACTTTGCACAAATTTGAATTAACTTTTCGGGATTTGGATTTCGAGTTTTTTATATTATGAATTTTCTCGATTTTGAGTAATTCGGGATTTTGGGTTTTTGGGTTTTTGGGATTTCGGATTATTAGGGATTTTGTATTTTCGCGATTTTGACCCCAAACCTGAGTTATTAGATATTATTTATCAAGAAATCGTTCTTATAATGCTGAAAATTTGGATTTTCCATTTCGTCCACTATATGAGCCAGTAGTACAACTTTGTACCTAAATGATATTTATTAAATAGAGGTAGTGTTTATTGGCATAATGGTTATTATGACTTTATCATGACATGACGTCTGGGATCTAAGATTTTTTTTGTGTGTAATTTTGCCTCCTTCAAGGAAGTAACATATTAACCAAGAGTATATATAGCTTCCATTAAATGCCCAAACGCAAATGGTCAACGCGTTGAATTTCTGACGTTAAAACGACGTCAAATTTTGTCCCAAAGTTGTCAAAGCGTGTGATCATCAATGCAGAAATATTATGTCTGCTTGATAACTTGAAACGTTGTGCCACGACGCATAATTTGCTGTCAAATCCCATAGAAATTTTTGACAAGTAGTAAACTGTAGCAAGAATTTGCAGTTAACAAACAGAGTATTGTAAATGCGTTGACAAATGCGTTGAAATCTGCATTGAAAGCTGTGTTGAAAGCTGCATTGATAGCTGCATTGAAAGGTGCGTTGACGGCGGCGTTGTAAGGTGTGTTGACAGCTGCGTTGATAGCTACGTTGACAGCTGCGTTGACAGCTGCGTTGATAGATGCATTGAAAGCTCTGTTTAAGGGTGCGTTGACTGCTGCGTTGGAAGGTGCGTTGATACTCGCGTTGCTGAATATTTTTGGGCCAATGCGTTGATTATGTCGTATGACTGAGTAATCACCCTCTCAACGCAGTAATGAAACATTGACTTACATGCTCGTCAGCGCGTTGACTGTATCCAACGAATTGAAGCAGCAGAAATTTCTACCGTGTCAGCGTAGCCTGCGTTAGGGATCCATCTCAATTTCAGAAAATTTCGATATTTTTTTGTTAGGTTTTTAACCCATTGACATCTTAGCCATACCTCAGTGAAATTTGACAGTTTAAATTTTCCTCCAAAGTCATAATTAAATAAAATCATCAAAATAGTCATTCTTTGTCAGAGCATAATTTTACTAAAATAATCAAATTTTCTGCTGCTTAAATGTAATTGAAGCTGACACCATTAAAGATCTCAAAACATATATTGTCAAGTAATATACATAAGTATGTGTGTGTGATTGCGATATGTTTACGTATAAGTCTATACCTTCCTTCCTTCAATATAAACACCCTATTGAAATCCTATTCTATATTCCCAATATAAAGAACAAGCAATGCAATATGAGAAGGCATATAACCGCTTATAAGCATTTAAGCGAATACTGAAAATCCTTTTTTTCTAACGAATATTTTCGCCAATATCACACAAAAAGCAATCCTTTGTTTCACCATTATTGTGTATGGCGGCGTATACCACTCGTATAGAGTCTATTTCGACATTCGTTTTGGACATCTTCATCGACAGTCAATGGACAATAACGAGGATTTTTTGTTTTGTATTTTTTTTTTTGTTGTTGTTGGTGTTGTTGTTTCGTCATCATTGTCCTCCCTTCTGGCTCTGGTTTTGAATGTGTTAGGTACATATATATGTATATATATAAATACTTTATTGCCCAAGTCGTGCCCAGTACAATGAAACGTTTTGGCGAGCATAGGCATAAATTTCCTTTTATTTGGCAATTGACATGGCGAAGGCTTGGATTTTCGTCCATCTATACTTGATCATGTTTCTCTGCACACAAAACAGTAGATTATGTACATATGGATTTTCTTTCTTCCTTATTCTTGTTCCCTTGACTTTTATTCAACTGTGAAATATGAACAAAAAAAAATATAAGTATATATAAATACAAGAATCGATAAGTTCCGCATCATTTTGGGTATAGAAAGGGTATATTTTTCTCAACTGAACATAAAAACAAATTTCCTTTGTAAATATATAGCTAATAGCCGAAAATGTTAACTCATGAATTTTGTTTTAACAAGTGCGGTTATGTTTATACTCAATTTTGGATAGAAGACTATGCATAGATAGGACAGAGCTGATGTTCTTTAAAATGCTTTAAATTAAATCAGTTAACAATTCTACTTAACTGTGTTTTCTTCCATAATATTAAATAAACTAGTCGGGCCTGTCAAAAACTTGTGAACGGACCTAATAAATTGAACCGATTTAATGTCACTTGTCAAAATATTACCATTTGGAAAGTTGAAGTGTTCATTATAGAGTTCATTTTAATTGGAATAATATTTTACAAACAAATGTAGTTTTTGAGAAAATTATTAACATTTTTAAAACAAAAACTATAATTCATCAAATCAGCAGGTAATAACGCTTCGTTTGACATCGCATTTGTCAAAAACGGTGTAGTATATATATATTTTATATTTTTTTAGTCAATCTCGAACCGGGTGATCCCTAAAAAATGCTATCTATCAAAACAGGAACTAAAAACGTACTTCTTAATAAAATAGCCATTGAAGTTACAAGCTCAATAAGTATGCATAAAACGTCTTCTTTTTTGGTTTCTTTCCAAAATAAAGAAAACCGGTGTAATAAAATTGCAATAACTATTCATTAAAAAACCGTTGTATGGCGTATGAGCGTTTTTTTACACAAAAGTGAAAAACTAATTCGCTCATAAAATTTCGAGTAGCAAATAGTAGCAGCCAATTCTTTTCGAATTGGGTTGACAAACATTTAAATAAATTAATAAAGTCCAAATCATTGCAGGTATACTAAATTAAAAAAAACATTATAACTTAAAAAAATACTTACAAATACTTTAACTTTTTGGTATATAGCTTTTGAGCCCAAATCGAAACAAAAAAAAACTACACAAAATTTCCAAAGATCTATTGAAAATGTCAAAAAATAGCTCAGTAGAACTCTCCGCAGGAAAATGTTAAGCTTTCTACAACAATAACTCGGGATTACTTTATTGAAAAGCACAGAACGAAATCGCATGGACTCAAAGAAAAATGCAATAAATACAAACCGTTAACTTTGAGACGCATGGTCATAAGTCCACAGACCAAAAGTCCATAATAGATTTTTGAACCACTAAGGCGGGATAAAAGTCTACAAATCTTTTGGTTTTTAAGCTTAAGATGCGTCTTAAGAGTTCAATAGGAAATAAGAAATAAGCTTAAATCCTAGAAAATCGCTCAAGGTTAATGTGCCCGATGCATTTTCTTGGAAAACTAGTACATCGGGTGGTTTGCTTCGAGAGTTCAAAGGATTTTAACTTCCCTTTTTGGGTCCTCTGTATCGGTCATGCAACTCCGTTGCTATGCTTAGGATATGTCCACTCGTCAGGCAGGTGCCAATGTCAACAGTTTTCTTAATAAACAGTACCTTGAGGATGATTTTAAAAAATTCCAGAAAATATTTTTAGAGTTATTACCCATTTCCTTTCTAAGATTATGAAATATTGACCCACTTTTTTGTGAGCTTTTAGCTCATAGGGGTGGGTTATAAGTACACATTTGATTTGTGGACTTATAACCTACCCAAGTTAGGAAAAATTCCATTGTGGACTTTTTACTTTTGGACTTATGACCCTTCGCCTAACTTTGAACTCATTTGATAAAAACACAATATGATCTTAAAAAAAAAAAGCTTTAGCACATTGACCCATTTATATTTAGAATCCGCTATATACCAAGCTTTTACTTCTTGATTTTACTTTTTGTAAAATTGAACTTGGCCAGGTTTTTGCTGCAAATACTCCTTTTAACTGCGTCGTAATTTTAAAGCTACGATTAGACGGTCAACGGAAATTGACAATTTATTTATTTTGAATAAAATTAATTTACGAATTAAAATATTTATTGATAAATAATTAGCTGCTAATTAACGTTAATTAGCAATCTACTACAATCAACAAGAATATTGGCTACATTTTATTATCCACATGATCTGATATGGATCAGATCCTTATAATAAAACAAACAGGATCACAATGACAGCCAGTGGTTAATAATCACCTCTTTTTTTCATTGTATATTTTTCATGAATTTCTTGTCTTTTTTCTTTGCGCTACCTTACCATAATAATAATAAAAAAGTACTAGTTTTCGAATAGATCCACAGATAAAAAGCAGGATTACATGTTGTTTTTGTATTCATGTGTAAAAATTTGATCCGGATTAGATCATGTGGATAATTAAATGCAGCTATTATTTAATCTGCACACATAACACTTTCTCACAAAGTTTGAATTTTTGTGCACACATTTCAGTACTCGAGCTGATAAACCACATGTGTACCGCTATGATTTATTTGCAGTTTGCCTGTTAATACTCGTTGGTAAAAATGTTTAATGTATTGTTCATTTAATTACTCGTTAATACACCTTCTTCGATGAATTAACGTGAATTAACGTGAATTAATTTTTATTTTTTTTTTATGATAAGATTTCGCACTTATTTACTGATTTACTATAACTAAATAATGTTTGATTTTAGTTTATTAATAAGCGTTTAAGTTCCTATCCACAGAAACAAATTGAGCAGAAAATCACAGGTAGGGAAAATTTTTACACTCGCTTTAGGACCTACATTGTACATATGTACATATGACGAACTGAACCATCGACGAAAGGAATTACTGTGGTTTCTACGTTGATTGCCACTTTTAACTAATCTTTGTTAAGGAGAAGGTACCATTGTTTTTATCCTCTTTGAAGTGGTCACTTAAAATCTTTGTATACAACAGTAAATCGATTGCGGGTACCTCTCAAATCGAAAGATATATTCATGCAGTCTCGTAAAAATTCGCAAGATTTTGCTGCCAGCTGGCGTAATAATGTTTTGTTTATCATGTTTTGGTATACATATTTATAAACACACAATATGAGAAGATATAAAATTAAACATTTTAAATAACCATTCATAAATTGAAATTATGTTCTTAAAACAAAACACTGTGGTTTAAAAAAAATTTGAAATAAATAAATATTTTTCAAACATACCAACACACTTCCCTTTAACATCAATAAAATACTTTTTATGTATTTTTAATTATGTTGAAAATTGTATATTTTTAGTATGAATTTTAGGTGTGTAAGAATTTTTATTATGTAAAATTACATAAATAAGTGTATTTTTATTCTAACTGCTTTTTTTAAGTGTACAAAAATATTACCTACCTGAAGTTTATAAAGATCAACAAAGATCGGTTTCTGAGATTTATTTTAAACAACTTTATCTGTTTGAAAGTAAAAATAAAATAGGGTGGTTATATGAATTAAGGCTAATATGCTGCTGATGCGGAACAAAAATAACACAATGTAATCGCATAAACGAAAAAATTCGTTCTGCTTCGGTTTGCAGTAAATACGCGCTGTTCGTAAAGAAATTCATATTTGTAGCAGATTATTTGTAGAAGTATCTGCTCTCTTTTCGCAGAGATTCTGGATTCTGGGTAAAGTTTAACGAACGAAGGTATGGTTACTGCAGAGAACAAAAGCTTATAAAAGTTGTCCAAAGCACCTATTGCTTGGCTTTTGCTGCTGTCAAATGCCAAAACTGTCTTTGTTTCCCCTTTGTTGTCAGGTGATAAGTGGTAGGGTGGGTCATTTCGCGAGTTCAAAAGATTTTTACTCTCCATCTACTGCCGCATGGCCATATAGTTGTTTTGTTCTAAATTTATTGGAGAAAAATGATATTTTCTCGATTTTCATTCAAGAAAGTACCCAAACTTTTTTCCAGCAGACGACTTATTTAGCCATGCTTTGTAAATCTTTTAACTAAAAAAATATTGTAATTTTCATGTTTGAAAAAAAAAATTACCTTATCTATCTATCTATCAGTAAACTTTTTGTTAATTTAATATTTAACAATTTCGACATTTTGTAAGTCGGTTAAAAAAATTTCAGCATTTTTTCAACTTTAAGAAAAGTCGACGTAAATCGAAATTTTGACAATGTTGACATTTTTTTGTAAATCATTCGTACGTAACCCACATTTTCATGACAAGGGATACTCTCGGAGGATTTGTCACTTCTTCGCAAAAAGGTAATTCAAAAAAAAAAATGTTGGTTTTCAGGTGAAATAGGCTGCGATTGATTGTCCAATGCAATGCTATTTTATCCAAAAGAGTATAACAACAATGGCTGCCCATTTATCTTTTATTTAAATTATTTCCTTATATGAATATAACGTCACAAGAAAGTTAAAAATATATTAAAATTTTGTCGAGCCAACTGCCACACCCACTTTTTCTTATACATATTTGAATTTTCTCCTATAATTCAAATGTTTTGTTATCAAGCTCTCCTGAACTCGTCTAGTTTTAAGACTTTCGTACAAGTTCAAGGCTTAAATAAAAATAAACAAATAATTTTGTATAAAAATGATAATCACATTTGGAATATGGAACAGCTGACCTGTTGCATCTGAATAAATAATAATAAAATATGTAGCTTTTGCTTCTTATTAATAAACTTGCAAATTTTCAGAACTCTTCCTAATTTAGTTTTGAAACATCATTCATTATACCAACTATGTGACGTTGATAGATAAATGTATACAGCAGAGGCCAATGTACCGATGTAACCACGACACGCTTCACTATTTATTATTCTTAGGCTACGGAATTTGAATACCTATTCCATATATATGTATGTACCTACAATCTACATTCTACACGATATTGAATAGCGTAACCTCATTACAAAATGTATTTTATGACTTTCTTCTGCATTTGCATATTAAAACGTATTGCAATGCAAAATTGAGTTCTTGATGGTCATTCCATGCCAAAGTTATCTACCTAAAACAGAAATAACGTGGAAAACGAGAACCGATTTATGAATGAATGAATGTACCTATGTATGTACAAACTTTCCGATTCCATGTTGGAAGGGTGTTAATGGTGATTGCTGATTTTTATCACTATCTATCAGTTGGTATAATTAACTTCCGATCTTATATCTGGAAGTACAACACGTTTATTTGTGTGTTGTTTATATTCTTTTGCAGCATTATTGTAGAAACAATACCATTGCTGGGAATTCACATGGAAGGCAATAACCTCCATTGTGTGTTTAAAAAGAAAGGAAATTCTGTAGTAATTATTTGAGGAGAATTATAATGTCATGGTTGACTGAGGGTTCATCGTTTGAAGTAGGGGTATAAAATGTTTAATAAAAAGTGAGATTTAACTTCTAGCTATCATCATGTCATGACATACATACATATATATATATGTATGTGCGAGTATGTCAAAGCAGCGTGACAATAATATTCAAATCAAGATTGATCAAGATAGAGGAGTTTCTTCTTTTTTTTTTAAGTAAAATTTCAATATTGTAACTTGAAAAGAAAGATGTGTGAAATTAGTTCGAATTTCGTCAATCAATATAAAAGAAGTCATAACTTGCATAGATTGTACACAAAAAAAAAGCTTAAAATTGCCTGAAGCATAGGTCAGTATCTAATTTTAATGGTTCTTTTGAATATTTTTCTTTAACTTCTTTCACATTTAGTAGTTTTTTGGAAGTACTTAGGACCAGTGCCTGAGTAAATTCTGAGTTAATAACCCTAGTTAGTTTATCGTTCAAATAAATTGAACCTAAGTTAACTCAGAACACACATTTTTAATGTACGATTTAACTTTCAGCTGTCAAAAATTTATTAAAATCAAAGTGCGACGTAATGGAATTGCGCTTTTACCATCGAAACAAAGAGCGTGACACTTAGCGGTAGAATGGAAACGGTGATTTCCATTGTGCCTCGCATACTCTATTTCGATTGTATTTTGACACATATCTGTCAGATATACCTATTCAGTTAATAAATCAAATTATTTGCGCCAACCAACGCGATGGTGGTAGCCATCCACATTCATTCATGCGGATCGCCATATCGCATGAAGTTAGCATTCAGTTTTTGAAAAAAAAAAAAAAATTGAAAATAAATAAAAAAAAACATTTTTTACATTTCTGATTTTGTAGATGTTTTTTAATCCATGCATTCCTCGACATCCTGCAATAAAAATGGACAGTTTATAGCTTGATAGATGAGCAAAAAACTATATTTTGTCGTATACTGAATATTTCGATCCAAAAGTCATCCAAAATCATTAAAAATGCCTCCGCTTCCGGAGAAAAAATTGCATTGGTGTGAGCAGGTTTTTGATCGCATCTTTATCGCGCGATAAAAGTTATCGTGATCGCCACCGCCATCGCTTCGGTTTGCGCGTGGCGCCAAATCACAAGTTTTTGGAGGTAAATTAACAGGACCATTAAAAAAAAATATGCGTTCATTGAATGTTTCCTCCAATAATTTGATTATTTTATTTGTTTTATGATACGTAGCGCCATCTATGGTGGAACGCAAATCTCTTATAAAATACACAAGCCATACCACTCAATCTGGGAACGAAAAAGTCAATAATCACTATCAATCGTTGACTGTTGTAACAGACTGATTACTCTTACATCGTACGATATCTCTATCAGTCCACAGAGCGCACTAAACTATAAATTAATCGGGATGTAGTAGATACATTTTATGTGGATTATCTTCGCATTAAATGCGAAAATTTTGAAATACCCATATTGAGCCAAAAGTGAGCCTCATTGCTGAATAAAATTTTTCGATAAAATAGTGGATCCAACAACGCTTATGTTCTGCATTTCGAACAAAATCGAATTCAAATCGATTTTCACTTTCAATCTAAATAAAATTCTATGTTCGTTTCCTTTTCGAAAATTTCCCAATTACTTTGAACTGTCAAAATATGGGAAAGTCTTTAATTGTTTAGAAATGCGAAATGGCACTGTCAACGTCAAAAGTGAGAGCAAGCATTTTGTGGCAACTGACAGAATGTAAATGTTGTAATTCATAGAAGCAGTTATTGCTCAATTTTTATATTCGTTGTGTTATTTCATGAAAAATAATATAACTATATTAAAATAAAATTTAGGTATATGTGCTTATTGTTAAACAAATGTGAGTTACCACAAAGTGGATGATTTTTAAGATTTTTGAATATATAAAAGGGGAATATATTGATGTTTTGTAAATAGAGAAAAAAGACAGTCGTATTTATTAGATTTCCTCAGAACACTCTTGGACAGATGTCTAGCTAGCCAGTGTCTAAATAGTTGGGCATCTCCTTATTTATAAACGCATTCCAGCAGTTGTGTTCATATGTTCTCATTATCCTCACTGACATCCCTGTAATCTGTCAATTTCGTGAAATTTTGGATACGTTCAATAAACATTTAATTTATTTCAAGATAAACTTCTTTGTTCCTTGAATATACCCACTTTAGAATAGGTTTGAATTTGGACAACCAATTGGAGTATCTACGTTAGACAATCGATGGAACATGATTATAATAAATATGGTTTTGGAGTTGGGCAGTTGGCCAATGTTAGAAATAACTTTGGAATAGATTTATAAATAAGACTGAGAGTTTTTGTTTTCATTTTCGAAATTCCAATTCACAATAAGCATTTCGAACGATAACTTGTTTACCACAAACAAATTCACTTTCGTCTTGTGAATTCACAATAAGTGGAATGCAGATCATGTTTTAAATTCTGTATTAAGGTTTTAACACATTTTTATTGGAAAAGACTTTTTTTACATTATCAAAAAGACTGTGTGCAATTTATGAATACCTATATTTTTAAAGAGTTTGAAGAAGAACTAAATAAAACCATAACATAAAAAAAATCATGTCACTACTTATTTAAGTCGAATCGAATTCCAAAATAAATATCATAAATAAAACTATTTATAAACAAATAATACGAAATCAACAAACCTATCGATTTCAATTTTTCAAACTATTAATATTCACAGTGTTTTCCATAATCAACAAACAGAACACAATCAAAAAAAACAACAGAAACATAAAAACCACATTGATTCCATCCAATTCAATATGCCATAATTCCGCACGCGACTATAAACAAAATCAAAGAAAACTTTAATGCAACTAAACTGTTTCCCAATCAAAATATATATTTATGTATGTACCACTATTGAATCGAACCCGCATTGAGTTCCCGACCAAGTCCTCGGCTTTTACATTATGCAACATTTGATTTAACGAGTTCACCTAATTCAATATACACTCCAAATGAGTCTGAACAGATATTTTATTGCTTCCCATATACCTAATCCCAATTCACCCAAGCGGGTTGGTGGTTGTGTTATATACAATGTTATAACGGTATAGTCGAAGTATTTATTTAGGCCAAGTAGAGAAGAGTCCTTATTAGCACTTAAATAAGTTCGAAAATGAGGCGATATGACTGCCCCGGCCCTAAGTTTATGCTTAAGGCTACATACATACATACAACTACAAGGAAGAACAGAAAAATATTAAAAATCTTGACAGGAATTTCCGGTTATCCTCAATTCAATAATATTTTTCCTCATTACCCCAACGAACGAAACCAGGTTGGTTAGTTATAAGTTATGCCTGTCATGAAATCTTTTCCCCATACTTTTGTTTTTTATTCCTTATTCCTATAACTTAAAATCGATGAAGTTTCTCTCAACTTGAATGACTAAATAGGTAATAGTTAACCCGATTTCTCGGCCCGAATTTCCGTTATAAATGTCGAAAACTATATAATGTAGCTGGTATACATTCCGACATTGCAATGAATATTTGATTAGCCCGCTCTGTCATTTGAGGTGGTAATTTAACGTTTGGAATCCAAAATCAAAATTTGCATTACTTAATCTTCTAAGCTATAAACCTATATATACCTAACCTATTCGTATGTATCTAGTCGCTTAATGTTCATCCTTTAAACTGCTGGTGAGTCTTTTGCTGCATCTGCAGGCTATGGCTATGGCTCTGGCTTTGTGCGGTGATGACGAACGGGCTTATTGGAAATGTCAGTCACCCGTTAGCTTCCGCTGAAGGTTGATGTTCATTTTTTCTATGTAGGATTTTCGTCCTGCAGATTCTTCTATATGTTGAAGGATCGAACGAACAAGAAAAGGGAACAAAAAATCCACAAAAAAACGAGGAAGAATCATGGCAGAAACCATGGTACACCTTAATTGGGTCATGTCGAGGGAAGATCTTTGAGATATAGCCGAACATATAGTAGGATGTTCGTAGGATGTTCGCTTGTGCCTTTACCATCATATACATTGTACCGTTCCTACGATACGAACCTACCTATTCTATTCTGATTCCTGAGACTATCCTGGGGAATAGATGACTTGCACAAGCACAAATATTGATGCTAGGTTGGTTGGTCCTGGAGAAGACCTCTATCCCTTTCTCTCTCTGATTCTTCATATACATATAACGCCAACATTATCTGTATGCTTGTATCATTGCACACATTGCTTATTCAGTGTACGAACTATGATTTCCAATTTCGTGTATAGCACATTCAAAGGATGCCTTTTTAACTTAAGCACATAGCACGATTCTTTTGAATTGTTACCGCAATGAGGAGCTTGTATAGTAGGATGGATGCAATGGTGTTGATCTAGCGATGTGTGTAGGAATGTTTCATTCTTCCGGGTTTTAAAACCACGTTTTAATAGAGTGAATAAAATGAGGGAAATATAGAATATGGATACATAAACCAGTAGATATAGACAGAATTTGATCCGCTCATTTTAATCGGAGTTGCCAGTCAAATTTCACTGAATTCAATAATTCATAACTAAATAATTTTAACTTAAAAAAAAATGAAATACATTTTAACTTCAGTGTAAACCAAGTGTAAACTGGTATATTGCAATCAACGAGTAATATAAGGTCTGTTCATTGTGAACAAATGATAATTCAGCTTTTCAAGTTTCTGATGGGTCAGCTGTCAGATGACTCTTAAATGTCAGCGAACTTTTCATGACAACTGCCAAATCAATTGTTTGAAAAATTCAGAAATCTGAATTTTCAGATGTAAATTATCATGTGTTATGAAACTGGCCATTACCATAGACATTTAAAATGGGATGTGTTCGTTTTACTCTGATGTTACTTTAGTTCCCAAAATTAATAATTTCTATCAATTTTATATTAGTATTTTTAGTATTTATTTAAAAACAATTTTTGCTTACAAATTAAGAAATTATTTCTTATAAATTATTAACTTATTTTGAATTAAGAAAAATAAAATGAAATAGAAAATGAAAATAAAAAAAAAAAAAACATGAAATACATAAAATACATAATATAAAGTAAAAAAAAAGTGAGAAAAATAAGAAATAAGGAATAAAAGAGCTACTACATGATTGGTTATAATTTAGAGCAAAAATTACAAAAAAAGCATACAAATACATATATCTCTTTATTTATTTAAAAATAATTTATTTAAATCAAAATTTCGAATTCAATCAGCAATCAACGAACATATCCACTTTTAATTCTCTTTGATAGTGACAGTTAACAACGAACAGGCGTAATTACCCTTTAATTGCAATAGAACAGTTTACACTTGGTTTACACTGAAGTTGAAATGTTATTTCAAACTTTTTTTTTAAATTATACTACGTTTTCACCAAAAATAATCCGGGATTTAGGGTAGGAGATTAAAAATTAATCTTGTGTATAATGGCCATATTATTCACTTAATTCATCCTGATTAAAACCAAAATCCGGATGTAAATTATACAAATTCAATGTAAATATAAATACATCCGGATAAAAATTTTAATCTGTATGTATCGAGTGAATAATATGGCGGTAAGTGTTTTCACCAAACAAAAGGAGATTAATTTGATGTTTCCACACTTAATAACGTTTAGTAGAAAAGTAAATTTTGTAAAGCAACAAAAACAATTTCTGAAAATAAATTAATTAAATTATTTTGCAATAAATTGTAAAAAAAAATTAACTATAATAATTTAAAACTATAATTATCGCACCATTTAACTATTTGAAACAATATGAAGGTGATAAGTGGTGAATTGGACAGTAGAATTAGTTTCTACCAAAAAAAACGAAAGCGGTGCTAACTCAACTAACTAACTTTTGGTATCCAGAAAACAAAAAATGGCGATGCAAAAGAAATTAAAAATAAAATATACACGAAAATTTCGGATTAATGTAAGTAGGTATATAACCACCAGATCAAAAAAAATGTCGTTTAGATAATGCGTTCCACAAAAATAAAGAATGTTTGATTTGACAAACCACCGCATCCAAGTAAATATCACTGGGATTTATTTTAAGTCCCCATTTGAGGAGATTAAAATTTATATGGTAAATCACGGGATTAAGAGAAGATTTACCGCCATATTATTCACTTGATACATCCAGATTAAAACTTAAATCCGGATTTATTTACATTGAATTTGTATAATTTACATCTGGAGTTAAGTTTTAATCTGGATGAATTAAGTGAATAATATGGCCGTTAGAGTAAATCTTATTAAATCCCGGATTAACTTTTGTCGAAAACCTAGACTTGATTTGTAATTTTAAATTGGCAACACTGATATTATAACCTGTCAGGAAAGTTAACGATAACGATGGTGGTGGAGGTAGGGAACTAAAATGCGCATAAATATATCTGCATAAGTATGTGCGAATTAAATTAAAAGAAGTCGGTCATTATAATATTATCTCTACCTATAGAGAAATACTATCAATATAGATGTGGGTACCTACATACATAATATACCGAATGAAAAAAATTAAGTTTAAAATTAACTTCAAAGACTATACGAATACACCAAATGGAACACAACGCCAACGCAGGTGGCTCATAAATGGAATACCTATTCCATATAGCTTTAAAAAAAGAGTAGATATACGGAAATGTTTAGCGAATTCAAAACGAATACTTAATTGGAATAATTATTATGAGCATTTTAGATAAATTCAAACAAAATTTCAAATGCGTTCGTAAATATTGGCATTATTATTATCTGTTATAACTTAATCTTTGCAATTTTATACAGAGATCTCGTAAATGTTTACTTATAAACAGAAATTGTTTACACAGAGTCTGTTAAGACTGATTGAGCGATCAAAGAACTTTCTTAAGTACATTTAAGCAAATATTATCTAACGTCTTTCGCACCCACTCATAATTATTTAGGTGAACTTTAATATTTCTAAGTAATATATTGACTTCGTTTAGACTTAAAACCAAACACACACACACACTGCACTCTTGGTGTCGGACAAGAAATCTGCAGGCAAAAAGAGATTTTTATTACGCAGAAATTATTATAATTGGAACTATTAGGTATACATATACATACATAGGTGGTCGGTGGGTCGTCGACCCTGATTATTGAACAAATGACGCGGCTTTTTTATCCTTCGCTTTGGCTGCCCTTTTGAAAAATGGTTTTTAATCAATTTAAAAAATTGAATAAAATCTCGAGAATGGCTCATTCACAAATAATTGGAAACTCTGTGCACGTTTGTTTGGTTTATATTTCTTTCGAAAGTCAAACTCAGAATTTTTCCGCAACTGGGTCAGAGTCGATTATTGTCACATAAAAATGGAGAACGACATCTAAATTCTTGAAAAAAATATGAACTTATGCAGAATAAAACTTTAAAAAATAGATTAGATTTCTTTAAAAAAAATATTTGTTTATATGTAGGTATCTTTTACATTGTTCAAAAAAATAATTTTGTATGCCATTTTGTATGCATTTTCAAAATGAGATTAGATTTTTTTTTAACCTAGAAAATATTAATTTGAAAATATGTATAGCTATGCAATAATATTTCGATTTGAAAGAATTTCCTGTAAGCATAAAAAAAAATTTAATTGAATTCTGTTAAGCCGTTAATGGGAAAGGCGAAAAAATGTTTTCCATGACAGGTACCGGAGACAGCGAACAATTTCACTGGCGTAATTAATTTTTTATTAAAATTCAGCCGATAAAAGACTTCGTTGGCTAAATACATAGTCGTTCACACATTAATGAAGTTGTGTAATAATAATGGCGTAGTCGTCGAGTTTACGAATTTATTCGTTATTATATAATTATTATTTTATAATTTACATTCTTCTAGTTCTATTTAGGGATTCGGAAAGAATTATGAAATTCTTAACGCAAAAAAACTGAAAAAATCCAAAATCCCGAAAACTCAGAGTCCAGGAGATCCGAACAATCTTAAACCATAGCTCCCGAAAACTCAAACTCCATAAAGCCCAAAATCCAGTCAACCTGAAATCCAGAAAACTCAAAATCCCAAAGGCCAAAATCCAGAGAACCCAAAATCCAGAAAACCCGGAATCCTGAAAACCAGAAAAGCCAAATTCCCCGTAATTTTTATAATTAATTATTATTTGCATTGAATTTTTGTTCATTTTGGGAGTCGGACAGAATCTCCAAATTTATACGTAATCTAGAAAACCCAAAATCCCGAAAACTCAAAATCCAGAAAACCCGAAATCCATAAAATTATAACTCCGAAAACCAAAAATCCAGAAAGCCCAAAATACAACCAACCCAAAATCCAGAAAACCAAATATCCAGAAATTCCCGAAAATACAGAAATGTCAAAGTTCAAAATTCGTACACAAAATCCAGAAAACCCTAAAACCTGAAAATCCAAAATCCCAATTTCCCGTAATTTAAAATGGAATACAGAATTTCTTAAATTGCCTAATAAATATGTCTGAAAAATGGTATTTCCTGTGAAAATTTAATTAAAGAAAAACAAATAAAGATAACAAAAAAATCTTCGCATAAATAAAAAATATAACAATCAAATAGCCCAAAAGTGCAATGTTATAAATTTTAGTTGAATGAAATATTTTCATTCACACATAATTAAATAACAGTGGTGACATTGGTGCACAATAACAATTATACTGTAGAGTATAGAACATTTTAAAAAGATAGTTTTTGGAATATCGAGTTTGGCATTGTGGTTTTTGTGATGTGGGGTTTTTCGAATTGTGGGTTTTCTGGATTTTTGTTTTTGGGATTTAAGATTTTATGGATTTCGGTTTGTCGGGATTTTTAGTTTCCGATATTTTTGGTTTTTGGGATTTTAGGTTTCCTGGATTTTGGCTTTTTAAGATCTTAGATTTTCTGGATTTTTGTTTATATGGATTTTTATTTTTTGAGATTTTGGGTCGACGGAATTTAGAATTTTCAGGATATTGAACCTAAACACGATTTTTTAGCATTCTTTGGGCCATTTCTGATGATTTTGCTGTTTTTTTTTATTATCAGGACTCCCTTAAAACAATTTGTTTATGCCGGTAGTCTGCGATTTTTCTGCCAACTAGCATTCTAGGCTTGTAAAAAGTTGTAGCTATATAAATTGTCAATATTTAAAGGTATAAATCAGGGGTACATTTTATTGTTTTATTAACCAATCAATCAAGTATAGTTAAGCTCTCAACAACTTTAAAAACAAACAAAAATATCTCTGTACTCAGCTCTACCTCGATATGTAGATACATTGGAAATAGCAAAGCAAAAACAAAAAAAAAAACAACATTGAAACTACATCTATACAAAATTTATTGATTAAAAAATAAAAACAATTCAGCATAAAGTTAAATTAAAACAATCTATGTCGAAAAAAAAATGTCATCCTCAACGTTCGTTAACCCTTATTGACAAGTTCGCTGATGAAACTCGGTTTTTATGTAACCAAATGTTAAATTGCATGTGAATAAATGAAATATCCTTGACATATTTTGGATTTGGTGGTTTGACTGAAAAAAAAAAATGAAAAAAAATAAATAGCGCAACAGGAAACTTACTCGATTTTCGAAAATTCTGTTAAATAAATCGCTTTGGACTTATCCACTAGGGTTGACCTGTGGCAGCAGTCAACATTAATCTTCGACAAAATAAAAAAAAAAAACATTTGAAATGCACTTTTTGAGGTCAAAGATTATACAAAAACTTCACAATCCAGCGAGTGGCGAGAACTTCATTCTTCGATCGGGTTGTGGGTGTGCATTACTGTGCAATGTGCATGCCATCAACGACACACCAATGGACCTATATATATAGAATATAGAAACAGTTATCCAATAGCCAAAAACGACGAACATATTATACGAAGTAGACGTAGCGTCTCCCACAATTGGAAATTGCGTGATAGAAAAACTCTGGCAAAACGTTGCATGTCTGGCAAATGATTGATAGTGGCAAAACGTTAACAGAAAAAGTTCGTTGGGTTTAATCGTCTTATACAACTCAAAAGTCCCTATAACTATAGATATCATGCGAGTGTAGGAATATGTATGTATATACTTTTATAGCTTGACTTTAAATCTGATTGATAGAATGTTTCTGATAAAATATACCAGCACGCGTGTGCTAATTTAAAATTGAACTGAGATAATCCCTTTTCTGTTGTGAACTAATGAAAATATTGGGGTAGTGATGTAGGCCCAACACGTTCAATAATACTGCTTATTATCGCCTTAAGCCTTGATTGCCCGTTTATTGCCAGTTATCTTCTATTGGCTTAGAACTTCGAAAATTCGAAAATCGAAGAACTCAAATCAATTCGAGAGAGGAAGGATAAAAGCAAGTTTCGCGTAAAATTTGTTCAAAGTTTGTTTGCTGTTCTACTTATAAAGCTTAAGTACCGTTCATAATATCAACTAAGAGTGACGTATGTATACATATATAAGTATATACGAATATATATAATGCGAAGGCGTTCATCGGGGGGCTTGAGTAGGAATTCCGGGTAGTATTTTGTTGGTATATTTATTATGCAGCACAGACCTTCTCAATCTGGGTTGCATTCCAATAATAATAATTTGTGTTGGCTAAACATTTAGGTTGCGGGTGAAACTCATCCGGGAATGATAGTAGGTAGACATGTCTTGCAAGGAAAAGCAGAGCAGGACATCTAAAGTTTGCCTTGCCGCATTTGTAGTTATATTCCTCCTTCTCCAAAAAACGACAAAAAAAACTAAAAATAAAAAGAAGAAACCAGGTTAATGGACCTTTGCATTGCAATCAATTACTTTGTAAACTGAGTAATTTTTCTGCAAAGATTATCTTCGGTTTGAAGGAGCTCATTAAGGCATCGTCGTTTTCGTCGTTGTCGTTGTTGTCGTCGTTCGTCGCCGTCTGGTGCAACCACAAAGAAGATAATGCTTGAGCTTCAGATGAGTTTGCCTATACTATAAACCTACTTCGTTTGGAAAAGCCAAATGAGAAAGAAAACTTCTGGCAATTATTCTTTTGCCAGCATCGCATAGAGTAGGTATATTGGTAGGTTTTATGTTATGTTAAAAGTGAAATAGATGTTTGGATTTTTAAACCGCTGATTAAAAGATTTAGAAGAAGTGGGTATTTTAGCGAAAAAGAAGGAAATTAATAATTTCAAAGAGAGGATAGGTACCCTTTACACAAAAAAGCAAAAAAACGATGAGCAAAATGATCAAATACAACAATTTATAGGGTCAAGTGAAATTTTGTTAGTACTTATCCAACTTCTGAAGAGAATTCTATAAAATTGCGAGTATACAGATTTATTTATACAAACTTCTATACTTACAAAGTTGGCCGACTGACGTTGGTTCTTGTCAGAGTCAATTAGACGGGTATGTATGGCATTTATCAAATTTTTTGCCACCAAAGGTTTTTTGATGCCTTGAATTTGAACCCGAAATTAAAATTTCTAATTTAAAAGTTCGTAACAAAATCGCCAATTAAATAGTGCTAAGTCTTTTACTTGGACGATTTATTTCAGTATAGTACTTATAAAGAATTTCTATATAAATATAAAATGCACAAAATTGCTCTTAAGTATGATCACATTGTTGTTTCAAAGTTTGAATATTTTAAACCTATTAATTGGATTTTAAAAGAAAGAAATTCGATATGATATTCTATATTTTATGCCACCTTTCTTTAATGAATCTTTATTTATGGGAAAAATATCTAAAAATTGTTGGAGCGATTTAAAAAAATTAATTAACATAATATAAAGGTTGATTCGGATACGGGGTGACAATAATCTTAAGCGTGTAGGTTGGGTTGAGACAAGAAAAAAATCTTATGGGAATGGGGGAGGGGTTCTATTCCTCCCGTTTAGCCAGGAGGGCGAATTTTCTAAAAAATTGACTTAAAACAGAAATTTATTTAAAAAAAATGTTAATATTTGAAATTCCATGCTTTACCTTTATGTAAAGCCAGAAATCTCTTCTTTCATTTTTTATTTTTAAATAAAATTTTTGTAAAATTAAATTTAAAACTCAATATTTTGAAAAATAAAAATGAAAACAAAATTTCAAACTAATTTATTTCAAAGTTTTACGTAATTATGTTCTATTTTTGCTTTCAAAATTAATGCTCTTATTAATTTTAAAAACGGAAAGCTAAAATGTCTTCTAGTTTATAGAAATATAACTAAATCTAATTAATTAGGCGGTATATCTAAAATCGAAAAAGAAATCTCTGTCTGTCCTTTCGGCTGTAGCCTAAACGGGTGGATCGATTTTCTTTAAACTTGGTACCTAGCCAAGTTTTTTTTTTCATTTTTTTTAAGACCAAAAATAACGGTACCTGTCGTGCAATTTTTTTTTTACAAAATTATGAAAATCTTTCTTTTCTCAAGAACGTGCCCACAAATAAAAAAAAAAAATCTGTGAAATTTTTCACATAAATGCTACCATTTTATAAGAAAACATGTTCGAAAAAATGGTTTTAAATGGTACCTCCCATAGAACCATTTTTTTTAAATTATCGTTTAAAAAAAAAACGGTTCAACTGATTTTGATAATGTTAGAGAATTTCAAAAATATTGTGTACCAAAATCTTAAAAGACACTTTTTTTGATTTCTAAAAAAAGTTTAATTTTTTTTTGGAGAACTTAATAATTCGGAAACAACTTTGTCGATTTTTATTAAACTTAGCACCCAAGAGTTTTTTTTTACATTATCTAGCAGATTTTAAATAAAATTTTTTCTTATAACCAAAAATAACGGTAGGTACCTCCCATACAATCGTTTAAAAACCGATATTGAAAATCTCACTTTTCTCAAAAACGGCTCCTACTATCTACTATTAAGTTTGAATTATGTATATTACACATCAAAAAATCAAATTTTGGATTTTTAAACTAATTTTCAAAATTATTTTTTGAAAATTCGATATTTTGAAAAAAGGTGGATAACTTTTTGTTTTAATTAATTTTTAAACTCCGCATAAATAAGTACTAAAAATTGGCGTACCAATTTTTTTTCTTATATTCAAAATCTTATATGTAAAAAAATATTTTTTTTTTTAAAACCGCTCCAACGATTTTTAAAATTTTGTTCTCATAAATTGAGGTTTGTGTAAGAAATCATTTGGTGTACATTGCGTGCGTAGGTGTCAAATTGATTTCAGATATTTTTTAATCAGTTAATTTCTAATTTTATTGATTTGTTAACATTTTTTCAGTCTAAAGTGTAAATTCTAAAGTGTAAAGTGCGAGATAGCACGGTGCTATATTGTTCATATTTATGTACTCATATAATACTTCCTTAAACTAGGGTATAATTTTTGACAGGTTGCATAAAATATAAGCTCCAATAATTAATAAATTTCTGTAACTATTAAGACTTTAAAACCACAGTGTGATCGCACATAAGAGCAAGTTCGTGAGACCCAGTCGTGCATTTTATTTTATTTAATATTTAGGACAGCGTTAAAAAACCACAAAGTGCTATAGTTTTAAAAATATTTCAAAATAATTAAAATTATATTATTATTACGATCCCAAATCTGCCGCTATTTTTGTAAAAATTCCTATTTTGAGTTTGTATTTCTAGTCTCCGATTTTTTGCATTTATTTTTAAACATGTATTGAAATTATCCTTATTATTCTTAATTTATTCAAAATTGTCAGATAACAGGTCAATTTATGTATCGGGATGAGGAAATATTTACTATTCAGACAAACTGTTGGAATGTGTTTAACAAGGAGTTCTTTAATTATTTAAATAATTGCTAACTTGACACTTGTCCAAGATTGGTTTTAAAATAAATACGACTTTGCTATCTGTGTTTAATGTTTTAAAATCTATAAAAGCTAACACGTGCCACCAAGGAGTTAAATACACGTTTAGATTTCACAGTCTTATAATTTAAAATGTGTAAAAAAGTGTAAGAACGTTATTGGAAAAATGGAAAACTGAATTATTTATCACTAAATTTCTCAATGAACTTAGTTCCTGGCTGGGAATTATTTCTCCCATTGAATTTATATTATTTTACAGTTAGTTTGACATTTGATTGAAAATATACAAGATATCTAATTTGAGAGCTTCTGAGAAGAGTTCTTGAAGCCCCTCTATTGTTTTTTAGGTGCTATTCCAATAATATAATTTGAAATCTGAATATTTTTGTCTTCAAAGATATTAAAACTGCGTTCAACGTGCTTAGACATTTTACAACAATGAAACTTAGTTAAGTGAAATGCCGGTATTGCGAGTTCATCCCATTTAAGCATTAAGAAGTGTTCCCGCAATCACGTGAACCAAAAACGTGATAAGAATTTCCATTTATCTTAAAATTCAAACAAAGGAAGGCCATATAAACAAATACTTCAAATATACCTCTAGTAGATAGTTATGCATAGAGGTACATATATACATACATACCTATGCCTATATCCATTTACCTATATGGATATTATAAAAAATGATTGTTCATATGAAGGCATGCATTATAAGATTTCCCTTGCACAATGCACACAATCAATTCATACATATTTCAATTCCCAACCAAAAAACTAACGGCAATGTCTTAAATGTGAAGGAAGGAAGAAGAACTGTCTTATAATAAATATGTGAACTTTTTTCCCCTTGTGATAAATCTTAAAGCTGAAAATAGTTTTTTTTTCACACTGGAACTGGATGTACATAATATACGAGAGTGGAGTGACTAATGCATTTCAAGAGTTTATATTTGGAAAAAGGCCATCTAAAGTACTGATTTACCTCGCTTCTGTGTAGGTTTTTCGTTTCACAAACATTTAACGACGGGACGACAGAAAAACAACTGCTGCTGCTGCTTAAATTTGAAAAGTTAAAAGAAAAAGTCAGATAAGCGTATGGCAACCATTACTCTTTAAGTAGTTTTATATCTAGAGGATATAAAATAGGGACAAGCTCACTTATTCATGAAATTATTTTTCGTTTATATGTACATACCTACATTAAAATAAAACGACAAATCAAAAAACAATTTTAGATATTTAAAGAAAATTGGATGCTTAGTTGAAGTACCTTTCGTTTTTTTTTATAAAATATAAATAAGTAAGCGTAGGTCGAATAAAACCCTTTTGCATTCGATCAATAGGTCACTTTTTGTCTTGTATACCATCATGCGGAAAAACACTCCAACATTAAAAAAAAATCACAATAAATATTTATTCAAAATACATAATAAGACTTTTTTGGTCTTAAACCTAGAGTTAGTGGCGTAACTGTGGTCCTGATCAGTCATCCCCTCTCGAAGTCTGCGAAAAAGGAAAAACATAAATACACGACCAGGATCGCACGAGTTTGCTTTTGTGATTAATAACTTTAATATATAGCCATGCATATTATTTAAAATAAATGGTAATGTAATGATATCTTAAAAGAAAAAATGTGACAAAAGTCTTCGAATTAGGAATCACAGGTTAATGTTCTGTACCAAATTTGAAGCAAATCAGACTAGCCGTTTGGGCTCTAGCTCAAAATTCAGAGGACGGACGGATGCACAGAGGCATTCACGTATAGACTGACGGACGTTATTGATGAAAAATACTTTTTTAAACTTCTCCGTTATTGTAGTATTACTGCTTAACCGCAATGGATACGGAGCTGCAACTGGAACTGCAGCTGGAATAGCTGTCAAAATAATCAATACACACAAATTCAATGTTACGAACACAACACAATGCAACTGCAGTCGGTGCTGCAAGAGTTCGAAAAACTTTTAACTTTTCTCGTGCCGCACTTTTGACGTTTCAATTTGTATGAAGAAAAAAAAAGAGCCGGACAAAAATATTGAAGCTTTTTGTGGTTATTTGTTTCGCATAAAATATTATTAATTAAAAGAAAATTATTGGATATAAAAAAAGTGAACAATGAAACCGTTATTGTTTTTTTTTTCTTTAAAATATACAAAATGCTGTACAGCTGCATTGTGGCAGTAAGGCGTTTTGCTAAATTTATTTTTGGTCTTAAAAGTTGCAAATATACCTAGAGGGTTTGTTTATTTATCTCTTCGACTCTTAGCAGAAATATTTAAATATTTACGGCACATGGGGTAGAGTCATCAATATAACGGGTGATTTTTTAGCTGGTTTGGTTTTGGCAACACTGGTTTTGACAGCTGACGTGTGTTTAGTACCTTGTGTCACTGTCAAACAGCTTCAGTTTGGTTTGCAATTTAACCATGGATCGTCTTACAAATGAACAACGCTTGCAAATTATTGAATTTTACTATCAAAATTCGTGCTCGGTTCGAAATGTTCATCGCGCGCTGCTTCCATTTTATGGTCGGCATTCTCGACCTTCTGAGCAGTCTATTCGGAAGATTGTGACCAAATTTCGCACCAAATTTACTTTGTTGGACATTAAACCACCAACACGTTTACGTACTGTGCGTAGTGAAGAAAATATTGCGGCCGTATCAGCTAGTGTGACAGAAGACCGCGAAATGTCGATTCGGCGCCGTTCCCAGCAGTTAGGCCTTTGTTACAGCACTACGTGGAAAATTTTGCGGAAGGATTTGGGCGTAAAGCCTTTTAAGATACAGCTGGTGCAAGAACTAAAGCCAGCCGACCTACCACAACGCCGAATTTTTGGTGAATGGGCTCTTGGAAAGCTGGCCGAGGATCCGCTTTTTTATCGAAGAATTGTGTTCAGCGATGAGGCTCATTTTTGGTTGAATGGGTACGTAAATAAGCAAAATTGCCGCATTTGGAGTGAAGATCAGCCAGAAGCATTGCAACAGCTACCAATGCATCCCGAAAAGCCACTGTTTGGTGCGGTTTATGGGCCGGCGGCATTATTGGGCCATATTTCTTCAAAGATGATGCGAATCGCAGCGTTACTGTCAATGGTGAACGCTACCGAGCGATGATAACAAACTTTTTTTTGCCCGAAATGGAAGTTCTTGACTTGCATGATATGTGGTTTCAACAAGACGGTGCCACATGCCACACAGCACGCGAAACAATGGCGCAATTGCGAGGCGAGTTTGGTGAACAGTTAATTTCACGTTTCGGGCCGGTCAATTGGCCGCCTAGATCGTGCGATTTGACACCATTAGATTATTTTTTGTGGGGGTATGTCAAGGCTAATGTCTATAGGGACAAGCCCGCTTCGATTGACGCACTGGAAGCCAACATCCATGCATTCATTCGTGAGATACCGGCCGATATGTGTGAAAGAGTATGCCAAAATTGGACTCAGCGGATGGGCTACCTGAGACGCAGCCGCGGTCAACATTTGCATGAAATTATCTTTAAACATTAAATTGCAAGGTTCAAACTATCGATTCAAATAAATATTTCATTCATTTTTTCGAATTTTTTGTGTTTTTTTTTTTTTTAAAGTTCTAAACCTCTTAAAAAATCACTCCATTACAAGAAGACCTTTAGAATTAATGAAACTGTAGGCCTACTTCTCTCTTTATAGTCTCAACAAAAAGATCTGTCATCAATGCTTTATGATCTGTCAAAAGTTTTCTCAAACTTATTGGGAAATTTTTTGTAGTAGTATCAATGTTGGTAACAACGGTGAAAGTTGTTTCAGGATTAGTGATTTTTAAGGACAGTTTTTGGGTTAATAATTTAAATATGCTTTTAAATGTGAAAAAATGTTAGAATTGTGATTGTTTTTAAGGTGGCCGGAGATAGAGGGTTTTCTATTGTCGGCTACCCGAATATGAATAACTGAGCTAAAACAACAACATCCGAACAAAAAGTTACGTTTAAAATCCATTAAATCCAGTATTCGGCCACCTATTTACAAGAAGAAAGGGGCCGAATACTGAAGATGTGTCTCCTAATTTCGGCCATCGCATAAAAAAAACAGAATTCTGGTTACGATTGGGCGGTTGACTGGAAAAACTGACTTTTTCATTTAAACTAATTAAATCTTATATTTTATATTAATAATATTAGCTTTTATGAATGCAGATTAATAAAGAGAACTATAAGGAACATTTTGTTTTAAAAATTAATTAAAAAAGGTTCGGTTCGGTTATATTTTATAGAAAAAATCCCACCTGTGGCTAATCTACTTTAGAGGAAACAATTAGGAAAATTATATAGCACAACTTTTGTTTCTTTTGAAAATCAAAACTTGTGATGCTTACTTCACGTACATTTCTTTCACACAATAAAAACAATATGTTCGTTGATGTTTTTCATTTCGAGAAGGTCATTGCATCCAAAAACCTGTAGTCCTACGTTGATCAATCCAACCTTCCTCAATATTTCATGCCGTAAAATATTATACATTTTTCAGCTAACTTTCCTGTATCAAAAGCAATTTACTTATTAATTTTTCTCTATTTTTCTTACAGGTAAGAATTGGGCCACTTAATCTTAATAAAAATGTTCTTGACCATGAATTGTAAGTATGTATCAATGTATATAAACATTTTCGAAAACTTTATTGTTTTAAAAAATGTGAAGAAAAAGTAAACAGAAAAAATCTAAAAATAAAATAAAATTAACCTAAAAGATGGGAGTACCTAATTATATCTATAATGGGATGCAAAATAACAAATCACTCCCTTTGACGATGAAACCATTACACAAATGTATCTTTACCCAACCACATGAACATGTGTCTTCTTGAAATCGTTTAATACGTTTTACACTCCTCGTCGTCATTTTTATACAAACATACATAAAAGTGAAGAACGAAGATAATTACTGGAAATAAAATTATCTTCTTCTCAAGCGTGTTGAGGGTTTATATATGTATGTTGGGAGGTTAGCGTGTGCAATGACCTTCTCGATGCTTTAAACATAAAATTGTATTTTTATTATTTTTGTTCCCTTCTCCATTCATTATAGAAGCAAATCTCATCATGCTCATCTCATAACCACATGTTTAGAGTGCTGTGTTCTGTTGCGCCTATGAATGCTGAAACAGTGAACACATCGTCGTCGTCATCGGCATTGTCGATGCTCCACAAAATCCAGATTCAGATTTCAGAATTTGTGTTGCTATATTCTATGATAAACAGACACTCACCGATGCGACGCGACGAACGGCCGGCGGCGGCGGCAGCGACGAGCGCCGACCACGACGTCCATGTCTGTTCTTCGATCTTCCATGTTCATTTGAAACCAAACTCTTACAATAAATGTAATTTTATGCCATATGTGGGGACATATCATGTCGTTTTATGTTTTTCCGTTCCGGATGTAGAAAATGGCAGCGGGTGTCAGTTAAAAGTTTAAGAAAAAAAAAATAATAAAATAATCCCAATATAAATCTCGAATTTATTGTAAAAAATATATAATTTTAAATTCAAATACAAATAAAGTAGAAGCAAAAGACGAGAAAAAAAAGCTCTTCATTGGATTAATGGACTGAGCTTCCGTGAAGACGGTTTCAAAAATTGAAGTTGCATTCAAAACTCGAACGCGCCAAAATGGCAGCCAGAGTATGGAAAAAGTCCTTCCGGTGTGTAAATGTACAATGTATAGGTAAAAACATTGCATATCACTGTTGTACACCCCATTGCACTTATTTAAAGACAGGTATTTTTTGTTTGAAAATTATAAAATGGAATTTATAGGACTGCATCATTAAGTTCTTACGAACTATTTATGTATATTCTAGAAGAGGTAGTATATCTGGAATTATAGGTAGTCAGTTCAGGTTTTTCTTAAATCTCGAATTTCAAATGAAGAAAGACCAACGCGTGGAGGTCAAAACTATTTTAGAGATTGTTTTATCAACTCAACTTGGAAGAATAAAAATCCATTTTTAATAATTACCGCTAATTATATTCCAACTTAATTTTCAAAAAATATTCGCCAATACATTTGATACTAACAAAATTTGCAAGACACACACTAATGAATCGGAGTGTACTGGGTATATTTAAATTGCAACAAAAAAAATCCTATTGCCAAATTGAGAGTTTTGTACATCAGACGAGACTCCATGCGGCGCACGGTGCATGTAAAAGAATACATACATACCATAAAGGTCGATAAATAATGCACTTGCTAATATACGGTACTGTTAAGAAGCCTAGAGATTAAAAAAAAAAGGGAATTAATTGCAGTTATGTTTTTGAAAAGAGGATGGAAATGGAAAAATCGAATTTCCGTTTTGGTAATCGTCCAACAGGATTATTTTATTTCTATAAAGTAAAGAGGTTTTGCTTTGGTTTTTGCTTAAATTAACAATGCAATTCTTTTTCGTTTCTTTTTTTATTCTTTCTTTCATCTTGTGTTTAAGTGTGCAGGGGGATTCTGAAGCCAATATTAAATAGTTACATACATACATTAGGCATAATGAAGTATATTTGGATTCATAAATTTGCGTCAAATACACAGTTATAGGGATTATTAGGGGACGGACATTAAGAATAGAAGTGGAAATAAATCAGTTTTTTTTTTTATTAATGCTCAACTGTAGAAATTTTAAATATTTGCTATTTTTAGACGAATGTCGATTTAATTAAAAGGCTAAAGTTTTTTTTTTTTACTTTAATGTTTTTCCTCTTTTATATAGTTTATGTCATCTTATACTATGTTTCATTAGAGCCAAAATGATGTATGTAATTTCGCAAATTACATAAAAAGTATTTTCTTTTCAAATTTGCTAATTTTGTTTGACAGTTTAATTTCATTTTGAATTTAATTTGCCTGTTGATAGCTTTTGTTGTTTCTCTTTCTGTTTCTTTTTTTTATACATCAAATTTTGACATTTTTAATGGTTTATACCTTGAATGCATTCAGCTTGGGTGTGTTCATAAAGTTTTGACGTAATTTTCAACCAAATTTCGTTAAAATTTAAATTGCAACAAAATTTGTTTGAAATTACATCATTTCGAAATTTGAATTTTTATGATTTTGAATCGAATTTGAAATTTTCAACGCAACTACCTAATTTGCTCCGAAATGAAAACGTAGTCGTCGCTTTCACATGAATTTATGCAGTAGTCCATCATTAGCGCTCATACTCGCCAGCTGATGAAAAGACTTAAACTACAGAACGCAGAGAAAATGCAATGCCAAAAATAGCTCCGTTTTGTGACGTGAAATTTCTTGCCAAATTGAACAAATTTTTACAAATTGTCTAAAATTCCTTTTTTTTTTTACTCAAAAAAGATGCAACGAGAGAGTACAATGAGAATGCAAATAATTTCCCCTACATTAGATAGCTTGCAAATTTCTGCTACACAAATTTTTTGTGCAAGGAGTGTAAAAACTGTCAAAAAAAAAAACACACATTTGTTGTATTTTTTTGACAGCTTGTTATAAAAGTTGTCACTGGCTGCAAATGGCGAAAAATAACAATAATTATTACGCGTTCCTTAGAAGTATTTTAATATTCATATCTTGTTGACGTGAAATTTGTAGATATATGTTTATTTCACAAATGTCAAAGTAGAATTGACATTTCCTACCATTTTCAACCGATGACCACTTTTGCGCCACCTTTTATTAGGTGTATTTTTTTCATTCTCAGATGGAATTTGTTTTTCGAGCTAAACAAAAATTTCAGTTTTCACTCTAGGAAAAGAAAATAAAAAGATCCAGATTTAAAGGAATAAAATCTCGAGTTAAATTTTTTTTACGAATCCAAAACTTATCCTAATCGCAAATAAAAATGAGTTTAGGAAATAACAGACAGCCTAATGCAAATCTACATATAATTTTCTTCACACATTTTGGACATATTGTGTTTATTTTCTGTAAGATAATGTGAATAGACTTTTAGTCATAATTAAGAATGATCTTTGTTGTCGAGTGTGATTTGTGTTTTAAAAAAATCTGTTAAATGATAAAACAGAAATAATTTTTTAACAATCTAACAGTCATTTTGTTTTTAAGAAAATAATCCAAAAACTAAGAATTAATTCCATCTGATTCAAAAATTAAATTGATCTTCTTGTTTTAGTTGAAACATTTTAAGTTTTTGTCAAAATAACTCGAAAGACAAAAAAGAAAGAAATTTTATAGTTATTTCATTTATTTAAAAAAAAAATATAAAACAAAATAAACAATAGCGACAATAAAATAAATAAAATAGATTATGTGTTTTTTTAAAACAATCAAAATCATAGAATCACATCAACTATAAGGCGTCCGTCGAAGTTGTGTAGCAATTTTATTTATGACTCTTAAAAAATAATTGACTTAAATTTACTAAATCACGGAACACATCATTTTGCATTTCACTAGATTTATACATCTGCATCTATCAATCACAAGATATTACATATAATCATTTATCAAAGTGAAATAGTTGTCGGTTCAACCCTTTCAGTTTGTGTCGAAATTGGAAATTTATTTCAAAAGCATTTAAATGATTTCGTTATTCTCCCATGATACTTTCCACAAAAAAAAAAAAAACACAAAATATCTGTCAAAGCAAAACGAAAGTAGAATAAATAGTTTTTTTTTTTTTTTAATTTTAATAAGAATACAGAAATCTTTTTCTATTGCTACAACCGAAAAGTGTCTAGCAAATAAAATAAGTTATAAGTAGATAATAAGTTAAGAAAGTTTATAGATAACCAAGGCCTAGTGACTTCTATTTGCAACCATTCCTGTGTGCATGTTGCCAGTCGGCAGGAATGCAGGTGCCGGAACCGGCCGTTTATGGCCAAATTGAGTATTCGAACATAGATCTCCATCGTGCTAGTCTTCTTACACACTAACCATTGCATCAAACCAACTGGTACTATGTACATACGTGTCTATTTAAACGGTCATCAGAGATCATCCTTATTTCGGAGTTAAACTAGGGTTAACTAAGGTTAACACCTGAAACACTGTTTTCACTAAATTTGGTGTAACTCAGAGTTAAACCAGAGTTTACCCCTAAAACACTTTTTTCACTCAATTTGGTGAGTTAACTCAGGGTTAAGCTAGAGTTAACTTCTGAAATACTTTTTTCATTTAATTTGATGAGTTAACTCAAAGTAAAACCAGAGCTAACTCCTGAAACACTTTTTATTCAATTTGGTCAGTTAACTCTAGATTAACTTTAGATATTTCTGACAGATTTGTATCTAAACACTATTGAAATAGAGAGGGCGACACTATTTGAAATCGCCCGTTCCATAGTGTCGGTCTCTATGTTTCGAAAGTGAAAGCTGAATTCCATAATATCATATTTGATTTAGTTAGATTCTTGAAAGCAACTAGTGTAAAAAAATAACTGCTTCTGAGTTAACTGGCGAGTTCAATTTCCTTGCAGGATTAATTGACTCTTATTTAACTCAGTGTTATCAAGTTGTTAATTTTTAACACGGTTGATCATGTTGAATAATTTAAGAAGATAGAAGGTTTCGTGTTGTTTACTCAGTATAACTATTGAAAAATCAACAATTTTTAGCCAGATGACATGCGGTCTTAAATATCTAGATTTTCTTGATTTCACCAAAAAAGGAAGTTTTTTCTTTTAACACAATTTGAGAAAATACAAATAAAATGCTGTTGGCAATACCTAACAAGGCCGTATATGAAAATAATAGAAATTTTACCACAATTATATTGTTTAGTTGTTATTTGCATTCATTGCATAACTTTTGGAGAAACATTATTGCAAGCAATATCAATTTAAATTGCGGAAAACCTTTTGCGATGAGAGAATTTTCCTCGATCCGGCACTGCCTGCAATTAATATTGAAAATAAACCAAAATGAAATATGGCAATATAGTTTTTTTTTTTTAACATTTCCTTCATAATTATTTAAAGAGGTTGAGATTTTTTCTTAAGTAATCAAAAAAGCCAGGCAGCACTAAAATGTATTCATTGTTAGAATAAGAAAAAGAAAAACAAGCAAAAAAAAAAATATCGTAATTTATGTTTATGATGATAATTATGACGAAAGTAATTGCTTGAACGAACGGAAATGTATATTATTTATGGGTAGTAAAGATTTGAATATTTGAATTTGTTTATTGTTTTTTTAAGGGAGTCATGGAATTTTTTTGGCAGTGACTACATTTTAATTTAAATTACTTATTAAACTTAAGGTCGTATTATAGTTCGGTGTGGACCAAGACCTAAACGATAAAGCTTTTTCTAATCAGCTCGGTTCTTAGGTAGCTAGCAATCTCCAGTTTCACATGCCAATTTAGTTGAGGTTTTTTTTCCATTAGGATGTGATACCTGATACCTGATTCGGATTCTTCCTCTACTCTGCACTCGGTACCTCAGGGGTGGACAGTTGACTCAAAAATTTGCCGGCTGGTATCCACTCACTTTCTAGCAACTACCAAAGTCTTTGGCTTTTAACTTGGTCAGTTTTTAGATTCTTTACTACTTTTGCCCCGCTAACAATTGTGCAGTCTAATTCAATTTTTTTCTTCAGTATTTTTCCAAGAAATTTCGTTTACCGATGATTTTGATCCACGAGAACTCAGAAATATAAACTGATTTTTTCTAGCCTATACAGACAGATCCAAAAATCAGCTGTCGAATTTTTCTCTAAGAACAACCCACCATTGCGAAGTCCATGCCTCTGAACCATATATAGCATAATATTATTCAGTAATACCTAAGTTGCTCAAGAAAGAAGTTGACTGCTAAGCTCAAAAAGAAGCAATGACTGCAAGAGATAGTCTTCGTTTGATCTCATCACTGGTATCGTTGCCTGAGTTAATAGCGGAGCCCAAGTAGACAAAGTCCCCAACTACCATAGAGTAATTGCTGTCTATGGTAACGTTCTAGACGCTTATACTTGGTCCTACTCTCTCCATCTCCATATTCTTAGCTTCCGTCTCAACACTCACAAAAAATCTCTCCATAAAAAATACTGGTTTTTCGTCTTTTGTTCTCAATTGGACTCATAATAAAGTCGAGTAGTACTTTATCCATTGTTATTGTTATAAAATTTGTAGGGTAACACCCTCTATAAGAAAACATCTGCGATCATTTTAAAGATATCATTATATAAAATAAAATTATCAAATGTTTCTGTTTTTAGCTGTAAAATGATAATAATATATGTATATATATATGTATAATATTTACTAGAAGAAATATTAAAGATAAGATATTTCGACTTCAAAAATTTGTTGAATTTCGAAAATAAGCTCAGGAAAAAATTTAAAAATCTGCGGAATAAAATAAAAGTGAAGATTTTTAAATGCACTTATATTTACCGTTGCATAAAAAATACTCTAAAAAGTCTATTGTTAAACTTGGCTTGCATAAAAAGTTATTCAAAGCCAAAAATTTCTAAAATATCGGGTTTTCGTATGTCGTCCGCATTGGACAACTTTGAAGCCGCAATATCTTCAAATAGATGCCTCGTATGGAAACAGGCAAGATAATCAGCCTTGTTTTCATTTCCGGTCCGAATCAAATCCGAAAGTGAAATTGATTTCCGCACAGATTCGAAAAAGATGTTCTGAATTTCGCTTTCACGTTAGTCAATATTTTTTTTTCTTTCGAAGCCAGTAAAAAATTCGAAACATCAAAATAATTGAAAAAAATTACATATGTATATATGTAAATCACAAAAACATTTAATAATATATGTATGTATGTACGAATACGTATAATACTAATCAAGATACGAAGAAGCTCTTTTGTCTAAATTGTATTTATTAAAACGAATTCAAATATTCATTTGAAAAAAAAGTTACACTGTTATCAAAATGTTGTCAATTCGGACACGAAAAATGAATTGAATTTCAAACGTCAATTATTTCTAATCTGTTCGAAAATCAAAGAACACTCAATTCGCAATTATTGAAAGCGAAAAGTATCTCAGAATATCTATGGTCTTATTTATAAACGTTGTCTAACTTTAGACAACTGTCCAACTTTGGGAAATGTGTTCAAAAACCTTGTCTATTGTTGTCTTATAGCTGCCAAACTTAGACACAAGATTAGATTTTCTTAACCGTGAATAATGTGATATTTATTTTTATTAAATAAAGCATATTTCGACCAATTTGAAAATAGTTAGACAGTGTCTAAGTAGACACGAGTGCTAGAGTTTGAAAACGATATGATTTTATAACCAATCGGAATTCAGAATAGAGAATATTTTTTGTGGTAAATAGTTATGATCTTTAAAGTGACCAGTGTTGCCGGGAAGAAATATTTCAAGGTAGTACTGAAGCCAAAAAAGAGGAGTATTTTGAAAAAAATAGTAGTACAGACATTTATTAGTCTTCAAACTTTATTAAAAAAAAAAATCATCAAGAAAAAAAATCAGTTACAAAAAAAAAAACATAAATAAATAAATTATTAATTCTAAGAACAAAAATAAGTAAATATCTTTTCTATCACACAAAATCTGTCTTGTGGCAGATAGCGTAATGCATAGTTATATTTGCCTTTTTTTGCCTTTACCTGCTCCAAGGAATCCAATTTCACTAAATATCTATACAATAAAAGTTTACTTTGAATTTTTCTAACAGGAATTACAATATTTCAAACATTAATTAACAAACCTTTTCATTTTATTGAACTATACATACAAATTTACGGAGCTCAAAAAAAAAAAAAAAACAACCACCAAACCAAAATTTCAGGTAACAGGTAACCATAAAATAAATACCGAACTGACAGATGTAAATTGAAGTAGACGTCTACGCCAACGAAAAACATAAACAAACAAGAAAGAGGGAAATTCCCTTTTTGACGACAGTTTGGAAGATTAAAGTGCTGCCAAATTTGATTTAAATTTGAAGTGAATTAAATTTATTAAGGTTAAAATTACACTTTGCTGCAAGTGTAAGATATTTTAGGTCTTTAAAAAAAATAGGAGTACGAATGTAAAAGGAGGACTACAGGAGTACGGAGGTGTTGAAAGGAGTACAATACTCATATGGGAATACTTTCGGCAACACTGAAAGTGACTATATATTTTTTGACAGTTCCGCCAGTTAGGAGAAAAGAGAAAATTCTTCAAATAACAGCTATTAGAAAAACATATTAAGGGTATTCATGTAACGTAGTAAGTTTACAAATTTTGTAAAATGGTAAGTTTACACAAAAGTTTGCATGTACGCCCTTTTTAATTAATTTCGTTAAATGCTATGTTATTGAATCAGCTGTTCGTTAAACTTCAAATATTAATCGACAAAAATTGTGTTTTGCGCACAAAAATTATTTATTTTTTTATAAAAAGTTAATATTCAAAGATTCAAAAGAAAAGCAACAAAAAAAATTATTGTATGGTTTGTGCATTTTCTTTTACAAAAGTAAAATTCTTTTTCGTTTTTTTTGTTTAGTTTTCTAAGATATTTAATATATCATATTTGTAAACTCGCCTAATTCTAAAAGTTACAATGACGTTTGGTTAAGTTTATCAAAAAAAAAAATTGGTTAATTTTCCGCAGCAAAATCCTTGTGGAATTTTAACTAAATTGTGTAAATCATTTTTCATACAAAATTTGACAGTTCATTAACCAAATGGAAATCTTAACCAAATTGTAAACTTACCTTACTTAGTTCTATTTGGAAAACCTATATTTTTGACAATTGGCCTGTTTGAAGTAGCAATATGGATTTTGTAACTGATCGCTTGTATGGAAAAAAGCGTTACAATATTTTTCTTAGAAAATATTATAATCTACAAAGTGAGCATAAATAATTTTTCGATAACTTAGAATTTGAGATAATAATCGCAAAACCAGTAGACTTTTTAAAATAATGATATCTTTTTAATGATAGATGTTACGAAAGAATTGTTAGGTATATTGTTTTTTTTTTTTTTTAATGGCCATATATTTATATTCTCCAAACGATTATTCTACTCATAAAGTGTTAAATTTTGTAGATTATCTCACAAACTATGTAGAACTTTTCCCGAGCGTTTACTATTTAAAAGTCATAGTGAAAAACCGATATTTTTGACATGTTACTTTTTTAAATAACTTTTTATGCAAGCCAGATTTTGCAATGGACTTTTAATCCAATAATTCCTTCTTCTTAAATAAAAATAATTGTGTTTAAAAATCTTATCGTGGATTTTTTTTTTCAATATATTGGGAATTTTTCCTGGGCTATATAGGTATACTTATATAATTCGTGTAAATTAGCTCCCATCATTTGCGTTCATTCCCTTACTTAAAAAAAAAAATGTTTTCTCATGTCCTTCCAAACCCCACTCAAATATTATTTATCTCAGAAGAAGGAAATTAGTTGGATTTTGCAGCCGCATAACATTACATTACATTGAATTACCTTCACCTTGGTGTTGGTAAGGAACATTTTTTTTTATGAATAATGAAAACCCTAAATGTATAAGCTATTCATACATTTATTGCATTTTTAATCAAATATCTCGCAAGAATGGAAATAGCCTTTTTAATAATACATTGCATCCTACTTTTCTCGCTGGCCTAGTTTCACTCAGTAAATTCCATTTCCATTCTGTTAAATATATACATAGTACATAAATATATACGAAAATATCTGTGTATGTAAAATAATTGCATTAAAAAGGAACTTTCAGAAAGCCCTGTGGCTATTTTTTAGCCGATTTCTTGTGAAAACTTAGGTAAATAATGCATTTTTATATGCAATATAGAATATTTAACATAATTTGTATTCTTCGATTTTATATATGTAAATAGGACAAATCTTAATTTACTCCCTGTATTCCTTGTGCCACCGGTGTACGGTAATTATATATATATTTCATGGTTTCCTTTTATCCGTTATAGAAAATTCAATCTGCACTTGTCTATCTGCAGAACAAAGTTTATTCGTTAAAGTGCAGAAAATGCATCACGCGAATACTTCTTTATTTTTTTTTATTATTTTGTATTGTTTATCCTTTTGCTTATTCCCATAGCTTTCCGTTTCCGACATTGCATTGGAGGACGAAAAACGTCATTAGACACTTTATTTTGTTGTATATATGTGTTTGTGTAAAACGATGCATCGTTGTTGGCATAATTAGATAAAACTTCTCTCCTGTTACTGCTCCAATCCAAACGACCGACGATGACGACCGACAGGATTCCAATTCGCTGTCGTCGTCGTTAGTATTTGTTATGAAATACGGGTAGGTATAGTGGAAAAGTGTATAGTTATTTGGCTGTTGTTGATGGTGGCAGCGCCGCGGCAGTAGGAGCTTTTGCTCCGTATAGTGCGCATAAAGCGAACTGGGAACTTTTAAGCCTTGACACACTTTCGTCCTGGTAAGAACAAAGAGAAACTCAACTATTCCACTGCAATAATAATCCTTTTAAATTTCTCATTTTACAGTTGTAGTGGTGTAGAGCTGTATTGAGTTGGATCGTTTTTTTTTTTTTTTTCTTTTTTATGTTTTGTTTTTAGCATTGGAGAACTAAAAACAGTTTTGACTTTAAAATCAGTTTTGTAGATAGGTATAGAAAGAGGTAGCTAGGTACCTTCTACCTATTTCTTGTTTTTTTTTTTTTATTCTATTGTTTGCTGCTATTTTTTATTGGCAATTTGTATTTATTCTTTGCTTGTTAAAAGTCAAGAGTTTTCTTTTCTGCTGTTTTTTGTAATTGTTTTTTATTATATGGTTGTGTTTTGTGTATATATCTATATATATATGTATTACGTAGGTATTAATAAAGGCACGTTTTTGAGCTTAAAAGTTTGGGGTTTCGGGCTACAACTGGCTACAACTGGCTACTAGTGCAGAAGTCGTTCTTTTAGAACACGTTTGAAGAAAAGCAATTGCATAGTTAACTGAAGTGTTCTTATCCTCAAACACAATTATTAAAGTATATTCTGTATGTATGTATGTATGTAAATAGATGAATAGATATAGATAAATGTAAATACAAACATAAATACATACAAATGGTCGTATAGGTAATGTAGATATCAAATGTACTGTTAAATAGTGATATTTAAAAACCTATGGGTGTTCTTGGGTGTCAATAGTTTAAAAAATTGTGAAAGTTGACAAGAGGGGGAAAAATTGAACATTAAACAGAAAAGAAAATAGGTAGGTATTGTTCCTGTTAGTTTGTTAATCCTCCGAATAAAACAATATGCACGACTGGATCACACGAACTTGCTCTTGTGGTCACGGCTTATAGCCAGTGTTGCCGCTGAGAAATTTGAAAAGGTCACAAAAAAGGGGTCACGAGGAAAAAAAAGTGGCATTTTGAATTTTTTTTTAATAGATAACTAAATGAAAAAAAAACCATATAGATAAAACACATTTCGGTGTAATTGTAGTTTTTTTTATAAAACTAACCAAACCATTTCGTGTAATAATGCCATTGACAGCATAAATTTTCACTTATGTATAATGGGTGGGCCATATAAAATTTTCTTTTTAAAAATGCAATAAAAAGAACAACAAAAATTTGTTTCCATGTATTACGGCTTTGTTAATAATAGCAAAAATTCCCATTAATTATGAAACACAACGTCATTCAAGTGACTGCTTTGGCTAGCTTTGCACTCTAATTTTCCAAGACCTTGTTGAAGGTTTCGGGCTGTAGCTCACGGATTGCTTGGATGATATTGGCCTTAGGTGCTTGAATTGTTTCCGGATTGTTGGCATAACATCGGTCCTACACGGTTCCCTACAAAAAATTCCAAAGGGGTCAAATCGCAGCTTCGAGGCGGCCAATTGACATCGCCAAGACGGATGATAACACGATTTGGGATTTTGGTATGCAAAATATCGATTGTGGCATGGCGTGCCATCCGGCATGAACCAGAGGTCGTCAAAATCCATGTCTTCTATTTCAGTAAAAAAAAAGTCGGTTAACATGACTCTGTAACGACCATCGTTGACCGAAACGTTGTTTCCAGCCTCATTTTCGAAGAAAAATGGTCCAATGATCACTCCACAATCTGCACCAAACTGTCACTGTCTATGGATGCATTGGCTTCTCGATAACGTGCACAGCCGCCGAGATGAAAATGCGCTTCGTCAGAAAAAATGATTTTTCGCCCAAAATCGTTGTCCAATTCAAGCTGTTCTTAGGCCCAAACTGCGAAGCGTTATAGAAGCGAATGGTCGTGCGTCTTCGAATGCTGAGTTAATTCAATTGGACCTTGTAAGCGAATAATAATTCGAGATCTTTGTGCAGAATTCTCCTTATAGGCTAGTGCGTGAAATGTTAAGCTGTTGAGATCGATGGCACAATTTGTTAACAACAAGAACACTTGCATAGTTCTTCTACTCTTTAACAACAAGACAACAGCAAACAAAAAACACGCGACACGGTTTTTATTTAATTTAAAAATATTTGCAAATTTTTAAACGATTAAGTGCGATTTTAAAATATTTTTAGTATGATGATAGGTTGAAAATAAAATTTTCTAAATTTTAAATGAGTTAGGATCGTGTTATCTTTTTAACATTTTACTAAAGTTAAAATTACCAAATGTCTATTTATCTTTTTTTAGTAACATACCAACTCTAAATGTCATTTTGACAGTTAAAAATGTGAAAATGGTATGTTTGCTTGCTTGTTTGCACGAATCTTTTTTAGGCGTGTTCAGCTGGAGTTTATTAAGAAAATAGGTTAAGTATGATACAAGTTAAAAAATGTTTAAAACTAAGAAGATTTTAGTAAAGAGCTTTAAAGTAAGTAATTTGGTAAGTAGTAGTAATGCCAATACCTTAACATTAGGCTATTTAAAATTTGGAGCAAACAATTTTAAATTGAAAAATAATTTCAAGCGTGTATAATACATATCTACCTTGAAAAAGGTTTAGGTAAAAGAAAACAAAGACAAATAAATCTATAAATGGAAATTCATCTAGAGAATCAATGTCAATGAATTTATTTTATAAAAAAAACTTTACTCAGTGAATCTATGCTCAAGGACCGAGCATTTTCGAACAGCACTATAAATATGAGCATTTGTTGATGCACAAAAAAACAAACTTCATGATGGAAACTCAATTATAAATAAAGCCCAACGAAAAAGTTTCATTTTTGGACTCTCGCGGGATATCCAAATAATATTTTATGCAATTCCAAAAGTAATGAATGAGTACCACCACCTATAACAGTGTTAAAGTGATGTTGATGATATATTGCCTATAGGATATTTTTTGAAAGTGTAATAAATTCAAATGGAACGTTGCGCATAAAAGAAGTGGCAATTAAGACTAAAAGGAATTTTTTTTTGTATATAGACTTATAATAGAAAGTTATTTGGAAAATCATGAATAAAATCAAATAAATATTTTTAATATTCTCAAATAAATATATGAAGGTATCAACTTATCAGCGTTTCAGAATTTTGTATTTTTTCATGACCGTGTACACGAATGTTAATTTATTCAGGGTTTTACCAACTTAAATGTCCATATACTTTGGAAATTATTATAGGGCATGTTCTAAGAAATAAAATGCATGAATTTGCTCTTATGGTTAAAGTGACTTAACATTTTGAATAAACTTATTCTATAATTTATATCCTACTCTTGCTGCACTTTTTTTTTTTTACAAAAGTCCACTTTGCAAAATAATGTTCAGCTATTTTTGCAGATCGAGAAAAAGCTCAAATTAAAATTTGAAAAAAAAATATTACTTAAAAACTAACTTAATTCATAGTTTAGTTTGAGCTATTTCCTGAACTGCATACAAATCTGCAAATTTGGAGCCTTAATTTCAAAAATTTAGCTTTCGCGGTTAATATGAAAAAGTTGCTGGCAAGTTTTGGATCCGTAAAAACCAGCGAACTTGAAATTTTGATATACGATGTCAAGACGAAACAAGTGGGTCTAACAACTCTGTCGATTTTCTTTAAATTCCGATACCATTTTTTACTTGCGATATATACATATGTATGTAGATTGTAGGTACTACATATATGGCAAGTAATGGATTCGTAAAAAAAAAAGATCGAACTCGAGATTTTGATCAAAGTTGACTCGCAATTCTGTCTGTCTGTCTGTCCTTTTGGCTGTAGCCTAAACGGTGGATCGGTTTTCTTTAAACTTGGTACCTATCGTTTTTTTTCGGCATTGTCCCACACTTTTTTTAATTTTTTTAAGACTAAAAATAACGGTAGATACCTGTCGTACAAATTTTTTAGCAAAAAATGAAAATCTTATTTTTCTCGAAAACGTGCCCACTTAAAAATAAATCCCAAAAAGGGTACAATTAAAAAAAATTCCGAAAAATGGTTATAAATGGTACCTCCCATAGAACAATTTTTTTGATTTTCAATTTACTCAAAAATGGTTCCACTGAATTTGATCATTTTTTTTTATAGAGAATTTTTTTAAATGTTTCTTTTTTTGGATTTTTTAAAATAGTTAAATTTTTTTTTTTGAGAACTTAATAATTCGAAAACAACTTGGTCGCAGCAGTTTTTTGACATTATCTAGCAGATTTTAAATACAAATTATTCTTTTGGCCAAAAATAACGGTACCTCCCATACAAATGTTATAAAACCGGTATGGAAAATCTCATTTTTTCTCAAAAACGACTCTTAAGATTATGATTAAAATTTGTATGTGAGCTAATATCAGTACGATCAACCATATTGTTGAAAAGTAAATGTTATCTATCGTTTAAAAATGGTATCTCTCATAGAACCATTTTTTTTGGTTTTCGACTATCTCATTATCTGTTCAAGCAATTTTAATGAAATTTTTTACACAGGAGCTTCTGATAATATCAAATAATATTGTATATTAAAATTTTCAAAAAACAAAATTTTGGATTTAAAAAAAAAAAATCAAAATTAATTTTTGAAAATTCGATATTTCGAAAATGGATGGGTATTTTTTTTTTTTTTAAATTAATTTTTTGACGGATTAATAAGTTCTAAAAAATGGCGTACCAATTATTTTTCTTAAAAATGTTTTCAAAATTGTATATGTATATACAATTTTTTTTTTATTCAAACCGCTCCAACGATTTTTAAAATCTTTCTCTCATAAATTGAGATTTGTGTAAGAAATCGGATGTTGTTGTTTGCGTTTGTGTCAAAACAGTTTCAGAAGTTGTTTAATCAATTTATTTCTAATTATATTGATTTTTCAACAATTTTTCAGTCTTAAGTTTAAGTGCTGAGATGTAATGCATATGCATACTTTAAAACCACACTATGATCGCACATAAGAGCAAGTTCGTGCGACCCAGCATTTTATTTTATTCTATATTTAAAATAAAGTTGATTAACCTATAATTTATAAAAAATCATATTTAAAATCAATATTTTGAAAAATGAAATATTTAAATAAGTTACAATCGACTTTTTCAATTTGTTTTTGTTTAAGTACAAGTTTCATTTTGTTATATATTTACAACGGTTTTAGACGGTTTTAAAAATATAAAACTATGTATTTCATTATAGGAATCAAAATAAATCATTTCATTTAAGAGTTTCACTCCGAAATATATTTTATCTTAAAATTTTTTGTTCGCCCAGAATTTTAAAAGCTATTGTGAATTTCGCCCGAATGAAATTTCGATCGCCTACAAAAAATAAGTGAACATTTAGGCTCTGTTCACAATAAAGGAATTTTTCAAACACGAAATTTCGGGTGAAAATTATACAATTGGCGAAAAGTGAAATGCCAATTTTTTCGGATGGAATTTTGTTGGGGTGAAACTCAAAATAAATCTGAATTGAAAAAAAAAACTATAATTCTGATTTAACTAATCTAAAAGTTCTACAAAAATTTTATTTTAACTATAAATTAAAAGTCCTTAAAATAAAAATAAAATTTTGCGTCGCTAACTCCCAATGTAGTTTTTTTTTTTTCAACCAAAATAAACACGCCTATTATGTGTCTTATAAAAACGGGCAGACGGCAAAGACATGCTCTAACGATTTTTGTAATATATGTATATCTAAATTATACTCTATGTAAATTGTACACTTGGAAAAAGATAATAAAAATCAAAATCTATCTAAAAAAAAATCTTATAAAAACGTTCAATACCTACTTAAGCTTCAGCTATTCTAAATCTATCATAGATTTAAGAATCTTTCATAACTGTAATTTATGAAAGACCCATTCACAAAGTTAAATTATAACAAAAATAGAAAGAAAAACCTTTAAGTTTTATTGTGCAGAAATACAGAAATACAGAATTTCAAAATGAATATATTTTTAATTCAAAGCATTGAAAAGTAAAGTTTTTAAAGAAAAAAAGTTTGTATAGCCTTTTTAACATGATTTTTTTTAATTAAAAATATGTTTCCCAACATTATAGTGTGTGGTCTATCCACTATCCAGCCAGCCCTACAAATCCTATACTATGCTATTATTTTTAAGTTTGTTCTTTATGAACTTTAATTCTATAGCAAATTACAGAGCTATAGTTTTTTTTTTACCCATGTGCCATGTATCACATCAGCTTGGGGCAAAAGATATACCAAAAATTGATGTAGATACTAGAAAAATTCTCAACTTACATGAAAGCGTAATTTTGGGTTAAAATGCGCTCTTATTGGTGAACATGTGCATCATGTTGCATGTGGAAGAAAAAAACCACAAAACAACTCCATAGAATTCGGTTGTACAATTTCTTTATTTTTTTTTTAGATTAAAAACAATTTTTGTTTTTTGCGCAAAACTTTGGACAGAAATCCATTAGAGTTATTGAATTTAACATCGAAAGTTTTCAGCTGTCATGCATCCTTAAACCGAACTGACTGAAGTTTTTATGTGTGTCAGCAACGAACGGCATCGAGTGAATTACTATAACGGTACTCGTTCAATTTTAAACAATATACAAACATATAGCCTGTGATTGTAGTAGATATAGGGATATTAAAGTATATAGAAGTATCTGTACATAGATAAATTTAATTCACATCACAATGCAAAAGATTCATTAAAGGATTCATTAACCTAATTTCACGCTGCATCCTGTTGGCTCCCATTTTTCGATTATCGCTTTATTTAAAAGCTCATCGGATTATGCTTCGAAAATGGGGAAAAGTTGCAATCTGATGGGGTGTCGGTCGGTATAGGATACGATACGAGTATATGACTTGTGACGAGCGCTCTGGGCTTTGTTTCGTATTTAAGCAGAGTCACTATGTGTTCGTCTATATATATCAAAAAATCTTTAATGAGATCATTATTTTGAAAGATGTGCATTAATGCTTTGAATTATGTATGCATGTGTGTATGTACCTATATCATGACGAGGATGATGATGAATATGAAGATGACGAGGTAAAAGTGTAACTTTTCACAATATATTCTTGGGTATTTAAAAGACATCCTTAGGGACAAAGTCTATACCAAAGGACGTGAATTGTTTTACCTATGTCCTGTCCTATACCACCGCACAGACTGTGATACTTTACCTTAACATCATATAATGCTGTTGCAACATCAACCAACCCTTTGCTGAATGTGTCTACTTTAGCTGTTGGAGAAAAGTTTTTATATATGAAGTGAGTGGTAACAATGACAAAAGCCCTTTCACGGGGAGAGTGACGTCAATGGTCCTTAAGGGAGTCTGATAACATTTTCATCAAAATGCAGAATGTACCTCAGAATTATACTTAGGTAAATAAGTACATATATTTACAGTGACTCTCGTGAGTCCTGAGAGAGCAATTTTTGTTCTTCACAAGCAAGGCGTAAATTAGTTTTTGAAGTTGCAATATTATTTTGTTACATGGGTACCTACATAAAGTCGTTTTTTGTTTAATTGGTGTTATTTATAATTTGAAAGAAATATAATTTTATACAGAGAATGTTATAAAGCTTAAACTATAATATTAAACCTAGTGTAGTTATATTTGTGTCAAGTTTATGAATGGATATAAAGAAACAATGTTTTGAGCGAGTATCAAGTAAGTTTTTTCAAATGATATTGAACGATATAGACAACATTTTTGAGTTCTCAGTTTTTTTTTTTTAAGGCAAACATAAAGGCTTAACATTATAGTTTTTTCTGACTTTTTAGCAGCTTTCAACTTTATTTACCACAATGTACTGTTATATAAGATGTCAAAAATATTAATGTCTGATAAAAGTCGCTCGAAAATATGTAAACAAAAATAATCGACAAACGGTTTAGTGTTTCTTGGCAGAATGGTTAGCGTGTTGGACCGTTTTGGAAAGTCTGAGGTCGAATCGCAGCCTAAGACAATTGCCTCTTTCTTTTTAAGGGACAATACATCTTCTACAATAATATTTCTAAGTCATGATAAAGAACTGTTAGTACTTCTAATCTTAGTGGTTCGAATTGGACGGAAAATTGTTGGTCCCCTCCATTTCTGCAAGCTAACACCACCCGAAACATATGTAGATGGGTGAATTTCGCGTCACCAAATTAATCAATTTTTTAAATAGTATAGAATGAATAAAACACATCAGAATTTTGATCATAAATAGTTCATTATTTATTGAAGATTATTCATCTCATTTATCCGCTTCTGGAATTGTGATTTAATAAATAAAATAAATAAATTGGGTAGCGCGAAATGATCAAAAATTTATAAAATGGCTGAAGTACTTTGGTATGAAAAATGCATGTATGTATATATAATTTTGTATATTCCAGATAAAAAAAAAATGTTTTTCTTTAAATTAATAATAATTTTTCGCGAAACAAATAAGCATAAAAAGATTCAATATTTTTGTCCGGCTCTTTTTTTCTTCATACAAATTGAAACGTCAAAATTAATGTACGTGAAAATTTGAAAGTTGGTTAAATCTTGAAGCACCGACTGCAGTTGCGTAGTCTTGTGTGCATTACATTGAATTTGTGTGTATATCCATTGTGTTCAGGGAGTAAAGCACAAAGCAGTTTGGTTTTATTATCTACATAGCTAGAATGATTCCTTCATTTTTCTGAGTTGATATTTTTCTTTGACTTAATGCATTAAAATCATTAGGTGGATTCATGCAACGTCGTAAAACACTAGATAAGTTTATCTTTTGGATAAATTTATCTTTTGGTAAATGAACTGTCAAATTTTGTATGGGAAATGGTTTACGCAAATTGGATAAAATTATCTAAGAATTTTGTTGCGGAAACTTATACAAATTTATTTGGATAAACTTATACAAACGTCATTGTGACTTTTAACGTGACGTTTAACGAACAGGTGATTCAATTACGCAGCATTTATCCAAATAAATAAAAAGTACGTTCACGAAAACTTTTGTGTAAACTTATCTTTTTACACAATTGGTTGCATGAATACCCTTATCCATATGAGAATATAATATTCATAATTTTCACTTGAAAAAATATTTTTAAACATTTTAACTCGCAAACTTGTCACTGCAATGCCAATTCGCCAGTTCAGGATTCTCAGACTCACTGAGATCTAGATGTTTGAGATCTCAGCAACCTCGGAAATCTGAACGTAATTCCTCAGTGAGATTCTTAACTCTTGCTGGCAATAAGCTGAGACTGTGAGGAGACTGATATTTTTTTAATTCGCTTACTCAATTATTTTTTGTCGCAGTTTATAAAATTATAAAAATAAGATGGATAGTGCTTTTGACTTCTAGCGGAGAAATCTTGTTCTCCTTCACCTCAGTGGTGAAATAAAACCACCTGTCACAATATTGTCATAAGACAAATATGTAAATTATGTAAATTGTAATTTATTTTTGTCCATGACAAATCTCGAAAAGTTCTTCATCGTCTTGAAAATTTTTTTTATGATCTAAAAATTTGACATTTGTCGCATATTTTCCGACGATTCTACAAAATTTTTAAATTAATTATTGGTCAGAAATTTGACAACTATACAAATTGTTACCTTTCACACTTGTATATAGTTATGAAACAGGGTCCAGGTGAATTCTCTGATAAGATTGAATAATTGGTGAACAATACTTTTTGGTTAGCATGTCTATTGAGGAAACGTATAACTGATGAAGGAGTCAAGTATTAATATAAATTGATGCTATAATATGAAAATTGTCTTTCTTAAGAATCTATTATAGCAGCACCACGTTAATCCGCGTTAATGTTTTTCGATTGCGAAAAAATTCAGCTACACTTTTCTGTGAAAATTTTTAATTTTCTCAGAACTATTTAGAAACCAATTAAGTATCTGTTTTTTAATAAATCTGATAAGGTCATAAAATATTAAAAACATAATGTACTATTTTTGTAAAATTTTGAGAAACATCAGTTTGAACATTTTTTTGAAAATTAATTTTTTTAAAAGTATTAATTAGTTTAAAAAGAAAAAAAATAAATAATGGATTTTTAGTTCTATTAAAAGCTAAAACATTTACCTCTGATCTAATGTTCATACTGAATTAAACGAAATTGATTTCGGTACAAAACGGATTAAAAAAGTGTTCTGAATTTCGGATTCAAAATAGCAAAAAAGTCTGTTAAACCTTTAGTCCACAAAAAATTGGCGTTTCATCCCGGCGATCTCACTTGGACTTTTCAGTTGACTAGTGAGGACCTTGTTAATATGCAATTTTTGTTAAGTTCAGTTCATCTTACATAGATTTCATGACGAATATCTAGTGTGAACTATATACAACAAGACTAGAATTTCTAATCATTAAATTGGAAGTTTTTGTTTTTGGTTTTTTTCATTTTCAGGTTAGCCCAGTAGGTACTCAAACCAATTTTGTTCTTAATTGGTAAACAAACAAATTGAAAACAATAAATATAGTATAGTAACACTACAGAAACTAATATGTTCGATATATTAGTTTTTGTACAAAAAATTACATTTAAAAAATTTGTTAATGCAAACTCGGACATGAAAACTCAAATAATTTCTAAAAATCAAGTGTTTCCAATCCGATCGAGTATCAAAGCACACTCGTTCCCCAAGTATTGAAAAAGAAAAGTACAGTCGACTCCCTCTAAGTCGAATTTCCACGGGATATCAAAATTAGTTCCAGTTAGAGAGATTTTTAGAAAAAATCGAGTTAGAGGGATTTATAGTTTTTGTTTAGAAATATTAATTTAATTTAATTTAAAAATAAGGTTACAAAATTTAAATATATATATAAAGTGAAGCTTATCTTGCTTGTATGGCTCATTAATTCATTATTATCTCATCAAAATATTGTTTAGATAAAATTACTTCGAAAAATTGATGTTCGCTCGTTTAAAAAACGATGTCTGTTATTTCAATTGCAGAATTTTATTAAACCAATTGCGTTTTTAATATCATTCTTTTCTTAGATCGATGTTGATTATTTTATGTTTTCCGCAAAAGAAAAAAAAATCGACTAAGAAGGATTGAAAATATGCCAAGAATCGAAAGAAAATATTCGAGTTAGAGGAATTTCAAAATATGGCGAAAAAATTCGAGTTAGACGGAAATTTGAATTTGACGAAGTTCAACTTAGACGGAGTCGACAGTAATTTTTAAAACAACTGAAACTAGAAAGTGAAATAATTTACAATTGATTAAAATTCAGAAGTGTTGCCGTTGTTTTTGAATAAATTTATTTTTAATTTTAAGTTAGTTTTTCTTTTTTAAAAATTGCATCTCCTTCCTAAACGGGGGAAATAGATCCCTTCCTCCCAACGAAGTAGGTACCTACAAAGTCTTTTTTTTTGTTCACATCTCATGCGAATCACTGTGTATATGTAAATATATTTATTTTGTTGTATATAGATATATTCAGGAGTTTTCTTCACAATGACAATTAAGAATTTTCTTCCAACTTATAGCCTGACGAAATTTCTGCCACAACAATCAACTTTATTTAATACCACTTTCTATTGGGGTATATGTGTCTTATACATTCGAACAAAGTGTATACTATGTTTATGTTCGCTTGCTTTTCCATAGACTAAAAAGTTAAAGCCACACTAACAAGGTCTCAAGTGTAAAAAGTTATCCATAGTAACACTAAAAAATTTGTTTTAAATTATTTATTTCCTTCATCATCATCAACTACATATATACAAAAAGAACAACAAAACCTTACAGAACAATGAACATTTTGTAAAGCATTTCTTTGTATGCTTGTATACTCTTATTTAAATTGGAATTTACTTTCAGTGCATAACTACTTCCTTTATTTTGATTGTGCTATCTTAAACTTAAACTCCAAATTAGTTGCTGTGTTGTATATCGTTGGTTCTTCTACCCCCCCTCCCCAACAGACACATCCCATATACACACACATAAGTATGTAGATATATAATGCATTTATATGTATTTCCTAGGAAAGGGTTTGACGAGTGTCAACGTTGTTTTTCAAATAAGCCATCAAAGATAGAAGATAGGTATTACACATAATAAAATGTGATTTTAAAAACATATTTTTTTTTAAATTTGGAAAATACTCTGCCTCTTGACTCTTGGATACATCTTGCTGTAATAATATCTTAACACTATAATAAAGCCCAGTTGTTTAGTGCGATATGATGTCGATATTATTTCCAGTCAATTTAGATCTTGAGATAACTCATTGAATTTGGTGAGTTAACTCTGGATTAACTAATGCCTCATCTAGACGAATGGCAAAATGCCATTATAGCTGCCAAATACAAGCCATTTTTCTTTTGATCGTGTAAACACTCTAAATACTGGCATATTTTTGCCATAAAAAACTGGCAGAGAAAATTTGGCATTGAATGCTGCCATAAAAAATGCATTGTGTAAAAACTTTGCTGGTGCCATTTTCCAAATTATACCATATTCGAAAAAGAATGAAAATGTTAATTCTTTATTGGCAAAATTACATTTTAAATGTCAAAACGTTGAATATTGACGGCAGCTTTAAAAGGGATTATTTATTTATCAACAAAATTAAAATTGTAAGTAAATAGAAAATACAAGTTTAAGTTTTCAATAAATATACTAATAAATTAATATTTATTTAGGAAATTGAAATGATATGGAACAAGGTAAAGAAATTAAAAAGGCAGCTCGCAACAGAAAAGTCAAGAGGAAGTGGGTGCCACTAAAACTAGAGGAACGCCTGCTTGTTGAAATGGTTTATTGTTCCGAAAATTGCTTCACAAACTTCGGAAATAATGTTGCATAAATAGAAGATTTTGACCTCCTGAACAAAAACATGAGGCTGCTATAATTGTCTCCAGTTGCGAGGAAACGGAGGGTGATAGCGAGACTTTCTTCTACAGATATTTGCTTCACGCATATTTGTATTTTCTTTCCTTATAAAACAGGGGATATTTTTTCAGCGAGGAAATCAAAATCTTCCGCGGACATTCTCACAAAGTTTTTGAACAAATCCGGGTCGTTATTTCGGAGCTGTCCCTGCCGAGTTTCGAAAAAACCTCCTCTTTCTAAAAATAATGGACAAACCCAATGTGCCCGAGTTTTTCTTTGTCGCCGGATGGCTAGGGACTGCATCTCTTCTTCCTCATCTTGTAGTACCAAGAATGCTCCTAACAAGGCAATAGTTTTTATTTTTGATATTTGTGCAACTTTCTTTCGACTTCAAAAAATTCCGTTAATATGGCTCGTTTATAGCAGTCATGTAAATACATACATTACATATTTTTTTCCTTGCCATTTAATACTGGCAAAAATAATGTTAACATTCAATCAGCCATTTTTTTGGTTCGTGTAAACGCATGCCATTATACATTTATTTCGTCTATTATTTTGCCAGTTTTTTTTTGGCAACTTTGCCATTCGTGTAAATCCGGCATAGATAAATATTTTTGACAGATGAGTGTCAAAACGCTATCGAAATAGATAATGTGACACTAGTATAGTGCCGCATAGTGGCGCCCTAGTTACGTGTTTGCATACTGAAGCCATTCTTTACAACAAACAACGTATCTTTACCATAATTGCTGACTAGGCAAGCTGGTCGCTGCCTAGAAACCACAGCATAGCAGAATCATCAATAAAAGAAAGTCTCTACACTCAAAACCATTTTGGAGCATCACAACAGTAGCAGCATCACAATAACAACAACATCAAAACAACAGCAGCATCCCAACCAGATCATCTCTCAATATGCTTGGACAGTGAGAGAGTTTTCTCAGCCTTTTTGTAATAAAATGTAATTATTATTTTTTGAGTCAGTCTGAAGCTGATTTTGTTTAATAAAAGACAGTCATTCAAATTGTGTATTCTTTTGATTCCGTAATTGGCGCAGTCGATAGGATGTGCTAAGTACAGTTTGTAACAAAAAGTGAAGTTTAAGTAGCTTAAGATCGTTTGCTGGAAAAGCAATTTCGTACTCTTCGAGGGATTATCGAAGTGTTGGATTTTAATCCTTTAACGAATAAAAGAACCATAATTTAAGAAAAATCAAATCAAAAGATAAACCCATAAAAAAAAAGAAAGAAAAAAAAAAAAACAATTGAAAAGATATCTGGTTTTCTGAAAAACTTAAAAAATGAATAAATTAATAAAATTAAATTAAATGAACCACATAACTTATGAACCTAAAAAGTACATTTTTTTTTGTATTAAAGAAAAATAAAGTTGTTGAACTGTACGAGTGAAAATTATTCATACATCGAACACAATTTTTTCATACATTTTGTTACTAAGTGCGATTGTGTGGAGGCGCAAAGACTACAACGATACAGGTCAATGGTCCACATTAACGCCCTAGGTGACAAATTTACTAAGGTGAGTCCATTCTTTTGATTCCTTTAACATTGATTTATCTAATGTCACCAACCCCAAAACAAATTAATTCTACTGGTGAGCGCAAAATTTTGGAAGTGAGTAGCTTTAGTAGCCCAATTCGAAAAAGTGTTAAAACTCCTAAACGTCAGTATTTAAACTTAAATAAAAGTGATTTCGTGGATTTGGCAACTAGTTCTGTTTCTAACGCGTGTACAGTTGATTCAAATAACGATTCCGTTATGGATGACGCTGCTATTGCCACTAACGCATTTAATGCACTAAGAATACCCGACGCTGTCAAAGACGTTCCAACATTCGATGGCAATCCTCGGAAGAAGTATTAAGCGTTATGCCAAATATAAGTGGGTCAAGCTACGGAAGAATTATTATGAGAGCTATTAGGAACAAAATTATAGGACAGGCAAATGAGGTCTTAAATATGTATGGAACTCTTTTAGAATGGGAAGATATCAAGAATAATCTTATTGTTTATTATTCCGATAAGCGCAACGAAACAAGCTTAATAAGAGACTTACATCAACTTAGGCAAAATCAAGATACGGTTGAAAAATTTTATTCTAGAATTATTGAAATACTTTCAACAATGATAAATTATATTAGAGTTCATGAAAAAGATTTAAATGTTATAAAAGCAAAACAAACACTTTATAACGAAATGTGCTTAAATACATTTTTATCGGGGCTAAGGGAACCGCTAGGGTCTACTATTAGGGCAATGAGGCCAAATAAGATTATTGATGCATTCAATTTTTGTCTTGAAGAACAAAATTCTCATTACTTTAAAAATCCTTACTATTTACATGGCGAACCATCTACCAAATTAAACCAGCCTAAAATCTACAATCACCAACAACAATTACAAAACCCATCTATTAGGCCACAGCGACCATACAATCACACTACACAACAACAATTTTCCAGACCTTACAATTACTTTCCACAAGAACAATCTTTCAGACCTTTAAATCAATATCAAAATACCCATTACAAACAGACACCACAAAATCCCCAACTATATTCCCGGCAAAATTACAACAACTCTCAAATTGCTAAAAATTCAGGTACAAGATATCCACAGCCCGAGCCGATGGATGTTTCTACTGGTAATACTATTTCTCGTAGACTAAATACACAGCCTTCAATGCAAAATCAAATTAATAATGTCGAAGGTTATAACTATTATTGTAATAACGCAAATGATATATATAATGGTGAGCCAAGGCAAAATGAGCTCGAACCAGATTCATATTATCAAAATTTGGATATGGCATCTTCTGTAAACTTAAACAATGAGAATGAAATAGATGACACAAATTTTTGTGTACAAGCCTCACAAAACCAATTGGGTTCATAGACATTAATAACTGTAACACTAACTTATTGCCTTATATAACAGTTAATAGTATACAAAACGGCCAATACAGGTTTTTAATTGACACAGGTAGCAACATGTCGTTTGTAAGTCCTGACATAGTTAAAAATTTGAAATGCACATTAATCGAACCTATAGAGATAAAAACTTTATTTGACAAACAAGTTGTTAAAAAGAAGATAACCATACATTTACCGGAACTTGGAACTGAGAAACCTTTATCCTTTCTAATATTTAAGTTTCACAATTATTTTGAGGGACTTATTGGCACTGACATAATGAAAGAATTGGGCATTAAAATTGATTTGGAGAATTCTTTTTTAGAAACAAAAAATTTTAAAGCCCCTTTAAAATTTAAACCCAATCTTATGTCAAAACTTTATACAGTTCCCGGACTCAGTAAGATGATTTGTTGTCTACCCGTCGACGTTAAAACGGGAAATATATTCATTAAACCAACATCTATTATGAATAATTTAATCATATCTGAAGGGATATACAATGCTATCGATTGGTATTCGTTCGTGGAAGTAGTTAATACTTCAGAAAATCCACAAATATTTAGATCTGAACAACCAATTAAAGCTAGTGTGTTTGATTCTAATTCTAATTTCGAAGTTCATAATTTTACTATCAATAATAAAGAACATCTAGGAGGTAAAACTATTTGCGAAATAATAAAAACGGATCACCTTAATGCTGAAGAGAGAAAAGATATCAGGGACCTCTGCAAAAAATATGAGGATATTTTCTTTAGGGAAGGACAGAACTTAACGTTCACAAATACAGTTAAACACAAAATTACAACTAGAGATGATATACCAATATATTGTAAATCCTATCGTTATCCATATATTCATAAAGATGAAATTCGGAGACAAATTGCTGATATGCTGGATCAGGGAATAATACGCCCAAGTTACTCTCCATGGTCAGCTCCGATCTGGATTGTACCTAAGAAGAGAGACCAAAGTGCAAAAGAGAAGTGGCGATTAGTCATAGACTATCGCAAACTTAATGAAAAAACCATCGACGATAAGTATCCAATTCCTAATATAACGGAAATTCTTGACAAACTTGGCAAGTCAATGTATTTTAGCACCCTAGATCTTGCTTCCGGATTCCATCAAATTGAAGTAGCAGCCGATGATGTTCATAAAACGGCTTTTTCGGTAGACAATGGGCATTATGAGTTTTTGCGGATGCCGTTTGGACTTAAAAATGCTCCGTCTACATTTCAGCGTGTTATGGACAACATTCTCAAAGATCTCCAGGGCAAAGTATGTTTGGTCTACATGGATGATGTGATTGTGTATTCCACTTCACGTCAAGAACATATTCAAAATCTTACTGCAGTTTTTAACAAATTTAGAGAAGCAAATCTCAAGGTGCAAATTGAAAAGTCTGACTTTCTTAAAAAAGAAGTTTCATTTCTAGGGCACATAATAACAACTGAAGGAACAAAACCCAACCCGAACAAAATTAGTGCTATTAAAAACTTTCCGATACCGAAAACAGCCAAACAAATCAAATCATTCTTGGGTCTTCTGGGTTACTATAGAAAGTTTATAAAAGACTTTGCACATCTCACAAAGCCCATGACCGAATGCCTTAGAAAAGGGCAAACCATAAAACTAGATTCAAGGTATATAGAATGCTTTGAAACATGCAAATCTATTCTATCTAACGAACCGTTGCTTCAGTACCCTGACTTCACCAAGCCTTTCAACCTTACTACTGATGCTAGTAACGTTGCAATAGGTTCAGTACTATCACAAGGCTCTATTGGATCAGATAAACCAATTTGCTTTGCAAGTCGGACCTTATCAAAATCAGAGCAAGATTATAGTACAATTGAAAAGGAATTGTTGGCAATTATTTGGTCTGTTAAATACTTTCGCCCCTATTTGTTTGGACGAAAATTTCAAATTATAACGGATCATAAACCCTTGAAATGGCTCTTTTCCCTAAAAGAACCAAACTCAATGCTAGTTCGGTGGAGACTCAGATTGGAGGAGTACGACTACTATGTAACCTATAAGAAAGGGAAAAACAACCTTAATGCTGATGCCCTATCTCGAGTCGAGATCCATGCCAATGAGACTGTTAAAGGTTTGCAGGAAGCCGATAGTTCTGATTTCGAGTCATTGGCAAACAATTTTGACGATTCGGACATCATGAATATATCAGACAACCTTTCAACAATTCATTCTGCGGTGGAAAATTCGGACGATGGTATATCAATTACTGAACGTGCAATCAATGAATTCTCTAACCAAATTATTCTTAGGAAAAATGTTGCCAAATCCTACCTCTCAACTAAATTCGAAATATTTTTCAAACGAAAAAAAAGATATACCATCGAACATGCGAATATCAGTAATGAAGACGTTATGATTTCGATTTTCAAAGATTATCTTAACTCCAAACGTGTAACTGCAATACTAGCTGACGATGAAACATTTAAAACAGTTCAATCAGTATTTTCAAAATACTTTAATAACGGTTGTCTCAAATTATTAAGGTCTAATAAAATTTTAGAAGATATAACAAACAGAGATAGGCAGGAGGAATTAGTGCGACAGTATCATTTAAGTTCCAACCACAGAGGCATTACAGAGAGTTATTTACACATCAAAAGGCATTCTTACTTTCCAAATATGAAAAACACAATTCAAAAAATTATTAATAATTGTGAAATCTGCAGTCTAAATAAATACGAACGAAATAAAGAAAAATTGAAATACGAAATAACTGAAACCCCATCTAAGCCTATGCAAATTGTTCACATGGATATATATTCTGTCGGTAAAGAAAATTTTGTAACTATTGTCGATAAATTTAGCAAATTTTCAAGCGTATATCTTTTAAATGCTAGAAATAGTATTAACTTAATCAAGTCCCTAAAGCATTTTTTTTCCCATCACGGAATTCCTCAAAAAGTTATTACAGATAATGGCAGTGAGTTTTTGTCAACCTTATTTAAAGAATTTTTAGAAGTTTATGGTATACAGTTTCATAATACTTGTGCGAAAAGTTCGACTGGAAATTCGCCAGTAGAGCGATTCCATTCGACTCTCACCGAACTTATTCGAATTATTAAATACCAGCATAAAAATAAACCCATAGGTGAAGTTGTGGATGAAGCTGTACTCACATATAATAACTCAATTCATTCCACCACAAACCTCACTCCTTTTGAGTTGCTAACCGGACACATAAATATGACCAAACCATTTCCTAATCAAAAAGACTTCAAAACAGAACAAGACTATTTAAAAAATCATGTTAAAGAGTACGAACAGTTAGCAGAGCTAGTAAAAGAAAGAAGTTTGAAAACAAAAAGTCGTACAATTGAAGAACAGAATAAAAGACGGAAAGATCCTCCGGACTTTTCAACAGGGAAAAATATATTTGAGGCAGACGATAGGAGAAACAAATTAGCTCCGCGATACATAAAACATCAGGTTATAGAAAACAACAAAATAACAATTGATACCAATAAGCGAAAGGTACACAAACAAAAGGTAAAAAACAGACGTAAGAAAACATGTTAAAAAAAAAAATACGCATACGCCCCAGTGTGCATGAATAAATTTTTATTTTTTAAAGTCTTATGCTTTAAACTAGTCTTTGAATTTTCATTTTGATTTGCTGTACTTGCGTTGGCAGAGTTGATTCCTAAAATCCATTTACACAATTATGTACTATCTGGTAAAACACTACTACTGCTAGAGCTGCTCACTTTCATTTTTCGGGTGCAATTCAGAGAAAAGGTCTAACAAAAAAAAAAACAAAAAAAAAAAAACAAAAAAAAAAAACAAAAAAAAAAAAACAAAAAAAAAATTGATTATAAAAGTGTTACAGACATGGATAAGTTCTTGGATATGGGGATATCAATTTTTTGGATAAATCTTTTTAGATGCGTCTTTAGTGCAATACAATGTTTGACACACCTGTGGTCTTAACACACGCATAAAAAGGATACATATTGAATGCAACTTTATACTGTGTTCCTCAACTCGATTAACTCGTTAAGTTCACTCTGCGAAGGGAGGAGTTACGTGTTTGCATACTGAAGCCATTCTTTACAACAAACAACGTATCTTTACCATAATTGCTGACTAGGCAAGCTGGTCGCTGCCTAGAAACCACAGCATAGCAGAATCATCAATAAAAGAAAGTCTCTACACTCAAAACCATTTTGGAGCATCACAACAGTAGCAGCATCACAATAACAACAACATCAAAACAACAGCAGCATCCCAACCAGATCATCTCTCAATATGCTTGGACAGTGAGAGAGTTTTCTCAGCCTTTTTGTAATAAAATGTAATTATTATTTTTTGAGTCAGTCTGAAGCTGATTTTGTTTAATAAAAGACAGTCATTCAAATTGTGTATTCTTTTGATTCCTTAATTCCCTCTTTATTTCAATAGTGAAGCACATTTCGGACTTTGATTTCTACAATTTTTTGACAACTGAAGATTAAACTCTACATTGAAAAAATGGCCCTAAACAATGGTAAAACGCGTCTAAGATGAACCACATTTCATGTGCACAAAAATAGAAAGGGTTAGTCTTCACAAGTTTTAATGTAGATTAGGTGAACAATTAAACCCCAAGAAGCATTAAAGATTTTATACCTTCAACCTTTAAGCAAACTTAACAACAATAAAGGCTAGATTAATGCTAAAGTCAACACGCTAAAGAAAACTATTTCAAAAAACCGTTTTTAGGTTACTTAAACGTAAGCCAAACAGAAATTAATTACTCGATTCATTATAGTACCTATTTATATACATACGGCCGCCGCCGCTGCCACCGCAAAATATCCTTAAACACTAGCCAGGTAGGTTAGGTACCTCTACTACCTCCATAATGTGAATCGCTTAAAAAATATTAAAATATACAAAAGCTTTCCTTTGTTTGTCATCATCTCTTGCATATTATTCTCGTTAGAGGTACCTATAACGATTTCAAGTCCTTAATATTCACAGAACCATAAAAAAAAAAAACACCCTGAATCTGTTTACTTGAATGCGGACAAAACCTCTATACACAAAAGTGAGGGATTTTTTTTAACTATAAAAAAAAGGATTAAATTAGATGAAACCGTTTTTTTTGTTTAGATTATTATTTTTAAAAACCCATGCTTAAGAGTATATTTTTTTCGCAAAAGCAATGGCATCTACTTTGCCCGTGGCAAACGATTCGTATATTCACGACGTTTTTACTTTTTATACATAAAATTAGCTAGGTCTGTGCAGTGCATATATGTATATATAAAAATATAAAAACTGAAAAAAGGATGAACTCAGTATCTGAACGGTTGTTTGCTGTTTTCTGTAAATTGGGACATTTCCCTTCGAGCTTTTGGCATTTTGCGCGTCGTCGTCGACGTCTTATATTTATATAGGTTGGTGTGCAATTTCGCACCGGCAGAAATGTGAGAAAATTAAAATATGCATGTGAACACATCCAATTTAAAAAAAAAAGAAAAAAAAAACATTGCGAGGAAAACATCCTTCTTACTCGAGGATGGGTAAAATATATACATGTGTATGTGTATGTTATTTATGTTTATTGTATTTTATATAAACACAACTCCTTAGCAATGATATACACTATTTTTTTTTTTATGTGGTTCGTATAAGTTTTGTTTGTCACAAAACTCTTCTTTGTCCTTTTTGAATTTAATTTTGTGAGAGCATCATGATATTTTTTTCTTTGCTTTATGTAGGTATATAGGAATATTTCAATCCAATTTCATAAAATGTGCCAACCTTTAAGACCATCAGATGAATCAGATGATGAATGATGCATGCTTTTATGTCTGTCGATCGATAATTCTTGTCTTAAGTGTAATTTAATTCGCATTTTTTTTGTTGTTGTTTGAAAATTGAAAAAAGTTGCTCAGAAACTAGGCCATCAAGAGAATTCAAACGCCACTATCATCGTCAGAAGGTCAGGTGGCTTTGTGTGTAGGTAAATATAGCACAAACTTGATATTACTTATTCTTACAGATAGAATTCTTCTTTTCCATTAAAAAATCCTGATGGGTATCTGACGTTTGTCTTTTTTTCAGGATGACAATGATATTCATCATCTTAGTATTCTTGCGCTGTTTTGTATTTGTATTTGTTTGAATTAAATTAATTAAAGTTAAGAAATAATTAATGACGAATGTAATAGCAGAAAGAAATGTACGTTAATAACGGGTGATTTTTTAGCTGGTTTGGTTTTGGCAACACTGGTTTTGACAGCTGACGTGTGTTTAGTACCTTGTGTCACTGTCAAACAGCTTCAGTTTGGTTTGTAATTTAACCATGGATCAACATGCAACAGCTACCAATGCATCCCGAAAAAGCCACTGTTTGGTGCGGTTTATGGGCCGGCGGCATTATTGGGCCATATTTCTTCAAAGATGATGCGAATCGCAGCGTTACTGTCAATGGTGAACGCTACCGAGCGATGATAACAAACTTTTTTTTGCCCGAAATGGAAGTTCTTGACTTGCATGATATGTGGTTTCAACAAGACGGTGCCACATGCCACACAGCACGCGAAACAATGGCGCAATTACGAAGCGAGTTTGGTGAACAGTTAATTTCACGTTTCGGGCCGGTCAATTGGCCGCCTAGATCGTGCGATTTGACACCATTAGATTATTTTTTGTGGGGGTATGTCAAGGCTAATGTCTATAGGGACAAGCCCGCTTCGATTGACGCACTGGAAGCCAACATCCATGCATTCATTCGTGAGATACCGGCCGATATGTGTGAAAGAGTATGCCAAAATTGGACTCAGCGGATGGGCTACCTGAGACGCAGCCGCGGTCAACATTTGCATGAAATTATCTTTAAACATTAAATTGCAAGGTTCAAACTATCGATTCAAATAAATATTTAATTCATTTTTTCGAATTTTTTGTGTTTTTTTTTTTTTTTTAAAGTTCTAAACCTCTTAAAAAATCACCCATTATTACAACGATACAAAGAACACAGAAAACAAAACTTTATATTTAGTAACACTGTATTTATCTTTTTTAAAAACAAATGACCGCTGTAGATATATCGTCGCTATTAAAGAAAACTTGCATAACTCAAAAAACTTAAATCTTCAGAAAACTGATTTAAAGTTTTTTTACTAAGCCAATTTCACACAAAATCAATTTTTTAATAATCCGTTTCTAGGGATTCTGAAGGGTTAGAGTTATGCCGACTTTACAGAAATAATAGAATTTTTTTGTTTGTAGCCGATTGGCATCATTAACTTAAAAATCGAGTTTTTTGAGTTATGCCAGTTTTCTTGAATAGCGACGATATATCAAATGCATGGTTCCGGGATCTTAGTTCCTCATACCTACATAATCCATTCATACAAATCTTTGACTCCACCAAATATTGAAACTAATTGACCTTTTATGAGAATTAGGTGACCTTTTAAATGGTATATGTATATTTTTTTGAATATCCCACAAATGACATGCTTACAATCAATTCCAAAAAAAAAATGTATGGCTGACAAAAAAAAGAAACTATTTTCTTTTTATTATGATTTGCTGGGCTTTCAAGTGATTTACTTTTTTGCGAATATCCCATAAATATTGATTTAGCACTTCAAATGTGGGATATTCGAAAAAAATTAATCTCTTATGACTAGGGCAACCAAAAATATGCCCTAAAAAACAGGCTTTAAGCGCTTATAATATACCCTTAAAAATCAAATATATGCCCTCAAAATATGCTCAATAAATATAAAAGATGTGTTTTTTTTTTTTTAATTAAAAGCGTTATTTGCTTTAGGAAATTAATTAATAAGAACAATACAATAAAAAAAAAAGAAAAATCAAAACTCTTCTTCTCCACTCCAACTTTTTGAAGATAAATAAAACAACAAAAAAATTTGTTTAATGGCGAATAGTTCAACTTCGCACACATGTATTATTTAAGAAAGAAAAAAAAAACAAAGTTAACGAAGCAAATTCATTTTTGAATATAAGAAATTTTTTAATGTCAGCGATCAATAGATAAGCAAATTTACTGCAAATTTTTGTTGCAGTAAATAACTAACATTTCACTCAAATTTTTGAAAAGGAAGCTTTGTCTGTTTGATCGAAAAACACTTTTATACATGGAAAAGCTCCGTTCAACGTCAACAGAAGTTATCGGAGCGTATCTGAATGCTAAAACTTCAGCGATTGTATAGTCTTCAACTGCCATGGATTTCTCTCCTAACAAAGCCATTGCAATTTTTTTTAGTTTTTCAAAACCAGCATTTTTTTCGATCGAGTTGTTCCTAGATTTTATGTAAAAAATATAATAAATGAAACATTTATGGATTTCGGCTTAGCAGCGGATATGTGCAATTTTGTATTTACTACTTCCGCATTTAAGATGGTATTGGTAGGTATATATTTTGGAACTTGTATTGTACAAAATAGGTATAGGAAATCAATTTAGCTACCTACATTCAAAATAATTTTTTTGTGGGTTTTGGTTTCGTCTCTCTGTTCTTATTAATGCTTTGTTTTAATTGCTTGCCTTTACAAAAAAAGGAAAAATATGCAATAATATACCTTTTGAAAGCAAAAAATGCAAAAATATGCATTTTCAGTGAAATATGCAAAAAATGCCCTAACAGATGGCGTTTAAAAGAAGAAGATTTCAATGAAACGCATTTCTATCACAGTCTCGTGATAGAACATATTTTTGGTTACCCTATTTATGACCTTGATTGAAAATTTGTTTATGAGAGTAGTTGCCCCTTTTTGACTAATTACACTGACCTTTTAGATACTTTGACTTATTGCAAATATCCTAAAGCCCAAATTAATTAAATTAATTAATTAAATTAAAAAAACTTGTTACATCAACCAAGTTTACTAATTACATGTGAGGTATTATGAACCCTACATAATTATGATGAATGTTACTTTTTTAATTATTTAATAAGTTATTCTTTCTCTGAATATCGATCGTTTGTTTTTGTACGCTCTTCAATGTTATCATCAATGAGGATTTTAGATTATTCAAGTTTCTGCCAAAATAAGACTGAAGTTGGCGGAGAAAATCTTAATTTTTTTTTTTTGATAAATTTGTATTTTTTAAATGCTTATTTATTGTGCAAATAAGTTTTATGGGTGGTGGGTAATTTTTTATTTGAAATTCAAATTTAAAAAGAAACGTCCTTTTTTTTTTCTATTATAAACATAATCGCAACTTCTTGAAATTTCGCAACCAAAAAACACTGGTGGTAAAATTAGTGTTATTGTTAAAATTCTCCTCGTTTTTAAAAAAGGTGTGATTTTTTGACCAAATAATATACGTAAGCATAATCCCTTAGAACGATTAAACGTATATGGTGATCTTTCCAAGAAAGATTGCATGCAAATTTAAAACACTGAATAGGGGATTCTTTAACGTACATAGATATAATTAAGGAAAATGTGAAGAATCCATATTATTTCGTGAGGTAATTTACACTTTTACTTAAAATACAAGTCATTAGATCTGGACGAACAAAGAATTCTATTCAAATCTTCGTCAATCTCATGTACTGAATTTTCCATAAGACATAAAGGACAACTTTTTCGTACTATGAACATCGTCAGCATAATATTTCAAAATATTCAATTTATAAACAATTTGTAAATAAAATTGTACACAATATTGAGCCTTGCGGAACACCTTTGTTTAGTAAAAGAAATTTCAACACAACTTATTGCAATAACATGCTTGATATCTGTTATTCAGGTAAGGTGAAATAAGATTCAAGGACGAAAGTCCCAAATAAAATTGTTCATTATCAAGCTTCCTGTGGATAGAAAATATGATGGTTAATTGTGTCAAATGCTTTTAAGAAAAATAATATTGTTATTGTCTACGGCTTGTCATTACGTCTTCAATAATATTTATCAGAACGGTTTTGTAGCTAGGCCGATAGTCAGTCGAAGGCATTGAATTGGTTACCCTCACTTATTCTAATTTCAGAAAATTGGTATTTTTGATCGGTGCTTGCAGACGACATTTTTAACCCACTTTAGGTACTCTATTAAATTTCAGACACAAAACGAAAATTTAAATGGGATGCTATTTGGTATGTTTTTTCCCATTTCACCCTATAAACAGCTGAATTTTAAAAATATCCTCGAATATCCTCCATATTCTAAATACAACCTTAAAAAGGGTGTTTTTCCACATTTTAAACTATAAAAGATTATTTAGAAAATATCTAGTCCTTAAGTGATCTTCGAACTCCATAAAAAAAAAAGAATTGATATTCTACCCAATAAATAATTAATTTTTTAGGAAGCGATTGAAATATTTTTTCCTCAGTATTTTGACAACAAAACTTTTTTTGAGATTGCTCAGATATCAGTATAGCGGGTGTTGTTTTTATGCCCAACAGATGACGCTGTTTAAAAAAAAAAAATAGTAAAAACACGCATGTATTTGATTGCAAAGTTGAGTCAAAATTTAATAGCAATCGGTGAAGAACTTTCGGAGGTTTGCGATTAGGAACAAATAAACATTTACATTTTTATTTATATATACAGGGATACAGGGTGTCCCGAAATCACCGCTACAGAAGAAAACCATGAGTTCCTGAGGTCATTTCAAGTTGAAAAACTTAAGAAGTAATTTTCACGTTTGTAGTTTGGCAAATTTAGAGCCAGTCCAAGGAAAAAAAAATACAAATCATAAAAATTGTTACAAGTCGAAAACGAAGCGAAAACGAGAAAATTACCTCTTAAGTTTTTCAACTTAAAATGCCTCAGAAACTCATGGTTTTCTTCTATGGCGGTGATTTCGGGACACCCTGGATATATATAAACTTTATTTATATATTTATTTATTATTTATAAATTTTAGGGCCTTAAAACTACTCTTAAGAATTAAAATGTTTGCAAGGGTAAATAAAGTAATTGTATTCGTATACCGCCATGAGCTACCAGACAGATGGTGCGGTAAAAGTTTATTATTTCCAATAAATTATACTAACCTTGAAAGCAGGCATAAAATTATGTCAAATAACTTTTTTTTGCGCCAAATGACATCATTTTAAAGCAAATTGTATTGCTGATATGAGTCAAAAAATGTATGAAATCATTTCCGGAAACCAATGAATGTAGTGTCTCCGGTGGCTGTACCAATTGTTGCGTCAATTTGACTTGGTCACTGATGCAAAACAATCCAGTTGCTTAATTTTTTTTAAAACTTTAATGCCTTGCTAAGTTGACACACGGATTAAACGTAACATTTCTACGTTGTTGATTTCGATTCCCTCATTTCCGTTCAACTTCGTTTCGGGTTTCGAAGCGTTACCTTCGGGACTCTTAAGAGTCACTTTGACTCCTTTTTAACGTTGGGACTCCAGTACTCATCTTTTTGAAAATAGTAATTGAAATTTAAGTCTCTTTAGAAATGCGGTGGACGTGAAGTCCACTAAGAAAAAAGCATATCAGATTTTTGGCTAAAAACTCGGAAATAGGATTTGGATTTCTTTTGATAAAATTATGTTATTTTTTAATTTGTCACCTTTAATTTTTAATGGCTTGACCGATTCTGAACCCAGTGCTTCTATATATTTCGAACAATATTGCATTTGAATATTTTGAAAACACTTCTCATTAAAATGTAGCTACATTCTTGCAATCTAGTCTTGCATATTTTTTTTATGAAATATGGGTTATATTTTTGTTTTATTTAAAAGAGAAGCTTTGTTGTTAATTAAGGTCAAAATAAACTTTATTGAATTATATAGAATTTATAAATACTGGTGTCTTATTTTAAATTTATAGAGGACTCTTTTTTTTATCAAGTATTAATTTTTTGACTCCTTTGAAAAATTTTCAGAGCTAACGCTTTTCGCTTGCTCGTCAGTTTGACTTGCTCGCACATCTTTTACTTCCAGGATTCCGAGTTCTGCGACCTAACTTGCCACGTGTTATTGGTGGCAATTTGAAAACCTACATACATTAAATTAAAATTTAAATATAAGGCGTGCTTTCGGTGAACTTACTACGATGAACAAACACTTCTAAAAAAACTCACTTAACAAACTGAAAACTGGATGAACATTCCAACCTAATCGTCTGTTCAGTGGGTATAATGGGAACGGGTCGTTATTCTGTATTCCAAAATTCTGTATCTGAATACAAACTTCTGTATGAACATAATTCTGTATTCCATTAACCTGCTTTTCTATTATTCTGTATTTCAAAATTCTGTAAATCCAAAATTCTGTAAATTCAAAATTCTGTAAATTCAAAATTCTGTAAATCCAAAGTTCTGAAAATCCATTATTCTGCTTTTCGAAATTCTGTAATTCCAAACTTCTACAACAAAACTCACAGTTATGAATAGGTTTTTTAATTGCTTGTTGAACAATTGTTATGCAATTAACAAAGTAACACAGTATAATACAAAAATCTTTCAAAAAGAAACCAAAAAATAACGAAAATATCAAAATTCTGTACTTGATAATGATAATGAAAAAAAGTACGCACTTTTTTCATTATCAAAACAATTTTTCTTTTATCATTTACAGAATTTTGGAGTACCTACAGAATTTTGGAATACAGAATTTTGTATTTACAGAATTTTAGAATACAGAATTTTGAATTTACAGAATTTTAAAATACAGAATTTTGGAATACAGAATTTTGGAATCCGAATTTTGGCACATACAGAATTTCGACCCCAACCCGTGTATAATAAATGAATAAATTATTTTTTGATTGATAGATTCCATGTTTAAGGAAATAATTTTATAGAATTTCTAATAAATATTTTTTTTTCGAATAAAGTTAAGTTTAGTTAAGTTTTTTGAAATTGACCAATTTTCTGCGCATTTTTCTTAATTTTTCTTTCCTTAAGAATTTTCTACTAAGTTTAAGAAAACTAAAAAAAGATGAATGAAATCGGTAAAGTCGTTCTCCAGTTATGGCGGGACCAAGGGAAACAACTCATTTTTATATATATTTAAGATTCAAATATAATATATATGTACATATCTATATTTCTAGATGTATTTTTTTTGTCTTTTTTTTCATTACACTACCTTAATCATATACCTACAAAACAAAAAAAATGCCATCTTCCCCACAACACAAGAACTAACGTTTGAATAAGTGAAACAGATATACCTAGATAGAAAACAGGGTGACGTGGTATTTTTATATAAACGTTTTAAAAATTGCTTCGGATCAGATCATATAAAATAATAATAAAACGCAGAATACTTTCAGCAGATAATTAAGGTCGACCTTAAAAGTTCGAGGGACATTACAATAGACATCATAGTATCGTATAATTCATGTTTGTCATTCGGATGCTTTCAACGCACTCAAATTTACATAAATTATATTCTTTTGAAAATAAATGTCCTATTTTACCAGAAGTGCTTTCTTAAGTAGGTACATATTCCCCACTTGGGTAAATTTTGAATTTACACTGAGTATTCCTTTATAAGATCACAAAAGTGCATTAGGTAGGTGCCTATATTATCCACCCCATATACCTAACACTTCGAATCATAATTCGAATTTGCCTTACGACACGACCGACGCACGATGCCTATACCTATTCGTGCTATAAAATAAAAACAAAATCCTTGATCTAAATATTAGTGCCACTTTTGAATTATTTTACACAAGAGAGTTCCATATTTTAAATAGTAACACGCTACACAAAATACCCACAAGCAAAATTGTGTCATATTTCATTTTATGTCTTGCTATATGCTTGATGCATTTATGCGAAACATGAAGAAAAGAAAAAAAAAAAAAACATTTGTCATAGTTGTATATAAAAAAATATCCTTGCACAGCCAAAAGGAGAACCCCCAGCAACAGAAGGAGTAGGTATAGTGTTCGAGCAACGAACCACTTCGACCATGAACTACTTTATTCTTGGTTGTACCAACCTACCTACACATCGCTAAAACTGTGTAAACGTGATTGCATAAATTATTTAAAAAATAAAAACACACTCTATTAATGCATGTGGTATAGAGGTTTACACACGCTCTCTCCTTGCACAGAGTCTCTTGAAACAATATAACACCAAAGGTCAAAATTGTGGAGAAAAGAAAAAAAAAAAAAAAAATCGCGAAGCATCTTTCGCATGCACACTTGGAATTCAATGTCAAGCAAAGCTAATCTTGTACTACGTACGTATTCAAGGATACTGTTTGGAATCAAGTCCTAGAAACCCACTGAAAAGGTCATAGGATATTTCTCTTTCAATCGCATATCTACACGATACACTGCACATACATCATACTGCATGCAAGTACATACATAATATGTTTATAGTACAATCATTCGCGCAAACATAGGCAAGGCACATTGAAGAAATTAAAACCGAGCAAATAAAATAGACAAAGACAAAATTCTTTTCTTTTCTTATGATGCATTTTAGAGATCCTTTATTGTGTGACAACAAAGCTTAGCACTTTTCAAACCGCCCAAGACAGAGTATCAGAGCAAGAGGCAAAGCAGAGCACATGCAAGTATAATTTTTCACAATATATATGTACTTTTACATTTTTAACGTGTTGTCCCGATGCTGATTGTGATGTGTTTTGTTATCCTTATTCCTTATCCAAAGTTATAAGAGAGGTCCATGAAGCAGAACAGCATGAAATGTGACACTCTTTTCACATTGCTCCAGCAATCCAATGTGGTGTATGCAATGCACTCCTTTCTCGATGTGGCTGCATATCATTTCAAAAGAGGAGACCTTATATCTTGCACACAAAAGGCTAAAAAATAGGCCAAAACCAATTAGCTCCTGGGCATTTGTTATATAGGTAGTTTGTCTCTGATTGTGGATGTGCATCGCATGTGACTTGCTCTGCTCTGGCTTTCTGGCATTCTGGCTATTTGGGCTCAACGAAAAATGTAACAGGATTATAATTACAAACTGGGGCGAAACAAAGGGCACTCCTTTTTTTAATGATGACAAAAAAAAGTAGAGCCTTCCCAGCTTCTATAGCAAAAAGAAATAAATAAACTATGCTGTGCTGACCTAGAACGAAAGTGTGCTTCATTTTGTAGTTAAAAAAAAAAAAAAACGAACCTTCTGGCTTCTTTGCACAGCAGAATAAAGCACAACACAGCTCTCTGTATAGGTTAGGTAGGTATAGGATGATTCTAAATGGATTTTCAGCTTAAATCCTAGTTTAAGTGTAATAGTTTTCATATTTTCTAAGCGAAATCCTTCTCCAGTTCCAGCTGGTATGCGGGTGTATTAGTTTCAATTCTATTCTTTTTATTTTTTCCATTTGCCGTGTTTCTATTCTATTCATCATGTGCTTGGCTATATATTCTAGGTATTTGAATGTGTGTTGCATTTGCAAGCAAAGCGTCCTTGACCGTGACCCTGTAAATGCAATTGAATGATATTTTCTCTGTTTTCATTTCCCAGTCGACAGCAGTTGTAGTTTAGTGTAGCAGTATATAGAGTCCTGTGTTCTTCCTCCCTCGCCACATCAGCCACAGCCGCAGTCGCCGCCAACACCTTCTTTTCATTTGACGTCCGTCGTCGTCGTCGTCGGCTTTCGGCTGTCATTGGATTTCACATCTGGGTGGATGCCAGTATGGTCGTCCGTTTTCATTCTCGTCATCATCGTCGTCGTGTCGGTCGGTCGGTCGTCGTACAATTTTATTATGCAGAAAAATATATCCTGCAAACTATTTTAAAATGATAATAGCAGGTATAGGTAGGTACATATATATACCCTCTGTTGATTGTTGGTAATTGTTGAGCTTTTGAGATTTTAATTATAGGCATAGACATTCATACATGTGTCTATGGGTATATGTATGCAATTATGCATATTATTTTATTTTGTTAAATGTGATGGTATGCAAATAATTAAATGGAGGGGATAGGCTTGGGAAATCTGCGTCTTGCAAATGCAGCTAGCATAATATGAAATGTTGGTCGCGGACTGGAGAATAAATTCCTAGTAACAATTAAGCACGTGGGGAATTTGAAATTACGTATAAATATGAATACAAAAAATAGAGCTTGGAATTACGTCATTCTCCGTTTGCATAATTAGGTAACTATTGATAAAAGTGCTTCACATTGTTATAATAATAATCTACATTTTATGTTATATTGTACATAGGTAGCCAGCTATACTCTTTAGGGGAAATAATGTTGGGTTCTGTAATTTTAGCCGTTTTCGTTTTTCGTTCTTCATTTTTCATATTAATTTTGTTAATTAATTTAAGTATCGTATTGCTGAGTAGGTACATACGTTGCAGTTATATTTATGAAAAAAGGTTGAGGCCATCGAAAGAAAAAACTCAGGTCCGGGACGGAAATCATAACGAGCAAACGCCCTACATACCTAACCTACCTATATTTACGTAACGTGGAGAAATTTAAATTTATCATACCTAATTATGATTTAAAAATTTGCATGCAGAATCTTTTAATTTTAAAATAGTTTTGAAGAAATATTATTTTTTCTTCCATCAACCATCACGTAAGTACCTACGTCAATTATGAATGTCGATGACTACAGTTAGATGAATGTCATAAGGGGGGTTGAATCCCGAATTTCAAAATCACTAATTACAAAATCCCGAATGGCTTAGCATTTTTATTCTTTCGTTCGGAATTTATTCAAAATTTTCTTTCTCCGTGATTCTAACTTTTTTTTTTAAAGACATTTTGTTACAGAATCGTACCATTTTGTTGAGTTCTCTTTTATGTTTTGTTTTTGATGTGTAAACATCTGTAGCATATTACATTGTGCTGTTACACGTTACGATACAATACGTTGATGTATATTGGATACATTCAATATTGGGTACGTTCCTTCGTAGCTCAAACTAAATCGAAAGGTCGAGTTGAGTTTGAGTTAAAATTTGGTTGACAGTCCGACCTCACCGCGTTCTGTGATGTTAAACCCGCACTTTTAACCGTGAGTCCTGGCTTTTAATCATTGTGGTTGTTCATTTTAACCTGGAGTGGAATCGCGTAAGGTGATGTGCGATAAGTGAGAGTCACAATCAACTAACTCAGTCTTTGTAAAATGATATGACATTTGATAGCTAAAGAGCTATCACAGAAAAAATGTGACTGTCATTTTGTAACAAATTTGACGTTTCTGCCGCAGTACGACTATAGTTACCACCAGCCTACAAAAATTGTACAACTTTTTCTGAGTTCTTTTTTTAAATCATAATATAAACAAAAATAAACATTTCTGTGACCAAAAAACTTTATTACTTTCTAAAAGATGAAGAAAATATAAGTAATTTATGTCATTTTCGTTCTATAAGTTCGATAACTTATTACGAATACAGTAAAACCCGCTTAAGAGAAACCCGCTTAAGAGAAAAACCCGCTTAGCTGAAACAAATCTTTCATCCCCGAGCATTTTTCGACCAATCACCTATAAAACACTCCGCTTAAGCGAAACTCGCTTAAGTGAAAAACCCGCTTACCTGAAAAATATTTTCAGTTAAATTTTATATTTCTCATTGAAAAAAACTCTCTTAAGTGAAAAAAAAAATTGAATCGAACAGAACAAAAAATTTGCCGAACGCTTTCACTTCTTTTTTATTTTTCACCTCCACCATTTTTACCACAAAAATGACATTTAAATTTCTGTATGTCACAACCATTTCACTCTCGTTTTGTAAACAAATTGCTTTTTGGTTTGGCTATCAACAAAATATTTTTGTGTTACATATTAAATCGTTGTTGGATTTTATTTAATTTTTTTTAGGCAACTCCAAAAGATAAATTCAATTTTTTTCTAGCTTTAAATTTCCGCTGAATGGAATTTTTAAATCCGCTTAAGTGAAATTTTGTTTTACTTATCCGGACTCCGCTTAAGTGAAATTTTTTTTCACTTAAGCGGGGTTCGGTTAAGTGAAAAACCCGCTTAAGTGAAAGAAATACTGTGACATTTTGCCGTTTCTCTTAAGCGGGTTTTACTGTATTTGAAAAGTTTACAATGACAATCACATTTTTGATAAATGTCATTGGAAAGTATTTAACTGAATTGAATTGAGTTGAATCACCTTACCAAGATGAAAAAATCTATGACAATCACATGTGACTATGGTTGATGTAACAATCACTTATCACTTTTTTTAATGCTTATTTTCTATTTGGAGACTGTTATTGGTTTATTTTTTTGTTCTTTTTGAACTTTAAAAAGGAAAGTAATTTTTGAAGAAGAGATATTGAACTTGATTTCAATCTGTAAGAAAAAAAGTACTAAAAAATATTGAAATATTTAGGATAATTCGCGATAAATCCCTAAAATGTTCGTCAACATTTTTCTGTGATGTCAATAATTAAAATGTCAAATATAGGAGTGTGTTTTATTGCAATTGCAGATAAACTTGGATAAAAAAACGACATTAGGGCTTACCAAATCCTATAACTGCCACAAAATGCCATCAATAACCTTTTAGCTTTGCAGGCAGAATGCAAAACCAAAATTAAACAGCCATGCGAATACTACATAAAAATAGAAATATTAAATAACTTTGAGTTAAACTAGAGTTAGTTAATTCAATTAAATATATTGAACCCGAGTTAACTCAGAAGTAATTTTTCAATGTAGGATATACTTTAACTTTTTATTAGTTTTCAAAATCTATCGAAATCAAAGTGCGAAACTATAGAAATACATTTTCAATGTTAAAACAAAGAAGGCAACACTATGCCCCACTTTATTTCGATTGTGCTTTGACCACACATCTGTCAGAAATATCTTTTCACTTAATCCAGAGTTAATTCACCCAATTCGATGACTTAACTCGGGATGTACAAACATTGACAACATTTTTAAACAGTTAGCTCGGTTTTAACCCCGAAGCTAGCGTGATCTCACACCGAAAAACTGAGCCTTTATTGATCCAAAGTGAAATAAAATCATATAACTTTATTTCGAATCATTGATTGGCATAACAAAATCAATTCTATGACAATAATCCCCTTTTTTTAATAAAATAATTTTTTGAATCGATGGCTCAAATATTTTGACGTTTCCATACTATCGATAGCAAAGACTGTTTTTTAACGCTAGACAAAGTTGCAGAGGTTGAAACAATTGCAGAGTTATCGCTCTTTCTTCTTTGTGCTTTTTTCTATTGTTTGAGACATAAGCGGAGTAAAGAGTGTGAAGAGATGTTTCCTTTCCTTCTCATTTAACAAAAATTGCAGCTGTTAAAAGTTTCTGCGTTTATATGGATGTTGCAATTGCAATTCGAAAGAAACTTAAAAGAGAAACGCCGCGCCGTTAAAAATTTCAGTCGTCTAAAAGCAGTTAAGGTGATATTTCGTGCCGAAAATACAGCTTTTTATCGTGACAATGGAGTCAGGTCCTGAAAATTATTTGGACGTAAGTTTTTCTAAAGCTCATGTATTCCGTAGTTTTTTTCACAGAACTTTATTTGGACTTGCAAACAAACACGCATTTTGCGTGAGATGATGATATGTAGGTTATTTGGAAGTTCCAGAAAAAAGCAATGAATAAAAAAAAAACAGTAGTAACTTGTTGGAAAAAAAACAAACACTTTATCAAAGTACCGGATAGTAAACATTGTGATTTGTCATTGTGGTATTTCTTATCATATTTGTTTGTATTGCATTGTCTTCTCTATATGTAGAACTGCCAAATTAAAAAGAGAAAAGACAAATGTATTCATATATGTATGTACATATTATTTAAATTATCTACACTTTAAAAATAATAATTAAGCACAAACTTCTTGATAAAAAACTTTTTTTATTTTCGTTTTATTTTTGCATCTGTCAGTCTCAACAAAGTAATGGCTGACACTTTTCATGTTGAAATATTCGTTAACTCAACTATTACAAGAAAATTGTGAGCCATATTGTAATGAACATTTGTTTAATGTTTTATTTGGCTGAAAAATATTTTGACGTTTCAATATAAACTATCAATAGCAAAATTGTAATAATTCGAGCCGGTCTGTTACCCAGATTTTTTGGCTGATGTAAAATTGAAAACTCTCAATTTGTCTGGAACTATTTGAGCATTAATTTTCACGTAAGACACTTTTTAAACTAAAAACAAATAACACTGGACTAGAGTTGCGATCAATGATAAAACTTTATCAAAAATAGATAAATAAAGTAAACAAATAAACACTAAAATATAAATAAAAGAAATAAACAATTTTCAGTACATTTCTTTCTTCGAAAAATCACACAAATTGTAGTTACTTGTATACCGAAAGTTTTAAATAAAAAAAAAGTGCGAGTGCCGGGACTCACGGTTAAGATGTGTAAACATCAAAGTAAAAGTTCAAGTGCTGGTTTTGCATCACAGAAAGCGGCGAGTTCAACCAAATTTCAACCCAAGTTAGAGCAACGAAGAAACGTTCCCAATATTGAACGTATTCAATATAAATCAACGTATCGAAACGTGTAACAGCACAACGTTATGTGCTACAGAAATGTCTACGTTTTTAGTTTACCCTACCGCCGCGCCGCTGCCGCCGCCGCCTGCATAGATGTTTACATATACAAAATACTTTTACCTAAATTGTTTTGTGTATTTTTTTTTTTGTTATTTAAATCAAAACTGATATTTTATGTAATCTGATATTTTATGTAATCTGACATTTTAAGGTCAACCTGACATTTAACGACCAACTGAATATATAAACGAAAGAAATTTCTCGAACTATTGCTCCCTTCTATGCCAAAAAATAAAAAGTTTTTCTGACTTTTGGAACTGGCAGCTTGAGACTATGGAACATAGCTTATAGATAATTTTCTTGGACTAATTTAAATAAAATTTGGGGAAATCGAAGAAATTATAGTGTAGAGGTTACACCAACTGTGTATTATTAAATTTTTAATCGACACGATTCAAAGCAAACCTATCCAATTTATCGACGATTTCGCTCGACTATTTAAGCCGTAGGATCAAAACCATGCGGCCCAGTCGTCCATTTATTTTTCTTATTCAAGCAACTCATCCCTTATGCCAGCACAAAACTTAATATAATTTTCTTGAGAAAGTCATTTGTCATCACATCGCTAAGGATTTGATTTATGTTTGTATATTCGAAGCATTTTTTTGTCTCAATTCACTAAACATTTCTTTTTCAAATTTATTTACCCATCAGTCATTTGCTCCTGCTCCTCTAACTATACATACATATGTACATACATATATTGCGGTAAGAGGATTATAATATTCTTGTAGAGAAAGGAATCCTTACTACGCAACTTTTTCATTCATTTGGGTTGGGTTTAATTCAACATAAACGATGAATCAATTCAATAAAGAGAATTACACCAGTGCCCCTTTAAAATTTGTAAATTTTATTAATTAAATATATTCACTGACTCGTTTCAGCCAGCACATTAAGAAAATTGAATTGAATTAAAAGCTGCTGCACTTGTACAGATTCTGTTGTGTAGTGAATTTTTTTTTAAATTGCATTTTTTGTTTGCTTATGTCCTTGCAGATAACTGGAGCTGCTCAAATTATAATAGGAACTTCTTTGCTCTGGGGACATGTCGGTTATTATGGCATCGTACAAAACAAATTGTGGGCGCCATCCGCGATTCTCCTAGCTTTGGGTCCTTTCACATTCATCTTGTGCTGGATGGGATGTCAAGCGACGAATCAAAAGAAACGCTGCCTCCTAGGAATGGTGAGTAAACACAGACTCCAACGGCAACCACAGAAGCATCCATAAATTGAAAAAAAAAAAAAGAAATTCAAATTGGATTGTTTGGAGGATTATGTGGAGCAATCCGTGGGAGCAACAGCAGCAGCAGCATAGAGAACGAGGAGATCATTAATTTTGTCATGTTTCCTTACAGTTTAGTGCACTATTAGTGGCAGCAATCTGTGTGCAGTTCATTGTGTGTGGTTGGGCACTAGCTATGCGAGAGAATCTACCGACTTCGGTTGAGATTTTCGTCGATGACTCGTTTGTGGATTTTTTGGATAAATTTTCACGTACCAAAGTGGATAATTTACATCTGTGGAATCGAATGCAATCGCAGGTAAGCTACATCTAATCTAAATCATCATAAATAAGCTTTATTGATGTTATTTTTCCAACACTTATTTTTATTTTATTTTTTAGTTACAATGCTGCGGTGTAGATGGACCGTTGGATTATAGACGCTTATCATTGCCATGGTCTTGTTGCTCTCGGCCAGAACACGCTTATGAATCTGCTTGTGATACACATTATAAACGGGGCTGCCTTGCTGTGCTCTCGGAACAAATAAAAGTTCGACTTTTGTTGGCTTGTTTCGCTGCCGCTGGCATTGCACTAGTTCAGGTAAGTTTTGGACGAATAACTTTTATGTAGTGGCTTAGAAACACCGAATATCCTATAACGCTGAGCTGTGTGCACAATGTGTGTGTGTAGTTTTTAAGAAAATTCAATTCCTTAAAAATTACACACACACCTAGAAAGATTATATATAAAAAAATGCACGCTTTCAGCGCTTTGTCATACAATAATTGGTAAAGAACACATTTTTTTTTTTCAAAATTATTAATTAACGCTATTCAGTAAGCTTGAGTGAATTTGTGACCCTTTTAGTTAGATCCTTACACATTATTTATATAGCCCTTAAGCCCCTACAAAATAAAAGAAGACTACCTATTGTTATTTAAAAAAAAAAGAAAATAAATGTAAAAGTTGTGTTTTCATTTTTTTTTTTTATTTTCATACACAATTTGAATACTACAAAATTTATGTAAATAATGATTAATTTTTTTTGCGGCACAGATTTTGATAACCTGATGGTAACTCCTGGAAATATTTGTTCAAGGGTGTAAAGAGTATACATACAGGTCTTAAAATAAGTCCTAAAGCAGCTTCATTATTAACTTTATATGAAAAAAAAAACTTAAAATAATATTGTTGAAAAATACCGAAGTAACTCTAGACATTTCAATTTATTATACATTATTGTTTTATGCGGGCACGCAAGGTCAGGTGGTACCTAATTGCCATTACAAAACTTAAAGCGTGAATTTCGATTCCTTGGGAAATAAATATTAAGCTGGCTAGTGGCTACATACCGCCCGATCTTCTTGCACCCTGCTGGATGTGTCGGCTGAACCTTCCAAATTATACAATGATTTTCCACTAATGCTGCTTACTATTACAATGAACAGTGATGGTGACAACAGAGTGGGACAATTATGTAGGGTAATTGTAATATTATAATTGTTCGAAAAGTTCGTTTTGCATCTAAACTGAAAACTGCTACATGGAACAAAGAAAAATCATGCAGCCACAGAGTTTGTTAACATATAGCCGCGTTTTTTTGCAACTCCATATGGAAGTTGAACAAAAAAACAATATCGAGACTTACCAAAGTCCATCACTGTTACAAAATGCCATCACTACCCTATCAGCTTTGTGGCAAGCATGCATAACAAAAACTAATCAGCCATGCCACATTAAAATAAAAAGAAAACTCATATAGAAAATTATTTCTCTTAAGGAAATAAAATTAAATAAAAACAGAGAACTTAATTTCAAATCATTTATAGGCAAACAAACTAAATTCCATGACGATGACCGCCATTTTGTTCTCATAAAAAAATTGTTCCATTTGGTGATTTAGATAATTTGACGTCTCCACACAAAATATCGATAACAAAATGTTAATTAGCGCCGGTAATACAGTTTTTATCGGGACTAAAGTTAATTCCCGAAAATAATCTAGAGTTTTTTTTACGCTATCAGTACTGCTTAATGCAAGCATTTGTAACATTGTCTCTTTCCTCTTCATTGTTTTTTCACCTTTAGATACTGAGAGATAGATACCAACTATTCTCAGTCACCATTTAGCGTGGTGTTAGTTGTTAGTAATAAATTAAGCCTAATACACTACCAAAAATACTGAACTAGGTAGAAAAATAAATAAAGATACTCATATAAATAAATAATTCCATATGGATTTAAGTTGTTGTTGTATTTTAAATATAAATTGCTCTGTTCCGATGTAATTTTTTGTGTCCAATTCTTTATGGACTTGCAAAAAAACACGTCTAATGCTTAGAAGCGACCGACTTGTTATATTAACCTTCAATGTTTCTTAGTAAATAAATGCAAGAAGATCGTGTGGTATGTAACCAGCTTTAAACATTTAGGAAAAAATCGTTGAACGGTCAGAGTATGCAGGATGTTTGACATAAGATGCGACAAAAAATAAAAATCAACGGCAACACTTCCTACAATAGTCATAACTTTTTTAAAGCCAGAACTCCATTCTTTAATTACGTTTTTAAATCAAATTGTTTTAGTTTTGGAAAATTTAGTTTTCAAACTTAAATTTTTGAAAAAAAGGTTATACAAATTAGTTCAAACTTATTTTATTCAAAATTTAACGTAATTAAGTAGTATCTACACTAAGTGGAATTATAAGTTTTGGGGCAACTTAAACAACGGATTGAAGTCAAATTTAAAGAAATTAATTTTTGTTATTTTTAATTTTGTCAAAAACTTAAAGACATTTAATTAAGCATCTGGTTTTGAAAGCAGCATTGAAAATTTAAAACAAAAACACTTCTTAATAAGGTAACATTTTGAACAAAATAAGTTTGGACAGATTTTTAATATTTCTTTTTTTTTCAAAATTTTGAGTTTTAAAATTAATTTTTTTAAAAATATTCACTAAACCAATTTGATTTAAAAACAGAAGAGAAATAAACACAGCGATTTACAAATAATAGCCTCAAATATTTTCGGAATGACCGATAATTTTGCAAAAAAAGAACGGACAAAGGCAAGGACAGGTGACTTCCACAGTTTTTTTTTTTAAATATAATAGAAGGTATACCATAAGGGCCTGACATACAAATTTCGTCAAGATTAGATATGTATATACTTTTTAATATTTTCAGAATTAATGGTAGAGTTAATATCAGTCAAGTAGGAAAAAGATTTTAGAAGAACAAATTTTTTGTATTTTTCGTCAAGTTTATCACAGTTCAAAGTATCATAGTTTAAAGTATCACAGTTGAAAGCACTTTGAAAGAAAGTCCGAGAAAAAAGTTGCGTTATATTTCGAGCGTTATGACTTAAAAAGTCGTTTGACTTGAGAACAGACGGGTAAGGACAAGACTTTCTTTTATTATCTATTAATGAATCTCGAAAATCACTTCTGATTCATTTTAAGATCTTTTTGCACCTTCTGAATGTAATTAAGATACCTTAAACTATTTTTGCACAGGTATGAAATACATTTGCACGGCTGGATCGCACGAATTTGCTATTGTGAATAACAACTTTATTGGAGCTACATTATAACGATTTTTTTTTAATGTCAAAAGTACTAAAAATGGATTTTTGTTTGATTTTATTTCATCAAAAATTCTTTTTTTTCTAATTTTTAAATAAAATATTGGGTGAAACATTTAAAAGCACCATATTTTGAGCCGTTAAAGAGCTATACGTGATTAAATTCAAAATAATAGTTTTCTCAAAAAAAAAAAACATCAAAATCATTTCCTTTGTTTGGCAAAATCGTGCAACGCAATTATCTTACAAATTAATTTGGTCAACATAAGAACGAAATTTAATCAAAATTTTTAGAGTCGTTTTCGAGAAAATTTAAAAAATCGTATATTTTTGTATGGCTGCTACCTGTTTAAGGTGAGCTTAAACAAACCTCTAGAGAATCACGCTTTTACGTGATCTGTATAAAATTTTGAGTAAGTCGATCCATTCGTTTATGCTCTCTAGCTCAAATTACAATGGACTCACGGACGCACAACCCCGAAAATGGTTTTAAATACCTAATCACCACTGACCCCCCGTACATACAAAAAAATGAATCTTGTCCTGCATAAAATGCAAGGTCAATGTATTATTTCAATGGAATTAAGAGAATTTCTATTTAATTCAGTAGATTTTTTAAATGGTTTTCAATAAACGTAAGTTTGCTATTTCACTAATCTTTTGTTTTTATTAATAGGAAATTTTAACTCCCGAGTTAACTCCTACTCCATTGTTAAGTAAACTCATATATGTATATATAAATATATTAGAGGTGAGTTCAGCTTTTTTTTTTATTAATAGGGTTGTTATAGCTCAGGTAAGATTATGGTTTAAATTTAAAGCAAAACAAAAAAATCGGCCACAATGTTTTGACTTAAAATAATTTCAGTTCAAATAGTAATGCTGTCAATTTTACTTCTGTTTGCTTTTTAAAATTATTTTCTTAATAATTATTTCATAAATGTTGTTTAAATGATAATACATACATTTATTATATTTAAATTTTTTTCTGAATATTAAAACTTGATTTTCTATTTAATTTTTTTGGGCAAAAAAAAATAAAGTTTGAAACTTGTCAAGTATCTTAACCTTACCGGTACATGATCTCCTGTATAGAGGCTCCTTGATTTTGTTGGTCCAAGTATCACCAAATATAATTCGTAAAAAATAAGCTTTCGGTTTAAATAAAGTAAATCAATTAATTATAAATAAATAAATTAAATATCACAAAGCATAGTTCGTAAAAAAATAAGCTTTTGGTTTAAATTAAATAAATAAATTAATTTTAATAAATTAAACACTATTTGTTCCTAAATTAATAAATTGGTACTATAATAAATTTTTGTGGGGTACCTACTTTTTGAACCATGCACGAGAACTAAAGTTCCAGTAGTACCTTCCTTATTTAAAAAAATCTTTTTTACCTAATTTATATTTTAAAATTTTCGGGGATATTTACTCTTTCTAAAAAAATATATGAACAATTCGATGTATTTGCAAATATAATTTTTTAACAACAGCTGATGTAGACTGTATTCATCGTTACGTAAAGTGCAATTTATGTTTTCACTGCAGTAATTTTGAAATTTGTTTAAGATTCTAAAAAAATGGTATGGTAATGCCACTTTGGAGTCGTTGATTTTCAAGTTCCCTTTGATGAAAAATTCTTAAAAAATCGTTTTTAAATAAATCAAATTTTATTTTTTATTTAAAAAAATCAATTTTGAAATAATAATTTTCAAAAACTACAACATCAGATACAGCTTACCACAATCCTTAGATGAAAATATGTACTTAGTAGTAATTTTGAAAATATACAACTATGTATTAGATTTTTTAATATTGGTAATTATTTGAGTATTTTTCTTTACAAATTTAAGCCTTTATATCTTTTAGTTTTGACATACAATTTTTACATATGGAAATTTTAAAGTATACAATATCAGTTTAGGAATATAAGGCCCTCTTAGCAAATTACGATTCCTGATACATTAAAACATAAATAAAAAGTTTTAACGCTAAGAAAGGAAAATTTTACGACTAACTTTAATACTACTGTATAATTATAGTTATCTTTTAAGGTATGTATTTCAATAATGTGATCTTATATTCCCAATGTTGGTATATACAAAAATATTCTGACAAAAAAAACTGTATCTACGGTGTATTTCTTCGTCTTTTTCTACATTCCACACATACACATTTAATTTTTTTTTTTCATATTTTATTCAAATTTGACTAAAAATCATTTTTATATTTATATAATAGAGCTTTGGACTATTTTGTGCAATCCACTTAACTGTGCTACTTGGAAGAAGTGAAAATGGTGAGGATATTAACCGCATTGCTAAACGACAGCAAGAATTTTTACCACTGTCCATTCAAGATAAAGGAAGACGTGATCTGCCATCGCCATTGAGTTTATCTCCATCAGCACCTGGCCATCGACTTATGAAGACTGCTCCACCACCGCCACCCACCATGCCCAAATGACAGACGATTAGTTTCTAAATAAAATAATTATATATATATATATAAAAAAACTTACGTATATAATATATATTTAAAGATTTTCAAATTGTACTTAAATTTACTAAATAATTTATCAACAAAAAAAGGCAAAAAAAATATTAAAAAAAAAAATCCTGTAAAAACCAACAAAAAAAATGATAAAAATTTAAAAATATCTTATTTAGAAATTTTAAACATTTGAAAAAAAGTAAAATAAAAAAAAACGCCCACTGCATTCCGGCACAAAGTGGTCAACCATTACCGTAGTTTGTGATAGAATTTTTTGTCTGGCGATCTCTCTCTCTCTAAAAACAAAACAAAAAATAAAAAATATATAAAATAAAAACTAAATGTAAACAATTTAACATTCGAATTGTAAAGTTCCAGCGAATATTTTTTTCCAAAAAAAAAAAAAAACAAAACAAATAAAACTCATTAAGTAAATACAACAACCAAATTAAAGAGTCAAAAATAATGCGCAGAAAAGGATATAATTCGAAAAATTAAAACAAACGTGAGAATTCGAGCCACTTTCTGTTTGGCAAGAATAACGCTAGAGAATAGGCTGAACCAGTTAATACTCGTAATAGATATTATATTGCCTTCAGATAAGACAAAACCAAATGAATGGGCAACATCGTCCTTCCTATTTATCACTCGAACTGAATACTAAGACGAATGCCAATAAAGATGTCACCACCTATATTATACATTTTGTAAAAAAAAAACAACGTCGTTTTCTCATTTGATTTTTCAAAAAAAAAATTCTTTCTTATTTGTTTTTACACAATAAAAAAAATAAACACACAAAAACGATTCTCAAAAGATCGAACTAAAATGCGTTGGAAATCGCCCTCAATCAGAGGGAAATTATTATTATATTGAAGAAGTTGGGATGGAAATAAGCGGGGAAGCCTTTTTAGAAATTTACAAAAATAGACTATAGGTAGGAAATGTAATAAAAAATTATTTATATATATAATAAAATATATCTCAAAACAAATATTAATATAATTCAAATAAAATAAATTTTAAATGAAAATAAAAAAAAAAAAAAAAAAAACTGCCAGTTGAGTATAACTTTCCCAAAAAGTTAAAAATATTACATTTAAACAAAAAAAGAAAAAAAAACATATAATCAAAAGAAAAAAAAAAACATTTAGATATTTTTATTATTTAGGCATAAGGAAAAGCACTTTCTGTAAATGCGCATGTTTATCCTACGGATATCGGAATTTAAAATAATGTATATTTAAAGACACAACTGCAGAAGATTTATAAGGACACACAATATTAAAGAGCTAGAGCACGCATAAGTAAAAGTATCGAAAAGAAAGTATGAAGACAACGTAAACACACAATAATAAAAAAAGGCATACATTTTAACTTTAAGATTTTTTAATTACCTATATTATTAGTTTTAAATATTTAACACAACATCACCGAATTACATTAAAACACTGTAAAAAAGAAAACAAACAGCCCTTGAAGTTTGGAGCGCACCGCGTTGTTGGAAACATATTATACTTATAGAACACTCACATCAGGTCTCTGAAGCTGGCTTTATAAGTCAGTTATATAAGCCAGGATATGGTAAATGCAGGGAAGTTTTTGTATCAATGGAATTACAATTTTTTTGATTTTTATGATTGAAAAATAACTTCAACGTTCAAGATACACAGGAATTTGTTTCGTTATATCTTTTAATAGATGTTAAGTTCTTTGAAAAAAAAAGCGAGTGAGACCCGCTTTAACCTTTTTCAAGATCACCAAATCTGAATTCGCGGCCCAAATGAGCTGCATACAAATAAGTATGTATCTTTAAAGTTAAACAACTGGGAAAAGTCTTTAACCCTATAATGATGGTCAATTATCAATTGATAGTTGATAAATATTGAAATTTGGTAAATAAAAATTCAATTTTTAAAAAGCTGATCAACTTTTCCGTAATAATTATCAATTTTCTTTAAATTCACAACGATATACGCAATTCTCAATGATCAACAATCTTGGCAATTGGGTTGTTAAATATCGATTTTCAATGTTTATCAAATATCAATTGATAATTGACAATAACAAAAAGGGTGATAGACTCAGCGCTAGTTAAATAAAGGAGACTAGTCTACCCCGTGCGAGAATTCTCGCAATTACATAAAAATAAAAGACAAACAGATTATTTTAAAATGAACGAACCTAATCAACCTAATGCCACATGACAAAATATTACCAATTGGAAAGTTGAAGTATTCATTTTAGAGTTCATTTTTATTGGAATAATATTTAACGCAATAAATAACTCAATAAAAATGAATTTTAAAATTAACACTTCTACTTTCCAATTGGTAATATTTTGGTATTTGACATTATGTCGGTTCAATTTATTAGGTCGTTCATTTTAAAATAATTTTTGCAGTTTTTGAATAAATAATTAACATTTTTAAAATAAAATTATAATTCGTCAAATAAGCAGCTAATTCACCTTCGTTTGATACCATCAGTGTCAAAATCGTTGTAGTATGAGAGTCGGAAAAGGGATCCAGACTATAAAAATAATATATGTGATTTTATAATCGACATCTATATTGAAATTATGTTTCGGTTTGATTCTTCAATTTCTTTAAATTATATGACAGCAAAATTCTGCTTAACTTTCTTATAAAGGGTGCTTGTTTTTCTAGAGGTACACAACTTTATAGTGAAAGAAAATATTGTCCGTTTTCGAAAACTTCATTTTTGTCAAAAATGTATTTTGCAAGATGTACGCAAAACATTATTTTCTATGATGAAATGTCATACACTTAAGTCATATGATATCATCATTTGTGTGCGCAGTTCTGCAGCAAAAAGAAATCGAGTTGACGATAAAAATTTCGACCGTATTCGTAAACATCAAATGCGTTTACAAGAAATTCGATAGACGTTGATCAAGCAGATTATGTGTATGTCACAAAAGTAATATAGGGCTTCAAAAAATGACGATCTTTGATAATCGAATTGATTTTTGGCGCGTTCGGAAAAATGAGATCTCAGAGATTTTTCTCACTCAAAAGGTGAGCCAACGAATCCAAGATTTTTTTTTCAGCAAAACTGAGAAATTTTGCCTGTTCAAGTAACTGAGATTTCCGAGATCTCATTTTCCTGAACAAGTGAACACGCCTATTGAAAATGGCCATACCATACGGCCATTAAAGTTTAAAATTAATGTCAGGCATATAGACACCGCAGGGGCTGAAATTATGTTATCATACAACTATACCATTTGGAAGATTCTCGCGTATTTATAGTGAAATAGCAAAATAACATAAAAAAAAACATAAACCATCTGTAAGCTGTCAAATTTACTTTAACTTGGTGCCATTTTAAAATGCGAACCTCTGTACAAAAAAAAAAAACACACGCTCTACTTTGGAGTTCTCCAGTTTGTCATTTAAAATTGTTGACAATCTTCTTGAAACTGAAATATTTTAAACTGGAACCATAACTCAAGTTGTAATTCCATAAAGATGATACAGGAACTGCAATGTAAAATATTAAAACAAAATAGCAAGTATGTACTTAAAAAAAGGGATATATTAGAAATGATATATAACGCATGTAAATAAGCTGAAAATGAATAGAATAGCAATAAGGCCCGATGCATTACAAAAATAAAACAAAACAAAAAACAATAACTTGACAAAATACACAAAATAAAAATATTTGCTGGGATTAAGTTTACAAGAAAAAAAAAAAAGATCGCTCGTTTTTATTTGTAAAATTAATAAATAAAAAAAATTTAAGCCAGAAAATTAATTTAAAAATCGTAGTTGTTGACTTAAAAAAAATAATGCGACATATAGTTGTTCGCTCTTATAGAAAAAAAAATCCACAACTTAAAAAAAATAAACTTCAATGTATAATTAAATGAAAGATGAATAAAAAAAATGTATTTTTCTATTAATCTAAGGTATATTAATATGGGGAGGTATCTGAAGAGAAAAAAGAATAGAACAAAAAAATCCTCTTTTTATTTTAAGTTAATTTTCCAAGCCTGTACTTAATTTTTATTATTTCAATTTTATATTATTATAATTTTGTTTTCTTCATAAACTCACCTCAAACAATTTGCTTTCCTTCACTTGTTCCGCTAAGCAGTACCTTTAAAAGAATGACAAAAAATAATAAATATAAATAAAGTTTGAAGGATGTGAATAAAACCGAAAAAAATTATCAAAATAAAAATTTATTTTCGAATGTACTTAAAAAGAAATACTTTTGGGTAGCTAATAATATAAATAAAACAAAAAAAAAAACATTATATAAAAACATTCAAAATACACTTAGTAGATTTTAGCTTCACTATTATTGACCAATTTCATCATTATAACAATGAAAATTTAACTTTAATTGAAATTCAATATAAAACAAAAACTAACTAAACCTTTCAAAATTCCAAAAAAAACTACAAAATGACAAAAAAAACATATTACTTAAAAATTGAAAAAAAAAAACAAAAACAATGTTCAAATTGAAAATATATTAAAAAAAAAAAACAAATAAATAAATTCCCAAGTGTTTAAAGTTAAATTTTAAACATTTTAATGTTAGTTGACATTTATATGTTTTTAGATGCAATACACAATTACAAGTTGTTTTTTTTTATCATAAATAAACTTACATCTTCATACATAATATTTGTGATCATTTATAGGAAACAAAATTGTTAATTTTTAAGTCTCTCTATAAAATATACGATTTCATGAGAATGTTATAATCGTATAATTCTAAACCTAAAACAACAAATCAAACCTAAACATGTCAGACTTTTTGTATTTTTTTTAAGCCTCATGTCAATCATCTCAATAAAAATATATTTATTTGAATTCATACAACGGTGTAGTGTATTTTTAATATTTTTCAAATTCATATAATTTAAATAATGCAATACTTAATCCAAAATTTATATATTTTATTTTTCAATGCGCCTATATTTTTTATTTTAAGTTTCTCTGTAAGTTTATGTACAGTGTATGTATAAACTTAATAATTTTATTTTTTTTTTATTTGAGGAAAACTTTTATCTGTCGTTTCATGTATTTTTACAAATTTTACGAATTTTAAGGTCAATTAAAGAAAAACTATTAAAAAATGAACTTTTATGTTTTTTTTTATTCTTTAACTACTTTTCTTTGTATTATATGTATTTACTGTCCGAAAATGATGAAGACTTCTATCTCTTCTCATTTAATTTTGTTTCTTCGTGTGAAAAGTAAAAAAAGATTTTAGAAGAAATTAAAATAAAACGTCAAAAAATCTCTCGCAATTTGTTTTCTTAGTATTAAAGGGGACTTAGGCTTCGGCACGCAATGAGCGACTGAACGATTGAGCGACGAGTCGCTTAGCGACGAATTTGAGCGATGGGCCACTGCCCACTGGCCATTTACTGACCATCATCGCTTAGCGATTAGTTTCGAAAATACGATCGTCAAGTGGGGTTCGTCGTAGCTTTTTAGTTGAAAGTCGCGTTCATATTTATAGATCTATAGGTATAATAATATCGAGAACACGTAGATTTTTTTTTTAAGATTAAATAAATAAAGACTTGCCAAAACGATTACAAATTTGTCCAACTTCTTTCCACTCTTTATCGGTGACATTTTTATTTTTATATCTTTGTGGGTATCCTGCCATAGCACTGGAAGGCTTTGGACAGCTGAAATTAAACTTTCTGTGTTTATTTTGTCCATGTTATTACTTCGTCGCTCAGCGATCGACCGAAAAATTAAAACAGATTTGATTGCACAGCGACGTCGCTCTGTCGCTTAAAAAAATAGCAAGTCGCTCAGGGTTTATGTGGCCACCTCACTCAATCGCTCAGTCACTCGTCGCTCATTGCGTGGCCGAAGCCTAAGAGGTAAAAATCCTATTAACTTTCTTATGCTACGTTTACATGGAGAATTACATAAATTCAAATTGAATCCGGATTCATTTTCGACGCGCGGTGACGTTCTCTATGATGGCTGTATCATGGGTTTTTGTTTTGTTTTTATTGTTTGAAAAATAAAAAAATAACAACAGATAAAAGAAAATGGCTGCCATGAACTGTAAAAATCTATTGAAAAATTTTGTATAACCCTGATGGAGGTCTGGAGCGTTTTTAAAAACTTTGTTGGTATTGATTTTTTTTCTTTGAACGACGACGCCCGCAATAAGGGCAATTTTTAATTTTCTCAAAAACTAAAAGGAATACAATCATCTGGTATTTTTTATTAAGACTACTAAAAGCAAATCAAGTAATGTAATAAGTATATTAAGTGCCTTTTGAAAGCAAAGTAAGTATTACAATAATTAAATATAAAGGGGGACTTGGGGGACCCCCAAGTTAAAAACAGGATATTACAAAATTTTAAACGTGCTATCTTTTGAACAAGTCAAAATCACCAAAAATGTCTATTTTAACTTTTTAGCATGATACTAATTTCGAATGTCACTTTGACAATTAAAATGTGAAAATGAACAGTCTTATCAGGCTGCTTAAAATTTGGCGCAAAGTAATAAGTCAGTCTAAGTCAGTCGATTAGTCCAGTGTAAAACTCAAATCTGGTTTTACACTGTATATAATATTCAATAATTTTCATTTCGAATTAAGTTTTAATCTAGATTAATCGAGTGAACAATATGTGGCGGTAAATAAATTTGAGAGTTTTTACAGTTTAAAAAAATGTAATTTAACGGTTGTGGGAATACTATGGGCTTTGAATTAAGCCATAATAGTAAAACCTTCCGTGAAATCATCTCAATGCAGAAAAATACAACCTTCAAAAAATCGAATTTTGTTGGTCAATAAAGAAGTTGTAGGTTTGTGAAATAGAGGGCATATACGATATTTTATTTTTAATTGTGTTTAAGAAATAGTTCACAATTTCTGCCCGGAATCTAAAGCAACTGTCTATATGGAACTTATGCGACGTAATTCAAAAAAGATAACTACTGTTTATGTTTTTCTTTTCAATAAATGATTAATAATATTATTTCCTCTCATTTTTGTGCAGTCACATTCTATTATATGCATTTTTTTTGGTACCTATGTACTGTACATATGAATACAATACATGCTTTCGGTCATCCTAACTCAGAGCTTCCGACGACAAAAATGTGTTACTGCATACTTTTTTAAAACAAATATCTTAGGAACTCGTTTAGATAGTTTTTTTTCAGTTTGCGGTTGAAATTTTATTATTGTTCCGTTTTCAAAAATCTAAAGCATTATGATAATAGTACCTGGAAAAAGTAAAATTCTTTTGGCAAGAGCCCAAGTGAAATGTTGGGCATTTATATAAGTCATATGACACCAAATATTAAAAACAGCCATTTGGATAATTTTTTCGGAAGGTAAACCGCTGAAAATGAAATATTTAAAGAAAATCTTCGGTGCGAAAGTATCCACTTTACGTTCTGCTGGAGAAATCCATTTTTGCTACACATAAAAATATATCTTTACAATCTAGTTAAATTCTCCAACATTTTTAAATGAAAGAATAGGACAATTTATTTATCTTCATTAATAAATTTTTATCAAAAAAAAAATACTCTTGGAGATGCGGGGCATCGATCCCCGTACCTCTCACATGCTAAGCGAGCGCTCTACCATCTGAGCTACATCCCCTCGTGTTGGATTGGGAGCAAAATTTTGTTTTCACATTTTAGTCAGGAAATTCCATTTAATTTTCTCTTTATTAATTTGGTTTTAAAATAAACTATGCGGCGAATTGAAATATCTTATACCACAACCTTCTTATAAACAACTATATAAATCGCTTAATTTATGCTGAATTTAAAAGACTGACTAATTGTCGTTTGTATTTTATTTTATTTTATTTTTTTTTTTTTGAAATAAAGATATTTTGTCAGTAGTAGTTCGAGGCTTTCTTCACCACATCTAGTAAGTATGGGTAAGGTACCTAATCAAAATTTAAAGATAACCTAAGTAACAGTTAGGGTTAGTTTTCATTGGGTAGGTATGAATGGTTCATCGCGCCATTATTATATCAGTTACATCAGAGTGAAATTTTTTTTATATAACATTTATCAAAATTTTTCAAAATAGAAAAAAATGATATGTAGATATGCCATTTTAAAGAATTAATTACATAGCATTTCTTAACTCTACAACAGCTTCAAAATGTGCCATGTGCGAAGTGTCAAGTGTGCTGTGCCAAGTGCGGAGTGTTAAGCGCGGGGTGAGAAGTACAGAGTTCCAGGAGCGGAAGACCTAGTGCTTAGGACCTAGTGCAGAGTGCCAAGTGCGGATTATCAAGTGTGAAGTGCCAAGTGTGGAGTGCCAAATGCGGGTTGCCAAGTGCAGAAATACCAAGTTCGGAGTGCCAAGTACGGAGTTTTAAATGCCATGGGCCAAACGCGAAGTGTCATTTTTTTTTTTTTTCATTTTTAATTCATTTTTATTTTTTCTAAATCTTATAACTATCTTAAAGCTAGACAAAAATTCATAAAAACTAGCCTACTTATCAATAACTTACAACTAACTTACTGGCCCCATGCGGGCGCTCTAAGTTAAACTATATATATCTTAATGCTAATGCCTTTCGGCCTAAAAACTAATTTAATCCTAAAATTCCTTATCAGTTTTATTTTTCACCAAGAAAGAATTTATAAAAAAAACTTGGTATCATTATCATTTTTTATTTTATTTAAAACTTACAACTACGTAAAAAACTATGTTAAAACTACTAATTAAAACTAAGTACTAATACTTATACTACTTAAAAATTACTTAAAACTACTTAAAAACTAGAACAGCCACAGCAGCGTTTTTTACATTTTTTACATTTTTTTTGATTTTCATTGCTTTTTATATTTTTTTTTTTTTTTTTTTTTTTTTTTTTTTTTTTTTTTAATTTTTGTGGGTGCCACCCCGTCTGTCCCTACTTAAAACTAGTACCTACACCTATATGTAAGTAGGCCAAGACAAAACTCTAAGTCAACTTTAAATATCAATATGATCAGCATTGAGCCACCAAAACCGGTTCTCCTGCTTCTGCCTATCTTTTCGGTCCCGATCGGACACAGTCCTACTGAACCGAATTCGCTCAGCACCGCCTTGTGCAAGGACGTCTCGATCATATCGAAATCGCATATCCACAGTTCTACGGCCGACGTGGTAGATTAGCGGAACCGCCTCTCTATCCTGGATCAGCCCTCGACTGTCTAAGTAGAGGAATGCGTTAGGTGGAACATAGCCACTCAAACGTACACTCTCGAAATATTCAGTGTTGGGGTAATAAGCCCCAAAGATCAAGCTATTAGCTGAGGACATCGCTCTTGCAATGTGACTCCGAATCAGCTTTAATAAGAAATTATCAATTCTGTTAATATTGGCTCCGTTGTATAGAACCCTGTTGGAATAGTAATGTTTGTACTCCGACTCTGGTGTTCTGTGTAACCCAAGGCAGCGACGTAAGCACTGCCTCTCAAACACCCGAATCTTTTCCATTTGAGATGGGCCAACGTTGAACCACACGGGACATCCATAGGGAATCATCGGCCGTATGAGGGCCATGTAGCAAATCACCTTAACCCTGGTGTCAAGCCGGCTGCTGTAAAACAACCGTTTCGTCAGGGCAAAGGCTCCCCTAGCCCTGGCCAGAGCAGCATCTACATGTCTGTCGAAATACAGATACTGATCCAACCAGATGCCAAGGTACCTTACTACACTTTTACTCGCCAGTGGACGCCCATGCGGCCCAGCGATCACCAGCTTGCGCCAGTTCTTTCTAGTATCCCTTGGGGCTCCAGCCAACGGAGTCCTAAACAGAATGGTTTCGGATTTCTGAAAATTGATTTTCAGCTTCCAGTCATCGCAATATCGCTGAATCTTGTCGAAGTCACGCTGCAGAAGAATTCTGATGACCTCAACTTTTGTAGCTGATCTGTACGCAATAAGATCATCGGCATACGCAATTGCCTGAGTTAGACTACCTATCAGATCGCTGGTGTAAATACTGAACAGAATCGGTGAGTTAACCGCTCCCTGCTGAAGACCATTTTTAATATTGAAAACTGAGGTAGAAGTTACATTGCCACTCTTGACAACAAACTTTCTACCATTGAGCATGTCATAAAGCATATACAAAAGTGGTTTACTTATGCCAAGCCTAGTCAGCTTTAGATAAAGACCCTCTAACCATACGGTGTCGAAGGCCTTCTCCAAGTCAACCAGACAGGCACCCGTACACTGTCTTTTGGATTTGTTCCATTGAATATCAGAAACGAGTTTAGACGCGGCATGAATGGTGTCATGTCCCGCCCTAAAACCGAACTGATTATCCGGTATGATATTATTGTCCTCTGCCCACTTGGACAGAGCTCTATTTATAACTTTCTCGAATACTTTACTGATACTCGGGAGAAGACTTATCGACCGTAGATTCGCCGGATTGGAGTTGTCCTTACCCTTTTTCGGAAGAGGATGAACCACAGCTGTCTTCCACCGCACTGGATAATATGCATTATTCAGTGCGTTGTTAAACAGTGTGGCATAAATGTCAACTGCTTCCTTAGGTAAATGTCGTAGTACAATATTGGATATACCATCGACTCCTGCTGACTTTTTTTTCTTTAATGTTTCGAAGATGAGCTGGAGCTCCACCCTCGTAACTAACAGGGAACTGGCCCCATTTCGCTCGGCGATGATGGCATTCGCCAAGTGTTCTTCATTGAACCCGGTGAAACCGAGGTTCTCAGATCGCCATTGCGTTATGTCGTTCCGAAGGTAGAAGTGGTGCAGAAGGGCTCTGTTCTCCAGGTCGTGGTTCGGGCGAATGCTAGCATTCACCTTGTACACTTGCTGAAAAGCAGCCCCCACAGCCTCCACTTTTTCCTGCGGATCTTCAACAATAAAATTGTCATCGTCCAAAACGGCGTCCTCTGGATCTATGCCTGCTGTCAAAAGTACGTCTCTATTCTCTGTCGTTCTCTGAAGCTTAAGACAAGGAAGTTCGTTCTGATCATTCCGTCTAAATATCTTATTAATTTGCGGAAACATACTCGGGTCGCTAGAGTTAACGGCCCGAATTTTATTGTTCCAGTACAAATTAATGGACAACCTATAATTTTCTTTGATCAGTTGGTTAATGTTCTTGATTGACGACTTCAATGTCCTAATCTCCAGATCGCGTGAGTCAGTAAACCGTCGGTACAAGAGTTTTAGTCTTGTCAGTAGTCCACTTTTTTGTCTGTGTAGTGCGTTAATAGTCGCGTTACGGTACATGTCAGTTGCGTTACGTTCTTTGTATTTTGGTATTGTTCTGTTCATAGTTCGTAGGATTGTTTCGTCCATTTGTTCCAAGTAGTGGTCAATTTCGTTGTTTGTCAAATTCCTGTCATTTGGTGGGGATATATTGCTTGCACGAATTTCGCCAGATAAGGCGTTGGTAAAGCGTGGCCAGTGCGTCTTACTGTAATTGTAAGAATGCGCCGGTACATACTCCTCCAACTCCACTAGCTCGTTCGGCAGCTGTATTGTTGCGGCGAGTCCGCAGTGACGCGAAGTGTCAAGTGTGGAGTGCCAAGTGCGGGTTGCCAAGTGTGGAGTGACAAGTGTTGAGTTCCAAGTGTGTATGTAGTACCTAGTGCGGAGTTCCAACTGCCATGTCCCAAATGCGGAGTATCAGTGCCAAGTGTGGAGTGTCAAGTGCGGAGTTTCAAATGTCATGTACCAAATGCAGAGTGTCAAGTGTGCAGTGCCAAGACTGCCAAGTGCGGAGTGCCAAGTGCGCAGTTCCAAGTACGTAAGAACTATCTAAAAACAATGGCAATCAAAATCCTTTAGCTTTTCTTAAGGTCAGAAAACTATCTACTATATTAATTATGTTGCTCTGACTTTAGTTCTACTTTAGATAATTAACCTATGTACATACCTAGGTATAATTTTTTTAGAAGAAATCTTTTCTGTAAAAATAAATTAAATTAAAAAAGTACGAATTTTAATCTTTTCGAAATGTGTCGATTTTTAATTCGATTGTCTGAAGTGACCCGAAAAGTATTGAAATTGTCATAAAACTTGTCCCACGATTTTGTATCTATTTCATGAACAACGCCAATGTTACTTTCTCTTTGATTAACTCACAATTTACATATGTACCTACATACTTATCACTTTTTTGTATAGCTTCAGTAGCCTAAGATAAAAAGGACTACTCTGGGAAGATTAGTCAATTGCTCTGCAGTTCGATACGATCCCCAAATCTTTGACGTGACAGTTCTACGCACTAACCGTTCTTATAAACGAACCCCCCATTATTTTTACACTGCGACAACATACCTAATTATGTAAATAATTTGGTCCAGTTTCTCAGTGCAAGATTAAAATTAAACTTGAGTTACTTCACCAAATGTGAAGATTTAAATCAATTATTAACTCCGAAACTCGATTGATCTCGCTTTTACTCTCAAAAAAAGCAATCAACAGTTTTTCTTGTTTGAACTTAAAAATTCTACTCACGCTTTTGTGTTTTTCTTTTTCCAATGTTTTCCATTTTCTACTCTCAGTTTCTAAATATATAATCCATAATCCACATGAATGAGCTTTCAGAATAAATTAGTATTTAATGATATTCATAGATTATTGTCAACAGGTATAAATCCTAACAAAAAAAAAAAATAATAATATAAGTAGCTTTTTCCTCCATAACAAAATCCATTAGATACACTTTTTTATAGTGAGTTTTAGTACATAACAACAACAACAGAGGTATACTTTAACACAACTATACAATATAAAAAATATTATTTTGTGTTTACGAATGTGTCTTTCCATACAACATTTTTGTATATCTGCTGTGCTGAGTCAAACTTCAAAAAAGAAAAACAAAATACGTTACTCATGGATGGCTTTGAATTGGAACGAAAATTCGTTGATTTCAGTTTCATTTGCCTCTGCTAGCGCCACACAACGTAGATTATTTCTCTCTGTTGAATCCACATTGAGACAAAAAGATCTTTTCTCATTCTTGCCACTTGCATTTTATAGATACATAGATAGATATTTTGTGCCCCAACAAAAGGTAGTGTATCTATCTTTCAATAAAACAAATCTCACCCACCATTACCAAGAAATATTGATCGTACAATCGCGACGCGTTATTAGAAAAATTATTTAAAAACTCCGAATACCTAAATATAAAGTGCATAATACATTATAATGTGATTTAAATTATTATTTTAAAATATTGTTGGTTTGGAAAAATTGACATGAAAATAAATTATCTGTGTTGTTATATTTTTTTTTTGTGAATAAAGTTTCCATTTAAAAAGAATAATTATATATTTTGTAGGTTTCTTGTGCATCTCTTTGAGTTAAAAGAATAATAAATTATTCCAACAACATGGGCTGTGGAATATCAATGGTTAAATATATTTTATTCCTCTTCAATCTTCTTTGTGCGGTAAGTTAAAGATATTTTTAACATTTATACGCTGTACAACTTCCTTTCATTTATCTGAAATATGATTCCCAAAAGTCCTCAATTTTTTTTATGATACGAACGATGATATCATAGTTAATGCTAAAAATAGTTTCATATGCATGTTTTGTTCAAATAACAATATGTGCCCATCTGGAGTTAGCATTAAATAAAAACACAAAATTCTCACCTTATACCAAGTAAGTATGTATACCTTACATACAATGTTAAGTTTGGCGCTTAATATAAAATAAATAATAATTCCAAAACAACAAAAGTAAAGGCAAGTTCATCTGAATTCGGTCAATTCGTATGCTTTAAGTTAAAGCTTTTTTGTTTTCATCTCTCGATCAAAGCGGTCATATATAAGTATTATTGTTTTTCATTGGTGTTTCTCTAGAACAAAACAGAACAAGAGCGTATGCATGGTTTTGATCAGGGGAAGGGGGGGGGGAGCAAACTATTCAAAAACCAATTATAATAAAACTCTTAGCGGTATCTTAACAATAATTCATTAGAGCAAATGAGGTAATTTCGTTGAATATTTTTTTAAATTCGTTTCCAAATCATCTTAATTCCCATACAAATTAACATTTCAAAATGAGGTAATTTCAACTCAATTCAGTAAAAAATAACGTGCAAAGCTTACGAACACACCCAAATGGAATCGATTTGAAGTAGAATCCATTAAAAATGTCAAAATTCGATGTTTAAAAAAAACGGAAAGAGATAATAACAAAAACAAGCCAAATCAAATTGAAATAAAATAAGCTGTCAAACAAATGAGCAAATTTGGAATAAAACACTTCTTCCGTATTTTTCGAAATTATCTCATTTCATTTCGACTTTAAAGAAACCGCAGTGACTCGACAATCAAACACAACAAATTATGTAGCTTAATTTAATTGGCGCTTTCAGAAAAATGAGATCTCAAAGATTTTTCTCACTCAAAAAGTGAGCAAAAGAATCTACGATTTTTTTGCCCCAGAGTTTTGATAGTAAAACTGAGAAATTTTCGAAAATAGGACCTCCAATTATCACAGGATATCTGGGAAATACATACATAAGTGCAGTGTTGAAAATAAATGGCGCAAAATTTTAAACGATTTAGCAAAATGTTAAACCCATTTTAGTTAGTTATTAAGCTAAAAAGAAGATTTTGCTAATTTTAAACGATTTTAGCAACTTACTATCTCTTAACATTTTACTAAAGTTAAAATCACAAAATGGCTACTTTAACTTTTAGTAACTTGCTAAACCATATGAAATCTGTCATTGTCCTCGAAAAAAATTTGTTGGCAAAGAGTTAAATTGTGTTTTTTTTATGATTCGTGTACTAATTGTTTTTCAAATAAAATAAAATGTTTTCGGAAGACATAAGGAGTTGCTGAAGCTAATGGAGGTGCTGATTCCAAAAAGGTATCAACCATCCCTGTACGCCGTACGGTTTATGGTTGGTCAGATACACTCCAATATGTTTTTCATTTTCATCATGATGGCAAAAATTAAGAAAATTGAAAAAGGTTTTGGAGTGTATCTGGCCAACGGTAAATCAAATTATTAGGACGTTCCCTAGGTTTAAGTTTGTTTGCTTTGTTTTTCTTTCACGAACTGTCATTGTTTGGACGTGTTCAGATGCACCGTTTTTAATAAAAGGGAATTAGTATTTTACTAGTTAGTAAAACGAAAAAAAAGGATTAAAATTTCCGAAGAGCTAGTAAATTACTAAATGTTTAGCAAATTGCTAACTAGTAATATGCTAAGCCCTTAACAATAGGTTGTTTAAAATTTTGCGCCAATGTTTTTATTTATTTAAATTTTTGTAAAGCTTTGACATCTGTCAACATTTAAAAAGAAGATGACACCATTCAACCAGTTTTTGAATATTTTCTTGAAGAAAAAAGGAAGTTTGCTGAAGACTTTATGAGCAGGAGAATTTTGACATCATCGGTGTATATGAGAAATGACGAAAATTTAAAACTTAAATGCAAAATTTATAACTAGCACCTACACAATATCTAGGAACCAACATGACCTATTTGACACTTTTACCATTGGACCATTCTTTAATGTAAACGCTATCAGCAAGAATTTCTTTTCTCTTCGGGTCTTATCACCTTCGGATACTAGGAAATATTAACTTGTCACATGTCATCATTTTTTATGTGGTGCAAAATAAGTTAAAAATTGCGGTTTTATGCTTTTAACTTTCAAATGATGATTTTTCGAAAAATAATGTTGGCTTACTTTATATTTTATAAAATTTCTTGAAATACTTTTCCATATACATACCTACGAGACATCAGTCACAGTATTGCGACATCCATACCCATTTTTCATCATATCACTACAATATAATATATAATATAATATTTTCCCATTTCATTGCAATAGTGCCACTTCTTGTTAAAATATATAAATATAAAATAAAAATATATAAATAAATAATGATATTTTCTAAATGGCCGCCATAAGCAAAAAATGTCGATGCTTTCTTGAAGAGGCTAATATAATCTTCAAATTTTGAAGCAAGCAAAAATAGACAAAATATTTGTACCTTTAAGAGTCGCATGCAAAAAACCTATATTTTTGATAGTACTTACGCTTTTTTGTAATCAAACGACGGATTTTTTTATATAGAAAATATTACCAATAATCTATGAAATTATCATAAATTGTTTTTTTATAACTGCGGGTTTCAAGATTAAAAATTGAGAAAAATCATTTTTTTAACTTTTGACTAATAATAATCTCTCAAATGATTAAAGTTGTTAATAGTGGCAATAAATCAATAGAAACAATTATATCGCGTTCTTTAGAAATGTAGTGATTTATGTCTTGTTGGCGTGTTATTGTAATTGTTTCAAAGAAATGTCAAAATAGAATTGACATTTGCCGCCATTTGCATTTCCAAAAAATATAGCATCTTCCGATCTATAGCGCCACATCATCGTTTCGAAAACAATAACTTTTTATGAGATACTTGCGAAAAACCAACATTTTTCATTTTTTGAACTGCCAGCACCCCCCCTCATCCGTCTTCATTGAAAATAGAAGTTACAACAAAATGTCAATCTAAATTTACTGGACATGAGTTTTTAGTTTTTGTCCTTTACTAGTATTGTCATTCTCAAACAAGAAACAGAGCCTGAATACCTAAGGAAAATATCATTACGTATATTCAATTAATAAATAAAATATTATTCATTGCATTACATCTATTTGTATTGTAATAAAAAAAAAAAACAACAGAATTTTTTTTGGCTACGTCCCTGCTCAAATCCCAAACTAAAGATGTTTTAATCCCACTCTTATATTTTTCCTTTGAAATAAACCTAAAAAACACTAAAATTATAATATGTGTATAATACAATGCCAATGGGAATGACTACATCAATGACTTTGAGATACAATTTTCGCTTTTATGACGTAATGCGATTAGCATGACACAGTGTTGTGTTTGTTTATATAGCGAGTTTATTTTTAAGTTTTTTTTTGTCATGTCGATTTAATATATTCAAAAAACGATCTAACAGCTTCTTAAAATGATGTTCAGTTCCGATTGGGAATTTCGTTTGGATTTAAAAAAAAAGGAAAAAAAAACATAAACAAGTTTGGATTTTTATTTCGATTCTTGAACATAGACACATAAATGTAAATAATGTAGGTATATTGTATTCCTTAATTAAATGCATTTTATATCAAAAAATATTACTGCTGGATAATATATATGTTGTTTCTGTTCTCATAGAAGCTTAATTTGTTGAAAATATAAAGCTTCACTCGTTGAATACAATGGTGTTGCTATTTAACTGTATACCTAGTTTGTAGCATGATCAAAGTTGAAAGGCAAGAAATAGTAGTAGAAGCTTCAACTTTAACCATAACTAAATTCCATTGTGTTCAGTCAGCATAGTTAATGTTTTGAATGGATTAATCATAAAGCTTTTCAAAACTTGTTTTTTACACAAGCATTTTTTGTTTGACTATAGGTGTATCATTATGTTTGTAATGTTGTTTTGTGATCCAACAACAATAAATATATGAGGTGGTTTTTATGATTCATGTTTAAAGCTTAAAAAGCTCATTCCTAACAAGGTTCTTATGTTTGACTTAAATTAAATGTTATTATTTAAAAGAATTCCGCTTTTCTTTCTTAACAAAAGATGACTTGATGTGACCAAATATATATAACAACCCTGGGTTTATTATAGTTGAAAAGAACAATAGTTAACCGTTTATTATTGATGTATTGATGTTCTAAGTAAATTATATGGATAGTGGAATCCACTGTTATTCCTAATTATAATTGTGTTTTCAATTGATATCCGTCTGGAAAAATGGCAGGTTTTAGTCAAGTTCCTGTAAAGTTGAGATATATCTAAAGAAACGTCATATTACCTACCCCCAAGATCCCAACAGAAGCAGAACCGGAATTCTTCCAGCCATAATTTAAACTTAAAATAACCTAAAGATAATTTAATTCTCTAGGTTTCAGTTAGTCATTTTTTTATAAAATAAAAACAAAATCCCATAAATGACAGCTTTTTCCTATAATAATTTCAAAAATCCCAAACATTTCTTTTTATAAAAAAAAAATAAAGTAAAAAATGTTATTTTGTGATATTTCATGGACTATTTTTAAGGAAATAAATAAAAATAATTAAAAAATATAAATTATTATGTCTGTGGGAAAAAATTGTAGGTACTTAAAACGAGTTGCAATTTAACCTAAAATAGCTCATTTAAACTAATTCTATAAGCCTGTCCTGTATCCTACAACTATTGATAAGATAAACTTATATTTACAAAAAAGAAATTTTACAATCATTTATATGTGTGCATTTGAACGTTCGAAACTTGGCAAAAAAACACATCTATGTATATTTATAAACTCAAATAAAACATGAATCGTTAAATAGTGACGAAATAAAATTTAAGAAACCTAAGATATTTGTATATCACGAGCTGAGAAGTTATGCGGGTGCAAAATTGCATACTTTGTAAGAAAGTGTATGTTTACAGATTAAATATTCTTTGGCGACAGCAAATCGAGTTCTTGTTTAATGTAGTAGATTTTTTTTATGATTTGCTAGTTAACATGAATTAGCAGTTAACTGATTATTAATAAGATATTTTAATCGATAAATTAATATTTGATTGACGTGACGTTCTAGTTTATTTGTGAATTAGGATTATCTCCTAAGTATTTTTTTGTTAATAAACGGTGTTACTGTATAAATCAATTTGCCAATTTGTTCTCCTGCGCCTATGGTATTCTTGTTTGGAAAGATTGTGTCAAAATTCGAAACGAAACTTAAGCTCCAAATCTGTCAAAATAAAGTTCTTAAAATTATACTTGATTTACTATGGTTTTATTTAACTTACAAGTTTATTGAGCAAATCGATATCAATCATTTGGAATCCCTTACCGCGATTGTTTGTTTTTGTTTGTGATAATTTATAAACTGATTAAATGTTTATCTCTACCATAAATATCGTCATTATTATAATGTTTATTATTACAAGGCTGTGAATTTGGGGTTAATGAATTTTTCGAATTGATTGATGTTTTTTTTTTTTATTTTGACAAAGTTTGTTTTCCCTAACATCACGCCTAGTTGATAAAATATAACTACCTTATTTTATTATTATTATCATTATATTTTAGTTTAAATAACTTTAGTTGACAAGGAAAATGTTTATCCTAAATCTCTTAAAAATAAGATCTTCTTTCTAAATTTAATAAAAAAAAATATAAATGTATCTACAGTCTTATTTATAAATCCATTCTAAATTATACGTAACTTTGGACAGCTGTCAAACTCCAAAACCATGTTCTATCGATTGTCTAACTTAGAAACTGCAATTGGTTGTCCAAGCATATTTTAAAGTTGGTAACAAAGGGCGTTTTTCTTTTTTAGTTCAGAGCAGAGCCTGAACTGTAAAAAAAAAAAAAATCGTATTTCTTTTTTAACTCAGAGCATTCAGAGCTCTAATTTTTTGTTTCTTTTTCCGCTCTGAGAATGTTCAGAGCGCGCTCTATGAGCTCAGAATAAATTGATAGAGCAGACGAAGTTGAATAGCTGAACACAAATTTCATAAGTGTAAAAAAAACATCAAAACAGTAAAAATGGCGGAAGAGAATAGTCGACCTATAATAATAACATTATTGTGTTCAATTGTGTTAGCTGGTGAAGCGTGTTTCTTTAAATAAATCTGATCTCTCAGAGCAGAGCACACTCAGTTCAGAGATCGTGACGAGTATGTCCGGAATATTCAGAGCTCTACTCTGAACTAAAAAAGAAAAACGCCCAAAGGGTGTTATCTTGAAATGATTGAAATTTTTATGGAACGTATCCAAATATTCACGAAATTAATGGATTGCAGGGATGTAAGTGAATATATAAGAACATATTTAGACAACTGTTAGAATGCGTTTATAAATATGGAGATGTCAAACTATTTAGACAGTGGTTAGCTGGACAACTGTCCAAGAGTGTTTTACAGAAATCTAATAAATACGACTGCACAGGAAAAATGTACCTAATAAAAATAAGAACAATCTGCGGAAAAAAATCTTGGTGAAGATCTTGAAATGCATTTTTATTTTTATTGACATAAGAAAGTTGAGCTTAGCTGACAGTTAAAATAGTTATAATTTTAAGAATTTCATTTTTATTTAAACAATTTGGTCAAAGTCAAAAATACCGTTGTTTTTCTTTTCTCATAAATGGTGGAGTTTAAAAAAAAATTAATATACTCACTTTAAAATAATAATAGGCGTGTTTTAGTGAAAGTGCTTAGCAACTCAGCAACATTTTTGCACGGAAACAACAACAAATATTTTTTTTTTATTTTGAGTAGGTATGTACAAACAATAACAAAGTATTTATTATAATTATCTTTTGTTGGGCTGGTTACACAACACATTTACCAAAACACGGCTAATATTAATATTACAAGAAAACATTGTTTATTTATTTAAATATATTTTTTTGGATACATGTTCTTGTCATGTTTGAATAGCTTAATTAGATTAATTTTGAATTATTGTACTTCATATAATATGTAATTTGTGACTGAATTATATTGACATTAGTCTGTCAAATTTCCATTTCATCAAAAAACTAATTCATTTATTTACCTCTCCTATTTCATTGTTAAAAAATAAAAACAAATTAAGAACAAGAATGGGTCACACGTTCTTGCGTTGTAACATTTGAAAAATAATCATGAAAAAAATTTAAAAAAAGGCTTTCTATTTCAGCATTTTCATTAACATAGTCATTATATTGATATGTAAATAAACAGGACCACATAACAATAAATTATATGATAAAATTGCAATCTCCTTAATCCTGATTTAAAGCTTTTATTTATAAATATTTAATTTCTTATACTAGAAGCCAATACTTACCTTGCAGAGAGAGTTTCTTTAATTTTTCTTTTTATCAGCGATGCGCTGTTAAACTAAATGACATCATACTTATAGCTATTTAAATGAAATATTCAAGGTAGCAAAAAGTATATAATATATCTTTTGTTTGTGAAATAAGTTTCTAGGGAAATTTAAATAAATTGTTCTAAAAGTCACGGTATATATACGTTACGTACACTATATACATATGTATACAACAACAACACAATGGCATTTAACTAAACTTTTGTTTAAGCACATGTAATTGTGCCATAGAAATAAAAAAAATATATTTTGTTTTTGAAACCTCGATTTTTTTTTAAACTTGGAAACAAGTTATTTTTTTTAGCTAAAATAAACGATACGTCGTCGCGACGAATTTATTATATTTTAATATGAGCGTTGAGCACGATCTGCCTTTAATAATTATAATTTACAGAAGTAGAAGAGGTATTGATTTTTGAGTTTTTCAATGCCTGCTTAACCAATTTAAATTATTTTTCTTTTTATTTTTGTTATTATAAAATTGCATGAATGCACGCAACGTCAAATAAAAAAATGTGATGCGGTAGCATTACACAGATTACACTACTCAAGCGCATCTGGAACGCAATTCGGATAATTTGTATATATTTACTTTGCATCAGTTTGAAATGTTGGAATGCATTTTATGCAGCTTAAAATGATATAGCGGTTGCATGTCGTCTTGGTGATAATTTGTTTCGTTAAATTGTTTTTATGGCGTTAGATCTCAGAACAGGGATGAATAACAAATCATAATTTGCGAAAAAAAAAGAATAAGAACAAGAAAAAAATAAAATGACTTCGTTAGAGACTCCCAGTCTTATTTATAAACCCATTCCAAAGTATGTATATGTCCAACTTTGGACAATTGTCCAACTCCAATACCTTATTTATGTATAATCATTTTCCATCGATTGTCTAACTTAGACTTTGAAATTGGTTGTCCAAAGTCAAAACCTATTCAATTAAAATTATGAATTGACGCGTTTAGAAAAATGAGATCTCAGAGATTTTTCTCACTCAAAAAGTGAGCAAGCTAATCCAAGATTTGTTTTTCCTCAGAGTTTTGATAGCAAAATTGAGAAATTTTGATGAGGAATCTTGTTCATGTAACTGAGATTGCTGAGATCACCGAGATTTCATTTTCCTGAAGACGCCTAATGAAATGTTCATTGAATGTATCCAAATTGTCATGAAATTGACAGATCAGATTACAGGGATGTCAGTAAGTATATGAGAAATATATTTTGACAACTGTTGGAATAGGACGTCCAACTATTTAGACAGTGACTAGCTTGACAACTTTCTAAGAATGTTCTAAGGAAATCTAATAAATACGACTGTCCATGTTTTAGTTTTTCTTTTAGTTCAAACGTCAAATTGTCAAATGAAACCATCCAAACAAAATGGATGTGTTTGCTTGTCAGTTAATGCACATCTTTGACATTTGAGATGCGTTTAGAGACTCATAACCTCGTCACCATTTTCTATTTTCTCTTTTAACTTTTAGAACTCATGACCTGACTGCATCAAAAGGTGTGTTTAATTGGGCCTTGCAAAGTACTTTTTCATATTTCGCAGTAGATGATGAATGGAACGCTTTAATTTTGCTAAAATAAGAAATTTAACTTCAATGTAGATGTAATTTTTTATTTTTTGCATTTGTATTTTATTTTAAATAAGATAAGTATCAACAACAATAATTTATTATGTAATTTCTTTTTACTAATGGTGTCGCCTTTTTGCGTGGATTAATTTCGTTGTTATATTATTGAAGTAGAAGTAGTTGACTGCAGCCAGAAGTATTAAGCAGTAATAGATGCTGCAGCTCAAAGGAACACACCTTACATTAGGCTGTAGAAATACACTTTCACACAAAGTGTGAACTTTTGCACACATGCCTTCTCGTTTGAACAAGTGAATAACATTTTATTGTGTGTTGTCTTTCTATCTCCAGTCGTTGGAAAAAATATCTCAGATATTTTTAATTCAATTACTCCTTTATAATGCACCGACTTGAATGAATTAGCTTAATAACATGAAAATTTACTTCAATTTTGTTTTATCCATAAAATTTAACAATATACTCACTGATTATAGATAATTCATGTCTTATTTGAGTTTGTTAATAGAGGTGTTAGTTTTGAAATAGACCTTTATAACGTAAACATAATAATTAATAAGTAATTCCAGTTTCTAAAATCTCAACAACTTTGTTGATATTTCTGAAAAAAAAATGGAAATTATCGCATATCAGAAAACTGTACTCGCTAAGTGAAAATTACTTTAATCAATATAATATCTATAAAATTTGTTATTCATAAAAATTTTCAACAATAAATACATATTAACATATGTATATAATGAAAATCAAAACGTTGAGTTTTAAGTTGCAATTAATGAATTATTTGGAAGAAAAATACAAATAAACCATCAAATCCCTTAAAAATATGTAGATTTGTTCTAAAAAATCAATTCATTGAAGTTAAGGCGTATTTTTTTTCAAACAAAATATCACAGGATGAATAATAAAAAATAATGTTTATACCAACTGTGCAAATAGTAATTAAAAATAGAATATTTTGTTTTGGAAATCTTTTCAAAATAAAAACCAATACAATGGAAAAGTGAAAAAAGCGAATTGATCTTAAATTAAGATAAAAGCAAAAGTATATAATTATAGTAATTTTTAACCTATTGCTTCTTAATTCATTTCTTTTTTTCGTCAAATTAAATCACTTGTGTTTTTATCAAACATTGTACAATATTATATCTCGTATCGTAGTGAAAGTTAAGTTAAATACGTTGTGTTTCCGGGGGAGGAATTATAGTACGAGTAAATTACCTTTTAGCGTGATTTCCCCCCCAATAACAATGATTAAACTGATTTTTTTGTTTCACGAAAAAAAATCTTAAAAAGAATGGAAATATGTATAACATTTCGGAGGAGATTTCGTCATTAATGACGTAAGCTTAAATTCACTTTTTTTCCAGGCGGGCGCATATATATTTTACAAGATTTAATTCTATAACATTTTTCGTTTTGTTTTTTTGCTTCTGTATACATCTATTGAATATTTTTCCATTTTTTTTTCGTTTTTTTAATAAATTTATTTTAAATTTTTAGATATGCGGCATAATAATGATTATTGCAGGCGTCATGCTTTTAGGCAATGTCAGCACAATTGATGATTTGTCAGATGCCATTAAAATGCAACAGATACCAATCACACTTATTGCACTGGGAGCTGTTATCACAATTATTGCATTCTTTGGATGTTGCGGGGCCATTCGTGGATCTTATTGCATGTCAATGACAGTAAGTATAAACGTTTTAAGTCTATAATCTTATCGATTTCATTGAGAGTTTAATTTTATTATTTTTTTTACAAACCCCATTCATATAATAGTATGCGTGTTTCCTGTTTGTTTTGATGGTCGCTCAATTGGCTCTGGTAGTCTATGTATGGATTTACAAACAGGACCTTGTAAACAGCTCGGGTCAGATAGTTGATAAAGCTTGGAGTATTCGTACCGAAAAAGCCTCTTACATGGACTTCCTACAATTTTCAGTATATTTTATGATTTATTGAAATCATTTAAATATTTTAATTATGATTTTTTTATTTTCAGTTAAATTGTTGTGGAAAAAATAATTACACGGACTATACTTATCAAAATTCTGCTATACCCAAAACTTGTTGCGAAGATAAAAACAGTAATTGTAATACAGATACTGTTTTTAAACAAGGTTGCAAAGTTGCATTAATGAAGAATTGGGATAGTAACAGCGATATGATTAAATACGCTGGATTAGTTGTTGCTGCCATCGAGGTAAACAAATATATTTGCTAATAAATATATATATTTAACTTCTTTAAAAATACGGAAAACATTTTTAAAAATGTTTCGGTTTAACAGTGTTCGTACCAAATTGTATTCAAAATTGATTTGAGCATAGTCAGCTTTCCAAAAACACCAATATCGACCCAATTTGTATAGCACTGAATTTATTTATAAAATTTTAACCCAATTACGCGGCCAACATTCCAAAGCTGTAACTTAAGACTTAAAATTTGTATCAAAATGTTGAAAATTCCGTACTCTAAAATTTGTATGACAGGAAAAATTAAAATAAGCTTCTTATGAGTATGAGCGAATTGCGGGGATTAAAAAAAAAAAAAAAACTCAAAATGACATAACATTAAGCCTGCAAAAAAAATACATGCACAAAAATATGGTTTTACTGTCTAATACAAAATTGCTCTTGACATGTTCCCGTTAAAAGCAATAGTTTCGCGTTTTTTAAAATCGTGGGTTTTGTTAGAATCATAGTGTCAAGAAAACCCTGGCTAAAGATTTTTGAATAGGAAAATTCAAATGATTCTTTTATCCCATATAGATCGAGTAGTAGGTACCTACCTTAAAAAATCAAAGAAGTAATTGTTTTGTTAGTCTTTTGAATGTTTTCGACACTTTCTTCTTAACTCTTTCATTTTGATAGTATATAAAGCAACTCGTATAACATATATCTTCAATACTAAACCATGTAATAAAAATTATTAAAAAATAGTTTTCATACGCAATGATGTTGCAAACGGTATGAACAACAACTCGAAAATAAGCTTAACAATTTGCGATCCATTTTGGTAACCAATTCATTTGCGAGCAGTTTTGTCTGAACACGTGTAGGTACGACTATTATTTGCAGATTTGTGAGCACAATAAAGGCGAGTTTTGCAGTGCCTGAATTAACTTTGAGTTAAATTAGAATTGGTTAATCCTGTTGGTAAATTGAACCCTTTGTTAAATGAGAAGTAGGTGTAGTTTTTCAGAAGGTTGTTCAATTCAATTTTGTCAAAAAATTATTTGGGTGGCGATATTTTCGCAATCAATAATAGCAATAATAGCCCGTGGCGTAATGGTTAGTGCGTTGGACTGTTATGCCGAAGGCCTTGGGTTCGATTCCGAGCCTATGCCACCTAAAAGAACAGAAATGTTTTTGACGGGTTACTGCCTCTTACGAGAAATTGACAAATCCTCCAAGAGTATCTCTTGTCATCGCGCCGACCAATTTATTTTTATTTTATTTTCGCAATCAAGCCTCGTAATTGGTTGCGGTTTTCAGTGCTGAATTGGAAATTCAGAGACCTTTCTTTCAATGTTGAGTTGAAATTTTAGCACATCTTAACAAATAAATTTTTATTGACTTTTTGAAAAAAGAATGGATCCACCCCTTTGCTAAATTTGCCCAAAAAAGTGCTTTTTTCTGAAATATCTCCAAAACGTATCGAAATGTACATCAAATGAAGGGTCTTTAAAAACTTTATTCTTAAGTGTAAGCACAAATCTTTTACGTGGTTTGGATCTCAAAACATTAAAACATTTACATCCAAAGTTATACTTCGATTTACTTTCAAAAACCAACCCAAAAAACTTGTTTGAATTGCGATATTTCTGCATTCAAGACTCGTAAGTGGGTGCAAATTTCAAAACTGTGCATCAGTTTTCTAAGATCTTTCTTAAATTGAAAATCAAATAAAATCTACGAACTCTGGTTCTCGAAATATTTTCATCCAAAGTGATATTACTTTATTTCGACCCCATTCAAATCCAGTGTATTAAAGAGATCAGTGGCTTTTACTTACATAGTGTGTCATCTCTATTTCGATAGTTTTTTGACAAACATTTGTCAAAAATATCAATTTATTTAATCCAGAGTTAACTTAAAAAATTCGATGAGTTGACTCTCGGGATCTAAATTGTCTGGAAAATATTTTTGAGGAGTTAACTCCCACTGAAAAACTGGGCCTTAGACTTAAAATATATATAGCTAGCTACATTTTCGGCACATTTTTGTTAGTTTTTTTCGTGAAATTGTAGCTCGGAAATATTTTTTCTTCTATTGAAAATCGACTGTTAGAACTTTAGTAATAAAAATGAGTAACGTCTCGTCTTCTAGGGTGATTTTTTTTTTTATATAAGGTGTATTTATATTTATTGGTTTTAAATTCCAGTAATAAATAAATAAGCAATCTTATTGCATTAATTCATTGTGATTCAATTTCATAATTGCGTCGTTTTTAACTAACAGGGTTATCATAAAAATTGCCACGCTTATTATGCAGAGCTGAGGCGTGCTTGTATAACGCTTCCATTCATCCCTCGGTATGAGTTCGTCAAGTCGAAATGGGTTTGGTTAAAAGTCCAAGGCAATAACAATTATTCAAAAATACAAAAATTATAAATAATTATTAGTAGGAAAAAAGGATAAATATATTTTTTTTTTATAAAAGTCACGAATAATACTCTCATCAGTCATCACCTATTTTGAACATTTAATTTTAACTTAGAAAATTAGATGTGGGTGAGCCAATATTGATGGTTAATTACTAATGATTTCGGAATAAATTTGAATTCAATTGGACATTAATTCTTTTACTCAGATTGAGTTTTAAAAGTATATACAGAGATATCTTCATCGAAAGCCCAAATTAAGGGTAGATAATTTTTAGGAAATGTTCAAAACATCAAAATTAAAGCTCTACACTAAAATTCAGCTTTGCTTTCAGTAGTTACTTTTAATGCAAGCATTTGTAATAGATCATTTCCTTTCTCTTCAAGTTTTTTATTCACCTTCAGATACTGGAAAATATCAATTTGTCACATGTATCATTTAGCGTGGCGTTGTTTGTTAATAAAATATTATAATAAGATTAAGTGCTCGTTTCACGATCTCTGAGTAAGCAAATCAGAACTTTACTTGATAGATTTTCCTACAATTTTATGTCAAAAAAGTTCTTATTAGCTTACTTTACTTAGAGAACTTTATTCAGAGATTGAAAGGAAACATAAATTAACACAAACAACAAACGACGGTAAATCGATTTTGATAGTAAAAAAAACGGTCATATTTTGTTGATTGCTTCACCTTTAGTCGTATTTCTTAGAATTTGTGACTATTCAGGCGGTATCATAAATGATCGAAATGTTTCAATTAAATAAAATGTCACACTAGTCAAGATTTAAACAACCGATTCCGTTGTGTAAGTTTGGTACCTCTTTAATAACAATTAAACATGTTTATTCATAGCTTTAACACTTTCTTAAGATAACGTTTCTATTAAAATTATATTTCATATTGTCTGAGACACCTTATAGTCACACACGTGCAAAATTAAAAATTAATAAATAGAATGAAAAAAATGTTTTCTTTAGTTACGACTACGATTAACGACTGAATTAAACGAAATAAAAATAGTAACTAATTAAAGTAAACATTTTTTTTTAATTTTTAAGAGGTCTTAGACAAAATAAAATTTCATTTATCAAGTCATATAGCCATTCCACTCTTAAAAATTTATTTTCAAAAACTATATAATTATATTTCATACTTTAATGTATTTTGTTTTTAATTTAAGTTAATATATTAATTAATAAAATACGTATACCCTTCTTTATTTTCAGTTCGTTGGTTTCGTGTTTTCGTGTTGTTTGGCAAATAGTATTCTGAATTACAAACGAAGATCTGCATACTAGAAGATGCACACATCAATTCAAATTTTATAAAATCATATGATTTAAATCATCGAGGTGCTTACGAATCACAAATTTTATTATTAATTATTAATTAAAAAAAATAAACGAAAAATCACATTATTGTTCTTAATTGTTCTATATTAATGCTTAATTTTTTATATATTTTAATATAATATATTGTATATTTTTTAAATAAAAAAAAACCAATTAATTATAACCTGTTTTTAATTACATAATTAGAAATACTTAAATTCAATGCTGGTCAAGATTAGCCAGATACATTTAAGGCCAATTTTAACACTTAAATGTCCTTCCCAAAATCTATAATAAGCAAAATGGTATTTTTTTTAATTCTGTGGCTGGCACTGTATATTTAATTAAAAGGAAAACTGTACGTATACACGTTTTTATGGGATGGCCACGGATTACTATTTCTTGCATCTAACAAAAAACATCAAATGTAAAAAAATAACTACTTTATAATAAAAAAAAAGTTGAAAAACTGCCATCATAAGTGAAAAATTGTCAGCTGTGAATCCAACAAGGTTTTTAAACGGAATGCTATTTTCTTGAAAAACTTTTGAAATAGATTTAAAAATTCCTGGAGCCGTTCCATCTTCTATTTCTGTTAACGCGAGAAACATATCTTGGCACTTTATATTAAATATTCTTATCACAATAGCTAAGATGTTTACAAACAGAAGACTGGGTGCTTTCATCAACTACTAAAGAAAAGTATTGGCGATTAGTAATAGTTGAAATTATTTTTGAATTCTCTGGAGCCGTCAAATTTTGTATGATCTTTTGCCCTTTGTGTCGATTAACAATTATTTTTTTTACGATTTCTGAATCATTAACATTTGTTTTAAGTAAGAGATTCAGCTGGTCTAGTACAGAAAAGGGTAAATTATGTTCGGCGACAAACAAGGATAACGAGATTTCTAATTTTTTTTGCATTTTCGGACAGCTTACAAGAATGTTTTTTGCCATCGAATCTATTTTCAAACTTGTTTTTGCCGCAAGATAAGCTTTTTGGTGTGTTGAATTCGATTTATGTCTCATTTTTGGCCGTAGTGACAAAACACAAGACGCCGCAAAAGATACAGACACATAAAAGATCCAAAATAAGAGATTCGGATTTTAGCAGAGCAGGCGCGACAGATGTCTAATTAAAGATTGAGAAAATCTGCAATTCAAGAAAACAGGTTTCCCAAAATTGTACTGAAATGAGGCAAATTGTAATTTTGTACTTGTACTACCAAACTCAATTGTATCGAATTCGATACAATTGTACCGAATTTTCCATCCCTAGTCAGTTATAGCTATCATTGAAAACCATCATTGGATTTTTTTTTAAGTTTTGAGGCACTTAAAAAGCAAAATCAGAGATTATTTCGATGTCAATAAGCTGATGAGTTAAATATTAATTTTTGCCCAACCTTCGACATGAAATGAATTTCATTATTTCAATGATTGAATTACCATACCATTGATCATTGAAAATTTAGAAGTCACTTTACGTGAAAGGTTGGGCCAAGAAGAAATATTTTTTTGACTAGAAATAATAATTGAGCAATTAGTTTTATATTGGCATCCAAAATAATTACTGATTTTGCTTTTGAAGTATTTCAAAATAAGAAATTTCAATGAAATCTATAATTGGCACCTAAGGCACAGTTTTTCAGTGGTGAGTTAAACCAGAATAAGTAAACTCTTACCATAAATGTATTTAAGTTTACTCAATAAAGAGTATTAAGTGGAAAATGAACGCGGATCGATTTATTAAACTCGGAAGATAAAACATCGAATGCATCTATGCTCAGTAAATCCAGATTTAACTAAACAAATGTAGTGTGTTATCTTGTGTTTAACTTTAATTTCTCACTGAAAAACTGAGCCTAAGAAAAAATGATTACAATTACATGATACCAACGTTTTCACTTTGTTGTTGCAATTTTTACCACGCGTCGCTATATTTTTATTTATTTTCGTTATATTTTTGTATTTATAAAACATAAGACTTTGTAAGATTTATTAAATTATTTGCGAACGAAAAATATCTCCACCGCGAAAAAAATAATTTCATAATATTATATAGGTACATACTTATATTCATGGATAATTTCGATTAAATACCAGTGGCTAACATAAACCTACCTTAACATTAGGCTGCTTAAAATTTTACGCCATACATTTTTGAACACGCCCAGTGTTATTCTCTAAAAAGCCTATTATGTTGAACCGTCAAAATCAAAGACTCTATGGATCCCAAATAAAGTATCAACATAAAAAACAAAATGTCAAAAACATTGTATAAATTCTTATTTTTATCTTCAACCAGCTTACAGCTAATAAAGTGTATATACTGTTAAGTAAAGTAAAAAAAATCATGTTATGTTTTTTTTGTATATTATTTTTAGAGCAATCAAAAGGCTTCTGCATCCAATAGCCCATGCAAAACATAGGTACTTTACTGTGGACAAAAATCCAAATAAAGATTTTTAGACGCAATAATTAATCTTTAATTTGGCGTTATACTACGTTTTCACCGAATGTTAATCTTATTTAAATTTAATAAATTGTAGGTAATGTCTCCATTGCACAAAAAGATTAAAAAGGGGATTAACTATTATAATTTGACCTTTTCAAAATGTAAATAGTGTTTAATTATTTTTCTTTTACAGTGAACGTGAGATAGATAGTTTGATAGTTAGTTCGATATATTTTAATTTGTAAAACAATTAGTCCTATAGAGATTTAACAAGATTAGTTTTTAATCCACTATAGATTAATGAATGAAATTTGTATGGTAAATCTTTTTTCGAAGTTTAAAGAGAATTTAGGGAAAATATTTATGGAATATATGAATCAAATATCTAGATTGACAGCTTTAAACAGCTCCTTTTAATGCAATTTTACACAAAACGTACATTAAATCTTTTTTATTATCAAGCCTCTTGACATGATAAAAAATTACAATCAAGTGATGGTACGTACAGAATATTATTGACAGGTATTTTAATATTTTCTTCTTTGTTGCAGATACATTTAAGTGTTCTAAAATTACTCCCTTCAATTTTCGCAAGTCGAACTTTATCTTTATTTGAAGTGTCAAATTGTGGAAAAATTGATAATTGGACATAATATGGGATGTTGCTCCTGAGTCTATACTACATGAATTAGTTTCTGTTTTTCTTGTCACATTGAAACAAAATTCTGATGACTCATCAAATGCAACTTTACTTTGGTTTACATTCAAGTTTTTCATGGTTTAACTTTTTGTAGAAGATACATAGTTTTTTCTTTAAATATTTATTATGAGCAGCTTTCAATGCAGTGTCATTTGAACAGCTCAAATATGCCATAATGTATTTTTGTGACGTTCATATTCGTCAATAGCTTGCTTGATGTAACTTAACTTAATGCAAACTCTTTCTCTATGATCTACTTTCTAATGCAGTGATAAGGCTGTTGAACGAATCTGGGAGGCTGTAAATGTAGTTCATAAGTTCTTCACCAAGTGCTGTTACCTTTGCTACTTCGACTGATATGTTACTTGTATATCACCATCATCAGCTAATTTCATTGAACAGATTTTTTTCAGTATAAATACTTTTTTAATTGTTAATCTTGACTTTTCGTGGTAGTTTTTGAAGTGTAGTCCAAGCTTCTGTTGTATATTCCAATACAATACCCTTAAGGTGTTCATGATACAAATAATATACCAGTTATCAATAGACAGTTATAACTTATAACATTAAGATCACTCGATCGTTAACCACTGTATAGTTAAGACTATAGAATAGAAATAGAAATATATATTAGAAATAAACTGAATTTAAATATTAGAATGGTCGGTCTTTTTATTCGGCATTAAAAAGTAAAGGCACAACAAAGTGGCGACGAGGAAAAACAGTAAACATTAAAGATACGTGTGCATTGCTGAAACCGAAAAGAAAAAAAAAAAAAGTACAGTCACACAATGTCTCATAGTCAAATTATGGGTAAATTGGAAGAGTTTGAGCCCGGTGAGGATTTTGAAACGTATCAAGAACGTCTTCAGATTTATTTCCAAATTAATGGAATTGATGATTCTAAAAAAGCCTTGATTTTGTTAAGTTTGATCGGTAAAAATACATATAAAATTCTCAAATCACTTGTCCAACCCAAAAGTCCATCGGAGTGCAACTATAATGATTTAATTAAAGCATTACAAAAATATTTTTCACCGCGATTAAATATTCGTGCTGAGCGCTATAAGTTCAAAAAAATCGTCCAAGAAGAAGGGCAAAGTATCCAGGAGTTTATAATCCGTCTGAAAGAAGTCGCACAAACATGTGATTTTGGTGATTTTGCTAAAGAAATTAATACCAATACGACAAAGTGCTGTGACAAAATGGAGGAATATAAGCCACTTCAATTCAAGTCGTTTGCATTGGATGATGCACTTACGGATCAATTTATAGCAGGTGTAAGAAATGAAGAGATTCAACGTGCCTTGTTAAATGACTCTTCACTAAATTTCGAAAAATGCTGTAATGTTGCCTTAACAATGGAAATGTCCACAAAAGAGTCCAAGGCAATACATCCAGTAGTCTCAACACAGTTTGCAGTAAAAACGTCATCATCAAGTCCACAGAATAAAAATAATTCTGAAAGCCATAAGTCAAAGTCTAATGCTATCAGTGGTAAATTTGGAAAATGTCAAAGATGTGGTCGTCGTCATAACTACAAAACTTGTCCAGCTAAAAATTGGAAATGCTATAATTGCAATCGAATCGGACACACATCTGTAGTCTGCAATCAGTCAAAGTCTCACACAGCAGTGAAAGTGATCAAGTCAATCGCAAAAGTCGAGTCCACATGTGTCATACAAAACGTCATCGTCGAAGATCAGCCGCTGCCAATGGAGCTAGATACAGGAGCTTGTCATAGTTTAATTAGTTTTAGTGATTATAAGTCAAAATTTTCTTATCTAAAATTGCAACCAGAACTTAATACTCTTATAACTTTTACAGGTCAAAAACTTGATGTTCAAGGTAAAATCAGTGTCCGCGCGGAGTTTCAAGGACAAACACATGATCTGGAACTAATAGTTGTCGAAAGCTCAAATAATTTCCTTCCATTAATGGGTCGAACGTGGTTACAAGTTTTAACACCGCATTGGAAAGAAAAGTTATTTGGAGATTGTCGAGGTTTGGTAAATAAAATCGAGGTAAATTTTGTTGATTTAATTAAAAATAACTTTCCGAATGTACTTACGTCCAAGCCAAACGAAACCATTAAGGATTTCGAAATTAATATAGTTCTTAAGGAGAACACTTCACCCATTTTTCACAAAGCGTATTCAGTGCCATTAAGAATCAAGGATAAAGTAGAACAAGAGTTAAACCGCTTAGTGAAGAACGGTACCTTGATTCCTGTCAAGTCAAGTTCGTGGGCAAGCCCAATAGTTTGCGTTCCGAAATCGAACGGAGATATAAGAATTTGTATGGATTGTCGAGTGACAATAAATAAATTCATTGAATCTTATCATCATCCGTTGCCTCTAACCGAGGAAATATTTGCAAGCTTTGCTAATTGCAACGTTTTTTGCGTTATTGATATGTCAGGTGCCTATAACCAGTTACGTGTCGCTCTGCCGAGTCGGCAATTGTTAACTATTAATACGCACATAGGTCTTCTGCAATACACAGTGCTGCCGTTTGGTGTTTCGATGGCACCATCTGCATTTCAAAGTACAATTGATGAGATTTTAAAAAATTTGAAAAGCACACGCTGCTTTGTCGATGATATTGTAGTCGGGGGTAAGGATGAAAGTGAATGCAAGCTAAACTGCATCGAAGTATTAAAGAGACTAAGCGAATATAACGTTAAAATTAATTTAAATAAATGTCGATTTCTGGAGAAAAGTGTACCATATTTGGGACACATATTGTCAAACGGAAAAGTGTTTCCAAACCCCGAAAAAGTTCGAGCAATAGTTGATGCTCCGGCACCAACCAACTTGCAACAACTTCAATCCTATTTAGGATTACTAAATTATTATGGTAGGTTCTTACCAAACCTATCATCCTATTTAAAAGATTTTTATGCTCTTTTAAAGAAAAATACTGATTTTGTATGGTCTAAGAATTGTCAAAGTGCGTTTGAAATCAGTAAAGCTCTTATCACAGAGCACAATGTCTTAGAATTGTTCGATCCAAGTAAACCTGTCATAGTCGCGACCGATGCTAGTCCATATGGCGTGGGTGCGGTGCTGTCACATCTTATTGATGGTGTCGAAAAACCTGTTTTGTTTGCATCGAGCTCGCTCTCCTCATCGGAAAAAAATTATTCACAGCTTCATCGTGAAGCTCTAGCTATCATTTTTGCAGTCAGGAAATTCCACAAATACATTTTTGGTAAACCGTTTAAAATATGCACTGACCATCAAGCACTTAAAGAGATTTTTAGTCCACGTAAGGGAACAGCGGGTGTTGCGGCTGCACGTCTGCAAAGGTGGGCTGTAATTTTGTCTATGTATGACTACAGTATTGAATATAGAAAAAGCTCACAAATGCAACACGCTGACGCTCTGTCCCGCTTGCCTCTTACTGATTCCACGAATGTTGATTCTGTAGGCTTGATTAATTCAGTAAACTTAGATTCTCCAAGTGATTCGGTCATTGACACTGAGCTTGTGCAGAAGGAAACTGCTCGAGATGAAGTTTTGTCATCAGTTTATGATTATGTCAAGAAAAATAAATGGCCAAATGAAATGTCAAGTCAAATAAAATGTTATTTTAGAGTTAGAAATAGTCTTGCTGCAGAAGACAATAAGTTGTTTTATGGAGACAGGTTAGTCATTCCCACAAAGTTAAGGGGAGGTACCCTAAACTTACTTCACAGTATGAACCATGTAGGAGTCGTAAAAATGAAGTGCATAGCAAGGTCGTATGTCTGGTGGCCTTGTATTGAAAAGAATATTGAAAATTTTATAAAACAGTGTCATATTTGTCAATCTACAATGAATATCCCTAAAGAAAAGGTCAATTCAAAGTGGTACTCATGTGAATATCCATTTCAACGTATCCATTTGGATTTTTTCTATTTTGCTAAATTTCAATTTTTAATCTTAGTGGATGCATTTAGCAAATATTCAGATGTAATTCCTCTTCGCAGCAATACTGCGGAAAATTTAATAAAAATATTAGAAAATTTTTTTGCGACCTTTGGTCTGCCAGGGGAAATTGTCACAGACAATGGTCCACCATTTGGGTCATTTAAGTTTGTCAGTTTTTGTAAGAAAAATGGGATTAAAGTAAGTAAGTCTCCACCATATCATCCGCAAAGCAATGGCTTGGCTGAGCGTAATGTACAAACAGTAAAGAACGTTTTAAAGAAAAATTTTTGAAAAATAAAAACATGGATATACAACAAGTGGTCTCCAAATTTCTTTTTAACCAACGTAATACACCGATAAATAAAAGTCTACAAACTCCATCGGAACTGATTTTCACCTTCAAACCTAAAATTTTATTAGATAACGTAAATAATAAAAATCAGAATACTAAAAATATTACAAAAACTGTACAAACAGAAGAAACTAATAAGTCTATAAAACCAAAAAAAGGTTTACATGCAGTTAATTCTTTTAAAAATACTAAGTTCCTGGAGGGAGAAAAGATATTATTTAAAACGGATTTCAAAAACGATTATGTTAATTGGATTCCAGGCATATTTTTAGAAGAATTAAGTGCATTAACGTGTTTGGTTAAAATTCAAAATAAAGTTCGTATTGTTCATTTTAATCAATTAAAAAAATGTATTAATGAGAAAAATAATACAGATATTTTTAATCCATATTGGAATAATGTAAATGAAACATCTACTTTAAGTGAAGATACACGGTCCTCTCCAGGTTTAAATAAATCGTTTTCGTCATTGAAAAATAAATATGAAGTGCAAGGCTCAAAACGAATTAAAAAGAAATACGCTAAAATGAATAACAGTAAAAGCTTGTCAAATGATAAGGCTCGTAGATCAGAGCGAATTAAGAAAATGAAAAAAGTAAATTATCGTGATTAATGACGAAGTATTTAAAGTGGGGAAGATTGTTGTATATTCCAATACAATACCCTTAAGGTGTTCATGATACAAATAATATACCAGTTATCAATAGACAGTTATAACTTATAACATTAAGATCACTCGATCGTTAACCACTGTATAGTTAAGACTATAGAATAGAAATAGAAATATATATTAGAAATAAACTGAATTTAAATATTAGAATGGTCGGTCTTTTTATTCGGCATTAAAAAGTAAAGGCACAACAGCTTCTTTTGCTGATGTCACATTTCGTATGTGTAGGATTTAATTATCTTATTAACTTGAAGAAACATTGAAACACAGGCATAAAATAAATAAGATTGCGTTTGAAAATTATCACTTAGATTTTTTCTGTAGATTGACATTTTTTGTGTACCTACATTTTTCCTGGGTTGCAACATTAATAAATTGATAATATGTAAGTTTACTCTTCAACTGCTAGTGCCACTCTGATTGAGTTGATGTGGAATCTAGTCCTGTAGCCGTATAGCTCCGATAGTTCATTGTCCTTATTTCGTTATCAGTATAAATCAAACCGTATCCGAGGCTTGTTGTTACAAAGCTAGGTACTAGATAACTTAAGGTAGTCGGGAAGTCACCCAGCAGAGTTTTGTTTAAAAAAAAAAACTTGTGGACGCCCGCGTTCTTTTTTAATAATGCACGTGTCTATAATCCTTTAAACATCAGAGTAATAACATATTAGCCGCGTTTTATTATCTACGGATCTGAATCAGGATCATCTTTTAACACGTAATACAACAACAACTTTGGATCCTGCTCTGTATCTGGATCTATTTTAAGGATCCGAAAATAAGTTTTCACTCTAGCGGGTAGACGGCTCTTCAGTCGGTAGAGAGTACAAACTGCAATGTAGAGAAAAAAGACAGTATCTACATGAAAAATAAACAGACACAAAAACAAAAGAGATGAGCAAACAACACTGTTGTCATTAGGATCCGTATCGTTTTATTTTCATGGGATGATCCTGATCCAGATCTGTAGAAAATAAAACGCGACTATTATTCTTTTCCTTATTATTCTTAAAAAAAAAAAAAAACAAAAACACTACATAAGCGAATCGGTCAAAACAAAATAATTAATAAATTGTGATTCAAATTTGAATTATAAGTTAATTGATCTCCGGATAAGATAAATTTTAAATTTCTGTTTCCGTCCTATAAAATCATTTGTTTACCTACATTGGAATGAATGTCTTATCAGTTGCGTCTTTATTTTTAATTAAAACAATATATGCATTAAATAAACCGTTCTCTAAGGTGACTGTGTTTGGTTCTCTTTGTTGATAAAGTTTCTCAAAAAGCTTTTATTTTGAAAGTAAACATTAGACGACGGTGTTTATATTATATAACCTATAAAATTATTTGTAATTACTTTTAAATAGCAATTATCAAGGTCATTCAATCAAGAGTATATTACACTTTATTATTATATATATAAATATATTTTATCTTTCAAGTGTATTTTTGTATTAGCAAATAGATTTGTTTTCTTAATTAAACTTTTTGGTGAATCACCTTAGGAAAAATGAGGATGTTTACCAAGTGATACAAAAATCAATCGCGTTTCTAAAACTTTTTTGATTTTTAAATAAAAACAAAAGGAACTTATTTTGAAACGATAATACCTTTATTCAATCTTAAGTGTTATACGTACTTGAGATTAAGTTTTAAACCGTCTTGACAGTTTTCACAGAAGCACAATCTTAGGGGACTTTTAAATTACAATCAATCACATCACAAGTAGGGTCTAGACTATTTTTTAAACAATCCTATTCGCTTTGTCTTCTGCAAACGAAACATCTCGTAATAGATTCGTACTAGGTTTGACGAGATTTCATACAAGTTATTTAAGTTCTAATGTCAAAAATATTGGTTTTTCGAAACTTTTAAAAGGTAAGCGATATCAAAAAGTATTTTATGCAAGTTTCAGATCATGATAATTTTCTACAAACATAGTTTTAACAATTTTCTGTCTTCAATTGAAGCGATAAAAGCGATCATTTAAAAGACATCAATGCATATTTGAAAAAATGGGTCCAACATAAAAACCTTCGGTTTTTTTTTTTGTATTTTACTATTAAATGTAGTAAGTAAATCACGCTTCATTTTAGCTCCCACTTTTCTCTCCACACATTATCTAAAACCCTAGCTAATGTTGACTTAAGAGCGTTTTGAAGAATATGTCACAGAAAACAGCTGCTGAAGAAATTATATTGAATTTTTTTTTATTTAGCCAATTCAGGTTTCTCAGAATCTCGAAGATCTCAGAAATCTAAACATAATTCCTCAGTGAGATTCCTTTTGCTATATCACAGCTGAGACTGATTTTTTTTGGATTCGTTTACTCAGTTATTTTTTGACACAGTTAATCAATTTATAAAAAAAGATCAAAAGCTCTTATAGCGGAGAAATATTTTTTCAAGTTTCTCCTTTGCCCTCAATGAAGCCGATAGAAGTTTGCTTAGTAAGATCTCAGAAAACGGGAACTGGGTTATTATTTCAAATGAATTTAATAAAGTAAAATGGAATCTTTTCCTTCGCCTGTTATACATCATTGGTCTTATTTATAAACGTTGTCTAACTTTAGACAACTGTCCAACTTTGGAAAATGTGTTCAAAAACCTTGTTTATTGATATCTTAACTTAGACACAAGAGTAGACTGTCTTAACCGTGAATAATGTAATATTTATTTTTATTAAATAAACCATATTTCTACCAATTTGAAAATAGTTAGACAGTGTCTAAGTAGACAAAAATCTAATAAATACGACTGCATGTGTTTCTAAATATTTCTGCATTTTGATTTTTATTTCACAGAAGAAAAGTTCGAACAAAATTCTAGAGTAAAATAAAACATGTCAAAATTTACTGCAAGTAAGTGATGTACATTAATCGCCATATTATTCAATTGATTAATACAGATTAAAACTTATTTTCATATGTACATTAATTTAAATCCAATTCCACACTTTAATCAATTTTTTTTAAATCCAATGTCAATAAATATGATTTGTTTTCGGTTTAATTGGCCTGTTTAAGTACTTTAAGCTAGATGAAAACTTAATGTCATATTTTGGCGCGTTCAGAAAAATAAGATCACAGAGATTTTTCTCACACCAAAAGTGAGCAAGCGTATCCGAGATTTTTTTTCTCAGAATTTTGACAGCAAAGCTTAGAAATTTTATTTATTTTTAATTTTAAGGAGTTTTTAATTTTTTTTTATTATAAAGAAAGTTGACATATTTTTTCATAAAAAATTGACATTTGTATTAAAGCACTTCACATCTGAATTTAAGATAATTTAATTATATTTAATGTTTTTTTTTGCAGTTAATAATATGGACATAGATTAAAAATTATGGATTTAATAAATTAGATTTTAATTGGTTAAATTTAAAATTTACCAAATTCGATTTAACTCAAAAGTGGAAAATATGGTAGTAAGAAACAAAAAATTGATTTTTCACACCACTTGGCTAAAATGCTTAGCTTATTTTTAGATTGGCTAAATTTTGAATTATTTGCCTGGAATTTATTTTAACTCCAAAAATAACGGTACCTGTCATTAAACTTATGAGGTTATTTATATCGGAATCGTTTTTAAGAATTTTGATTTAAAAAAATCGTGTATTATTATTGTATGTTTGTACTGAATTTTAGTGAAACAAATATCTATGCAAGTAAAACTGAAGATGAGTAGTTTATAAATATTTTATTATTGTATTACTTATAAGACTTATTCAAAATCACTTAAGCTTTAAGTACAAGTAGGTTCATGTGTTATCCATTCGTGTTTAACATTTATTTTATGATTCAACTTGTTTTTTCGACCATTAATTAACCAAATATATATAAATAAACATTAATAATAATTATTATTCATAAACCACAACATAACATAATTTGTTTATTTTTACCTTCAGTTTCTCAAAAATTATTTAGATATTCTTATCACCTGCTTATGATGACCAAATTCATAATGAACTTGATATATACAAAAGATATACATAGTATTGAAGTTCATTTCAGAGAGTATGACTAATAAATTGGGGCCTTAAAAAAAAGCAGTAAAAAAAAAACAATATTGATTTTATTAATTATGGGGGTAGGTACATACCTACTTTTTACATGATTCATATCACTTTTTCGAATAGCTTATTGATAAGGTTTTTTTTATCTTATCTTATTAAAGGGGTTTTTTTTTTTTAATTACACATTTCGTATCTTCAGTTTCATAGATACCTTTATAAACTTTATCTAGAACTTCTTAACCATCAATCCTTTCAAAGTTTGCACTCTGATAAATACCTATTCTATATATTATCAAGCCTCCCAGAATTTAGATATGCCAAATTGATAAAGATTATAACGTCGCTCGAAAACTTTTAAGTTAGACAGTGTTGTTAAACTTAAGAACAGTTTTGTCATTAACTTTGAAAAGTACGAACGAACTTTTTTTCAACGGAAAGTTAAAAAAAACGACTCGAAATTAAAAATGAACTGCCTAGCTCATATTATTAAATACATTTTGTTTGTCAGTAATTTAATATTTTTGGTGAGTGCTTATTTTTTTTTTTTTTTTTGAGAAAATATTAAGGAAGTGTTATTTTGATTTGACATTTAAATATTATAAAAGTTCTGAATATAAAGGTGCATTTTTTTTAATTGAGACGGAAACATTCAATTTGACATTATTTGAATGTCTATGTATATGTTTTGCAAAATATTTTCCGAGATTTAAGATAAAGATATTTTAAATAAATCTTAAGTTTTTTTTTTGACAATCTAAGTTATTTTCCCGAAGTGTAGAAAAATAAACAAATTTGCTATGCGAATCCCGCACATTAAAATCAGTTTTATTATTTTAATTATAAATTGAAAGATTTCACTGATTGTTGAATTTTAATGTGTGTTTAAAATTGCGAATTTTTACGAGTTTAAGTCTAAATTGTTTGATATTAAAAAAAAAAAAATTAAAAAAAAAGAAAAACAAGAAGAATAACAAGAAGTAAATTTCGCTATTTTTCTGCCAATTTTTTTAAAAGTTATATCAAAAATTAAATTGGAATTAATTTGGTAAAAATTGGCAGCTTTGGGAAATAAATAATAATTCATAATAATTTAAGTAAAAACAAGTTGTTTTTTTTTTTGTTTTTCTTTTGTTTATTTATTTAAAAAATTAAGTGGTAGACTAACTAATGTTTTGTTTTTTTTTTAATTTCCAGATATGCGGTATTCTCCTTATTGTATTTGGATCTCTTACAATAACAAGTTTGAAAGACTTCTTAACTTTTACTGAGGCCAATTCATTAAGTTTACTTCCAATATCTGTTCTGATACTCGGTTGTATTATTTTTGTTATTGCTTTTCTTGGATGCTGTGGAGCCATAAAGGATAATAGATGCCTCGTCAACAGTGTAAGAATTATTTTTTGACAATTTTGGAATCTATGAAAATGTATAGTCATGATTTAAAAAATCGTGTAGTTCCACCGTGTAGTTTTTTTTAACGTTTTTCTATAAAATTTGAGTTAAAAATAAATATTATTTAAAAAAAAATAAATGGCTAAGACAGAGCATATCTGTCTCTGCACGCATTGATGTATGTATATATATCTCCGCACCTAAAACACGTATGCACTGTGGATACTGCATAGTCTTAAATATGTATGACGAAAAATACTTAATAACCTGTTAGATATGAAATTTTTCGGGACAGTTTTAATAATTTGTATGCACAATTGTAGCTTAGTAGTTTTATTTTGTTTAAATACTTCTATCAGATCGAAACACCAAAAGCCAAGTTATAATTTCAATATTTTTTTTTTATTAAAATCAATTTTTAAGTGGAAAGTTTGTATTACCTGTAATAACTAATTTTACATTTTGTTACATTTATCCTTTTAAAACAAATGCAATATTTAGAGAAGAGGTTTGAGAAATAACTTTGTAAAATATTGTTTTTCAAAATTGTGACGGTACATTTTACCACTCTTTGAGTATGATTTTTTTTAACCTCTACGAAAAAATTTTCTTACACAAATTTAGTCTGATATTTAGCTTCCATAAAAGCCTTTAACTTTGAAGATCAGACAATTAATATCGAATCTCTAATCTTCGAATTGAACAAATAAAATGCTATTTGTGGAACTTTTCTTTACTGAAATACGTATAGATTAAGATTTTCCTTTTTAGTTAATATTTTGATGACAGTAAAACGCTGATGATGACACAGTAATTATTTCTATAAAAAAAAAAAACAAAAATAAAATTAACTTTGGCCCATTCTTCCACACAAAAAAAAATAATTTTTAGCAGACTTCAGCAATACTGCACGGCAACAGAACTTAATGAGGTGGCAAAACATTATTAAACATTATTAAACATTATTTGTATTTACAATTTCACCTTGCCATTTTTACGTCCGTAGAGTGATTTTGGAATAATTGCAGTGTTATTGTTTTTTCTTCTTTATTCTTTTTCTTATTATTTGAGACATTAAGCAGAGTAAAGAGTGTGGAGAGATGTTTGCTTCATATTTAACAAAGTCAACATCTATTTAAAATCGCAATGTTTAAAAGCAACCTTGCAAACGATAGAAAACCAAAAAAAATACGAAGCTTAAAAATAGCTATAGTCTAAAATCAGTCTATGAAATTGACAGTAAACAATCGCAATGTTGATAATCTGACAAACAAACAACTTAGTTCCATTGAGTGCCTTCTTTCATCATAGTATACAAATCTAAGGTAATATATTGCGCAGGTTGTCAAAGTTAAAAGTGTCAAAAAAATAAAAATGACTGTTCAAGTGCCCACAGGAATTCATAACGCATCATTAGAAACAACAACAAAATATTAAAATAAGACAAATAACTGCCTTAATACAATTGAATTCTGTAACTGGAACTGGAGCTGGAGATGCAACAACAGCTGTGAAAAAGTGACGTACGTGCTAATTTTTATATGCCCATAATGCAGCTATACAGCATTTTGTATATTTTAAAGAAAAAAACAGGCAGGGTTTCATTATTCACTTTTTCATAATGCAGCCTTTCTAGCTGCAGTTCCAGTTGCAGCTCCGTATCCATTGTGTTTAGGCATTAAAGGGGCACTGGATCCACCATTTTCCCACCACAATACCTCGATTTTGACAGATGCGCAGAACTGAACAGAAATGAAAACGATAATTATATTACCTTCAATATCTGTACTGTGGTCTTACCTTAGTAATCAAAATATTAATCTTGCCCTCAACCCCAAATTTATAGACAAACAAAAAATGACAGAATGAGCGTTATATGCGGTGCAGTGCAATAAGCCCCACGGAAATAAAGCCCGTGGGTCTTATTCGTAATATTCGAATCGAAATTTCTCAAGAACATGAGAAATTGTTGAAACTTTCAAATACAAACAAAGAAATACATATAAATTTCTAAAAAAAAAGAGAGCTCGATATAAAATTATTTTACTTTAAAAAGTGGAAGAATTATAACGCTTTTGATTCTGATAAAAATTGTATTTGCCTTTTTAAACAAATTACTTAGCGATTGTAATTTATAATTAGGTACGTCTTAACCTAAATTCATTTGATAGTTCTGCAAAAATACCTTCACTCATATTAATAAGATTTATTTTTATTTTTTTTTAATATTACAGTACTGCATTTGTATGTTAATTCTTTTATTATTGCAAATTGCATTGATTGTTTATGCGTGGTTTGCTAGTAAGAAAATCTTGGAAAGTATGGGCATAGTTGTAGATAAAGCATGGGATCTTCAACAAACTGAGCCAGCTATCATGGATGCTCTTCAATTGGGTGTAAGTATTATAAATATATTCTATGTAGATAAAAAGAAGCCAAATTTATCGAATTAATTGAAATATATTTTATTTTTTTTTTCAGTACAAATGTTGTGGCAAAAATGGACCCGCCGACTATATGACTACTATTCCAAACTCATGCTGCGGATCATTAAATAATATCTGCGAACTCTCTAATGCTCACACAGCTGGCTGTAGAGCTAAATTTTTAGATTTCTGGGGATCAAGTACTAACCTCATTAAATATGCTGGTATGGGCGTGGCAGCTGTTGAGGTATATAAATAAGACTTTAATAATAATGTCCTTATATAGAATTTATTAAATCTTTATATTTTATTTATAGCTTACTGCCCTCGTACTGGGATGGTTCCTTTCATCGAGTATAAAAGTTAGCCAAAGTGAGAAAAGAACGTATTAATAAAAAGTATTTCCTTAGGATTATAAGATTACAAGAAAAAAAAAAACAACAAAAAAACTCGTGTACCTACATACATATAAATTCATTAAAACACAACATTTAAAGAAAAACCAAATTATGCCTCATTTGAATATTTTTTTTTTTTTTTGAATAAAAAAAAAAAAACTTGTAAAAGCTTCTTTAATATTCCTAGATGCACTGATGGTATAAAGTTAATTCTTTCGAAAACAATTCAAAATTATCTTTTTTTAAGTGAAAATTTATCTATTGAATTGAAAACCGTAATCTCAACAACATTTGGTTCTAACAAGACAGCAGCGGCGCGGCGGCGGCGGGCGTGGCGCACTGTAGTGCAAAAAGCCATAATTCGTGACAAAAATACAAAATGTATTGTTTTTTCTTATTGATTTGTTTTGTATCTCTAATAAGGAACATAAATAGAGGTTTAAAAACAGCAAAGAAAATAATATTCTGGTCACTTTTGTTTAAAGTAAAAAAAATAACAAAAAAAACCAAAGTATTTATTATATATTATGACATACATATGTATTCCAAGAAAATCTTACTTTTCTTGAATTTTACGTGATTATTTTATTTGCAAGTAAATTAAAATTTAAAATAAAAATATTGATATGTATTTTTAATAAATACAAAAAAAAAACACTTTTTATTATGAGTTTTTGAGGTTTGAATATAGAGATAGATGCCGCTGAAAAATTAAAAAAAATATTTATTTAAATTTTGCTCCATTTACTTTATTCCTGCAATTTTATTTTGGAACACCCTGTGAACGACTAAATAGCCACAGACTTTTTTTTGTTGCAAAATTTTAATTGTTTTTAAAATTTTGGTTCAATTCATTTCTCTGTTAATTGCCTTTCATAATAAAATCTTAATTTAGCTTATGATTTAGAAACACCCTGGTGAACCAATTTTCTTAAAAATCACTATTTATATAGCCATGGAAATTTCCTTTGAGAAGAACATTAAAATTGTGGCGATATCTTCATGCTTTCAAAAGTTATGATTTTTGCAACGAAAAAAGTTTGTTTTTTGTCGTGTGATCATCAGATTTTAACGTGTCAATAAGTGGACAGACAATAGTAAAATCACTTTGGCAAAGGAAGCACAAGTCAATGCATCACTACGAATAGACCACATCCAAACACTTTGAACGGTGACCCGTAGTTGACAAGAGCAAAAAACAATAATTTTTCGAGTTAACGATCACATGACGCAACGCACGTTAAAATGTTAAGTCAATATGACATTTTCGCATCTTATAAACGTTGACTGTCAAATTCCATTGAAAGATAGCTATAGCTACGATGTTGTTGTTGCTTACTAAAACTAGAAAATCAGAGATTTTTTAAATTTAAGTATGTATTTTGCTCCCGAAAATGTCAATTTTTACGGTTTTTCGATGAGATTTGGAACGAAACGAAAAATTCGATATATGTACGTCAAAATATAGTTTGTTTCCTATCTGTCAAATTAAAAACTGTAAAATTCTATCAGCCAAATTAATAAAAAACGCTTATTCCACCTTTATTCCACGAGTTAACTAAGGAAGGGAATAAGAGTTAAGCTATGGGTTAAAAATTTCCATGAATAAAACCAAAATGTTCGTGGAATAGTAAATTGACGTCTGCCAGAAATCCCTTAAGAAAATCTACTACAATAAATAAGATGCCTGTTTGGTAACTTGAAATTTTCCCTAAGTTTCGCAAACTTGGGTATTTTTCGTATGGGTTCTGACAGAAAATTGTGATAATTTGTTATATTCAAAGTTGTTTGTTTTATTCAAAGTTAAATTAGCAATCTTCACTTAGGTATTTTTTTATTTCAGAATAAATTTGACATATCTGGTTCTTATTCCTTCGCTAAACCACCTTCTCCGGTGGTCACTTTTTAGAAATATTCTTTTATTAATAACATTTTGCACTTAGTCCACGGAATAAGACCTAACCCTTCGCTTTTCCACGTTTATTAATTTGGCTGTATGGGTTTAATAGAATTTAATTATTTTGTGGTTGGATTTCTAACAAATATTTTATTAACTTAAAAATTCAGTTCATTGTCTATTTGTCAACGTCAAACTACAAATTGTCAAATTAAATTAAAGGATGTCAATGAATTAAAAATCATTAAACAAATCTGTCATTTTTGAGATTGGCAGAAAATATTAGGTACTGTGTCAATATAGTAAACGCGTTTACGAGCAGTCTTTCGGTGTGTTCCAACAAACAAAAAGACACGCTAGTTAATGAAAACGTGTGTTAAAATAAACTTTAAACAAATTTATTTTTGATTTTACTAGAAGACCCCCACTTGCATTGCATAGCATATACAGGGTGTCCGCTGGGAAGGTATACTACTTTGTTTGTTTATAATTTTTGATTAAATGAAAGAATATGAATATTTATAAATGTTTTATTTAATGTCGACAATTATGTATGGAATACAATATCAGGTAAATGTCCGCCTCTGTTAGTCTCACAAATGCGAGCCCTTTTGAGCACATTTTTCATTACATTCTCACACATTTCACGCGGTTTCTGGTTTGTTTGCATAAACCTTTCTTTTCAGATATCATTCACTACACGATAAATAGTGCGTTTTGTTGGCACGTTGTTTCTCCCAAAAATTTCACGTAACTTTCTCATCGTCACAGTAATCGATGATTGATTTTGATAAAATTTTTAAAAGATTAAAACACGTTGGTTTATCGAATATTTTTCCATAATAAATGTGCCACGTGGCAAAACAAAGTAGTATACCTTCCCGGCGGACACCCTGTAGGTATTGGTAAATTGTAAAAAAAACTGAAAGTTAAAATCCTGATTCACCCTATTTTCTAATTATGTATATTCATATTTGAATGGCTTCCAGTCATCGAAATGTTATAAAATACTTCCATTAACGAACACAGGACTGTTAAAAAAAATTAATATAACTCTTTCCAATCATATGCATTATATAGTCTGGATCCCTTTTACGAATCTCACTACACCGAATTTGACAAATGAGGTGTCAAACGAAGCGAAATTACCTGCTGATTTGAAGTATTATAATTTTATTTTAAAAATAATAATAATTTATTAAAAAAATGCATTCGTTTAAACATTATTCCAACAAAAAAGAATCTTGTGCAAATGAACATTTCCACTTTCCCATTGGTAAAATTCTGGCATGTGACATTAGGTCGGTTCAATTTCGTTAATTTTAAAATAATTTGTGAGTCTTTTATTTTTATGTAATTGCTAGAATTTTCACACGGGTAGGATAGTTTAGATTTATTAAAGATTTATTAAATTTATTATCCTATAAAAGTAAATCTCTATTATATTAAAACTCATTTTAAATCCAAATATAGCAACCACTTGTAGCAGTCAACATTTTTTAGATACATATTTTAATTGTATATGTAAAGGTATATGTATATATATTTCAAAGTCCAAACTTTATTAAATAAACTTCAATGCTGATATCAAAATTCATTCTTCTTCGACGATTTGATAAAATGCGCTATTAGAAAAATTAGATTTCAGAGATATCACTCCGTCGAAAAGCGAATCCAAATTTTTTTCCTTAGTATTTTGACAGAAAAACTGAGAAATTTTGCTTAGGAATCCTGTCTGGGCCACGTAAAAGAGATCACATATTCCTGAAATTTCTTAATATTAAAAAAATTCAAATATATCATAATTCTAGGATAATCTTCTTAGTTTGCAAGAAATTTGTAAACTCTATTGTTTCTTGGGAACCATCATATTCTGATACAGAGCATGCCAATGCAAAAATTAGAATCTTAAAGAAAAAAAAAAGAAAATAAAATAAATTCTAGAATTAATTCAAATTTAAAATTACCTGCAACACAACTACTACTAAGAGTATATTTGTATAATCATTCGATTTGTAATAGATATATGATTTTAGCGCACTTCTGCATCCTTGCGTTGTTGCAGAATTGGGAACTCTTTTATAATTTTCATAGCACGATTGAGGAATACTTCTACCTTCATAATCACTATCACCTTCAATACCGCAACATGGGATCTTAATAAATAAATAAAAATATATAGAATATAAATACAAAATAACAGAAATAAATTATAAAATCAGTTTAATAAAGTTTATAAGGTGCAGATATTGCTCCACAAGAAATTTGTAACAATCAGTTTGGTTTGATATAGACATAAGTATATAGAGCAGAAAGTCCAGCCGAAGAAACAACTCGACTGAAACATCTCATTGATGCACCGTCAATGGTTATAATCTCTCCACAAAGGTATTTGTAATTTTATTTCACGAAAAGTTAAAAAAAAATATCAATTCAATAAATTTACTTTTTCAGGTCGCTCAATTTAAGGAATTTGTAAAAAAAACAACTTAACGTAATATGTCCATTGGGTTTTTATCTGTTGTATCCCTCATCAGTTGAAGCAACGCATGCGACAGATTCTAGTAAAAAATGACTACCGATCAAAAACCCCAGAAAAATAAAAAGTATCAAATATGGTCGTTAAGTCTACGAATTTTTTTGAATATAGACAACACAGAAAAATCCTAATACATCTCTTAAAATGCTTCGTTCACATAAATTATCTAAAGAACGTTGATCAAAAGTTAATTAACTACGTTTATTACCGAATTTTAACTAAAATCTACTACAATTATCAGAAAGCTCTGTGATCACCAAATAACTTCAAATCATCTACTTGAATTTTGTTTTATTGATTTGATTTAACTCATCGATCAAATACATAATTAATGTTTGATTTAAGTTTATTAATAGATTTTTAACATTTTGTAAATATACATACCCGCATTTGTAAAACATTCATTAAATCTGGTTTTCCTTCTTTTTGAAGTTTCCAGGCTTTTTTAAGACCTTCTTCAGATATTGTGACGAGTTTATCCTTATCATAATAAGTATAGAAGAGTAAAAGAAATTCTAATGTTAGCAAAATCAACATAAAAATGGAATACTAAAAAAAATAAAAATAAGAAAAACGTTATAAATTAGAAAAAAAAAAATATAAAATTTTTGAAACTTACAATTAATGTAAGAGAACTGTCCTCGATTACTGCACCGCAAAGCCCAATACATCCGAAAACAAAAATCAAACAACCAAGAATAAGGATATAGATTGGAATTGTATTTTCGACTACTCCTTCCCAATTATAGATATTTAACAGCATCATTACACCCATTAGAATTAGGCCAACCGCAAAAACCTGTAAAAAGTTATTAAATTATTTTAGGATTACTTTTTTAATCAAAATATTTTTAGTTTATATTTTTATTGACCGATCATTTTTTGTTTTTCTTTTTTTCAATAGTAATTAATACACTTTTAGTAGTACTTACATATAAGATGTACTTAAAACATAATAGTTTGACTAGTCTTTGCGCCTAGATAGTTGGTCATTTTGTCATTGTCTATATTAACTAAAATAATATCTTATCTTATTATTTAAATGGTCAGATTCTAAGTGCCTACGTTAAACCATAGCTAATTTATTTTACAAGTGAATTAAATCGCCGAAGATCTTGGGTTCGATTCTAAGTCTATGCCAAATTAAAAAAAAAAAAAACAGAAATGTTGGATCTGCCATTTTTCCACTATAATACCTCGAATTTGAAAGGAATAATTAGCAATTAGAAGGCAACATTCAACGCATTATTTCCGAAATAATACTTGCTTGCGACCCACACGCTTATTATTAACAATCAATTGGGTTTTGGAGGGTGAAACGAAAAAAGGTTTATCATCATTTTAGACGATGTTCACATTGGACTTTATCTTCCGACTATTTTTTCACGTTTCTGTACTTTATCTCACTCCTAGAGATGCCTTTCTTGGGCATCTCTTTCTCACCATGAAGTGGGAGTGAGATAAAGTACAGATGCGTCAGAAATGTCGGAGGAGGCGGTCCAATGTGAACAACCGACATCGTCTTACGGAGTATTCAACAAAAACTTAACGAAAAGTAGCAAACCTCCATATTATGGGCGCTCCATTTGAATTCTTTGTTTTCGCTCAGTATCATCCGTCCATAAATGTGCCTACGTCCCGTTCCGACAGTTTTAGTCTTAACATTAATCGAAAATACAATTTGTTTGTGAATTATAAAAACAGAAAACAACAATAAGATATCTAACCTACGCACAAACAGATATGTGTCTTAAAGATAAAACCAATCAACGTATTTAAACCAACAATGAAAGTGGCATTCACAGTGGAGGCTTTGTTGACGATTTTGTTTTATAAAAAAAATGTCATTATCATTTTATCTCACTTACATGTAAGAATTCTGGTTTTATAAATAAAATGAAAGTTTATCTTACCAAAAAAACTAAGTTGAAAAAAATTAGCAAATGTTTGGCTAGTAATCGATCTAACCGCATTTTGTTGTCCAATATTATTTATAGTATCTATTTTATAAAACACAATTTTTCAATAATGTTTTTCTAATGCAAACAAATTTTAAATAAATTGTATTTTGGCTTTAAGCCTACAAAACAAGAAATTATGTCTATTTTATTTACAATAGGATATATTTAAAACTTTTGTTTAAAATTAAAGAGTAAAATATTGTTATACTGCGACGAATAACATCTTAAATAAAACTAAATATTATATGTAGGTATATGTACTCGTTACACTCATGTTTTCTCATTGTAATTACATAAGTGCTTTGTTGGGTTTTTCCATTTAATATTTCATCTTTCTTAATATTACAAAAATGATTAAAAAATAATGAAGTGACTAATTTTTCAAAATTAAACAGTTTCAAATTCTTTTTTAAAAAGTAATTTTATTTTCAGTTGTTAGTACATATCTAATTTATTATTACAGTACAAACTCGATTTACGCAACTAATAGAAATTGGGGCAGTTGCAATAACCGAGGTTGTTGCACTTACTGGGTTGTATTTTTTTGATACAAATTATAGTTGAAATAGTTTATTTTCTTATAGATAACGACAATGTTATGAAAAAATTTTACTGAAACCAAAACAAACAATTATTTTTATTAAATACGAAAACGATATGTTCAAAATTTATACAAAAATTAATCAAAAGGAGAGCATGAAAATAGAAAACAGATGAACAAACACAAGAAGTTGCACAAATCGAGGTAGCATTTTTGAAAAGTTGCACTTATAGAGTCAAGACGTGCTACAAATTTAGTTTTGCGAAAATCGAGGTGTTGCACGAATCGAGTTCATACTGTATACAAGTTCATCATTTCTTAATTTTGTTATGTTAAATAAAGTGTCGGTTTTGCGAATTTTTTTATTCATGATAATGATACTACATCAGACGCAGTATGACATATTCTGTCATCTATACATAACCTACAATAGAGCCCTAACTATCATTTAATCGTAAGCGAAAATATGTAAATTTTACAGAAAATAAATAAATTAACATCTAATATAACACATAAGTCATACATATTTACATACTTGTATATTTATAGAACAAACAAATTCTCATCAGTTCAAGCGAGATATCAGTATGATTAGTATCAAAAGAAACATTTAACAATCTATCAACGTCAATGCTGTGCTGACAGCAATGAATTAGTGGCAATAATTGACAGTGTTTTTTTTTTATTAACATTTATATTAATATATCGCACAAAATGCTAGTCTTTTCTTTACTTTCAAAAAAGGAAGGTAAACAGTGATGATTTTGACGTTTAATAAAAAAGCGAAACAACAAAATGCCAAATAAAAAAAGCAAAACAACAAATCAACCAAATAAGAAAAAAAAAATACAATCCAATAAAAAACTAAATGAAAATTGCGAAATGAAAAATGCGAAAGGAAAATTTGTTATGTCATTTAAAAAGAGCAATTTGGAAAACGTAGAATGCGAAATAACAAAATGCTAAACAAAAAAAAATGCGAAATAAAACAACGACGAAATGAACCCCAGCGAAACGTTTGCTTAGTTTGCCAAACAATTCTTGCGAAAATTACCATATCCGGCAGGTAACCTTATTCTTGGCCAAACAAAAAAGAAAAAAAAATATATTGAGAGAATGTCGAAAAACTATTCCTTTAGGCTGTAAACTGATAAGAGATTATATATGTATAACTCAACACAACATAATCTATAGAATAAAAGTTTCATCCCCAAACAATTTATATTTTCCAAGGCCAGTATAATTGATAACCTTTGCCGAAGAAAGCTTAGTACAAGCGACATCTTGCGTCAATATGAAAGAACCAAAATTAAAAAAAAAAAAAAGAAATGTTGGTCACACTAATGCCAGAGCTTTAAATAGTTACAAGTACGAAGTTTTATTTTTATTTTATTTTTTATCTAAAGTATTAGATAAACAATCTGAGTGAGCAAACCTATTCAACTTTATCAGAGAAAGCCTCATTGTGACATTCGGTTTATTCTAGAGTGGAAAAAGAATCTAAAATTTTAAGTTTATATTTGAAACGGTCAACGCAAGTGTAGTGCATTTAATTTCTGTATTTTTCAAACTGTTTAAACATTATTTACCCAAAATGGATTTCGGTGCATCATTTGCGAAATACGTTCTCTTTATATTCAATATGCTGGTTTTGGTAAGATAGATTATAATTTTAAAAGAGTGAAATTATTAAAGTACTTATTTATTCAAATATGTATAAGCACGGAGAATGATCAATTGTTTGGTTAGAAATAAAACCCTTAATAATGATTTCATCAACGCGACGCAGATCTACAAACTGCAGCTTATCAACAATTTTGTTTAACCTCTTTTCACATTTTGTAGTTAAAATAATTCGATAATTTGTTTTTATAGTGAAAATAGCGGTAACGTTTGGTTGTGTATTTAAATATGTACATATGGTATAGACATTTTAATGGATAATATGTCCTTATTCCGCAAAATTATGCAGAGTTTATACTGTTGGAGTAGAAAAATGTTTTCCTTAACTAATAAACTATTTTCGAATCATAATATTTACTTCTCTATTAATTAAAAGTTAATTCTGAAACAGAAATGTAATTCGTAAGAAAATTCCTAAAAAAATAACACGTTTAACAAAATATTATGTCCATTAGTAAATATTTAAACAATGATAATATTTGCGATTAAAGATGACATGTTTAAAATTTTTAAGTATCCAGAAATATGTACTTGAAATAATGTGGATAGATAATTTTAAAATTTTAAAATAATAATACAAGTTCAATTTCACAAGAAAAATTATAAGAAAACAAATAATAATGATATAAGAGTACCTACCAATAATGAACAGATAAGAGAGAAGTACAAAAAAGCTATTGTTTTAACATTTGGTATGGCTTGGCTACCAATAGATGATGTTTATCTTTGCTATATTTCTCATGGCGCTCGCCGTTTACACTAACATCGAAAAAAATTGAACTCATTTTATTTGTTTTTTGTTTTTGGAAAAAGTAAGAGATTTCTATCGGAATTTCATGAATTTCCGTTTTTTCCTATATTTATTTCTTTACATTTGTAAAATATGCATTTTCATTGCGCACATACATTCTTCTTTCTTGCTTTTATGAAATAGTAGAATTAGCTCCAAATTTAGGGTTTATGTGAACACGCCCAACAAAAGTATGTACCAGATACTAGTAAGGTGCTTAGGTTTTAGTTTTTGAGAGAAGCCATTTTTTGAGTTTCGATTTTCTCTTGGTTTTGACAATTTGTTTTATAGAAAATCTTTTAAAAACTTTTAAAAGTATTGTATACTAAAGTTTTAAATTTTTTTTTCTGGATTTTTAAGAAAATTTTTAAATTTTTTTTGTTTGAGAATTAAATAATTCGAAAACGACTTGCTCGACTTGTATTAAATTTCGAATTTAGCAGTCTTTTTTTAATATTTTATAGCAGATTTAAAATACAAATTATTCTTATGTACCTACAAAAATTATAACGGTACGCTCGCATACAAGTGTTTAAAAACCGTCATGGAAAATATTATTATACTCAAAAACGGCTACTACGATTTTGATTAAAATTTGTATGTAAGCTAATTTTAGTACGATCTTCCATACTATTGAAAAAAATTATCTACCGATCAAAAATGGTCTCTCATAGAACCTTTTTTTTTATTTTCGAATAAGTATCTTATTATCTACCCAGATTTTAATGAAATTTTTTACACAAGAGCTTTTAATAAGTTTAAATAATTTTACATACCAAAATTTTTCAAACAAAAAAAAATATCGGATTTAAAAAAAAAAAATCAAATTTATTTTTTGAAAATTCGATATTTCGAAAATGGGTATATGATTTTTTTATAAATTAATTTTCAAACTCCGCATTAATAAATACTAAAAAAATACTGTATACAATTGTATCACAGTGGTAACTCTGGTAACTACTAAAACCATTGTGATTTGTGATTGTGTAGTGTATGCAATAATATTTGTTTGTATTGTATTGTTTTCTTACCATGTAAAAATGTCAAACTGTTTACAAAATGGCGGATCAGCTCCACTTTTCAATATGAAGTTGGGTATCTAGTTTGATTCGTACTTTAAGTCACCTGGTTACTTCCTTTTCCTCGTATGTTTCACAATAGGTTTTTGAGAATTCAAAATAGTTGAAAGAAAGACCTGAAGCCCACAAAATTAGGATTCAAATATTTAAAAGGTCAGAGAAAAAGAATAATTATTTTGTTTTGAGAATTCATATCAGTAAATTGTACATTCCAGATCAATTTTACTAGCAGACTTTTAAGGCGGCAAAGTTTAAACATCTGTATGTTTTTCTGCTATATATATGAACATATTATGTATCTGCATTTAAGTTTATTTTATCTACTTCGTCAGAACAATGATTCATTGATAATTCTTCGAGTTCTCGAATCTCGTGTGTTGATAAAAAATGTTTGCCATAAATGCTGTTGATAAAGAACTCAAGTGCTACTAGATATTCTTTAAGCTTTGGTTGCAAAAATCAAAAGGTGTACCTGTTATTAAAATTAAATGATTTAGAGAAGAACAAGACTTTCGTCCTAAAAAATGAAAACAAAAACATGTCGTGTGAATACCAAAGTATGCCAGGTACCAAGTTTAAAGAAAATCAACCTATCCGTTAAAGCTAAGGCCGAACGAAAAACAGATAGACATCAGATGGACAAAATTTGTAATAGCCCTTGTCATAATAGTAGGTGCGTAGGAATGTTACGCCAAAGTTCTTGAGTTCGATTCCTAGACCATACCACAATAAAAACAGGAATTTATTTGTACAGGTTAGTCCCTCTTGTGAGGAATTGACAAATCCTTTCTTGTCATGAAAAAATGCTTCTTAGACTGCTGCAATTATCCCTTGCGATTTTTAAGCATGTTGGCGGGGACATATGCGGTGGCCGGGGTAAACAAAGTTGCAGAGTTTGAAATAATTGCAGAGTTATCGCTCTTTTTTCTTTGTGCTTTTTCTTTTTGTTTGAGACATAAGCGGAGTAAAGAGTGTGAATAGATGTTTCCTTCTCATTTAACAAAAATTGCAGCTATTCAAATTTGGATGTTGCATTCTGAAAGAAACTCAAAAGAGAAACGCCGTTAAAATTGCAGTCGTCTAAAAGCAGTCTTACCTTAGCCGTACGGATTCGGCAGACAATTGTTGGTGCCCTCCATTCCTGCCAATAACACGCACACAGGAATGGTTGAGAGTTGTAAGTCACTAGGCCCTGGTTCTACACGAACTGTCACGCCACCACATATTTTTTTTATTTTTTGAATTTTATATTTGAAATCGTACTTCTCGTTTTCTTTCTTAAGCCGGAACCACACCTATCTCGTGTGGAGTGATGTGTTGTGTCGCTGACTGTTTCATGACAATAATCAGAATTTTGTATTGCAAACTTTAATTTTTTCGTTTGCTATTTACATGTTCTCTTTCATCTTTCCCACAGAAAAATATGGCTCCGACAAAGCGTGGTATGATGCAATCGGTAAAAGATTGGTTCCGACATAACACACCACACCACGACATATCAAACGAGACAAATATGGTTCTACGCAATCAAATATATTGAAGCGATAGCGACACAATACTCCGCAACACACCACACAATATAAATGTGGTTCGGCTTTGTTTGAAAAGTCTAGTTTCGTTTTCGTTGTTTTAACTTTAAAGAAATGAGTGAATTAAATTGATGGCTTAAAATATTACTTATTTTGTTGAATTTATTCGTGAAAATTAATAAAAAAATTCTCTTTTTTCTACAAATATTAGTGCTAGAGCCTGGATCCCTTTTTCGACTCTCATACTATACCGATTTTGACAAATAAGATGTCAAACGAAGCGGATTTGACGAATTATCATTAATTTTAGAAATGTTTATAATTTGTTCAAAAACTGCATTCGTTTGGTAAATATTATTCCAATAAAAGTTAACTCTAAAATGAACACACTTCCACTTACCAATTGGTAATATTTTGGCATGAGTGACATTAGGTCACAATTTATTAGGTCCGTTCATTTAATTTTTTGGTATTAAATCACAGTGCATCTTTTATTTTTACATATGGTATATTTACGAGAATTCTAGCCCGAGTAAGCTAGTTATTTCTGAATACAATTAATAAACCTTATCGATTTATTGTGTAGGTACCACTTTGTAATTGCTAACCCCTGGTACACAGTTAACCAATTAAAATGCTGTCCATTTTCTATAGATATTAACTGTCTTTAAATGCTTTGAAGTTTTAACCAAAAAAAAAATGGTTCACTGATGAATAGTTTATCTGAAGCGTTTTCATGATTCTCATAAAATGTTTTGTAATTGCCCAGAAATCTATTTTTTATTTTTTAATCAAGTCGTGCCTTTTTCAAAAAAAAAAAATGGAAAAAAGTATTTTTTTTTTAATTTCCAATCTTTCCCCATAATTGGTGGTCGTGGAAAAGTAAGGTGACGATGATGGAGGTGCCACAGATGTAGACGGATTGTAATGAAATTTGACAAGGAATTCAATTAGGCCGTGTAAAAGGTAAAAAGGTTGCGGGTGGGTTAGCGAAGTGGGTGGGTAACAGCTGAATTCTGAACTCTTGACATTCTGAAAAGGATATCAATTTATACAAAAAAATTCATATATTAAACATATCATATCTAACGAAATTAATAATTTTTTTTCTCACATTATATACATAGATATGCGGCATTCTTGTTATTACATTTGGCTCGATACTTCTAGCTAATACCGGTGACATCAGAAATTTCGCAGACACTATTCATGTTTCCGGTGTTCCTATCTGTTTAATTGTTATAGGATGTATTATCACGTTTATTTCATTCCTTGGATGCTGGGGTGCTATCCGTGAGAATACTTGTCTAACCATGACTGTAATTTAATTAATTAATAAAATTGTTGTAAAATGATGTTAATTTATTTATATATTTTTACAGTATTCTGCAATAATGCTATTCCTACTCGTCTTGCAAATGATCATGGTTTTTTATATTTGGTTAGAACAAGACAGCTTCATTAATACAATGAATAAAATTGTAAATAAAGCTTGGACAACACGACAAGAAAATTCAAAATTCATGGATGTCATACAGATGGAAGTAAATTAACATTAATTATATACAAACATTCAACAAAATATAAATTTTTTCTTTAAAGTTTAATTGCTGTGGTCAATTTGGTGTACAAGATTACTTGAAGGAACAAATTCCCAATTCATGTTGTGGATCTTCAGCTACCTCTTGTCCAATTACAGAAGCATCATTGAAACCAGGCTGCTCTAATGCTTTTAGATCATTCTGGCTAAGTAATATTGCTACAGCTAAGTATGCTGGTTTAGTAGTTGCTGGAGTAGAGGTAGGAGTATACATGTATTGTATATATTTAAAAAAAAATAAAAATTGTTTTCTTTGTTTTCAGTTGATCTCATTTATATTTGCTTGCTGCATAGCAAATCAAGCTCGCAACGAACGAAGAAGGGCAGCTTACTATTAATTTAAAAAAAAATGTCTTATTAAGTAAAATTATTGAACAAAATAATACTAAACTTTATTACAGTAAAAATAAAAAAAAGATATTCCGTACACGTTATAAAACATCAAGTAATCACTCTTTTTAAATTTATGGAAATGGTTGTTTGATCTACTAACATTATTGCTTGCTTATGTTGTGTTGTGTCTACGATTCGATTTTGTTGATGTTAATCAAAATGCAATAGTATGGGTGTATTCTCGTCTTTGTGACGTCCATAGTTTTTTTATTCTTTGTGGTTGATCTCGTTGTGGTTGTGGTGCGTTCTTTTTCTATAAAAATTAACTATTGTTGTTGTGTCAGAAAATAATGTGAAAATGTCATTGTTAAAAGTGTTACACTCTATAACATTTCATTTAGGAACGATCAATGTTAAAAATATTGTTGAAAAAAATCGCGAAATACACAGAATGAATAATAAAAGAAATTTTTTGGTTGCATTAAATTTGATTAAAAAAAAATATTTCTATCACTTAAATGCATGTATTGTATTGTAACATAATTAAATTCACATTAACATTGTTTTAGTACAAAATCGAATTATTACCGAAATATATAGAATTTTCTTTCTATTCATAATGCATAATAAGTCCTTTGTAAAAAATCCACCGAATACGAAGATTAAAATATCAACACAATTCCAAAACACAAAATCGACAAAAAAATCAATTATTTATTATTTATTTATTTATAAAGAAAAAAAACTTATACAAATAAATTTATAAAATTATATAATTAAGACATCAAGGCAGCAACACCATAAATGTTAATTATATTGAAGAGAAATACAAAATTTAAAATATTTCCAAATCGATAGGAAGAAAACAAAAGAAGAAAACAAAAGAAATGAAAACATTTACGAATTCAGCTGCTTTTGACAGATAAACATTTCAATTCATATCGACGAGGTGAGTTGAAAATTGTTACAAAATGTTACATTTTGACACTTCAACATTGAATTTAGGAACTATTTGATGACGTCATAATGTTACAATTTTCAAATTTAGGAACGATCAGTGTTAAGAATAATTAACATTTAAGAGAAAAAGAAAGCACCATGACTTTTTATGTTTCACTTAGAAAAAATACAACGACTGAAAACAAAAAGGCCTTTTACGAAGAATTTAAGATTGTTTTTATTATGCTACTATTTTATAATTATTTTACTGAGACTGTGATTAAAAACATCTGGGCACATTTTGATAAGCAAGATAACTTTTGTAGAAACTTTCGTCAACGTATTTAAAGTTTAAATATGATTTTTTTGTGGTTTTCATAACGCCAGGTTTTTATTGAAAAAACTATCGTTACTATCGAAAGTTTTTTTTTTTTTGAAAATTATCGATACTACCGAAACAGCCGACTATCGATGATTAAGCCGCCCTATTCTGGCCAGAGCAAGTCATTTGCAGAGGAAATGAACTACTGTTTCCCAGCTTTTCGCTGCATGCTCTCCGATTGGCCAGTGACCAGAGCAGGCCGCGCCTATACTGCCTACATATGTATCTTGCCTGAGTCTCATAGCTTGCCGAAAGTTGACAAGCCCATTACTGGAGCACCAAACCTCAAAATTTAAAATCCTCCAATATGTATATTAAGATTCAAATGTAGTATAAATAACACAAAGATGAATGAATTTCAAGGCCCACCACTTTTTTAGTTGAACGGTTCACGTGAAATGCCCCATATACATATTATGTATAATAATAAATCAAAAAAATGTAAACGTTCGTTTGTTCTAATCGCAAATTTCCGAAAGTTCTTAACCGATTTCTTTGGAATTTGCGATTAGGAACAAACGAACGTTTACATTTTTTTTGATTTATTATTATATGTATGTATGTATATTATGTATAGTTTATAAAATAATTAAAAAGGCATATCAAGTTTATTTTCTAAAGAAAACGTTACAGGAATTTTATATACTTATATAAAGTTGTTTTTAAAAAAAAAAACGCTTCAAAGATTTTTGATTTTTGTTTTTTGCATACATTTGTTCAAGAATTCAAACATTATTTTGAGATAAAAAAGTTTTAAGGACTTAATTAAGTAGTCGATTTATTTATTTTTCTATTATTTATTATATAATATATAAAATATAAATAACATTTATATAGTATATATACAAATTAATTATATGTTTAAATATATAATGTTGAAATTCTCGGCCACTCAAACCACAAGAACACGTTCGTGCGAACTAAGTTTGTGTATTTCATTTTAAATTGAATACAACCATTTTTTAATTAACCCCAATTCACCCTAGAAATAGAAAATATTTTAAAAATAAACATTCAAACACAAAAGGAATTTTTGAAATCAGACATATGCGGTCGTATTTATTAGATTTTTGTCTACTTAGACACTGTCTAACTATTTTCAAATTGATGGAAATATGCTTTATTTAATAAAAATAATTATCACATTATTCACGGTTAAGACAATCTTGTGTCTAAGTTTGGCAGCTATAAGACAACAATAAACAAGGTTTTTGAACAAATTTTCAAAAGTTGGACAGTTGTCTAAAGTTAGACAACGTTTATAAATAAGGCCAATGGTTTCTAAAATCTACCAAAAAAAAAAAAAAAACAAACAAAGCTAGATTTCCGCTGAATTATTTTAAATTTGAATACCCCAAAAATGCTCATACTCAGATTTGACTAAACGCAACATTTTTTGTCCCATACAAAAATTACACAAAGAAAAGAAATCATAAAAAAATGTGATCATACACATAGGATGTTCATGTCATGTATTTTATTTATTTTTATATTCGTTTTAGGTTTTGATTGACAAATTTTTTGATTCACAAAAATTTCATGATTCACAAAACGAATTGAATCATGGCTTTGTGTTTGATTCACGCTCATTTTAGACTTCTTTGTTTGTACGCACATAATTCGAATATTATACGATTTCCATAGGGATTTTTTTGTTGTATTCGTATTGAACCAGATTGAACACTACGGAGTCGAAAATTGAAATTTTTTCCTGGAAAATCGTGGAGACCCGAAATTGCATACTTTCAGGGGTGGATGGTTTAGCGATTACTAAAAATTCCATTTTGTATCATGGAAATGAGAAAATATTTATTCTAAGAAATGACAAACGGAATTGACTTATTGACAGATGACGTTACGTTCTTAGACTGCTATTTTTTTTGTATACAAATATTATTGGAGCGTGCGAAATATTAATTGTAAAAGGTTGTTTAAAGGCCCCTATAAATTAAATTTTTCAATATTTAAAATACTAAAATTGATAAAAATTGAACTGGGTGGACTAGCTACAATAATATAAGATTTTTATCAAAATAGAAAAAAAACCTTTTATGTAGATATATACATAGTTCTCGTCTATGAAAATATCGTACAATCATTTATTCGTTTAAGCTAAGGGTCGATATAAATATGGACATACAGTCTAATAATGAAGGGAGATAAGAAGTTTTGAAAAACTTCGAGAAACCATGATGGCAAATGTTAACTGTGTACAATTGTATAACTACCCCCAAATATATAATACTACATACGTATGTATAAAAAAGCATTCATTTAACGTTGAGAGAAACATGACGTCAGTGCATCTTTGTTGTGAATCCAAAATGAAAGTGAATTTTATCTCCTCTACGATGCTTTCATTTATATTAATATTTTGGAGTGAATTTTCCATTTACAACGATCCATACATGCACCACATTCACATCTTTTCTAGACATTGAATTTGCGCACTGGCAATTGAAAACTTTTATTTACAAAGCTACTACCCTTCTTCTTGTTTCTTCGTTTAAATACTGCGTAGTGCGAACTTTAAACCTATTTGATGAAGTTAAAGTAATACTTTTTTATTTTTACGTTAAGAGTATATTTCTCCTAAGTTAGAAAATATATGAATATGATCCAACATTGCGACCACAGACACTGTGGCGTATACTTAACATTTATTTTGGATATAAACAAAATTAAAATATGTAATTTATTACAAACTGATTTTAAATATTTTAATTTTAATCATTGCTTAATTTTTTTTTTATTAATTTATCACTCCTTATTCGTATTTCTATCTATTTTGAAAAAATGTTCATGATTCTGTCGGAAATAAAAATTGTTTAGTCTGAATGTTTTCAAAACTCTTAAATTTTGAAAGTCTCTATAAATGTTGATTCGGACATCCCAGTAAGTACAACAAATACAAGGTATGTATTTTAAATAAATTCCACAACTTGATTTGTAAAAAAAAAACAACGAACACGAAACTTAAATCAAACTTAAATTGTCATTACGGAAGACTTATCTGTCTGTCTATTCGGCTACTTGGTATTTAGATGTTTTAAAGAACAAAAATAAGGGTACCTGCTATATACATATTCCTAGAATTTTTTGAAAATCTTATTTTTCCCAAAAATGGCTCCACATAAAATGTCTTAATATTTCGAAAACTCTTCATTTGATAAAATAAATTTGATAGTTATGGAAGTCTTTATTTTATATCACTTCTCAAAAACGTAGTTTAGTTAAAAATATGAAATATATGAAAAATATAGCACTGTGTTGGATATATGCATTAAACTTACAGTTTACACTGAAAAAATGTTAAAAATTACAAATAAATTGATTAAACAACGTTTGAAATTATTTTGACACCAACGCGATGTACGCCATCTGATTTCTTTAACAAATCTTATTTTATGAAAAAAAAAATCTTTAAAAATCATTGAAGCTGTTTCTAAATTAATTTCTAAATTTAAAATTTTGAAATAATTAGGTAAGTACGAGAAAAAAATTGGTAAGCCATTTTTATGTATTTATTATTGTAGAGTTAAAAAATTAATTAATTAGTCCATCCATTTGCGAAATATTGCATTTTCAAAAAATAATTTTACTGAACTTATTATAGAAGCTTTTGTGTAAAAAATTACTTTAAAATTGGAGACAGTCGAAAACAAAAAAGTTTGATGAGAGATAATACTAAAAATAGATTATTTTAAAATTAATAATATAATAGATTGTACTGATATTAGCTGACATCAAAATTTTTATCAAAATTGTAACAGTCGTTTTTAAGAAAAATAAGATTTTCCTTAATGATTCCTTAACACTTATGTATGTATATGGTTTTGTTTAAAATCTGTTAGATTATGTTGAAGAACTAAAAATCGGCCAAGTCGTTTTCGAATTGTTAAGTTCTCAAAAAAAATTTCTAAACTTTTTTTAAAAATAAGAAAATTGAAAGTTTCAAAACTAAATTTGAAACATTTTTTTTTATAAAATAAAAATGATCAAAATCATTTGAACCGTTTGCGAGAAAATCTACAATAAAAAAAATGGTTCTATTAGAGGTTCCATTTATAGCCATTTTTCGGATGGTAGTTTAAAAAAAAAAACTGATTTAAAAAGTTTTGGGCACGTTTTTGAAAAAAAATAAGATTTTTATTATTTGCTAAAAAAAAATGTATACCAGATAGGGTAATTTTTTTTCCCTAAAAAAAAAAATTAATAGAAAAATGAAAGGGTACTACCCAAAAATCGCTAGGTACTCTTTAAAAATAACAAAAATTACTCTTAGTTCACAGCGACAAACATCTCCGCTTATGAATTAAGCGAATAAAAACAATGCTTTCAAAGTCTTGTTTTTGATGAATTTTAGCAATGCATTCAAAAATTCATCCTTTCGATAAAGAATACATATATCTAAAAAAAAACTGAGGTATAGAGAATTTGTATAGAACTCAATTATATTAAACAAATTCTTATAACTTTAATTATTTTGTATTAACATCGACTGAGTCGAAGATCTATAATGCACCTTCGTCGTGTTAACTTGAAAACTTTTTAATATTTTACAACTCCTTCGTGTTGCTAAAAATAAGCTTATGAAAGCAGAATGTTCCTTCGGATTCAATCTATTCTTTGGATTGTCTTTTTTGATTGTTTAATGGATTTTCAGCTATCATTTTTTAAAAACTGTTGTTTTTAAATTTTGAGGTACCTACTTAAAAAGCGAAATCAGTGATTATTTTGATACCAAAATAAAGCTGATCACTAATGTATTTATTATTAGTTCTTGCCAATTTGGCAACTATAAACACCAACTGTGTCATCAGTTATTTATTGAAATTAAAATAATAACTGATTTGGCTTACTAAACCACTTAAATTTAACAATCAAAATTTCCAAATTTAGTCATGTTACACGGCGTGTGAGTTTAAGACGCAACTCTTGGTTATTTTCTTTGAACATTCATTCCGTGACGCGCGTATTATTACACCATTTATAGTTTTCAATGATAACTATAACTGACCATATTTACTGTTGGGCACTATTATTTGATTAATATTGCAAATAAATAAACAAATAAAGCATATTTTTCAGAACAAATTAACACAAAATATTTATTGTTGTCCGTAAATAAATTAATTAATTAACTAATTTTATTTAAAGCGAATTTACTTATCAAAAAACATACCTTATATCATGAGCAATTATATGCAACCGATTAAATCTTGGCGTGGCCTGGCAATGCTGTTCAGGTCACTTTCATCTACTAGTCATCGTCATCGTTTGCTCTTTGCAAATGCACAGTGGCAACAGAGTACTAATACTGATTCGGAATACCTATACCGTATCCGTATCGAGAATAGGTACAATTATCTTATCACATTCACAATTGATTTGAAACATTTGGAAACGGTATTCCGACAACTTAAAATTCAATTCATTCATGTAATCTGCAGAAGTGTAGCCTGCAACTTAAAACCAGTGTTGCAGTGAACTTTTTTTTACATTTATTTAGTCCGCAGTTAGTACACAAACACATATTTAAACTAGGAACTGTGATGTGTGAATTTGAACGTGCGAACGAAAATAGGGATTTTTAGCTTTGTGTGTGTTACTAGCTTGCTTTGGGTGATGTTCAGCGTTACCACTTTCGGAGAAAAAAATCGAAGTAGATTTGAAGAAAAAACCGAAGTAGAATAAAAAAAATCGAAGTAGGTTTCAAAATTACGTTTTTTTATATAAATCTATATTAAAAAAATTAATTAAATTTATTTAATTGAACGAAAGAAACTAAAAATAAGAATTCTTTCACACTTCATATTTATAATTATAATATGTATTCAATATATTATTTAATATACTGTTTAGTTGCACTTTTTAAATTAATTTTAAAAATTAATACAAAATATGTCAGGCTTTGAAAAATCTTTAGGATCAAAACAAAAACTTTAAATTGGCATTGGTATTGGTATTTTTTTTTTTTATTTTTTATTTTGTTGGGCTATATTCTAGAGTGCAATATAGAAAAAGAAGTCGATTTGGCATTTTTTTTGTAAAATTTAAGTAGTTTGAAACCGAGATTTTTAAAATGAAGCATGGTTATGGTGCGAAGTAGGAAATAGATTTAAATTTTTTTTTTACAGAAGTAGAACTACAATTGAAGTAAAGTGGTAGCACTGTGTTGGATGTGTTATTTCGCAGTTCGGAGAGGATTTACTGTCTCTGTTCTGCTGCATGAACGATTGTGTTGTGTTGTGTCTGTTGCTTCAGTATCCAGTCAGTCAGTCAGTACTGTATTCAGTAATTCAATTTTATAGTATTTATTTTTATTTCAGTTATATCGCGAACGTTGTTGTTGAAACTTGTTGGTTTAGTTACTGAATTTAAATTTTGTGTAAGTTGGTTCGGAGTCGGGAGTTCTTTCTTTGTTATGCCAAGAATTAAAAAAATGTTTTTTATTTAAATGAATTTATTGTGATGACATTGAATGCTTAGTTTAAATACTATATACGAGTACATACATGTGCCGAAATAATTAATGATTTTATATGTATATTAAGTAACAAAAGTTGTTATTTAATATTTTGTTTGTTCTAACAACGCGTTAAAGTGTCGATTTTTTGAATAACAGGATTTTTTTTGTTTTTTTGTAAAATTCAGGTTTTTCTCTGATAAATTCGAAATAAATTGCATTCGAAATGGATTGCGGAACATCGATGGTGAAATATATATTATTTCTCTTCAACACATTGTGCTCGGTAAGTAATTTTTTGTTTTTCTTAAATCTGAACAATTATAATCTTTTTTTTCTGGAAAGTGGATAAAATCAATTTTTTCTAAGAGGATTTATAGTTAAGACGTAATAAATTTATATTATTAACATAATTATTCAAATTATAAGCTTTCAAATAAAACGCATTATTTATCTCAATGAATCACTTTAAAAAGTGATGTCATTACATACCTACAATTACCTATTCAGTTCAAGTTTTCCTTAATCTTGATACCTGCTTTGCTCATTAAAACAAAAAAAAAAAATATTATTTGGCCGTCTGGGCTGCTGGAACTTTTAATTTGTCCATTTTAACCTTCAAAAATTCTACCTATATTTATTTCCTATTTATTGATGATGTGTCTGTTTATCTAACCTCAAACATCAAAAATAAGTTGGTATAAGATAATATGTAAGATGCTTCGTTGATTTTGCAAATCAATTCAAAACGTTCCTACTTTACACCATTCATCATCATCTCTGTTTCAACTTTCAAGGGTGGATTGAATGATTTTCTCTCATACGTTATGTAGGGTGTATTGAGTTTTTAACAGAGTTTATAGCACCAAATAAGAATTTACGCCGAGAATTCAGGAATCCCACGGTTCAATGGCGAGTCAACATTTCAACAAACAGCCTTTTTTGTTACTAAATAAAGCACTTTTATGATTCAGTGTTGCATGTTCTCGCATTCAAACCATCTATTTACATACATAAGTAAAACTAAAACGTGAAAGTAGGTACATACATACATACATAATATTTAGATTATGTTTTCTGCTGAATTAATTTTTTTCCTAAGATCTCCCAAAATTTTAAACTCTCGAAAAAATATTTAAGTGCCAATTGGTGATAAATTTACACATCATTTGTATCCCTCATATTTCTTAAGTCTTTTTTTTTTAAATATCGAATAGGGTATCGTAGAAACGTTTGTTGAGCAATTACTTATATCGAAGTTGTTTTTTTTTTTTGTGAATTTTTTTTTCTTAAGTTTGATACCGTTGAGGTATCTGGTATCTATACCTATAACGGCTATACGTGTATGGCTGAGTTGATATTGATATTCAAACAATGGATTTTTCACAATTCCGATACAACAACAACAAAAAAGTGACCCGAGAAACGGGATGTCTGGGAAGTGAAACGACAGAAAGATAATAATATTAAATTGACGAGAATACTTGTATGTACCTACTCTTTTTATGTGATAAATCAACTGACTGCTAGTCTGCAGCTGTTTAATTTTTGCTGTAACACAAAATTTTTAACTATGTATTAAGGAGCTCATGCATGTACATACATTGTACAATTATTGCGAACAGTGAAATCTCTCTATTCGGCAAAATATTCTTTTATAAGTTGGTTTATTTGTAATTAAATTTGTTGTACTAGATAAACACTTTAATTAAAATACCGGTTAGGATACCAGTATCAAAGTAACGATAAGCAACTATGAGACATATAACGGGTGATTTTTTGGCTGGTTTGGTTTTGGCAACACTGGTTTTGACAGCTGACGTGTGTTTAGTACCTTGTGTCACTGTCAAACAGCTTCAGTTTGGTTTGCAATTTAACCATGGATCGTCTTACAAATGAACAACGCTTGCAAATTATTGAATTTTACTATCAAAATTCGTGCTCGGTTCGAAATGTTCATCGCGCGCTGCTTCCATTCAGCGATGAGGCTCATTTTTGGTTGAATGGGTACGTAAATAAGCAAAATTGCCGCATTTGGAGTGAAGATCAGCCAGAAGCATTGCAACAGCTACCAATGCATCCCGAAAAAGCCACTGTTTGGTGCGGTTTATGGGCCGGCGGCATTATTGGGCCATATTTCTTCAAAGATGATGCGAATCGCAGCGTTACTGTCAATGGTGAACGCTACCGAGCGATGATAACAAACTTTTTTTTGCCCGAAATGGAAGTTCTTGACTTGCATGATATGTGGTTTCAACAAGACGGTGCCACATGCCACACAGCACGCGAAACAATGGCGCAATTGCGAGGCGAGTTTGGTGAACAGTTAATTTCACGTTTCGGGCCGGTCAATTGGCCGCCTAGATCGTGCGATTTGACACCATTAGATTATTTTTTGTGGGGGTATGTCAAGGCTAATGTCTATAGGGACAAGCCCGCTTCGATGGACGCACTGGAAGCCAACATCCATGCATTCATTCGTGAGATACCGGCCGATATGTGTGAAAGAGTATGCCAAAATTGGACTCAGCGGATGGGCTACCTGAGACGCAGCCGCGGTCAACATTTGCATGAAATTATCTTTAAACATTAAATTGCAAGGTTCAAACTATCGATTCAAATAAATATTTCATTCATTTTTTCGAATTTTTTGTGTTTTTTTTTTAAAAAAGTTCTAAACCTCTTAAAAAATCACTCATTATATACCTATCATTTTTGACGTCGGTGAAGTTGGCATAGCAATTTTCACCCAGACTAAGGCCGGCAATTCACGACACAAAATAACTGCGCAAATTGACATTTCACTCAAGTCGGTTTGTGCAAAACACGATACAAGTGAACTGCACAGTTCTCAGTTTTAAAAAGTTTTCATTCAGTGAACATCGGCTCCGGCACCCGACTTTTCTCGGCATTTAACTTTTAAGTTCTTTTCGGTAATTTGCCCGAAAATTATTAATTTTTCTTCTGGGTTTTTTTCTTTAAGTTTTTTTATCAAGAGCTCGTAGCCTTTGTTTTTCATAATTCTGTTAGTATTTTTTTATAAGGTTCGAGGAACTCGCTCCAGAACTTTTGTTCATCACCCATTATAAACAAAAAACAATGTGCACTGCATTAATAAAATTTTTCAACTGAGCGTTTGCACAGTTTTTTACATTCACGGAACAACAAATAACTGCACAAATTTGAAGACTTGAGCAAAATATCAAAATTGTTTTGATTTTTACACAGTTAACTGCACAACTAGCACAAACAACCACATTCACAACTAAACTGCGCAGTTATTTTGTGTAGTGAATTGCCGGCCTAACGCAACCTTAAAAGAAATTTGCAGTTTTCTTTAATTATTTTTTTTTTTGCTTCACTGTGAAGTTAGCAGTACATGATGTTTTTTTCAACAACCACGTTAGCTAGGCATTTGCGCGTAGTAAGACTCCAAATTTACAGTTCCAGACAAAAAATTGTCATCAATTAAAAAACATATACCTATGCTATATATCGCTAAGTTCACTATAGATTTGGCAGTACATGGTGTTTTTTGACAACCAGAAAATATATCACTTTGAAATAGGCATCCAAATATGCATTTTTTTTTTTTTCAGTTCAAAAAAAAAATTTACCAAAATTTTGAAGTCCTCATTTAAGAAAAAAAAAATTCATATTACACTGCAGATTTTAATGTTAAGTTAGCATGAAAGTCCATTTCTCAGCAACGATAAAGCTAGGAATTTGCGGTAAGGCTTCTGCAGTGTTGTTTTTGCAGTTCCATAAAAATTAATTTACTTTTTTGTCTTTGTGTATTTATTTAAAAATTATTTTATTACATTAATCGAATTCCTAAACGCAAAAGTTGCGAAAATTATGCTAAGCAGACAGTTTTAAAATGCAAACGTAAATATCCCTGCAAAGCATATTGTCACAAAATGAAGTAGTTTTTTGTTTTCTTGCGCAAATACAAATGCATTTACTTTGCATGTGTTTTTCTTTGCAAATTTGCGTTAGGAATTTTGCCATTTATTTCCTTGAAATAACATTTTGTTGACAATTATTAAATTTTTTTTCGAGGAAAATTTATTTTGGGGAGATTTACGAAAGAAGATAATCTAAAAAAAAATATTCCGTAGGAAAACAAATTTCCCCTTCAGATTCGCTATAGGTCCCAATAAATAAGTAGGTAAATTATCCGTAAATTTTATTCGTAAGGCCAAATTTTACAGTGCGAAATATCTCCATTTCGCAATTATTTTTATAAACAATTTAGTATTGGTATCTATTGTTCTTTTAACTTGTAGCGGATAAACGTTTGCAGTTTTTATTGTTAAATTTTTTTCAAAGAAATCGATATAAAAATTAATTTAACTTAAAAAAAAAAATTCCTACTCGCCAGTAACGCAATTCAAAAAGCTATTTTAAAAGTTGTAAAAAATTAGTATTTATCTTTTGTTGTCCTTTAATGAGAGTTTTCACTGTATCATTCCTTTTACCATACTTAATCCCTTACAAATGCTTTCATTCGTATTTCGAGCGTATTAATAAAATCAGAACCATAAATACAAAAAAAAATTAATTTATTTCATAACAATAAAATAATGAACATAGGCATATTTTTAATAAATAAATATACATGTAATATTTGTGTTTTTATACATACAATTAGTTTATAGGTAGAAAAAATATCTGTACCCTCATTGATACCGAATTGTTACGTTATTAAACTAAGAAATAATAAATAGCACATTCCATGCTCCTTGTATTCCTTGGATACAGTGTTGAAGTTCTTTTGTTGCGCCATTTAGTTAGGTACCATGGAAATGACCTATAAAGCAGAAAGTAGGTAGTACGAAATAATAAAGAATAATGTAAAAAGGCAAAAAAAAACACATTATAAAAAAAAAATTCAATTATGCTTCTAGTAGTACTTGAGTAGCAAAAATCAATTACAAATTGAATATGTATCTTTTCACCTACAAAATAATTGTGTCATTCCCATTTGGTGTACAATTTGAGTCGTTTTATCTTTTTTGCTTATCTAAGGAAATTATTAGGCATGAGCAATATTTTTGAGTCATGTGTGAAATAGTTTGTCACATGAAATGAGGCGTCACTTGTTATAAGGGGATGTTCCATGGAAATATAACCTATTCATCTTTCTTTTTTTTAAACTATGTAGGTATGTAGATTTATAGAGTTTTTGTAGAAACTTTATACTCTATTGTACAGTTTATACCTAGTTACCTACTTTTAGTTAAACTCAAAACAAAGAATTGATTGAAATAAATTTTCAATTTTCTAAGAATTTATTGTGTTTAAATTAGAAATATGTAGATAAAAGTGATAAATAGATGTTTCCTTTTGAAAAATCACTTTACAAACAATAGGAACTTAGGTCTTGGGAACTTGATTTTAGTATTTCCTTTCAATTTAATAAGTACATAAGTATAGGTATACTTACCTGCCTAACTATCTAACGGGTGATTTTTTAGCTGGTTTGGTTTTGGCAACACTGGTTTTGACAGCTGACGTGTGTTTAGTACCTTGTGTCACTGTCAAACAGCTTCAGTTTGGTTTGCAATTTAACCATGGATCGTCTTACAAATGAACAACGCTTGCAAATTATTGATTTTTACTATCAAAATTCGTGCTCGGTTCGAAATGTTCATCGCGCGCTGCTTCCATTTTATGGTCGGCATTCTCGACCTTCTGAGCAGTCTATTCGGAAGATTGTGACCAAATTTCGCACCAAATTTACTTTGTTGGACATTAAACCACCAACACGTTTACGTACTGTGCGTAGTGAAGAAAATATTGCGGCCGTATCAGCTAGTGTGACAGAAGACCGCGAAATGTCGATTCGGCGCCGTTCCCAGCAGTTAGGCCTTTGTTACAGCACTACGTGGAAAATTTTGCGGAAGGATTTGGGCGTAAAGCCTTTTAAGATACAGCTGGTGCAAGAACTAAAGCCAGCCGACCTACCACAACGCCGAATTTTTGGTGAATGGGCTCTTGGAAAGCTGGCCGAGGATCCGCTTTTTTATCGAAAAATTGTGTTCAGCGATGAGGCTCATTTTTGGTTGAATGGGTACGTAAATAAGCAAAATTGCCGCATTTGGAGTGAAGATCAGCCAGCCGACCTACCACAACGCCGAATTTTTGGTGAATGGGCTCTTGGAAAGCTGGCCGAGGATCCGCTTTTTTATCGAAAAATTGTGTTCAGCGATGAGGCTCATTTTTGGTTGAATGGGTACGTAAATAAGCAAAATTGCCGCATTTGGAGTGAAGATCAGCCAGAAGCATTGCAACAGCTACCAATGCATCCCGAAAAAGCCACTGTTTGGTGCGGTTTATGGGCCGGCGGCATTATTGGGCCATATTTCTTCAAATATGATGCGAATCGCAGCGTTACTGTCAATGGTGAACGCTACCGAGCGATGATAACAAACTTTTTTTTGCCCGAAATGGAAGTTCTTGACTTGCATGATATGTGGTTTCAACAAGACGGTGCCACATGCCACACAGCACGCGAAACAATGGCGCAATTGCGAGGCGAGTTTGGTGAACAGTTAATTTCACGTTTCGGGCCGGTCAATTGGCCGCCTAGATCGTGCGATTTGACACCATTAGATTATTTTTTGTGGGGGTATGTCAAGGCTAATGTCTATAGGGACAAGCCCGCTTCGATTGACGCACTGGAAGCCAACATCCATGCATTCATTCGAGAGATACCGGCCGATATGTGTGAAAGAGTATGCCAAAATTGGACTCAGCGGATGGGCTACCTGAGACGCAGCCGCGGTCAACATTTGCATGAAATTATCTTTAAACATTAAATTGCAAGGTTCAAACTATCGATTCAAATAAATATTTCATTCATTTTTTCGAATTTTTTGTGTTTTTTTTTTTTAAAAGTTCTAAACCTCTTAAAAAATCACCCATTATATACCTTTAAATGTTAACTTGTTTTCACTAAAACTGAAACAAGTTTCTATATTTTTGCGATTTTCCCTTAAGTTACCATGATAATAGGTACCTATTGTTTTAAGTTTAAAATAGTTAAGTATATATGTATTTAGCTATAAAATTAACTTTGATCTCAGACTATGTATAAATTGTGTTTTTTTTTACAATTTTTTCTGTTGAAACTATACTAGTAGGGATATCTACGAATAGACATCTTACTTAATAAAATAAGTGCCACTTTTATCGTTTTCTTGTGAAAATTAAATTCTATTAATCGCACTTTTAACGTGTTATGAGTTATGATCGCATTACATCATTTTCTTTCCCTAACATTTATAAATTTTAAATAAAAAGAAAAGATATTATAATAAATTGCGACATTATCACCCATGCTCTGCATTTCTCTTAACTCCATATTAAAACTTAAACAAGATTTAAATTAATTTAAATTCAAGAAATAAATCTTTAACTATTATTTAATTTTTTAAATCTAATGTCGATAGTTCTATTTGGATTTAAACTGGTCTCCGGAGGCCAGTATAAGTAATTAAATCCAGATTAAAACTCAATTACCTACATATTATTTACTTCTTTTCCAGTTTTTATGATTTTTTACGCTCCCAGAATTAAAGAAATCAAGTAAATATAATAAATACTAAAAAAAAAAACAAACAAAGTGGAAAATTAAAAGTAATTCAAGCAAAATGGATTTTATTCGTGAAATACAAGCTTTATGTTAGCTGTGCTTATCGCTTAGCTTATCTATTTTTCATTTAAGTGAGTTTTTATTTTTCATTTTAAAGAAATTTGTCATATTCTAAAATTGATATTATTTTTTAGATAATTTCTTATATCCATTGGATTTAAAGCATTTTTTTGCTGTGAATAATACGAACATGGATTTATTAATTTAAATTTCACTTAAATCAACTTTAAAGTAATATGACTGTTGATATTGTGAATACACATTACGAAAGTGACTTAAGATGTTTCACAATTGTTTGAAATGCTTATTATAAAATGGAATTTCGATTTGTCTTTTCTAATTTTTTTTTTCTCTAGATTCCCGTTTCCTTTTTTCCCTTAAAAATGTCAGTTATTATATTGCATCTATTTTCACCCGTATATAGTGTAATTTCATGTTACAAAACAATATTAATAATGGATGCACATTAAGTTTTACTATTCTAAGTATAATTGCGAAATTTTATTGTAGAACATGGAATTTCATTTTGAGTAAAATTAAAAATCAATTTCACGTCGATTTTGTTCGAAATGCAGAGCACAGGCATATGAGAGAATGATTATTAATTTGCGAGGTACCTATGTAGATATCGAATCACAATCAAAAAAAATATCTATAAATATCTATATGCTAATATCTATTACATTTCTTTGTAGGTTAGATACCCACCTACAAACAATCTATCCAAATATAAAATCAAGTAGTAGGTAGGTTTATCAAATATGAATAGAATTTTCGTCTTCATGAAATGAATCAACTCATATTATTCACACATTCACACCTGCTTATTTACATTATTTCATTACGCTATACCTACACTACATGATCTTTTCATACTCCTACCACAATCCCAATATTGTTGTACGCATTTTGCGATCACTTACTTTTACTAGTGGAAACAGGAAAAACCACTTCGTTCCAATTCCAACAAAGCTATCTTATCTATGTATGTATGTATGTATGTAGGTATATGAAGAGAAAATCAGCCGAAAAACATTTATACATACAAATATTATAAAGTTTTTAATATGAAGCAAGTAGACACAATGTTAGACAGAATTGAATCATCTATGGTAATCACTTGTTTTGTTTTCCAAATGAATTCGTAATCATTATTCACATTATGTACCTACAACTTTTCCGGTGACTGACGACGTAAAGAGATAACAATTGCCACAGAATTTTTTTTAATCATTATTTTATTATCTCTTTGGTACCCTTTTTGTTTTTCGTCAACCATGTTGTTTGCAACATTGCCTTGAAGGTATTAAAGAATCAGCAGGCATTTCCAAAACAAGTTTGCATAAAAATATAAAAAGCACGACTGGGTCGCACGAACTTGCTCTTATGTACGATCACATTGTCTTAGTATTTTAAAAACTATTCATCTAATAATAAAAGAAATAAATTTAGTTATGGGAGCGTATATTTTATGCCACTTGCCAAAAACGTAGTTTAGTTTAAGAAAGAAAGTAATATATAAGAACAATTTAGCAACGTGCCGTGTTGCACATATGCAATGGTAGGTACACCATTTTTTTAGTATTCATTAATGTGGAGTTTAAAAAAGAATTTAATTTCAAAAAATAATTTTGAAAATATTTTTAAAAATCCAGTCGTTTTTGAAAAAATGGAAATTAAAAAAAAAATATGGCTCTATGGGAGCGGGAGGTACCATTAAGTTTTTTGACAGTTGATTCATTTCCCGGGCGGCCGCCTTTCAGTATAGCTAGAGAAAATCGAACAAATCCAATTATTCTACTCAAAACCATTCGGTTTTTTGTGTTCGATTCACAATTGATATTAGCATTGACCACAAATAGCAAATTTAGCACTTCATTTCACAATTTTGTAAAAAAATGGTCTAAACTTTTTTTTATTTTTTTATTAAAATTTTGAGTTTGCGCGGTTTTTTTTTTTAAACTGTTGACATAAATAATTTATTTTAATTTAGGATTAAAAAAACAGATTTATGGCTTTCAAAACCGGTAGGTATAGTAATTCATTTTAAGTGTTGCCGTTGTTTTTTAATATATTTTTTTTTTTTCATTTTAAGTATTTTTTTTCTAAAATTGCCCCTACCTCCTAAACAGGGCGAGATAGACCCTACCCCCCCCTCCCATAGTTAAAAATGCTTGTTTTTGACCCCTTTACAAGAAACCATTATCAATTATTGGCGCCATAGTAATCGTACTCTCCCCTAGATTTGTGTAGTGTGCTTAAGGGTGGCCGCACACCTAACATCAAAGTTTATTTAAGTGTTGTATACACTATCTAGTTTCCAAAAATTATTTAAAGCAGATAAGGCTGTGTGTGTGAAAAGTATGTTTTTGCATTCTTGCTACATTCTTTTCGAAATTATGTGTTAAAAGGCATAAGCAAACTTTTAATTAAGCTCATTAAATAACCAATTCAGATCAATAAATTTAATTCCTTTTTTTAAGCAAAAATCGGTCGGTCAAATAGTCCCTGAAGTTCACAACTTCTGATTCTTTAAATTCATTATTCGTACCATTTTTAGTAAGAACCTATCGACTATCGATTGAGCCTGTTATTTTCAAGGGCTTCGTTTTAAAACAAATGACACAATTTTGTTTGACAACACTTACGGTAGGGATTGTTGTCAGGTTGATGTCTTCCAAGCTATTTGATTTTTTTTTTTTTTTTTTTTTTTGTGCGATACATTTTTAAAACTATTTTGTAATTAATATACTAAACATGGTTTTATTACTATATTCAAAACAAAAATAGAAAAACATAATATGTAGGTAAATACAATAATGCTGACTCAAAATAATTTCAAATATAAACACAAACTGACAACCAATTTACTCATCGTTGTATTAGTTCTGTTTGTTTAATATATCGCAGAAGTCGTATATACTAGATAAACACGTTAGTACCTAATTTTATTTAAATTGAGGTTAATTTTAAATCTTGTAAAATGTATGGGAAATTTTGTAAAATTCCATAATTTGTTTAAATAATTTTTTAATTATATATGTACATATGTATGTATGTATGGTAGGTAGATAAAGTTTCCACTTAATTATTGTTTGTTTGTTTTTCCGTTTCATCCTATTTTGATTGAATCTTAGATACAAAGAAAATTCAATACCTATGTAGGTACAGTGCAGTAAAGTTTTTTTTTTTTTAATTCAGTTTGAAGACTGTAAATAGCCAATAGCTAAAACTACATCCAATAGTCCCTTTATTATATTATTTTATTTAGTTTATTTACAAACATATATTTATTCAAACAAATAGTAACAATATTATTATTCTAAGATACAGAAAATACTAATTGAAATTGATTCGAATGAAAAATAAACTTTATTTTCACAGACTACTAATTAGTTATATTTTTACGAATGTGTGACAATTTATAATTTTACTATGTACTTAGCTATTTCTACGTGCATGTTTGACTTATTTCGATCACGTACCAACAATTTTGCAAAATTTTTAAGTGTTCTTCCGATCTGAAACTAACATGGACACACCTTGAAGTTTAAAGGAACCTTGTTTTAAGGTATAGTAACCTAATAATATAGCTTCATACGTATGTATGTAGGTATGGTAGGTATGTACAATGTACATACTTGTGTCATATTAAACTTTTTATTTGTTCAAAGACATACATACATAAGTACTGACACGAAAAATAAACAATTACTGATAACATGACATACCTAGGTACAATTTTATTATTTGCAGATTATTTTAAAATGAGATCATTCGTGTATACACGTAAAAAAATTAAAATAACGTATCTCTACATAAAAAAAAAACAACTTTGATCTTCTAAAAACAATGGGTGTTTTTTAAAATGTTTTATTGTACAATGAAACTTAAAATATACTTATTGTTTGAATGGCCATACAAATTGCTTATCGTTAATGGTCACTCGTGTAAATGCGCCATTAATGGTGGATTAAAATGCCTGGCAATTTTCATAATCTCTTCCATTTTCTTATACCAATACGTAATAGCTTTATCGTGTATATGATCAAATATCTACAATTATTTTCGTCATAAAAGAAAACCTACAAGTGCAATCCATGTTTTTTTTTTTATTTTGGGGAATACACTTGGAATCCACTTCAAAAATGTGTAGTTAATAAAAGAAAAAAAAATTTGATATTGAAAAAGAGATTTCCCTATTACACAGTAGTTCCTTAATTGTTTCTAAGTCCCGATAAAAATTGTATTATCGGCACTAATTATCGAAACGTCAAATTATCTGAGTCATCGAATGGAACAATTCATTTTTTTTATGAGTACAAAATGGCGGCCATTGTTATGAAATTAAATTTGTTTGCCGTTAAATGAGTTCTATGTTTTTATTTAATTTTTTTCATGAAGAGGAATAATTTTTTTTATAAGTTTGTTTATCATGGCTGATTAGTTATTGTTTTGCATACTTGCAACAAAGCTGAAAGGGTAGTAATGGCATTTTGGAGCAGTGATGGGCTTTTTTGCTTGATATTTTTAGTAAGCCCCGATGTCGTTTTTTTTCGTCCAAATCCATAAGGACTTGCAAAAAAAAACACGCCTATTATGTAGTACGTACTTGCTATCGATAGTTTGTATGGAAACTCCATTTTTTTTCTGCGACTGCTTCGCTGATTCCAGATTTTTTTTTTCACAACCAATTCCCTCCGCGATTGGAAAAAAAAACACACCTAATATTAACTTAGTCAACTTTCGTACCCAATCCTATAAAAAATAAATTATAAAAAGGCATAAAATATTAATGAACCTACACTATACGCAATCATATATTTTTACAGATGCGAAGTTAAAAGGAAATGAAAACGAATGATAGATATAATATTACTTTTTATCTTTGATATAGGGGTATGTAAAATATATAAGCTGATATATGTGCGTTTCTTCGGAACCCAATAAGCCTTTAAAAAAGTTGTATAAAATTATGTTGTTTATTGAAATTATGTTTATAATAAAAAATCTTATAAAATTGCATACGTTATCAAAATGTTTGGTATATGAATAAATTCCTCTCTTAATTGGTTTGTTTACGAGAAACAATGCCTAGGACAGACATCATGGAATGAGCTAATTGTAAATATTATAAGACTAAGAATAATTTTGTTTATACGAGTGAGTAATATGAGTTTAACTGATAAGATATTAATTCTTTAGAAAAAAAAATTGTTTATACACCCATATCTGATTACACTAGGAATAAAGTGACAACAAACGATAAAAAGAATAAGTTATGACTGCTATTAAATGAAGCGATTTTGAATCATTGTTTATCTTTTGATTTTCCTTTCGTTTTGCAAAAGCGCCGTGCTTTAAAACTGCAATTTTTGATAAATAATGTTAATTTTATGCAAGTCAACTCTCCACATTCTTTCCTTCTAAAAAATTGCAAGATGGAATTTATTCCTTAAAGGCAGTCTTACTGCCTGAACACAATAGAATGCTGCAACTGAAACTGGAGCTTGAACAGCTGCGAAAAAGTGTCGTACGTGCTAGTTTTTTATGTGCCCACAATGCAGCTGTACAGCTTTTTGTATATATTTTAAAGACAAAAAAAAAAAACAACCACGAGGTTATGTTTCACTTTTTTATTTATGATATTTTTCTTTTAATTAATGGTCATTTTTGCGAAACAAAAAAGCACAAAAATCTTCAGTATTTTTTATTTTTGTTTTATTTAGTATTTTTTTCGGCTCATTTTTAATTCATACAAATGGAAACGTCAAAAATGCTGCTTGTGTTGTGTTTTATTTGTAACATTAAATTCGTGTGTATTGATTATTTTGACAGCTATTTTAGCTGCAGTTCTAGTTGTAGCTCCGTATCCATTGTGTTTAGACATTTAAAAGCACACTACACACGAACATGGTTTAAATTAGTTGTCAACTCAGTCCATATGTTGATCAAATCAACCCGTGTAATATGTATTTATCATATTAATAATTTACAAGGCTTTTGAACTCAATTAAATAGACAAGTCATCTTTTTTTTAAAACAAATTAACAAATTCAAAACGTGCAACTTCCTTTAGCAGTAAAACAGATCTTGATCGTCTTTTTTGTCTGCAAGCTTAATTTCTATATTAGTTCTCTTGGTTCTAAAACTGAAATAAAAATCCTAGAAGCCGACCGGGACACATGTTGTTAAAAAAAATTAATATCTAGTGTCCGGACAAAGTTAAATGCAACGAAAAGTCCGTTGCCGGATCCGATGTTCACTGAATGAAAACTTTTTAAAACTGAGAACTGTGCAGTTCACTTGTATCGTGTTTTGCACAAACTGACTTGAGTGTAATGACAGTTTGCGCAGTTATTTTATGTCGTGAATTCCCGGCCTTACTCTGCAAATTAAAAATGTTTGTTTTTCTTTGTTACTTTTGTGTGAATTGAGTGTGTCAAGTGTCGCATCCACAGATCCGTTCATTGCACGCAGCACTAAGCCCAGACCATGATATCTACAAGTACAACTACATAAACAAAACAGCGCATATTGCGCATCATGGGCATAGATTGACGTCATCGACGCACATAATATTTTTTTTTAAATGATAATGTCATCGGTTCTGTGAATTGGGCTTTGACTTTACTTAAACCCTTTTAATTTTTGAGATAGAAATAAAAATCTTCTCAGGTATTTTTAGCTACCTGAGAAGGATGAACAATGAACATTCATCTTTTTTACTCTTCACAAAAATATCCTACCTAAAATTAAGGTGGAGTTGCAATATTACAGTGCAGAATCTTATGACTCAACATTATTTCTTGATTGAATTATTGACTCATAAAACAATTAACTGTAAATAATTATTGTTCTTTGAGAAAATATCATATTGCGTCATTTATTTCAGAAAAATATCCCCAATGAATTACGTCGCGGAAAATGTATGATGCATCCAAGTTAAATAAAATGTACGACTGGGTCGCACGAACTTGCTCTTAAGTGCGACCACACTGTGGTTTTAAAGTATGTGTAATACTTACACTTTAGACTAAAAAATTGTTCAAAAATCAATATATGTATGTAGTTGAAATTAAATTGATTAAACAACTTCTGAAATTGTTTGTTTACCATCTGATTTCTTAGCAAATCTCAATTTATGGGAACACATTTTAAAAATCGTTGAAGCAGTTTAAAAAAAAAATATTTTTTTTTCTCTAAAATTTTTAAAACATTTCAAAGAAAAAAGTTCGTACCTACGCCATTTTTTAGTCTTTATTTATGTGAAATTAAACAAATAATCTTGAAAAAAAAAATTATAATTAATTTTGCTGACCGGTTTTTAAACACTTGTATGGGAGGTACCGTTATTTTTAGTTATAAGAATAATTTTTATTTAAAATCTGCTATAAAATATTAAAGAACTGCTAAATGCTAAGTTTGATTAAAATCGATCAAGTCGTTTTCCAATTATTAAGTTCTCAAAAAAATGTGGAAATTATTTTTAAAAATAAAAAAAAAGCAAAATTTTGGTATACCTATACAATACTTAAAAAAAAAAACGTTTTGAAAGAATTTTTATAAAAAAAAATTGGTCAACAAATGCTAAGCAGTTTTTGAGAAAATCGAAAATCAAAAAAATTGGTTTCATGGGAGGTACCATTTTTTTTAAATTTGTTTTTATAAAATGGTAGCCTTTTTATAAAAAAAATAACTGTTTTTTTTTTAAGTTGTGGGAACGTTTTTGAAAAAAAAAAAATAAGATTTTCATTTGTTGCTGCAAAAAATTGTACGGTACCTAGGTCCCGTTATTTTTGGTCTTAAAAAAATGAAAAAAATCATGTGGGGAGTGCCCAAAAACGCTAGGTACCAAGTTTAAAGAAAATTGACTGACCCGTTTAGGCTGCAGCTGAAAGGACAGGACAAACAGACAGAATTGCGTGACCCAATTTTTCGACTTTGCTTTTTGCTATCATCGTAATATCAATTTTTATCAAAATCTCGAGTTCGATTTTTTTACGAATCCATGACTTGCCATATAGTAGGTACCTACATATATATAGCAAGTAAAAATTCAATTACAGAATTTACAACTTTGGAATAAATTTAGTTTTTTTTTATTCATCTTTTAATAAAATAATAAAATCGAATGGTGTAACTTCTCTAGACAAATATTAATGTTTTTGAAATTTTAAAGCAGTATAAGCGCAAAATTTTAAACGATTTAGTATGATGTTAAAGCCTTTTTAGAATGATAAAATGGCTTTAACATCGTACTAAATCGTTTAAAATTTTGCGCCATAGTCTTTTAATTGAGTTTATGTAGTGTTCGGCCTGACCAAGCATTAATTTAATTGACAGCAAAGTTGAAATAAAAATTGAATCGTTTATATGGGCAGTTATGTATAAATTAGTTATTTTACATCAATTTAGAAAATTCCTAACCAAAGAAACAGTAATTTCGAAACTATTAGAAATAAAGCTAATAATTTATGAGACAAAAAAATTAAAAATACTTGGAGCTGTTTTTTTCTAAACCACAATTTTGATAACATTTTTAAAGAAAAAAAAATTGTTACGCCAAGTTTTAGTATTTATTAATGCTGATTTTTTTTAATATTAACATACCAGACAAATTTTAAATAAAATTTTAAGTCATTTTCGAGAAAAAATGTTTCCTTACCAAATTTATTACTGTTATTCAAATCAATACATACGCATAGCTTTAAAATATTGAAATGAATTACAATTAATTTCACAATATCCAATTTAAGTTTTTTTTTTTTAACTTAGCAACAGTTTAAAAATGACAATGAATATACGCCTCATAGTCTCCAAGTAAATTTCAAGTGTCTTTTGTGTTGGGTATATACTATTCGTAGCACATAGAGAATAACTGAATCATCTATTAATAGGGAACTGTGACCGCACAATGAGTTTCAACAAAAAAAACCCAGATAACTATATTTATTATTGTTCACTGTCCATCTTTGTATACTAATAATTGAAGCGCTGAGAAGAAGAAGGGGTTAAGTAACAATTGTATAGTTTCGAGATGCAAGGGTTCAAAGTTAATCGATGAGAACTTTTTTATGGTTAAGAACTATAACTTTTTGATAAGAATAATAAATAAAGCACAAAATATACTTTCTTAAAATATAACTTTTAATTTATTTAAATAGTTCAGAGGTAGTTTTTTTGTACATATTCTCTCAAAAAGTGTACTTAACCCCTTTTTGTTAACAAAAAATAAAATCCTTTTAATTGGTAAAAACAGCGAAGGGGTTAAGTGACATTTTTTATTTTTTTATTTTCTTATTTCTTTTAGTTTCTTTATTAATAATTTCATCGGGAGAGTATGAAATGGCTTTTTTATAAAACCAGATATGCTCCTGGGGAATGAACTGCATTTGCTCCCTTAAATTTTTAATTTTTTCAGATTTAAGTTGCTTGTTTTTTTTTTCTCGAGGAAAAAAATCTTGGGTTTTGTCGGGAATCGTTTTTGACTTTGATATTAATACTTCTACAAATGGAGATTCTTCATTGAAGCATTCTTTATAAGAATAGGACCCATATTTGTTCACTCTTATCCATTTAACGTTGTCACGAAAGCCAATTTTTTCATTTAAAATGTTTTTAGTTGTGTTCCTGACATTTATTTTGTCTTGAAGATTGGATAGTGATCGAAAATGATCCTCCATATTTATCACAATAGTATTTTTTTTGCTGGCACTTCTTATTATCTGCCTATATTGTTCAGCAGTATAGATAAGTTCATGCTTCCGTAATTCCTTTTCTATCCTTCCGAAATCGCGGTCGCTATCCAGATATGTGTGCCCGACTTCTGGAAATTTGTGGTCGATCACTGCGAAATACTCAAGTAAAATAAGTACTTGATAAAGACATATTAAAAAAAAGTTTTTGTTTTGCCCAGGGCAAGAATCTGTCCACGTTATTAAGTGTCTTCTTGTTTTCGTAAATTCGCACTGCTGAAAAAATGTGAAGAGTGCGCTCATCACCTCAGTGCTTCCTCTATCTGCTATGTCTTCGGTCCATGTCATCATATAAGACATTTCAACATCTGAAGTAATGACATGTATTCCCAAATTGTAAAACCACATCTGCCTCAAGTAGAATGCCTTTGATGTTGTTAGTTTAGGCAAGGGCATAGTTTGTTGCAAATCAAAAGTAATATATACGACGTTTGGATCAGATCGAGCCTTTTCGCGGTCAATTTGCTGTCCTTCGAATGCAGTCTTGTAGCTAATTCGATGTTTTGTCGAGTTTTCGCCAGAGTCACAGGTTCTACATGTATCACTTCTAGGTAGGCGGAAGGACAAGTTAAATCGAGTATTAAAAATGTTCCTATAAAAAGACTCGCTGACAAAAAATCCGGCATCTTTGCCTTCTACGGTGCAATGCTCAATGTAGAGTTTATACATTTTTGTTATATTAAGCAAAGGTGAAAGATAAAGCTTATGAGGGTTCTTCTTTCGAGAGTAGTGCGATTCTTCAGCCGGAAATTTACTTATATGCTGCGATATGAAGTCCGTTATTTCGTTTGAAATTTTATCTAATATTGTAAGTCCAGTGGCGGATCCAGAGGAAGGGCTAAATTATATATAAATTAAAAAAAAAACAGAAAACTTTGCATGATAAAATTTGTATTATCACATCAAGTTAAACACACGCACACAAAAATAGTTGAGAGTTGTAAGGCACTAAGCCCTGCTCTCGCTACAACAATTTTTTTTATTTGTTTAACGACAAATTGCTAAGCAATATATACAATTTGATATAATAAAATCCCTATTAATAAACTCGAATCAAGCATGAATTATTTTTTATTATTATTGAATTAAGTGCCAATTTTTTATCAAAAAAACTATAAATTAGATGAATGAAGTTTAAACTGCCTTAAAATATTTCTGTCAACAAGTTTTACAAGAGTTTTTATAAGATTTGCTGCTTAACGTGAATAAGCAGTTAATTGTTTATTAATAAAATATTTTAATTCATGAATTAAATTTTAATTTAAGTTTAGTTTATTTTGCAAATTAATAAATTACATTATGCATTTTGAATTAATAGGGGTAAAATTTATCGACCCTTTCAGAGGATCTGCCAATTTCTTGTATTTTGACAGATGCGCAGAACTGAATAAAAATGAAAAATTTAATACGCAAATTCTCATTTTTTTGCAAGTTCATAAAGAATTGACGAAAAAAACGAAATCGGAGCAAAGCGATTCACATGTAAATACACCAATAACTTAAGTCCATAAAGACTTAGCTAAGTGCAGATAATTTTCGGTACTGTATTACCGATTTTTTTTCCTTTAAGGAAAGCTGGAGAAATGCTTTATGCGCCATAAGGAGGCTTTTCGGGGTTGACCCATTAACCATCCCCGTGTGTCGGACTCGTTCGTAACATACCGATCAAAACTCCTCCATAAACCTTTTTGGCTTCTGACCTACTGTATTACCGATACTAATTATCATATTGCTATCGATAGTTTGTATGGAAATGTCAAATTATCTGAGTCATCAAATGCAACAATTTTTTTTTTTTCATGAAAACAAAATGGCGATCATTGTCATCGAATATAACTAGTTAATTTATCTATTAATAATTTACCTTGAAATTAAGTTTTACGGTTTGATTTAATTTTATTTTATTCAACGAAATGAGTTTTATTTTAATGTGGCACGGCTGATTAGTTTTTGTTTTGCATGCTTGCCACAAGGCTGAAAGGGTAGTGATGACATTTTGTATAACAGAGATGGGCTTGTTTGCTATGATGACTTTTTGTTAAGTCACGATGACGTTTTTTTCGACCAATTCTTACCTTTAATATGTGTACTGTGGTCTAAGCCAGAATATACTTGCACAAAAAACGCTATAAATTTGTATTAGGTACCTACTCAAACTGTGTAAATACAGCCATAGTTGTTTTTCTTCTTCAAATATTTTTATCGGTGTTGCTGCTATCACCTAAGTTTCTTTTTTTTAACATTAGAAATGTTTAAACGGAGGCATACAATATAAAAAAATCAACAGAATTTCAAAAATATGAAACGCCTAGTAGACAAAGGGGGCGAAACGTGAGGGGAATAAACAAAATAAACAAAATAAACAAAATCAACAAAATAACAAAAAATAAACAAACTAAACAAAATTATTTCGTTCATGCTTTGTTGTTACTAGTCTGAGAAAACAAAATACGAAGAAGATGATAAAACGGACAGAAAAAAAGGAAAAATGTTCGTAGAAAAAAAATGGGTATGTTTTTGATGATGATTTTTGTGAAATCTGAAAAATACCCGATTTGCGTTTACTTACATAAATGCTTATATCTTTCGATCCAATTATCTGATTTTCAATATTAAGGAATATAATTAAAGGAAAAATGACTGGCGTGTTATATTTGCTCTAACACGCCAGTCATTTTTCCTTTCAAAATCATTCAAAATTTTATGCTAAAAACATGAAAATAAATATCGGACAATTTAATTCAATGAGGAAGTTGATAAAAACAAAAAAGCATTAAAATACTTTCAACCACTAATTGGCGAGAGGGAGATAGTATTCTAAAGCCGGCGGCGGAGGAGTTTGTGCAATAAAAAACCACAATCGTGGCAAATTTGCTTCGCGTCGGAAAAAAAATGCTAAATGTTCATATGTACCTACATTATTTGTAGTCGGTATAATAATTGTAAAAATACATTGTGTTTGGTTTGGCTTGCTTATAACTTCGGTTCTAATAATCCGTTCATTAAGGTCTTAAAATTTAGCTAGAATATCGGACTACATTTTTTGTATTATCACATAAAACTATATATGAAATAACTTATTAAATTGCATATTTAATAGAAACAAAAATTTAATACAAAACAATAATTTTTTAAACCACATGTATTTGACCCTTTTTAGGAAAGTTATGATGTTGGTACCTATGTTCAGAAAAGTTGCTCAACATTTAAATTTGACATTCAATGTACATACATACATAAATACATAATGCTTTTTTCATTTCTAATGTTCCTCAACTATGCTGGAATGGCAAATCGGGTAAATTTTTTTATTAAAGTTTGTATGTACAGAATTCCTTAAATTTAAATTGTTAATATCAGTTGGAATAACATCAAATAAATATGTATGTATTTGTATATGCATACAACGTGTTTTTATATGTTCTACAAATTTAATTAAAAAAAATTGGGTTGATTGATGGTTTAAATATTGCAATTACATTTAATACCAGAAAGAAAAACATGGCATGATAGGGCTGTATTACTCGATCTTTTATTTATTCAATGATAAGTGCGCAACTCGTGCAGATTATAATACCTATTATTAAATACCTTCACATATACATAGCCAGTTTTTTTTTTCAAATTTATGATGTGGTGAGTCGCTTAATTGAATAAATTACTTACGACTATACACGCTTTAATATAGCCTCCGCCCAATGACGTTTGCTTGAATTAAATAATTGCCTCTATATGGATAGGTCATCTCAAAGGTCAATATGCCAAGCTTTGTAGTTATGATTTATGAACTATTTAAATAAATCATCATTGAGCGCCTGAAGGACTTCATTAACAAAAATATGTAGCATAGAAAACTATTTTGGAAATCTGTTTTGTTTTTTTAACGATATCTAAATAAATTTTTAAGGGCCTAAGAATGGTCTTTTTATGTTTTCTTTTTTAGTTTTAAAAGTTGTAAACCGGTAATGATTTTTGTAACAAAATTAAGATAAAATTTCAAGAAATAGCCGTCAACCATTGCGCTCCACTGCACAGAAATTACATTTTATATCCCATAAGTAAATAAATGTAAATGTAGTAGCCCGTGGCGTAATGGTTAGTGCGTTGGACTGTGACGCCACGCCAAAGGTCTTGGGTTCGATTCCCAGCCTATGCCACAAAACAGAAATGTGTTTCACTGGTTTCTGCCTCTTGCGAGGAATTGACAAATCCTTCAAGAGTATCTCTTCTCATGAAAAAGTGCTTCTCACTCTAGCCGTTCGGATTCGGCAGAAAATTGAAGGCCCCCTCTATTCCTGTCAATAACACGCTCACAGGAATGGTTGAGAGTTGTAAGTCACTAGGACCTGGTTCTGAACGAGCTGTCGCGCCGACCAATTTATTTATTTTTATGAGCAAATAAATGTATTAGTTTGCCAGCCCATGCGCATTGCGCATGCCACAAACAATATTGTACATGGGCGAAGCATTTTTTGTCAGCGCCATCTATCGAGAAAACTTGAAAACTTTTGATTTGAGTGCACTTCTCATTTCAAAACAAATACATTATGTCATATTCAGCTCAATCCTATGATCAATTTTTGTTTTTATTTTTTTTTACCGCCATCTTACGAAAAACTTAGAATCTTTTTTTTTTTCTTTTGCACTTCCCACTTTACAAGATATATATTCTATTTTTTTACCTCTTATCAATAAATTAATTATATTTCCTTAATTTTGCAGATATGTGGAATTTTACTGATTGTTTTTGGCGCACTGTTGCTAAACAATGTGGGTAACTACAACAACATTGAGGACGCTGTTAAGGCTCAACAGATTCCAGTTGGACTTGTAGTTATTGGATCAGTTGTGCTGTTAATTTCATTCTTTGGATGCTGCGGAGCTATAAGGGAATCATATTGCATGTCCATGACAGTAAATCAAGCCCATATCAATTACAAATTGAAAATTAAAATTTTTATTTTTGTATTTATTTTTAGTACTCTGTTGGTTTATTGATTTTGCTTATCGTGCAAGTTGTTGCCGTTGTCTATTTCTGGATAGACAAGCAAAACTTTATAAATTCAATGGGTAAGATCGTTGATAAGGCATGGGATGAACGTACTCGTGAAGCTTCTTTTATGGATGCCATTCAAGCTGGAGTAAGTTTTTGTTTAATGTTTTTAGTGTGTAATCTTAAATTGTTAACCATTTTTGTTTTCAGCTAAAATGTTGCGGTAAAAATGGTCCAACAGATTATTTGACTTCGATATCATTGCCTCCAGCATCATGTTGTGAAAATGCTGATTGTCAATCTCCAGCGAGTGTATATTTGACAGGCTGTAAATCCAAAATGCTTGATTTCTGGTCTGGAAAGAGTGAAATTATTAAGTTTGCTGGATTAGTGGTTGTGGGTATTGAGGTAAGTTGATGTTACATACAATTTGTTAAGCCTAGTCAAGTAATAAGAGTATTACAATATATACAACATAATCCAAAAGCAATTTAATTTAAGGAATTGATTGACGACTAACAACGTCATCTGAATCAAATAAATTATTTTATATGTAGATAGAATATATTTTTATTCAATCTACAAATTCGTAAATTAGGAATTTGAAAAGCCGAATTTTAAGTTTTTAATTAAGTAGTTCATTTAAATCAGCTATAACAAAGCTTGTGGCATTGAATCAGTCGAATGAACATATCCAGCCCTTGAAGGGTTAAATTGCATCAAGACCATAATATGCAGGGTGTCCAGTCCAGTTAATAATGGGTGCAGTGCAATAACACCCGCTAAAATAAAGCCCGTGAGTTCTATTTCCAAAATAAAAGAAAATAAAACCTCCGGGCTTTTTTTTCTTTTTTCCACAAAAAAGCATTAAGACACGCGGGGTTATTGTCTTTCGAATTAGCATTAAGACACATACTTAAAGTGCGCTTAAAGAAGGCCTTAAACCATTTGTTTAATATCGACGGTTAAATATGAATACCTCCTATGTCGCATTTTGTAAACTTTACAGGAGACACAAAAAAATGGATATTTTCTCAAAACAAAAACGCCAAGATGATAGGAAGTATTCAAAAATGACAATAAAAATATTTTGACAGCTGCTGGCGATATAATGAATACGTTCAGCGATGCAGATGGAATTTCTTAACGAAACTACATCAAAAAGTGATTTTCACAAAAAATGTTTGTTAGGAGGTATTCATATTTAACCGTCGATATGAGTATTTTATCACTTTAATGTTATTGACAAATTATTTTTAAAAATTATAATTAAAAAATTGCAACAGCTATTGTTAAATTTTAGAAACATTGTGTAGTTCTATTAGGTATACAGTTAAAGAGTTTTTTTTTTTTTGTTAGTTAATATTTTGTATCACAGACAATTGAACTATTCTTCCAGAAAATAATGTTTATATTTTAATTTTATATTCTAATAATTGTTTTTTATTGTGGGTATTTGTAAAATGTATTTTTATTTTATCTTCCTAGTTAATTTTTTTTAATTCTTCGTAATTAATTGTGAATATTTTTATTTATTTTTACAGCTTGTTGGTTTTATATTCGGTTGCTGTTTGGCCAACAATATTCGCAACTATAAACGCAGGGCGGCCTACTAAATCCATCCAAATACTTTTGTACAAAATGCTATAAGCATTCCAAATTAAAAAAAAAAACAACAAAAACAAGATAATACAATCGAAATGATTGTTTTACAATGCGATTCGAATTGTTTATACCGTGCATACACCAAAATTGTCTCAATCATTTATAAGATTTTTGATACATTTTTTCTCAAAAAAAAAAAATCCGAACAATAAACTTTCTTACAATAAATTATAATATATTATGTATGATAAGTTTTTACGATAATATATTTACAATGTTAATAAATAATATGTATATGAATTAAATAAGAATAAAAAAGAGAAAAAAAAAACAAATCGTTGTAAAATCTTTCTGAAATCTTCCAAAATATGCTAGATTTGTTTTGACAGAAAAAATTCGACTCTTTTTCGAAACAGACTCGATTTTTTGGGTTAAAGGAATTCCACATTAGATTAACGTGTAAGTTAAGTATTCGAATGATGTGAAGTTTCACACTATAGAATAGATACAAAAAAAACAGTACCTAGTGTCAACTGCGTAAATATGTTCTACATAAGCATAAGATTAAAATTAGTTTTAATTAAGCTGTTCTTATAGTTAAGTTGCGCACTACACCAAGTTGGTTGAAGACTTTTTCCATTTGTGCGCGCCAACTGGGGTCTTCCTCTGTTGTGTATGGGGTACAAAGCAATTGAATATGGGAAGGTTAAAAGAGGCGATCTGAACAATAATGGTCTTACGTTACGCCCAGTTTTGCAGTTGAACCATAACCTATGTACTTGAGGTAATAAAACGCAGCTATTATTATTCTGAACGGCTCAAATGTCAAATCACCATCAGGCCGAAAAATTTTAAAATAATCCTCAGACTGTTTTTAAACGATGATATTACCCCTAGCGATTTTTAGGCACGTATAGGCGGATGACGTACATACATATCGCTCACCGCCTGCAATAATGGCACAATGCATTTTTTTCAGTTTCGAGATACAAGCGATTTAATGCTATCCTGACACAGATTTGCCATTTTGATGTGAAAAACATTACTTACTTATAACTTTTTTTCCGGGATTCAAAAGTGGGTACATCGAAAGTCTTTAAGCGCGTAGTTGAGAAGAAGTATCAATGTGCAGATATTACAAAAATGTAAAGGGTTTAATTTTAATCATAATGGCCTTGTGCCATTATTGCAGGCGGTGAGCGATATGTGGTGGCCGGGGTAGACAAAATTGCTGAGGTTTGACAAATTGCAGTGTTATCGCTGATTCTTCTTTGTGCTTTTTCTTGTTGTTTGAGAAAAAAGTGGGAGTTAGGAGTTTGGATATAGTTATATATACAGTGAAACCCCCTTTGGACGGTCATCAACGGTCGCAACACTTTTGTCCGTTCAACGGAAAAAATAAGAAAATAGTTATATAAGAAACAAGACCACAGCACAGGTGCAAAAATCTGTTTAATCAAAAACAGTGACATTTGGTGGCCTGCACCACAAACATGCTTTGAGCTAAATTGTTGTATATTTTGTTGGTTTCTCTATATTTTAATTAGTTTGTTTTTGTCGTTCGCATCTATTGCCGTTGTAAACAAGAGGGAACTTTTTTAATGCAGAAGAAGATATGTACATATATGGAAAAGTAATTCTGAAAATAAGTGTTTAAATTTAAATTTAACAAATTGCGTCTGATATTCTTGTCCGCGTCCGGGTAAGGGAGTGTCCGCTTAAGGGATAATAAAATGTATGGAATTAAAATCCAAGATCCACGGTCGTGAGAATTTGTCCGCTTAAGGGAATTGTCCGCAAAAGGAGGTTTCACTGTATTTCTTTTCATTTAACAAAGTTAACAAATTTCATCCTCAGATCAAGATTTGAAACAACCGATTTCGGCGGATTAACTGACGTTCAACCAGGGTTCAGGTTTAAAAATTGATTAGTTGTAAAACTGCCCCTAAAAGATCAGAAAGGTGTTGCAGGCATACATTTAAAATTATTTTTATTATTAACATTAAGACCAATATATGGTTAAACCAACAATTAACGGAACTCGAGTTATTTTGTTAACCAGGTTTAACATCGTGCACGTTGCACAGTTAGGTGCGGGAGTTGAGTGGAGTTCAAATCTATCATACCTATCTGGGAATGAAGCACATGTACAAATTGGTCGTTACAATTGAGTGAAATTAAATCAAATAAATAAGTGAAATACCTTCAATCTTCCTACACACACGAAAACAATCCAAAACTTACCCCCTCTTTTGATATAGACATTCTAAAAACTTACTTATGTTTCAAGGTTAAATTGAATTGTATATTTTTTTTTAACTACCTATGTAGATATGTACGTCACATCAGTTTGAGTATGTTTATATTAACATGAGTAATAAATCAATTTACTTAATTGCATTATTCATAAATACAACTAAATGTTATTGATTCAATCAAATCATCATCGAGCAGCCAAACTTTAATATCCCGATGAACATTAAGAACGTACATAGGTATTCCTAATATGCATTTCGCACCGGCTCGACTGCTTGTCTTCTGTTATTGAAGACTAGCGTGCTAAAATGAGGATTGACACGCACGTCCTGGGCAAATGTTTCACAAGGAATTTTAGTTCTGCCCTAACATGTGTTATTCTTCATCAGCTAGCTAGATGGTAAATCAGTTTTGTGTCTTCCGTCGTCGAAGATAATCCATATCCTTGCTAATAGTTTCTTATTTACCGCAAAACCATGAACCGGATTCGAATGTGAGTGATTTATGAGCTCCAACGTTAACAGTTTTTAGTTATAGCTCATCAATAAAGTTTTATACGTTCCTATTGTAAAACTATCGAACTGAATTCGTTATATAGCATAATGCACATAATAAAACCAACTGCATATGATAAGGCATATATATGTAGGTATGTATGTACATATGTAATGAACGTATGTTAGCACGGCCCAGAAATCAATGTCTTAAAAATGTTATTTGCGATGCATATTTTTTGGTTTTTCAACACATGCAACACGAGATCCACTCGAGTTAAATAAAGTTTCATTATTTCTTCATTCCATTGCACGTATAGAGAGAGTGCTTGGAAACTTTATTTCCAAATCGGATATTGGCACCAGCAGGTCGCTTTTTCGGCATAAAAATTCCATTTTGGGAAAAAGTATAATTGTTTGTAATTATTATCGAAAGGCAAGTAAAAATATGGCATCGTGGAGTATTTGGAAGACACGGTATGTGAAAATTAATATGTTTTGTTATAAATATTCAATAATATTGGCATAAGTTGCATAACCGATAAACTATAAAAACTCTGTCTTTTAAAATGAACGTTGTGCTCTCTGATACAAAATATATGTGTCCATATATTAATATTGAATATTTTAAGATCTGTACCAAAAAAGTACTCTTAAGTTTTTCGATTTAGAATGACCTCAGGAACTCATGGTTTTCTTCTGTGGCGGTGATTTCGGGACACCCTGTATAAGTATGTGTACAGTGTACTTTCTCCAAACGGACACCTCTCACAGCCATAGTCATTTTCATAGTATTAACGGACTCTTTAATAATCGGACTCGATTATATTAACTGCCGATTTTAATAACCGCTGTATGTCTGACTCTCTCTCTCTCTCTCTCTTAAGTGGCAAGTGGAGTTATATTTTTTTTCAAGATTTAATATCTAATGTGGTGGAAAGTATCCACAACTTGCCGATTTTGAAGATTTAAGGGATGAAAAACTCGTAAATAAAAATTTACAGAAATTCATGGAAAGGAGAAATTTTGCAGCAGTGAATTCGAAAATTTGGATATGCCAATGTGTTTATTTTTATGGTTTTAATTTTAACATTAGAAATGTTTAAACGGAGGCATACAATGTAAAAAAATCAACAGAATTTCAAAAATATGAAACGCCTAGTAGACAAAGGGGGCGAAACGTGAGGGGAATAAACAAAATAAAAAAAATAAACAAACTAAACAAAATAAACAAAATTATTTCGTTCATGCTTTGTTGTTACTAGTCTGAGAAAACAAAATACGAAGAAGATGATAAAACGGACAGAAAAAAAGGAAAAATGTTCGTAGAAAAAAAATGGGTATGTTTTTGATGATGATTTTTGTGAAATCTGAAAAATACCCGATTTGCGTTTACTTACATAAATGCTTATATCTTTCGATCCAATTATCTGATTTTCAATATTAAGGAATATAATTAAAGGAAAAATGACTGGCGTGTTATATTTGCTCTAACACGCCAGTCATTTTTCCTTTCAAAATCATTCAAAATTTTATGCTAAAAACATGAAAATAAATATCGGACAATTTAATTCAATGAGGAAGTTGATAAAAACAAAAAAGCATTAAAATACTTTCAACCACTAATTGGCGAGAGGGAGATAGTATTCTAAAGCCGGCGGCGGAGGAGTTTGTGCAATAAAAAACCACAATCGTGGCAAATTTGCTTCGCGTCGGAAAAAAAATGCTAAATGTTCATATGTACCTACATTATTTGTAGTCGGTATAATAATTGTAAAAATACATTGTGTTTGGTTTGGCTTGCTTATAACTTCGGTTCTAATAATCCGTTCATTAAGGTCTTAAAATTTAGCTAGAATATCGGACTACATTTTTTGTATTATCACATAAAACTATATATGAAATAACTTATTAAATTGCATATTTAATAGAAACAAAAATTTAATACAAAACAATAATTTTTTAAACCACATGTATTTGACCCTTTTTAGGAAAGTTATGATGTTGGTACTTATGTTCAGAAAAGTTGCTCAACATTTAAATCTGACATTCAATGTACATACATATGTACATAAATACATAAATGCTTTTTTCATTTTTAATGTTCCTCAACTATGCTGGAATGGCAAATCGGGTAAATTTTTATTTATTTATTTATTTTTTCCTTTTTTAATATGAACATTTTCAAAACACAAATTTGGCACAATATCTATTTGTTGATAATCTCTGAGAGATAATGTGGACGAATTTAAAACCGGACAAACTTCTGGGTACCATTAGTGTCAGATTCGTTAACAAATATGGAAGATGAAAAAAGTGTTCTGTTTGTTCGACTATAGTCTAAACGAATGGGTGGATTTTGTTAAAAGTTTTACGTAGCGTTTTTTAAACATTCCCTCCGACACATTTCGGTGTAAATCGTTTTTATTCTCGTTTTTCTTGAAAACTGTTTTAATAGATAGATTTTCATCAATTTTTTTTATATAGAATCTTTTAAAAAGTTTGAATATCTGTGTACCAAAATTCGATTTTTAAAAAAATTTCAACTTTTTTTTTTTGAAAACTTGATATTTCGTGAATGGTGTTCAACAATTTGTTTAATGAAAATGTTTCCACGACAAATTAAAATCATAATTTTCTCCATGTAAATTTTATTTATTGATAATAATAACAAGTAACAAAAAGGTATAGTATTGGTTGAAATAATAACAAATAACAAAAAAGTATAGTGTTCGTTGAAAGTTCGACTTAGAATGAATTAAAAATTGACCTACGAGAATGCCAAAAAGTGGACAGTCAGAACTTTTAATGAAGATCACATTTCGTGTGGTCTCACGCTGCTGAGGGAGTTGATAATTTGATATGATTATTGATAACATTGCATAAATATTTACATATAATTGCATTTGATTTGTGGGAAATGATAGTGAAATCATATAACATCGCGTCAAATTTTACTTGAAAGCCATGTAACATGACATTGGTTGGTTGGTAGCTTTAGTAGGTATTTTATGCTTTACCTCGACTGAAAAGGTAAAGTATCTTAAGTCGACTTAAGATGATTTGCTTTTTTTATTGATCCCTATTACCAACACAGAGGCGCACATTTCTGCCTTATCCGAATTCTTCTGTCTCACTCCGTTTCCTTTTTATAAAGGAAAAAAATCATCTTATGTTGGAAAATAGCATGGTGACGCAAGGTAAAATATCTTAAGTCCACATAAGATGTTGTGTTGAAGCGAATTAAAAAATTTTAAGTATACTTAAGATTATTTGATCTTAAGAGTTTGTAATAATAGTGAAAAGGTAAAACATCTTAAGTGGACTTAAGATACCAAACTTAAGAAATCAAAGTATCTTATCTCAACTTAAGATTTTTGAAATCAATAATTTAAAATAAATTTAAAAAAGGCAAACTATCTTAAGTCATAATTTACCCTATAACTCAATAATAATATTAACAATATCTTTTTACAATAAATTTAAAAAAAAAGTTCATCAAATTTGACCTTTTTAGAGGTTTATTATAAGAAGTCTATGTTTTAAAGGTTTTTTGGGAAGCTTCTTTCAACAGTTTTTTTGCTCTCCTGAAAAATGTTAAAAATTGACTTAAGATATTTTACCTTTTCAGTCGAGAATCTTAACAAATGACTTTGTCAAATTTTATTAAACCTTGTACCTGTGGTTTAAAAATATTATCAGGCAGATTTTTAACAAAAAATATTCTTATAACCAAATATCTCAGGTGCCAGGTAGAAAGGGGTTAAGTCAGCAGTTTTCGCAAAATAAAATTGAAGCTTGAAAATATTTTGTAAATCCAGATATTCCTTCTTCAAAAAATTAATCATGCAGAACAATCATCAAAACGGTCATCTGTAATAACATCAGGCTGTTGACCAAAAAATGTAAGGACTTATGTACCTATTTTTAATGACTTCTTTTGACATAACCCGTTTCTACCTGGCACCAGAAAAATTACGGTAGATATCTACCTACCAATTTAAAAAGACATTATTTATCATATATTTTATCAATTTATTTCCAATTACAGATTTTGATTTTAACATATAGTGTAAAAGATAAATTTCATGCATATATGTATGTATGTACATATTATGTGCAATATTGTTGATATTTGTGTTATCACATAATACATACTATCTTAAACTAAACTAAGTTTTTGGCAGTTCAACAAATTATAGGTTCACATAGCTGATTTATTTCATTTAAGATCAGATGAATAAGCGTACAATATTCAGACTTTAAAACCTCAGTGTGATCGTACATATATGTATGTATGTACATATGTATAAAGAGCAAGTCGTGAATTTTATTTTAAGTTTTGAAGTGATTGAATTTAAAATCAATCAACAATTATGGACAGCGTGAGAGTGGTTTTGGAATCGGGAATCGTTAATATAGGTATAGTTTATTTGACGAACTCAATTATTAACAAAAAAAAATGCGAATGAACTGGGATAAAGTCATCTCTCCAAGAGTAAAATATTGCGAGTTCCATTATCGACATGTACATATATTCTTGAACCACAAAATCAAGCACGTACGATATTACCAATATCGTCGGGTACCCAGTAGCTATAAATACCGGGTTGAATTGGCTAAACTGTTAGTTGATTGTACATCACATCTATAGATAGAGAGCGATTAATCGTCAAAACGACAATCGTTTAAATAAGCAAATGCTTTAGTTTTACGCGATACGGACTGTGGTAAATGTTCAGTTGGGTCTAACCTAACCAGTTAAAATCAAGAGCACTAGTAACAAAGGATTTTTTTTTTTACTTTTAAACCAGATTTGAAATGTATCTTACAAGTAACAAGTAGCAACGAATACCACATCAATATGGAATTTATTTTAAGATTCAAAAATGTATTTCAGGATAACAGCTTCAGTTCGAACAACAAATCGTATGAATGCAATTCTTAATGAATCAGTCGCAAATCGAAGGAAATCAATCTTCAAAACTAAAGACAAATCTACAGATACTGATGGTGGGGAAGAATTTCAACCGAAAATGGATATACAGTTTTTGCAAAACAATTTCTCCATGGAGAAAGTTTACAAACTTATTGAAGCAATAATTGAAGACCGTTTGCTTTGGGATCGGCTAAGTCGTACTTATGATTCTTGGCGAGCAGTTAGTTTAGCTGAAAATTTAGCTTCAGAAATAAGAGATCGAATAAAAGAACTTCGCTACAAAAGGTAAGAAGTGTTTTTTTTTTTTGATTATTTAAAAAAAATGTTATTTTTTAAATCTTTAGACATCGAATTGTGTGCATATTGTCGCTGATAGAGAAACAAAATCAGGGAATAAGCATAAAAATGAACTTTTTAATGGATTCCAATAATGATAATTTTACAAAATTTATTTATGAACGTGCAACATATACAATTGTTGTAACCGTATTTTTAGTGCATAAGGATTAAATAAGTTTTATAATAAAGAATTAAATGCAAAAAAAACTGTTTGTTGGTTAAAAATTTCCTTTTGTATTACTATTACTATATTTTGTTTATTTTTAAATTTTATTTTAGAGTTGTTGCAGTCTTTTTCTAAATAGTTCGGATGAATTATCAAAACATACGTTTTAAAATAAAAAAAATAAAATATAAATTAATTTAAATAAATAAATAAAACAGAAAAAATTCAAACGACTTCAAGACCACTTGCAGCAGTCATATTGTGACACAGCGGGCAAGTACGATGTCTAGTAATTTCCATTGGCGATGCACAATGATGACATCTAACACACACCCATACATTAGACGGTTGAGTAATCGGTTTACCCGAAGAAATACATGCAGGAAAATGTGCACCACAATTCGAACATGATGGTAAGCTGCATAGAAAAATGAGAGATTAAACAATCTTTAAGTAGAGTTCAGATAAATACCAATCTGCAACAGGAGTTTGACAAGAATAACACTGTACCAAGTCCAATTTATGGTCAATAGGTTCATTTTTAGAAAAGATACTGACAGCAAGTTCTTCGTATTCTTGTTTACATTTTTCTGACGCCAAATCCAGAGATTCTAGCTTGATAAATGCAATTGAGCAAGTAGCTTTAAAAATAAATAAATAAATTGTATTAAAAGCCATTTTTTTATTGTTATTTTAAAATAAGAAGATATACCAAAAGAACGGTCTGCACAACTAGCTAATGCCAATAAACTGTAAATATCTTCAATATTGAGTACATCTTCATAGTCGCGTAGTCTTAGGGCTGTTATCACAGCGCTATGAACAATTCCAAAACGCAGCTGCCTCTGAGCCAACAGCATAAAATGATATGCTTCTGCGCTGTGCCAAATACGCCTTATTAAATTAGATTCCTCTGTTGACATTTCAGCCAAAATGTTAGTGCGGTCAAATCGAATATTAGACCGTGCACTCAATGTTTGCATGTGCTCTTCTACTAACAGTCCCGCAAGAACATAGAGTTTCTTTATTCTAAGCAAATTTGCTTTCTTATTCACTTCTCGTTCAGCTAGTTTTGTCAAGAGATGGGCTGCATCTAGGTATCTTCCAGCTTTCTTCTGCAATTCAACAGCTTCTGGCAGGCGTCCTTCTTGCAATAGTTGGGCAGCGTGTTTTGATAGCAGAACCCCAATCTGAGGCATTTTATATTTTTGAGCAAGATCAACTGCTTGACCCCACTGACGAAGGTTAACGCAAGTGTTTACAGCTGCTTTGTGATCTCCTAATTTCAAATATGCTACAACAGCTTCATTACACATTCCTTTTGTTGGATAAAGAATATAAATTATTGTTGTCTATTTAAAATTTTATAAACATCTTACCAACAGAAGCCATCATTTCAGCAATTTTCGATAACAAAGGACTTCTATCTGGTAGTTTATCAATGCAAAGTTTAAGTTCATCGAATTGTTCTAAATGGTAGAGTGACTCCATTAGACCCTCAATGTGATGGGCTTTTTCATAGTATTCCCTTGCACTTTCCCTGATTAAGTGAATATTGTTTTATATTACTTATACATTATTATATTATTATAATTTTTATATTATGATAATCTACCAAGAGCGAAGGTTTGCAAAATGGTTGCCAATTTCTTTCCAAGCTGTTTCCATTTGTTGATCGGATATTCCTTGACCCATTCGATAAAGTTGTACAACTCTAAACCAATCGCACAGTGTTGTACGTAAGTTAATGGACAAGTCTCTATTGAAAAAGAAGACTTTGTTTGTTATTTTAGTTTTTAAAATTAAGATAATTAATAAATCGCTCAGAAGCTAATGGCATTTCCGAAAAAAACATTAAATTTGATTCTTGGCCAAATCGGAATTACTCCTGAGCGACTCTTATAAGATTTCAGAAATAACCTTCTATCTGCATCCATATATAGTTTTTCGGCTTCTTCAAATTCACCATAAAAGGCAGTTACTTCTGCCTTTTGAAGGGTTTCCGATGGTATATTTCTAAGTCGTTTTATCAACTGAATACCTGGATAATTTGCACATCGTACAAATGCACTCTCTGCGGTATCCATATCGAGTTTTTTTAATGCAGCTTCAGCCAATAATCGCCAAAGTCTTGGGTGTGGATTATCCTCTATAAACTGCTTAGCATCTTCAATTCCAACATGTTGAAGTAAATCATCAGTATCTCGCAAAGATTTCACTCGAAGCTGAACTATGTGATTAACAGGATTTTGAGTTTCACCACCACTTATTATATCATCAAGTAAGACACTTGTAATTTCAAGATCTTCAAAGCAACAAATGTAGCCCGAACAGGCAATAGGCTCTTCAGGATCATTCCCTCGAAATACATACATTCGTGTTTTTTCCATTAGTGCCAGAAGCAGAGGATTATCCTTAGCCCAACAGATTGCCCATACATCTTTACGTTCTACACGACTAAAATTCAATTGACCTTCTTTACTGTCATCGAGATCTAACAAAATCATAACACCAGAATGATCAATAAGAGCGGCTCGACTGAAAAGCAAATGAATTTATTCTCATCTATGAAATTAAGGAGGCAAGACAAAATTTAACTCACGTTGAATTACAGTTGATTACCATTTTATAAACGTAATGTTTAGTTAGGTGTCGCGTCCGTAAGGCAACATTTGGAACACTATATTCGTTGATGATTCCAGAATTTCTTGAAACTAAAAGAATCTTTTCCGATATAGTTATAGCACAAATTGAGTCCTGGGTCTCATGTGATTGTTTTATATTTAATTCCTTAGTGTCAACGCCCGTAGGTGTGTCGTCGATATGAAAACGTTTTTCTTTTCTACTTTTTGCTCCTGGTATGTTTGTTGAACTCTATATTAATAAATTTAGATATAAATCAGTTTAAAAGTAATGTTTGTCTTAAATAAAATAAATACCTTGGGAGTGTGGTATTGCCATAGAAGTACTTCGTCATTTGAAGCAATAACGACATAAGTAGAATTTATTGCTATGTAGTTAGGTTTAACATCAGTATACTTGGCTGTAGAAGGAAATAAACGAACATTAACAAAATATTTAATTCATAATCAGTCCATAAGATACATTTTAACAGCGATTTCATGTTGTATTCAACAAAAAGATGAATCTTATCTTTTCTACCATCTTTGTGGCAAAAGAAAACTGTTTCAGCTTGTTAGTTTATAAATTACGCAAAGTTTTAGTTTTTTTAATTTTTTTTTTGGAAAATAACCACCGTACTCGATGAAAACCCAGTAATACTTTTTTTAGAAGAAGATTCTTAAATAGTTTCAATAATAATGGTTACCAATATTTTCAAAAAGCCGGCTCTTCAATTCATTATTTCAAAAAGTGTTGTTTTTTTATTTTTTAGTTAAAATTTTTCTCTTAAAAATAAAGAAGTATATTTATATTCAACTTACAATCAACGGTGGTTCCTATCGAATTACACAACAGAAGTTGATAACACTTTTCCTCCGCTTTTCTTTCCGCTCCTGTAAGAGTAATATCCCGAATATTGTTACTTAAACACTCAACTGCAATGACACAGTGTTCATTACAAGCTGCCATACACATAACAGGTTCAACTTCCTTTAAAAAGCGCTAAAATACGAAAATATAAAATTTAAATTTATTTTTTTATGTATAAATTTGTATCTATGTAAGAACCTGATTAGAATTAGTATTCCAGAATGTAATCACATTCATTAAGGACTCATGAACGGTATTAAGAAACACTGTAGTCTTTTCAAAGTAACACCATATATAATCTGGTCGAATATTTGCAAAATAAATAAATGAATCGACAGCCATTGCAATTCGAAGTGATTGTCCTTCCCAAGCCATTGATGTTATTTGATTGCCTGGAACTTTTAGTGTTCGAAATAATTTGCCGTATGGCGAAAAAAATGAAACTTGATTGCCTTCTTTCGAACTTGGATCGATTTTTATTCCACAAATAGCTAAAACGGTGCCATCGTGATTCCATTGAGCGTCAACATTTTTCATTTCTGTATCAAATTTAACAGGTGCTTGAATAATAAAATACGCATGTTATCATAAACAACAACAACAACAAAAAATAAATTAAATTTTACCATCATCATTTTCATTTTTCATCAATTGCACTTTTCCTGTTTCATAGCAAATAGCTAAAATAGGACGATTAGGTGTAGCTTTGCCATTAAACCAACAAAGATTAGCAATTTTATAAATGCGACTCGAACTTAGTGAGACGCATTGTATGTTGAGCTTCATCTGTAAACAAAATTTGGTATGATTTTTGTATGTATTTAATTATTTACACCTAAAAACCTTGTTTAAAGAACATAATTCATTAGGTCGTTTTCAAAATATTGGTTTTTAAAAAAGATTTTTTTTTTAAATCAGAAATATATTTTTTCAAAAATTTTATATTATACATAAAAACACAACATTATTTCAAATTAAAAATACCTTTAGTTTATACTACAAAACTACTACAAAATCTAAGAGAAAATGTGTGAAAAGGAGTCCAAAGAGGAGGTTGAAAACAATAATAACGCAGCATCATCAGCAACTGTGAATAATCTAGCATACAAATTCAAAAGATGTTCCACATTATTTTGAACATTGTTTCAAGTTTTTGGAGGTCTATCTTCAAAATTTAAAATTTTATGGGCAAAATTTGAAGAAAATCCTTTTTTGAAATTTTAATTTTAGTTTATTTTTTTAAATTTCCTTAATAGACTTAAGAGCCCACAGCTAATTTTGGGTGTGAATGATAGCAAAAATTCACTGGTATTTTTATATAGACCTTTTCATTTCATATGCAATAATATGAAAGTCTTGAGTTCTGTGGTTAGGGCGTTTGTCGGTAATAGTGCATTATTTCAGTGCATCTGGCAGACCAGCAGCCCCATTGAAAAAGTTTCGGATTTCCATTTTTTTTATCGGAGGTGTTGTAACCGCGTTCGCGAAAGAAGAAAAACACAGTTACTTCTCGAACTTTGGAAAATGAGTGACTCTGACTCCACTCGTCATTTCCTACGTAACCTATTCAATTGCCTAGATCGCCACTACTTCCAGGTCAACCACGCATTCTATTTCCATTCGCCTGACAGCGTTTGTTTATTATAATAATAATAACCAAAATAATGTGTGCAACATATGTAATACTTGACATAGTTGCACTGCGCTGGGTCAAAATGCTTTGTTTGCAATATGATCCATATTGCATGGGTTTAGTTTGGTTTGGTTGATATAGTTCGATTGCCGTTCTTATGACACTGTAACATTAACACTGTAATTATAACACGTGCAGAACATTTGGTCATAATCGGACTACGTCAATGTTATGGGAATTCTGGGAATTGCGTGTGGTCTCTGGGTTTAGGGCACAACAGAGGGGAAGCTTCTGTCAATGAGCACATATTTCAAAATTCTACCACAATTTATTTCGAAATGGGTTTCATACTTATCTTTGGGTTCGTCTTGGATGCAGAACGCTCCACCCAAGATGTCTTGGACCCACATTTTTATGTCTACGGCGATCAGATCTTTTATTAAATAAAATGTTTTAGTTGCTAGATTCCCTTCCTATGCCACCTAAAAACATAAATGTTTTTTACGGGTTACTACCTCTTGCGAGGAATTGACAAATCCCCCAAGAGTATATCTTGTCATGAAAAAGTGCTCCTCACCCTTAGCCGTTCGAATTCGGCAGAAAATTATAGGTCCCCTCTATTCCTGCCAATAACACGCACACAGGAATGGTTGAGAGTTGTAAGTCACTAGGCCCTGGTTCTACACGAGCTGTCGCGCCTACCAATTTATTTATTTTTTAGTTGCTATACTTTTTATCTTGGCTATCAAAACAATATCAATGCACCATCACCGACAAAGACCCCAACCACGGAGTGCAAGACTTTCGTATTTGCATATGAAAAGCAAAGATCTATATGAAAATACTAGTAAATTTTTTCTATCATTCATACCCAAAATTTGCTGCGGGCTCTCGGTCTATAAAGTTTTTTAACCATTGATCCAAAGAAGTTGAGTCTTTTCATGCGTATTTTTAAAAGTTAGGCATGGTTCTCAGAGTTTTTTTTCAAAAATGTAGAAAACGAATTCGTTTGTAAAATCTTTGATTTTTAATATTTAATAATAAATAAAAAATTGGTTAGAACACTTTTTTAAAACCTTAAAAAAAGAACTACGACTGGTCCAATCTGAAGATCCAATTTTCTATATTTCTTTCCACTTCCTCAATCGTAGACGTAGAGTCAGTTTATCCATATAAACTACTTTGGACCTGATGTAACCCCAAAGGACACGCGACCTAACGCGCAACCTGACGTATGTATGAACGCAAAACTTAACGCACGCACAGATAAAATTTGAAACAAAAAGATCAGTGTTTGCATTATTTTCGATTTTAGCTTTTTTCTTGGGTAGGTGAATTTTGTGAACAAATAAATATTTTTTCTTAAATTTATTTATGTTGGTTTTTTATTTTTTTCTTTACTTTACTATAAAATTTATTTATTTATTTATTGTAGAGAAATATATAAATTAAATTTATAATATTTCTTAATTTAAGGCATTGGGCAGAAAGTCATATGACGTCGTCTTTTAAATTAAATTTAGATTTTTACATAGTTTTACTACTTAATTATTTACAATCATTTAGTGATGAAATAAATTTATTATAAGTTTAGATTTTTATGTTGATGATATTGATGGATTCGAAAACTGAAGGGATGATTAATTCTGAGAGTTTCAAAGTTTCTTCCTTTTGGTTCTATGAATTTATTTCTAGAAATCCTGATTTAACGTAATTTTTTGTCCAACGTCTATTTTCCATTTTTTACATTTAAACGTTTTTATCTCGACTTTTAGACTTTATAGAATTTTGTTTATTTCCAGGAATTTCTTGTATTTGTTAGATCTATCGATTACAAAAAAAATAAAAAATCAATCCTTTTTGGTTTAGAAAATAGATACTCGGTCTCTATCTTTTTTTATCATAATTTACCCTATTAATACTCTGAACTTAAAAAAATCCCTCTTATTTGGTATCTCGATGAGGGTTGATTGTTCTATAACGTGATCTTCTACTAAAGTGCCGGTAGCTTATTTTAAATATGGATGTAGTAGGTACATATAAATAAACAAAATATGTGTACGGGGTTTTTAAGTTTTATGTCAGAAGTAATTAATACAACTCATTTTTCGTCCCTGGACAACGTCCTGCAGAAATTCAAATTTCTCCTCCTCCCATGTCAAAATGACGGAAAATTTTAGAAACCTCAGAAGTTTGAATTGAAAAAATTATTTTAAAATGTTAAAAAAAACTTACGGCAAAATTGCCTTGGTTATCATAAAGGTGGCACTCGCCATTTGCCAAACTGAAAAGTAAAAGCCGATTGTCAGGACTCCACTGAACACCAGTTAAATGAGTATTTTTTAATTCCTTCCCCCATATTCGATTACCGTCGACAGAACCTTAAAAAGTTATAGAATTTTTACTTTAAAATTAAATAAAAAGAGATTTTGATTTATAGTTACCAACAATAATAGCACCATCTTCATACACAATACAGATCTTAGTTCCATCCGAAGTCCATGCCATTCCATTAACTGTCGATTTTTTACGATCATTTGTCATTTCCTCATACCAAGATCCTTTATAGAGCATCCATACCATAATGACTCCATCCACATCCGATGAAGTTAGCTTTTGCTGTGTATCGTTCCAAGTGACAACTTTTACTTCAGCTTTGTGTCCATCTAGTGTTTGGTTCATAGACAAGTTGCTCACGGCTGCCAATCCTCCTTTGCTTTGTCCATTTCCTGATGCTTATTTATTACATAGTTTTAAATATACTGCACCATTTTATGGGTTCAACTTATAAAATTTACCTTGTTCTAGCTTAAGAACTTTTAACAAGCCATCAGAACCAGCAATGGCGATGTAACCATGTTCCTTGTTCCACGAAATACTATTTAACTGGACATTGTTTGGTATTGCGATCTGAATGGGAGAATTATTTGAACTTTTTAATATTAATAACAAGAAATAAATTTTCAAGTAATTTTCTTACCTTTTTGCTTAAATAAACAAACATAATTGTGATATTTTGTTGTGCTTATTTTATTTATATTTATTTTTTTAAAAATTATAACTTCCTGTAAAATACAATTATTGCCGATTGGTAAACTACTTTGTGTTTGTTTACATTTTGTTGTTTCCATCGTGATGGAGGACTGAGAAAGGTTAACTGTTGGCCTCTCGCTCACGCATCTTTCTACATTTTAAAGTTTTAGCGATTCATGGATTGTGTATTAAATAAGTAAATACATCAGTTAACCTCAAACTATTTTGGAGGATTATAGACCTGTGTAAACATTATTTTGAGTTCATTCACAATCGTATTTTAAAAAGGCTTTTTAGAAAATAGCATCGAGTTTGTTTGTATTATACGAAAATATGTTAATACGCGTTCTACATTGAAACCACGGTATGAATTGGATTAATACGTCATGATGCCCACACAATTTTTTTTTCCTCTGAGTTTTTCCAACAAAACTGAGGAATCCTGTTCATATAACTGACATTGCTGAGATCTCCAAGATCTCATTTTCCTGAAAGCGCCTTAAGTGTCTTAATCAAAATTGTTCGATTGCCACAAAAACATGCTGAAACATTATTTGTGAGACCTATGGACTTATTCACACTGCATTTAAATTAGATTTAAGTGAATAAGCAATGAGGATTCAATCTATTCGAGTGGATGAATCGAAAGAACAATTAAACGCAGATTACTTAATTTATATGAAAAATTAGGTAAAAGTTTAGGTACAATGAAAAAATAAACTTCGTAGAAACCCTATTATTCACTCAATCAATTAAGATTAAAACTTAAATCCAGATATAAATCAATTAAAATCCATTAATTAAATATAATTCCATATTATTCATAATAGGTGTTCTTATTTTTCCGGATACGAAATAGAAAAGGCTTTTGCCTTTTCCAGAATTGCATAAATAAATAAACAGATCTAAATGTAACTGCAAACTAGAGAATATTCCATTTCCACTACCTGTTTTCTGGTAACAAAAAGAATGCATTCCAATAATTCTAGAAGAAATAAAGAAACAACAAAAAGTTTATCCGGAATATTCCAGCGAATAAAAAAACGCAAAATTTGTGTTGCAGATATTCCGAAAATTCGGAATAAATAAAGAAACACACCCAATGTGGCGATTATGGTTCACAAAATATCAGAAAGAACTTTTACATACTTTTCCAAGATGGTTGCTTAAAAGGGGCAAGAGCTTTCAGCCCCGAAAATGTTGTCCTTTTCTGTCCCCCATATAAACCTATGACATTGAATCGGGAGCAATAAAAAATTGCTGTTGCGAGCCACTAAAAGTTGTCTAGTGGACGCCATGCGTAAAAAGTATAGAAACAATCTTTTTCATGAATCGCTGAACTCAGCCGTCACCCACAAAACAAAACTCAAAATGTCAAAATTCCAAAATTTTATAGAGCCCATTCTTGCAAATGCGAATGTCATGTAATTTTTAATTAAATAAAATTTGGCTTTTAAAAAGATATAAAATTTATAAAAAAAAAAATGAGTTTAAAGGTAATTTAGTGTAACCAAATATTTAAATAACATTAAGCTAAATTTATTGGAAGAATGCAGAAAATAAATGAAAAGAAGTTAGAAGCGTTTACGCTTGGCGCAATGGGAAAAAGACCACTCTCTCGAAAGGAGCTTGAAGACCAAAAAAAGCGTGAGGAAGAGGAGGCTGCAGCTCATGTAATTATTATTTATTATTTTTTTTTTTTATTTTAATTATTTAATTTAAAAAGTATAAATATTTGATTTTATTCGTAGGCTTTCAAAGAATTCGTTGAAACTTTTCAAGAACCAGCAACTCCTTGTAAAGTTTGGATCAAAGCTGGAACTTACGATGCCGGTTCAAGGCGTATGTATTTCTCAATATTATTATGAACAAAGAAGTTTTATTTACGACCACTTATCGAATAGGTGAAGATAAACGAGAGAAGGGTAAACTTTATATTCCTGGAAAAGGAACTGATGAAAAAACCACCGCCGAAAGGGCACAGGAATATGCCAAAATGCTGGCATCGGAGACGAAAAAAGATTCACTCAGTCTGAAAAAAAAGTCGCAAGAGAAAAAGAAGAGTAATTTGGAACTCTTTAAGGAAGAACTCAGGCAGTAAGTTATAATTTTAAAATTTTGTATTTATAAAAAGTATTGTAGGGTGCAATGGAAAAAATCTATTCTGATATTTAATAGAACCAATTAAAGACTAGGTAAGTAGTTACTCCTTATGTTTTGCGTATGAAGCAAAGTTAAAGGTTATGTTTCTTCAGTGCTCTGGAAAATTGAAAAAAAAACTATTTTCTGATGAGCATTTTAGAATCTTAAGTAGGTAACTAAAGTAAAACCTGATTATGTTAATTTTTTTCCGGATGCGATTTTCAATGTTTGCAAATGGAAAAAATGATTTAACAAAAGTATAAGAAGAATTATTCAATGCAATTAAGCTATCAGAATCAGAAAAAGGTCTGAGAAAATCAAATTTTGTAGAATAATTTTTGGTCTTAGATACCCAACCATATTATTTAAAGTTTTGCTGTACATACAGACAAATGGTAAAGGAAAGTTTTGTTTCGAAATTAATAACACAAATCCACTAGTTTCATACATCTTTACTTACGCCTGCCTTAAAAATATTTTTTTTTTTTAGAATTCAAGAAGAACGTGAAGAACGCCACAAATACAAACATATTGCACGTCAAACAATTGTCAATATTGAATCGGATAATCCAAAAGAATCTAATGAAGCTGGTTCATTCGATAACGGTGATCCAAATACCACAAATCTCTATTTGGGAAACTTGAGCCCCAAAATATCAGAACAACAACTTATGGAACTCTTTGGTCGTTATGGCCCCTTAGCAAGCATCAAAATTATGTGGCCTCGTTCGGAAGAGGAGAAATCCCGTGGAAGAAATTGTGGATTTGTTGCATATATGAGCCGTAAAGATGCGGAACGTGCATTAAAAACCTTACACGGACGAGATGTTATGGGTTATGAAATGAGACTAGGATGGGGAAAGGCAGTTCCGATTTTGAATCAACCTATATTTATTCCACCAACAATGCTTGAGCTTACCCTGCCACCACCACCATCGGGGTTACCGTTTAATGCACAACCATCGCCAAATGAAACACTTCCTACACCACCTGGTAACTATAAAGAATACGCAGATGACTCAGAAAAGACCGAATGCATGAAAAAGGTTTGATTTTTTTTATTTTAAATCCGAAGACCGATAGTTAACCAATAAAAATCATTTCAGATCCTTTATAATGCAGTTGTCAAAGTATTCATTCCAACTGAAAAGTATAATATTGTTAAGTTTATTTACCGACAACATTTTAAATTTAATTTTTATTTTCCAGAACTGTCTTGTGCGTCATTCATCGTATGATAGAGTTTGTCATCAGAGAAGGTCCCGTATTCGAGGCCCTTGTAATGAGTAGAGAAATGGAAAATCCCCTGTTTACATTTTTATTTGACAACGAAAGTCCTGCGCATATTTACTACCGATGGAAGTTATTTTCTCTGCTTCAAGGTGATACGCCAAATGAATGGCGCGAACAAGAATTTCGTATGTTTAAGGGTGGTCCAATATGGAAACCTCCATCAGCTAATTTCTACACCCAGGGCATGCCGGACGAACTTGTTGTAGACGATGAAGCACCTGAGCCACACAAAGGTGCCTTATCTAATGCGTAGGTTTAAATGAAAATTTAAGTTTTGAAAAGAATTGTCTTACGTAATAATATTTTTTTTTTCTCAGGCAACGAGATCGACTTGAAGATTTAATTCGCCATCTTACACCAGAAAGATCCAAAATCGGTGATGTAATGATATTTTGCATTGAACATGCTGAGGCAGCAGATGAAATTTGCGAGTGTATTGCTGAGTCACTCGCAAACGCGGATACTCTGTGCTCCAAGAAAATCGCAAGACTTTATTTGTTTTCTGATTTATTGCACAACTGCACTGTCAAGGTTTCAAATGCAAGTTTCTTTAGAAAAGCGTAAGTAATTTATAATAAACTTTTTTCTTTGTATAAAATTATGAAAAAGAACTTGTTTTTATCTAGAAAGCCTATATTTACAATAGAAACTTATTTGATGAAATTGAATCAATTTACTGTATTTTTACAGTCTGGTTTAATTAATTATAAAAAAAAATCTATAAACTTAATTTTTCAAGTGTGGAGAAGCAGCTTGTAGAAGTTTTTGAAAATTTGCATACCTACTACACGAGCATGGATAGTCGACTAAAGGGTGAAGGTTTCAAAGCTCGCGTTCTGAAGGTTATACGTGCATGGGAAGAATGGACAATTTATCAAAAGGAGTTTCTGCAAAAACTCAAGGCAATTTTTCTAGGTCTAACTACGGTAATTTATGAATATTTATCAAAATAGTCGATAATAATCATTACTTATGAACATGTATAGCCAAAGGAAGAAAAAAAGGAGGAAGAAGATCAAGACATAGATGGAGCACCAATGTCAGGTGATGAGAAAGACGATGAAGATCTTAATGGAGTGCCATTAGATGGAGCAGCTCTCTTAAAAGGTGCTCTAATGCGTGCATTACCCGAAACAATACCAATACAAAAAGATACACCAATCGTACAGCGGAATGAAAATAAATGCGACGAAGACTATGATGATGATATAGATGGAATTCCATGTAAGCCATGTGTGAGATGGTCATGTAATGCGCATTTAAAATATGTTGTATGTTTTTTCTCATAATATAGTGGATGACGACATTGATGGAATTCCAATTGATAAAATGGGAGATTCTCCAAGAAAAGGTGGTGCTTTCATTCCATCGAAATGGGAAACTATTGATCCGGAACAAGTGGAAGCTCAAGCAATCACCACAAGTAAATGGGATACATTGGAACCTCCAGCGGCTCCAGAGCCGCCAAAATTCTATGACAGTAATGACAGCTCAGAGGATGAAAATGCAGATGCGTCAAGAGATTTTAGCGAAGAGAAGCGTAGTAAACTGCGTGAGATTGAAATGAAATCTATGCAATATCAAGATGAATTGGAGAGTGGCAAACGAGATGTTCGCTCCGGCTGGACCGTTTCCCAGCAAGTAGAACACTACCGAAAACGATTGATTAAAAAGGCAATTTCAATTTATTGCATTGTGTCTATGTATTTTTGTTTAAAAATGTTTCTTATTGTAGGATTTACAAAGAGATGAACTGGATTCTCCATCTTCATTTTTACGCAAGGATATTGCTCGAAGAAGTCCCAGTCCTAGTGGATCGTATGTTTTAAAATAATTTTTGCTTCGTAACAAATTTTTATTTGTACCAATATTTTAGAACACACTCGAAAAAGTCACGTCACGCGAAACGTTCACCATCTCCCCAACATGCATCACGTTCAAGTCCACCGAGAAGCAAAAGACGTTCACGATCGCCGTACAGTAAACGTGAAGCATCACCACCATCACGCTATTCAAAGCAACTTAAACGCAATCGTTCGCGCAGCCTTTCAGACTCTCCAAAACGATTTCTTGATAGAACTCCCTACATTTCTAAATCGTCTAAATACGACGATAGTCCTCCACAAAGATCGAGAAGGTATAAGACTTGAAAATTTTGAAGTCTTCGTATTTGTATCAATTTATATCTTTTACTCTTTAGATCCCCGTCTTTTAGTCGCATATCCCCGCCTTCAAGGTCGAGACGTAGTCCTTTAAAATCATCTAAGCTTGAAGTTTCCCCGAAATGTAGTAGAAGTAGATCGCCATCTGCACGACACCGTAGTGATAAGCACAAGCATAAGCATAAACACTGAAATCAATCTTTCTCTCCCTAATCCTAGTTCGTAATACTAGTTATACCTTATTATTTTTATTTTTTTTTTGTCTACTACAAAAAAAAATCAGAAAATCAGGACATAAGATTTAATTTAAGCAACTAAATATGACTCAATAATTATTGTAAATTCATTAAAAATTTATCATAAAACACATGATATGCGCTCCAAAAAATAAAACGCCACAATCATATTTATAATAAATAAATCCTTTTAACCTTCTCAAATAGTTGTTTGTTTTTTTTTCAATTAAAATGATTTTTTTGTTTGCCTTATAATAAATGGTTTGTTCTGAGGAATCAGCATAGCGTACCTGTGACTGAGGGTCGGTGGGTTGGTTTTTGTGTTTTGTTTTCATCTCAGTAAAAGAGAGATCAAATTCCAGGGATGGACTTTTTTTTACAAGAAGTATGAAAATGGTTTATAATGCACTTTAAAGAAAGTATTTCATATCTGGTGGGAGAACTGAGCAAAACTGAGCCAATATCCATTAAATTATCACTAGGTTGGTGCGGTTCCATTAAAAATGCATTGGGCAACTAACACATATTCAGCCTTGTGGAGGAAATCCTCTCAGTGCTTGTAGGGTGAAAGAGAAAAAGCGCTGAAGTCGGTTCTCTAGATAATCGGCCCTAGCGAGGTATCCGTCGGAGCGGAAAATTCTCCGATTTTATACGAATCGGAGAATATTTGCTTCGAGGTATACTTTCGGACAGCTTTCGGATTTTCGGACAGCTGTTCGGAACATTTTTCCGACATTATGCAACGCACACCGGCGTTTTGCGTTACATTGCGATCAATTGCTTATTTGAGTGATTTTTTGACAGCTTATAAATTAATTTTTCCGATATCCTCCGACACAAATAGTTCGCGGAACTTTTTAAAGATTTGTGTATAGTGTTGAAAAATGTAAGAAATTAAAAAAAAAAACATGTTAATAAAGTAATTTTGGAACTATTGCTTGAATTTTTTTATTTTTTAGGCCCCGGAAGCAAACGAAAAAACAACAACCAGGCAAATCGAGCTTTTGGTTAATTTAATGCAAGAGAAACCCGACGCGTCGTCGCATTGTTTAGTATTCTTTTCCGATGAAGGATACCACGTATGTAATTTGAACCTCCGACAGAGTGTGCGTTGCAAAAAAATTTCCGCTCCGACGGATACCTCGCTAGGGCAGAATATAGGTACTTTATGGGAACCAGGCTGTAATGCAGATTTTAAATTCAAGGATTGATTGCAAGAGGTGATTTTCAATAATTTCTCTTTTAGCGCTCTACCAAAAGACTTGCAAGGCGTTTCCCATATACCAGCTTTTCCTACTACAAATTGTTTTATTCTTTTCTGGTCAAGTGTATTCATTCAACAATCTCTGAAGATACCTTCTGACTTCTAGATTTTTTGAGTATTAAAGAATTCATGATTTTTCAAGTACATCGGCTATTTATCAAATGTCAAGATAAGGAGAAAGACATTTGCAGAATAATAACACGGATACGAAAACTTCAGCCAAACAGTTTTTTGGTAAACTTACTTAAGAGAACACTCCGGGCTTAACTTCGGGGCACAGAAAAACTATGTAATATACAATATGTTATCGATAGTTTGCATGAAAACTCCATTTTGCTTCTGTGATGGTGTCGCCAATCCCCGTGGTCGTTTTTTTCGTCTAATTCCCTCCGGGATTGCAAAAAACACGCCTTTAGTTATTTATGTTAGGTGGCGCTCCAGTCCCGTATAGCTCTGGCTTAAACTAACTCTTCCATCTTATTGCATATTCAACAAGTCATTAGAAGAAGAAATCAATAAATAAAACTCAATCTTTGTATGCAATCAATATAATTAGTAAGGGCAAATATTAATTATATCCAAATAAAGATTAGGTAAACGATAAAACATTCAAGGTATAAAAAAAATCGTAGGTACAATCTGTACGGGGGGAGGAGTGTAAAAAAAAATCAAATGATCATAAAATGCAAAACACTTTGCATTACTATCACAAATCTATCAATTTAATTCCAAATTTTAAAAGGAAATTTGTCCTTAATAGTTGACTTTAGTTAGCATCTATCTCTGCATCATGATTATAAACTTCCATGATTTCCTCAAGGATCTCCCAATGTTTCTCTTTGCTCAGTCCGGTTACAAATACCTAAAAAATATATATATAAAATGAACAAACACCATTTTTAAATGCTATAAAAGTTAAAACTTACATTATACCAGGAAGTGTTCTCATCCGACTCGCCTGTAAGTGGTACTTGTACTCCGTATGTTTGTAGGGCCAATGAAAGACAGCAAATAGCAATATGCGAGGGATTGTGATTAAGCACCTTGGGATTATGATGAAAGTCCTGAATAGGAATTTTATTTATTTATTTTAGCTCATAACTTTATATTAAGGTGAAAATATTATAGAACTTACTTGTAAAAATGCAGCGGCAGTCTTTGCAATAGGAAGAGAACTCCAAGTGTTGGGTCCCAACCAGTCTTTAAGGGACTTCATGAAATACAAAAGGTACTGAAATACATAAAAAAAGATACATATTTAAAGTGCATTTAGAATAAGTTAGATCTAGTTTAATTCGAAATATGAACGCTAGAAATATGTATGCATATTTATATTCCAGGATACTGACTCCTTAGTTCTGTGATTGATTACCGTTTTGCAGTGAATGTTTTTTTTAACTAAATTCATCAACAAAATATATTGATAAAATCCGTATTGCGTATCGGCGAGCGATAGAATCGGAGCAGTGGAAACCATATGAATTTTTGGTGTTTGGCATTTCATTTATTTTATTCACAAGCTAGAAGATTTGTCCAGAACTTTAATCTGAAAAACTGTGTCCTCTCAGAATCCTAATTTTACTGAATATTCCTCTATTATAACGAACTGTTTTAATTATTAAGTAACCAGAGATACTCAAAATAAAATGTATACACAAAATTTAAATAGCTAAATTATACTTGTAATCGTTATCTTACTTTATGTGGATGTTCAATGTTCAGATCGAATTTCAATGTCCGTGCGATTAGAAGTTCCGCTTGGACAATAGCATCCCTCATGGACCAATATTCATCACCGAGATCTAGAGGGGCAGTGCCCCTGTTTAATGTACTGTATGAAACATTAATGACATCACGAATCTTTACTGGATCATCTTTAATTTTTCCAGCCAAGTATAAACAGCTTGATGCAATTAACTGCAAAAGATGTTAAGTAGGTACTTTATGTTCGCATATGCCTTAGTTAAATTTAAGATTTTTACTAACATATTGGTCGTAGTCACTTCTTTGAACTTCATTGAAGAATCGATGGAAGATTATAGCGGCTGTCGCAGAAGTCAATGGTTTCATAGATAGTTTGATGGAGCATTCAAAAAGAAAACGTGGCACTACACTTTGGCCGTCCTTTTTCCTTTAACACAAACAAAAAAAAAGTTACAGGTAGGTATTATTTTCTAATTGTCATTGAAGACGGCTTACCTGTAGTCAGTTTGGATAGCTTTCGGCGAATTTGAAACATTTTCAGTTCTTTGCTGAATTGACATGACATCAACAATATTTTTCATCATTTATCTTATAAAAAATAACAACATTTAATATAATGTTTTAGTGTCATTGCATAAAACAGGTTCCAAATACAAAAATAAAGAGTAAAGAAATTAGAAAGTTTCTTGACACCTTTGTCGTCATCAATTTGGCAAAGCGGGTGCCGCACACTGTTTTTTCTGCATTGAATAATTTACCTGTTTTATTGAATTTATACCAAACTGCAAGATATTCTTTTAAAATGAGTTTCAAAAGAATTCAACTTTTTGTTGCTAACAAATAGATGGACACAAATACTTCTAATTATTACTAAAGAAATAACTTTGACAAATATAATCTGAAAAAGACAGCTTTTCGGAAGTGTATTCGCAGAATGACAGACTCTAAATTTATTGCAAACAAAGAGAAAAGTATCACTGAAAGTTATTTTAAGAACTCTATTTTAAAAACTTAATACTTGATACAAATTTATTTAAATAAAAAGAAGAAAGCGACTCAAAAGTTATAGACAAAATGTGAAATATATGTTTAATAAACATGTGCATCTGGAGTTGCATTAATTTACCTACGAAAACCGAGACCGAGATGAATGTAAATGTACTTTTTTAATTGAATGCGATTGAAAGAAAAAATGACAGTTGAAAACTTAGAGTGCTGCCAAAATTTGAGTGTTGTTAAGTATCAGCAACACAGAAAGGGCGGTATTCATCGAACGCTCAAATCGTAATAGTCTCATAAATCATATTTATTTATTTATTAATAATATTTAATGCAATATAAAATTACAAGTTTTGCATTTTGATAATTATATATACATAGGTACATGTATGTTGTACATATATGTAGGTATATTTTTTTAATTTTACTTAATACATACATAATATGTAGATTAGATTTCCTTAGGAGTTATAATGTTTTTGAACCAACCATAAGTGAACGTTTATGAGTGCTGATAAAAGTGCAGCTGTAGCAATTATTTCAAATAAATGCGTTGGCGAGAGATGCACAAGTATTTTTTATAGAGAAAAAAACCGAATTCATTTTTTAATAAATTATTAAATTGAAAACTTTTAAACTGTCAAACGAATTTAGAATAAAATATCAATTAAATAATGATTAATATTTAATTAATAATTTTTTCTAAATTTGTTTGACAGTTCATTTCATTTTGAATTTGATTTTTCTGTTAATTACTTGTTTTTGTTAATTTCTGTTTTGTATATGTATACGTACTTCGAATGTTGTCATTTTCAATGGATATTCCACTTGGGTGTGTTCGTAGGCTATGTAATTAATTTCCTACCGAGTTTCGTTCAAATTTTCTTTAAAATTAAACCTCATTTATCAGTTTTGACAAATAATCCATCGTTCTGTTTTTACTCGATCCTTTATAAAATTTGCAAAAGACTTAGGATAGTATAGTGCAAAAGATGTGTATATCTATTCTGAACGTCTAAAAGGAAATTATGTAAGTTTTTAGTATACGCACTAGCATCTTTACAAGGTGCTGTGGTGTTGTTCTTTTGGCTTCTTTCTATTTTCTTTGCACTCGATTTATAACCCAGCAATTCCATGGACTCATAATTATAAATAGAAAGATTTGAGACTAATGAAGATTGAGTAACATGAATTTGAATTTACTTACAATTTAAATCCAGTATTTGGAGTTTTAGTTTAAAGGAAATACATTAATCTGCACCTTGGATGTAAAAGGGCCAACGTAGGTACATTTTTAAAAATATTGAATTAGGTACACGATTGGCTTCAGGGTAAGACAATCATGTCAATTATGGAATATGCAATACTGGATCCGCAGTGATTCTCCGTACAGTGTTCTCTTTTCTTTTCACGACCAATGGGTAAAGAGAAAAAAAGCACTGCACTGCAAATCACTATGGATACCGTCCCATATTGCGGATTTCATAATTTACATGAATTTCAAATTTCCAAGGAAAACAATCTATTTTTTATTAAAAACAAAAAAAAAAAAAAAAAAACCTTTGGACATTGCCCCTTTAGAATCACTTAATACTTAATACATTAATACTTAAATAAACGGATGGTGTGACATCTCGTGGAAAACTTACAACCCCACAGTGCACTTATTAGGGGTAATATCATTAGCGTTTTTATTATGGTGGGAAAATGGTGGATCCAGTGCCCTTTTACTTGTCTTATTTAAATATTTTGTTGTTTCTAATGATGCGTGTTCAGTTCCTGTGGGCACTCGAACAGCCATTTTTAATTTTTTGACACTTTGATCTTTGACAAATTTATACTTTGCCCAATTATATTACCTTAGATTTGTGTACTGTGTTACAACCCATTACTATGTGCGTTGTGTTAGTCGACAGAAATTTAAGGAGTCTTCAATTTTATGCTGAATCCCAAAGACTAAGATAAAAAATACTCTTAAATGATTTGTCTTTTCCTCGAAAGAGGCGGTAGACGCCTGAAAACAAAATTGTTTGTAAATTACGTGGAATAGGTTGGGATTCTATCCCTAGACCTGCTGCGTGACAGTTCAACACTATTATACGTCATTACGCAAGGGATAGAATATTTTGGACACATTTAAACGCAATTTATTTTAGATTTAATTTTTTTAATGAAATATTTCATAATGGAGTTTATAATATTACATGTGGTGTTGTGAAATACTTAAGATTGTTTTTTTTCGTACATATTCAAAATCTATTAGAAGACTTATTTTAAATTTAATTTATTCTGAAATCGGTCATCTAAAGGTTTATGCAAAAATTTACTGTTCAAAACATTTATTATTATTTTATTAAAAAAAATTGATATAAAACCAATAATATTGAAAGTGACCAACTATGTATTAAGTTTTTTTTTTCTAATTTTTCGTGGCATTATGAGGGTTAGAGTTATGATCTTGTTTCCTTTATTTACAGGTTATTTCTTAGCTAATCAAAATTTTTAAACGCGCAAACCCGTATTGCTTTTGATATTTTGATATTAAAACAATGAAAACAAAACTACAGGATTGAACGATCAAAAGCTTAACGTAAAAGTGTCCTTTTAGATTTGAGCAAATTGTAAAATAACATTTATCCATAAATAAATACAAAATTAAACAAATAATAATATAACATCAGTCATTTATCTTAAATAACAATAATAATCAATTTCTTAAATTGGAGTACCTATGTAATTTCATATTCATTTACATTTTCGTTTTTTTTTTTTGTTTTTGATTTCCCACAAGTGCACGTCATGAGAAGAAAAAAAACTTTCAATTAGTGCATTTTTAAATACAAAGACGAGAAATCAAAAGTTACTTTTTTTTATGAACGAGAATGTTTGTATTTGCTTGGAAATAATTTTTTAATTTTCATCATGTCCAATGATTTCAATGTCATCTGCTAGAGGGCTTTCCAATTCACTTGCAGGAGTCTTTTCATGATTGTTTACATCGCCTGCATCTAGATTGATCAAGGATAATGTCATTTTACTGCTTAGCACGACCTGAAAATAAATAGAATATATTTTATACATATTTATATAAGTATGGCATCATCGTGGAATAGCTTACCGCTGGTTCTTCCGGAGATCCGTTGAGCTCCTTATCAAAAACTTCTTCTGTCCGAGTCTCAGAATCTGATACCAGTATTTGAGAATCATGTCCTAAAGATCCTTCCAAATATATAGACTGGGGAACTGGAGGATCTTCTAGTTTTTCACTGGACTGTGAGTTAAAAATTAATTTACAGTTTGTATATAAATTAAAAATAAATTGTATTTTGTTAAACATAAAATTATTAAAAAGATAGAAATCGAAAATATGGAAGGCTTAGAATTTTTGGAACAGTGTTAACTTGGCTTCAAAAAGTAACTAAATTTTTGTTTGTAAAAGATGACCGTATTAAGTGACCATTTTTGAGCACCCATTAAACTTGTTTGTGCTCTTAGTCAAAAGCACATAACGGGAAAGTTGTTGGGTAGTTTTCATATCTATCCATGTTTTATGTTTTTAAGAATGCTAAATCAAATCATTATTTTCTTGCCTTTTTTTATTTATAACACGAAACTTTCAAGCTATTTCAAACTTCCTTCAAATTTCAATATCATTAAGATTTTTTTCACCGTAACGTGTGCACACTGTGCAACCAAAAAATATTCTTTATAAACATGTTCACCAATTGTCTAACTAATTAGACACTGCATTCGGTAGTTGTCCAAACCTATTCTAAAATGGGTACGTTCAATGAACTAAGAATTGAAGACATATTTATAAATAGTTTCGTTCGTTGAAGTTTATTCAGGGTTGACCTAGGTTTTCTTGACAACAACGCCAAGAATTGTCAAAAAACCTGGGTTTTTCGATTTTCAAAAAAACACTTGAGGGTCTAAATTGTTTTGTTGTTGAGTAAAAGCAAAAACAAGAGGTTTTGTACTCAATAATTAAAACTTAGTTTAGTTTATTCATTACCTCAACTCGCCACACCAAAAACCTAGGTTTAGGGCGAGTTCAGGGTGACCCTAGGTCTCAAAAAACACATAATCAGGGTGAGTTGAAGTTTTTCAATAAACGCTTTAAGGTGACCCCGGGGTGACTTCAGGGCTCAACGAACAAACCTAATGAATGAAATATACATTGTATTCATGCAACGTCGGAAAGTTTACGATGTCGTTAACGAACTGTCAAAATTTGTATGGGAAATCTTTTCCGACAAATCGTAAACTTTCCCATAAGAATTTGTGTCGTAAACATCGTAAATCGAAAATGGTAAACATAGTAAACTTTTTTTTTAATGGTATTATGACATTATGGTTGAATCAGCTGATTGGTTTATCACAACATTTACGCAAGATGTTAAAATGGGCATTCATGAAACATACGTAGGAAAGTTTACGATTTTACGACGATGTGGTAAAGTTTCCGACGTTGAATACCCTTATTGAAAGTATCCAAATGTTCACAAAATTGACAGATGACAGGGATTTCAGTGACTACATATTAGAAGATATAAGTGAGGGAATTGGATGAAAAAAACGACGTGTGTAGGTGGTAAACAATTACATGTTAGAAGAACTAATCCCATGTAGGCCTAGCTAAATCTTGGTTTTGAAGGTTAAACCTGTTACGAGGTAAATTACATACTTGTTATCGATAGTTTGTATGAAAACTCCATTATGTTTCTGTCATGACGTTGCTAATTCAAGTTGTCGTTTTTTTTTTAATCAGTTGTCCCCGGGATTGCAAAAAAACACACCTATATTTAGAATGTGTTTATAAAAATGGACATGTCCAATTATTTAGACAATGACTAGCTGGACAACACCGTCCGGAATATGGGTAATATTTTTACAATTTAAATGTATAATTGCGTGGGTGGCCGTTTCATTGCGAAAAAAATTTCATTTGTTAAATGTCAGTATAGACATTTCGACCAACCTCAAATGATTTTGTGCATTAATTATTCGAAATAGAGTAGAGCCCCAGGATAAGGTATAAGTTGTAACTTACATGTTCGGGATGTGAGAAAAAAACTGGCGTCGGAGGACGACCGCTCCACTTTTGACCACCTTCACAACTAGCTGTTACCTCCATACCAAGCACCTTAACAAAATAAAAAAGTAATAAAATAATAAAAATAAAGAGAAAAAAAAATAAAACTCAACAAACCAAAAATGTTGTAGTTGGTGTAATTTTAATTTACTTACCGCCACTGATCTATCAACACTTCCGTCTCTCTTTTTACGTTCAACAATTTCATGTTTGGAGTTTTCCATATTGTCTAAATGTTTTACATCTACGGATTTTTCTACAGAATTAAGATCAACACATTCGTTAATATTTGTTTGTCCATTTGAAATATTTTCACTATCCAATGTCATCGTTTTGTCGTTTGTTTCCTATATTAAAATAATTAACAATATTAAATTAATTTAGTTGTGATTAAAAATTGAAATCTAATTTGGTGAAATTCTATTTGTATAATGATGGATGATGTAATAAACACATTTTTACCATCACTTCAAAAGTATTTTGATTTCACCAACAAAAAAAAATAAAAATGCATGCAATTTCTGTTAAAAAAAAAAACATAAAAAACTTAAATTAATAAAGCGTTAATGACTTGTTTGTTGGTAGTAAATATATAGTTTGAGTAGTTTAATATTGAGAAAGGATTAATTTTAATTTATAAATAACTTAAGATGTTAGTCAAAGAGTGCATTTTAAGGTAAATATATTTTTTTAATATGTAATTCTATTTGTTAAATTGGTAGTTGAAAGACACACATAAGAAAAATGAAGACGCAATTAAAATAGCGGTTATGTTCAAAAAATTGCAATCGCCATCTTGTTTTTTTTTTTCCATTGCTAACCTTATTTGAATCTGAAGTCGAATTTTGTTCTCGTACTTTTAATTGCTCGTCGGCAGCATCAATTAAACCTTGAATAGCTGTTACAACTATATTGTGTGATAATAATGAAGTTTTAATAAGTTGGTATATTTAAGACATACATTACAAGGACAAAATTATAGCAGAAAACCAAACTAATGCTCGTAAAAGAGATATAGAGCGCAAAAAAAGTAAAACAATCTTAGTTTGTGCGCAGACTTAAAGTAAAATTAATTTTAATTGTTTTTTTTTTAATGATTGCTTACACACTTTTTAAAATATGTCCCCTTTTTTATGTTAATATAATAAATCAACATGCTTCAAAATTTGGAGTGCAGTTAAGTTAGTGCTTTAGTGTGATATATAAAATGCAATTTTTTTATTGTTAGAAGAAAGAAGAAAGCTTTTTTTGGAATGGTACACGCTATTTGTTCAAGAGAAAATTGTGCTTGTGGTAAACAAATAAAAAAAATATGAAAAATGAAAAAGATTTTCTCATGCCATTTAAAGCTCAGTCAAATACTTAAAACCTTTGTTGCAGAAATCAAAATTAATTTATGGCTTATAGATTCATTATGGTATTATAAAATATTATATCAAAAGTCATTATCACTATTATTAGTTCACAATTCTTAAAAATATATTTTTTTGTTGAATTTGTAATGCGAACAGTGACAAATTCAACAATACTATAGCTGTATTTTATTATTCACATAATTTGATCCAGATCAGATATTCAGATCCACCACGATTTTTTTCCTTGTATTTTTTATTTATCGTGTATTTATTTTATTCTGTATTTATTCCATACACTACTGACACCATTTTCAATATAAAAAGCCATCTATCTGCGAGAGTAAGAACTAATTTTTGGATCATTGAAATAGATGCAGATAGAAAGTAAGCGGGAATCCCCTGAAATCTTTTGCTATAATTGAGAGTCTTTTTAAAGTGTAATCATATTTTTGATAACAAAAAGAGCAATCACCCAGTTCACCTTTTAGAGAACTCACTGAGCAAACTTCTGTCAGCTGCACTGAGGAGATGAATAAACCTGAACAAAATTTCTCCAGTAGAAATCAAAAGCACTCTCTTTTTTATAAATTGATCAACTGCGACAGTCAAAAAAATATCAGCCTCAGCTTTTTGACAGCAAAAGTGAGGAATCTTTCTGATGATGAATTACGTTCAGATTTCTGAGATAAGTCACAACAAAAATTGTAATTGTCACTACCGAATGAATTTAACGACAACGGCTACCACAAGAAAAACAAAATCCTCTCTCAGTTTTTTTTTTGTTTAAATCATTAAAACAAACATTCTTGTGATCAAAAAGATTGCTACTTTCCAAAAAAAAGAAGAAAAAATAAAAATTACTTCGCAAAAACGTCATTTTGGTTTTGAAAATTCGATAATCAAAGATTTCATTATTACAACCATGATTTTAACAAAAATGTCATTGGAATAACTTTTTAAATTAATTTGAATCATCTTACGCATATGGAATCAGATCTGTCATTTGACATAAAAATCACTTATCACCTTACCCGATTTCACCTGAGGATTAGATAATAGTTGTTTTGGTATTGATTGTTAAAAATTGATCCGGATCAGATAATATACATAGATACGGATAATATCATTTCTCTTTAATTAATAAAACCGATTGAAGAATTTTTTAATTCTTCTTTATACATATTATTATACAATTAAACACAATTGGAACTGTCTCATTAGGTTTGGCATTATTTCAGATTTAACATATTTAACTTCAAGCTGACATTTATAAACATTTTAAAAATAAAAACATTAAATTTAAAAATGTTAATTCGAATTAACAAAAAATGTTTTTTGACTTTTGATATATTTACTATGTAATTCTTTTTATAATCCCATTTACTAAATTAAATCTATTTAATCCTGCAATTAAATTGAGCCCGAGTTAACTCAGATATTATAGTTTTTCAGTTTATGATTAATTCTAACATTCAGTTGTCAAAAATCTATCGAAATGTATAACTATGGAAATGAGCTTACGCACTTTCGAAACGGAGATGGCGACACCATGTGGAAGTATGGAATGTTAAACCATAACCAAATTGGTATTGGCCCGATCGGACCGATCAGCTTGATTGATAAAATTACAATAATTCTTTACTCAACATCTAATTATCGATAATAATATAAATCATCTAGGCCAATTGCAACACCTTATGCAATTCAGCTTTATTTCCATTATGGCGCCCTCTCTATTTTGATAGTATTTCAACAACATCTATCAGAAATATGTATTCATTAAAACTAGAGTTAAGTCAAAAAATTCGATGAGCTAACTCAGGATATCGAAATTGACTGAAAAACATTTTTCAGGAGTTAACTCGGGTTTAACTCTGAAACTAGGCCTAACCAAGTTACCCATTTCTGGTCGTATTTGACTGAGCTTCTTATTTTTAGGAATAAAGTCTACCGCAAGAAACAGAATTGAAAATAATGAATTTTTAATTACTTATTTAAGAAAAGGGATGCCAAATGTTTGCCGCTTTAAAAAATTCATGGCGAGCATCTTGAAAAATGAAAAATGAGAAGTCAAGAAATTGTTTTTTTTTTTTTCGAAAATTGTTATAATCTGCTATATATTGTGTTTGTGTCCCTTTTTATTCATTTATATTCTCGTTTTCCTTGTAATTCGTGTTATGAACATGTTGTGTTATTTATTTTTATGTTTTATATCTTTGACCCAGTGTTAGTATATTTTTGTTTGACTCAATGTTGTTTGCAAAATATGAAAATAACCAAACTAAATAAAAATTACTAACCCAAAATTTAATATACTTTTTTTTTTTTTTTAAATAAAATTAAAAACAAATTGTGCATGATTTGCGAATGTTTGCAAAACATTTTTTTTTAGTTTTCGCTAACCTTGGCTTGGAATTGGTCTGAATTCATTTCGGCTATTAATTTAGCCATTGCTTTTTCAGTTTCCTCAAGTTTTTTCCTTAATTTTTCAATTTCCATTAATTGCTCAGATTCCTTATTTATTGGATGGTTTGATTTTGTAAGTTGATAGCTGGATGATTGGCCAACGCTTTGTGAGCCGTTAGTAGCAACTATTATGTTAGATGATGACATATCTCGAAGCCTTTGATCTTGGCAATTAATCCGGCTACAGTGTTCTTGTTGCTGGTTAGATCCTATAAAATTTGTTATACGAAACTTCATAATGCAAGTCAAATACTGAGCCAATAAAAAAAAAATGAGGATAATTTCCGGAACACCAAATGCAAACAATTTGTAAGGTATAGACTCACGTGAAATGTTGTAATTATGTTAATTGTTTATAATTCAGCCATTCAAATTTGTGATAAATATACATACATGACAGGTTTTTTTTATTTTTTTGAAAAGCAATTTTTGGTATATGTGTATTTACAAAATAAAACTAAAATTAATATTTAATGGTGGATTTAAAAGATGCCCTTTAAGCCAAAAAATATCAAGACTACCTAAGAAATTTTAAATTAATTTAAAGGTATACGTAGGTCCTATACTCATATCCAAAATATATACATGCAAATTCAAAAGAAATAGAAAATAAGACTCAAGAGCTCAGAGTAGGTCAATAAAATTAAAGATACATACATACTTTTCTATACAAACGTAGTGGTAAAATTTTTAAATGAATTTAATTATTTATTTTTGAAAATAATGAAAATTCTAGCCAGATGATAACCGATTGTTTTTAACACGAAATCGGAGAGGATGATGTGGTTTACATTTAGGTGACGTCATCTGAACTCTAAAGCCATGAGATTTAACGCTTGGATTTATTGGTTGGAAGGTTTTGTTTACATTCGGGTCCACCCCAACAAACCTAAAGCATGTGGACCACCGAAAAACCAACATCGGAGTTCGATTGTTTTTAATTTTGTTAGTAAAAATATTATTAAACATTTCTACACTCGGGCGTATACGTAATTTTCTTTATAAGGGATTTGATTTTTCAATATTTCTTTCATAAAGTTTTATTTGTAATACCCTGATAATTGCTCAATCAATGTATTTTTTTTTGTCATATCATATTATCTTTTTTTACATCTTTTTTTAAATCAATATAATTCCCTTCGGAAGCATGTAACTTGAGTTATCTTATTACGGTTTTCAAAAAATGAATAATAACCGATAGTTCAGGCAAAATATTTACAAAGCCAGATAATCTTTATCAGATTTCTTTGATCAGATAATAAGCAATTCCAGTTGAATTTAAGATAGGGTATATTATTTTGAGTGTATGTATCCGTAATAAAAGCTACATCTAAATATATGAAAATGAATTGGTTTTTTGTTTGTTCGCACATAACTCGACTGAACGTCATCCAATTAGCATGAGGATTATTTTGTGTTCTATTCGTATTTATCCAGGAAACACGCACTACGGAGACGAAAGTTAGAAATTTTAACCGGAAATTTTTTGAAAATCTGAGTTATTATAAATTTTCAGGGCTGGACGGTGGTGATATTTGAAAATTCCATTTCGGTAAGGAGAAAATATTGATTTTAAGGACACTCTCAAACTGTTAAATTTGTGTATAAAAATGATTGAGGTGTACACTCGCAGTTGTTTGAAGCTTCTATACATTTTTATTTCACTTTTTAAATTGCTGGACGGACCAGCTATAGATTTTGTATACAAATTGGTTATCATTTAAATTTAAGTTGATGCAAAAATAACTATAGTAAATAGTAAAAATTCGATATAATAAATTTGATGGTTTTCAAAAACCTCATTTGCGTCAAAAATAGAATTGCCAAGGTGTTCATAAACATCAACTGTTCGGAATCATAAAACAAATTTTTGATTCAAAAGCATTATTTTCAATAAAGCAGTTTGCTTTTGAATCATATTTTCGCTAACATCATTTTTAACGTAACTCTGCATCTGCAATCTTACGGTTCGAACTTTGGAATTTTATAAAAAATTCCTTCTAGTACAGTAACTTTGTAGTCTCGAAAATTTTGATTTGCATTTACTCTGACACGGTTTTCTTAAGGGCCACAGTTCTGAAAAGTATGTTTAAGTTTCAAGATTAAGGTACCAAAGTAAAAGATTATACAAGGAGGAGATATTTAAAAATATCGTTTTACTAAACCATTAAACATTTCAAAACGATCGTCAACTTTGACAGAGGTGACTGCTAGCAATACAATATTTAAATTAGAAATTAAAAGTTTGTTAAAATAAATTTGTTTTTATATAAATAAGCATATGCTGGAAAATATTTTGCCTTAAATACATACATTCATCTTTTACATTTTTGATCAAGTATTACGAAAAAAGGACATATTTTAAAATTTGTAATTAATTAATAAAGTGACGAAAAAATATAAGAAAAAGTATGAATTATAAAATGAAAAAAAAAAAAGAAATCCAACGACTACAATGAGCTTACTTGTCTGATGTTCTCTCCACCCTGATTTTTAAGGGGAGTTTAATGATATGAAATTTATTTTTTACTTAAATTTGTTTTCGATATTGATTTAGAAATATATATATTTGTATAAATAATTTTTACATTTAAACGAAATCTCAAAGCAAACATGAATATATATTTATGTTAAATAAAAACATCAAAAAAACTCACCTAATTTGGTGCCATTTATTTCATCAGCTTTTTTATCATGGCCAAATACTTCTTTCCTGAAGGTAGGATCAGCTGGTGCTGGCCCGTATGGTGCGTTGGGAATCGGTTTTTTGAAGACGATCTTTTTTTATTTTTTGATAAAAAGGATATTTTCGATTAATTTGATTAATTTGATAAATAGATATTATATTATTGAGAAGAATCACCTTCATGATTGTGTAAACGAAGAATACTATTATTCCTACTGTATATAATGGCATTATTAGGCCCATGCTGCTTCCCTTCGGTTGTGCTTGGTGAACTGATCCCGCTCCCATTGGTGGACGCATTCCAGGAATAGGTCCAGGCTGAAAGAGTCAAATGTATAAGTTTACAAAAATTAAATATGCACATTTCATAAAATATTAAACAAAAATAAAAATTAAGAAATTAATAAAGAATAAATTTTATAAAAGACGGGATGCCATTTCTTTAGTATACGCATACATTTTCGAAAAGGTTCATAAGTCCACAAGCCAAAAATATACATTTGTAGTTTATAATCCAATCAGATGAGTAAGAAAATAGTTGTGAATTTTCTTCTTGTAATCTTATGAACTAGCGCACCGCTATTATCTACATATTTTGTATTGGTCATTGGATAACTAATCAGAACTTTAATTAGACATTTTAAAATAAAAATTAAATAAAGATACCTACATATGAACATCTTGTCACAGGATCATAAAAAAAGTATTATTTTTTGAATCTTGCAGGTGGAATAGAAGACCATTGTGGAATTTAGGTTTGTAGACAATAACCCTACGACAAAATTAAGGTAACGGACATTACCTAACTGATCGAAACTTTACTCAGACAAACAAATAACAAATAAGGCCTTGATATCAAAATATAAAATTTTGACATTTGCTCTTAAAGATTCCAATGTTTAAACTTAATAATGGTTTTCCCGTATAATTTTTATTTTGTTGCTTATAGAAGCCTTGTACGCAAATTGGGCTAAATTTTAGCTTCCATACAAAATTCTCTTATTAATTTAGCCAAGTTAAAATTTATCCAGCCGCCATAGCTAAAAAAAACTTTTCGTACTGTACATCACTTATGTGTCAAAATTTATAGCACATGAAATAATTGTTTGACACATTAAAAGTTTTATGGTTTGGGAATTCGGAAGAACATTCCAAAACTCTTCGATCCAGAGTGCCAAACAAACAAGTGGCAACACTTTTTATGAGTTCTGAAGGTTGTGTTTTAATACATTTTGACGGTTAAGCATAGTACGCTGCTTATGCGAAACGAAAATGACACAAAGAAATTATAAACGAAAAATTTCATTCTGTTTTTTCGTTTTGCAGTACGCCGTTCAACGAGAAAAACTCATAATTGTAGGAGGTTATTTGGATAAGTGACACTTTCAATTGGTATTTTATTTGCAGTGGTTTCCGTTAATTGGTATTTTGCAATCGTGTTGGAGACACGACACAAACAAATTTCGTTAACGCATCATCTGATAAAACTCTTCTTTAACATTTTTCCGAAATCTTTTCCTGTATGTTTTCGTTGTCGATTTGGAGACTACAGACAATTTTCGTTTCGCTTAAGCTGCTTACTAGGCTTTTAAGTGTAGTGTAGTTTTTCAGAAATAAAAAAAAACTTCTAAATTTTGTATGACGATCTGAAGTAAGAGGTTCTGAATTTTTCCTTTTTCTGTAAAATGTTCAGAACAACATTGTTACGCTGATATTGCCAAAAGGTGGGTCTAATTCTGCTGATTTTTTTTTTTCATTTATGATTTTTTTATGGAATTTTTCGACTTGCGAGGTCCTGCCTGCTAACCGTCGATTTGTAAAACATCAAATGCAGATATCAAATTAAAGTTTTATTTTATCTCTTTCATTATTTTTTGTAAAATGATTTAAAAAATTATAATCCTATTTTAAAATGTTAAATTCAGGTACCTATCCACTATGTTCGCCCTTCACTTTTTAAAACTTTGGTAACAATTTTGAAGGATTAGGTTAATAAAGCGGCTGCGTCGGCCCCCTCTATTCCTCTATGCCGACTTTTAACACGCACACAAGATTCATTGAAAGTCTTTAGAGTTGGTCTTCCATAAGCTGTCGTGCCGTCTTATTCATTTATTTAAAATATAGAACTATATATACAGGTTATATCCACAGAACCTCCAATTACCCTTAAAAATTGTAAATAACATATTCTAATCTATCCCTGTAAATATAAAAGATAAGTATGAATGTAGATACAATAATATCGAACAAAGAAAGATAAAAAGGTATTCCGTAAATAAGGATGCTAAAAACAGAGAAAGATAAGAATGCACTGTGTACATTCATGTCATTATAAATAAAGATACTAAAGACAAATAAAGATAAAAATGTACTGCGTACATTCATTTCGATATAAATAAGGGTATAAGAAACATTGTGAGTTAGTTCTTAAGAAGTATGAATAAAGCGAGCATTGTGCTCAAAAAATATTTTTTAAAAATTCTTAGTTTAATTTTTTGTAATTAAAATTGGCGCAGTCGGTAGGATGGTATTAACTTGATATCATCCGTAAAGAACAAATAAAATAATTAGTGAATTTATTCTCAAAATCTTCAACGCAAATGAATTATAAACTTTTGAAATAATAACTAATGTCTTTAAGTGCGCACGTAAACCGCTAATCAGTGAAATATTTCTACTCTAAGTTACAAGTGAAATAAACATTGAACAATTTAAAATTAATCAGTGGTTCACCCTAACTAAAATAGTAATATCACGAAACTTCATAGAGAAGGGTTGATTTTCTAAATTTAATTTTAAAAGAAGATGCAAAACAATAAAAATAATAAATGAGCTTATAAAAAAAAAAATTCAAGAAGAAGAAGCACCCTCAGATCAGATTCTCGGACGAAGGAACCTCATCATCAGAAGAAGAATCCAATCAACAACTGATAGATATCAGAAATTCAACAATTCCAGAGAACATCTCACGAACAACAGGAAATAATAGTAAGAACAATAATTTTAAGATAGAGAATAAGAATAATTGTGAAAAAATGGCTAATAATGATGAAGAAATACCAAAGAAAAAATTAACATTAGATCCATTAAAATATATTGAAAAATTAGGAACGTTTGATGGTAGGTCTGAAGATTTATATACATTTCTTATTAATGTAGACGGCATCATTCCGACACTTAGAGAATATGATGACCAATCACAGATTATGTGTATGAACATCCTTAGAAGCAAGTTCATAGGCAGGGCTAAAAGATGTATGGAGATCCATATACATCTGACCAAATGGTCAGACATTAGAGAAATGCTAGTGGATAATTTCGGCGGATTGAAATCGTCATATCAATTATACGAAGAATTAAGAAACATTTCATTCAGAGGTAGTGTATCAGATTTTTACCATAATATTCAGAAAGGATTATGTGATTTAAATCAAAAATCAACACAAGAAGATAGAACAATTGACATTCCACACAATAATAATACAGCATTGAACGTTTTCAAAGAAAAACTGCCAACTCATATGAGAACAATTTTATACGCATTGAAACCTAAGAGTTTACAAGCAGCATTACATGAACTTACACAAGCAGGTTTTGTAGACACAACAATAAGACGACCAGATAAAGCACATGAGACAGGTCCTAAGTTTCAAAATAATAATAACCATGCCAATAATTCAAGCCAATACAAAAATAATAATTATTATCAAAGTTTCCAACCAAAACTGTATGTACCACCACAAAGACAACAATTAGTTCCAAATAACCCTTTTAAACCTAGACAAAATTTCCAATTTCGACCACCTTTTAACAATTTTAATCCTAATCAAAATTATAACACAAACTATAATCAACAACGTAATTATAATCCTATTTATAATCGCAGCCCACAAGCTATGGACATAGATCCGACGAGTAGTCAATTAAGACGTGCTCCAAAACTACAAGTGAATTACCAGAGAAATAACTCAAATAATTCATATCAAGAAGAGAAAACAGAAATGCCCGAAGAACGAAATTTTCGTTTAAAAAGCCTCGGAACATTGCCCTTTGTTCGACTAGAAAAGAACAACAAAGTACTTCGCATGCTAATTGACACAGGTGCGACAAATAGTCTCTTAAATGAACGAGACGCCCCAATAGATTATATCACAAAAAGAAAAACGCCTTTAATAATAAAAACCATAGGAAGTCCTATTGTAATAGATAAAGAATTAACCATACCTAAAGATAAATTCAGATATAAAGTAAAAGAAGATTGTTGCTTCCAATTATTTAACCTTGATCAGAATTTTAACGGAATTATAGGAAATAATATTTTAATACCGAACAATAGTAAAATCAATTATAAAACGAAAACTCTAGAATTAAATAATGAAATTATTCCATTATTCTTCAGTGAAGATGAAGAAAAAGAATATCAACAAGAAATTAATCATTTAGCAAACATAGAACCACAAATTTCTATATTTGATGAATTAATTGAAAAACGCTTAGATTATTTAAATGAAGAGGAAAAAAAATTCCTCATGAAAACCCTAAAAGAAAACGAAAAAACATTTTATCATAAAGGTGATGACCTTAGTTTCACCAATCATATAAAACATCACATAGAAACAGCAAGTGATGAACCAATTTTTACACGGATATATCGTTATCCAGAAATCCACAAAAAAGAAGTAGATAAACAAATTCAGGATCTACTGGACCAAGGAATTATCACCAAAAGTTCGAGTCCATACAATGCCCCTATATGGGTAGTACCCAAAAAAGCAGACAAAACTGGAGATAAGGAATGGCGTATAGTAATAGACTATCGCAAATTAAACAAAATAACGAAAGAAGATAAGTTTCCTATCCCAATAATTGATGATATATTGGATAAGATGGGAAGAGCGAATTATTTCACCACTCTTGACTTAACAAAAGGATTCTACCAGATAGAAGTAGAAGCCAAAGATAGAGAGAAAACAGCTTTCTCCACGCTATCAGGACATTATGAGTTCATCAGAATGCCGTTTGGTCTAAAAAATGCACCAGCGACATTTCAAAGAATGATGAATGAGGTTTTAAAAGATTACGTAGGGAATATTTGTTATGTCTATTTAGATGACATAATTGTATTTAGTACTTCACTTGAAGAGCATATCGTTTCCTTAAGAAAAGTTTTACAAAGACTTCAAAGCGTAAATTTGAAAGTGTCTTTAAACAAATGCGATTTCTTAAAAAAGGAAAGTGAATTTCTCGGACATGTAATCACACCTGAAGGTATAAAACCAAATCCTGAAAAAATAGAATCAATTAAGAAGTTTCCTATTCCAAGTACGGTAAAGGAAATACAAAGTTTCCTCGGATTAACTGGGTATTACAGAAAATTTATTCAAGATTACGCTAAAATTATAAAACCTTTAACTATATGTTTGAAAAAAGGCAAAAAGATAGATATAGAAAATAAAGACTACGTAGAAGCTTTTAATAAACTAAAATTATCCATGCAGGATACACTAATTAATAAACACCCAGATTTTTCAAAACCTTTTGTTTTAACCACTGATGCTTCAAATTTCGCAATTGGTGCGGTTTTAAGCCAAACCCATGGACCCCTATGCTTTGCGAGTAGGACACTCAATGAACATGAATGCAAATACTCTACAATTGAAAAGGAACTCTTAGCAATAGTATGGGCAACTAAACAATTCAGACATTACCTATACGGTAGAAAATTTAAGATCCTCACAGATCATAGACCATTGGTATGGCTCCATAATCTAAAAGAACCCAATTCCAAACTTCAACGTTGGAAAATTAAGTTAGAAGAGTACGACTTCGATATTGAATATATCGCTGGCAAGGAAAATAAGGTAGCAGATGCACTATCCAGAGTAAGAATAAATGTTTTGGAAGAAGATAATGATTTAGTAAGTACTAGACATAGTGCAGAATCTGACAGTATAGATTTAATTCAAATAACTGAAAAACCTTTAAACCATTTTAAACGACAAATAATATTAAAGTTAGGAAATGTCAATAATGAAAGGATAGAATTTCCATTCATGGGGAAGAGATTAGTCATAATAACCAGAAAGGAGATAAATAATGAATCATTTGAAAAAATAATAGGAGAAGTTGATATAAAATTTGAAAATGCTATACTCGCAGAAGATAACAATTTATTTTTGAAATTCCAAGACTACTGGAAAAACCATCATAATAATCAGACTCTATACAGAGCTACTAGAAATTTGATAAACGTGAAATCACCAGAAACAGAAGAAATAATAAATAAAATACACATACAATTCAACCATACTGGTATAGAAAAAACGTATCTAGAATTGATAAGAAAATATTATACCCCAAACTTTAAAGATGCAATAACCAAAGTTATAAATAATTGTGATATATGCAATCTAAAAATAGAACGAAATCCAATCAAGTTACCTTACGAAAAAACAAAAACACCACAACAACCACACGAACATTATCACATGGACATATGGATATTACCCAACCAATACAAGTATTTGACATGTATAGATAAATTCAGTAAATTTTTATCAGTAGAAAAACTTAAAACAAAGAACCAAGTTGATACATTAAATGCAATAACAAAAATAATGACTTACATGACTAAACCGAAACAAGTTACGTTAGATAACGATCCTACTTTCCAAACATATTCGATAAAAGAATACTTTAAAGAGAATGAGATAGAACTACATTTTACCACACCATACAGACACACAGGAAATTCCGATGTAGAACGCGTACATAGCACATTAAACGAAAGTATAAGGATTCTTGAGCAGTCAAATCAGAACTTAGTCGATAAAGTATTGCGAGCGGTTGAAGTATATAATCAAACGATACACTTAACAACAAAAGAAAAACCCTGTGATATTCATTTGAATAAACTAGACAACAAAATAATTTTTGAACGTATTGAAAACAAGAAAGACAAAGTTTTAAACATATTAAATAAAAATCGAGAAGATAAAATAATTAATCCAAAGTTTACCAAAATTAATAACCCAGAGAAATATAACAAGTTGAAAACTAAGCACAAGAAAGTTAAAGTGATTAAACAAAAAGACAAGAAGATAACTATCAAGCCACATTTAAGAGAACAAATACTACATAAAGATCAATTTAGAAGAAAGAAAAAATATACTACTAAAGATCAAGATGGAAATATGGAAGTTGATGATAACAATACTGATATCAATTCTAACAAAGCAACATACAACAATTAAATCCCAAGAGATCCAACTTTATAAAATGACAAGAATTTTCAATTATAAAAAGTGAAATTATACAATTAAAGAAGATTATAATTTAATAATACATTTGATATACTTAACTGAATAAAACTTTTAATAGGAAAGAAAATAAAAGAGATTTAATTATGCCGATAAATAAATTTATTTTTAAAAAGGATGAATCCAAAATAGGAATGCTAAATTTTGAAGAAATTGAAAAAACAAAAACCTATAATAGAAGTAAAGTTAAATAAAAAACAGACTACTTATATTGGAACAATATTAAAAATTTTTATTACTGTAATAATCATCCAAATCTCACATTGTAAAGGTAAAAATAAAGTAAACAAAACTATTGTAAATCTTCCAACGGTCACTTTTGAACCGTTAGACGATACTAAGGGGGGAGGGGTTATATCCACAGAACCTCCAATTACCCTTAAAAATTGTAAATAACATATTCTAATCTATCCCTGTAAATATAAAAGATAAGTATGAATGTAGATACAATAATATCGAACAAAGAAAGATAAAAAGGTATTCCGTAAATAAGGATGCTAAAAACAGAGAAAGATAAGAATGCACTGTGTACATTCATGTCATTATAAATAAAGATACTAAAGACAAATAAAGATAAAAATGTACTGCGTACATTCATTTCGATATAAATAAGGGTATAAGAAACATTGTGAGTTAGTTCTTAAGAAGTATGAATAAAGCGAGCATTGTGCTCAAAAAATATTTTTTAAAAATTCTTAGTTTAATTTTTTGTAATTAAAATTTACATATATTTTGTGTACTTGTTTCCTGAACATGTTGATAACTGCTCTACAGTATTTTTAGACCTTTAATATTTTTTGTAAACTTATTATACAAATTATATTTTCAAGATCATCTAAATTGAACAGAAATAAAATATAATCAAGTTTTATCATCAAGCAAGTTTTTCCCAAAAAATGGTCTCATAAATAAATTTTGCCCTTCGGAATTGGAATCGTATCAGAAAGTTGTCATGTTTCAAAATTCATCAAAATATTTATCATGTGGAAGCTTTTAATTAAAAAACCAAAAATCTCTAGTTTATTGGAATACATAATTTGTATAGGCTTCAGTGTTATTGTAAAAATGATTTGTGTCCTCGTTGAACGAAAGCGTTTCAAAATTAAGATGATGGCAAATTGGCAACTATATGCCATTCAAATACTGTGTGGAATAAATAAATATTGACCATGAATTTGTACTCGCTGAAAGCTATCGTCGCAGCAGCCGTACGCCACCGTTGTCGTAGGAGTCAGAGAGAAGGTCGTCTAAAAATACTGTTCGTACTTATTTTCATTATTAGTTTCACGCAGATTCTTCTTCAATGTTTGTATTTTATAGCAAAAGAAAAAATAAACAAATACAAAATAATAATGCATCACTATAATAAATCTCATGCGTTTCTAAATAAATGAATCATAAATCTATAATTATTAGTATTGAACAAATTTAATCAACTCAAAGTGTAAATACATACATATATCTAGATTAAATACTTTTCCCTCAATTTTTTTTGTTGAAGAGCGCACATAAAATTTGTCAGACAGACATCATTCTTGAAACCATTTCTTGATTTGTAGTTTTGTGCAATTAAAATATTGTACATGGAGTTGGGAATGAAATAAGAACAAACCATAGAGTAATTTAGCAAACAATTTGGCAGAGGTTCAATATTTTTCGATGCCACATCATACATTGTGGGACTTATTTAAAAAAAAAAAAAAACAAAAATTGTTGATAGGTACATCTGCTATTAATGCAGGTTTTTTTTGTTGTATTTTAGCGAATAAGATTAAAAAAGAATTTTGTATTTGTATATAAATAAATTTTTTAAAAATATTTATATATTTAACTTACTCTTCCTTCCACAATTCTCGGGGGTGGATTACTAGCAGATTTTGCCCTTTCAATTATGGGAACAGTTGGTGTTGCTGGAATTGCACGACCTCTTTCCTTCATTGACTGGTATATAGATTCCGGATGCAGATGTGATGGTCGCTCTTGTCGTATGCCTGGAGAAATATATTTAATAATTCAATATTAATTATTGTATTGTTATTTTTAAATGTCATTGTATTAATAGGTAATTCAGAAGACATTAGAACACGATAAAATTATTAAAGAAATAGCTGGTTTGCATTAGGGTGGTCCTTATTTTGCAAATTTTTGATTTTCATACTTCCAGGGGCATGAACAAATTAAAAATCATTTGAAAGATACGAATTTATGACAATTTATATAGGTATTTGATTTGTACTTTTGTACCCTAGTCAGCATTTTCATTGGAAATAATTTTAAAATAGGGTAGCCGAATAAAAAATCAAAAACCTCTATAAATTTGTTTTTTTTTTTTTTTAAATTCACCTGTCAAAAATAAAACCCCTATTTTAAATTTGGTAGATATTACTTAATTTCATTTTTGATATGCTTTTTATTTTTTTATGTAAAACATCGCACTGATTTATAGTTTTCCATTTACCACTTTTAAAGTTGAGTTTTAAATTTTAGGAAGTGAATTTAGACATTCCAATTTATAACAGTTTTGTTTATATAAAGACTGTTTATGCATCCCCACAGGGCCAGGGGACTCCACCGGTGGGTATACTTCGGATACCCAGAGACGTTTTAACAAGTCGTATAACGAAGCTTGCTAATGCACACATATTTTTAATAGCGAAAAACTGTTATAACTGTTATAAAATGGATTTTCCCTAGTCTCGTCCAAATGTATATAAATTTTATTTGTTAAACATTTTGTTTTTAAAAAATCTCTCGATTCCAAAAAAATAATTGTTATATGTATATTTAAAAAGTCTATCTAATCCTAAAAAAAAAAATTTCTTTATCACCTTCCGTTTAGAAATTAAATTCTAAACCCTTTTCTACGTTCATCCTATTTTACCCTACTGAAATTAAGCGTAATAATAGCGTATTAATAAATTTTTCAATTAAATTTCCTTTAATATTTTTTTTTTACTTTAAGGATTACCGTATAAGCTGGTCAGATAATTGAATAATACCAAAAAATTGAGCTTAAAAGCGTGGCAACCCTATCCTTATATGGTAATTTCTGTAGCTAAATTCTGCACAAATTTTTCATTTAGACACTAGCACCCGTAATAATATAAAATGTTTAATTATCTTCAAATTCATAAAATTAACTAAAACGTTCACGAAATAAAAAATCTTATTAATAAATAATTAACTACTAATTCACGTAAAGTAGTTATTTTTTTTACGAAAATTACATGCTACAAAAACTAGTGTCACAAGTGATAGGGACACATAAAAATCTTTTACCAGCTCAAATGAGAAAGCGACAAAAGCGCAAGAGAGTATTATTTATTCTGTACACATACACTTTCTCACCAAGTATGAACTTTCGTAGATATATACTTTCTCATTTGAACTTGTTAATAACATTTATGTGACACTAGCTTTTGCCGTCTTTTTATCTATAGTCGTTGGAAAAAATATCTTAGGAGTTTTTAACTTAATAACTCTACTTACTTGCGTTCATTGAATAATTAACATGAAGTTATTTAAATAATTAACATAAATTCATTATAGAATCCGCCCTAGTTTCATTGTTAAAAAACAATTTATGTTTTATTGGGGTTTATTAATAGGGATGCAAATATTTGCATTTCTTTTACGTAATGCGCATTGCACCTGAAGCCGTTAAACGGTATCAGCAACAATGCATCATGATTCTTGATTTCTTGATTCTTATTTGCTCAAAGTTCGGGCATCATTTGATGCAAGTTAATGCTTTTTATACTTTGTATACTTTTTCTTGAACACGTTACACAAAAATTGATACCAATTTAATGTTTTTATGAATGTTTGACGAAAGTGATTCTGAATCATTTCTGCAACGATGCGTTTTATACGCATAAATACTTTTGCTTAAAATTTCAATAACTTCAATTCATAATCGCGTGTAACCAATCCTGTTATCTCTCTTTCTATTATTCCTCTTATTATGAAATAATTTTAGTATTAAACAAAAATTTTATACAAAATTAGTTTAAAATATCAAACGGTTAGTATAAATAACAATAAATAAAAAAAAAGAAAAAAGAAACGTTTCTGCACACGAATTTCAGTGAAGGGGAAAAGTGAAACGCAATTATGCAGGTTGTCTTTGCTTTTCACTCTTCATTATTGTTAGTCAGTTTGATTTTCCACACCACATACTATCAGGTAATTTTAAACGTTACGGAAAAGTGAACACACTTTTAAATCTCAATCTCATTGTCAGTTGGATTTAAAAAAAAAAAATACAAAATAAAAAAACACACGCCATAAACCTACTCAATTCGCCGGTTAGCAAGTTCAATTGCTTCCGATACAAATGTGGTCCAACTTCAAAAGGGGTTGAATTCAAGAATTTCTCTCTATCAAGAACGACATCGCAACATCCTTTAATATTTTTTTTTAACAATACAAAATATATATAATTATTTGAAACTTTTGCTTATAACTTACCTCCAGGAAGACGATGTTCCTTTGGTGTAGGTTTTGGCAAAGTACCACCAAACATCATTGGATGAAATACTTTTGGCCATAATATTGCAACACATCCAACAACGGTGATTACAATAATTGCTGTTTTCTTCGATCCTAAACATTCGTTAGCGGCATGTACAGGTTGAGTAGGTGCCTTCTTCATTGTGCTGATGTTATTTTCTTATATAAATTTTAGATTTAATTTCGTTTCCTAATTATTATGTATAAGTATATGTGTATGTATTTAATTATGAATTCTTAATTTTCGTTTCAGTTTTTTTTTTTTATAGTTAATTTAATAAATATTAGATAATTTTTGCAATTATATCATTTTAAACAAGTTCGATTTTTAATGTAAAAACCTTATTGTTAACATAACCTGAAAATAAAAAATAAAAAATGCCATTAATATTTATTTCTTTATCCGTTGATTTATATGTTGAGGTATATGTCAAGACTAACATTTAGGAAATCCAAAACAACAATAATTGACAACCTTTATAAATAAAATAAAATATAAAATAAATAAATATTATTTTCCCCAAGCTTAAAATTAGTTATAGAACCTTACTAAATGTAGGTATAACATAAGACAGATTTTATGTTAAAGAAGACATCACATTACTTTTTTTTTTAAATTATTTGGTTATTCATATCAATTAAGCTTTTCATTGTTTATATTTCAAGTTTCAATAAAAATCACTCGAAACTAGGCCCAGGGCAGAATGGATTTTGTAAAGATATTTTTTTAAAACTTATTTCAGAAAATTATCGTTTATGGAAGTAATAGCTTGGTTTTATATTGAAAAGGCAAGAAGTATGGAAATGTGTTTCTGAGCCAAGACGAGAAATACCGAGACGATGATGCTTGATAATCAGGCGACTGAGATCTGAAAATAATAAAGAACGAATAATTGGTAACTATTGATTTTTAATGCATAACGAAAAGAAAATTATGGGTTGTTGATTCCGGAACCGTCGTCTGTCACTTAGGTCAGATTTTGTCACAATGGATTGAACTGTTTCCTAAAAAGTTACTGTGGCAAATGGTCAATCTGTTCCTGTTTCCAACGGCTAAGAAACGTTGTCTTAACAGTGAAGATGAAAGAATAATCGTCGACGAAAAGGATGTTTTATTCATTGCTACCAACTACCAACTTTCGTATTTTAAGATAGCGCTAGAAATTAAGGTAAAGGGGTTGTGAAAAAAATATAATCCCTGTAAACACATTTCTTTTAACGTTTCCCCGAAATTGTTTAACATTAAAATTCCTCGTGTGAAAGGTACAAGAGATTAAGAAAATTTAAAAGAAAATGTCAACAAATCTCAAGCAACATTGTTCCTTATGTGAAAGGGAATTTTGAAGAAAGAATAAATAACTTTTCACTTTTCTGAGATCTCATAAGTTTTGATTTTTTAAAAATTTACCCAAGTGAACCCAACATTCTTTTTTATCAGTATTTAACACTTAAACTGAGAACATTTTCTGAAAAAGCCTGTTAATAGAAATAAGGTTCAGGAAAATGGGATCTCGGAGACCTCAGCAATCTCATTTTTATGAACACGATTCCTCAGCAATTTTTGTTTGCATTTTTGATGTTAAAACACTGATTGAAAAAAAAAAATTGAGTTCGCTTTCTCGCTTTTTTGACGGAGAGAGATCTCATTTTTCTGAACGTGGTTAAGATTTAAAAGTCTCTCAGAAACGTACTGAACTGAATTACCTACAGCTGATTCTGATCAAGTCAGCCTTTATTAGACAAATCGAAATTTTAGCCGATTGCCATAGTTCGCTCGTAAATTGAAATATAATTATTTTTTTGAAATGTTTATGAAGCTGACAAATTAATAAACATTTTTTGCGAATTTGTTCCGTCACAGTCTCACAGTGACTATAGAATAGGACATAGCTGAAATTGCTTCAACAATTTTCAACATTTGAAAGACAAATATTTCGTTTTCATTTTCAACAATATTGTATAAAAATTAAGGCGAACAATCGGTATTAATTTTTCAAAAGATCAAGTAAATGCGACTTAGTCGTGTGGACTTTATTTTTTTATATTCACATTAAATAAAACAACTATGTTCTATTCACGTATATTAAGTATTTATATTCATTTTTAGCTTTATACATTGTGCACCTGTTTTGTCAAATAGTGTACATGTATATTTTTTATACGACATCATCTTTAACATAAATAGCACGATGTACGAATAATTTGAATCAACGAACTTTTATTAGATTTTTAATGAGTCTGACATCATGTGAGCGAAATTTCTTTGCCACGCATATTTATATTATTGCTCTAATAAAGAGAATGCACCATAAAAAATTAATGTATATAATAAAGTAGTTTCTATGTAATAAAATAATATTTGAGAAAACATTTGTAAAATTATGATTTAAGTCTTTTTGATCAATAATAATTCCTAGAACGATATATGTACTGTTACTTTTTGACTTAAATTAACCGAGTATATCTCTTGTCTCGACAAAATAGGTAAAATTCTTAAATTGAATTATTTAAAATCAATACAAAAACAACATTGGATCTAGGTTTCTATATTGGGGTTTCATTTAGGATATAGAAATACTGGCGAGTAGATGGCTATTCAGTTTTAAAAATGGTAAGGTAGTGCGTTGGACTGTTACTCAGAAGGTCTTGGGTTCGATTCCCAGACTATGTCATGTAAAAACAGAAATGTTTTTCACGGGTTACTGCCTCTTGCGAGGAATTGACAAATCCTCCAAGATTATCTCTTGTCAGGAAAAAGTTCTTCTAACGCTAGCCGTTTAGATACGGCAGAAAATTGTAGGTCCCCTCTATTCCTGCCAATAACGCGCATACAGGAATGGTTGAGAGTTGTAAGTTACTAGGCCCTGGTTCTATACAAGCTGTCAAGCCGACCAATTGATTTATTTATTTATTTAAGGTAGTGTGAACTGGTGTGTACAGAAAAAATAAAACCAATAGGTACATGAAAAATAAACAAACATCAGGAAAAAAGAGATGAGCAAACAACACTGTTTTAGGATCTGTATGTGTCTCATTACACAGTCGCTTTACTCAAAAAAGCGCATCCAGTGAGATAGACAAATTTTTTGTGTGTGCAGAAACGCAAAGGGTAGATTCCATGTCCATCCCAAAATCCACTTAAATTATTCTCTTTTCTTCGCACATGAAATCTTAACTGTTTTACTGGATGCACTTTTCAATAAAACGACTGTGTAAACAGGCACTATTTTATTGCTATGGGATTATCCATTTGGATCTTCGTTAATATACCAACAAGACTATTAAGCAGCTTTAAGTTTCAAGCTCTAGCTCGATATTTTTCTTAAAAAAAAAAAAACATGAAAAGGAGGAGACCGGGAAGATAACAAAACGAGAACGAGACGAGACATATTTATGTCATTGGTTTCACTCAGGAATTCACTCATTCTAAAATCCAAATTAAATTCTAATAGAGCAGTGCTAATTGCATCTACTCAATTTTTGTTTCGTGAATCATATAATAGAAATCAATTTCTCGCACACAAAAATTGAAATATGTACGTACATGGTTGAAGGCAAGAACATCCTAAACTGTGTGCGCACCTCAATCACCTACGCTCAGCAAATCATCAAATCAAATTGTATAAATTTAAAAGCTTTCTCTTAATTCACCTGAAAATCAGTAGCGCCGTAATTTTTAATTTTTAAGCTTATTTCTTAAAATTAAATCTTTTTAAAATGAAATTATTAATCACTTATTAAATTAATTCCTTTAATAAATCTTTGATAGATCTTATATTAATAATTTGTATTTATAATAATTTAAAGCATGGAAAGCAAATTATGTGATAAAATTTAGTTTCAACGTATTAATTAGTGCTTCTCTTCTATAGTAGATTTTGAATTAAATTGTATGATTAAAAAAAATACTCTGACTCTGACAATTCTTTTCTAAGAAAATAATTTTTCAAATAGTATATATAGAACGGTTTCAGAAAACTTCATTCTGAGCGCTTCTTAATTTACGAGACCGATACCTAGACAAAAAGTATATTGATTTTTTTTTAAGCTCATCATTTCATTTACTCATCTGTTCATTTACATCCCAAAGTTTTGGCTCAAAGTTCTGTCAAATTTCATATATAAAATAAATTTTCGACTAAAACATTTGCATCCCAAAGTTTTGGCTCAAAGTTCTGTCAAATTTCATATATAAAATAAATTTTCGACTAAAACTGGTAGAAATCAACAGTTTTAGAAAGTAAACTAACAGCTGTATTATGTCACTCGATTGTAAGATTTATTTCATTAGTGGTGCGTTCTTTTTCTGTAAAATGTTATAAATATTGTTAACTCTGATCGTTCCTAAATTGGAAAATTGGAACATTGTGTAACATTATGTAGTCATCAAATCGTTCCTAAATTCAATGGTAAAATATCAAAATATTACACTTTGTAACAAATTCCAAATCACCCTGTCCATATGAATTGAAATGTTGACCTCTCAAAATCAGATGAATTCGGAAATGTTTTCATTTCTTTTGTTTACTTTTTTTCTTTCGATTTGGAACTATTTAAATTTTTGTATTTCCCATCAATATAATTGATTTTTTGTCAATTTTGTTATTTTCTGATTAATATTATTTTTTTTGATATTTTAATCATTCTTTTCGGTAGATTTTTTACAAAGTTTATTATGAATGGAAAGAAAATTCTATACATTTCGTAAATGATTCGATTTTGTAATAAAATAATATTGATGTGAATTTAATTATTATATTGTTAATATGCATTTAAATGATAGAAGTATTATGTCTGTTTGGTAGCTTGAACGTAGTACGATATCGTACGACGTAGCACGTAGCACAATTTCCTGTCAAATACTATAGAATTTAATGACAATTAGTAAATTGTATAGCAAGAAGTTGCTGTTACCAAACAGGCATATTTTCTCTAATAAAATTTTAAGCAATCAATAAATTTCTTTTATTATTCATTTTGTGTATTTCCATTTTTTTTTGTCAACCCCTTTAGATTGACAGACCAACAATATTTTGAACATTGATGAAATTTTACACAGTGTAACACTTTTAACAATGAAATTTAAATTTTTTTTTTAACACAACAACAATATTTAACATTTTATAAAAAAAGAACTCACCACAGTAGTTGTCAGTTTATGGTTAAGAGATATCAATAATATCTAGATTTTCATGGAATATGCTAATTGTAATAGCCAATCTCAGTTACATGAACAGAATTCTTTAGCAAAATGTATCAGTTATACTGTCGAGATATTGAGGAAACAAATTTTTCCAACTTTTTGACTGAGTGAAATCTTTGAGATCTCATTTTCCTAAACGTGTAAACGTGCTTCTCAAAAAACACCTAGGTTTTTCAATTGTATCGTTGACATCTTAAGCAAGAAACAAAAAGTTATGTGCTCTGATAAAATTTTTGAGTTTACGTATATTCAGCAATTTCGTAAATCTATAAATATATAGAGGAAAAGAAATTTTGGATTCGCCTTATAATATTTTAATTTTAAAATAAAAAAAATGTCGGATAAATTTCTCGAAATTAAATTTTGTTTTTATTTATGATTGTTTTTGTATATATCGTATTTATTTTTATTTCAAAATGGAATCTCTTAATTAGATTTTGATTTAAATGCATAAATGGTATAGCTAAAGTATTGTTGATAGCTTAATGTGATGTTAATGGAATTTGTGTGTATAATGGAGCGTTTGCTAAGCCCGGGTGTTGTTTTTTCCTCAGTACTTTTATAAATAAAATTGTTATTAATTGGTGTGTTGATTCACTTTATTTATATATATAATAAGCTCCATTTCTTGACATTTCATATAAGTGCATAATTTGATATCGTTTTTTTTTTCAATTTTGGTATGTACCTACCAGAATGACATTTTCAGTAACTGTATTGCAAATTATGTATTCGCTTTCCTTATACTAATAGAGTAAAAATCATTTTTAAAGACCTTTCAAACATATTCTTTAATTTGTGGCAACTAATATTTTCTTCTTAATGACGACATCTTCTTTCTTTAATTCATTGGTTTTGATTTATTTCGTTTCTTTATTTTCACTTTTCTTTAATAAATATATCATTATTAAATATTCGTTTCTACTTTGCGTAAATAAATTATATTTATTACGTGTGATCTTTCTCTTAAGTGTTAAATCCCTTAAATGTCAACTATTATTCATTATTACGTATGTATGTATGCAACATAAAAATTTTATAAGAATGTGTAAGAAATTGAATAAATAAATTAAAAATAAATAATAATGCTATGCTACAGAAGTGATCTAATAAATATTAAAATATACTCTTACTGAGAGTGTCCGAATGAAATGTCAATTTTTTTCATAAAAACTGTAAACATTTTTGAAAATTTCCTTTTATTGTTTGCAGAAATTTGTAAAACATTTTTCTTAAAAAAAACTAGAACCTATGCATTTTGAAAAATAGAATTTAAAAATTAGAATTAAAAAAAAAATAATTTTCGTCCCAAACTGTTTCAGTGTTTAAATGTGTACACTACACTTTAAAAAAATGTATTATGATTTTCGTTAAGTTAAACTATAAGTTTTAAAATTTTTCTCGAGTATTTTTTTTACTTAATTTTTTAAAATTACTTTCACTATAATATTTATGTTTACTGAAGGTATAGCCAAAGATTTTATTCAATGTGTACCATTTTACGATCAAGACATTAAATTCTTGTAACTAAATAAATACATTAAAGAAATCACTTGTATTTATAAGCTTCTTAAATAAAAAAAATATTGATTCGATATCCGTTATATAAAAACAATTTATTGTTTTAACTTGTCAAAGCGTTTTGCAAATAACTCTTTATAATAATATTTTTTTTTTTTTAAGAATTCTTTTCAAGACAACACTTTACGGCAAACACTGTAACATCCTTCAAAATATGTGGTAGTGATATATTTTGGCAATGTACTGCATTATATTTCTATTTGGGTCACAATTTCATGTAAACACTAAATTTAGATCAAGGGATGGTAATATCCAAATTTTTCAATGGATTGTTGATAACTTTTAAGGTTTTTTTTATCTATTACATTTTTCATGGGAAATGAATATTTTTTTTTAAATGAAAAACAAAAATCACGTCAACAAATACACGAAAAAAATGATAAATTTCATCAATTAGCAAAAATACACTTTGCTCCAATAATATGCGAGCAAATCCTGAGCGATTGTATTTTTAGAGCTCAATCAGCTCATCATACACAAACACACACACACACGCATACACTGTTTTTTTTTTTTTTTATTAAAAACGTTCACATATTCCATTTATTTAAATTATTGCTGTATTTTTAAAACACCAACAAAATTAAAAGTTCCGATTGTTCACCGTTACGAAACAGTGCAATTATTTTGTGATTTGACAGCCGGAAATTCATAATAACGGTAATCTATTTTCTTGATTTATTTAAACAGATTAGATTTTAGTGAAGTTTTTCGTCTAACTATATCGACGACGAAAGTTTAGCAAAGGTATATTGGGTTCTTATATTTATATGAACGAGTATTTATCTATGCGATAAGAAATTGAAATAGCAGTATGCTATTTAAAAAAAAAAATATAATATTTTTAAAAGCCCCTTACGCAAATTCCGAGCAGCCCGTTTGAACTGGTCAAGCCAATTTCAGTGACTAGATCACCTAAGCAGAGATATTTTATAAACCGTCACATACTCATCATAGATATTTATTCCATTTTCTTTCATTTTCTTGTGCTGTTTTCATTTTCAAAGATGCTCACATAAAAGCAGCCGGTGCGGTGGTGGTGCGCTGAGATACAAATCTTGGAAATATCAGAAAAATATTTTGCTACGCAATTGGTCTTTGGTATGTGGTGTACCTTAAAGATACTTTTGTATCAGAATATTTTTTTGTATTTTTTTTTTAATCTATTTGTTTTTCTTCTGTCCTGCTTTTTTTTCCGCGGATGTGTTTTCTTTTCTGCAAATTATTACGTTGCGTCGTGTCGGTCGGTCGTCGTCGCGCTGCCTCGCCTGCCCATTTGACCATGTTGACGTTCATCGGCGTCGTCGTTGAGTTAAAATGTTTTCTCGTAACTCGGATGCGAATACAGATATGTACGGATTTCCAAGAAAATAAGTAGAAGATAAATGTACATAGTTATAGGTATTTATCTACACATAACAAAATGATAATTGAAATTTGTATCCATTAATGGTATCAAGTAAGCCGGTCAGTCGCATTCTCGATATGAAAGAACTGCAATTGTGACCAACTTAATACAAAAACCTCTTAATATAAAGCGAAAATTTTACGTGAGATAAGAAAATTTAAATCTGATTTCAGTTTAAATAAGAATCTATCGTCGATCTTCTTTATAATCAGTTAAGTTTTGTGCGAAATGTTTTATTTTATACTATTTAAAAAATTGATAAAATTCGACCAAGTATATAAGTATATAAATATACCTAATGTAATTACATATGTATGTAGCAAATTATAAAAGGCTGCTGCCGTACGCTCATATTCTACTATAATGTACCTCCCAAACAAAAGCATCATCATTCATCAGCACTCACTCAGTCTTCTAAGAAATATGTATAGATATCCAAATCTAACTAATCGCTTCGGACTTTGGAGCTACACTCATTATCTATGTATTTCTAAAAAAAAAAAAAAAACAAGACTATAGAAAAGCTAAGCAAACACAAACAAATTTTCTTCATCAAAGGAGCTTCCCATCATGAGAAGATGCTTCGTTTCGTATAGGGTTTGGAAAATTTTGTGATGTATGTATATATAGACTAGCTCTCACCATAATAATTGGGAGTGAGGAAATGTATTTGCTTACTACTTTGATCAAACTTGACATAGCGATGTTATAGGAAAGATGAAAATGTGGATCTCGCAATTTTTTATTACTATGTCTGCATTGCTACGTCCTAAACGGATGGGTTGTTTTTTTTAAACTTGGTACCTATAACGTTTTTTAGCCATTTCCCCGCCAGCAAATTTTGTTCTGCTTTTCGTTTCGCAGTACCCTGTTCAACAAGCAAAATTGATAATTGTAGGATGTTATTTGGATAAGTGACACTTTCAATGGATATTTTTCGCTGTGGTTTCCGTTAGCATTTTTATACCATGTTGGAGACCACAACAAAAATTTCATTACGCATCATCTAATAAAACTCTCCATTAATATTTTTCCGAAGTCTTTTCGTTTAAGTTTTCGTAATTGATTTGGAGAGAAATGAAAGTTTTCTGTGGTCTCCAAATCAACAGCTAAAACGTAACAATTATTAATGGAGAGTTTTTTATCAGATGATGCGTAACGAAATTTGTTTGTAGTCACACTTTTCCGCACACCATTAATGGTTCGTGGAAATTATTCAGTGCGTTAAAAGAGCGGAGACTTCTCCAAATAAACTGCTATAATCATTAATTTCGCTTGTTGTTGTTTGTATGTTTCTTTTTGCGTCAGCTGCGTACTATGCTTAAAGCCTAGTAAAGGAACAGTTTTTGTGGTCTCCAAAACATAAGCAAAAACGTAAACGAAAAGACTACGGACGAATATTAATGAAGAGTTTTTTTCAGATGAAGCGTAACAAAATTTGTTTGTGGTCTCACTTTTCCGCACACAATTAATGGTTCAAGCAAATAATACGGCGCGAAAAATGAGCGGAGACTTTTCCAAATAATCTTTTATAATTATCAATTCCGCTCGTTGAACAGTGTACTGCAAATGTATAGCAGAACGAATTTTTTCGTTTACGATTTTATTGTGTCATTTTTGTATGGAAATTATTGTTTCGTTTGAGCTACGTACTATGCTTAAGCGGACAAAATTACAGTTTTATAGTGCTTAAAATAATCAGATATTACGGTCATAGATTAATGTGGTTATTCTTTAATGCGCAAGCAAATTACAGAAGAAAAAATAAACCTATATTGTCCGCTTGGTCGTTTGACAACTATACCATCATTCACTACTGGAGTTCCGTTATTTTCTTGCAAGGTCTTAAAATTAAAAAAAAATATCGGGCTACATGTTTGGGGATGTTAAAAAAATATAAAAATAGATACTGTTGGAATTTTTGTGGTAAAGTAGTAAATTAGTATTCCACAAATGTAATGCCCAGACCACTGTTGTTGTTCCGATCCCTTATAAATAAAAACACGGTACGACTTTTATTGTGGGAAAAATTATATAAAAAAACCCACATTTATTATCTCCGGTTTTAAAGGTTTCAAAACATGACTCGTCAGTCAGAAGGACCGAACAAGACTCTCTTCATTTTTATAAATAACTTTTATAACAAATTTTAAATATATAAGTTTAGATGTATTTGTTCTCCGACATGAATGGCCAGTGTTGCCATTCGTAACAGTCCCGGCTAAAAACATGGTTTTTACATTCCTGTCTCCCGACTAATTCATCTCCAGACTGGTTGTCTCCTGACTAACCGGTAAGATACATAGTTTTTGAACCGGACGCTTCAATCTATTTGTTGCTGTTTGAACGATAACATTACGGACAAGACCATCCCGACCTGGGAGTAGCTCACATATTCTGGCCATCGCCCAACTAGCTGGTGGAAAGTTTTCACTCCGGAGAACTACCAGTTGCCCAACCTTGAGATTCTCCTTTTCCCTTCTCCATTTCTTGCGCTCCTGCAGCGTTGTAAGATATTCCGATTGCCATCGACTCCAAAAGTGCTTTACCATTTGGTGTCTCTCCTTCCATAATTTAGCTCCTGCTGTCTCCGATCTTTCGTTAAATCTGAAAGGAAGAGGTAAAATTAATGGTTCACCTACCAAGAAATGTCCCGGCGTCAACGCCTGAACATCCATTGGATCGTCGCTCAGAGGATGAAGGGGTCTCGAATTGAGAATGGCCTCTATCTGAGTAAGTAGCGTTCCAAACTCCTCGTAGGGCAAAATCCTTTGTCCCACAATCCTTTTTAAGTGGAACTTCATAGACTTGACCGCTGCTTCATAGATCCCTCCTTGATGCGGTGCGGCTGGTGTCATAAAGTGCCATTCAGTTCCTTTCCTATTTAAATGCTCCAATGTCTCCTTGTCTGAAAAGATTTTCGAAGCCTTATTTATTTCTTTAGATGCGCCAACGAAAGCTGTTCCGTTGTCGCTAAACATCTTTTCGCATCTCCCTCTCCTAGCTATAAAACGTTCAAAGCAAGCAATAAAAGCCATTGATGACAAATCTGACACTATATCTATATGAACTGCCCTAGTCCTAAAACATACAAATATTGCCACCCAGCATTTCCTCCTGTTTCTTTTTCCTACTCCGGTTGACACCTTTATTTCAAAAGGGCCAGCATAATCTACTCCTGTAGCTAAAAATGGTTTCCCAACCTGGACTCTTTCTGATGGTAACTCCGCCATAAGTTGCCCCTCCATTCGTGCATTTAAACGAACGCACATTACACATTTATGAATGTGACTCCGTAATCCATTCCGTAGTTTTGGTATCCAATATTTTTGTCTTATAAATTGCATCATTACTTGAATGCCTCCATGCTTTGTCTCCCGATGAGCATAATCGATTACCAACTCCGCTAATCTTGAACTATTTGCAATGATCACTGGATGTTTCATTTCGTAATCAACCTCAGCCCTACCTAACCTACCTCCTACCCTAAGTAAACCGTTTTCATCCCTAATTGGTTTCAAACCTTCTATTGGACTCCTGTCCGGTAATTGCTTCCCAGCATTCAATGCCGTAATCTCCTTGTTATAATTTTCTTCTTGATTTTTCCGTATCAAGTATTCCATGGCTAAAGCTTTTTCTTGTAGGGTAGGGGGTACAACTTCCTGTTGTCTCATCTTCCTTTCCGATTTCCGTTTAGTCTTTCTAGAGACTTGTCTGAGCTCTCTTCTCCTTTTTATCCAATTCTCAATAAACCTCCCGGCATAACTGAGAATATTTATTGCTTTCTCCAGTTTACTTGTATAATCAAGTAGTGGTACAGTTTTCTTAGATCCTCTAAGTCTTATGTGAAGTGGTTCCTTGAAGCATGACACTAAAAATATCTTCATCTCCTTTTTTACATCCTGGTGAATTTCTTCCATAATTCTACTCCTTGGCCATTTGGTTTGTTCCATAGTTATCCAACTAGGACCATGTAGCCATAAGTTATTGTTCACCAAGTCCTTAGGTAAAACTCCTCTTGTCAGTAGCTCGGCTGGATTCTCCTTGCCATCGATGTGACGCCAGTGTTTAATCTCCGTGTTAGTTTGGATCGAAGCAACTCTGTTTGCCACATATGTTCTAAGATCTCTAGTTTCTTTTTTTATCCAATAGAATGCTGGACTAGAATCAAGCCACAGCACATACTCCGCCGTTGGCCATTCCATTGACTCCATTACTTTCCTAAGTAGTCCTGAAAGCAACTCAGCTGCTGATAACTCCAATCGTGGAATAGTGATCATCTTAAGCGGTGCTACTCTTGTTTTTGATATCAAAAGTTTGCTTGAAACAATACCATTACCATGATCTACCCTAGCATATATAACTGCCCCCAACGCTGATTCACTGCTATCTGAGAACCCATGCAGTTGTATTTTTGGATTCCTACCTGTGCCTAACCATCTATCTATTTGAAAATTTTCTAAGTAAGTAATCGAATTCCAAAATTCCATCCATTTATTCTCCAAATCAATCGAAGGTCTATCATCCCAATCGATTTTTAATTTCCATAATTCCTGTATCAAAATCTTGCCGATAATCGTAACCGGCGCTATGTATCCATTTGGGTCGTATAATTGCGCCACATGACTTACGATTTTCCTTTTGGTTATGACTCCATCAAATTTAGGGTTTTTTACTACAAATGTGAATTTATCCTCTTCTATCAACCATTTAAGTCCTAAAATGGTTGTACCTTCCCCCTCCGAAAATAACAATGTTTTTTCAGACTCCGAATCCATTGCATTAACAACCACCTGGCTGTTTGATTTCCATTTGCGCAATTCAAACTTAGCACTTTTCAAAATTGTATCTATTTCCTTTGCCAATTTGATGGCAGACTCCACTGTGTGAGATCCCGTCACACAATCGTCCATATAGAAGTCCTCTTCTATAGTCTTAGCCGCAACTGGATATTCTCCTTTTGCCTTCCTGGCAGATTCAATAACCGACCTGACGGCTAAAAATGGTGATGCTGTTAAACCAAAGGTGACTACTGTAAGCCAATACTCCTGTAATCTTTGATTAGAGTCCTCTCTCCAAAATATCCTTTGTAAATTCCATTGACTCCTGTCAAGCTTTATCTGATTGAACATTTTCTTAATGTCCGCATAAACAGCTATTTTATGCCTACGAAAACGCATAATGGTTTCATGTAGATCTTTTTGTAATTTTGGACCTAGCATTTGTATGTCATTTAATGATAATCCCTTATCCGTCTTACAACTTGCATCAAACACAATCCTATTATCCTTTGGAATGCAATGATGTGGTATGTAATATACCATTTCTCCTATTATTGGTTTCTCCGTGGCCAAAACAAGATGACCTATTCCTATTTCTTCCCTCATTTTCTCCACATAAATTCCTTTAATCTCCTTATTTTTAGCAAAACGTCTCTCTAAATATAGAAAACGACGTAATGCAACCTCCCTAGAACTTCCTAGCTCTTTTATTTCCTTTAACGGAATTTTCACAATGAACCTTCCTGATTCATCCCGCCTATATGTTTCCATGAAATGTTTTTCTACTAACATTTCCTCCTCCGTAAATCTAGAGTATGAACTAACCTGATCAGTTTTCCAAAGTCGCTCTAGTAATTTATCCAATTGCTCCTCCTCCTCCTTATATTGGATGGATGAAATTGACTGTCCTGTCAATTCATCAACCTCTGTTTGTACTCCAAATATTATAATCCCTACCTGAGTTTCTAATAATGTCATACCACTAACATTTCTTTGGATTACCGAAGTAACTATCTTAGCAAAAAAGCCTACTCCAAAAATTATGTGAATTGGACTTGGTTTCCAATATTCTGGGTCCGCCCATGGTATATCGGTAGGATTGTGAACCAAGTTAGGGTTCAAGGCTACTGATGGTAATAATAATTCCCAATTACTCCCTTTAGGTAAAACCCAAAAAATTTCCTCCATGTACTCCTGTACTTGAGAATTATACCAAGGAAGTATCCTTATCTTAACCTTTATTTAAAACAAAACGACCCGTATATTAAGTAATATTCTGTGTTCGCATTGTACACTAATTCCCATTGAAAACAATAGACAAAATTTCCTTACTCTCCCTGGAATATGTTAGACCCATGTATATTTTATTGTTTATTGTTTATTGTTGTGTTTTTTTTTTATTATTCTAGTCCCCTAGAAAAATTTTTGTATTCTTCCCAGAATAAGTTCTCCCATTTTCCCTATAATAATTAAAATTATTTTATTAATATATAAATGTGTTTGCGGTCCAGGCATCTATGTGCTCGCGCTGAAACACTCTTCCCTAGCTTCCCAGCAAACTCCTAATCCTTTTTCAAAAGAAAAAAATTCCCTTATTCTTCCTAGAATATATTTTGGGTAATTGTGTTAGTGGTCCGCGCATCTATGTGCTCGCACTAAACACCCCATCCATGCCTCCTGGCAAAATCACCTTCTTGAGTCCTCCCAAGAAAGCCTCTCCAAATATAAATTTATGACTTCACTTCCTAGTGAAATTTTTTGTGAGTCCCCTCAACAACAATAAACAAATTAATTTTATACTTCACCTCCCAGTGAAATTCTCCATGAGTCCTCTCAATAACAATAAACAAATTAACTCTATATTTCACTTCCTAGTGCAATTTTCCATGAGTCCTCTCAAGAACAATAAACAAATTAACTCTATATTTCACTTCCTAGTGCAATTTTTTGATTCCACTCAATAATAATAAAAACTAAATGTAAATTTTCACTTCCTAGTGTAATTTGTAAAATTTTTTGTCAGTCCTCCCAAAACAAAAAGATTAAATTTATCTAAGCGACAGCCTGTCGCGCCTCCAATAAATTCTACTTTGCACACACAGTTCTATACACTTTTTTTTTCTCAGAAATAATAATAAAAACTACCTCACTTTCCTATCAACTAGACACATTTTATTTGTAATTTTATAGTTTTAGTATTATATTTACCTTTTTTGGACATTTTATTGATTTATTGATTTGGTATATTACAATTTTTTAGTTTTAATAATAATTTAATTTCGCCTCCCTTTTGTAATCTTTCACTGTATAACAGAACCTTTCTGTATAAGTTTTACTTTGAAATGAAAAAACAAAAAACGACAATGATACATGTCGCGACCTGCAAGCATGTATTTTTCTATTTACAATTTGTCTTCTTCTTTTTTGTAGAGAGAGACTGTGCGCTTGTGTGCGCTTGTGTGCGCGTTGAAGTTGTTGTTGATTGTTGTTGGATGTTGTTGGATGGTTGTTTGTTTGTTTTTTGCAAAGAGTGTAGTGACTCTCATATTAATGCGCTTGTGGATTGGATTTTATGAATTCCCTCCCTTTGCGCTGCCTCCCTTTCCATCATGCTCCTGCATATACTCCATTTTTCTGTTGATGTGTGAATTTATTCAGCACATCTTTTCTCCTCTTCTCGCACAACAACTAAACTCTGTTGCACATTTTAATGTGTATTTGTCTATCTAAAACGATTATTACCCTCCAAAAAAAAAATTATATGTGTAGGTAAACCCCTGCTTATTTGGAAATTTTTTAAAAAAGGAACAATCTAGAATATTTTTCACTACCTATACCTCAAATATATGAAAATAAAACAAACAACGCAAAAAAAGCTGAAAAAAGTGACTGCGTCACCAAGAAAAGGTATATTAGGCTGTAAAAAGTGATTTCTCACCAGAAATAGAATGAAATTATGTAAATTTAATAATAAAATGATTTTTTTTAGATTCCTGTGGATGGGCTGCACATATCCCTATGTACAATTTACCTCCACGTCCAATTTTTTCCAATCCTGCAGCACCTCCTGGTTTGATTTTTTCACTACACAATTTCACTCCGATTTGTATTAATTTTTTTTACAAATCCGCGACTCGAAGGACCATAATGTTCCGATCCCTTATAAATAAAAACACGGTACGACTTTTATTGTGGGAAAAATTATATAAAAAAACCCACATTTATTATCTCCGGTTTTAAAGGTTTCAAAACATGACTCGTCAGTCAGAAGGACCGAACAAGACTCTCTTCATTTTTATAAATAACTTTTATAACAAATTTTAAATATATAAGTTTAGATGTATTTGTTCTCCGACATGAATGGCCAGTGTTGCCATTCGTAACAGTTGTCATAAAATTATTTTAAAAAATCTGCAATTTTTAGTCCTAAAAGTACGGTAAACATCGAGCTATAAAGTCAACTTTTATAATCATTCATAAGACTTATGATACTAGTGCCCATCTATGTATGTAGGTACTCATAATGCGATTTGAGGCGCATAAACTTAAAAGCGCTCGATAATTACCACCCTAAATCCGTTAATTTACTCTGCAAACAATATTTTTTATTTTCTGTGTATTTTAGGTAGGGAAATTGCCAGCCGCATAAAAAAAAAAAAACAGTTTTTTTCTTTCTTAAAAGCAGCGGTTAAATCGAAGTCTAAAAACCAGTTATCTAAAGAAAACTCCATCCTTAGTGAATTTGTCTCAAAAAAAAACAGTTGGCGTACTCTAAAAACTCGTAATTTTTTTCACAAAAGAGAGCCCCCTCGGGAGACAGAAATTCACAGTTCAGCAAAATGACAGTAATAGTTAGGCTGACCAGACGTCCTCTTAAAAGAGGAAAATTCCTTTTTTTTACCTAAGAAACTTTCGTCCGGTATCTTTTTGAAAAAATAAACGATTTGTCCTCTTTTTTTTAGGTTATTTTTCAATTTTCAATTTTTTCTGCGAAACTAAACCACAATAAAAAATTAAAGTTGGTTGAACATGGTTTTAGAAGCGATAAAATAAACAGAAGTAGATTTTCTGACCAATTTTTTAAATTAAAAACGTTATTTTTTCATTACTTTATTTAATTAAATAACACACTAATTTATAACTTCTGTTTTGTTTGAATAAATACAAAAAAAAACATTTTTTTTTTCATTTGAAATATTTTTTTGAATTCTTCCTTTTAATGAGGATAGATCTGGTCACCCTAGTAGTAGTAGTTAGTAGTAAATTTCAGTATAAGAGTAAATTATTTAAAACTAAACATTTTTAAAGATTATTTCTCTTATATTTGTCGTATTTTTGCATACAAAATTTAAGCTAATGGGTGATTTTTTAAGAGGTTTAGAACTTTAAAAAAAAAAAACACAAAAAATTCGAAAAAATGAATGAAATATTTATTTGAATCGATAGTTTGAACCTTGCAATTTAATGTTTAAAGATAATTTCATGCAAATGTTGACCGCGGCTGCGTCTCAGGTAGCCCATCCGCTGAGTCCAATTTTGGCATACTCTTTCACACATATCGGCCGGTATCACACGAATGAATGCATGGATGTTGGCTTCCAGTGCGTCAATCGAAGCGGGCTTGTCCCTATAGACATTAGCCTTGACATACCCCCACAAAAAATAATCTAATGGTGTCAAATCGCACGATCTAGGCGGCCAATTGACCGGACCGAAACGTGAAATTAACTGTTCACCAAACTCGCCTCGCAATTGCGCCATTGTTTCGCGTGCTGTGTGGCACCGTCTTGTTGAAACCACATATCATGCAAGTCAAGAACTTCCATTTCGGGCAAAAAAAAGTTTGTTATCATCGCTCGGTAGCGTTCACCATTGACAGTAACGCTGCGAATCGCATCATCTTTGAAGAAATATGGCCCAATAATGCCGCCGGCCCATAAACTGTTGCAATGCTTCTGGCTGATCTTCACTCCAAATGCGGCAATTTTGCTTATTTACGTACCCATTCAACCAAAAATGAGCCTCATCGCTCATGGAAGCAGCGCGCGATGAAGATTTTGAACCGAGCACGAATTTTGATAGTAAAATTCAATAATTTGCAAGCGTTGTTCATTTGTAAGACGATCCATGGTTAAATTGTAAACCAAACTGAAGCTGTTTGACAGTGACACAAGGTACTAAACACACGTCAGCTGTCAAAACCAGTGTTGCCAAAACCAAACCAGCTAAAAAATCACCCGTTAGTACTAACTTAAGATTTTCAGATACGGAACTAAAAAATATACCTTGTTTTTTTCTTGTAAAAAATTTATTGAGTTGATTTAAAGATTTTACCTCTTTAAAAATATCTCTTGAAATGATAAATTGTCTCACAACTTAGCTGTGTTCGGATTGGGCAGAAAATTGTAAGTCCCATCAATTCCTGCCAGCTATATCACAAACACAGGTTTGGTTGTGAGTTTCACATATATGTACCTATGTATGTAAGTCACTAGGCCCTGGTTTCTTACTAGCAGATGCCCTACCATATTTATTTATTTATAACTTCATATAAAATATTCTAAAATGGAAATACGTTTTATAAAATAATAAAAATTCGAAAGAAATTCACTTTTAGTAATGCGTTGAGCCAAGTTTTAAGAATTACCGCACTCTGTTAAGAAATCGAACTTCAATGTCATGAATATAAGCTAAGCATTCATTGAATCCTTTACGTACGGAAAACTGAGGTGTACCAACAGGAATTTCATCAAAGTAGTTTATTTTTTTTAAGTTTTCTAAAATAATTTTGTACCTTTATTTTTACCAACTGATTGCGTTTAAACTAAATATAAGCTAAAGCATTTAAAGATACAACACTTTATTAATATGTGTGATCTTGGGTAGATGAGAAGCTAAGTACCTATACCATACATATGAAAGATGTAGACAATAAATGTTTACAGGAATTTCAACCAAGAATAACTATTTTAAAACTAATTTTCATATAAACTAATATAAGTATCACTTTATCAAATATAAAATAACATAAAAATGCCGAACACAATGAATAAAATATAAATTGTTACATTTGTTTAAGGCTCCAAAGCACATTTATTGAATAAAGTTTTAAAATCTGAAATCACTTACACACAACACACTATACGAGCTTCTTGATGATTGTTGATTATTGATTACGAAGAATTTGTTTATTAAACTTTTGTTTATAACTTAAAATATTAAATTTACTTCAAGACAAGAAAAATCGATTGTCTGATTGGGTTTCTCATTTATAATGCTTTATAATATGATGGCAATACCAGCTGAGATGCTGGAAGTGTGTGTATGCAATTCGCAATGACCATTCATAAATTTTGAACATGCGCTTTAAATTAAAATAAGCAAAACAAGATTTTTTTGCAAAGCACATCCTTTGTCAAAAACAAGGCATTTGAATATTTTATAGAGAAGAAGTTTGTTTGAACAAAGAAAACCCATAATATAAGGGATGCAGACAAGTTTTTATTCCTTTTGCGTGTTTAAATAAATAAATAAAGTACGCATTCAAATATTGTCTCTTCTAATAGATAGTTCCACAGAGAAAGTGTATTTGTAACATTGTTGTTTTGACAGTTGATGGAATTCAAAATAGCTTATGTACTAGATTTTTAAGACTGATAAAATGCATTATTATAAATTTCTTTCATCAAAGCTGTCAAAATACTCTATACGATCAAATAAGCAATGACATATTTTATTCAAACAAAATATGATTATAGCAAACAAATACTAAATATAAAATATAGCATTTAAAGAAATAGTAATAGAGTTTCAAAAAAAAATGTTTCAAAAGACAAAGTTTTGAAAAAAATGTTTAGAAAAAAAAAAAATTCGGAGCACAAAGTTTGAAAAGACAAAGTTGCAGAAGATGAAAGTCTTAAAGGCAGAGGTTCAAAACGACAAAGGTTCGAAAAGTCAAAGTTAGAACACAAAAAATATTGTAAGAATGCCACGCAGGCGGGTTTATTTTCTTTTGAATTTGTGTTTGTTTATTTGTGTTCAAGTACTGCTATACACTGGTATGAAATAAAGATGGGTAACTAAGCTAAAACTAGTGCTCTGATACACTATATTAAATAGGGCAATTTTCTGTATCAGCGCAACAAACTAGCGCATTTGCGCACTAGCTCATTTTGTATATGTTCTTCGTTTGATTTAAGTTAAAGATTAATAAACCAACACAAAAAAGAATGTATGTATGTACATATGTAATGAAAAGGCAGACGCTAATATTTGATGCCGGGTCATAAATCTACAGGCAAAAAGGGAAATTAAAAATGATTTCTGGATAAATTTGAGGAAAGTTGAATTTTCGTGTACCTACCTACTTTTCTCGATGTTATTAAGAAAATATAAGAATTTCGTAGGAGATTAATGGCCTCTTAAACAGTTTTTCAATTTTTATTCATTTTGGTTTTAGAAAGATTTTGAAAAGATAATAAGCAAATCAGAAAACCACATCCACTAACGATGCTCGACTGCGGAAATTTTTCCATAAAAACGTTCTTTATTGAGTTTGATCGAAATTGTTATGTAAAATCACAGATCACCAAAATGATTATATTTTTAATTCGCTAGAGCTCTTAGTTCAGCCGCAAATTCAGTAAAGAGATGTCCCACTTGCCACAAAACGAAAAACTTCTTTACCGACCAAAAAAATCTGACTTTTTTTAAGGTTGTATTTTTGTAAGCTTGCGATACATTGATGGAAAGATGGCATTTTTCAGATCATAAAGAAGGCAATTTTGGTAAAGATGTTCGGTGAAATATCTACATATGTCGGTATTTCGAGAAACAGACTTACTGCTTGAACACAGTTAAATGCTGCAACTGGAACTGAAGTTGGAGCTGCAACAGCTGTGAAAAAGTGTTGTACGTGCTATTTTTAACGTGTCAAAACTGCAGCTGTACACCTTTGACCTTTTTGTATATTTTAAATTTAAAAAAATAATAACAGGATTTTTGAATACTTTAACGCAGTTCCAGCTGCAGCTCCAGTTGCAGCTTCATCTTCATTGTGTTCAGGTAGTTAATACAAACTTTTATGAATGTCAAGTTAGCGAAGAAACATTGGCCCATCGAAAAGTGGCTTGGTAGATAATTTGCCGTTAGTTAGTTGTTAATTATTTGTTACAATTCCAATTTCCATGAATTTTTTTCTAAATCTTTATGCAGGTAACTTTTTTTAGAATCATTTCTACACAGGTTTTGAACAAGAACGTGCAGATGCCTCTTTCCCATCTCTATCAGATCTAAAGTAAAAGACGGGGATGGCTATTGCGATTACGGTGTTGTTCGATCTTTTGGTTTTTGGTACAGATGCTAGACCAGAAATTACAGAACTAGAACCAGCAGTGGCTCCCATATCACGAAAGGACCATATATAATTGTTTGCTTAAAAGGAACCGCTCGAATTATTTTCGAAAGTGTCTAGACCACAAAATAAAAAGGGATTTAGCAGATGCCTGTGAAAAATGAAAAAAAAAAAAAAAACTGTAAACAAAGAGAATGTGGAAACTTTGGAAAAATTGGAATCACACCCTTGTTAAAAATATTATTGTAAAGGGACATTAAACGTTGTTTTACTACTGTTGGAGCGTTTTTAAGCATGGGATAGGAAATACGGTCGAGTCCTGGTGTACCTTTGACAGAGATTAGACAATTTTCGAACTCTATAGTATTTATAGGAAGTTCAATAGCGATGACAGATGAACTAAGTCAGGAAGGGGAATAGGTGCTATTTATTGCTAAGGCTATAGCGTCAGGGTATGAGGGGGAACAATTTGAATCGCTAGAATAAGAAGACCAGGATTTAGCAAAATAATTCGATATCTTGTTAGCATCTGTCATAGGTTCCGATGGGGATGTTATAATGTTTAATAGTTTTCGGCTCAAGTTAAGCACATTATTTCCCCAGGATATTGAAACATAATTTTGTAATTGATATTTAAATTGTTTCCATGTTCCGTTTGTACCTATTGTTAAAGCCAGATCCACACTCTTGTAGCGTGTTGTGGAGTCGAGTGTCGCTATCGTTTCAATGTATTCAATATTGTGTAGAGCCATATTTGTCTCGTGTGAAGTGTTGTGTTGTTTTGTTTTATGTTGTGTTGTGTTGTCGAAATCAATCTTTTACCGATTGTGCCTAACCACGCTGTGTCCGAGACATATTTTTCAGTAGAAAACATAATAGAGTGTTCGAGAAAGAGAATAAATAAATAGCGAATAAAAAAAATGAAAGTTTGCAAGACAAAATTCTGATTATTGTTTACAGTCAGCGACACAACACACTACACGAGATAGGTGTGGCGCCGGCTTAAGTTACGTTTACGGCTATAAATAATAGAAATTCTTCGCTTAAGTTTTGCTCCAATAATCGTAAAATGAGTTCTATTGATTAAGCTCGTCGCATCGATTACGTTTTCTTTTTAATCATTATGCTTTTCAATCATTACATTCGGTGTTTTTATATTTCGGTTTTTTCTCAAAACCATTTTTGATCATTTCGCAATTTTTTGTTTAGTTTTTTTTTGTTACATTGATTGATATTTGATGAAGTGTTTTTTTTACGCGAAGTAACAGTTCGCCGTTTCATTATTTCGAAAAATATTGCAAACAGGTTTTGTTATTTCGCTGATATATCACTTCACCGTTTAGTTGTTTTTATAAATAAGAACAATGTATTTTTAAAAACTATTTTTTTATAAAGACATACATATGTATATTTTGTTGTTTAAAATAAAAATAAAATTATGGAACATCTTTTTTTGTTGAGTATTTTTTATAATACTCTTTTTTTCGTTATGATACCTATTTACATATATTTTACTCCTAGAAAGTCAATTTTTAACAACAAATAAGCATTTAATTATTTTTTAGGTCTATTCATTTTTTATATTCTTTATGCTGGAAGTTTGTTCCTTTTCTTTTTTTATTTGGCATTCAATTTGTTATATCATTTAAAACAGGAAACATAATTTGCAAAACGTAGAGAGCGCAATAACCAAATGATAAACAAAAAAATGCGAAACGAACAACGATGAAATTAACCCTAGCGAAACGTTATATTGCCAGACAATTCTTGCCATACCCAGTTAAAATAAATTATTTAAAAGTGAGTATAACCGTTTTTAGTTAAATAATATATATTTAAAAAAAAAATGCCTAATGCTACATCAAGATTAATAAAAATGTATGTTTTTTGCTGAAAATTTAAATTTATTTTGAAATTCGGGGTAATGTGGAGAGCGTCAAAGTGGTCTTGTTTGTTATAGCGGAAGATATTTTTTTTTAATTTGTTGTGAACATGGGATTTGAACGGGGATGGTATTATCCATTTAAACCAGGAACAGCGACTTTTATCGAATTGTTTTAATAACTCGATTCAACATTTTGCTTCGTGTCTGCGTTTAAATATTTTATGCCCGCCTGCATCAAAACAACTTTGCCCCGAAAATCTATCAGAATCAGATAGGGTGCATAAAATATTTGTGCATCCAGACGTCCATACATGATTTATTATTTATGGGACGAGACTAGACAAATACCAATTTAACAAGTTTCTCGCCATTAAAAGTTTACAAGTGCATTCGCGTTTGCGGTTAGCGTTATTATAAACAAAATTATAAATTAACATGTCTAGAGTAACTTCCGTTTTTTTTGCATCTACACAGTTATTTATACCCATAAGCCGCACAACACAATTTTTTTTGATCTGGACGTAGCTTAATACCTATGCAATATTTTCTGTATTTTTTTTTCCGAAATTCAAAATAAAATAGGTACTAAAAACTGCGCTTACATTTTTTAATATTTTTTACAAACCATGCACACCACAGTTTAGTGAGTTGTTGACAATTCGGTGACAAAATTTGTATTAAATTTATTTTTAATCGAAAAAAACTACACTTAACGCAAACTGAACTAATCTAGATTAAAGTACAAAAAAGCTTACTCTAGCATACACTTGAACCATTTAAAATGAAGGTTTTTAAGAGACTTATCCAATAAACACTTACATACGTTTACCACCTTCTTTATAATACATGATGATAATCCATTCGAAACCTTTTCAAAGCATTTAAAGAGATCGCATTTACAAAATTACGTGAACGATTGCAAGATAATTCTAATGCCAAGAGGTTTTTTGTGACAAACTAAGCAATAGGCAATGAAGTGTAAAAGAATAATTCAATTACAAAAAGTATAAACATCTGATGTTTTTAACGACTTTCGAGTAGATCTAGGCAAAGTGTCTGGCAGAATTACAACAATCGAATATAACTTTTTGTCAAGTAATTTAGTGAGTAGGATGTTGTTGGCTGTGCGAGTGTTTGAGAGTTAAAACAATTTAAATAAATTTTGGCTGAAAATGGAGAGGTGCTACATATTTGATTTTGTTTGAAAATTCTTCAATTATTGTTAAATTCATATTTTAAAGCATGCACGATTGGATCGGTCCGCATTATGCGGCTCATGTCAATGGCTCCCTTACGGATAAGGTTAGTCTGATTTAGTTAAAGGACCAAACTAATCCCCATAATCCCAGGTTACGCCCGATATGGCACACCTTGTTCATCCATATTGGAATCGATTTCCACCAATCGAACCCAAGATGACCAAACTTCTTGGCATTTTCCTCGGATCAGCGGCCATAATATCGTTTTGTGGCAACGGATTGGTCGTCTGGATATTTTCGACAACAAAAACTCTTCGAACGCCAGCCAATTTGTTAGTTTTGAATTTGGCTTTTTCGGATTTTTCAATGATGGCAACAAATTGTCCAATGATGACGATAAATTTATTCTTTGAAACATGGATTCTTGGTCCATTTATGTGTGATTTATACGGAATGTTGGGTTCAGTGTTTGGTTGTGCATCAATTTGGTCGATGTGTATGATAGCATTGGATAGATATGAAGTGATTGTGAAGGGTGTTACTGGACGTCGAATGACTATTAAACTTGCTGTCATTAAGATAGTCGCTATTTGGGTGTTTTCACTTTTTTGGACATTGGCGCCAATGTTGGGATGGAGCAGGTGCATAAAATTAAAGACTATATATGTAGATCTTTTTTGTTTTTTTGAAAATCATAATTTTTATAGATATGTTCCTGAAGGAAATTTGACATCATGTGGTTTGGATTATCTTGAGCAAGATTGGAATCCAAAGAGTTATTTAATATTTTATACGATATTCGTATATTTGATGCCGCTATTTTTAATATGCAGGTCTTATTGGTACATAATTGCGGTAAGAAATAAAATAATTTTTTTAAAAATATTATTGCAACAGCTGGTCACATTACTTACATATATCACACATACAAAACTAATAGTCTTAGTGTTGTTGTTTATAATAATTAAATTTGTTGTATTTTCGATTAATTTTCTTGACCTTTTCAGGCTGTTGCAGCTCACGAAAATGCGATGAGAGAACAAGCAAAAAAGATGAATGTCAAATCATTACGTTCTTCTGAAGACACAGAAAAAAGTGCCGAAGGGAAATTGGCCAAAGTAGCCTTGGTTACAATTTCTCTTTGGTTTATGGCATGGACCCCATATGGAATTCTTAATTTCTTGGGCTTTTTCGAATCGGATCTTCTAACGCCATTACAAACAATTTGGGGTGCAGTATTTGCAAAAGCATGTTCGGCATATAATCCCATCGTTTATGGAATAAGGTATTTAAATTATTATTCTATTATTCATCAAATTACATTAAATTAATATTCCATTCTATTTATAGTCATCCAAAGTATCGTATTGCTCTTAAGGAAAAATGCCCTTGTTGTATTTGTGGTGAAACTGAAGATCCCAAAAAGAGCGAAGTTGCATCACAACCATCAACAAATGGAGAAACAACTGCATAAACTTGTTAATTTTCTTATCAATCTGTAGCTACATACATAATATGTATAATACCTATTCTTACTTTAAATAAATCGAAAAAGCATTGACATCAAAATTTATGATTTTTTGTTGTTGATTTGTTATTACGATTTATTAGTAAAGTAACAAGTATTTAGTGATTTTTTATACTGTACTATTGCATCTGAGTTAAAAACTGGGCAACTTGCATGTTTCTTCTTTAACATTTAAGGTAAGTAGAATAGGTACCACTATAATAGAACCACTATAATCGCTTTGTAAATCCAATTATTTTTAATAAAACGAGGTAAGAGGGTAATTTAAATTCTTAATATATGTACATAGGTAATTTTTTCAGATTATTCCAATTCAATTGGAAATAACAAGTTAAACCAAAGCTTATATCGCAGGTAATAGTAAATCAAAGCTTATTGGCTTTTAAGCGATATAAATCACATGCGATATATTTATGTGGGTGAAACGTAGCAAGTTGCAAGCCACAAGCATGGTTGTTCTTGTGCATGCACGGGTGTGCAAAATATAATTTAGATACTAGCTGGCCCGGCTAACTTTTTTCTGCCTTAAATTGATTTAATTATTAATGTCCATTTTGATAGTCGAGCCTCTTTATTGAATGAATGAAACTTTTTTGGAATTAAATTCAGTAGATACATTTTATTTTCACCGAAATTTATTTATTATTCGAATTTAAGAATGGCAAGTCGATTGGTATCGTCGAAATTCCTGGAATAAGAACTTCTTCTCCTTTGAACTTTCCTTTTATAATATGGATGACGTTGTTCATCAGTTTCTTTACCGTTAACCTGGTTCCATTACAAAGTTTTGGTTGGTTCCGATTGCGCAGCATAATGATGAGATGATAGTGTCGACTTTGAGTTGCAAAAGGTGTGGTGCTATACACCAGGTATATCCAACGAATTTAAAAATAAAATTGGATAGCTTGTAGCTTAGTCATGATTTGTAACATGTTTCACGATCAATCAACCGATTTGAACGAATACATCTTGGCCGCTATTAAATTTTGAATAATTCAAAATTCAAATCATTGACCTTCTTATTCTTCGCTAAAATCTCGCGTTAACTCAACAAATCCTTGTTCAAATAATTTTGACTTTGCTGATTAGTTCTTCCTTCGATGGTGTGATTTGACAAAAATTCGACGGGAACGAAATCAGTTTAGTTGTAGTTTCAACCAGATTTCAGCCATTTCCAATTGCCAACAGTTGTTCTGAAAAATTTGGCTAATTGATTCTTCTGCAATGTTCGTCGTCAGTTGTAACTTCTTTATGTATCGCCATAAATATGATACATTCAGGCAAGCGTTAAGTTGATCTGTAGGCATTGATCGCGGCCCGCGGGATGACCTTAAGTTTGACGGAAATAGCCGGCTATCAGTGTCATTGTTTCTCCGAATAAAAGCCACATGATCTATTTTGACCATGATCACAGAATTAACGTACCTATTGGTGTTATATCTGCCTCTTTTTTGTGATCTATACTCTTTATATTGCCACCATTTATGCTTCAAAATATGCAATTTAACTAATTTCCGTTCCAAATTTCCAATTTTCGGCTCCGTTGTGTGTTTAATGCTTATGCTTACCTTGTTTTATACCAATCCAACAAAAAAATCCCTATTCAAATCTGTAGATTTGCCGAGTTATGTTAACACTAACAAAAAAATCAATTCATTTTTATATAAATAAAGATAATTTTTTTTTTAACATTTTTAAGAAAAAATAAATAATTTGGTACGCCATTTTGTAGTATTAATTAATTTGGAGTTTAAAAATAATTTTGATTTTTTTAAATTTTTATTAAAATTATAAGAAGCTCTTGTGTAAAAGATTTTATTAGAATCGGTTCAACAGATAAGGAGATATTCGACAACCAAAAAAAATTGGTTCTATGAGAGATAATAAAACTAGCCTACCCGTGCGAGAATTCTTGCAATTACATAAAAATAAAAGACGCACTGTAATTTAATATCAAATAATTTTGTGAAGACACCAAATAAATGAATCGACCTAAAGTCACATGCCAAAATATTAGATACCAATTGGAAGTATTCATTTTAGAGTTCATTTTTATTGAAATAATATTTAACAAATAAATGGAAAACAAACAAAACTGCAAAACTTTTTGAAACATTCTCTAAAAAACCGTTTGAAATAGTTGGGAAAAATGTTATGGGAGGAACCGTTTATAACCCAAATGAAATTTTTTGTAAAAACTTTAATTTTTTTAAAAATTGTCGGCCAGTTTTTGAGATTTTCATAAAGTTATAAAAAAAAATATATGGCAAATACCGTTATTTTTGGTCTTACAAAAACGAAAAAAAAATGTGTCGATATGGATACCACATGAAAACAAAAGTACCTACATCATAAACAAAAAACCCCTACATTTTCCCTACACCCACAAAATGCATAAAATAAATAATAACTAACAAAAAAATAAGACACTGATGTGTTACTTCAAATCTGACATAAAATAAATAAAAAAAATTAAATTGTCGGCGCGGTAGCTCGTGTAGAACCAGGACCTAGTGACCTAGCTAGGGTGAGAAGCACTTTTTTCATGACAAGAGATACTCTTGGATGATTTGTCAATTCCTCGAAAGAGCCAATAACCCGTGAAAAACATTTTTGTTTTTTTTAGGCGGCATAGGCTGGGAATCGAATCCAAGACTTTTGGCGTAACAGTCCAACGCACTTAAAATTACGCCACGGGCTACTACTCGAATCTGACATAAGAAATACAAAATGTGGAAACGGATTACTGAATTAAAGGTTTGTGGTAAGATGTTTAGAGAGAAAAATATTTTGGGATAAAGTTTCTGCAGGGTGTGTGAAAATCCCTACGTGTAGGGAATTTTCCCTACGTGTGGCATCACTGTATGTCGACCACCCGTTTAGGTTGCAGTCACAAGAACAGAAAGTCTACGGTACCATCTTAATGTCAAGTTTGATCAAAATCTTGAGTTCGATTTTTTTACAAATCCATAACTTGCCATACAGTACCTATGTATGTATGTATGTATATATCGGAAGTAAAAAATTTGAAGCAACGCACGGAGCTAATTGGTCTAGCCAGAGATCGAAAATAAAAACTAATCTTAAGTTTCTAATGGCCTTTAGTCTGATGCGTTGGGTGGGTTTATCTGTTAGACCAAGATGTGTCGTATCATTCAAAGATGCAATAATTTGATTAAAATGGCTACCGGGCTGGCATCAGGGAGTTAAAATGTTTTTCTTTCTCGTAAGTGCTTTCTTTCTTTTGCAAAAAACAGGACAGTTTTTATTTTGACTTGTGGAGCAGGTTTGGACCAACAATTATTAAATCTGGGCGGTATTGGGCCCAGTAGTCGATTTGAGGGTCGTTATCTGGACTTAATTCAAAAGTACAATTTATTTATTTATTCAAGAAGCATTTTTAAAACTTCAAGTGGTTGAATTTTAATGTGCGTCGTTTTGAAAGTTGACGAAAATCCCTGACTTTAAGATAAAAGAAAATCAATAAATTGTGAAGCAAATAAGTATATCTAGCAACGGGAGACATTTTCTTCGAAAATTCGGTCCTAAAAGTTCTATAACCTTTTTGACGGGCTTAAAAAAAATTATCTAACAGCTGTAGGGATAGCGATTTATTTTTTTTGTTAAAAGGAAAAAAATTGTTTTCGAGAAATAAATGGTCGACCCGAAAAGGGAGTATTGACATTTAAAAAATGAAAAAAAACATATTGCGGTTGGCTTCGGGTTTTAAATTTACTATTCAATTATAGTTTTATAAAAACAACAATTTGATGCTGGCACTTTGCGGCACTTTTTCTTATCGCTCGCGAAAAAAAGAGAAAAAAAAGAAAAGAAAAACAAGTTCATTATGTTGTTACCATAAAAACGCACTTTCAAAAATCTTTTATTGTAAGTTAATTCAATTGTTTAAAAAAACCAAAACGCATTGTAAATAACAATACTTATCATGGGCATTCTCTGACATACTTTTTTGTATTAAATATTTTACATTCAACTCACAAAATCACCTCTTAAACTAGCTTGTTAACCTGCTACTGACAAAATAGAGAAGAATAGAAATTCAAGTGGTGAATTAAAATATTTGAGATTTTGTGTTGTTGTTTGGCTATTTATCTCTTAATTATACGGTATTTCAATAACAATAACACATATTTTCTGTTCCTTTTTTATTATCTAGACTTGTACTAAATCGCCCAGTGTGCAGAGGTCTGAAACTGTTTGAAACTAGATGTGGAACAAAGCTAATAAATTAATCAAGTTAAAAACGCTACAAACAAATATTTATTTTGAGAAGGTTCAACTATTGCTAATTAGTTTGTTTTTGTTTTAATTTTTTTCGGTATACTTTAATAGTATTTTAAAAAAATTGTGAAGAATTAAATTCTAACTGCAACATTTTAATGGACTTTGTATTCTTTTTCAATTTACAATTTTTGTTCAATTATTTCTTCTTCTGTTTTCATCGTATACTACCACCCCTTTAATAAACCAACAGACTATATGAAACCTATTGAACGGTGGGTATTTATTTTATGTTATTTGTATATTTTATGTCTAGGTATTCTTACATATGTATATGTCTTTCGTTTTCATTATCTATTATATCAACCTTGCCATTGAACCATGGTTGCATTCCTTCAAAGTGATATAATATCATGATAGAAAGTATACAATGGCAGAAATATGGATGAAAATCAGAAAATAAAGGGTGTTCTTGAGTTTTTATTTAATAGGAAAATATATACTGACCAAAATAATAACCACGTTTTATTATTTATGGATCTACCATTATAAGTATCAGCTCAAGTCCTTATTTCGGAGAAAACTGTGTTACCGGCGGGAATTACCTCTTTGTTATCGATAGTTTGTATGGAAACGTTAAATAATTTCCGACGTGATGGCATCCGTAATCCCCGATATATTTTCTTTCTTTCTGTATTTCCACATGAAAACTAATTTATTGAATTTCTAATCGCTTAACTTAGCTTTTATTGATCACTCTCGCATCGATAAAATTCGTTGAAAATGAAACAAAACTCATATAATTCATTTCAATTCTGATCGTTTCTCGACTAATTTTATCGATGCGAGAGTTACAGAATGTAGGCTCTGGTGAAATAGTATCGCTCTGCCATCAAACTTAAGTGTCTTTCAATATTGTTTTCGAGAATCGTTCAAAAAATCTTAATCGTAAATTACGGCGTTAAAACATTTTTGGCACAAATAGTTTATCATTATCTTGTTACTTACATAATCTTACCTACAATCAAAAAGTTTTAAGAATTTTTTTGTTAATAACAAAAACACCCTTTAAAGGTAAATACAATTAAAAGAATAATTATAGTATTTTACGTCCCGTTAGGGTGGATCACTTCAAGAATAATGTTATGCTTCAACACTTCTATAATGGTTTTCGATAAATTGAATTACCATACCCTTACGTTAGTCTAAATAAGCTGTTCCTTTTTTTTAACGAGTGTTGTATTATATTTACATTTGCAACTACCACTAAACGATTTAAAATAAAAAAAATAATCCAATTTTGTTGAAGAATTGTTGAAATTGAAATTATAGGCGGTTGCTTTCGAAACGTTATATGTATCTATTATTTTAAGTAAAATAAACGTGAGGAAAACAGATCCAAGTTGAAATTTTTATTTTTACTTAAAATCAAATCATAAACCCCATTCAATGACAGGAAAACACTTTCAGCACAAAGGTGTTTAAAGGCATTCCAATCGCTATTGGATTATTAATCTATAAAAGCCATAAGATTTTAATTCCAACAATAGAATCTGGGCGACAGAAAACGTTCTCACATCAATATAGTACTATAATAGTGGGCAATATCAGAGTTTTCACTTGAATCGAAAAGCTTAAGGAAGTTCTTTCACATACAAAGAAAAAAGTAACGAACCAAGGATACATCCTTTTGGTATACCAGACTTTAGTTGGAAAGATTTTAAGTAGGTAACAATATTCTGATTCAACTTCTTCCCTTCTCCCTTGCAAATAAAAAAAAAATGTTTTTTGTCAAGGAATATACACAAGACCACAACCGATATTAATGCAGTCTTGAAACTTTTTTTGGGCGGAAACCAAATAGTATACAGGCAATGGGGACTTTAACTGCAGTATTGGTTTCGAGGTTGATGTACTCAAAGTACAAATCAAAGATTTTTTTGGTTGTCTTCCATTTTTCTCCGTTGGTTCTACTTTGTATAAACAAAAAAACATTAAATACTCTTTTGTTCCAGTTTATAATATTTAGAAATCCCTATACAACATTTATTTCTAGAGTATTCAAGATACAAGTAGAAGACTTAGCACTTATTTAATTGGACTTGCCGGGACTCGCTGTGACGAAACGTCAATTTTTGTGGACTAAAGGCCGTCAAAAACTATTTTGAACGGTATATTAGGCGTTTTTTGTTGCAAGTTGCAAGAAGAATTATACGAAGGGAACGACATCGGAGCAGAGCGATTTACACTTAAATACAACTTAAGTCCATATGAGCTTAGATAAGTCTAGATAATTTTAGGGACTTAACTTTAGTCCAGATAAACACTGTATTACCGTTAATAATTATCATTTTGCTACCGATAGTTTGTATGGAAATGTCAAATTATCTGCATCATCGAAAAAATGGCGATCATTGTCATGGAATTTAGTTTGTTTGCTAATCAGTGACTTGAAATTAAGTTCTATTGTTTTATTTTATTTTATTTTATTTTATTTTATTTTATTTTATTTTATTTTATTTTATTTTATTTTATTTTATTTTATTTTATTTTATTTTATTTTATTTTATTTTATTTTATTTTATTTTATTTCATTCAGCGGATTAATTTTTTATATGAGTTTTCTTTTTATTTTTATTTGGCATGGCTGATTAATTTTTTTTGTTTGCATACTTGGAACTAGGACAAAGCTGAAAGGGTAGTGATAGCATTTTGCAACAGTGATGGACTTGTTTGTTGGGATGACTTTGGTAAGTCCCGATGTCGTTTTTTTCGTCCAACTCCATATGGAATTGCTGGAAAACTTGCCTATTGTTTATTAATTTCTGACAATTTTTAAAGTCACTACGATTATTTGGCAAAACAAAAACTTCAATTAAGTTCTGGAAAGTATTAAAGCTTGTGAATGGCAAAAAAAGATTACAACTGTCTTCAGTTTGGAATTAAAAATCCATTTTTGGAATCTTCTCAACACAATTCACAACAATTTTTTATTTCAGTATAAACGGAACATTTAATAATTGGCTAGTTAAGAACAGAAGTGATCCAAGTAACATTTTTTGAAAAACTGAGCTAAGTATGTTATTGGACATCTAAAACATTAATTCAGTTAATGTAAAAGAGATCCAAGTGCTATCGAACATTTCTTATATTAAACTCCACTTTTTGACTTCTGGATTGCGTAAAATTTATAAATTATTATTGCAGATGTGATCTAAGTTACTTGAATGTTACTTGAGGGTCCAAGTTGTTCAAGGTATGCAGTGCTTCAGTTTAAGTTTAAGTTAACTCAAAATTTCGACTCGGAGCACTATGTGCCACCCTGACATCATCCATTTTACGAGTATTTAAACTTACCACACCTTAATAGAAGGAGCAATGCGGCAAAAAATGAGGAGGATATGCTACAAAACGAAGAGGGCGATGAAAGTGACTAATGGAATTGTTATTTTTATTAATAAAGATATTTTCCTATAAAATCACGGTTTCTTCATTTCTGTTCCATAGTGTAAAATTTTTTATTAAAAGCAGAAGTGATCCAAGTTCATAAAAGTGTCAAAAACTTCGTAAATATTGAATGTGTCAAAAATAGATTCTAGGAAAGACTAAGTTACATTAATATCTATGTGATAATAAAGCAAACGCATTTGACTCATTATTTCAATAATCACAAAATGCTACTTGGATCAATTCTGTTCTTAACTTAACCAATTGTTGATGAATATTTAGATGATGAATATCGGATCCGAAAATGATAAAGCACCCGGGAGGATAAAATACCGTCTGAATATTTTTAAAATTTAACACCAGAATTCTTACGAAGAAACAGTAAAACAAATTTAAAAGGTCAGTGAGCATTTGCCTCCAGAAATGGAACTTGAATGTCGCAGTGTTGCTTAAACTTTTATTTTAACGAACTCGACTAGATTCAGCGAGTAGGTCGAAAGCCAGTAAATTTTAAAGAATACCAAGCAAGATTCAGAAAAAATCACTCGAAAATTTATCATTTTTCTTTTTTAATGAAAAACTATTACTGATATTATTTGTACAAAAAGAAAGCAAAATATCTGCTTACAGGCAGGCATTCTATTCCCCAGGAAACACTTTTTTACAACCTCTTTAAATATAGAATGACAACAAATAAAGTATTCAACGATTAGTACCTAAATGAGTGGAGCACATTGACAATCGAATATTTAACTACTTTGTCAATATCAGCCAACGAAAATCTCGATTCGGTTAAGACGAAATTTGATAATAAAATTTTGGAGTTTATTTGGATTTACGTTGCCCGATTTTTCTACTGCCAAATTTTGTTCGTATGGTCTTTTTTTAAAAACTCAAACAATTTGTCCTGTCTTATTTTGGTACTCTCCCATCTTCATTCCAGTTTCTTGTAATTATTTAGTGTTTATGTGCCCTTGGGTGTTCGTACAATAATTTAAAATGAAAAGGACAACAACAAAAATTGCATTGGAAAAAACGTTAAGTGTATAGATTTCATCCGATTTCTGGAAAAAATCTTAATGGAAAAAATACGGGCAATGTTAATTAATTAATATGTATGTACCTACGTATGTTGTTTTATTCTAGTTTGGTCATCGGCATGATTGGAAGTACAATTTCAATTTATAATTTGTCAATTCAAGACCAATCTATAGAAATACATCTATTGGAAATTATTTCTGAAGCTAAAATAAAAATACCTAATGATTGCTTGTGGAAGCGGAGAGTTTTAATTCATCAAAATAATAAAACCAGCAATCAGCAAATAATATACTCGTAAGTCAATGAAAATAATCGATTAAATAGATCGTCATTAATTTAATTCTATATAGACATATCATTAATTATTTTGATTATGACGCATTTGGTTTACTGTAAATTGGATTTTAAGTGTTTGTTTGGACTTTTGCAAGAAAAAGCACACTAGATATATAAAATGATTTATTTTATTTATTATAATACTGTCACCGAAAAAGAGAATGAAACTCGTTGCCAATAGCAATTCACTGCGTTGGAGTGGAAGAGTGGGACAATTTGGTGTTTCATCAAGGGATTATGTATATTAATATTAAAGGTGTGTTTTTTTGCAACACCGCCGGGGATAATTGGTTGAAAAAAACGACAGCGGGGATAAGCAACGCCATCATATACAAAATATCGATAACAATAATCAAATTCAAGTCGGTAAGACAGTTTTTCAGTGCGCTTAAGTTAAGCCTCGAAAATTCTCTGAGCTAAGCTTAGCCCGCAGGGAATTTGTTATTGTTGCCTTTAACAAGTAAATTGTTTAACACCGACGAATTTTTTTTATTTGCAACAAACCAAACTCTTGGTTTAATTTTATTCGCTTAATGCAAGCACTCTTAAAACTTAAACACAATTCTATAATCTTCACTTAAGTCTAAAAATGGAATGTCAAAGATGGCGTCATGGCGGGAATTTTTAAGATATGGATATGAATTAATAAGAATGGAAGAAATCATTTAAGAGGCAATTTTTGATGATAATTGATAATATTTGCGAAAGTATAGGTATATAGAAGTCAAATGAATAGAGGTATTTTTTGCTCTTTTTTTTAGCCACGACAGATTTTTTAGCTCTTGTGGACTTAAGGTGAGTTTTTGATTTCCTAATAGTTTCAGTGATTTTTTGGGTGTGTTTATACCCTTCTTCAGACCCGTTAAAAAAAAGATTTAATTTCAATGAAAGAAGGGGTAAGCACATTCGAAACGTAATTTTATTTAAAGGAGAAAATCGTTCACAATTAGTTAGAAGCTTCTTGCGGAAAAATTAAATTTAATACGAGATGTAAGATGCAACAGAAAAATACGAACATCTGCTTTTAAGACTAGGTTATAAGCATGTCAATAAGTTTTAGTCTACTGTTGTAAGGAGGGAACTCATAGGGATTTTCAAAGGCTAGTATATTCTGAGTGCAAACCTCAGAAATCATTTTTGTACTTGCTTTTATTTGGTTTTATGATAGTCATAAGCCCTCCATTATGACTACCATTAAATCAAATTAAAGTTAAACCCGATTTAAATAATCAAATTTGGTGAGTTAACTCGCTATATTTAGGTACAGAACAGATGTTTCACCCTCGGAGTTTGTTACGTGCGTCGTCGCGTCGATCCGCATCTCTACTGAAAAAGTGCTTCTTGACTGTAAAAATTATCAAGGTCCAAAGTTAACTAACTTCGTTTAAACCATAGGTATACGTAGTTGACTGAGACCTAGATGTTTAGAAAAAAATTAGATTTCTCGTAGATCTTGGATGGGTTTAATATGCTGAGTTGGCTTGAAATATAAGATACCTAGTAAATAGATCCCGACAGAATCTGAAATAAAAATATTATAATTAGGTGTATTGTTTTGTGAATAATGTTTATATATTTTCTTAAAAAAGTAATACCTATGGAAAACACAAACAAAAACAATTCCTCTTATTTAGCGACGACGGACATCCCCGCTATTGAATTAAGCGAATATAAAATAGTGATTCTGTAAAATCCCTTTTTCGTTAATTTTGAAATTTTGAAAGCATTGTGTCCGTTATAAAAATATACATACATAATGTACATACATAAATAACAAGATTATTGTAATTTAAATTAGAATTTAAATACATATGAATCAATTGAGCACAAACTACTTTAGAGATTAAAAAAAACTGCTTTTATTTTTGTTTTATCAATTTTTCAATTTTGAATCTGTCAGTTGGCACAAAATGATAACTGTCATTGTTGGCGTTCCTGAAGGAAGTCATTTGGGCCCACCGCTGTTTGATCTCTTTATTAATGATTTTCCATCGGTGTTATCTATGTCTGAGTGCTTAAAAATCGCCGATTATATCAAAATGTTTAAAGTTATTAACAACCTTAATAATTGTATTATATTTCAAGAAGACATTAATAACTTTGTCCAATGGTGCAATCAAAACGATTTGCATTTGAACTTATCACAGTGCTCTGTTTTAACATTCTCCCGTAAATTAAATCCAATAATATTTGACTATAATATTGACGGAAGTAAACTGTGTAGGGTTACCGAAATAAAAGCCCTAGGTGTTATAATTTGAGTCTCATGTTACCTATATTGCCTCTAAAGCAAACTCTATGCTTGGTTTTCTTAAGCAAAATTCTAAAGCTTTGTATTGCTGTATTGTTCGTCCATTACTTGAATATAATTGTATTATTTTGAATCTTGACTCCAAAAAATTAATTGACAGGATTGAGTAAATTCAAAAACACTTTTTGAGGTAGATATATATTGAAGGAATTTCCAATGAGCGGTAGTAATAGTTCAAATTATAAAAGTAGCTGTTTGTTACTTTGAATGCAAACTCTTGAGTCGACGAAGAATGTATAGTATTTTGTTCGTTCGTGATATTCTTTCTAGTGATATCGATTGTTGTGATTTAATTGCATCAATAAATATATACGCACCAAGTAGATCTTTAAGAATGAGGCAGCTTATTTTTGAAATACCTTATTTTACTAATTATGGACAGTGTGAGCCAATTTCTCATTGTTGTAGATTATTCAATATGTATTATGAAAATTTTGTATTTATTCTTATCTAGATATCAATTCAAAACATTTCTTTTAAATTAGCTTCAAAATTCTTTGTAACTTTGTAAATTTGTTTTAATTTTTTAACTATATTCAATATTATATTTTCAATACTTTGGTATGTTATTATAATTACTTATCAATATATCATAGCAATAAGCAAAATCTGTGGATGTATTATCGTAGATTCGAATAAATAAATAAATAAGTGAAATTCTTCACTTTTTCTGTTAAAAAGCTGAGACTAATAGTTTTTTAATTCGCTTGCTGAATTATTTTTTGTCGCAGTTAATGAAATTATAAAAAATAGATGGAGAGTGCTTTTGACTTTTAATGGAGAAATCTTGTTCAGGTTTCTCCTTCTCCTCAGTGGAACTGACAAAAGTTTGCTCAGTGAGATCTGGAACTTGCTAATTGACTGAGTCAAAAACCTATGTATGTACATGTAATGCATGTTCGCATGTTTCAAAATACAAAGGCGCAAAATTGTAAACTATTTAGTACGATGTTAAAGCATTTAATATGATAAATGTTTTAACATTTTATTAAATCGTTTAAAAATTTGTCGCAAATACTTTAAAAATTTACATAATTTGCATTGATTTTAAAATTGAATTTTTTATAATTTTTTTCAAGCATACGATGCGTGTTTTTTTGTGTATCTATCTACTTTAATTTTTAGCAAATTAACTTTCTCAAAAAACTCACCTATTTTATTAACTTTCTTCTTGTAAATTTTGCACTTTTAAGACCCAATTCCATGTAAAAAAACTGATTTTTAAATTTAAAAAAATAATATCTGTCTTTCCTACTAAAGCGTTTGTTTTTTGTTTCGAAATATGGTTATCAGCGTCTTACGAAGGGTCTTAAAATTATTTTATGTTACATGTAAAAATTAGCCTTACTGAAATGAGGTAAATAAGAAATTTTAGAAATTTTCTTTAGGTCCCGTTAACTTCAGGAGCGTCTTTCATGTCCTTCAGGGTAAAAACGTCTTAAACTATTTTTTCTTAGTATAAATGTATAAGATCAATAAACAATATATAATATATACATATATGGCCATAAATCTTTCTATGACCAAAGTCTTGGCCTTGTTAAAATGAGGTGAGTAAAAACGTTGCTAGCTCTTAGTCTCGTTTAATTACCTATGAACGGATCTTGACTGGATCGGTGTTACTTTTAAAAATTTAATTTTGAATTTGTTATATTTTACTTAATATGTTAATGTTATTAGGGATTTTTGGATATTTTAGCAAAAGAAAATATTTATTTATTGGGGATTTCCCCATGGAGATTTTGTCTTGTTGGAATGCATTCTTTTGGAATTTCATCCGATTGAGATTTTGGTTTTTGTGGAGTAGTTATGTTTTCTGAAAATATTTAAAACTAAGAAGATTTTATTAAAGAGTTTTGAAGTTATAAAATTTTAAAGTTGTATCGGGTTTCCCAATAGGGACTTGACAACTTTGAATTTAATTTAAATTTAAGTACACGAAGGAGCAACGTTGGCAAATTATAAAATTTGTTTTACCGAAATTCGGAGTCGGTGACCGCAACTTTAAGAGCGTTAACTCCAATTTTCGGTCGTAAATGACGAAGCTCATTTTTGGCTAAATGGGTTCGTCAATAAGCAAAATGGGTATGCGTTATTGGTTGGGTGAAACTCCACATTTGCTTCATGAATCACCACTTCATCCACAAAATATAACTGTTTGGTGCGGTTTGCAGGTTTGCAGCCGGCGGCGTTATTGGGCCATATTTTTTCGTCGACGATAATGATCGTCACGTTACTGTAAATGGCCAGCGTTATCGCGCCATGATTACCGATTATTTTTGGCCCGAATTGAAACGACATGTGGTTTCAACAGGATGGTGCCACAAGCCACACAGCATACCTTACAATCGATTTATTGAAGAGTAAGTTTGATGAGCGTGTTATCTTAAGAAATGGGCCAGTCAATTGGCCGCCTCGTTTGTGCAATTTAATGCCTCTAGACTATTTTCTTTAGGGCTACGTTAAGTCATTGGTTTATTCCAACAAGCCGATGACATTGAAAGAACTCAGAGCCAATATTGAACGCGAAATAACGGCCGTTTCGGCCGAAATGTGTGGCCGAGTCATCGAAAATTATGTCCAACGAATCGACCGCTGCCGACTTGCCCGCGGTGGCCATATGAACGAAGTCGGGTTCCATTCATTAATGTTTTGATTGTACTTCTAACCTATAATAAAGTTTTTGAAATATCTCAAATGGTTTGCGTTTTATTTAAAAAAAAAAGTTGTCAAGTCCTTATTGGAAAACTCCTCATTATGTTGATACCTTAAGATCAAGCTGTTTAAAATTTTCCACCTTTAATATTAACAGAATATTAAAAAGTAATACGTATTTGCTGTATTGCATTCGGTTGTAATAATACCATCAATATTGTATTTAAAATATCTAAAATGTTTAACGGTATTTAATAAGATTTACATGATATATACCTAATCCTACAACAGAACAACAGATGTAAATAATAGAATAAATTACTTAATATTACAGGGTATTAAAATCAGTGTAAAGTACATTTTAATTTATACATTATATCAATTTAAAACCAAAAATACAATGTTCCACCACCTTTTAAATTGCAGCTTAAATAAACCATACCCCACCCACAGATCGATTTATTATTATTGTTAGACAAGTATGAAATTTGCTAAGAAATAAAGCGATTGTGCCAAGAAAAGTCACCAATGAAATTTGTTGACACATTAAATCCAATTATAAAAAAAGTATAAAAATCAGTACTGAAATAAATTTCTTTCAGATCATCAACAGTTTGTCTAGACATCGAAAGGCCACTCTGTGGTTAAACATACCTAAGAGTAGAGTGCACGAACGATAAATTGCACCAACGAAAAATCGTCTTGCGAAATGGAAAGGTATGCCTACTATTTTATCCTTGCTAACTTTAAGGACTCATTATTTTTTTTTTTTTTATCTATCTATAACTTTGTATATGTATATATTCTTTGATTTGACAGTTCGCATTATATTGGGCCATACTATTTGCCCTTAACAAATGGCTCCCTTGTTGATAAGGCAAGTTGAGTTGAAACCGGATTTGGTGCTGCAATTTTGTATAAGTTAATATAATATTTAAATTTTAGGTTACGCCTGATATGGCCCATCTTATCCATCCGTATTGGAATAAATTCCCACCAATGGAACCTTATATGACCAAATTGCTTGGAACATGGCTAGCAGTGATGGGTTGTCTTTCTTTTGTTGGAAATGGATTGGTTGTTTATATATTCTCTACGACAAAAGCATTAAGGACACCAGCCAATTTACTAGTTTTAAATTTAGCAGTTTCAGATTTTTGTATGATGGCTACGAATTGCCCAATGATGTCACTTAATTTATTCTTCGAAACTTGGATTTTGGGACCGTTCATGTGCGACATGTACGCCATGTTGGGTTCTGTATTTGGTGCTAATTCAATTTGGTCTATGAGCATGATAGCTCTTGATCGTTATGAAGTTATTGTTAAAGGTGTTTCTGGACGTCCTATGACAATAAAACTAGCTGTGATTAAAATTATTATGATATGGACAATGGCTACTTTTTGGACTATTGCCCCAATGATGGGATGGAGCAGGTATATATGAATTTTTTAACTTGTAAATGGTTTTGACAGATTTTGACAAAGAAAACAATTTTTTTTTCTTTTCTTAGATATGTTCCTGAGGGAAATCTAACATCATGCGGTTTAGATTACCTCGAACAAGATTGGAATCCAAAGTCTTACCTGATATTTTATACTATTTTTGTATACCTGCTTCCTCTGTTTGTTATTTGCTATTCTTACTGGTTTATTATTGCGGTAAGTAAAAAAATTTTTATTAAAAATATTTAAATTTTTTTCATATTGCATTTATTTCAACAAAAGAAATCAGTTAAATAAAAACGATGTACTCGATAGCTCTTTTTAGAAAATATAAGTTAACCTTACTTATTATTCACTTTTATAGCAAGTTTTATGCCAATTCCTGTGTTTTTTTTTTTTCTTCAAAACGATCCCGGAAACTGTTTTCCAATCAATTAGTTTCAAATCACACTTTTGGTATTCAAAAGAATTAGTTAAATTAGCTGTTGCAAAGAACAAATAATCCAGAAAAAGTGTTAAAAGTCGAATTGGTAGTCTTATTTAAGGTGATACAATTAAAAATAACTAACGGTATAACTTCGAATTTAAAAAAAAAAAAACTATAGCAATTCCAGAGTATCTTGAAAATTAAATCTTTAAAAACAAAAATAAGCTCGAATAACATCTTAATTAAAGTCACATGTGTTTTAAATTAAGCTATAATGTTAAAACTTGGTTTAAAACCACTATTTGTGCTGTAATATTGAATAATATAATATTAAATATTGAATAAATATTTTTTACTTGAAGAAAATTATCAAATGCCTCACGATGGCAACACTTCGCGAAACAGAATAATACCATAAAGGGTGTTGTTCATAAGATGCATAAAAATGTTTAAATGGCAAGGTAAGATAGAAAACTAGATATCAAAAAAAAAACAAGCCCAGCACATGGAGTATATTTTTATTAACACTGAGGCCGGACGAGCGAATAATAAGTAGCAATATACGGTTTCTAGTTTAAAGCAGCATTCTTATGAAGCAGTTTATCGAAATTATGCGAGAAACGTTAAATTGAGCTGCGAACTTTTTTTACACTTAATTTTTAGTTCTACATTTTTTGGCACAAAATTTTAAACAGCTATTAGCATAATACTATTTTAAAATTTTCTAACTTTAAAGTTCTTTACTTAATGGATCTTAGTTTAAAAATTTTGTTTAACTAAATCTACTAAAACATACCTAAAACAGTGACAGTTCATGCAAAAAAGTAAGCAAACATACCATTTTCAAGTTCGTATATGTCAAAATGACAGGAAGAGTTAGTAGGTGTGTTCCTTTATTTTGAAACTTTGTGCATTTCTGTGAATTTCTACACAATTTATTTTTTGTATATGAACTTTGACAGACTTTTGTGTAGAAATGCACAGAGTTTCAAAGTAAAGGAAAATTTTTCGTTTATGATTTCATTGTTTCGGATTTTTCGTTTCGCATCAGCAGCGTACTAGGCTTCAGAAAGAAAAATATAAAATTGCCAATAATTTAATAAATACTGAGGTCACACGAGCAAGTTCAAATACTGACAAAAAATTGTATAACTGTCAAATTATTATTTTTTCTTGTATTATGAGTACGGAAAAATTAAAACTATACAACCTGTTGCACCATATGAATTATACATGCATTAAACTTAAAATGGCAGATAATGACGTTTCTGACAATACTGTCAGACAAATTTTTAGTTCACGGAAGTAGCTGTTAAATTTTTATAGTTTTTAAAATTTTAATTTAACATAATTATTGATAAAAATGTTTCTATAATAATTTTCTATTTATTTATTTATTTATTTATTTAAAGGCTGTTGCAGCTCACGAAAAAGCTATGCGCGAACAAGCCAAAAAAATGAATGTCAAATCATTGCGTTCTTCGGAGGATACCGAAAAGAGCGCCGAAGCTAAATTAGCCAAAATCGCTTTGGTTAATATTTCATTATGGTTCTTCGCATGGACACCATATGGAATCTTAAACTTTTTTGGATTTTTCGGATCAGATATTCTTACGCCAACACTTACCATCTGGGGTGCAGTATTTGCTAAGGCAGGTTCTTCATATAATCCCATTGTGTATGGCATAAGGTACATTCACTATATCATTGATGATTATTTTCATTTATATTGAAATTTTAATCATTATTCATATAGCCATCCAAAATATCGCATTGCTCTTAAAGAGAAATGCCCATGCTGTGTTTGTGGAGAAACTGAAGAACCTAAAGCTAGTGATGCAACTTCACAAGCAACTAATAATGAAACGCCGGCGTAAATTAATAATAATTATTTGAAATGAGAACATGAGCTTTTTATTAAAATGTATGTAATTAATTTATTATTATAGTTAAGTTATTTTAAGTTAAACCATTCTTACTTTAAATAAACCGAAATAAAGCATTGACATCTTAAAAATATTTTAAAATATGTTTTTCTTATTTATTTTTCATAAAATGTTTAAAGTACTTTGAAACTGGAATTTTATTGTTTGGTAAGCAAAAAACAAAAAGAAACGAATGGTGTAAATGACAACATTTGACAACTAATAACCGATAAAAGTATTGATCATTGAAAATGTGTTGAAGACAATTGTGAACTACAATAAAATTGATAATAAATCAATGAATTGTTGACCACTTTTCAATATCTATCAAATATCAATTGATAATTGATAATAACCGTAATATTTTTTTAGTTTCTTAATTTATGCACCCGTGCAGGGACGGGTTAAGAATATCACTGCAGCGCATCCCAGCAAACAGCGCTTGTCGTAAGAGGCGACTAAGGGATCAATGAAAAATATCTAGTTCAATCTAGTTCAATGCATTTCAAATATGTCAAACGTCAAAATATATTTTCTTGCATATCTGACAAGACAAGTAATAAAATGTTAAATTATATTGAAAGATGAATCTACAAAATCAGAAATTTACGAAATTTTAATGTTTGTTTGCGAAAAATTACGAATTTATGGCTGTTGGGTGGCATTTGGAATGAAATATATTATTTATATTTGTTGGGTATCTGTCAAGGAATAAATTGTCAAATTCCATTCAAGGAAAAAATCAGAAATTTTTGAAATCTAGACGAAGGTCAATGTAGACTATACGTTGAATTGCCAGACAATTTAGCTGTGTCAACATTGAGATACAGTTAACGCATTTAAAAACAGTCTGTCAGTGATCCATACTTGAATGAATAGGGTGATTATTCACTATACAGTCACATAAAATAATCAACGCATTGACCCTATGTCAACTCGAGTGTCAATGCAGCCGTCAACGCATTGAAATTATTCTACGTATGAAAATCACACGATTTGACAACTTTGGCGTTATTTTATTTATATTGCTTTTTCTACAAGATGTCAATTGTTATAGATGGTCAAAAAGTGACACTTTTTTGTTGGCACAGTTGACTATGAGGCTTTTTTCATAAAATCCCACGGACGGCCTTCTGGAAGCTGTGGGTGTAGTCAAGCATTACATCCACATTTCCACCCGCTGATTTGTCAAGGAATTCAATTAAACAGATGCCGATTGGAATCCTAACACGAGACATGGCTTAATGGAAACCAGTCACTAACCACAATTAAGATAAAGATAGGACTATAATTATTCCTTTTTCGTGACCTTTAATTCTTAATTCAATATATTTGAATCCTATTTCTGTGGGCTTCAGGTCTTTCTTTCTTTATCTACTTTTTGATAGACGACGTTTCGTACTCAAATTTGAAACGTCTTTTTCAAGATATTCAAATTTAAAAACATATGTAAATATAATTTTATAAATCTACAAAAAAGATATAAACACAATTCTTCTTTCAAACAATTTTTAGGACAGAATAGACCTGAAGAAGTATGTACTTAAACAAGTACGAAACGTCGTCTATCAAAAAGTAGATAAAGAAAGAAAGACCTGAAGCCCACAGAAATAGGATTCAAATATATTGGGATAGGACTATAAGCTCATATTCTGTGTAAATCCTCTAGCATAGCTCAATTCAAAAAATTAACCCCTGATGTTGTATGGAACTGGTAGATGTTTCACAAAAGGGTCTTTAGGTAAGGCTATAATCAGCAGTGGGTCAGATCCTCAAGTAACAAGCCTCTTCCACTTAGCTCGGTCCCTAGCAAGCTATCTCCAGTTAAGAACACCTGCGAAGTTGGCTGAGGGACCTGATTACGGTCTTCCTATATGTACTGCGCTGTCCATTATACTCGCCATTATATTCAAAGACTCTTAAGGCCGGAGTTTTGGTAACAATTCGCTCTGACCCAGGAACTTCTGTCTTTGGCTTTTTACATTTTTAGGTATAGACTACTATATACATTTCCTTGTTGAAAATATATTCTTCTCCATCCCCTCCTTATATAGATGGTACCATATATCAAACGGAGAACTTTTCTCTCAAAACAACCTAATAAGCTTTCTCATTCAAAGCTTTGATAACGCACATGCCTCTGCGCCATACAGAGGACCGGCGTCTTATACAGCGACACTTCAGTTGCTTGATAGAGAGCTTTGTTAATCAACTGCATTTCTAATCCGAAGAAGCAGCGATTGGTAAGACTGATTCTTCGTTTGATCCTAGGTCACAGAGGTATGCAGTTCCAGTTTATAATTTTTCTCTCCCCATAAATAAATCCTTAAAGATCCAGGGCCTGGTGGCTTATTGTTAGTGACAGGAGAGGAGGGGACTTGTAATATTTGTCTGCGAAGTTCCGAGCGGCACTTTAATGACAAGACAGAATTTGGAGAGTTGATCCCTTGCGAAAAGAAGCCTCGAAAACATAGGCACTTTTTTATTTTAAGATGTCAATGCTTTATTTCGATTTTTTTTAAATAAGAATGGTCTTACACTTCTAGATTTTTACATAGCTTAAAAATTAAATATTATACAAATTTAAAATTAACCACAATTTGTGTGTGCATATAATTTAAAATTTATGCAGGCGTTTCAGCATTAGTTGCTTGTGAAGTTGCATCACTAGCTTTTGGTTCTTCTGTTTCTCCACACACACAGCATGGGCATTTTTCCTTTAGAGCAATGCGGTATTTGGGATGACTTTAAAAATAATAAAAAAAATTATTATTTCAAAAATATATATTTTATAAGTACCTAAGTTTTGCATTAACATTTTACCTTATGCCATAAACTATTGGATTGTAGGAAGAACCCGTTTTGGCAAATACTGCACCCCAAATGGTTAAAGTAGGTGTAAGTGTATCTGATCCGAAAAAGCCCATCCAATTGAGTATGCCGTATGGTGTCCATGCGAAGAACCATAATGAAATATTAACCAAAGCGATTTTGGCTAATTTAGCTTCGGCGCTCTTTTCGGTATCCTCCGAAGAACGCAATGATTTGACATTCATTTTTTTGGCTTGTTCACGCATAGCTTGTTCGTGAGCAGCAACAGCCTTAAGGTAGAAATATAAATAGAAAAAATAGGTATATAAATATTGCAAGTAACAATTATTTTATTATCAAATATCGAATTTTATTTAACTGCAAGAATTTAAAATATTTAATTGAATTATGAAGATTGTTCCAAATGGCAAAATCCCGAATGTTATTTAACTAATCCCCAAGGCTCAAAACACAAATGTAAAAATCCCTAATTCCAAAATCCTATATGCTATCGAATACCAAAATCGCGAATGGCTACACTTTTTTTTATATTTATTTAGCTCTCAGCTATCGGATTCAAATGCTAAAAAGGCTTAATGTAAAGACGATTTTAAATAAAATAAGAAGAACTTTATTTGATAAAATTTGGCATTTGGTCTGAAAAACAAAATTAAATCATCTAGATTTTACAGTTAGGTACTTACCGCAATAATAAACCAATAGGAATGGCAAATGACAAACAGAGGAAGCAGGTATACAAAAATAGTATAAAATATCAGGTAAGACTTTGGATTCCAATCCTGTTCAAGGTAATCTAAGCCACATGATGTTAGATTTCCCTCGGGAACATATCTTTAAATATATAAAAAATCAAATATTTTTTTTCACTTGTCACAAAATATATAACAAACTTTCACCTGTTCCAACCCATCATTGGGGCAAGGGTCCAAAAAGTAGCCATTGTCCATATCATAACAATTTTAATCACAGCCAGTTTTATTGTCATTGGACGTCCAGAAACACCTTTAACAATAACTTCATAACGATCAAGAGCTATCATACTCATAGACCAAATTGAATTAGCACCAAATACAGAACCCAACATGGCGTACATGTCACACATGAAGGGTCCTAGTACCCATGTTTCGAAAAAAAGATTTATTGCCATCATTGGGCAATTTGAAGCCATCATACAAAAGTCCGAAACCGCTAAATTTAATACCAATAAGTTGGCTGGCGTCCTTAGGGCTTTCGTCGTTGAAAATATATAAACAACCAATCCGTTTCCAAAGAACGATAGACAACCCATGATTCCCAAAAATGTGCCTAGCAGTTTAGTCATAAAAGGTTCGACTGGTGGGAATTTATTCCAATACGGATGGATAAGGTGGGCCATATCGGGTGTAACCTAAAATTACGAATGTATATCCTTATGAGTGTTTGCTAGGATAAGATCCTTCCTATAGATCAACTTGCCTTGTCGGTAACGGAACCATTTTGAAGAGCAGCAAAGTGTGGTCCAATATATTGCAAACTGTAATAATTATAATTGGTATAGTAGAAATAAATTTAAGTTTATTCTTCAATCCCACAAATCATACTTACCTTTCCATTTTGAAGGACGATTTTTAACTGAGGAGTTTTTCTTTAAAAAAATCCTTTTCTAATGTCCGAGCGACTCTATATTATTTGTGTGAATAGAGTGCCTGTCGACTGTAGGGCAAGTCGCTTATGGTTTGAATGAAACTCTGGTCTGGTACTGATTCTTATAGTTTTCTTTATTCGTAATTGAATTTAAAGCTTATATTTTTGTTTTACCGTTTATTCTTGACATTTATTTTATTTTTTAGCATAACAATATAATAATGGACAAAATTAAATAACTTACAATCGTGGGTGTGTGTTTTCAGCTTCCATCGACCTGCTGATATTAAACACTTACCACCATCATACACCTTCACCTTCTACATCACCACCATGCTCGCATTGAAACGGCTTTAAATAAAATTAAAAATTTCAATGCTTTTTTTAGATGATGACTGAAAAAACTACCCCTTTATTGAACTTATTTTAGCTAGTAGTTATACTTTGTAGTACAAACATCAAATCATAAATACATAGTCTGGAATTAAGCGTTGAAAATAATATGTTTTTTTGTCCTCAGGTCCTCACGAACTGTATTTTTTCTCACCACGGTCTCGAAATTCATATTAGAAATTATAGGTGAGTTCATAATCGTCAGCCTAACTAAGAACTGCATTATCTGCGTTCATAAAGTCAGATTTTCGATCGAACTAACCTAGCCTATCTGCAGTACTTACCTTTCATTAACGTCAGACTGTGTCGTCAGCGTCGGGCAGATTGTGCAGCTGAATTTTTTTGGCTGCAGAAAGATCTCGAATTTATAAAATTAATTTTACAGTCACCATTAAATTATATACCATACTACTCGTACCATAAAAATTCATTTAAAGAGCAAACTCCTAAGAGAACCGTTGCCAAAATGAGAAAGCCAACTTTGACGGACTTAATGATTAATTTTTCAAGAACTTTAACTACATATAGTCACTATGCTTTCTCGAAAGTGACGTAGAATTCAGCGCAAATACGATAACAAAATAATTTGGTATTGGTTCCTTATAGAATGAGAAATTCTGTTTTGAAATTTGAATAAAACAAAGAGCATCAGACCGAAAGAAAACTCACAATTTAATTCGATTTAATTTAAAATGTTCTTTTTGTAAAAAACATACGTTATGCCCCATTTACTTTGACATCTCGTATCACAGTACTTTTGTAAATTTACGGGAAATTTAGCAAAAGTAACAAATTCAGCTTTAAATATGCACTCATCCTGCTTGCACAAAATCTATTTAATTGACGTTTACGAACACATTCAATATTTTTGTTATCGACTATAGCAAACTGCTTTCGTATACAAATTTTATTTTCTAACAGTTATTTTTTCAGTTTGTGTTTAGTTTAGGACCATCTTCCTAAATACATTTTGACGCAAATATCTCTGTCATAAAATGACAATGATTCAAATTGACTTTGATTTGACATTTTCAAAAAAAGGTCGTAAATTCAAACTGTACCTCCCAGTCTATAAATAAGCACTTTTTTAAATTCTTCATACTTCATAAAATCTTTTTATTTTAAAAATAATCTTAAGTGGGTGCAGAATGCAGATACAAATTTTTAGATATTGATGGTAATTTTTTAGTAGATAACATTACAAAATGCAAATCTGAATATCACTAGTCCGCTAGGAACGGTGTTGCTCATTCACTCTATACACGCTTAGTCAAGAAATGGTAAACATTGTATTAGAGGGTTATTTTTATTAATTTCCTGTGTTTAGATGAGAGCAAGAAATGAGTTTAGAAATGGTGCGGGCCCTCAGGTCCAGCGTCCAGGGCTTTCCGCGGGCGCCCAGATTTTTTTTAAATCGCGCCAAGTGTGTTAATCTCTAAATTAGAATAAAATATAACAATTTTTTTAAATTTTCATTTATCTTGTCTTGTCCCTTTGTAACACCTCTTCAATGTCATCAATAAATAGAACGAAAAGTAAAGGACTAAAGCTGCAGCCTTGTCTTAATCCTATTTTATTGAAAACTTCTTCCAAGGACAACTGCATAGAAGTTGTAAAATCACATAAAACTTCTAAAATGTTTCCAAACTTCCTAGAGACCCTTTGTACAGTTTAAAATGTTGTGCTTTTCTGTTTATAGATTTCGACTGTTATCTTAAAGTCGCTACAAAATACTTACAGATTCTTCTTAGGTCCTATATATATTTCAGTTTTGTTGGTAAGTTTGGTTAAACGTGGATAATTTTCAAAAAAGTGAATTTGTAATTTAATGATTAAATTGTTGTTGTTATTTTCCGTCTAAGTACTGTGTCTTTGTACCAAATTTAAAGCAAGTTCTTTATATAATAAGGAACGTTATTTACAGAACATAAATATAAAAAATAAAAAAACAAATAATAATTTTATTTTCATTAAGTTCATATGTTGCATAAATTCATATAAAAAAATTGAGAGGATTGGACACAATTGTGTGCAGATAATTCAACTATTCTATATTTAATCAGAAGACTTTTTGGAACAAGCTGTTAATATTTTAAAATTCAAATTAAATTTTGGAGTACAAAATTTCTGCATATAATTTATGACTGGACTAATTGTTTTGCTTAAAATTGTTTTAAAATTAATGGTCAAAAAGATCTATGTAAGTTTTTAATAGCAGGCCACGTGACTATAAGGTCACTTATGGGTTAAAAGTTAAATATATGTAAGTACAAGTGAAACTCAGTTGAGAATACAGGGTGTTATAGTCCCATGTAAAAATAGCAATGATATAGATAGATAGATAGATAGCTTGGTTTGAAGTCAATGGATGATGAATGAGAAGAAATATATATGTAATTCGTAAGATACATTTTTTGGGGTTTGGAACATTGTAAATGGAGCCTGCGACTTCCGATTTTTTTTTTAAATCCGTGTAAAAAAAAATACCCGTCAGAATAAGAACTAATTTTTGGATCAATGAAATCCAATAGAAATCAATTCACATGTCGTGTCCAAAAATTAATCCGGAGGAAATTATGTGTAGGTAAAGTAAAAAATAACTTTTTGTTTGTCCTAAAAGTTTTGTATGATCAAAACTCTGTATTCCAAAGTTTATGCATATCTACTATGGAACAAGCCACTTCCTATTTTCAATTATAAAATTTTATCCGCATAATCTCTGACGACTAAATTTATCTAGCTAAATTTATGTAGGTATTCTGTTGCAAAGTTTTCCAGCAAAAACTAAACTTGTACTTTTTTTTTTATTTGTTACCTCAGCAAAGTAGACAACAGTTAAAACTCAGAGCGCCCTGTGATTGATTGTTTTATCCTATCGAAGTACATACCTTTACACGACAGACTACCGGTTGCTGACAATGCAATTAACTTGTTTCTATGCCAATGTCAGGACTTGTCTTGAGTGAAATTGGATTATTTTTAAATCGCTTAAATAAAACCAAAGCATTCATAATATTGCATACCTTTAGGTGCACATATGTACATTCATTATGCATGGTGCAGAAATGCAATGAAGTACAGCAAAACACTGTAGAACAAAAATTATTCTAGAAGTGCTCAACCATGGTGTAAATGTTTTTCATGGTATCTACATATATTCCTCATTCATTCTACACAAGAAGGGGGTGCATTATGTAATCCAAAGTATCCCTAGTATTAGAATAGGAGTTAAAAATAATAAAGAAATTGGGTGGCGCAACACCTCTTTGAGATTTACAAATCTCAACCAATAATGTGTGTAATGTGTGTTAATCGTCAGGAATGGTGGGGTTTAAATTTTCCAAATGACTTGTGCACGTAAAATGTCAAATCAATGTGCATATGACATGTCTAATAAACACTGTCAAATTCCGTTAAAGTTTGTTGTTGGATTAAAATAAACCTTTTGAAAATCCGAAATTTTTAGATTATTTTATTTTTTGGAGTTGATGTATACATAGTATATAGCATATTATGTATGTATGTACGTAAAAATATTTGGTCTTATTTATAAACGTTGTCTAACTTTATTCAACTGTCCAACTTTGGAAAACGTGTTCAAAAACCTTATTTATTGTTGTCTTATAGATAGCTGCCTAATTTAGACACAAGAGTAGATTGTCTTTACCGTGAATAATGTGATATTTATTTTTATTAAATAAAGGATATTTCCGCCAATTTGAAAATAATTAGACAGTGTCTAAGTAGGCAACAATCTAATAAATACGACTGATAGTTTTTTGCTTATATGTCAAATTATAAACTGTCAAATTCTATTGAAGGATGGCTATGATGCCGATGGATTAAGCCAGTTCAGGTTTTTCATGCTCACTGAGATCTCAGCAAGTTTAGAAATCTGAACGTAATTCCTCAGTGAGATTCCTCGCTTCTGCTGTCAAAAAGCTGAGACTGATATTTTTTGGATTCGTTTGCTCAATTATTTTTTGTCGCAGTTGATAAAATTATAAAAAAGAGATGGAGAGTCCTTTTGACTTCTAGTGGAGAAATCTTGTTCAAGTTCTTCTTCTCCTTAGTGAAGCTCACAAAAGTTTGCTCAGTTAGATCTCAGAAACGTGAACTGGCTAATTAAAAAACCTTTACAAAATAAGAAATTTTTGAAATCAACGCCGCTGCCAGTGTTGGTAAGTTATACGCGACACGAGAGTTTTACAAATTTTAATTAGTTACGCGTAATTAATGTAACTAATGTAACTAATTGAATTAGTTACGTAACTAATGTAACTAATCTATGATTTTTACATTTCTCCAGAAAAATCTTCGAAAGTTTTAAAAAATTAATGTTTCTTTATGGGCCTTTAAGAATGGAAGACGTAAGTTTATTTTTGGAGGACTTCGAGTTTGACGAGTTTAACTAATTTAATACCTACCTACATTTTGTATTTGAGTTACATACAAAGATTTGATCTCTGAATTCTTTTATAATCTTTCTTTTGTTATTTGTTGTTTTTATGGATTAAAAATTTTTGTTTACTTATACATATATGTTATTGTTTATTTTTTTCAATGTTCAGTCAGTCAAAATTTTTTTAACTGTATTAGTTAAATTAGTTACGCGGAAAATGAGGTATAACTAATTACACGAAGCCGCTGGCTTTGTTAACGCAGTAAAAAATTTTGCTTCATCAACCTTGAGATACAGTCAACGTGCTGAAGAGCAGAGCAGTCTGTCAGTATGTCCGAACTGCCTTGACAGAGTGCCTATATGGTCACATAAAATAATAATGATCCTTAAATTAATGTCAACTCAAGTGTTAACGAAGCATTTAACGCATTGACATTATTCTGCGTTGATGATCACATGCTTTGACACTCAGTTTACTTCATTTTGATGTCAGATAGTCAACGTTTTGACAAATTACATTGATCCCATCTAATTGTAGCTTATACTTTTGGAGAATTTGTCACTTCTTCACTATAGAACCAGTGTCAGTGTCCCTGAGACGTCATGTCAGTCTAACGCACATAACATTATGCCAAGGGACATTAACGGAAAGAAGTTAAGCCGATCTTATTTATTATTGTGTTAAACTTAGTGAAAATACTAAAGTTGGCCAACTACATATAAGTATAGCGTTGTTTATAAATCCATCATTGTTGGAAAAATAGTTGAAAATTGCCTTTTTCCAGTTTTTAAGAAATCTTTTGTGTATTTGTTACTAATGATAACACATAGGAGGTATGTAGGTATATGTCAGTTTCAACTTAAGCTTTGCAAAAAAACTCGGCTGCGTTAACTTGGCCATAAAAAGTGTAAAATTTTTTAAAATTTTGTTTTGTTTTTTTTTTTTGTAAATAAAAATAAAATACGGCATCCATAGGATGTGTAGATGTGTCATCGATTTATACCTTCCCAATATTTTAATAAATGTGTTCCTTTACTTTTAAACTCTGTACATTTCTGTGAATTTTTAATTAATTTATTTTTTTATATGAAATTTGACAGACTTTTGTGTAGAAATTCATACAAATGCACAGAATTTCAAAGTGAATGAACTATAGGCTTATTATATCTTTGAAACGATATAGTTATAGTTCTATTATTTTTTGTTTTAGGTAATAAAAAAAAGACCTTTACAAAATTAAGATTGTCAATGCTTATTTCATTTTATTTAAAGTAAGAATGATGCGTTTTTCTTTTGTATTATTATTTAAATATTTTATGTAACAGTTTCTTGTTCTCTAATAGTTCCCTCTGAAGAAAGTTCACTTTTTATCGGTTCATCCGTTTTATTACAAAATAAACAAGAAAATCGCTCCCTCAGTGCCAGGCGATATTTTGGATGACTAAATGTTTAAAAAATTAAGAAAATAAAAAGCACAAATTTCAACCAACAATAGAAAGTTATTTAAATACCTTATTCCATATACAACTGGATTATAAGCCGATCCAGCCTTTGCAAATGCTGCACCCCAAATTGAAATTGTTGGTGTTAGTGCATCTGATTTGAAAAATCCCATAAAATTCAATATTCCATAAGGTGTCCAAGCCAGAAACCAAAGTGAAATAGAAACTAAGGCTACTTTAGCTAGCTTGCCTTCGGTACTTTTATTGGCATCTTCCGAAGATCGCAATGATTTGACATTCATTTTCTTAGCTTGATCACGCATTGCCTTCTCGTGAGCTGCTACGGCCTTTAAGAAAAAAAAAAATTATTTGTTCTTGTTAATTCGACACAAACAAAAAAGTTTAACATTACTGCCATAATAAACCAATAGGAATAGCATATCAGAAACAGTGGAATGATGTAACAAAAAATTGTATAAGCTATCAAGTAGCTCTTGGGATTCCATTCTTGAGTAAGATAATCAACTCCACATGAAGTCAAATTTCCCTCGGGAATATATCTAGAATCATATAGAAAAATAAAGTATTACTTTTTTATAAAATTATTTAATCAAACATACCTGCTCCATCCAAACACAGGTGCAACTGTCCAAAAAGCTGAAAAAATCCAAATAACTATTATCTTAACTACTGCTAGTTTCACTGTCATCGGGCGTCCAGCAACACCTTTCACAATTACTTCGTATCTATCCACTGCTATCATGCACATTGTCCAGATCGATACACATCCGAATATTGAGCCCAACATACCATAAATATCACAAACCAAAGGACCTAATACCCAAGTTTCATGAAACAAATTTATTGTTATCATTGGACAAGCTGTTGCCATCATTGAAAAATCCGAAAAGGCCAAGTTTAAGACCAACAAATTAGCTGGTGTCTTGAGGGCTTTTGTAGTTGAGAATATATAAACAACCATGCCATTGCCAAAAAATGATAATACGCCAGCCATTCCAAGAAAAGTACCAATGATTTTTGTCATTATAGGTTCCATAGGAGGGAATCGATTCCAATAGGGATGAATTAAGTGTAACATGTCCGGAGTGACCTGCCATTTATTTGGATAATGAAATATCTTCGAAGGGATTCTTAATATCCATTGTTAGTAACTACTTACTTTATCAATTAGGGAGCCATTATTTAGGGGCAGATATTGCGGTCCAATTAAGGATTGCATCCTGTTATGAGGACAATAAGTTGACTTTTTGTTTTTAAAATTGAAAAAAATTACTTTTTAAAATATCCATATCTTCTTCTTCGAGTTGTATTTTGTCGTTTGAATTAAAAAGGGTCTTATCTGAGCATTATATATTCTATTTGAATGCCTTTTTAGCTGCTGGACATTTTTCGTTTATTAACTTAATTAATTATGCCTTTATTTAGATACACAGTTCTTTATTTTATTGGTTAACAGTAGAACCGCGTTGTAATGTTATAATTGCAGTAGCTTTTTAGATTTTATTCATGTGTGAACTGCTTAAACTTTTTTCTAAAATAAGAATTTATTTTAGGGAGAATCCACGTCAAAATAAATTAAAACACCGCTATTTTGACGTTTAAGGCCTCGTCCACATTCTTTAAAAATTGTTTTGTGTACAGTTTTGGGCGCAGTTTTTGTTTTTCACGCGTTCAACGCACGAGTAACGCATAAATATTAAGGGTATATTCATGCAACGTAGGAAGCTTTACGACGCACGTCGTAAAATCACAATCCCCTTTTAACTTCTTGCGTAATGTCATAATGCCATTAAAAAAGGTTTACAATGTTTACTATTTTTATTTAAGATGTTAACGTAACAAATTCTTGTCTGAAAATTTACGATTTGTCGGAAAAGACGACAGCAATGTTTCCGTGCATGTATGCTGGTTGGTAAACATTTTTGGTCACATGATTGTTTTTTTTTTAGTTCGTTAGAATAATTATAAAAAAAAGAACTCAGTAGGCTGGTGGTATAACTTCAGTCGTACGCCGGCATAAACTTCAAATTTGTTAGGAAGTTACAATCGAATTTTTGTTGTGGAAGGGATAGCTCTTTTGCTATAAAATGTGATAAGGGACTTTGTTAATTGTGACTCACCCGATCCCACCATCTCATACAAACATAACCATTATAAATTAAATGTTTTTGGTAACTTCCTTAAAATGGTTGTTAAATACCCCCGTACAGATTGGGTAAAATTTATTGATATTTCCATAGATCTTTTATATGTACCTACAATAACTCTTAGTGTTGTCCCCATACAATGGATTGCTGCTATAAATGGGTTTTACTGTTCCTTACTTCTTTGATGTCATCAAAAATTGTGTTTGATTATCTTTAATACGAATGCTAATTCTATCTTCAGCGCGTCCAACTACCATCAACGATGCATTTAAAAGGCTTCACAAATGCCTCAAATCCCTTTGATGGTTGATTAAGCTTAGAAGGCCACATTCACTTCTTATACGCCTATAATGCGGATGATTTGTAAGAAAGTAGTAAGAAGAAAAGAGTAATTATGTGATATGATTACACCTTTGAACATCGTTTTTATGTTTTTGAGTTGAAAGGTTTAATTAATTATTTTTTCTTTTGTCAATAATAAGACTTGCAGTTGTTTTGTAAAAGGCATTGCATTGTGCAATTAAACGTACTGAATTGATTTTTGATTTTGTGTAACGTGAATAAATTATACCGTAATTAAGTCAAAATATATAATTTAACCTCGAAATTAATTTCGGAGAATTTTTGCATTTTAAATTTTTGAATAATTAAATAAAAATTTGGTAAAATCAATATAAGAAACAAGTTGTCCTAATTTTCAAGACAATTTCAGACTTTTTTGGTACCCAAATACATTATGAAGTAAGTTTCTACAGTCAATTTAAAATTCTAAAACTTAAAAAAAAAAACGGTAAGTTGTGGTGTATGAAAATAATGTGATAAGTAACACTACGCTTAACGGGTTATTATTTTTATGTATAGTTTTTATAAAGTCTGTTATTTACATTTACCCCTGACTTTTTTTAATAAAAAAATAAAACAAATAATTATGTGTTCAATAAATTTATTTAATAAATTCAAGTAAATTAAATTCAATCAAATGATTGAAAGAAATAATGCATTTTCAAAAATATAGTAAAGCAATAATCTTTGTATCTTTATCTAAAATCATTTTGTTTAGATATCATTGCACATTTCTTTTTTTTCTTTAATTTAAGACCAGCATACATATAGTTCCTTCTTAAAAAAAAATATATGTACCTACTGCTTAAAGGACAAAAAAAAATTGTTCACGTTTAAAATTTTATTATCGAACTGTGAGCCAAACCTGTTGAAAACATTTATATTCACCACGATAGTTTTTTGCGCAAAAAAATGTTGGTGAAATTATTAAGCGAAAAAAAGAACATATTTTTTTGAATTGGTTTTGATTGTACGACTTGTCGGTAGTGTTTTTTTTAATAATTGTTTTTTCACAACCATTTTTTTTTTGTTGAAAAGAACTGTATACTAGGCTTTAACTGATTAATTATTTAAAACTCCATTTGTTGGTATTGCATATACTTTATTAAATGATCCCAGGATATTAGCCAAGTCTCAGAGTAGATGAAAAACTGAATTGAATAGTAGGTTCTTGTTTTTTCAAAAGCTTTCGATAATGTAAACCATCAGATTTTAATTTAAAAAAAAAAAACTTACCTTTCTGAAATTTTATTCCTCGAGTAGATTAGCAACTATCATACGTATTTATTAGATTTTTGTCTACTTAGACAATGTCTTACTATTTTCAAATTGGTGGAAATATGCTTTATTTAATAAAAATAAATATCACATTATTCACGGTTAAGACAATCTACTCTTGTGTCTAAGTTAGGCAGCTATAAGACAACAATAAACAAGGTTTTTGAACACATTTTCCAAAGTTTATAAATATAATAAATAATAAAGTTTATAAAATGATTCCTATAAAAACTTTTAAAATATTAAATTACTTTGGAGTACCACAGGGAAGTCACCTTGGTCCTCTATTGTTTTCTTTTAATGATCTTCCCGCTGTTAATAATTTTCCCAATTCTCTGATGAGTGATTGATTATGAGAAGGTCTTTTAATCAATCAAGTCAGTTGCTGAAAATGCTGATTGTTTTGATTTACAGAAAGATGCCAATAATTCGTATGAGTGTTGTTTCTTAAATTCATTTCGACTCAATATAGACAACATTACCAACCGGCCAAAATTCCCAATCTAAAACCTGGTAAAGACAAAATCCCAAAACGAAGTAGTAAATTAAGTAATAAAATCATGCGCTACCAACTCTTTGGATATTTTTTGGTCACACTTCTCTTTTATCTTAATAAAAAAACTTTATTTCATAATTTTTCCTACGTTTCTTTAGATTTTTTTGCATTGATTTGAACATTGTTTTGTTTCAAATTTCATGAAATATTTTGTTAGATTTATTTAATTAATGATTTAATTAAAAACTTATTTATTGAATAAATGAATAAAAACTGAAATTAATATAGTAACCAAAGAAAACTCCATTACACTCGGAAGCACTTAAAAAAAAAAAAAAAAATGAAAATGAAAATTAAAACAATTATCAATTATTTAACCTCTCACTGAACAAACTTCTGTCAGCTTCACTGAGGAGAAGGAGAAACTTGAGGAAGATTTCTCCCCTAGAAGTCATAAATATTTTCCGTCTCTTTTCTTTTTTTTATCTGATTGACAAAAAATATCAGTCTCAGCTTTTTGACAGCAAAAGTGAGTAATCTCACTAAGGCATTACGTTCAGATTGCTGAAATCTCTGAGATCTCAGTGAGCCTAAGAAAACTGAACTGACTAATAAACGTAGGGAAAAATATGAAATAAAGTTTTTTATTTGCTTAAAAAAGAAGTGTGGCCAAAGAAGCCTGAACAAATATTAAAATCGTTTCATCGCTTGTCTATTTCACACGAAGAAACTGACAGTCGTATTTTTTAGATTTATTTTTACTTAGGCACTGTCTAATTATTTTCAAATTGGTGGAAATATGCTTTATTTAATAAGAATAAATATCACATTATTCACGGTTAAGACAATCTACTCTTGTGTTAATAAGACAACAATAAACAGGTTTTTGAACACGTTTTCCATAGTTGGACAGTTGTCTAAAGTTAGACAACTTTTATAAATAAGACCATAAGTTTCCAGCATCTTTCAGTTTTTGGGTTAGAAGGACACCAAGTAAGGGGAATGATTGGTGCAAATTGGAAATTAAAAGAAAACGTCAAAAAATCTTAAGCAATTTGTTTCTCGTGTAAAAGGGGACTAAGCTGTAAAACTGTGCACCTATAAAAGAATTATTTATCAGAGAAAAAAATCTTAAAAGTAAAATTTATAGGAAATTTGATGACACTTTCATTTGGTTGATTTGATATGATTTCTTATTTTAACTAAGTCAAACAACACAAATTTCATACTTTTGCTTTTTAATATATACCTACAAATAGTTACAATTTTGTCCTACATTTTATATTTTACTCTTTCTATATATGAATTTGAGTTTAAATTATTTAAAATTTACTTTTAACACCTGGTCCATTCTGAAAATTTGGATAGACAAAATTAAATTAGTAAATTATTACGATACGATAATTTGTTTGTATTATAACTTACTTGTTCCTTCTTCGCACATATTGGCAGCATTAAAGCGGCAGGGACTTGAGAAGATTTTTTTGACGGATCCACGTTTAGCACAAACAGGTTCTTCAACATCGGGACAATAGATTTGACACAAACGTGGTCCCTTTGACTTAGATGGTGCTGCAGCAGTCAGTTGAACTGCAATAAAGATTAGAGCGAAGACAAGATAAAATAATTTCATTTTGAAAAGTGTTTGTGATAAACTGATAATAATCGACGTTTAGAGAATGCTTTATATAGCAACACAAGTTTCTAGGCTCTATATTGTCGTGTTCATCTGAATTAATAGAAATAGCAACAAGTGATTGTATTGCTAATATATTATTTTAAATAAATATTGACTTAGATGTTGTCTGGTAAAACACTACAAAAGAACATGAGTAGCTAGACAAGAATGATAAAGGCTATTACAAATTAAATGAATGAATATATAGATACGATATAAGAATAATTATCATGTGGATACCAAACCTTCATTATTTAATAACAAAGAAATTATTTACCTGTATAAATATAGGAATACAATTATTATAAAAAAACATACCTAGACAGAAAAATGATAAAAATACATTAAACGGTATTGTAAAGATATATACCTAACTAATGTGTTGCGCGGTTGAAAAACTATCTATAATACATAATAAAGGGTTTTCTAATAAGAGGTTTTATTTTTAATAGCCCTCTATTTGGACAGCTATCACTTTTGAAGCTGTTATCTTTTGACATTTGACAAGTAAAAACTACGCCATTACTAAAAATTGAACGATACACGCTTCAACAACGCATTGAAATTGTTAAATTTCAATACAAAAATGGCGCTACGTGCTGCACAAGCAACGAAACAATCGCAATTTTGCAAAAAAAGTTTCCTGACCGTGTTATTTCTCGGAGAGGTGTTCACAATTGGCCACCGAGATATCTTGTGTTTTAACACCTTTAGACTTTTTTCTTTGGGGCCACGTGAAAGATAAGTGGTCTTATTTATAAACGTTGTCTAACTTTAGATAACTGTCCAACTTTGGAATATGTGTTCAAAAAAATTTTTTATTGTTGTCTTATAGCTGCCTAACTTATACATAAGAGTAGATAGTGAATAATGTGATATTTATTTTATTAAATAAAGCATATTTCCACCAATTTGAAAATAGTTAGACAGTGTCTAAGTAGACAAAAATCTAATAAATACGATTGAAGGTCTAAGCCAATGCTCCACAACCGATTCAAGACCTTAAAGATGGAATTCGTGAAGTTATCGAGGCCAAGGCCATACAGTTACAAATGTGCGAATTGGTCATGGAAAATTTCATGAAAAGGATATGGTGCTACAACGGTAGCCGTGGCGGACATTTGGCTGATATCGTTTTCCATTATTAATAGCATACTTTCCTCTTTACAATGAAATAAACATCCATTGATTATTCTTTAAAAAATACTCGTTTTTTTTTAATATCAAAATGAAATCTCTTATTGGAAAACCCTTTATATGAACCCAAATAATTGTGGTTTTCCATTGGATTTTTGGCTCCAAAATACAATTGAAATTTAAAAAAAAATTGCTGGAGATTTTTTGACGTTTTCTTTTAATTTCCAATTTGCACCAATCGTAGACCGTTCATTCCTCTTACTCACCAAAAAAGGGGACTTTCAGATCGAAAGCCATATATCTGAAATGTTAAAAGGTACTCTGTGAGAGTGTAGAACGAATATTCGCAGGAAGAAAAATGTCGCATACTTAACACAAAATAAAGATACTGACTTATAAAAATGAAAATCCTAGCAGCTATTTTAATTTGACTACAAGCTACAGCTGTCGGATGTCGTAGAAGTAATAAGCGACATAAGCGTGTTTAGGAAAATGAGATTTCGGAGATCTCAGCAATCTTAGTTACAAGAACAGGATTCCTCAGCAAAATTTCTCGAATTTTTCGAATTATTAGCCTTTTTTTATTTTTCCTGGGGTATGAGCAATAATTTTTTAACCGCGTAACTTAGCTTATACAGGAGATCTTTGAACTGTTAATCTGCATTGCCGAGTTGAAAGGTAAATTCAAGGACCGTTTTATACAAACGAAACTAATTTCTGCTCGACAGGACCTTAGAGAAGGAATAAAGAACTTCGGAGACTACTGACACGTCTGCAACTAAAACGACAAAGGAGTGTAGACTGTAGACCTATTGCTGAAAATAGACAAATGGCTATACGCTCCTTAGAGCACGTAGGTACATACTAAAGATCTCGAATTCTAAGACTATTGGTTAAAAGCTTTTAACGTCTTAGATTTGAAAGGAACCATTGACTTTTATAAAATTGGCCAATCTCTTAAGCTAGAAAATGAACAAGCCAATAGACACAGACATTTTTATACAACCCACGTGTCGGAGATGTATAGGTAGGTAGGTAAGTCGGAGATGTTGTGACATTGGGAATTTTTTGTATAAATTATTCAACGTCATACTAATGAATTTCAATAAGTAAAAGTAACCAATGTCAGTGTCAAGCCACACCCCATAACATTTTCCAATAAGGTCATTACCAAACATTTGCCTCGTTATTCGTTACGGAACAAAAGTTGATAGATACCTACATAAATCTCTGCTGTCCTGTGGCTAACAAAAAATCAAAAGAAAAGGTACGACAAAGTAGTGGGGTGAAGGCAAAATATTGCATGGCTCGAAAGTTTATAGAAAGAAATAGAAGGCCAAGGACCCAACATATCGAAAAATGTAATATTACTTTTTTCTCTGCATTTTTTTCTATATAAGTTATTTATTTTTTTTCTTGTAAGATTTTGATTCCACTGGTTTTCTTGGAAACATTAGCAAAGACGAAAGGTCATAATCCTATTAATATTATTTTCATCGAGCCATAAACATTTGGTTCTAATTTTGTTTTTATAAAATATCGTAACGTGATTCAAGCTGGCAACGTCGTGGGATATTTGTTTTGATGTCTTCTGTCAAATGGTTCGATAATGATATACAAAAAAGCACATTTTAGTCTGTTTTTTTTTTTTTTGGTGCAAATTGATCATTGTAAAAATTAATATTTAATTTCTTTTTTTTTCCTATTTTGTTTGTCTGTTTGTTCCTTTCAATCTCTAAAAATACTAAATTGTTTAATATGAAAATTGGTAGAGCGAGAGATTGAAAGTAGAGGATGGACATACATAAGCTATTGGTTGTGTAGCAATATTTAGGCAACATTAAGAAAAAGGGACAGTTTGGCGTGTGTTTGTTTGTAATGTAATGAGAATTGGTGAAAGTATGGAACATAATAATGGGCATCAACTAAAAAAAAGACAGTTTTTTTGTTTGTCGGATAGACAGATTTGCTTCTTTTTTACAATGCAATCAGGCGTATACGTACTTTTTTCGTTTATATACAAAATATGGTGGAGCGAAGCCGGGGCGGGTCAGCTTGTGTTTTTTATGAAGCGATTAAAAGTAAATACTTCTCTGACTTCAGTAACACCATTCATCAAACCAAACAAATTCATGGAAATAAAAAAAAAATTTAAATAAAAAAAATTTACTTATATACTTACGGTCGTATTTATTAGATTTTTGTCTACTTAGACACTGTCTAACTATTTTCAAATTGATGGAAATATGCCTTAATTAATAAAAATAAATACCACATTATTCACGCTTAAGACAATGTACTCTTGTGTCTAAGTTAGGCAGCTATAAGACAACATTAAACAAGGTTTTTGAACACATTTTCTAAAGTTGGACAGTCGTTTAAAATTAGACAACGTTTATAAATAAGACCATTACTGAATTAAAAGCAGTAGGTGGAAAAGAAGTTGATCGAATCTGTCAACTGTCAAAAGTGACAGCCACCAATTTGTTGCAACTGACAGATTCAAAATTGCAAAAATATGATTAATGATGATGATAAAATTGTGGAATATGAGACACAATCAGCCCGTGAAATTAAAAAAAAAAAATTAATCATCTTAACCAGAATTTAAAGCAGAACCGCATTTATTTTTATATTTTTTTTTTAAATAAAGTATTGAATGCAGGTATTCGCTATGTTTACTTTCATTTCACTTTTGTAATTAGCTTTTTCCAAGATTTTAATGTTTTCCTTAACATTCCTCAAAAAACCAGATAAAATCTCCCAAGCATTTAGCTTTCTAACAGCACGCCGATCCAATATTTAATTTAAAAAAAAAACGGATGCGTTCATTAAAAATGGTTAGACTGTTTTTAAACGCTTCAATTACCCCCTGCAATTTTTAAGCATGTAGGCGGGGGACGTATGCGGTGTCCGGGGTAAAGAAAGTTGCAGAGTTTGAAATAATTGCAGAGTTATCGCTCTTTCTTCTTTGTGCTTTTTCCTATTGTTTGACACATAAGCGGAGTAAAGAGTGTGAAGAGATATTTCCTTCTCATTTAACAAAAATTGCAGCTATTAAAATTTGCAGCACCCATTTAGCCTTACTTACCAAAACCAATTTCTGTTCGAATGGTGTCATAATGATTTGTCAATTGTGGAGGATAATTTTTATAAAAAAAATGGTATTTGTTTCATCAAAGATGTATTATTTGTTATTTTTTAATAAAATAATTTGTTGTATAATTTTAAATCTTCATAATTATGTTATGTTTTTGAAATAATGTTCAAAACTACAATACTCACGGAATATATTCATGGAAATCACGCAACCAATGTGCTGTTAACTTGTTGTTGTTTTATTTACATGTGCAAAACATACGAAAAAAAACTTTCCCAGTTGTGAATACAAAATGTAGGTAATTTCTTACTACAAAGTTAATATTCTTACCGATTATATTCTCCAGTCGAATGTTCTCCTTATCATCCCGTGATTAATAAAACGCAACACTAAATTAGTATTCAACAATTTATATATTTGAACTTAAATAAAGAATTTAGAAGAATCGAAATTATTCTGCCGACATCAACTTCACTTTGTATCTACAGAAAAACTGTCGTTAAATTGAATTTCTTCCTTCTCGCTTCATTTCAGATTTGTCTAAGAGTGAGTGCAGCTGTCATTTCAAATCCCCACAGTACTCCCCCCTTAGAATTACAAAATATTAGATTTGATATTTTTTAAAGATACATTTGTTTGAACCAGCTGATTACTGACATTTTCAGAAGCAAGATAATTTAAAGCAAAATATTAATGTACTGAGAAAAAAAAAAATTTAATTTAGGTAGTTAATTTAATTTAAATTTTACATTTTTTGTATTTTTATGACAATAAGTGTTCATTGGTTCATAGATTGGAATTGTGGATGTTGAATTGTTAGACAAATTTAATAAATTAGTATTTGTGCAATCCTGAAGGTTGTTTGAAATTGCGTAGTCGTGTTCTCGTATATGAATTGGAGTTTGAATTGCTGTTGACTGTGTATTCTGGAATTGTTGAGACGACGAAGCTGTTTTTTGAGTGTTTGTATAACATCTCGGAAAACTTGGTTGAGTCTCGGCGGCCTGGTCAAGATAAACGCTTTCCAAATGAGCAGGCTTAAGTCTTTCGATGGAAACATTGATGATTTTACCATTTTGTTTGATCTGGAATACTCTGTCGGAAATACGTTCGATGATTTGATAAGGTCCAGTGTAAGGTCTTTCTAGTGAATGAGTATTCTCACTTCGTAAGAAGACATGTGAACAAGTTGCGAGATCCTTGAAGCAAAATGGTTTTCGTTTATAGTTGTGAGTAGTTGGAACTGGTTTTAGCTCTCTCATATGTTCTCTAAACTCCTCAAGAAAGGGTTGAGGATTCGGTGAAAAATCATTATGCGTAAAGAACTCGCCTGGAACTCGAAGAGGTATACCGTAGAGATATTCTGCAGGTGATGACTTCAATCCTTCGCGAATACAAGTTCGTAGACCATATAGCACTGTTGGAAGTGTATCGACCCAATTGAATCTGGAGTTGTGACACATTATTGCTGACTTTAGTGAACGATGCCATCGTTCGATAAGGCCATTAGATGCTGGATGATATGCTGTCGTTCTGCGTCTTTCACAACCTGTGAACTTAAGAAGAGCTTTAAACAAGGTAGATTCAAATTGTGAACCTTGATCAGTTGTTATGACCTTAGGTGTGCCGAATCTGCAAATCCATCCAGTATAAAATGTCCTTGCGACTGTATCAGCGGTTTGTTGTTTGATAGGAAACGCCTCAGCCCATCTCGAAAATCGATCGATGAATGTTACGCAGTAACTAAAACCTTGACAAACTGGTAAGGGTCCAATAATGTCTATGTGGACATGATCAAAACGGCCGTCAGGTGGTGAGATGACTTCAGGTAGTTTCTGAACATGACGACTTATTTTAGATTGCTGACAGTCAGTACATAAACGAGCCCAATTGACTATGTCTCGTTTCATATTAGGCCAAAAATATCGCTGTTGAATGATTCGGAGTGTGGCTTGGCCACCAGGATGAGACAAACGATGAAAATTATCGAATGTTTGTTGTCGAAAAGATACAGGCAGGTATGGTCGACAATTTCGGTTGAAGTTTCCAAAATAAGTGGAGTCTTTTCGTTTCCCACAAGCATTTTGGTAAATTTGCACGAAGTTGTTTTTGATTTGAGTAACTCCTTAAGTTCATCGTCCTCAAGCTGTTTGGTTGAAAGATCTACGTAGTCGAAAGATGTTGGCATGTGAAGAGCATCTACTCTCGAAAGCGCATCTGCTACAACGTTATCAGCTCCGATGACATGAATTATTTTAGTTGAAAATTGGGAAATATAGTCGAGTTGTCGTTGTTGTGTAGGAGAAGCTTTATCAGAACGTTGCATGAAGGCGTAGACTAACGGCTTGTGGTCGGTATAGATGGAGAACACGCAGGCTTCCAGAGAGTGTCGAAAATATTTGATGCTTTCGTAAATAGCTGTTAGTTCCCTATCGTAAGTGCTGAACTTTTGTTGAGATGGCGAGAACTTTCGAGAAAAGAAAGAGAGAGGCTCCCACATCGAGTCAGGTAAACGTTGTTCTAAAGCGGCACCCATGGCTAGATTCGAAGCATCGGTAACTAATCGGAGCTCTGCGTTAGGTTTAGGATGAGCCAGAAGAGTAGCTTTAGACAGTTCGTCCTTGCATAGCTGAAAAGCTTCTTCGGCTTGAGAATCCCAACTGATAGGTGAAGTATCGTTCTTTTTAGAGTTGACCAGAAACTTATTTAGTGGAGCTTGCATTGTTGCTGCTTGAGGTAAACAACGATGATAAAAGTTAATCATGCCCAGGAAACGTCGTAACTGCACTACAGTCATCGGTTTAGGGAAATCTCTGATGGCCTGCGCTTTTTCCGGCAGTGGAGAAATGCCCTTGCTGGAAATAAGGTAACCGAGGAACTTAACTTCAGGAGTTCCGAAGATGCATTTTTCAACATTAAGTGTTAAGCCATGTTCCCTGAGACGTTGAAAAACGATTTTTAAATGTAGTTCGTGTTCCGCTGGCGAGGTTGAAGCGATAAGTAGGTCATCAATGTAGGTGGTAACAAAGTCTAGACCCCTCATAATGTCATCAACATATCTCTGGAATGTTTGTGCTGCTCCTCTGAGGCCAAATTGCATAACCAAACTCTCAAATAACCCGAATGGAGTTATAAGGGCAGTTTTAGGGATGTCCTCCTCTGCGACGGGTATTTGTTGGTATGCTCTAGTCAAGTCCAATGTAGAGAAAATATTTTTGCCATATAAGTTGTTAGTGAAATCCTGTACATGAGGAATTGAATATCTGTCAGGAACAGTGATTGAGTTTAGACGTCTATAATCGCCACAAACCCGCCAATCACCAGTCTTCTTTTTTACTAAATGAATAGGACTGGCCCATGGACTGTTTGACGGTCTGATCCATCCCAGTTTCATTAGGTACTCAAATTCTTCTTTGGCGGCTTTATACTTCTCAGGATTTAGCCTTCGAGGTCGTTCGTAAACTGGTTTGCCAGTTGTTGGAATATGATGAGCAACCCGCTGATTGGTAAAATTGCGGTGTTGAGCAATCCCAGTAATCTCAGGAAAATTTTTCAAGATGTTCGAGAATTGAGAAATTTCTTGAATAGTTGAAATTTTCAAAACGTGAACAGAATTAACGTGGCCTTTTGATATCAGTTTGGTTGTTCCATCAATGAGCAGTTGTTTTTTGAGATCCACAAGAAGTCCGTAATGCGATAGGAGGTCAGCTCCTACTAAGGCATAAGGCACATCCGCTATGCAAAAGGTCCAGTCTATTGGACGGCGAAGACCTAGATCTAATTTAATCCGTTTCGTCCCATAGGTTGCTATTTTAGAATTATTGGCAGCAAAAAGTTTGAGACTAGATTCGGATTTGGATCTGGTAAATGATGGTGGTAATAGTGAAATCTCGGCGCCGGTATCAATAAGAAATTTAATACCTGTTGCGTTGTCAAAAATTGTAAGGCGGTTTTGCTTGTCTTGGAAACCATCGTGCACCGCCTTGATGCAAGATGGTGTGTTTAGTTTTCCGGAGCGTTTGTTTTGGTACCCCAAGAGCAGGGTGCCTTACAATTTCGAGCAGCAGCCTTGAATCTTTTGTGGAAATAACACATGTTTGCCGCTTGGCTAGAATCGCTGTAATTATTGTTATTGCCACGCTTCTGCTGGTACGTACGATTTCTTGAATGACTTCTGGATCTTGATTGGATTTGCTTTACCGTTGAGGTTAGATCTTTGACTTGCTGGGTTAGAGCAACAATAGAAGCTTCGATAGATGATGGCTGTGGAACGAACTCCTCTCGACGAACAGCATAAACCTGATTGGGTCTTTGCAGATCTATCAATTTGTCCGCCAAAATAGCAAGCTTTTCAATATTTTGTTCGGAATTCGCCACCAAAATCGCACGTACCTGGTCGGGCATCTGTTCAAGGAAAAGTGACTTAATGATGTTGTCATTGCATTGGTTACCAGCGGTGTTCTTCATCACCTGGAGTAAGTGTGATGGTCTTTGATCGTTCAATGCAGTTCCTTTTAAAAGTCTTCGAAGTTTGGACTCTTCAGCTTCGGCAAAGACTGTAAGGATTCTTGTTTTTAAGGCTTCATACTTTCCCTGTGTCGGTGGAAGTTTAATGATGTCTGCAATGTGTGGCAGAATTGCTGGATCGGCATTTGCAACCAAGTATTGGAATTTTGTCTGGTCTTGTGTAATTTGTGCAATACCAAAAGCGGCTTCAACCTGCGTGAGCCATAATTCTACATCGTCCTTCCAGAACGCCGGCAATTTTGCAATGCGTGACACCAAAACTTGGTTAACTGGTAGCTCATCGGGCATGTTGCAGTATTGCGATTGTAAATATTCTCGTAAACCGAAATGAATTATAGGATCGGAATTATGCTTTGAGATGTTGGTTTAAAATCCTTTCCGATCACGTCGGGGTCACCAGTTGTAGGTAATTTCTTACTACAAAGTTAATATTCTTACCGATTATATTCTCCAGTCGAATGTTCTCCTTATCATCCCGTGATTAATAAAACGCAACACTAAATTAGTATTCAACAATTTATATATTTGAACTTAAATAAAGAATTTAGAAGAATCGAAATTATTCTGCCGACATCAACTTCACTTTGTATCTACAGAAAAACTGTCGTTAAATTGAATTTCTTCCTTCTCGCTTCATTTCAGATTTGTCTAAGAGTGAGTGCAGCTGTCATTTCAAATCCCCACAAAAAATTGTCTATCGGCGCCATCTGTGTGCGAAAAAAAAAATAAAGTAAGCGCGTCTATTATTTGTTGAACGCTTTCATTTTGTTGTTTGGAATTTCAAATTTTCGATCTAGTATTCATTTTATCAGCTGATTTTTGTCGGCGTCTATCGTCTTCCTTGTGAAACTGTATATTATTTGTGTTGTTTTTATATCCCAATTGTTTGCTTGCCGTGCCGTGTCTCGAATTAATGTGTCTGCCGCAATATTAATTTTAAATTAATTTTTCAAAATCCAAAAAGTTAAATAAAGTTGTAATTTGTTTTGAAACATTATGAATTACTTCTACTTTCACAAATTTGGTAAAGATTTGTAAAAGATGCGATTGCTGTTCTTGTTGGTAAGCGAACACGTTAATTTTTTCTTAAACAGTTATTTTGTTTTAGGTATGTAGGTACTTTTTAACTCATTTTTCAAAATAAATTATAAATTGAAGAACTAATTATGTGGTATTACTTTTTGTTTAAAGAAACAACTCATTTTAAATTGTATTTTCCAAAAAATAGGCTCATGTAGGTTTTCGAATTGGGCTTTTTTTTCTTCAAAAGAGAACATTCTAGTCCCTCCACTAATTGGATTTTGAAGATCTCTTATTTGAATGAAAATCTTTAAAGCACTTTGTTTTCTTTAAGTAGATAATTAATGGGCTAGGGAAATGCCAAGTTAGAACAGTTCATGGCAATTGAAATTAGTTTTGCGACTTGAAAAGAACTGAGTGCCCGGAGTATGCCCACCCGAGGAGAGCATTGTGCCTGTGGGCCGCATAAGTACATACGTACCTTTATACAGAACGAATAAATTGGCAGTTCTTATTTCTTAGTCACTTTATTAAAATACAATGCATTCATCTTTCGCTTACCGACAAAGTTAATGTCCTAGTTCACATTGTCCATAGTCCTTCATTCACTGCCTCCTGCAACAACATTTGAAAACAGTCCACGTTAGACGAAAAACTGCTGCTAACTAACCAATAAATTATGTTCCCCAGATATTCCCAATAAGACCTAATTCTTCTTGTCTGAAATGTTCAATCAATTGATTAATTACAGAGACACAGACACCTTATTACGGTTATCGTTTTACGACAACGAAATCCAAAAGACACTGCTCTAGAAACGATTATTGTTTTTAAGTAAAACTAATACTTAAGTGTTCTATCCGTTCTTCAACCTCCTAATCATTCAAACGATAGTTATACTCGGTTTAAATGTTAAATTGATCTTGTATTTTGAATAGGACAAGGTTTTTATTTTCAGATGTTTGGGGGAGTTAATGGGTCCGAACTGAATTCATTTTGGTACTTTTTTTTGACACATTTTTAGAGAGAAAATAAAAAATATATGAACATTTTCAAAAAAAAAATATTGATTGATCTAATTGACCTAATGAAATTTTTTTATAATAATTATAAAAAAAATTATATACCTACATATATAATGTAATAATTATAAAAAATGTCATTAGATCAATCAATTTTTTTTTTTTTTGAAAACATTCATATATTTTTTATTTTCAATTTCTCTTTAAAACTCTGCCCAAAGTAAGTACCAAAGCCGTAGAGAATTCAGTACGGACCCATTAACTCCCCTAAACATCCAAAAATAAAAATCTTGTCCTGTCCAAAATACAAGATCAATTTAACATATTCAATCGACTATAACTATCGTTTAAATGATTAAAAGGTTGAGAAACGGATAGAACACTTAAGTATTAGTTTTACTTAAAAGACAACCATCGCTTCTAGAGCCGTGTCATTTGACTTTCGTTTTCCTTAAACGATAACCGTAATAAAAGTGACTGTGATTAATAATCAATTAATTGATTGAACATTTCAAAAAAGAAATTTCTCGGCAAATATTATTATAACAAAATTGCAGAGAATTCAATTTAAAACCACTATGGACAACTTATAGTCCTGTTCTGTTGATTAGACCTTTATTTTTAGTTTTGAAATAAAGATTTCATTGGCAAAATCGGAGTTTAAGATTTGCGTATTTGTTAAATGGCATATGTAAATCTTTCTGTAACAAAAGTTGTATCCTCGTTGTAATGAGATAAATTGGGTTACTACCACTAGATCTATAAGGTATATCGGGCATATACTCAAAATATTTATATAAATATATACATACACATCATAAGTTGGAGGTGTAAGTGGACGGTGAACGTCATTTTGAATCCTTTCGAATGGCCTTTTGCTTCTTGTATTCCCTTTTCGAGTCATTTCTTAACAAGATTGTTGATTGATTTGTTCTTTTATCTTCTATGCAATTGTTTGATCATGAACTTTGCTTAGGTTAAATTCTTGGAAGTGAAATTTCTTAACTTTGGTCGCTCATAACCTATTTTTTTTTTATTGTAGTCGATTTATTTGAAAAACGTTAGAAAATATTTTTAATTAAATACATTGGAGTCATCTTCTCCGGTATTGTTAACAGGTTGTAATAATAGAAACTGACGTACGTACCTGGCTGAAAACATGATAATTAACAAAAACAAAAACTTCCAATTTAATGACTAGGAATTCTAGTCTTGTTGGATATAGTTCACACTAGATATTCGTCATGAAATCTATGTTAGATGGACTGAACTTAACAAAAATTGCGTATTGACAAGGTCCTCACTAGTCAACTGATGAGTCCAAGTGAGATCGCCGGGACGAAACGCCTAAATTTTTGTGTGGACTAAAGGCCGTAAAAAGCTATTTTGAAAACATTAATGTTTCGGAAGTAAGTCGAATTTTTAAGTAAAAAAATCCTATGTTTCAAATGAGATGAAATTTTTCGAAGGTTTATAAATCATCATAATTATGTATAATTGTATAATACATATAACTCAAATTATTAAAAAAAATATATATTTCCATTGCATTTTTTCAGACTCGTTATATTGCATTTATGACCTTATTGTTACAAAAGTATATTGATTAAATAAAGAACTAAGTAAAAGTCGGCTGCTGACTGATTAATTTGTTATCCAGCTAAATTGCAATTTAAAAATAAAGTATATTTAGCCTTTTATTTTTTTTTACTCAATTCAACAAAAAAGAACCTGGGAAAGGCTTCTCAGAGAAAAATGAGTAAAACATGTTTTATTCGTGAAAAGTCAATTGATGAGCAAGATTCTAGAATAGTGAAAGCAAGAGGTGTAAAAACGTTACTAGAATGAATTGTCTATGGCTTTACAGATCATGAGAAACTATTGCTTGGTGTTCTGAAATAAAAACTCACACTGCTTGTTATAAGCGTTACACAGATTCTAGAATAAATGAAATTTGTATAAAAATCTTCAAGGCGGCAATATTTTAAAAACTGAAGATGTTTGACATTTAACTTTATCGAAAACTGTTTATTTTGTGCTGAAATAATACATAATTTTAGACGTGTACGTGATAAATAAAGAAGATATTCTTGCATAGTTACGAAACCATGTTTCAGAGTTATGTACAACATTAAATTTACTGAAGGATCGCAAAGATGAATTTGCAAATCAAATTTATGATCGCATTAAAGATATTCAAGATTTGACTGCGGCTGGGGCGAGATATAATGTCCTAAAGTTTCTTCAATTCAAAAAATAAATCGCCAAGACCTAAACTAAAAGAAGAAAATGAGTTAAGACAGCGACAACAATAATGAAGCAGATGAAGACTGTGCTTGGACCTATCACACGCCGATCTAAAAAATTCAGTTTGAATAAGCGCTGAAACTTATCTCAGGAGTGGTGTGTTTGGACACTTCTATGAATATAAAGTAGGTATGTAAAAATATAAATGTTTTTTTATTATAAATTATAAATTACGTATATAATTTTAACTTTACCTCATCTTGTAAACTAACCTTCAGTTAGGAGTAAGTTGTTTTAAAATTTATTTATTTTTGGGAAGTTATTACTTATTAGGATAGATACCAACAGTGTAATATAAAGTTTGCAGCTTGGAAAGACCTGTGATAACTGCGTGGTGTTCGAAAAACCTCGACTTTTTCATACTTTTTTCAGTATTTGGCTTATAACTTTTAAAAAGGTGCAGCCTAGAAAAAAATTACCTATGGCACTGTTCTTTTAGAATGCCTAGGTTCCGGAACGTGTTATTTTTCTATTTTTCTATATTCCAATATTCTGTATGACTAAAATTCTATATGAACAAAAGTCTGTTTTCATTATTCTGTATTCCAAAATTAAATTTATAACTTTGTATTTCGAAATTCTGTATTTTAAAATTCTCTTAATGATTAAAGAAAAATCTGAATCTGACAGTTTAAGGTATCATTTAAATATTTTGACACACATTCCATATTGGAGTATATGAAATTCACGTTAAGAAAATCGGAAAAAACTATTTAACCGTAGACCTACGTTAAAAAAAAAAAAACGACTAAACTTTCGTTAGTGGGTTGTTTTCGACCCTCATATATTTTATGAGAAAATAAATACAAAAATTTGCAGTTATGGTTAAAAGTAATTGAAAAATTAAAAATAAATCAATATGAGAAGTCGTGATTACTTAAACGTTATCAAAACATTTGACACACACATTCTCATTTTTGGTGGTGATGAAACAAATCTTGTCCGTTTGATAGTTGGGTTGGTATCTTCCGGTTACATTCATAATCGAAGTGGAAGAGCAAAATAGCGTTGAGGTGGCTCGAGGTGCTCGTGATCTGCTGAACATGACGTAATCTTTGCCCAATTCGACGCCTAGATCATCGAGAAATTTCTTACGACTTTGTTTGCCTTTTGAAATCTGATATCCTAGATCGATTTGCATAAAAACGATGAAAGCATTTAATGCATAAATATCGACGATATTGGAAAACATGCACATTGGCTAATGATTTGTTTTTCGTTTTGAACTGAATCCTAAAAACATTTTATCGGCATTGTCAACAACACCTTTAGTTTTTTTTTTGTAGTTTATGATTTCAGGCATTTTCTTCGGCTCCGGCCCAACATCAGAATTATTATGCATTGTGCTTTGGACTACGGTACATTTATTTTTCTTGCAATGTTCTGTTATCAGTAAATGCAAATTTTTATTGAAATAGTAGTTGCTTTTTCGCCAATAAAAGTTGGTGGTATACTTTTTTTTAATTTTTTTTTTTACCGTGCCATAGTCAAATTCTTCTAGACCAATGCGTATGACGTAAAAGGAATTTCCATACAAAATATAACGTGTCGAAAACGACCAAATCTGACAGAAAGAATTCAAATTAAAAAAGAAAAGCACATCCATCTTCGAAAAATAAATTAAAACAGCTCAATTTCAATGGATTAGGTTCCAAGTAATAATGTCATAAAAACCCAGCCAAATATTGATAGTAATTTTTAAAATATTGAAGTTAAAAAAAAAATGATCGAAAACGACCCCAATGTTTAGGCCAATTTTCTGAAACAGAACTTAAATAAGTAAGTTCATCATAAGAGCTTATTATGACAGTTTACGCTGCGATTTGGGGTGTATCATTTGTTATTTAATAGCCGAGCATTTCCGTATTCTTTTTAATATTTTTTAAATAATTTTATTCTTTATCATAATTCCGATAATATAACATTTATTATTATTATTTCTTTCATAATAAATAATTTTGTGTTCTTGAATGAAATTTCTTAAAATTTATAAATATATGAGGCACTCAGTGCCAAAACAGCCTAATCCACATTTTCAAAAAAAATTAACTGAGTACGCAGATCGAACCGCAATTTAATAATTTATATTACATATAAAAAAATCTAATCTAATATATCTATGTATGTGCTATGGTGTTGTTATTATTGCGGAAAACTGTTTTTAATCTCAATTTTCTCAGTTTGAAAATTTTGGGCTAGGATGTTTTGTGATTATAGATTTTACCAATATTTCCTGCTATATTTTCAATGTCATTGTAGTACATAATGTAAATTTCATTTCTGTTTGTTTTTAGATCTTCCTTAAGGGACGGAACATTAACGTGTATATATAGATATACCTACGCTTAAAATTGCACAAAAGAACGCACATAGTTGTTTACGAAAAAACATACAAATTTAAGAGCAATCGCAGCAGCTGAATATATTTGTTTACATTGTTTAGAAAAAATAATATAATAAAAAACCAAATTAATAACAAAATGAAAAGGAAAATTCAGAAAAAACAGGTAATTATTAATTTTATATACATAACTTATTTAATATTTTAAAATAAAAAAAAAAATTAAAACATTTCTTTTGCATATATCTACATATAATAAAAAACGCATCATTTTTCATTCACTCTCTAAAACCCATTTGTTTACATTTTTGTATTTTTAATTTCATTTTATGTCTATAAAAAGATGTGAAATCTGACAACAATATATAAAGGGATTTGCAGATCCCTACTTTCTAGGTGTGAGGTTTTTAGACATACTTTCTCATTTCTTAACCGACATCTGACAGTTGTAGATTTTGTAAGCAAATTAAAATGTCTGCTAAGATTCACATCTTTAAAATAAAGTATCTTTACCAAGCACAGTCAAATTTTTGTTTCGAATAACACATCACAAAATACTTCATATTAAAATAAAAGTAAAAGTACAATTTAAAGAAGGGTCGCGAGCGATTTAAAACCTCATGAGAAGCGAGTTTTGCTTAAAATAAAAGTCCGCTGACAAAATTAAAGAATTTGATAAATGTCAGAATGCCAACTTTTTGAAATCATTTCGTTTGCCTTAAATGTTACAAATTAAAAACTTCTAAGGCCCATTTTGTTAAATGAAACTTAAGGTCAAATTTCCAAGTGCAAACTTAAGATGCTAAGTGACATTGAAGTCTTCCGTATTGTAAGTGTTACTCAGACTACATACAAACCAAGACGTTTAAAGTGCCAAAATGAGAATCTTAAATTGCACTTATTTATCTTGAGCGAGAATAGAGCTATTAAAAGTGGGTGTAACAAAATAAGTTTTGCGGGACTTGATAAAAAAAATTGCCAGCCTTATTGTGAGTTTGACCCGAAAAATATTTTACCTTCAAATTTTTCGTTCGCCCCGAATTTTGAAAGCAATTGTGAGTTTCGCCCAAACGAAATTTCGTTCGTCTACTTTATATAAGTGAAAATTTAGGCTGTCAGTGCAATTACATCCCGCTAGAAATTAATGTTAGAATAAGGGGAATTTTTTTGAATATGAAATTTCTGGTGAAACTCACAACAGGCGAAAAGTTAAATGTTAAATTTTCCGGATGGAATATTGTTCGAGTGAAACTCACTCCAAAGCTTGCCTAAAAGCCAATATAATTACCCGACTTTCTACTGAAAATATCAAATTTACGAATCTGTATGAACGAAGTTTTCTTGGCTGCAATTAAAGCAGGCTGAAAACAAAGATCCCCTTGCAAAATTGATAAATTTGTATGACGATCTTTAAAAAATAGTAAAAAAAACGCATAATAATAAACAATTAAAACAAAAAAAAAATATTTGTTTATTCTTACGACCGTCTAGAGATAAATAGTGGTGTTCCTTTGGAGATGGTTAAATACTCATGTATAAATGCTAACGATTATCATTGAGAACTAAATAATATTTTTCTCCTATAAATGCAATTTATGCTTATTAATACCAATCAAAAAAAAAAGTAAGATTTATGAAAGCATAAATGGTGAGTTTGTTTAACCAAATTAACTGCGCTACTGATATTCGGAAATAAATATGGCTGAACATCTTTGGACGTTGGATGATGTTGCAGTTCTTACAATAATCTGAATTGATTTTGTTACGTTTGCAACCCACTTGGACTCTTGGAACAAGATCTAAAACTGTTATCGCAATTGATTGCTATCGAAGGCAAGTACATTGAATATATTGATAACTTTATGGACCATCGCATCTCAATACATTCTTCAGTATTAATGTCTCCAACTTGTGTTTCCCAAATGCAGGTGTATCAACTCGAATAGAGAAAATTTTGTTTTTCCAGTAATGGTGGGCGCAAGTTTTCAATTGATTCTTACTATCTGAAAACAAGCTTGAAAATAGTATACAACACTACAATGTGATGCTATTAGATTAATCAGCGAATTTCAACTTTCTGCTACAGCTGCATTCATTGTGTTCAAGGGCTAATAAATGATGCCAATCGCGAATTTTGATGAGAATTTCCATTCTGAAGACTTTAAACATCAAGAGAGCACGCTTATAAGTTTTGTTAATTGGCTCCAGTTTTTTATGATCGTCAGTTAAGACTTAATAAGTAAATAAGTTTTTATCTAATAAACTATTTATTTTACTTTCGATTTTCCCAGTCAGAAATATTTGTTTTAGTTGTATGTTTTTCTTATATGTCAGAATTTGACATTTAGTGAATGAATTCTTAATGAACATTTATTAGTCGCGTTCCACAAAAACACGTGCACTGAGAAATTCATTTGAAAAGAAGAAGAGAATTCATCGCAAAAAAACATGAAAGTGCCTATGGAAGCACTAGAGCAAAAATTTTACTTCACATCAAACTGCCAAAACATTTTTTGTTTGATACTTCGCTAAAAAAATGTATTTGCTAACTTTATACGAGTACAGAGTACATGTTTGGTTACTTAAATTTTCAATAAATTTCTCAAAATGTTTTTTTTCTATGGTTTTAACACTAATTTGTAAAAATTTGTGCAAATTCGCAGGAAATTTCACGTTACCAAGGAGACCTTAAATGTAAAATCACCAAATATTACCTATTTTATATATCTTGACTGACTGACTATTTTACACTTCATATATAAATGCTAAAAAATGAATATTTGCTTATTGTCTAAGGGGCCAGTTATAGCTTTCATTGAAACTCATCACTGAAAATTTTTTATTTTGAGACACTTTAAAGGCAAAATCACTAATTATTTTGATTCTAATATAAAGTCAATGACTCCTTTATTATTTCTGGTCAAAAAAATATTTCATTTTGGCCCAACCTTCCACGTAAAACGACTTCAAAGTTTTCAATGATCAATGGTAAGGTAGTTCAATCATTGAAATAATGAAATTCGTTTCATGTCAAAAGTTCGGCTAAAATGAAAAAATTGTTTGGCAAAAATTTATATTTGAGTCCATCAACTTTATATTGACATCAAAATAGTCACTAATTTTGCTTTTTAAGTGGCTCAAAAATTAAAAACAAAAATTCCAATGATGGGTTTCAATGATAGCTATAACTGGCCACTAAGTCAGGCAGCTATAAGACGACAATAAACAAGGTTTTTGAACACATTTTCCAAAGTTGAACAGTTGTCTAAAGTTAGACAACGTTTATAAATAAGACCATAATTTTCAGTCCCAGAATTTTTTTCGTTTGAGGATTTCATCCCTTTAGTCTTCATAATTCAACAAGTTGTGATTTACTACCTAAAAAGTACCGAAATTTACTTTATTTAAAACATGAAAAATAGTACTCCATGTGCAATTTGTCCGTTTAAGAGGAGCCGAACTCTGTGGTTATTAAATTTGGTGTCCGTGTCCGGTTATTAGAGAGTCCGCTTATGGTAGAGTTATTTCTACGAAAAATCAGGAATTTAATTCCGTTCTTTGAAATCTGAGGTGTCCGTTTGGAGAGAGTACACTGTATATGGGTCATCATAACTCATAAGTCATTTATGAAGCTATAATATCATGCGGCTAATATCAGTTTATTTCGAAAGTAAATATAACGCAAAAATATAAAGTTGTAAAGTCCCTATTCGAAAACCCGATATATGGGTTACATAAATATTAATGTACATATTTATATACCTACATACATATATACGTACATAATGTATGTTTATTGTTTTTTTGAAAATTACAAAATGTTTTTTTTTTTTGTTGCTTATTAGGATAACTCTAAAACTATTAGCTGCGTTTTATTATCGCCAACAACCCATATGGTTCTTCAACTCGTGAAAATATAATGATACGGATCCTAATTAAAACAGTGTTGTATGTTCATTTCTTCTTTCCTTCCGTTTGTTTATTTTTGATGTATGTAGATACTGTCTTTCTTCTTTACTTTACAGTTTACACTACCTTATCGATTTTCAAAACTGAAAACGCACCTGAATAAGAACTCATTTTCGGCTCTTTAAAATAGATCCAGATACAGAACGGGATTCCAAGTTATTGTTGTATTACGTGTTAAAACATGATCCAGATAATAAAACGCGGCTATTATATAATCAGCCTTATAGTGAGTTTCACCCGAAAAATATTTCACCTTAAATTTTTTTATTCGCCTGGAATTTTAAAAGCTATTGTATGTTTTGCCCGAACAAAATTTCATTCGCCTACTAAAAATGAGTGAAAATTTAGGCTGTCAATGGCATTACATTCCGCCCGAAGTGAATGGTCACAATAAGAGGAATTTTTGGAACATGAAATTTCGGGTGAAACTCACAATAGGCGAATAATTAACAATATACTTACATGCGAACTGTAAATAAAAATTAATGGTGTAGTAAAACATACGGACGTCAATGAGCAACCACCAGGAAGTTAACTTAGTATAAAAAAAAGTAAATCTGTTTTAATTTCGTGAAATTGACTTTTATTTTAAAGGAACCACAATATAAAATTCACGATGAATTAATTTTATCGTGAATTTTATATATTAAAATTTTATTATATTAAAATTAAATTCCCATTTGAATGATTTGCAAGAGAACGATCGAATTTTATAGTTCTCCGAACTTTGATTTAAATCTTTCTTAAATATCTTACTCTCCGAGAATTCGTTTGGTAGTTTCTTATCTGCACTTGATTCCTACCCATGTACATTGTACATATATATGTATGTAACTTACAAAAATAAAACAAAAAGTTAATATGCCATTCATTTCAACAAGGGATTTCTCATTAAAAAAATTAATTGGATTTATTCATTTTTCAAACATGAAGATGGATGATTCTAGTGCCTAGTTTTTCAAATAGAGACAATCACTTTGAAAATTGTGAACTCTCGAATATCGTTTTAATTTAAAACTAAAGTTTTTTTTTAGTTGTGATGTTTGTCAATTTTTTCACAGTGGATTAAATCTGACTTTCAAAGGTTCTAACCAAATGGCGCTAATCAACAAAAAATCGACTGATTCGCGATTTCCATTATTAAGAATTCAAATTATGGATTCCTTATAAAAATGTTAGTTACCATGCACATTTGGTGTTGCAATCACCCTTATTCCAAGTAAAACTAAAACTTTACCTTTACCCTTCTAACCGTCGTTTTACTTAAACTCCAATTGCCTCTTCTAGAGACGTGTCGTTTTCCAAAAAAAAAAAAACGCGTTACGGATTTAGGGTTGATTAAAGATGATCAGCTGTGAACAAACTGTCCCTAAGACACTAACTTGTTAGTTTCACAAGTGCGTTCGAATTTCATTTTCAGTTGAATTGAAGTTACAGACCTTTTCTAATAATAATGTGAATTAAGTATAAATTAATAAAAATGAATCGTTTTTTTCTTCTTTATTTTCAGCATGAATTCAGAAAAATCACAATTTAAATTCAATATATCGTCATTATTACCAACATCAAATATAGCATCAAGAAATCACCTTTGAACATCAAAAATAAATCAACAACGCAGTCACATTATGAGTATATGCAATCAAATTAACTACAAGCAGCTAATTAAGAAGAAAAATTCAAGTAGGTTTTAGAATTAAGTAAAATTTTAAATTAAATTTATTTAATCATAATACATACATAATTTTAAGAAATTTTTATTTAACTTTAAGAATCAAACATTATATAAAAAACGTTCCTTATATTGCTCACGTTTTGACCACATTTAAAAAAGTAAAACATAGAACTAAAAAATTTAGGTACAAACATATTTCTTCTAAATACCTTTTCGAACTCGTACCAAGTAACAAATCTCAGTAAAAAAATTTTATGTTGATTTTGATTTTGTGTTCGAACTTTATTTTCATTTAACTGATCCATAATTTTTGCCCACTGATATCTCATATTTAACAAACAAAATAAGAACTCTGTTGTTTTCAAATTAAAATAATTATTTTTTTTTTTAATTTAGATTCATCTTATCGTTTTTCTGATTTCTTTTATTTAGCCAAACATACAAAAACATACAGTCAGTCCCAACTTTTTTAAACGTCAATACTTAGCTTTATTTTATTTATTTATGTTTTTTCATATTTAGAAAAAAAAAAATGGCAATTTCATTAAAATTATATAAACAGACTGGACTGCTATAACGAAAGATTCAGCCAATTCGTTATATCAAACGATTCTTTATATCGAAACCTATTTTTTGGAAAGATGCGAAAAAATTCCAAATACCTCAACGTGCCTATTTCATGTATCCTTTTTAGACAACATCAAATGCAGAAAAAAAACTATTGAGACCTGTAAAAAAAAAAAAGTTCTCATTTTTAGTTTTTTTTTTCCTTGAAATTGTCGTTATATGGAGTAGTAAAATTTAGACTTAAAATTAAAAAAAAAATAAACCAAAATATTCGAATAAGTTGACCAAAATTGCATGCATTTTGTCATACGTGTTGATACCAGTACCGCACAACACAATATGCGTTTTTCTTTTTTAGTTCAGAGCTGAGCACTGAGCAGAGTCTGAGCAAACAGAGTAAAGTTCTGAGCAGAATATAATCAAAGCTTTCTGATTTAATTGTGAAACAAATTGAGCACTGAACTGTCATGATTAGCGTTTAAGGCCTTCCATTTGGAGTCGACCTGCTCAAATGTTATATTTACATTGAATTCATTATTTATTTTGTGGGAAATTTTTTGGTGAATGGAGTTTTTTGCATCACTTTGGAGGCGTTCAAAATTTTCTTTAATTATAAATTAAATTATATCTAAAAAAATGACATATATGTAGTTAGTTTTGTCTTAAATTATTTTACCTTCTCCACTAGAGCAACGAGCTTTATTTAATTTCCCACCTTTTAAATGTCAACTCGGTTGTGTTCAGCATTTTACTCCGTTTACTCTGCTATTTTATTCTGAGCTCACAGACCGCGCTCTGAACATGCTCAGAACTAAAAAAAGAAACAGAAACTTGAAGCTCTGCTCTGAACGATCAGAGTTAAAAAAGAAACACAATTATTTTTTTTTGACAGCTCTGGATTAAAAAAGAAAAACGCCAAATGTTTGAATTATGAACTAGCTATTAGCCGCTTGGTTCGCTTCGCTTTGATTTGATAAATATTTATTTAAACTCTTTTTACTTGGCCTGGCCGCCTTAGAAAAAATTCGTTCAAAGGAAATGGAACTTGGAGGAATTTATTATTATTTATTTTCCCCAAAAGATCTATTTCACAATCTTTGCTTTTGGCGAATAACTACGATGAAACATTTACAGGTTTTAAAATATACTCTTCGAGAAAAACGAATTTAAAGGTTTGCGCACTTGGTATTCCAAAACTGTGTGATAGGAATTTTTTTTTTCTAAAGTTCGTCTAAGCTCGAGTTCACATACCAATTTTCAAAACCGTTAAACCGTTGTTTTGCCAAACCGTTAAGAAGATACATGAATTAAGGTAAAAGTTTTCGACTTGTGTCCCACCTCCTATATTTTGTTACTGAATTGCTTGCTCTATGTACGTGTGACACAGAAAAATGGATATGGTACAAATCAAATCTCATCCAAGATAAAAAAATTAAAAGGAAAATTGGTTTCCTTTCGATAAGTGTAAACTGGACAAAATAAAAGCAGTTCTACTGCTATCACAATCAGCTTTATTATAACTTAAATTAAAGCATTCTTGTTAGAATAAAAAATGAAACCAGTTCTACTGCGAATCACATTTGTTTCTTATAATAAAGTCTCATAAAGCCTTTAAATATTCAGCAATTTCTTAAAATATTGGTTATCGATATCCGGAATAAACGGAAGCAAATCTTTCAGGTAATTTTTTTTGTTTTGGTTTTGATATTGGTATCTTAAATGTGTTCATTAATTTTGTACTAAGCAAATTTTTTGGTGTTTGTAGTGTACATTTGGTGGCTGGTTTAATTAAATTGACAGTTTTGAACTCTTTTTACTTAGCCGAGTTTTTGAATTTCATTTGAAATTCGAATTTTTTTCATAAAGTAATATTTTTACTTTGGTATAGTCCATTTTATTAGCTGAAATGGAATATACTTTAAAATCTTCTGGAAGCATTTGAATGATTTGAGGTTCAACTTTCTCGGTATTCATGTTTGTTAAAAGTTTGACCATGAGAAGTGGACTATGAATGCTTATCAATTGCCGCATGAATGCAATCCACCTTCTGTGTTAAATAATGTCCCGGCTCAGAAAATCTTTGGACAACCATGTCTACATCATTACGTTTTAAAAACATATTCGGCCCTAGCGAGGTATCCGTCGGAGCGGAAATTTTTTTGCAACGCACACTCTGTCGGAGGTTCAAATTATATTCGAGGTATCCTTCATCGGAAAAGAATACTAAACAATGCGACGACGCGTCGGGTTTCTCTTACATTAAAATAACCAAAAGCTCGATTTGCCTGGTTGTTGTTTTTTCGTTTGCTTCCGAGGCCTAAAAAATAAACAAATTCAAGCAATAGTTCCAAAATTACTTTATTAACATGTTTTTTTTTTTAATTTTCTACATTTTTAACACTTTACACAAATCTTTAAAACGTTCCGCGAACTATTTGTGTCGGAGAATATCGGAAAAATAAATTTATGAGCTGTCAAAAAATCACTCAAATAAGCAATTGATCGCACTGTAACGCAAAACGCCGGTGTGTGTTGCATAATGTCGGAAAAATGTTCCGAACAGCTGTCCGAAAGTATACCTCGAAGCAAATATTCTCCGATTCGTATAAAATCGGAGAATTTTCCGCTCCGACGGATACCTCGCTAGGGCCGATTGATTTCAGTGGAATTAATTTTATTCCTAATTTATGGTACACACGAATCACATCATAATATGATCGTTTTTACATTGGGATTTACTTGGATAAGCTTGTCCAAGATTTTAATTAACGCACTTGCAATGTCGTTCCCCGAGCGACCGCTATGAGCTTCTGTCCAAACAACGCAATAAGTGAATCTTTTTATTCCAGAGATAGTGACCGTTGCAGTAAGATTCAACGTATTCAGCTTTCCCCTTGGCAAGTTGAATATGCTTTGTAGGTCATAGCAAATGATACATTTTGTTGGATCCAAATTGCTTGTTTATTAATCTTGGTCGGCTTTTAAAAGCTTTTAATTATACGAATACAGCTTTTTCTTCCGCTGTCAGTTTTTTTTCATTAATTTTATATAAAACGCATTTGTCGTATTGATCTTTTTTAGGTTTATAAAGACAATGCTAAATTCGGTATTGAAAATCTTTCGGTAAATATTCTGTTTGATTGGATTTGTATATATAATACAGAATTTGCCTAGTATTGTCAGCTTCTTGAATATTCCGGAAACCGTTTTTTTTTTCAGTGCGCCTCACTTTTGAATTGCTTTCTTATAGTGTATTTCCCTTGCATATAATTCTTGGAGTGATTTTTTTTTTTAAGTGAAATCCCAGTGCTTCTAACACTTTTTGGGTACATTTTCATGTCTCCCACTCTTTAAGAGCTTTTTTAAAGTCCCAGTGCCTCTTAATCTTAGTTTAGTTTATTTAATTCAATGAATGCCTACACATCAAGAATATACTTCTTATAAAGTAGTGTAAAGCTAAATTTAACAATTATTTTATGAGAAAAATCTACTTTGCATGTTATAATAATTGAATAAGTTTACATAAATATTAGTTTTATAAACATCGCAATAAAGTTACAAAAAAAAGAAAAACACCTTTTACAAAATGAAAAAGAAGAAAAGTACATAACCTCTCAATTTGAAGAAAAAAAAATTTTGTTGTTTTTAAACTAGAGGAAAATAGAATTAGTTTTGAAAATAAGACCGTAGCTTTCTACGAAACTGTGCTTCGCCACTCTCTCCTTATCTCCAATCTTGGTGTGCTTTGTTATAGTGAGTTTCCCGTGCCTTTTATTCTTGGGGTGTTTTTTCTATAGTTTATCTTTATAGTTCTAATAGTAAGTTCCCCGTGGCTCTTACTCTTGGGGGGTGTTTTTATATTGAGCTTCCCGTACCCCTCATTCTCGGAGTGTTTTTTTTTTTTATAGTGAGTTACCCATGCCTCTCATTTTTGTGGTGGATAGGGTCCTTTTATAGTAAGATTCCCATGGCCCTCATTCGTAGGGTGCTGTTTTTTTTTTTGTTAAAATTGAAATCCCCCGTGCTTCTCACTTTTAGGTTGCTTTTTTATAGTTACAATTACATAGTTCGTGGACGCTTATAAGTATTCATTTGGGATCTTTAAATCGTAGTCGTTTTGGGCAATCATGTTACGGATCCTTTCGCTCCTCTACATATATTCAATTCTCTCTCAATTACCCCAGAGTCAATGCTAATCTCTTTTATAGTGTGTTCCCTTTGTCTCTCACTCTTGGTTTTTTTTTTTTTTTTTTCTAGTGGGTCTCTCGAGTGGTGACCGAAGACAGGAGCGCCTCTTGCCCCAACTCCACGCTGTTTTTGGTCTCTATTGTCTTAGATTTGCAGTGCCACATATCATACCTAAAGCGTGGATTACGCCAAATACATAACACCCACGTATTTTCAAACTATTTGAAAAAAATTGGTGTTGCTTCATATCACAAAAGTTCTTCAGAAGTTCATCCGCTAATATTTCATATCACTCCAGTACATGCTCCTTGAAACTTTCTGTGCCCTGGCGCATGACAAATAATCTCTACGCACATACAAAGGTTGCGTCGATCTTGCATGTTGGGAAGTAGGCAATACAAATACGGTGTGATTTCGTTTCCGAAGATGCCATGAATGGCGTAATTTTTTTTTTCAGCAACCACAAATCCGTAGTAGTGAGTTGCCTGCCACTTAGTGTGCTTTTTTTGTAGTGTTTCCCATTCTTGGTGTGCTTTTCTATAGTGAGTTCCCCGTATCTCTCGATCGGTACCATATGATAATGAGTTCTATATCTATATGCCTCTTACAGCATACTGAAAATCTAACGGAAAAAAACACATTATTGTAATACGAACAATTTTTAAACACCCAGTTTCCTAGTTTTTGAATGATATGTACATATACAGGGTGTCCTTAAATTTAACGTCAAGCGGGTACTGGGTGATAGAATAGGTTATACCCGTCTGAATAAAAAATAAAAAAAAAATCTACCTCGTTTCGTTAAGTAACAAAAGCAATATTTAGAAGAATAATTAAAATCGATAAAAAAAAACATTTACAAAGTTTAAAATTTTGTGACCACAGTACCTAAACATGTTGCCTAATTTTTAGGTTCTGTGGTCACAAATTTAAAAATTTTGAAGTGTTTTTTTTTTTTTACGTAAAAACTCGAGTACTTCACGACACCGCAAAACCTTGTAATTTCGTACAGCTGTAGGTCTTGTAGTGCATGCAGAGGAAAAAATAAATTTCTCTTATAACTTGAGTTTTTTTTTCAATATAAGTCTACTTTGAATATTGGATATTAAAGTTTCATGAAGTAAGAACTTGGTGTACTTACATAGGTCTCGCTGAATTGTTACATGAAAGTTTTTATATTAAGAAGTTGGCTCTCTTTTCAACATTTATGTTTTTGGTCTGATTCAACTTTCTGGGAGGTTTTTTGCTTTTATCATTTTGCAACTCTGTTTTACTCTGGTAATTATTTGCCTGCTGTATTTTTAATCTAGACCCCTTTGGTCTTAACACCGTTACTACTTTATTGCTAGTAACTCGTAAACTAGTAAACCTCGATCAGATCCAATCACCTTGGCTTTCTATGGAACATTGTTTTTACCCAGCCCAAAGATTTGCGACTTATCCTCTACTTCCTTCATTTCCGCGTTGATCAGCTTTTTCCGATATATTGCTTGATTGTCACCGTTCCCTATGAATTTTTTTTCTTTTATAATGGGGCTCGATGCTGTACGTTAAATGATTGGGATATTTATGAAATTCAATTATACAATTTGCTTTAGTCAAACTCGCTGCTGCACGTTGAATGATTCCTATATTGATAAAATTCAATGACTGTATCGACATCGGTCTTTGCCTCGATTCAGACCTTCTATTTAGAGTTCATATTTCTGATCAGAGTACGTGTCAATACAATTACTTGGTTGTCCCCCTGTGCTAGTGATTTTATTGTTCCTTAATTGACTTCTGACTCCGATTTAGATCCTCTGCTTGAAATTTTTACAATTGCCTGATTATCACCCTGTCCCATTATGTTCGATTTTAAAATGGGACTCGATGCTGTATTTATGAAATTCAATTAACTTTTTATTTTAATGAGTCTCGCAGCTGCTAAGGTTCTTATTATAAAAGAAGACTCGCTGCTGCACGTTGAATAATTCATTAATTAATGAAATTCAATGTCTGGGACAACTTCTGTCTCCTCCAATTAAAATTCAAAATTCTAATCATAGAGTTAGAGTTTATAATCCTGATCATACGTACGTATCAATACAATTACCTGGTTGTCCCCTTGTCCCATGATAGTTATTTTTTTTAAATTAGAATCTTCTCCCGGGCTTGATTCCTTGCATGATTGCCTGGGTCGACTTCTGTCTTTACCCCGACTCAGATTCTATATTTATAGTTCATATTCCCGATCAGAGTACGTATCAATACAATTACCTGGTTATCTCCTTGGGCTAAGGTTCTTATTATTAACATGGGACTCTAGCTGTAGTTTGAATAATTCCTATATTGATGAAATTCAGTTCCTGAATGTCTGGGTTGACGTTTGTTTGTCTTTGCTCCCGCCTCAGATCGTCTAATTAGAGTAAATAATCCTGATCATAGAGCCTGGCCGTACGTTCAATGATTCCTGTATTAATTAAACTCCTTAATGATTTTCTGTCTCTACTTCCGTCTTTGTACCAACTTAAATTCTATATTTATTGTTCATAACCTGATGATAGAGTACGTATAAATATAATTATCTTATTGTCAACCTGTGCCATCATAGTAGTTTTTAAAGTGAGACTTGCTGTTCGATGAATCTTATATTGATAAAATTCAATGTCTGTTTTGACTTTGCCCCCGATTCAGATCCTCTATTTAGAGTTCATATTCCTGATCAGAGTACGTCTCAATACAATTACCTGATTGTCCCCTTGGGCGAGTAATTTTAGTGTTCCATAATTGACTTCTGTCTCCGATTTAGATCATCTACTTGAAATTCATACAATTGCCCGATTACCACCCTGTCCCATTATGTTTGATTTAAAATGGGACTCTAGCTGTATTTTGAATAATTCCTATATTGATAAAATTCAGTTTCTGGGTTGACGTTTGTCTTTGCTCCCGACTCAGATTGTGATGGGAGAAGGTGATAATCAAGTAATTGTATTGAATATAATCGTTGAATAACCAAAAAATGTCACGTTTTATTATTGTATAATAATCAGGTGGACAATGAATTTTCAAGTAACCAACTTTTAAAATAGCTGTTGTTTCGAAATATTCAGGATTCATTATCTAGGTTATACAGCTGCGGTCAAAATAATAGCAGTGAGAAGGAGACACCGGAAAAATTGAATAAAATAAATACTCTATGGTTATTAATCGTTATAAATATTTATATTTATTAAGCCACATTAATTTGAATCCAGGTTATGACAAGAAAAGTTTAGATTTTATCACATAAATAAAAATAAAAAAAATTTTAACTTCAAGGTAAAGATTTACCCCGGTCAAAAAAATAGCAGTATTCATAAAAATTAAGGTAAAGAACAAAATTTTGATTAAAATGACAAGAAAAATTGTTAGTATTTGGTTGTAGAACCCTTATTGCTTATAACGGCCTCACATCGTCGCTTCATAGAATCCACCAAAGCCTGACATCTCTCCAATGGGTTACCTTTCCATGCAGTCTCAACTGTAATCCAAAGCTGATTATTGTTGGTGGGTTTTGAGACTGCAACCATTTTTTTAACATCAGCCCAAAGGTTCTCTATCGGGTTGAGGTCAGGTGATTGGGGAGGCCAGTCCAGAACAGAAATATTATTGACCCGAAACCACTCCTTAGCTTTTTTGCTGGTGTGCTTTGGGTCATTGTCTTGTTGGAAGACCCATCTGATTGGCATTTCCTCCTCTGCGTAAGGCGACATGCTTCCCTGAAGAATGTCAACGTAAACGTGCTGATCCATCACACCATTTATTCGGTATATGGGACCTACACCATGGTATGAGAAGGAACCCCATACCATAATGCTAGAGCCACCATGTTTTATGGTTTTTCGGGTATACCTAGGCACGTATTCAGCATTTGGTGGGCGTCGAACATATTCACGAGAACCAGGGCTGCCATATAAAACAATTTTGCTTTCATCATTCCATAAAATATTTCGCCAATCCTGAAGGGGCCTATGAACATGGGTCTTGGCAAATTCAAGTCTTTTGGCAATGTGTTTTTTTGTCAAAAGTGGGACTTTTCTTGGGCTTCTGGCGTTGAGATGATTTCTTCTAAGTATTCTTCTAAATGTTTCCACACTTGCATTCAAATTTAAATTTTTGTTTATCTCAGTAGCAGGCAAGTGGGGTAAGGCCTTCGAGCATCTTACAATCCTCCTTACCGATTTCGGAGATAAAACCTTTTTTCTGCCGCGCGTTTCAGGTTTTTCTTCATAATTTTTTGCATTTGCAATCATTTTTGCAGAGATTTGAAGAGTGTTTTGGATTTCCAAATAAGTTTTTCCTTCAGATAGAAGTTGGCGAATGATTCGGCGTTTCTCCGGAGTGCAGTGTTTACTACGGCCCATACTGTAAGTGTATCTGAGTGTAAATATGTAAATACTATGACGCCTTGAAAGCTTACCTTCAAACTTAAAATAATTATAATTTAAATATGCACAGGATCAAAAAACAATACAGAATTACAATAAGCTAGCTAAAACTGCTATTATTTTGACCGCTAAGATACACACTTTAAGAGCATTCGAGTAACATTTGGGAAAAAACCGTTATGTCATGGAATTTTTTCTTTCCGGAAACGGAAGACAAAATGTTCTAGTACCAAAAAAGTAATTGAAGAATGTAATTAATTGCCCATACATTGCATTGTACTAGAATATATTAATCGGGAGGTTACACTGCTATTATTTTGACCGGCACTGTATTTTATGACAAAAAAAATATATTCCATTTTAATAAGACTAGATTAATGAATGAGATCGCTCTAAGCTTTCCATTCGGGTTTCGATTCAGAAATTATCAAATCAAGTTGCATTTACCTTCTTCACAACTACGTCATTTTGAGGGGATTAAAAGGCGACCAATGCATAACATCAAACGTCATACCTTTCTTTAGAATCATTTATGATCTTTCAACTTGAACTGTAAAAAAGTTTTGTGATGGAACAAGGTGATAACCAGGTAAATGTATTGAGACACGTCACACTTGTCGCCAGACATGGTACCAATAAAACGTACGCATATTTTCATCAATCCCTTAAAGAACCACGCACATATTTTGGACTAGTCAATGAAAATTTAGAACTACTTCTGTGCACATTTTCAAGTTGGGTCAGGGAATTTGCTTGGTGAAAGGGTATCAGTGGAATCAGCGAATTTAAGTGATTTTATTTTTCAAAAATTAAAGACAAAAATACTTTCTGGCATGTAGTTTTAAATTTCGGGAATTGCACCACTTTTATGAATACGCATTTTTAAGGATATCGGAAAAACAAGCTTCTTGCAAAAAATTATTGAACATAGTGGAAATTGGCCCAGCTAGAATATTGCTGCAATCATTATAAACAATCTGCCCTAGCGAGGTATCCGTCGGAACGGAAATTTTTTTGCAACGCACACTGTCGGAGGTTCAAATTACATTCGAGGTATCCTTCATCGGAAAAGAATACTAAACAATGCGACGACGCGTTTGGTTTCTCTTGCATTAAATTAACCAGAAGCTCGATTTGCCTGATTGTTGTTTTTTCGTTTGCTCCTCAGGGTCTAAAAAATAAAAAAATTCAAGCAATACTTCCAAAATTACTTTATTGACATGTTTTTTTTTTAATTTCTTAAATTTTTCAACACTTTACACAAATCTTAAAAAAGTTCCGCGAACTATTTGTGGCGGAGGATTTCGGAAAAATAAATGTATGAGCTGTCAAAATATCACTCAAAAAAAGCAATTGATCGCACTGTAACGCAAAACGCCGGTGTGCGTTGCATAATGTCGGAAAAATGTTCCGAACAGCTGTCCGAAAGTATACCTCGAAGCAAATATCCTCCGATTCGTATAAAATCGGAGAATTTTCCGCTCCGACGGATACCTCGCTAGGGCCGAATATTTGGGATATCATCTGGACCTACATTTTTGTTGAAATCTACACTTCTATAGTTGAGGGTCCAATGACCAGCAATTTTTTAATGATAATTAAAAAAGAAGTATGTATTAGATTTTTTATAATTTCTTTTATTAAACATTAAACTTGAATAATTATAAATATAGTTTTAAAATAAATTAATGGTAGGAACTTCTGTTTTTATTTCATATTTTTTTTTTTTACTTTTTTCAATCTTAAAAAAAAATTCTTATCCTAAAAACATGTAAGTAATTAAAAAAAAAGTATATAAAATCAAAGGCATGAACAACAAAGTGGTTTTCAACAAGTCAAGCAAATAGGCAGCTTGGACTTGGCACACAGGTGTACAGTCTTGGCTTTTTTTTTATTAAGTTGACATAAAGAGGATCTTTTTCTCTTGCTTCTTTCCAACTTTAAAGATTCATCACTGTCTTGAGCTACTGGTTGAAGTTTTAGAACCGTACCAATGCTCATCCTCAGTTGCAGTGGAAGTTTTTGGGTGTAATACCTCTCTCATATAGTTCACACAAAATCTTGGCAAGACCTTTCAAAAATACACTCTTCGTCATCTTTGAGGCTTTTTCATGGCTTTGCTGGATGATGTAAGCATTCAATCCACTCATATCCAATAACCTATACAAAACAGGCATTGGCCAACGACGAGTTCTGCGACTACTTGAATAAACTGAGCACATTTGGTCGACAGAATCCACACCACCTTCTGTGCTATTGTAGTGCAGGATAATTTCAGGTTTGCTTGTAGATTCATCGACAGTTTTGTCGTGGTGCATAGAAGATACGAGGATGACAATTTTTTTTTTTTTTTTTTGGTACGTAGCTCACCATTGTCGTATCTTTTGTAAAACCGAAAAACGATGATCCGACTCGTCTATTTTTGTTAGGTAAAAAGACTTTCGGAATCTCCTTCTTATTTTTCCTCATTGTTCCAACGACGGTTAGACCTTTGGATCTCATTATACTCACTAGTTCCATAGAAGTTACGTTAGAGTTGAAAATTGGCTGGCATAATCGCAGGCAAGCTTGCACTGGTATTAGAAATTTTCTTTCTTTTTCCATATTTGTTAGGCTTACTTGGGATGTACATCTTAAATCCACAGCGACCCCGAAAAGCAACCAACGTCTCATCAATAGGAGCATTGACTCCAATTGAATAATTGGCTTGGGAATTTTTGTTAAAAATATTTATAATATCTGTTAGCTATACAACCTGGATCTGTTTCTATCATCTGGGTTGTCGTAGCGAAGACATAACGGAAGAGTGTAAAATCGCAATGAGGACATACAAAGGCGGAAAATCTCTCGTCCTGTTCCATCCGTAGCAAATAGCGTTGTTACGGCTTCATGGTTTGACTTGAATACAGATGAGTAGATCAAAAGTCCCAATAAATGTGCACTCTTTTTATTCAGCGTGGTCCATAGATTTGTATTTAATTCTGAACGCTGCCAGTTTAATGTTTGTTCACTTTAATATTCTGCTTTTGATATCGAAATCAAATATTTTGTCGAATGATTCCTTTGGATTGTACAGATCAGTAGGTATGGCTCGAAAAGTAGTGCAAGGTAATCTTATGATGTTATGGCTCCTGACACGAGCGTTTCTTGCAGGTGGTTCTATAGCCCATTTGAACCTGTTCTTACCATAAAAATATCCAGAATTACCCTCTTCAATTCCTTCAGCTTAACTTGTTGAGTCTCCCGTCTTCCGACAATTCGGAGTTTGAATCTTGTTCACTTGACAACACAAATTCTTCTTCACTGTCAGATAAATCATTTTCTGAATAATTGTTCGGGGTATTATTGCGCACAGATCTCGAATACGGGCCAATTTCGTCCTCATTACTGGACAATTCAACGTTCAGCCATTGCTCGAACATATTTTCTTCATTTTCAGCCATACTTTCTTGATTTTCCATTACAAATATATCAAATACCTGAAAAACAATAACAAAACTTAATGAAAAAATAAATTACGTATTTATAGTCGTGGGTCGAGGGGACCAAGCGTATCCTAATACTGAACTTAGGAGCAACGAGTGAAATACGTCCGTCTTACTACACACTCGTTGGCTTACTGAAGAAAGATACCTAGAAGCGGAAAGAGCTACGGCGACCACAGCGTTTTTTACAGACAATTAAAGTTTGAACTTGGGTCCATTGGACCCTCGACTTCAGTTAAGGGCTAGGGATTTCAAGATGGATAATTTATAAGTCTGGAGATTACCTATCATTTGCTGCTTGTGAACTTTCAATATGATTCTCCATAATGTTTATTATTTGTTTCCGGATGATTATAATTATTTTGAAAAAACTGAATGATTAGCGAACTCCTTGTTGTGAAAAGGAAATTTTCTTATCTACTTGCATTACAGAAAGTATTGAATTTGTTGCTTTTATTTGCTTAGTGTATGACAGTTGGCTTTACCGACACACTTTGAACTATTTATGTGATATGAACCTTATATAGATACTTATATAGGGTTCAAGAGGATATTTTTTTTCAATTCAAGTTTTATTAGTTAAGTAATTAAGGAAACAAAAATAAAATGTTCATAAGTGATAATGATATAAAGCAAATAATAGAAAGCAAACTATACCATAAATTTATTTCATTATGTCGAAGATCTTGGTTTAACCCTTGAAGCGTAGGCTGGCTCGCGTTTTTTTTTTTTCTTATTAAGCCTCACCGAGATTTAACCTCAAGGCTGTTCGATGTAAAAGGACTAGCGATGTTGGTGTCCTTGAAGCGAAATCCCTTCAAAAGGGTCATGTCGTGGCCAGTTACCAGGGTCATTGACGAGCTCTTGGCCGATAATTGTCTGTGATGACGTCAAGTCGAATGAAGGGGCCGCAGTTATGGCTGCTGAGATCGATGTCGAAATCCCAGCCAAGGCGGTAGATTGTTTCGTTCTGTTTGCTTGCGATAAGCAATTAATTGGCCTGCCTCGAACTCTACCCCTAAGGCCGCAATACTGTTCGTTTGCTTGTGCTCTGCACTCAGAGGTCTGGTGCTGACGGGTTGCGAATACACCAACTCTCCTCTGCGAACTTTCGTAGTGCCCTAATCTTCTCCATTTCGGCCTCGATTCACCTACTATGGAATTGCGCAGTGGATTCGAAGGAGCTACTCGTTCGGTGTCGATAACCGGTGGAACCGAGCGCTTGGGGAGGTGTGATGTGTACGTCGAGTAAAACAAATGTTCTTTATGATTTCACATAATATAAATCCAATTTTATTATCTTAAAAGACTAGATCACAATTTTAATAGGTACTTATAATTAAGACTTTAATTTATTAAGTTAAGTGTCAGCAGTAGGACGAATCATCAACGACTGAATTAAGAAATCTGTTTAGTTAACTGACTAGGTATGTATATAGTGGGGATAAGAATAGATGGTAACTGTGCGTGTGCAGACTGCAGAGAGTTAATTACGATATTGTTCATAAACTAAGACTTGATGATCATGATGATTGAGGAATCATAGGGTGACCACTACAGGTGTCGCCTAAGGCTTCGTCTTGGCTCCATGAGTTGATGAACTTCTGGAAGCTTATTCGAAGATCGATCACCTTTGTTCATCGTAAATCGGGAGGAGTGTTCTGTACAACTGATCGGCCCGGAATGGATAAAGCTGCGACTTGGTCGCCTCTATTTATACTTGGACTGTTTGAATAAAATCCTTTTAGGTCTCGTACATGCGCTCTTATCTGATTGTCTTGTTTATTTGTTAGGTTGTTCCCTCTCTTGTATTTTAATAGTATTATCATCGGTAAATAAACCACGTACGGCCCGTGCGGGGTGCTAATTTTACCGCGAAATATTTGTCTCCGGAGGACAAAACCCTTGCCTTTTTTATACCTGTTCACCAATGGAAATGCGCCATGGACCTCTTCGTAGATTATACGATTTAGCTTGGACCTTCCTTCCTTCCTTTGGACCAGCCTTCTGAAGGTTTATTTGAACTAAATCGTATAACGCTCGCATCCGTTCTTGACGAGCGATCATATCCTCAACTTGAATCCTTAATCCTGCCGAAATTTTATCCGTGCTTCGCTGCCAAAAAAGTTTGATTTGTAAAAATTTCTCAAAGTACGAATGGAACATCAATGAATACATCAAAGAAAAGAGATCAATTCTGCAGTGCCTTTCATACTATCAGAGTGTAAGATTTGTGTGGCTATGTGGCTAATCGAACTTTCATTTGTTGAAATGTATTCGGATTAATATGATCAGGAGTAAACTTGTGGGTGCTTTTTGGTTTCTGTCTTCGTACGACAAGAGTTCCTTTTCGTCTCATAAAAGTCTTGAGCCATTTTTTACCAGCCAGTTGATTGACTTTCCAGTAGCATTGATTTTCTAGTCTATAATAGCCTGTTAATTGGTAGCTTATCTTTCGAGCGCCGGTTTTTCCCTTTCATTTCCTTTAATACAAAATAAATGTAATCAATTTAAAAAATATGAGCAATGGATTTTTAACTGTACAAAAACTTACTCCGTAATCATCTGTAAACATTTACCTTTTTTTGAAGACGGCTTTTTCTGCACTTACGAAGATTTGTTTTTAAATTATATCTCGATAGGTTTTTCTTATTTTTGCTTGTCCCGAAGTCCCCTAAAGTTCGCCCCTTGGTCAGAAACTAAATGTTCAGGTAGATTCTTGAAATAAATTTTAGCTTTTAATCAATCAGACGGTGCATTAGAGATGTGAAGATAATTTAAAGAAAAAAAATGTGCATTTGGATGTTTCATCGTTATTAGCAGGCCATTTCTGTAATCTTTAGTTTTCCTGTAATAATTTAAGACAGTTTTCAATCACATTTCTTTTATTGTAATTGAACAATTATTTGTAAATTTTTACGCGTTGATTTTATGTTCTTAACTTTTAATATTCAAATCAATATTGCCACGTTGATTAGGCCATGCAGAAATAAACGTATGTAATTTTTTTTTCTAATGGTAATCCTCCGCCGCCGCAGTTATTGGTTAATGAAGAAGTTAATTTTATTGATCTATTTCATTTAATGAATGAATAACCTATAGCCTTTTGGGATTTTGGAATTTTTTCCTTGAATTTCACATTTAATTAATTTAATTCCTTCACAAAACTTAATTCTACCTTAAGCTTGATAAATTACCTTAATTAAAAAAAAATTTGAAGATAAGAAAATGATTACAGTTGAAAGCTTTCTTAAAAGGTTCCTAGGAATTTTTTTCTTTAAAATTTCGGAATTTTTCATTAAATATTGATTTAGAAGTAAAATCACGTTTTAAACATAAATTTTTATGGAGCTCGGCAATGATTTCAAAACTAAACCTTACTATTAAGACTTTAATATTATAGATGCTCTTAGTAGAACTCTCAAGTTATAAGCTTCCATAGCCATTCAAACCTAACGTCTTTGTATTATTGAAATTAAATAACCTCCATATTTTCGTACATAAATAATATCAATTTTGTTGCCGATTTTGCCGACGCACGACTGTGCGGTGGTGTTCTAAATTTACACACACTCCAAAGTCTCAGAAGACTGTATTCCTCCCCACTTACATGTTTTTTTTTTATATTCCTGTTTGCTTTTTTTTTATTCTTGCACTTGTTTTTTTTTTGTTTTCTTTTATTATTAATATTATTTTGTGTGAAATTACGTGCTCTTCCGTGACGGTGCTCAAAACAAGTATTATTACGTTTTGGGTATGAGCCTGACATTTCAGCTTTAATTCAATACCTTAGTATTGATATTCAGACAATTTAGAACCAAAGTACATATTTGAAATTTCTCGAAATGTGCAAATAATACGGAATTAGTAGTCAATAATTCATAAATGCTTAAATCGAGTAGATTTTTATTGGAAAAATGAGGTAGGTAAGGAATAAGAATATGGTTTTAAAATTGGATTTTCTAGTTGAGTAGAAACAATTAACTTTTTTAAATAAATGTCAATATGTTCTCTCGATATTTGTCCAGACAAGCGAAGTCGTTTAATAGATTTGGTGGATGAAGAGCTAATATAAAAGTTTAAATTTATGTAAACTTCAAATTCATACGGCAAAATGCTCCTTGCTGCCAATAATTCAGATAAACCTCCGTAACAATCATATTTAGACATATCGTTGAAGTAAGCAAGGGAGCTATTATAAATTTGGCCTGTGAGTAAATTTGTAATTTATCCCAATGACCAACAACGTGTTCAATTATTTGCTGTCGAATTTGGTTAGCCATATCTTGGTCCCCATACACTAAATATGCCCTATCCCTATAATACCTTGCCGTTTTCGAACAATCGCTTTTTCCAATTTTGCATAGCATTCAAACCAAGCCGTTCAAGTTTGTTGGGATCTTGGAAACGACTTGTACACATTCTACTTCAGCATTCTTCCAGTTTTTGTTATCTCTTTCAGTATTGGTGTCCTTGGTTTTTTGCTGAAGCCTTTTCAAGATTTTCACCTTTGTCACTTGAAGTTTGGCTGCAATTGACTAGATTGATTTCTTTATTAAAGATTGACATACTTTCTGCTTTCACTTGTATGATACATATTTTTTTTTTTGCCAGAGGGATGCATCAGGCCGTTTTTGCTTTGTAAAATCAGTTTAAAAAATTGATAATCTTGTGTTAGGCACAGAAATTGCCAAAAGTTTTGTTTTGGAGGAAGCTTACCCCAGCTACTCTAATCCGGCAAAGTCCAGCCGAGGACCACAGCAACAACATCCACCAGTTGATCACAATAATTTGGTAATGACTTTGTTATTTAATCAGTTTTTTTATTTTCTTTAATGATAGGTTTAAGTATAAAACAAGTAATTTTAAATTATTTAGGTTATTTTAGCCTGTAAATTTAAGTTAATTTTAAGTAAGAAATGAGAATTTAGTTTAAGAAGCCGACTTGGGCGAAAGAAAGAAAATTGAATGAACAAATTTTTAATCAAATGTCAATTGACTATTTAAAGGCCGTCACAAAAGAGGACACCAAAATACAGTATTATGGAATACTGGGTTGGCCTTTCTTGTGCCGGAAACACAATGTGTTTGTGCCGTTCGCGCATACTGCAATATCCGCGCAGTGAGATGACTCCGCGTTGCGCTGAGTCACGCACTGAGTGGCGGACAGCCACAATACGCGCGAACATCTTGTTTTATTAGCTTTTCGACTAGCAAGTCAACCCTTAATTGCTTTTTATTTAAAATGTGAGTTTTTATGAGGTTGAATATTTGGGGTATTTATGAGGTTAAATTCACCTTCAATCGCTGCGCAGCTAGCAAGGATTTGACCATAGCCAAAATATTTCACGTTTCCCACTAAGGTATTGTTTCTATTTTTGAAAGCAAGCGTCATAGCGTCGTAAAATTTGAAGTGAAAAACTTAGGTTGTCTTTCTTTCCTTCCTCATTCTTCAAAGCTATTTCAATTTCTTTTTCCAAAAATTGCTTAGCATATAATTTTGAATAAATGGTTCTTCTTCGGGAAGTTTTGCCCAATTTTCCCGAATCATTAATCTAAATATTTTTAATTAGGTTTTGGATTCCAATTAGATCGGGCGTCTCTTCAGTGCTTAATTCTTTAAGAAGTCGTTCTGCATCGTTGAGTGTGGGTGTTCCTTCCCCAATTGTTTCACTCGATACGATTAAGAGAATTGCTTTTATAATAGCTTTCGCTGTTTTCAGTTCTGTGCAAAACCAATCTTGCTGCAATTGTCTTGCTAATCAAGGCAAGATTGATTTTTTTCGCTGGCGGATAACCTTCAAGAAAATGGACCAGTCTCTCATGTAGTGGTTTCCGTTAATACGTATATAAACATTTTGTTTTCGTTTTCCTCCCGGACTGTAATTATTTAATTATATTGTTCCACACTTAGGTAAAGTGTAAAATAAAAATGATCACTTCTAGCCTCAGCCTCAGGAGTCAGGAGCGCAGTAGATCATTAACAAAAAATGCAGTAGATTTTTATCAAACAAAAAACAAAAATAAATAGCTCTTAAATTCATTTTCTTGATTGGAATTATGGTTTTATTTTCTATTATTTAGTAAATAAAAAAGAAAGAAATTAAAAACTTGAAAACACTCACGATATTTGGCTAGAGCCAGCGAATGGTTCTACGGCAGGCAGAGTTTCGTTCCTTGTAATGTTCTTTTTGGTGTTTCTCTATATATATATATAAAAAAAAAAAAAAACAATTTTAACACTTGAACAAAGGTTTGTCAGAACAGTTTTACTTTTGTTTGTGGTTTTCAATAAATATTTATCCATGTCTTTTTTTTAATAATTTTTGTAAAATGAGGAATTGTCAGTGTCACACAATACAAATACGAATTCAAATAAATAGAAACAGAGACAGAGATTTGTTTCATAAATGAAAGCATCCAAATAATTTCGTAGATTTAGTTTTTGCGAGAAGTGCAGTAGATTTACTGCTATCGCAGCAAAGTGGCATCCCTGGTCACGAGTCAATTTGAGGAACTGCAAGCAGTAATCGTTCTATGCTTACGTGTCCTTGCTTTTTTTATTAGGCCATATACCACAGTGGAACCTCTAACCCTTCTATGTTGCGTGTAATAATAACTGTTGACTCATTATTGTTGAAACTACAGCAATAGTGCCATCTCTATGAGGAAAATTCGGGCAACATACTTCTGGCTTGACTCCGGCTGTTTAATCCCTTAATTGTACTAGAAGGGTGAGCCTCTGACTTTCATTTTTAAATGAAAGTTTGCCTTGGATATTTTACGATAACTCCTCGAACTGAATGGTATGCATGTGTGCCTTGGAACTCAAGGTTTTTCTCTTCGAAAAACATCAATAATTTGACTCTTCTGTTTAAGATATCGATCTTTTCGAATTTTTACTGCACCCTTGTGTTATTGATGAATCTGTAAAATAAAATATAAAGAAACTGATAAAACAACAGGAGTGGTACAAGTTTTTTATGCCTCTGGTATTTTTTTTTGAAAGTCCCGTCATCATCGCATGGAAGATTAACTTCCAGTGTGTAAGTCTAGCCGTTTCGTAAAGCGACATCAATTGATCGTTTTTATGGATGAATCTCCAAGCCGAAGAGTTTTTTTTATCATTTATTGGAACGCCTCATAGAGAAAAGATTTTCAGCAACATCTGTGTTCAAATGCGCTGATAGGAGGTAGCTCTGCTCTTTGCTTTTGAGATATTCTCACATTTTTTCTATTCCTAGAAGTGTGTTTCCTAGAGGTGTGATTAGAACACGACTCCTTGATTTCCACGTTGAAATTTAATTCATTGTACTTTTGACTGCATTCAGTGTTTCCGTTTTCATTTTTTTGATGGAAACTTCCTCATCCCATTTCAAGAATAATCCTATTCTCATTGCGTACAGAGTTCCTAATTTTACTGACAACTTCTAAAAATTGTTGACGCGGATATGGAACTGGGTAAGCTTGAGAAAATCTTGCATTTTTCATCCCTTTTGAGGCTGCAGCAAAAATTTTCCCAAGAACCCTGATGTCTCAGCAAAATATTTCTTTAAGCTCTTGAAGTGTTGTCATAAAGTCCTCGAAGGAAAGTGTTTTTCCAAGCTTGGTGTAAGTATATTTAGAAAACTTAAATGCACTTTAGAATAAAAAATTTAAATCTCATTGACAAAATATGGAAATATAAAACCAGCCCTAGGGAAAAATTCCAAGCCTTAATTACACTTCATTATATTTATATAAATTTACAAACAAGGTTTTATTGTTTTAAAACAATTTGATGGTTTCCAAAATCCAAATCACTATAATTTTAATTTTTAAAATCTAAAATCACGGGATCGGTAGCAAAATATTCGCAACTGATAATTTTTTTTTAGTTTCTTTCATCTTGCAAAATACTTTGTGCAAAACTGGGCTACGCTTCTACTATTAGATTAAATTTTTTTTGTTGTTTTCAGTCTATTTATTCAGAAACTTTACTTTATTCATATGCAAAGCAACAGAAAGCTTTATTGTACATATTATTTGTATTGATAAGGACTCAAAAAAAAAGTAATTTAACTATAAACTACTTTTATTTTTCAGTTTTTGAATTCTACGGATTCATTTTTTGAATATATTAACAACCTTTCCAATTAGTTTGAGCACAACTGAGCAAAATCCATAAAATTATCACTAGGTTCGTGCGGTTTCATTGCATTGGGCAACTTACCACATACTCAGCCTTGTGGAGGAATTTCTCTCAGTGCCGCTGGTAGGGTGAAAGAGAAGAAGCCCTGAAGTCGGTTCTCTAGATAATAAAGTATAAGGGTCGTTCTGGTAACTTTAAACTTTTCCGATAAAATAAAAGATGAGATTTTACGTTATTAAACTTTATTAAAACTTTATTACGTCCGTCTTTGACAAAATATTAGTATCGACTGACTGGAAGAGTCATGTCCAAGAATAAATACTTATCTACTCACTTCACCGGCAGCTTCATTTGTCTCTCTCTTTTACAATTTTTCTTTTCTTTTTAAATACAGAGTTGCCACAATAGGTACTCTATGAATCTGGTTTTGCATGTAGCTCTGCTCCTTTTTCAATTTAAAACAGTCGACAGTATCGAGTCGATCCTGGACGAGGATTTTGCCATACAATTTTCTTTTCAGAGTCAGAGATTTCTTGCGAAAATAGTTGAATAGGAACATATGAAGTTATAGATAAACATATTGGCATCACTAAATTCCCCAGAAATTCTTTGTTTATACATATTTGGACTGTCAAAGCCCCATTTACCAATTAGGGTAAGTTTACTTAAATAAAAAGTTAAGTTTATTTAGTAAGTCACACTGAAATTAAAGTTTTTTATTACGTTACTCGGACATTAGTTAACTCTACTTCCCTGTTGTTGTTAAATACAGACTAGAGACACACTGGCAACTGAGATTATTGGCTTTAACAAACACGAGACACTTACAATACACGCAGACATAAGAGAAATAAAGGATAGATATTATAACAATAAAACACAACTTGGTTGGTAAAAGAATTTTAGTTTATGGTATTACCCAAACTAGTATCTTAGTTTAACTTCGGCCGATGAATCGGAAATTATTATTTTTTCAAGCTCCTTGCTTTGCTTTAAGAATCTTAGAATATCTAGGAAAGATATCAACTTTGGTCTTTTTGTTTACCAAGTTCCTGATAACTTGGTACTCATGTTTTCTGGAGTTGTCGATTGTTAAAATAGCCTCCGTTTCGTTATAATCATATAATATTATTCTTATTTTATTATTGTATCTTTTTTAAAGACGTGTGTATTGCCACGTTAGATCACCTTCTTATAATACGAAATATGATTTGAATTCGTTCTGCATGTCTTTAGCGTCCAAAATGGTTTCACTTTGCAATAGAAATAAAGTTCTATCTTCCGCTGCCGCCAATCACTTAAAATTAGTTGGTTGTCGTCATTATAATGATCGAAGCAATTTGTTGGCGCGTATTTGTTTTTATTGGTTGTCATTAAATAGTTGTGCAAAACGCAACAGGCAAGCGTCACTTTTTTTTCGTTTTTTCTGCGTCTAAATATATGGGTTAACGTAGCACTCGGAAACGAGCCGACATTATCCCAAACACATTCTCGATTATTCGGCGAGCTCGGCTCAAGCGGTAATTAAATACCCGCTGCATCATATTAAGATTACGTTGATTATACGGCTTCAACATGTTTGGAAGTCGCAAAGCAAACGGCAATTCCCTGTTCCCTACCTGGTAATGCACTACAGCTGATTACTATCCAGGGCTTGGCCAAACTTGCATCGATTGAATACACTACCATCAGAAAACCGCCCATTGCGACTGACGTCGATGTAAATAAGTTTGTACTCCGCATGGGAAATGCCCATCAAAACAATGCTATGTGTACCCTTGTAGTTATAAAAGATACTACCATAATTAGGTGGTGCGACCATAACCACATGCTTTCTGTCGACTGTACCAGTGCAATTTGGAAAAAACCACATGCTTTCCGTCGACTGTGCAAAGCTATTTGGATTCATCCTCCTCACTGCCTTCTAAAACATTCGCAGCTATTATTGTTGCAATTGGTGTATTGTCTTCCAATAACTTTTTTATTTTTTTTTTTTATTATTTTTTTTTTTTATTATTTTTTTTTTTATTATTTTTTTTTTATTATTTTTTTTTTTATTATTTTTTTTAATTTTTTTTTTTATTATTTTTTTTTTTATTATATTTTTTTTATTATTTTTCAGCGCAATTTCAACCAATTTTTTGGTTTGAAAAGAAAATTTTCAAGCTGACAATATTGTGAGATATATTATTGTCCGAAAATTGTCAGACTTTAGGACAAAATCTACCATCCGTGTGAACGAATCAATTGCAATGAAATTAGTCAGTAATCTCTAATATTTCTGCAACACAATCATGATATCCCTCATTTGTTGTAATCGACTGGCCGTCTCGTGCTCCGATTTGACTATCAAAAATCAACTCCAATACGAATTCTGAGTCGATTGGTTGGTTATAGAGATCCAATCTATATAAATTTTGTTCAACGCGTCATTGAATTTTTTTATTTTTTTAAATCCATTTAAAAGGTGGATAGTTTTTCTTTTTAGTTCATATCATCACAATTTAATTTGTCATAGCTATGATAAACTGTCTGTTCACCTAGTATACAATTCAATATATCATATATAGTTATTTCAATCATATTTTCGTTATACTGTGGTTATTGTGTTGCTTCAACATTATAATTCATAATTCAACAAATTCTATTTATTGTGGTAACGCTCTCATATTTTGTGTCAAAATTACATGATGAAAAGATCTGAATTCATTCCAACTTGTAATACAATTTTCGATTAATGTTGCTCGTGATCCATGTGGAACAACAGTTAGAATTTGTCAAAAATCACGCTACAAAAGTATTGTTTTTCCTACGAATAGTTTATGTTTATCATCTTCATTCTTACACACACGGAAAAAAGTATTGGCACACATGTCATGTTCTGAAATAAATCTTTTCAAAATAAAAACTAAACAATATCTTCATAAAATTAGGTCCGTCAAGCTGGAAACACCACAACTGATTTTCGAAATTCTAATGATGCAGGAATTAAGTGCTAATTTGGTGCTAGTTTAGTGCCGCAATCCTAGCTTGGCACTAAAATTCCTTACCCCTCAAACCTGTGGTGTTCCCAGGTTGACGTCAAGCTAGGAACACCACATCTCCAAAAACGAAATTTCAAAAAACTAATGATGGGGGATTTAGGTGCTATTTTGGTGCTCCTTATCTGGCGGAACTCCAAATTAAATACTCCTTCCCTTACCCTTCAAACTTGTGGTGTTCCCAGCTTGACGTCAAGCTAGGAACACCACACCACCAAACGCAATATTTCAAAAAAAACTAATGATGGGGTAATTAAGTGCTATTTTGGTGCTCTTAATTTCTCGAAAATCCAAATTATATATTCCACGATTTGACCTTGAAATTTAGTACCGAAAATAAAAAGTCATGGAGACTTTCTATACTAAATCATTAAAAAAATTCAAAAAATACAAATTAGATGAAGAATGAGTTAATTAGAAAAAATAAACAGTTTCGCCTTTCTCCTCCCACTGGTTTGGTTTTAAATGCTACTGCACTAACCCCCTTATTTGTGGTGTTCCTAGCTTGACGTCAAGCTAGGAACACCACATTCAAATTTGAAGAAACTAATATTGAAGGATTTAAGTGCTATTTTGGTGCTCCTGATTTGGTAGAATTTTAAAATATATAGTCCACGCTTTGACCTTGAAATTTGGTACTAAAGTTAAAAAACCGTGGAGACATTCTATACTCGATAACTAAAAAAAAAAAAATAAAAAATTTGTTTAGACGTAGAATGACCTAATTAGAAAAAAAAAACAAGTTTCACCTTTCTGCTCCCACTGGTTTAGTTTTAAATATTCCTGCACTATCCCCTCTAACCTGTGGTGCACCCAGCATGGACATTAAACTTCCAAACACGAAATTTAAAAAAACTAATGTTGAAGGATTGAAGTGCTATTTTAGTGCTCCTGATTTGGCGGAATTCCTAATTAAATAGTCCATGATCTGACCTTGAAATTTACAATCCAAAATACAAAATCGTGGAGACTTTCTATTACAGATTAGGAGTAGAATTCGGTAATTTAAAGCAAAAACAAATAGGTATAAATTGTCTTTCTTAAAAAGTGATATGCATAAATATGTAGAAAAATAAAGAGTTATATTATTTAACAAGCTGTATTTCAATATTACCCACCCAACCCCTCAAATTCTTCGCCAAAATAAATTCTTTGGAGATCTCATATGCATGAATTGTTTGTGAGGTTTTATATAGGCAACGTTGTTCTTATTCTTCTACAAAATAATTAATTTATAAACCAATCAAGTGATAAGTTTTTCAAAAACATATAGCATATAGTTATCATTAGTTTCTGAAAAAAATGTATTTCATGATAAAAACTAAAAATTAAAAGCAATGTACATAATATACCTACATTTTTTCAGAAACTATTGATAACTTTATTTAAAAATATAATAGTACCTACATACATTTGGCTTTCAAAACTGGTACCTATAACAACTACTTTCTTGTAGGTGAAGCAGTTGTTTTTAATATTATTTTTCTATTTGAAGTACTTTTTCAAAAATTTCCCTCCCTTCTAAAACATATCATATTAATGCAGAGCAATAAAAGAGGATGCGCAAATACAACCTATTATCTGAAAGGTCTGAAACCCACTGACCTAATAACCTATTAATTGCGACTGCACTAATTCTGTTGAATAGAACGAGAACACAGTATGCATATTATAATATTACATGTTTTTCTTTACTTTAACCTTAAAATGGTGGAATAGGCGGTGCTAAGTTTTAATACTTAAATTCTATTGCTCATTAAAAGAATATATGTGATCTGTTATTTGATTGTGTTAGTTGAATTTTCATAGAGGAGACGGCGGCGGCTATATGTTTTTGAAAAACTTATCACTTGATTGGTTTATAAATTATTTTGTAGAAGAATAAGAACAACGTTGCCTATATTAAACCTCACAAACTCAATTCATGCATATGAGATCTCCAAAGAATTTATTTTGGCGAAGAATTTGAGGGGTTGGGTGGGTAATATTGAAATACAGCTTGTTAAATAATATAACTCTTTATTTTTCTACATATTTATGCATATCACTTTTTAAGAAAGACAATTTATACCTATTTGTTTTTGCTTTAAATTACCGAATTCTACTCCTAATCTGTAATAGAAAGTCTCCACGATTTTGTATTTTGGATTGTAAATTTCAAGGTCAGATCATGGACTATTTAATTAGGAATTCCGCCAAATCAGGAGCACTAAAATAGCACTTCAATCCTTCAACATTAGTTTTTTTAAATTTCGTGTTTGGAAGTTTAATGTCCATGCTGGGTGCACCACAGGTTAGAGGGGATAGTGCAGGAATATTTAAAACTAAACCAGTGGGAGCAGAAAGGTGAAACTTGTTTTTTTTTTCTAATTAGGTCATTCTACGTCTAAACAAATTTTTTATTTTTTTTTTTTTTAGTTATCGAGTATAGAATGTCTCCACGGTTTTTTAACTTTAGTACCAAATTTCAAGGTCAAAGCGTGGACTATATATTTTAAAATTCTACCAAATCAGGAGCACCAAAATAGCACTTAAATCCTTCAATATTAGTTTCTTCAAATTTGAATGTGGTGTTCCTAGCTTGACGTCAAGCTAGGAACACCACAAATAAGGGGGTTAGTGCAGTAGCATTTAAAACCAAACCAGTGGGAGGAGAAAGGCGAAACTGTTTATTTTTTCTAATTAACTCATTCTTCATCTAATTTGTATTTTTTGAATTTTTTTAATGATTTAGTATAGAAAGTCTCCATGACTTTTTATTTTCGGTACTAAATTTCAAGGTCAAATCGTGGAATATATAATTTGGATTTTCGAGAAATTAAGAGCACCAAAATAGCACTTAATTCCATCATTAGTTTTTTTGAAATATTGCGTTTGGTGGTGTGGTGTTCCTAGCTTGACGTCAAGCTGGGAACACCACAAGTTTGAAGGGTAAGGGAAGGAGTATTTAATTTGGAGTTCCGCCAGATAAGGAGCACCAAAATAGCACCTAAATCACCCATCATTAGTTTTTTGAAATTTCGTTTTTGGAGATGTGGTGTTCCTAGCTTGACGTCAAGCTGGAAACTGCGGCACTAAATTAGCACCAAATTAGCACTTAATTCCTGCATCATTAGAATTTCGAAAATCAGTTGTGGTGTTTCCAGCTTGACGGACCTCATAAAATTTCTTTTTGAAAAATTTATTAATTATTTTTTTTAAAGTATAACATTAAAAAAGAATATCTTTTTCCAGTTTAAATAAAAAAAAATTAAAATAATTCAAAATGATTTCAGTTTTGCAAGGAAAAAAGTATTGGCACACATTTGAATATAATACAAAATAGGCATTAAAATGATAAGAAAAATGGTTCATCAGTAGCTGGTGGGCATGCTTTTGTACTTAATAACTTCCTTGAGCCTGTTTTGCATTGAATAAACCAACTTTTTGGTTGTGTGTTGGTCAATCTTATTCCATTCATCGGCAAGGACCTCTTTTAATTGAGACTTATTAGTAATGGCGTGTTTTCTTATCCGTTTGTCCAGCACGTCCCATCGATGTTCTATGGGATTCATGTCTGGAGATTGTGGCGGTGTCTTTAAAGTATGGGGAGTGTTGTACAGTATCCATTCCTTTACTACATGAGCAGTATGTTTTGGGTCATTATCTTGCTGGAAATAGAAATCCCCAGCAAGGCCCAATTTATCTGCACTTTTTTGAAGATTGTCCTTTAGTATATTTAAAAATACTGTTGTGTCCATAATACCATCTATAAATACTAACTCCCCTACACCAGATGCCGCCATACACCCCCAGACCATGACTCCATGTTTAACGGTTGGAAGCATGTTCTCTTTCTTTAGCGCAGTATTTGGTTTTCGCCAAACTAACTCTCAACCATCATTTCGAAAAATGTTAAATTTACTTTCATCTAAGTAAATAACTTTGTCCCAAAAGCTTATTTCCTTGTTAACGAAAGATTTGGCGAATTCCAAACGTTTACCTTTGTTAACTTTGCTGATGAAGGGTTTTTGCCTTGGAATCCGAGAGGAGTAACCAGCGTTATGTATGATATTTCGCACAGTTTTAGGTGTAACGGTCTTGCCAAATTGTTCACAGATCTCTGTCGCGATCTCCGAAGAAATGGTTCTTGGGTTTTTTTAATGGATTTCACAACAGACCTTTCTTCTTTATTAGTCAACTTCCTAGGACGACCTCTTCTCTTGCGATTTTTTAATCTTTTTGAGTCTTTAAACCGATTTACTACACCGCGCACTGTATAACGACTTCTGTTTATTATTTTTCCAATTTCAGACAACGATTTTCCTTTGGAATGCAAATCTAAGATAATTTTTCGTTCACTTGTTGTAGTTTCTTTGCCTTTTCTTGCCATTTTTGATTTTTTACTTAAATAAAAAATTTAAAGAACCACCGTTTAGCTTAAACTAAGACAATGGAAGCTAGTACAACACTTTATTACAAAAAAATTTACCCAATTGCAGGAATAACGGTAAACTTACAATGAGAGTACAGGGTGTGCCAATACTTTTTTCCTTGCAAAACTGAAATTATTTCAAATTATTTTAATTTTCTTTTATTTAAACTGGAAAAAGTTATTCTTTTTTAATGTTATAATTTTAAAAGCCAATTAAATAATTTCTTCAAAATAAAATTATATGAAAATTTTGTTTAGTTTTTATTTTGAAGCGATTTGTTACAGAACAATACTTGTGTGCCAATACTTTTTTTCCGTGTGTGTACATAAATCCCTTCATAATCTATCTATTATGGATTATGTTTTAATAATTAAAATAAAAAAACACAAATATTTTTATTGGTTTAACATATAATTTCTAACATTACCCACTTTTCTTAAAATACCTAAATTAAGTAAAAACCCTTTGACTTCCATTTTATACAAATTTCAAGTTTATTTGTGTCAAGCTCCTTGATAAAATAATTAAACAGTTTTAATATGTAATAATGTTTACAACTGAACGTAAAATTTCTTAAAATACCTAAATTAAGTAAAAACCCTTTGACTTCCATTTTATACAAATTTCAAGTTTATTTGTGTCAAGCTCCTTGATAAAATAATTAAACAGTTTTAATATGTAATAATGTTTACAACTGAACTTAAAATTTTAGTTAAATGGGAGTTACACATAAATATTTATTCAACTTTAACACAAAACATATAATTATTACAAACTAATTATTACTATTATTATTATTTCAATGAACAGAGTAACGTTCTGTCCAATGCTGCCGACTGCGTGCGTAGTCGTTGGTGATGTCTCGTTTTATAGTTGACTCCTTAAGGGATGATGAATGGCAGAAGTTGTCTTATCAGTTAATTATCGTGTTTTCTGGAATTGGATTATGTTGGTTACTATCGCTCATTAAACCCAAAAAAGAATTTCCTAGAATTGGAATCCTTAGATATGCGCGGCGGCGTGGATGAATGGTGATGGTAACTGAGTGAGGGTACTATAGTGTTGACGTATACATACTGACAAATGGGTGAATTATTTAATATCTTAAAAAAATAAAGTTATTATTAAAATCCTATTTGCGTTACTTTGTTCGACATCCTTAGTTTCGGATTAAGCATTAATGCGCTTACTGCAAATATAATATGTATGTACATACACCAGCTATGGCTCTCTTTCTTTTGGGTGTTCGGTTTCCCCTGAAGGACTATTCCACCAATCCTGGAATAAAAAAGTTTATAAAATTTGTTTCTAGCATATTTTTAATTTATAAAACCTTATAAATCCTATTTTCCTAAGAAGCCTATTCATACAAGATGGTTCACTCAAAAAGAATTATTACCTTTATATAATTCTATCTATTTTCCTTAAGATGTCTAATACAAAGAATCTTATTCCTAAAAGAGGGGTCACTCAAATCCCTATTCAAAAACCTTAAAATAAACAAAACTCTTAACCCTAATATACAGTGGGTGATCAAATTATTACGGCCACTTGAAATAAAATGATTTTTATAAACATAAACGCACATAACTTATTTGTTTTAAATTTTTTTATCTTTATTTTTTTTTTTTATATAAGAACATACTTATAAACTATTGAAAAAAACTTTTTGTATCAAGAAAATACTTTTCTCCTCCAAAAAGGCAGTCACTCTTTTGGCCTTGTGACAAGGTGCAGAGTCGTGCATAAACACATAGTCACCGTTTGGAAACCATTCCGCAGTTTGTGGCAACATTTTCGTTCTTAGGACCTGAATAAACTGGTCCTGACGCATGGTTCCTTCAACAATATAAAGACGTCCAGTTCCTTTTCCACTAATAACGGACCAGACCATAATGCTTAATGGATGTTTAACCCGTTCCACTACACATTCTTTTTTATACTTTTCGTTTGGTCTTCTTCTCACAAACTCGGCCTTATCAGACAAAATTTGAACCGTCGACTCGTCAGACAAACAGACCTGCAAGAAAAGAAATGTGCCAGGAAAATCGTTAACAGATTCTTTCAAAAGATAAAAAAGCAAATTTTATAAGTCAACTGAATGTGTTGTTACCTTTAACCAATCTTCTGATGTCCGGTCTCTATGTGCTTTCGCCCATTTAGCCGTTTTTCCATCATCGCCTTTGTCAGAAGTGGCTTCTTTGCTGGGCGGCAACAAGCAAAACCCATCTCCTTAATACGACGTCGGACTGTAGTGTCGGAAATTCTTATTCCTGATTCCTGAATCAAGTTTGTAAGACTATACTATTGTAAGATATAACTTTTATTTTGCGCTCATCCCGTGGTGTTGTAATTCTTTTTCTTCCAGATTTCCCGGTTCTCATAGGGCAAAGTGCGACATTTTCATTAATTTTCTTTTTTATTTTGTCTACTGATGACTGCCACTCCTGTAATTGTTGCAATTTTCCTTTGCGAATGATCTGTGTTCAATAGCAGAGTCTTGATTTCCGAAGTTTTCGCCGGCAAGAGATCTTTTCGTCTACCCATTGCTAAAACAACGTCTTATCACAAAAATTCACAAAAACACAACAAACACAAACTGAATGCACACAAATTGAAAATAAAAATAAACCACAGGGCACATATTTATCAAATATACCGATTTCGAAATAGTAGGCTTTGATTTTTCACAAAAAAACGTCTAAAACTATATAAAAGTAAAGAGCACAACCTATTGGAAATAAGGTATCCATTTAGAAAGATGGCTACCACAAAAATAAACACTATTTGAATTACCGATTTTTATAATTTTTAAAGTTTATTGGTTAAAATATAGTTTCGGGGTAAAAATAATATATTAAGTAAGTTATTTTATGCATTTTTTCGAACCAAATCCTGAAAATAACATTTTTTTTATGGTGGCCGTAATAATTTGATCACCCACTGTAATACCTAAAAATAAAATTTGGTTTCATCTACAACAAACAAAACTATAAGTTGGTTTCAAAACCTCTAAAAGTTTTCGAATATTGATTTCTCTTCTTTTACTTCTTTTAAAAAAATACCTATCTTTTTTGCAGAAAAAAACAAAGCTTCAGTTAAAAAATTAAATGTCTTCTCCTTTTTCGCTAACTTTTCCTCTTCGTCTGTAGAGATCGAACTATTCTTAAATGTAAAAAAGAAGATCTTATTTTCTAAAATCTCTGTAAAAATAAAACAACTTATCTTCTTTTTTTCATGTCCCTTTTCTTCTTTCTTTCTTTCTTATTATTTCTTCTGTTTTATCTTCTGATTTGCTTTTTTCTTTTCCTGGTCTCAACTGAACTAGAAATATTAAGAACATATTGATATTTCTTCTTTTACTTCTTTTAAAAAAATACTTATTTTTTTTGCAGAAAAAAGCAAAGCTTCAGTCAAAAAATTAAATGTCTTCTTCTTTTTCGCTAACTTTTCCTGTTTGTCTGTAGACTTCAAATTTCCTTTCTGAATTCCGCTTCAATATAAAATTTCGTTGTTGCAGGAAGTCCAGCAATCCGTCGTCAAACAACATTTAACAACATTTTTTGACATTTCCCTGCACTTGTATAAAGTTTCCTCGTAAATTGCAGGAATCATAGTTTTGGATATTTTTTTTCTTGAAGGAAGGGTATACGATGATTTCAAAGCTCTTAAATCCTTCATCCTCAACTACTATGAAGGGGTAAAAAGTTCCATTAGCTTCGTATCAATTTTTTGTTTTTCGGTTACACTGATTTTTTTGGGGAGAAATCCCTGAATGGACGATTGTCTGAGGTTTGGACGATTAGAAGAAGATGCCGTACTGCTAAGGGCTTCAGAATGGATTTTTTTTATTTCTGCGACATCGATATTTGAACCAGGTGCGCGAGTTATATTTTTCGTATTAATAATCAAACGACAACACTCATTTTATATTTTAATAATAACGAAATGATTGTTTATTAATATTTGATTTTTAGTTTCTTTTATTTTTATAAATGTTCTTATTCATTGGCTTTGTGAGAAGTCTTGAATCTGAGAGGAGTCGATCTAAACTGAAACTATCTTTACTTCTGAGCTCAGTAGGAACTCACTATACTTAGTGGCCAACACCCACACAAAATAGAACAAAGAGATCATTTATGCAACATTGCAAATAATCGGATGGGTAAGATGATATTTGTGGATAAACATCCTAATGCTTAATAAACAAATGATATTGTTTGGTGGATTGATTAAAATAAAGAATGCCTAATAAGCATTTAATAATTTATTGTTTTAGAGATTGATTTCCAATTCAGCAACCGATTGTAAAATTGCAACAAAGTATTTTAAAGAATCTTTGGATTATATGACTCGCGCAGCTTCTCTAACTTAAATATGGGAATCTTAATTTATTTTCCGACCACCACAAAAGAGGGTCTATAGTTCTATAAATTGTGGGCTCGTCGATGAATTTTCTTATTTCCACAATCGCCCTAGAGTTTGCTGTTCCTTTAGGCCTAAGTCTGGCAGCCGTAGCGTCAAAAAGATTCCATATTTGTAATGAGTTGGATCAGCGTTACCTCTGAAATATTTCAAAAGGAGTCAAAAAAAGAGTAGTCTCCAAACTTCATATAAAACACCGAAATGTATAAATTTATAATTCAATGAAGTTTAATTTAATAAATTAATATTTATTAATTTCAAAATAATACAACAATATTTCGTAAAAGAAAATAAACTTAATCTACAGATTTATAGCTTTAAGTACCTACATTATAAAATGAATATTTATTATTATATCGACATTTGAGTTTTAATATTAATACATAGATACTCACCTATCACATACTCATCTATCAAATTCCATCGTAATCGGAAACTTGTTACGAATCCCGAAAAAAAAACTATCACGGATTCCATCGTAGTGGAAAATCGTATACAAATTGTAAAATTACGAAAGGATTCGATGATAGTTTTTTTTGGGAAGGATTCCGATTACGATGGAATTCATGATAGGGATGACAATGTATATACATATAAATTTTGTTTGAGGTAACGAAAAATAAAAACACCAATTTTAATTTTAGTTTAAAATGTTATATTTATTTTGAACAGCAATTCGTGCTGTTGCTTCCGTGATAATAACCTAATGAGGTTAGGTTTAGGTTTAGGTTTTTTATTGAACTTTATATATACAATTGGAAAAATTAAGATTAAGGATATTATGAAAATAAATAATTTGTTGGCACAGAGGGGGCCTAACTTAAGCATTGACAATGTTTTTAAAATTATAATAATTATAATATACATGAAAATTTAACTTAATAATAATCTGCTGGCTTGGTTTCTTTTCTCGGGTTGTTCCGTCCCGGTTGTCCAGATGGTGGGTTTGGTGTGGGTTAGTTTGTAAATTTTTCAGCCACGGTGGTATGCTGACTCCGTGTCAGCGTAGAACTGAATTCCTTCATCGTTGTCAGTTGGTATGTTTGTTATATCCAAGGCACTAAGGTACCTTGGCTCTGGATGTCGTTCCTGGGTGGTCATCCTTCTCATCAGCTGGTTAGGGTGGTTGGCGGTGTTAGAGATGAGTTTTTTTGCCAATTGCATGAGAAACTGATCCAGTGGCTTTATTTTCGCTTCTTCGTACACTCTCTGGTTGCTGTGGTGTTTCTGTCGCTGCCGATCGTAGGTGAGTCCGGTGCTTAACAGTTATTTTTCTTAAGTCACGGAAAATAAAAAAAACAAATTTTTGCTTTCCAACTTTTCTTTATTGAATCTTCTTATAGACTAACTTATACAATTCGTTTTATAAAGTATCATACCTAAGAATAATACTATAGTTATGGGTTGTCATCAGCACATTTCATAGTTGCAAAATAATTACAATTTGTCAGCATAAAAGTGAGTTGCAAAATTAATAAGAAAAATATTAATATCAAAATGATTCGTTGCACAATTGGAGTGCAACGATCTTAGGTTCTCATGACATTGTTTTGTTTGCATTAAATTATATTTATGTTGTCGGCACGTGTAACACTTAACCTCAGGATCTTCCTTTCGAAGAGTTGGAGCTTCTGCATCGCCGTCTTTGAAATGGTGTACCATACAACCTAATGAGGCTTCTTGCCTTCTATACTTATACTGTTTCACAGAACAGACTAATTATATCTATAACCAATGAGCGATCGTTACAATGTAGATTTCGGCATGGTTGTGTGTGTGTTTAGTGGTTGTAAGGGTTGTTGGTGGTCTGACATAACATATGTATATCGTCGCCTGGATAAAATATTGTCGTAAGTTACAATTTGCTAATTTTGGGAAAACGCATTTAAAACTCAAATTTTTTTTTCTCAAAAACTAGGGTGAATTTTTTTGAAAATTTAGTGGCTTATACAAAAAACATCTGACAACTCAAAAACGTTAAAATAAATACAATATTCTCATAATGAAAGAAATAAGGGTTAATTTTTGCCAATATGCCGTTGTCGTATGTGACGGTTTGACCAAAGCTCCTTGTTACCAAAACACATACGACAAAATAATCACACATACGACAATAAATGAAAAAAAAAATTAAATGTCGTCGGTATGTTACATACGACAATATAAAGCATGTTATTTATTTTAAAACAAACTCAGGTATAATAAGTTTTTTATTCTCGACACATGAAAAAAAGTAAAGTTTTAATTCTAAAAAAAATAAATAATTACCTAATCAATCAATTCAATTATTTAAAAAAACACTTTTAGTATCTTAATAAAAAAATATTCGTAAGTTTAAAAAAAATCACATTAATTATTTCACATTGATTTTTAAAATGGCACGATAAAATGTTATAATATCTCATTTTTTTCCAGATAAGGAACCATACTTTTTATATCTTTTTTTGTTAGTGTTGATGGCCTTTGCTGGAGCTAAACGAACCTCTTTTTGTCATAAATTAGCATCGGTTGGCTTTTGAAAACGTCCGGTTTTTTCAATCAAACCAAATCATAATTATTCGTTTTTATTAGATTTTTGTCTACTTAGACACTACCTAACTCAGGGGTGCCAGCACGTAACTTGATACAATCGAGGAGTGTCAATCGTCGGTCAACTCGTCTTCTGGAGGTGTCGCGTCTTTATTTATTCGGTGAGCTATTATGTTGATGATAAATTGTGTGGAGCGCTCCCCTATAGCTTCATCTGAAAAAAAAAAAAAAAAAAAAACCTATTTTTGAAACGAGTATCAAGGAATGTAGCAGCGCACAATGTGCCACTATTTTACGTTTGTCCAAATCTCGTAGAAACTCCTCTTTCCAATGAAACTATAAGGGTCTCTATCGTTTCTAGAGGATGGCCAATTTTGTTTCGAGTGTTGGCCATAACGTTCCTCAGCGAATTGGTTAAAATAATAACCATCGATCCAGTAACATAATGTTCTCCACTCATTATGCTTGTTAGTTTTCGAATGGTCGTAAGACTTCTACCGCCTGTTCGAGAACCAACCATTCGTCTGAAGCAAAGACAGGTAGAGGTAGGTCCTATCAATTAAGGTTATTGTTGCCTTGCCTGCTTCCTTAAGCTCCAAATACCGCTCGATCATATGTTGAGTTCCACCGTGTTGCGACGTCGAGTATTAGCTTTGGCTTCTTTTCCTTCGCCGTTATTGAGTTGGTAAATTTTGAATTTAGCGTTTGCTTTTGTACTTTTTCTGAAGAAAGTTAAAATTTCCCTTACTTTCTCCCTAATTGCATCCATTGTATTCAGATTGACTGTGTGCGCCAAACATCCATAATGTTTCCAATTCAGAATGTCCCTTAGAGCTGTTGTAATATTTGCTGCATTGTCTGAAACCGATAGGACGACTTTGTCATACAAGTCCCATTCCGTCGTCATGTCCTTTAATTTCGCCGCCAAATTGATACAGGAATTAAATTATTTCGTTAATGAATAAAATAATAAAAAAAACTTTATTTTCAAAAATTGTTTTTATAAATTATTATTACAATCAAATGAAAATTAATCTTATTCGTTTCGACTCGTCGTAATGCTGGGTGTTAGCACTATATTAATGTAAGCATGCAAAAAAAAACAAGTGAGAAGCACTTAATTTCGCGTACGCGCTGTCGGGTATTTAGACATAATCTATATTATATGAGTTGAATGTTCAATTTTTTCATTTTTATTTTAAGATGGTTTTCTCAGCGAAAAGTTTTTCTTTTTGAAATTTTTTGAATTTCACATAATTTTAAAATTTTTCACATTTCGAGAGTATAATGAAACACACTTATCATTTTGATTATAGGAATATGAACTTTTTTTAATAAAAAAATAAAAGAATGATAAAAACTTACCGATGGAACAACTGTCGAAGGTGTTGAAGATGTAGATGTTGATGTGTAAGTTGAAGGAGTGAATGGTTTTTGTTTTGGCAGAGTAAGAGATCCGGACCCGGAACCAGTTGGTTCCATTTGAACCGTCGGATGTTTGCTCTGCATATGTTTTTTGAGATTTGTTACCGAGCTTCTAAACGACAGTTTTGCTTTGCAAATGTTAAATTTGGCAAAGTCTTTGTCTAGACCAACCATTGTGAAATGTTCCCACACTGGACTTCTTTTCACTCTTGAAGTCATGTTTGATGTTCTTGTTCTTTTCTTTTTTTTTTTTTTTTAATTTGATTGTTGTGATGCTGCTGATGTTGATGAACCTATTACCTAACCTGAGTCCGGATACAACTGATGGTGATGGGTCGTATAGGATTTAAGTCAAGGGAAGGATAGTAAAAATGATTACGAGACACTTCACTTATTATATTAAATTATTAATTAATTAAAAACCAAAAATTAGATGGAATTAGTATATTAATTTTAATGTTAAAATATAAATCAACCAGTTTTCCTCTGGAACATTGGAATACTTGGTTTTGACCCCCTAAAAAATTGCTATATTTTATAAATACAATGAAAAGGTATAGAGAAAAACTTTTTTTTTTATTTTGCAGCCACGACTTAAAAAAAAAACAAAAAAAAAAGGTTATTGATAAGTATTTAAAGAACCATACGAAATGGTAGTTTTGAATATTTTTAACTTACAAAATTCATAAAAAATATTTTCGGCATTTTTCAAGCACTTTTCTTTTTTGATTTATATTCAGCAAATATATTCATCTAGCAACACTCACTGACCTGGTTTACAAATGCCGAAACGGAAGATATTGCTCTAAGTTTCATGTGAAACCTTAAATTTTTGTAACCTTGCCATTATATACTAAAACAAGTTTTTCCAATTTTTTCTTCTTAAATTTAAAACTACACACCTTCATCAACATTAGAAATATCACTTGACATTTTTTCACTACTCTTTATAAGAAAGAAAAAATCTCTCAAAAATCTGTTTTTTTTTTTTTTCTTTGTTTTCTCGCTCCAACTTGATCAACTTTAACAGCGTGGTTAAGTTAGCATAGGTGACTTACCAAAAAAAGTTCTTCCATGTTTTATCAAAAATACCGTATTAATTGAAATAAGCGATGAGGTCTTGTAAAACATTTGCAAAATCCCTTAGAAAGTGATGAACAGGAGGTTCTTAAGCATTACAGACGGATATGTGGATCGAAAGAAGTAGTATGCGAGGGGGTGTTTCCACCTTGCAATTCCCTGGACCATGATTACTAACTAATACGTTGTTAGCAGGCCATTGTGTTCTATGCTCATCAGAACCGTAATCCTCAAAACCTGTTATCAGTTTTTCTACAATAATCTAAATGTGTTTTTAAAGACATTTCGTCCTAAACATATCGGGAGCCTGGCTCAATTTAAGTTTTAAACTTTTAATATTGAATTCAATATTGCCAGGTTGATTTGGCCAATGGGAAATAAATGGCGGAAGGGTGTTATCCGATGGCAATTATAAAGTCTCACGCATTAATCTATAAGTTACAGACGAAGTAAATTTTACTGAAAGTGCAAGTAACTTCATGTCATGAGAGTACCTAACGCCTTTTGGGATAGTTTTTGAGTTCTTTTTTTTCTAAAATTTGTCACGGTAACGTATAGTCCATCGGACAAACTTTCCTTTAACTCTGTATCAAAACTATCCCTAGCAGTTTCCAGCCTAGCTTTCAGCTTTTTAACCTGTTCTTCTATTGCTGAAATGTACTCATCTTTTACCCTAACAGTCCGTCCAAGACAACTTTTCGGCTATAAGATTTCTTTGTGCTAAAAGCGGCATAAAGAAATCTATATGTGAGGAATTCTTTTTTTGGGGTATTATTTCTTAAATATGATTAAGTAAGTTTTGATGTTGATGTATGCGCATCACTTACCCGAGTAATGAGCTAATTTCTGGGAATTTCTTCGTATTCCACTACATATTTGCTTTTCTTCTCGCCCTATTTCTTGATCTTGAAGAACATATTCTTGATTTATTTCTTAAAATTAATAAGTTTCTTGAATTATTTTTCTTTTTTAACTATATGAATACCTATTAATGTTTCTTCGTCAACAGACATTTCTTCTGTAATATGAACTCTTCATGATGTACTCTTACACCTTCTTCGTCGGAATCTCGAATGTTTGCTTCCTGACATCTTAAACTATTAACTAAATATTGATAAACCGTATCAGTATTGGGAATTGAATCTCCAATAATTAGTAAAATAAATTGAAGAATCGTTTTCATTTCCGCTGCATTCATTTTTATGTTATGACTTATATTGCCAAAATAAAATGGGAATCATTTCATTTGGAAACATCTGCTTCCTATAATTAAATGCGTCTAAAGAAAGATATTTTTTTTTTAGAAAATAAAATAATTAAAATTCTTTACAAGTTAAGTTGTATTTCCAACACCTAACACACCTAAAAATGTCGTGCATGATATCACAAGCCTTATCAATATCAACTTCATGAATCTAGGTTAAAGTTTAGTTTAGTTTATTTCATCAATCTGAGAATATGGGTCAAATTATTCCAGATGGATTTTTTTTTTATCGAAGAAATTTCTGGTTGATTTAATTCCAAACTTGTTTCACGAACGTAAACAGGCAAATCTCACTTCACTTCTACACAATCATTTTGACAATTTTGTTTGTCCCTGGTACAAGTTCTACAATAGTGCCTAGCATTGAAACTTGGAACAAATCCTAAGATGTCGTTAAGTCCTAGATTATTACCAAGTATTTGTCCTAAATAAAACTGCAACTTAAGTTTTTCTGATCTGCCTTGGAGTTGCAGATTATCTTCTTTCTGTTTAAAATTGTTTATGCTTACCAGGTGGACAAACATAATCTCCTGGGCATCTTGTTGAATAATTATTGTATGCAGCAATTTAAAGAAGAAAAAGTGTCTCAAATCTGAAAAAGAATATTATCAGCAAGTTTTTAAAAGTATATTTAATTAAAACCATATTATTACCGGTACAAGGTTCAGGACAAACCATTTTCTTGTACATCTCCAGGAAAAGATTCTTTAATTGTTGAGGGAAAGAAAACTTTGTTAGTTCATTTTTTAACATTTTATTGGATGATCCCGATTCGATTTAAACTTAAAGCAAATATTGATATTGAAATATTGATTGATAAAGAAACTTTTAAAACTTTATCAGGATTAATTTTGTTTTACACTTTGCAATAATTTAAAAAAAAGTCGTCTATTTATGATTTGCAAATATTGATCACAATTCTAATCTTGGTATGAGATTTTAAAGAAAAAATAATCAAAAAAAATTCCTGTAAATTTTCAAATTGAATCGTCAAACAGTTTTCCCATACTAATTGATCAAAGTCTTAAAAGAAAATAATAAATGAACAAATTTCATTGATTTTTATCTTTGTTTTATCAATATCATCATCAAAAGAAAACGAATAGGACAATTATTGGTTAGAGCCTGTCCCATGCAAAGATTTTGGTTAGGTGTGTGGATCATCAGGAATAAAATTGATGTTTATTCAAAAATTCTTTCATTAACTGTTTCCTTACATTTTAGAACAAATCATTCTAATTCGACTATCTTTCGACCGAACTGACATGTAAATTTTATATAAAAATTAAAATAATCCTAATTAATTATATTAAATTTTTAAACATACCCAAGCATTTAGCATAAAGTCGCTCAAACCCCCAACTTCTTAGTAACGGTAATAGTTCTGGTTCAGGCTGATGTACCTCTGGTAACTGAACAAGTTCGGAAAGCTGATTTGGTACCGTATTGTCAAACAATGAGTATACATATGATACTTCTTGTTGAGGGTTGTTATTGAAAGAATTATCGGCCATTGTAACTTTTTTCGTTAATTTAATTTTATTTATTGGTGTTTAATAACCTTTCCTTAACTTAATTATTTTGTCCTTTATTTGTACACTTTATTTTAAATGTTTGCTTTTATAATAACTTCAATTATTGTTTTTACAAATTTTTGTTGTTAATTATATTTTTTTTTTGATTTTTCTCGAATTCTTTTTTAAAAACAATAATTGTATATTTTAGTGAAATATTTCATTGTAAGTAATTCTGATATACGATTATTTATTTATACTTTAATCTCAGTGAAACTTAAAAATATTCTTTCAATCGAATCATCAGTTTTCCATTGAAAATCTTAACTATATTTATTGGTGGCCCACTAAAGTTTTCTATATTCCAAACCAAATTTTCAGTTAAAACGTTTTTGTCTTCATCTATTTCGTACGCACAATAATGTGAGTTGAAACCAATTACTTGTATTTCATTCACAAGAAAATAAATTTTACAACAATCAAAAACAAAAATATCAATTATTTCAAAAAAGCCCAATTCATTTTCAAATCTTGTTAAACACAAATTTTTCTTGTAAATAGTGCCCTTAAATGATATTTGGGAATAGGATTCCACAGGTTCTGCTAAATCAATATTCAATTTGGTACGCAATAGAGAAGTGAATATAATATTTCTTATCAGTTACTAAATCTGTCTCTTTGGGCGACAACGAAAGGTTTGCGAATTTCATTTGAAACTTTTTTGCTAAGGTTAGAGGAATATTTTTTCTCGATGTAATTGAATGGGCATAAGATTTGAACTCTTTATGTTTTACTTCAAATCTAAAGGCCCAGTAATATTTTGGAGGCCCAGAATACTGAATAATTCTAGGATAATGTGTCAAATTGTGATGTTTTGGTTTTAAGTTATCTTTAAATAAGAGCAAATATTTGGAATGGTGATTTTCTATGAGGTTTTTAAGGAGAACTAGAGTTCTTTTGTTAATTGTATTTGACAACAAAATGTCAATTATTTCCAGTAAAGTTTTGAAAAATTTCCAGACTTCATCATTATTTGGCACAAGGTCACCAATCATTAGAGGCAAGAAATGTGTGAAACACTTTACTTCACTTGCAGTCATTTGTAAATGAAATTTTTGCAAGTGCGTTTTTTGAATAGGACCCGAAATGTTGCCTAATTCTATTGAACCGTAATTAAATTTTTTTTTTCGCTCATTTAATGTCTTGAGCGTGAAAATCTGAGCAATTTCTGTATAGTACGTTATAATGTGACAAATATCGTAATGACAAACGCCTTCAAACACATCATGCATTACATCTACTGAATAATTTTTCACGACATGAAATGATTCGATTTGATTGAACACTGACTGGTTTAAGATTCCTGAATCCTCATAAACATTATTGATTACATCTTCATTGTAATTTTCTGGAGTTCTGATATATTCTACTTTTTCGTCGCATAGTGTTTGAGTCATTTGTTTTGAACATTTGCAAAATCGACAAAAATATTTGCTAGAAAAGGATCTGCTAAAATCACAAATTTGGTTTAGACCTAAATTGTCTCCGATAATAAGTCCAAGAATAAAACGAACATTTTGAGGTCCATCTGAAGTATTTATTGAAATACCTTCATTTTCTAAACTACAGAGTTCTTTTACTAAAAAACTAAAACATGCTTCATTTCCTAAATTTTTTATATCTAAGGCTTTCATGAATCCTGCCACAAAAATATTGCGCAGTTTTGAAACATTTTCTAGCCCAGGAAAATTGTAATAAATTCCGGAAATTGGATGCTTATGGGACCCTAAAGGATTATTTACTTCTAAGTCATCTACATACAAAAAGTATGGTACACAAACTTCATCTTTATATTTGTATACTTTTTCTTTCCAAAGCTGGGCTTCCATAAAATTTGTCAATTTATCATCATTTGGAATATTTTGTTTTATATTTTCTAAATATATTTTCAAAAAATCATGCTGCTCAAAAATACGTTGTATTTGAAACTTTATTGGCAGCATTAATGCTTTGGTATCAATATCAGCATAAAGAGACTCTTCATTTTGTGATATTATACCAATTTCATTGTTAATTGAAAATTGTAGAATATTATCAACTAAGTTATTTTTTTGTAACCACTTTTTTAATTGATAATCACTGTAACATAATTTAAAGGGATTTAAAACTGCATTACAAAATGATTGTTTGGATGGAAATATAATAGTTTTATCATGATTGAGATAGTTAACGATTGGATTCATCAGATTTTCCTTAACTTTTGTTTGTATTTTTTCAACGTCTTTTTTACTAAAATTGCTGAAATTGTTTAAGTATAAAGTGAATTCGGCAGCAGATTTATGTAATGTTTTTGCGAATTCACTTAAATCAGTGTTTATTAAATTTGCATTTTCGATATGTGTCTGTGGTTCTACAGACGAAGATGCAAAAAAATTTAAATGATTATTTAACTGAAAGTTTGAGGTATTTTGATATGAAATTGTTTGGTGATCATCTTGATGATCTTGATGAATTTCAAGATAATCTGTTTGATGTTTTCTTTTGAGGTGTTTTTTGAAACTATTGATATTTCCAAAAGCTTGAGAACATAATTCTTCGCAGCATTCATACGTACTGTCTGCACGAAGAGAATGGAATATTTTTAAGTGAGCCACCAATGCTTTTATTGAATCTGTCTGTATTTTACACACAAAACACTTCATTATTAATTTAAATCATAACTGTATGAACTATAACTTATTATTGGTTACCTAAATATAATGACTTAAATAGTAAAAAATGTCTTTCGGTATTTTCAAAGAACCTTCTGAAACATTAAGTTATGTTAAATTTTAAATTTAATTATAATTTTTACATATGAAAATAAACTTACTAGGTTTTGTTTAATTTTTGCCAGATCTCGAGGTGTCGTTGAAACAAAATTTGAATTCCTATAGGTATATCCTTATATAAAGTAAAAAATTTGTCCAAATGCGCTGGCGTGACGTAAATGAGGGCTTCTCGATCAATTTGACAATCTAAAAAATATAAATTAGTTTTATTTAGTTTTCGTTTAATAAATTGTTACAACCCTTCACATTAAGAAGAGTTAATTTCAATTTAATTGACTTATTATGTGCAGAAAAGCAATTTTTTCCAAAATCATACAAGAAAAATAAAAAGAAATGATGTAAGTAAATTACTATTATTATTTTATTTAATTTCTGCATTAAGTGTCTCTATTACAGATTCTTAAATCCAATAAACAAACTTTAAGATAATTTCTGAACTTCGCTTGCTTGAAGTTATATAAAACTACCCTTCATCTACAATTTCTCGCCCCATACAGGCAAAAATTCCCAAAAACATTGCCAAAACTATAACAACAGAAATCGATTTGTTGTTTTTTTAAGTGCAAAGTTGTTAACAATTAACATGAGCTTAGTTTCTGATTCATACCGCTATTAAGATCACAACCGTTTCATCAGTTCATGCGTCTAAAGTGGTAGATTTGAGAGAGCACGTATACCAATTTTGGTGTGTGACAAGTGGATTAAGATTTTTTTTTCGTTTTTATGTATGCTTTGTGATACAAAAGTGTATAATGGCATCTATTTCTAATGATATGTAGAATAATTGTAATAATTTTTTTTTGTTATGTCTGGGCATTGTTAATTTAAAATTAAAATATAAACAAATCTATGAAGTGCTTAGAAAATATGAGCAATTGAGCATAAATTCGATTATGCAAAAAAAAAAACTCACATATATGCGAAATTGATCGTTCAACTTAAAAAAAAACTACTGAGGTGGAGAAACTGTTAAATCGATTTTCATAAAACAGAATTTTTTAACGATTGTAAAAATTAGTCTCAGTAACACAGTATACATACTGTATACTCGAAAAATTAATGATTTAACAACCGCTTTTTTAGACCATTTTTTTCAGATACACAATGCTTATGTATGAACCTATGGACCTACATTTTTGAAAAAAAAAAAACTAATTATAAGATAAAACAAACTTTGTGTATGACCATTAACCATAAATTTAAAAAAATGTTGCAGGCACTATGTGTTTATATAAAAAGAACGATTTTTTTTTATTACAAATTAGCATTTTAAAATCCAAATAGTTAAATTTTAAATTTGATTGAAATATAGATATATAGGTACTTTAACACAACATTTGTTTTATAATTAAAAAATGTAGAAATATTCACTTCATAATAATTTACTAAAATTGTTTCTACTTACCGTTCAAATGTTTCCAAATTTTATTTTCGCGTATTGAAGAAAGGTTTAATTCTTGTATTATTTTCTCATCCATATCACTGTTTTCAATGTTTAAATGCTATTAATGTTTTCAATGTTCAAATATTTTTATTGTTTAAATGTCTTTTATTTGTTTAAAATTTGTTTCATTCACTTTAGAAGCACAACTAAAGAACTTGTTAACTACTTGAAAGTCACTTTGCGAATGACACGATCGCAATGCATTTTACGGAATTTCAATTTTATTTTTTCATATTGGGCCCTATCGGGGATCTCCCGGGGAATTTTAGTTCCCACGGAAAGTTTCATTCCCAAGAAATATTTCTAGTTATCGTGAACTTCCCTCGGAATAAATTTTTCCCAGGGAAAAAACTACCAACATTCAAAAGACAAAATTATTTTCGGAGATCAATTTCGAATTGTGTACAGTGTTATCAGAGGATCATAATTAAAAAAAATTAAATTTAAGCTGAAATTCCCTTTACAATAAAACAAAATATCCCAAACAAATTCCCCATCCATGTGAAGAAAGAAATATTGGCTGCGATCATTTCAACTGAATTGTCCTCTTCGATACCTTGCTAAGGTACAACAAACAAAATAATTGAATTTTTCATGTTGCCAATTATATTTTTCCGTTTGAACGAGGTGTTAAATTTCGCAGAAGAACAAAATTCCTCTATCTGAAAACACTGTCCAGTGTCCACACATCGTCAGGCTTAGTGCATGTCTGCGTTTTTTTTGCTGAAGGTGGGTACCAAAGAGGAGTCGGCAAGGACCACGATGGAGGTCTTGCCCAGTCAACATTCTGTGAAGTTTTGTCGAACTTCCTTAACATTTTCGAGGAAAAGCTTTGTCCAGAATAGATCAAAATTCAAACCGCGGAAGAGCAAAGAAAGAAAAATTTATATTTTTTCGTAAAATATAAACTGAGTGATCTTTTTCTTGGTTTTGCCAAATCTTATTTACCCTGTAGGTAGTAAATCCAGTCTCTATAGTATTCTTTTTTATAATACTGGTTCTATTTTGATTTGATTTGTTGAGTTCGTCCCATAATAAAATTAAAAAATTGTGTTTATTAAAAAAGTTTCAATTCCTCCGTCTCGCCTTAATTTCTCCACCAAAATAAATGGGAAAAAATTCCAGAGAAATTACAACAAATTTCCCATGGAAATATTGTTCACGATAGCAATAAATTCCGAGGGGAATTTCGAACACCATTCACGATACGAATTTTTCGAACGTGGGAAATATTTCCCGGGAAATGTCGTTCGCGATAGGGCCCATTGATAAAAATTCAATTTTGTTTTGTAGATATGATAAAAATTTTGTTAAGGTATGAGTCAAAATCCGTTATTTAACTTACAAACATTTGATTTCAACGAAATTTTTGTAATATTGATAAAAATTCATTTTTCTTTTGTAGGTATGATAAAATTTCTTGTACGTATGAGACGAAATCCGTTATTTAACTTACAAACAGTTTCGTTATTAGTTTGATTTCAACGAAATTTTTATAATATTGATAAAAATTCAATTTTGTTTTGTAGATATGATAAAAATTTTGTTATACTGATAGAAATTTAATTTTGTTTTTAAGGTATGATAACATTTTTTTTAGTATGAGACAAAATCCGTTATTTAACTTATAAACAGTTTCGTTATTAGTTTGATTTCAAAGAAATTTTTGTAATATTTATGAATTCAATTTTGTTTTATAGATAAACGATAAAATTTTTTGTTTAGTCAGTTAAAAAATTTTGCTATAATGATAGAATTTTTATAGATATGAGTTGGTCGAAAAATAATTTTGTTGTATGTTTAATCATTTCCACAACAAAATTTGTTTTATTTTGATAAAAATACAATTAGTACACGAAACAGGGAATCATATAAAAAAAGTGTTTATCGTTTTTCTCCGTTTGTGCTACTTTTGAGATTTCATACTTTTGTGTTGCAATTTAAAATATCCATACAACATTTATATATAGAGCAAATAACTTAAAAGCTATAAACAAAAAACGAGTAAAAACTATGATTGAATTACCTTTTTGCTTGCAAATTTATAGATACCTATATATTTTCAAAAACATATATAGGTTTTTCGCCTGAACGAGGGGGAAATATACTTATCTCCCATACGGTTATTTGGTTATCTCGACCCAACCTATACCACCTTTTATACGCAACCAAATCCAATAAAAATATTCCATCTAAAATTGATCGTCATCTACGTTATTTGCTCTGTACATACATTTTGTATGGGGATTTGTAGATAAAATAATATATTATGTAATTGAAATTAAAAAGTATTTGACCTTTTTTTCTTAAAAAGTAGCAAATCGGAAAAAACACAAAAACTCAGGTTTATACTCAAAACCAACCCCCTACAATACTGTATTCAAACTTGAACCACTTAAAATTTTTTCAGATGGTCTATTATTCCCGCTACACAATTTCTGAATGTAAAACAAACAAATTCGTGGCTAAAGCCTTAATTTACATATAACAGTAATCCATAATAATCAATATGGTTGCATAACAAAATTGATTTTCACAAAATTGAGTATCAAAATTCTGAAACAAAAATAAAAAAAAATATTTTTGATCAAACTGATTTTTCTCAAAATTGTACATTATTTAAGTAGGTACCTAAACTTGTTATGTTTTTAACAACTTTTGTTCTTATTAATTTCAAGTTAAATATAAAAACATCATTAATTTTAGTTTTAGAGAAAATCAAATATAAAAAGAACTACTTTTGCTAAAGAACTTTTTGTTTTTTATGAAGTAAGTACTTTGAGGGCTATAAAATTGGAAAAAAGGTTTTTCTTAGCAAAAGTAGTTCTTTTCTCTAAAACTTAAATCGTGAACATCTGAATATAAACATTCGACTACTTCAAATTAATAAGAGAATTGAATGTTAATACAGAACTTTTACTTAATTACTTTAAACTTTCAGATATATCAGTTCGAATAATTTTTTCAACTAAAAACTAATGGTCTTATTTATAAACGTTGTCTTACTTTAGACAACTTCCAACTTTGGAAAATGTGTTTAAAAACCTAATTAATTATTGTCTTATAGCTGCCTTACTTAGACACAAGAGTAGATTGTCTTAACCGTGAATAATGTGGTATTTATTTAAACAAAGCATATTTCCACCAATTTTAAAATAGTTAGACAGTGTCGTCTAAGTAGAGAAAAATCTAATAAATACGACTGTAAATTTCCAAACACTGTTTACTAAAACATCTTGGTTGTATTTATAAACGTTGTCTAACTTTGGACGGCCGTCCAAGTTATGAATAAACATGTTTAATTGCTGTCTTAGAGTTATCTAACTTAGACAACAGAATCAGTTGTCTTTGTTTTGTCTAATGTGACATTTTATTAAATTAAATATAGCATATTTCCAACCATTTCGAAAACTGTAGATACTGTTAGAAACTGTCTAACCAGTCAAAAATCTAATAAATACGGCTGCTTGATTTAAGAAGAAAATAAGGGGACGTTTTTCAAGATTTAAAGCGCTGCTGCCGTTGTTTAATCATTGATTTTAAATAAAAGTCAGTGACAAAAAGTGTGCACTAAAACAACAACAAGTTTTCAAATGATCTTTTATCTGATTGAAATCAACATGTACATATATAGAAGAAATTATGATAATTAAACAGAACACAATTTTGACTAAAGGGCTATGAATATGAGCAACATATTTCGGCGAAGATTTTATGAAGTTAAGTGTTTTAAGCACAACTGGCATCTTTTGATAACAACTACCCCAATGACCCTTAATATTTAAAATCAAGTTAAGTTTTAATTTAGTTATTTGATCAACACAAAAAAAAATAAAATCTTTTTTTCGGAACAATAATTTATCCATTATGACAAAAGGTTTGTTGAAGATTTATCTTATTGATAATTTTTTTCTGTAAAACTGATAAAGAGACTTTGTAGCTCGAAAATGTTTCACTTATAAATCAGTTTTGTTTATTCAACAAAAAGTTTTGTCAATACTACAAAGTAGGCAAAGGTATGAAACAACAATGTTTCATTCCTAACCCATAAAATGTTTGTATAATGGATACATTTTGCTTCTTTAAATGTAAAAATAACAATTTTGTGCATACAACAATATTTTTTGTTAATTTTTGTCTTATTGAAAAGACAAATGTTTTGTCATATTTAAAAAAATATTTTAGAAAATAAATCACTTACAAAATATTTTTATCTATATCACAATTTTATTCTATCAGTACTACAAATTAACGAAACATCTAAAATCAATTTTTCATTACAACAAAAATATTTTTGTAATGCTTTGATTTTCTATCAAATTGACAGAAAAAATTAACAAAAACTTTGCGACATTGACAAAGATTTACAAAATTGAATTCTTGTACCTAGATATAACAAACATTTTGTTTGCTCCACAAAAAAAGTTGTGGATAGTATATAGTAACAAATCGTGTTTTGTTAAACTGAATATATTATTTGTAGTACATTTTTTGTCAAACTGATAAAAATTATAAAAAATTTGTGAAATAAACAAATTTATTTGGTTATATTGATAAAATTTTATCAAAACGATAAAACTGTTTTGTTGAAGTCTACAAAAAAATTTTTATCAATATTACCTAGGAAATTATTTTCAGTGTAGCATAGCGTAATAATTTATCTTTATTTTAAGACATTAATCATTTTAATCTGACCATTAGAACTCAAGTTTTTTATTTATAAATAAAAACTAACTAAAATAACCGATTTGCTTATATCAGTTGTTGAATTCGTTAACTTAATGTGCACCAATAAATCTAGCCGATTTGTCAAGTCAGTCACTGCACTTAATTTTCTACCTCAAGCCTGATAATTTACCTTAATTTAAAGAAATTTATCTTGGAAATCAGCTGCTTCGCTAACTTAAAATCATTAAATTTAATAATTAATGCTTAAGATGAACATTAGAACAACAAAAAACATTAGATCTTTTAATGGTACATATAATATTATATAATCATAATTTTTATTTAAGTAATTATTATTTAAATATAAAAATTTTTTGTATGTTGAATTATTATTAACTACATTACGTATAACAAATATATGAGTTAAAATTTAGTTAATTAATTCAAATTTACAATGATTGGCTAAATATAAATAATATTTATTATTATTATTGATTTAATATTTGAAACATCATTTCAGTAATATTTAAAATGAAAATTATAATTTGTATGGCAGGTGGCAAATGCAGATAAATTCCAGACGTATTGGTATTGCATCCGAAACCGATCACAAAATGTATTGTTTTCTGTAGGCATAAGAAAAAATTAGTGGTCTGATCAAAAAATTAAATACATGAAAATTATACTTATCTTTTTCATCATAAAACTCGTTCAAATCGTACAGCTTCTTGAGGTCTGTAAAATTGAAAAGTTAAAAGAAATTGAGTTGAAAAATATTAAAAATTTGATAAGTACTTACCTCTAAATTTTGCTTCAATAATAATAATTTGGTGAACAACTGTAACTATTTGCAAAAATAGATCAGCAATAATGTAAATTTGTCCAAGTCCATTCTTCCCTGTATCATATAAACAAAAATTACTGATCTGAACATAAAAACATTTCATGGCTCTTATCTTTTTCTGGGCTGCAAAATTGAACTCCTTTTAGCTTAAATATTCTTAAATACAAAATCTAATGTTACAAAACATTTCAAAAGGTTACTCCCTTAGATCTCACGTTTAATAAGAAGTAAACAATCAAAATTGTATATCTTTACTAAACCAAAAATATATTTCTGTAAAGTTTTAAAAACTTTTGAACGAAATAAGTTCATTCCTCTATAGCAAAAATAATATTTTAGCTACGTTTTGAAAAAGTGAACAGCCAGCTTTGTAAACGTTTACACACGAACAATAATAAATCAATTTTTGTTTTGTGTATAAATAATAAAGTATTTTATGATCACTTATTTTCGTTATGCAAAGATGACTAGCAAAGATGACACAGCTATTATTTGTTAAACAAAATAGTCCTACAAAATTCAAAGTAATAAGCATAAGTATGTTTTAAGTACGTTCAAAAATCGTAAAACACATATTGGTAAAAAAAAAATTATTGATATTTTTTATACTTGTAAACTCGCAATTGTTGGAAAATAATATTTTTTTTTTCAAGCTGTTTATATGAGAAAACTAAAAAAAATTATGTAAAGCTTCTGCATCAAAAACACCATCAGTCGTATTAATAAACCCATTCCAAAGTATGTCTAACTTTGGACAGCTGTCCAAGTCCAAAACCTTATTTATAATCATATTCCATCAAGTGTCTAACTTAGACACTGAAATTGGTTGTCCAAACCTATTCTAAAGTGGGTACGTTCAATGAACAAAAAATTGAAAAATAATCTTCAAATGAACGAAATGTTCATTGAACGTATCCAAATGCTCACGAAATTGACAGATTACAGAGATGTGAGTAAGTGTATGAGAACATTTGTAGGCCACTGTTGGAATGCGTTTATAAATAACGAGGTGTCGCAACTATTTAGACAATGGCTAGCTGGACAACTGTCCAAGAGTGTTCTAAGGAAATCTAATATATACGACTGCATATCTCCAGAAATGGTGTCAGAGCCAGAAATTCACTTCTACCGTATCATGATCACTATTTATTTAAAAAAAAAAAAGTTGACATGAGTCCGGTTGAATAAAAACGGTCAAATAAAAAAAAGTTATGTATGTGCACATCATTAATTTAATCGCAAATATAAAACAAAAATCATTACAAAATTAAGTTACACATCCTGTTTAATAATATGTTCTCACCATGTGCAACTTAAAATTTTAGCAGAAAGGACCATGGTCAGTAATTATTTACTTTCTTAAAACAACATAGTCTTAATGTCATGCGTTCATGTATTGTTTTTATTTCCTCTTTGAAAAAATAATTGTTAGGAGTAAATTGAAATGTGTTATTGTATTGTTAAATAAAATGTTGAGTTGGTTGCTGCGAATTTCAAGAAATCTATATTATCATTTTTAAGAATTATATAAATCCCCATTTAAAATAGATACCTAATTGCGGTAAATTTATAAAAGTGAAATAATTTCAGTTGATACAGTTTTTTAGTACACTTTTCTTATCAAATTATAATCGTATTTTAAAGTTTTATATAATCACAGTTGGTTTTGTTAATACAATAAATAACAGTTGAATTCCTTTAATTATTTTTGCATCTTTTTATATTTAAGTTACTGTTATTATTTTTTTTTTTTTTTTTAATTAATTGTTTTTCCCCAAATTATCATTTAAGTAAGAAAATAAAATATAAACATAAAATAAAAATCTACGAAAATTTGGATAGACTACCTATTTTGATTATTGGTATAGATCATTATATTATGAAATTTGTATGATAAAATGATTCGCAAGAAATCGCCATCAAAGTGTTTCATTTTTGTATTTGCTAATAATCTCAAGGTACTTTGTGTCTTTGTCTGTAAACGACTTCCCTATTTTGATATTTTTGCTTATTTGCTTATTAAGCGTTGTGCCTAAATATTATTAATATTAATATTTTTATTGCACTTTTTTATTTTTTTTTTATTATTATTTTTTTTTTTTTTTTTTTTTTTTTTTTTTTTTATGTATGAAAAAAGGGCACATAATCGAAAAGAACTTAACTACATAGATCCATATATTTATATAATAAGTTCATTTAAAAAAGGAAAAACAGGTTTATTTTTAATACCTACGAACTTGCGATTTTAAAACTCGGATGTAATGCTTTAAATAAAACAGTAACTTGAATTTGTTCCACTTAATTCGCATTATGTAAATTATGTAAAAATCGCAGCGCAGCGAATCAATTTCACATTATGTTATTAAAATGCACATTACAATTTACTCAACACTCATTCGTTTAAAAAGAAAGTAATAACACGAAACATAAGAACGCATGTATGACCCATAACATTAATAGATTTGTATTAAGGAACGGAAATATTTAAAATTTTCAATATATATATTTGAATATAATATTAAATATATTATCATAAATATCAGACGCGATTTGAAATGTAGAAATTATTCTATTGCAATTTTTAAACAGAATGTGTACATTTTATTTTTTTTTAAGTAATAATTGAATGCAAATACTTACATTAAATTTAATGATTCATTTCTAACAAATAATTATTCAGTCAATTTACTACTTAGATTCCTAAATTTGCTTGGAATTCAAACATTTTTGCTCTTACTATTAAAAATGTCCCGAAATATTAAATGTTTCAAAATTATATTATTGAAATGTCACATTGAACGAACTACTTAATCAATTTGCATTCTGAAAATTACTTTCTGCCTTTAATTTTTATACTTCGAATTTTTTTTTTAAATATTAGCTGTGTTATATTTTCCCCCAGATCTGGTTCTAATAAAATAAAATTAAAACAACCCAGATCGTAGTGAACCAATTTGTTATATATCTATCTCTTTTTTCCTTTTGTATTTTTTTTATACTACAGACGCAATTTGCAAATTAAAATACCAGTCAATATAAAAACTAATTATAGGTACATAATAGTTTTTTTTTTTCAAGTGCAAAATTTGAGTTTGTCGGGTTTTATAAATTCGAAATTTTGTGTTTGCTGTAAGAAAGTAATACTTGTATATTTGTAAGCAAATCCAATCCGAATCAGATCTTGGGAAAAACAATAAGTTTTTATTTTGGTTATAGAAAAATGAGCTACTTTCGTTCAAAAGTTTTGAACTTATCATTTTCAAATATAATCTTGATTTTTTTAATACACAATTTTATCAGCTTATATTCAGCCCCTATTACACGTGAAATTAAAAAAAATCATTTGTAATGTTGCTTAACTTTAGATATGAAAAAAAGAAATATAAAAGTTAAAAGGAGTTCAATAAGAAAAAAAACACAAAAGAGCATTAGTAAAATGTTAATTGTTGTTTAATTTTTTTTTAAATCACCTGTATTTTTCTGTCAATCCATTTTCGTCGTCTTCTTCCCAGCAGGCAATTTATTTTGAGTTTTTTGAAAATAAAATAAAAATAAAAGCATTAATAAAATGAAATTTTTTAAACTAATTTTTTTTTAATTACCTGTGTTTATTTTGTAGATTCAATACATCTTTTAGCTGTATTTTCTTCCAAAAAGTCAATTCATTTGGTGTTTTGAAAATAAAAAAATAATAGCATAAGTAAACTCTAATAATTATTTGTTTTTAAATAACTTGTATTTATTTGCAGTTTGAGTAATTCTTGAAGACAGGAAATTCGTTTAGAGTTTTGCCATTATATACTTAAATTTATATTTCAATAAAATAATCTTCTATTTTTAATTAAAATATTTAAGTAGAAATTTAAAATACAATTCATTTTCTTTTTGGTGAAAATATTCCAAATACACTTGGTACTTCCTCGTACCAAATAGTGTGGGTTTTTTATCACACTAAAACACCTTGTTAACAATTATTTTCTATTTATATTTGTGTCAAATAAAAACAATATTTTTTGATTAATCACTTTTTAATAATAATAATCCGAGTTTTTTGACTATAATTCTTAAAATACAAATAATAATTTTTGTTTGTAGTGAAAATATTAAAAGATACAATGACGATGATAATAATTAGTTTTTAATGGTAATGGTCATTATGACGATAATGATGATTAAGATTATCATCACGATTTTGATAATGATTATGATGAGATAATGTAATTAACATAATAATGATTATTGAGATGATTATAATGGTTATAAAGATGATTATGATTGTGATAATGATTGAAGAATTAATAATTATAATGATTTTATGGCGATTATGATGATAATGACGATTGTGATGATTAGGGCTGGGATTTTCATGCACTTAAAAATCGGAAGTATGCACTTAAAATATGCACTAAAAACTGGAAAATATGCATGCACTTAAAAATACATTATTTTACCTTATTTTTCCCAAAAAACTATTTTTATTCAGTTTTTATAAATAAAGAAATTCACTTTTATTTAACAAAAATAACAAAAAAGTTATAAAAAAAAAATAAATATTTTTATTTGTATGCTCCTAATAAGGAACCCCGGGTCCATATTAGTATGTAAAAATTACATTTTAATTTTGTGTGCAAAAATCGCACACATAGTAATCATGATGTGTGTGCCCATAGGTTGCAGGATTGACTGTTCACTATGAACAAACCTTTGTAATGTTGTTTGAAGGACCGAAAATAATTTCACCGCTTTCTTCAGGCTTATTTTTTTGTCCGTAACGTTCTTAATTGCATCAATCATTTGGTTTTTGTCCCAGGACTTTCTTTTTGGTTTGGGTGGCGTTTTAATTTGGCTTCGTGGCATGACGGTGTCTTGAGGAAAAAATAAAAAAATTCTTACCTGGAAAATTGTTAGTCCAAAATCTAAATATTATTTATAAAATTTCTGCAGGACAAAAACACGACCCGACATGAACGTTTTAGACTTACAAAAACAATGAAAAAAAATTTTCCATTTCGCTCGAATATTGAAAATAACTTTCCGGCGGAATGATCAAGGCGAAAGCTGTGTAACTTTGTAATATGAGTATTTGGTGTGAGTCTTCGCAACGTGTAGCTATTTAGTAATAGATGGCACTAACAGTTTTGGTTCTAGAAGGGGGTTCCGATTTAAAAACAGGTTCCATATTACCACCTTTTCCTCTACTGCTTAAAAAAAATTGATGCTTGCACTCAAATCTAAAGCAACAAAAATTTCGGTTTCAATTTTTCTTTAAAAAAAATCAACATAAATTTTTTTGTATTTTTCAATCAAAATATTAAGTTTAGTTAAAATAATTAAATTGAATTCTTCAAGAGTTACAGAATCAATTATTTTTATAAAGATAACTAAGTATTGATAAACCGTATCAGTATTGGGAATTAGGTCTCCAATAATTAGTAAAATAAATTGAAGAATCGTTTTCATTTCCCCTGCATTCATTTTTATGTTCCAATTTCTAATTTGGCTTGCATCAATTGGACGACTTATATTGCCATAATAAAATGGGAATCATAAAGAAAGATATTGTTTTTTTTTTTAGAAAATAAAATTCTTTACAAATTAAGTTTAAGTTGTATTTCCAACACCTAGAAAAATGTCGTGCATGATATCACAAGCCTTATTATCAATATCAACTACATGAATCTAGGTTAAAGTTTAGTTTAGTTTATTTCATCAACCTGAGAAAGATGGAATTTTTTTTTATCGAAGAAATTTCTGGTTGGTTTAATTTCAAACTTTTTTCACGAACGTAAACAGACAAATCTCGAATACTTTCCTTCACTTCTTCACAATCATTTTGACAATTTTGTTTGTCCCTGGTACAAGTTCTACAATAGTGTCTAGCATTGAAATTTGGAACAAATCCTAAGATTTCGTTAAGTCCTAGATTATTACCAAGTATTTGTCCTAAATAAAACTGCAACTTAAGATTTTCTGATCTGCCTTGGAGTTGCAGATTATCTTCTTTCTGTTTAAAATTGTTTATGCTTATCAGGTAGACAAACATAATCTATCCTCTGGCCATCGAAAATTGATGGTTTGCAACTTTTACTTAATCTTGGTTCAATAATTATTGTATGCAGCAATTTAAAGAAGAAAAAGTGTCTCGAATCTAAAAAAGAATATATACAACAAGTTTTTAAAAGTATATTTAAAACATTATTATTACCGGTACAAGGTTCAAGAGAAATCATTTTTTTTTCTGCATCTCCAGGAAAAGTATTTCTTTAATTGTTGAGGGAAAGAAAACTTTGTTAGTTCATTTTTCCAACTCGTAGAAGTTTTCAAACATTTTATTGGATTTTCCCGATTCGATTTAAACTTAAAGAATATTGGTCTTATTTATAAACTTACATCTCTGACCAAATATTGATAGTTTTGAAAACGTGAGTGAATTTCCTTGTCCCTGTAAATTTTCAAATTGAGTCGTCAAACAGTTTTTCCATACTAATTGATCAAAGTCTTAAAAGAAAATAATAAATGAACAAATTTCATTGATTTTTATCTTTGTTTTATCAATATCATCATCAAAAGAAAATGAATATGACAATTTTAGTTGGTACTTTTACATGATTTCCTTTCCTCTTTTTTTTTAAAGTCCATATCGAAGTTTGATCCTATCCGCCATCAAATCCCTTTTATTAAAGATGTTATCGATTTCGTGGCAATTGATCATTTTAAGCAGATCCTCCAAAGCTCTTCGACACTTCTCCAAAGCCTTAAGCCCTTAGCAGGATAGTCCCCAACTCACAAAAAGTTCAAGGCTGGCCTGTTCAATGTGGCTTATTAAAACTTGCTCATTTTGGGGTACATAATTCGATATCCATATTAATTTTACTTTTCACTTTTGATTTTACTTTTCTTGCACTTTTTTCTGGTCACGAAAAAATTAAAAAAGTTTCGGTCATCGCTCTTGGTTCAAGCGACCGGCTTAAGACTCCATAAATTCTGATAGATTCATTTCATGTTGTAGGTTTAGAAATTCTTTTAAAGAATTTTCCTTCTCAATCATATTTATATTCTTTCGGATGGGACCTAAAATAAATATTTGTATTTAAATCAAATTTTTAATAAAGCACTGAATCATACCACGAAACCAGAAAGCCAGCCGTTGTGTGTAGCTTGGCGCTTACTGCGTGCTGCTCCTTTCTCTGGTCTTCTATACATTTATTAACAGGAACATGCTTTTTTTCTAGTAGCTGGCTCCATTTGTTATTCCAGGATTCCACATTATTTTGGGTTCTGGGGAACAACCCGAGAACTGGGAATTAAAAATTCATTCATTTTAGATTTTATTTATCTTTTTTTTTTATTCAAATTGTGGGAATATGTTAACTTACAAGTTCTTTGGCTTACACTTCAGAAGCATGGAGGGAAACGATCGGGAATAAACGTCTGTATTCCATTATTTGGGGCACCTCTTAGCTTCCCATTAAGGGTAGGTTCCCTTGAGAAGCGAACTCAGAACTCATGTAAATGCATTTGAATGTGTGGGTTAACAAATATAATTCTCTTCATTATCTACAGTGATCAAACCAAACCAGTCGTCATCGTCAGAGCAGAGCCAGTCAGAGAAAGAGTAACGCACAAGCAAAAGCCACAGTGTCGGAATGCAATAGACATATTTATGTGTACCTACCTACTGCAAGAATAAGCAGCTTGGGTATATAATGGGTAAAAACATGAGGGGATATGCAGGGAGCACGCACACGCAGAGGCACACTTATAAAATATAGAATGACATATTTTTGTTTCTTTATCAGATTTGTTATTGCTTCTTGATTTGTTCAGGCTAGAATATTTAGATATATATATGTGCGAATTTGCAATTTTTCTTTTTCATCCATTTGAAGAATTTGGCGCGTTTTCCAGTATCCAAATAAAAAAAATAATACGAATTGGACAATTAATTATTATTTATTTTTGAAATACAGTATTTTGGATTTACAGAATTTTTAAAAACAGAATTTAAAAAAGAAATAAAAAACCTAAAACAATTCAGATTCATACCTATGCTTTTTTTTTACGACGATATTTTGATCACGAGTTCTGGAGATGGAAGTTGCAAAAATATATATTAGAATACATATTCGATAAAGTATAACTATAAAATATAATATATAATGTATAATGTACTACTTGACTGCCATCCCTCCCAAAATATTCCTGAGAATACTCCAAACCTACCCAAAATTAAAAAAAAAATATTTGCAACGAACCGACTACGATTATTCAAATCATGTTTCTTGCTTGACCACAAAATAGAGCTAGCTGACAAAAAACATCAGCGTATGTCCAACAACAAGTATAAAACCTGTTTATATTTCCGATGAGAGATCATGTATGGTTATGAGAGCGCATGTGCGATAGGTTTTTTTTTTTTTTTTTACACTCGTTAACTATCATCCCACCCTCCTTCTACTTTACTGACCCACCACCATTCATCAAACCTACACGAAATTCAACCAAAAACATTTCTTCCATAACCCCTTCCCAACACTTTAACAAAGAAAAAAAAATAAGAATGAATGTCTAACCGGTTTATTTTTTATATGTTGTGTATTTGAGAGTGGGAAAGAGGGAGAAAAACTATATGTGCCGAAAAAAAAAAAAAAAAAACACAAATATATGAGAGCGCATTGGCAAAATAAATAGCAAAGAGAAGAAAGAGAAGGTGTTGGCGTTGATATTGAAGTGGAATTCTTAGGAACTACAATCTTCTTTGTGTGCGTGTCCAAAGGAGTTTTTTGTTAAAAAACGCAAAATAGATCTTTTTTATAAAATTTAAATAGGAAAATCTGTGAATGTTTTATTGTTTTTTATTATTGAATCTAATACAAAAAATGCACGAAAAAAATAATTAAAATAAATAAAAGTTGTCTTGGCTTATAATACCTCACAACGACATCACAAATGTTGATACATTAAATTGCAATTTTTTAATGTGCAAAATTTTTTTTTTTTTTTTTTTGAAAGCCTAATAGCTTCATAACATAATAGACTTCTTATTAGTACATACCCAAAAATTATGAAAAATGAAGACGTTTTCCCCGTTGTAAAAAACCTAATTCTTACATTTTTCTTTCATAGCACCCGTTATTTATATCATAATTTAATTTAAATTATTTCAGTGGGTGCATCTAGTTACGTTTTATTATTTTTAATTAATTTCATTGAAAACAAATAGAAATTGTGGAAGTTATACTTGCAAACGTACGCACAAAGTGATAAAATAGCAATAATTTAATAGGTTTTTTTTAAGAGAAATAAAATATATATAAATTTTTTAAAACACCTAACATATTAAACATGGTTTATATTGTCTTAAAACAAAAAAAAAAATAAATAAAAAATTAATAAACAAATTTGCCCAACTCGAAATAAAAAGTAAGTCTAAATTTACAAAAAAAATACCTCCTTTTTTTCTCATTAAAATCGTAAAATTACTATTTTTATAATTTAAAAGAAAATTATAGGTGCATATGTTTATTATCTATCCAAAAAATCCTTTTTTATCAAATTATCTTTCCAAATACAAAAGTTATGTAACAATTAGTCAGCTCACTACCATCAAAACGCAAAGAAAACCTACCCTTAACATAGTTGATTGATATTTAATCGAGGAATCCCTTGAGGTTTACAATATTTGGAAATTCTTCAAAAAATTTAGTTTTCACCCTTTCAAAAGCATTTGGCATTTCATTGGGATCAAGAAATGCTAAAGTTCCCAGCAAACTGTAGCATTTAGCGAATAATCCATTACCTATTGTTTCCTAAGTATAATAAAATGGAACTTTTTTTAAAAAAATTATTTTTTAAGTAAACTTTTATACCATAAATAGTGTTGAGGGAATTCCTCTGCAAATCCCTTTTTAATTATTATATAATCTGCTGCTATGGGTTGGCAGCAAATCCCATCGACCAATATATATGTATATAGCTTCAAATATAGCCCGGTATAAATCAATCGCCTTACTCTGAAAAATAACAAATTTCCTTTGCAGTACCACGGAGAGATAAAAAATAAAAATAACCAGTTTTTTACCTTTTTAATGTTTTATTATTACAACCAACCTCGATCTTCAGAAATATAAATATAACTAACTTAAACAATTTGAATAAAATACTTAGAAGCGATCTTAGTCAAAGCGACTAGCTCGGTGGTGAAAGCTTAGTACATGTGGTGAATAACTAAATTAGAGAGTGTACTTTTCAAACATAATAACTATTTAGTTACTTAATTAACGTGTATTTTATGAACAAAAAGTAGTAAAAGTAGGCTTTAATTTTTTAAATACAAATTTCAATTAAATTATTATTTAGTCAAATAGTCTGTAATCCGCATGATTTCAAATACCTCATAAATTTTTTCACTTCGAGTTATTTCGTACAGCGTTTATTGCAGCTAACTCAAAATCTGTTGTAATATATTGTGCTTGTATATTTTCCATCTGGCTGGCTATATACTAAAAAAATTATAAGCAATTATTTAAAATTTGTTTAGTCTTTTAATTATTGCAGAAAGTTCCTGTAAAGAAGGATATCTCATTTTTTTTTAAATGAGACGTCGATTTTGGATTTTGGAAAAATTATTATATAGTTTATTCATTTATTGCTTTGTTTTGTTTTTTTTTTTTTGGTTTTTTGATTTTTTTTTTTTAAATTTTTTTTTTTTTTGATTTTTTGTTTTTTTTTTTTGATTTTTTTTTTTTGTTTTCTTTTTTTTTTTTTTTTTTTTTTTTTGTTTTTTTTTTATTTATTTTTTTTTTTTTTTTTATTTTTTTTTTTTTTTTTATTTTTTTTCTTTTTTTTTTATTTTTCTTTTTTACATATTTATGTTTTTTTTTTTTGTATTTTTGTTGAGTCTCCTTAATTCCAGAATGTTAGTCCGATCAGCACGAATTTAGTTATTGCTTCTTGGTTGGTGTTCCATTGAGCAGCTTTATGTTAGAAACCTATGTATCCTCCCATGTTCTATTCTTTTGTGCCACAATTTTACCATGTTTCAGCAATCCTTTTTTTTATTCATTTTGTTGCAAGTGTTCCATGAAAATTGTTTCCATAATACTGACACGTTTTTCGAAATCGATTGAAGGAACTGTGTGATCGTCAGGTATGCTCTCAATTTAATCAGCAAAGTTTGTTTTATTTCTTCGCATATATTATCCTCGGAGAACATAAAATTGGGTGCAGGTCTCGCAATACAACCTTCTCTTTAATTTTCCTGCCACAAACCCAGCGTTATATGCATATAAGCTCCTTTCTGAAGAGAGGAAGAGTCATTTTCCACTTGGTCCATTTGTTTGTTGTTATCATCCTCCAATTTTTCACCAGTGTTGTCCTCTGTTGTTTCTTCAAACACGAAGTCCTTATATGTCGATAAGTTTTCCGTATATTTTCCTTGGCAGCTACCTGCGGTCAACTCCAGCGTCCTCATACCCAAAATGTTCCGCTGAATGCAAGTGCAGAAAAATATTTAGTTTGAGATTCCGGATAAATCTCCAAGTCTATGGGTTCCTTTGGTACGACCCTCTTTTGGAACGCACCATAGAGAACATTTGTATTAAGATGTGCCCGCAGAAAATGTGTTTGTTCACACACGACTGCTCGATTCCCAACAGATTCAGCTTTAATCCTTCAAATCCTTTAAATTTTAATGCATTTCCGTGCCTCTTCAATGCATTTAGGGTGTCCTTTGATTCCGATAAAACTTGCTTATTTGACTAAAGGACTAAAGTTGTCCTATATTCAGATTATCAAAGAGGTCGTTCATTCTTTTGATAAATCTGGCTGTTGACTCAGCAACTTTCTTTCCTCGTCAGTCTTGTAAAATATAATACTCAATGTGTACATTATTTCCATGTACACATTAGCGCTGAAAGCCAATTTTAAGGATAATTTCTCAAATGAGGCTGGTCTTATATGGTCCCTAAGTTTGAAGAACACTTGAAAGATTCCTTTCGAATTCTTTATAAATCATCTCTAGGATCCGCCAATCAACGACATCATCATCGGTACCCCTCTTGCCTGAAACACCTGTAATTTTTTTGTTGAGTGAGTAAGCGAAAACTCTCTTTATTTCTCTTTTTTTTCCTATCCGTGAATCCGTGTGGTGGATAAAAAAAAAACAAAATAACGACGTTTGCTCAAAAACGGTGAGATTTTTTTTTGTTTTTATTTAAAAATGTGACAGTTCTAAATTCATTTTAGTGCTTCTTGTCTTGCATTTTTCTTTAAAAAGTTTATTTCGAATCATATCGCTTAATTTAAAAGAAATAACAACAAAATAAATCCTAACTCTAATAACAAAATCTTAAAATGAAATTTGAATCAAAGTTATTGCAGCAAGAAAAGACGGGATCAGACTGAAGAGTTTAGGAGAAGTATTCTGCAATTCCTTTCACATGACACAATCTAGAAAAATTTTCTACAAACACGTTGTCAAGATGCCGTATGTGTTCCACGAACTTGGGAGCAGATTTTCGCAAGAATGATTTTGATAACACTTCCAATAAAGGCAACCACAAATATAAACCAAAAGCTGTTTTCATTAATGACTTCATCTCCACTTATGTCGTTGGATAGCACAATCTGTGAAATGCTGTCGGGATCAACTTCTTTCTCACACCGCAACCAATCTATATTACCTCTCAAATTTCTATTTGTCGAAAAAACCTCAACTAACTTATGCTCTCTTCTCCTGTACTACAATTTCCCCCTCTTACAATTTTTAAGTATTGGATACCCCAAATCTTTTGAAAATCACTTTGCAACTATATACACGTAGCGTGGGTACTGTTTCCACCAGCGCATCTAATCTTCCCGAAAAAATTTTCTAAACAATCCTGATTCATATGCCGAGTGATTTTGCATTCATAATCAGTGCTAATGGAGTTAAGAAATTATGGATGTTTCCACCTCTTGGCAATGCCTTGACTTATTATAACTAAAACACTACTTGCGGGGAAAGCTGAGCGGGATTCATCATCGCCAAAATCTTCTACACCTACAACTAAATCTGTTTTTCTATTATAATCAAAATGAGTTTTCAATGACATTTCTTCAGCCTGAAATCGAACAGTATTTATAAATATCTGGCAGTTGACTCTCACTCATTTCAAGAACTAAGCTTTTTACATTCTATATTACCAGCAGGTTTCAACGAAAAATCTTTTATTTGCAAGAGGAGCAATCAAAGTTGTTTAAGCTTCAAATGGAGCGAGACAAAAAGCAACGGGTACACGAAAATAACCTAAAAATTATGAAAATGGAAACGAAAATCCGGAAAATGTAAATTTAAATCAGGTGGGTCAGATTTGTAAAATATACAAATGTTGTGCAATGCTGCACATACGTTCACCATTTTTGTTGCCTTTTCTGGAGTATAGTGCAACTGCCTGGCACCTAGAACGCATCGGAACCTATTCTTTAACACTCCTATTGTTCTTTCGATAATGTTCCTTGTTCTCGAATGTTTGGTGTTTAAAATATTTTGGCTACTGCCTTCTTCTGGTGATCTTTAAGGGGTTATAAGGAAAGGCTCCAGAGGATACCCAACATCACCTACAAAATAAAGTTTTAAAAATTACTTTAATGGATATTGCGATAGCATACCCAATAACCAAGTATTTCGTTCTCCTGCATCATAATTCCTTTTTAAAATACCTCGAAGTTCGCTAGAATTCAAAATTAGTGAGTCATGGCTGGCTCCGGCATGCCTAGCATCCACGTATCTTATCCGCATCCTATGATCACAAACCTATGTTATGTATATATTTGAAAGTTGAATTTTATCATTTTAATATTTTAATATAATTAATTATATTTAATATTTTTGGTTCGATGTAGTGAACAGTGACAGCAATAAAACTTTGCTTATTAAATTGACGTCCATGCATCGTTCTTAAGACAGATTGCTTGTGCATTCACAATTTATATTTGAACTTCCTGTTCTAGTTTCAGATAAAGCTGGGGTAGTAGGTTTTCAGACAACGTTTTTCTAGTTGGTATCCTGTACGAAGGGCATAAAAGTAAAAGGGGCACAAATTTAACAAACTCTGCTTCCTCCACCAAACGCAATGGGCGATATTCTTTTGCAATCATGATTATCAATTGTCCTATTTCTTTTTTATTGTTTTTCCTGCGTGGCTAACTTAACAGGTAATTTCTCTAAAGGAGGCTGGTCTGAAATGGGCTCTATTAAGTTCGAACAAAAAAATTGAAAGATTTATTTCCAGAAGGCTTCTTCATAAATCTTCTCTAGAATCCGCAATTCAACCACATCATCCAAAATGGAAATTTGGTGCTTCAAATTTCTCACACTTCAACTGTATGTTGGTAGTCATTGAATTAGAAAATTTTTGATTTTCTATCTCTGCGGTACTAGTTTGTTGTATTCTGACACTTTGCTGGATTGCAGCAACAACTGTAAGACCACACTTTATCACTCTTTTAGTTTTCTCTGTTTTATTATTTAACAAATAAATTAAATGGAGTTTTGTAATTATTATAAAATATCTTGTAATAATTACCAAAACATCTTGTGTTTGATGCTCCTTTTTTCACATTGATCTTTGTTTCATACAATATACTATCTACTTTGTGTTTTTCTTTTTGTATTAAGTTTGTAGTTTGTTAAATGTTTTTTTTAAGGTCTTCTTTTGTTCTTTTTTCTCTCACTTTTTCGTATTTATTTTTTCTTTGCTTGAATTTAAACGCGATTATAATTATCCCCAAAATAGTAAAAACATTTGTCTTTTTGGAAATATCCAATAACTCCATTTCATATCCATTGCACCCAGAACGTGCTCTTCAATTTATGTTTATGTTGGCAAAAGCCAATAATATTTGAAAAATGCTGTCAAATGCGCAAGTTTTTTTGTATTGATACTTTTTCCTTTTTAGTTATTGCCTTATGCCTTTCACACTGCATTGGTTCTTTAAATGCTTCTTTATTTTCACCAAAATACCTTGGTGGCTTTCACGTTTTCGAACAATCGCTTTGTGTTTTCCATAACATTCAAACCAAGCCGTTCAAGTTTGTGGAGATCTTGGGAACAACTTGTACGCATTCTCCGTTCACTATAACCTTCATCATCATTCATACCAAGACAAAGCATTCTTCTAATGTATGTACTTTTTTATAACATACGAGACAAGTGTGCGTCCCATCGGGGTAGAGATGTTTCGAACATGGTTAACAATTTTTGTTCGAATCCATTGTTATCTCTTTCAGTATTGGTGTCCTTGGTTTTTTACTGAAGCCTTTTCAAGATTTTCACCTTTATCACTTGAAGTTTGGCTGCAATTGACTAGGTTGATTTCTTTATTAAAGATTGACATACTTTCTGCTTTCACTTGTATGATACTTTTTTTCCCAGAAGGATGCATTAGACCGTTTTTGTTTTCTAAAATCAGTGTCAAAAATTGATGATCGTCCTTCATCTTGTCTTATTAGCTTTTCAAGTTACAAGTCAACCCTTAATTGCTGTTTATTAAAAAAATATGACTTTATGAGGTTTAATTCTCCCTAAATCGCTGCGCTGCTAGCAGGAATTTGACCATAGCCAAAATGTTCCATGTAGCATTACCACATTAAGGTATTGTTTCTATTTTTGAAAGCAGCGTCATCGCGTCGTGAAATTTGAGGTGAAAAACTTAGGTTATCTTTCTCTCCTTCCTTATTCTTCAGGGCTATTTGATTTTCGATTTCCTTTTCCAGTTTTTCCAAAAATTGCTTTGGATACCATTTTTAATAGATGGTTATTCTTCAGATAGCTCTTCTTGTGGGAAGTTCAGCTAAATTTTTTCCCGTTTCATCAATCCATATATTTTTAATCAGGTTTTGTATTTCAATTAAATTAGATCCGGTATATCTTCAAGGCTTAATTCTGAAGTCGTCCTGTAACGTTGAGTGTTGGTATTCCTTCCCCAGTTGTTTCACTCGATAACGATTATAATAGCTTTCGCTGTTTTTAGTTCTTTGCAAAACATTAGCAACCCAATTTTTTTTTCCTTTTCCTCCCGGACTGCAATCATTTACGTATTGTTCCACAGTAAGGTGTAAAAGCCCAAATAATTGCGTTAAGTAAAGCCTTAGATTCACCGCAAATCTACATCCATATTATGACATTCTTGATCATGTACCTATATAATATTATAATTATAATTTAAAGGCCTAAAATTTTTATTACAACGGATAAAATGAATGGGGCAGTTATCTTATGCTTTTAATTTAACTTTTATAGTTAAAAATTAAATTTAATATATTCCTAGACATTCTTGGAAATAAAAATTAATTTTTTTCCTGTTCATTTTCCTGTACCTACTTTATAAAATTTCATAATTTTTTATTGTAAAATTAAGTTGTTAGAAAAATGTATGTCATTTTAAAAACAAGTATCTATGGTATTATCACGTTCATGTTTGATTAACATTAATATTAGAAATCTGACCATTAAAACTCGACCCCTAAGGTAATGTTCAGTCGCCAGGCAACGTCTTGGACGACAGTACATATCTAAACTTTAAGATCTTAACCTTGAAAATCTACCAATTCCAATTAGAACTCAAGTTATCAGTTTAAACCTATTCTTCAGAATTAGTCACTTCACTTACAAGTTAATTTTTTTTTTAATGGTGATTCTTTTTTAACAAATTTTGATACTCGTTTTTAAAGCATCAATTGCTGATTCCAAAAAGGTATCAACCATGGCAAAAATTAATTCGACAATTGCATCCAAAGTTATAAGTACTTAACTGAAGGCACATCGGATGTTTTTCGGATTTTGCAAATATTGGACAATTCCCCACTGCTGCTCGTCGATTAGCAATGAATAAAATAACTGCCCCCCTTTTTTAATTTTTCCGTGATTTTTTAACTATTTTTATTTACCTCTTGTGAAGGTCGTGTAAAAATACATTAATGTATGATATATCAAATTAATTGCCTATTTTCCTAGATGCGAATCAAAAACTTATCCTATAGATGCAACAACTAAATAGTTATAAGGTGATTAATCAAACAACAGAAATATGTCAATATCTCGGTTGAAAAAAATTCTAAAAATCTCAAATTTTTACACAAGATGTATTTCAATAATATCTATCATCTATGTATATGATTTGATTTGGTTTTTCTCGACAGCTCTACACATACTGATACATTTTATCACAATTTTGTCTGTTTTTCTTTTCTTAAATATTTCACTTACCTTAATTCAATGAATTTGTTAATTTTTACTTTTTTCCATTTTTTGCTTTTATACTCTTTTGATAACCGATTCCGAGTTAAACGCCAATCGAGTTTGTTTGAAATTGAAATCTGAAACTGAATGAAATGTAACTCCATTTTGAATCTAGTTTGTGGTATGGTTGCCAGTGCTGTCGTCTCATAAAGCTGCTTGTACACTTGGCAGTAGCTACTCATTGAAGGGTAGTATATTCCCAATTTTCATTTTCTTATGAGTTCAAACAAATGTATTTCTTTTGGAGGTGTCATGAGTAGATATGAAAACTTTAAAAATGATGATAATTAAGAGATTTTTTATGCAAATGATATTTATTTGTTTACTACTTATTTACAATAAGGTACTTTTAAGACGAAACTTGTGTCCATGCCAAGAAAACCTCTTTCTAAAATTTTCCGTGAGGTGGAATAAATTTTTGTGGCATAAAAACAGTTAAGAGTGTTCACACGTGTGTATGATGGATGGTTCACTTAAACTTCAAGGGCATAACAAATCCTGAACAAAATTATGAGAATATCTATGTCATTGGTGAAGAAACATTCGATCTAATTTATGAACGTAGTCTAACATTGGACAACCATCAAAGTTATAGATAAACATTTTTAGTTGATAATCTAACATTATGAATTTACTTAATATTAAATGTGCTGTCAGCAATTGCATGGGAACCATTCCGCAGTTGCAATCACAGACTCGGGTTACTATTATGTTTGCAGTTGATGGAGTGAATGCCTGGCCATAAAAGATTCCTAATGCGTTTGTACCCGAGCATGTAAACGCTTGGCCATGAAGTTATGATCGAGTGTCTTAACTTCAATATTGATCTAAAATTAAAAAGAAATACAAGAATAATGGAAAATTAGATTCGATTCGTTCTCGTTTTTGGATTTTTTTTTTGTTTTGGATTAAATTAAATCAAAATTATTTTTTGCAAATTTGATACATATTTCAAAAACGGGTGGAAGTTTTTTTTTAAGAATTTATTTAATCCACATTCTCTGGATGAATTAAAATGTAAAAATGCACTAAAAAAGAAAGTAGACATTTTTTTTTTCTAAAAAACCGATCAACGTTAGTTATTCGGCTGATCATGGGCAAGAATATTGTTCTGGATCTGGAATCATTGCAAGAGAACTCTATTTCATAAGAATTCTCACGTCGCGATGTAAACCAATGGGCCAACCGAGTTTGTTTTGCTTCAAAATTGCAGCTGTCAATTCAACACACGCAATCACAACAAAAAATAGATTCTTTACATTCCTTCAACGACAGAAAAAAATCGATTCTGTTTAGAAAAAATCGATTCCTTGGTTCGAAGGAATTCGACATAAGATTTGTTAAAAACATAGATAGTGTACATCGCATCGGTTTCAAAAACAATATCAGAAGTTTTTTAAAGTCATCTCTTTCTAATTATTTTAGTTTTTAACCATTTTTCAGCTTAAACCAAAGTTCCATGAATGTTTTTAACTTCGAGATGTATAGAAAATATTATTTATGCTGGAGGTATGCATTCTGGCGCATTAACCGATTTGTTTTTCTTGCATTCGATACAGTCCCGACAAAAAAGGAACTTTTTTCATCTAGGTCCTTGCCAAATTATTGATACTTGCTGCTTACTTCGCTTGCCGTTGGTTGTTTGTTCATTTCTTGCTGTAAAACTCTGTAAAGATACCGATAATTGGATTAAGTAATTATTTTTATTATATTTTATAGGCTTGCTAAAATCCTAGCTCTACCTCGCATACCCTTGACAACCCATCTCTATAACCTAGATCTGGAATATACTCAACGAAATTTGATAGTGGAGCCAGGAATTGCTGAAAATTGGATAAAACTAGTATCAATGCGCCATCAGCATTGTCGAGGGTGGGCTTTAGCAATTCGTAATTGTGGCTTTCGTAACATTTTTGGTACAGCCAACCGCAGACATATGAAAAACTATTTTCTTTCATGAAATTGCTAACACTTAAGTCTTCAGGAATGTTGACCAAAATATTACAATCAGTCTGTTGATCCAGATGAAAAACAAACCTGTTTATCAGCATTTTGTGTGAAAAAACTATCTAATTCTAAAAAGTTTAACTGTTCGCAGTTTCCGTATTTGACTACCTTCAAATTGTTAAGGGCCCCATAACTGTTGGAATATGATCATGATGAAATACGCTGTTACCCTTCTATTTTTACCACAAGTACTCTGAACCTCTCCGAAAAAGTGCTCCAAACAGTCTTGGTTTAGATGTCTTGTATGTAAGTATGTAATTGAAGTTACATGACTTCAGCTGTTCCCACATGCAAATAAGGGATGATACGTTTATTAAAATTATTAGTTACATTCTTACCTTCAAATTCAATGACTTGAATAGACTTTAACAACTTGTCAGCATCCTGCAGAAATTTTAATTGTTCTCCATTTTCCAAGAAATTTTATTTGAAATAATTTCCAAAAGAACAACTGGAAGAATTAAAGACATCAAGAAGAAAACGAATTCTGCCGTGCCTTTCATAGTTTCAAAGCCCCCTCCTGAACTATTATAAAGTGGCTAAAAACTTGAACTTTCATTCTTTGGAATGTATTGGAGTGGATATGGTCGGTAGTTAACTTGTGGGCACATCGAAGATTTAATTTGAAATCTAAACTAAAAGAAAAACTATCTTTATCCTTCGTGGCTTAACAAGATTCATCTGAATTTTTGAAAGAAATATTGTTTTTTTTCTAAGACAATTTCTTGCACTTTTAAATAAGGTGAGGATCGTCGTAAAAACAAACAAAATTGCATCCCTGTGTCTTCTTGTCCGACTTCAAAAGGTATTTTGATAGTAATACTAAGTTCCCGATGAAGGCCCCGAAAGTTCCTTGATAAAAAATAAGTGGATAGGAATGAAACCGATTTTGAAGTGCAGATATGCAGAAGGTTCTTCAGCATAAGAGATGAGCAAGATGACTTAACAAAAAAATATGCAATTAGATATATCCTTCTTTTTGCAACATCCTGAGTCATAACTACCAAAACATTATTAGTAGGCCATTTCGTCCTTTGTTCATCTAACCCGAAATCCTCAAAATCTATGATCTTATCTGTTTTTCTTCAATAATCTAAATGGGTTTTTAATGACATCTCATCCATTGAAATTGAACAATACTTAAAAATATGGTCAGGAAGCTGGCTCATTTTAAGATGTAAACTTTTAATGTTGAAATCAATATTGCCAGGTTGATTAGGCCAAGCAAAAATAAACATGTGTAACGTTTTTCTGATGGCAATCCCAATATATCCGTCAATAACCTGTATGTTACCGGAGAAGTAAACTTAATCGAAAACGCCAATAATTTCATTTTATCTGAATATTTATAGCCTTTCGGTTAAGTTTTTGAATTTATTCTAGCATTTGATACGATTGTGTTTAGACCATAGGATAGACTTTTAACTTAACTCTTGTTTAAAAAGTATCCCTAGCTGTTTCGTGGTTTAGTCTTATTGATCTAACCTGCTCTTCCAGAAACATAATATATATCGTCGGAGACGAAAAACGGTACGTTGAAAAATACCGAGATTCCTCTGAATAGCTTTTAAACATCTCCTCAGGAAATCTTTTTTTGGTGTATTATTTCTTAATTGCGCAGAAGTTGAAGTCCAACATCACTTACCCGAGTAACAAGTAAGTCTTCTTATACGACAACTTCCTCCTCATGACCAACTACTTCTTCTACTAATTCTTCTTCGAATTCAAAATTTTCTTGAACTTTTCAACTTTGAACTTCTTCAACAGCTATCATCTTGCAGCTATTTCATAAATAACAATTTACAAATTTGTATTTCTTAAACGATTATTTTTAAATGCGTATTGGTCTTTCTTCCACTACTTCTTAAGCTTGGACATCTTCATTTTCAAAAGTTTGGGTAGAACTTTGATTCATTCGACTTTTCGGCAGAGCACGTCAAACGCTTCCTTTTTGAAGTTGCAAACATAACATCAGGGAAATGTTTTTCACAAATTCTATTGAGTTTTTAACAAAAAAAAGGCTCAAGCATTGTCGCCATTTCTCCCGACTATTTTGAGTTTGTTAACATAAAGGTATACAAATTTTATAACAATTTAAAAAATAGAAGTTAATACTAAAAAAATTTATTGAAAATATTATACTACAAATCGTAAAATTTCTGACACAAAGTTGTGTTAAAATGCACCTGCCTATTGGATGTCCCTTTAATTAAAAACGATCATGTAGATAAAAACGACTTGTTACACCAAAAAAACATTTAAATAAAGTTGAATGGCTGGGTAAAACACTGCTCGTTATGTAGAAATAAAATACTCTACAGCGTTAGTAAAAAAAAAAAAGAATTTTCTTTTGTACTTTTGATTTTTGTTTCACACTTACTGCTTTTTACTATAAACAAACGTTACCCCGTCCGCTTCGCTAGATGTTTCCTTTTCATAACCTCAAATATAACTTCCATTTTTCTGATGTCGAAATACATTGATTCTTCTAAAGGGTTTTCCAATAAGGACTCGACAACTTTTTTTTTTTTTAGAAATCGCAAACCATTTGAGATATTTCAAAAACTTTCATTTATGAATGGAACTCAACTTCGTTAGTTAAATAATATGTAATCATGGCGCGATAACGCCGGCCATTTACAGTAACGTGACGATCGTTATCGTCGACGAAAAAATATGGCCCAATAGAGCCGCCGCCGGCATGCAAACCGCACCAAACAGTTATTTTTTGTGGATGAAGTGGTGATTCATGAAGCAATTGTGGATTTTCACTCGACCAATAATGCATATTTTGCTTAATGACGAACCCATTGAGCCAAAAATAAGCTTCGTTACTGAAGATGATTTTGCGATACAATTCATCATCTTGGCGCATCTTTTTCAGAACCCAATCGGAGATCGTACGTCACTTCAAATGGTCCATGATGAAAACGTGATACTTTATCAAGTGCTAAGAAAAAAATAATTTTGGTATTTACAATACATCTATCATTAAACTAAATATAATTAAGTTGTTCGATCATTTGAAAAGGTTCTTTCAACACTAACTGTGTCTTTCAAGTGAAAATATTGCAGCTGTTCAATTCATCGTCGTTCACAGCAGTTAAACCTTAAACCAACACTTTTGTTCTTAATTTCTTTTCACTTTTGTTCTTTAATTTTTAATAAAAACCAAATAGAAATTTCTCCAAATTTATATCTTTTATTTAAAATTTAAAAATATACCTCAAATTTGAACCCCCTTATTAAATGTAGAAATTTCAAAACATCGTCAAAATTGGAACTGAACTTTAAAAGTTCGAAGTAAAAACCTTTATTGACTCGACTAAGGTGTATAATCTTAAACCTAAATTCGGACACTGTAAGCAAGAAGTTTATACCTCTAAAGTAAGTCTTGTCACATATATCAAGCAATTTTAAAACTTCGATAGAAGGATCAATCGACAATATTTTTTCGCGCCAGAGAATGTACTCAGCTTTCACAGCTGACAACGAAATTGCATTATCAAAGTAACATGTTAGCCTTTTCCATTTCGTTGACTCGCCCAACTGCAGAAAAACCTGGGAGAAGGGCTTGAAACGATGGTAAAACGTCTTCGTTGATCATGGATCTGTCCGTAAGATTTTGTATTGACGAATCTATGCAAGGAATCAATACACACACTCTAAAATAGGATTCAGTAGAAGAGGTTTCTGGGTTGGAACACGTTGTGTGTTTCAATGAAGTTCTTGGAGCTCTTAATTCAACTTCAAATAAGTCTCCTAAATTCAATACAAAAATGTATGCATGTCTAAATAGTCTCTTGTTTCTTAACGAAGTGTTTTCAAGTAGTTGAGAACTTCAAATAAACTATTCCTACCTGGATAGTCTTATTTTTATAGATTTGAATTAGTATATTAGAAAGTTTTAGTTTTTATTTTAGACTTTCGGAGGGGGCTTCAGCCCCTCAAGCCCCCCCATCTGGCTACGTGCCTGATAGCAGCCCTCGACACTTACGGTGAAACTTCCATTATTGATAGAAATTCTAAGGCAATACTTACAAATAAAATTCTGCCATAAAACCTGTCCAAATTATCCCAAAATAAAATCCATCACAACTGTGCTAAGTTATTTCTTGCACACTAAATAACACCACCTAACGAAAGAAAACGTGGAAAAGTCTTATGCATGTGTATTTATGTGTGCAAATATAAAAAAGGGGCGCTTTCTACACATTTTGCAGAGTTAAAATTTCCATGTGGAGACGAGCCTTTTTGAGACATGGGGAGCACAGTAGCCCTTTCCGCACTAAAAGAGCCAAGTTTTAGTATATTAGCCATTCTGACAGCACTGCATGTAATCGTTTCAATTCTTCTTCGGCCATTTCTGAAATTTTTAAAAGAGCCGCTTATTTTTTGGATTTCTTCGTTTCGTAGTCATAATCATCATAAATGCATATAACATTCAGATTTGAAAATAAAGAAAAATTAATGAAACAAACTAATGACTTTTGACTAAAAAAACACTCACTTTCCCTGTTGACACTACGACAACAACAACGACAAACACAGCTGATTAAGAATGCTAAAATTGTTTTTCCAACAACTTTATTTTTAAATTAATAATTTGATTCTTAAAAAAAATCAAAACTAAGTTGTTGCTGCAAGAGCCAACAATTTTCTACTCACAATTTTACAAGAGTTGAAAATTATTCTGATAACAATGGGTACGTTTAGAAAGCAACATAGGGACTACAAAGAAAGTTAAATATAATTGTGATTAAAACAAATTTATTTTATTTATAAAATTTATTTGTAATTAAAACTATTTTTATTTTTAATACAACTATTTATTAAATAAATTTATATTAATATTACGCGACGCGTTTCGGAGTGTACACCATCATCGGGCTTTAAGCTCCTTATATCTGTATACATACAAGGCAAGTTTTTAGTTTCTGGTCAGCTGTCAAAAAATTGTCTTCCAATTAAGGCAACTTTACTCGAAAGTTAGGCAAGAAATATCTCCCTTCAAATCAAGTGTATTTATGATCATATATAATCAGCTGATACGATTATATTTTATCACTAAACAGCAAGCTGAACTTTATTATTGTTGTTAACGAATGTAAAGATTTAAAGTAAAGTTCCAAGTTTGATATCTTTAACATCTTAAGAAATAACTAGTTTTCTTACTCAATTTTGCGTTCAATAAATAGTTGACTACATATTTACAAGTTAAATTTGGATGAGGTGGTGATGTTGGCCTACCATAGCTTATAAATAACTTGCAATGCGTCCACCGAAGATTGTTGTGAAAATGGTTTTTTTGATGTTGCACCCACATTCATTTTATTCTGTCACACAGAAACAATCTTTTCATTCAAAGACCAAAAACAGAATGACAATTAATTAATATCGAAAAAAATTGAGGTGCTCCAATAAAAGCGCACCAACATTCCCTTATCCCATTAAAAAAATGCATACAAAATTCAAATGTTTCAAAATGCGTGTTTTGGGGAAAGTGTATTGCAACTCAGCAAAATTTTTATACGCAAACAATAACAAAGTATTTATAATCACTTTTTTTTGTTATTGTTTACCTGTAAAAAAAATTTGCTGACTTGTTATACACTTCACTAAAACACGGGGAAAGTTAAGTTAATTAAGTGAAAAAAATGGACCTAAGATAAAATAAAGATAAAAGATAAAAATGAAAAAAATAATTTAATAAATTAGATTACATTACATTGGAGTATTAAAACGTCCTCTCTGTTAAGCTAAATCTAATTAACTATTTCTTATTTGCCCGCCGAAATATTGACATTCCATTGAAGTAAATATATTTTGTCCCAGAAAGAAAATTGTAATACACATATGTATGTACTGCCTCCATAGTGGGAAAGACTGGAATGTTTGTTTTAAGCTTGAATTTTATGTGAAATACAGAGCTCTTCTTAATTGTAACAAATCAATTTATAAAATGTAGGTACATATCAAATGTTATGAGTTAATGAGACGAAACTAAACTTTAAATATAACACCATAAAAATGTATTATTGAGATTAGATTATTATACTCCGAGTTCATGAATTCAATGAGTAAACTTTGTTTGATTTTTTTTTATTTGAAGTGGTCTTACTTGAGCAATTATAAGGAAATTTAAATAATCGCCCAATAAAAGCGATTGCGAATTCAAATTAAAAAAACTTAAAAGCATATACAAAATAAAAAAAATAATGAATGTGACATAAATGTAAATGTACATATTTGAATAAATATTCTAATTCCTAAACGCAAATTTGGATAGCAGAACACATGCAAAGCAAATCAAAAAGCAAAATATTTTTTACAAAAAAAAAGCATTTACGCAAGAAAACAAAAATCTACTACATTTTGGGACAACCTGCTTTGCAGGGATGTTTACGTTTGCATTTTAAAACTTTATCTACTAAGCATAATTAGCGCAAGTTTTGCGTTTAGGAATTTGACCATTTATTAATATTGTTGCATAGAAATATTAGCGCAAAATTTTAAACGATTTAGTACGATGTTAAAGCCTTTTTTAGTATGATAAAATGGCTTTAACATCGTATACTAAATCGTTTAAAATTTTGCGCCATTGTTCTTTTCCTTTAATATAAATTCTTGAATACGTATTTTCTGTTGTTATCATTTAAAAATGTGGTCGCAGCACAGTAAGATATCTTTCATTTATATTTAAAATTATGTGTTTATAATTTTTGAGACAGAATAATCTTGCGACCGAAATCACTTCTGCCTTCCTAGCCTTAAGTAAGTAATATTTATTGTATATTGAGTATAAATATTGTAATGTGTAAACTTATTGCGTAATTCTGTTCTTTATTAAATTGCGGAAATTGTATATGTATGTATTATGTAATTACATACATATATACATATAAATAAAATCTAAATATATATAACCCTTTGATTTTAAATTTTTACCTTGAGAAATTAAATAAGTTTGGAAGATGAATCGATCCATTTCTGCACCGATGACGACGCATGGATCAAAAACTGATAATCGGGTCGATGGAGGCGTAGACTCAGATGCACTAAGTAAGTATAGTGGGCTCTCGTTAACTTGAACATTCCAATAACTTGACCAAATTATTTTTCCCTTTACGCTTTCTATTCATAACTTGAACAGACAATTTTTAGGATTCGATACTTTGAATTTTCCCCTAAATACTCTGTAAGCTTAACAAGTAAAATTTTTACAAACTTAAATTGAAAAAAAGTTTATTGTTTGAGTTTTTGCAAGGTACCTAAGAGTTTGGTGATTAATGCAAAGGGTTTTTTTAAAGGGGAATCCTAGGAAATTTCTTAAGTAGATATTTGTTTTTATAGGGCTTATACAGCTCTATTCTGCTATCCGATCCGATCGAATTTTTCGATTCACGTGAATTGTTCACATTAATTATCGCAAATTGTTTTTTAAACCATTCAGTCTTTCGAGTTCAAATCTCTATCAATAATTATTTGTAAGAGAATCTAATTGTTAAAATTTTATTTTTGTCGCAATTTATATGCTTTTTGGAATAGTCGTTTTTCTCCGACGGATAGCAGAATATGAAAATTGACGTGAACGTTTAGAAGAATAGGACTGTTATTCTTCATAATCGAAGTGAACTTCATTTGAACAAAATGCTTAGGTATGTAGAAAACAATTTTAAAGAATTAAAATATGGGTTTAAAAAAACGCCAAAAATTTGAAAATGGTTACGTTAAGTCTTGTGTAAAAGAATTCTGTGTGTTAAAAGGGACAATTAAGCGCAATTCAAAAGTAATAACTTAGAGAATTGCAAAAACTTTTTTTGGACCAGGTAAGATGTGCAGAATGAAAAAAGCTGAAAATCCAAAAACAGATAAAGCCCTTTACAAGTGGTTTAGAACCAACGTAAAAAAACGGAAATCTTATAAAAGGCTAAACGGCTGTTTGACAATTTAAATGCTAGTTTTAGGTGGTGTCAAAAATGGATAAGTGAAGTTGGTATAAGTATGTACGTTTGCTAACCACAAGTGGACAAAAACTAGCGGCGAAACCGAGACCAGTTGAGCCATTTAAATAGAGATTACAAGCTAAAATTGCAGCAGATTTATAACGTACATAAAACTGTAGGTATTACGTTTTTGTTTTCTTTGGTTTTGTTTTTACGGATTCAGTAGAAGACATTGAAGTGAAATTTAAACCGATTCTGGTGATGTAATCGTACAAAATGTTGTAACTGACAAGCAGAGTTGGGAAAAAATGATGTAAAAAAATTTCAATTACAATTACCTGTAATTGAAATCTCCAAACATTTTTTCAATTACTTTTAAATGTAATTGAAGAATTTCAATTTACTAATTACATGTAATTGAAAATCGTAAATTACATGTAATTCAATTACATTAATGTAATTGAAAACACAAGTAATCATAAAAAAAGCAGTAATGGTTCCTTTTTCAGTAATCATTACACAAAAATGTAATTAAAGTATATTTTTTTTCAATTACATTTTACGAGATATTGCACAAATAGTTGTTTTTCATTAATAAACATATATTTTATTCGTTTTTATCAAGTTTTTAAATTTACATTTCGTTATTTGAATAAGCCCTGTTAGAAAAAAATAATATTCAATTGGGGACTACCAGGACAAAACGCCAATTTTTGTGGACTAAAGGCCGTTAAAATCTATTCTGAATCGAATATTGGTTTAGTTTTTTCTTAAAATACCTTTTATTTACTTTTATTATTACTATTAATTAATAAAAACTTGTAATGAATTACATTCAATGAAATTAATTACCTTTAATGTAATTAACACAGTGTTTTCCTTCAAATACTTGCAAAAACCCATTACTATTTTCAATTACATGTAATTTGTAATCGAATTTTTTCAATTACAATTACAAGTAATGGAAATGTATGTTTTTTTCAATTTCAATTAAGTGTAATTGTAATGGAAAAATTTCTATAACTAATTACTTTTAATTGAAATGAAAGTTGAAATAAATTACAAAAAGTAATCATTATTTCCCAACTATGCTGACAAGGATGCAATAATTGAATTGTTCGATAAAGCTATCAGTTCGGCCATTCAAAATTTTAAAAAGTTTCAGAACTTTCGGTTCTCCAGAATCTCCGAGAATGTGCTTTCGAAATGTACTGCGCAAGGCTAAGCTATATAAAATAATGTTTTTTTTTTTTGTTTTCAACGTCTCTTCGAATAATATTTTATAATGTTATTATTTACGTTTTAAAATAATTAAATGATCCAGTAACTACGAACACCCCTCAGTTTTGCACGTTTTTCGTTGTTTTGGTTAAATCTTTGGACTCGTATGAGCCCCATTCTGCTATACGATCCGATCGAATTTTTCGATTCACGTGAATAGTTTACTTGTCACAAATTATTCTTTTAACTCTTCAATCTTTCAAGTTCAAAGCTCTATCAATACTAATTTTTGAAGTTCTTTAATTTAATTGTTAAAATTTTATTTTTATCGCAATTAATATGCTTTTTAGAACATTCGTTTTCCTCCGAGGGATAGCAGAACACGAAAATTCAAGTGAACGTTTACCAAAATAGGCCTGTATATCTACAAAGCCTTTAATAGCCCTAACATCTAGGCGAGAAAAATTAGTCGAAGGGTATTAAGTTGAGGGACTATTCAACTCTTGGCGCCTTTTGTCACTAGTATGCTATTTAAAAAAAAAAATATTTCAACAGAAAATCCGAAACTAGGGAAACAAGCGAAAATTAAGAACCAACTTTTTACATATGTGCAGCAGTATCCCAAACATCTAGACTTCAACCTAAACTTCCTCCCTCCAAAAGCCTTTTACTAAGACGTAATGGGCCATATCGGGAACCTCGAGGGGAATTTTGTTTCTCTTGAAAATTTTTTGCTATTCACCAGAATAAATTTCCCGGTGATGACAGCGAAATTTCGTTGGAAAATTTATTCCAGATACCAATACAATTACGTTCCCAGTTTTTGAATAAAGGAAACATGGACATTTTTGTTCGCGATAACCCCCAATATATGACTTTTACCACAGATAATAAACTATACAGATTTAGCATCCCCATAGAAAAATATTTCCCATTTTTTTTTTACACTAGGCAGACGATCCAACAGGCAAGAAAGCTCTTTGCCTGTTGATAGTACAGCACAGAAAGACAGTTGTTTGTCTTTTGCAAAAAGTTCTCTCTTTCGTGCTCGCTAAGATGTTTTCCCTCTTGCTTTGTTACTCAGGATATAGGAATGTAATGAAAAAAAAATGGATAAAAACGTGTTTTTTTTGTTTCTGCAACAGTGGTACCACTTTACTTCAATTGAAGTAGATCTACTTCTTTTTTTCAAAAAAAATTAAAATCTACTTCCTACTTCGCACCATCACCAAAATATTGAAATCTACTTCATTTTAAAAATCTCTTTTTCAGCCTACTTCAATTTCACCAAAAACAGCAAAATCTACTTCTTTTTTTTCTCAATCTAGTATGTAACCCCAGAATTTCCACAAAAAATCTAAAAAATGTAAACCAATTTAAAATTTTGTTTATTCCTAAAAACTTTTCAAAGTGTGAAATCTTTGTTATTTATTTTTGTAAGAACTTATACTTACAGTAAATCAATATGGATATTCTTTTTTAAAACAAAAAATAATTACTAAAGTATTTGTTTTTGTTAAACAAAATTAAGTATTAATATTATATAAAAATTAACATGTAGAAATAATTAGTATTATTTTGGATTTTGTTTTTTTAGTTAAATTAATTTAAAAATATGTATATATGTAAATATAAAAATTTATTTTTTTTGTTATTACTTTTTTAATATAATTAAATTAAATTTAATTTTATTAATTTTAATTTTCTTTAAAAAAAAAGAATGACTTAAGTTTTTTTGTTCAATAAATTAAGATTTGTTATAAAGTCATGTCTAAAAAAATATTAATGTAAAAATGTAGTTAAAAATAATTTATGTTTTTTTTAAATTAATTTAAAAAGCGTTATTATTAAACCTCATAAACCTCCAAGTAAAACGAAACGCCTATTTTTTGTGGACTTAATGCCGTAAAAGGCTATTTTGAATTAATAGTTTTGAAAAGTATAGATTTACATACATACAAAAAATTCAGTTTGAAATCTACTTCGATTTTTCTTAATCTACTTCCTTTTTTTTCTTCAAATCTACTTCGACTTTTTTTCCGCTGTTCTGCAATACTATGCAGTCAGCAACGATCGAGAGGAAGGCGAAAGACAATGCGATGATTTTTGTTTTTTTTTTTTAGTGTGTTGTATGTAGTTTTCGTCTGCGTCCCTATTCACCCATTGGTGGGGGCATGTGGACAGAAAATATTAAAGATTTTTAAATTTGTTCCCAAACGCCCCCTCCCCCCCTATTTAAATTCATTTTTTTTTTCAATTAATTTTTTCCGAACATTCTCAAATATCAATTTAAATAATTTTTGAAACAAATATGAAGCGCACAAGCAAAATAAGTATTTAATGAAGCACACATAAAATTCTAACGATGATGACGATTTTCATCCTCGATTTGAAAACCGCATACCAGGGGTGGAATCGCGTAAGGCGATAGTTGATTGTCGCTTTTTTGATTGTCGGTTTTGATTATCAACTATTCGTTGCTCTGTGTAAATCGTTCGCCAAAAATTGTTTGTTCTTTGGCATAACTTACAATTCAGTCAAGAATTAAATGTCATTTTTGCATTTTTGTTATTGTGTTGGCTTTAATTAATTATATTATAAAAAAACCAACCAATTTTAAGCCGACCGCATCAAACTTTTTATGAAAATGACATAAATGTATGAAAACGATACCTAAAAAGCTGTCGCTTAATATCAGTACAAAAAACGACTGTCTATTTGATAATCACCTTACATGGAGCAAAATTGTCGATTTTGATTATCAACTATCAACTATCGCGTTAGCCGATTCCACCCCAGACTCGGATTTATTTTATTTACTTTCACGGTAGCGGTAGCACAATAGCAAGTAAAGATCATGAAAACAAAAACAATGAACAATGAATACACGAATTTCGTTTTCATGGACATTTTTTCCCATATGGATGCTACATCTGTATAGTTTATTATCTGTGATTAAGGTCTTAAAATTTAGCTAGAATATCGGACTACATTTTTTGTAAAATCATTGCGCAGTCACATAAAACTATATATGAAAAACTTTATTAAATTGAATATTTAATAGAAACAAAAATTTAATACAAAACAATTTTTTAAACCACATGTACATACTTGACCCTTTTTGGAAAAGTTATGGTGTTGGTTTGTTCAGAAAAGTAGCTCATCATTTAAATTTGACATTCAATGTACATACATAAATGCTTTTTTCCATTTCTAATGTACCCCAACTATGCTGGAATGGCAAATCGGGTAAATTTTTTGCTTTTTTATTTGTGTTTCTCTAATACACAGAGCTTTCTTTGCTTCTTTGCGCTCTTGTTATGCATATAAAGGAGGAACAATTTTGTTTGTTCGCTAATGTGTACTAAGGAACCTTTTTCTATGACATCGTAATGAACCTCTGAACGCCAAGAAATTATGTGAATGTTTTTGCAAAGTTTCAAAATTTTTGAGGGACTTTGGGTCGCTAAATTTAGTTGTAGGTACTTTATTGCCTATTTTTGGTATTCAAAATGGGGCTTTACAAATTAATTTCGAAATTAAAAAAAAAAAAATAGTCGTGTTTATTAGATTGTTGTCTACTCAGACACTGTCTAACTATTTTCAAATTGGTGGAAGTATGCTTTATTCAATAAAATTAAATATCACTATTCACGGTTAAGACAATCTACTCTTGTGTCAAAGTAACACAACAATAAACGAGGTTTTTGAATCCATTTTCCCAAGTTGGACAGTTGTATAAAGTTAGACAACGTTTATAAATAACACCAGGAATGTATATGTGTTACATTTATGTGAAATAAATCCCCATTTTATTTATTATATGGTTTTTTATGGATCCACATAATGGTAAGGTAAAGCAAATTGTAGTGTGAAGAAAAAAGACATACGCATCTACATAAAAAAAACAAGCATGGATTCGCAACGCAATAATGAAAGGCGGCTAAAAATTCAAATTTCTAGAATTACCAGTAAAACATAGAATTTTACGAGAAAAATACCATTCGAGAAAAGTTCGAGCAGAGCATCATTCAAGAAAAGTAGCATAGGAAATATATAGCATAGGAAATAATATAGCATGAAATAAAAGTGGCATGCAATAAAAACAAAAATTAGTAGGCGTACAAAAACTTGCATGCAAAGTGGAGCATGCATGCAATAAAAGTTGCATTTGCGACAAAAGTTGCATGCGAGGCTGCATGCAATACAAGATTCATGCAGTAAAAGTTGCATGTACCTGCATGGAATAAAAATTGCATGCAGTAAAAGCTGCGTTCAATAAAAGTTGCACGAAGTTGCATGCAATAAAAGTTGCACGAAGTTGCATGGAATAAAAGTTGCATGCAGTAAAAGTTGCATGCAATAAAAGTTGCATGAAGTTGCATGCAATAAAAGTAGCATGAAGTTGCATGGAATAAAAGTTGCATGCAATAAAATTTGCATGAAGTTGCATGCAATAAAAGTTGCATACAGTTGCATGCAACAAAAGTTGCACGAAGTTGCATGCAATAAAAGTTGCATGAAGTTGCATGCAATAAAAGTTGCATGAAGTTGCATGGAATAAAAGTTGCATGCAATAAAAGTTGCACGAAGTTGCATACAGTTGCATGCAATAAAAGTTGGATGAAGTTGCATGCAATAAAAGTTGCATACAGTTGCATGCAATAAAAGTTGCATGCAATAAATGTTGCATGAAGTTGCATGTAATTGCATGCAATCAAAGTTGCATGCAAAAAAATTTCCACGAAGTTGCATACAGTTGCATGCAATAAAAGTTGGATGAAGTTGCATGCAATAAAAGTTGCACGAAGTTGCATGCAATAAAAGTTGCATGAAGTTGCATGTAGTTGCATAGAATAAAAGTTGGATGCAGTAAAAGTTGCATGAAGTTGCATGCAATAAAAGTTGCATGTAGTTGCATGCAATAAAAGTTGCACGAAGTTGCGTGTAGTTGCATGGAATAAAAGTTGCATGAAGTTGCATGCAATAAAAGTTGCATGAAGTTGCATGCAATAAAAGTTGCATGCAGTAAAAGTTGCATGAAGTTGCATGCAATAAAAGTTGCATGCAATAAAAGTTGCATGTAGTAAAAGTTGCATGCAATAAAAGTTGCATGAAGTTGCATGCAATAAAAGTTGCATGTAGTTGCATGCAATAAAAGTTGCATGAAGTTGCATGCAATAAAAGTTGAATGAAGTTGCATGCAATAAAAGTAGCATGAAGTTGCATGGAATAAAAGTTGCATGCAATAAAAAATGCACGAAGTTGCATGTAATAAAAGTTGCATGAAGTTGCATGTAGTTGCATAGAATAAAAGTTGCATGCAATAAAAGTTGCATGTAGTTGCATGCAATAAAAGATGCACGAAGTTGCATGTAGTTGCATGGAATAAAAGTTGCATGCAATAAAAGTTGCATGAAGTTGCATGCAATAAAAGTTGCATGAAGTTGCATGCAATAAAAGTTGCATGAAGTTGCATGCAATAAAAGTTGCATGAAGTTGCATGCAATAAAAGTTGCATGTAGTTGCATGCAATAAAAGTTGCATGAAGTTGCATGCAATAAAAGTAGCATGAAGTTGCATGGAATAAAAGTTGCATGCAATAAAAAATGCACGAAGTTGCATGCAATAAAAGTTGCATGAAGTTGCATGGAATAAAAGTTGCATGCAGTAAAAGTTGCATGCAATAAAAGTTGCATGAAGTTGCATGCAATAAAAGTTGCATGAAGTTGCATGCAATAAAAAATGCACGAAGTTGCATGCAATGAAAAATGCACGAAGTTGCATACAATTGCATGCAATAAAATTGCACAAAGTTGCATGAAGTTGCATGCAATAAAATTTGCATGTTCTTGCATGGAATAAAAATTGCATGCAGTAAAAGCTGCGTGCAATAAAAGTTGCATGCAATTAAAAATACATGAATTTGCATGCCACAACATGCATCATACATGTTGAATCGTATATGTGATGTTTCATCATGTATGCAACTTCGTGCAACTTTTATTGCATGCCGCTTTTACTGCATACAACTTCATACAACTTTACTGCATGCAACTTTTATTGCATGCAACTGTATGCAACTTCATACAACTTTTAGTGCATGCAGCTTCATGCAACTTTTATTGCATGCAGCTGTATGCAACTTTGTGCAACTTTTATTGCATGCAGCTTTTACTGCATGCAACAAAAGTGCAACTTTTATTGCATGCTACTGTATGCAACTTCGTGCAACTTTGATTGCATGCAACTTTTATTCCATGCAACTACATCCAACTTCATGCAACTTCATGCAACTTTTATTGCATGCAACTTTTACTGCATGCAACTTTTGTTCCATGCAACTTTTATTGCATGCAACTTCATGCAACTTTTATTGCATGCAACTTTTACTGCATGCAACTCTTATTCCATGCAACTTTATGCAACTTTTTTTGCATGCAACTTCATGCAACTTTTACTGCATGCAACTTCGTGCAACTTTGATTGCATGCAACTTTTATTCCATGCAACTACATGCAACGTCATTCAACTTTTATTGCATGCAACTGTATGCAACTTCATCCAACTTTTATTGCATGCTACTGTATGCAACTTCGTGCAACTTTGATTGCATGCAACTTTTATTCCATGCAATTACATGCAACTTCATGCAACTTTTATTGCATGCAACTTCGTGCAACTTTTATTGCATGCAACTGTATACAACTTTTATTGCATGCAACTTCATGCAACTTTTACTGCATGCAACTTTTATTCCATGCAACTTCATGCAACTTTTATTGCATGCAACTTTTATTCCATGCAACTTCATGCAACTTTTATTGCATGCAACTTCATGCAACTTTTACTGCATGCAACTTTTATTCCATGACACTACATGCAACTTCATGCAACTTCTATTGCATGCAACTTCGTGCAACTTTTATTGCATGCAACTGTATCTACATGCTTTCTTCAAAAAGTCAATAAAAATGTATTTGTTGAATTGTGCTAAAATTTTTACATTGAACTAAAATTTTTACATTTTACGGAAAGGTCTGTGAATTTCCAATTCAGCGCTGAAAACCGCAACCACTTACGAGTCTCGATTGCGGAAATATCGCCATCCAAACATTTTTTTGAACAATTTTAATTGAATTGGGTTAACATAAAGTAATATCACTTTGGATGAAGATATTTCGAGAACCAGAGGTCGTAAAATTTTTTGGTTTTCAGTTCTGGAAAGATCTTAAAAAACTAAAAGACGTTTTTGAAACTTTCAACCATCTACGAGTCTTGATTGCGGAAATATCACCATCCAAACAGTTTTGTTCGAACAATTTTAATTAAATTTGTTCGAAATAAGGCAATATCACTTTGGATGAAGATATTTCGAGAACCAGGGGTCGTAAAATTTTTTGGTTTTCAGTTCTGGAAAGATCTCAAAAAACTAAAAGACGTTTTTGAAACTTTCAACCGTCTACGAGTCTCGATTGCAGAAATATCGCCATCCAAACCATTTTTTCGGTTGGTTTTAGAAATTGGGTCCAAATAGAACTTTGGATGTAAATATTTTGAAAACCGGACCACGTAGAAAATTTTTGCTTACACGTGCGAATAGGGTTTTTAAATACCTTTCTTTTGATGTATATTTCGATGGGTTTTGGAAACATTTAATTTTTGGGGTAAAAATTAGCAAAGGGGGTAGTACATGCTTTCTTCAAAAAGTCAATAAAAATTAATTTGTTGAATTGTGCTAAAGTTTTTACATTGACGGAAAGGTCTGTGAATTTCCAATTCAGCGCTGAAAACCGCAACCACTTATTGAGTGTCGATTGCGGAAATATCGCCATCCAAACATTTTTTTGAACAATTTTAATTGAATTGGGTTAACATAAAGTAATATCACTTTGGATGAAGATATTTCGAGAACCAGAGGTCGTAAAATTTTTTGGTTTTCAGTTCTGGAAAGATCTTAAAAAACTAAAAGACGTTTTTGAATCTTTCAACCGTCTACGAGTCTCGATTGCAGAAATATCGCCATCCAAACCATTTTTTGGGTTGGTTTTTGAAATTGGGTCCAAATAGAACTTTGGATGTAAATATTTTGAAAACCGAACCACGTAGAAAATTTTTGCTTACACGTGCGAATAGGGTTTTTAAATACCTTTCTTTTGATGTATATTTCGATGGGTTTTGGAAACATTTAATTTTTGGGGTAAAAATTAGCAAAGGGGGTAGTACATGCTTTCTTCAAAAAGTCAATAAAAATTTATTTGTTGAATTGTGCTAAAATTTTTACATTGGCGGAAAGGTCTGTGAATTTCCAATTCAGCGCTGAAAACCGCAACCACTTACGAGTCTCGATTGCGGAAATATCGCCATCCAAACATTTTTTTGAACAATTTTAATTGAATTGGGTTAACATAAAGTAATATCACTTTGGATGAAGATATTTCGAGAACCAGAGGTCGTAAAATTTTTTGGTTTTCAGTTCTGGTAAGATCTTAAAAAACTAAAAGACGTTTTTGAAACTTTCAACCATCTACGAGTCTTGATTGCGGAAATATCACCATCCAAACAGTTTTGTTCGAACAATTTTAATTAAATTTGTTCGAAATAAGGCAATATCACTTTGGATGAAGATATTTCGAGAACCAGAGGTCGTAAAATTTTTTGGTTTTCAGTTCTGGAAAGATCTTAAAAAACTAAAAGACGTTTTTGAAACTTTCAACCATCTACGAGTCTTGATTGCGGAAATATCACCATCCAAATAGTTTTGTTCGAACAATTTTAATTAAATTTGTTCGAAATAAGGCAATATCACTTTGGATGAAGATATTTCGAGAACCAGGGGTCGTAAAATTTTTTGGTTTTCAGTTCTGGAAAGATCTTAAAAAACTAAAAGACGTTTTTGAAACTTTCAACCGTCTACGAGTCTCGATTGCAGAAATATCGCCATCCAAACCATTTTTTGGGTTGGTTTTAGAAATTGGGTCCAAATAAAACTTTGGATGTAAATATTTTGAAAACCGGACCACGTAGAAAATTTTTGCTTACACGTGCGAATAGGGTTTTTAAATACCTTTCTTTTGATGTATATTTCGATGGGTTTTGGAAACATTTAATTTTTGGGGTAAAAATTAGCAAAGGGGGTAGTACATGCTTTCTTCAAAAAGTCAATAAAAATTTATTTGTTGAATTGTGCTAAAATTTTTACATTGGCGGAAAGGTCTGTGAATTTCCAATTCAGCGCTGAAAACCGCAACCACTTACGAGTCTCGATTGCGGAAATATCGCCATCCAAACATTTTTGTGAACAATTTTAATTGAATTGGGTTAACATAAAGTAATATCACTTTGGATGAAGATATTTCGAGAACCAGTGCGAATAGGGTTTTTAAATACCTTTCTTTTGATGTATATTTCGATGGGTTTTGGAAACATTTAATTTTTGGGGTAAAAATTAGCAAAGGGGGTAGTACATGCTTTCTTCAAAAAGTCAATAAAAATTTATTTGTTGAATTGTGCTAAAATTTTTACATTGGCGGAAAGGTCTGTGAATTTCCAATTCAGCGCTGAAAACCGCAACCACTTACGAGTCTCGATTGCGGAAATATCGCCATCCAAACATTTTTTTGAACAATTTTAATTGAATTGGGTTAACATAAAGTAATATCACTTTGGATGAAGATATTTCGAGAACCAGAGGTCGTAAAATTTTTTGGTTTTCAGTTCTGGAAAGATCTTAAAAAACTAAAAGACGTTTTTGAAACTTTCAACCATCTACGAGTCTTGATTGCGGAAATATCACCATCCAAATAGTTTTGTTCGAACAATTTTAATTAAATTTGTTCGAAATAAGGCAATATCACTTTGGATGAAGATATTTCGAGAACCAGGGGTCGTAAAATTTTTTGGTTTTCAGTTCTGGAAAGATCTTAAAAAACTAAAAGACGTTTTTGAAACTTTCAACCGTCTACGAGTCTCGATTGCAGAAATATCGCCATCCAAACCATTTTTTGGGTTGGTTTTAGAAATTGGGTCCAAATAAAATTTGGATGTAAATATTTTGAAAACCGGACCACGTAGAAAATTTTTGCTTACACGTGCGAATAGGGTTTTTAAATACCTTTCTTTTGATGTATATTTCGATGGGTTTTGGAAACATTTAATTTTTGGGGTAAAAATTAGCAAAGGGGGTAGTACATGCTTTCTTCAAAAAGTCAATAAAAATTAATTTGTTGAATTGTGCTAAAGTTTTTACATTGACGGAAAGGTCTGTGAATTTCCAATTCAGCGCTGAAAACCGCAACCACTTATTGAGTGTCGATTGCGGAAATATCGCCATCCAAACATTTTTTTGAACAATTTTAATTGAATTGGGTTAACATAAAGTAATATCACTTTGGATGAAGATATTTCGAGAACCAGAGGTCGTAAAATTTTTTGGTTTTCAGTTCTGGTAAGATCTTAAAAAACTAAAAGACGTTTTTGAAACTTTCAACCATCTACGAGTCTTGATTGCGGAAATATCACCATCCAAACAGTTTTGTTCGAACAATTTTAATTAAATTTGTTCGAAATAAGGCAATATCACTTTGGATGAAGATATTTCGAGAACCAGAGGTCGTAAAATTTTTTGGTTTTCAGTTCTGGAAAGATCTTAAAAAACTAAAAGACGTTTTTGAAACTTTCAACCGTCTACGAGTCTCGATTGCAGAAATATCGCCATCCAAACCATTTTTTGGGTTGGTTTTAGAAATTGGGTCCAAATAAAACTTTGGATGTAAATATTTTGAAAACCGGACCACGTAGAAAATTTTTGCTTACACGTGCGAATAGGGTTTTTAAATACCTTTCTTTTGATGTATATTTCGATGGTTTTTGGAAACATTTAATTTTTGGGGTAAAAATTAGCAAAGGGGGTAGTACATGCTTTCTTCAAAAAGTCAATAAAAATTTATTTGTTGAATTGTGCTAAAATTTTTACATTGGCGGAAAGGTCTGTGAATTTCCAATTCAGCGCTGAAAACCGCAACCACTTACGAGTCTCGATTGCGGAAATATCGCCATCCAAACATTTTTGTGAACAATTTTAATTGAATTGGGTTAACATAAAGTAATATCACTTTGGATGAAGATATTTCGAGAACCAGAGGTCGTAAAATTTTTTGGTTTTCAGTTCTGGAAAGATCTTAAAAAACTAAAAGACGTTTTTGAAACTTTCAACCATCTACGAGTCTTGATTGCGGAAATATCACCATCCAAACAGTTTTGTTCGAACAATTTTAATTAAATTTGTTCGAAATAAGGCAATATCACTTTGGATGAAGATATTTCGAGAACCAGGGGTCGTAAAATTTTTTGGTTTTCAGTTCTGGAAAGATCTTAAAAAACTAAAAGACGTTTTTGAAACTTTCAACCGTCTACGAGTCTCGATTGCAGAAATATCGCCATCCAAACCATTTTTTGGGTTGGTTTTAGAAATTGGGTCCAAATAAAACTTTGGATGTAAATATTTTGAAAACCGGACCACGTAGAAAATTTTTGCTTACACGTGCGAATAGGGTTTTTAAATACCTTTCTTTTGATGTATATTTCGATGGGTTTTGGAAACATTTAATTTTTGGGGTAAAAATTAGCAAAGGGGGTAGGTAGTACATGCTTTCTTCAAAAAGTCAATAAAAATTTATTTGTTGAATTGTGCTAAAATTTTTACATTGGCGGAAAGGTCTGTGAATTTCCAATTCAGCGCTGAAAACCGCAACCACTTACGAGTCTCGATTGCGGAAATATCGCCATCCAAACATTTTTTTGAACAATTTTAATTGAATTGGGTTAACATAAAGTAATATCACTTTGGATGAAGATATTTCGAGAACCAGAGGTCGTAAAATTTTTTGGTTTTCAGTTCTGGAAAGATCTTAAAAAACTAAAAGACGTTTTTGAAACTTTCAACCATCTACGAGTCTTGATTGCGGAAATATCACCATCCAAATAGTTTTGTTCGAACAATTTTAATTAAATTTGTTCGAAATAAGGCAATATCACTTTGGATGAAGATATTTCGAGAACCAGGGGTCGTAAAATTTTTTGGTTTTCAGTTCTGGAAAGATCTTAAAAAACTAAAAGACGTTTTTGAAACTTTCAACCATCTACGAGTCTTGATTGCGGAAATATCACCATCCAAATAGTTTTGTTCGAACAATTTTAATTAAATTTGTTCGAAATAAGGCAATATCACTTTGGATGAAGATATTTCGAGAACCAGGGGTCGTAAAATTTTTTGGTTTTCAGTTCTGGAAAGATCTTAAAAAACTAAAAGACGTTTTTGAAACTTTCAACCGTCTACGAGTCTCGATTGCAGAAATATCGCCATCCAAACCATTTTTTGGGTTGGTTTTAGAAATTGGGTCCAAATAAAATTTGGATGTAAATATTTTGAAAACCGGACCACGTAGAAAATTTTTGCTTACACGTGCGAATAGGGTTTTTAAATACCTTTCTTTTGATGTATATTTCGATGGGTTTTGGAAACATTTAATTTTTGGGGTAAAAATTAGCAAAGGGGGTAGTACATGCTTTCTTCAAAAAGTCAATAAAAATTTATTTGTTGAATTGTGCTAAAATTTTTACATTGGCGGAAAGGTCTGTGAATTTCCAATTCAGCGCTGAAAACCGCAACCACTTACGAGTCTCGATTGCGGAAATATCGCCATCCAAACATTTTTGTGAACAATTTTAATTGAATTGGGTTAACATAAAGTAATATCACTTTGGATGAAGATATTTCGAGAACCAGAGGTCGTAAAATTTTTTGGTTTTCAGTTCTGGAAAGATCTTAAAAAACTAAAAGACGTTTTTGAAACTTTCAACCATCTACGAGTCTTGATTGCGGAAATATCACCATCCAAACAGTTTTGTTCGAACAATTTTAATTAAATTTGTTCGAAATAAGGCAATATCACTTTGGATGAAGATATTTCGAGAACCAGGGGTCGTAAAATTTTTTGGTTTTCAGTTCTGGAAAGATCTTAAAAAACTAAAAGACGTTTTTGAAACTTTCAACCGTCTACGAGTCTCGATTGCAGAAATATCGCCATCCAAACCATTTTTTGGGTTGGTTTTAGAAATTGGGTCCAAATAAAACTTTGGATGTAAATATTTTGAAAACCGGACCACGTAGAAAATTTTTGCTTACACGTGCGAATAGGGTTTTTAAATACCTTTCTTTTGATGTATATTTCGATGGGTTTTGGAAACATTTAATTTTTGGGGTAAAAATTAGCAAAGGGGGTAGGTAGTACATGCTTTCTTCAAAAAGTCAATAAAAATTTATTTGTTGAATTGTGCTAAAATTTTTACATTGGCGGAAAGGTCTGTGAATTTCCAATTCAGCGCTGAAAACCGCAACCACTTACGAGTCTCGATTGCGGAAATATCGCCATCCAAACATTTTTTTGAACAATTTTAATTGAATTGGGTTAACATAAAGTAATATCACTTTGGATGAAGATATTTCGAGAACCAGAGGTCGTAAAATTTTTTGGTTTTCAGTTCTGGTAAGATCTTAAAAAACTAAAAGACGTTTTTGAAACTTTCAACCATCTACGAGTCTTGATTGCGGAAATATCACCATCCAAACAGTTTTGTTCGAACAATTTTAATTAAATTTGTTCGAAATAAGGCAATATCACTTTGGATGAAGATATTTCGAGAACCAGGGGTCGTAAAATTTTTTGGTTTTCAGTTCTGGAAAGATCTTAAAAAACTAAAAGACGTTTTTGAAACTTTCAACCGTCTACGAGTCTCGATTGCAGAAATATCGCCATCCAAACCATTTTTTGGGTTGGTTTTAGAAATTGGGTCCAAATAAAACTTTGGATGTAAATATTTTGAAAACCGGACCACGTAGAAAATTTTTGCTTACACGTGCGAATAGGGTTTTTAAATACCTTTCTTTTGATGTATATTTCGATGGGTTTTGGAAACATTTAATTTTTGGGGTAAAAATTAGCAAAGGGGGTAGGTAGTACATGCTTTCTTCAAAAAGTCAATAAAAATTTATTTGTTGAATTGTGCTAAAATTTTTACATTGGCGGAAAGGTCTGTGAATTTCCAATTCAGCGCTGAAAACCGCAACCACTTACGAGTCTCGATTGCGGAAATATCGCCATCCAAACATTTTTTTGAACAATTTTAATTGAATTGGGTTAACATAAAGTAATATCACTTTGGATGAAGATATTTCGAGAACCAGAGGTCGTAAAATTTTTTGGTTTTCAGTTCTGGAAAGATCTTAAAAAACTAAAAGACGTTTTTGAAACTTTCAACCATCTACGAGTCTTGATTGCGGAAATATCACCATCCAAATAGTTTTGTTCGAACAATTTTAATTAAATTTGTTCGAAATAAGGCAATATCACTTTGGATGAAGATATTTCGAGAACCAGGGGTCGTAAAATTTTTTGGTTTTCAGTTCTGGAAAGATCTTAAAAAACTAAAAGACGTTTTTGAAACTTTCAACCATCTACGAGTCTTGATTGCGGAAATATCACCATCCAAATAGTTTTGTTCGAACAATTTTAATTAAATTTGTTCGAAATAAGGCAATATCACTTTGGATGAAGATATTTCGAGAACCAGGGGTCGTAACATTTTTTGGTTTTCAGTTCTGGAAAGATCTTAAAAAACTAAAAGACGTTTTTGAAACTTTCAACCGTCTACGAGTCTCGATTGCAGAAATATCGCCATCCAAACCATTTTTTGGGTTGGTTTTAGAAATTGGGTCCAAATAAAATTTGGATGTAAATATTTTGAAAACCGGACCACGTAGAAAATTTTTGCTTACACGTGCGAATAGGGTTTTTAAATACCTTTCTTTTGATGTATATTTCGATGGGTTTTGGAAACATTTAATTTTTGGGGTAAAAATTAGCAAAGGGGGTAGTACATGCTTTCTTCAAAAAGTCAATAAAAATTTATTTGTTGAATTGTGCTAAAATTTTTACATTGGCGGAAAGGTCTGTGAATTTCCAATTCAGCGCTGAAAACCGCAACCACTTACGAGTCTCGATTGCGGAAATATCGCCATCCAAACATTTTTGTGAACAATTTTAATTGAATTGGGTTAACATAAAGTAATATCACTTTGGATGAAGATATTTCGAGAACCAGAGGTCGTAAAATTTTTTGGTTTTCAGTTCTGGAAAGATCTTAAAAAACTAAAAGACGTTTTTGAAACTTTCAACCATCTACGAGTCTTGATTGCGGAAATATCACCATCCAAACAGTTTTGTTCGAACAATTTTAATTAAATTTGTTCGAAATAAGGCAATATCACTTTGGATGAAGATATTTCGAGAACCAGGGGTCGTAAAATTTTTTGGTTTTCAGTTCTGGAAAGATCTTAAAAAACTAAAAGACGTTTTTGAAACTTTCAACCGTCTACGAGTCTCGATTGCAGAAATATCGCCATCCAAACCATTTTTTGGGTTGGTTTTAGAAATTGGGTCCAAATAAAACTTTGGATGTAAATATTTTGAAAACCGGACCACGTAGAAAATTTTTGCTTACACGTGCGAATAGGGTTTTTAAATACCTTTCTTTTGATGTATATTTCGATGGGTTTTGGAAACATTTAATTTTTGGGGTAAAAATTAGCAAAGGGGGTAGTACATGCTTTCTTCAAAAAGTCAATAAAAATTTATTTGTTGAATTGTGCTAAAATTTTTACATTGGCGGAAAGGTCTGTGAATTTCCAATTCAGCGCTGAAAACCGCAACCACTTACGAGTCTCGATTGCGGAAATATCGCCATCCAAACATTTTTTTGAACAATTTTAATTGAATTGGGTTAACATAAAGTAATATCACTTTGGATGAAGATATTTCGAGAACCAGAGGTCGTAAAATTTTTTGGTTTTCAGTTCTGGTAAGATCTTAAAAAACTAAAAGACGTTTTTGAAACTTTCAACCATCTACGAGTCTTGATTGCGGAAATATCACCATCCAAACAGTTTTGTTCGAACAATTTTAATTAAATTTGTTCGAAATAAGGCAATATCACTTTGGATGAAGATATTTCGAGAACCAGAGGTCGTAAAATTTTTTGGTTTTCAGTTCTGGAAAGATCTTAAAAAACTAAAAGACGTTTTTGAAACTTTCAACCATCTACGAGTCTTGATTGCGGAAATATCACCATCCAAATAGTTTTGTTCGAACAATTTTAATTAAATTTGTTCGAAATAAGGCAATATCACTTTGGATGAAGATATTTCGAGAACCAGGGGTCGTAAAATTTTTTGGTTTTCAGTTCTGGAAAGATCTTAAAAAACTAAAAGACGTTTTTGAAACTTTCAACCGTCTACGAGTCTCGATTGCAGAAATATCGCCATCCAAACCATTTTTTGGGTTGGTTTTAGAAATTGGGTCCAAATAAAACTTTGGATGTAAATATTTTGAAAACCGGACCACGTAGAAAATTTTTGCTTACACGTGCGAATAGGGTTTTTAAATACCTTTCTTTTGATGTATATTTCGATGGTTTTTGGAAACATTTAATTTTTGGGGTAAAAATTAGCAAAGGGGGTAGTACATGCTTTCTTCAAAAAGTCAATAAAAATTTATTTGTTGAATTGTGCTAAAATTTTTACATTGGCGGAAAGGTCTGTGAATTTCCAATTCAGCGCTGAAAACCGCAACCACTTACGAGTCTCGATTGCGGAAATATCGCCATCCAAACATTTTTGTGAACAATTTTAATTGAATTGGGTTAACATAAAGTAATATCACTTTGGATGAAGATATTTCGAGAACCAGAGGTCGTAAAATTTTTTGGTTTTCAGTTCTGGAAAGATCTTAAAAAACTAAAAGACGTTTTTGAAACTTTCAACCATCTACGAGTCTTGATTGCGGAAATATCACCATCCAAACAGTTTTGTTCGAACAATTTTAATTAAATTTGTTCGAAATAAGGCAATATCACTTTGGATGAAGATATTTCGAGAACCAGGGGTCGTAAAATTTTTTGGTTTTCAGTTCTGGAAAGATCTTAAAAAACTAAAAGACGTTTTTGAAACTTTCAACCGTCTACGAGTCTCGATTGCAGAAATATCGCCATCCAAACCATTTTTTGGGTTGGTTTTAGAAATTGGGTCCAAATAAAACTTTGGATGTAAATATTTTGAAAACCGGACCACGTAGAAAATTTTTGCTTACACGTGCGAATAGGGTTTTTAAATACCTTTCTTTTGATGTATATTTCGATGGGTTTTGGAAACATTTAATTTTTGGGGTAAAAATTAGCAAAGGGGGTAGTACATGCTTTCTTCAAAAAGTCAATAAAAATTTATTTGTTGAATTGTGCTAAAATTTTTACATTGGCGGAAAGGTCTGTGAATTTCCAATTCAGCGCTGAAAACCGCAACCACTTACGAGTCTCGATTGCGGAAATATCGCCATCCAAACATTTTTTTGAACAATTTTAATTGAATTGGGTTAACATAAAGTAATATCACTTTGGATGAAGATATTTCGAGAACCAGAGGTCGTAAAATTTTTTGGTTTTCAGTTCTGGTAAGATCTTAAAAAACTAAAAGACGTTTTTGAAACTTTCAACCATCTACGAGTCTTGATTGCGGAAATATCACCATCCAAACAGTTTTGTTCGAACAATTTTAATTAAATTTGTTCGAAATAAGGCAATATCACTTTGGATGAAGATATTTCGAGAACCAGAGGTCGTAAAATTTTTTGGTTTTCAGTTCTGGAAAGATCTTAAAAAACTAAAAGACGTTTTTGAAACTTTCAACCATCTACGAGTCTTGATTGCGGAAATATCACCATCCAAATAGTTTTGTTCGAACAATTTTAATTAAATTTGTTCGAAATAAGGCAATATCACTTTGGATGAAGATATTTCGAGAACCAGGGGTCGTAAAATTTTTTGGTTTTCAGTTCTGGAAAGATCTTAAAAAACTAAAAGACGTTTTTGAAACTTTCAACCGTCTACGAGTCTCGATTGCAGAAATATCGCCATCCAAACCATTTTTTGGGTTGGTTTTAGAAATTGGGTCCAAATAAAACTTTGGATGTAAATATTTTGAAAACCGGACCACGTAGAAAATTTTTGCTTACACGTGCGAATAGGGTTTTTAAATACCTTTCTTTTGATGTATATTTCGATGGGTTTTGGAAACATTTAATTTTTGGGGTAAAAATTAGCAAAGGGGGTAGTACATGCTTTCTTCAAAAAGTCAATAAAAATTTATTTGTTGAATTGTGCTAAAATTTTTACATTGGCGGAAAGGTCTGTGAATTTCCAATTCAGCGCTGAAAACCGCAACCACTTACGAGTCTCGATTGCGGAAATATCGCCATCCAAACATTTTTGTGAACAATTTTAATTGAATTGGGTTAACATAAAGTAATATCACTTTGGATGAAGATATTTCGAGAACCAGTGCGAATAGGGTTTTTAAATACCTTTCTTTTGATGTATATTTCGATGGGTTTTGGAAACATTTAATTTTTGGGGTAAAAATTAGCAAAGGGGGTAGTACATGCTTTCTTCAAAAAGTCAATAAAAATTTATTTGTTGAATTGTGCTAAAATTTTTACATTGGCGGAAAGGTCTGTGAATTTCCAATTCAGCGCTGAAAACCGCAACCACTTACGAGTCTCGATTGCGGAAATATCGCCATCCAAACATTTTTTTGAACAATTTTAATTGAATTGGGTTAACATAAAGTAATATCACTTTGGATGAAGATATTTCGAGAACCAGAGGTCGTAAAATTTTTTGGTTTTCAGTTCTGGAAAGATCTTAAAAAACTAAAAGACGTTTTTGAAACTTTCAACCATCTACGAGTCTTGATTGCGGAAATATCACCATCCAAATAGTTTTGTTCGAACAATTTTAATTAAATTTGTTCGAAATAAGGCAATATCACTTTGGATGAAGATATTTCGAGAACCAGGGGTCGTAAAATTTTTTGGTTTTCAGTTCTGGAAAGATCTTAAAAAACTAAAAGACGTTTTTGAAACTTTCAACCGTCTACGAGTCTCGATTGCAGAAATATCGCCATCCAAACCATTTTTTGGGTTGGTTTTAGAAATTGGGTCCAAATAAAACTTTGGATGTAAATATTTTGAAAACCGGACCACGTAGAAAATTTTTGCTTACACGTGCGAATAGGGTTTTTAAATACCTTTCTTTTGATGTATATTTCGATGGGTTTTGGAAACATTTAATTTTTGGGGTAAAAATTAGCAAAGGGGGTAGTACATGCTTTCTTCAAAAAGTCAATAAAAATTTATTTGTTGAATTGTGCTAAAATTTTTACATTGGCGGAAAGGTCTGTGAATTTCCAATTCAGCGCTGAAAACCGCAACCACTTACGAGTCTCGATTGCGGAAATATCGCCATCCAAACATTTTTGTGAACAATTTTAATTGAATTGGGTTAACATAAAGTAATATCACTTTGGATGAAGATATTTCGAGAACCAGTGCGAATAGGGTTTTTAAATACCTTTCTTTTGATGTATATTTCGATGGGTTTTGGAAACATTTAATTTTTGGGGTAAAAATTAGCAAAGGGGGTAGTACATGCTTTCTTCAAAAAGTCAATAAAAATTTATTTGTTGAATTGTGCTAAAATTTTTACATTGGCGGAAAGGTCTGTGAATTTCCAATTCAGCGCTGAAAACCGCAACCACTTACGAGTCTCGATTGCGGAAATATCGCCATCCAAACATTTTTTTGAACAATTTTAATTGAATTGGGTTAACATAAAGTAATATCACTTTGGATGAAGATATTTCGAGAACCAGAGGTCGTAAAATTTTTTGGTTTTCAGTTCTGGAAAGATCTTAAAAAACTAAAAGACGTTTTTGAAACTTTCAACCATCTACGAGTCTTGATTGCGGAAATATCACCATCCAAATAGTTTTGTTCGAACAATTTTAATTAAATTTGTTCGAAATAAGGCAATATCACTTTGGATGAAGATATTTCGAGAACCAGGGGTCGTAAAATTTTTTGGTTTTCAGTTCTGGAAAGATCTTAAAAAACTAAAAGACGTTTTTGAAACTTTCAACCGTCTACGAGTCTCGATTGCAGAAATATCGCCATCCAAACCATTTTTTGGGTTGGTTTTAGAAATTGGGTCCAAATAAAATTTGGATGTAAATATTTTGAAAACCGGACCACGTAGAAAATTTTTGCTTACACGTGCGAATAGGGTTTTTAAATACCTTTCTTTTGATGTATATTTCGATGGGTTTTGGAAACATTTAATTTTTGGGGTAAAAATTAGCAAAGGGGGTAGTACATGCTTTCTTCAAAAAGTCAATAAAAATTAATTTGTTGAATTGTGCTAAAGTTTTTACATTGACGGAAAGGTCTGTGAATTTCCAATTCAGCGCTGAAAACCGCAACCACTTATTGAGTGTCGATTGCGGAAATATCGCCATCCAAACATTTTTTTGAACAATTTTAATTGAATTGGGTTAACATAAAGTAATATCACTTTGGATGAAGATATTTCGAGAACCAGAGGTCGTAAAATTTTTTGGTTTTCAGTTCTGGAAAGATCTTAAAAAACTAAAAGACGTTTTTGAATCTTTCAACCGTCTACGAGTCTCGATTGCAGAAATATCGCCATCCAAACCATTTTTTGGGTTGGTTTTTGAAATTGGGTCCAAATAGAACTTTGGATGTAAATATTTTGAAAACCGAACCACGTAGAAAATTTTTGCTTACACGTGCGAATAGGGTTTTTAAATACCTTTCTTTTGATGTATATTTCGATGGGTTTTGGAAACATTTAATTTTTGGGGTAAAAATTAGCAAAGGGGGTAGTACATGCTTTCTTCAAAAAGTCAATAAAAATTTATTTGTTGAATTGTGCTAAAATTTTTACATTGGCGGAAAGGTCTGTGAATTTCCAATTCAGCGCTGAAAACCGCAACCACTTACGAGTCTCGATTGCGGAAATATCGCCATCCAAACATTTTTTTGAACAATTTTAATTGAATTGGGTTAACATAAAGTAATATCACTTTGGATGAAGATATTTCGAGAACCAGAGGTCGTAAAATTTTTTGGTTTTCAGTTCTGGTAAGATCTTAAAAAACTAAAAGACGTTTTTGAAACTTTCAACCATCTACGAGTCTTGATTGCGGAAATATCACCATCCAAACAGTTTTGTTCGAACAATTTTAATTAAATTTGTTCGAAATAAGGCAATATCACTTTGGATGAAGATATTTCGAGAACCAGAGGTCGTAAAATTTTTTGGTTTTCAGTTCTGGAAAGATCTTAAAAAACTAAAAGACGTTTTTGAAACTTTCAACCGTCTACGAGTCTCGATTGCAGAAATATCGCCATCCAAACCATTTTTTGGGTTGGTTTTAGAAATTGGGTCCAAATAAAACTTTGGATGTAAATATTTTGAAAACCGGACCACGTAGAAAATTTTTGCTTACACGTGCGAATAGGGTTTTTAAATACCTTTCTTTTGATGTATATTTCGATGGTTTTTGGAAACATTTAATTTTTGGGGTAAAAATTAGCAAAGGGGGTAGTACATGCTTTCTTCAAAAAGTCAATAAAAATTTATTTGTTGAATTGTGCTAAAATTTTTACATTGGCGGAAAAGTCTGTGAATTTCCAATTCAGCGCTGAAAACCGCAACCACTTACGAGTCTCGATTGCGGAAATATCGCCATCCAAACATTTTTGTGAACAATTTTAATTGAATTGGGTTAACATAAAGTAATATCACTTTGGATGAAGATATTTCGAGAACCAGAGGTCGTAAAATTTTTTGGTTTTCAGTTCTGGAAAGATCTTAAAAAACTAAAAGACGTTTTTGAAACTTTCAACCATCTACGAGTCTTGATTGCGGAAATATCACCATCCAAACAGTTTTGTTCGAACAATTTTAATTAAATTTGTTCGAAATAAGGCAATATCACTTTGGATGAAGATATTTCGAGAACCAGGGGTCGTAAAATTTTTTGGTTTTCAGTTCTGGAAAGATCTTAAAAAACTAAAAGACGTTTTTGAAACTTTCAACCGTCTACGAGTCTCGATTGCAGAAATATCGCCATCCAAACCATTTTTTGGGTTGGTTTTAGAAATTGGGTCCAAATAAAACTTTGGATGTAAATATTTTGAAAACCGGACCACGTAGAAAATTTTTGCTTACACGTGCGAATAGGGTTTTTAAATACCTTTCTTTTGATGTATATTTCGATGGGTTTTGGAAACATTTAATTTTTGGGGTAAAAATTAGCAAAGGGGGTAGTACATGCTTTCTTCAAAAAGTCAATAAAAATTTATTTGTTGAATTGTGCTAAAATTTTTACATTGGCGGAAAGGTCTGTGAATTTCCAATTCAGCGCTGAAAACCGCAACCACTTACGAGTCTCGATTGCGGAAATATCGCCATCCAAACATTTTTTTGAACAATTTTAATTGAATTGGGTTAACATAAAGTAATATCACTTTGGATGAAGATATTTCGAGAACCAGAGGTCGTAAAATTTTTTGGTTTTCAGTTCTGGTAAGATCTTAAAAAACTAAAAGACGTTTTTGAAACTTTCAACCATCTACGAGTCTTGATTGCGGAAATATCACCATCCAAACAGTTTTGTTCGAACAATTTTAATTAAATTTGTTCGAAATAAGGCAATATCACTTTGGATGAAGATATTTCGAGAACCAGGGGTCGTAAAATTTTTTGGTTTTCAGTTCTGGAAAGATCTTAAAAAACTAAAAGACGTTTTTGAAACTTTCAACCGTCTACGAGTCTCGATTGCAGAAATATCGCCATCCAAACCATTTTTTGGGTTGGTTTTAGAAATTGGGTCCAAATAAAACTTTGGATGTAAATATTTTGAAAACCGGACCACGTAGAAAATTTTTGCTTACACGTGCGAATAGGGTTTTTAAATACCTTTCTTTTGATGTATATTTCGATGGGTTTTGGAAACATTTAATTTTTGGGGTAAAAATTAGCAAAGGGGGTAGGTAGTACATGCTTTCTTCAAAAAGTCAATAAAAATTTATTTGTTGAATTGTGCTAAAATTTTTACATTGGCGGAAAGGTCTGTGAATTTCCAATTCAGCGCTGAAAACCGCAACCACTTACGAGTCTCGATTGCGGAAATATCGCCATCCAAACATTTTTTTGAACAATTTTAATTGAATTGGGTTAACATAAAGTAATATCACTTTGGATGAAGATATTTCGAGAACCAGAGGTCGTAAAATTTTTTGGTTTTCAGTTCTGGAAAGATCTTAAAAAACTAAAAGACGTTTTTGAAACTTTCAACCATCTACGAGTCTTGATTGCGGAAATATCACCATCCAAATAGTTTTGTTCGAACAATTTTAATTAAATTTGTTCGAAATAAGGCAATATCACTTTGGATGAAGATATTTCGAGAACCAGGGGTCGTAAAATTTTTTGGTTTTCAGTTCTGGAAAGATCTTAAAAAACTAAAAGACGTTTTTGAAACTTTCAACCATCTACGAGTCTTGATTGCGGAAATATCACCATCCAAATAGTTTTGTTCGAACAATTTTAATTAAATTTGTTCGAAATAAGGCAATATCACTTTGGATGAAGATATTTCGAGAACCAGGGGTCGTAAAATTTTTTGGTTTTCAGTTCTGGAAAGATCTTAAAAAACTAAAAGACGTTTTTGAAACTTTCAACCGTCTACGAGTCTCGATTGCAGAAATATCGCCATCCAAACCATTTTTTGGGTTGGTTTTAGAAATTGGGTCCAAATAAAATTTGGATGTAAATATTTTGAAAACCGGACCACGTAGAAAATTTTTGCTTACACGTGCGAATAGGGTTTTTAAATACCTTTCTTTTGATGTATATTTCGATGGGTTTTGGAAACATTTAATTTTTGGGGTAAAAATTAGCAAAGGGGGTAGTACATGCTTTCTTCAAAAAGTCAATAAAAATTTATTTGTTGAATTGTGCTAAAATTTTTACATTGGCGGAAAGGTCTGTGAATTTCCAATTCAGCGCTGAAAACCGCAACCACTTACGAGTCTCGATTGCGGAAATATCGCCATCCAAACATTTTTGTGAACAATTTTAATTGAATTGGGTTAACATAAAGTAATATCACTTTGGATGAAGATATTTCGAGAACCAGAGGTCGTAAAATTTTTTGGTTTTCAGTTCTGGAAAGATCTTAAAAAACTAAAAGACGTTTTTGAAACTTTCAACCATCTACGAGTCTTGATTGCGGAAATATCACCATCCAAACAGTTTTGTTCGAACAATTTTAATTAAATTTGTTCGAAATAAGGCAATATCACTTTGGATGAAGATATTTCGAGAACCAGGGGTCGTAAAATTTTTTGGTTTTCAGTTCTGGAAAGATCTTAAAAAACTAAAAGACGTTTTTGAAACTTTCAACCGTCTACGAGTCTCGATTGCAGAAATATCGCCATCCAAACCATTTTTTGGGTTGGTTTTAGAAATTGGGTCCAAATAAAACTTTGGATGTAAATATTTTGAAAACCGGACCACGTAGAAAATTTTTGCTTACACGTGCGAATAGGGTTTTTAAATACCTTTCTTTTGATGTATATTTCGATGGGTTTTGGAAACATTTAATTTTTGGGGTAAAAATTAGCAAAGGGGGTAGTACATGCTTTCTTCAAAAAGTCAATAAAAATTTATTTGTTGAATTGTGCTAAAATTTTTACATTGGCGGAAAGGTCTGTGAATTTCCAATTCAGCGCTGAAAACCGCAACCACTTACGAGTCTCGATTGCGGAAATATCGCCATCCAAACATTTTTTTGAACAATTTTAATTGAATTGGGTTAACATAAAGTAATATCACTTTGGATGAAGATATTTCGAGAACCAGAGGTCGTAAAATTTTTTGGTTTTCAGTTCTGGAAAGATCTTAAAAAACTAAAAGACGTTTTTGAAACTTTCAACCATCTACGAGTCTTGATTGCGGAAATATCACCATCCAAATAGTTTTGTTCGAACAATTTTAATTAAATTTGTTCGAAATAAGGCAATATCACTTTGGATGAAGATATTTCGAGAACCAGAGGTCGTAAAATTTTTTGGTTTTCAGTTCTGGAAAGATCTTAAAAAACTAAAAGACGTTTTTGAAACTTTCAACCATCTACGAGTCTTGATTGCGGAAATATCACCATCCAAATAGTTTTGTTCGAACAATTTTAATTAAATTTGTTCGAAATAAGGCAATATCACTTTGGATGAAGATATTTCGAGAACCAGGGGTCGTAAAATTTTTTGGTTTTCAGTTCTGGAAAGATCTTAAAAAACTAAAAGACGTTTTTGAAACTTTCAACCGTCTACGAGTCTCGATTGCAGAAATATCGCCATCCAAACCATTTTTTGGGTTGGTTTTAGAAATTGGGTCCAAATAAAATTTGGATGTAAATATTTTGAAAACCGGACCACGTAGAAAATTTTTGCTTACACGTGCGAATAGGGTTTTTAAATACCTTTCTTTTGATGTATATTTCGATGGGTTTTGGAAACATTTAATTTTTGGGGTAAAAATTAGCAAAGGGGGTAGTACATGCTTTCTTCAAAAAGTCAATAAAAATTTATTTGTTGAATTGTGCTAAAATTTTTACATTGGCGGAAAGGTCTGTGAATTTCCAATTCAGCGCTGAAAACCGCAACCACTTACGAGTCTCGATTGCGGAAATATCGCCATCCAAACATTTTTGTGAACAATTTTAATTGAATTGGGTTAACATAAAGTAATATCACTTTGGATGAAGATATTTCGAGAACCAGAGGTCGTAAAATTTTTTGGTTTTCAGTTCTGGAAAGATCTTAAAAAACTAAAAGACGTTTTTGAAACTTTCAACCATCTACGAGTCTTGATTTCGGAAATATCACCATCCAAACAGTTTTGTTCGAACAATTTTAATTAAATTTGTTCGAAATAAGGCAATATCACTTTGGATGAAGATATTTCGAGAACCAGGGGTCGTAAAATTTTTTGGTTTTCAGTTCTGGAAAGATCTTAAAAAACTAAAAGACGTTTTTGAAACTTTCAACCGTCTACGAGTCTCGATTGCAGAAATATCGCCATCCAAACCATTTTTTGGGTTGGTTTTAGAAATTGGGTCCAAATAAAACTTTGGATGTAAATATTTTGAAAACCGGACCACGTAGAAAATTTTTGCTTACACGTGCGAATAGGGTTTTTAAATACCTTTCTTTTGATGTATATTTCGATGGGTTTTGGAAACATTTAATTTTTGGGGTAAAAATTAGCAAAGGGGGTAGTACATGCTTTCTTCAAAAAGTCAATAAAAATTTATTTGTTGAATTGTGCCAAAATTTTTACATTGGCGGAAAGGTCTGTGAATTTCCAATTCAGCGCTGAAAACCGCAACCACTTACGAGTCTCGATTGCGGAAATATCGCCATCCAAACATTTTTGTGAACAATTTTAATTGAATTGGGTTAACATAAAGTAATATCACTTTGGATGAAGATATTTCGAGAACCAGAGGTCGTAAAATTTTTTGGTTTTCAGTTCTGGTAAGATCTTAAAAAACTAAAAGACGTTTTTGAAACTTTCAACCATCTACGAGTCTTGATTGCGGAAATATCACCATCCAAACAGTTTTGTTCGAACAATTTTAATTAAATTTGTTCGAAATAAGGCAATATCACTTTGGATGAAGATATTTCGAGAACCAGAGGTCGTAAAATTTTTTGGTTTTCAGTTCTGGAAAGATCTTAAAAAACTAAAAGACGTTTTTGAAACTTTCAACCATCTACGAGTCTTGATTGCGGAAATATCACCATCCAAATAGTTTTGTTCGAACAATTTTAATTAAATTTGTTCGAAATAAGGCAATATCACTTTGGATGAAGATATTTCGAGAACCAGGGGTCGTAAAATTTTTTGGTTTTCAGTTCTGGAAAGATCTTAAAAAACTAAAAGACGTTTTTGAAACTTTCAACCGTCTACGAGTCTCGATTGCAGAAATATCGCCATCCAAACCATTTTTTGGGTTGGTTTTAGAAATTGGGTCCAAATAAAATTTGGATGTAAATATTTTGAAAACCGGACCACGTAGAAAATTTTTGCTTACACGTGCGAATAGGGTTTTTAAATACCTTTCTTTTGATGTATATTTCGATGGGTTTTGGAAACATTTAATTTTTGGGGTAAAAATTAGCAAAGGGGGTAGGTAGTACATGCTTTCTTCAAAAAGTCAATAAAAATTTATTTGTTGAATTGTGCTAAAATTTTTACATTGGCGGAAAGGTCTGTGAATTTCCAATTCAGCGCTGAAAACCGCAACCACTTACGAGTCTCGATTGCGGAAATATCGCCATCCAAACATTTTTGTGAACAATTTTAATTGAATTGGGTTAACATAAAGTAATATCACTTTGGATGAAGATATTTCGAGAACCAGAGGTCGTAAATTTTTTTGGTTTTCAGTTCTGGAAAGATCTTAAAAAACTAAAAGACGTTTTTGAAACTTTCAACCATCTACGAGTCTTGATTGCGGAAATATCACCATTCAAACCATTTTTCGGGTTGGTTTTTGAAATTGGGTCCAAATAGAACTTTGGATGTAAATATTTTGAAAACCGGACCACGTAGAAAATTTTTGCTTACACGTACGAATAGGGTTTTTAAATACCTTTTTTTTTTTGTATATTTCGATGGGTTTTGGAAACATTTAATTTTTGGGGTAAAAATTAGCAAAGGGGGTAGTACATGCTTTCTTCAAAAAGTCAATAAAAATTTATTTGTTGAATTGTGCTAAAATTTTCACATTGACGGAATGGTCTGTGAATTTCCAATTCAGCGCTGAAAACCGCAACCACTTACGAGTCTCGATTGCTGAAATATCGCCATCCAAACATTTTTTTGAACAATTTTAATTGAATTTGGTTAAAATAAAGTAATATCACTTTGGATGAAGATATTTCGAGAACCAGAGGTCGTAAAATTGTTTGGTTTTCAGTTCTGGAAAGATCTTAAAAAACTAAAAGACGTTTTTGAAACTTTCAACCATCTACGAGTCTTGATTGCGGAAATATCACCATCCAAACAGTTTTGTTCGAACAATTTTAATTAAATTTGTTCGAAATAAGGCAATATCACTTTGGATGAAGATATTTCGAGAACCAGAGGTCGTAAAATTTTTTGGTTTTCAGTTCTGGAAAGATCTCAAAAATCTAAAAGACGTTTTTGAAACTTTCAACCGTCTACGAGTCTCGATTGCAGAAATATCGCCATCATTTTTCGGGTTGGTTTTAGAAATTGGGTCCAAATAGAACTTTGGATGTAAATATTTTGAAAACCGGACCACGTAGAAAATTTTTGCTTACACGTGCGAATAGGGTTTTTAAATACCTTTCCTTTGATGTATATTTCGATGGGTTTTGGGGTAAAAATTAGCAAAGGGGGTAGTACATGCTTTCTTCAAAAAGTCAATAAAAATTTATTTGTTGAATTGTGCTAAAATTTTTACATTGACGGAAAGGTCTGTGAATTTCCAATTCAGCGCTGAAAACCGCAATCACTTACGAGTCTCGATTGCGGAAATATCGCCATCCAAACATTTTTTTTAACAATTTTAATTGAATTGGGTTAAAATAAAGTAATATCACTTTGGATGAAGATATTTCGAGAACCAGGGGTCGTAAAATTTTTTGGTTTTCAGTTCTGGAAAGATCTTAAAAAACTAAAAGACGTTTTTGAAACTTTCAACCGTCTACGAGTCTCGATTGCAGAAATATCGCCATCATTTTTCGGGTTGGTTTTAGAAATTGGGTCCAAATAGAACTTTGGATGTAAATATTTTAAAAACCGGACCACGTAGAAAATTTTTGCTTACACGTGCGAATAGGGTTTTTAAATACCTTTCTTTTGATGTAAATTTCGATGGGTTTTGGAAACATTTAATTTTTGGGGTAAAAATTAGCAAAGGGGGTTGTTGTGATTAAAAGACGATATTAAAATTATTTAAGATTACAATGATTTATTAGAATTAAACTATGTATCAAAGTACAAGGTAAAAAGAAAAAGTAAGTTAGGTTCTTAGAGATCGTACCAAAAAAGTGACAATCTACATATGACAATTACAAGTACTAGATTTTTGTATTTTTAAGATGTAGTTACATCACCCCCTCGGACCTTATTTGTCCTATTTGCCCGACTGGAACATTACACGCTGTTTTCTTATCCTTCCTGTCCGTCTAAGTACTGGTGTTGCTTTTGGTTCTATTCTCTGCGTGGTTGCTGACTGTAATTCGGTTGGAGGTTCTGATATCTGGCTACTTGATGCCACGGGGCTGATCTCAGCTCTTCTTACTTGGTTGTCTATTTCAACACCGCTGTTTGAAGCTGTGTTAGATGATGTTAATGGCACTGTACTTAAGTCGATGTCGAAATCGTCAACAGCTACTTCGTGTCTGGTTTCTGTATGCTGTCGTGCTCGAAGTTGATTTTGGTGTCGTTTGATATTACCTTTAGATGTTTGCACGGTGTAAGTCATACGTCCAATTACCTTGGTGATCAGTCCAGGCACCCAACGATTCCCTCTTGTGTAGGACCTTGCGTAGACTTTTTGCCCGATTCCAAATTTGGTAAGGTGGTGCTGACTTCGTTGCTCTTCTGGGAACATGGCCGAAAATATAGTGCGAGGTTGTCGGCCGTGCAACAGTTCCGATGGTGATTTTTTTGATGATTGGTTTGGTGTCGCTCGAAATGTGATCAAATATTTATATAGAGCCTTCTGTCGGTCATTCTCCTCTGCCATGATTTTTTTGAAAGACTCTTTGAAAGTCCGAACTGCGCGCTCAGCTAAACCGTTTGATGCTGGGTGAAAAGGTGCTGTTCTGACATGTTCAATGGAGTTTAGCTTGCAGAACATTTTGAACTCAGCTGACGAAAACTGTGGACCATTATCGCTGACGATCGTATTTGGCAGTCCTTCTATTGCAAAAATTTTTTGCAGTGCATAGATTGTAGATTCCGATGTTGTCGATGAAAGTTCAAATACAAATGGAAAACTGGAAAAGGAGTCTACAACAATTAACCACATGCGAGAGAAAAAAGGACCTGCAAAATCGATGTGGATTCTTTCCCAGGGTCCAGCAGCTTCAGGCCATGGTGAATATTGTTGCTTGGGTTGACTTGCATGTAGACAACAAGTTGGACAAGCTTCTGAAGAATTCTTGATCGCTTGGTCGATGTTCGGGAACCACACATATCTGCGCGCAATTTGTTTCATGCGAGTTTGGCCCCAATGACCCTCGTGAAGCATTTTGAGAACCTGGCCTTCGAGCGATTTTGGAATAACAACACGAGTGTGGTCTGTTTGAAGGAGTAAAACTCCACTCTGAAGAGAAAGAGCAAACTTTCGATTGAAGTAGGGAATTAAATTTACCTGCGATTTTGGTAGCTTCTGTGGCCACCCGTTTTGTATGTAATGTGTAACGTGACTGAGAGTTTCATCTGACTTGGTATGTGCTGCGATGAGGTCTGCGCTAATCGGTAAATCTGCGATAACTGACTGATAGATCTGGTCTACTGTTAGCATTTCTTTCTCTTTGTTATCAAATTCAACGTCACCTCCCATGGGTAAGCGAGATAGGACATCAGCATTAGCATGATGTTTTGTGTTGCGGTAATGAATCGAATATGTGTAAGCCTGCAGAATAATTGCCCAGCGCTGAAGCCGATGAAGAGTCATAACCGGTAGTTTTTTTGATGGATGGAAAAGAGTGACGAGTGCTTGATGATCGGTAAGCAGATCGAAGTGTCTGCCGTAGAGGTACTGATGGTATCTAGTGACGCCGAAGATTATTGATAATGCTTCTTTTTCAATTTGCGAGTATTTTGCCTGACTCTCGTTCAAGGTCTTCGATGCAAACGAAATTGGCTTTTCTGTGCCGTCCGGGTAGCGGTGTGAAAGAGCAGCTCCGATACCAGTTTTTGATGCGTCAGTTGCTAGAATGAGAGGAAGATTTTCGTCGAAATGTACTAATTGTACAGCTTTGATGATGTCATCCTTCAATGAATTAAAAGCTGTGTCTTGTTCCCTTCCCCATACGAATTGTATGTCTCGCCTTCTTAGTTTATTCAAGGCTGAGGCCTTTGATGAGAAATTTTGAATGAACTTATTATAGTAATTTATTTTTCCGATAAAAGATTCTAATTCCGTTATGTTTTTTGGATTTGGCATTAACTTTATAGCTTCTATTCTTTTTTCAGATGGTCTGATACCATTTGCATCGATTTCGTGTCCAACGTACTCCAGTTTTTCTTCAGCAAAGTGACACTTTTCATTTCTACATTTGAGGTTATGTGCGGAGAACCTTTCTAAAAGTGTTTTGACATTATTTCGGTGTTCTTCATTATTATTGCCTGTGATTATTACATCATCGAGGTATACTGCACATCCAGGTATACCAGCTACTACTCCTTCCATAGTTCTCTGAAAGATGCCAGGTGCGCTCGCAATTCCGAATGGCATCCTTTCATATTGAAAAAGGCCAAAAGGTGTGTTGATAACCATAAGCTTTTTTGCAGACTCTGTAAGTTCGATCTGGAGATAAGCGTCACTTAAATCGATTTTAGTGAACAGTTGTCCACCACTGAGCTTATGGAACAGCTCCTCAATTCTTGGAATTGGGTATCGATCGATTTCAATTTGAGGGTTTACAGTGACTTTAAAATCAGCACAAATTCTTATTTTACCATTGGGTTTTTTAACGACAACAATTGGAGCAGCCCACTCACTTGAATTTACTGGCTTGAGGATGTTTTGGGATACCAAGCGGTTAATTTCAGCACGTACGTCGTCATAAAGTGCGAAAGGTAGATTGTATGGCTTGTGAAACTTAGGTTGAGCATTTGGTTTTAATACGATGTTGGCTTTATACGTGGAACAGAGTCCAAGTTCCGCTGAAAATGTGGACTGAAATTCATTTTTAATGTCTTCGAGTTCTAATTTAAGTGATTTCTGGTCTACATTGAAACATTGAGTGGTTGAAAAACTGCACTCATTGACATTATTGATGTTCTTAGGCATTTGTATACCGAATTTCAATTTTTGAAACCAATCCATGCCAAGGATATTGGATGCACTTTGACTGTCAACTACGATCAAACTCAGACTTTCGTTAAGCGTACCTAAGGCTACGTCAACTGTTATTGTGCCTTTCAATGGTAGGATACTACCGCCATAGGCTCTTAAGATTTTCGTTGTAGGATTACACAATGGTCTGTTAAGTCGCTCAAATCCTTCAAGGCCAATAAGTGAACACGACGCACCTGTATCTATTTGAAATGTAAGAATTTTTTTATTGATGCTCACATCTACGAATAACTTATCTGAAGAGACGTGGCTATGGTTGACTTCGATATGTGACACTAGAGAATCAAATAGGTCGACAGTACTTACGGTTTCGAAAGGTTTGATCAAATTTACGTTTTCATTCTTTTTACTCTGCCACTTTGGGATGTCTTGCTTTTGATTGTAGAATTGTGATGAACGATGATGCTGAGATGATTCTGGAACTTTTGATGACATGCATACTGCTGCAATATGCCCAACTCTTTTACATTTTTTACAAATCGATTTGTTTTTATAGTGGAAGCACTCCGATCGTTGATGAGCGATGTCACATCCAAGGCACGACTTATTACTTTGTCTCGGTGCATTCTTATGACCAGAAAAATTATTATTTACTCGCTTACCTCTTGATCGTTGATGTTGATTTACTGATTGATGGACTGCGTTCACCTCTGCTCCACTTTTCGGCTCGCCCTTAAGCTCACTGCATGTTTTTGTGGTTTCTTCGTAGAGTTGTGCGATCTGGATAACCTCATCTAGTGTTGGATTTTCTTTTTGTAGAGCGGTTGACCGAACTTTATCATGTGGGGTGTATAAGATAATCATATCCCTAATTTTAGAGTCCACGTATGACTCCATACATCCAGCTTTTCCACAAACAAACATGCATTCTTTGGCCGTTCCGCGCAACTCTGCTACCCAATCCGAATACGTTTGGTTAGGTTGCATAAATGTCCTATAGAACTTGAATCTAGACGCAAGCATATGAGGCTTTTTTTCAAAATGATTAGTGAGTTTTTCAATTAATTGACTGAATGATACTTGCGCGACCTTTTGTCCATATAGTTTTTGAAGTAGCTCCAGTGATTCGCCACCAATCCAGCTTAGTAGACAAGCACGTTTTGTGTCGTCTTCAAGGACGTTGTTCGCAATGAAATGTTGTTCTAGTTGGAGAAGATATGTGGCCCAAGTTTCCTTAGATTTATCGAACCCTTTGAAAGAAGAAACGAATGTCTGTTTCATGGGTTTTTGTTCCAGCATGGTCTTGAGGAATTCCTGGTTGGAATCTTGAAGCTTTTTGAGAATAAGTTCAAGAGTTTCGGAATCCATATTCGTGAAGGTCGTTTCTACCTCGTCGCCAATGTGTTGTGATTAAAAGACGATATTAAAATTATTTAAGATTACAATGATTTATTAGAATTAAACTATGTATCAAAGTACAAGGTAAAAAGAAAAAGTAAGTTAGGTTCTTAGAGATCGTACCAAAAAAGTGACAATCTACATATGACAATTACAAGTACTAGATTTTTGTATTTTTAAGATGTAGTTACATCAGGGGTAGTACATGCTTTCTTCAAAAAGTCAATAAAAATTTATTTGTTGAATTGTGCTAAAATTTTTACATTGGCGGAAAGGTCTGTGAATTTCCAATTCAGCGCTGAAAACCGCAACCCCTTACGAGTCTCGATTGCGGAAATATCGCCATCCAAACATTTTTTTGAACAATTTTAATTGAATTGGGTTAACATAAAGTAATATCACTTTGGATGAAGATATTTCGAGAACCAGAGGTCGTAAAATTTTTTGGTTTTCAGTTCTGGAAAGATCTTAAAAAACTAAAAGACGTTTTTGAAACTTTCAACCGTCTACGAGTCTCGATTGCAGAAATATCGCCATCCAAACCATTTTTTGGGTTGGTTTTTGAAATTGGGTCCAAATAGAACTTTGGATGTAAATATTTTGAAAACCGGACCACGTAGAAAATTTTTGCTTACACGTGCGAATAGGGTTTTTAAATACCTTTCCTTTGATGTATATTTCGATGGGTTTTGGGGTAAAAATTAGCAAAGGGGGTAGTACATGCTTTCTTCAAAAAGTCAATAAAAATTTATTTGTTGAATTGTGCTAAAATTTTTACATTGGCGGAAAGGTCTGTGAATTTCCAATTCAGCGCTGAAAACCGCAACCACTTACGAGTCTCGATTGCGGAAATATCGCCATCCAAACATTTTTTTGAACAATTTTAATTGAATTGGGTTAACATAAAGTAATATCAGTTTGGATGAAGATATTTCGAGAACCAGAGGTCGTAAAATTTTTTGGTTTTCAGTTCTGGAAAGATCTTAAAAAACTAAAAGACGTTTTTGAAACTTTCAACCATCTACGAGTCTTGATTGCGGAAACATCACCATCCAAACAGTTTTGTTCGAACAGTTTTAATTATATTTCGATGGGTTTTGGAAACATTTAATTTTTGGGGTAAAAATTAGCAAAGGGAGTAGTACATGCTTTCTTCAAAAAGTCAATAAAAATTTATTTGTTGAATTGTGCTAAAATTTTTACATTGGCGGAAAGGTCTGTGAATTTCCAATTCAGCGCTGAAAACCGCAACCACTTACGAGTCTCGATTGCGGAAATATCGCCATCCAAACATTTTTTTGAACAATTTTAATTGAATTGGGTTAACATAAAGTAATATCACTTTGGATGAAGATATTTCGAGAACCAGAGGTCGTAAAATTTTTTGGTTTTCAGTTCTGGAAAGATCTTAAAAATCTAAAAGACGTTTTTGAAACTTTCAACCATCTACGAGTCTTGATTGCGGAAATATCACCATCCAAACAGTTTTGTTCGAACAATTTTAATTAAATTTGTTCGAAATAAGGCAATATCACTTTGGATGAAGATATTTCGAGAACCAAAGGTCGTAAAATTTTTTGGTTTTCAGTTCTGGAAAGATCTTAAAAAACTAAAAGACGTTTTTGAAACTTTCAACCGTCTACGAGTCTCGATTGCAGAAATATCGCCATCCAAACCATTTTTTGGGTTGGTTTTAGAAATTGGGTCCAAATAGAACTTTTAAAAGAGAATTCAGCGCTGAAAACCGCAACCACTTACGAGTCTCGATTGCGGAAATATCGCCATCCAAACATTTTTTTGAACAATTTTAATTGAATTGGGTTAACATAAAGTAATATCACTTTGGATGAAGATATTTCGAGAACCAGAGGTCGTAAAATTTTTTGGTTTTCAGTTCTGGAAAGATCTTAAAAAACTAAAAGACGTTTTTGAAACTTTCAACCATCTACGAGTCTTGATTGCGGAAATATCACCATCCAAACAGTTTTGTTCGAACAATTTTAATTAAATTTGTTCGAAATAAGGCAATATCACTTTGGATGAAGATATTTCGAGAACCAGGGGTCGTAAAATTTTTTGGTTTTCAGTTCTGGAAAGATCTTAAAAAACTAAAAGACGTTTTTGAAACTTTCAACCGTCTACGAGTCTCGATTGCAGAAATATCGCCATCCAAACCATTTTTTGGGTTGGTTTTAGAAATTGGGTCCAAATAGAACTTTGGATGTAAATATTTTGAAAACCGGACCACGTAGAAAATTTTTGCTTACACGTGCGAATAGGGTTTTTAAATACCTTTCTTTTGATGTATATTTCGATGGGTTTTGGAAACATTTAATTTTTGGGGTAAAAATTAGCAAAGGGGGTAGTACATGCTTTCTTCAAAAAGTCAATAAAAATTTATTTGTTGAATTGTGCTAAAATTTTTACATTGGCGGAAAGGTCTGTGAATTTCCAATTCAGCGCTGAAAACCGCAACCACTTACGAGTCTCGATTGCGGAAATATCGCCATCCAAACATTTTTTTGAACAATTTTAATTGAATTGGGTTAACATAAAGTAATATCACTTTGGATGAAGATATTTCGAGAACCAGAGGTCGTAAAATTTTTTGGTTTTCAGTTCTGGAAAGATCTTAAAAAACTTAAAGACGTTTTTGAAACTTTCAACCATCTACGAGTCTTGATTGCGGAAATATCACCATCCAAACAGTTTTGTTCGAACAATTTTAATTAAATTTGTTCGAAATAAGGCAATATCACTTTGGATGAAGATATTTCGAGAACCAGGGGTCGTAAAATTTTTTAGTTTTCAGTTCTGGAAAGATCTTAAAAAACTAAAAGACGTTTTTGAAACTTTCAACCGTCTACGAGTCTCGATTGCAGAAATATCGCCATCCAAACCATTTTTTGGGTTGGTTTTAGAAATTGGGTCCAAATAGAACTTTGGATGTAAATATTTTAAAAACCGGACCACGTAGAAAATTTTTGCTTACACGTGCGAATAGGGTTTTTAAATACCTTTCTTTTGATGTATATTTCGATGGGTTTTGGAAACATTTAATTTTTGGGGTAAAAATTAGCAAAGGGGGTAGTAGGTACATGCTTTCTTCAAAAAGTCAATAAAAATTTATTTGTTGAATTGTGCTAAAATTTTTACATTGACGGAAAGGTCTGTGAATTTCCAATTCAGCGCTGAAAACCGCAATCACTTACGAGTCTCGATTGCAGAAATATCGCCATCCAAACATTTTTTTTAACAATTTTAATTGAATTGGGTTAAAATAAAGTAATATCACTTTGGATGAAGATATTTCGAGAACCAGGGGTCGTAAAATTTTTTGGTTTTCAGTTCTGGAAAGATCTTAAAAAACTAAAAGACGTTTTTGAAACTTTCAACCGTCTACGAGTCTCGATTGCAGAAATATCGCCATCATTTTTCGGGTTGGTTTTAGAAATTGGGTCCAAATAGAACTTTGGATGTAAATATTTTAAAAACCGGACCACGTAGAAAATTTTTGCTTACACGTGCGAATAGGGTTTTTAAATACCTTTCTTTTGATGTATATTTCGATGGGTTTTGGAAACATTTAATTTTTGGGGTAAAAATTAGCAAAGGGGGTAGTACATGCTTTCTTCAAAAAGTCAATAAAAATTTATTTGTTGAATTGTGCTAAAATTTTTACATTGGCGGAAAGGTCTGTGAATTTCCAATTCAGCGCTGAAAACCGCAACCACTTACGAGTCTCGATTGCGGAAATATCGCCATCCAAACATTTTTTTGAACAATTTTAATTGAATTGGGTTAACATAAAGTAATATCACTTTGGATGAAGATATTTCGAGAACCAGAGGTCGTTAAATTTTTTGGTTTTCAGTTCTGGAAAGATCTTAAAAAACTAAAAGACGTTTTTGAAACTTTCAACCATCTACGAGTCTTGATTGCGGAAATATCACCATCCAAACAGTTTTGTTCGAACAATTTTAATTAAATTTGTTCGAAATAAGGCAATATCACTTTGGATGAAGATATTTCGAGAACCAGAGGTCGAAAAATTTTTTGGTTTTCAGTTTTGGAAAGATCTTAAAAAACTAAAAGACGTTTTTGAAACTTTCAACCGTCTACGAGTCTCGATTGCAGAAATATCGCCATTCAAACCATTTTTCGGGTTGGTTTTTGAAATTGGGTCCAAATAGAACTTTGGATGTAAATATTTTGAAAACCGGACCACGTAGAAAATTTTTGCTTACACGTGCGAATAGGGTTTTTAAATACCTTTCTTTTGATGTATATTTCGATGGGTTTTGGAAACATTTAATTTTTGGGGTAAAAATTAGCAAAGGGGGTAGTACATGCTTTCTTCAAAAAGTCAATAAAAATTTATTTGTTGAATTGTGCTAAAATTTTTACATTGGCGGAAAGGTCTGTGAATTTCCAATTCAGCGCTGAAAACCGCAACCACTTACGAGTCTCGATTGCGGAAATATCGCCATCCAAACATTTTTTTGAACAATTTTAATTGAATTGGGTTAACATAAAGTAATATCACTTTGGATGAAGATATTTCGAGAACCAGAGGTCGTAAAATTTTTTGGTTTTCAGTTCTGGAAAGATCTTAAAAAACTAAAAGACGTTTTTGAAACTTTCAACCGTCTACGAGTCTCGATTGCAGAAATGCGGAAATATCACCATCCAAACAGTTTTGTTCGAACAATTTTAATTAAATTTGTTCGAAATAAGGCAATATCACTTTGGATGAAGATATTTCGAGAACCAGGGGTCGTAAAATTTTTTGGTTTTCAGTTCTGGAAAGATCTTAAAAAACTAAAAGACGTTTTTGAAACTTTCAACCGTCTACGAGTCTCGATTGCAGAAATATCGCCATCCAAACCATTTTTTGGGTTGGTTTTAGAAATTGGGTCCAAATAGAACTTTGGATGTAAATATTTTGAAAACCGGACCACGTAGAAAATTTTTGCTTACACGTGCGAATAGGGTTTTTAAATACCTTTCTTTTGATGTATATTTCGATGGGTTTTGGAAACATTTAATTTTTGGGGTAAAAATTAGCAAAGGGGGTAGTACATGCTTTCTTCAAAAAGTCAATAAAAATTTATTTGTTGAATTGTGCTAAAATTTTTACATTGGCGGAAAGGTCTGTGAATTTCCAATTCAGCGCTGAAAACCGCAACCACTTACGAGTCTCGATTGCGGAAATATCGCCATCCAAACATTTTTTTTAACAATTTTAATTGAATTGGGTTAAAATAAAGTAATATCACTTTGGATGAAGATATTTCGAGAACCAGGGGTCGTAAAATTTTTTGGTTTTCAGTTCTGGATAGATCTTAAAAAACTAAAAGACGTTTTTGAAACTTTCAACCGTCTACGAGTCTCGATTGCAGAAATATCGCCATCATTTTTCGGGTTGGTTTTAGAAATTGGGTCCAAATAGAACTTTGGATGTAAATATTTTAAAAACCGGACCACGTAGAAAATTTTTGCTTACACGTGCGAATAGGGTTTTTAAATACCTTTCTTTTGATGTATATTTCGATGGGTTTTGGAAACATTTAATTTTTGGGGTAAAAATTAGCAAAGGGGGTAGTACATGCTTTCTTCAAAAAGTCAATAAAAATTTATTTGTTGAATTGTGCTAAAATTTTTACATTGGCGGAAAGGTCTGTGAATTTCCAATTCAGCGCTGAAAACCGCAACCACTTACGAGTCTCGATTGCGGAAATATCGCCATCCAAACATTTTTTTGAACAATTTTAATTGAATTGGGTTAACATAAAGTAATATCACTTTGGATGAAGATATTTCGAGAACCAGAGGTCGTAAAATTTTTTTGTTTTCAGTTCTGGAAAGATCTTAAAAAACTTAAAGACGTTTTTGAAACTTTCAACCATCTACGAGTCTTGATTGCGGAAATATCACCATCCAAACAGTTTTGTTCGAACAATTTTAATTAAATTTGTTCGAAATAAGGCAATATCAATTTGGATGAAGATATTTCGAGAACCAGGGGTCGTAAAATTTTTTGGTTTTCAGTTCTGGAAAGATCTTAAAAAACTTAAAGACGTTTTTGAAACTTTCAACCGTCTACGAGTCTCGATTGCAGAAATATCGCCATCCAAACCATTTTTTGGGTTGGTTTTAGAAATTGGGTCCAAATAGAACTTTGGATGTAAATATTTTGAAAACCGGACCACGTAGAAAATTTTTGCTTACATGTGCGAATAGGGTTTTTAAATACCTTTCTTTTGATGTATATTTCGATGGGTTTTGGAAACATTTAATTTTTGAGGTAAAAATTAGCAAAGGGGGTAGTAGGTACATGCTTTCTTCAAAAAGTCAATAAAAATTTATTTGTTGAATTGTGCTAAAATTTTTACATTGACGGAAAGGTCTGTGAATTTCCAATTCAGCGCTGAAAACCGCAATCACTTACGAGTCTCGATTGCAGAAATATCGCCATCCAAACATTTTTTTTAACAATTTTAATTGAATTGGGTTAAAATAAAGTAATATCACTTTGGATGAAGATATTTCGAGAACCAGGGGTCGTAAAATTTTTTGGTTTTCAGTTCTGGAAAGATCTTAAAAAACTAAAAGACGTTTTTGAAACTTTCAACCGTCTACGAGTCTCGATTGCAGAAATATCGCCATCATTTTTCGGGTTGGTTTTAGAAATTGGGTCCAAATAGAACTTTGGATGTAAATATTTTAAAAACCGGACCACGTAGAAAATTTTTGCTTACACGTGCGAATAGGGTTTTTAAATACCTTTCTTTTGATGTATATTTCGATGGGTTTTGGAAACATTTAATTTTTGGGGTAAAAATTAGCAAAGGGGGTAGTACATGCTTTCTTCAAAAAGTCAATAAAAATTTATTTGTTGAATTGTGCTAAAATTTTTACATTGGCGGAAAGGTCTGTGAATTTCCAATTCAGCGCTGAAAACCGCAACCACTTACGAGTCTCGATTGCGGAAATATCGCCATCCAAACATTTTTTTGAACAATTTTAATTGAATTGGGTTAACATAAAGTAATATCAGTTTGGATGAAGATATTTCGAGAACCAGAGGTCGTTAAATTTTTTGGTTTTCAGTTCTGGAAAGATCTTAAAAAACTAAAAGACGTTTTTGAAACTTTCAACCATCTACGAGTCTTGATTGCGGAAATATCACCATCCAAACAGTTTTGTTCGAACAATTTTAATTAAATTTGTTCGAAATAAGGCAATATCACTTTGGATGAAGATATTTCGAGAACCAGAGGTCGAAAAATTTTTTGGTTTTCAGTTTTGGAAAGATCTTAAAAAACTAAAAGACGTTTTTGAAACTTTCAACCGTCTACGAGTCTCGATTGCAGAAATATCGCCATTCAAACCATTTTTCGGGTTGGTTTTTGAAATTGGGTCCAAATAGAACTTTGGATGTAAATATTTTGAGAACCGGACCACGTAGAAAATTTTTGCTTACACGTACGAATAGGGTTTAAATACCTTTTTTTTGATGTATATTTCGATGGGTTTTGGAAACATTTAATTTTTGGGGTAAAAATTAGCAAAGGGGGTAGTACATGCTTTCTTCAAAAAGTCAATAAAAATTTATTTGTTGAATTGTGCTAAAATTTTTACATTGGCGGAAAGGTCTGTGAATTTCCAATTCAGCGCTGAAAACCGCAACCACTTACGAGTCTCGATTGCGGAAATATCGCCATCCAAACATTTTTTTGAACAATTTTAATTGAATTGGGTTAACATAAAGTAATATCACTTTGGATGAAGATATTTCGAGAACCAGAGGTCGTAAAATTTTTTGGTTTTCAGTTCTGGAAAGATCTTAAAAAACTAAAAGACGTTTTTGAAACTTTCAACCGTCTACGAGTCTCGATTGCAGAAATATCGCCATCCAAACCATTTTTTGGGTTGGTTTTTGAAATTGGGTCCAAATAGAACTTTGGATGTAAATATTTTGAAAACCGGACCACGTAGAAAATTTTTGCTTACACGTGCGAATAGGGTTTTTAAATACCTTTCTTTTGATGTTTATTTCGATGGGTTTTGGAAACATTTAATTTTTGGGGTAAAAATTAGCAAAGGGGGTAGTACATGCTTTCTTCAAAAAGTCAATAAAAATTTATTTGTTGAATTGTGCTAAAATTTTTACATTGGCGGAAAGGTCTGTGAATTTCCAATTCAGCGCTGAAAACCGCAACCACTTACGAGTCTCGATTGCGGAAATATCGCCATCCAAACATTTTTTTGAACAATTTTAATTGAATTGGGTTAACATAAAGTAATATCACTTTGGATGAAGATATTTCGAGAACCAGAGGTCGTAAAATTTTTTGGTTTTCAGTTCTGGAAAGATCTTAAAAAACTAAAAGACGTTTTTGAAACTTTCAACCATCTACGAGTCTCGATTGCGGAAATATCGCCATCCAAACCATTTTTTGGGTTGGTTTTAGAAATTGGGTCCAAATAGAACTTTGGATGTAAATATTTTGAAAACCGGACCACGTAGAAAATTTTTGCTTACACGTGCGAATAGGGTTTTTAAATACCTTTCTTTTGATGTATATTTCGATGGGTTTTGGAAACATTTAATTTTTGGGGTAAAAATTAGCATGCTTTCTTCAAAAAGTCAATAAAAATTTATTTGTTGAATTGTGCTAAAATTTTTACATTGACGGAAAGGTCTGTGAATTTCCAATTCAGCGCTGAAAACCGCAATCACTTACGAGTCTTGATTGCGGAAATATCGCCATCCAAACATTTTTTTTAACAATTTTAATTGAATTGGGTTAAAATAAAGTAATATCACTTTGGATGAAGATATTTCGAGAACCAGGGGTCGTAAAATTTTTTGGTTTTCAGTTCTGGAAAGATCTTAAAAAACTAAAAGACGTTTTTGAAACTTTCAACCATCTACGAGTCTTGATTGCGGAAATATCACCATCCAAACAGTTTTGTTCGAACAATTTTAATTAAATTTGTTCGAAATAAGGCAATATCACTTTGGATGAAGATATTTCGAGAACCAGAGGTCGAAAAATTTTTTGGTTTTCAGTTTTGGAAAGATCTTAAAAAACTAAAAGACGTTTTTGAAACTTTCAACCGTCTACGAGTCTCGATTGCAGAAATATCGCCATTCAAACCATTTTTCGGGTTGGTTTTTGAAATTGGGTCCAAATAGAACTTTGGATGTAAATATTTTGAAAACCGGACCACGTAGAAAATTTTTGCTTACACGTGCGAATAGGGTTTTTAAATACCTTTCTTTTGATGTATATTTTGATGGGTTTTGGAAACATTTAATTTTTGGGGTAAAAATTAGCAAAGGGGGTAGTACATGCTTTCTTCAAAAAGTCAATAAAAATTTATTTGTTGAATTGTGCTAAAATTTTTACATTGGCGGAAAGGTCTGTGAATTTCCAATTCAGCGCTGAAAACCGCAACCACTTACGAGTCTCGATTGCGGAAATATCGCCATCCAAACATTTTTTTGAACAATTTTAATTGAATTGGGTTAACATAAAGTAATATCACTTTGGATGAAGATATTTCGAGAACCAGAGGTCGTAAAATTTTTTGGTTTTCAGTTCTGGAAAGATCTTAAAAAACTAAAAGACGTTTTTGAAACTTTCAACCGTCTACGAGTCTCGATTGCAGAAATATCGCCATCCAAACCATTTTTTGGGTTGGTTTTAGAAATTGGGTCCAAATAGAACTTTGGATGTAAATATTTTGAAAACCGGACCACGTAGAAAATTTTTGCTTACACGTGCGAATAGGGTTTTTAAATACCTTTCTTTTGATGTATATTTCGATGGGTTTTGGAAACATTTAATTTTTGGGGTAAAAATTAGCAAAGGGGGTAGTACATGCTTTCTTCAAAAAGTCAATAAAAATTTATTTGTTGAATTGTGCTAAAATTTTTACATTGGCGGAAAGGTCTGTGAATTTCCAATTCAGCGCTGAAAACCGCAACCACTTACGAGTCTCGATTGCGGAAATATCGCCATCCAAACATTTTTTTGAACAATTTTAATTGAATTGGGTTAACATAAAGTAATATCACTTTGGATGAAGATATTTCGAGAACCAGAGGTCGTAAAATTGTTTGGTTTTCAGTTCTGGAAAGATCTTAAAAAACTAAAAGATGTTTTTGAAACTTTCAACCATCTACGAGTCTTGATTGCGGAAATATCACCATCCAAACAGTTTTGTTCGAACAATTTTAATTAAATTTGTTCGAAATAAGGCAATATCACTTTGGATGAAGATATTTCGAGAACCAGGGGTCGCAAAATTTTTTGGTTTTCAGTTCTGGAAAGATCTCAAAAAACTAAAAGACGTTTTTGAAACTTTCAACCGTCTACGAGTCTCGATTGCAGAAATATCGCCATCCAAACCATTTTTTGGGTTGGTTTTAGAAATTGGGTCCAAATAGAACTTTGGATGTAAATATTTTGAAAACCGGACCACGTAGAAAATTTTTGCTTACACGTGCGAATAGGGTTTTTAAATACCTTTCTTTTGATGTATATTTCGATGGGTTTTGGAAACATTTAATTTTTGGGGTAAAAATTAGCAAAGGGGGTAGTACATGCTTTCTTCAAAAAGTCAATAAAAATTTATTTGTTGAATTGTGCTAAAATTTTTACATTGGCGGAAAGGTCTGTGAATTTCCAATTCAGCGCTGAAAACCGCAACCACTTACGAGTCTCGATTGCGGAAATATCGCCATCCAAACATTTTTTTTAACAATTTTAATTGAATTGGGTTAAAATAAAGTAATATCACTTTGGATGAAGATATTTCGAGAACCAGAGGTCGAAAAATTTTTTGGTTTTCAGTTTTGGAAAGATCTTAAAAAACTAAAAGACGTTTTTGAAACTTTCAACCGTCTACGAGTCTCGATTGCAGAAATATCGCCATTCAAACCATTTTTCGGGTTGGTTTTTGAAATTGGGTCCAAATAGAACTTTGGATGTAAATATTTTGAGAACCGGACCACGTAGAAAATTTTTGCTTACACGTACGAATAGGGTTTAAATACCTTTTTTTTGATGTATATTTCGATGGGTTTTGGAAACATTTAATTTTTGGGGTAAAAATTAGCAAAGGGGGTAAGTACATGCTTCCTTCAAAAAGTCAATAAAAATTTATTTGTTGAATTGTGCTAAAATTTTCACATTGACGGAATGGTCTGTGAATTTCCAATTCAGCGCTGAAAACCGCAACCACTTACGAGTCTCGATTGCGGAAATATCGCCATCCAAACATTTTTTTGAACAATTTTAATTGAATTGGGTTAACATAAAGTAATATCACTTTGGATGAAGATATTTCGAGAACCAGAGGTCGTAAAATTGTTTGGTTTTCAGTTCTGGAAAGATCTTAAAAAACTAAAAGATGTTTTTGAAACTTTCAACCATCTACGAGTCTTGATTGCGGAAATATCACCATCCAAACAGTTTTGTTCGAACAATTTTAATTAAATTTGTTCGAAATAAGGCAATATCACTTTGGATGAAGATATTTCGAGAACCAGGGGTCGCAAAATTTTTTGGTTTTCAGTTCTGGAAAGATCTCAAAAAACTAAAAGACGTTTTTGAAACTTTCAACCGTCTACGAGTCTCGATTGCAGAAATATCGCCATCCAAACCATTTTTTGGGTTGGTTTTAGAAATTGGGTCCAAATAGAACTTTGGATGTAAATATTTTGAAAACCGGACCACGGGTAAAAATTAGCAAAGGGGGTAGTACATGCTTTCTTCAAAAAGTCAATAAAAATTTATTTGTTGAATTGTGCTAAAATTTTTACATTGGCGGAAAGGTCTGTGAATTTCCAATTCAGCGCTGAAAACCGCAACCACTTACGAGTCTCGATTGCGGAAATATCGCCATCCAAACATTTTTTTGAACAATTTTAATTGAATTGGGTTAACATAAAGTAATATCACTTTGGATGAAGATATTTCGAGAACCAGAGGTCGTAAAATTGTTTGGTTTTCAGTTCTGGAAAGATCTTAAAAAACTAAAAGATGTTTTTGAAACTTTCAACCATCTACGAGTCTTGATTGCGGAAATATCGCCATCCAAACCATTTTTTGGGTTGGTTTTAGAAATTGGGTCCAAATAGAACTTTGGATGTAAATATTTTGAAAACCGGACCACGTAGAAAATTTTTGCTTACACGTGCGAATAGGGTTTTTAAATACCTTTCTTTTGATGTATATTTCGATGGGTTTTGGAAACATTTAATTTTTGGGGTAAAAATTAGCAAAGGGGGTAGTACATGCTTTCTTCAAAAAGTCAATAAAAATTTATTTGTTGAATTGTGCTAAAATTTTTACATTGGCGGAAAGGTCTGTGAATTTCCAATTCAGCGCTGAAAACCGCAACCACTTACGAGTCTCGATTGCGGAAATATCGCCATCCAAACATTTTTTTGAACAATTTTAATTGAATTGGGTTAACATAAAGTAATATCACTTTGGATGAAGATATTTCGAGAACCAGGGGTCGCAAAATTTTTTGGTTTTCAGTTCTGGAAAGATCTCAAAAAACTAAAAGACGTTTTTGAAACTTTCAACCGTCTACGAGTCTCGATTGCAGAAATATCGCCATCCAAACCATTTTTTGGGTTGGTTTTAGAAATTGGGTCCAAATAGAACTTTGGATGTAAATATTTTGAAAACCGGACCACGGGTAAAAATTAGCAAAGGGGGTAGTACATGCTTTCTTCAAAAAGTCAATAAAAATTTATTTGTTGAATTGTGCTAAAATTTTTACATTGGCGGAAAGGTCTGTGAATTTCCAATTCAGCGCTGAAAACCGCAACCACTTACGAGTCTCGATTGCGGAAATATCGCCATCCAAACATTTTTTTGAACAATTTTAATTGAATTGGGTTAACATAAAGTAATATCACTTTGGATGAAGATATTTCGAGAACCAGAGGTCGTAAAATTGTTTGGTTTTCAGTTCTGGAAAGATCTTAAAAAACTAAAAGATGTTTTTGAAACTTTCAACCATCTACGAGTCTTGATTGCGGAAATATCGCCATCCAAACCATTTTTTGGGTTGGTTTTAGAAATTGGGTCCAAATAGAACTTTGGATGTAAATATTTTGAAAACCGGACCACGTAGAAAATTTTTGCTTACACGTGCGAATAGGGTTTTTAAATACCTTTCTTTTGATGTATATTTCGATGGGTTTTGGAAACATTTAATTTTTGGGGTAAAAATTAGCAAAGGGGGTAGTACATGCTTTCTTCAAAAAGTCAATAAAAATTTATTTGTTGAATTGTGCTAAAATTTTTACATTGGCGGAAAGGTCTGTGAATTTCCAATTCAGCGCTGAAAACCGCAACCACTTACGAGTCTCGATTGCGGAAATATCGCCATCCAAACATTTTTTTGAACAATTTTAATTGAATTGGGTTAACATAAAGTAATATCAGTTTGGATGAAGATATTTCGAGAACCAGAGGTCGTTTTTGGTTTTCAGTTCTGGAAAGATCTTAAAAAACTAAAAGACGTTTTTGAAACTTTCAACCATCTACGAGTCTTGATTGCGGAAATATCACCATCCAAACAGTTTTGTTCGAACAATTTTAATTAAATTTGTTCGAAATAAGGCAATATCACTTTGGATGAAGATATTTCGAGAACCAGGGGTCGCAAAATTTTTTGGTTTTCAGTTCTGGAAAGATCTCAAAAAACTAAAAGACGTTTTTGAAACTTTCAACCGTCTACGAGTCTCGATTGCAGAAATATCGCCATCCAAACCATTTTTTGGGTTGGTTTTAGAAATTGGGTCCAAATAGAACTTTGGATGTAAATATTTTGAAAACCGGACCACGTAGAAAATTTTTGCTTACACGTGCGAATAGGGTTTTTAAATACCTTTCTTTTGATGTATATTTCGATGGGTTTTGGAAACATTTAATTTTTGGGGTAAAAATTAGCAAAGGGGGTAGTACATGCTTTCTTCAAAAAGTCAATAAAAATTTATTTGTTGAATTGTGCTAAAATTTTTACATTGGCGGAAAGGTCTGTGAATTTCCAATTCAGCGCTGAAAACCGCAACCACTTACGAGTCTCGATTGCGGAAATATCGCCATCCAAACATTTTTTTGAACAATTTTAATTGAATTGGGTTAACATAAAGTAATATCAGTTTGGATGAAGATATTTCGAGAACCAGAGGTCGTTTTTGGTTTTCAGTTCTGGAAAGATCTTAAAAAACTAAAAGACGTTTTTGAAACTTTCAACCATCTACGAGTCTTGATTGCGGAAATATCACCATCCAAACAGTTTTGTTCGAACAATTTTAATTAAATTTGTTCGAAATAAGGCAATATCACTTTGGATGAAGATATTTCGAGAACCAGGGGTCGCAAAATTTTTTGGTTTTCAGTTCTGGAAAGATCTCAAAAAACTAAAAGACGTTTTTGAAACTTTCAACCGTCTACGAGTCTCGATTGCAGAAATATCGCCATCCAAACCATTTTTTGGGTTGGTTTTAGAAATTGGGTCCAAATAGAACTTTGGATGTAAATATTTTGAAAACCGGACCACGTAGAAAATTTTTGCTTACACGTGCGAATAGGGTTTTTAAATACCTTTCTTTTGATGTATATTTCGATGGGTTTTGGAAACATTTAATTTTTGGGGTAAAAATTAGCAAAGGGGGTAGTACATGCTTTCTTCAAAAAGTCAATAAAAATTTATTTGTTGAATTGTGCTAAAATTTTTACATTGGCGGAAAGGTCTGTGAATTTCCAATTCAGCGCTGAAAACCGCAACCACTTACGAGTCTCGATTGCGGAAATATCGCCATCCAAACATTTTTTTGAACAATTTTAATTGAATTGGGTTAACATAAAGTAATATCACTTTGGATGAAGATATTTCGAGAACCAGAGGTCGAAAAATTTTTTGGTTTTCAGTTTTGGAAAGATCTTAAAAAACTAAAAGACGTTTTTGAAACTTTCAACCGTCTACGAGTCTCGATTGCAGAAATATCGCCATTCAAACCATTTTTCGGGTTGGTTTTTGAAATTGGGTCCAAATAGAACTTTGGATGTAAATATTTTGAGAACCGGACCACGTAGAAAATTTTTGCTTACACGTACGAATAGGGTTTAAATACCTTTTTTTTGATGTATATTTCGATGGGTTTTGGAAACATTTAATTTTTGGGGTAAAAATTAGCAAAGGGGGTAGTACATGCTTTCTTCAAAAAGTCAATAAAAATTTATTTGTTGAATTGTGCTAAAATTTTTACATTGGCGGAAAGGTCTGTGAATTTCCAATTCAGCGCTGAAAACCGCAACCACTTACGAGTCTCGATTGCGGAAATATCGCCATCCAAACATTTTTTTGAACAATTTTAATTGAATTGGGTTAACATAAAGTAATATCACTTTGGATGAAGATATTTCGAGAACCAGAGGTCGTAAAATTTTTTGGTTTTCAGTTCTGGATAGATCTTAAAAAACTAAAAGACGTTTTTGAAACTTTCAACCGTCTACGAGTCTCGATTGCAGAAATATCGCCATTCAAACCATTTTTCGGGTTGGTTTTTGAAATTGGGTCCAAATAGAACTTTGGATGTAAATATTTTGAAAACCGGACCACGTAGAAAATTTTTGCTTACACATGCGAATAGGGTTTTTAAATACCTTTCTTTTGATGTATATTTCGATGGGTTTTGGAAACATTTAATTTTTGGGGTAAAAATTAGCATGCTTTCTTCAAAAAGTCAATAAAAATTTATTTGTTGAATTGTGCTAAAATTTTTACATTGACGGAAAGGTCTGTGAATTTCCAATTCAGCGCTGAAAACCGCAATCACTTACGAGTCTTGATTGCGGAAATATCGCCATCCAAACATTTTTTTTAACAATTTTAATTGAATTGGGTTAAAATAAAGTAATATCACTTTGGATGAAGATATTTCGAGAACCAGGGGTCGTAAAATTTTTTGGTTTTCAGTTCTGGAAAGATCTTAAAAAACTAAAAGACGTTTTTGAAACTTTCAACCATCTACGAGTCTTGATTGCGGAAATATCACCATCCAAACAGTTTTGTTCGAACAATTTTAATTAAATTTGTTCGAAATAAGGCAATATCACTTTGGATGAAGATATTTCGAGAACCAGAGGTCGAAAAATTTTTTGGTTTTCAGTTTTGGAAAGATCTTAAAAAACTAAAAGACGTTTTTGAAACTTTCAACCGTCTACGAGTCTCGATTGCAGAAATATCGCCATTCAAACCATTTTTCGGGTTGGTTTTTGAAATTGGGTCCAAATAGAACTTTGGATGTAAATATTTTGAAAACCGGACCACGTAGAAAATTTTTGCTTACACGTGCGAATAGGGTTTTTAAATACCTTTCTTTTGATGTATATTTCGATGGGTTTTGGAAACATTTAATTTTTGGGGTAAAAATTAGCAAAGGGGGTAGTACATGCTTTCTTCAAAAAGTCAATAAAAATTTATTTGTTGAATTGTGCTAAAATTTTTACATTGGCGGAAAGGTCTGTGAATTTCCAATTCAGCGCTGAAAACCGCAACCACTTACGAGTCTCGATTGCGGAAATATCGCCATCCAAACATTTTTTTGAACAATTTTAATTGAATTGGGTTAACATAAAGTAATATCACTTTGGATGAAGATATTTCGAGAACCAGAGGTCGTAAAATTTTTTGGTTTTCAGTTCTGGAAAGATCTTAAAAAACTAAAAGACGTTTTTGAAACTTTCAACCGTCTACGAGTCTCGATTGCAGAAATATCGCCATCCAAACCATTTTTTGGGTTGGTTTTAGAAATTGGGTCCAAATAGAACTTTGGATGTAAATATTTTGAAAACCGGACCACGTAGAAAATTTTTGCTTACACGTGCGAATAGGGTTTTTAAATACCTTTCTTTTGATGTATATTTCGATGGGTTTTGGAAACATTTAATTTTTGGGGTAAAAATTAGCAAAGGGGGTAGTACATGCTTTCTTCAAAAAGTCAATAAAAATTTATTTGTTGAATTGTGCTAAAATTTTTACATTGGCGGAAAGGTCTGTGAATTTCCAATTCAGCGCTGAAAACCGCAACCACTTACGAGTCTCGATTGCGGAAATATCGCCATCCAAACATTTTTTTGAACAATTTTAATTGAATTGGGTTAACATAAAGTAATATCACTTTGGATGAAGATATTTCGAGAACCAGAGGTCGTAAAATTTTTTGGTTTTCAGTTCTGGAAAGATCTTAAAAAACTAAAAGACGTTTTTGAAACTTTCAACCATCTACGAGTCTCGATTGCGGAAATATCGCCATCCAAACCATTTTTTGGGTTGGTTTTAGAAATTGGGTCCAAATAGAACTTTGGATGTAAATATTTTGAAAACCGGACCACGTAGAAAATTTTTGCTTACACGTGCGAATAGGGTTTTTAAATACCTTTCTTTTGATGTATATTTCGATGGGTTTTGGAAACATTTAATTTTTGGGGTAAAAATTAGCATGCTTTCTTCAAAAAGTCAATAAAAATTTATTTGTTGAATTGTGCTAAAATTTTTACATTGACGGAAAGGTCTGTGAATTTCCAATTCAGCGCTGAAAACCGCAATCACTTACGAGTCTTGATTGCGGAAATATCGCCATCCAAACATTTTTTTTAACAATTTTAATTGAATTGGGTTAAAATAAAGTAATATCACTTTGGATGAAGATATTTCGAGAACCAGGGGTCGTAAAATTTTTTGGTTTTCAGTTCTGGAAAGATCTTAAAAAACTAAAAGACGTTTTTGAAACTTTCAACCATCTACGAGTCTTGATTGCGGAAATATCACCATCCAAACAGTTTTGTTCGAACAATTTTAATTAAATTTGTTCGAAATAAGGCAATATCACTTTGGATGAAGATATTTCGAGAACCAGAGGTCGAAAAATTTTTTGGTTTTCAGTTTTGGAAAGATCTTAAAAAACTAAAAGACGTTTTTGAAACTTTCAACCGTCTACGAGTCTCGATTGCAGAAATATCGCCATTCAAACCATTTTTCGGGTTGGTTTTTGAAATTGGGTCCAAATAGAACTTTGGATGTAAATATTTTGAGAACCGGACCACGTAGAAAATTTTTGCTTACACGTACGAATAGGGTTTAAATACCTTTTTTTTTATGTATATTTCGATGGGTTTTGGAAACATTTAATTTTTGGGGTAAAAATTAGCAAAGGGGGTAAGTACATGCTTCCTTCAAAAAGTCAATAAAAATTTATTTGTTGAATTGTGCTAAAATTTTCACATTGACGGAATGGTCTGTGAATTTCCAATTCAGCGCTGAAAACCGCAACCACTTAGGAGTCTCGATTGCGGAAATATCGCCATCCAAACATTTTTTTGAACAATTTTAATTGAATTGGGTTAACATAAAGTAATATCACTTTGGATGAAGATATTTCGAGAACCAGAGGTCATAAAATTGTTTGGTTTTCAGTTCTGGAAAGATCTTAAAAAACTAAAAGATGTTTTTGAAACTTTCAACCATCTACGAGTCTTGATTGCGGAAATATCACCATCCAAACAGTTTTGTTCGAACAATTTTAATTAAATTTGTTCGAAATAAGGCAATATCACTTTGGATGAAGATATTTCGAGAACCAGGGGTCGCAAAATTTTTTGGTTTTCAGTTCTGGAAAGATCTCAAAAAACTAAAAGACGTTTTTGAAACTTTCAACCGTCTACGAGTCTCGATTGCAGAAATATCGCCATCCAAACCATTTTTTGGGTTGGTTTTAGAAATCGGGTCCAAATAGAACTTTGGATGTAAATATTTTGAAAACCGGACCACGTAGAAAATTTTTGCTTACACGTGCGAATAGGGTTTTTAAATACCTTTCTTTTGATGTATATTTCGATGGGTTTTGGAAACATTTAATTTTTGGGGTAAAAATTAGCAAAGGGGGTAGTACATGCTTTCTTCAAAAAGTCAATAAAAATTTATTTGTTGAATTGTGCTAAAATTTTTACATTGGCGGAAAGGTCTGTGAATTTCCAATTCAGCGCTGAAAACCGCAACCACTTACGAGTCTCGATTGCGGAAATATCGCCATCCAAACATTTTTTTGAACAATTTTAATTGAATTGGGTTAACATAAAGTAATATCAGTTTGGATGAAGATATTTCGAGAACCAGAGGTCGTTTTTGGTTTTCAGTTCTGGAAAGATCTTAAAAAACTAAAAGACGTTTTTGAAACTTTCAACCATCTACGAGTCTTGATTGCGGAAATATCACCATCCAAACAGTTTTGTTCGAACAATTTTAATTAAATTTGTTCGAAATAAGGCAATATCACTTTGGATGAAGATATTTCGAGAACCAGAGGTCGAAAAATTTTTTGGTTTTCAGTTTTGGAAAGATCTTAAAAAACTAAAAGACGTTTTTGAAACTTTCAACCGTCTACGAGTCTCGATTGCAGAAATATCGCCATTCAAACCATTTTTCGGGTTGGTTTTTGAAATTGGGTCCAAATAGAACTTTGGATGTAAATATTTTGAGAACCGGACCACGTAGAAAATTTTTGCTTACACGTACGAATAGGGTTTAAATACCTTTTTTTTGATGTATATTTCGATGGGTTTTGGAAACATTTAATTTTTGGGGTAAAAATTAGCAAAGGGGGTAAGTACATGCTTCCTTCAAAAAGTCAATAAAAATTTATTTGTTGAATTGTGCTAAAATTTTCACATTGACGGAATGGTCTGTGAATTTCCAATTCAGCGCTGAAAACCGCAACCACTTACGAGTCTCGATTGCGGAAATATCGCCATCCAAACATTTTTTTGAACAATTTTAATTGAATTGGGTTAACATAAAGTAATATCACTTTGGATGAAGATATTTCGAGAACCAGAGGTCGTAAAATTGTTTGGTTTTCAGTTCTGGAAAGATCTTAAAAAACTAAAAGATGTTTTTGAAACTTTCAACCATCTACGAGTCTTGATTGCGGAAATATCACCATCCAAACAGTTTTGTTCGAACAATTTTAATTAAATTTGTTCGAAATAAGGCAATATCACTTTGGATGAAGATATTTCGAGAACCAGGGGTCGCAAAATTTTTTGGTTTTCAGTTCTGGAAAGATCTCAAAAAACTAAAAGACGTTTTTGAAACTTTCAACCGTCTACGAGTCTCGATTGCAGAAATATCGCCATCCAAACCATTTTTTGGGTTGGTTTTAGAAATTGGGTCCAAATAGAACTTTGGATGTAAATATTTTGAAAACCGGACCACGTAGAAAATTTTTGCTTACACGTGCGAATAGGGTTTTTAAATACCTTTCTTTTGATGTATATTTCGATGGGTTTTGGAAACATTTAATTTTTGGGGTAAAAATTAGCAAAGGGGGTAGTACATGCTTTCTTCAAAAAGTCAATAAAAATTTATTTGTTGAATTGTGCTAAAATTTTTACATTGGCGGAAAGGTCTGTGAATTTCCAATTCAGCGCTGAAAACCGCAACCACTTACGAGTCTCGATTGCGGAAATATCGCCATCCAAACATTTTTTTGAACAATTTTAATTGAATTGGGTTAACATAAAGTAATATCACTTTGGATGAAGATATTTCGAGAACCAGAGGTCGTAAAATTTTTTGGTTTTCAGTTCTGGAAAGATCTTAAAAAACTAAAAGACGTTTTTGAAACTTTCAACCGTCTACGAGTCTCGATTGCAGAAATATCGCCATCCAAACCATTTTTTGGGTTGGTTTTTGAAATTGGGTCCAAATAGAACTTTGGATGTAAATATTTTGAAAACCGGACCACGTAGAAAATTTTTGCTTACACGTGCGAATAGGGTTTTTAAATACCTTTCTTTTGATGTTTATTTCGATGGGTTTTGGAAACATTTAATTTTTGGGGTAAAAATTAGCAAAGGGGGTAGTACATGCTTTCTTCAAAAAGTCAATAAAAATTTATTTGTTGAATTGTGCTAAAATTTTTACATTGGCGGAAAGGTCTGTAAATTTCCAATTCAGCGCTGAAAACCGCAACCACTTACGAGTCTCGATTGCGGAAATATCGCCATCCAAACATTTTTTTGAACAATTTTAATTGAATTGGGTTAACATAAAGTAATATCACTTTGGATGAAGATATTTCGAGAACCAGAGGTCGTAAAATTTTTTGGTTTTCAGTTCTGGAAAGATCTTAAAAAACTAAAAGACGTTTTTGAAACTTTCAACCATCTACGAGTCTCGATTGCGGAAATATCGCCATCCAAACCATTTTTTGGGTTGGTTTTAGAAATTGGGTCCAAATAGAACTTTGGATGTAAATATTTTGAAAACCGGACCACGTAGAAAATTTTTGCTTACACGTGCGAATAGGGTTTTTAAATACCTTTCTTTTGATGTATATTTCGATGGGTTTTGGAAACATTTAATTTTTGGGGTAAAAATTAGCATGCTTTCTTCAAAAAGTCAATAAAAATTTATTTGTTGAATTGTGCTAAAATTTTTACATTGACGGAAAGGTCTGTGAATTTCCAATTCAGCGCTGAAAACCGCAATCACTTACGAGTCTTGATTGCGGAAATATCGCCATCCAAACATTTTTTTTAACAATTTTAATTGAATTGGGTTAAAATAAAGTAATATCACTTTGGATGAAGATATTTCGAGAACCAGGGGTCGTAAAATTTTTTGGTTTTCAGTTCTGGAAAGATCTTAAAAAACTAAAAGACGTTTTTGAAACTTTCAACCATCTACGAGTCTTGATTGCGGAAATATCACCATCCAAACAGTTTTGTTCGAACAATTTTAATTAAATTTGTTCGAAATAAGGCAATATCACTTTGGATGAAGATATTTCGAGAACCAGAGGTCGAAAAATTTTTTGGTTTTCAGTTTTGGAAAGATCTTAAAAAACTAAAAGACGTTTTTGAAACTTTCAACCGTCTACGAGTCTCGATTGCAGAAATATCGCCATTCAAACCATTTTTCGGGTTGGTTTTTGAAATTGGGTCCAAATAGAACTTTGGATGTAAATATTTTGAGAACCGGACCACGTAGAAAATTTTTGCTTACACGTACGAATAGGGTTTAAATACCTTTTTTTTGATGTATATTTCGATGGGTTTTGGAAACATTTAATTTTTGGGGTAAAAATTAGCAAAGGGGGTAAGTACATGCTTCCTTCAAAAAGTCAATAAAAATTTATTTGTTGAATTGTGCTAAAATTTTCACATTGACGGAATGGTCTGTGAATTTCCAATTCAGCGCTGAAAACCGCAACCACTTACGAGTCTCGATTGCGGAAATATCGCCATCCAAACATTTTTTTGAACAATTTTAATTGAATTGGGTTAACATAAAGTAATATCACTTTGGATGAAGATATTTCGAGAACCAGAGGTCGTAAAATTGTTTGGTTTTCAGTTCTGGAAAGATCTTAAAAAACTAAAAGATGTTTTTGAAACTTTCAACCATCTACGAGTCTTGATTGCGGAAATATCACCATCCAAACAGTTTTGTTCGAACAATTTTAATTAAATTTGTTCGAAATAAGGCAATATCACTTTGGATGAAGATATTTCGAGAACCAGGGGTCGCAAAATTTTTTGGTTTTCAGTTCTGGAAAGATCTCAAAAAACTAAAAGACGTTTTTGAAACTTTCAACCGTCTACGAGTCTCGATTGCAGAAATATCGCCATCCAAACCATTTTTTGGGTTGGTTTTAGAAATTGGGTCCAAATAGAACTTTGGATGTAAATATTTTGAAAACCGGACCACGTAGAAAATTTTTGCTTACACGTGCGAATAGGGTTTTTAAATACCTTTCTTTTGATGTATATTTCGATGGGTTTTGGAAACATTTAATTTTTGGGGTAAAAATTAGCAAAGGGGGTAGTACATGCTTTCTTCAAAAAGTCAATAAAAATTTATTTGTTGAATTGTGCTAAAATTTTTACATTGGCGGAAAGGTCTGTGAATTTCCAATTCAGCGCTGAAAACCGCAACCACTTACGAGTCTCGATTGCGGAAATATCGCCATCCAAACATTTTTTTGAACAATTTTAATTGAATTGGGTTAACATAAAGTAATATCAGTTTGGATGAAGATATTTCGAGAACCAGAGGTCGTTTTTGGTTTTCAGTTCTGGAAAGATCTTAAAAAACTAAAAGACGTTTTTGAAACTTTCAACCATCTACGAGTCTTGATTGCGGAAATATCACCATCCAAACAGTTTTGTTCGAACAATTTTAATTAAATTTGTTCGAAATAAGGCAATATCACTTTGGATGAAGATATTTCGAGAACCAGAGGTCGAAAAATTTTTTGGTTTTCAGTTTTGGAAAGATCTTAAAAAACTAAAAGACGTTTTTGAAACTTTCAACCGTCTACGAGTCTCGATTGCAGAAATATCGCCATTCAAACCATTTTTCGGGTTGGTTTTTGAAATTGGGTCCAAATAGAACTTTGGATGTAAATATTTTGAGAACCGGACCACGTAGAAAATTTTTGCTTACACGTACGAATAGGGTTTAAATACCTTTTTTTTGATGTATATTTCGATGGGTTTTGGAAACATTTAATTTTTGGGGTAAAAATTAGCAAAGGGGGTAAGTACATGCTTCCTTCAAAAAGTCAATAAAAATTTATTTGTTGAATTGTGCTAAAATTTTCACATTGACGGAATGGTCTGTGAATTTCCAATTCAGCGCTGAAAACCGCAACCACTTACGAGTCTCGATTGCGGAAATATCGCCATCCAAACATTTTTTTGAACAATTTTAATTGAATTGGGTTAACATAAAGTAATATCACTTTGGATGAAGATATTTCGAGAACCAGAGGTCGTAAAATTGTTTGGTTTTCAGTTCTGGAAAGATCTTAAAAAACTAAAAGATGTTTTTGAAACTTTCAACCATCTACGAGTCTTGATTGCGGAAATATCACCATCCAAACAGTTTTGTTCGAACAATTTTAATTAAATTTGTTCGAAATAAGGCAATATCACTTTGGATGAAGATATTTCGAGAACCAGGGGTCGCAAAATTTTTTGGTTTTCAGTTCTGGAAAGATCTCAAAAAACTAAAAGACGTTTTTGAAACTTTCAACCGTCTACGAGTCTCGATTGCAGAAATATCGCCATCCAAACCATTTTTTGGGTTGGTTTTAGAAATTGGGTCCAAATAGAACTTTGGATGTAAATATTTTGAAAACCGGACCACGTAGAAAATTTTTGCTTACACGTGCGAATAGGGTTTTTAAATACCTTTCTTTTGATGTATATTTCGATGGGTTTTGGAAACATTTAATTTTTGGGGTAAAAATTAGCAAAGGGGGTAGTACATGCTTTCTTCAAAAAGTCAATAAAAATTTATTTGTTGAATTGTGCTAAAATTTTTACATTGGCGGAAAGGTCTGTGAATTTCCAATTCAGCGCTGAAAACCGCAACCACTTACGAGTCTCGATTGCGGAAATATCGCCATCCAAACATTTTTTTGAACAATTTTAATTGAATTGGGTTAACATAAAGTAATATCAGTTTGGATGAAGATATTTCGAGAACCAGAGGTCGTTTTTGGTTTTCAGTTCTGGAAAGATCTTAAAAAACTAAAAGACGTTTTTGAAACTTTCAACCATCTACGAGTCTTGATTGCGGAAATATCACCATCCAAACAGTTTTGTTCGAACAATTTTAATTAAATTTGTTCGAAATAAGGCAATATCACTTTGGATGAAGATATTTCGAGAACCAGAGGTCGAAAAATTTTTTGGTTTTCAGTTTTGGAAAGATCTTAAAAAACTAAAAGACGTTTTTGAAACTTTCAACCGTCTACGAGTCTCGATTGCAGAAATATCGCCATTCAAACCATTTTTCGGGTTGGTTTTTGAAATTGGGTCCAAATAGAACTTTGGATGTAAATATTTTGAGAACCGGACCACGTAGAAAATTTTTGCTTACACGTACGAATAGGGTTTAAATACCTTTTTTTTGATGTATATTTCGATGGGTTTTGGAAACATTTAATTTTTGGGGTAAAAATTAGCAAAGGGGGTAAGTACATGCTTCCTTCAAAAAGTCAATAAAAATTTATTTGTTGAATTGTGCTAAAATTTTCACATTGACGGAATGGTCTGTGAATTTCCAATTCAGCGCTGAAAACCGCAACCACTTACGAGTCTCGATTGCGGAAATATCGCCATCCAAACATTTTTTTGAACAATTTTAATTGAATTGGGTTAACATAAAGTAATATCACTTTGGATGAAGATATTTCGAGAACCAGAGGTCGTAAAATTGTTTGGTTTTCAGTTCTGGAAAGATCTTAAAAAACTAAAAGATGTTTTTGAAACTTTCAACCATCTACGAGTCTTGATTGCGGAAATATCACCATCCAAACAGTTTTGTTCGAACAATTTTAATTAAATTTGTTCGAAATAAGGCAATATCACTTTGGATGAAGATATTTCGAGAACCAGGGGTCGCAAAATTTTTTGGTTTTCAGTTCTGGAAAGATCTCAAAAAACTAAAAGACGTTTTTGAAACTTTCAACCGTCTACGAGTCTCGATTGCAGAAATATCGCCATCCAAACCATTTTTTGGGTTGGTTTTAGAAATTGGGTCCAAATAGAACTTTGGATGTAAATATTTTGAAAACCGGACCACGTAGAAAATTTTTGCTTACACGTGCGAATAGGGTTTTTAAATACCTTTCTTTTGATGTATATTTCGATGGGTTTTGGAAACATTTAATTTTTGGGGTAAAAATTAGCAAAGGGGGTAGTACATGCTTTCTTCAAAAAGTCAATAAAAATTTATTTGTTGAATTGTGCTAAAATTTTTACATTGGCGGAAAGGTCTGTGAATTTCCAATTCAGCGCTGAAAACCGCAACCACTTACGAGTCTCGATTGCGGAAATATCGCCATCCAAACATTTTTTTGAACAATTTTAATTGAATTGGGTTAACATAAAGTAATATCACTTTGGATGAAGATATTTCGAGAACCAGAGGTCGTAAAATTTTTTGGTTTTCAGTTCTGGAAAGATCTTAAAAAACTAAAAGACGTTTTTGAAACTTTCAACCGTCTACGAGTCTCGATTGCAGAAATATCGCCATCCAAACCATTTTTTGGGTTGGTTTTTGAAATTGGGTCCAAATAGAACTTTGGATGTAAATATTTTGAAAACCGGACCACGTAGAAAATTTTTGCTTACACGTGCGAATAGGGTTTTTAAATACCTTTCTTTTGATGTTTATTTCGATGGGTTTTGGAAACATTTAATTTTTGGGGTAAAAATTAGCAAAGGGGGTAGTACATGCTTTCTTCAAAAAGTCAATAAAAATTTATTTGTTGAATTGTGCTAAAATTTTTACATTGGCGGAAAGGTCTGTGAATTTCCAATTCAGCGCTGAAAACCGCAACCACTTACGAGTCTCGATTGCGGAAATATCGCCATCCAAACATTTTTTTGAACAATTTTAATTGAATTGGGTTAACATAAAGTAATATCACTTTGGATGAAGATATTTCGAGAACCAGAGGTCGTAAAATTTTTTGGTTTTCAGTTCTGGAAAGATCTTAAAAAACTAAAAGACGTTTTTGAAACTTTCAACCATCTACGAGTCTCGATTGCGGAAATATCGCCATCCAAACCATTTTTTGGGTTGGTTTTAGAAATTGGGTCCAAATAGAACTTTGGATGTAAATATTTTGAAAACCGGACCACGTAGAAAATTTTTGCTTACACGTGCGAATAGGGTTTTTAAATACCTTTCTTTTGATGTATATTTCGATGGGTTTTGGAAACATTTAATTTTTGGGGTAAAAATTAGCATGCTTTCTTCAAAAAGTCAATAAAAATTTATTTGTTGAATTGTGCTAAAATTTTTACATTGACGGAAAGGTCTGTGAATTTCCAATTCAGCGCTGAAAACCGCAATCACTTACGAGTCTTGATTGCGGAAATATCGCCATCCAAACATTTTTTTTAACAATTTTAATTGAATTGGGTTAACATAAAGTAATATCACTTTGGATGAAGATATTTCGAGAACCAGGGGTCGTAAAATTTTTTGGTTTTCAGTTCTGGAAAGATCTTAAAAAACTAAAAGACGTTTTTGAAACTTTCAACCATCTACGAGTCTTGATTGCGGAAATATCACCATCCAAACAGTTTTGTTCGAACAATTTTAATTAAATTTGTTCGAAATAAGGCAATATCACTTTGGATGAAGATATTTCGAGAACCAGAGGTCGAAAAATTTTTTGGTTTTCAGTTTTGGAAAGATCTTAAAAAACTAAAAGACGTTTTTGAAACTTTCAACCGTCTACGAGTCTCGATTGCAGAAATATCGCCATTCAAACCATTTTTCGGGTTGGTTTTTGAAATTGGGTCCAAATAGAACTTTGGATGTAAATATTTTGAAAACCGGACCACGTAGAAAATTTTTGCTTACACGTGCGAATAGGGTTTTTAAATACCTTTCTTTTGATGTATATTTCGATGGGTTTTGGAAACATTTAATTTTTGGGGTAAAAATTAGCAAAGGGGGTAGTACATGCTTTCTTCAAAAAGTCAATAAAAATTTATTTGTTGAATTGTGCTAAAATTTTTACATTGGCGGAAAGGTCTGTGAATTTCCAATTCAGCGCTGAAAACCGCAACCACTTACGAGTCTCGATTGCGGAAATATCGCCATCCAAACATTTTTTTGAACAATTTTAATTGAATTGGGTTAACATAAAGTAATATCAGTTTGGATGAAGATATTTCGAGAACCAGAGGTCGTTTTTGGTTTTCAGTTCTGGAAAGATCTTAAAAAACTAAAAGACGTTTTTGAAACTTTCAACCATCTACGAGTCTTGATTGCGGAAATATCACCATCCAAACAGTTTTGTTCGAACAATTTTAATTAAATTTGTTCGAAATAAGGCAATATCACTTTGGATGAAGATATTTCGAGAACCAGAGGTCGAAAAATTTTTTGGTTTTCAGTTTTGGAAAGATCTTAAAAAACTAAAAGACGTTTTTGAAACTTTCAACCGTCTACGAGTCTCGATTGCAGAAATATCGCCATTCAAACCATTTTTCGGGTTGGTTTTTGAAATTGGGTCCAAATAGAACTTTGGATGTAAATATTTTGAGAACCGGACCACGTAGAAAATTTTTGCTTACACGTACGAATAGGGTTTAAATACCTTTTTTTTGATGTATATTTCGATGGGTTTTGGAAACATTTAATTTTTGGGGTAAAAATTAGCAAAGGGGGTAAGTACATGCTTCCTTCAAAAAGTCAATAAAAATTTATTTGTTGAATTGTGCTAAAATTTTCACATTGACGGAATGGTCTGTGAATTTCCAATTCAGCGCTGAAAACCGCAACCACTTACGAGTCTCGATTGCGGAAATATCGCCATCCAAACATTTTTTTGAACAATTTTAATTGAATTGGGTTAACATAAAGTAATATCACTTTGGATGAAGATATTTCGAGAACCAGAGGTCGTAAAATTGTTTGGTTTTCAGTTCTGGAAAGATCTTAAAAAACTAAAAGATGTTTTTGAAACTTTCAACCATCTACGAGTCTTGATTGCGGAAATATCACCATCCAAACAGTTTTGTTCGAACAATTTTAATTAAATTTGTTCGAAATAAGGCAATATCACTTTGGATGAAGATATTTCGAGAACCAGGGGTCGCAAAATTTTTTGGTTTTCAGTTCTGGAAAGATCTCAAAAAACTAAAAGACGTTTTTGAAACTTTCAACCGTCTACGAGTCTCGATTGCAGAAATATCGCCATCCAAACCATTTTTTGGGTTGGTTTTAGAAATTGGGTCCAAATAGAACTTTGGATGTAAATATTTTGAAAACCGGACCACGTAGAAAATTTTTGCTTACACGTGCGAATAGGGTTTTTAAATACCTTTCTTTTGATGTATATTTCGATGGGTTTTGGAAACATTTAATTTTTGGGGTAAAAATTAGCAAAAAATATACATGCTTTCTTCAAAAAGTCAATAAAAATTTATTTGTTGAATTGTGCTAAAATTTTTACATTGGCGGAAAGGTCTGTGAATTTCCAATTCAGCGCTGAAAACCGCAACCACTTACGAGTCTCGATTGCGGAAATATCGCCATCCAAACATTTTTTTGAACAATTTTAATTGAATTGGGTTAACATAAAGTAATATCACTTTGGATGAAGATATTTCGAGAACCAGAGGTCGTAAAATTTTTGGTTTTCAGTTCTGGAAAGATCTTAAAAAACTAAAAGACGTTTTTGAAACTTTCAACCGTCTACGAGTCTCGATTGCAGAAATATCGCCATCCAAACCATTTTTTGGGTTGGTTTTTGAAATTGGGTCCAAATAGAACTTTGGATGTAAATATTTTGAAAACCGGACCACGTAGAAAATTTTTGCTTACACGTGCGAATAGGGTTTTTAAATACCTTTCTTTTGATGTTTATTTCGATGGGTTTTGGAAACATTTAATTTTTGGGGTAAAAATTAGCAAAGGGGGTAGTACATGCTTTCTTCAAAAAGTCAATAAAAATTTATTTGTTGAATTGTGCTAAAATTTTTACATTGGCGGAAAGGTCTGTGAATTTCCAATTCAGCGCTGAAAACCGCAACCACTTACGAGTCTCGATTGCGGAAATATCGCCATCCAAACATTTTTTTGAACAATTTTAATTGAATTGGGTTAACATAAAGTAATATCACTTTGGATGAAGATATTTCGAGAACCAGAGGTCGTAAAATTTTTTGGTTTTCAGTTCTGGAAAGATCTTAAAAAACTAAAAGACGTTTTTGAAACTTTCAACCATCTACGAGTCTCGATTGCGGAAATATCGCCATCCAAACCATTTTTTGGGTTGGTTTTAGAAATTGGGTCCAAATAGAACTTTGGATGTAAATATTTTGAAAACCGGACCACGTAGAAAATTTTTGCTTACACGTGCGAATAGGGTTTTTAAATACCTTTCTTTTGATGTATATTTCGATGGGTTTTGGAAACATTTAATTTTTGGGGTAAAAATTAGCAAAGGGGGTAGTACATGCTTTCTTCAAAAAGTCAATAAAAATTTATTTGTTGAATTGTGCTAAAATTTTTACATTGGCGGAAAGGTCTGTGAAAATCCAATTCAGCGCTGAAAACCGCAACCACTTACGAGTCTCGATTGCGGAAATATCGCCATCCAAACATTTTTTTGAACAATTTTAATTCAATTGGGTTAACATAAAGTAATATCACTTTGGATGAAGATATTTCGAGAACCAGAGGTCGTAAAATTGTTTGGTTTTCAGTTCTGGAAAGATCTTAAAAAACTAAAAGATGTTTTTGAAACTTTCAACCATCTACGAGTCTTGATTGCGGAAATATCACCATCCAAACAGTTTTGTTCGAACAATTTTAATTAAATTTGTTCGAAATAAGGCAATATCACTTTGGATGAAGATATTTCGAGAACCAGGGGTCGCAAAATTTTTTGGTTTTCAGTTCTGGAAAGATCTCAAAAAACTAAAAGACGTTTTTGAAACTTTCAACCGTCTACGAGTCTCGATTGCAGAAATATCGCCATCCAAACCATTTTTTGGGTTGGTTTTAGAAATTGGGTCCAAATAGAACTTTGGATGTAAATATTTTGAAAACCGGACCACGTAGAAAATTTTTGCTTACACGTGCGAATAGGGTTTTTAAATACCTTTCTTTTGATGTATATTTCGATGGGTTTTGGAAACATTTAATTTTTGGGGTAAAAATTAGCAAAGGGGGTAGTACATGCTTTCTTCAAAAAGTCAATAAAAATTTATTTGTTGAATTGTGCTAAAATTTTTACATTGGCGGAAAGGTCTGTGAATTTCCAATTCAGCGCTGAAAACCGCAACCACTTACGAGTCTCGATTGCGGAAATATCGCCATCCAAACATTTTTTTGAACAATTTTAATTGAATTGGGTTAACATAAAGTAATATCAGTTTGGATGAAGATATTTCGAGAACCAGAGGTCGTTTTTGGTTTTCAGTTCTGGAAAGATCTTAAAAAACTAAAAGACGTTTTTGAAACTTTCAACCATCTACGAGTCTTGATTGCGGAAATATCACCATCCAAACAGTTTTGTTCGAACAATTTTAATTAAATTTGTTCGAAATAAGGCAATATCACTTTGGATGAAGATATTTCGAGAACCAGAGGTCGAAAAATTTTTTGGTTTTCAGTTTTGGAAAGATCTTAAAAAACTAAAAGACGTTTTTGAAACTTTCAACCGTCTACGAGTCTCGATTGCAGAAATATCGCCATTCAAACCATTTTTCGGGTTGGTTTTTGAAATTGGGTCCAAATAGAACTTTGGATGTAAATATTTTGAGAACCGGACCACGTAGAAAATTTTTGCTTACACGTACGAATAGGGTTTAAATACCTTTTTTTTGATGTATATTTCGATGGGTTTTGGAAACATTTAATTTTTGGGGTAAAAATTAGCAAAGGGGGTAAGTACATGCTTCCTTCAAAAAGTCAATAAAAATTTATTTGTTGAATTGTGCTAAAATTTTCACATTGACGGAATGGTCTGTGAATTTCCAATTCAGCGCTGAAAACCGCAACCACTTACGAGTCTCGATTGCGGAAATATCGCCATCCAAACATTTTTTTGAACAATTTTAATTGAATTGGGTTAACATAAAGTAATATCACTTTGGATGAAGATATTTCGAGAACCAGAGGTCGTAAAATTGTTTGGTTTTCAGTTCTGGAAAGATCTTAAAAAACTAAAAGATGTTTTTGAAACTTTCAACCATCTACGAGTCTTGATTGCGGAAATATCACCATCCAAACAGTTTTGTTCGAACAATTTTAATTAAATTTGTTCGAAATAAGGCAATATCACTTTGGATGAAGATATTTCGAGAACCAGAGGTCGTAAAATTTTTTGGTTTTCAGTTCTGGAAAGATCTTAAAAAACTAAAAGACGTTTTTGAAACTTTCAACCGTCTACGAGTCTCGATTGCAGAAATATCGCCATCCAAACCATTTTTTGGGTTGGTTTTTGAAATTGGGTCCAAATAGAACTTTGGATGTAAATATTTTGAAAACCGGACCACGTAGAAAATTTTTGCTTACACGTGCGAATAGGGTTTTTAAATACCTTTCTTTTGATGTTTATTTCGATGGGTTTTGGAAACATTTAATTTTTGGGGTAAAAATTAGCAAAGGGGGTAGTACATGCTTTCTTCAAAAAGTCAATAAAAATTTATTTGTTGAATTGTGCTAAAATTTTTACATTGGCGGAAAGGTCTGTGAATTTCCAATTCAGCGCTGAAAACCGCAACCACTTACGAGTCTCGATTGCGGAAATATCGCCATCCAAACATTTTTTTGAACAATTTTAATTGAATTGGGTTAACATAAAGTAATATCACTTTGGATGAAGATATTTCGAGAACCAGAGGTCGTAAAATTTTTTGGTTTTCAGTTCTGGAAAGATCTTAAAAAACTAAAAGACGTTTTTGAAACTTTCAACCATCTACGAGTCTCGATTGCGGAAATATCGCCATCCAAACCATTTTTTGGGTTGGTTTTAGAAATTGGGTCCAAATAGAACTTTGGATGTAAATATTTTGAAAACCGGACCACGTAGAAAATTTTTGCTTACACGTGCGAATAGGGTTTTTAAATACCTTTCTTTTGATGTATATTTCGATGGGTTTTGGAAACATTTAATTTTTGGGGTAAAAATTAGCAAAGGGGGTAGTACATGCTTTCTTCAAAAAGTCAATAAAAATTTATTTGTTGAATTGTGCTAAAATTTTTACATTGACGGAAAGGTCTGTGAATTTCCAATTCAGCGCTGAAAACCGCAATCACTTACGAGTCTTGATTGCGGAAATATCGCCATCCAAACATTTTTTTTAACAATTTTAATTGAATTGGGTTAAAATAAAGTAATATCACTTTGGATGAAGATATTTCGAGAACCAGGGGTCGTAAAATTTTTTGGTTTTCAGTTCTGGAAAGATCTTAAAAAACTAAAAGACGTTTTTGAAACTTTCAACCATCTACGAGTCTTGATTGCGGAAATATCACCATCCAAACAGTTTTGTTCGAACAATTTTAATTAAATTTGTTCGAAATAAGGCAATATCACTTTGGATGAAGATATTTCGAGAACCAGAGGTCGAAAAATTTTTTGGTTTTCAGTTTTGGAAAGATCTTAAAAAACTAAAAGACGTTTTTGAAACTTTCAACCGTCTACGAGTCTCGATTGCAGAAATATCGCCATTCAAACCATTTTTCGGGTTGGTTTTTGAAATTGGGTCCAAATAGAACTTTGGATGTAAATATTTTGAAAACCGGACCACGTAGAAAATTTTTGCTTACACGTGCGAATAGGGTTTTTAAATACCTTTCTTTTGATGTATATTTCGATGGGTTTTGGAAACATTTAATTTTTGGGGTAAAAATTAGCAAAGGGGGTAGTACATGCTTTCTTCAAAAAGTCAATAAAAATTTATTTGTTGAATTGTGCTAAAATTTTTACATTGGCGGAAAGGTCTGTGAATTTCCAATTCAGCGCTGAAAACCGCAACCACTTACGAGTCTCGATTGCGGAAATATCGCCATCCAAACATTTTTTTTAACAATTTTAATTGAATTGGGTTAAAATAAAGTAATATCACTTTGGATGAAGATATTTCGAGAACCAGAGGTCGAAAAATTTTTTGGTTTTCAGTTTTGGAAAGATCTTAAAAAACTAAAAGACGTTTTTGAAACTTTCAACCGTCTACGAGTCTCGATTGCAGAAATATCGCCATTCAAACCATTTTTCGGGTTGGTTTTTGAAATTGGGTCCAAATAGAACTTTGGATGTAAATATTTTGAGAACCGGACCACGTAGAAAATTTTTGCTTACACGTACGAATAGGGTTTAAATACCTTTTTTTTGATGTATATTTCGATGGGTTTTGGAAACATTTAATTTTTGGGGTAAAAATTAGCAAAGGGGGTAAGTACATGCTTCCTTCAAAAAGTCAATAAAAATTTATTTGTTGAATTGTGCTAAAATTTTCACATTGACGGAATGGTCTGTGAATTTCCAATTCAGCGCTGAAAACCGCAACCACTTACGAGTCTCGATTGCGGAAATATCGCCATCCAAACATTTTTTTGAACAATTTTAATTGAATTGGGTTAACATAAAGTAATATCACTTTGGATGAAGATATTTCGAGAACCAGAGGTCGTAAAATTGTTTGGTTTTCAGTTCTGGAAAGATCTTAAAAAACTAAAAGATGTTTTTGAAACTTTCAACCATCTACGAGTCTTGATTGCGGAAATATCACCATCCAAACAGTTTTGTTCGAACAATTTTAATTAAATTTGTTCGAAATAAGGCAATATCACTTTGGATGAAGATATTTCGAGAACCAGGGGTCGCAAAATTTTTTGGTTTTCAGTTCTGGAAAGATCTCAAAAAACTAAAAGACGTTTTTGAAACTTTCAACCGTCTACGAGTCTCGATTGCAGAAATATCGCCATCCAAACCATTTTTTGGGTTGGTTTTAGAAATTGGGTCCAAATAGAACTTTGGATGTAAATATTTTGAAAACCGGACCACGTAGAAAATTTTTGCTTACACGTGCGAATAGGGTTTTTAAATACCTTTCTTTTGATGTATATTTCGATGGGTTTTGGAAACATTTAATTTTTGGGGTAAAAATTAGCAAAGGGGGTAGTACATGCTTTCTTCAAAAAGTCAATAAAAATTTATTTGTTGAATTGTGCTAAAATTTTTACATTGGCGGAAAGGTCTGTGAATTTCCAATTCAGCGCTGAAAACCGCAACCACTTACGAGTCTCGATTGCGGAAATATCGCCATCCAAACATTTTTTTGAACAATTTTAATTGAATTGGGTTAACATAAAGTAATATCACTTTGGATGAAGATATTTCGAGAACCAGAGGTCGTAAAATTTTTTGGTTTTCAGTTCTGGAAAGATCTTAAAAAACTAAAAGACGTTTTTGAAACTTTCAACCGTCTACGAGTCTCGATTGCAGAAATATCGCCATCCAAACCATTTTTTGGGTTGGTTTTAGAAATTGGGTCCAAATAGAACTTTGGATGTAAATATTTTGAAAACCGGACCACGTAGAAAATTTTTGCTTACACGTGCGAATAGGGTTTTTAAATACCTTTCTTTTGATGTTTATTTCGATGGGTTTTGGAAACATTTAATTTTTGGGGTAAAAATTAGCAAAGGGGGTAGTACATGCTTTCTTCAAAAAGTCAATAAAAATTTATTTGTTGAATTGTGCTAAAATTTTTACATTGGCGGAAAGGTCTGTGAATTTCCAATTCAGCGCTGAAAACCGCAACCACTTACGAGTCTCGATTGCGGAAATATCGCCATCCAAACATTTTTTTGAACAATTTTAATTGAATTGGGTTAACATAAAGTAATATCACTTTGGATGAAGATATTTCGAGAACCAGAGGTCGTAAAATTTTTTGGTTTTCAGTTCTGGAAAGATCTTAAAAAACTAAAAGACGTTTTTGAAACTTTCAACCATCTACGAGTCTCGATTGCGGAAATATCGCCATCCAAACCATTTTTTGGGTTGGTTTTAGAAATTGGGTCCAAATAGAACTTTGGATGTAAATATTTTGAAAACCGGACCACGTAGAAAATTTTTGCTTACACGTGCGAATAGGGTTTTTAAATACCTTTCTTTTGATGTATATTTCGATGGGTTTTGGAAACATTTAATGTTTGGGGTTTTTGAAACTTTCAACCATCTACGAGTCTTGATTGCGGAAATATCACCATCCAAACAGTTTTGTTCGAACAATTTTAATTAAATTTGTTCGAAATAAGGCAATATCACTTTGGATGAAGATATTTCGAGAACCAGAGGTCGAAAAATTTTTTGGTTTTCAGTTTTGGAAAGATCTTAAAAAACTAAAAGACGTTTTTGAAACTTTCAACCGTCTACGAGTCTCGATTGCAGAAATATCGCCATTCAAACCATTTTTCGGGTTGGTTTTTGAAATTGGGTCCAAATAGAACTTTGGATGTAAATATTTTGAAAACCGGACCACGTAGAAAATTTTTGCTTACACGTGCGAATAGGGTTTTTAAATACCTTTCTTTTGATGTATATTTCGATGGGTTTTGGAAACATTTAATTTTTGGGGTAAAAATTAGCAAAGGGGGTAGTACATGCTTTCTTCAAAAAGTCAATAAAAATTTATTTGTTGAATTGTGCTAAAATTTTTACATTGGCGGAAAGGTCTGTGAATTTCCAATTCAGCGCTGAAAACCGCAACCACTTACGAGTCTCGATTGCGGAAATATCGCCATCCAAACATTTTTTTGAACAATTTTAATTGAATTGGGTTAACATAAAGTAATATCACTTTGGATGAAGATATTTCGAGAACCAGAGGTCGTAAAATTTTTTGGTTTTCAGTTCTGGAAAGATCTTAAAAAACTAAAAGACGTTTTTGAAACTTTCAACCGTCTACGAGTCTCGATTGCAGAAATATCGCCATCCAAACCATTTTTTGGGTTGGTTTTAGAAATTGGGTCCAAATAGAACTTTGGATGTAAATATTTTGAAAACCGGACCACGTAGAAAATTTTTGCTTACACGTGCGAATAGGGTTTTTAAATACCTTTCTTTTGATGTATATTTCGATGGGTTTTGGAAACATTTAATTTTTGGGGTAAAAATTAGCAAAGGGGGTAGTACATGCTTTCTTCAAAAAGTCAATAAAAATTTATTTGTTGAATTGTGCTAAAATTTTTACATTGGCGGAAAGGTCTGTGAATTTCCAATTCAGCGCTGAAAACCGCAACCACTTACGAGTCTCGATTGCGGAAATATCGCCATCCAAACATTTTTTTGAACAATTTTAATTGAATTGGGTTAACATAAAGTAATATCACTTTGGATGAAGATATTTCGAGAACCAGGGGTCGTAAAATTTTTTGGTTTTCAGTTCTGGAAAGATCTTAAAAAACTAAAAGACGTTTTTGAAACTTTCAACCGTCTACGAGTCTCGATTGCAGAAATATCGCCATCCAAACCATTTTTTGGGTTGGTTTTAGAAATTGGGTCCAAATAGAACTTTGGATGTAAATATTTTGAAAACCGGACCACGTAGAAAATTTTTGCTTACACGTGCGAATAGGGTTTTTAAATACCTTTCTTTTGATGTATATTTCGATGGGTTTTGGAAACATTTAATTTTTGGGGTAAAAATTAGCAAAGGGGGTAGTACATGCTTTCTTCAAAAAGTCAATAAAAATTTATTTGTTGAATTGTGCTAAAATTTTTACATTGGCGGAAAGGTCTGTGAATTTCCAATTCAGCGCTGAAAACCGCAACCACTTACGAGTCTCGATTGCGGAAATATCGCCATCCAAACATTTTTTTTAACAATTTTAATTGAATTGGGTTAAAATAAAGTAATATCACTTTGGATGAAGATATTTCGAGAACCAGGGGTCGTAAAATTTTTTGGTTTTCAGTTCTGGATAGATCTTAAAAAACTAAAAGACGTTTTTGAAACTTTCAACCGTCTACGAGTCTCGATTGCAGAAATATCGCCATCATTTTTCGGGTTGGTTTTAGAAATTGGGTCCAAATAGAACTTTGGATGTAAATATTTTAAAAACCGGACCACGTAGAAAATTTTTGCTTACACGTGCGAATAGGGTTTTTAAATACCTTTCTTTTGATGTATATTTCGATGGGTTTTGGAAACATTTAATTTTTGGGGTAAAAATTAGCAAAGGGGGTAGTACATGCTTTCTTCAAAAAGTCAATAAAAATTTATTTGTTGAATTGTGCTAAAATTTTTACATTGGCGGAAAGGTCTGTGAATTTCCAATTCAGCGCTGAAAACCGCAACCACTTACGAGTCTCGATTGCGGAAATATCGCCATCCAAACATTTTTTTGAACAATTTTAATTGAATTGGGTTAACATAAAGTAATATCACTTTGGATGAAGATATTTCGAGAACCAGAGGTCGTAAAATTTTTTGGTTTTCAGTTCTGGAAAGATCTTAAAAAACTTAAAGACGTTTTTGAAACTTTCAACCATCTACGAGTCTTGATTGCGGAAATATCACCATCCAAACAGTTTTGTTCGAACAATTTTAATTAAATTTGTTCGAAATAAGGCAATATCAATTTGGATGAAGATATTTCGAGAACCAGGGGTCGTAAAATTTTTTGGTTTTCAGTTCTGGAAAGATCTTAAAAAACTTAAAGACGTTTTTGAAACTTTCAACCGTCTACGAGTCTCGATTGCAGAAATATCGCCATCCAAACCATTTTTTGGGTTGGTTTTAGAAATTGGGTCCAAATAGAACTTTGGATGTAAATATTTTGAAAACCGGACCACGTAGAAAATTTTTGCTTACATGTGCGAATAGGGTTTTTAAATACCTTTCTTTTGATGTATATTTCGATGGGTTTTGGAAACATTTAATTTTTGAGGTAAAAATTAGCAAAGGGGGTAGTAGGTAGGTACATGCTTTCTTCAAAAAGTCAATAAAAATTTATTTGTTGAATTGTGCTAAAATTTTTACATTGACGGAAAGGTCTGTGAATTTCCAATTCAGCGCTGAAAACCGCAATCACTTACGAGTCTCGATTGCAGAAATATCGCCATCCAAACATTTTTTTTAACAATTTTAATTGAATTGGGTTAAAATAAAGTAATATCACTTTGGATGAAGATATTTCGAGAACCAGGGGTCGTAAAATTTTTTGGTTTTCAGTTCTGGAAAGATCTTAAAAAACTAAAAGACGTTTTTGAAACTTTCAACCGTCTACGAGTTTCGATTGCAGAAATATCGCCATCATTTTTCGGGTTGGTTTTAGAAATTGGGTCCAAATAGAACTTTGGATGTAAATATTTTGAAAACCGGACCACGTAGAAAATTTTTGCTTACACGTGCGAATAGGGTTTTTAAATACCTTTCTTTTGATGTATATTTCGATGGGTTTTGGAAACATTTAATTTTTGGGGTAAAAATTAGCAAAGGGGGTAGTACATGCTTTCTTCAAAAAGTCAATAAAAATTTATTTGTTGAATTGTGCTAAAATTTTCACATTGACGGAATGGTCTGTGAATTTCCAATTCAGCGCTGAAAACCGCAACCACTTACGAGTCTCGATTGCGGAAATATCGCCATCCAAACATTTTTTTGAACAATTTTAATTGAATTGGGTTAACATAAAGTAATATCACTTTGGATGAAGATATTTCGAGAACCAGAGGTCGTAAAATTGTTTGGTTTTCAGTTCTGGAAAGATCTTAAAAAACTAAAAGACGTTTTTGAAACTTTCAACCATCTACGAGTCTTGATTGCGGAAATATCACCATCCAAACAGTTTTGTTCGAACAATTTTAATTACATTTGTTCGAAATAAGGCAATATCACTTTGGATGAAGATATTTCGAGAACCAGAGGTCGAAAAATTTTTTGGTTTTCAGTTTTGGAAAGATCTTAAAAAACTAAAAGACGTTTTTGAAACTTTCAACCGTCTACGAGTCTCGATTGCAGAAATATCGCCATCATTTTTCGGGTTGGTTTTAGAAATTGGGTCCAAATAGAACTTTGGATGTAAATATTTTAAAAACCGGACCACGTAGAAAATTTTTGCTTACACGTGCGAATAGGGTTTTTAAATACCTTTCTTTTGATGTATATTTCGATGGGTTTTGGAAACATTTAATTTTTGGAGTAAAAATTAGCAAAGGGGGTAGTACATGCTTTCTTCAAAAAGTCAATAAAAATTTATTTGTTGAATTGTGCTAAAATTTTTACATTGGCGGAAAGGTCTGTGAATTTCCAATTCAGCGCTGAAAACCGCAACCACTTACGAGTCTCGATTGCGGAAATATCGCCATCCAAACATTTTTTTGAACAATTTTAATTGAATTGGGTTAACATAAAGTAATATCACTTTGGATGAAGATATTTCGAGAACCAGAGGTCGTAAAATTTTTTGGTTTTCAGTTCTGGAAAGATCTTAAAAAACTAAAAGACGTTTTTGAAACTTTCAACCGTCTACGAGTCTCGATTGCAGAAATATCGCCATCCAAACCATTTTTTGGGTTGGTTTTTGAAATTGGGTCCAAATAGAACTTTGGATGTAAATATTTTGAAAACCGGACCACGTAGAAAATTTTTGCTTACACGTGCGAATAGGGTTTTTAAATACCTTTCTTTTGATGTTTATTTCGATGGGTTTTGGAAACATTTAATTTTTGGGGTAAAAATTAGCAAAGGGGGTAGTACATGCTTTCTTCAAAAAGTCAATAAAAATTTATTTGTTGAATTGTGCTAAAATTTTTACATTGGCGGAAAGGTCTGTGAATTTCCAATTCAGCGCTGAAAACCGCAACCACTTACGAGTCTCGATTGCGGAAATATCGCCATCCAAACATTTTTTTGAACAATTTTAATTGAATTGGGTTAACATAAAGTAATATCACTTTGGATGAAGATATTTCGAGAACCAGAGGTCGTAAAATTTTTTGGTTTTCAGTTCTGGAAAGATCTTAAAAAACTAAAAGACGTTTTTGAAACTTTCAACCGTCTACGAGTCTCGATTGCAGAAATATCGCCATCCAAACCATTTTTTGGGTTGGTTTTTGAAATTGGGTCCAAATAGAACTTTGGATGTAAATATTTTGAAAACCGGACCACGTAGAAAATTTTTGCTTACACGTGCGAATAGGGTTTTTAAATACCTTTCTTTTGATGTTTATTTCGATGGGTTTTGGAAACATTTAATTTTTGGGGTAAAAATTAGCAAAGGGGGTAGTACATGCTTTCTTCAAAAAGTCAATAAAAATTTATTTGTTGAATTGTGCTAAAATTTTTACATTGGCGGAAAGGTCTGTGAATTTCCAATTCAGCGCTGAAAACCGCAACCACTTACGAGTCTCGATTGCGGAAATATCGCCATCCAAACATTTTTTTGAACAATTTTAATTGAATTGGGTTAACATAAAGTAATATCACTTTGGATGAAGATATTTCGAGAACCAGAGGTCGTAAAATTTTTTGGTTTTCAGTTCTGGAAAGATCTTAAAAAACTAAAAGACGTTTTTGAAACTTTCAACCGTCTACGAGTCTCGATTGCAGAAATATCGCCATCCAAACCATTTTTTGGGTTGGTTTTAGAAATTGGGTCCAAATAGAACTTTGGATGTAAATATTTTGAAAACCGGACCACGTAGAAAATTTTTGCTTACACGTGCGAATAGGGTTTTTAAATACCTTTCTTTTGATGTATATTTCGATGGGTTTTGGAAACATTTAATTTTTGGGGTAAAAATTAGCAAAGGGGGTAGTACATGCTTTCTTCAAAAAGTCAATAAAAATTTATTTGTTGAATTGTGCTAAAATTTTTACATTGGCGGAAAGGTCTGTGAATTTCCAATTCAGCGCTGAAAACCGCAACCACTTACGAGTCTCGATTGCGGAAATATCGCCATCCAAACATTTTTTTGAACAATTTTAATTGAATTGGGTTAACATAAAGTAATATCACTTTGGATGAAGATATTTCGAGAACCAGAGGTCGTAAAATTTTTTGGTTTTCAGTTCTGGAAAGATCTTAAAAAACTAAAAGACGTTTTTGAAACTTTCAACCATCTACGAGTCTTGATTGCGGAAATATCACCATCCAAACAGTTTTGTTCGAACAATTTTAATTAAATTTGTTCGAAATAAGGCAATATCAATTTGGATGAAGATATTTCGAGAACCAGGGGTCGTAAAATTTTTTGGTTTTCAGTTCTGGAAAGATCTTAAAAAACTAAAAGACGTTTTTGAAACTTTCAACCGTCTACGAGTCTCGATTGCAGAAATATCGCCATCCAAACCATTTTTTGGGTTGGTTTTAGAAATTGGGTCCAAATAGAACTTTGGATGTAAATATTTTGAAAACCGGACCACGTAGAAAATTTTTGCTTACACGTGCGAATAGGGTTTTTAAATACCTTTCTTTTGATGTATATTTCGATGGGTTTTGGAAACATTTAATTTTTGGGGTAAAAATTAGCAAAGGGGGTAGTACATGCTTTCTTCAAAAAGTCAATAAAAATTTATTTGTTGAATTGTGCTAAAATTTTTACATTGGCGGAAAGGTCTGTGAATTTCCAATTCAGCGCTGAAAACCGCAACCACTTACGAGTCTCGATTGCGGAAATATCGCCATCCAAACATTTTTTTTAACAATTTTAATTGAATTGGGTTAAAATAAAGTAATATCACTTTGGATGAAGATATTTCGAGAACCAGGGGTCGTAAAATTTTTTGGTTTTCAGTTCTGGATAGATCTTAAAAAACTAAAAGACGTTTTTGAAACTTTCAACCGTCTACGAGTCTCGATTGCAGAAATATCGCCATCATTTTTCGGGTTGGTTTTAGAAATTGGGTCCAAATAGAACTTTGGATGTAAATATTTTAAAAACCGGACCACGTAGAAAATTTTTGCTTACACGTGCGAATAGGGTTTTTAAATACCTTTCTTTTGATGTATATTTCGATGGGTTTTGGAAACATTTAATTTTTGGGGTAAAAATTAGCAAAGGGGGTAGTACATGCTTTCTTCAAAAAGTCAATAAAAATTTATTTGTTGAATTGTGCTAAAATTTTTACATTGGCGGAAAGGTCTGTGAATTTCCAATTCAGCGCTGAAAACCGCAACCACTTACGAGTCTCGATTGCGGAAATATCGCCATCCAAACATTTTTTTGAACAATTTTAATTGAATTGGGTTAACATAAAGTAATATCAGTTTGGATGAAGATATTTCGAGAACCAGAGGTCGTTAAATTTTTTGGTTTTCAGTTCTGGAAAGATCTTAAAAAACTAAAAGACGTTTTTGAAACTTTCAACCATCTACGAGTCTTGATTGCGGAAATATCACCATCCAAACAGTTTTGTTCGAACAATTTTAATTAAATTTGTTCGAAATAAGGCAATATCACTTTGGATGAAGATATTTCGAGAACCAGAGGTCGAAAAATTTTTTGGTTTTCAGTTTTGGAAAGATCTTAAAAAACTAAAAGACGTTTTTGAAACTTTCAACCGTCTACGAGTCTCGATTGCAGAAATATCGCCATTCAAACCATTTTTCGGGTTGGTTTTTGAAATTGGGTCCAAATAGAACTTTGGATGTAAATATTTTGAGAACCGGACCACGTAGAAAATTTTTGCTTACACGTGCGAATAGGGTTTTTAAATACCTTTCTTTTGATGTATATTTCGATGGGTTTTGGAAACATTTAATTTTTGGGGTAAAAATTAGCAAAGGGGGTAGTACATGCTTTCTTCAAAAAGTCAATAAAAATTTATTTGTTGAATTGTGCTAAAATTTTCACATTGACGGAATGGTCTGTGAATTTCCAATTCAGCGCTGAAAACCGCAACCACTTACGAGTCTCGATTGCGGAAATATCGCCATCCAAACATTTTTTTGAACAATTTTAATTGAATTGGGTTAACATAAAGTAATATCACTTTGGATGAAGATATTTCGAGAACCAGAGGTCGTAAAATTGTTTGGTTTTCAGTTCTGGAAAGATCTTAAAAAACTAAAAGATGTTTTTGAAACTTTCAACCATCTACGAGTCTTGATTGCGGAAATATCACCATCCAAACAGTTTTGTTCGAACAATTTTAATTAAATTTGTTCGAAATAAGGCAATATCACTTTGGATGAAGATATTTCGAGAACCAGGGGTCGCAAAATTTTTTGGTTTTCAGTTCTGGAAAGATCTCAAAAAACTAAAAGACGTTTTTGAAACTTTCAACCGTCTACGAGTCTCGATTGCAGAAATATCGCCATCCAAACCATTTTTTGGGTTGGTTTTAGAAATTGGGTCCAAATAGAACTTTGGATGTAAATATTTTGAAAACCGGACCACGTAGAAAATTTTTGCTTACACGTGCGAATAGGGTTTTTAAATACCTTTCTTTTGATGTATATTTCGATGGGTTTTGGAAACATTTAATTTTTGGGGTAAAAATTAGCAAAGGGGGTAGTACATGCTTTCTTCAAAAAGTCAATAAAAATTTATTTGTTGAATTGTGCTAAAATTTTTACATTGGCGGAAAGGTCTGTGAATTTCCAATTCAGCGCTGAAAACCGCAACCACTTACGAGTCTCGATTGCGGAAATATCGCCATCCAAACATTTTTTTGAACAATTTTAATTGAATTGGGTTAACATAAAGTAATATCACTTTGGATGAAGATATTTCGAGAACCAGAGGTCGTAAAATTGTTTGGTTTTCAGTTCTGGAAAGATCTTAAAAAACTAAAAGACGTTTTTGAAACTTTCAACCGTCTACGAGTCTCGATTGCAGAAATATCGCCATCCAAACCATTTTTTGGGTTGGTTTTTGAAATTGGGTCCAAATAGAACTTTGGATGTAAATATTTTGAAAACCGGACCACGTAGAAAATTTTTGCTTACACGTGCGAATAGGGTTTTTAAATACCTTTCTTTTGATGTTTATTTCGATGGGTTTTGGAAACATTTAATTTTTGGGGTAAAAATTAGCATGCTTTCTTCAAAAAGTCAATAAAAATTTATTTGTTGAATTGTGCTAAAATTTTTACATTGACGGAAAGGTCTGTGAATTTCCAATTCAGCGCTGAAAACCGCAATCACTTACGAGTCTTGATTGCGGAAATATCGCCATCCAAACATTTTTTTTAACAATTTTAATTGAATTGGGTTAAAATAAAGTAATATCACTTTGGATGAAGATATTTCGAGAACCAGGGGTCGTAAAATTTTTTGGTTTTCAGTTCTGGAAAGATCTTAAAAAACTAAAAGACGTTTTTGAAACTTTCAACCATCTACGAGTCTTGATTGCGGAAATATCACCATCCAAACAGTTTTGTTCGAACAATTTTAATTAAATTTGTTCGAAATAAGGCAATATCACTTTGGATGAAGATATTTCGAGAACCAGGGGTCGTAAAATTTTTTGGTTTTCAGTTCTGGAAAGATCTCAAAAAACTAAAAGACGTTTTTGAAACTTTCAACCGTCTACGAGTCTCGATTGCAGAAATATCGCCATTCAAACCATTTTTCGGGTTGGTTTTTGAAATTGGGTCCAAATAGAACTTTGGATGTAAATATTTTGAGAACCGGACCACGTAGAAAATTTTTGCTTACACGTACGAATAGGGTTTTTAAATACCTTTTTTTTGATGTATATTTCGATGGGTTTTGGAAACATTTAATTTTTGGGGTAAAAATTAGCAAAGGGGGTAGTACATGCTTCCTTCAAAAAGTCAATAAAAATTTATTTGTTGAATTGTGCTAAAATTTTCACATTGACGGAATGGTCTGTGAATTTCCAATTCAGCGCTGAAAACCGCAACCACTTACGAGTCTCGATTGCGGAAATATCGCCATCCAAACATTTTTTTGAACAATTTTAATTGAATTGGGTTAACATAAAGTAATATCACTTTGGATGAAGATATTTCGAGAACCAGAGGTCGTAAAATTGTTTGGTTTTCAGTTCTGGAAAGATCTTAAAAAACTAAAAGATGTTTTTGAAACTTTCAACCGTCTACGAGTCTCGATTGCAGAAATATCGCCATCCAAACCATTTTTTGGGTTGGTTTTAGAAATTGGGTCCAAATAGAACTTTGGATGTAAATATTTTGAAAACCGGACCACGTAGAAAATTTTTGCTTACATGTGCGAATAGGGTTTTTAAATACCTTTCTTTTGATGTATATTTCGATGGGTTTTGGAAACATTTAATTTTTGGGGTAAAAATTAGCAAAGGGGGTATTGTTGAATTGTGCTAAAATTTTTACATTGGCGGAAAGGTCTGTGAATTTCCAATTCAGCGCTGAAAACCGCAACCACTTACGAGTCTCGATTGCGGAAATATCGCCATCCAAACATTTTTTTGAACAATTTTAATTGAATTGGGTTAACATAAAGTAATATCACTTTGGATGAAGATATTTCGAGAACCAGAGGTCGTAAAATTGTTTGGTTTTCAGTTCTGGAAAGATCTTAAAAAACTAAAAGATGTTTTTGAAACTTTCAACCATCTACGAGTCTTGATTGCGGAAATATCACCATCCAAACAGTTTTGTTCGAACAATTTTAATTAAATTTGTTCGAAATAAGGCAATATCACTTTGGATGAAGATATTTCGAGAACCAGGGGTCGTAAAATTTTTTGGTTTTCAGTTCTGGAAAGATCTCAAAAAACTAAAAGACGTTTTTGAAACTTTCAACCGTCTACGAGTCTCGATTGCAGAAATATCGCCATCCAAACCATTTTTTGGGTTGGTTTTAGAAATTGGGTCCAAATAGAACCTTGGATGTAAATATTTTGAAAACCGGACCACGTAGAAAATTTTTGCTTACACGTGCGAATAGGGTTTTTAAATACCTTTCTTTTGATGTATATTTCAATGGGTTTTGGAAACATTTAATTTTTGGGGTAAAAATTAGCATGCTTTCTTCAAAAAGTCAATAAAAATTTATTTGTTGAATTGTGCTAAAATTTTTACATTGACGGAAAGGTCTGTGAATTTCCAATTCAGCGCTGAAAACCGCAATCACTTACGAGTCTTGATTGCGGAAATATCGCCATCCAAACATTTTTTTTAACAATTTTAATTGAATTGGGTTAACATAAAGTAATATCACTTTGGATGAAGATATTTCGAGAACCAGGGGTCGTAAAATTTTTTGGTTTTCAGTTCTGGAAAGATCTTAAAAAACTAAAAGACGTTTTTGAAACTTTCAACCATCTACGAGTCTTGATTGCGGAAATATCACCATCCAAACAGTTTTGTTCGAACAATTTTAATTAAATTTGTTCGAAATAAGGCAATATCACTTTGGATGAAGATATTTCGAGAACCAGAGGTCGAAAAATTTTTTGGTTTTCAGTTTTGGAAAGATCTTAAAAAACTAAAAGACGTTTTTGAAACTTTCAACCGTCTACGAGTCTCGATTGCAGAAATATCGCCATTCAAACCATTTTTCGGGTTGGTTTTTGAAATTGGGTCCAAATAGAACTTTGGATGTAAATATTTTGAAAACCGGACCACGTAGAAAATTTTTGCTTACACGTGCGAATAGGGTTTTTAAATACCTTTCTTTTGATGTATATTTCGATGGGTTTTGGAAACATTTAATTTTTGGGGTAAAAATTAGCAAAGGGGGTAGTACATGCTTTCTTCAAAAAGTCAATAAAAATTTATTTGTTGAATTGTGCTAAAATTTTTACATTGGCGGAAAGGTCTGTGAATTTCCAATTCAGCGCTGAAAACCGCAACCACTTACGAGTCTCGATTGCGGAAATATCGCCATCCAAACATTTTTTTGAACAATTTTAATTGAATTGGGTTAACATAAAGTAATATCACTTTGGATGAAGATATTTCGAGAACCAGAGGTCGTAAAATTTTTTGGTTTTCAGTTCTGGAAAGATCTTAAAAAACTAAAAGACGTTTTTGAAACTTTCAACCGTCTACAAGTCTCGATTGCAGAAATATCGCCATCCAAACCATTTTTTGGGTTGGTTTTTGAAATTGGGTCCAAATAGAACTTTGGATGTAAATATTTTGAAAACCGGACCACGTAGAAAATTTTTGCTTACACGTGCGAATAGGGTTTTTAAATACCTTTCTTTTGATGTATATTTCGATGGGTTTTGGAAACATTTAATTTTTGGGGTAAAAATTAGCAAAGGGGGTAGTACATGCTTTCTTCAAAAAGTCAATAAAAATTTATTTGTTGAATTGTGCTAAAATTTTTACATTGGCGGAAAGGTCTGTGAATTTCCAATTCAGCGCTGAAAACCGCAACCACTTACGAGTCTCGATTGCGGAAATATCGCCTTCCAAACATTTTTTTGAACAATTTTAATTGAATTGGGTTAACATAAAGTAATATCACTTTGGATGAAGATATTTCGAGAACCAGAGGTCGTAAAATTTTTTGGTTTTCAGTTCTGGAAAGATCTTAAAAAACTTAAAGACGTTTTTGAAACTTTCAACCATCTACGAGTCTTGATTGCGGAAATATCACCATCCAAACAGTTTTGTTCGAACAATTTTAATTAAATTTGTTCGAAATAAGGCAATATCACTTTGGATGAAGATATTTCGAGAACCAGGGGTCGTAAAATTTTTTGGTTTTCAGTTCTGGAAAGATCTTAAAAAACTTAAAGACGTTTTTGAAACTTTCAACCGTCTACGAGTCTCGATTGCAGAAATATCGCCATCCAAACCATTTTTTGGGTTGGTTTTAGAAATTGGGTCCAAATAGAACTTTGGATGTAAATATTTTGAAAACCGGACCACGTAGAAAATTTTTGCTTACATGTGCGAATAGGGTTTTTAAATACCTTTCTTTTGATGTATATTTCGATGGGTTTTGGAAACATTTAATTTTTGGGGTAAAAATTAGCAAAGGGGGTAGTACATGCTTTCTTCAAAAAGTCAATAAAAATTTATTTGTTGAATTGTGCTAAAATTTTTACATTGACGGAAAGGTCTGTGAATTTCCAATTCAGCGCTGAAAACCGCAATCACTTACGAGTCTCGATTGCGGAAATATCGCCATCCAAACATTTTTTTTAACAATTTTAATTGAATTGGGTTAAAATAAAGTAATATCACTTTGGATGAAGATATTTCGAGAACCAGGGGTCGTAAAATTTTTTGGTTTTCAGTTCTGGAAAATCTTAAAAAACTAAAAGACGTTTTTGAAACTTTCAACCGTCTACGAGTCTCGATTGCAGAAATATCGCCATTCAAACCATTTTTCGGGTTGGTTTTTGAAATTGGGTCCAAATAGAACTTTGGATGTAAATATTTTGAGAACCGGACCACGTAGAAAATTTTTGCTTACACGTACGAATAGGGTTTTTAAATACCTTTTTTTTGATGTATATTTCGATGGGTTTTGGAAACATTTAATTTTTGGGGTAAAAATTAGCAAAGGGGGTAGTACATGCTTTCTTCAAAAAGTCAATAAAAATTTATTTGTTGAATTGTGCTAAAATTTTTACATTGGCGGAAAGGTCTGTGAATTTCCAATTCAGCGCTGAAAACCGCAACCACTTACGAGTCTCGATTGCGGAAATATCGCCATCCAAACATTTTTTTGAACAATTTTAATTGAATTGGGTTAACATAAAGTAATATCACTTTGGATGAAGATATTTCGAGAACCAGAGGTCGTAAAATTGTTTGGTTTTCAGTTCTGGAAAGATCTTAAAAAACTAAAAGATGTTTTTGAAACTTTCAACCATCTACGAGTCTTGATTGCGGAAATATCACCATCCAAACAGTTTTGTTCGAACAATTTTAATTAAATTTGTTCGAAATAAGGCAATATCACTTTGGATGAAGATATTTCGAGAACCAGGGGTCGTAAAATTTTTTGGTTTTCAGTTCTGGAAAGATCTTAAAAAACTAAAAGACGTTTTTGAAACTTTCAACCGTCTACGAGTCTCGATTGCGGAAATATCGCCATCCAAACCATTTTTTGGGTTGGTTTTAGAAATTGGGTCCAAATAGAACTTTGGATGTAAATATTTTGAAAACCGGACCACGTAGAAAATTTTTGCTTACACGTGCGAATAGGGTTTTTAAATACCTTTCTTTTGATGTATATTTCGATGGGTTTTGGAAACATTTAATTTTTGGGGTAAAAATTAGCAAAGGGGGTATTGTTGAATTGTGCTAAAATTTTTACATTGGCGGAAAGGTCTGTGAATTTCCAATTCAGCGCTGAAAACCGCAACCACTTACGAGTCTCGATTGCGGAAATATCGCCATCCAAACATTTTTTTGAACAATTTTAATTGAATTGGGTTAACATAAAGTAATATCACTTTGGATGAAGATATTTCGAGAACCAGAGGTCGTAAAATTGTTTGGTTTTCAGTTCTGGAAAGATCTTAAAAAACTAAAAGATGTTTTTGAAACTTTCAACCATCTACGAGTCTTGATTGCGGAAATATCACCATCCAAACAGTTTTGTTCGAACAATTTTAATTAAATTTGTTCGAAATAAGGCAATATCACTTTGGATGAAGATATTTCGAGAACCAGGGGTCGTAAAATTTTTTGGTTTTCAGTTCTGGAAAGATCTCAAAAAACTAAAAGACGTTTTTGAAACTTTCAACCGTCTACGAGTCTCGATTGCAGAAATATCGCCATCCAAACCATTTTTTGGGTTGGTTTTAGAAATTGGGTCCAAATAGAACTTTGGATGTAAATATTTTGAAAACCGGACCACGTAGAAAATTTTTGCTTACACGTGCGAATAGGGTTTTTAAATACCTTTCTTTTGATGTATATTTCGATGGGTTTTGGAAACATTTAATTTTTGGGGTAAAAATTAGCATGCTTTCTTCAAAAAGTCAATAAAAATTTATTTGTTGAATTGTGCTAAAATTTTTACATTGACGGAAAGGTCTGTGAATTTCCAATTCAGCGCTGAAAACCGCAATCACTTACGAGTCTTGATTGCGGAAATATCGCCATCCAAACATTTTTTTTAACAATTTTAATTAAATTTGTTCGAAATAAGGCAATATCACTTTGGATGAAGATATTTCGAGAACCAGAGGTCGAAAAATTTTTTGGTTTTCAGTTTTGGAAAGATCTTAAAAAACTAAAAGACGTTTTTGAAACTTTCAACCGTCTACGAGTCTCGATTGCAGAAATATCGCCATTCAAACCATTTTTCGGGTTGGTTTTTGAAATTGGGTCCAAATAGAACTTTGGATGTAAATATTTTGAAAACCGGACCACGTAGAAAATTTTTGCTTACACGTGCGAATAGGGTTTTTAAATACCTTTCTTTTGATGTATATTTCGATGGGTTTTGGAAACATTTAATTTTTGGGGTAAAAATTAGCAAAGGGGGTAGTACATGCTTTCTTCAAAAAGTCAATAAAAATTTATTTGTTGAATTGTGCTAAAATTTTTACATTGGCGGAAAGGTCTGTGAATTTCCAATTCAGCGCTGAAAACCGCATCCACTTACGAGTCTCGATTGCGGAAATATCGCCATCCAAACATTTTTTTGAACAATTTTAATTGAATTGGGTTAACATAAAGTAATATCACTTTGGATGAAGATATTTCGAGAACCAGAGGTCGTAAAATTTTTTTGTTTTCAGTTCTGGAAAGATCTTAAAAAACTAAAAGACGTTTTTGAAACTTTCAACCGTCTACAAGTCTCGATTGCAGAAATATCGCCATCCAAACCATTTTTTGGGTTGGTTTTTGAAATTGGGTCCAAATAGAACTTTGGATGTAAATATTTTGAAAACCGGACCACGTAGAAAATTTTTGCTTACACGTGCGAATAGGGTTTTTAAATACCTTTCTTTTGATGTATATTTCGATGGGTTTTGGAAACATTTAATTTTTGGGGTAAAAATTAGCAAAGGGGGTAGTACATGCTTTCTTCAAAAAGTCAATAAAAATTTATTTGTTGAATTGTGCTAAAATTTTTACATTGGCGGAAAGGTCTGTGAATTTCCAATTCAGCGCTGAAAACCGCAACCACTTACGAGTCTCGATTGCGGAAATATCGCCATCCAAACATTTTTTTGAACAATTTTAATTGAATTGGGTTAACATAAAGTAATATCACTTTGGATGAAGATATTTCGAGAACCAGAGGTCGTAAAATTTTTTGGTTTTCAGTTCTGGAAAGATCTTAAAAAACTAAAAGACGTTTTTGAAACTTTCAACCATCTACGAGTCTTGATTGCGGAAATATCACCATCCAAACAGTTTTGTTCGAACAATTTTAATTAAATTTGTTCGAAATAAGGCAATATCACTTTGGATGAAGATATTTCGAGAACCAGGGGTCGTAAAATTTTTTGGTTTTCAGTTCTGGAAAGATCTTAAAAAACTAAAAGACGTTTTTGAAACTTTCAACCGTCTACGAGTCTCGATTGCGGAAATATCGCCATCCAAACCATTTTTTGGGTTGGTTTTAGAAATTGGGTCCAAATAGAACTTTGGATGTAAATATTTTGAAAACCGGACCACGTAGAAAATTTTTGCTTACACGTGCGAATAGGGTTTTTAAATACCTTTCTTTTGATGTATATTTCGATGGGTTTTGGAAACATTTAATTTTTGGGGTAAAAATTAGCAAAGGGGGTATTGTTGAATTGTGCTAAAATGTTTACATTGGCGGAAAGGTCTGTGAATTTCCAATTCAGCGCTGAAAACCGCAACCACTTACGAGTCTCGATTGCGGAAATATCGCCATCCAAACATTTTTTTGAACAATTTTAATTGAATTGGGTTAACATAAAGTAATATCACTTTGGATGAAGATATTTCGAGAACCAGAGGTCGTAAAATTTTTTGGTTTTCAGTTCTGGAAAGATCTTAAAAAACTTAAAGACGTTTTTGAAACTTTCAACCATCTACGAGTCTTGATTGCGGAAATATCACCATCCAAACAGTTTTGTTCGAACAATTTTAATTAAATTTGTTCGAAATAAGGCAATATCACTTTGGATGAAGATATTTCGAGAACCAGGGGTCGTAAAATTTTTTGGTTTTCAGTTCTGGAAAGATCTTAAAAAACTTAAAGACGTTTTTGAAACTTTCAACCGTCTACGAGTCTCGATTGCAGAAATATCGCCATCCAAACCATTTTTTGGGTTGGTTTTAGAAATTGGGTCCAAATAGAACTTTGGATGTAAATATTTTGAAAACCGGACCACGTAGAAAATTTTTGCTTACACGTGCGAATAGGGTTTTTAAATACCTTTCTTTTGATGTATATTTCGATGGGTTTTGGAAACATTTAATTTTTGGGGTAAAAATTAGCAAAGGGGGTAGTACATGCTTTCTTCAAAAAGTCAATAAAAATTTATTTGTTGAATTGTGCTAAAATTTTTACATTGGCGGAAAGGTCTGTGAATTTCCAATTCAGCGCTGAAAACCGCAACCACTTACGAGTCTCGATTGCGGAAATATCGCCATCCAAACATTTTTTTGAACAATTTTAATTGAATTGGGTTAACATAAAGTAATATCACTTTGGATGAAGATATTTCGAGAACCAGGGGTCGTAAAATTTTTTGGTTTTCAGTTCTGGATAGATCTTAAAAAACTAAAAGACGTTTTTGAAACTTTCAACCGTCTACGAGTCTCGATTGCAGAAATATCGCCATCATTTTTCGGGTTGGTTTTAGAAATTGGGTCCAAATAGAACTTTGGATGTAAATATTTTGAAAACCGGACCACGTAGAAAATTTTTGCTTACACGTGCGAATAGGGTTTTTAAATACCTTTCTTTTGATGTATATTTCGATGGGTTTTGGAAACATTTAATTTTTGGGGTAAAAATTAGCAAAGGGGGTAGTACATGCTTTCTTCAAAAAGTCAATAAAAATTTATTTGTTGAATTGTGCTAAAATTTTTACATTGGCGGAAAGGTCTGTGAATTTCCAATTCAGCGCTGAAAACCGCAACCACTTACGAGTCTCGATTGCGGAAATATCGCCATCCAAACATTTTTTTTAACAATTTTAATTGAATTGGGTTAAAATAAAGTAATATCACTTTGGATGAAGATATTTCGAGAACCAGGGGTCGTAAAATTTTTTGGTTTTCAGTTCTGGATAGATCTTAAAAAACTAAAAGACGTTTTTGAAACTTTCAACCGTCTACGAGTCTCGATTGCAGAAATATCGCCATCATTTTTCGGGTTGGTTTTAGAAATTGGGTCCAAATAGAACTTTGGATGTAAATATTTTAAAAACCGGACCACGTAGAAAATTTTTGCTTACACGTGCGAATAGGGTTTTTAAATACCTTTCTTTTGATGTATATTTCGATGGGTTTTGGAAACATTTAATTTTTGGGGTAAAAATTAGCAAAGGGGGTAGTACATGCTTCCTTCAAAAAGTCAATAAAAATTTATTTGTTGAATTGTGCTAAAATTTTTACATTGGCGGAAAGGTCTGTGAATTTCCAATTCAGCGCTGAAAACCGCAACCACTTACGAGTCTCGATTGCGGAAATATCGCCATCCAAACATTTTTTTGAACAATTTTAATTGAATTGGGTTAACATAAAGTAATATCACTTTGGATGAAGATATTTCGAGAACCAGAGGTCGTAAAATTTTTTGGTTTTCAGTTCTGGAAAGATCTTAAAAAACTTAAAGACGTTTTTGAAACTTTCAACCATCTACGAGTCTTGATTGCGGAAATATCACCATCCAAACAGTTTTGTTCGAACAATTTTAATTAAATTTGTTCGAAATAAGGCAATATCACTTTGGATGAAGATATTTCGAGAACCAGGGGTCGTAAAATTTTTTAGTTTTCAGTTCTGGAAAGATCTTAAAAAACTAAAAGACGTTTTTGAAACTTTCAACCGTCTACGAGTCTCGATTGCAGAAATATCGCCATCCAAACCATTTTTTGGGTTGGTTTTAGAAATTGGGTCCAAATAGAACTTTGGATGTAAATATTTTAAAAACCGGACCACGTAGAAAATTTTTGCTTACACGTGCGAATAGGGTTTTTAAATACCTTTCTTTTGATGTATATTTCGATGGGTTTTGGAAACATTTAATTTTTGGGGTAAAAATTAGCAAAGGGGGTAGTAGGTACATGCTTTCTTCAAAAAGTCAATAAAAATTTATTTGTTGAATTGTGCTAAAATTTTTACATTGGCGGAAAGGTCTGTGAATTTCCAATTCAGCGCTGAAAACCGCAACCACTTACGAGTCTCGATTGCGGAAATATCGCCATCCAAACATTTTTTTGAACAATTTTAATTGAATTGGGTTAACATAAAGTAATATCACTTTGGATGAAGATATTTCGAGAACCAGAGGTCGTAAAATTTTTTGGTTTTCAGTTCTGGAAAGATCTTAAAAAACTTAAAGACGTTTTTGAAACTTTCAACCATCTACGAGTCTTGATTGCGGAAATATCACCATCCAAACAGTTTTAACATTAGAAATGTTTAAACGGAGGCATACAATATAAAAAAATCAAAAAAATATGAAACGCCTAGTAGACAAAGGGGGCGAAACGTGAGGGGAATAAACAAAATAAACAAAATAAACAAAATAAACAAAATAAACAAAATCAACAAAATAAAAAAAATAAAAAAAATAAACAAACTAAACAAAATAAACAAAATAAACAAAATTATTTCGTTCATGCTTTGTTGTTACTAGTTTGAGGAAACAGAAAACGAAGAAGATGATAAAACGGACAGAAAAAAAGGAGAAATGTTCGTAGGAAAAAAATGGGTATGTTTTTGATGATGATTTTTGCGAAATCCGAAAAATATCCGATTTGCGTTTACTTAAATGCTTTTATCTTTCGATCCAATTATCCGATTTTCAATATTAAGGTATATAATTAAAGGAAAAATGACTGGCGTGTTAGAGCAAAAAATTTTCAAAATCATTCAAAATTTTATACTAAAAACATGAAAATAAATATCGGACAAATAATTTAATTCAACGAGGAAGTTGATTAAAAAAAAAAAGGCATTAAAATACTTTCAACCACCAATTGGCGAGAGGAATATAGTATTCTAAAGCCGGCGGCGGCGGCGGAGTTTGTGCAATAAAAAACCAAAATCGTGGCAAATTTGCTTCGCGTCGGAAAAAAAATGCTAAATGTTCATATGTACCTACCTAAATTTGTAGTCGGTATAATAATTGTAAAGATACATTGTGTTTGGTTTGGGTTGCTTATAACTTCGGTTCTAATAATCCGTTCATTAAGGTCTTAAAATTTAGCTAGAATATCGGACTACATTTTTTGTATTATATCAGTGCACAGTCACATAAAACTATATATATGAAAAACCTTATTAAATTGCGTATTTAATAGAAACAAAAATTTAATACAAAACAATAATTTTTTAAACCACATGTATTTGACCCTTTTTAGGAAAGTTATGATGTTGATACCTATGTTCAGAAAAGTTGCTCAACATTTAAATTTGACATTCAATGTACATACATAAATACATAAAGCTTTTTTCATTTCTAATGTTCCTCAACTATGCTGGAATGGCAAATCGGGTAAATTTTTGTTCGAACAATTTTAATTAAATTTGTTCGAAATAAGGCAATATCACTTTGGATGAAGATATTTCGAGAACCAGGGGTCGTAAAATTTTTTGGTTTTCAGTTCTGGAAAGATCTTAAAAAACTTAAAGACGTTTTTGAAACTTTCAACCGTCTACGAGTCTCGATTGCAGAAATATCGCCATCCAAACCATTTTTTGGGTTGGTTTTAGAAATTGGGTCCAAATAGAACTTTGGATGTAAATATTTTGAAAACCGGACCACGTAGAAAATTTTTGCTTACATGTGCGAATAGGGTTTTTAAATACCTTTCTTTTGATGTATATTTCGATGGGTTTTGGAAACATTTAATTTTTGGGGTAAAAATTAGCAAAGGGGGTAGTACATGCTTTCTTCAAAAAGTCAATAAAAATTTATTTGTTGAATTGTGCTAAAATTTTTACATTGGCGGAAAGGTCTGTGAATTTCCAATTCAGCGCTGAAAACCGCAACCACTTACGAGTCTCGATTGCGGAAATATCGCCATCCAAACATTTTTTTGAACAATTTTAATTGAATTGGGTTAACATAAAGTAATATCACTTTGGATGAAGATATTTCGAGAACCAGAGGTCGTTAAATTTTTTGGTTTTCAGTTCTGGAAAGATCTTAAAAAACTAAAAGACGTTTTTGAAACTTTCAACCATCTACGAGTCTTGATTGCGGAAATATCACCATCCAAACAGTTTTGTTCGAACAATTTTAATTAAATTTGTTCGAAATAAGGCAATATCACTTTGGATGAAGATATTTCGAGAACCAGAGGTCGAAAAATTTTTTGGTTTTCAGTTTTGGAAAGATCTTAAAAAACTAAAAGACGTTTTTGAAACTTTCAACCGTCTACGAGTCTCGATTGCAGAAATATCGCCATTCAAACCATTTTTCAAGTTGGTTTTTGAAATTGGGTCCAAATAGAACTTTGGATGTAAATATTTTGAGAACCGGACCACGTAGAAAATTTTTGCTTACACGTACGAATAGGGTTTTTAAATACCTTTTTTTTGATGTATATTTCGATGGGTTTTGGAAACATTTAATTTTTGGGGTAAAAATTAGCAAAGGGGGTAGTACATGCTTCCTTCAAAAAGTCAATAAAAATTTATTTGTTGAATTGTGCTAAAATTTTCACATTGACGGAATGGTCTGTGAATTTCCAATTCAGCGCTGAAAACCGCAACCACTTACGAGTCTCGATTGCGGAAATATCGCCATCCAAACATTTTTTTGAACAATTTTAATTGAATTGGGTTAACATAAAGTAATATCACTTTGGATGAAGATATTTCGAGAACCAGAGGTCGTAAAATTGTTTGGTTTTCAGTTCTGGAAAGATCTTAAAAAACTAAAAGATGTTTTTGAAACTTTCAACCATCTACGAGTCTTGATTGCGGAAATATCACCATCCAAACAGTTTTGTTCGAACAATTTTAATTAAATTTGTTCGAAATAAGGCAATATCACTTTGGATGAAGATATTTCGAGAACCAGGGGTCGTAAAATTTTTTGGTTTTCAGTTCTGGAAAGATCTCAAAAAACTAAAAGACGTCTTTGAAACTTTCAACCGTCTACGAGTCTCGATTGCAGAAATATCGCCATCCAAACCATTTTTTGGGTTGGTTTTAGAAATTGGGTCCAAATAGAACTTTGGATGTAAATATTTTGAAAACCGGACCACGTAGAAAATTTTTGCTTACACGTGCGAATAGGGTTTTTAAATACCTTTCTTTTGATGTATATTTCGATGGGTTTTGGAAACATTTAATTTTTGGGGTAAAAATTAGCAAAGGGGGTAGTACATGCTTTCTTCAAAAAGTCAATAAAAATTTATTTGTTGAATTGTGCTAAAATTTTTACATTGGCGGAAAGGTCTGTGAATTTCCAATTCAGCGCTGAAAACCGCAACCACTTACGAGTCTCGATTGCGGAAATATCGCCATCCAAACATTTTTTTGAACAATTTTAATTGAATTGGGTTAACATAAAGTAATATCACTTTGGATGAAGATATTTCGAGAACCAGAGGTCGTAAAATTGTTTGGTTTTCAGTTCTGGAAAGATCTTAAAAAACTAAAAGATGTTTTTGAAACTTTCAACCATCTACGAGTCTTGATTGCGGAAATATCACCATCCAAACAGTTTTGTTCGAACAATTTTAATTAAATTTGTTCGAAATAAGGCAATATCACTTTGGATGAAGATATTTCGAGAACCAGGGGTCGTAAAATTTTTTGGTTTTCAGTTCTGGAAAGATCTCAAAAAACTAAAAGACGTCTTTGAAACTTTCAACCGTCTACGAGTCTCGATTGCAGAAATATCGCCATCCAAACCATTTTTTGGGTTGGTTTTAGAAATTGGGTCCAAATAGAACTTTGGATGTAAATATTTTGAAAACCGGACCACGTAGAAAATTTTTGCTTACACGTGCGAATAGGGTTTTTAAATACCTTTCTTTTGATGTATATTTCGATGGGTTTTGGAAACATTTAATTTTTGGGGTAAAAATTAGCAAAGGGGGTAGTACATGCTTTCTTCAAAAAGTCAATAAAAATTTATTTGTTGAATTGTGCTAAAATTTTTACATTGGCGGAAAGGTCTGTGAATTTCCAATTCAGCGCTGAAAACCGCAACCACTTACGAGTCTCGATTGCGGAAATATCGCCATCCAAACATTTTTTTGAACAATTTTAATTGAATTGGGTTAACATAAAGTAATATCACTTTGGATGAAGATATTTCGAGAACCAGAGGTCGTAAAATTTTTTGGTTTTCAGTTCTGGAAAGATCTTAAAAAACTAAAAGACGTTTTTGAAACTTTCAACCGTCTACGAGTCTCGATTGCAGAAATATCGCCATCCAAACCATTTTTTGGGTTGGTTTTTGAAATTGGGTCCAAATAGAACTTTGGATGTAAATATTTTGAAAACCGGACCACGTAGAAAATTTTTGCTTACACGTGCGAATAGGGTTTTTAAATACCTTTCTTTTGATGTTTATTTCGATGGGTTTTGGAAACATTTAATTTTTGGGGTAAAAATTAGCAAAGGGGGTAGTACATGCTTTCTTCAAAAAGTCAATAAAAATTTATTTGTTGAATTGTGCTAAAATTTTTACATTGGCGGAAAGGTCTGTGAATTTCCAATTCAGCGCTGAAAACCGCAACCACTTACGAGTCTCGATTGCGGAAATATCGCCATCCAAACATTTTTTTGAACAATTTTAATTGAATTGGGTTAACATAAAGTAATATCACTTTGGATGAAGATATTTCGAGAACCAGAGGTCGTAAAATTTTTTGGTTTTCAGTTCTGGAAAGATCTTAAAAAACTAAAAGACGTTTTTGAAACTTTCAACCATCTACGAGTCTTGATTGCGGAAATATCACCATCCAAACAGTTTTGTTCGAACAATTTTAATTAAATTTGTTCGAAATAAGGCAATATCACTTTGGATGAAGATATTTCGAGAACCAGGGGTCGTAAAATTTTTTGGTTTTCAGTTCTGGAAAGATCTTAAAAAACTAAAAGACGTTTTTGAAACTTTCAACCATCTACGAGTCTTGATTGCGGAAATATCACCATCCAAACAGTTTTGTTCGAACAATTTTAATTAAATTTGTTCGAAATAAGGCAATATCACTTTGGATGAAGATATTTCGAGAACCAGAGGTCGAAAAATTTTTTGGTTTTCAGTTTTGGAAAGATCTTAAAAAACTAAAAGACGTTTTTGAAACTTTCAACCGTCTACGAGTCTCGATTGCAGAAATATCGCCATCATTTTTCGGGTTGGTTTTAGAAATTGGGTCCAAATAGAACTTTGGATGTAAATATTTTAAAAACCGGACCACGTAGAAAATTTTTGCTTACACGTGCGAATAGGGTTTTTAAATACCTTTCTTTTGATGTATATTTCGATGGGTTTTGGAAACATTTAATTTTTGGAGTAAAAATTAGCAAAGGGGGTAGTACATGCTTTCTTCAAAAAGTCAATAAAAATTTATTTGTTGAATTGTGCTAAAATTTTTACATTGGCGGAAAGGTCTGTGAATTTCCAATTCAGCGCTGAAAACCGCAACCACTTACGAGTCTCGATTGCGGAAATATCGCCATCCAAACATTTTTTTGAACAATTTTAATTGAATTGGGTTAACATAAAGTAATATCACTTTGGATGAAGATATTTCGAGAACCAGAGGTCGTAAAATTTTTTGGTTTTCAGTTCTGGAAAGATCTTAAAAAACTAAAAGACGTTTTTGAAACTTTCAACCGTCTACGAGTCTCGATTGCAGAAATATCGCCATCCAAACCATTTTTTGGGTTGGTTTTAGAAATTGGGTCCAAATAGAACTTTGGATGTAAATATTTTGAAAACCGGACCACGTAGAAAATTTTTGCTTACACGTGCGAATAGGGTTTTTAAATACCTTTCTTTTGATGTATATTTCGATGGGTTTTGGAAACATTTAATTTTTGGGGTAAAAATTAGCAAAGGGGGTAGTACATGCTTTCTTCAAAAAGTCAATAAAAATTTATTTGTTGAATTGTGCTAAAATTTTTACATTGGCGGAAAGGTCTGTGAATTTCCAATTCAGCGCTGAAAACCGCAACCACTTACGAGTCTCGATTGCGGAAATATCGCCATCCAAACATTTTTTTGAACAATTTTAATTGAATTGGGTTAACATAAAGTAATATCACTTTGGATGAAGATATTTCGAGAACCAGAGGTCGTAAAATTTTTTGGTTTTCAGTTCTGGAAAGATCTTAAAAAACTTAAAGACGTTTTTGAAACTTTCAACCATCTACGAGTCTTGATTGCGGAAATATTGTGGGAAACGGCACATAGATTTTTTTTTAAATTATAACCCCCAAATAATAATAATAATAATAAATAATATAATAATAATAATAAATAATATAATAATAATAATAATAATAATAATAATAATAATAATAATAATAATAATAATAATAATAATAATAATATAATAAATAATAATTACAAATAATAATAGTAAACCCTATGGCCCAGACTATAATATAATGATACAAAAAAAAAAAAACTCTATGCAATCTAACAAACAACATGATCTAACTACGAATATTTTTTTTTTCTAACGCCTTAGTTTTTTTTTGTCTTCAAATTATACACCGTACCCTCTATGTACATCAGACATTTAAGTATTTGGACTTCCAACAGTAGCAAGGACCGCTATTATGTTAATACATAAGAGTGGACAGCTAATCGTGGGTGGCATGATAGTCCCGCAAGCGATGATTAGCATCACTACGGGAGAAAGAGGTATCGACAGAGAAGTCATTAGTTACATAATCTCTATGCAGTGCGGGTCTCGGGATAAAATTCTAAAGACAAAAAAAAAGGAAAAAAAAAAGAAAAGTGCCACGATACGAAAGAAAAAAAAATATAGTGAATACAAATGTAAAATACTAAAAGTTTCAAAAGAACATAAATGAGAAACGAAATACTAAAAGAACATAAATGAGAAATAAAATAATAAAAGAAAAAGAAAAAAAAATCTAAAGTGAATAAAATCAAGTACTAATATACGTACATATGTTTATTCATATACCACTATGAATTCCCTTCAAAATATAAAAGATATATCGTTTATCAGTCGAAATTCGAATAATCGAGTACGTGCGGCCTCCCCCCCCCCTTACCCCCCTTGCTAGAGAAAAGTGTAAATTGACAAAAAAAAAGGGGAACAAAAAGTACCTAATGATTGCTGTGTATTAAAGAAAGAACCTAACAGAAAATAAAGAAAAAAATTAAAACAAAAAAAAAAAAAAAAACAACATAAAAATATAACAAATAACAAAAAAACAACAAAACTATAAAACCTGAAAAAAACCTGAAAAAGAAAAAATTAGTAAATAATACCCTAATAACTACCTACATATACTTACCTGAACCTGAAAAAAAAAAGAAAGTGAAATAAAATAAAGTAATACAAAAAAACCAAAAAAATAAACAAAAAAGGTAAACTGAGAAATCAACAACAAAACCTTGCACCTGTAAGAAGATCGTTACTAAACGTTACCAGAAGACATCACCTGGAAGCGAAAAATCATTGGAGCCATCGGACTGGACACCCATCTTTTCCTTGTGTGCATACTTGTTATCCCTAGTGTACTTACCTTCTTTTTTTTTCCACTCGCCATAACCCTTTTCGTGATCTCCCCCCTCTCTCCTAGTGTGTCTAGCGTTTTTGTTTGGTGTTGTAGTTTATAAGTGAAAATTTATACTATTATTAAATAAGGTGGCCCAAAAACCAAAAAAAAAAAAAATAAAAAAAAAAAAAACAAAAAAAAATTTTTTTAAAGAATGATTGAAAATTAAAAATTTATAAAAAAAAAAAAGTCAAAAAAATAAGTGGTCAGCAAATCTAACATATATGTACAGTACATATATATATTTAATAAAAAAAAAAAAAAATAAAGAAATCTAAACCATCCCTTGCCCCTAAACAAAACAAAAACAAAACAGCAAAAAAAAACCTAACTCTAATTTCAGTGACGGCGATACTCCAAAGCGGTGCACCTCCTTGGCAGTTTGGGATGACAGAGTAAGTCACTTTTTTTATTATGTGAAATTTTTGTGTGGTTTTAAAATAAACAAAATAAAAAGAAAAAAAAAGAAAAAGAAAACCCAAATCTTTTTTTCTGTTTTGATTTTTTTTGGAATAAAAAAAAAAAAAAAAAGAGAGAAAGGGTGGTCAAACTGATATTGATTTGGAAAACAAAAAATGTAAATAATTTAAAAAGGGAAAGAAAAGAAAAGAAGTTAGATTTGGTTTCCTAATCTATATATATATATATATATATATATAATCTATATAAACAAACAAATAACTACCAATCTTAAGTACACTGAAAAAAAAAAAAAAAAATTTATTTGTTATCTTTAAACTTATTTATATATTTTTTTTATTATTTTTTTTGTTTTCTTTTTTAATTTAATGCTAATTTGAGATTTTTCTACATTTGGGTCCACAATAAAATATTGTAAATTTATCTTAAAAATATTTTGGATTATTTATTTTGATAATTCTTTCGGTGGCTGTCGTTCGATGAAAGATTGAAGCATTTTATTTAGATGGGAAGTTTGTTTTCTTTCCACTGGTTTTTTATTTTGATTTAGGATGGAGGCCTAAAACTTAAAGTCTTAGGTGGAGGTGACGGTTGGAGCCAGGAGGAGAGTGAAGGATGAAGTCTAGGTAAGCTTAAGCATAAATAACAACATAGGGGCTGCTGCTCAATGTAGGAGGACGCAGTAGCCAAGGAGGTATCTTTAAGATACATGGGTGGGCAAATCCTCCAGAGGGCATCAACATCTTCGACCCTCTCCCCCCCTATAGGAATCACACCCTTCCTTTTTTTTGACGAATTCTGGTTCCGGTTTTTTTTTTTTTGGACCTAATTCTCTGTTAATATAATAATTCGGCATGATATATCTATCGTAACCCCAGTCCAGTGCTATGGTGGCAAGAACCCCCCCCTCCGACGAGCTAGGATGAGCTAAAGCAAGCATGCCCCGCTGCCGTAGCCTGGACGCCCTCTCCTTCCTGCTGCCAGGATCAGCCTCATGTTCCTGTAGGCATGGGGTTGTAATGGTGGTAAGGGAGGGAGAGGTCAAGGAACAACACCAACGGTTCGTTACAGGTGTTGTTAGGGGGTACCAGCCTTCATCGTCATCTTGCTTCTTCGGGTTGCGTCACTTCCACCTCGACTACATTTATGAATTTTTTTTGAACTTTTAAGAAACTATTTTTGATTATTTTTTTTTTCTCATTTTTTTTATATATACTTTTTTGCTTTCTTTTGGATTTTGATAAATTTTTTTTTAAAATAACTAAATCTAATTTACACTCAACTTTTGAGATTTTATTTTGAATTTTTATTTCAGTAGTATTTTCATTTTTCATTCACTTTTATTATTATATTTTTTTTTTGATTTTTTTTTCTTGAATTTATATTTTGAATTCAAAACTTTAATTTTTTTTAATTCCTCTCAACGGTATCTTTTATTGTATTCAATTTTGATCTTTAACATGCCAAGTCGAATGCCAAAGGGCAAGGGTAAGAACCCTACGGTAGGACGTGTTCTACGGTCGAGTTTACTTACAGATTCCTTTGCGGACCTAGCGGCCACAGCTAAGGGTCCACCTCTACCACCTCCACGACATTCTTTAGATGGGGCAAGTAGTAGCGAGGGAGCTTCATCATTACTAGCGCAAGCTATGGGTGGGATTTCTCAGAGTAGGCGACCATCACCTACTCCAAGACCACGCGAATCGATAAGCGGTGCAACTGAGGAACAGTTAACCGGGTATATCCAGGATGTGGTCACTGCTGCTGTTGGTGCGAGTCGAGCTGAAGATTTTCGGTTCTTCACGGGGGAGATGGAGCGAACCAGGAATGCGTTGCGAGACGAGCTGGCAGGGATAATGCGTGAGAAGCTGATGGAAAAAACACCGGAAGTCATACCTCGACCTTCACCACGAAATAAAACTCAACGCGAGGAAACGCACCATTCTTCTAATGCCATCAATGTTCCACCAAGATTTTCACCCGACAACCGTTCGCCAACGCGGAATGGAACTCCATTACGCCCTCGCTCACCTCCACGTGGAAATGCAGCAGCTGATCACTCCAACATGGATGAATTTCTGCGCCAATTACACAACCTGACCTTGAGTGACCCCGTCAACAACACTCGGGCAGTGCCTCGTTCCTATAGACTACAAAACTTTCACAAATGGGGGCTTAAATTCGACAACAAAGCAATGACCGTTGATGACTTTTTGTTTCGGCTAGAGAGGCTAAAAGTAAGCTACAACGCGACCTGGGATGAAATCGTCATCAACTTTCATCATTTCATCTCTGGTGGAGTTGAAACTTGGTTTTGGGTTTACGTGAAGGCGAACCCGGATGTACCCTGGCTTACATTGAAAGACGCACTAGTGGAGCAGTTTAGGAGTCTGGAAACAGATTCAGAGCTGTCGAGAAAGCTGTACGACAGACATATGGGACAGACAGAGACTTTTGACGACTTCTACACTGCAATTCAAAAACTGAACAGTAGGTTGAGAGTTCCTAAGACAGACACTGAAATTATTGACATTCTTAAAAACAACGTTCGACGACAAATGGGTTTGTTACTGATTACGTTCAATACCAGTACCTTAGCTCAAATGGTCCATGTATGTAGGAAGGTGGAAAAATACATTCTCGACCGTGAAGCCGGAGCGCTAAAGCCACGAATTGGACCAACACCACCTCCACGTAGAAGCGCTGTCTCCGAGCTCGTTGCTGAGGAAAGGGAGGGACAGGATTTCGTTCCCGAGATAGAGGCATTCCACCCTAGGAAGGAAAGGGATACTCGCAATTTCACCTGTTGGAATTGCAAGGGTAAGGGCCATTCGTTTTTCGAATGCCCTGACCCTCAGAGGTCCCTCTTCTGTTTTAAGTGTGGCTGGGACAATATCACCTCTCCGCAATGTCCTCGATGCTCGGGAAACGAGCCGAAGAGCAGTTTGAAGCCCCGGGGGAATTGCTCTCTGGAGAAGAACCCGGATGCACAGTAAAATTTCCTGCTATTCCTCCTCCTTCCCCCAGCAATTCTGAGTCCATACCAGTCACCAACTCTGCTTCACCACCATCACCTGTGCCAGCCCTCAGAATTTTACAACGTCCTTGTCAACCCCCTAAAAATGAAGATCAACAACCACCAGTTGCTCCCAGAAGGCCAAGCAAAACCCTACACGAAAGGCTCCAAAATTACCTCGACGTGCGTAAAAGGATTTTTGGTGACCAAAATACCATCGTTTCCGAGAAAGTGGCTAAGCTGAGGAAGAAGTTTCGGGAGAAGAAAAAGGCGCATCAAGCCATTGAAGCCACCACCTTATGCAACTTAGAAGATCCGCGACCCTACGCTACGGTGCACATTTTTGGAGAGCCTCTGCAAGGCCTTCTCGATAGTGGGGCCAGCATAAGCTGCTTAGGCTCGAACGGTATCGAATTCCTTCAAAAACACAACCAGCATATCTCGAAACTTTCTTCCGAAGTGAAGACCGCAGACGGAAAGAACCAAGCCATTGTGGGAAGAGTCTGTGCGGAGGTTACTTACAAAGGGAGGACGAAAACAATTCCTCTTTATCTGGTTCCATCCTTGCAGCAGAAACTATACCTGGGAATCGACTTCTGGAGGGAGTTTGATATCGCTCCTCAGTTAATCTCCGAAATCTCTTGCACAAATGAAACAAAACAGAACAAAACAGATCCGAATGCCCATATATTAACCGAACAACAGTCCAAACGGTTAAAAGATGCCATTAGCTTGTTCCCCTCCTCTGCTGTTGAAGGCTTAGGAAAAACAACGCTGGAGGTACATACGATTGATACAGGGGATGCAGAGCCCATTAAGCAGCGCCATTATCCGATTTCTCCAGCGGTGCAGAAACTCCTATATGAGGAATTGGAACGTATGCTTAAACTCGGAGTTATTGAGGAAAGTACCAGCGCGTGGAGTTCTCCTGTAGTTCTAGTGCGTAAGCCCGGCAAAAATCGCTTATGCCTAGACTACAGGAAGGTCAACGCCAAGACAAAGAAAGATGCGTATCCACTTTCTCATATAGAAGGATTGCTATCGCGTCTTCCAGATACACATTTCATTTCGAGTGTGGATCTGAAAGATGCTTTTTGGCAGATCCCGCTTGAGAAATCGTCGCGGGAAAAGACAGCGTTTACTGTGCCCGGTATGCCCCTGTTGCAGTTTACGGTTATGCCCTTTGGCCTCTGCAATGCACCTCAACGCATGGTCAGATTAATGGACAAGGTGGTTCCGCATAAACTGAGAGAGAAAATCTTCCCGTACCTGGACGACTTGTTGGTTGTATCAAGCACTTTTGAGGAGCATATTCAGTTGCTAGAGATTTTGGCCGGTCGACTGAAGGAAGCAGGATTGACAATGAACGTCCAGAAGTCAAAATTCTGCTTTAAGGAATTAAAGTACCTAGGATATATTGTCGGAGATGGTTGCCTGAAGACGGATCCAGACAAGGTAGCTGCCATAACAGATTTTCCCACTCCGACTTCGGCGAAACAAGTGCGGCGATTCTTGGGAATGGCGGGATGGTACCGACGTTTTGTGAGGGACTTCTCTTCTCTATCAGCTCCCATCACCGATACGCTGAAAAAAGGGAAAAAGTTTGCTTTCACTGAAGATGCGATCGATGCTTTCAACAAACTGAAGATGGCCCTGACTACTGCTCCGCTCTTAGTGAATCCGGATTTCTCAAAGGAGTTCATTGTTCTCTGTGACGCTTCGAATACCGGAATTGGTTGTGTGCTTAGCCAATTGGACGAGAGTGGAAACGAACGACCTATATATTACCACTCACAGAAACTCAACTCGGCCCAGCGCAATTACAGTGTGACCGAACGTGAATGCCTGGCTGCTGTCATGGGAGTTCAGAAGTTTAGAGCTTACATCGAAGGACATGCCTTTAAAATTGTGACGGACCATGCGAGTTTGAGGTGGTTGATGAGTCAGAGGGACCTCAGTGGTCGGTTAGCGAGATGGAGCTTAAAGCTTCAGGGATTCGATTTCACCATAGAACACCGCAAAGGATCCCAGAATGTCGTACCCGATGCACTTTCACGACTGCATGGGGTGGACACACTGGTTTGCGATGTTACGACGTTTAAAGATTCCTGTGATGTGTTGCATATTGATCTGGAGGATCCTAGTTTCAAATCTACGGAATACCTCAAGCTCATAGACAGCATCAAAGAACAAAAGATAAGGCTACCTGACCTTCAAGTGTCGGAAAATTTCGTCTACAAGAAGGTCAAACATTGCACAGGGAATCCCGTAGAGGATGACCAAGTATGGAAGCTTTGGGTTCCAGAACCTCTGACTGAACGCTTGATCGCTCTGGCCCATCAGCCGCCACGGGCTTCGCATGGAGGAATTGCGAAAACCTTATATCGACTACAGCAACAATTCTTCTGGCCTAACATGGCAGCCCAGGTAAAGGCGTTTATCGGGATGTGCGACATTTGCAAGGCCTCGAAAGCCCCAAATACAACGCTGAGACCTCCGATGGGCAAAGCATTTTTGGCTGAGCGACCATTCCAGATGTTGTACATCGATTTCCTGGGCCCGTATCCACGCTCGAGAGACGGCAACACTCATATTGTGATTGCGTTGGACCAGTTGACCAAGTTTGTGGTCGTAAAAGCTCTTCGAAAAGCAACAACCGAAGCGGTATTGAAGTTTCTGCGAGAACAGGTGTTCTGCGTTTTTGGAGTCCCGGAAACCATACTCTCCGATAACGGCAGACAATTTATTAGCCATGAGTTTGTGAAGTGCATGTCGATGCTAGGGATAAACCATGTCAGGACCGCCGCATATTCACCTCAAGCAAACGCTAGCGAGAGGGTTAATAGGTCGATTCTCGCAGCTATTAGAGCCTACATAGATCCTGATCAAAGAAACTGGGACAGTAATTTGCAGTCGACAGCTAGCGCCCTTCGTACAACAGTTCACTCGGCAATAAACATGTCTCCGTACGAAGCCTTATTTGGACAAAGATGCGTGGAACATGGCTCTGACTATAAATTGCTCCGTAAACTTAATGGACTTAACAACTCAGACATCGATATCGTTTCCAAAGCTGCACATATGAACATTCTGCACGCTTATATAAAGAACTCTCTCGCTAATGCTCATAATAAATACGAAAACACCTATAACCTAAGGAGCAAGGATGTAAAGTTTGCGATCGGAGATGTGGTCTTCCGCAGGAATTTCGCTTTAAGTGATGCGTCGAAGAAATTCTGTGCGAAGCTTGGTCCGAAATTTGTCAAAATGAGAATTTCGAAAATAATTGGAAATAATCTTTACGAGCTGGAGGACCTAAATGGGAAAAAAGTTGGGATTTTTCATTGCAAAGATCTAAAAAAATAAATTCTTTGAAGGCCCGGCAACAGTCAGCGCATGAGACTCGAGTTAAGAAGCTGGGATGTTTCTTTTCTTCCTCTTTCGACTCGAACGATCTCGTTGAAAGACGAAGCTTTGTGGGAAACGGCACATAGATTTTTTTTTAAATTATAACCCCCAAATAATAATAATAATAATAAATAATATAATAATAATAATAAATAATATAATAATAATAATAATAATAATAATAATAATAATAATAATAATAATAATAATAATAATAATATAATAAATAATAATTACAAATAATAATAGTAAACCCTATGGCCCAGACTATAATATAATGATACAAAAAAAAAAAAACTCTATGCAATCTAACAAACAACATGATCTAACTACGAATATTTTTTTTTTCTAACGCCTTAGTTTTTTTTTGTCTTCAAATTATACACCGTACCCTCTATGTACATCAGACATTTAAGTATTTGGACTTCCAACAGTAGCAAGGACCGCTATTATGTTAATACATAAGAGTGGACAGCTAATCGTGGGTGGCATGATAGTCCCGCAAGCGATGATTAGCATCACTACGGGAGAAAGAGGTATCGACAGAGAAGTCATTAGTTACATAATCTCTATGCAGTGCGGGTCTCGGGATAAAATTCTAAAGACAAAAAAAAAGGAAAAAAAAAAGAAAAGTGCCACGATACGAAAGAAAAAAAAATATAGTGAATACAAATGTAAAATACTAAAAGTTTCAAAAGAACATAAATGAGAAACGAAATACTAAAAGAACATAAATGAGAAATAAAATAATAAAAGAAAAAGAAAAAAAAATCTAAAGTGAATAAAATCAAGTACTAATATACGTACATATGTTTATTCATATACCACTGTGAATTCCCTTCAAAATATAAAAGATATATCGTTTATCAGTCGAAATTCGAATAATCGAGTACGTGCGGCCTCCCCCCCCTTACCCCCCTTGCTAGAGAAAAGTGTAAATTGACAAAAAAAAAAAGGGGAACAAAAAGTACCTAATGATTGCTGTGTATTAAAGAAAGAACCTAACAGAAAATAAAGAAAAAAATTAAAACAAAAAAAAAAAAAAAACAACATAAAAATATAACAAATAACAAAAAAACAACAAAACTATAAAACCTGAAAAAAACCTGAAAAAGAAAAAATTAGTAAATAATACCCTAATAACTACCTACATATACTTACCTGAACCTGAAAAAAAAAAGAAAGTGAAATAAAATAAAGTAATACAAAAAAACCAAAAAAATAAACAAAAAAGGTAAACTGAGAAATCAACAACAAAACCTTGCACCTGTAAGAAGATCGTTACTAAACGTTACCAGAAGACATCACCTGGAAGCGAAAAATCATTGGAGCCATCGGACTGGACACCCATCTTTTCCTTGTGTGCATACTTGTTATCCCTAGTGTACTTACCTTCTTTTTTTTCCACTCGCCATAACCCTTTTCGTGATCTCCCCCCTCTCTCCTAGTGTGTCTAGCGTTTTTGTTTGGTGTTGTAGTTTATAAGTGAAAATTTATACTATTATTAAATATGGTGGCAAGAACCCCCCCCTCCGACGAGCTAGGATGAGCTAAAGCAAGCATGCCCCGCTGCCGTAGCCTGGACGCCCTCTCCTTCCTGCTGCCAGGATCAGCCTCATGTTCCTGTAGGCATGGGGTTGTAATGGTGGTAAGGGAGGGAGAGGTCAAGGAACAACACCAACGGTTCGTTACAATATCACCATCCAAACAGTTTTGTTCGAACAATTTTAATTAAATTTGTTCGAAATAAGGCAATATCACTTTGGATGAAGATATTTCGAGAACCAGGGGTCGTAAAATTTTTTGGTTTTCAGTTCTGGAAAGATCTTAAAAAACTAAAAGACGTTTTTGAAACTTTCAACCGTCTACGAGTCTCGATTGCAGAAATATCGCCATCCAAACCATTTTTTGGGTTGGTTTTAGAAATTGGGTCCAAATAGAACTTTGGATGTAAATATTTTGAAAACCGGACCACGTAGAAAATTTTTGCTTACACGTGCGAATAGGGTTTTTAAATACCTTTCTTTTGATGTATATTTCGATGGGTTTTGGAAACATTTAATTTTTGGGGTAAAAATTAGCAAAGGGGGTAGTACATGCTTTCTTCAAAAAGTCAATAAAAATTTATTTGTTGAATTGTGCTAAAATTTTTACATTGGCGGAAAGGTCTGTGAATTTCCAATTCAGCGCTGAAAACCGCAACCACTTACGAGTCTCGATTGCGGAAATATCGCCATCCAAACATTTTTTTGAACAATTTTAATTGAATTGGGTTAACATAAAGTAATATCACTTTGGATGAAGATATTTCGAGAACCAGGGGTCGTAAAATTTTTTGGTTTTCAGTTCTGGATAGATCTTAAAAAACTAAAAGACGTTTTTGAAACTTTCAACCGTCTACGAGTCTCGATTGCAGAAATATCGCCATCATTTTTCGGGTTGGTTTTAGAAATTGGGTCCAAATAGAACTTTGGATGTAAATATTTTAAAAACCGGACCACGTAGAAAATTTTTGCTTACACGTGCGAATAGGGTTTTTAAATACCTTTCTTTTGATGTATATTTCGATGGGTTTTGGAAACATTTAATTTTTGGGGTAAAAATTAGCAAAGGGGGTAGTACATGCTTTCTTCAAAAAGTCAATAAAAATTTATTTGTTGAATTGTGCTAAAATTTTTACATTGGCGGAAAGGTCTGTGAATTTCCAATTCAGCGCTGAAAACCGCAACCACTTACGAGTCTCGATTGCGGAAATATCGCCATCCAAACATTTTTTTGAACAATTTTAATTGAATTGGGTTAACATAAAGTAATATCACTTTGGATGAAGATATTTCGAGAACCAGAGGTCGTAAAATTTTTTGGTTTTCAGTTCTGGAAAGATCTTAAAAAACTTAAAGACGTTTTTGAAACTTTCAACCATCTACGAGTCTTGATTGCGGAAATATCACCATCCAAACAGTTTTGTTCGAACAATTTTAATTAAATTTGTTCGAAATAAGGCAATATCACTTTGGATGAAGATATTTCGAGAACCAGGGGTCGTAAAATTTTTTGGTTTTCAGTTCTGGAAAGATCTTAAAAAACTAAAAGACGTTTTTGAAACTTTCAACCGTCTACGAGTCTCGATTGCAGAAATATCGCCATCCAAACCATTTTTTGGGTTGGTTTTAGAAATTGGGTCCAAATAGAACTTTGGATGTAAATATTTTGAAAACCGGACCACGTAGAAAATTTTTGCTTACACGTGCGAATAGGGTTTTTAAATACCTTTCTTTTGATGTATATTTCGATGGGTTTTGGAAACATTTAATTTTTGGGGTAAAAATTAGCAAAGGGGGTAGTACATGCTTTCTTCAAAAAGTCAATAAAAATTTATTTGTTGAATTGTGCTAAAATTTTTACATTGGCGGAAAGGTCTGTGAATTTCCAATTCAGCGCTGAAAACCGCAACCACTTACGAGTCTCGATTGCGGAAATATCGCCATCCAAACATTTTTTTTAACAATTTTAATTGAATTGGGTTAAAATAAAGTAATATCACTTTGGATGAAGATATTTCGAGAACCAGGGGTCGTAAAATTTTTTGGTTTTCAGTTCTGGATAGATCTTAAAAAACTAAAAGACGTTTTTGAAACTTTCAACCGTCTACGAGTCTCGATTGCAGAAATATCGCCATCATTTTTCGGGTTGGTTTTAGAAATTGGGTCCAAATAGAACTTTGGATGTAAATATTTTAAAAACCGGACCACGTAGAAAATTTTTGCTTACACGTGCGAATAGGGTTTTTAAATACCTTTCTTTTGATGTATATTTCGATGGGTTTTGGAAACATTTAATTTTTGGGGTAAAAATTAGCAAAGGGGGGTAGTACATGCTTTCTTCAAAAAGTCAATAAAAATTTATTTGTTGAATTGTGCTAAAATTTTTACATTGGCGGAAAGGTCTGTGAATTTCCAATTCAGCGCTGAAAACCGCAACCACTTACGAGTCTCGATTGCGGAAATATCGCCATCCAAACATTTTTTTGAACAATTTTAATTGAATTGGGTTAACATAAAGTAATATCACTTTGGATGAAGATATTTCGAGAACCAGAGGTCGTAAAATTTTTTGGTTTTCAGTTCTGGAAAGATCTTAAAAAACTAAAAGACGTTTTTGAAACTTTCAACCATCTACGAGTCTTGATTGCGGAAATATCACCATCCAAACAGTTTTGTTCGAACAATTTTAATTAAATTTGTTCGAAATAAGGCAATATCACTTTGGATGAAGATATTTCGAGAACCAGGGGTCGTAAAATTTTTTGGTTTTCAGTTCTGGAAAGATCTTAAAAAACTAAAAGACGTTTTTGAAACTTTCAACCGTCTACGAGTCTCGATTGCGGAAATATCGCCATCCAAACCATTTTTTGGGTTGGTTTTAGAAATTGGGTCCAAATAGAACTTTGGATGTAAATATTTTGAAAACCGGACCACGTAGAAAATTTTTGCTTACACGTGCGAATAGGGTTTTTAAATACCTTTCTTTTGATGTATATTTCGATGGGTTTTGGAAACATTTAATTTTTGGGGTAAAAATTAGCATGCTTTCTTCAAAAAGTCAATAAAAATTTATTTGTTGAATTGTGCTAAAATTTTTACATTGACGGAAAGGTCTGTGAATTTCCAATTCAGCGCTGAAAACCGCAATCACTTACGAGTCTTGATTGCGGAAATATCGCCATCCAAACATTTTTTTTAACAATTTTAATTGAATTGGGTTAAAATAAAGTAATATCACTTTGGATGAAGATATTTCGAGAACCAGAGGTCGTAAAATTTTTTGGTTTTCAGTTCTGGAAAGATCTTAAAAAACTAAAAGACGTTTTTGAAACTTTCAACCATCTACGAGTCTTGATTGCGGAAATATCACCATCCAAACAGTTTTGTTCGAACAATTTTAATTAAATTTGTTCGAAATAAGGCAATATCACTTTGGATGAAGATATTTCGAGAACCAGAGGTCGAAAAATTTTTTGGTTTTCAGTTTTGGAAAGATCTTAAAAAACTAAAAGACGTTTTTGAAACTTTCAACCGTCTACGAGTCTCGATTGCAGAAATATCGCCATTCAAACCATTTTTCGGGTTGGTTTTTGAAATTGGGTCCAAATAGAACTTTGGATGTAAATATTTTGAAAACCGGACCACGTAGAAAATTTTTGCTTACACGTGCGAATAGGGTTTTTAAATACCTTTCTTTTGATGTATATTTCGATGGGTTTTGGAAACATTTAATTTTTGGGGTAAAAATTAGCAAAGGGGGTAGTACATGCTTTCTTCAAAAAGTCAATAAAAATTTATTTGTTGAATTGTGCTAAAATTTTTACATTGGCGGAAAGGTCTGTGAATTTCCAATTCAGCGCTGAAAACCGCAACCACTTACGAGTCTCGATTGCGGAAATATCGCCATCCAAACATTTTTTTGAACAATTTTAATTGAATTGGGTTAACATAAAGTAATATCACTTTGGATGAAGATATTTCGAGAACCAGAGGTCGTAAAATTTTTTGGTTTTCAGTTCTGGAAAGATCTTAAAAAACTAAAAGACGTTTTTGAAACTTTCAACCGTCTACAAGTCTCGATTGCAGAAATATCGCCATCCAAACCATTTTTTGGGTTGGTTTTTGAAATTGGGTCCAAATAGAACTTTGGATGTAAATATTTTGAAAACCGGACCACGTAGAAAATTTTTGCTTACACGTGCGAATAGGGTTTTTAAATACCTTTCTTTTGATGTATATTTCGATGGGTTTTGGAAACATTTAATTTTTGGGGTAAAAATTAGCAAAGGGGGTAGTACATGCTTTCTTCAAAAAGTCAATAAAAATTTATTTGTTGAATTGTGCTAAAATTTTTACATTGGCGGAAAGGTCTGTGAATTTCCAATTCAGCGCTGAAAACCGCAACCACTTACGAGTCTCGATTGCGGAAATATCGCCATCCAAACATTTTTTTGAACAATTTTAATTGAATTGGGTTAACATAAAGTAATATCACTTTGGATGAAGATATTTCGAGAACCAGAGGTCGTAAAATTGTTTGGTTTTCAGTTCTGGAAAGATCTTAAAAAACTAAAAGATGTTTTTGAAACTTTCAACCATCTACGAGTCTTGATTGCGGAAATATCACCATCCAAACAGTTTTGTTCGAACAATTTTAATTAAATTTGTTCGAAATAAGGCAATATCACTTTGGATGAAGATATTTCGAGAACCAGGGGTCGTAAAATTTTTTGGTTTTCAGTTCTGGAAAGATCTCAAAAAACTAAAAGACGTTTTTGAAACTTTCAACCGTCTACGAGTCTCGATTGCAGAAATATCGCCATTCAAACCATTTTTCGGGTTGGTTTTTGAAATTGGGTCCAAATAGAACTTTGGATGTAAATATTTTGAGAACCGGACCACGTAGAAAATTTTTGCTTACACGTACGAATAGGGTTTTTAAATACCTTTTTTTTGATGTATATTTCGATGGGTTTTGGAAACATTTAATTTTTGGGGTAAAAATTAGCAAAGGGGGTAGTACATGCTTCCTTCAAAAAGTCAATAAAAATTTATTTGTTGAATTGTGCTAAAATTTTCACATTGACGGAATGGTCTGTGAATTTCCAATTCAGCACTGAAAACCGCAACCACTTACGAGTCTCGATTGCGGAAATATCGCCATCCAAACATTTTTTGAACAATTTTAATTGAATTGGGTTAACATAAAGTAATATCACTTTGGATGAAGATATTTCGAGAACCAGAGGTCGTAAAATTTTTTGGTTTTCAGTTCTGGAAAGATCTTAAAAAACTAAAAGACGTTTTTGAAACTTTCAACCGTCTACGAGTCTCGATTGCAGAAATATCGCCATCCAAACCATTTTTTGGGTTGGTTTTTGAAATTGGGTCCAAATAGAACTTTGGATGTAAATATTTTGAAAACCGGACCACGTAGAAAATTTTTGCTTACACGTGCGAATAGGGTTTTTAAATACCTTTCTTTTGATGTTTATTTCGATGGGTTTTGGAAACATTTAATTTTTGGGGTAAAAATTAGCAAAGGGGGTAGTACATGCTTTCTTCAAAAAGTCAATAAAAATTTATTTGTTGAATTGTGCTAAAATTTTTACATTGGCGGAAAGGTCTGTGAATTTCCAATTCAGCGCTGAAAACCGCAACCACTTACGAGTCTCGATTGCGGAAATATCGCCATCCAAACATTTTTTTGAACAATTTTAATTGAATTGGGTTAACATAAAGTAATATCACTTTGGATGAAGATATTTCGAGAACCAGAGGTCGTAAAATTTTTTGGTTTTCAGTTCTGGAAAGATCTTAAAAAACTAAAAGACGTTTTTGAAACTTTCAACCATCTACGAGTCTTGATTGCGGAAATATCACCATCCAAACAGTTTTGTTCGAACAATTTTAATTAAATTTGTTCGAAATAAGGCAATATCACTTTGGATGAAGATATTTCGAGAACCAGGGGTCGTAAAATTTTTTGGTTTTCAGTTCTGGAAAGATCTTAAAAAACTAAAAGACGTTTTTGAAACTTTCAACCGTCTACGAGTCTCGATTGCAGAAATATCGCCATCCAAACCATTTTTTGGGTTGGTTTTTGAAATTGGGTCCAAATAGAACTTTGGATGTAAATATTTTGAAAACCGGACCACGTAGAAAATTTTTGCTTACACGTGCGAATAGGGTTTTTAAATACCTTTCTTTTGATGTTTATTTCGATGGGTTTTGGAAACATTTAATTTTTGGGGTAAAAATTAGCAAAGGGGGTAGTACATGCTTTCTTCAAAAAGTCAATAAAAATTTATTTGTTGAATTGTGCTAAAATTTTTACATTGGCGGAAAGGTCTGTGAATTTCCAATTCAGCGCTGAAAACCGCAACCACTTACGAGTCTCGATTGCGGAAATATCGCCATCCAAACATTTTTTTGAACAATTTTAATTGAATTGGGTTAACATAAAGTAATATCACTTTGGATGAAGATATTTCGAGAACCAGGGGTCGTAAAATTTTTTGGTTTTCAGTTCTGGAAAGATCTTAAAAAACTAAAAGACGTTTTTGAAACTTTCAACCGTCTACGAGTCTCGATTGCGGAAATATCGCCATCCAAACCATTTTTTGGGTTGGTTTTAGAAATTGGGTCCAAATAGAACTTTGGATGTAAATATTTTGAAAACCGGACCACGTAGAAAATTTTTGCTTACACGTGCGAATAGGGTTTTTAAATACCTTTCTTTTGATGTATATTTCGATGGGTTTTGGAAACATTTAATTTTTGGGGTAAAAATTAGCAAAGGGGGTAGTACATGCTTTCTTCAAAAAGTCAATAAAAATTTATTTGTTGAATTGTGCTAAAATTTTTACATTGGCGGAAAGGTCTGTGAATTTCCAATTCAGCGCTGAAAACCGCAACCACTTACGAGTCTCGATTGCGGAAATATCGCCATCCAAACATTTTTTTGAACAATTTTAATTGAATTGGGTTAACATAAAGTAATATCACTTTGGATGAAGATATTTCGAGAACCAGAGGTCGTAAAATTTTTTGGTTTTCAGTTCTGGAAAGATCTTAAAAAACTAAAAGACGTTTTTGAAACTTTCAACCGTCTACAAGTCTCGATTGCAGAAATATCGCCATCCAAACCATTTTTTGGGTTGGTTTTTGAAATTGGGTCCAAATAGAACTTTGGATGTAAATATTTTGAAAACCGGACCACGTAGAAAATTTTTGCTTACACGTGCGAATAGGGTTTTTAAATACCTTTCTTTTGATGTATATTTCGATGGGTTTTGGAAACATTTAATTTTTGGGGTAAAAATTAGCAAAGGGGGTAGTACATGCTTTCTTCAAAAAGTCAATAAAAATTTATTTGTTGAATTGTGCTAAAATTTTTACATTGGCGGAAAGGTCTGTGAATTTCCAATTCAGCGCTGAAAACCGCAACCACTTACGAGTCTCGATTGCGGAAATATCGCCATCCAAACATTTTTTTGAACAATTTTAATTGAATTGGGTTAACATAAAGTAATATCACTTTGGATGAAGATATTTCGAGAACCAGAGGTCGTAAAATTTTTTGGTTTTCAGTTCTGGAAAGATCTTAAAAAACTAAAAGACGTTTTTGAAACTTTCAACCATCTACGAGTCTTGATTGCGGAAATATCACCATCCAAACAGTTTTGTTCGAACAATTTTAATTACATTTGTTCGAAATAAGGCAATATCACTTTGGATGAAGATATTTCGAGAACCAGAGGTCGAAAAATTTTTTGGTTTTCAGTTTTGGAAAGATCTTAAAAAACTAAAAGACGTTTTTGAAACTTTCAACCGTCTACGAGTCTCGATTGCAGAAATATCGCCATCATTTTTCGGGTTGGTTTTAGAAATTGGGTCCAAATAGAACTTTGGATGTAAATATTTTAAAAACCGGACCACGTAGAAAATTTTTGCTTACACGTGCGAATAGGGTTTTTAAATACCTTTCTTTTGATGTATATTTCGATGGGTTTTGGAAACATTTAATTTTTGGAGTAAAAATTAGCAAAGGGGGTAGTACATGCTTTCTTCAAAAAGTCAATAAAAATTTATTTGTTGAATTGTGCTAAAATTTTTACATTGGCGGAAAGGTCTGTGAATTTCCAATTCAGCGCTGAAAACCGCAACCACTTACGAGTCTCGATTGCGGAAATATCGCCATCCAAACATTTTTTTGAACAATTTTAATTGAATTGGGTTAACATAAAGTAATATCACTTTGGATGAAGATATTTCGAGAACCAGAGGTCGTAAAATTTTTTGGTTTTCAGTTCTGGAAAGATCTTAAAAAACTAAAAGACGTTTTTGAAACTTTCAACCGTCTACGAGTCTCGATTGCAGAAATATCGCCATCCAAACCATTTTTTGGGTTGGTTTTAGAAATTGGGTCCAAATAGAACTTTGGATGTAAATATTTTGAAAACCGGACCACGTAGAAAATTTTTGCTTACACGTGCGAATAGGGTTTTTAAATACCTTTCTTTTGATGTATATTTCGATGGGTTTTGGAAACATTTAATTTTTGGGGTAAAAATTAGCAAAGGGGGTAGTACATGCTTTCTTCAAAAAGTCAATAAAAATTTATTTGTTGAATTGTGCTAAAATTTTTACATTGGCGGAAAGGTCTGTGAATTTCCAATTCAGCGCTGAAAACCGCAACCACTTACGAGTCTCGATTGCGGAAATATCGCCATCCAAACATTTTTTTGAACAATTTTAATTGAATTGGGTTAACATAAAGTAATATCACTTTGGATGAAGATATTTCGAGAACCAGAGGTCGTAAAATTTTTTGGTTTTCAGTTCTGGAAAGATCTTAAAAAACTTAAAGACGTTTTTGAAACTTTCAACCATCTACGAGTCTTGATTGCGGAAATATCACCATCCAAACAGTTTTGTTCGAACAATTTTAATTAAATTTGTTCGAAATAAGGCAATATCACTTTGGATGAAGATATTTCGAGAACCAGAGGTCGTAAAATTTTTTGGTTTTCAGTTCTGGAAAGATCTTAAAAAACTAAAAGACGTTTTTGAAACTTTCAACCGTCTACGAGTCTCGATTGCAGAAATATCGCCATCCAAACCATTTTTTGGGTTGGTTTTTGAAATTGGGTCCAAATAGAACTTTGGATGTAAATATTTTGAAAACCGGACCACGTAGAAAATTTTTGCTTACACGTGCGAATAGGGTTTTTAAATACCTTTCTTTTGATGTATATTTCGATGGGTTTTGGAAACATTTAATTTTTGGGGTAAAAATTAGCAAAGGGGGTAGTACATGCTTTCTTCAAAAAGTCAATAAAAATTTATTTGTTGAATTGTGCTAAAATTTTTACATTGGCGGAAAGGTCTGTGAATTTCCAATTCAGCGCTGAAAACCGCAACCACTTACGAGTCTCGATTGCGGAAATATCGCCATCCAAACATTTTTTTGAACAATTTTAATTGAATTGGGTTAACATAAAGTAATATCACTTTGGATGAAGATATTTCGAGAACCAGAGGTCGTAAAATTTTTTGGTTTTCAGTTCTGGAAAGATCTTAAAAAACTTAAAGACGTTTTTGAAACTTTCAACCATCTACGAGTCTTGATTGCGGAAATATCACCATCCAAACAGTTTTGTTCGAACAATTTTAATTAAATTTGTTCGAAATAAGGCAATATCACTTTGGATGAAGATATTTCGAGAACCAGGGGTCGTAAAATTTTTTGGTTTTCAGTTCTGGAAAGATCTTAAAAAACTAAAAGACGTTTTTGAAACTTTCAACCGTCTACGAGTCTCGATTGCAGAAATATCGCCATCCAAACCATTTTTTGGGTTGGTTTTAGAAATTGGGTCCAAATAGAACTTTGGATGTAAATATTTTGAAAACCGGACCACGTAGAAAATTTTTGCTTACACGTGCGAATAGGGTTTTTAAATACCTTTCTTTTGATGTATATTTCGATGGGTTTTGGAAACATTTAATTTTTGGGGTAAAAATTAGCAAAGGGGGTAGTACATGCTTTCTTCAAAAAGTCAATAAAAATTTATTTGTTGAATTGTGCTAAAATTTTTACATTGGCGGAAAGGTCTGTGAATTTCCAATTCAGCGCTGAAAACCGCAACCACTTACGAGTCTCGATTGCGGAAATATCGCCATCCAAACATTTTTTTGAACAATTTTAATTGAATTGGGTTAACATAAAGTAATATCACTTTGGATGAAGATATTTCGAGAACCAGGGGTCGTAAAATTTTTTGGTTTTCAGTTCTGGAAAGATCTTAAAAAACTAAAAGACGTTTTTGAAACTTTCAACCATCTACGAGTCTCGATTGCAGAAATATCGCCATCCAAACCATTTTTTGGGTTGGTTTTTGAAATTGGGTCCAAATAGAACTTTGGATGTAAATATTTTGAAAACCGGACCACGTAGAAAATTTTTGCTTACACGTGCGAATAGGGTTTTTAAATACCTTTCTTTTGATGTATATTTCGATGGGTTTTGGAAACATTTAATTTTTGGGGTAAAAATTAGCAAAGGGGGTAGTACATGCTTTCTTCAAAAAGTCAATAAAAATTTATTTGTTGAATTGTGCTAAAATTTTTACATTGGCGGAAAGGTCTGTGAATTTCCAATTCAGCGCTGAAAACCGCAACCACTTACGAGTCTCGATTGCGGAAATATCGCCATCCAAACATTTTTTTTAACAATTTTAATTGAATTGGGTTAAAATAAAGTAATATCACTTTGGATGAAGATATTTCGAGAACCAGGGGTCGTAAAATTTTTTGGTTTTCAGTTCTGGATAGATCTTAAAAAACTAAAAGACGTTTTTGAAACTTTCAACCGTCTACGAGTCTCGATTGCAGAAATATCGCCATCATTTTTCGGGTTGGTTTTAGAAATTGGGTCCAAATAGAACTTTGGATGTAAATATTTTAAAAACCGGACCACGTAGAAAATTTTTGCTTACACGTGCGAATAGGGTTTTTAAATACCTTTCTTTTGATGTATATTTCGATGGGTTTTGGAAACATTTAATTTTTGGGGTAAAAATTAGCAAAGGGGGTAGTACATGCTTTCTTCAAAAAGTCAATAAAAATTTATTTGTTGAATTGTGCTAAAATTTTTACATTGGCGGAAAGGTCTGTGAATTTCCAATTCAGCGCTGAAAACCGCAACCACTTACGAGTCTCGATTGCGGAAATATCGCCATCCAAACATTTTTTTGAACAATTTTAATTGAATTGGGTTAACATAAAGTAATATCACTTTGGATGAAGATATTTCGAGAACCAGAGGTCGTAAAATTTTTTGGTTTTCAGTTCTGGAAAGATCTTAAAAAACTTAAAGACGTTTTTGAAACTTTCAACCATCTACGAGTCTTGATTGCGGAAATATCACCATCCAAACAGTTTTGTTCGAACAATTTTAATTAAATTTGTTCGAAATAAGGCAATATCACTTTGGATGAAGATATTTCGAGAACCAGAGGTCGAAAAATTTTTTGGTTTTCAGTTTTGGAAAGATCTTAAAAAACTAAAAGACGTTTTTGAAACTTTCAACCGTCTACGAGTCTCGATTGCAGAAATATCGCCATCCAAACCATTTTTTGGGTTGGTTTTAGAAATTGGGTCCAAATAGAACTTTGGATGTAAATATTTTGAAAACCGGACCACGTAGAAAATTTTTGCTTACACGTGCGAATAGGGTTTTTAAATACCTTTCTTTTGATGTATATTTCGATGGGTTTTGGAAACATTTAATTTTTGGGGTAAAAATTAGCAAAGGGGGTAGTACATGCTTTCTTCAAAAAGTCAATAAAAATTTATTTGTTGAATTGTGCTAAAATTTTTACATTGGCGGAAAGGTCTGTGAATTTCCAATTCAGCGCTGAAAACCGCAACCACTTACGAGTCTCGATTGCGGAAATATCGCCATCCAAACATTTTTTTGAACAATTTTAATTGAATTGGGTTAACATAAAGTAATATCACTTTGGATGAAGATATTTCGAGAACCAGAGGTCGTAAAATTTTTTGGTTTTCAGTTCTGGAAAGATCTTAAAAAACTAAAATAAGTTTTTGAAACTTTCAACCATCTACGAGTCTCGATTGCAGAAATATCGCCATCCAAACCATTTTTTGGGTTGGTTTTTGAAATTGGGTCCAAATAGAACTTTGGATGTAAATATTTTGAAAACCGGACCACGTAGAAAATTTTTGCTTACACGTGCGAATAGGGTTTTTAAATACCTTTCTTTTGATGTATATTTCGATGGGTTTTGGAAACATTTAATTTTTGGGGTAAAAATTAGCAAAGGGGGTAGTACATGCTTTCTTCAAAAAGTCAATAAAAATTTATTTGTTGAATTGTGCTAAAATTTTTACATTGGCGGAAAGGTCTGTGAATTTCCAATTCAGCGCTGAAAACCGCAACCACTTACGAGTCTCGATTGCGGAAATATCGCCATCCAAACATTTTTTTGAACAATTTTAATTGAATTGGGTTAACATAAAGTAATATCACTTTGGATGAAGATATTTCGAGAACCAGAGGTCGTAAAATTTTTTGGTTTTCAGTTCTGGAAAGATCTTAAAAAACTTAAAGACGTTTTTGAAACTTTCAACCATCTACGAGTCTTGATTGCGGAAATATCACCATCCAAACAGTTTTGTTCGAACAATTTTAATTAAATTTGTTCGAAATAAGGCAATATCACTTTGGATGAAGATATTTCGAGAACCAGGGGTCGTAAAATTTTTTGGTTTTCAGTTCTGGAAAGATCTTAAAAAACTAAAAGACGTTTTTGAAACTTTCAACCGTCTACGAGTCTCGATTGCAGAAATATCGCCATCCAAACCATTTTTTGGGTTGGTTTTAGAAATTGGGTCCAAATAGAACTTTGGATGTAAATATTTTGAAAACCGGACCACGTAGAAAATTTTTGCTTACACGTGCGAATAGGGTTTTTAAATACCTTTCTTTTGATGTATATTTCGATGGGTTTTGGAAACATTTAATTTTTGGGGTAAAAATTAGCAAAGGGGGTAGTACATGCTTTCTTCAAAAAGTCAATAAAAATTTATTTGTTGAATTGTGCTAAAATTTTTACATTGGCGGAAAGGTCTGTGAATTTCCAATTCAGCGCTGAAAACCGCAACCACTTACGAGTCTCGATTGCGGAAATATCGCCATCCAAACATTTTTTTGAACAATTTTAATTGAATTGGGTTAACATAAAGTAATATCACTTTGGATGAAGATATTTCGAGAACCAGAGGTCGTAAAATTTTTTGGTTTTCAGTTCTGGAAAGATCTTAAAAAACTAAAATAAGTTTTTGAAACTTTCAACCATCTACGAGTCTCGATTGCAGAAATATCGCCATCCAAACCATTTTTTGGGTTGGTTTTAGAAATTGGGTCCAAATAGAACTTTGGATGTAAATATTTTGAAAACCGGACCACGTAGAAAATTTTTGCTTACACGTGCGAATAGGGTTTTTAAATACCTTTCTTTTGATGTATATTTCGATGGGTTTTGGAAACATTTAATTTTTGGGGTAAAAATTAGCAAAGGGGGTAGTACATGCTTTCTTCAAAAAGTCAATAAAAATTTATTTGTTGAATTGTGCTAAAATTTTTACATTGGCGGAAAGGTCTGTGAATTTCCAATTCAGCGCTGAAAACCGCAACCACTTACGAGTCTCGATTGCGGAAATATCGCCATCCAAACATTTTTTTGAACAATTTTAATTGAATTGGGTTAACATAAAGTAATATCACTTTGGATGAAGATATTTCGAGAACCAGAGGTCGTAAAATTTTTTGGTTTTCAGTTCTGGAAAGATCTTAAAAAACTTAAAGACGTTTTTGAAACTTTCAACCATCTACGAGTCTTGATTGCGGAAATATCACCATCCAAACAGTTTTGTTCGAACAATTTTAATTAAATTTGTTCGAAATAAGGCAATATCAATTTGGATGAAGATATTTCGAGAACCAGTGGTCGTAAAATTTTTTGGTTTTCAGTTCTGGAAAGATCTTAAAAAACTTAAAGACGTTTTTGAAACTTTCAACCGTCTACGAGTCTCGATTGCAGAAATATCGCCATCCAAACCATTTTTTGGGTTGGTTTTAGAAATTGGGTCCAAATAGAACTTTGGATGTAAATATTTTGAAAACCGGACCACGTAGAAAATTTTTGCTTACACGTGCGAATAGGGTTTTTAAATACCTTTCTTTTGATGTACATTTCGATGGGTTTTGGAAACATTTAATTTTTGGGGTAAAAATTAGCAAAGGGGGTAGTACATGCTTTCTTCAAAAAGTCAATAAAAATTTATTTGTTGAATTGTGCTAAAATTTTTACATTGGCGGAAAGGTCTGTGAATTTCCAATTCAGCGCTGAAAACCGCAACCACTTACGAGTCTCGATTGCGGAAATATCGCCATCCAAACATTTTTTTGAACAATTTTAATTGAATTGGGTTAACATAAAGTAATATCACTTTGGATGAAGATATTTCGAGAACCAGAGGTCGTAAAATTTTTTGGTTTTCAGTTCTGGAAAGATCTTAAAAAACTTAAAGACGTTTTTGAAACTTTCAACCATCTACGAGTCTTGATTGCGGAAATATCACCATCCAAACAGTTTTGTTCGAACAATTTTAATTAAATTTGTTCGAAATAAGGCAATATCACTTTGGATGAAGATATTTCGAGAACCAGGGGTCGTAAAATTTTTTAGTTTTCAGTTCTGGAAAGATCTTAAAAAACTAAAAGACGTTTTTGAAACTTTCAACCGTCTACGAGTCTCGATTGCAGAAATATCGCCATCCAAACCATTTTTTGGGTTGGTTTTAGAAATTGGGTCCAAATAGAACTTTGGATGTAAATATTTTAAAAACCGGACCACGTAGAAAATTTTTGCTTACACGTGCGAATAGGGTTTTTAAATACCTTTCTTTTGATGTATATTTCGATGGGTTTTGGAAACATTTAATTTTTGGGGTAAAAATTAGCAAAGGGGGTAGTAGGTACATGCTTTCTTCAAAAAGTCAATAAAAATTTATTTGTTGAATTGTGCTAAAATTTTTACATTGACGGAAAGGCCTGTGAATTTCCAATTCAGCGCTGAAAACCGCAATCACTTACGAGTCTCGATTGCGGAAATATCGCCATCCAAACATTTTTTTGAACAATTTTAATTGAATTGGGTTAACATAAAGTAATATCACTTTGGATGAAGATATTTCGAGAACCAGGGGTCGTAAAATTTTTTGGTTTTCAGTTCTGGAAAGATCTTAAAAAACTAAAAGACGTTTTTGAAACTTTCAACCGTCTACGAGTCTCGATTGCAGAAATATCGCCATCAATTTTCGGGTTGGTTTTAGAAATTGGGTCCAAATAGAACTTTGGATGTAAATATTTTAAAAACCGGACCACGTAGAAAATTTTTGCTTACACGTGCGAATAGGGTTTTTAAATACCTTTCTTTTGATGTATATTTCGATGGGTTTTGGAAACATTTAATTTTTGGGGTAAAAATTAGCAAAGGGGGTAGTACATGCTTTCTTCAAAAAGTCAATAAAAATTTATTTGTTGAATTGTGCTAAAATTTTTACATTGGCGGAAAGGTCTGTGAATTTCCAATTCAGCGCTGAAAACCGCAACCACTTACGAGTCTCGATTGCGGAAATATCGCCATCCAAACATTTTTTTGAACAATTTTAATTGAATTGGGTTAACATAAAGTAATATCAGTTTGGATGAAGATATTTCGAGAACCAGAGGTCGTTAAATTTTTTGGTTTTCAGTTCTGGAAAGATCTTAAAAAACTAAAAGACGTTTTTGAAACTTTCAACCATCTACGAGTCTTGATTGCGGAAATATCACCATCCAAACAGTTTTGTTCGAACAATTTTAATTAAATTTGTTCGAAATAAGGCAATATCACTTTGGATGAAGATATTTCGAGAACCAGAGGTCGAAAAATTTTTTGGTTTTCAGTTTTGGAAAGATCTTAAAAAACTAAAAGACGTTTTTGAAACTTTCAACCGTCTACGAGTCTCGATTGCAGAAATATCGCCATTCAAACCATTTTTCGGGTTGGTTTTTGAAATTGGGTCCAAATAGAACTTTGGATGTAAATATTTTGAGAACCGGACCACGTAGAAAATTTTTGCTTACACGTACGAATAGGGTTTTTAAATACCTTTTTTTTGATGTATATTTCGATGGGTTTTGGAAACATTTAATTTTTGGGGTAAAAATTAGCAAAGGGGGTAAGTACATGCTTCCTTCAAAAAGTCAATAAAAATTTATTTGTTGAATTGTGCTAAAATTTTCACATTGACGGAATGGTCTGTGAATTTCCAATTCAGCGCTGAAAACCGCAACCACTTACGAGTCTCGATTGCGGAAATATCGCCATCCAAACATTTTTTTGAACAATTTTAATTGAATTGGGTTAACATAAAGTAATATCACTTTGGATGAAGATATTTCGAGAACCAGAGGTCGTAAAATTGTTTGGTTTTCAGTTCTGGAAAGATCTTAAAAAACTAAAAGATGTTTTTGAAACTTTCAACCATCTACGAGTCTTGATTGCGGAAATATCACCATCCAAACAGTTTTGTTCGAACAATTTTAATTAAATTTGTTCGAAATAAGGCAATATCACTTTGGATGAAGATATTTCGAGAACCAGGGGTCGTAAAATTTTTTGGTTTTCAGTTCTGGAAAGATCTCAAAAAACTAAAAGACGTTTTTGAAACTTTCAACCGTCTACGAGTCTCGATTGCAGAAATATCGCCATCCAAACCATTTTTTGGGTTGGTTTTAGAAATTGGGTCCAAATAGAACTTTGGATGTAAATATTTTGAAAACCGGACCACGTAGAAAATTTTTGCTTACACGTGCGAATAGGGTTTTTAAATACCTTTCTTTTGATGTATATTTCGATGGGTTTTGGAAACATTTAATTTTTGGGGTAAAAATTAGCAAAGGGGGTAGTACATGCTTTCTTCAAAAAGTCAATAAAAATTTATTTGTTGAATTGTGCTAAAATTTTTACATTGGCGGAAAGGTCTGTGAATTTCCAATTCAGCGCTGAAAACCGCAACCACTTACGAGTCTCAATTGCGGAAATATCGCCATCCAAACATTTTTTTGAACAATTTTAATTGAATTGGGTTAACATAAAGTAATATCACTTTGGATGAAGATATTTCGAGAACCAGAGGTCGTAAAATTTTTTGGTTTTCAGTTCTGGAAAGATCTTAAAAAACTAAAAGACGTTTTTGAAACTTTCAACCGTCTACGAGTCTCGATTGCAGAAATATCGCCATCCAAACCATTTTTTGGGTTGGTTTTTGAAATTGGGTCCAAATAGAACTTTGGATGTAAATATTTTGAAAACCGGACCACGTAGAAAATTTTTGCTTACACGTGCGAATAGGGTTTTTAAATACCTTTCTTTTGATGTTTATTTCGATGGGTTTTGGAAACATTTAATTTTTGGGGTAAAAATTAGCAAAGGGGGTAGTACATGCTTTCTTCAAAAAGTCAATAAAAATTTATTTGTTGAATTGTGCTAAAATTTTTACATTGGCGGAAAGGTCTGTGAATTTCCAATTCAGCGCTGAAAACCGCAACCACTTACGAGTCTCGATTGCGGAAATATCGCCATCCAAACATTTTTTTGAACAATTTTAATTGAATTGGGTTAACATAAAGTAATATCACTTTGGATGAAGATATTTCGAGAACCAGAGGTCGTAAAATTTTTTGGTTTTCAGTTCTAGAAAGATCTTAAAAAACTAAAAGACGTTTTTGAAACTTTCAACCATCTACGAGTCTTGATTGCGGAAATATCACCATCCAAACAGTTTTGTTCGAACAATTTTAATTAAATTTGTTCGAAATAAGGCAATATCACTTTGGATGAAGATATTTCGAGAACCAGGGGTCGTAAAATTTTTTGGTTTTCAGTTCTGGAAAGATCTTAAAAAACTAAAAGACGTTTTTGAAACTTTCAACCGTCTACGAGTCTCGATTGCGGAAATATCGCCATCCAAACCATTTTTTGGGTTGGTTTTAGAAATTGGGTCCAAATAGAACTTTGGATGTAAATATTTTGAAAACCGGACCACGTAGAAAATTTTTGCTTACACGTGCGAATAGGGTTTTTAAATACCTTTCTTTTGATGTATATTTCGATGGGTTTTGGAAACATTTAATTTTTGGGGTAAAAATTAGCATGCTTTCTTCAAAAAGTCAATAAAAATTTATTTGTTGAATTGTGCTAAAATTTTTACATTGACGGAAAGGTCTGTGAATTTCCAATTCAGCGCTGAAAACCGCAATCACTTACGAGTCTTGATTGCGGAAATATCGCCATCCAAACATTTTTTTTAACAATTTTAATTGAATTGGGTTAAAATAAAGTAATATCACTTTGGATGAAGATATTTCGAGAACCAGAGGTCGTAAAATTTTTTGGTTTTCAGTTCTGGAAAGATCTTAAAAAACTAAAAGACGTTTTTGAAACTTTCAACCATCTACGAGTCTTGATTGCGGAAATATCACCATCCAAACAGTTTTGTTCGAACAATTTTAATTAAATTTGTTCGAAATAAGGCAATATCACTTTGGATGAAGATATTTCGAGAACCAGAGGTCGAAAAATTTTTTGGTTTTCAGTTTTGGAAAGATCTTAAAAAACTAAAAGACGTTTTTGAAACTTTCAACCGTCTACGAGTCTCGATTGCAGAAATATCGCCATTCAAACCATTTTTCGGGTTGGTTTTTGAAATTGGGTCCAAATAGAACTTTGGATGTAAATATTTTGAAAACCGGACCACGTAGAAATTTTTGCTTACACGTGCGAATAGGGTTTTTAAATACCTTTCTTTTGATGTATATTTCGATGGGTTTTGGAAACATTTAATTTTTGGCGTAAAAATTAGCAAAGGGGGTAGTACATGCTTTCTTCAAAAAGTCAATAAAAATTTATTTGTTGAATTGTGCTAAAATTTTTACATTGGCGGAAAGGTCTGTGAATTTCCAATTCAGCGCTGAAAACCGCAACCACTTACGAGTCTCGATTGCGGAAATATCGCCATCCAAACATTTTTTTGAACAATTTTAATTGAATTGGGTTAACATAAAGTAATATCACTTTGGATGAAGATATTTCGAGAACCAGAGGTCGTAAAATTTTTTGGTTTTCAGTTCTGGAAAGATCTTAAAAAACTAAAAGACGTTTTTGAAACTTTCAACCGTCTACAAGTCTCGATTGCAGAAATATCGCCATCCAAACCATTTTTTGGGTTGGTTTTTGAAATTGGGTCCAAATAGAACTTTGGATGTAAATATTTTGAAAACCGGACCACGTAGAAAATTTTTGCTTACACGTGCGAATAGGGTTTTTAAATACCTTTCTTTTGATGTATATTTCGATGGGTTTTGGAAACATTTAATTTTTGGGGTAAAAATTAGCATGCTTTCTTCAAAAAGTCAATAAAAATTTATTTGTTGAATTGTGCTAAAATTTTTACATTGACGGAAAGGTCTGTGAATTTCCAATTCAGCGCTGAAAACCGCAATCACTTACGAGTCTTGATTGCGGAAATATCGCCATCCAAACATTTTTTTTAACAATTTTAATTGAATTGGGTTAACATAAAGTAATATCACCCATCTACGAGTCTTGATTGCGGAAATATCACCATCCAAACAGTTTTGTTCGAACAATTTTAATTAAATTTGTTCGAAATAAGGCAATATCACTTTGGATGAAGATATTTCGAGAACCAGAGGTCGAAAAATTTTTTGGTTTTCAGTTTTGGAAAGATCTTAAAAAACTAAAAGACGTTTTTGAAACTTTCAACCGTCTACGAGTCTCGATTGCAGAAATATCGCCATTCAAACCATTTTTCGGGTTGGTTTTTGAAATTGGGTCCAAATAGAACTTTGGATGTAAATATTTTGAGAACCGGACCACGTAGAAAATTTTTGCTTACACGTACGAATAGGGTTTTTAAATACCTTTTTTTTGATGTATATTTCGATGGGTTTTGGAAACATTTAATTTTTGGGGTAAAAATTAGCAAAGGGGGTAAGTACATGCTTCCTTCAAAAAGTCAATAAAAATTTATTTGTTGAATTGTGCTAAAATTTTCACATTGACGGAATGGTCTGTGAATTTCCAATTCAGCGCTGAAAACCGCAACCACTTACGAGTCTCGATTGCGGAAATATCGCCATCCAAACATTTTTTTGAACAATTTTAATTGAATTGGGTTAACATAAAGTAATATCACTTTGGATGAAGATATTTCGAGAACCAGAGGTCGTAAAATTGTTTGGTTTTCAGTTCTGGAAAGATCTTAAAAAACTAAAAGATGTTTTTGAAACTTTCAACCATCTACGAGTCTTGATTGCGGAAATATCACCATCCAAACAGTTTTGTTCGAACAATTTTAATTAAATTTGTTCGAAATAAGGCAATATCACTTTGGATGAAGATATTTCGAGAACCAGGGGTCGTAAAATTTTTTGGTTTTCAGTTCTGGAAAGATCTCAAAAAACTAAAAGACGTTTTTGAAACTTTCAACCGTCTACGAGTCTCGATTGCAGAAATATCGCCATCCAAACCATTTTTTGGGTTGGTTTTAGAAATTGGGTCCAAATAGAACTTTGGATGTAAATATTTTGAAAACCGGACCACGTAGAAAATTTTTGCTTACACGTGCGAATAGGGTTTTTAAATACCTTTCTTTTGATGTTTATTTCGATGGGTTTTGGAAACATTTAATTTTTGGCGTAAAAATTAGCAAAGGGGGTAGTACATGCTTTCTTCAAAAAGTCAATAAAAATTTATTTGTTGAATTGTGCTAAAATTTTTACATTGGCGGAAAGGTCTGTGAATTTCCAATTCAGCGCTGAAAACCGCAACCACTTACGAGTCTCAATTGCGGAAATATCGCCATCCAAACATTTTTTTGAACAATTTTAATTGAATTGGGTTAACATAAAGTAATATCACTTTGGATGAAGATATTTCGAGAACCAGAGGTCGTAAAATTTTTTGGTTTTCAGTTCTGGAAAGATCTTAAAAAACTAAAAGACGTTTTTGAAACTTTCAACCGTCTACGAGTCTCGATTGCAGAAATATCGCCATCCAAACCATTTTTTGGGTTGGTTTTTGAAATTGGGTCCAAATAGAACTTTGGATGTAAATATTTTGAAAACCGGACCACGTAGAAAATTTTTGCTTACACGTGCGAATAGGGTTTTTAAATACCTTTCTTTTGATGTTTATTTCGATGGGTTTTGGAAACATTTAATTTTTGGGGTAAAAATTAGCAAAGGGGGTAGTACATGCTTTCTTCAAAAAGTCAATAAAAATTTATTTGTTGAATTGTGCTAAAATTTTTACATTGACGGAAAGGTCTGTGAATTTCCAATTCAGCGCTGAAAACCGCAATCACTTACGAGTCTTGATTGCGGAAATATCGCCATCCAAACATTTTTTTTAACAATTTTAATTGAATTGGGTTAAAATAAAGTAATATCACTTTGGATGAAGATATTTCGAGAACCAGAGGTCGTAAAATTTTTTGGTTTTCAGTTCTGGAAAGATCTTAAAAAACTAAAAGACGTTTTTGAAACTTTCAACCATCTACGAGTCTTGATTGCGGAAATATCACCATCCAAACAGTTTTGTTCGAACAATTTTAATTAAATTTGTTCGAAATAAGGCAATATCACTTTGGATGAAGATATTTCGAGAACCAGAGGTCGAAAAATTTTTTGGTTTTCAGTTTTGGAAAGATCTTAAAAAACTAAAAGACGTTTTTGAAACTTTCAACCGTCTACGAGTCTCGATTGCAGAAATATCGCCATTCAAACCATTTTTCGGGTTGGTTTTTGAAATTGGGTCCAAATAGAACTTTGGATGTAAATATTTTGAAAACCGGACCACGTAGAAATTTTTGCTTACACGTGCGAATAGGGTTTTTAAATACCTTTCTTTTGATGTATATTTCGATGGGTTTTGGAAACATTTAATTTTTGGCGTAAAAATTAGCAAAGGGGGTAGTACATGCTTTCTTCAAAAAGTCAATAAAAATTTATTTGTTGAATTGTGCTAAAATTTTTACATTGGCGGAAAGGTCTGTGAATTTCCAATTCAGCGCTGAAAACCGCAACCACTTACGAGTCTCGATTGCGGAAATATCGCCATCCAAACATTTTTTTGAACAATTTTAATTGAATTGGGTTAACATAAAGTAATATCACTTTGGATGAAGATATTTCGAGAACCAGAGGTCGTAAAATTTTTTGGTTTTCAGTTCTGGAAAGATCTTAAAAAACTAAAAGACGTTTTTGAAACTTTCAACCGTCTACAAGTCTCGATTGCAGAAATATCGCCATCCAAACCATTTTTTGGGTTGGTTTTTGAAATTGGGTCCAAATAGAACTTTGGATGTAAATATTTTGAAAACCGGACCACGTAGAAAATTTTTGCTTACACGTGCGAATAGGGTTTTTAAATACCTTTCTTTTGATGTATATTTCGATGGGTTTTGGAAACATTTAATTTTTGGGGTAAAAATTAGCAAAGGGGGTAGTACATGCTTTCTTCAAAAAGTCAATAAAAATTTATTTGTTGAATTGTGCTAAAATTTTTACATTGGCGGAAAGGTCTGTGAATTTCCAATTCAGCGCTGAAAACCGCAACCACTTACGAGTCTCGATTGCGGAAATATCGCCATCCAAACATTTTTTTGAACAATTTTAATTGAATTGGGTTAACATAAAGTAATATCACTTTGGATGAAGATATTTCGAGAACCAGAGGTCGTAAAATTGTTTGGTTTTCAGTTCTGGAAAGATCTTAAAAAACTAAAAGATGTTTTTGAAACTTTCAACCATCTACGAGTCTTGATTGCGGAAATATCACCATCCAAACAGTTTTGTTCGAACAATTTTAATTAAATTTGTTCGAAATAAGGCAATATCACTTTGGATGAAGATATTTCGAGAACCAGGGGTCGTAAAATTTTTTGGTTTTCAGTTCTGGAAAGATCTCAAAAAACTAAAAGACGTTTTTGAAACTTTCAACCGTCTACGAGTCTCGATTGCAGAAATATCGCCATTCAAACCATTTTTCGGGTTGGTTTTTGAAATTGGGTCCAAATAGAACTTTGGATGTAAATATTTTGAGAACCGGACCACGTAGAAAATTTTTGCTTACACGTACGAATAGGGTTTTTAAATACCTTTTTTTTGATGTATATTTCGATGGGTTTTGGAAACATTTAATTTTTGGGGTAAAAATTAGCAAAGGGGGTAGTACATGCTTTCTTCAAAAAGTCAATAAAAATTTATTTGTTGAATTGTGCTAAAATTTTCACATTGACGGAATGGTCTGTGAATTTCCAATTCAGCACTGAAAACCGCAACCACTTACGAGTCTCGATTGCGGAAATATCGCCATCCAAACATTTTTTTGAACAATTTTAATTGAATTGGGTTAACATAAAGTAATATCACTTTGGATGAAGATATTTCGAGAACCAGAGGTCGTAAAATTTTTTGGTTTTCAGTTCTGGAAAGATCTTAAAAAACTTAAAGACGTTTTTGAAACTTTCAACCATCTACGAGTCTTGATTGCGGAAATATCACCATCCAAACAGTTTTGTTCGAACAATTTTAATTAAATTTGTTCGAAATAAGGCAATATCACTTTGGATGAAGATATTTCGAGAACCAGGGGTCGTAAAATTTTTTAGTTTTCAGTTCTGGAAAGATCTTAAAAAACTAAAAGACGTTTTTGAAACTTTCAACCGTCTACGAGTCTCGATTGCAGAAATATCGCCATCCAAACCATTTTTCGGGTTGGTTTTAGAAATTGGGTCCAAATAGAACTTTGGATGTAAATATTTTAAAAACCGGACCACGTAGAAAATTTTTGCTTACACGTGCGAATAGGGTTTTTAAATACCTTTCTTTTGATGTATATTTCGATGGGTTTTGGAAACATTTAATTTTTGGGGTAAAAATTAGCAAAGGGGGTAGTACATGCTTTCTTCAAAAAGTCAATAAAAATTTATTTGTTGAATTGTGCTAAAATTTTTACATTGGCGGAAAGGTCTGTGAATTTCCAATTCAGCGCTGAAAACCGCAACCACTTACGAGTCTCGATTGCGGAAATATCGCCATCCAAACATTTCTTTGAACAATTTTAATTGAATTGGGTTAACATAAAGTAATATCACTTTGGATGAAGATATTTCGAGAACCAGAGGTCGTAAAATTTTTTGGTTTTCAGTTCTGGAAAGATCTTAAAAAACTTAAAGACGTTTTTGAAACTTTCAACCATCTACGAGTCTTGATTGCGGAAATATCACCATCCAAACAGTTTTGTTCGAACAATTTTAATTAAATTTGTTCGAAATAAGGCAATATCAATTTGGATGAAGATATTTCGAGAACCAGGGGTCGTAAAATTTTTTGGTTTTCAGTTCTGGAAAGATCTTAAAAAACTTAAAGACGTTTTTGAAACTTTCAACCGTCTACGAGTCTCGATTGCAGAAATATCGCCATCCAAACCATTTTTTGGGTTGGTTTTAGAAATTGGGTCCAAATAGAACTTTGGATGTAAATATTTTGAAAACCGGACCACGTAGAAAATTTTTGCTTACATGTGCGAATAGGGTTTTTAAATACCTTTCTTTTGATGTATATTTCGATGGGTTTTGGAAACATTTAATTTTTGGGGTAAAAATTAGCAAAGGGGGTAGTAGGTACATGCTTTCTTCAAAAAGTCAATAAAAATTTATTTGTTGAATTGTGCTAAAATTTTTACATTGACGGAAAGGTCTGTGAATTTCCAATTCAGCGCTGAAAACCGCAATCACTTACGAGTCTCGATTGCGGAAATATCGCCATCCAAACATTTTTTTTAACAATTTTAATTGAATTGGGTTAAAATAAAGTAATATCACTTTGGATGAAGATATTTCGAGAACCAGGGGTCGTAAAATTTTTTGGTTTTCAGTTCTGGAAAGATCTTAAAAAACTAAAAGACGTTTTTGAAACTTTCAACCGTCTACGAGTCTCGATTGCGGAAATATCGCCATCCAAACCATTTTTTGGGTTGGTTTTAGAAATTGGGTCCAAATAGAACTTTGGATGTAAATATTTTGAAAACCGGACCACGTAGAAAATTTTTGCTTACACGTGCGAATAGGGTTTTTAAATACCTTTCTTTTGATGTATATTTCGATGGGTTTTGGAAACATTTAATTTTTGGGGTAAAAATTAGCATGCTTTCTTCAAAAAGTCAATAAAAATTTATTTGTTGAATTGTGCTAAAATTTTTACATTGACGGAAAGGTCTGTGAATTTCCAATTCAGCGCTGAAAACCGCAATCACTTACGAGTCTTGATTGCGGAAATATCGCCATCCAAACATTTTTTTTAACAATTTTAATTGAATTGGGTTAAAATAAAGTAATATCACTTTGGATGAAGATATTTCGAGAACCAGAGGTCGTAAAATTTTTTGGTTTTCAGTTCTGGAAAGATCTTAAAAAACTAAAAGACGTTTTTGAAACTTTCAACCGTCTACGAGTCTCGATTGCGGAAATATCGCCATCCAAACCATTTTTTGGGTTGGTTTTAGAAATTGGGTCCAAATAGAACTTTGGATGTAAATATTTTGAAAACCGGACCACGTAGAAAATTTTTGCTTACACGTGCGAATAGGGTTTTTAAATACCTTTCTTTTGATGTATATTTCGATGGGTTTTGGAAACATTTAATTTTTGGGGTAAAAATTAGCATGCTTTCTTCAAAAAGTCAATAAAAATTTATTTGTTGAATTGTGCTAAAATTTTTACATTGACGGAAAGGTCTGTGAATTTCCAATTCAGCGCTGAAAACCGCAACCACTTACGAGTCTCGATTGCGGAAATATCGCCATCCAAACATTTTTTTGAACAATTTTAATTGAATTGGGTTAACATAAAGTAATATCACTTTGGATGAAGATATTTCGAGAACCAGAGGTCGTAAAATTTTTTGGTTTTCAGTTCTGGAAAGATCTTAAAAAACTAAAAGACGTTTTTGAAACTTTCAACCATCTACGAGTCTTGATTGCGGAAATATCACCATCCAAACAGTTTTGTTCGAACAATTTTAATTAAATTTGTTCGAAATAAGGCAATATCACTTTGGATGAAGATATTTCGAGAACCAGAGGTCGAAAAATTTTTTGGTTTTCAGTTTTGGAAAGATCTTAAAAAACTAAAAGACGTTTTTGAAACTTTCAACCGTCTACGAGTCTCGATTGCAGAAATATCGCCATTCAAACCATTTTTCGGGTTGGTTTTTGAAATTGGGTCCAAATAGAACTTTGGATGTAAATATTTTGAAAACCGGACCACGTAGAAAATTTTTGCTTACACGTGCGAATAGGGTTTTTAAATACCTTTCTTTTGATGTATATTTCGATGGGTTTTGGAAACATTTAATTTTTGGGGTAAAAATTAGCAAAGGGGGTAGTACATGCTTTCTTCAAAAAGTCAATAAAAATTTATTTGTTGAATTGTGCTAAAATTTTTACATTGGCGGAAAGGTCTGTGAATTTCCAATTCAGCGCTGAAAACCGCAACCACTTACGAGTCTCGATTGCGGAAATATCGCCATCCAAACATTTTTTTGAACAATTTTAATTGAATTGGGTTAACATAAAGTAATATCACTTTGGATGAAGATATTTCGAGAACCAGAGGTCGTAAAATTTTTTGGTTTTCAGTTCTGGAAAGATCTTAAAAAACTAAAAGACGTTTTTGAAACTTTCAACCGTCTACAAGTCTCGATTGCAGAAATATCGCCATCCAAACCATTTTTTGGGTTGGTTTTTGAAATTGGGTCCAAATAGAACTTTGGATGTAAATATTTTGAAAACCGGACCACGTAGAAAATTTTTGCTTACACGTGCGAATAGGGTTTTTAAATACCTTTCTTTTGATGTATATTTCGATGGGTTTTGGAAACATTTAATTTTTGGGGTAAAAATTAGCAAAGGGGGTAGTACATGCTTTCTTCAAAAAGTCAATAAAAATTTATTTGTTGAATTGTGCTAAAATTTTTACATTGGCGGAAAGGTCTGTGAATTTCCAATTCAGCGCTGAAAACCGCAACCACTTACGAGTCTCGATTGCGGAAATATCGCCATCCAAACATTTTTTTGAACAATTTTAATTGAATTGGGTTAACATAAAGTAATATCACTTTGGATGAAGATATTTCGAGAACCAGAGGTCGTAAAATTTTTTGGTTTTCAGTTCTGGAAAGATCTTAAAAAACTAAAAGACGTTTTTGAAACTTTCAACCATCTACGAGTCTTGATTGCGGAAATATCACCATCCAAACAGTTTTGTTCGAACAATTTTAATTAAATTTGTTCGAAATAAGGCAATATCACTTTGGATGAAGATATTTCGAGAACCAGGGGTCGTAAAATTTTTTGGTTTTCAGTTCTGGAAAGATCTTAAAAAACTAAAAGACGTTTTTGAAACTTTCAACCGTCTACGAGTCTCGATTGCGGAAATATCGCCATCCAAACCATTTTTTGGGTTGGTTTTAGAAATTGGGTCCAAATAGAACTTTGGATGTAAATATTTTGAAAACCGGACCACGTAGAAAATTTTTGCTTACACGTGCGAATAGGGTTTTTAAATACCTTTCTTTTGATGTATATTTCGATGGGTTTTGGAAACATTTAATTTTTGGGGTAAAAATTAGCATGCTTTCTTCAAAAAGTCAATAAAAATTTATTTGTTGAATTGTGCTAAAATTTTTACATTGACGGAAAGGTCTGTGAATTTCCAATTCAGCGCTGAAAACCGCAATCACTTACGAGTCTTGATTGCGGAAATATCGCCATCCAAACATTTTTTTTAACAATTTTAATTGAATTGGGTTAACATAAAGTAATATCACTTTGGATGAAGATATTTCGAGAACCAGGGGTCGTAAAATTTTTTGGTTTTCAGTTCTGGAAAGATCTTAAAAAACTAAAAGACGTTTTTGAAACTTTCAACCATCTACGAGTCTTGATTGCGGAAATATCACCATCCAAACAGTTTTGTTCGAACAATTTTAATTAAATTTGTTCGAAATAAGGCAATATCACTTTGGATGAAGATATTTCGAGAACCAGAGGTCGAAAAATTTTTTGGTTTTCAGTTTTGGAAAGATCTTAAAAAACTAAAAGACGTTTTTGAAACTTTCAACCGTCTACGAGTCTCGATTGCGGAAATATCGCCATCCAAACCATTTTTTGGGTTGGTTTTAGAAATTGGGTCCAAATAGAACTTTGGATGTAAATATTTTGAAAACCGGACCACGTAGAAAATTTTTGCTTACACGTGCGAATAGGGTTTTTAAATACCTTTCTTTTGATGTATATTTCGATGGGTTTTGGAAACATTTAATTTTTGGGGTAAAAATTAGCAAAGGGGGTAGTACATGCTTTCTTCAAAAAGTCAATAAAAATTTATTTGTTGAATTGTGCTAAAATTTTTACATTGGCGGAAAGGTCTGTGAATTTCCAATTCAGCGCTGAAAACCGCAACCACTTACGAGTCTCGATTGCGGAAATATCGCCATCCAAACATTTTTTTGAACAATTTTAATTGAATTGGGTTAACATAAAGTAATATCACTTTGGATGAAGATATTTCGAGAACCAGAGGTCGTAAAATTTTTTGGTTTTCAGTTCTGGAAAGATCTTAAAAAACTAAAAGACGTTTTTGAAACTTTTAACCGTCTACAAGTCTCGATTGCAGAAATATCGCCATCCAAACCATTTTTTGGGTTGGTTTTTGAAATTGGGTCCAAATAGAACTTTGGATGTAAATATTTTGAAAACCGGACCACGTAGAAAATTTTTGCTTACACGTGCGAATAGGGTTTTTAAATACCTTTCTTTTGATGTATATTTCGATGGGTTTTGGAAACATTTAATTTTTGGGGTAAAAATTAGCAAAGGGGGTAGTACATGCTTTCTTCAAAAAGTCAATAAAAATTTATTTGTTGAATTGTGCTAAAATTTTTACATTGGCGGAAAGGTCTGTGAATTTCCAATTCAGCGCTGAAAACCGCAACCACTTACGAGTCTCGATTGCGGAAATATCGCCATCCAAACATTTTTTTGAACAATTTTAATTGAATTGGGTTAACATAAAGTAATATCACTTTGGATGAAGATATTTCGAGAACCAGGGGTCGTAAAATTTTTTGGTTTTCAGTTCTGGAAAGATCTTAAAAAACTAAAAGACGTTTTTGAAACTTTCAACCATCTACGAGTCTTGATTGCGGAAATATCACCATCCAAACAGTTTTGTTCGAACAATTTTAATTAAATTTGTTCGAAATAAGGCAATATCACTTTGGATGAAGATATTTCGAGAACCAGAGGTCGAAAAATTTTTTGGTTTTCAGTTTTGGAAAGATCTTAAAAAACTAAAAGACGTTTTTGAAACTTTCAACCGTCTACGAGTCTCGATTGCAGAAATATCGCCATTCAAACCATTTTTCGGGTTGGTTTTTGAAATTGGGTCCAAATAGAACTTTGGATGTAAATATTTTGAAAACCGGACCACGTAGAAAATTTTTGCTTACACGTGCGAATAGGGTTTTTAAATACCTTTCTTTTGATGTATATTTCGATGGGTTTTGGAAACATTTAATTTTTGGGGTAAAAATTAGCATGCTTTCTTCAAAAAGTCAATAAAAATTTATTTGTTGAATTGTGCTAAAATTTTTACATTGACGGAAAGGTCTGTGAATTTCCAATTCAGCGCTGAAAACCGCAATCACTTACGAGTCTTGATTGCGGAAATATCGCCATCCAAACATTTTTTTTAACAATTTTAATTGAATTGGGTTAACATAAAGTAATATCACTTTGGATGAAGATATTTCGAGAACCAGGGGTCGTAAAATTTTTTGGTTTTCAGTTCTGGAAAGATCTTAAAAAACTAAAAGACGTTTTTGAAACTTTCAACCATCTACGAGTCTTGATTGCGGAAATATCACCATCCAAACAGTTTTGTTCGAACAATTTTAATTAAATTTGTTCGAAATAAGGCAATATCACTTTGGATGAAGATATTTCGAGAACCAGAGGTCGAAAAATTTTTTGGTTTTCAGTTTTGGAAAGATCTTAAAAAACTAAAAGACGTTTTTGAAACTTTCAACCGTCTACGAGTCTCGATTGCAGAAATATCGCCATTCAAACCATTTTTCGGGTTGGTTTTTGAAATTGGGTCCAAATAGAACTTTGGATGTAAATATTTTGAAAACCGGACCACGTAGAAAATTTTTGCTTACACGTGCGAATAGGGTTTTTAAATACCTTTCTTTTGATGTATATTTCGATGGGTTTTGGAAACATTTAATTTTTGGGGTAAAAATTAGCAAAGGGGGTAGTACATGCTTTCTTCAAAAAGTCAATAAAAATTTATTTGTTGAATTGTGCTAAAATTTTTACATTGGCGGAAAGGTCTGTGAATTTCCAATTCAGCGCTGAAAACCGCAACCACTTACGAGTCTCGATTGCGGAAATATCGCCATCCAAACATTTTTTTGAACAATTTTAATTGAATTGGGTTAACATAAAGTAATATCACTTTGGATGAAGATATTTCGAGAACCAGAGGTCGTAAAATTTTTTGGTTTTCAGTTCTGGAAAGATCTTAAAAAACTAAAAGACGTTTTTGAAACTTTCAACCGTCTACAAGTCTCGATTGCAGAAATATCGCCATCCAAACCATTTTTTGGGTTGGTTTTTGAAATTGGGTCCAAATAGAACTTTGGATGTAAATATTTTGAAAACCGGACCACGTAGAAAATTTTTGCTTACACGTGCGAATAGGGTTTTTAAATACCTTTCTTTTGATGTATATTTCGATGGATTTTGGAAACATTTAATTTTTGGGGTAAAAATTAGCAAAGGGGGTAGTACATGCTTTCTTCAAAAAGTCAATAAAAATTTATTTGTTGAATTGTGCTAAAATTTTTACATTGGCGGAAAGGTCTGTGAATTTCCAATTCAGCGCTGAAAACCGCAACCACTTACGAGTCTCGATTGCGGAAATATCGCCATCCAAACATTTTTTTGAACAATTTTAATTGAATTGGGTTAACATAAAGTAATATCACTTTGGATGAAGATATTTCGAGAACCAGAGGTCGTAAAATTTTTTGGTTTTCAGTTCTGGAAAGATCTTAAAAAACTAAAAGACGTTTTTGAAACTTTCAACCATCTACGAGTCTTGATTGCGGAAATATCACCATCCAAACAGTTTTGTTCGAACAATTTTAATTAAATTTGTTCGAAATAAGGCAATATCACTTTGGATGAAGATATTTCGAGAACCAGGGGTCGTAAAATTTTTTGGTTTTCAGTTCTGGAAAGATCTTAAAAAACTAAAAGACGTTTTTGAAACTTTCAACCGTCTACGAGTCTCGATTGCGGAAATATCGCCATCCAAACCATTTTTTGGGTTGGTTTTAGAAATTGGGTCCAAATAGAACTTTGGATGTAAATATTTTGAAAACCGGACCACGTAGAAAATTTTTGCTTACACGTGCGAATAGGGTTTTTAAATACCTTTCTTTTGATGTATATTTCGATGGGTTTTGGAAACATTTAATTTTTGGGGTAAAAATTAGCAAAGGGGGTATTGTTGAATTGTGCTAAAATTTTTACATTGGCGGAAAGGTCTGTGAATTTCCAATTCAGCGCTGAAAACCGCAACCACTTACGAGTCTCGATTGCGGAAATATCGCCATCCAAACATTTTTTTGAACAATTTTAATTGAATTGGGTTAACATAAAGTAATATCACTTTGGATGAAGATATTTCGAGAACCAGAGGTCGTAAAATTTTTTGGTTTTCAGTTCTGGAAAGATCTTAAAAAACTTAAAGACGTTTTTGAAACATTCAACCATCTACGGGTCTTGATTGCGGAAATATCACCATCCAAACAGTTTTGTTCGAACAATTTTAATTAAATTTGTTCGAAATAAGGCAATATCACTTTGGATGAAGATATTTCGAGAACCAGGGGTCGTAAAATTTTTTGGTTTTCAGTTCTGGAAAGATCTTAAAAAACTTAAAGACGTTTTTGAAACTTTCAACCGTCTACGAGTCTCGATTGCAGAAATATCGCCATCCAAACCATTTTTTGGGTTGGTTTTAGAAATTGGGTCCAAATAGAACTTTGGATGTAAATATTTTGAAAACCGGACCACGTAGAAAATTTTTGCTTACACGTGCGAATAGGGTTTTTAAATACCTTTCTTTTGATGTATATTTCGATGGGTTTTGGAAACATTTAATTTTTGGGGTAAAAATTAGCAAAGGGGGTAGTACATGCTTTCTTCAAAAAGTCAATAAAAATTTATTTGTTGAATTGTGCTAAAATTTTTACATTGGCGGAAAGGTCTGTGAATTTCCAATTCAGCGCTGAAAACCGCAACCACTTACGAGTCTCGATTGCGGAAATATCGCCATCCAAACATTTTTTTGAACAATTTTAATTGAATTGGGTTAACATAAAGTAATATCACTTTGGATGAAGATATTTCGAGAACCAGAGGTCGTAAAATTTTTTGGTTTTCAGTTCTGGAAAGATCTTAAAAAACTTAAAGACGTTTTTGAAACTTTCAACCATCTACGAGTCTTGATTGCGGAAATATCACCATCCAAACAGTTTTGTTCGAACAATTTTAATTAAATTTGTTCGAAATAAGGCAATATCACTTTGGATGAAGATATTTCGAGAACCAGGGGTCGTAAAATTTTTTGGTTTTCAGTTCTGGAAAGATCTTAAAAAACTTAAAGACGTTTTTGAAACTTTCAACCGTCTACGAGTCTCGATTGCAGAAATATCGCCATCCAAACCATTTTTTGGGTTGGTTTTAGAAATTGGGTCCAAATAGAACTTTGGATGTAAATATTTTGAAAACCGGACCACGTAGAAAATTTTTGCTTACACGTGCGAATAGGGTTTTTAAATACCTTTCTTTTGATGTATATTTCGATGGGTTTTGGAAACATTTAATTTTTGGGGTAAAAATTAGCAAAGGGGGTAGTACATGCTTTCTTCACAAAGTCAATAAAAATTTATTTGTTGAATTGTGCTAAAATTTTTACATTGACGGAAAGGTCTGTGAATTTCCAATTCAGCGCTGAAAACCGCAATCACTTACGAGTCTCGATTGCGGAAATATCGCCATCCAAACATTTTTTTTAACAATTTTAATTGAATTGGGTTAAAATAAAGTAATATCACTTTGGATGAAGATATTTCGAGAACCAGGGGTCGTAAAATTTTTTGGTTTTCAGTTCTGGAAAGATCTTAAAAAACTAAAAGACGTTTTTGAAACTTTCAACCATCTACGAGTCTTGATTGCGGAAATATCACCATCCAAACAGTTTTGTTCGAACAATTTTAATTAAATTTGTTCGAAATAAGGCAATATCACTTTGGATGAAGATATTTCGAGAACCAGAGGTCGAAAAATTTTTTGGTTTTCAGTTCTGGAAAGATCTTAAAAAACTAAAAGACGTTTTTGAAACTTTCAACCGTCTACGAGTCTCGATTGCAGAAATATCGCCATTCAAACCATTTTTCGGGTTGGTTTTTGAAATTGGGTCCAAATAGAACTTTGGATGTAAATATTTTGAGAACCGGACCACGTAGAAAATTTTTGCTTACACGTACGAATAGGGTTTTTAAATACCTTTTTTTTGATGTATATTTCGATGGGTTTTGGAAACATTTAATTTTTGGGGTAAAAATTAGCAAAGGGGGTAGTACATGCTTCCTTCAAAAAGTCAATAAAAATTTATTTGTTGAATTGTGCTAAAATTTTCACATTGACGGAATGGTCTGTGAATTTCCAATTCAGCGCTGAAAGCCGCAACCACTTACGAGTCTCGATGGCGGAAATATCGCCATCCAAACATTTTTTTGAACAATTTTAATTGAATTGGGTTAACATAAAGTAATATCACTTTGGATGAAGATATTTCGAGAACCAGAGGTCGTAAAATTGTTTGGTTTTCAGTTCTGGAAAGATCTTAAAAAACTAAAAGATGTTTTTGAAACTTTCAACCATCTACGAGTCTTGATTGCGGAAATATCACCATCCAAACAGTTTTGTTCGAACAATTTTAATTAAATTTGTTCGAAATAAGGCAATATCACTTTGGATGAAGATATTTCGAGAACCAGGGGTCGTAAAATTTTTTGGTTTTCAGTTCTGGAAAGATCTTAAAAAACTAAAAGACGTTTTTGAAACTTTCAACCGTCTACGAGTCTCGATTGCGGAAATATCGCCATCCAAACCATTTTTTGGGTTGGTTTTAGAAATTGGGTCCAAATAGAACTTTGGATGTAAATATTTTGAAAACCGGACCACGTAGAAAATTTTTGCTTACACGTGCGAATAGGGTTTTTAAATACCTTTCTTTTGATGTATATTTCGATGGGTTTTGGAAACATTTAATTTTTGGGGTAAAAATTAGCAAAGGGGGTAGTACATGCTTTCTTCAAAAAGTCAATAAAAATTTATTTGTTGAATTGTGCTAAAATTTTTACATTGGCGGAAAGGTCTGTGAATTTCCAATTCAGCGCTGAAAACCGCAACCACTTACGAGTCTCGATTGCGGAAATATCGCCATCCAAACATTTTTTTGAACAATTTGAATTGAATTGGGTTAACATAAAGTAATATCACTTTGGATGAAGATATTTCGAGAACCAGAGGTCGTAAAATTTTTTGGTTTTCAGTTCTGGAAAGATCTTAAAAAACTAAAAGACGTTTTTGAAACTTTCAACCATCTACGAGTCTTGATTGCGGAAATATCACCATCCAAACAGTTTTGTTCGAACAATTTTAATTAAATTTGTTCGAAATAAGGCAATATCACTTTGGATGAAGATATTTCGAGAACCAGGGGTCGTAAAATTTTTTGGTTTTCAGTTCTGGAAAGATCTTAAAAAACTAAAAGACGTTTTTGAAACTTTCAACCGTCTACGAGTCTCGATTGCGGAAATATCGCCATCCAAACCATTTTTTGGGTTGGTTTTAGAAATTGGGTCCAAATAGAACTTTGGATGTAAATATTTTGAAAACCGGACCACGTAGAAAATTTTTGCTTACACGTGCGAATAGGGTTTTTAAATACCTTTCTTTTGATGTATATTTCGATGGGTTTTGGAAACATTTAATTTTTGGGGTAAAAATTAGCATGCTTTCTTCAAAAAGTCAATAAAAATTTATTTGTTGAATTGTGCTAAAATTTTTACATTGACGGAAAGGTCTGTGAATTTCCAATTCAGCGCTGAAAACCGCAATCACTTACGAGTCTTGATTGCGGAAATATCGCCATCCAAACATTTTTTTTAACAATTTTAATTGAATTGGGTTAAAATAAAGTAATATCACTTTGGATGAAGATATTTTGAGAACCAGGGGTCGTAAAATTTTTTGGTTTTCAGTTCTGGAAAGATCTTAAAAAACTAAAAGACGTTTTTGAAACTTTCAACCATCTACGAGTCTTGATTGCGGAAATATCACCATCCAAACAGTTTTGTTCGAACAATTTTAATTAAATTTGTTCGAAATAAGGCAATATCACTTTGGATGAAGATATTTCGAGAACCAGAGGTCGAAAAATTTTTTGGTTTTCAGTTTTGGAAAGATCTTAAAAAACTAAAAGACGTTTTTGAAACTTTCAACCGTCTACGAGTCTCGATTGCAGAAATATCGCCATTCAAACCATTTTTCGGGTTGGTTTTTGAAATTGGGTCCAAATAGAACTTTGGATGTAAATATTTTGAAAACCGGACCACGTAGAAAATTTTTGCTTACACGTGCGAATAGGGTTTTTAAATACCTTTCTTTTGATGTATATTTCGATGGGTTTTGGAAACATTTAATTTTTGGGGTAAAAATTAGCAAAGGGGGTAGTACATGCTTTCTTCAAAAAGTCAATAAAAATTTATTTGTTGAATTGTGCTAAAATTTTTACATTGGCGGAAAGGTCTGTGAATTTCCAATTCAGCGCTGAAAACCGCAACCACTTACGAGTCTCGATTGCGGAAATATCGCCATCCAAACATTTTTTTGAACAATTTTAATTGAATTGGGTTAACATAAAGTAATATCACTTTGGATGAAGATATTTCGAGAACCAGAGGTCGTAAAATTTTTTGGTTTTCAGTTCTGGAAAGATCTTAAAAAACTAAAAGACGTTTTTGAAACTTTCAACCGTCTACAAGTCTCGATTGCAGAAATATCGCCATCCAAACCATTTTTTGGGTTGGTTTTTGAAATTGGGTCCAAATAGAACTTTGGATGTAAATATTTTGAAAACCGGACCACGTAGAAAATTTTTGCTTACACGTGCGAATAGGGTTTTTAAATACCTTTCTTTTGATGTATATTTCGATGGGTTTTGGAAACATTTAATTTTTGGGGTAAAAATTAGCAAAGGGGGTATTGTTGAATTGTGCTAAAATTTTTACATTGGCGGAAAGGTCTGTGAATTTCCAATTCAGCGCTGAAAACCGCAACCACTTACGAGTCTCGATTGCGGAAATATCGCCATCCAAACATTTTTTTGAACAATTTTAATTGAATTGGGTTAACATAAAGTAATATCACTTTGGATGAAGATATTTCGAGAACCAGAGGTCGTAAAATTTTTTGGTTTTCAGTTCTGGAAAGATCTTAAAAAACTAAAAGACGTTTTTGAAACTTTCAACCGTCTACAAGTCTCGATTGCAGAAATATCGCCATCCAAACCATTTTTTGGGTTGGTTTTTGAAATTGGGTCCAAATAGAACTTTGGATGTAAATATTTTGAAAACCGGACCACGTAGAAAATTTTTGCTTACACGTGCGAATAGGGTTTTTAAATACCTTTCTTTTGATGTATATTTCGATGGGTTTTGGAAACATTTAATTTTTGGGGTAAAAATTAGCAAAGGGGGTATTGTTGAATTGTGCTAAAATTTTTACATTGGCGGAAAGGTCTGTGAATTTCCAATTCAGCGCTGAAAACCGCAACCACTTACGAGTCTCGATTGCGGAAATATCGCCATCCAAACATTTTTTTGAACAATTTTAATTGAATTGGGTTAACATAAAGTAATATCACTTTGGATGAAGATATTTCGAGAACCAGAGGTCGTAAAATTTTTTGGTTTTCAGTTCTGGAAAGATCTTAAAAAACTTAAAGACGTTTTTGAAACTTTCAACCATCTACGAGTCTTGATTGCGGAAATATCACCATCCAAACAGTTTTGTTCGAACAATTTTAATTAAATTTGTTCGAAATAAGGCAATATCACTTTGGATGAAGATATTTCGAGAACCAGGGGTCGTAAAATTTTTTGGTTTTCAGTTCTGGAAAGATCTTAAAAAACTTAAAGACGTTTTTGAAACTTTCAACCGTCTACGAGTCTCGATTGCAGAAATATCGCCATCCAAACCATTTTTTGGGTTGGTTTTAGAAATTGGGTCCAAATAGAACTTTGGATGTAAATATTTTGAAAACCGGACCACGTAGAAAATTTTTGCTTACACGTGCGAATAGGGTTTTTAAATACCTTTCTTTTGATGTATATTTCGATGGGTTTTAGAAACATTTAATTTTTGGGGTAAAAATTAGCAAAGGGGGTAGTACATGCTTTCTTCAAAAAGTCAATAAAAATTTATTTGTTGAATTGTGCTAAAATTTTTACATTGGCGGAAAGGTCTGTGAATTTCCAATTCAGCGCTGAAAACCGCAACCACTTACGAGTCTCGATTGCGGAAATATCGCCATCCAAACATTTTTTTGAACAATTTTAATTGAATTGGGTTAACATAAAGTAATATCACTTTGGATGAAGATATTTCGAGAACCAGAGGTCGTAAAATTTTTTGGTTTTCAGTTCTGGAAAGATCTTAAAAAACTAAAAGACGTTTTTGAAACTTTCAACCGTCTACGAGTCTCGATTGCGGAAATATCGCCATCCAAACCATTTTTTGGGTTGGTTTTAGAAATTGGGTCCAAATAGAACTTTGGATGTAAATATTTTGAAAACCGGACCACGTAGAAAATTTTTGCTTACACGTGCGAATAGGGTTTTTAAATACCTTTCTTTTGATGTATATTTCGATGGGTTTTGGAAACATTTAATTTTTGGGGTAAAAATTAGCATGCTTTCTTCAAAAAGTCAATAAAAATTTATTTGTTGAATTGTGCTAAAATTTTTACATTGACGGAAAGGTCTGTGAATTTCCAATTCAGCGCTGAAAACCGCAATCACTTACGAGTCTTGATTGCGGAAATATCGCCATCCAAACATTTTTTTTAACAATTTTAATTGAATTGGGTTAAAATAAAGTAATATCACTTTGGATGAAGATATTTCGAGAACCAGAGGTCGAAAAATTTTTTGGTTTTCAGTTTTGGAAAGATCTTAAAAAACTAAAAGACGTTTTTGAAACTTTCAACCGTCTACGAGTCTCGATTGCAGAAATATCGCCATTCAAACCATTTTTCGGGTTGGTTTTTGAAATTGGGTCCAAATAGAACTTTGGATGTAAATATTTTGAAAACCGGACCACGTAGAAAATTTTTGCTTACACGTGCGAATAGGGTTTTTAAATACCTTTCTTTTGATGTATATTTCGATGGGTTTTGGAAACATTTAATTTTTGGGGTAAAAATTAGCAAAGGGGGTAGTACATGCTTTCTTCAAAAAGTCAATAAAAATTTATTTGTTGAATTGTGCTAAAATTTTTACATTGGCGGAAAGGTCTGTGAATTTCCAATTCAGCGCTGAAAACCGCAACCACTTACGAGTCTCGATTGCGGAAATATCGCCATCCAAACATTTTTTTGAACAATTTTAATTGAATTGGGTTAACATAAAGTAATATCACTTTGGATGAAGATATTTCGAGAACCAGGGGTCGTAAAATTTTTTGGTTTTCAGTTCTGGATAGATCTTAAAAAACTAAAAGACGTTTTTGAAACTTTCAACCGTCTACGAGTCTCGATTGCAGAAATATCGCCATCATTTTTCGGGTTGGTTTTAGAAATTGGGTCCAAATAGAACTTTGGATGTAAATATTTTAAAAACCGGACCACGTAGAAAATTTTTGCTTACACGTGCGAATAGGGTTTTTAAATACCTTTCTTTTGATGTATATTTCGATGGGTTTTGGAAACATTTAATTTTTGGGGTAAAAATTAGCAAAGGGGGTAGTACATGCTTTCTTCAAAAAGTCAATAAAAATTTATTTGTTGAATTGTGCTAAAATTTTTACATTGGCGGAAAGGTCTGTGAATTTCCAATTCAGCGCTGAAAACCGCAACCACTTACGAGTCTCGATTGCGGAAATATCGCCATCCAAACATTTTTTTTAACAATTTTAATTGAATTGGGTTAAAATAAAGTAATATCACTTTGGATGAAGATATTTCGAGAACCAGGGGTCGTAAAATTTTTTGGTTTTCAGTTCTGGATAGATCTTAAAAAACTAAAAGACGTTTTTGAAACTTTCAACCGTCTACGAGTCTCGATTGCAGAAATATCGCCATCATTTTTCGGGTTGGTTTTAGAAATTGGGTCCAAATAGAACTTTGGATGTAAATATTTTAAAAACCGGACCACGTAGAAAATTTTTGCTTACACGTGCGAATAGGGTTTTTAAATACCTTTCTTTTGATGTATATTTCGATGGGTTTTGGAAACATTTAATTTTTGGGGTAAAAATTAGCAAAGGGGGTAGTACATGCTTTCTTCAAAAAGTCAATAAAAATTTATTTGTTGAATTGTGCTAAAATTTTTACATTGGCGGAAAGGTCTGTGAATTTCCAATTCAGCGCTGAAAACCGCAACCACTTACGAGTCTCAATTGCGGAAATATCGCCATCCAAACATTTTTTTGAACAATTTTAATTGAATTGGGTTAACATAAAGTAATATCACTTTGGATGAAGATATTTCGAGAACCAGAGGTCGTAAAATTTTTTGGTTTTCAGTTCTGGAAAGATCTTAAAAAACTAAAAGACGTTTTTGAAACTTTCAACCGTCTACAAGTCTCGATTGCAGAAATATCGCCATCCAAACCATTTTTTGGGTTGGTTTTTGAAATTGGGTCCAAATAGAACTTTGGATGTAAATATTTTGAAAACCGGACCACGTAGAAAATTTTTGCTTACACGTGCGAATAGGGTTTTTAAATACCTTTCTTTTGATGTATATTTCGATGGGTTTTGGAAACATTTAATTTTTGGGGTAAAAATTAGCAAAGGGGGTATTGTTGAATTGTGCTAAAATTTTTACATTGGCGGAAAGGTCTGTGAATTTCCAATTCAGCGCTGAAAACCGCAACCACTTACGAGTCTCGATTGCGGAAATATCGCCATCCAAACATTTTTTTGAACAATTTTAATTGAATTGGGTTAACATAAAGTAATATCACTTTGGATGAAGATATTTCGAGAACCAGAGGTCGTAAAATTTTTTGGTTTTCAGTTCTGGAAAGATCTTAAAAAACTTAAAGACGTTTTTGAAACTTTCAACCATCTACGAGTCTTGATTGCGGAAATATCACCATCCAAACAGTTTTGTTCGAACAATTTTAATTAAATTTGTTCGAAATAAGGCAATATCAATTTGGATGAAGATATTTCGAGAACCAGGGGTCGTAAAATTTTTTGGTTTTCAGTTCTGGAAAGATCTTAAAAAACTTAAAGACGTTTTTGAAACTTTCAACCGTCTACGAGTCTCGATTGCAGAAATATCGCCATCCAAACCATTTTTTGGGTTGGTTTTAGAAATTGGGTCCAAATAGAACTTTGGATGTAAATATTTTGAAAACCGGACCACGTAGAAAATTTTTGCTTACACGTGCGAATAGGGTTTTTAAATACCTTTCTTTTGATGTATATTTCGATGGGTTTTGGAAACATTTAATTTTTGGGGTAAAAATTAGCATGCTTTCTTCAAAAAGTCAATAAAAATTTATTTGTTGAATTGTGCTAAAATTTTTACATTGACGGAAAGGTCTGTGAATTTCCAATTCAGCGCTGAAAACCGCAACCACTTACGAGTCTCGATTGCGGAAATATCGCCATCCAAACATTTTTTTGAACAATTTTAATTGAATTGGGTTAACATAAAGTAATATCACTTTGGATGAAGATATTTCGAGAACCAGAGGTCGTAAAATTTTTTGGTTTTCAGTTCTGGAAAGATCTTAAAAAACTTAAAGACGTTTTTGAAACTTTCAACCATCTACGAGTCTTGATTGCGGAAATATCACCATCCAAACAGTTTTGTTCGAACAATTTTAATTAAATTTGTTCGAAATAAGGCAATATCAATTTGGATGAAGATATTTCGAGAACCAGGGGTCGTAAAATTTTTTGGTTTTCAGTTCTGGAAAGATCTTAAAAAACTTAAAGACGTTTTTGAAACTTTCAACCGTCTACGAGTCTCGATTGCAGAAATATCGCCATCCAAACCATTTTTTGGGTTGGTTTTAGAAATTGGGTCCAAATAGAACTTTGGATGTAAATATTTTGAAAACCGGACCACGTAGAAAATTTTTGCTTACACGTGCGAATAGGGTTTTTAAATACCTTTCTTTTGATGTATATTTCGATGGGTTTTGGAAACATTTAATTTTTGGGGTAAAAATTAGCAAAGGGGGTAGTACATGCTTTCGTCAAAAAGTCAATAAAAATTTATTTGTTGAATTGTGCTAAAATTTTTACATTGGCGGAAAGGTCTGTGAATTTCCAATTCAGCGCTGAAAACCGCAACCACTTACGAGTCTCGATTGCGGAAATATCGCCATCCAAACATTTTTTTGAACAATTTTAATTGAATTGGGTTAACATAAAGTAATATCACTTTGGATGAAGATATTTCGAGAACCAGAGGTCGTAAAATTTTTTGGTTTTCAGTTCTGGAAAGATCTTAAAAAACTAAAATAAGTTTTTGAAACTTTCAACCATCTACGAGTCTTGATTGCGGAAATATCACCATCCAAACAGTTTTGTTCGAACAATTTTAATTAAATTTGTTCGAAATAAGGCAATATCACTTTGGATGAAGATATTTCGAGAACCAGGGGTCGTAAAATTTTTTAGTTTTCAGTTCTGGAAAGATCTTAAAAAACTAAAAGACGTTTTTGAAACTTTCAACCGTCTACGAGTCTCGATTGCAGAAATATCGCCATCCAAACCATTTTTTGGGTTGGTTTTAGAAATTGGGTACAAATAGAACTTTGGATGTAAATATTTTAAAAATTGGACCACGTAGAAAATTTTTGCTTACACGTGCGAATAGGGTTTTTAAATACCTTTCTTTTGATGTATATTTCGATGGGTTTTGGAAACATTTAATTTTTGGGGTAAAAATTAGCAAAGGGGATAGTACATGCTTTCTTCAAAAAGTCAATAAAAATTTATTTGTTGAATTGTGCTAAAATTTTTACATTGGCGGAAAGGTCTGTGAATTTCCAATTCAGCGCTGAAAACCGCAACCACTTACGAGTCTCGATTGCGGAAATATCGCCATCCAAACATTTTTTTGAACAATTTTAATTGAATTGGGTTAACATAAAGTAATATCACTTTGGATGAAGATATTTCGAGAACCAGAGGTCGTAAAATTTTTTGGTTTTCAGTTCTGGAAAGATCTTAAAAAACTTAAAGACGTTTTTGAAACTTTCAACCATCTACGAGTCTTGATTGCGGAAATATCACCATCCAAACAGTTTTGTTCGAACAATTTTAATTAAATTTGTTCGAAATAAGGCAATATCAATTTGGATGAAGATATTTCGAGAACCAGGGGTCGTAAAATTTTTTGGTTTTCAGTTCTGGAAAGATCTTAAAAAACTTAAAGACGTTTTTGAAACTTTCAACCGTCTACGAGTCTCGATTGCAGAAATATCGCCATCCAAACCATTTTTTGGGTTGGTTTTAGAAATTGGGTCCAAATAGAACTTTGGATGTAAATATTTTGAAAACCGGACCACGTAGAAAATTTTTGCTTACATGTGCGAATAGGGTTTTTAAATACCTTTCTTTTGATGTATATTTCGATGGGTTTTGGAAACATTTAATTTTTGGGGTAAAAATTAGCAAAGGGGGTAGTAGGTACATGCTTTCTTCAAAAAGTCAATAAAAATTTATTTGTTGAATTGTGCTAAAATTTTTACATTGACGGAAAGGTCTGTGAATTTCCAATTCAGCGCTGAAAACCGCAATCACTTACGAGTCTCGATTGCGGAAATATCGCCATCCAAACATTTTTTTTAACAATTTTAATTGAATTGGGTTAAAATAAAGTAATATCACTTTGGATGAAGATATTTCGAGAACCAGGGGTCGTAAAATTTTTTGGTTTTCAGTTCTGGAAAGATCTTAAAAAACTAAAAGACGTTTTTGAAACTTTCAACCGTCTACGAGTCTCGATTGCAGAAATATCGCCATCATTTTTCGGGTTGGTTTTAGAAATTGGGTCCAAATAGAACTTTGGATGTAAATATTTTAAAAACCGGACCACGTAGAAAATTTTTGCTTACACGTGCGAATAGGGTTTTTAAATACCTTTCTTTTGATGTATATTTCGATGGGTTTTGGAAACATTTAATTTTTGGGGTAAAAATTAGCAAAGGGGGTAGTACATGCTTTCTTCAAAAAGTCAATAAAAATTTATTTGTTGAATTGTGCTAAAATTTTTACATTGGCGGAAAGGTCTGTGAATTTCCAATTCAGCGCTGAAAACCGCAATCACTTACGAGTCTCGATTGCGGAAATATCGCCATCCAAACATTTTTTTTAACAATTTTAATTGAATTGGGTTAAAATAAAGTAATATCACTTTGGATGAAGATATTTCGAGAACCAGAGGTCGAAAAATTTTTTGGTTTTCAGTTCTGGAAAGATCTTAAAAAACTAAAAGACGTTTTTGAAACTTTCAACCGTCTACGAGTCTCGATTGCAGAAATATCGCCATCCAAACCATTTTTTGGGTTGGTTTTAGAAATTGGGTCCAAATAGAACTTTGGATGTAAATATTTTGAAAACCGGACCACGTAGAAAATTTTTGCTTACACGTGCGAATAGGGTTTTTAAATACCTTTCTTTTGATGTATATTTCGATGGGTTTTGGAAACATTTAATTTTTGGGGTAAAAATTAGCAAAGGGGGTATTGTTGAATTGTGCTAAAATTTTTACATTGGCGGAAAGGTCTGTGAATTTCCAATTTAGCGCTGAAAACCGCAACCACTTACGAGTCTCGATTGCGGAAATATCGCCATCCAAACATTTTTTTGAACAATTTTAATTGAATTGGGTTAACATAAAGTAATATCACTTTGGATGAAGATATTTCGAGAACCAGAGGTCGTAAAATTGTTTGGTTTTCAGTTCTGGAAAGATCTTAAAAAACTAAAAGATGTTTTTGAAACTTTCAACCATCTACGAGTCTTGATTGCGGAAATATCACCATCCAAACAGTTTTGTTCGAACAATTTTAATTAAATTTGTTCGAAATAAGGCAATATCACTTTGGATGAAGATATTTCGAGAACCAGGGGTCGTAAAATTTTTTGGTTTTCAGTTCTGGAAAGATCTCAAAAAACTAAAAGACGTTTTTGAAACTTTCAACCGTCTACGAGTCTCGATTGCAGAAATATCGCCATCCAAACCATTTTTTGGGTTGGTTTTAGAAATTGGGTCCAAATAGAACTTTGGATGTAAATATTTTGAAAACCGGACCACGTAGAAAATTTTTGCTTACACGTGCGAATAGGGTTTTTAAATACCTTTCTTTTGATGTATATTTCGATGGGTTTTGGAAACATTTAATTTTTGGGGTAAAAATTAGCAAAGGGGGTAGTACATGCTTTCTTCAAAAAGTCAATAAAAATTTATTTGTTGAATTGTGCTAAAATTTTTACATTGGCGGAAAGGTCTGTGAATTTCCAATTCAGCGCTGAAAACCGCAACCACTTACGAGTCTCGATTGCGGAAATATCGCCATCCAAACATTTTTTTGAACAATTTTAATTGAATTGGGTTAACATAAAGTAATATCACTTTGGATGAAGATATTTCGAGAACCAGAGGTCGTAAAATTTTTTGGTTTTCAGTTCTGGAAAGATCTTAAAAAACTAAAAGACGTTTTTGAAACTTTCAACCGTCTACGAGTCTCGATTGCAGAAATATCGCCATCCAAACCATTTTTTGGGTTGGTTTTTGAAATTGGGTCCAAATAGAACTTTGGATGTAAATATTTTGAAAACCGGACCACGTAGAAAATTTTTGCTTACACGTGCGAATAGGGTTTTTAAATACCTTTCTTTTGATGTTTATTTCGATGGGTTTTGGAAACATTTAATTTTTGGGGTAAAAATTAGCAAAGGGGGTAGTACATGCTTTCTTCAAAAAGTCAATAAAAATTTATTTGTTGAATTGTGCTAAAATTTTTACATTGGCGGAAAGGTCTGTGAATTTCCAATTCAGCGCTGAAAACCGCAACCACTTACGAGTCTCGATTGCGGAAATATCGCCATCCAAACATTTTTTTGAACAATTTTAATTGAATTGGGTTAACATAAAGTAATATCACTTTGGATGAAGATATTTCGAGAACCAGAGGTCGTAAAATTTTTTGGTTTTCAGTTCTGGAAAGATCTTAAAAAACTAAAAGACGTTTTTGAAACTTTCAACCATCTACGAGTCTTGATTGCGGAAATATCACCATCCAAACAGTTTTGTTCGAACAATTTTAATTAAATTTGTTCGAAATAAGGCAATATCACTTTGGATGAAGATATTTCGAGAACCAGGGGTCGTAAAATTTTTTGGTTTTCAGTTCTGGAAAGATCTTAAAAAACTAAAAGACGTTTTTGAAACTTTCAACCGTCTACGAGTCTCGATTGCGGAAATATCGCCATCCAAACCATTTTTTGGGTTGGTTTTAGAAATTGGGTCCAAATAGAACTTTGGATGTAAATATTTTGAAAACCGGACCACGTAGAAAATTTTTGCTTACACGTGCGAATAGGGTTTTTAAATACCTTTCTTTTGATGTATATTTCGATGGGTTTTGGAAACATTTAATTTTTGGGGTAAAAATTAGCATGCTTTCTTCAAAAAGTCAATAAAAATTTATTTGTTGAATTGTGCTAAAATTTTTACATTGACGGAAAGGTCTGTGAATTTCCAATTCAGCGCTGAAAACCGCAATCACTTACGAGTCTTGATTGCGGAAATATCGCCATCCAAACATTTTTTTTAACAATTTTAATTGAATTGGGTTAAAATAAAGTAATATCACTTTGGATGAAGATATTTCGAGAACCAGGGGTCGTAAAATTTTTTGGTTTTCAGTTCTGGAAAGATCTTAAAAAACTAAAAGACGTTTTTGAAACTTTCAACCATCTACGAGTCTTGATTGCGGAAATATCACCATCCAAACAGTTTTGTTCGAACAATTTTAATTAAATTTGTTCGAAATAAGGCAATATCACTTTGGATGAAGATATTTCGAGAACCAGAGGTCGAAAAATTTTTTGGTTTTCGGTTTTGGAAAGATCTTAAAAAACTAAAAGACGTTTTTGAAACTTTCAACCGTCTACGAGTCTCGATTGCAGAAATATCGCCATCCAAACCATTTTTTGGGTTGGTTTTTGAAATTGGGTCCAAATAGAACTTTGGATGTAAATATTTTGAAAACCGGACCACGTAGAAAATTTTTGCTTACACGTGCGAATAGGGTTTTTAAATACCTTTCTTTTGATGTTTATTTCGATGGGTTTTGGAAACATTTAATTTTTGGGGTAAAAATTAGCAAAGGGGGTAGTACATGCTTTCTTCAAAAAGTCAATAAAAATTTATTTGTTGAATTGTGCTAAAATTTTTACATTGGCGGAAAGGTCTGTGAATTTCCAATTCAGCGCTGAAAACCGCAACCACTTACGAGTCTCGATTGCGGAAATATCGCCATCCAAACATTTTTTTGAACAATTTTAATTGAATTGGGTTAACATAAAGTAATATCACTTTGGATGAAGATATTTCGAGAACCAGAGGTCGTAAAATTTTTTGGTTTTCAGTTCTGGAAAGATCTTAAAAAACTAAAAGACGTTTTTGAAACTTTCAACCATCTACGAGTCTTGATTGCGGAAATATCACCATCCAAACAGTTTTGTTCGAACAATTTTAATTAAATTTGTTCGAAATAAGGCAATATCACTTTGGATGAAGATATTTCGAGAACCAGGGGTCGTAAAATTTTTTGGTTTTCAGTTCTGGAAAGATCTTAAAAAACTAAAAGACGTTTTTGAAACTTTCAACCGTCTACGAGTCTCGATTGCGGAAATATCGCCATCCAAACCATTTTTTGGGTTGGTTTTAGAAATTGGGTCCAAATAGAACTTTGGATGTAAATATTTTGAAAACCGGACCACGTAGAAAATTTTTGCTTACACGTGCGAATAGGGTTTTTAAATACCTTTCTTTTGATGTATATTTCGATGGGTTTTGGAAACATTTAATTTTTGGGGTAAAAATTAGCATGCTTTCTTCAAAAAGTCAATAAAAATTTATTTGTTGAATTGTGCTAAAATTTTTACATTGACGGAAAGGTCTGTGAATTTCCAATTCAGCGCTGAAAACCGCAATCACTTACGAGTCTTGATTGCGGAAATATCGCCATCCAAACATTTTTTTTAACAATTTTAATTGAATTGGGTTAAAATAAAGTAATATCACTTTGGATGAAGATATTTCGAGAACCAGGGGTCGTAAAATTTTTTGGTTTTCAGTTCTGGAAAGATCTTAAAAAACTAAAAGACGTTTTTGAAACTTTCAACCATCTACGGGTCTTGATTGCGGAAATATCACCATCCAAACAGTTTTGTTCGAACAATTTTAATTAAATTTGTTCGAAATAAGGCAATATCACTTTGGATGAAGATATTTCGAGAACCAGGGGTCGTAAAATTTTTTGGTTTTCAGTTCTGGAAAGATCTTAAAAAACTAAAAGACGTTTTTGAAACTTTCAACCGTCTACAAGTCTCGATTGCAGAAATATCGCCATCCAAACCATTTTTTGGGTTGGTTTTTGAAATTGGGTCCAAATAGAACTTTGGATGTAAATATTTTGAAAACCGGACCACGTAGAAAATTTTTGCTTACACGTGCGAATAGGGTTTTTAAATACCTTTCTTTTGATGTATATTTCGATGGGTTTTGGAAACATTTAATTTTTGGGGTAAAAATTAGCAAAGGGGGTAGTACATGCTTTCTTCAAAAAGTCAATAAAAATTTATTTGTTGAATTGTGCTAAAATTTTTACATTGGCGGAAAGGTCTGTGAATTTCCAATTCAGCGCTGAAAACCGCAACCACTTACGAGTCTCGATTGCGGAAATATCGCCATCCAAACATTTTTTTGAACAATTTTAATTGAATTGGGTTAACATAAAGTAATATCATTTTGGATGAAGATATTTCGAGAACCAGAGGTCGTAAAATTTTTTGGTTTTCAGTTCTGGAAAGATCTTAAAAAACTAAAAGACGTTTTTGAAACTTTCAACCGTCTACAAGTCTCGATTGCAGAAATATCGCCATCCAAACCATTTTTTGGGTTGGTTTTTGAAATTGGGTCCAAATAGAACTTTGGATGTAAATATTTTGAAAACCGGACCACGTAGAAAATTTTTGCTTACACGTGCGAATAGGGTTTTTAAATACCTTTCTTTTGATGTATATTTCGATGGGTTTTGGAAACATTTAATTTTTGGGGTAAAAATTAGCAAAGGGGGTAGTACATGCTTTCTTCAAAAAGTCAATAAAAATTTATTTGTTGAATTGTGCTAAAATTTTTACATTGGCGGAAAGGTCTGTGAATTTCCAATTCAGCGCTGAAAACCGCAACCACTTACGAGTCTCGATTGCGGAAATATCGCCATCCAAACATTTTTTTGAACAATTTTAATTGAATTGGGTTAACATAAAGTAATATCACTTTGGATGAAGATATTTCGAGAACCAGAGGTCGTAAAATTTTTTGGTTTTCAGTTCTGGAAAGATCTTAAAAAACTAAAAGACGTTTTTGAAACTTTCAACCATCTACGAGTCTTGATTGCGGAAATATCACCATCCAAACAGTTTTGTTCGAACAATTTTAATTAAATTTGTTCGAAATAAGGCAATATCACTTTGGATGAAGATATTTCGAGAACCAGGGGTCGTAAAATTTTTTGGTTTTCAGTTCTGGAAAGATCTTAAAAAACTAAAAGACGTTTTTGAAACTTTCAACCGTCTACGAGTCTCGATTGCGGAAATATCGCCATCCAAACCATTTTTTGGGTTGGTTTTAGAAATTGGGTCCAAATTGAACTTTGGATGTAAATATTTTGAAAACCGGACCACGTAGAAAATTTTTGCTTACACGTGCGAATAGGGTTTTTAAATACCTTTCTTTTGATGTATATTTCGATGGGTTTTGGAAACATTTAATTTTTGGGGTAAAAATTAGCAAAGGGGGTATTGTTGAATTGTGCTAAAATTTTTACATTGGCGGAAAGGTCTGTGAATTTCCAATTCAGCGCTGAAAACCGCAACCACTTACGAGTCTCGATTGCGGAAATATCGCCATCCAAACATTTTTTTGAACAATTTTAATTGAATTGGGTTAACATAAAGTAATATCACTTTGGATGAAGATATTTCGAGAACCAGAGGTCGTAAAATTTTTTGGTTTTCAGTTCTGGAAAGATCTTAAAAAACTTAAAGACGTTTTTGAAACTTTCAACCATCTACGAGTCTTGATTGCGGAAATATCACCATCCAAACAGTTTTGTTCGAACAATTTTAATTAAATTTGTTCGAAATAAGGCAATATCACTTTGGATGAAGATATTTCGAGAACCAGGGGTCGTAAAATTTTTTGGTTTTCAGTTCTGGAAAGATCTTAAAAAACTTAAAGACGTTTTTGAAACTTTCAACCGTCTACGAGTCTCGATTGCAGAAATATCGCCATCCAAACCATTTTTTGGGTTGGTTTTAGAAATTGGGTCCAAATAGAACTTTGGATGTAAATATTTTGAAAACCGGACCACGTAGAAAATTTTTGCTTACACGTGCGAATAGGGTTTTTAAATACCTTTCTTTTGATGTATATTTCGATGGGTTTTGGAAACATTTAATTTTTGGGGTAAAAATTAGCAAAGGGGGTAGTACATGCTTTCTTCAAAAAGTCAATAAAAATTTATTTGTTGAATTGTGCTAAAATTTTTACATTGGCGGAAAGGTCTGTGAATTTCCAATTCAGCGCTGAAAACCGCACCACTTACGAGTCTCTATTGCGGAAATATCGCCATCCAAACATTTTTTTGAACAATTTTAATTGAATTGGGTTAACATAAAGTAATATCACTTTGGATGAAGATATTTCGAGAACCAGAGGTCGTAAAATTTTTTGGTTTTCAGTTCTGGAAAGATCTTAAAAAACTTAAAGACGTTTTTGAAACTTTCAACCATCTACGAGTCTTGATTGCGGAAATATCACCATCCAAACAGTTTTGTTCGAACAATTTTAATTAAATTTGTTCGAAATAAGGCAATATCACTTTGGATGAAGATATTTCGAGAACCAGGGGTCGTAAAATTTTTTGGTTTTCAGTTCTGGAAAGATCTTAAAAAACTTAAAGACGTTTTTGAAACTTTCAACCGTCTACGAGTCTCGATTGCAGAAATATCGCCATCCAAACCATTTTTTGGGTTGGTTTTAGAAATTGGGTCCAAATAGAACTTTGGATGTAAATATTTTGAAAACCGGACCACGTAGAAAATTTTTGCTTACACGTGCGAATAGGGTTTTTAAATACCTTTCTTTTGATGTATATTTCGATGGGTTTTGGAAACATTTAATTTTTGGGGTAAAAATTAGCAAAGGGGGTAGTACATGCTTTCTTCAAAAAGTCAATAAAAATTTATTTGTTGAATTGTGCTAAAATTTTTACATTGACGGAAAGGTCTGTGAATTTCCAATTCAGCGCTGAAAACCGCAATCACTTACGAGTCTCGATTGCGGAAATATCGCCATCCAAACATTTTTTTAACAATTTTAATTGAATTGGGTTAAAATAAAGTAATATCACTTTGGATGAAGATATTTCGAGAACCAGAGGTCGTAAAATTTTTTGGTTTTCAGTTCTGGAAAGATCTTAAAAAACTAAAAGACGTTTTTGAAACTTTCAACCATCTACGAGTCTTGATTGCGGAAATATCACCATCCAAACAGTTTTGTTCGAACAATTTTAATTAAATTTGTTCGAAATAAGGCAATATCACTTTGGATGAAGATATTTCGAGAACCAGAGGTCGAAAAATTTTTTGGTTTTCAGTTCTGGAAAGATCTTAAAAAACTAAAAGACGTTTTTGAAACTTTCAACCGTCTACGAGTCTCGATTGCAGAAATATCGCCATTCAAACCATTTTTCGGGTTGGTTTTTGAAATTGGGTCCAAATAGAACTTTGGATGTAAATATTTTGAGAACCGGACCACGTAGAAAATTTTTGCTTACACGTACGAATAGGGTTTTTAAATACCTTTTTTTTGATGTATATTTCGATGGGTTTTGGAAACATTTAATTTTTGGGGTAAAAATTAGCAAAGGGGGTAGTACATGCTTCCTTCAAAAAGTCAATAAAAATTTATTTGTTGAATTGTGCTAAAATTTTCACATTGACGGAATGGTCTGTGAATTTCCAATTCAGCGCTGAAAACCGCAACCACTTACGAGTCTCGATTGCGGAAATATCGCCATCCAAACATTTTTTTGAACAATTGTAATTGAATTGGGTTAACATAAAGTAATATCACTTTGGATGAAGATATTTCGAGAACCAGAGGTCGTAAAATTGTTTGGTTTTCAGTTCTGGAAAGATCTTAAAAAACTAAAAGACGTTTTTGAAACTTTCAACCATCTACGAGTCTTGATTGCGGAAATATCACCATCCAAACAGTTTTGTTCGAACAATTTTAATTAAATTTGTTCGAAATAAGGCAATATCACTTTGGATGAAGATATTTCGAGAACCAGGGGTCGTAAAATTTTTTGGTTTTCAGTTCTGGAAAGATCTTAAAAAACTTAAAGACGTTTTTGAAACTTTCAACCGTCTACGAGTCTCGATTGCAGAAATATCGCCATCCAAACCATTTTTTGGGTTGGTTTTAGAAATTGGGTCCAAATAGAACTTTGGATGTAAATATTTTGAAAACCGGACCACGTAGAAAATTTTTGCTTACACGTGCGAATAGGGTTTTTAAATACCTTTCTTTTGATGTATATTTCGATGGGTTTTGGAAACATTTAATTTTTGGGGTAAAAATTAGCAAAGGGGGTAGTACATGCTTTCTTCAAAAAGTCAATAAAAATTTATTTGTTGAATTGTGCTAAAATTTTTACATTGGCGGAAAGGTCTGTGAATTTCCAATTCAGCGCTGAAAACCGCAACCACTTACGAGTCTCGATTGCGGAAATATCGCCATCCAAACATTTTTTTGAACAATTTTAATTGAATTGGGTTAACATAAAGTAATATCACTTTGGATGAAGATATTTCGAGAACCAGAGGTCGTAAAATTTTTTGGTTTTCAGTTCTGGAAAGATCTTAAAAAACTAAAAGACGTTTTTGAAACTTTCAACCGTCTACGAGTCTCGATTGCAGAAATATCGCCATCCAAACCATTTTTTGGGTTGGTTTTTGAAATTGGGTCCAAATAGAACTTTGGATGTAAATATTTTGAAAACCGGACCACGTAGAAAATTTTTGCTTACACGTGCGAATAGGGTTTTTAAATACCTTTCTTTTGATGTTTATTTCGATGGGTTTTGGAAACATTTAATTTTTGGGGTAAAAATTAGCAAAGGGGGTAGTACATGCTTTCTTCAAAAAGTCAATAAAAATTTATTTGTTGAATTGTGCTAAAATTTTTACATTGGCGGAAAGGTCTGTGAATTTCCAATTCAGCGCTGAAAACCGCAACCACTTACGAGTCTCGATTGCGGAAATATCGCCATCCAAACATTTTTTTGAACAATTTTAATTGAATTGGGTTAACATAAAGTAATATCATTTTGGATGAAGATATTTCGAGAACCAGAGGTCGTAAAATTTTTTGGTTTTCAGTTCTGGAAAGATCTTAAAAAACTAAAAGACGTTTTTGAAACTTTCAACCGTCTACAAGTCTCGATTGCAGAAATATCGCCATCCAAACCATTTTTTGGGTTGGTTTTTGAAATTGGGTCCAAATAGAACTTTGGATGTAAATATTTTGAAAACCGGACCACGTAGAAAATTTTTGCTTACACGTGCGAATAGGGTTTTTAAATACCTTTCTTTTGATGTATATTTCGATGGGTTTTGGAAACATTTAATTTTTGGGGTAAAAATTAGCATGCTTTCTTCAAAAAGTCAATAAAAATTTATTTGTTGAATTGTGCTAAAATTTTTACATTGACGGAAAGGTCTGTGAATTTCCAATTCAGCGCTGAAAACCGCAATCACTTACGAGTCTTGATTGCGGAAATATCGCCATCCAAACATTTTTTTTAACAATTTTAATTGAATTGGGTTAAAATAAAGTAATATCACTTTGGATGAAGATATTTCGAGAACCAGGGGTCGTAAAATTTTTTGGTTTTCAGTTCTGGAAAGATCTTAAAAAACTAAAAGACGTTTTTGAAACTTTCAACCATCTACGAGTCTTGATTGCGGAAATATCACCATCCAAACAGTTTTGTTCGAACAATTTTAATTAAATTTGTTCGAAATAAGGCAATATCACTTTGGATGAAGATATTTCGAGAACCAGAGGTCGAAAAATTTTTTGGTTTTCGGTTTTGGAAAGATCTTAAAAAACTAAAAGACGTTTTTGAAACTTTCAACCGTCTACGAGTCTCGATTGCGGAAATATCGCCATCCAAACCATTTTTTGGGTTGGTTTTAGAAATTGGGTCCAAATAGAACTTTGGATGTAAATATTTTGAAAACCGGACCACGTAGAAAATTTTTGCTTACACGTGCGAATAGGGTTTTTAAATACCTTTCTTTTGATGTATATTTCGATGGGTTTTGGAAACATTTAATTTTTGGGGTAAAAATTAGCATGCTTTCTTCAAAAAGTCAATAAAAATTTATTTGTTGAATTGTGCTAAAATTTTTACATTGACGGAAAGGTCTGTGAATTTCCAATTCAGCGCTGAAAACCGCAATCACTTACGAGTCTTGATTGCGGAAATATCGCCATCCAAACATTTTTTTTAACAATTTTAATTGAATTGGGTTAAAATAAAGTAATATCACTTTGGATGAAGATATTTCGAGAACCAGGGGTCGTAAAATTTTTTGGTTTTCAGTTCTGGAAAGATCTTAAAAAACTAAAAGACGTTTTTGAAACTTTCAACCATCTACGGGTCTTGATTGCGGAAATATCACCATCCAAACAGTTTTGTTCGAACAATTTTAATTAAATTTGTTCGAAATAAGGCAATATCACTTTGGATGAAGATATTTCGAGAACCAGGGGTCGTAAAATTTTTTGGTTTTCAGTTCTGGAAAGATCTTAAAAAACTAAAAGACGTTTTTGAAACTTTCAACCGTCTACAAGTCTCGATTGCAGAAATATCGCCATCCAAACCATTTTTTGGGTTGGTTTTTGAAATTGGGTCCAAATAGAACTTTGGATGTAAATATTTTGAAAACCGGACCACGTAGAAAATTTTTGCTTACACGTGCGAATAGGGTTTTTAAATACCTTTCTTTTGATGTATATTTCGATGGGTTTTGGAAACATTTAATTTTTGGGGTAAAAATTAGCAAAGGGGGTAGTACATGCTTTCTTCAAAAAGTCAATAAAAATTTATTTGTTGAATTGTGCTAAAATTTTTACATTGGCGGAAAGGTCTGTGAATTTCCAATTCAGCGCTGAAAACCGCAACCACTTACGAGTCTCGATTGCGGAAATATCGCCATCCAAACATTTTTTTGAACAATTTTAATTGAATTGGGTTAACATAAAGTAATATCATTTTGGATGAAGATATTTCGAGAACCAGAGGTCGTAAAATTTTTTGGTTTTCAGTTCTGGAAAGATCTTAAAAAACTAAAAGACGTTTTTGAAACTTTCAACCGTCTACAAGTCTCGATTGCAGAAATATCGCCATCCAAACCATTTTTTGGGTTGGTTTTTGAAATTGGGTCCAAATAGAACTTTGGATGTAAATATTTTGAAAACCGGACCACGTAGAAAATTTTTGCTTACACGTGCGAATAGGGTTTTTAAATACCTTTCTTTTGATGTATATTTCGATGGGTTTTGGAAACATTTAATTTTTGGGGTAAAAATTAGCAAAGGGGGTAGTACATGCTTTCTTCAAAAAGTCAATAAAAATTTATTTGTTGAATTGTGCTAAAATTTTTACATTGGCGGAAAGGTCTGTGAATTTCCAATTCAGCGCTGAAAACCGCAACCACTTACGAGTCTCGATTGCGGAAATATCGCCATCCAAACATTTTTTTGAACAATTTTAATTGAATTGGGTTAACATAAAGTAATATCACTTTGGATGAAGATATTTCGAGAACCAGAGGTCGTAAAATTTTTTGGTTTTCAGTTCTGGAAAGATCTTAAAAAACTAAAAGACGTTTTTGAAACTTTCAACCATCTACGAGTCTTGATTGCGGAAATATCACCATCCAAACAGTTTTGTTCGAACAATTTTAATTAAATTTGTTCGAAATAAGGCAATATCACTTTGGATGAAGATATTTCGAGAACCAGGGGTCGTAAAATTTTTTGGTTTTCAGTTCTGGAAAGATCTTAAAAAACTAAAAGACGTTTTTGAAACTTTCAACCGTCTACGAGTCTCGATTGCGGAAATATCGCCATCCAAACCATTTTTTGGGTTGGTTTTAGAAATTGGGTCCAAATAGAACTTTGGATGTAAATATTTTGAAAACCGGACCACGTAGAAAATTTTTGCTTACACGTGCGAATAGGGTTTTTAAATACCTTTCTTTTGATGTATATTTCGATGGGTTTTGGAAACATTTAATTTTTGGGGTAAAAATTAGCAAAGGGGGTATTGTTGAATTGTGCTAAAATTTTTACATTGGCGGAAAGGTCTGTGAATTTCCAATTCAGCGCTGAAAACCGCAACCACTTACGAGTCTCGATTGCGGAAATATCGCCATCCAAACATTTTTTTGAACAATTTTAATTGAATTGGGTTAACATAAAGTAATATCACTTTGGATGAAGATATTTCGAGAACCAGAGGTCGTAAAATTTTTTGGTTTTCAGTTCTGGAAAGATCTTAAAAAACTTAAAGACGTTTTTGAAACTTTCAACCATCTACGAGTCTTGATTGCGGAAATATCACCATCCAAACAGTTTTGTTCGAACAATTTTAATTAAATTTGTTCGAAATAAGGCAATATCACTTTGGATGAAGATATTTCGAGAACCAGGGGTCGTAAAATTTTTTGGTTTTCAGTTCTGGAAAGATCTTAAAAAACTTAAAGACGTTTTTGAAACTTTCAACCGTCTACGAGTCTCGATTGCAGAAATATCGCCATCCAAACCATTTTTTGGGTTGGTTTTAGAAATTGGGTCCAAATAGAACTTTGGATGTAAATATTTTGAAAACCGGACCACGTAGAAAATTTTTGCTTACACGTGCGAATAGGGTTTTTAAATACCTTTCTTTTGATGTATATTTCGATGGGTTTTGGAAACATTTAATTTTTGGGGTAAAAATTAGCAAAGGGGGTAGTACATGCTTTCTTCAAAAAGTCAATAAAAATTTATTTGTTGAATTGTGCTAAAATTTTTACATTGGCGGAAAGGTCTGTGAATTTCCAATTCAGCGCTGAAAACCGCACCACTTACGAGTCTCTATTGCGGAAATATCGCCATCCAAACATTTTTTTGAACAATTTTAATTGAATTGGGTTAACATAAAGTAATATCACTTTGGATGAAGATATTTCGAGAACCAGAGGTCGTAAAATTTTTTGGTTTTCAGTTCTGGAAAGATCTTAAAAAACTTAAAGACGTTTTTGAAACTTTCAACCATCTACGAGTCTTGATTGCGGAAATATCACCATCCAAACAGTTTTGTTCGAACAATTTTAATTAAATTTGTTCGAAATAAGGCAATATCACTTTGGATGAAGATATTTCGAGAACCAGGGGTCGTAAAATTTTTTGGTTTTCAGTTCTGGAAAGATCTTAAAAAACTTAAAGACGTTTTTGAAACTTTCAACCGTCTACGAGTCTCGATTGCAGAAATATCGCCATCCAAACCATTTTTTGGGTTGGTTTTAGAAATTGGGTCCAAATAGAACTTTGGATGTAAATATTTTGAAAACCGGACCACGTAGAAAATTTTTGCTTACACGTGCGAATAGGGTTTTTAAATACCTTTCTTTTGATGTATATTTCGATGGGTTTTGGAAACATTTAATTTTTGGGGTAAAAATTAGCAAAGGGGGTAGTACATGCTTTCTTCAAAAAGTCAATAAAAATTTATTTGTTGAATTGTGCTAAAATTTTTACATTGACGGAAAGGTCTGTGAATTTCCAATTCAGCGCTGAAAACCGCAATCACTTACGAGTCTCGATTGCGGAAATATCGCCATCCAAACATTTTTTTAACAATTTTAATTGAATTGGGTTAAAATAAAGTAATATCACTTTGGATGAAGATATTTCGAGAACCAGAGGTCGTAAAATTTTTTGGTTTTCAGTTCTGGAAAGATCTTAAAAAACTAAAAGACGTTTTTGAAACTTTCAACCATCTACGAGTCTTGATTGCGGAAATATCACCATCCAAACAGTTTTGTTCGAACAATTTTAATTAAATTTGTTCGAAATAAGGCAATATCACTTTGGATGAAGATATTTCGAGAACCAGAGGTCGAAAAATTTTTTGGTTTTCAGTTCTGGAAAGATCTTAAAAAACTAAAAGACGTTTTTGAAACTTTCAACCGTCTACGAGTCTCGATTGCAGAAATATCGCCATTCAAACCATTTTTCGGGTTGGTTTTTGAAATTGGGTCCAAATAGAACTTTGGATGTAAATATTTTGAGAACCGGACCACGTAGAAAATTTTTGCTTACACGTACGAATAGGGTTTTTAAATACCTTTTTTTTGATGTATATTTCGATGGGTTTTGGAAACATTTAATTTTTGGGGTAAAAATTAGCAAAGGGGGTAGTACATGCTTCCTTCAAAAAGTCAATAAAAATTTATTTGTTGAATTGTGCTAAAATTTTCACATTGACGGAATGGTCTGTGAATTTCCAATTCAGCGCTGAAAACCGCAACCACTTACGAGTCTCGATTGCGGAAATATCGCCATCCAAACATTTTTTTGAACAATTTTAATTGAATTGGGTTAACATAAAGTAATATCACTTTGGATGAAGATATTTCGAGAACCAGAGGTCGTAAAATTGTTTGGTTTTCAGTTCTGGAAAGATCTTAAAAAACTAAAAGACGTTTTTGAAACTTTCAACCATCTACGAGTCTTGATTGCGGAAATATCACCATCCAAACAGTTTTGTTCGAACAATTTTAATTAAATTTGTTCGAAATAAGGCAATATCACTTTGGATGAAGATATTTCGAGAACCAGGGGTCGTAAAATTTTTTGGTTTTCAGTTCTGGAAAGATCTTAAAAAACTTAAAGACGTTTTTGAAACTTTCAACCGTCTACGAGTCTCGATTGCAGAAATATCGCCATCCAAACCATTTTTTGGGTTGGTTTTAGAAATTGGGTCCAAATAGAACTTTGGATGTAAATATTTTGAAAACCGGACCACGTAGAAAATTTTTGCTTACACGTGCGAATAGGGTTTTTAAATACCTTTCTTTTGATGTATATTTCGATGGGTTTTGGAAACATTTAATTTTTGGGGTAAAAATTAGCAAAGGGGGTAGTACATGCTTTCTTCAAAAAGTCAATAAAAATTTATTTGTTGAATTGTGCTAAAATTTTTACATTGGCGGAAAGGTCTGTGAATTTCCAATTCAGCGCTGAAAACCGCAACCACTTACGAGTCTCGATTGCGGAAATATCGCCATCCAAACATTTTTTTGAACAATTTTAATTGAATTGGGTTAACATAAAGTAATATCACTTTGGATGAAGATATTTCGAGAACCAGAGGTCGTAAAATTTTTTGGTTTTCAGTTCTGGAAAGATCTTAAAAAACTAAAAGACGTTTTTGAAACTTTCAACCGTCTACGAGTCTCGATTGCAGAAATATCGCCATCCAAACCATTTTTTGGGTTGGTTTTTGAAATTGGGTCCAAATAGAACTTTGGATGTAAATATTTTGAAAACCGGACCACGTAGAAAATTTTTGCTTACACGTGCGAATAGGGTTTTTAAATACCTTTCTTTTGATGTTTATTTCGATGGGTTTTGGAAACATTTAATTTTTGGGGTAAAAATTAGCAAAGGGGGTAGTACATGCTTTCTTCAAAAAGTCAATAAAAATTTATTTGTTGAATTGTGCTAAAATTTTTACATTGGCGGAAAGGTCTGTGAATTTCCAATTCAGCGCTGAAAACCGCAACCACTTACGAGTCTCGATTGCGGAAATATCGCCATCCAAACATTTTTTTGAACAATTTTAATTGAATTGGGTTAACATAAAGTAATATCATTTTGGATGAAGATATTTCGAGAACCAGAGGTCGTAAAATTTTTTGGTTTTCAGTTCTGGAAAGATCTTAAAAAACTAAAAGACGTTTTTGAAACTTTCAACCGTCTACAAGTCTCGATTGCAGAAATATCGCCATCCAAACCATTTTTTGGGTTGGTTTTTGAAATTGGGTCCAAATAGAACTTTGGATGTAAATATTTTGAAAACCGGACCACGTAGAAAATTTTTGCTTACACGTGCGAATAGGGTTTTTAAATACCTTTCTTTTGATGTATATTTCGATGGGTTTTGGAAACATTTAATTTTTGGGGTAAAAATTAGCATGCTTTCTTTAAAAAGTCAATAAAAATTTATTTGTTGAATTGTGCTAAAATTTTTACATTGACGGAAAGGTCTGTGAATTTCCAATTCAGCGCTGAAAACCGCAATCACTTACGAGTCTTGATTGCGGAAATATCGCCATCCAAACATTTTTTTTAACAATTTTAATTGAATTGGGTTAAAATAAAGTAATATCACTTTGGATGAAGATATTTCGAGAACCAGGGGTCGTAAAATTTTTTGGTTTTCAGTTCTGGAAAGATCTTAAAAAACTAAAAGACGTTTTTGAAACTTTCAACCATCTACGAGTCTTGATTGCGGAAATATCACCATCCAAACAGTTTTGTTCGAACAATTTTAATTAAATTTGTTCGAAATAAGGCAATATCACTTTGGATGAAGATATTTCGAGAACCAGAGGTCGAAAAATTTTTTGGTTTTCGGTTTTGGAAAGATCTTAAAAAACTAAAAGACGTTTTTGAAACTTTCAACCGTCTACGAGTCTCGATTGCAGAAATATCGCCATTCAAACCATTTTTCGGGTTGGTTTTTGAAATTGGGTCCAAATAGAACTTTGGATGTAAATATTTTGAAAACCGGACCACGTAGAAAATTTTTGCTTACACGTGCGAATAGGGTTTTTAAATACCTTTCTTTTGATGTATATTTCGATGGGTTTTGGAAACATTTAATTTTTGGGGTAAAAATTAGCAAAGGGGGTAGTACATGCTTTCTTCAAAAAGTCAATAAAAATTTATTTGTTGAATTGTGCTAAAATTTTTACATTGGCGGAAAGGTCTGTGAATTTCCAATTCAGCGCTGAAAACCGCAACCACTTACGAGTCTCGATTGCGGAAATATCGCCATCCAAACATTTTTTTGAACAATTTTAATTGAATTGGGTTAACATAAAGTAATATCATTTTGGATGAAGATATTTCGAGAACCAGAGGTCGTAAAATTTTTTGGTTTTCAGTTCTGGAAAGATCTTAAAAAACTAAAAGACGTTTTTGAAACTTTCAACCGTCTACAAGTCTCGATTGCAGAAATATCGCCATCCAAACCATTTTTTGGGTTGGTTTTTGAAATTGGGTCCAAATAGAACTTTGGATGTAAATATTTTGAAAACCGGACCACGTAGAAAATTTTTGCTTACACGTGCGAATAGGGTTTTTAAATACCTTTCTTTTGATGTATATTTCGATGGGTTTTGGAAACATTTAATTTTTGGGGTAAAAATTAGCAAAGGGGGTAGTACATGCTTTCTTCAAAAAGTCAATAAAAATTTATTTGTTGAATTGTGCTAAAATTTTTACATTGGCGGAAAGGTCTGTGAATTTCCAATTCAGCGCTGAAAACCGCAACCACTTACGAGTCTCGATTGCGGAAATATCGCCATCCAAACATTTTTTTGAACAATTTTAATTGAATTGGGTTAACATAAAGTAATATCACTTTGGATGAAGATATTTCGAGAACCAGAGGTCGTAAAATTTTTTGGTTTTCAGTTCTGGAAAGATCTTAAAAAACTTAAAGACGTTTTTGAAACTTTCAACCATCTACGAGTCTTGATTGCGGAAATATCACCATCCAAACAGTTTTGTTCGAACAATTTTAATTAAATTTGTTCGAAATAAGGCAATATCACTTTGGATGAAGATATTTCGAGAACCAGGGGTCGTAAAATTTTTTGGTTTTCAGTTCTGGAAAGATCTTAAAAAACTTAAAGACGTTTTTGAAACTTTCAACCGTCTACGAGTCTCGATTGCAGAAATATCGCCATCCAAACCATTTTTTGGGTTGGTTTTAGAAATTGGGTCCAAATAGAACTTTGGATGTAAATATTTTGAAAACCGGACCACGTAGAAAATTTTTGCTTACACGTGCGAATAGGGTTTTTAAATACCTTTCTTTTGATGTATATTTCGATGGGTTTTGGAAACATTTAATTTTTGGGGTAAAAATTAGCAAAGGGGGTAGTACATGCTTTCTTCAAAAAGTCAATAAAAATTTATTTGTTGAATTGTGCTAAAATTTTTACATTGGCGGAAAGGTCTGTGAATTTCCAATTCAGCGCTGAAAACCGCACCACTTACGAGTCTCTATTGCGGAAATATCGCCATCCAAACATTTTTTTGAACAATTTTAATTGAATTGGGTTAACATAAAGTAATATCACTTTGGATGAAGATATTTCGAGAACCAGAGGTCGTAAAATTTTTTGGTTTTCAGTTCTGGAAAGATCTTAAAAAACTTAAAGACGTTTTTGAAACTTTCAACCATCTACGAGTCTTGATTGCGGAAATATCACCATCCAAACAGTTTTGTTCGAACAATTTTAATTAAATTTGTTCGAAATAAGGCAATATCACTTTGGATGAAGATATTTCGAGAACCAGGGGTCGTAAAATTTTTTGGTTTTCAGTTCTGGAAAGATCTTAAAAAACTTAAAGACGTTTTTGAAACTTTCAACCGTCTACGAGTCTCGATTGCAGAAATATCGCCATCCAAACCATTTTTTGGGTTGGTTTTAGAAATTGGGTCCAAATAGAACTTTGGATGTAAATATTTTGAAAACCGGACCACGTAGAAAATTTTTGCTTACACGTGCGAATAGGGTTTTTAAATACCTTTCTTTTGATGTATATTTCGATGGGTTTTGGAAACATTTAATTTTTGGGGTAAAAATTAGCAAAGGGGGTAGTACATGCTTTCTTCAAAAAGTCAATAAAAATTTATTTGTTGAATTGTGCTAAAATTTTTACATTGACGGAAAGGTCTGTGAATTTCCAATTCAGCGCTGAAAACCGCAACCACTTACGAGTCTCGATTGCGGAAATATCGCCATCCAAACATTTTTTTGAACAATTTTAATTGAATTGGGTTAACATAAAGTAATATCACTTTGGATGAAGATATTTCGAGAACCAGAGGTCGTAAAATTTTTTGGTTTTCAGTTCTGGAAAGATCTTAAAAAACTAAAAGACGTTTTTGAAACTTTCAACCATCTACGAGTCTTGATTGCGGAAATATCACCATCCAAACAGTTTTGTTCGAACAATTTTAATTAAATTTGTTCGAAATAAGGCAATATCACTTTGGATGAAGATATTTCGAGAACCAGAGGTCGAAAAATTTTTTGGTTTTCAGTTCTGGAAAGATCTTAAAAAACTAAAAGACGTTTTTGAAACTTTCAACCGTCTACGAGTCTCGATTGCAGAAATATCGCCATTCAAACCATTTTTCGGGTTGGTTTTTGAAATTGGGTCCAAATAGAACTTTGGATGTAAATATTTTGAGAACCGGACCACGTAGAAAATTTTTGCTTACACGTACGAATAGGGTTTTTAAATACCTTTTTTTTGATGTATATTTCGATGGGTTTTGGAAACATTTAATTTTTGGGGTAAAAATTAGCAAAGGGGGTAGTACATGCTTCCTTCAAAAAGTCAATAAAAATTTATTTGTTGAATTGTGCTAAAATTTTCACATTGACGGAATGGTCTGTGAATTTCCAATTCAGCGCTGAAAACCGCAACCACTTACGAGTCTCGATTGCGGAAATATCGCCATCCAAACATTTTTTTGAACAATTTTAATTGAATTGGGTTAACATAAAGTAATATCACTTTGGATGAAGATATTTCGAGAACCAGAGGTCGTAAAATTGTTTGGTTTTCAGTTCTGGAAAGATCTTAAAAAACTAAAAGATGTTTTTGAAACTTTCAACCATCTACGAGTCTTGATTGCGGAAATATCACCATCCAAACAGTTTTGTTCGAACAATTTTAATTAAATTTGTTCGAAATAAGGCAATATCACTTTGGATGAAGATATTTCGAGAACCAGGGGTCGTAAAATTTTTTGGTTTTCAGTTCTGGAAAGATCTCAAAAAACTAAAAGACGTTTTTGAAACTTTCAACCGTCTACGAGTCTCGATTGCAGAAATATCGCCATCCAAACCATTTTTTGGGTTGGTTTTAGAAATTGGGTCCAAATAGAACTTTGGATGTAAATATTTTGAAAACCGGACCACGTAGAAAATTTTTGCTTACACGTGCGAATAGGGTTTTTAAATACCTTTCTTTTGATGTATATTTCGATGGGTTTTGGAAACATTTAATTTTTGGGGTAAAAATTAGCAAAGGGGGTAGTACATGCTTTCTTCAAAAAGTCAATAAAAATTTATTTGTTGAATTGTGCTAAAATTTTTACATTGGCGGAAAGGTCTGTGAATTTCCAATTCAGCGCTGAAAACCGCAACCACTTACGAGTCTCGATTGCGGAAATATCGCCATCCAAACATTTTTTTGAACAATTTTAATTGAATTGGGTTAACATAAAGTAATATCACTTTGGATGAAGATATTTCGAGAACCAGAGGTCGTAAAATTTTTTGGTTTTCAGTTCTGGAAAGATCTTAAAAAACTAAAAGACGTTTTTGGAACTTTCAACCGTCTACGAGTCTCGATTGCGGAAATATCGCCATCCAAACCATTTTTTGGGTTGGTGTTAGAAATTGGGTCCAAATAGAACTTTGGATGTAAATATTTTGAAAACCGGACCACGTAGAAAATTTTTGCTTACACGTGCGAATAGGGTTTTTAAATACCTTTCTTTTGATGTATATTTCGATGGGTTTTGGAAACATTTAATTTTTGGGGTAAAAATTAGCATGCTTTCTTCAAAAAGTCAATAAAAATTTATTTGTTGAATTGTGCTAAAATTTTTACATTGACGGAAAGGTCTGTGAATTTCCAATTCAGCGCTGAAAACCGCAATCACTTACGAGTCTTGATTGCGGAAATATCGCCATCCAAACATTTTTTTTAACAATTTTAATTGAATTGGGTTAAAATAAAGTAATATCACTTTGGATGAAGATATTTCGAGAACCAGGGGTCGTAAAATTTTTTGGTTTTCAGTTCTGGAAAGATCTTAAAAAACTAAAAGACGTTTTTGAAACTTTCAACCATCTACGAGTCTTGATTGCGGAAATATCACCATCCAAACAGTTTTGTTCGAACAATTTTAATTAAATTTGTTCGAAATAAGGCAATATCACTTTGGATGAAGATATTTCGAGAACCAGAGGTCGAAAAATTTTTTGGTTTTCAGTTTTGGAAAGATCTTAAAAAACTAAAAGACGTTTTTGAAACTTTCAACCGTCTACGAGTCTCGATTGCAGAAATATCGCCATTCAAACCATTTTTCGGGTTGGTTTTTGAAATTGGGTCCAAATAGAACTTTGGATGTAAATATTTTGAAAACCGGACCACGTAGAAAATTTTTGCTTACACGTGCGAATAGGGTTTTTAAATACCTTTCTTTTGATGTATATTTCGATGGGTTTTGGAAACATTTAATTTTTGGGGTAAAAATTAGCAAAGGGGGTAGTACATGCTTTCTTCAAAAAGTCAATAAAAATTTATTTGTTGAATTGTGCTAAAATTTTTACATTGGCGGAAAGGTCTGTGAATTTCCAATTCAGCGCTGAAAACCGCAACCACTTACGAGTCTCGATTGCGGAAATATCGCCATCCAAACATTTTTTTGAACAATTTTAATTGAATTGGGTTAACATAAAGTAATATCACTTTGGATGAAGATATTTCGAGAACCAGGGGTCGTAAAATTTTTTGGTTTTCAGTTCTGGAAAGATCTTAAAAAACTAAAAGACGTTTTTGAAACTTTCAACCGTCTACGAGTCTCGATTGCGGAAATATCGCCATCCAAACCATTTTTTGGGTTGGTTTTAGAAATTGGGTCCAAATAGAACTTTGGATGTAAATATTTTGAAAACCGGACCACGTAGAAAATTTTTGCTTACACGTGCGAATAGGGTTTTTAAATACCTTTCTTTTGATGTATATTTCGATGGGTTTTGGAAACATTTAATTTTTGGGGTAAAAATTAGCATGCTTTCTTCAAAAAGTCAATAAAAATTTATTTGTTGAATTGTGCTAAAATTTTTACATTGACGGAAAGGTCTGTGAATTTCCAATTCAGCGCTGAAAACCGCAATCACTTACGAGTCTTGATTGCGGAAATATCGCCATCCAAACATTTTTTTTAACAATTTTAATTGAATTGGGTTAAAATAAAGTAATATCACTTTGGATGAAGATATTTCGAGAACCAGGGGTCGTAAAATTTTTTGGTTTTCAGTTCTGGAAAGATCTTAAAAAACTAAAAGACGTTTTTGAAACTTTCAACCGTCTACAAGTCTCGATTGCAGAAATATCGCCATCCAAACCATTTTTTGGGTTGGTTTTTGAAATTGGGTCCAAATAGAACTTTGGATGTAAATATTTTGAAAACCGGACCACGTAGAAAATTTTTGCTTACACGTGCGAATAGGGTTTTTAAATACCTTTCTTTTGATGTATATTTCGATGGGTTTTGGAAACATTTAATTTTTGGGGTAAAAATTAGCAAAGGGGGTAGTACATGCTTTCTTCAAAAAGTCAATAAAAATTTATTTGTTGAATTGTGCTAAAATTTTTACATTGGCGGAAAGGTCTGTGAATTTCCAATTCAGCGCTGAAAACCGCAACCACTTACGAGTCTCGATTGCGGAAATATCGCCATCCAAACATTTTTTTGAACAATTTTAATTGAATTGGGTTAACATAAAGTAATATCATTTTGGATGAAGATATTTCGAGAACCAGAGGTCGTAAAATTTTTTGGTTTTCAGTTCTGGAAAGATCTTAAAAAACTAAAAGACGTTTTTGAAACTTTCAACCGTCTACAAGTCTCGATTGCAGAAATATCGCCATCCAAACCATTTTTTGGGTTGGTTTTTGAAATTGGGTCCAAATAGAACTTTGGATGTAAATATTTTGAAAACCGGACCACGTAGAAAATTTTTGCTTACACGTGCGAATAGGGTTTTTAAATACCTTTCTTTTGATGTATATTTCGATGGGTTTTGGAAACATTTAATTTTTGGGGTAAAAATTAGCAAAGGGGGTAGTACATGCTTTCTTCAAAAAGTCAATAAAAATTTATTTGTTGAATTGTGCTAAAATTTTTACATTGGCGGAAAGGTCTGTGAATTTCCAATTCAGCGCTGAAAACCGCAACCACTTACGAGTCTCGATTGCGGAAATATCGCCATCCAAACATTTTTTTGAACAATTTTAATTGAATTGGGTTAACATAAAGTAATATCACTTTGGATGAAGATATTTCGAGAACCAGAGGTCGTAAAATTTTTTGGTTTTCAGTTCTGGAAAGATCTTAAAAAACTAAAAGACGTTTTTGAAACTTTCAACCATCTACGAGTCTTGATTGCGGAAATATCACCATCCAAACAGTTTTGTTCGAACAATTTTAATTAAATTTGTTCGAAATAAGGCAATATCACTTTGGATGAAGATATTTCGAGAACCAGGGGTCGTAAAATTTTTTGGTTTTCAGTTCTGGAAAGATCTTAAAAAACTAAAAGACGTTTTTGAAACTTTCAACCGTCTACGAGTCTCGATTGCGGAAATATCGCCATCCAAACCATTTTTTGGGTTGGTTTTAGAAATTGGGTCCAAATTGAACTTTGGATGTAAATATTTTGAAAACCGGACCACGTAGAAAATTTTTGCTTACACGTGCGAATAGGGTTTTTAAATACCTTTCTTTTGATGTATATTTCGATGGGTTTTGGAAACATTTAATTTTTGGGGTAAAAATTAGCAAAGGGGGTATTGTTGAATTGTGCTAAAATTTTTACATTGGCGGAAAGGTCTGTGAATTTCCAATTCAGCGCTGAAAACCGCAACCACTTACGAGTCTCGATTGCGGAAATATCGCCATCCAAACATTTTTTTGAACAATTTTAATTGAATTGGGTTAACATAAAGTAATATCACTTTGGATGAAGATATTTCGAGAACCAGAGGTCGTAAAATTTTTTGGTTTTCAGTTCTGGAAAGATCTTAAAAAACTTAAAGACGTTTTTGAAACTTTCAACCATCTACGAGTCTTGATTGCGGAAATATCACCATCCAAACAGTTTTGTTCGAACAATTTTAATTAAATTTGTTCGAAATAAGGCAATATCACTTTGGATGAAGATATTTCGAGAACCAGGGGTCGTAAAATTTTTTGGTTTTCAGTTCTGGAAAGATCTTAAAAAACTTAAAGACGTTTTTGAAACTTTCAACCGTCTACGAGTCTCGATTGCAGAAATATCGCCATCCAAACCATTTTTTGGGTTGGTTTTAGAAATTGGGTCCAAATAGAACTTTGGATGTAAATATTTTGAAAACCGGACCACGTAGAAAATTTTTGCTTACACGTGCGAATAGGGTTTTTAAATACCTTTCTTTTGATGTATATTTCGATGGGTTTTGGAAACATTTAATTTTTGGGGTAAAAATTAGCAAAGGGGGTAGTACATGCTTTCTTCAAAAAGTCAATAAAAATTTATTTGTTGAATTGTGCTAAAATTTTTACATTGGCGGAAAGGTCTGTGAATTTCCAATTCAGCGCTGAAAACCGCACCACTTACGAGTCTCTATTGCGGAAATATCGCCATCCAAACATTTTTTTGAACAATTTTAATTGAATTGGGTTAACATAAAGTAATATCACTTTGGATGAAGATATTTCGAGAACCAGAGGTCGTAAAATTTTTTGGTTTTCAGTTCTGGAAAGATCTTAAAAAACTTAAAGACGTTTTTGAAACTTTCAACCATCTACGAGTCTTGATTGCGGAAATATCACCATCCAAACAGTTTTGTTCGAACAATTTTAATTAAATTTGTTCGAAATAAGGCAATATCACTTTGGATGAAGATATTTCGAGAACCAGGGGTCGTAAAATTTTTTGGTTTTCAGTTCTGGAAAGATCTTAAAAAACTTAAAGACGTTTTTGAAACTTTCAACCGTCTACGAGTCTCGATTGCAGAAATATCGCCATCCAAACCATTTTTTGGGTTGGTTTTAGAAATTGGGTCCAAATAGAACTTTGGATGTAAATATTTTGAAAACCGGACCACGTAGAAAATTTTTGCTTACACGTGCGAATAGGGTTTTTAAATACCTTTCTTTTGATGTATATTTCGATGGGTTTTGGAAACATTTAATTTTTGGGGTAAAAATTAGCAAAGGGGGTAGTACATGCTTTCTTCAAAAAGTCAATAAAAATTTATTTGTTGAATTGTGCTAAAATTTTTACATTGACGGAAAGGTCTGTGAATTTCCAATTCAGCGCTGAAAACCGCAATCACTTACGAGTCTCGATTGCGGAAATATCGCCATCCAAACATTTTTTTAACAATTTTAATTGAATTGGGTTAAAATAAAGTAATATCACTTTGGATGAAGATATTTCGAGAACCAGAGGTCGTAAAATTTTTTGGTTTTCAGTTCTGGAAAGATCTTAAAAAACTAAAAGACGTTTTTGAAACTTTCAACCATCTACGAGTCTTGATTGCGGAAATATCACCATCCAAACAGTTTTGTTCGAACAATTTTAATTAAATTTGTTCGAAATAAGGCAATATCACTTTGGATGAAGATATTTCGAGAACCAGAGGTCGAAAAATTTTTTGGTTTTCAGTTCTGGAAAGATCTTAAAAAACTAAAAGACGTTTTTGAAACTTTCAACCGTCTACGAGTCTCGATTGCAGAAATATCGCCATTCAAACCATTTTTCGGGTTGGTTTTTGAAATTGGGTCCAAATAGAACTTTGGATGTAAATATTTTGAGAACCGGACCACGTACAAAATTTTTGCTTACACGTACGAATAGGGTTTTTAAATACCTTTTTTTTGATGTATATTTCGATGGGTTTTGGAAACATTTAATTTTTGGGGTAAAAATTAGCAAAGGGGGTAGTACATGCTTCCTTCAAAAAGTCAATAAAAATTTATTTGTTGAATTGTGCTAAAATTTTCACATTGACGGAATGGTCTGTGAATTTCCAATTCAGCGCTGAAAACCGCAACCACTTACGAGTCTCGATTGCGGAAATATCGCCATCCAAACATTTTTTTGAACAATTTTAATTGAATTGGGTTAACATAAAGTAATATCACTTTGGATGAAGATATTTCGAGAACCAGAGGTCGTAAAATTGTTTGGTTTTCAGTTCTGGAAAGATCTTAAAAAACTAAAAGACGTTTTTGAAACTTTCAACCATCTACGAGTCTTGATTGCGGAAATATCACCATCCAAACAGTTTTGTTCGAACAATTTTAATTAAATTTGTTCGAAATAAGGCAATATCACTTTGGATGAAGATATTTCGAGAACCAGGGGTCGTAAAATTTTTTGGTTTTCAGTTCTGGAAAGATCTTAAAAAACTTAAAGACGTTTTTGAAACTTTCAACCGTCTACGAGTCTCGATTGCAGAAATATCGCCATCCAAACCATTTTTTGGGTTGGTTTTAGAAATTGGGTCCAAATAGAACTTTGGATGTAAATATTTTGAAAACCGGACCACGTAGAAAATTTTTGCTTACACGTGCGAATAGGGTTTTTAAATACCTTTCTTTTGATGTATATTTCGATGGGTTTTGGAAACATTTAATTTTTGGGGTAAAAATTAGCAAAGGGGGTATTGTTGAATTGTGCTAAAAATTTTACATTGGCGGAAAGGTCTGTGAATTTCCAATTCAGCGCTGAAAACCGCAACCACTTACGAGTCTCGATTGCGGAAATATCGCCATCCAAACATTTTTTTGAACAATTTTAATTGAATTGGGTTAACATAAAGTAATATCACTTTGGATGAAGATATTTCGAGAACCAGAGGTCGTAAAATTGTTTGGTTTTCAGTTCTGGAAAGATCTTAAAAAACTAAAAGATGTTTTTGAAACTTTCAACCATCTACGAGTCTTGATTGCGGAAATATCACCATCCAAACAGTTTTGTTCGAACAATTTTAATTAAATTTGTTCGAAATAAGGCAATATCACTTTGGATGAAGATATTTCGAGAACCAGGGGTCGTAAAATTTTTTGGTTTTCAGTTCTGGAAAGATCTCAAAAAACTAAAAGACGTTTTTGAAACTTTCAACCGTCTACGAGTCTCGATTGCAGAAATATCGCCATCCAAACCATTTTTTGGGTTGGTTTTAGAAATTGGGTCCAAATAGAACTTTGGATGTAAATATTTTGAAAACCGGACCACGTAGAAAATTTTTGCTTACACGTGCGAATAGGGTTTTTAAATACCTTTCTTTTGATGTATATTTCGATGGGTTTTGGAAACATTTAATTTTTGGGGTAAAAATTAGCAAAGGGGGTAGTACATGCTTTCTTCAAAAAGTCAATAAAAATTTATTTGTTGAATTGTGCTAAAATTTTTACATTGGCGGAAAGGTCTGTGAATTTCCAATTCAGCGCTGAAAACCGCAACCACTTACGAGTCTCGATTGCGGAAATATCGCCATCCAAACATTTTTTTGAACAATTTTAATTGAATTGGGTTAACATAAAGTAATATCACTTTGGATGAAGATATTTCGAGAACCAGAGGTCGTAAAATTTTTTGGTTTTCAGTTCTGGAAAGATCTTAAAAAACTAAAAGACGTTTTTGAAACTTTCAACCGTCTACGAGTCTCGATTGCAGAAATATCGCCATCCAAACCATTTTTTGGGTTGGTTTTTGAAATTGGGTCCAAATAGAACTTTGGATGTAAATATTTTGAAAACCGGACCACGTAGAAAATTTTTGCTTACACGTGCGAATAGGGTTTTTAAATACCTTTCTTTTGATGTTTATTTCGATGGGTTTTGGAAACATTTAATTTTTGGGGTAAAAATTAGCAAAGGGGGTAGTACATGCTTTCTTCAAAAAGTCAATAAAAATTTATTTGTTGAATTGTGCTAAAATTTTTACATTGGCGGAAAGGTCTGTGAATTTCCAATTCAGCGCTGAAAACCGCAACCACTTACGAGTCTCGATTGCGGAAATATCGCCATCCAAACATTTTTTTGAACAATTTTAATTGAATTGGGTTAACATAAAGTAATATCATTTTGGATGAAGATATTTCGAGAACCAGAGGTCGTAAAATTTTTTGGTTTTCAGTTCTGGAAAGATCTTAAAAAACTAAAAGACGTTTTTGAAACTTTCAACCGTCTACAAGTCTCGATTGCAGAAATATCGCCATCCAAACCATTTTTTGGGTTGGTTTTTGAAATTGGGTCCAAATAGAACTTTGGATGTAAATATTTTGAAAACCGGACCACGTAGAAAATTTTTGCTTACACGTGCGAATAGGGTTTTTAAATACCTTTCTTTTGATGTATATTTCGATGGGTTTTGGAAACATTTAATTTTTGGGGTAAAAATTAGCATGCTTTCTTCAAAAAGTCAATAAAAATTTATTTGTTGAATTGTGCTAAAATTTTTACATTGACGGAAAGGTCTGTGAATTTCCAATTCAGCGCTGAAAACCGCAATCACTTACGAGTCTTGATTGCGGAAATATCGCCATCCAAACATTTTTTTTAACAATTTTAATTGAATTGGGTTAAAATAAAGTAATATCACTTTGGATGAAGATATTTCGAGAACCAGGGGTCGTAAAATTTTTTGGTTTTCAGTTCTGGAAAGATCTTAAAAAACTAAAAGACGTTTTTGAAACTTTCAACCATCTACGAGTCTTGATTGCGGAAATATCACCATCCAAACAGTTTTGTTCGAACAATTTTAATTAAATTTGTTCGAAATAAGGCAATATCACTTTGGATGAAGATATTTCGAGAACCAGAGGTCGAAAAATTTTTTGGTTTTCGGTTTTGGAAAGATCTTAAAAAACTAAAAGACGTTTTTGAAACTTTCAACCGTCTACGAGTCTCGATTGCAGAAATATCGCCATTCAAACCATTTTTCGGGTTGGTTTTTGAAATTGGGTCCAAATAGAACTTTGGATGTAAATATTTTGAAAACCGGACCACGTAGAAAATTTTTGCTTACACGTGCGAATAGGGTTTTTAAATACCTTTCTTTTGATGTATATTTCGATGGGTTTTGGAAACATTTAATTTTTGGGGTAAAAATTAGCAAAGGGGGTAGTACATGCTTTCTTCAAAAAGTCAATAAAAATTTATTTGTTGAATTGTGCTAAAATTTTTACATTGGCGGAAAGGTCTGTGAATTTCCAATTCAGCGCTGAAAACCGCAACCACTTACGAGTCTCGATTGCGGAAATATCGCCATCCAAACATTTTTTTGAACAATTTTAATTGAATTGGGTTAACATAAAGTAATATCATTTTGGATGAAGATATTTCGAGAACCAGAGGTCGTAAAATTTTTTGGTTTTCAGTTCTGGAAAGATCTTAAAAAACTAAAAGACGTTTTTGAAACTTTCAACCGTCTACAAGTCTCGATTGCAGAAATATCGCCATCCAAACCATTTTTTGGGTTGGTTTTTGAAATTGGGTCCAAATAGAACTTTGGATGTAAATATTTTGAAAACCGGACCACGTAGAAAATTTTTGCTTACACGTGCGAATAGGGTTTTTAAATACCTTTCTTTTGATGTATATTTCGATGGGTTTTGGAAACATTTAATTTTTGGGGTAAAAATTAGCAAAGGGGGTAGTACATGCTTTCTTCAAAAAGTCAATAAAAATTTATTTGTTGAATTGTGCTAAAATTTTTACATTGGCGGAAAGGTCTGTGAATTTCCAATTCAGCGCTGAAAACCGCAACCACTTACGAGTCTCGATTGCGGAAATATCGCCATCCAAACATTTTTTTGAACAATTTTAATTGAATTGGGTTAACATAAAGTAATATCACTTTGGATGAAGATATTTCGAGAACCAGAGGTCGTAAAATTTTTTGGTTTTCAGTTCTGGAAAGATCTTAAAAAACTAAAAGACGTTTTTGAAACTTTCAACCATCTACGAGTCTTGATTGCGGAAATATCACCATCCAAACAGTTTTGTTCGAACAATTTTAATTAAATTTGTTCGAAATAAGGCAATATCACTTTGGATGAAGATATTTCGAGAACCAGGGGTCGTAAAATTTTTTGGTTTTCAGTTCTGGAAAGATCTTAAAAAACTAAAAGACGTTTTTGAAACTTTCAACCGTCTACGAGTCTCGATTGCGGAAATATCGCCATCCAAACCATTTTTTGGGTTGGTTTTAGAAATTGGGTCCAAATAGAACTTTGGATGTAAATATTTTGAAAACCGGACCACGTAGAAAATTTTTGCTTACACGTGCGAATAGGGTTTTTAAATACCTTTCTTTTGATGTATATTTCGATGGGTTTTGGAAACATTTAATTTTTGGGGTAAAAATTAGCAAAGGGGGTATTGTTGAATTGTGCTAAAATTTTTACATTGGCGGAAAGGTCTGTGAATTTCCAATTCAGCGCTGAAAACCGCAACCACTTACGAGTCTCGATTGCGGAAATATCGCCATCCAAACATTTTTTTGAACAATTTTAATTGAATTGGGTTAACATAAAGTAATATCACTTTGGATGAAGATATTTCGAGAACCAGAGGTCGTAAAATTTTTTGGTTTTCAGTTCTGGAAAGATCTTAAAAAACTTAAAGACGTTTTTGAAACTTTCAACCATCTACGAGTCTTGATTGCGGAAATATCACCATCCAAACAGTTTTGTTCGAACAATTTTAATTAAATTTGTTCGAAATAAGGCAATATCACTTTGGATGAAGATATTTCGAGAACCAGGGGTCGTAAAATTTTTTGGTTTTCAGTTCTGGAAAGATCTTAAAAAACTTAAAGACGTTTTTGAAACTTTCAACCGTCTACGAGTCTCGATTGCAGAAATATCGCCATCCAAACCATTTTTTGGGTTGGTTTTAGAAATTGGGTCCAAATAGAACTTTGGATGTAAATATTTTGAAAACCGGACCACGTAGAAAATTTTTGCTTACACGTGCGAATAGGGTTTTTAAATACCTTTCTTTTGATGTATATTTCGATGGGTTTTGGAAACATTTAATTTTTGGGGTAAAAATTAGCAAAGGGGGTAGTACATGCTTTCTTCAAAAAGTCAATAAAAATTTATTTGTTGAATTGTGCTAAAATTTTTACATTGGCGGAAAGGTCTGTGAATTTCCAATTCAGCGCTGAAAACCGCACCACTTACGAGTCTCTATTGCGGAAATATCGCCATCCAAACATTTTTTTGAACAATTTTAATTGAATTGGGTTAACATAAAGTAATATCACTTTGGATGAAGATATTTCGAGAACCAGAGGTCGTAAAATTTTTTGGTTTTCAGTTCTGGAAAGATCTTAAAAAACTTAAAGACGTTTTTGAAACTTTCAACCATCTACGAGTCTTGATTGCGGAAATATCACCATCCAAACAGTTTTGTTCGAACAATTTTAATTAAATTTGTTCGAAATAAGGCAATATCACTTTGGATGAAGATATTTCGAGAACCAGGGGTCGTAAAATTTTTTGGTTTTCAGTTCTGGAAAGATCTTAAAAAACTTAAAGACGTTTTTGAAACTTTCAACCGTCTACGAGTCTCGATTGCAGAAATATCGCCATCCAAACCATTTTTTGGGTTGGTTTTAGAAATTGGGTCCAAATAGAACTTTGGATGTAAATATTTTGAAAACCGGACCACGTAGAAAATTTTTGCTTACACGTGCGAATAGGGTTTTTAAATACCTTTCTTTTGATGTATATTTCGATGGGTTTTGGAAACATTTAATTTTTGGGGTAAAAATTAGCAAAGGGGGTAGTACATGCTTTCTTCAAAAAGTCAATAAAAATTTATTTGTTGAATTGTGCTAAAATTTTTACATTGACGGAATGGTCTGTGAATTTCCAATTCAGCGCTGAAAACCGCAACCACTTACGAGTCTCGATTGCGGAAATATCGCCATCCAAACATTTTTTTGAACAATTTTAATTGAATTGGGTTAACATAAAGTAATATCACTTTGGATGAAGATATTTCGAGAACCAGAGGTCGTAAAATTGTTTGGTTTTCAGTTCTGGAAAGATCTTAAAAAACTAAAAGATGTTTTTGAAACTTTCAACCATCTACGAGTCTTGATTGCGGAAATATCACCATCCAAACAGTTTTGTTCGAACAATTTTAATTAAATTTGTTCGAAATAAGGCAATATCACTTTGGATGAAGATATTTCGAGAACCAGGGGTCGTAAAATTTTTTGGTTTTCAGTTCTGGAAAGATCTCAAAAAACTAAAAGACGTTTTTGAAACTTTCAACCGTCTACGAGTCTCGATTGCAGAAATATCGCCATCCAAACCATTTTTTGGGTTGGTTTTAGAAATTGGGTCCAAATAGAACTTTGGATGTAAATATTTTGAAAACCGGACCACGTAGAAAATTTTTGCTTACACGTGCGAATAGGGTTTTTAAATACCTTTCTTTTGATGTATATTTCGATGGGTTTTGGAAACATTTAATTTTTGGGGTAAAAATTAGCAAAGGGGGTAGTACATGCTTTCTTCAAAAAGTCAATAAAAATTTATTTGTTGAATTGTGCTAAAATTTTTACATTGGCGGAAAGGTCTGTGAATTTCCAATTCAGCGCTGAAAACCGCAACCACTTACGAGTCTCGATTGCGGAAATATCGCCATCCAAACATTTTTTTGAACAATTTTAATTGAATTGGGTTAACATAAAGTAATATCACTTTGGATGAAGATATTTCGAGAACCAGAGGTCGTAAAATTTTTTGGTTTTCAGTTCTGGAAAGATCTTAAAAAACTAAAAGACGTTTTTGGAACTTTCAACCGTCTACGAGTCTCGATTGCGGAAATATCGCCATCCAAACCATTTTTTGGGTTGGTTTTAGAAATTGGGTCCAAATAGAACTTTGGATGTAAATATTTTGAAAACCGGACCACGTAGAAAATTTTTGCTTACACGTGCGAATAGGGTTTTTAAATACCTTTCTTTTGATGTATATTTCGATGGGTTTTGGAAACATTTAATTTTTGGGGTAAAAATTAGCATGCTTTCTTCAAAAAGTCAATAAAAATTTATTTGTTGAATTGTGCTAAAATTTTTACATTGACGGAAAGGTCTGTGAATTTCCAATTCAGCGCTGAAAACCGCAATCACTTACGAGTCTTGATTGCGGAAATATCGCCATCCAAACATTTTTTTTAACAATTTTAATTGAATTGGGTTAAAATAAAGTAATATCACTTTGGATGAAGATATTTCGAGAACCAGGGGTCGTAAAATTTTTTGGTTTTCAGTTCTGGAAAGATCTTAAAAAACTAAAAGACGTTTTTGAAACTTTCAACCATCTACGAGTCTTGATTGCGGAAATATCACCATCCAAACAGTTTTGTTCGAACAATTTTAATTAAATTTGTTCGAAATAAGGCAATATCACTTTGGATGAAGATATTTCGAGAACCAGAGGTCGAAAAATTTTTTGGTTTTCAGTTTTGGAAAGATCTTAAAAAACTAAAAGACGTTTTTGAAACTTTCAACCGTCTACGAGTCTCGATTGCAGAAATATCGCCATTCAAACCATTTTTCGGGTTGGTTTTTGAAATTGGGTCCAAATAGAACTTTGGATGTAAATATTTTGAAAACCGGACCACGTAGAAAATTTTTGCTTACACGTGCGAATAGGGTTTTTAAATACCTTTCTTTTGATGTATATTTCGATGGGTTTTGGAAACATTTAATTTTTGGGGTAAAAATTAGCAAAGGGGGTAGTACATGCTTTCTTCAAAAAGTCAATAAAAATTTATTTGTTGAATTGTGCTAAAATTTTTACATTGGCGGAAAGGTCTGTGAATTTCCAATTCAGCGCTGAAAACCGCAACCACTTACGAGTCTCGATTGCGGAAATATCGCCATCCAAACATTTTTTTGAACAATTTTAATTGAATTGGGTTAACATAAAGTAATATCACTTTGGATGAAGATATTTCGAGAACCAGAGGTCGTAAAATTTTTTGGTTTTCAGTTCTGGAAAGATCTTAAAAAACTAAAAGACGTTTTTGAAACTTTCAACCGTCTACAAGTCTCGATTGCAGAAATATCGCCATCCAAACCATTTTTTGGGTTGGTTTTTGAAATTGGGTCCAAATAGAACTTTGGATGTAAATATTTTGAAAACCGGACCACGTAGAAAATTTTTGCTTACACGTGCGAATAGGGTTTTTAAATACCTTTCTTTTGATGTATATTTCGATGGGTTTTGGAAACATTTAATTTTTGGGGTAAAAATTAGCAAAGGGGGTAGTACATGCTTTCTTCAAAAAGTCAATAAAAATTTATTTGTTGAATTGTGCTAAAATTTTTACATTGGCGGAAAGGTCTGTGAATTTCCAATTCAGCGCTGAAAACCGCAACCACTTACGAGTCTCGATTGCGGAAATATCGCCATCCAAACATTTTTTTGAACAATTTTAATTGAATTGGGTTAACATAAAGTAATATCACTTTGGATGAAGATATTTCGAGAACCAGAGGTCGTAAAATTTTTTGGTTTTCAGTTCTGGAAAGATCTTAAAAAACTAAAAGACGTTTTTGAAACTTTCAACCATCTACGAGTCTTGATTGCGGAAATATCACCATCCAAACAGTTTTGTTCGAACAATTTTAATTAAATTTGTTCGAAATAAGGCAATATCACTTTGGATGAAGATATTTCGAGAACCAGGGGTCGTAAAATTTTTTGGTTTTCAGTTCTGGAAAGATCTTAAAAAACTAAAAGACGTTTTTGAAACTTTCAACCGTCTACGAGTCTCGATTGCGGAAATATCGCCATCCAAACATTTTTTTGAACAATTTTAATTGAATTGGGTTAACATAAAGTAATATCACTTTGGATGAAGATATTTCGAGAACCAGAGGTCGTAAAATTTTTTGGTTTTCAGTTCTGGAAAGATCTTAAAAAACTAAAAGACGTTTTTGAAACTTTCAACCGTCTACGAGTCTCGATTGCGGAAATATCGCCATCCAAACCATTTTTTGGGTTGGTTTTAGAAATTGGGTCCAAATAGAACTTTGGATGTAAATATTTTGAAAACCGGACCACGTAGAAAATTTTTGCTTACACGTGCGAATAGGGTTTTTAAATACCTTTCTTTTGATGTATATTTCGATGGGTTTTGGAAACATTTAATTTTTGGGGTAAAAATTAGCATGCTTTCTTCAAAAAGTCAATAAAAATTTATTTGTTGAATTGTGCTAAAATTTTTACATTGACGGAAAGGTCTGTGAATTTCCAATTCAGCGCTGAAAACCGCAATCACTTACGAGTCTCGATTGCGGAAATATCGCCATTCAAACCATTTTTCGGGTTGGTTTTTGAAATTGGGTCCAAATAGAACTTTGGATGTAAATATTTTGAAAACCGGACCACGTAGAAAATTTTTGCTTACACGTGCGAATAGGGTTTTTAAATACCTTTCTTTTGATGTATATTTCGATGGGTTTTGGAAACATTTAATTTTTGGGGTAAAAATTAGCAAAGGGGGTAGTACATGCTTTCTTCAAAAAGTCAATAAAAATTTATTTGTTGAATTGTGCTAAAATTTTTACATTGGCGGAAAGGTCTGTGAATTTCCAATTCAGCGCTGAAAACCGCAACCACTTACGAGTCTCGATTGCGGAAATATCGCCATCCAAACATTTTTTTGAACAATTTTAATTGAATTGGGTTAACATAAAGTAATATCACTTTGGATGAAGATATTTCGAGAACCAGGGGTCGTAAAATTTTTTGGTTTTCAGTTCTGGAAAGATCTTAAAAAACTTAAAGACGTTTTTGAAACTTTCAACCATCTACGAGTCTTGATTGCGGAAATATCACCATCCAAACAGTTTTGTTCGAACAATTTTAATTAAATTTGTTCGAAATAAGGCAATATCACTTTGGATGAAGATATTTCGAGAACCAGAGGTCGAAAAATTTTTTGGTTTTCAGTTTTGGAAAGATCTTAAAAAACTAAAAGACGTTTTTGAAACTTTCAACCGTCTACGAGTCTCGATTGCAGAAATATCGCCATTCAAACCATTTTTCGGGTTGGTTTTTGAAATTGGGTCCAAATAGAACTTTGGATGTAAATATTTTGAAAACCGGACCACGTAGAAAATTTTTGCTTACACGTACGAATAGGGTTTTTAAATACCTTTTTTTTGATGTATATTTCGATGGGTTTTGGAAACATTTAATTTTTGGGGTAAAAATTAGCAAAGGGGGTAGTACATGCTTCCTTCAAAAAGTCAATAAAAATTTATTTGTTGAATTGTGCTAAAATTTTCACATTGACGGAATGGTCTGTGAATTTCCAATTCAGCGCTGAAAACCGCAACCACTTACGAGTCTCGATTGCGGAAATATCGCCATCCAAACATTTTTTTGAACAATTTTAATTGAATTGGGTTAACATAAAGTAATATCACTTTGGATGAAGATATTTCGAGAACCAGAGGTCGTAAAATTTTTTGGTTTTCAGTTCTGGAAAGATCTTAAAAAACTAAAAGACGTTTTTGAAACTTTCAACCATCTACGAGTCTTGATTGCGGAAATATCACCATCCAAACAGTTTTGTTCGAACAATTTTAATTAAATTTGTTCGAAATAAGGCAATATCACTTTGGATGAAGATATTTCGAGAACCAGAGGTCGAAAAATTTTTTGGTTTTCAGTTCTGGAAAGATCTTAAAAAACTAAAAGACGTTTTTGAAACTTTCAACCGTCTACGAGTCTCGATTGCAGAAATATCGCCATTCAAACCATTTTTCGGGTTGGTTTTTGAAATTGGGTCCAAATAGAACTTTGGATGTAAATATTTTGAGAACCGGACCACGTAGAAAATTTTTGCTTACACGTGCGAATAGGGTTTTTAAATACCTTTCTTTTGATGTATATTTCGATGGGTTTTGGAAACATTTAATTTTTGGGGTAAAAATTAGCAAAGGGGGTAGTACATGCTTTCTTCAAAAAGTCAATAAAAATTTATTTGTTGAATTGTCCTAAAATTTTTACATTGGCGGAAAGGTCTGTGAATTTCTAATTCAGCACTGAAAACCGCAACCACTTACGAGTCTCGATTGCGGAAATATCGCCATCCAAACATTTTTTTGAACAATTTTAATTGAATTGGGTTAACATAAAGTAATATCACTTTGGATGAAGATATTTCGAGAACCAGAGGTCGTAAAATTTTTTGGTTTTCAGTTCTGGAAAGATCTTAAAAAACTAAAAGACGTTTTTGAAACTTTCAACCATCTACGAGTCTTGATTGCGGAAATATCACCATCCAAACAGTTTTGTTCGAACAATTTTAATTAAATTTGTTCGAAATAAGGCAATATCACTTTGGATGAAGATATTTCGAGAACCAGGGGTCGTAAAATTTTTTGGTTTTCAGTTCTGGAAAGATCTTAAAAAACTAAAAGACGTTTTTGAAACTTTCAACCGTCTACGAGTCTCGATTGCGGAAATATCGCCATCCAAACCATTTTTTGGGTTGGTTTTAGAAATTGGGTCCAAATAGAACTTTGGATGTAAATATTTTGAAAACCGGACCACGTAGAAAATTTTTGCTTACACGTGCGAATAGGGTTTTTAAATACCTTTCTTTTGATGTATATTTCGATGGGTTTTGGAAACATTTAATTTTTGGGGTAAAAATTAGCAAAGGGGGTAGTACATGCTTTCTTCAAAAAGTCAATAAAAATTTATTTGTTGAATTGTGCTAAAATTTTTACATTGGCGGAAAGGTCTGTGAATTTCCAATTCAGCGCTGAAAACCGCAACCACTTACGAGTCTCGATTGCGGAAATATCGCCATCCAAACATTTTTTTGAACAATTTTAATTGAATTGGGTTAACATAAAGTAATATCACTTTGGATGAAGATATTTCGAGAACCAGAGGTCTTAAAATTTTTTGGTTTTCAGTTCTGGAAAGATCTTAAAAAACTAAAAGACGTTTTTGAAACTTTCAACCATCTACGAGTCTTGATTGCGGAAATATCACCATCCAAACAGTTTTGTTCGAACAATTTTAATTAAATTTGTTCGAAATAAGGCAATATCACTTTGGATGAAGATATTTCGAGAACCAGAGGTCGTAAAATTTTTTGGTTTTCAGTTCTGGAAAGATCTTAAAAAACTAAAAGACGTTTTTGAAACTTTCAACCGTCTACGAGTCTCGATTGCAGAAATATCGCCATCCAAACCATTTTTTCGGTTGGTTTTAGAAATTGGGTCCAAATAGAACTTTGGATGTAAATATTTTAAAAACCGGACCACGTAGAAAATTTTTGCTTACACGTGCGAATAGGGTTTTTAAATACCTTTCTTTTGATGTATATTTCGATGGGTTTTGGAAACATTTAATTTTTGGGGTAAAAATTAGCAAAGGGGGTAGTACATGCTTTCTTCAAAAAGTCAATAAAAATTTATTTGTTGAATTGTGCTAAAATTTTTACATTGGCGGAAAGGTCTGTGAATTTCCAATTCAGCGCTGAAAACCGCAACCACTTACGAGTCTCGATTGCGGAAATATCGCCATCCAAACATTTTTTTGAACAATTTTAATTGAATTGGGTTAACATAAAGTAATATCACTTTGGATGAAGATATTTCGAGAACCAGAGGTCTTAAAATTTTTTGGTTTTCAGTTCTGGAAAGATCTTAAAAAACTAAAAGACGTTTTTGAAACTTTCAACCATCTACGAGTCTTGATTGCGGAAATATCACCATCCAAACAGTTTTGTTCGAACAATTTTAATTAAATTTGTTCGAAATAAGGCAATATCACTTTGGATGAAGATATTTCGAGAACCAGGGGTCGTAAAATTTTTTGGTTTTCAGTTCTGGAAAGATCTTAAAAAACTAAAAGACGTTTTTGAAACTTTCAACCGTCTACGAGTCTCGATTGCGGAAATATCGCCATCCAAACCATTTTTTGGGTTGGTTTTAGAAATTGGGTCCAAATAGAACTTTGGATGTAAATATTTTGAAAACCGGACCACGTAGAAAATTTTTGCTTACACGTGCGAATAGGGTTTTTAAATACCTTTCTTTTGATGTATATTTCGATGGGTTTTGGAAACATTTAATTTTTGGGGTAAAAATTAGCAAAGGGGGTAGTAGATATACAACTTTTATTGCATGCAACTTCATCCAACTTTTATTGCATGCAACTGTATGCAACTTTTATTGCATGCAACTTCATCCAACTAATTGCATGCAACTGTATGTAACTTCGTGCAACTTTGATTGCATGCAACTTTTATTCCATGCAACTTCATGCAACTTTTATTGCATGCAACTTCATGCAACTTTTATTGCATGCAACTTCGTGCAACTTTTGTTGCATGCAACTGTATGCAACTTTTATTGCATGCAACTTCATGCAAATTTTATTGCATGCAACTTCATGCAACTTTTACTGCATGCAACTTTTATTCCATGCAACTTTTATTGCATGCAACTTCATGCAACTTTTATTGCATGCAACTTCGTGCAACTTTTACTGCATGCAACTTTTATTCCATGCAACTTCGTGCAACTTTTATCGCATGCAACTTCATGCAACTTTTATTACATGCAACTTCCTGCAACTTTTATTGAACGCAGATTTTACTGCATGTAATTTTTATTCCATGCAGGTACATGCAACTTTTACTGCATGAATCTTGTATTGCATGCAGCCTTTCTCGCATGCAACTTTTGTCGCAAATGCAACTTTTATTGCATGAATGCTCCACTTTGCATGCAAGTTTTTTTACGCCTACTAATTTTTGTTTTTATTGCATGCCCCTTTTATTTCATGCTATATATTATTTCCTATGCTATATATTTCCTATGCTACTTTTCTTGAATGATGCTCTGCTCGAACTTTTCTCGAATGGTATTTTTCTCGTAAAATTCTATGTTTTACTGGTAATTCTAAAAATTTGAATTTTTAGCCGCCTTTCATTATTGCGTTGCGAATCCATGCTTGTTTTTTTTTATGTATGTAGATACGTAGGTATGTCTTTTTTCTTCACACTACAATTTGCTTTACCTTACCATTATGTGGATCCATAAAAAATCATATAATAAATAAAATGGGGCTTTATTTCACATAAATGTAACACATATTAAGACATTCCTGGTGTTATTTATAAACGTTGTCTAACTTTATACAACTGTCCAACTTGGGAAAATGGATTCAAAAACCTCGTTTATTGTTGTGTTACTTTGACACAAGAGTAGATTGTCTTAACCGTGAATAAAGTGATATTTATTTTATTGAATAAAGCATACTTCCACCAATTTGAAAATAGTTAGACAGTGTCTGAGTAGACAACAATCTAATAAACACGACTATTTTTTTTTTTTAATTTCGAAATTAATTTGTAAAGCCCCATTTTGAATACCAAAAATAGGCAATAAGTACCTACAACTAAATTTAGCGACCCAAAGTCCCTCAACAATTTTGAAACTTTGCAAAAACATTCACATAATTTCTTGGCGTTCAGAGGTCCATTACGATGTCATAGAAAAAGGTTCCTTAGTACACATTAGCGAACAAACAAAATTGTTCCTCCTTTATATGCATAACAAGAGCGCAAAGAAGCAAAGAAAGCTCTGTGTATTAGAGAAACACAAATAAAAAAGCAAAAAATTTACCCGATTTGCCATTCCAGCATAGTTGGGGTACATTAGAAATGAAAAAAAGCATTTATGTATGTACATTGAATGTCAAATTTAAATGATGAGCTACTTTTCTGAACAAACCAACACCATAACTTTTCCAAAAAGGGTCAAGTACATGTGGTTTAAAATTTTTGTATTAAATTTGTTTCTATTAAATATTCAATTTAATAAAGTTTTTCATATATAGTTTTATGTGACTGCGCAATGATTTTACAAAAAATGTAGTCCGATATTCTAGCTAAATTTTAAGACCTTAATCACAGATAATAAACTATACAGATGTAGCATCCATATGGGAAAAAATGTCCATGAAAACGAAATTCGTGTGTTCATTGTTCATTGTTTTTGTTTTCATGATCTTTACTTGCTATTGTGCTACCGCTACCGTGAAAGTAAATAAAATAAATCCGAGTCTGGTATGCGGTTTTCAAATCGAGGATGAAAATCGTCATCATCGTTAGAATTTTATTTGTGCTTCATTAAATACTTATTTTGCTTGTACGCTTCATGATATTTGTTTCAAAAAATATTTAAATTGATGTGATATTTGAGAATGTTCGGAAAAAATTAATTGGAACAAAAATGAATTTAAATGGGGGGGAGGGGGCGTTTGTGGACAAATTTAATTTTAATTTTTAATTTTAGTGGGGGCTTAACCCCCATTTATTCCGCTTAATTCAAGCTAAAAATCTTTAATATTTTCTGTCCACATGCCCCCACCAATGGGTGAATAGGGACGCAGAAGAAAACTACTAAGAAACCTTAAGCAACGCAAAAAAGAAGAAATTTTTTCGTCATTAAAAAAATATCTACTACTACTAAAAAAAATCTCTACCTACCCGCTTAAAGAATATTCAATATCCATGGATCAATGCAAAAAGTCGTCTTCCTCTCGATCGTTTCTGACTGCATAGTATTGCAGAAACAAAAAAAACACGTTTTTATTCAATTTTTTCCCCATTCATTACATTCCTATATCCTGAGTAACAGAGCAAGAGGGAAAACATGTGAGCGAGCACGCAAGAGAGAACTTTTTGCAAAAGCCCAATAGTTTTCTTTCTGTGCTTTACGATTAACAGGCAAAGAGCTTTCTTGCCTGTTGATCGTCTGCCTGGTGTAAAAAAAAATTGGGACATTTTTTCTATGGGGATGCTACATCTGTATAGTTAAATATCTGTGCTATTAGTAAATAAAGTATCCATCGCATCGGTCTGCAATTTCGGTCATCGGACAGCGTACTGCAGAATGAAACGAATGAATGATTTGGTTGTCCCATTTTTGTATGGAATTTTACGTTTCGTATCAGCAGTGGCTTAACACTAGTGTCAAAAGAGGCAACAAACTTTTTCTTTCGAGAATTTTAATATTATGATTGTCATATTATGACTTTAACTATCGTTTTTTTAAGTGGCTTTTGATCGGATTCAGCAGAAAATAGTTGGTCCCGTCCATTCCTGCCGAATAACAACACGGACACAGGAATGATTCAGAGTTGTAAGTCAATGGGCCCTGGTTCTCCATGAACATCGCCAAGTCGTTAGTGAAATTGCGTATCTAATTATTACTAAATAATAAAACAACTTATGTATTTTATTGCGTCAAACATGTTTTTATTTTCATTATACTTATAACAAAGATGCAAGATAAGCCATTGTCGGGTTCCGTAGTTATCTATTCAAGATATATTGTAGTTTAATATACCTCCAGATCTCTCGAGTTAAAGTATGGTTTGCATATAATTTTTTTTTTCGTCATTTATTTTTGTGAACAACACAAGAGTTGCTGTGGCAATTTTTAACTATCTGGATATCACAATAAATGCTTAAACAAAATATGTTCTCTTAATGCTCACAAAAATAACTTGTGACCCCTGTTGTTTATGTATACTTGACTTTTGTGTTGTTTTTAGAAAAAAAAATGAAAAAAAAAAACTTTAATTTGATTTAAAAAATAAGTACAAAAATATCGTTAATGAAATATATCTTTTTTGCATTTTTTTTTAATAGTCAAGCAAGCTATTTAAGTTTCAGATCTTGTTTATATTTTTATATTTTGTTAAAAACAAAATGTGAAAAAAATCCATTAATACTGTTGAAATACTGAACCAATTTTCAAACGAATTGAGGCTACACAAACTTTTATCGATTATATCAGTTGTTCTTTCTTAATTTAAAAGCAAACAGTTTTGTTTTTTTTTAGTGAATTTTGGAATATTTTTTGTAGCTTTGTTTTTGAGAATACAATTCTTATGCTCTAATGAAAGCGTTTTTTGTTTAACGCGCTGCCGTTTTGTTATCATTTCTAGTTACTTTTGTCTTAATATTATGGTTTATATCTTAAAATTAAAAATGGTTTAAAGATAATATTAATACATACAAAGTAAAAAAAAAAATGTAAACTTAAAACAATAAAATAAAATTACGCAATATGCGCACATACACTATACATACACTTTATACTTTATGCTACAAGTACCTTAAAAGGAAAAGAAAACAATTAATAAGTCGGTGTTACGATGTTGTGGAATTTACTTCTCGCCACTGTGAAATTCATCCAAACATAACTTACAGCTCCATGAACCTTCGGGGGGTGTTATAAGCGGTGGCGAGAGACAATACATGTGATATCCTCTATCGCAGTCGTCACAGAAGAGCAGCTGATCGTCATTGTCTGAGGTGCCACATATCGAACAGTATTTGCATTCTATGCACTGCCATCGATAGCGTTTCACGGATATAATCATGTTCGGCGTAAACTGAAGGCAGGTCGGATGACCAGAACGTCCACAATCAGAGCACGAGACAAGTTCTTCGGGCAGGTTTGTCTTTTTGTTTTCACGTGCGTCTCCTAGACAAAAGTCGCAGTATGGTGATGGATGTGCGGTCGTGTCGCGCTCAGTTCTCATTTTATTAGCACCAACTACGCCAACGCCAGCGCTCCCCTTTTTCGGACTTGATTCTGCTTCTTCGGAGGGCATTTTGTCAGCAGATGTTAACATAGAGAGAGGTTGATCGTCCAGATTATTAAGCGGTGAAGCACAAGAGTTCGTGTTAAAAGATGCACTTGCAATGGCATTGGAACGTCTTTTTGGTTCACCATCCGTATTAACCTTTCGACGTCCTCCTTAAATAATCAAAAAAATTAAATAAAATATGAGTTTTTTACTCAAATAATATTAAATCCTCAACCTTTACGGCCTCTTTTAGGGGTAGCATCAGGATTTACTGGAGGTTTCTTTGCGGGCTTGGCACGTTTTCTTTTACGATTGCTATATGAATCTTCAAAATCAGCATCTGAATCAAAATCTTCTTCGAATTCTTCGACGTGAGCGAGTTCCAAGTCTTCGTAGAACCATTCTTTTTCTGGATTTGGATGACCATCTTTGCTGTCATTGTCAGCAGTTGCTCCAAGTGAGTTGCCATCAGATTGTATAATAGACGCTTAAAATAAAAACAAAACAATAATGTATTACGATTGTTAAAAAATATCCTTTAGAAGTGGGGACAATGCATGTCCATTCAACTCTGCATAGTTACATCTACGAACCTGAAAACTATTAAAAAAACAGAGTGAAAAAGACTTCACACAGCCCAAAAAAATAAGAAATATTACAAACAAGCTGAATTTTCTACATTTATTTCGCATTTAAACGGCTGACATGTCATCATTTTGTTGCATTTCATGGTTTAAAATCTGCCAGCATCGTTATAAAAAAAAAACAGATAACTTGAATTGACACAAGGTTAAGCCATGAAATTTCAATGGAAAAGAAAAATAGAAATACGTAAGGTATTCCACATTCGCATTGTGCGGATGAAGAACAATTCTTTTAACTAATGGGCATTCATAGTTCTTGCAGCGGTAGAATTACAGTTCCGAAACAAAATTATTCACCCTACAAAATTATATTTAATAATAATATGCCTGTTTGTAACTTAAATTTTCAAATAGTTTCCCCAAGGGAGTTGCTTGCAAATTGTGAAAATTTGTCTAAACTCACAATAAATTTCATATTGCTAGACGACCTCAATGCAAATAGTTTTGCAATACCTCCGTTTACTGCGTTTACTACCCAAACATACCCATTTCCAGAGTTCTGTAAAATTTTATATAAAATTAAAAACAAATTGAAGTGAAAGTGAAAGACAATTGTCATTTCCAAGAAGATTGAATAAAATTAATTTTGTATCTACTTAGATTATGAAATAAGTTCCCATTTTAAATTTTCAAGATTTGAAGATGATTAGGCTTGTAAATAAACCTCGGTTTACCCGTAGGTGAAAAAGTATTGCATATAAAAGGAATTAGTGAGTAAATGAGAATGGACAACAAAATATATAATCTCAAAATCGGAAAATTTTCGACGACTTTGAATCAAATAAAATGCACGACTGGGTCGCACGAAATTGATCTTATGTGCGATCACACTGTGGTTTTAAAGTCTGAACAGTTTAGATCCATTCTTCTGATATTAAAAGAATTAAGTTTGTTATGGGAGCCTATATTTTATGTCACCTGCCAAAAACGTAGTCTTGTTTAAGAGTAGTATTATGTGAGTAAATGAATATGAACAATATTATAGCACCGTGTTGCCCATTTGCATGGAATTTAGACTGAAAAATTGTTAAAAAATCAATATAATTGCAATTGATTTAACACCAACGTGAATCTGATTTCTTACACAAATCTCAATTTATGAGAACAAAATTTAAAAATCGCTTTTTACAAAAATATATTTTTTTATATATGAAATTTTGAAAACATTTTTAAGAAAAAAAAATGGTATGCCATTTTTTAGTATTTATACATTCGGACTTTAAAAATTACACTGGACGTCCAGTATAACGAAAGAGTCGTATTTATTTTCAAATTCGCGGAAATATGCTTTATTTAATAAAAATAAATATCACATTATTCACGATTAAGACAATCTACTCTTGTGTCTAAGTAAGGCAGCTATAAGACAACAATAAACAAGGTTTTTGAACACATTTTACAAAGTTGTTATGTATTATGTAAGTTATTCGGACATCCAGTAAAATAAAAAACAAATAATCTACCCATTTTCGAAACATCGATTTTTTTTTTTAAATCCAATTTTTTTTTTTTCAATAGTATGGTAGATCGTACTAAAATTATCTCGCATACAAATTTTAAATAAAATCGTACGCGCCGTTTTTGAGAAAAATGATATTTTTCTAACTTGTGTGGGAAGTACCGTTATTTTTGGTCATACGATTAATTTTTATGTAAAATCTGCTAGACAATTTAAAAAAATTGCTAAATACCAAGTTAAATAAAAATCGACCGAGTCGTTTTCGAACAAGGCTCGAAGAACGATAAAATATGATTCGTTCTCTCGCGAACAATTCGTAAGGGAATTTTATTTTTGATTCGATCGCGAATCTTATTTTTTGGTTCCTTTAAAATAAAATTCGTTTTCGCGAACGAATCATATCTGTTGCGATCTGTAAAATATGGTACGTTCGCGAATTTATCCCGTGGGAACTATTGAAGATCCATTCGCGAACCGTTCGAATAAGAAAAAATCGTCATTTTAGATTTTATATAAATATCATATATTACAGTAAATAGGGATATTTATTAACGTAACGAATCCCACACAACATTTAAAAATCATTCTTTTTCGTGTCAATTAAGACCGATTTATTTTTTTCTTGTCGAACTGATGGTTGTTCATTAACCCCCGAATCATTAATTTAACACTGTGTATTTTTGTATAGTGCCTTTCTATGTTTCCTGTCACTTTTTCTTTCAATTTTTTTTTTCACAAATTAAACAAGTTGATTCGCCAACTACTTCTTCATTACAAGAAAAATCTCTATGCCTCAAAGTATAGGTTTTCACCCATCTGACAAGCCATCAACTGTCAAATTCCATCGTAGGATGGCTACGATGACGATGGATTAAAAAACCTCTAAAAAAACGAAAAATCTCTAATTTTTTTTTTCTGCTCAGGAAAAATGCTTTTTAGGGGAATCCGATGACATTTAGAACGAAATATTCTCTATGCCTCAAAGTATAGGTTTTCACCCATCTGTCAACTGTCGAATTCCATCGACGGATGGCTACTATGACGATGAATTAAAAGCAAATTTCAGTTTGGAAAGCTAAATTAAAAGTACAATCTTCGACTTTAACTTGTTTTTAGAGAGTGATTAAACGGCTGCGAAAAAGAGCTGTTCTTTTTGAAAACTGCTCTCTGCGATCGCTGCTCATTTAAAATCGCTCTTTATCACACCTCTACGAAAAACATATTTATCTAACTCAAATGTTTTTACTTTCCCCATTTCAACAAAACTCATTTAAAAAATAAATCACTTCACATCCGCACTGAATGGATACTTGATGACGAATGGTTCTTTTTACGGATCTTTTCGGATCCTTATCGCGAGAGCTGTGTGAAGTCAGAACCCCGACCTCAAAATTTTTGATCCAAATGTATCGGATTCGTTTGTCCATCGTTTGTCCACGTTTGTCCAGGCAAAATTTTCATTTGTCCACCCCAAGGAAAAAAGTTATTAAGCTTTTCTTTTTTATAGCAACACCCCCAAAAATAAAAGAGTCGTCTACCGTCCGCAATTGATAACTTAAGAGGATGGGACCAAGTGCATTCGTTTGTCCAGCGGCCATTTATGATTGTCCACCAAAAATTTTAATTTTTCGACCCTTATTACAAAAGTTATTCAACATTCCTTTTTTATAGCAATACCCCCACAAATTAAAAAGTCCTCTACCGCCCGCAATTGATAACTTAAGAGGATGGGACCAAGTCCATTCGTTTGTCCAGCGGCCATTTATGATTGTCCACCAAAAATTTTCGTTTTTCGACCCTTATTTCAAAAGTTATTCAACATTTCTTTTTTATAGCAACTATCAAAACCTTAAAGTCGTCTACTGATCGCAATTCTTAACTTAGAAGGACGAAACCAAGTGGGTTCGTTTGTCCACCGGCTATTTATGATTTTCCACCAAAAATTTTTGTTTGTCCACCCTTAGTTCAAAAATTATTCAACTTTTCTATTTTATAGCACCCAACCCAAAAAATGAAAATTTCACTTAGCGAAATAAAGTCTATGGCAATCGTTTGTCCACCGTTTGTCCACCTCAGAACAAAAATTAAAAAAATTTTATCACCCCTATTTCGAAAGTTATTCAACTTTTCTTTTTTATAGCAACACCCCCAAAATTAAAAAGTTGCCTAACACCCACAATTTTTAACTTAGAGGGGTGGGACCAATTGCATTCGTTTGTCCACCCGCCGATAGTGATTTTCACAAAAAATTTTCGTTTGTCCACCCTTAGATCAAAAGTTATTCAACATTTGTTTTTTATAGCAACACCCCCTCGAACTAAAAAGTCGTCTACGGCCCACAATCCATACATTAGGAGAATGGGAGTAAGTGGATTTGTTTGTCCATCGTATGCTCATGATTGTCCACCAAAAAATTTCATTTGTCCATTCTTAGTTCAAATTATTTAACATATCTTTTTTATATAGCACTCATCATAAAAATGAAAGGCTTACGGATTGTAATTATATGTTGTATGTTATATGTTGTATTTTTCATCAACTTTTGGATTTAGAATGGATTAATTTTTTTTTTGTTATTTCTTAATAATTTGTATACTTATCAATTTAAATGTAGCCTTAAGTTATAAACCTCTTTATTTTTTGCATCCGAAATCGAAATTTTTTTCAAATATAAATTTTGTGAAACTTAATATACATAGATCAAATATATTGCCCAATCTGTTGCTTAAACCCTAGAAAACCTCCAATAATTTTTTAGAGAGGGGTTAGGACAGTAATTTTATAAAATACTGTTTTTTTTTTTTAATTATGACATTTTTCATCGACTTTTGTAATTCGAAAAGCGTAAACCGAGTTAGCTTGATAATTTCTATATTCTAATGCAGCCTGACAACCTAAAAAAAAATTGTTAATCAAATTGATAATTTCTATTATATATAGGGATTTTAACCTTTGCTTATAAAGATTATTATACAAAAAATTATCTGGAAATTCTTCAATACTCAAATTCTCTCCAAATTTTTCACCAAAAATGTATTATCGATAATTTCATAGTTTTACGACTTTATAATATGAGTAAAGTACAGATATGGCTAAAGACAATAAATACCTAATATATCTATTCAGCATCGTATGAAATTTGTGGTTTACTTCACCTTTTTTTATTAAATAAACTGCACGACTAGGTCACGCGAACTTCCTTTCCTGTGGTTTTAAAATCCGAATATTGTAAATAAAAAAAATGTTATGGGAGCATATTGTATTTTATTCCACCTGCCAAGAACGTAGTTGCTTAAAGGTAGTTTTATGTGAGCAAATGAACAATTTACAAAATATTAACACTGTTAGAGTGGTTTTTTAAAATAAATTTTTTATATATATTTTTTTTTTTTTAAGGAAAAAAAATAATAGGTATGTCAATTTTTGGGATCTATGAAGGTAAAAATTCATATTTGAAAAAAAATCATCAATCATTTCCGAAAAATCGAATTTTCTTTGTTCTTCTTCTTTTTTGTTTTTGAAAATTTTGATACGTAAAATTATTTAAGCTGTTTAGAAGCTTTTGTGTAAAAAATGTATTTAAAATTTGTTAAATAGATAATGAGAAAATAAAAAAATGGTTCTACGAGTTGGGTTGTAGGAAACTTTTTACTTTTTGGTGGTGTTCCCATAAAATAGAAAAACTGAATAACTTTTGGAATAGGGGTGGTAAATTTTTTTAAATTTTTGTTCTGAGGTGCACAAAGAGTGGACAAACGATTGCCATAGACTTTATTTCGCTAAGTGAAATTTTCATTTTTTGTGTTAGGTGCTATAAAATAAGAAAGTTGAATAATTTTTTTCCTAGGGGTGGACAAACGAAAATTTTTATTGGAAAATCATCATCGGCCGGTGGACAAACGATCGCACTTTGAACCACCCCTCTAAGTTGAAAATTGTGGGTGTTATGCAAGTTTTTAGTTTTGGGGGTGTTGCTATAAAAAAGAAAAGTTGAATAACTTTCGAAATAGGGGTGATAAAATTTTTTTAATTTTTGTTCTGAGGTGGACAAACGGTGGACAAACGATTGCCATAGACTTTTTTTCGCTAAGTGAAATTTTGATTTTTTGGGTTGGGTGCTATAAAATAAGAAAGTTGAATAATTTTTTTCCTAGGGGTGGACAAACGAAAATTTTTATTGGAAAATCATCATCGGCCGGTGGACAAACGATCGCACTTTGAACCACCCCTCTAAGTTGAAAATTGTGGGTGTTATGCAACTTTTTAATTTTGGGGGTGTTGCTATAAAAAAGAAAAGTTGAATAACTTTCGAAATAGGGGTGATAAAATTTTTTTAATTTTTGTTCTGAGGTGGACAAACGGTGGACAAACGATTGCCATAGACTTTTTTTCGCTAAGTGAAATTTTGATTTTTTGGGTTGGGTGCTATAAAATAAGAAAGTTGAATAATTTTTTTCCTAGGGGTGGACAAACGAAAATTTTTATTGGAAAATCATCATCGGCCGGTGGACAAACGATCGCACTTTGAACCACCCCTCTAAGTTGAAAATTGTGGGTGTTATGCAACTTTTTAATTTTGGGGGTGTTGCTATAAAAAAGAAAAGTTGAATAACTTTCGAAATAGGGGTGATACAATTTTTTTAATTTTTGTTCTGAGGTGGACAAACGGTGGACAAACGATTGCCATAGACTTTTTTTTCGCTAAGTGAAATTTTGATTTTTTGGGTTGGGTGCTATAAAATAAGAAAGTTGAATAATTTTTTTCCTAGGGGTGGACAAACGAAAATTTTTAGTTGAAAATCACTATCGGCCGGTGGACAAACGATCGCACTTTGAACCACCCCTCTAAGTTGAAAATTGTGGGTGTTATGCAAGTTTTTAGTTTTGGGGGTGTTGCTATAAAAAAGAAAAGTTGAATAACTTTCGAAATAGGGGTGATAAAATTTTTTTAATTTTTGTTCTGAGGTGGACAAACGGTGGACAAACGATTGCCATAGACTTTTTTTCGCTAAGTGAAATTTTGATTTTTTGGGTTGGGTGCTATAAAATAAGAAAGTTGAATAATTTTTGAACTAAGGGTGGACAAACAAAAATTTTTGGTGGAAAATCATAAATAGCCGGTGGACAAACGAACCCACTTGGTTTCGTCCTTCTAAGTTAAGAATTGCGATCAGTAGACGACTTTAAGGTTTTGATAGTTGCTATAAAAAAGAAATGTTGAATAACTTTTGAAATAAGGGTCGAAAAACGAAAATTTTGGGTGGACAATCATAAATGGCCGCTGGACAAACGAATGGACTTGGTCCCATCCTCTTAAGTTATCAATTGCGGGCGGTAGAGGACTTTTTAATTTGTGGGGGTATTGCTATAAAAAAGGAATGTTGAATAACTTTTGTAATAAGGGTCGAAAAATTAAAATTTTTGGTGGACAATCATAAATGGCCGCTGGACAAACGAATGCACTTGGTCCCATCCTCTTAAGTTATCAATTGCGGACGGTAGACGACTCTTTTATTTTTGAGGGTGTTGCTATAAAAAAGAAAAGCTTAATAACTTTTTTCCTTGGGGTGAACAAACGAAAATTTTGCCTGGACAAACGTGGACAAACGATGGACAAACGAATCCGATACATTTGGATCAAAAATTTTGAGGTCGGGGTTCTGACTTCACACAGCTTATCGCGAGCGAACCATATTCTACCTGAATTTTATTTTTCCGATCTCGCACGAACGAGAGATACAGAAAAAAAATGGATATAGTTCGTTCGTGAGCGAACTATAAATTTTTATAGATCGAACATTTTATCATTCGCGAACTATATTTTTTATGGTTCGTGAAAAGATCGGTAAAGAATGATAAAGATCCGTATTCTATGATTCGCGAGCGATATTTTACGAACCCTGTTTTCGAATTATTAAGTTCTCAAAAAAAAATTTGAAACTTTTTTTTTTTAATACAAAACAATAAAAATTTAAAATTTTGGTATGCACTGCATAGTCCAGTTTCAGTTTTTAGGTGAGATGGGGACACCAAGTAAGGAGAATGAACGGTCTATGATTGGTGGGAATTGGAAATTAAAAGAAAACGTCAAAAAATCTCCAGCAACTTGTTTCCTCGTGTGAAAGGGGACATACAATACTTTTAAAACTTTTTCAAAGATATTCTATAAAAATTTGGTCAAAATCAATTGAGCCGTTTTTTAAGAAAATCGAAAATAAAAAAAAAAATGGCTCTATGGGAGGTACCAGTTGTAACCATTTTTCCGATTTTTTTTTTAAACAAAATAAATGGTAGCCTTTTTGTAAAAAAAAAATTATTGATTTTTTTTTTAAGTTGTGGACACGTTTTTGAGAAAAATGATATTTTTATTCAGCCTTATCATGAATTTCATCGTAATCGGATTTTTTTCCGAATCCCTAAAATATCTATCACGGAATCCGTTCGGTATGACAATTTGTGTGAGATTTTCCACTACAATGGAATCTGTGATAGTTTTTTTCGGGATTCGTAACAAGTTTCCGATTATGATGGAATTCGAGATAAGGCTGATTATTTGCTAAAAAAAATATTGTACGGCAGTAAAGTTATTTTTAGTCCTACAAAAATGAAAATAAAGCTAGGCACCAAGTTTAAAGAAAATCGACCCACCCGTTTAGGCTGCAGCTGAAAGGACAGACAGACAGAATTATGAGACCCACCATTATCGACTTCACTATCATCGTAATGTCAGATCTTATCAAATTTTTTTTTACGAATCCATAACTTGCCATATATTACCTATGTTTGTATATATCGTAAATGAAGAAGCTCGTTGAACGCAGAATTAAACATGATTTCAAAATAATTTCTGAACAAAGTTTTGAAGATTGATTCATAAAATAGTTGTCAAAGTTTAAAAAACTGTGAAAAAATTACTTTTGTAAAAGTTTTATTCAACTAACAGTTATATACTCATACCTACTATATTTTTGATAAAAATTTAACTTGAATTTCAGTTAAACTATGGCAGTACACAAGAGTTAACTTATAGATCTGTCAATTTACTTCTTTATTATATGTTTGCATGTAGTTAACTAAGAACAAAAGATTTTTACTATAAAAAGTTGTCGTAATACTCGAGCGTGAGCGGTTTTTTGTGCTTCACCTATTCCGTTCCTGCATTTGGTTTTTCTTTTATTTCCTACTCCCTTACCTTGATTAATTTATGATTTACAATTTTCGAACAAAAGATGAAATACAAAAAAAAAAAAAAAAACAAGATATGTACGTAATTCAACATTTATAACAAAGACTGAAACAACAGCAAAATATAATCATTTCGAGTTGTTTTGATTGTATAGATGGATGGATGGATACACACGACCTTGATGTCGAGTAGACTGCCGACCGTGGTCGACAACGCACGGCAGGCAGCGACAGCGGTGGAAGAACCAGTTCATTCGATCTGGTGGTTTGCTTGTTTGTATCACTGACACTGCTTCTCCGATAAAAGGGAAAAAAGCGCCGAAAAGCAATTGTAACCGTTTAACTTTCAAAAAATCTTTAACCGGATTTTCGATTTTTTTTTTTTTAATTTATTCGTTAGTTGTTCGATACGCCGCCGGATGCCATTGGATTAGTTCCTTCCAAGTTTTATACCTTTTCGTCGAATAATATAAATTGAACTATCAACAATAAGCGCAGCCAGATGAATACAATATATAGTGGCTTCGACTTTTTTCTTTTGTGATTTCATGGTTTCAATTCAAATATGAGTAAAAAAAAGTACAAAGCAAAAGGGGTTTAATTGATGTTTTTATAATCACTTCAAGGTTCGTTATTACTTCAATGAATTAATATTATTTCTAATAGTGGAAACTGGAACTTGTTGCAGGAAATACTGGTAATGTTTTACTTCTCTAGCTGAAAAGCCGTGGTCTAACCGTGGATGGTGGGAAAAAATTGCTCAACCGTTTAACAAAAATTTTTGTGGCAAAACCGAAGAAGCAAACAAAATTAAAACAGAATCAGCAAAACTGATGATTTTTTTTTTGTTATGAATGAGGCGAGGCTTCTCTAGAACTTTTTTCTTGGCTTTACCACTTATCTCTAGAGTCTAAAAGTTGATCGCGTATAATTGAAATCAACCTGCATTATATGATTACTGAAGAATTACTTAAGAAATTAACTTAAAAAAAATATCACTAGTTATTTGTTATTTCAAAAATGATTTGAAAGGGCAGGGGCCCAACTACGTAATTCGACCTATAATAAAAATGTACGCATTCGCAAAATAAGAACTGTGTAAATTTTTAGAACGTTTTAATAAATATACGATAATCGTACTGTCAAATAGTGCCAACTATAAACTTTCGCGTAATCGACGAACTACCTACCGAAATCACAAATAATCATTCGAAATCAAATGTGTTTGCGGGCGATACTCGTTCGAAAGTCAAACATTTTAAGAAAAATAGTTGGCATATTCGATTCCAATTTAATACATAGCATTAACTGAAAGTGGAATCAGAAATAGGTTTAGAGTAGAATTGGAAATAGAATCGAATTATATAGTTGGCCCCCAGATACGTGGATTCAAGAGGACACAAGCTTCCACACTTTTTTCAAAACACATCTTTCGTCCAAAAACTTCTATTCTCACCTCCAATAACCTCTAAATAGGTTATTTGCGATGATAAAACTCGGCAAATATGTATGTACCTCATATACAGAAGATGGCATGGCATGACATAAAAGAGAGTTTCTTCGAGCTCCTGAAAAATACGTAAACAGTACCCTAGCTATGACATTAAAGATTTCTTAGAGAATTTTAACGCCAAGTCAAGAAGAGTTTTGGAAATATAGTCAAAATTATAACCTGTACGACACCACCTCCGGTAACTGATTCAGCTTGATCGACTTTACTGGGGGCGAGACATTGTGGTTGTTAGTACGCAGTATTCACATCTCGGAATTCATAAGTAGAATTGGAGATCTCTTGATAAATCAACCAAATCGAATACATTTCAATCTATGCAAAGCCCTATTCGTATGCAAACTTTTCGAAGGGCCAACATTGACCGAATCAGCGGCGTTGCGAATCAGCTTCGCAACAAAGCAGTGATGCACAAATATTTTACGTTTATGAATTTACTCCTAACCTAGTAACCTAGCAGAATAGGATGATGAAAAATAAATGGACTTTAGGTTTTAGAAAAGGCTGTCATGGGACTTTTTTAACCTTATTCTTGAAAAAAAGTGCAAAACCACCGTTTCAGCACAAGATTTCATGCGGTACGTCCAACCATAACCCTTATTGACGACGTTCTTGGACAAAACGATATCGAATACAGCTATAACTTTGCGGTAGTTAGGGAATTTGTCTACCTAGGATTTGTCATCAACTCAAACGACTACACCAGCTCTGAAATCTTGCTAATTTGATCCTTTTTAAAACACTTGACTTATAATATCGGCCCTTCTCAATGTAGAGTAGAGAACTGTTTTGAGATAAAATATTTTCTGGGTTATCTTTGGTTCTATCAGTATAAACGGGGAGTAGAAGGGAATATACAACATCGAACTGTACGGACTCTAGAGCGACCTACAAAAAAAAAAAAGTAAAAACAGGAATAGACGGATTCTGCCGAATCCAAACGGCTAAGGTGAGAGCATCTTTTGAAGGCAAGAGATGTGTATTCTTGGAACATTTATCAATTTCTCAAAGAGGCAGTACCCATGAAAAAAAAATGTGAATGCCTGGACCCACGGTTTAGATGTGTATATGTGTATATATCGTACCATGTACATGTGACACGTAAGGTACATGTTTTTAATTTACCCATAGGCATAGACGTTTACACATGAAAAAAAAAACATTTCCTTTTAAATTGGTGTGCCAGTTGTAGGCACTATTACATAAATGTTAGTAAATAAATATTCGCGCATTACACTCAAAGGAGTGCGAAGGAGATTTGTTATAGAAATGTAATACAATTGAATAAATCCACTTGTAAATATTACAATTTTTTCTAGTAGTGTGTACAGGCCCCCTAATATAAAGATATCCATGATATGTGGATGGATATTTAAAATAAAAAATTTCCTTTGCATTTGTTGTTTAGGTATATTGTCTTGATTTCGCTCTCATTTGAACCAACACAAAATATTTCAGCATACCTGTCCCTATGCGCCAATAATGGGACAAATATTGGGTTTAATTGCAGCAGGTAGAAGTTTCTCGGGGTTTCCATCTTCTTAGGTTTTATTTAGCGCCAAAAACAGCTTACTTGTTCTTTTATACACATCACGTACCAGGGACGTTAACAACAAAACAAACAAATGCACAGTTTTAAGCATGCGAATGTGCATTGAGCCGAACAAGGGCCTTAGATAGCCGAATCCTACCCTGTTTATCAATACTATATAATATGAAACAAGAGAAGAAAGAAATTATTTCAATGGGAACAGGTAGGTAGACACAATTGTTAACCGAAAACATTTTATTATTTTTTTCGTAATATATAAAATCAGCAAAATTGAAAAACCAAGAAAAAAAAATTGATGTTTGATGCTTAATCTCTACTCTAATTGAACATCAAACCCTAAACATTTACTGAATTTGTGTAGTGGATATAAAATAAAAGACAAATCATTTGATGATGAGACAAGGTAGAGGACGAAGGACGAAGACGGAGAAGAAGGATGACCCCTTATATTGATTATTTTCCTTCTTTCAGTTTTTTTTTTTTTTGTCTTGTGTATTTTTATATTTTCATCATCTCTGCTTCTGCTGTGCACAACACAACCACAAGTCGACAATCGAAATGGAATTCATTTCGTGCCCTTGTGTAAATTTTAACAACAAAAGCAAACCTGAGACAACTCTTGCAGAATACAAAGTAGGCATAGGCAATAGAAGAGTGGGTGGGAGAGACCCTGAAGCAGCCTGAACCACCCCCTGCACACATAAGAAGTGTCTCCCTTGAAATAAATAAATTTGAACCCGGCGGAGGGTGCTATATACATCCCGTGCCATTACTTGTGCACCTGCCGTTTCATTACCCTGAGCTAGACGAATGGATTTTCTTGGAAATTGCTCTGTGGCTTTTGTGTATCCGGAGCGACAAGCGACTTGCAATGCGACTCTGGAATGTCTTTTTTTATTCGTTTTCAATGAAAACGAAGTGAAAAACTATCTCTAAAAGAGTTTACCTGTGTTGTCGGATGATGCTTGAAGCTGCTGTGATTGCTGCTGCTGCTGAGACGAGGGCTGCGACTGCTGCTGTGTTGTATGATAATGATGATGGTTATGCGTTTGGCTTTCCCTAAACTGGTATGCCTTGTAGCTCTGATGATGAAGCAGGTATTGACGTTTTGGTTTACGCCATCGCGCCGACGGATACGTATAGATTTGGCCATCACGGAATCCGGGCATTCGTTGTTTTTGTTTCATAAACAAAGCACAATGGGTTTGTGCAACGCCCGTTTGGGGATCGAGAAATGGCATCCGGAGGCGCCGCTCAATGCAGAGGCGTGTATTAAAGTTTTCGCTGTTCTCGAGAATTTCTTTGTACGCCGAGTCGTTGAGGAAGTTCTGAATTTTCTCAAAGTTTGAAATATTAACGATTTCAATATCGGACGCCATGCTTTTCGTTTAGTGGCCTTTTTCTAGTGTTTTAATTGAAATTCTTTTTCTCTTTTTTAATTGCGGATGAACGATGCAAACACGATTGAAAACACACACGGCGACGGAGGACGGCGAATTTGACGACTGATATTACAGAAATTTTTTTTTGCATACATACAAACACATATACATACATGAGCAGAGAGGGCTGCTTTTTGGTTTGGTCGCCACTGAACTGGAAAATCTTGACAGGCATTTTGTGCTCTGTCAGTGATGCCATTTTATAAAGTTCATATCACATTTTTGTTGAAGAAATTTAAGGTATGACTACATCTAGAGCACTTCTCCGCAATAAGTCGTGAAGTTCAGTTCCGCTGAACTTCAGTTCCGCCGAATGCGGTCTTACTTTTATAGTGAAAAGAACTGACTTCGTAGGAAGTACAATATTGCTCGTTAGATGATATGAAATTATTGCTTTCTATCGCTGAAGCAATCAATTTTGACAACTATTACGAAGAAAATAGAAAAAATTGTAAAAAAATCGGAACACAAAAATGCGAAGTGAAAAAAAAGAAAACAAATTTAGTAAATTAAAATTTTGTATATCTATTTAAGGCCTATATCAAGACCAAAAAATATGAAAAAACAAAATGGCAGCAAACGTAAACCATAATATAAAAAAAACCATTGATTATGGATTAAGTTTGGCAACTGAATTGACAGATAAACTGGAAAATAGAACGATTTGTGAAAAAAAACCATGATTTGTTAATCAAGCTGAAAAGAAGTAAAAAAACACACTTTGATTACCACGGATCCTCAATAAAGGATTAAGAAGAATTTATGATATTCAAATTGTAGATTTAACCCACTGTGAACAAACTGGCCCTTGGGACTGATCATCATTAATCAAGGATTATTGCAACTGGTAACCAATGCACCATGGTGATTTTGTTAAATAAATTTACTTGTAAAATAAATTATTTCTTTTTTTTTTTACATATTTATATCAAAAGGTTCAAAAATCAACAAAAGAAATCTACGAAAAAAATCATCATGGACCAAAATAAAATCTGGTTTCATTTCTCTTACTTTGGATTATACCTCCAGTTGCTTCTCTTTCGCTCTTATTTGATAAGGAGCTCGGTTTGTGTTTGCTTTTTTTTTGAAGTTTTCAAAAAAAACATCCTAGAAGTATGCAATTTGGGGATTTTTTTGAGTCAAGTGACACAATGGTTGTTTAGTTATGTATTAATGGGAAAACGATTATAGACAAGAATTTAAGTTACATCATTTTAAGTAAATTTAAATATTTAAGCACATCTAACTAAATGACCTCTAAAAGGCGTTTTAAGAAAATCTAATAGATACGGCTGTAAAAGTGGAAATTTTCAAATTCATTTTGGGATAGTGTTTCTGCCTGGGAAACTTATAAAAATGATCCAGATAGCTTAAATTTCGGTTTAAAAAAAAATTGTATATTCTTTTTCACAAAATAACCGCGCTAGCGGGAAAAAAAATATTTTTACTATGGCAATTTTGCAAAAAGTGGTCAATGTAGTTATGGCTTAAGAAAATAACTTCAGGTTACCAAACAGACCTAACGGATAATATCCGACCGTGGGACAAAGTTGTTGTCATGAACACTGCCATGTTAAATCTGACATATGACACTGCTGGCAACTACCGAGACAAAACATATGTAATTTGTCTTAAAAAAAAATCAAAACGAAAACGACTGTGCTGTTTATAATTTTTAGGGCGTGGAATTATTTATTCATCACTTTCTTTCCAATTAATTTCGAATCTCAAATTAAAATTAACTAGATATCAAAACCAAAATCCAAACCAACGAAAATGGGAGCTAGTAACAAAAATACTCGAATAGCTTTGGGAATATCAGCAGCATCAGCTATCTTTGTTGTGATTGCTTTTTTCTCGCCATATTGGTTGGTCACTGATGGCAAACTAGCAGACCCAAAATTTCTCAATCTTGGACTGTGGGAGGTATGCTTCAAGAATTTTACAGACGTTCATCGATTCTACGACACACATTTCATTGGTTGCATGTGGGTATTTGAAGAGGAATACTACATTATTCACGATTATTTGCTGCCCGGATTCTACATCGCCGTTCAGTTCTTTGCTACTCTTTGTTTTGTTGCCTGTCTGGTGGCGTTGCCATTGACTTTAGGTTTCTTACGATGCTCTCGCGATGATGACAGGTATGTGTTCCTACTCCTCACTATTGGAGCAATTGAAGTATTTGGTTCCCTATGTGGAGTTCTTGCTGCTATAATATTCGGGGCCAATGGCGACCGGAGAGATTGGATGCCCCACTGGCAGAACAACGACATGGGATGGGCCTTCGCCCTGGCATGCATTGGCAGTGCGTTCCTCATGCCCGCCGGAGTACTTTACATGGTTGAAGCACGACGTGAGCGCTATAAGCGACTGAATGAGATCGGAAATCGTGAAGTTAACGATTACGCTAACGACTACAACACTAGACGATATGGCGAAGGAGTGCAAACAGACATTTAAAAAAAAACATTCCACATAGCTTATCCAACATTTTTAGAATCCGTCCATATCAAAACAAACACTTGTTTGATTTTAATTTTAGTCTTTATTTTTATTTTTATCCACTGAAGAAAGTGCCTTCACATTATTTTGTAAAGTTTTTTTGAAACATTCCAATATTTTGTTTTGTTCTATAATTTTACCAAAAGTGACAAATACATAAATAATCTTTTTAAGAGTAAAAAAAAATCCTTTTTCACGTTTTTTTTTGTTATCGAAATTCATTTGAAAAGTTTCTTAAAACCTCTAAAACAATAACCAACACAATACATCTTCTATTGTTTGGCTCTTCTGAGTTTTTTATTTATATTCATATAAAATAACTACCAATTAAGAGCCGAATATTATATTCTTTCAGTAAAAACAAGTAAGCCTTTTTATCTTAAACTTTGTTCAAAGTCTAAAGCATACAAAACATTTTTGGCGTATAACCTCTACCAGCGCTTCCATACCATTTTATTTTTCAAATCGATTTATTTTAATTTCCATTGGTCCAGACAAAGAAGTCAAAGAATACATTTCATAATTTTGGAATATTTTTGTTCCCTTAGGTCTGACTATCTGTAAGTAGTGGCTTAAAAGATAATAACATCAAATTTTCTAAAAATCATAGGCAAATTATAATGGGTTTTGGTAAAATGCCGCTTTCTATATTTTTTCCGTCGGACTTTAAAAAACAAAAGTAGAAGCTGAATATTTTTTGGCTACAAACTTTTCCTCTCTGGCCAATAGAAATACCTACATACATATTTTTTTATCGATTCCATACATAAAATGGTGTCGAAGGGGGGAATATGGCAGAAATGCCCTTGTAGATGTCCAATTAACATTTTACCGTGTTTATACTTATAAGGTCTGTGGTCGAAAGTTATGACGAAACGGTAGCCATTTGCATACATCGAAATAGTTGAATATATGGATTTACATGGATTTATAGATCTTTTCTTCTTATTTAATTTACTACGACAGAAAATAATTGAGGAGGGAAAAAACCAAAATCGAAAAAATTAGTTCTGTTTCTTCATATAAAGAGGGGAATTGTATTTTATAATTAATTAATTATTACTTACCTCCAGTCAATTCGTAATCTATGTACATATGTACATCTATCAGTAATATTAAAAATGTCAGTTTGCTCAACGGAACATTTTAAACTTACTATCCCTGCCTTTAATTGGGTCAATATTTCAAAATATTAATATTCTGCAGTCAAGTCAACGCTTCTACCAAAAATATTTTAACGTCGACTGGTAAAAAATAAAAGTGCATTTATTCCGAAATTTCAACTTAAGCATCTAAAATGTCATTATCACGACATGTCCTAAGTTGAACCTTTCCTCATCAAATCCATATTCTTTTTTAAGTTGTAAATAGATTAGGCTAATGCCCAGTCAGTTTATTTTAATAGAAAGTTAAGTTAAAGGAATTTAGGTGATACAATATCTTATTAATTAGAGAAAAAATAAGGACGCAGTTTGCGGGGGAGTTGGTTCAACGCTAGTGAACAAAAACTCTCCACTTTTTTTTTCCCAATAAGGCTCCACGAATCACGAGCAGGTTCACTAGTGAACAAAAAGGCAAATTTGTATTAATTCACAAGTACATGTTAATATTACAAAATGTCCATTTCTATGTAGGTATTAATGTTTTGTAATATTGACCCAATTAAATTAATCTATGTTCTATGCGAACTTCATTGAAAAAAATACAACGAAAACTTCTTCAGAATCAGGAATTAAAATAATTGAAAACCAGGTTGTTTATGAGAGAAAATTAAAAAAATAAATTCAATTTCTTAGTTTTTGTAATAATGTAGAATCATTTTATCAACATTTTTATTAAGTTTTATCTAAGAAATCATTTTTTTAATAACGTTAACAATTTATGCTACAACTTGTAAATTGAAGAATACATAACTATTATAGACTAGGCCTTGCATCTGCACGTAGTAATATTTTTATTGCGAACAAAAATAATTAGTATTTGTGGTTGTTTATAAAATTACTATCACACAGTACTAGGTAATGCAGTTTCTACATCTGCAGAATCTGTTGCAGTTTCAGTTGCTTCTTCTACAGAACTTGTAGATGTATTCTTAAGCCATTTTTGAGCGTTCTCACTTTCGTTTGTTTGTACTATAATAAACAGTTCTCTATCATTAGACTCGAGTTGCCCTCGCAAATAGTTTAACAAGCTTTCTTCATCGCCAATACAATTCGGAGATTCTAGTTTCGAGTCTAGATTATAATATTGTCCATCATCGATTTTCCTTACCGCTATCCAGTGTCTTTTTTTTATGGGGAGAGTAACATACCCAAATTTGTAGTCTGCAGGAATGTTAAGAATGAAACCAACAACTTCGTCAAAATTTATACAAGATGGATCTCTGGAAAAGATAACAATGTTTATCACAATAATTTTTGTAAGAATTTTTTTTTTTGTAAGTTACTTTCGTTTATCAAACCAGGCTGCTTCACATCCTTTTTCTTGAAGGGCAGTCATAATCACGTTGACGTCATAGTCGCCGAGGCCAAGGACAGATCGATGTGGATTAATCCAGACCTCGGGACTGAGATTTCTACACACTTCGTCTAATCGGGCTTTTGTGTATATATCAGCTGATAATTTAGATTAAAGGTTATTTATTTAGAATAAATTTTGATAATATTTTCAAATATCTACATTGGAATAAATTGTTGAGGGCATGCAGAGCACATAGTTGACGCCGTTGCCTTTCGTGATAGATTGCGTCACCTGGCATTTTATTAGTCACCATTTATAGATTTGCTTTAATGTTATAAATAAATATTTCATAGGAATTTAAATTTAAATTTTACTTTAACTTTTGCCAAATAAGATAAATAAGAAAAGCTACCACAACTTTAGTATTTTGTTTACAAAGAAATTATGACAACTCATGGTGAAGGTGACAGCTGACAAATAGCTATAAGTCTGTTCAGATTCCTGATAGGTCTAGGTAGCATGAAATTTCTACAAATTTACTGTCGAACCTAGACTGCTTTTAGACGACTGCAATTTCTATCCGCAATTCTCTTTTGAGTTTCTTTCCAATTGCAGCATCCATTTAGACGCTGCAAATTTTAATACCTGCAATTTTTGTTAAATGAGAAGGAAATAATATCTCGTCACTCTTTACCCCGCTTATGTCTCAAACAATAAGAAAAAGCACAAAGAAGAAAGAAGAAAGAGCGATAACTCTGCAATTATTTCAACCTCTGCAACTTTGTCTACCCCGGACACCGCATACGTCCCCCGCCTACATGCTTAAAAATTGCAAGGGTAATTGCAGCATATTTGCAGCGTTTAAAAGCAGTCCTAGGAAGCACGGAAAACATTAGAAATTGTTAAACAGGCACACTACGTTTTCAAGGATGAAAAATGATGTACCTAGTTTCTCAAATAGCAAAAAAAGTACTTTGACTGCTTTTAGACGACTGCAATTTCTATCCGCAATTCCCCTTTGAGTTTCTTTCCGATTGCAGCATCCATTTAAACGCTGCAAATTTTAATACCTGCAATTTTTGTTAAATGAGAAGGAAATAATATCTCCTCACTCTTTACTCCGCTTATGTCTCAAACAATAAGAAAAAGCACAAAGAAGAAAGAGCGATAACTCTGCAATTATTTCAACCTCAGCAACTTTGCCTACCCCGGACACCGCATACGTCCCCCGCCTACATGCTTAAAAATTGCAAGGGTAATTGCAGCATATTTGCAGCGTTTAAAAGCAGTCTTTCATTTTAAATTTCCTAATTTCGTTTGACAAATCATTTTAAATTTTACTTTAACCCTTTCCTGGTTTTTATGCATCAAATTTGTAAGTTTTAATACAAAATTATACAAAATTATAGGTATACAAAAAATGAATTCCATTAGGGTGCGTAAGTTTTTCACGTAATTTCCTATCGAATTTCGTGCAATTTAACCTCATTTTGAATTGTGAATTTTTATGGGGAATTCGGTTTCTAATAATAATTTCCGCAGTAAGGGCCAGTTGTACAAACGTGGTTCAGCATATTCCGTGGGGTTCAACGCTGGTTTAAGCATGTAATTAGCTTTTATTACACACTTGAATCCTGAACCGCTAACGTTAAACATACGTTAAGCCCCCGAAGGTCCAAAATCGGCGAGTTAATATTGCTGAAAAACGGTTTAAATATTTAAACAGCTGGACCTTAATAAATAAAAATGTAGAATAATGCCAGAACGACGCTTGCAAATTGTAGAGTTTTATTTCGAAAATCGTCTAGAGCTAAAGCGATCGGTTGATAGTCGTTTCGACGATTGCTCTCTCTATCTTTTCCCTATAGCCCCTATAGATGTGATAGAGAGAATTATCGTACAACCATTAACAAAAAAATGACAAGTAGGTATGACAGATTTTTGGGAGCTCTTCCGCCATCTATCTTTTCGGATGCTAACTACAGAAATTCCAACATAAGGCATAAAATATTCAAAATTTAATTTTGAAGATTTTTTGCCTTCACACTTTTTTTCACGTTTCAAAGAAAAATCGAAATAATTTTTTTTTTCCCGAAAGAACACACCAAGCATAAAGGTGCGTGTCCATTTGAGACTAAAACCATTGAGAGTAGCTCTCAGGCCAATCTCTAGAGCAAACCACCAAGTGGACACAGACTTGAGAGTAGCTCGCGAAGAGTTTAATTTATGGTTTCGACTTTCCAACTTTTTGATAGTTACTCGCAAGTGGACATATGTTTTGATAGCTTTCGGAGATAGCCTCGCAGAATTCCAACACTGTTCGTATTTTGCGAGTAACCGTTAAGAGTTAATATGGTTAAACTGCAGTGGTCTTCTTAAGAGGAAACAAATAAATCAATAGAGAAAATAGCCGAGCAATGTTTTTAGAATTAATAGTATCCGGGATCTAAACCGTTATATTTTAAAGGAGTTTCCCTATAATACTTTTTTTTCAAATAGAATTTCGCGAATAGCCGCCTCATAATCTGACACAGGCTTCTCGATTCTTCCTTTTTTCTTATAGGTACGTACCATCTTCTATATTGAGGGAAAAAAGAAATTTTGTCCTTTTTGGCAAATAAACAATAAAATATTTCAGTGGGGGTAGGTGTAAACGCGTTTACAAGAGCCCTTTTTTTTGTTTACACCTACCCCAGTCGGAGTTTTTTTCATAAAAATCTTTTAACGAAATTACAACATTATCACATAAATACTTACCAAATTCATAAGAAAACACAATATTTAAGCTTTAATTATATGCACTCGAAATTGATTGAAATAGGTTTAATATTTTTAGTTTAGCGAAAGAACAAACAATTTTTCAGAATTTTACTTTTGGACTGCCAAAATTGTTTTTTTCCGTATAAAATGCCAGATTAACTTCGTAGCTTTACCGTTATTACATAGTGTTGGCGTCTTTGTTTTCCAAAAGTAATGGCAAATACAGTTTGGTTTAAAATAGTAGTGACTAGCTATAATGTGACCTGTTTACAGGTGCCCCGCGTTTATACCATCCCCCCTTCCCATTACAATTTTTGTGCTTGTAAGAAGAATAAATTTCCACTTTTACTACTTCAAACTAGCAGGAAAAATATATCAAGATGAAAGTATTCTCAGGAAATTAACTTTCATAACTTTACAAATGAACTCGCGATACTAAAATCTCGTAAAAATCACTCTCAAATGAACAGGCACCCGAAAGGACACGCAACTTAATTTCAAACTGACTCTGGTTGGTATTTATTTTTATTTTTCTGTTTTAGATTTCCCTTTAAAATACAATTTTATCATAATAACTAAAAATATCAACATTTGTTGGGGATTTTTTACTGAAAGTGTTAAAATCATTGACCTATGTACATAAGTAAGTCAATGGTTTGAACTTACCGAGATTTTAGTTTTACAGCCTGTTATCCGATCCGATCGAATTTTTCGATTCACGTGAATTGTTCACAATTTTTCACAAATAATTCTTTAAACCCTTTAAAAATCTTTACAGTTGAAAGATCTACCAATAATTATTTTTGAAGTTCTTTAGGGAATATAATTGTAAAAAATGTATAGGACTGTTAGAAATAAATTACCATATGATTAAGGGCACTTTTACACAGCTTAGATTTTAATATTTTTTGAGAAAAATGAACTGTGGCAGTTTTCACGGAACGGCGACGATATATGTTAAAAAAACTGAAAATTTCAATTTTAAAAATATGTTAAGTGCTTTATTTCTTGTTTCGTTCGTACTTAGTTATTTGTATTATCTCTTTAGTAAGTTTTTGTTTATGTTTATCATTATAATCAAATAAATTATTTTTATTTAAATATTAATTTAACAGTTAGAACTTATTATTATAACAACAATAAGAAATTTAGATAATGTATTATTCGAAGATTTTTTCTTTTAAATCAAAGATTACACATACATATGTACATATAAATAGGTTGACTAAGCTTAAGACATCAATCATACAAGAGAATAATTTGCCTAAAAGATTATGATGCGTTAAACGAACAATAAAGTTACATGACTGCATCGCATGTTAGGGAAGATAAATTAATTTGCAGCTCCTGATTGCCAATACTCCTTGCTCGATATAAACAACACTCCACAATGAGCAGTCTAAAACTGAGACAACCTTTGTATGATAAAAATAATATCAAAAAGGAGCCATTTACGGTAAGGCAATCGTAAGGACGATCTTAATCGATTTCGATAGCATACTGCAGATTCTATGGGGAATGAGCTTGTCATACGTCGGATTGTGTGGCGTGTGGCTAACGACTGATGTGTCAAAGGTCTATTTAAAGTCTCTACGAACCACTTTGAGATAATTCTTTTGACAGTCTCAACGTCAATGACCCCATTAACACAATATAATGTAGAAATAAATTTTAAAATTAAAAAAAATTAAATCTTTAGATTTGTATAATTTTTGTTTTTCTTTATTTAAAACGATTTTCAGTCAGTGATTTATTTAAAAACTTTAATAAAGTTAATAATTGTTTTTAACTGTTTGTATTCTATGCTCTTTTTATATAATTATACTTTTTTTTTTTTAATTTAAGTTTAACTTTTCACAAGTAAAGCGTTATTATTGAATAATACATTTACGTTTAACTATACTATACATCAATAGTTTTCGAAATACACATCTTTCTGTACTTTTTAAGTACACTATTTCAGAATAATTTATTATTATTTTTGATTGGCAAAATAATGATATCATTTATATCTTCTGTTTTGCCTGTATCATTGTTAAAAACGGGATAAAGGGAGTTAAAGGTTTTAATATAACAATTATTTAGTATATAATATTGATTGAGTCCCTTGTTTTTCTATTTTAAAAAATTAAAATAATGTGTAGAGTTTTAAACTTCGCCTTTTCATTTTATCCATTTTAACTAAATAAATACTTTGTGATGCTTTATTAATAAAATAATTAAATATTATATTTAAAAGGAAGATTTTGGATACAGATTTGAATAATGAAAAAATGTATTCATTAATAAAATACATGCAGGTAAATCTGCTTACATATCGTTCATCTTGATGAAGCGATTCGCTTTATCTGTTACTACGAGACATTTTAAATTCTGCCTATTCTTTTGTAATTGCTGGTTAACTAAATATCTTACATGCCTTTAACCCGGCCAATGTGTGATTTACTCTTTATTGCCACAGTGAAGTTTATTAAAATTTTCCATAAATTCATGTACGTTCAGATCCATCACCATATTTAAAACTGGATTTACGTTTCTGTTGTACATACTTAGGTTGAATTCGATATGTCAACCAAATGAATAAATCAACTTAAAGTGATTTATTATGTTTAACAATTCTTAACACCCACATAAATGAAATGTAGGATTTTGATTTAAAATGACGAAGTATAGCCAAAATTTTCTCAATTTTGTGGGGACCTTATAGTAGCTGTTTTGGTTGTTTGGCGCATGTGTTTTTAAAAACAAATTTTGTTTATGAGTTCAACTTATTATAGCAATAGAAAAATTATGTATGTTTGGATATAAAGTTAGTTTTTAAAGCCAAAGCATCACAAGATATAAAACATAGAATAGAGAAACTTTATAGAGCTTCTCTTTATATTATAATGACAAGTGGAGAAATACAATGAGAAGAATTAATAATAAAATTAATATTTTTAGTATTGACTTTGAAGAGGTAGAGCTTATATAATTTAAGGTTTGATATCGAAATTCTTAATTCCACACTTTGTTATTTGAAAAACATTTAATTTATATATTTTCATAACTTTATCAATAAAATATGATTTTTTTGTATACAATTTGTTTATCGTTAGCTTAAAAATCTGTGAAAATGTAGAACTTTGTAAAAAAAAATTAAAATAACTATAATATCATTTTTTGTTTTGTTTTGTATCTCAAAGTTATAAAAAAAAACATTGCTGCGACGACGTTTTGTTTATCAAATCAGTGTGATAGTTTTATCTTTAGGTGTAAATATATTCGTGCGTAAGTAAATTGTGTATTTTGTTGTTATTTATTTTTAAAAAGGTATTTTATGTAGTGTTGCAAAAAGGCTTTTGTGAATTAGTATTTTATGTTTATGTTTGTAAAAGCGTCAACAAAGGTTTAATAATATTTGTATGGTCCTGATTTAATTATAGTCATGTTTGGTTCATTACTATTTGGCATGACCATTGCTTAGGACAACAGGCAAAACATTAGCTTGCTGTACAACAGCATTAATTGCATTGATTTCCTTTTTAAGGAATGCATCGACACGTTCGGAACCTTTGTTATCGTTAGCACCAATGATACGTTTACGAATGTCATCTTTTGATATGAATATCTTATCGCTGTCGCGCATTAAATCGTTTTTAAACTCAACGATTCCAGACACCGTTTCGTTAACAGTCTTATCAATAAATTCCTCGATATTTTTTGTCTCCATGTCGATTTTTTCTTTAATTTTACTGGACAAATTATCCATTTCGCATTGATCGTGGGCAATACAAATTGCAAGTGCTGTTGGTACATTTGTAGAGGTTTGTCGGTTAGGAGATATAATTAATCGTTTTTTAGCAATTATATGTGATGGATCGTCTGAAGTGTCAACTAATTTAGCATTCGACTCTGTCGCAACCACAGCTGCTGACAACTCCTTCTGGATGAGATCATTATTTGTATTTTGATGATTAGGATGATGATTTTGATTTATATTGCAATTGTCTATATTTGTTGTGACATTCGATAGTGTTTTTGAACGTTTATCGCCACGAACGATTTTTGGCAATATGACAAAAGTAGCAATCGCAATAATATGAAGGCACATAAACACTTTCAGGTACAATCTGACACTAACCTGTAATTGCAAAAGATTCAAATATTAGAAACAATTTTAACTCATTTAAATACAAAGAAATAAGTCACTTACCATACACTCGAGAAGAACAAATGGAAAAGTAGCATAACCCATAAAAATACGAGTTGTCAGGCATGTTAAAATATCGTAGAACATTCGTGTAAATTGGGTTCTCTGGAATCTATGACGGAACATACGTCTAGCCTGAAATAAATTAAGATACATTTATTTTTTTTTAAATTTAAAGATAATTTTGCAATAAACTTACATATCGTGCAGCTGTGACAAATAATGCACCAGTGGCAAATGTTAAATAGTAACCAGGATAAAAACCATGCCAAACAGCGCTTAAAGCAAATGTAAGCATAGTTCCATACTTTTTAGGTACCCGGTCATAAACTGTACTTCGGAGCCAAATGTTAGTTCCAATATTCCAATTGTTAATAGCATCACGGAAGTTTGATGCAAACTATAATAAAAATAAACAAAAGTCAAGGTAAATATTTTTGTTGAGATAAACCTAAAAAGTGTAACGAAGAGGACAAACATACAATTTTTAATATGTATACTGTATTTTGGACCCTTTTTCTGATTTTTTTTTGTTTTCTTGAGCCACCCCAAACCTAACGTATAAAAGAGTGCAAAAAAATTCAACTCCATAATACATAAATGTAATATGTTGAATTGAATTTTATACATGTTCGATGTCTTCTCCGTACTGAATTTCATTAGTTCATCAAGTTTTAAGAAACAGGGTGATTCGCATACGGTCTGACAAAAAGCTAGAGCGTTCCGGGTAAGAAAAAAAATCGTTTAGGAGGGATGTCCCCGGGAGGGGCAATTTTCTAAAAAAAATGATTTTAAACAGAATTCTCAATTTTCTCATTTTAGCATAATTTTTTGTCTTGGGCTAAAAATTATTAAGAGGATTGAATTTTGGAAATAAAAATAATTTTTTTTTAATTTGACTTTTTTTAAAAACTGTTCAACAAAACAATTTATTTAAAAATAAAATAAAAGAAGAGATGCCTGGCCCTCTCGAAACGTGGGGCTTAAACCCTCCCATACGATTTTTGTCTTGCCCATCCTTCTAGCTGTAGCTTTTTGTAGATAATTTAATTTTGCTGCTAAAAAAAACAATATCGGCCGAGCGATTAAGGAGATAATCCAAAAATAAGGATACAAAATAAAATAAAATTAACTTCTCATTGAAACAGTTTCATCAAAGAACTGATTCAGGAGCAACCTCAATTTTTGTTTGTAAATAACTACCCTAAGTAGGTACTTAAATAGTTTTTATTTGGATTTTCTTTTTTCAACGGAATTCAGATGTGTATGTAGACACAATGTTCGGTACCATTTTTTCTCTTAGATTTTTATTTTCTGAAATTAAAGAATGATAGTATGTTGGGAACTTTTAACTATTGTACTTAGTAACTTGGGAACAACTGTTTATTAAATGCTACAAAATAATTGAAAAAGATAATCTAACAAATCTAACAAATTTTACTTTAGAGCTTTTTGACAGGAGTTATCAGAAACCTGTACTGGATAAAAAAATAATAATAATAATAATAATTTATTGAATACATATGCACTTTGAACACAGTAATTGTATTATAAGCCCTTTTCGTAAATAACGAGATAAAAATTAATTTATTTCATTTGAAAAACTTGCGCCTCGTTATCTTCAATTAAAGAACTAAAAAAATGTATATCTTAAAGATAAATGCAAATGTTTCAAATTAAAGTAAGTAAATAGTTTAGAAAAATGAGACCTCTTTTGCTGCGCCAAAGAGTGAGCCAGAAATCAAAAATTTATTTCCTCAGTATTTGAAAGCAAATCTAAAAAAGGAATCCCATCCATATTTCTGTGCTTAGTCCGGATGATAAAACAAAATCAATGAAGCTAAGCTCCAACTGCGTATTTAAACCCTAAAACCTTTTTTCCTTAAAAATATTTTTCTTATTCTGAAAACTTTTGTAACTTATGTTAATATTAAGTACCTCAAATGATAACACATTTATATTCGTTATGAGATCCCATTTGGAATTTCCTTCCTTATCATAGCCGGTGAATCCCAAACCGGCATTATTGCATATAGCATCGGCTAGTAACCATGCATGATAATACTTAAAACGTATAATCGTTGTTGCCATCATGATATACCACAATTTGTAAGGAAAAGCTATTTGCGATATATATTCGGGATCCTTTAGCGCTTTGATAGGATACACCTTGACGAATTTCATGAATATAAAGGCACACACCATGCTGCCAATAACTTTCTTTATCACAGCTTTTGTTGGTGATGGTTCAATGATGATTTCTTTTGTATTTCCATTATCCAAATTGCCCTGCAAATATTTCAATAATTCAATTAGAAATAAGTTAAATGTGTATAGCAGAAGTACTTACATTTGATGCTGGACTTTTGAGTAAATTATATCCTTCAATGAATTCGATGTAATCTCGGTAGAAAACTAATGGGCCTGCCATCAGACCTTGGAAGTTCAATACATACGAAAAGTATTCGAGTGCCGATGGAAGTTTTTGTAGTGAATGATATTGCTGTGCTTTAGTCATATCCTGAGATTGAATTTAGTTTTGAGAGAATATGTATGTACATTAGTTTTATCATATTTAAATTTTATTAAAAAACAAACACTTACCTTTTGTTCGCTGACAAAACCATCATGTATACTAAATGCCAGACTAGTTACTTTTTGGGTTATAATCATAAGCGGCCCGGTTATGTCCAACGAGCACGAACCGTAGTCATAGATTTGACGATGCAAATGTATACACAGTAAATAGGTCATAGCCACTATCATAACGGCTCTGAAGGAGAAAATGTTTTTATTAGTTAATTGTTTTAAAAAGCTAACCATTTTTGTTTTTACTTTTGAACGACCGCAGGATTTTGTGTGCGTATAACAACGTAACATACTGATGGAAGTCCTGCGATATGGATGGCTTGCTGTCCGAAACAAATATAACCGAAGACAAGACCTATTGATAGGCCAAATGTGTGTCGAACGATGGAAGACACTCTGGAAGGATGTAAAACTGATCGAAAGAGCGAAGCTAGAAATAGAGCTGATACTTGGCATAATATGAAGTTTACCTGTAAGAATTGAAAAAAAAATTAAATTAAATTTGATCAATTTTTTTTCCAATATTAATTATAAAGGAATATATTGAGTTAAATACAAATATTTGTGTGGGTTGTCAAAGAAATTTAATTAATCTGTTTGGTTTTATGAGCAAGGCGTGGAAGATGACCAGTGAAATTTATAAGGGCCTCCTATTTAATTTCCAATGAACGATGATTTACACAAGACATGCAGATATAGTGGGTTTTGGGGTATAATGTCAAGTGTATTCGTACAAAATACGTCTCATTTCAAGGAAGTTACCAAAATCAAAAATCAAGTTCAACCATTTTACTAATTTTCCTATGATCGTATATATAATTTATTATAAGTTAACGACTTTAATACAACAATTGGTCAAAAAGAAATGCCATTTACAATAGCCATGTATTTTATGCATATTTTATATCAGACGGTAATGCTTGAGAAATGTAAGTTACTAAGGACTGGTTATCCACGAGCTGTTGCCCCATCAATTTATTTATTTATTTAAACGTGATGACCAGTTTAACTTGAATTCTAATCAAATACCTTCTTTTTTTTTAAATGAATGGTTATCAATTCAGCCTCAATGGCTAAGACTCTTCGAACAAAGAGAAGTATACATGTAGGACGTAGGTAAATATCTTTATACTGTACACGTTTCTCCCATTCCTTCAAAAGCTCCCAGTCCCCATAACAATCAATTCTCATCATCAAAAAAAACAAGTATGTATGCACATTATACATACTTAAGTACATATAATACGGAAACTTTAGTATTCCGCCATGTGGCAAGAATAATTATTTTCTATTTTTGCACAAATTGTTGGCCCCATAGACAGCTAGATATAAGAGTTTTCAACTGTCAAATCAAAGGCTTCCAAATATCATTTCATTGTCACGGTCATGGTCACGGCAGACATAATAGTAGTTCATTGAAATATTGTTGCAAGGGCAATTTTTTTTTTAATTTGAAATTTGCATAAACGATTTCAAATATAGTCCCAAATTCAAAATGTCTTGACAGTGCCATATTATAGTTAAAAGATTTGACTGTCTTATTGTTCGTTAAATGTCTTTAAATTAAAGGTTTGATTGATAGTTAGATTTTAATAAGCTAATTAAAATTCAACTCTTTAACTTCTTTGAATAAAATTATAAAGAAGTTTTTAAAAAAATGTTATTTATCACAAAAATATTTAAAAAAAAGATTCAGGTAAAATATTAAAACAGTTAACGTTGCCTATTGTGCGTGGTTGGGTATTTATACATTATGGTGACTCGCGTCACTATTTAATTATAATTAATATACATAATATATTTATAATTTTCATACTTATATCAAATTTAATTATGGAAAGTATTTTAGATATTTTTACTTTTTTCACTACTAAGATAAACTAGATTTCTTGGGATTTTAGTGAAAAATTGGTAGGTCTTCTTACCTTTTGAGCAGACTTTTTTAGACTTTAATTTGACAAAATATAAAAAAATAGGCTGGTTGCGACCCACACTGGTCCTATTGGTGTCCTTGGAAACTGTATACCCGATGTTATTTTATTATATGAAAATTTCTAATTCAGAATCATAAAAAACAATATCAGGTGTTCAATATGCGATCAAGTGAAAAACAAAGTTGGGGCGTATTATATTTTTGGCAAATTTTTTTTTCTTAAAAAAAAACCTGTCGACTAATTTTTTTTACAAACTCCATCAATTCTTAAGTCAATATCATCTCAAAAAAATATTAGAATATTAGAATATTAGAATTTTTAGTATGTTTGTTTGATTTAAAAAAACTGTCGGTTGATTTTTTTAAATTCTTTTCAACTATTCATTCTTTTCATTTATGTGCATTTTATTCATTTATGTGCAGAATAAAATTAAGCTGAAGTCGAGGCATTTCATATTCTTGAAACATTCGAGACAAAAAATTATTTACAACTTTTTTTTTTAAATTGATGTACAGTAAGAGAGTCGCTAATTGAATTTGTTGGAAAACTTTTTATCCACTTTATGACGTTATTATCTGTAAAATAAAATTTATTCGAAGTCGATATTTCTATTCGTTCTCGAGATACGGTGGACACACATACAGAAACGATGAATTCGGATTCTTGGGACCTGGGAACGTGCAGATATGTCAAAAATTATCGACAAATTTCGGACCAAATAAAATAACTTCCAATTGGAAGTTAATAAATTCACCATAAAGATAGTTTTAGTAGTGATTGGGTCATTAAAAACAAATGGATACCAATGCTCCAATGGTCCGGAAAATTGAACTAAATTGAAACTGGTACCTTGCAATCAAATTTAAAAAATAAAAAAAGTTAGAATGCGTTAAGATAAATTTTGTGTGTTTTCCAGCTTTTTTTTGGTTTCCATTTAATTACTCGTATAATATAGGGTGTGTTTTAAATATATGATACGACAAAGGGCTAGAGCAGTGGGGGGCCCACGCCCCACAGGGGCAATTTGATTTTACGCATGGAACTTAGACATTAGACTGAAAAATTGTTCAAAAAAAATCAGTATAATTAGAAATAAATTGATTAAACAACCTCCGAAATTGTTTTGCCACCAATGCGAAGTACACCATCTGAATTCTTAAGCAAATCTTTATTTATGAGACGATTAAGTTAGAGCGGTTTTTTAACAAAATATTTTTTTTTTTAATATAAAATTTTAATAACATTTTTAAGAAAAAATGTGCGCGCCATTTTTTAGAACTTATTAATGCGTAGTTTAAAAATTAATATGGTTATCGTATTAATTACTAAGTTCAGATAAAAAATTTAATCAAAATCGTAGGAGCTTTTTTTGAGAAAAACGAGATTTTTTTTACCGCTTGTATGGAAGGTACCGTTATTTTTGGTCATAAGAATAATTTTTATTTAAAATCTTGCAGATAAAAAACGACTAAGTGCCAAGTTTAATAAAAATTGATAAAGTCGTTTAAATACAACACTTAATACTTCAACATGAAAAGAACGTTTGCCCAAAAACCCCTAGGTACCAAGTTTAAAGGAAATCGATGCAGCCGTTAAGAGTCAAATCAAAATCGCGGCTTCGATTTTTTTTACGAATCGATAATTTGCCATATATGAAGTACCTATACATAATTTCACAAGTAAATAATTTAATTTTTTTGGTTGAAAGGAATTAAACGATTGCTGAGATCTCCGAGACCTCATTTTCCTGAAAATCACTAATGTTATAGGGGCATGAAGATTTTGGAAAGGTTCTGGTGGAACATAGTACGAAAAAAGAAAAAAAAAATCGTATTTCTATTTCCACCCATTTCTAAAAAAATGAATTAAAATATAATGTCCACCAATTATTTAAAAACAACGGTCATTAGAGTGGGCCGAAAAAACTTTTTTTTCGAATTTCAAGTTGTAATACCGCGGGAAAGTTGCGAATTGTGAAGACTAAGAAGGGTTTAAAAAATTTTTGAAATCGGTTCATATCTTCCGGTCGCGCATGGGGTCTGAAGTTTGAAAAAAATTTAAAAAAAATTGTATTTTTACAAAAAAAAAAATTCTATCCAAACGTTTAATTTTTTTAATATAATAGCTTTAGGTAACTCTTATATGAACCAAATATTAAGTAGAAAAAAGAATGGTTCAAATTGGTTAAGGACTTCCGGTCGCGCAGAAACGTCAAAATCAATGAAATTTTGAAAAAAAAAATTAAAAATTGAGGAAAATGACATTTCAAGAAAAATTAATACTTACAAATTTCCTACTTCGTAACTGGTTTCCATTTCAAAATAAAAAGTTTAAAATTAAGAAATGAGTACAGTTACACCATAAAATTTTATTAGGAACGAATATTTTATTTAAAAAAATAAGTTTTGTTTAATTTATTGGTCAACCTTATTTTTGTCTTGAACAACTTTGTTTTCACTCGCTTTGAGCTGAAGGAACTTTAAATTTAGATTTTTGTGAAAAATTTGGCATGGCTGCTCTTGACATCAAGGTGGTTCTTATAAATCCATCTCTATTTTCGACCCCACAAACTTTTGAAGAGGCTTCCGAAACGAGTTTTACGCAACGTTCAACTGCCTGCGTGTGAACTGGGAAATCAATTTTCCAATTAGGAATTGAATTACTTGCTATATATGAAATTATTTCAGCGGCATTTATATTTTTCAATAATGGAGGAGATGACAAATCACAATCTACCCAATTAATAATTTCTGTGTAGTTCTGGGCATTGAAATTCAGTCTGGGTGGCTTGTAAGTTCTTATAACTTTTCTGTTCCGATCCATCTGCCTTGCCTTCAAAATCCGTCGAAGTCCGAGTTCTCTTATTTGTTTTTCATCATCTTGCGCCATGGTTAGCATTAAATGTTCAGGGTGTGCGAAGAATTTCGATATTTCGTAAATCTTCGGAGAGATACCTTGAAGATTGAATTGAATTGTACCCAAGTTTTGGTCCTTCTTTCAAGTATTTACTTGTTTTAATTCTGAACCACATTTAAAATAAAAAAAAACAATATCTTGTAGTTGTTGGGTTGGAACTTCTTCGCTTAAGTACAACCTAAGCGTTCGATTTGCTGTTGAATGTGACAAGGGACCAGGATCTTGTGCAGCCAAATCTTCTTTGCAGTTTCCAGATTGTATTGCCAAAGAAATATCAAGTAAATATTGTTGATCTTTACTTAATATATTCCTGTCTACCTCAGGAATTTGACAGTTAATTTTATTAAAAGCAATAACTTCGCGTTTTTCGCAGTCAGCAAGTTTTTCGCCGATTGAACCCCTTAAAGATTTCGGGCCTGTTGATTTACCGTCTAATTATTGGAACAGATGCCGAAAAGGAAGTTCATTAAAATGCAGAAGGCAAACTAACCATTGCAAAGGTTTTCCTAAATATGTTTCCATTCGTCGAATTAGACCATTTTTCCAACCAGTATTAACGGCAGTTCCATCGCATCCTATGACAACTAAACTTTCAAGAGATATATCACGAGTAGACAGATACAAAACAGTGGCATCGAGAATAGCTTCAGAATTTCCAGAACTTGGAGTAACATGACCGACGTAAACTGAACCAGGCTCTTGGATTAGCGAATAATGTTCTTATTTCTTAACTCTACGAAACCTTTTCGAACTGTCACACGCAGGCAGTTGAATGTTGCGTAAAACTCGTTTCGGAAGCCTCTTCAAAAGTTTGTGGGGTCGAAAATAGATGGATGGATTTATAAGAACTACCTTGATGTCAAGAGCAGCCATGCCAAATTTTTCAGAAAAATCTAAATTTAAAGTTCCTTCGGCTCAAAGCGAGTGAAAACAAAGTTGTTCAAGACAAAAATAACGTTGACCAATAAATTAAACAAAACTTATTTTTTTAAATAAAATATTCGTTCCTAATAAAATTTTATGGTGTACTGTACTCATTTCTTAATTTTAAACTTTTTATTTTGAAATGGAAACCAGTTACGAAGTAGGAAATTTGTAAGTATTAATTTTTCTTGAAATGTCATTTTCCTCAATTTTTAATTTTTTTTTTTCAAAATTTCATTGATTTTGACGTTTCTGCGCGACCGGAAGTCCTTAACCAATTTGAACCATTCTTTTTTCTACTTAATATTTGGTTCATATAAGAGTTACCTAAAGCTATTATATTAAAAAAATTAAACGTTTGGATAGAATTTTTTTTTTGTAAAAATATCATTTTTTTCAATTTTTTTCAAACTTCAGACCCCATGCGCGACCGGAAGATATGAACCGATTTCAAAAATTTTTTAAACCCTTCTTAGTCTTCACAATTCGCAACTTTCCCGCGGTATTACAACTTGAAATTCGAAAAAAAAGTTTTTTCGGCCCACTCTAACGGTCATATCCTGTAATTTTTTTTTAGAATATTTCCCCCTCTTGTCTTCTAGAAATAGACCCCTCTCTCATACTATTTTTTTCTTGTCTTTACCAAACCAGCTAAATGGTAAGCATTTCAATAATGGTAGATGTTCATGTAAATCCGTCTGCTTATATTTCTCAAACCACGGGTTATTATTTTAAACTCACTCAACTTGGTCGCTATAGATCTGTTCATTTACTTTCAAAAACTGCCAATTTATTCCAATTTAAGTCGAAAGTTCATATGAAAAAAATTTATTTGGCCTAAAACTGTTAGAAATCAAAAGCTCTATGTAATTATTGACCAGAATTGAAAGGAGTTATCCCGTACTTAAGTTTCTTCCTTTCCTTTTCCTTTTTCTTTACCTCTAACTTTCATACTTATGTATATCATTGGAAGTGCATTAGATCTTTCAAATCCAAAGAGTATAAGATAATAAGTGTATCATCATAACTTTCAAACTAAAGTCATAATATTTTTTTGTGTACAAACATTTATAGTCAAGATTGATAAGAGTCAGTGTCTATATGAGTTTGGCGGACGAGGCATGCAATTTATTTTTTATTGAAGAGCACACATCATTTTTTATTATCCAAAAAAAAAAAAAACAAAAACACAAATACATTTTGGTGTCAACGATTGTGTGCGCTTAACCTTAGAAAGAGTATATCAACATTTCTCTGCGAAATGAAATGGCCTTGGGTACATATTCATATTGGAATATCAACAAACTTCACATGCACAAACAAATTTTAATTTGAGAATCTTAAAAAATGTTTATTTTAAAGTTATTTGATGCGTGAATTAATAATAATGGATTTATGAATATTTTCCATGTTTTTTTTTTTTTTTATAAATAAATAAAACGAAAATCGTTCCACTGAATTTAAAAATAAAAGCCAGAATATTTTAATATCACATAACTGGATATACTGCACGTATAATATTTTACAGATATACATAAAAACACTCGTATAAGAAAACAGCTCCTTTAAATAAGACGCATTCCAATAAAACTTTAAGGGTTTTTCTTAAAGTATAGCAAATATACTTTTTTAAAAGCATACCAAAATAGTTTTTGATAGAAATAATAAAAAAAAAGTGAGAATGGCGGGACTTACGGTTATGGAGATTTCTTTAATTTGAATTCAATACCTAGTTAAAGTTGCTCTATAAATCGTATTTTTCACCTAGAAATGTATTTTGTTATTTGTAATTCTATCAACAACTAGAAAATATTAATTGTTTCGACTTAAAATTGATTAAAACAATGAAAATTTAATATTAAAAATAGCCACAAACAATTCGACGAAGTCGATGTCATCAATCAAAATAATTAGTTTTATTTCGTCGACTTTGTATTCCACATTTTGTCGTAGCAGAACTGATAACAAGTGGAAGTCAGAAATTCCAACAATGTTCTTGTTTTCGAATTAGAAAAGCAGAGAATAAGTTAAGTTTCCACTTTTCCAGCTTATTTCAGTTTATAGCTTCAGGTTCCTTTTCTAAGCGCATTTTAATGTTAAAACCTTTACCTTTTTGGCCCTAAAAAAACCCTAGCTGCCGAAATTGGTATTCCCCTTTAGTGAGTTATAGGCTGAAATTAGAATTCTATCGATAATCTCTTCCTCCATTTTAAGTAAGAAACGGACTCTCTCAAATTTAATCAAATCAAATTCTGTTAGAGTTCTTAACCCGAGTTCAAAACTTACTTTCTTCGGTATTAACCTATGTAGACTCCGATAAGCTTAACTCAGCCTCGAGAAAAAGCATCGCACTTACACGCTTTAACTTTGTTTTGTCGCATATAAAGTGAATCACCCTATATAAACGTGTTTTTGTAGTGTTTATAAATAAAAGCTGACTTTATTTTGTATCAAGAATTACATGAGACATAGTTTGGAAGATATATCAATCATAGAAAATTCTAAGTTGCTTGAGCTACATACATACATACTTACATATTTATAATAAATATATGATCGCGTATTTATGTATCTCATTTTACAATTTATTTAAAAACACTTGTTTGGTTATTTGTTTCTCGTTTTAAATATTTTAATTGGTTTTGCTCTCCTATTTACGATTTATAAAAAAAATTGACTTATGTAAGTAATATATTCTATGATCTCGTGCAGCATTTTATGGTCATGCATTCTACTGATTTCATAAGCCTCTTAAGATAGCTAGGTAGTTTTACCTTAGGTACTGTTTTGTGCACTTGCTTTTTAATGAAATTAGCATACAATCACGTACTTTGCTTGCACTGCGAAATTACAAAAAAAAAATATATAAATAAAATAACAAGTGAACCTCAATCCTTTTCTTTTATTCAATTTGAATGGTTTTTTTATTTTTGCAATCACGATTTTATCAGATGCACATATAGTACCTATGTACCTATGTAGATATAATGAGTTTAGCATTGAAATTAAATGAACTTAGACGCAATACAAAAATATCGGTTTGTTATAGAAATCAACCGTTGATTTGCTTTTAATTAAGGTCAATTAAGAATGCTAGAGTAGAAAATATTGTTTGTTATTTTTTTTTTGTTATTAAAGAAAAATTTACGACTATGTCACTATGTCAAGTAAAAGGTGTTTTTTTAGAGGCGGAGAATTTAAATTAGACCTCCAGATTAAGCTTTGTACGCGCGAGCAACTGCTTGGCTGCGGTAGTCACATGCCCGAAATCATAGGCATTTGAATCGAAAATTCAATATTGTTATGTTCGATGACATCATTTGCGACACATCTCTGCAGTGAAAAAATCAAGCTGATGACAAAAATATTGAAAATCCAGAGAGGGTGTTCGTTAACGTCAAAGTGACTGACGTTGATCAAACAGTTTTTGTGGAAGCAGGAAAATTGCATATTTGACGATAGCAATATCTGCGTAAAAAATGACGACAATTTAACGACTAAATTGACGTTTTCGAAAACGGACCTTAATGGCGTATAAAATTATCTGTCAAATAAAGCCAATCCATGAAGGATATTAGGCGTGTTCAGGAAAACGAGATCTCTGAGATCTCAGCAATCTCAGTTACATGAACAAGATTCCTCTCAAAAAAATTTTGGACTCGCTTGCTCACTGAGATTTCATTTTTCTGAACACGCCAATTTAAACAAAATTTATTTCAATTTAAAGTTTTCTTCGCTTCTTTAAAAAAAAACTACCGTTACCTAATTCTAAAGGTGAGTTCACATCAGAAGAAATATTTCACAAACAAAGAAATACTCGTGAAATAATTCCGAAATATCGATGAACTTTATATTTATATTTGAGTTCCATTTCATTTTTCTTTTTTTTTTGGTAACGTTCAATGTTTTTTGTTTTTAAATAAAATTTCAGCTTAATTGTTTGGTAGTTTTCGAGTCATTAAGCCTCATATAGGTATATCATATCAACATTCAATTTTATGTAGATAGAAGATTATAAGCTTTTGAGAGTTTCTTATAAATCTACTATTAAATTGTTTTTTTCCAAAATGAGTAGAAATAATAAGAGAGAATCTGTTATTTTTGCTCATTATCGAGTTGTCTTACAATTCCTACACATACATAATGTTTTAATGAATGAAACATACATTCTGCCTTTCATCATTTTTCTTAATAAAGAAAAAAAAATAATTTCATCTTTGGCATAATAATTATATCTCGGAATTTTATATCGCGTCAATAATTGGCAGAACATGTTTATAAACCACAACGACAACGCCACTCAAAACAAACCATCAATAGACAAGACACAAAAAAAAAACAAACACCCACCCACAGATATTTTGTTTATTGGACCATGTCCATAAGCTATGGCGCATAGCGGGTCTATTGAATTTTGCATGCATATGTATATGTTTGTATAGGTTTAAATGAAAACTGAATTCTAAGTCGAATGTCACCACGGAAAGGCATGATTTGTTTAATGACAGGTTGAACTTTGAACAAAAAAAGCTATTTTTGTTATTTTGGCGAGTACATTTCTCGTATACATTTTGATTTCCGAATGCTGCAATGAAGAAAGGTGTGTGACCGAATAATGTTATTTACGATCAAACATCTTAAGCAATATAATTAAATTGAACTTTTTACGGATCTTTATCATTTTTTACCGATCTTCTCACGAACCATAAAAAATATAGTTCGCGAATCGCGAACGATAAAATGTTCGATCTATAAAAATTTATAGTTCTCTCACGAACGAACTATATCCATTTTTTTCTGTATCTGTCGTTCGTGAGGGATCGGAAAAATAAAATTCAAGTAGAATATGGTTCGCTCGCGATAAGGATCCGAAAAGATCCGTAAAAAGAATCATTCTTCATCAAGTATCCATTCAGTGCGGTTGTGAAGTGATTTATTTTTTAAATGCTTTTTGTTGAAATGGGGAAAGTAAAAACATTTGTGTTAGATAAATATGTTTCTTGTAATGAAGAAGTAGTTGGCGAATCAACTTGTTTAATTTGTGAAAAAAAAATTGAAAGAAAAAGTGACAGAAAACAAAGAAAGGCACCATACAACAATACATAGTGTTAATATTAATGATTCGGGGGTTAATGAACAACTATCAAGTGTGTCAGTTCCACAAGAAAAAAGTAAATCGGTCTTAATTGACATAAAGAAGATTGGTTTTTAAATGTTGCGTGGGACTAGTTACGATAAAAAATATCCCTATTTACTATAATATATGATATGTATATAAAATCTAAAATGACAATTTTTTCTCATTCGAACGGTTCGCGAATGGATCTTCAATAGTTCCCACGGGATAAATTCGCGAACGTAACATATTTTACAGATCGCAACAGATATGATTCGTTCGCGAAAACGAATTTTATTTTAAAGGAACCAAAAAATAAGATTCGCGATCCTATCAAAAATAAAATTCCCCTACGAATTTTTCGCGAGAGAACGAATCATATTTTATCGTTCTTCGAACCTTGCTTTTTAATGAATAAAATCAATGATGAAATGTTTAAAAATTTTGTACAAAATGACGAGGTTCGCATTGAAAATTAATATGTATATGATGGTTGTAACTTAAATTTTTTAAAGGGCCCAGAAAATTAAATTTTTCTTCATGTATGACTGCTTTTAGACGACTAAAATTTTTAACCGCGTTTCTCTTTTAAGTTTCTTTCGGATTGCAACATCCGTTTAAACGCTGCAAAATTTTAATAGTTGCAATTTTTGTTAAATGAGAAGGATACATCTCTTCACACTCTTTACTCCGCTTATGCGCCAAACAATAAGAAAAAGCACAAAGAAGAAAGAGCGATAACTCTGCAATTATTTTAACCTCTGCAACTTTGTCTACCCCGGTCCCCTGCCATCGGGGGTAATTGCAGCGTTTAAAAGCAGTCTATGTAGATTTCGTTTTTGGTTTTCAAACAGTTGAATTTTGCAGTTTGGGTTTAAGAACAATTTGCAATTACATTTTTGACGCAAATTACTGTTATTTTCCATTTGCTCGTCGTTAGCCGTGTTTTGGTGAGATTGTATATAGCAACTCGCAACTAGCTGGCTCTTCATTTTTTCAAAAAAACACGGCTTGGGTAAGAAGTTTTACAGTATGAAAAGAAGAAGTGGATTTTCTCTTAGGCAATTCAATATTTTTTCATTTCTTGGACGTTCGAAAATTTTATATTCAAAAAAAAAAATTATTTTCATCAACAAAAAACATATCGTCATCTTCTTTTTTTTTTTTTTTTAGGTCCAAACTTACTTTAAAGAGTGGTACATAAGTCTCCCACTAACTGTCCTAAACCTTCAATATAGGAAATTTAAGACCATTTAAAAATGGTCACAGGTACAATATCGACCAGTTTATCTTTTTATAAATTTCACTTTAAATATAACATGTATGTATTTACATAAATAGGTAGGTACTGATCAAATATCGAAAAAACTAAAATTTTTATTTGATTATTTTTTCAAAATCAGAATTTTTCTCGATACTACGATGACAACTGGTGGTGGTCAGTTATTGCTATCAATCACTGAGAACCATCATTTAAAGTATTAATTTTAAGTTTTGAGGCACTTAGGAGTCATCGATTATTTTGAAGGTGAAGACCCATTTATTATTTCTAGTCAAAAAAATATTACATTTTGGCACAAACTTCCAGATAAATTGACATTTTAGATTTTATTAGCCGCATTTTAATATCTACGGATCTGGATCAGGATCATGTTTTAACACGTGATACAACAACAACTTGGGATCCTGCTTTCTATCTGGATCTATTTTAAAGATCCGAAAATAAGTTCTTAATCTGGCAGATAGACGGCAGCGTTTCAGTTTTGAAAATCGGTAAGTAGTAGTAGCAAACAACAATGTTGTCATAATAAATAAATAAATAAATTTCATGTGGGAGGTTGGGCTAAAATTATGTCATTAGATTTATATTGGCATTAAAATAATCACTGATTTCGCTTTCTAAGTGCATCAAAACTTAAAAACAAAAATTTTAATAATGGCTTTTAATGATAGCTATAAATGGCCCTTAACACTAAAAACTGACAAAAGCGTTTTGTGCGCTCTTATTTAACGATACTTGGGATTTATTAGACAAAGAACAAACAAGTCACAAGCAGGTTGTAAATGGAACTTTCCAGGTATAAATGCAAATTCGTCGCATAAGTCTCCTTTAACACTAGAAAACTGAGGTTCGGTTTTTAAGGTGAGAAGAATAAGAGTAAGTAAGAAGAGTAAACGAAATCAACCCGATCAACAAGTACAGTAAAACCCGCTTAAGAGAAAAACCCGCTTAGCTGGAACAAATCTTTCATCCCCGAGCATTTTTCGACCAATCACCCATTAAACACTCCGCTTAAGCGAAACTCGCTTAAGTGAAAAACCCGCTTACCTGAAAATATTTTCAGTTAAATTGTATATTTGTCATTGAAAAAAAACTCTAAGTGAAAAAAAATTGAGTTGGACAGAACAAAAAATTTGCTGAACGCTTTCACTTCTTTTTTATTTTTTACACCCACCATTTTCACCACAAAAATGACATTCTCGTTTTGTAAACAAATTGCTTTTTGGTTTGACTAAAAAAAACGTGAATACATATTTATTTAAAAGCTTTTTGAAGCCAAACTTGGACTCTTTTTGTTATGCACAATGTGCCGCAATTAATCAATGTACCAATTAATAAAAAACAAAACAAAAAACAAAAACTCAAATGTGATTTAATGTAATCTATGAATTCCTACGTAGATATGTAAATATGTAACTTGTTTTTGTTATTTTTTTTATTTTTTTAGGCAACTCCAAAAGATAAATTCAATTTTTTTCTAGCTTTAAATTTCCGCTGAATGGAATTTTTAAATCCGCTTAAGTGATATTTTTTTTCACTTAAGCGGGGTTTGGTTAAGCGGGTTTTACTGTACCTACTGTATGTTTAATCAAGCTACTTTTTAAGGAAAAAACAGAAAATTTCTACGATTTTGTTTCTTTGTCTGAAAGAACAAACAAATTTTAAGGAAATTAAAAGAAAACGTAATTCTTAAAACAAAATTGGATGTTTCTATCGGGTTTCATTTATGTACCCAGAAATTAGTTTTTACTGTGGCGGATAGATGGCTTTTCAGTTTTGCAAATGGATAGGTAGTGCAATCTGTAGTGTAAAGAAAAAAGACAGTACTGTACACACAAAATAAACAAACATAAGGAAAACAGAGATGAGCATCCAACATTGTTTAGCATCCGTATCTTTTTATTATCGCGGGGTGAACTACTTACATTGGGGTCTGGGGATAATAAAACGAGGCTATTGTAAATTATGTAATATAAATGGTGAATTGAGCGAAACAGTCTTCACACGAATCGACATAAGAACTTCTTTGATCTCAAAATTTTTGGCAAATTATGAAAATACTCAAAAAAAAAAACTAAAAGAAAGTGGAGCAATAAATTAAATATAGCTTACTTCTCGAAATAGGTTTCATTCGGAGCAATTCGGACCGACCAGGGATGATCGACGAACATTAGACGGAAACTTTTCCGAATCCTGAAAATATCTATCACCGAATCCGTTCGTAATGACAATTTGTATGAGATTTTCCACTAAGATGGAATCTGTGATAGTTTTTTTCGGGATTCGTAAAAAGTTTCCGATTACGATGGAATTCGTGATAAGGCTGAGTAATTCCAAACAATATGCATCTCCTTTAAATTCGAATGCAATTTTCCTTAACTTTCGTACATATAAAAGGCTATCACAACCCCTTAGTGCATGCAAAAGTGATTAAAAAGAACACGAATAGAAGTTCCACATATGACATAGTGAATTTAAATCCTTTTCATTAATTAAATGTTCTTGATTTAATTTTAAGATGATTTCTCTTATTTTTCAATATTTCTTTTCCTGATGTGATTGTCACAAATCAAGCAATAAAATTAAAATACTAAAATACTTGTCTCTTATCTTCAATAAAAATAATCTTTTTTTTCAAATTCCAATCAATATTGAACTCTAGTATAGTAAATGCTATAAAAATCTCAAAGTGCGTTGATATAGTTTTTGAGTGGAAGAAGTGTGGACCGATAACTGCGCGTTTATTTATATATATATGAAACAATAGTTTTATTTACGCGTTAGTTTATAAGACACACGTAAACATAAATGTGTATGTAAATGCATATAAAAAGATGTGCGGAAGGTTAGTATAAACAAAGCAATGCGATCATTTCAATAAACTTTGAAATTTGTAGTCGAAGGTTAATTTCGCTACAGTATAGTAGGTACAGCTCGTATGTATTATGTATTTTTAAGTTTTTAAAAAACATGCACGTATTGGACAAAAATTGAAAAAAAAAACAAAATTTCATCTTTTAATACTATTTGCATTGAAATCGAAACAGTACAAAATTTGAATTCTAAATGCTTAAATTTATTCAAACTAAATTTCAAAAATCCTTAAAACAGTTTTCTTAAAAATATTGGCGCAAAGTTTAAGATGATTAAGTACGATGTTAAGCATTTTTCGTATGATGCTAGGTTAGAATAAAGATTTTCCAAATTTTAAACCAGTTGGCATCGTGCTATCTTTTAAACATTTTATTGAAGTTGAATTCACCAAATGCCTATTTTAGCTTTTTAGTATCATATACTAACTCCAAATGTCACTTTGACAATTAAAAATGTAAAAATGGTATGTTTGCTTTTAACTTGTTTGCATGAACTGTCACTTTTTTAGCCGTGTTCAGCTGAAGTTTATTAAGAAAATAGGTTTATGATGTGAGCTTTTGGGGTCTGTATCACAATGTCTGAATAAATTTCTAAATAGTTATCCGACAATTAGTTTATCCGAAAATTAAATTCTCCTATTAAAAAACTTTGCGCTTCACAATGATCATTTAGCTATTCGTTCGTTATTCCAGTTTTGTTTGTATTTGACTGATGTCAAACACTGAAAGAAATTATTAATAATCATCAAATAATTTTGCAGTCTCGGTAGTCTTATTGTACGTGTACGTGTTTAAAGTGTCGAGAGGATTGTTTCATGTATTTTGGATAATAACTGGTAAATGTGTGGAAACGAAGTGTGAGTATGTATGAGTGAAGACAGATTTGAATGTTTTAATTGTCAGTTTAATTTACTAATCGGCACTTCAAAATACTTAGAACTTTAATTGCTGATTAGACCTATTCAGATATTGTGAAACGTAAATGAGGTTGTTAATTGTCGAACAAGTTTCATGTAGCTTAATTGGAGCTTTATTCAGACATTGTGAAACAGACCCTTAAAGTTAGTAAATTGTTAAATAGTATAAGTATGTTAATGCCTTAACATCAGTCTGTTTAAAATTCTGTGTCAAAATCATTAGCGTTTTCATTTTCCTTCAGTTCAAAATCGATGAAAATGACGATTGCATTGCTCCTTGACTTAACTAACATCAATATTTTGTTGTTGTTTCTAATGTAGAGTGCAGTTTTAGTGGGCACTTGTACAGCCGTTTTTGATTTCTGACTCTTTCGATATTGACAACCTGCGCAATTTGATTTTATAAAATATTGTATTTTTGCAAGTAAAAAATATAGCTTTAGCACCTGTTACCCTCAAAAACGAATTACATATTTCATTACGGTAATAAAAATCTCTAGATTTTATTTAAGTATAATATAAACAACCAAAAAATTCTTCCTTTCCAGTTTTGTCAGATTTCAAAATGCAAACCCGATTTATTGACACACATTTTAAAAGTCTATCTAAGACCACCGCTTCGATCATAATTCAATGTGGTTTTTGAAATATGTGATTTAAACCGCAATAAAGCCGGACAAATACAACAAACGTCATTATAACTTAAGGTATTAGAAAAAAACTAAGTATAAGTCTGATTGACTCTAAAAGCAAACCACATTTTTGTCACACCAAAGCAAAACAAGTTTGATGCATACGAATGGCTGTGAATATCGTAGCATTCGCTATTAATGTTTGTATCCATGTAAGCGTGATGTAAGTTTATTTTATCTGTTTTTTTTTCTGCCAGCGGTATTTTGCACTCCAAATGTGGCCGCTGCCGGTGAATGGCATACGATGGCAACGAGGTTCACCAAACTAGTTGGTGCTAAACTGCACTATGATTTTTTTTAATATAAATTTGTATGTATTAGGTATTCAATTTACTTTTTCAATTTCTTAAACGGGTTTATTCGTTAAACTTACAATCCGAATCACTTGATTGAGGCCGAATTTTCAAAATAATTTTTAGGAAGCACAAAATACTTGAAAAGACGTTGTCAGGATTGTATAAGTGCAGGAGGGGACCATTATGATAATTTTTTGTAAATTATGTAAGTTAACAGAAAAAATAAATAAAACAGCAGCTACATATTTAAACAAAATTATACTTTTATTTGTTTTAGAACCCTGTCTTATTGAGTTAAAATTGTTATAACTTCCGATCTAAGGCTAGCTTTGGTAATGTGTATGCCTTTAAAGAAACCCAAGAACATGGTAAACTTTTAAACTTTTAAACCAGTATCGAGTCATATGATTTTTAAAAATCAAAATATTCATATTCTTTTAAACGTTCGTTTGAACGCCGCCGACGACGCGACGGAGAGAAACGATTGTTTAAAATTTATTATAAATTTCAATAAAAATAAAATTTAAACAATTAGATTTTCTAGAAAATTTCAAAAACAAATATTGGTTAAGATTCGCACTCGAAAAGTCGAAAGACAGCGAATTGAAACAAATAATTTAAGGCAAATTGAATGAATTCATGTGAAACGATAGCAGAATAGGGTTGCATATTATCTATTAGTTTTGGGCAAAATTGTGTAGGAAATCAAAAGTCTCTTAATGCAAATAATTGGTTTACCATTATCCAATATTTTAGTATACAAATAAAAAAAAAAACAAAAATCAATTATGGGCTAAGGGACAAAAACCTGGCTCAAAGCAGGAGTTTTGCCATTTATACAAAAAAACAGCCGTACATCAAAAACCGTTATGATTCGGTGTGGGCAATTAACTAAATTCTGCGAGTTTATATCCTGGCCTACCACCAAGTTCAGTTTGATAGGGAAGACGAAAAAAGCGGGTCTCGAAATTCTGCCTACCTTTTTGTCTGTTTTGTCAAAGGCCTTTGAATTTCTTTAAACTTGGTACCTAGCGTTTTTTGGACATTTACCATACACCATTTTTTTTTCATTTTAGGACTACAATGACGGTACTTTCCATTTCAATTTGTTTATCCTTTAAGGAAAATTAAAGAAAAAAAATTGATTTTCGCTTTTCATCAATTTTTTAAGTTGGAGTTGTGTTCTAAAATTTTCCAAAAATGTTTTGAATAAAAAAAACCCTTTTTTTTAACCCAATATGTACTTCGAAATAGACTCAACGATTTTCATAGAAATTGGCACAAATCGTTTTTTTTCTAACATCTTGCAAATTTTATTAAAATTTTGTATTCTTATATACAAAATGAACGGAATTTGTCATCTCATACAACTGTTTAAAAACCGTCGAAGAAAATCTTATTTTTTCAAAAATGACTCCAAAGATTTTGATTAAAATAGCTCTGTGGTAATATTTAAACGGTTTACTGTTAAACAGGAACACATTTAATATTTAGCCATTATTAACAGTACCTACTTCTGATAGAACCATATTTTTTATCCTACAGAGTAACTTGTTTCTTTAAAAATCAAATCAGATGAATATGTTTATAATATTCAGACTTTAAAGCCACTGTTTAATCGTAACATAAGATCAAGTTCATGCGACCCAGTCGAGTATTTTAATTTTTTTTTCAAAATATTAAGTTTGAAAATTAAATTTTCATAATTTAATAAAAGAAATTTTCAGTATTTAAACTCAGAAAAGTGTTCTTATTGTTTATCTTTGAAATAATAATATTTGGCCGCCAAACATAATATTGAATGTTTCCTAAAAATAATTCAGGTCACTCGAACTATTAATTAAATCAAAAAACTACCCAAATCAAGTGACATGGAGTGTAAATTTGTTTCCTTCCAAGATATAGCGTTAGGTATAGCTGCCGGTAAGTGTTGAATGGCATAGATACAACCAGGCTCACTTAACTAGTTTATAATGAACCGCTGACATATTATGATTCATTCATTTTAAGAAAGTTTATATTTTTTTAACAAGTTTCCGAAGGGGTTTACTACTTTTCTATATATGTATGTATGTATTACAATACAAAAGCTTTTATAGATAGAGACTAAAAATAACACTTGTGCAACACTTGCAGCTTAGTTCAATGCCAATTAAGTTACGCTTCTGGTTTTTTTTTGTTAATGAGGAGTAAGTTTATATACAATCTAATAAAAATGTATGCCGCATGGTTCGAAGTTTTTTTTTTGTTAATGAGGAGTAAGTTTATATACAATCTAATAAAAATGTATGCCGCATGGTTCGAAGTCAAAGTGTACAAAGAAAGCTTTACAAACAATAGAATCGCTAGAAGGCGCATTGTTTCATATACCCGAATAAGCTATAAGGAATCTTTCCAATCACACTCTTCAGTTGACCCAGATTCATGTTCTGACGAGATGATTTGTATTAAAATTTTGATAACCGCATCCTTCATTGTTTTTAAATTATTTTCTAGAAACCAACAACAGCACAATCGAAATAATTACCTTTTGTTTTTTTTTTTTTGTTGGCTTTTAATAACAATCGTGATAATATAAAATAATACTAACATACACTTTAGAAATTATTTTTTTTTATTAACACTATTAAAATTTATTATATATGTACATTATGTACTTCCAACATGTGGGGAGAATGACGCAATTTTTTGTTTCAACATTTTTATTATCATGGCTTACACAACAACAAGGAAGAATCAATTGTTTTTTAAAAATTATTTTGCTCCTCTTGATTGTCTGGCGGGATTTTGAGATTTTTCTTTGGGATACCTAGGTAATCACGAGTTATAAGAAATCTCTTGTGATTATTTTTTAGTTCAAGGATTGTTGACTATTGTGCTACAGAGTCAGACTGGTTCCTGATTATTCTAAATAATTTAATATCATAAGCATTAATAAGCATTTTACTGGAAACTGCATAATTGATATAAATTTTTAAAAGTAGTGGGCCTAGGTGACTACCTTGGGGTACCGACATCTGAAATAGCGTTTATTGAATCAGAAATTCTTCCTGTGAAAATAATTTTGTATAAGTTCTTCCGTTCATATATGTACGATTTAATATTTATTTTTAATTTAATAAATATGAACTTATGCTGGACAAATTTTTAAAATTAAGTAATAAATCGATACACAGGGTGACAATCCCATTAGGTATATGACAAAAGGCTAGAGCGTGTAGGTTGAGTTGAGATAAGAAAATAAATCGCATAAGAGTTTTTTTTTATATACAAATCAAGTTCTTTTGGCGAAGCATAAAAAAATATTATAATTGGTCACCGCCAAGCACGGGGGTCTATTCTCCTCCGTTTAGCCGGAAGGCGCAATTTAAAAAAATATTTTTTTTTTCAAAATTTTACTTAATTAGGTACTATTTTTGTTTTCAAAATTCAATGCTCTCGAGCGTTGTTTAAGTTGCTTTAAGGATCCTATTTCACTAAAAAAGAAATCGTTGCAGCAGTTTATAAGAAATTCAAAATAAAAAAAAAACAGGTTTTTTTTTTAATAATACAAATTGTATTTTCTACTGAAATACATAAACCAAGTAGAAGACTATTTTAATTTTTATTGGACTTCTTGAACTGATTCAAAATAGCTTTTAACGGCCTTTAGTCCCTAAAATTTGGGGTTTTGTCCCGGCGATCTCACTTGGACTCTTCAACTTCAACTTTTGTTAAGTTCAGTTCATCTAGATTTCATGACGAATATCTAGTGTGAACTCTATAGGTATATCCAACAATACTAGATATGTTTCCAAGGCCTAACGTTTATAACAGTGTTTTCTTAAGTGCTTGTTTACATGGTCGTTTTACTGAAATGCTCATCCAGTGAGACAGGTAAATTTTATGTTTGCGTAGAAACGAGAAGAGTAAATTCCATTCCAAAATTCTTCCAGTCTTTATGCACATAAAACCGACCCTTTTCACTTTCAGTAAAACGACCGTGTACACAGGTATTTACGGTTGTATTATTATTGTATACAGCAAGTGTTGACCTAAAGACCGAGGTATGTTCCAACCAAGGAAAAATTAGATGAATCATCTGATTGTTGTTTCTTCAATGCCCTGTTTAAAATTCATCAAGTGATTTCAATAGACAGACATAGCACTCTATGTACTATACATAACTGTAAAAAGTACTTGACAAACATGTAACCGAATGAGATGTGTTCTTGTTTCTTTTTTTGAGTTTGACCTACTTACATACTTAAAATCACTATCAGTTCAACTGATAATGTTTATTTGCAGTTTAATTAATTTAATTTAAATAAAAAAAAGTGTTAATTAAAATCAGTCTTAATAGGTTTTCGGGGCAACGACTGCATTGGTAAAATGATATTGTTTGACATTGTGTCATTTGAAACGAATACATTGAATGGCGTGATTTTTATTTTGAACTTGATTGATTTTAAGATTGAAAATTTTGCAAAAAAAAACAAACAAACTTTGAAAAGCCCTAAAAGGAATGCATTTGGGAAGTCGATGTTTCTATATTCGATTGGAATGAAAAATGAGTAGAAAAGTTAGAGAAATCAATCGAATATTGGTAGAACATTTATTATTTATGGTGCTTTGTGAAGGTGTTCATTTGTTAGTTATAGTTTCGTTTGTTGAACTTAACCCAGGGTTGACTCAAGTTTTCTTGACAACTCAAGAATTAGCAAACAAAATTGGTTTCTCGGTTTTCAAAAAAAAAACTTGAGAGCTGTAAATTGTGTTGTTGACATTCAAAGCAAGAAACAAGAAGTTCTGTACTCAATAATTTAAACATAATATTTGTTTTAAATTAGTTTAAATAAAATGCACGACTGGGTCGCAGGAACTTGATCTTATGTGCGATCACACTTTGGTTTTAAAGTCTGAATAGTTTAGGTCCATTCATCTGATTTTAAAAGAAATAAGTTAGTCATGGGAGCCTATATTTTATGCCGCCTGTCAAAAACGTAGCTAAGTTTAAAGTTGTGTTATGTGAGTACATACATACATATGAACAAATTAGCACCGTGTTACACATATGCATGCAACTTACACCTTAGAATGAAAAATTGTTACGCCATTTTTTAATATTTATTAATGCGGATTTTAAAAAATAATTTAAAAAAAAAATCATCTACCCATTTTCGAATGTAGGTACATAATTTTGAAATTTTTTTTAAAAATCCAAAAAAAAAAAAATTTTTTGAAAATTTTGATATGCAATATTATTTAAACTTATTAGAAGCTTTTGTTTCAAAAAATTCATTTAATTCCGTTTAACAGATAATGAGATACCTAGTCGAAAATAAAAAAAAATGGTTCTGCGAGAGATACAATTTTTAATCGATATAGATACAATAATTTTCCAAAAATATCGTACTGATATTAGCTCACATAACAATTTAAATCAAAATCGTAATAGCCATTTTTGAAAAGAATTAGATTTTCCATACCATGCCAGATAATTAAAAAAAACAGCTTAATTCCAAGTTTAATAAAAATCGTCCAAGTCGAAGTTTTCGAATAATTAAGTTGAAAAAAAAATTCAAACTTTTTTAAATAGATATCTAAAAATAAACATTGGAACATTTTGGTACACAATACTTTTCTATAAAAAAAATGGACAAAATCAGTTCAACGAGGGGTACCATTTATAACCGTTTTTCTGATTTCTTTTTATAAAATGGTAGCATTTGTGTAGAAAATAAAATTAATTGATTTTTTGTGAGCACGTTTTGGGGAAAAATACGATTTTCATAATTTGGTAAAAAAAAATTGGACGGAAGATATCGTTAGTTTTTGATCTTAAACAAAAATTAAAAAAAAAAACTTGTGTGGGAAATGTTTAAAAAACGCTAGACACCAAGTTTAAAGAAATTCGACCCACCCGTTAAGGCTGCCGCCGAAATGATAGACTAACAGAATTGCGAGACCCACTTTTTTTTTACTTCGCTGTCATCGTAATGTCAAGTTATCAAAATTACGAGTTCAATTATTTTTTACGAATGCAGAACTTGCCATATAGTACCTACATATATATCGCAATTAAAAATTAATAAAAACAACTTTAAGCCTTTCCTCTTTCCTCTTCTCTTTTCTATTGCTATTTTTTATTATCTTAAAATTTTTATTTTTATTTCTATTTCAAAAATTAGCAACTGGCCACAGCAAAAAAACCTAGGTCTATGGCGAGTTCATGACGAACCTAGGTCTAAAAAAAACTGATTTTTTAAAAATGGGTGTTACATCACGTTTGTACTATCAGCCTCAGATACATATGTACACATACCTAGAAAAGTAAGCCCGAAAAATTAAGGGGGATCTCAGAACTTAAAACTTTAAAATGCTTTTGTTTCATCTCGATTCGACTATTTTTAACAGAGATACTTGATATATGTAGCTATTCAAAACAACACAAAAAAAAAAGTTAAAACATTTTTGTTCCTTTAATTTTGTCCAACTTTAAAAATCATAATATTTCGATGTATGACAAGTCTTTTTAATAATGTAATTATACATTTTGTCATCTGCACCAAGCGATCATATTAGATGAAGCTAAATACCAAAAATTCCAGTACACTGATTTCTAGGGATTTCCGATATGTCTTAAATTCCAGTGTACTGAATAAGTTCACAATCAATTTGCTTTTGATACATTTTGTTCGGCGGTCAAACCATAAATTTACTTGACAATTATTAATAAAATAACACTTTAAATGTCCACGTTTTCTTTTTCGTTGAAAAACGCAATTATATATACACTAACAAAAATAAACAAATTAAACAATAATGATTAAAATAAAAACAAATCTGGCGATTGTTTTTTTTTTTCAACAAATCTCAAATGAAAGCATCATCATAAAAATTAATTATTAATGCGCAATTTGCTAAATCGACGGTGTTTCGGAAGCTTTGTCATCGTTTGCTCATTTGAGTTTTGGAAATTTTCAATTTTCATCAAATGCGCATCTAAAGCATTTTTATCTTCCTTCTTTTCTTACTTTGAACTTTGAAAAACACAATTCAGAAAATTAAAAAAAAAAATACACAATTCTGATAACAATATATTCATGGTTTTGTTGTGACGATTCGTTGTTTTTGATAACATCGTATAGTTGATTTTAAAAAATGGCATGATTTTTTCAATCACATGAAATTTTTGTAAATAAAAAAAATTGAAAGATTTTGACATCACCGCAGTATTAATTTTTACAAAGTTTGTGCTTTTTAAAATGTTTCGATTATTTATTTATTATTACAATTATTGTTAACCTAATCAACTTAACTTTTTATTGTGTTAGTCACCGCCGTGTCTGTTCATCTAAACAAAAGTAAACAGATCATCGTGTTAATATTTTAAAATTATTTATAAAGTATGAGTAAATTATTGACATGAAACTTCTATTACCTGAAAACAGTGTTGATTTTACAGTATGTCTTCTTATATCAACACAAGTATATGTAATCAGTGGTTAAGGGTTATTCCAGAAAGCACCACGTTTTGTATTTTCCTATTTTCAAAAACGATTCGTTTTCCATTCGACTTTGTAAGTGAAAAGCGAAAGCTCTTCGTATGCATGTTATTTTGTGCTGATATTTTGTGCTTTTCAAACCGATAGGTATCTATAGATGGCAAATTGAAAGAAAATGAAAATAATAAATAATTTGCAAGGATTTTCTTCTGCTCTTTCTTCCTTTATGCTTATCTAGGCCTTATAAATACATACCTTTAAACAGAATAAAGTAAATGATTTAAGTAAAATCTTTTAAACACAAAAAGATTTTTTAATTCTAAAATTTTGAACAAGCGATTCCAAAATTTTTCTTAGTATTTTGACAGCAATACTGAACAATTTTGTTGAGAAATCCTATTCATGTAACTGAGATCTCAGTAAAACGTGTTCTCCTTTTGCAACTAACAGATGTCGCTGTTTTTTAAAGTAGATATGTAAAAACAACAAAGAAAACTTCGTCGTTCTAAATTTCCAACGAAATTAAACATTTTCATTTTGAGAACGATAGTTCAAATATTGCCTAAGTACCTACGCAGTTGAAGCGAAACGAAAATTTTTCTGTGGTTATGGGAGCCTATATTTTATGCCGCATACCAAAAACTTAGTTAAGTTTAAGGTAGTATTATGTAAGTATATAAAATTTGAACAATATGACACATGTTGTATACATGGAATTTACAGCTTTGACTGAAAATTGTTAAAAAATTAATATATGTAGGTAGTTTAAATTCATAAAACAACTTGTTAGCATAAATTTGGTCTTTATTGAAAAAAAAAGTTTTAATAATATAACTGAATTTAATTAGGTAATAATAGCAATATTTAGAAAAATAATGAAAATCGGTACCCTAGGCCACATTTTTAGGTACTTTATTCACAATTTTCAAAATTTTGCGGTGTTTTTATTTTTTACTTAATCCTTAATAACCATGCTATTAATTCCAATCAACAATTCAAAAATAAATAGGTATTGTCAGTTTCGTAAGAAAAATAAAGTTCGACTGAGTCATAATTCAAAAAAATTTTGTAACCTAACTTTGACACTTCATATCTTAAAAAAAATGTAATACTCTACTCTCGGCAAGTTGTTTTAAAAGTTGGCCCGTTTTATCAAGATTTCAAAATGGTACACCACCCGCACCCGCAAATTTTATTTGAGCATAGTAAGAGAAAACTATCTTATTTCTCTCTTTTTTTCCTATCGGTAAATCCGTGTGAATGGTCAACTTATGTTCCAGAAGCAAAAAAAAATGATATAAATCATAATTTACATGAAAAAGGGTTACAATTTGAATTTAGAAAGCGTGTCTACTACCTCGTAAAGTAGTGTTGGAGCGGGTCCCATTGAAAATGCACGGGACCAATAATACATGCTCATCGAGTAGTAAAAATTATTTTTCTAACAGTTTGTAGAATGAAAGAGAACAAACCCCTTAAGTCGGTTCTCTAGATAATATACGTTTTCTATGCACGTCACTTTAAAGTATCCAACCGATAACTTTTTCTGTAAAAATTTACCAAATGTAATTCAATAAATCCCAATGGATTTGCAATTTAAGAAATTAATTTGTATTTTAAATTGAACTTTAAATAATTACAAAATTAATAAATAATAAGTTATTTAGCTGTTTACAATTGTTAACCTTGAATATAAAAGTAATAAATTAATGAAAACAAAAATAATAATAAAAAAATATGGAACCTATTATAGGTATTAAATAAGTCAATTGTAAATTTCAAACCACCTCTGACCCATAAAAAAAAATAAAAAAAAAATAAAAAAAAATAAAATTTAACGGTCGGATGTTTCCTTTATAATTAAAAAAAATAAACGAAAACAATAGCAATATTACGAATATTTTTATTTTGTTTATCTCTAGTACCTACACGGGCATTTTCAATAATAGTATCATCAAATTATAAATTTATATTGTAAAAAAAAAAAATAAAATAACAAAAGCTTATCTAAGGTTTTTGTTTTTACTACGAGTAGGTATATGCATAAGGGTTCCCACGAATGTACATATATACATATATATTTTCGTGAATCTTATCGCTAATTTAAAGAATGAGCAAACTTTATGACTAATCACTATCATTACGTAGTAGATTTCGATTCAACAGTCAACACTGTTTCGAATTAAATACAACTACAAGGTGGCGCAAAATTAATCACCCTATCAGAAGATGTTATAATTTTTGCAAATGGCGTCAATCATATTTGACATTTGTGAACTAGACAGCTGCAGTAAAGTATACAAACAGATATGAAATGGAGCGCTATACTCCGCCAAATAAAGATTTTCATCACTCAAAATCATTTTTTTTTATTTAGTAAAACAGTAACTCAAAAACAAAATTGGATGATTAATTTTGAGTCACCTTGTACATAGTGATTAGGTATACCCTTATAACCTAATGGTCAGAAAGAGATTGTCTGTTATTTTTTTTGTTTCTAACATCACATCATAGCGTCAATGGATTTCAACAGTTTGTGTACTTTTTGCGTCATATTTGATTTCATGAATATATGTAAGTAAAACTTTTGGTTATATTATTTTAATAGGTAGGTAGGTACAGTTATGACTCAATTAAAAGGCATTTTATTTTTTTTATCATATTAATTAACGGCCAACGATAAGTCTCAAAAGTAGACGTAAACACCTATTGTATGATGAGGACTGTCAGTTTTGGTGTAAATTTATACAAAATTGGCAGTGTGAATATTTAATACTTGGCTGACATAGTCAGTGATGTCAGTCAGAAAAAAAAAGAAAAAATGATTTGTGAATGTGTCTAAATGAAGCTGACATCAGCTCATTTAGTCTAAAATATATGTACCATGTTAAACAATCGCATATTAATCATACATATATTTCTGACGTATTCATGCGTTTTTGACAGTAATTTTGTTTACGTGTACCCCAACAAATTAGACAAAAAATAGTACTTTACAAAAAATCTCGAGAAAGTTGACAAAGTTGCCGACAAACCGCACACAGGAATGGGTGAGAATTTTAAGTCAATAGGCCCTGATTCACAACGAGCTAAGCCGTTGACAATTTTTTTTTTTATTTGAGGTTAGTTAGTATTTCAAGCTTTTGCTGATTTTGGTAGGTTTTCTATACCAACTGATCTAATGTGTAAATAAACGAAGATGTTACTTTTGATGTAAATTGGATTAATTAAGCTAACAGACATACATTAAACAATAAAAGACAAAAAATTAAACTAAAAATGTCAAAAAAGTCAACCCAAACGAAACGTGCGAGCAATTAGTGAATTAAATTTTTGTTTACCTTCTGGTAATTGTCTTAAGTCGCTTCACTTTTATCTAATTGGCATAATATCAGAGTTAAAAATCCACCTTGTTTTGTAGCTATGTACATATATACATTTGTCACATAATTTTATACAGATGTTCTTTCTTTATCATTTATTTGACTCATGAAAAATGAATTTATAATTGACCTAGAGCAAGTGCGGCTATTTAAATAAAGTAATAATTTTTTTTTGTATTTTATTCAAAGCTTAATGATAACTAAAGCCGAATAAATCGTCGGTGGCGGTACTATTTATTTTTTAGTCGCTCATTCATCATTCACGAGAATTTTTGTGTTTGTTTTATTTTTTGTTTGTTATTGTCAACCAAGTATCTAATTATTTTCTTAATAATAAGATGTGATTAATAAATAATTTGTGAATTTGTCACATAACATGCAGCTCTAAATATAAACCGACATTTGTTTGTAAGGTTTTCGATTTTTTTTAAATCAATATCTTTATTTGAAGTTAATTAAATTGAAACACAACTAAAATCTTAAAGGGTCTATGAACTAACACACATGTTACCTACATACATATATGTAACTGTTACTGACCACTTAATTTAAGATAAACAAGTCAAGTTCAAAGTTATTTTTGATTGAGTGTGTTTAACGATAGCACAATTTATGATACTTACTGTCTGTAGATATAAAGTTACATCCAAAAATGAGGTTAATGGTTTTTATTTATAAATATAATTTGTTTGTATTTTTATCAACTATACGCACTTTGAACAAACATAATCTTTTATTTATGATAAGTAATTGCTGTTCGTTTGGCGATAGAAACGATATAAGGTCATTAGACATTATAAACCATTTTTTTTTTTTTTTATTTATTATAGATAAGGAAAACAGAATTCTCAAGCCTATGTTAACCGAATTTGAACTGACCGCTATCAACAAATCGAATTCGTATGATAGATACGATAAATAGATAAATTCTTCTTATTTAACGATCATTATTACCTTTTTTTTATAAACGAATACGGAAGTAGCCAACTATAAGCCGTCTGCCAGATTTGACATTTCGTTATATTTCAAAAATATACAAGATATAAACAAAGTGTATTTATAATATAAATAAATAAATCATTAAAAGAATAATTAGTTTTCTAGAGTATTACTACACTTTATGAAACATTTCAATCTTAATTAAAGTAAAAGATAAGAAGAACATAAAAAGTTTATTTTTTAAGATTTAAAACATAAAAGATATTTAAAAACTCTTACGATATGTTTGCAATATCTAAACAGGCTATCCCACCCTCAAACACCGTTTAAAATCTCGTAAAAACTGCTTTGACTTTTACTTTGACTTAAGAAACTTTCTTGAAAATGTTGTCTTCTGATTTCCTGCAGAACCGGATATACTGCGATGAGGTGGTAAACATTTTTAATTTCTCCCCTGTTACAAAGATTACATCTATGCTGACAATCGGGTCTATGTGGAATAAAATGAAGATGAATTAACTCAACTCTATGATATTTGTTTGCAAAATATATTTTTGATCTTATAATCTGCGATTTTTACTCCAATTCTTCTCTCTAATTCTCATTTTTTTTTATGAACGGTAAATCCTGTAGAAAAAGATGCCCTTGGTGGACTTTAGTCAAATAATAAACTTCTCTCATAATTTGAAGGGAGCCTAATTTTGTTCCTATAAAAAGAGTGTAGTGCCAATACTTTTAACACAATATCGTGTTTCTGTGTTTACTACAAATAAAATAACGAAATCCGATGGAAATGAGTTGTTCAATAATTATTTAAATAATCTAAAAAATCAAAAATTATGAAATATCTATACAAAAGCAATATGGAAGAAGACTGGGCAAATTATACTGCTATACGAAATAACTATAAAAAAGAAATACTTAACCGCAAAATTGAATATGTTATGTCAAAAATATCTGGTTCAGTAGATCAAAAATCATTGTGGAATAATTTAAAAAAAGTGAAATTTGGTACAGAAATTTCTTTAATGAAAATAAAATATATAATAGCAAATAACTTCAATACTTTTTTTTTGTTAAAAGTTTAGTCGAAATAAACTAAAATTCCACTGACGCCTTTTGTAAATCATGTACAAGAAGTGGAAAGTGTGTTCAAATTAAAAAAAAACACTTCGTTAAATGACTTTAAAAAAATTATAGAAGACTAGCATCCTAGCAAACCCCCCGCCCGCTTCGCAGGGCGTTAAAAAAAATAGTTTTTTTTTAATTTGTTTTGCAGCGAATGTGTTGAAAAAAAGAGAAAATTATTAAAAATTAAAAAAAAAATGTTGCCGGTGACAGGAGTCGAGCCTGAGACTCCTCACGTCTATAGCGGAGATCTTGCCACTGCACCACGAGCTCTATTACTAAATTACTAAATATTGTTCAAATCAGTGACCCATGTGAACAATTGAAATTTCATTTCTTTTTTTAACAGATTTTCTTTATTTTTTTATAATTTTTTTTGTCCTAAACCTTCTACCCTTATTCCTCTTTAATTTAAAAACAAATTAAGAAAATCGGTCAACCGGTTTGGCTGGTTAGCGAACGTACACAAAACCAAACTTTAATTTATATATAGACAAAAAAAGAAGAAAGAAGAAGAAGAAGATATGAAAAACAAATGCGATTTTCAGTTCATGAGCCCAAGTATCTACTTAGATTATTTCGAAATTTTGGGTCCAATTTTATGCAAAATAATTAACGATTCCCTATTGACAACAAGTTCCCTGACTCTTGGAAAGAAACTTTGATAATGCTAAAAGAAAAAATAGAAAATACAGTGAAATGTGACGAATTCAGATCGGATGCCATTGTGTGAAACAATTTTTGAAAAAAAAAATCATTCAGCCATTTTAGAAATATCGAATTTTCAAAAATTAATTTTGAAAATTTTTTTAAATATCCAAAATTTGATTTTTTGAAAATTCTGATATGCAATATTATTCAAACTTATTAGTATTTTTTTGTGTACAAAATTTCATTAAAATTGGTTTAACATACATATGTATAATGAGATAGTCGAAAACCTAAAAGATGATTCTATGAGAGGTACCATTTTTATACGATAGATTAATTTTTTTCCCAATAATATGGTAGATCGTTCTGATATTAGTTCACACAAAAACTTTAATCAAAATCGTAGGAGCCGTTTTTGAGAAAAATTAGATTTTCAATACCAGTTTTTAAACATTTGTATAGGAGGTACGGTTATTTTTGGCTATATGAAAAAATTTTATTTAAAATCTGATAGATAATGTCAAAAAACTGCTGGGTGCTAAGTTTAATAAAAATCGACCAAGTCGTTTTCGAATTAATAAGTTCTCAAAAAAAATTTTGAAACTTATTTCTAAAAATCAAAAAAAAAAAATTTTTTAATTTTGGTACACAATAATTTTTAAATTATTGTAAACATCCTCTATAAAAAAAATTGATTAGAATCGGTTGGAACTTTTTTGGAAAATCGAAAATAAAAAAAAAAGGTTCTATTGGAGGTACAATTTAAATTTTCCGATTTTTTTAAATTAAAAAATGGTTGCATTTTTGTAAAAAAAATTACTGAATTTTAAAAAAAGTTGTGGGCACGTTTCGACAAAAATAAGATCTTCTTCTTCTTTTTGGTTTTAAAAACAAAAATAAAAAAATGTGTTAGTGGAATGCCCAAAAACGCTAGGTAGCACGTTTAAAGAAAATCGATCCACACGTTTAGGCTACAGCCGAAAGGACAGATAGACAGAATTGCGAGACCCACTTTTTTTGACTCCTCTATCATTGTAATGTCAATTTTTATCAAAATCTTGAGTTCGATTTATTTTAAGGATACATAGCTTGCCATATACATACATATGTAATGTATGTATGTATGTAGTAAAATAGAAAACGAGTAAAAGTCACCAGACAAGCTTCTGATGCGAATGAAGTCAATTACGGTGTCCCACAAGTGTCTGTTTTAGGGACAGTTTTGTTTACTATTTATATACATACATACATGACCTTAAAAGCGTTGTAAAATATAGCAAATAGGCTTTTTTTGCGGATGATGCAGTTGTATACATGTTCGGCGATAATGATGTTGACTGTACAAATAATTTACAAGAAGACTTAGACTGTATAAATCTATAGGTCCGTCAAGCTGGAAACACCACAACTGATTTTCGAAATTCTAATGATGCAGGAATTAAGTGCTAATTTGGTGCTAATTTAGTGCCGCAATCCTAGCTTGGCACTAAAATTCCTTACCCCTCAAACCTGTGGTGTTCCCAGCTTGACGTCAAGCTAGGAACACCACATCTCCAAAATCGAAATTTCAAAAAACTAATGATGGGGGATTTAGGTGCTATTTTGGTGCTCCTTATCTGGCGGAACTCCAAATTAAATACTCCTTCCCTTACCCTTCAAACTTGTGGTGTTCCCAGCTTGACGTCAAGCTAGGAACACCACACCACCAAACGCAATATTTCAAAAAAACTAATGACGGGGGAATTAAGTGCTATTTTGGTGCTCTTAATTTCTCGAAAATCCAAATTATATATTCCACGATTTGACCTTGAAATTTAGTACCGAAAATAAAAAGTCATGGAGACTTTCTATACTAAATCATTAAAAAAATTCAAAAAATACAAATTAGATGAAGAATGAGTTAATTAGAAAAAATAAACAGTTTCGCCTTTCTCCTCCCACTGGTTTGGTTTTAAATGCTCCTGCACCAACCCCCTTATCTGTGGTGTTCCTAGCTTGACGTCAAGCTAGGAACACCACATTCAAATTTGAAAAAATTAATATTGAAGGATTTAAGTGCTATTTTGGTGCTCCTGATTTAGTGTAATTTCAAAATATATAGTCCACGCTTTGACCTTGAAATTTTGTACCAAAGTTAAAAAATCGTGGAGACATTCTATACCCGACAACTAAGAAAAAAATAAAAAAATTGTTTAGACTTATAATGACCTAATTAGAACAAAAAACAAGTTTCACCTTTCTACTCCCACTGGTTTGCTTTTAAATACTCCTGCACTAACCCCTCTAACCTGTGTTGCACCCAGCATGAACATTACACTTCCAAACACGAAATTTCAAAAAACTAATGTTGAAGGATTGAAGTGCTATTTTAGTGCTCCTGATTTGGCGGAATTTCTAATTAAATAGTCCATGATTTGACCTTAAAATTATCAATCCAAAATAAAAAATCGTGGAGACTTTCTATTACAGATTATGAGCAGTATTCGGTAGTTTGAAGCAAAAAAAAAATATAAATAATCTTTCTTAAAAAGTGGTATTCATAAATATGTAGAAAAATAGAGAGTTGTACTATTTACCAAGCTGTATTTCAATATTACCCACCCACCCCTTTAAAATCTTCACCAAAATAATTTTTTTGGAGATCTCATATGCATGAGTTGAGTTCGTCAGGTTTATATAGACAACGCCGTTCTTATTCTTCTACAAAATAATTTATAAACCAATCAAGTGATAAGTTTTTCAAATAACATATAGCCGTCGCCGTCTTCTATGAAAATTCAACTTACACAATCAAATGACAGATCACATATATTCTTTTAATGAGCAATAGAATTTAAGTATTAAAACTAACCACCGCCTACTCCACCATTTTAAGGTGAAAGAAAATCATGTAATATTATAATATGCATACTGTGTTCTCGTTCTATTCAACAGAATTAGTGCAGTCGCAATTAATAGGTTATTAGGTCAGTGGGTTTCAGACCTTTCAGATAATAGGTTGTATTTGCGCATCCTCTTTTATTGATATGTTTTAGACGGGAGCGAAATTTTTGAAAAAGTTCTTCAAATAGAAAAATAATATTAAAAACAACTGCTTCACCTACAAGAAAGTAGTTGTTATAGGTACCAGTTTTGAAAGCCAAAAGTCTGTTCTATTATATTTTTAAATAAAGTTATCAATATTTTCAGAAAAAAAATGTATTTCAAGATAGAACCTAAAAAAAAATTAAAAACAAATGTACCTACATAATGAACCTAACTTTTTTCAGAAACTATTGATAGCTTTATTTAAAAATATAATAGTACCTACATACATTTGGCTTTCAAAACTGGTACCTATAACAACTACTTTCTTGTAGGTGAAGCAGTTGTTTTTAATATTATTTTTCTATTTGAAGAACTTTTTCAAAAATTTCCCTCCCGTCTAAAACATATCAATAAAAGAGGATGCGCAAATACAACCTATTATCTGAAAGGTCTGAAACCCACTGACCTAATAACCTATTAATTGCGACTGCACTAATTCTGTTGAATAGAACGAGAACACAGTATGCATATTATAATATTACATGATTTTCTTTCACCTTAAAATGGTGGAGTAGGCGGTGGTTAGTTTTAATACTTAAATTCTATTGCTCATTAAAAGAATATATGTGATCTGTCATTTGATTGTGTAAGTTGAATTTTCATAGAAGACGGCGACGGCTATATGTTATTTGAAAAACTTATCACTTGATTGGTTTATAAATTATTTTGTAGAAGAATAAGAACGGCGTTGTCTATATAAACCTGACGAACTCAACTCATGCATATGAGATCTCCAAAAAAATTATTTTGGTGAAGATTTTAAAGGGGTGGGTGGGTAATATTGAAATACAGCTTGGTAAATAGTACAACTCTCTATTTTTCTACATATTTATGAATACCACTTTTTAAGAAAGATTATTTATATTTTTTTTTTGCTTCAAACTACCGAATACTGCTCATAATCTGTAATAGAAAGTCTCCACGATTTTTTATTTTGGATTGATAATTTTAAGGTCAAATCATGGACTATTTAATTAGAAATTCCGCCAAATCAGGAGCACTAAAATAGCACTTCAATCCTTCAACATTAGTTTTTTGAAATTTCGTGTTTGGAAGTGTAATGTTCATGCTGGGTGCAACACAGGTTAGAGGGGTTAGTGCAGGAGTATTTAAAAGCAAACCAGTGGGAGTAGAAAGGTGAAACTTGTTTTTTGTTCTAATTAGGTCATTATAAGTCTAAACAATTTTTTTATTTTTTTCTTAGTTGTCGGGTATAGAATGTCTCCACGATTTTTTAACTTTGGTACAAAATTTCAAGGTCAAAGCGTGGACTATATATTTTGAAATTACACTAAATCAGGAGCACCAAAATAGCACTTAAATCCTTCAATATTAATTTTTTCAAATTTGAATGTGGTGTTCCTAGCTTGACGTCAAGCTAGGAACACCACAGATAAGGGGGTTGGTGCAGGAGCATTTAAAACCAAACCAGTGGGAGGAGAAAGGCGAAACTGTTTATTTTTTCTAATTAACTCATTCTTCATCTAATTTGTATTTTTTGAATTTTTTTAATGATTTAGTATAGAAAGTCTCCATGACTTTTTATTTTCGGTACTAAATTTCAAGGTCAAATCGTGGAATATATAATTTGGATTTTCGAGAAATTAAGAGCACCAAAATAGCACTTAATTCCCCCGTCATTAGTTTTTTTGAAATATTGCGTTTGGTGGTGTGGTGTTCCTAGCTTGACGTCAAGCTGGGAACACCACAAGTTTGAAGGGTAAGGGAAGGAGTATTTAATTTGGAGTTCCGCCAGATAAGGAGCACCAAAATAGCACCTAAATCCCCCATCATTAGTTTTTTGAAATTTCGATTTTGGAGATGTGGTGTTCCTAGCTTGACGTCAAGCTGGGAACACCACAGGTTTGAGGGGTAAGGAATTTTAGTGCCAAGCTAGGATTGCGGCACTAAATTAGCACCAAATTAGCACTTAATTCCTGCATCATTAGAATTTCGAAAATCAGTTGTGGTGTTTCCAGCTTGACGGACCTTAAATCTATGACTTATGCAAAATAAACTAAAATTGAACATTGGAAAAACAAAACTAATGGTGCTGACTGCTGAATGAGAGATGTAATGACAGCGATATTAAGATTGGTGGTAATTTAATTGAAAAAAAGTAAGCGAAAAAAAGTTAGGTTAGGTGTAGTTTTAGATCAAAAATTGTCGTTTGGAAAAAATAATAGCCAAAATAGGATCAGTTCAGTAAATATAAATAATAAATAATAATATTCAAACAATATTTTGAATATTGTTCAACTGTTTTGTTTTTGTGTAAGATATTCATGGCAATTATGGAATCCGCAATAGTGTTCTCTTTTCTTTTCACAACAAATGAGTAAAGAGAAAATAGAGCCTTGCACTGCGAATCACTGCGGACCCAGTATTAAGGATTAAATAATCGACATGATTAAGACTGCAAACGTTACAAAATAAAGCAATGCGATGTATTTTAAAGTGCAATAGATATACGTCAATTCATTCGTCATAATGTTGAACTCATTGAAGTGGCTATCTGTTAAACAAAGAATTGTTATGAATATTTTAGTATTTGTATTTAAAATAGTAAACAACTTAATGCCAATCTATTAAATTACATAAAATTTATATTATTATTATTTATATTCGAATACACAGAATTCACTTATATATAAAGGATTCCAGTTATTCAATAGTTTAAATACTCAATTCAAAAATTGAAACTTACTTATAAAAAAAAGAACTTAACCTTTAAAAAAAATCTGTTCTTCTTTATCAATTGTGTTACAAAAAAATTAACACTGAATTGATTTTTTGTTTTATAAAAAGTTTTATAATTTTTTTTTTAAGAATAGAGGTAAAATAAACATTTTTTTAGGTTGATATAAGGATGATTTACAGCAAATTAGAAGATTACCTTTTTTCGCAAAAAATACGACGGTTGAAATTGAATCTGACGACGAAGACGCACTTAAAAACTATTTTAAAAATTTAACCAGAGCGAAAATACTTTTTCTAGTTTTTTAAAATAATAACTTGGGTAATCAATTACATGATCCAACAAAAATTATTCTTTTTTATCAGTTTCTTTCGAGACGATAAGAAAAGTATTTACGAGGTCCATATTATACTATCCAAACTAAGAAATAAAACACCTGATATCAAAATTCATTTGTTCGTATTGTCTAAATGTATGAGATCTATTTAAAAAAAAATAAAAATACCGTTTATAACCATAAGAAATTATGTAATCATAATCCTTGACTTGACTTAAATATTAATGCTACAATTTTAAATTTTAACAAGATTAAAGCAGTCTAACACAGTTGAACTGTATTTTCTATTTAAATGCAGTCTTTCATTTAACCAATGTCTCGTGTTTATCTCGTATTAGAATTTTATTGAATTAAAAAGTCATTTACGGCATTTAGTATCCCTTGATATACGACCCTTATTTTAAATGAAACCTACCACTATCGTCTAGCTCCTAAGCAAAAAAACACCACATCTTTTAATACAAATCAACTAGAGCTTGAAGGTACAAAATAAAATTTTAAAAAGTGCTCGCAAAGAAAATGAAAATCCTTTTAGTCCCTCTCTAGACTTTACACAAATACCTATAGATAGAACAACACATTCTATGTGTATATGTTTATATACAGAACTATAGACATGACACATGTGCTACAAAAGATGGCATTGCCACAGCGCCCCAAATTAAATTCTTAAGTGACTGGAGAAATATTTAAACTAAGGCTTAAATGGCAGACATAAAATATACATAAACTCACGCGCTAACCTATTGCTTTTCGTACACAAACCAATTGTATTATTATTGAGACAGGGGCTCATGGCAGGATATACGTAGGTACATAAAGCAAAAAAATAAATAATCTCACAAGCTCTTAAACTCAATTAAATGTAAGTACAAATATTTTTGCCATCAGTCAATTTATTCTTCCTTCTAATGTGATTCTAATTTCCAATTTAAAATACATTTTGTATTTTCTTTTTTTACTTATTCGGTTGATATATATTACCTATTTGTTGTTTTAATGTGAAAGATTTTCTTCGTAGTTTCCCTTCATTGGATCGCATCGGTTAATTAGTTTCTTGAATAAATTCCAACAACTGCATGTGCAAGAAATTTAAATGCATTCACAAATTTACTTTGTATACCTATATGTAGATATTCATTAATAATTATTGAATGCTTACAACACAATAATTAGAAATTATCCACATAAACTATTGTGAATGAGATATAGAAATTTACGACAGATCATGGATAATAACACTTGACTGGACAAACTTTCTCCGATGTTTTTGTATATAGAAATCTAGACTGATTCATAACTGTCTTGAATGTCTGGACTATTAAAAGTAACTGGTCAATACCTATTTCTCAGTTATGAAATGTACAACCTTTCATAGAAGAAATAAACGTAAAATAGATTTGTTCGTTCCACACAACAAATTGCATTATTTTAATTAAAAAAAACTCTGGATTTTGTTTTTCTCCAAAGTCAAGTGTGAAACACACTCTTGTAACGGGTGATTTTTAAGGTGGTTTGGTTTTGGCAACACTGGTTTTGACAGCTGACGTGTGTTTAGTACCTTGTATCACTGTCAAACAGCTTCAGTTTGGTTTGCAATTTAACCATGGATCGTCTTACAAATGAACAACGCTTGCAAATTATTGAATTTTACTATCAAAATTCGTGCTCGGTTCGAAATGTTGTTTATCGAAAAATTGTGTTCAGCGATGAGGCTCATTTTTGGTTGAATGGGTACGTAAATAAGCAAAATTGCCGCATTTGGAGTGAAGATCAGCCAGAAGCATTGCAACAGCTACCAATGCATCCCGAAAAAGCCACTGTTTGGTGCGGTTTATGGGCCGGCGGCATTATTGGGCCATATTTCTTCAAAGATGATGCGAATCGCAGCGTTACTGTCAATGGTGAACGCTACCGAGCGATGATAACAAACTTTTTTTTGCCCGAAATGGAAGTTCTTGACTTGCATGATATGTGGTTTCAACAAGACGGTGCCACATGCCACACAGCACGCGAAACAATGGCGCAATTGCGAGGCGAGTTTGGTGAACAGTTAATTTCACGTTTCGGGCCGGTCAATTGGCCGCCTAGATCGTGCGATTTGACACCATTAGATTATTTTTTGTGGGGGTATGTCAAGGCTAATGTCTATAGGGACAAGCCCGCTTCGATTGACGCACTGGAAGCCAACATCCATGCATTCATTCGTGAGATACCGGCCGATATGTGTGAAAGAGTATGCCAAAATTGGACTCAGCGGATGGGCTACCTGAGACGCAGCCGCGGTCAAATTTGCATGAAATTATCTTTAAACATTAAATTGCAAGGTTCAAACTATCGATTCAAATAAATATTTCATTCATTTTTTCGAATTTTTTGTGTTTTTTTTTTTTTTAAAGTTCTAAACCTCTTAAAAAATCACCCGTTAGTTTGATTAACAAGCTTCCTTTTCGTCTAAAAATTCCACTGTATATTTTGTTGTTTCAATCCCTATAAATAAAACTGGTGCAATTTTTTATAGAATAAGGTTGTGGCAATAACTTAAAAAAATGTTTTTCTAAATTCCGAAATTTTCCATCATTTTTTCGAAAACTACCGTTATTTTTGGAAAAGTGTGAACAAGGTTTACGTTTATTTATAATTGGCAATCAGTTTGGGTAAGAGATGATTCTGACTAAGAATTAATAGAAACATTCATTTTTCTGAAAAATTATTTGTTTCATTCAATGCAACTGCCTCTCACAAGTTCCAAATAAAATACCTACCTATAACATTAATGTTACGCCTTCTAACATACATACATAATTGCCAACGTCAATTCTTTTCAAATTGCCAAAATATTGATTTTCAATTCAAGTAAATATTATCTATTTGAATCCTGTTTTTGGGGGCTTCAGGTCTTTCTTTCTTTATTTACTTTTTGATACGATTCAAATATATTGAATTGAAGGTCAAGAAAAATAAGTAAATATTATCGATTGATCGATTTGCCTGCGTAACAAAAAACACTAAAACACAAAAATCACTTCGTTTATTTTTTCCTAATTGGTAAAGCATCAAAAGCAAACGCAAAAAGCGTGTTGTATTTATTAATCGAATACTATTTTATTCTTCACTTCAATGAGCGAAAGCAAATAAAAACGATTAAAGAAAAATTCGAAATCACGCGCCAAGCTTCGAAGTTTCCAAAACAAAATACCTATGAACAGATAGCTATTTTATGTAGAAGTTAGTTTCGAATTAATAAATTCCAATTCAAAGGAGGCAGTAAATAAAAAACAACCGGAACAGCGCAATTCTGACGCCGATCTAATGATCATGAAACGAGAATGATGTCAGAGGGTTTCATTTTATCTAAATTCGAATTTTATTTGAATGACCAACCAACTATTAAATTGTTGACCCAAACCATTGGCCGTGAATGGAAATTTGTATTTTGAAGGGAATTAAATTATGTATGTCCATTTTTTGGGCAAAATCAGTTGTTGGCATTCATTGGAATTAAGAATAATAAACAATAAATCATCATTCGATTGTGCCGCTGTGCTACCGAAACATACAATAAATGCTTTGCTCTCTACCAAAAGAACACATTCCTATCAAACTACATACATATAACTAGAATTGCAAGTTTTTACAAAAATTTAATTTGTAGCGGGTGGCAGCAGACATAGATGAAGATGTAGATTGTGGAAAGGGAGCCAGACAGCAAAGGAAGTGAACCAATCACCCGACATGTATCGTCATTTTGGTTGGCTAGATATAATGTCAAATGTGGCAAGATGGTGTTGCTTTGGCAACCACCTTCGTTCGCAACCAAGACGCCTCACCATCACCACCACCGCCCCCTTCCTGTTCTCGAGAAGTTGCAAAAGAATTTCGTCGTAGAAAACAGAGAAACCATTTTATAAATAGGTACCTCCGTGTTTTGGGAGTGGGACTGTTGGGAGGGATACGTAGACTGTGAATAAATGTACAACTTACCAGATCAACAGATAGCCCGCAGAGGTCAGCCAGCCATAGGAATGCCCGACTGCCGTCATAGTAAGTGTCTTCCTCCGCAGCAGATTGGGTGGGGATGGGGAACTCTTCGAGCATTTTGCGTATGGGATTTGTGAACCGCGATGAATTGCAAAAATCTTGACCAACCGAAGAATATAGAACGCGAAATTCAGACAGACTCTCAATCTGGACCTGCTTCGTTAGCTATCCTCCCCCGAATGAAGGATAATCCGCTGGTTTTTATATAGAAAAATCGGTTTAATGGCGAGATGGAATTTTTTTAAATCGCCACACCCGGGCCTTGGATTTGCACAAAAATAACACACAACACAAACTCCGAACAATGCCAGCGAAAAACGTTGGAATTTCCTTAGAAATTTGCTTTTCTAATGAAGAGTTTATTAATCGAAAATTCGACACATTTATGGTTTAATTTTTACTTTTTATTCTTTTCAAACCAATAATAAATAATCTGATGTGATTTAAACACACGGCAACACCCACCGACTAGGGTTTACAAAGATCGACTGAAGTTGAAGTTGAATAAAAAAAAGAAAACAAAATTCTTTGCATATGGAAATAGAAATATACCAAATATGAAACGAATGAGCGAGGGAGATAACTTGATTTTGTTCTAAACTGTCAAAAATACAACTGCCAAAAAAGAAAATAGTGATGCCAAAGTATTTAAGATAAGGCTTAGTGATATGAAAATAAGAATTGATAGCACTGAGCTGACTCTTAAGTTGTTTGCACACCTTTCACAATTTTTAGCAAATCAGTTTTTGGGTGATAAAAAACCAATTAGGAGAATGAACGGTCTACGATTGGTGGAAATTGAAAATTAAAAGAAAACATCAACAAATCTACAGCAACTTGTTTCCTCTTGTAAAAGGGGACTAACTCTTCAATGTTAGGTGCGTTCCTTTACTTTGAAACTCCTGTGTTTTTCTGTCAAATATTACACATTTCACTTTTGTATGAACTTCGACAGACTTTTGTGTAGTTTTGGACAAAAAATCACAGAGTTTCAAAGTGAAGGAACTGGCTTCTTATAAGGTCCAATTTTCAAATTCGATACTATTGCTAATTTTTATAATAGCCGAATTTATTTAATTTCGCAAATTGTAGAAAATGTGTTTACATCTTATTTAACTAATTTTATTTTTCTCTTTTTGTTTTTCAGGCATTCCGTTTGACATTTCCCTTTAAAGCTTCTCAAGACTCAAAAAGTGATTTCAATCGTGGTGCCAAATTTCTAGCCATATACAAAACGAAACCTGAGGTGTTAGCTGAAAAATTTCCAGATTTTAAATTGTTCACAATGCTAAAATCAAAATTTCGTCACCTAGATACCTATATTTACAAAATAACCAGCTTTTTTTGTACTTCATAACTTCACGCCACAGTGCGCTAGTGTTTGTTCCTCATTGACGACATAGTGCCGTCGTTTTACTGAAACACAGTATAGGCAGTATACCGCCGCATTTAGTAGATTTTTGACTAGTTAGACAGTGTCTAACAGTTTTACAGTATTCGAAACAGTTGGAAACATGTTTTGATTAATTGAATAAAATGTCACATTGGTCAAAACGTAGACAACGGATTCTGTTGTCTAAGTAAGATAACTCTTAGACAAAAATTAAACATGATGTCGATTATGGAATACGCAATACTGGATCCGCAGTTGTTCTCAGTACAGTGTTCTCTTTTCTTTTCACGACAAATAGGTAAAGAGAAAAGACTGAGAGCACTGCACTGCGAATCGCTGCGAATCCAGTATTGCGGATTCCATAATCGTTATGATTAAAAATGATTTGTACAGTGCATAATAAAGTTTTGTAATGAAGTTCTCATAGGCACAAGATGTCATTGAAAATTTTAACGAAATCACAAAACGGTATGGGGAAATGCAACGATTTCGCACTTTAATCACTGAAATCTAAAATTTAACGCAGATGAAGATGAATGTAAATCTACCATAACAATAGAATTTGAATATTCAAAAAATTGCCTCATTTTTGGAATAGGAACAAGAAAGAAATTCACAATTTAATTGGAAAGCTACCTTTCATTTGTCATTTCCTCAAGTGAACTTTCGATTATAATAGTTGTCAATTTTATTATACTTTTAGGTACATCCAATTTTTATTTATATTAATGCATATTTTCGGGTAAGTATTATGGACCTGTATGTATCAGCCCTATTCTGCTAAACGTTCCCGTGAATTTTCGTACTCTGCTGTCCGTAGGAGGAAATCAAAAAAAATTTTAACAATTATATTCTCTATCAAGAACTTCAAAAATAATTATTGATAATGTAAGGCTTTGAACTCGATAGATTGAAGAGTTCAAAGAATAATTTGTGACAAATTAAGTAGTGTCCGACCGAAGGTCGATTTTCAGCCGAAGCCGAATTATTAGGCTGAAAGAAAATCTTCGGCCGAAGCCGAAGCCTAAGGTTGAAAAAAGTCAAGAATTCTCCTTTCCAATTGCATAAAAATATTATTTTTATTAAAATTTATTGCTTAAAAAACATAAGACAAATAAAATAAAAATAACTAATAACTAATTAGTAATTATAAAGAAAAAAGAAATATTTTTAGTAATAATTTTTATGATGGCACACGTGTTTTGAAATTTTTGAATACCTACCGAAGAAAAGATTGCAATCTTTTCTTCGTTATTCAAAAATTGAAATTTTTTCCGGCGCCTAGTACGATGCTTGATATAATAAACATATTCTTCGGCTTCGGCCAAAACTTCGGCCTAAAATGCCGAAGCCGAATGTTGTTTTTTTGGCCGAATTCGACCGAAGCTTCGGTCGGACACTAAAATTAAGTGAATAATTCACGTGAATCGAAAAATTCGATCGGATGGGATAGCAGAATAGGGCTGTATGTTTTAAATTTTTCGCTTCAAATGTGGATTAAACATCCGGGTTTAAAATTCACTTAATGCTGATTAAAACCTGGGGTAAATTATGACTACGACTGTTAATTTGTAACATTTTTTTAATGTGTTCTATATCATCCATTAATTGTTTTTATAAGTTTTATACCATATTACACATAAATTTCGTACTAATTAAAATAACTTTTATTTAATCTTAATTTTATGTAATTTTAGTTTAAATCCTAACATCTCACTTAGAACACCTGATAGGGCAGACAATATAACCACTTTGATTGTAGTATACAAATATGGATTTGCACTTAGACCTGAAATTTTAAACGGTAATTCCAATTCTTTGAGCAGATCTGCAGCTAGCTTTAATACGCTATTTGATACCATAAGCTCATCCTTTTTTTTTGGTTTTTGTTCAATCTTTGGAATAAAAAAAAATAGAAAATTCATTAAATTTAAATATAGATACAAAAAAAAAAGAATAAACTATTGAATGATAGGTATGTATCTAACCTGCAAATAAAGATTTATTTGTTCAGTGATCAAAACTGATATACTTCTATATTTCCGGTTTATTTTATTTCCTAGAGTCATAAATCTTAGAAGAAAAATACCCATGAAAGTTGACCATGTTAATGCTTCTAAATTTAAATGCGAATGTAAACGAACTGAATCCTTCAACCACTCTACACTCAAAAATGCCAATAAGAGTAATGTTAAAAGGAAGGCAGCAGAAACTATAACATCAACAGATCGTTGAGGGCCTCTTTTCTGAAATGGAAAATTATTTAAATTGATGTAAATTCTATAAATCAATAAAATAAAATATTAATTTACCTTCAAGTAAGATCTCACGCTTAGCCATGTTTTGATGTTACGAACTTTGTTCAAACGAAAATGAGGCAAATCGGATTTTCTTGCACGCCTTGAAGAAGTCAAATGAGAGAAAAGCTTCGCATATAAAAATCTAAATAACCGTAAGATTTTTAGAGATCACAGATTAATGTAAATATTTCAAATTAATTTACCGCTGCTTAAAAGTTCTTTCTGCCACAGCGAATAGCATGAAGAATATCAACGTAAGTAGTAAACGTTGCATAAATCCAATAAGTAACAAAGCTCGTTCCCATTGAGAGTTACCAAATGCAAAATAAAGTATGGCAATAAATGAAAATGAAGCCTTCTCCCATAGAAGCATTGGTATGTCCAAATAGTTTATTTCAGTGTCTTCCGAATCAATTGTTTTCTAAATGAAAACATTGAAATACAAATACTACTTTTACATTATTTTGCAATCATCGTACCTCACACAATCGACAAAAAGGTGGAATCATTGAGAGAACAATTGAGAAACAAATACCAAAGTAAATGTAATCACACGTTTCAGGCATAGCTTCTACACGTTCAATTATGCAAGACGATATGTCCAAGACGGACATTTGAGCCTTCTTAATATCTCTATCTTCCCAAATTGTGCAACTAACTGAAAAATGATAAAAATGATACAAATATGTATGTTAATGCAAAATAATTTATCTGAAATATTCAAAATATCACAAATTCAACAATTTGAGTTATGATTTTTGATGTGATTCTTTTTTCCATTTTTGGTAAAAATAATTTAATGCTAAGTTCGTTGTTTAGCCCTTCCAGTTCGTAGGCTTCAACAGGGCGGTGTTTCCCTTTTTTCAATGTCTGAAATGAAATCTATCAGAATGTGTTGATACAACGAGGACAAACTGTTTTAGTTTTTATTCGTTGATGGAACGTTGAAAAGATAATTTAAACAGGCAAGCATATTATTTTTTAAGATTTTGAAAAAATCAGTCATTGTTTGTGTACAATTTTTGGTAAAAATAATTTAATGCTAAGTTCGTTGTTTAGCCCTTCCAGTTCGTAGGCTTCAACAGGGCGGTGTTTCCCTTTTTTCAATGTCTGAAATGAAATCTATCAGAATGTGTTGATACAACGAGGACAAACTGTTTTAGTTTTTATTCGTTGATGGAACGTTGAAAAGATAATTTAAACAGGCAAGCATATTATTTTTTAAGATTTTGAAAAAATCAGTCGGTGTTTGTGTACAATTTATAACATCATCTAAAATGGCCTTGTTTTAACAATATTACTGGGGATTAATGGGCAAAGAAGGTTAAACATTTTTACGAATATTGTCTTAGTTAAAAGCCAAAAATTATGGACTACAAAAATAAGTAGTAATAGTTGAGAGAATTATTTTTTTTTTTTTGTTGAAAGTTTATCCTTACTTCGACCCGTTTTTCCATGAGGATTAAGAATTGTCGTCGGTGTGAAATCCATATCATAGCCTTCGTCTTCAGAAAGTTGCTTGTAATCAGAATTTTCCAGTTCCGAGCTGTAACTGCACTCTTCACCTAAAACACAATAATAAATAAAATGTCTTAGCAATAGTTGTGTAGTTTATAATCAATCTGCACATAGAGCTAAATTTATTTTTTAATAGCCAGATATTTCTAGGAAAATTTAGAAAAAAAGTATCTGCCCAATTTCTGTTAGATGTTAATCATATAGAATTACTGAACAATTCGACATTCTTATCTGATTCTTTAAGGTCAGCCAACTGACTGTTTTAAGTGACTCTCAATTCAATTATCTGCAATAATTATGTTTAAATTAAAAGAACAATAAAATAAACGTACTATTTGTAGTTATGCCCAACCATTCCGTTGCCGATGTAGTGCATTCAGTGTAATTAGATGCAGCGAGTGATGCTGGACTTGAAATAATCTCTTCCTCGTCACTTTCTCCATCTGTATCACTACTTTTGGTTGTTTTTATACTTTTCTTGGAAAAGATCTCATTGGAAGATGATTTAGGATTTGCATTTTTTCCCGATCTATCAATATCCGACTCGGATGAAAGTGGATATTTACGTCTGAACGTGGGTAAAATTGGAGTAGATGCATTAAAAACTTCTTCAATTATTAAATTTGAATTTTCTTCTCTTGCTCTATTGATGTTCTCATTTAATCTTAAACGTAATTGATTTTTTTCAATTGGCTGTGCATTAGGAGCTATTGCTGCAGGAATATTACTTTCTTCTCCACTTGAACTTTTGCCATTTAAACTTTCAAAACCATCATCTTCTCCAAGGCTTCGTTTACTAACACCACCATTGTCATCTTTGGCATTTTCAATTTTCATTTTAACATTTTCATGTTTATTCAAGTCTTCTTTATGCTGTTCTTGAGTTTTTGACTCATTATTGACTTCAACTTTTTCTCCAGGCGAACATTCAACACTGCTGTTGCTAGTTGTACTCATTTGCGAACTAACGTTCACTAATAGAGGATTTTCGAGTTGAACTTCTGTTGCAAAATTATGAATTGGTGTGTCCCAATTGACATTACGTTTTTTACATTCATTAATCGAGCTGGCAGTTGGTGGTAAGCTTGAACTACAGCAACCAGTGAGATCTAGTGTTAGTTTAGATGGATGTATATCGGTGGTAGATGATTGTTTAGCTTCTAATAGAGCGTGTGGTTCTAATGAATTCTTTGGAGGTTTTATGAACAATTTGTTATCTTTTAAAGGAACAAAAGTAGTTTTGGTATGAAGACTTGTGTTACTTTCTTGTGGAGTTGTCGCTCTACTTCTGGTTGGCTTCCCATTTGTGGGGCATTCTGTCTCAAGGCTTCTCATTCTTAACGAAAAAATATATTAAAAGCTTCAGGATGTATATTAAAGCACTTAATAAATCTTACTTTAAAAGTTTCTTTCGACGTTTGACACGTTCTCTTGGTTTGCCCGTTGCATTGGAGTACCTTTGTTGTTTAGATGAGACACCACTGCCAGAACTAGTTGCAACAATTTGCGAATGAATAAAGCTCAGTATCAGACTCAGGGCCATGGGGATGAGTAATTCGGATATAGAAACTATGTGCTAAAATGACATTTTGTTACATCAAATTTATTAATTAGTAAAATATTTTACCTCAACATCGCTATCCAAACGATGAAAAATTTTGAATGTGTAAACAGCCCAACTTATCATTTGAGTTATATATAAAAATAAAAGCATTCCGAAAACTTTGTGCGAGGTCTGTCGAACCCACCATTTTGCATATACTGGAAGGAGAAAGTATCGCAGTATAGCCAATCGTATCACAGTCGAAAGAGATTGTTTCGGCTTGGCTTTAGGAAATGTGGAGCCTTAAAGAATATAAGAAATATTTTATTACTACTAAAAAAAAACTTAACCACAAATTTATTGTAATTAATTTTTAAATAAAATTTGTTCATACCTCTTACTAAGTCAACGTCAATAAACTCAGTTTTAAGTTTTGCATTCTTCAGTGTAAAGCTTGTGAAGCCATCTAAAATTTTCTGTTCAACTGTCTTCTCCCATTGTTGTTTGTCATACGTGCCGATCTTTTTCTGATACCTTTAATTAAAATTTATGATATTGATATATAAACTATTATATAATATTTAGGTGGGTATACGACCATGTAACCACTTCATCCAGTCTCATAGTAACATCAAAATTATCGTTTTATGACCTGAACAAATAAAAAGGTTTAACGCATTAGAAATTAGATAATTTATGAATTTTTATTGTAGCTTTAAAGGCAACAAATATTTTACTTAATATATAACGGAAAACTTTGTATTGAAATTTTTTTTATTTGAATAGGTTGAATAGTGTTTAATTTTTTTTTTTGTATTTATTTCTGTATCTGTCGTATCTGTCAACCATAAACAAACCATCACAATTTAAAACCAATGTACAAAATGAAATTGCTAGTATTGAGGTTCAGGTGTGACTAAAATTTCTTTGCAAATTGAAGTTTTTTTGTCTGAAGGCCACCACCAAACTAAGCCATCTCAATGATGTTATATTCCTTTATTGATCTCATACATATGCACTTTCATTCCATAACGAAAGTTTGATAAAAAATAAAGTCGTTTATTTTTAACTCAATTTATTATAAAATACGAACGTCATCATAATCTTTATTTATATTTACCTGACACTGAAAACCTACCTATCCACAACATTTCCAAGAATTTTTTAAATTCTAGTCATGGCCAGAGGCATGAATCAATTTTGTACGTATGTATGTATGTAGCTAAGAATTTATATTTTGCTGAGATTAAATGTCCCAAGGCTACAAAGTCCACAGAAGACTGCGAGATGAGATTATACGATTATGCGAGTACGCTACTCAAAGTCAATAAAAGAAGTACCGTCTGTGGGCGGTGTAAAATGCGTTTAGCTGTTAACAGGGACAAGACCAATTATATGCTGTCATCGAGTAAGAATCTCAACAACGTTGACTCAGGAAAAAGGTCAAGATCGGTAGGTACAACTTCAAAGTAGTCAAGGACTTTATCTTCCTGAGCTCCAATATTACTTCGAAACATATCATCAGTTTAATACCTATCAAACGAAGAATAAAAGCTTTCGAAAATCCTGAAATTCTTATTGCTTCCTGAGTGCTTCTTACTTTGAATACAAAGGATTACTACGAATCTTTTCTGAATATTAAGTTTCGAAATTGCTGTGGAAATGAACGTACATACACCTCTTAAACTAAATATTTGCATAGATACATACATATGTATGTTGAATTAGTTTTTACAACCTTAAGTATTAGAAATACTAGTCAAGTCAATCTGACGAGATTTCTTTATGTATGTACTTTAACAATTTAGGGAAACAAAGAACGAGGAACTATACAAATAAGCCACTTGAATTATTTAATTTTTTTAATTTAATGATTGACTGCTTAAAGCTCGAAGCAGAAATAAAACAAGAGACATCTGTTGAACATTATGTCTTCGGACAACACGAACCAAACCCAAAATTCCTTGAGACTTTAATATATATAGGAACTTGGTACCTTAATGGTGAATTAATTGATGTAAGCTCATCTATGTTATTTGTATGTATTCTTAACCTTAAGTAGAAACCGCCTAAAACAATTATTTATTTATTATTATTATGTACTGAGAAAAAGGAAAATGGTAATTGACTCTATGCTTTGTTCAGATAAATAAAATAGTAATATCTTTTTCTTTTGTTTATCAAGAAGGTTGAGAATAAAATATTTAGAAACTAATAAACAAATTCTCTTACAACACTATATTATACACTTTAGTTTAAATCAATATATTTGTTTATGGCTCTTGTGATCGATTAAAATGGCTTTCTTTGTGCTACAGCTTTCACTTCCTTTTTTTTCTTTAATTTGATAAGGAATATTTATAATTTTTGATTAAATTACCTGGCAAAACTACAAAATAACTTTATTAATTAGCTTAAATGAAAATTTGAATTAAATGTAAGCAATAATTTAAAAAAAAAACCAACAATGAACAAAATACTTTTTTTCTGCACAGCAATTTTCCGATGGCAAGAAGAAGTTGAAGAACAAGTGAAAATGCGAAATGTCAAAAACATCTGTAAGTGGATTGTTTTTTTTTTTAGACGCTAGTTTTTTGTTTTTGTGGATTTCATTTTTGTCAGTTGTTTTTGTTTTGTTTATCCGTTTATCTTATTTCTGTTATGAAGAACTAGGTGGAGCTAGCAAATTGGGTTGTAGTGGTGCGTAAACCAGTCGTCCTTAAAAAATAATTTGTCCCCCCCCGTTCACACGAGGAAACGAGTTGCAAACGTTAAGCTATGTGCAAATTGACGCGGTGGCGGTAGCGATTGCAATAATAGGCGTGTTCCTTTGGGCTACAGCATCTACGGCCAAGTACTTCTGCTGGTTGCAGTCAACTAATTCTACTCTGTGGTCAAGGTAGTTCAAATCACTTCAATAATTTAGTAACGAAATTAATTATTATGGCGTTTGGATACTGGTTTTTTTGAAGATTTTTTAGATTCATACATACATACATAACTTCACAGATGGGCAACAAACTATATTTTGATTTACATTAAATATTTCGATTCAAATGTCATCCTAGTCTTAAAAAAGCCTTTTTCCGGAGAAAAAAAATTTAATGCGGATTTTTTAGAGATATATTTTTTTTTCATTTTTATCTGCACCGACACAGCATCTACCTACACTGACACCAAATCCAAGTGTCATCTTACCGTGTAGGTATTTATTTGCAGCACACACGAACGTACATATGCACGCACAAACCCATAGAGTACCTATATTATCTAGAGAACCGACTTCAGCGCTTTTTCTCTTTCACCCCACAAGCTGCACTGAGAGGATTTCCTCCACAAGGCTGAATATGTGTTAGTTGCCGAATGCATTTTTAATGGAATCGCCAGTGTTGCCGGGAAGAAATATTTCAAGGTAGTACTGAAGCCAAAAAAGAGGAGTATTTTGAAAAAAATAGTAGTACAGACATTTTTAAATCTTCAAACTTTAATTAAAAAAAAAAATCATCAAGAAAAAAAATCTGTTATAAAAAAAAAACATAAATAAATAAATTATTAATTCTAAAAATAAAAATAAGTAAATATCTTTTCTATCACACAAAATCTGTCTTGTGGCAGATAGCGTAATGCATAGTTATATTTGCCTTTTTTGCCTTTACCTAATCCAAGGAATCCAATTTCACTAAATATCTATACAATAAAAGTTTACTTTGAATTTTTCTAACAGGAATTACAATATTTCAAACATTAATTAACAAACCTTTTCATTTCATTGAACTATACATACAAATTTACGGAGCTCAAAAAAAAAAAAACAACCACCAAACCAAAATTTCAGGTAATAAGGTAACCATAAAATAAATACCGAACTGACAGATGTAAATTGAACGTAGACGTCCACGCCAACGAAAAACAAAAACAAACAATAAGGAGGGAAATTCCCTTTTTGACGACAGTTTGGAAGATTAAAGTGCTGCCAAATTTGATTTAAATTTGAAGTGAATTAAATTTATTAACATTACACTTTGCTGCAAGTGTAAGATATTTTAGGTCTTTAAAAAAAATAGGAGAACGAATGTAAAAGGAGGAGTACAGGAGTACGGAGTTGTTGAAAGGAGTACAATACTCCTATGGGAGTACTTTCGGCAACACTGGGAATCGCACTAACCTAGCGATAATTTAATGGATATTGGCTCAGTTTTGCTCAGTGCTCAGTTCTCCCACCAGATATGAAATACTTTTTTTAAAACTGCATTATAAACCATGTTCATACTTCTTGTAAAAAAAGTCCATCGCTGGAATTTGATCTCTCTTTTACTGAGATGAAAACAAAACAGAAAAACCAACCCACCGACCCTCAGTTACATCGGAGCTGCGATGGTGGAAAGAACGGCTGCGTGCACGTCTTTCTTTTCTTTTTTTCAGTAATGTTCGTGTTTTTGTGTGTATCTTTCAAAATTAAAAAGATGGGGAGAGAAATTTGAAGAGAGATGCGCTATTATATTCACACGAATTCACGGATAGGGAATTTAGGAGAGTGTTCTCTTACTGTGCTCAAATAAAATTTGAGGGTGTTTTAGGCAAGGGGGGTACGAGTCGGTTCTCTAGATAATATAGGTACTCTATGCACAAACCTGTGCATAGAGTACCTATATTATCTAGAGAACCGACTCGTACCCCCCTCAAATTTTATTTGAGCACAGTAAGAGAACACTCTCCTAAATTCCCTGTCCGTGAATTCGTGTGAATTGTAGATATAGCGCATCTCTCTTCAAGTTTCTCTCCCCATCTTTTTAATTTTGAAAGATACGTACAAAAATACGAACATTACTGAAAAAAAGAAAAGAAAGACGTGCACGCAAGCGTTGTTTCCACCATCGCAGCTCCGATGTGACTGAGGGTCGGCGGGTTGGTTTTTGTATTTTGTTTTCATCTCAGTAAAAGAGAGATCAAATTCCAGCGATGGACTTTTTTTTACAAGAAGTATGAACATGGTTTATAATGCAGTTTTAAAAAAAGTATTTCATTTCTGTTGGGAGAACTGAGAACTGAGCAAAAGTGAGCCAATATCCATTAAATTATCACTATGTTAGTGCGATTCCATTTAAAATGCATTCGGCAACTAACACATATTCAGCCTTGTGGAGGAAATCCTCTCAGTGCAGCTTGTAGGGTGAAAGAGAAAAAGCGTTGAAGTCGGTTCTCTAGATAATATAGGTACTCTATGAACCTGTGCATGCACGAATGAAGAAACGCACGCAGGTATGTACCCACAAATTTTTTTAATGAATACGAATCCGAACGACTATAGGGTAAAAGGCACTTTTTCCTGGAGGATTTCTCAAGTACTTAGGTACTGGCGGAAAAAATTTCTGTTTTTAGGTGGCTCTATTTGCTCTAAAGAAGAAAGTGTTAAAATCTTTTCCGTGTATGCAATCATTAATTTGTTTCAAAAAGCTAGAGAAATTTACAAGGAAACTAAAATCCTTTCCTTTCATCTCACAAAACCAAATTTGAATTGAATACATGATGTAGTGTATAGGTAGCAAAAAATAAAGTTTTTTGAAATTAAAGGCTTATTTTGCTGGGCTGCGTTATAACATAAATTTGTCATAATACAGGGTGTCCGCCGGGAAGGTATACTACTTTGTTTGTTTATAATTTTTGATTAAATGAAAGAGAATGGATCTTATATTAATAAATGTTTTATTTAACGTCGGCAATTATGTGTGGAATACAATATCAGGTAAATGTCCGCCTCTATTAGTCTCACAAATGCGAGCCCTTTTGAGCACATTTTTCATTACATTCTTACACATTTCACGCAGTATTTCATTAATTTCATCACGAATATTTTTTTTTGAGTTGCTCAAGCGTTTCTGGTTCGTTTGCATAAAACTTGCTTTTCAGATATCCCCACAAAAAGAAGTCAAATTAGGCGACCGTGGAGGCCAATCAACATCACCATTTCTTGAAATAACTTGTTGAGGAAAGAGGTCTCGCAGTAATTCCATTGTAATCCTGGCTGTATGCAATGTGGCACTGTCTTGTTGATACCACATGTTAATCCAACCCAAAGCATGCAGTTGTGGCGTTAAAAAGTTTTCAATCATATCACGATATCGCTCCCCATTCACAGTTACCGTTACGCCGTTTTCATTTTCAAAGAAGTAAGGTCCAATGATTCCTGCTGAGCAGCAGTAATGTTTTCAGCCGATCTTGCATTACGTTGTGGTCCATGCTTGAGCCTATCACTTACAGACCCTCTTTCTTCGAAATCATTCACTACACGATAAATAGTGCGTTTTGTTGGCACGTTGTTTCTCCCAAAAATTTCACGTAACTTTTTCATCGTCACAGTAATCGATGATTGATTTTGATAAAATGTTTTAATGATTAAAACACGTTGGTTTATCAAATTTTTTTCGACAATAAATTTGCCGCGTGTCTACTTAACGACTGCCAAATATGAACTGTCAAGACTAATGTTTACCAAAATGGCGGCAAAACAAATTAGTATACCTTCTCGGCGGACACCCTGTATTTCGTTCTTTCGAAAAATATTTTCAAGAAAAATCGTCCTCGTTAAAAATAGTACAACGATTTAAAAGTTGCAATTGCAAAGGTTTTAAGTTAAAAATTTTCTTAAACAAAAGGAACATACATCGTTAGTTTACTGTTTTAAATTATTGTTATTTTTATTAAGATTTATAAGTTTTTATATTTAAGTGTACGTTATAAAACGTACTGAGATTTCATATTACAAAAATGTTTTTAAAGATTTAAGATTTAATTTCTTAAAATGCTTTTGTTTATAGTTTTTTTTTATTGTCAGTTGAAATGAAAAGTATTTTATTTTTATTTTAATTTTCCGAAAAAAAACTAATAACAAAATGTTGAAAGTAATTTAATGAAAATATTTAAAACGTTTTTCTTCTTTTTCTTTTTTTATTTTGTTTATGATTTTTTATTTTGAATTGTCTAATTTAGACTATATAGCGTTAGTATTTTTGTGTGTTTGTCGATGTCATTGGTTTATTTATTTAATTGTTTTGTTTTTGTTGATAGCGTGCATGTTGTTTTATTAAAAATAAATTATGAATAATTAAGTCTATCACGTCTGTTTAGGATGTTGAACGGGCGGTGGAGGTGTTGGTTTGAAACATTGCATAAGGAACGCTGTGTACATGACAAAGCCAACCCCTAACGCTATAAGGGCATACATGAAAATATTAAGTTCGGGCTGCCGGAAACGATTTTTTCTTAGCCATTCTAAGACTTCATCTTCTGATAGGAGGTCACCTGCAATAAACAAATGTCCAAAGACATTAGTTATTAATATGGTTGAGGCTTTTTAGGATAAAATAATAATACTGTACCTCTGTAAATACTGGGAAATCTTCTTCTGAAGTAGACCATTGCTGGCAGTTTAGTTACTCCCCACTTCTTTGCATATCTGGAATCAGCCATTTTGACAAAAGTTATATCAAGATTGTCAGTTTCGCTGTCAATATTTTCTAGTTTTTCCAATGCTGCTGCACTATCTTGTTGATTATGTTCATCTATTTTGAATGTGAAAAAAAAGTTTCAGTAAAAATACAAAAATAAATGGTTGTTTGTATTACAGAAAAAGACCGTTATGAATTCATTTTCTTCCAATAGTTTATCCAACATTTTGCGATTTACTTCTTCGATCTCGTTTTTGATTTCGAAAACATCTTGTGATGTTAGCCATGTTATGATTTTATCATGTTGATGCAAATCACCATCGTACAACACAGGAACTTGTTTTCTGAATGAAATACATTTGAAAATTAAAAAATATCCACCAATTCTATTTATTCAGTTCGTTTTAATGCAACGAAGATATATATGTAGATATCAAGAAAAAAAAAAAAAAAAAAAACAAAAAAAAAAAAACAAAAAATGTTTTTTTTTTTTAATTTTCACTATAGTGGTCTTATTTATAAACGTTGTCTAACAACTGTCTAACTTTGGAAAATGAGTTCCAAAACCTTGTTTATTGTTGTCTTATAGCTGCCTAACTTAGACACAAGAGTAGATTGTCTTTACCGTGAATAATGTGATATTTATTTTTATTAAATAAAGCATATTTCCACTAATTTGAAAATAGTTAGACAGTGTCTAAGTAGACAAAAATCTAATAAATACGACTGTAGATCTGTTAAACAACCGTTAAACATTATTTATATTATCGGTATAACGCGCATGGTTGCATCGTCTAAAGGCCTCTTATAATGCATTTCCAAAGTGATAAGATAAGGTAACTGACCCGTTGTGGTGGTTGTCGGGTAGGCTTTGTGGCTAACCGTTTAGATTAGGAATTTTTAAGGCACCTAAAAGTTTCATATGTAAACACGATGACAATCTTAATAGGGAACTTTACGAATCAATCAAAGTCAAAATTGACAGCCGATCCATTACTTTGGCGAATCTGATATACCTATACTTAAGGAAAATTGCAAAGATTAACAAAAGGCGTTTGAACATATTTTGACTTTTAAGTAAATATAACATTTCTTTTTATAGAAACATACGTCCTCACACCACACATACAAGGCAGTATTTGCTTTCTAAAATTGTTTGTTACCTGTAAATTCTTGCTACAATTTACTAGTTATCACAAATGTGTATGAAATTTGACAGCAAATCGTGCCACATCCTACGATGTAGATTTTTGACGTTTATGAATAAACGATAGAGGGAGAGATTCCCTCGAACCCGCCCAATATTGCTGAATTTTCAGATTTCTGAATTTATGTCGTTGCAAAAAATCTGAAATTTGTTTGTTTGTTTTCAAAATATTTTTATTGAGATGTATGGCCAAAAAAATATAGCAAAACTATCCACATTTCAATATAAAAATTGTTCCACTAAATAATAAACAAAAAGTTCGTTCATTGAAATAAATATTGAATTTTCATGACCAAAATTTAACAAATCAAACACCAACCACAGTGAACACTATAAAGTTCAACATGATGTGTAGTATTTCAGCTGCTTTGACATTTCCCCAAATAATTTTTATCTGAATTAGATGAGAATTTCTTGTCTGAAAATTGAGATGAAACGTAACTAAACGTAACTAAAAATTATCTAAATTTGTACGACAGCTAGCCAATCAGAAGCTCTAAAAATTCAGAATTGTTATTTGGTAAAAAGCCCTATCGAAATGTAAATAGGTGGTTATATCAGATTCTTTGAAATGTTGTTGCATCAATTGGTTTTTCCACAAGGGATTACAAATACAAAAAACCTATCGAGATAGTTTTGAATAGTTTCTCGAAAGCAATTAATAGCTTTGGTTAGGAATCCGAACACGGCCAATCCCGTTCGGGTTCCTAGCAAGAACAATATTTAATCTATCTATGTAGATGGTTTACTTTGTTTTACCTGAAATAAACTAAAGATGGAATATTAACAATTTCATATTTCTTGGCAGCGTCAACGCTGGCAATTTTAACAAAATCAATGCCAAACATATCTGCTTCACCATCAATTTCTTCCAATTCTTCAAGGATTTCTTCGCATTCCGCACAGTCTTCATCATCTAAATTAATATATTTTTTTTTCATTTAAAAAAGTTACATAATTTAGTATAAAATTACTTACAAAAGAATACAACCAATAATGTAGACTCCGCCATCAGACGATCGAGCATTCGCTCATTGACTTCTTCGATTTCATCAGCTAGCTCTCGGTTGTCATCATCAATAAGCCATTCCAGGACGGATTGTTCGTTTTGGAGATCACCCTCGAAGAGAAGTGGATTTCCGTTTCTAAAAATAAATTTAAACGTATCAATAATTTGCCAAAAATCTTTAAAATTTTAATATTCTAAAGCTTTAAAATTAAAGTTTGTGTATCTATTTATTTCTTTTGACCAACGATTTTAAATAGGATTTTGACTTGAAAAAGTCTGTAGAATAATATTTAAAATGTTATTATTTTTTAACAATTTTTTATCATAAAGAAGGAGGGATATAGTGTTCCTTTCCACCCGATTTTTCATAGACATTTCGCATAAACATCATGTCCCAAGGTGTTAACATTTAACTTGGAAACACCCTGTCCACTGTCATTGTCAGAGTGATTTCAAAATGGATGTGTTCGTTGATTGCATTTATACTTCGCAAACCTACCAATGTTCCCTTCAAGCAAACGACTCCGCGCACGTAGTGAACAACGTATTGATGACTCCGTTTACGCATCCAAATATGGATCCGCAAAACTGCGTTTCTCGGCTCAAATTAGTATGGAAATTAGAATCACCACGGACCCATTTTGTGCATGTATTGTAAGAGAGAGAGCTTACCATTTCACCATACTCAGCGAGAACCGAAACCAAATCGGATCCAGAACGGATCCAAAAATATGAACGAATCGAAACGGGTTTTGAAATGCGAACATCGAGTACAAAAAACAATTTGTCACAATTTACAACCAAAATAAAAAATAGTTTTATTTTTATAACAATTTTGTGATCACTTGAATTAAATAATTAACTTTTGATTTTAAACCTTTTTTTTATGAAGCGAATTTTTATTGAACTGTTGCGCTTGGCACATTGAAAAAAGATTACTGGTTTTGTAGTTTTCTTTCTCTATTTTCCGTCCATAAAAAATACTCACCATTAGTTTATCGTCTACGCTCTCCCTTCCTCGGTAAAAAAAAGTACTCTCGATTCTCTTTCTTTTTTTGTACATGCATATACAGAAAATGTGCTAATGTGTGTAATGGCACTACGTTTTAAAAGGATCCAAGAAAGACCGACAAAGTTGGGTCAGTGAATTTGCTTGAAGGGAATTAGTACAAATTTATGTCAAAGTTCATATAAAAAACAAAATTGGAGTAAAATTGGTAAAAAATTGGAAGTTTTGGCAAGTAAACTTAATTACAAGACATAATTACTGTTTATTCACATGGTTTACCCTATTGGTTGAAATTTATTAAAAATTTTAATTTTAATTTATGGTGCATATTGAATTACTGAATTCAGTCAAAAAACCAATCGGCTAGATTTATATGTATTTCATTTTCAGCTTACGGCAATGAAATCCAGTCAAATTTGACTGAAAACGAGACAAAACGGCAACTCTGATTCCATACAAACCAGAAAATAGGATATAAATAAGGAAAGTGAGAAAAGTCCAAGCCATTAATAATTAGGTATAGTATTAGATGAATTTCTCTCAGAATATCTAATTTGAACAATTCAAAAAGAGAGTCTTTTTGAAAGCATCCACTTACCTGAAGTAAACTAGGGCGGGGAAAGTTTTTATGGAATAACGTTTAGCCAACTGAGGATCCTGAATTTTGACCATATGAATACCAAAAACATCACATTCATCGTCGATCATTTCCAATCCTTCCAATATCTGATCACAAATGTTACAGTTGATTTTATCTAAAATTCAATTTCAAGATTAATAATTTCGTTTTATCTAAAATAAGGCTCTTTAAAGACAAACGGAATAGCAAATGATTTTCGAAAACAATTAAGTATCTATTAGGAGATTAGGAACTTTTAAATGTATTATTAGAAATTCTGTGTCTGTTAAGGGTTTCATAAAAGAATTTTAGTATTGTTAAGTTAAGCCGAAGAAGACCGCCCAAACACAGGTATTCTTTAATTTCGAAACTAATGATCAGCGTTCAAGAAAACATCACAGAGCATTATTTTGTTGTTGTAGTTGTTTTAATTTTATTTTTCAAAATGTCTATATTACAAGACAAGTTTTATGTACAAAGTTACTCAAAAATGGCTATGTGGTTTTAGTAGAGTCTTAAAACTATAGATTTGCATAGAAGAGAAGAGAAGATCGCCATGATCTAAAATAAATTTTAAATTAAGCGCTCGGTGTAAGGTTTTAATAAAAATGGCTTATTAAGAGAGTGAAATTACTCAGCAGTCTGTACCATGTAGAATACCTTGTTTACGGACACGGTTTCTTTTTTGCGTGATGTAATTCTGTACAAAGGCTTTTTTAGCAGGGTTTGTTGTGGTGATATTGGTCGAATACATAATAGGGGCGCAAAAACTTCGGCAATAAGCAGGTGGTTTTCCATTTCGATCTGAGGGTACTTGTTGATTAGGATATTTTTTATTTATTTGTTTTTTTTTTTTTATCGGGGATATTGTTATTTATATCAAAAAAACATGAAAAAACAAAAAAAAAAGGACTTATATGAAAGGAGGAGCCAAAAAGTTAAGTAATGAATTATTATTTATAAAATACTTACAGAAATATACGGCTAGATATTGGGTTTCTTCGACCATAGTTTCTAACATTTGTCGAGTGATAAGTTCTATTCGATCTTCTGTTTTTTGTGTAATCAGCCATTGTAATACTTCTTCTTCTTCGTTTAGTTCACCTGGAATAATAAAAAGTTGCATGTGTGTGTATATACCAAATTATTTTGATTACTCCAAAAATAGCTATGCAGACCCAATTTAAAAAAGTAGATTTTTTTTTAAATAAGATTAAGGTCTGTTTGGCAACTTTAAAATTCCAACTTATTTTCAGAATTTGCTGTCATTTTAAAATTTCTTCAACTGTATTCTAACGCCCATATTATTCACTCGATTCATCCAGATTAAAACTTAAATCCGGATGTAAATTATACAAATTCAATGTAAATACATCCGGATTTAAGTTTTAATCTGGATGTTTCAAGTGAATAATATGGCCGTAATAAATAGTTAAACAGTTTTGAAGAATAGCTGTCATTTTATGTGGTTCAGAAGGATTCGTATGGAAAAAGAATCGGAAACGCCATTAGAAATTGAATTAACAGATTTTTTGTCAGAATTCTTAATGTTATGTATATGCCATGGAACTCCCTACCCTAATGGTAAGACAAATAATAGAGGCAACTCACTTCAAAAAAGCATTATTTCAGAATTTTGAGTAGAATCTATAATAGAAACAGCAATTTGAAAAATAAATTTTAACATTAGAAATGTTTAAACGGAGGCATACAATGTAAAAAAATCAACAGAATTTCAAAAATATGAAACGCCTAGTAGGCAAAGGGGGGTGAAACGTGAGGGGAATAAACAAAATAAACAAAATAATCAAAATAAACAAAATAAACAAAATTATTTCGTTCATGCTTTGTTCTTACTAGTCTGAGGAAACAAAATACGAAGAAGATGATAAAACGGACAGAAAAAAAGGAGAAATGTTCGTAAAAAAAAATGGGTATGTTTTTGATGATGATTTTTGCGAAATCTGAAAAATACCCGATTTGCGTTTACTTAAATGCTTATATCCGATTTTCAATATTAAGGTATATAATTAATTTCAATATAAGGTATATAATAAAAATAAATATCAGATAAATAATTTAATTCAATGAGGAAGTTTATAAAAACAAAAAAAGCATTAAAATAGTTTCAACCACCAATTGGCGAGAGAGATAGTATTCTAAAGCCGGCGCGGCGGTGGCGCCGGAGTTTGTGCAATAAAATGTATTTCATTTATTTCATTTATTTCGAAAAGTTTTATATTTACAGAGACACATTAAGATTTAAATCTTTTAGAGTATCAATAGATTAAATTACAAAATTATTGATCTAACTTATTCAAAAAGTTGAAAACAAAAGATATTCTTAGTCTAGGAACCTATACATTCATTAAATTCATATCTACATATATATATAATAAGTACTTAATTAAAAAAAATTAGGATTTAAGTTTAAAAGAAAAAAAAAGAAAATCGAAGAAAAGTTTAATATATATTTAATTCTGATTTGAATAGTGCAAAAATAGTTTCCTCTTAAAAGCTGAAGGTGCGGTAGTACTTTGCAATTCATTTGGAAGTGAATTCCACAAACGAATTGCAGAGACGTAAAATGAACGTTCAGCTATGCTGTGTGAAAAACGCGGTAAAATTAGTTTTAATCCTCTTTGTGAATGGGCAAAATTAAGAACTTCAGTTAGGTAACTAGGACACCTATTGTGGATGATACCATGGAGTCTTAAAACGAGCCTGAACTTCAGGTAATCATCGAGATTCATTCCAAAGAGAATGTGTCTTAAATGTGATACACTGGTATATCTCGGAATACAGTAAATAAAGCGAATACAATCATTAAGAGCAACATTAAGTTTGCGCTTACACTCACAGTCCAGAATTGGATATATCGAGTAGTTAAAAGTAAAGTAAGGCATTATTAATGACTTTATGAGGTGTTTCTTCATATTGGGTAACAATAAGTCAGAGGAAGATCTCAGACTTCGCAATCCAGAATAAATATTTCGAATGGTGTCTGATATAGCTTTGCAGCAACTGAGACTGCTATTCATTCTATATCCCAAGTATTTAACATCCTTCACGTAGATAATTACTTCATTATCAAGAACAACAGCAGGGAAATCTAAAGGATTGTGTTCATCTCTGGAACATAACATAGCAACAGACTTCGTAGGGTTAAGTTTCATTTTATTGTTATTAGACCAAGTAAGGATATGGCTTAAATAAAAGACCACAATCGTGGCAAATTTGCTTCGCGTCGGAAAAAAAATGCTAAATGTTCATATGTACCTAAATTCTTAGTCGGTATAATAATTGTAAAGATACATTGTGTTTAATTTGGCTTGCTTATAACTTCGGTTCTAATAAACAGTTCATTAAGGTCTTAAAATTTAGCTAGAATATCGGACTACATTTTTTGTATTATATCATTGCACAGTCACATAAAACTATATATGAAAAACCTTATTAAATTGCGTATTTAATAGAAACAAAAATTTAATACAAAACAATAATTTTTTAAACCACACGTATTTGACCCTTTTTAAGGAAGTTATGATGTTTGTACCTATGTTCAGAAAAGTTGCTCAACATTTAAATTTGACATTCAATGTACATACATAAATACATAAATGCTTTTTTCATTTCTAATGTTCCTCAACTATGCTGGAATAGCAAATCGGGTAAATTTTTGATTTTCTTTATTAAAAAAAATAATTAATAAAAATGTATGTTTAGTATACTTTTAATTTCATTTATTTTTGAAGATGTTCATGTCTCTTATATTATTATTATTATATTATTCGGCCCTAGCGAGGTATCCGTCGGAGCGGAAAATTCTCCGATTTTATACGAATCGGAGGATATTTGCTTCGAGGTATACTTTCGTACAGCTGTTCGGAACATTTTTCCGACATTATGCAACGCACACCGGCGTTATGCGTTACAGTGCGATCAATTGCTTTTTGTGATTGATATTTTGACAGCTCATACATTTATTTTTCCGATATCCTCCGCCACAAATAGTTCGCGGAACTTTTTTAAGATTTGTGTAAAGTGTTGAAAAATGTAAGAAATTAAAAAAAAACATGTCAATAAAGTAATTTTGGAACTATTGCTTGAATTTTTTTATTTTTTAGACTCCGAGGAGCAAACGAAAAAACAACAACTAGGCAAATCGAGCTTCTGGTTAATTTATTGCAAGAGAAACAGAGAAACCCAACGCGTCGTCGCATTGTTTAGTATTCTTTTCCGATGAAGGAAACCTCGAACGTATTTTGAACCTCCGACAGAGTGTGCGTTGCAAACAAATTTCCGCTCCGACGGATACCTCGCTAGGGCCGATTATATTATATTATATTGTTATTATTATTTTATTGTTACCTATTGCTTAAATTATTGCCTTTAACCTTCTTCTTATTTAATAATAGTTTTTTATTAATAGTTTTCTATCCAATCTAAATGTTTTAGTTTTAAGACGTACTATAAAAGACTATGTCTTACTTGTATGCCATAATAAATAAATTGAAATTGAATATGTCTGATTTTGATACAAAAACCTGAAAAAATCACTTATTTTTGTAAGACTTTTTGTTTTTGTATAGTTTAAAGTTTTATGGAAGTTCTAAATGTCAAGATTGTCTGCAAATTTGAAAAAAAAAGTTTTAATAAATATTTTTGAGTTTTAATTTTCTTCTTAAAAAATCATTTTAATTCCTTCTAATATATCTTTTCTTTTATCCCTTCAAAATTTTTCAAACATTAACAGTTTTTAATTAAATTAAAAAAAGTATCTTCATTCATTCTTTTCATGGCAAAACTGCCAGTATTTTTGCCATAAACTAACTGACAAGGTGCAAATGATGTTTTTTTTCATACTGGTATCGTGTTAATATACTGCTGACATATTTTGCAAATAATTAGCTATTTCAGGTTTCTCAGGCTCACTGAGATCTCAGAGATCTCAGAAACCTGAATAATTCCTCAGTGAGATTCCTCACTTTTGCTGTCAAAAAGCTGAAACAAGAAGAATAATAAATATTTTTTGGATTCGCTTGCTCAATTATATTTTTCGCAGTTGATAAAATTATAAAAAAAGAGATGGAGAGTGCTTTTGACTTCTAGCGGAGAAATCTTTTGCAAATTTTGTGTTTACAGAAATCCTGTGCCAAATTTTTTGTTCGTAAAAATCCAGCATAAGAATGAACTTGCTATAGCGGTCTTATTTGACGGAAGAGACACGGTGCAGAAGCTACCGTCGCGTTAAGAAAAGAGATCAAGTCTTTGATTTTTAGTTCGGAAAGTTAATACAAGAATACATTTTCAAATGATTTTCGCATGTTTATCTCGAAGAATGTGGCGTCTGCAGCATCTTTGCTTTTTCCTTTATTTTTTGCTTTTCATTTTTTTAATAATTTTAAATGTATTTTAAAGTACAAAAATGTTAAGTATTAAGAATTGAGCTTTCATAAAAAAATAATACTTAAAAGATGTGTTTTTGTGATAAAATCATATCGAAGTCAAAAAACAATCTAAAAATGCTTAAAAAAATTGTTTGATAATAAATTGCGGGAAAACCGTTATCCACACACAAAAAGCTGTATGGTCAATACAAATTTCTAACTGTTCTTGTTTAAATAAACAAACATTTCAAAAATCGGTGGTAATTTGACAAAGTTAGAGCCAGTCAAAGGAACACAAATAAAAACCATAATAAGTCGAAAACGAGAAAATTACTTCTTAAGTTTTTTGACTTGAAATAACCTCAGGAACTCATGGTTTTCTTCTGTGGTAGTGATTTCGGGATACCCTGTATATTAATATTTGTTGAGGTTAACTCGAATGGCCAGTGTTGACATTCGTAACAATATTGATCTTCGTAGGGAAATGTTAGACCTATTGGCGTAATACTAGAAGTCTATCTATCTAACCTATTCTTTCAATATACAGCATTTAGGCAAATTGAGGCACCAAAAGACCGAAAAAGAGTTTTTGATTTTTCATTTAAATTTCAATTCTTTATTTATTAAATAACTTAAACACAATAAGATAAAATATCTCATAAAATATTATTAAATATTGCAAGCTTCTAATTAACATTATTTGATGTTAGTGTTACGAACAGATTTTTACAAATTAAAGAAAATAAATAAATTCAAATATTCACTTAAAAATCTGCAAAAATCTGACACATACAAGTTTGTCACTCCTTTAAGCTTAATGGACTATATTTCGCTTTTCATCACCTTTTTTGTTTTGAATATGGAAATGTTAATATTTCAAATTATTCCACATATTTATCGCATCTCAATTTTAAATTTTAACCGAAGAAAAACTTTAACCGACTGACATAAGCCATTTCATGAAAAAAAAAACACTAAAGAAAAAGTTCGATAAATTGAAAATAACCGAAAGCTTTTACAAAATTGAAAACCTTTATAAATATTAAGAACTCACCTTCAAAAACATTTGGAATTCCTCCTTCGAAGTACACCAAAGCTGGATAATCATGTACTCCATAGCCATCCGCAACTGAGAAATCTTTTGTCTTGACAAAAGTTATTCCATGCTTATCGCAATCATCGTCAATGTTTTCTAATTCCTCCAATACTTTCGTACACTGTTCACAACCATCAGTATCTGTGTTATTTGAAGATTCAATATTGAATTTTTAAAATCCTTATTTTATAGACTTAATAATATATAACATGGAGGAAACATGTAGGTATAGGTACAAAAATATTGTGCAAAAAAGGTGCAATCATATAAATATTGAAGCGCACAAATTAAGAAAAAATAGTAGACAATATAGCAAGGAATTAAAATAGTTTAAAATAATATTAAGCAAAACGTTATTTCACACAATACACCAACATAGTGCAACAAAAAATAAATAAAACTCTGGTAAAGGGTACAACAGGAGGTGTGATTTAACTGGGGGAATTGATTCGCATATCCGGGCGCATGGGGGAATAAAGTTGTACACGGCATTTTTTTTTTTCATTTTTTTTTTTGTTTTTAAATTTTTGTTCTACTTTACACAATACCCTCTTCGTGATGTGTTGGCTTTTCAGATGCCTCCAAAGTTTCCTCGCCCCCAAAAGCGGCTGCAACACTAGCGCCACCACCTTCCTGCTGTTGTTCGCGCTCTTTTTTCATGCGCGCCTTTCGCATCGCCTTCGAGCTGCAAATGTCGCATTGTGTTTTGTTCCCTAATTTGCACAGTATGTTCAATAATAGAGAAATGTTTTAACTTAAAAATGGTTAGTTTTGAGATTTTTTTAAGAATCTGTTAAATCGATTTTTTTTTCAGATAAAAAAAAAAGAATTAGTCACATTTTGTTTTTTTTTTCAAATCTTGTCTGTAGTAAGTGCGGCCATGGAGCCAAACTCAACAAACAAAAATGGATGATTTATCCATTTTGAGTATTATTGACACAGCAGCTGTTGTTGTTGTACATAGTGTTTATGAAGAGTGTCCTTAGGCAGACTTTAGATTAAGCTTTAACTTACAAAAATACACAGCTATCGAACCGGATTCCTCGATAAGATGAATTAATCGTTCCCCTTCTAGATCTTCAATGACATCACCGCTTGGATCCTTCTGTGTTAATAGCCAGTTCAGAATTTGTTCTTCCTCATATAGATCCCCTAAATAGATAACAAAAATATTATAAAAATGCTAATTTTTGTTGGTGAGTTAATGGCAACATACCAGCATAGATGACAGGTTCTTTAGAAGTTGGTTTAAAGAACACAATTGCAGGTAACGCAAATACACCATACTCTTTAGCCATTTGCCTGTCGTCAATCTTAACGAAATCAATGCCTGCTTTGTCAGCTTCATCGTCAATGTGCTCCACTTCAGCTAGCACTCTTGGACATTGCTTGCATTCATCGCTGTCTAAAAGCATAATCAGATCAAATTAATTTCTTTTCGTTTTTATGGCTTTTAAAGGTAATAATTATGTGCTTCTGTGTATGGAGACATGTTTGTATAAATGTTTAACAATAAGTTATACCTTATAAGAAAGGCGGTTTTATTTTGGGTAGGTATAACTTTTTAATTCACGGTACGAGATAAATGGAATTTAAATTGGTTTATTTTATGTCAAATAAAAAGGAGTAATTAAGTAAAAATGAAATGAATAAAGGCAGAAGAGCTTATGTCTAACTTTAGGCGAAAAACTTATTTATAAACACTGTACCTTTTACCTAGAATAAAAAATCACAAATTAAATTAATGGCTTAAAATGAGAGTAGGGTGTGAAAATAAAAAAAAAAAATATAGAATTAATTTTTCTTCATTTGAAACTGAACTGATATAACGACCACCATTATACCTACTACGTTTTCGTTATGTCAAATGTAGTAGTTTCGTAGAGAATTTACAAATTCGATTGAAAATTATCATATTCCCCACAAAAATTCACATTTCGAAATGAGGTATATTTTTAAACAAATTTGCACGAAATTCAGAAGGAAATTATGTACGTGCAAAGCTTACGAACACACCCAAGTGCAATCCATTCCAAGTGGAATCCATTGAAAATGTAAACATTCAATATAATAGGCGTGTTTTTTTGTAAGCCCAGAGGGAATTGGTCGAAAAAAACAACGTCGGTGCTAAACAATCACCATGTTAAATACAACAACAACTAATCCCCTACGGGCTAAGCTAAACCCAGATAATTCTCCGGGCTTAACTAGCACACAGAAAAACTGTGTTACCGGCATAAATTATATACTTGTTATCGATAGTTTGTATGAAAACTCCATTTTGTTTCTGTGTTGCTGTCACTAATCCCTGTGGTCGTTTTTTTCCTGCAAATCCCACCGGGCTTGCAAAAAAACACGCCTAATAAAAAAAAACAGAAATAACGAAAAGGAGAAAGAGAAAGATAAAAACAAAAACAAATAATTAATCGATAAATCAAATCTAAAATAAAATTTTAGTGGCCTATTATCCGCGTTTTATCCACGAAGATCCACATGGAACTTATTCATCTGGCTCAGGATCATTTTTGAAAACGTAATACAACAACAACTTGTCTATTTGGATCCCATATTGTTGTTGTATAACGTGTTCAAAAATGATCCTGATAAAGATCGGTGTAGAAAATAAAACACGGCTATTAATCGGATAGGAAGTTAAATATTACTGACGACCAAAGGGATCTAATGTCTTATTTACTTGAGAAAAAACTCATTTTTTCATTGCGAGATCATCCTAGTTTCGGAGTTAAACCCGATCTAACTCCTAAGAACATTGTTTAGTAAATTTATTCATCGAATTTGGTGAGTAACTGTGGATTAACTAAATATATATTTCTTAAAGATGTGTGTCAAAACATAACATTCAAAGGTTCTAATTAAGTAACGTTAATCAAGCAAAATCAGTTGATTAGCAATTTCCATGATTAACAATCGACTCAAATTATGAAATCCTTGATAAAAGGATTCGTTGGTTTACCAATCAATTACAATTATCTTCGACTAATGATCATCAGCTGTAAATAAACTGGCCCTAAATCCTACACTGAAAAACTGCTTTTAAGTTAACTGAGGTTCAATTTATTTGCAGGGTCAATTAATTCTGTTTTAACTCTTGGTTAACTCAGACACTGAAAAACTAGCCCTAAGTTAACGATCTTAGGATAGATTTTATTGAGACAAAATGAATATGACTGAACGCTCTATTCAATCCGCAGACATAATGTGTTAAAGTTGACGAAGATGGAAATTGCTACAAATTTCAGCTTCATCATGACAACGTTGAAAGAATTAGCAGATTATTATTTAAAATATTCTTACTGAAGAAAGTTTGGTAGGTGATACAGATTTCGATCGTGGCATTCGATTTCGATTGATATTTAAAACTCCATCACGAATAAATAAAATTTAGGTATCATATTTATTGATTGAAACTCACAGATTAAACTACTTTTATAAAGTATGCTACCATGGGATAAGGATATAAAAATGATAATAAGCTAAAACATGTATTTTTATATTGATAAATGAAATTTAATTGTTAGAACTTACAGAAAATAACGGCCAAATAATCCGAAGCCTTGCGAATTTTCTCAAACATTTTTCGGTTGACCTGTTCGATGTGATCTGTCATTTCCATGTTTGCAGGACTCGTAAGCCAATCAAGAACTTCTTCTTCATCGTCTATATCACCATCATAATTAATATACTTTCCTAAAGCAAATTAAATAATTTTAAATTATTGATTATGATTCATATAATTTATTTAAAAAATTCTAAGTTCAATAGGCTATTGTCATAGTGACAATTTTTTCATACTACGATCATAGGATTGGGGTTGATGGTTTTAATGACACTTAGGCCTTAGGTTTTCAGAGATCTTTCGTCTTTCGGAGTCATTTAACCAAATTTATACCGCGTGTGAATTGGATTTAAATTTCGATTAAAATTTATGAGAGATTAAATTTTGAAGTTTCCACGTATAGATTCGCCTCTTTAAAAGCTAAACTTTGAATACAACTTAACAAGATTTTAATGCAATTCACAACTTCCTGCGTTTAACCGAGTTAAAACCTGAAACACGAATTTTCTGACTCTGAAAAATAAACCTTAGTGCGACATCAAGAACCTACTGACAATCACCTCTTTACCATACTCAAATACAAACCTTTTCTAAAGTACGTTATTCCTGGAGGATTTCTGTATCCATATTTCTTTGCCATCAAACGATCCTTCATTTTAACAATACTTATTCCATATTCAACTGCTTCGTCATCAATCAATTCAATATGACGAAGTATTCTTGGTGTATCTGCGTCTTCTTCTTTATCTAGAATGACAAATTTAATGCAAAAAAAAAACTCTCATTTACTTTCAATGATCTCTGTGTAGTAAATATAAAGAATATTTAATGAAATAATAACTAAGCAGTTACAGTTTTCGCAAATGCTCGCCCTGAACACTTTTTATATAGAATTTGTTGTTGTTGTTGTGGAGATGGGAGTTTTCCTGTGATGGCAAAGACATTTTTAATTGCCAATTCTTTAATATACTTACAAAATACAACGGCTAGGAAATCTTTTGTGGCAATATATTCGGAGAGAGTATTTCTTTCGATTTCCTCAATGGTTTCGTCGGCTTTTTGTTCAAGAATCCATTGGAATACTTCTTGGTTATCGGAAAGACTTCCTGTTCAACAAAATATAAATAAAAAACATCATGTTAGATATTAGTTAATACAAAAATTGTTATTTAAATTCAAAATAGTTTTCATACCTGTGTTTGGCAATGGTTCGTTCAATCAATTGAATATTATCTTGGAAATATTAAAAAAAAATCTGCATCCCAATGAAGAAAAATTATCTCTATCATAATTTTTAATGAAAAAAAAAAAATAAAATGCACGACTGATGGGTCACATGAATATTTAAAAAAAACTCTTCATCTAATAAAAGAAATAAATTAGTTATGGGAGCCTATATTTTATGTCACCTGCCAAAAACGTACATAGTTTAGTTTAAGGGTAGGTACTAGGTAGGTAGTATAATGTGAGTAAATAAATAATATGAACAATATAGCACCGTGTGCACATACATATGCATGGAATTTACAGTTTGTACTGAAAAATTGTCAAGAAATCAGTAGGTATATAATTAGAATTAAATTGATTAAACAACCTCTGAATTTGTTTTGATACCAAAGTGAGGTACATCATTTGATTTCTTGAACAAATCTCAATTTATGAGAAAAAAAATTTTTAAAAATAGTTGGAGTAGTTTAAGAAAAAAGATATTTTTTTATATATGTATATCTATATAAATTTTGAAAACTTCTTTCTTAAAAAAATTGGTACGCTATTTTTTAGTATTTATAATGCGGAGTTAAAAATTTATACTTTTTCAAAATATAGAATTAATTTGCAAAAATATAATTTTACAAATTTGAAAAAAAATTCAAAATAAGTTTTTTTTTGAAAATTTTAATATGCAATATTATTTATCTAGGCCTTGGTCTTTGTTTTAAAATTTCAAATAACCAGTCCAATTAAAAAGTAGCTGTGTTCCCAACATTTCTCGGACCAAATCTGGTTTAAATGTCAAATGTAAAAAGTGGGATGAAATGCTCTCAAAGAGAGGAACTGTCAAAATGTTTTGAACGGTTTTAGCACTACTTTCGACAACTTTTTAACCGCCAAAAAATATACTATATCAATGATAATTTTTTTTTTTATTTTGAAGAATCGCAACCCAAGAAAATAAAATTTTAACAAAAAATAAACGTTCCTGCTTATATCAAGGTTATTAATATAAAAAGAAAAATATCTTTAACTATGCAAATAAATTATGAAGCGTGTCTTTCTTCAAAAAGCACTATATTATATAAGAAATACCCAATTCTCAAATATAATTTTTTTCCTAAGTATAATAGTTTTGCTAATTGACTTAAATTTTTTTTAAATTATTTGATTAGTTAAAAGATTAATAAATTAATGAAAAATATGCTTATCTATCAAAACTAAAATAAAAAAAAAAAAAATTAACACTTGGGCAACCCTTGGTCTTCATTGATATTTGAATACAACTGACAAATTCTTTAAACTGATGTATGTATGTAGGTATTTAACACTCAGCCCAGAAAAAGCCGGAAGAAATTCCTCGGACCAAATCTGTTAAAAAGGGGAAATGATTTACTTTCTCTCGCGTGCTCTCTTTTGCAAGAACTAGACCCAAAGGGTTTGTTTCACTATATGTCTGAGTTAAGTTCTTATTAAGTTATCCTTCATTTAAATTATCCGAAAATTAAATCTTATCATACAAAACTTTGCGTTTCACAATGATCATTGATCACTTAACAATACCTTAGTTATTCCAATTCTCCAGACAAATAAAATTTGTTTAATGTCAAACATGGCCAGTAAAATACTTAGAACTTTAATTGCTGATAAGACCTATTTAGATATTGTGAATTAATGTAAATGAGGTTGTTAATTGGCGAATAAGTTTCATATAGCCTAATTATAACTTTAATCAAGGTCTTTATCTTTAATCAGATATTGTGAAACAGACCCTGAGTCTTCTACTTGGCTGATTTATTTCAGTACTATTTATAGAATTTGTATTGTTCATGGTTTTCCAACGTGGATAAGGCATACTATAAAATAACTTGATAAAAAATTAGTTGATATTTATTTATGTCTGAAATATAAATATGTTGATACAGGTCGGTTGAGATAAAATTCGGAACAGAAAAAACGACTCTACATGAACTTAAAGTGACAGCGTCATAAGAACATACTTCGACATCATCAGATGAATCATTTTCATGATTTTTCTGGTAGTATCTTTTTCGGGTGAATGGAAGCGAAACAATAATGAGACAACTTTTGATGCAGTGACTAATTTTTGTTCTCTTATAGAAAGCCGTTAGGAATCAGCTGCACATAGAAGATCATAATCATCAATAGCGCCGTTTCAGGATTGAATTGTAGGTATATCTACAACTATTCTTTCAATGATGGTGTTCAAACATTTTAGACTTAATTCGGTGATACCCAAAAACCTTCAAAAATTTTACAGTTTTATGAGTTTTTGCATTTTTGTTTTCTAGGCTCCCTAAAAAGTAATTAAAAATCCAGACTTTAAGTTTGTAATTTCAAAAACTCATGTTTGTATTTTCATAGCATAGGCTTTTTTCTTACCACCAAATATTCCGATAAAATTTTATGATTGACATTGGTAGGTGGATCGTCCCTGAGAATTAAGAAAAAACTTGCGCAGTTTTATGTGCTGTGCTCCAATTGCCATTTAAAGTAATGCGTCAATGATACAAATCTTGAGAACCTTAAATAGTTATAAAAGCGCATTTTTGTGATAGAACATTTCTCTTTTGTATGCCTATACATAATTTTGTATCATGATTTTATCATTTTTTTTATGTTGTTTAAACATTTTTTAGACAAGTACTCTATGTAAGTAAAGAATAAATATTTGTGGCTTTTTCAATCTAATACTCAATAATTATAGACCGGTGCTATTCTCGTTTAGCCTAACACGCGATTCGATTCAGCAGAAAATTGTAGGTTCCCTCCATTTCCCATATTCACCTGATTCTCTTCTATAGATATCGAACAACAAATTTTATTTATTTTTGAAAAATTCAGACTTGAGGATTTGAAAAAAAAACCTTACTTTAGATTATCCACGAGTCAACATAACCTGTCAAATATGACGAATCTTTCCATAGAAAGTGGAATTTAATTAAAAGTTCAAGAGGCAAATTTTAGTTCATGTTTACCGACTCATATAAAAATCTCAGTATCAATATACTGTAAGTTATTTATTTGTTTATCTTGTAGGGGAATTTGTTTTAATTCAAATGCCACAAACATCGTAGTGTCCAAAATAAACAAGCTTTACGTCATATTGCTCAGATTCAGAAACAAAATCAGCCCTATCATGAATTCCATATTAATTGGAAACTTTTCCGAATCCCGAATAAAACTATCACCGAATCTGTTCGTAATGACAATTTGTATGAGATTTTCCACTACGATGGAATCTGTGATAGCTTTTTTCTAGATTCGTAACAAGTTTCCGATTACGATGGAATTCGTGATAGGGCTGAATAAATAGATGAAAATTTTTTGATTTGGTCGTGATTTAAATTATTTTAAATTAAAAATTCATTATACCTAAAAAAATGTCAAAATGCCAAAGGTGTATGGCATAGTTCCCAAATCCAGATCGTACAGCAAAAAGTGAATCATAATTTTTTTGGGCGTTATGCGATATTTTTGGTTTTTTGAAAAAAAAATTCTTGAATCGAATTTTTATGAAATAATTTTTAAATTTATTTTACAAATTCAAAAAAACTTTGCCATTCCATACTAAATACCATTTTTAATTTTTAGAAGCCTTTTCATAAAAAAATTGATCAAAATCAGTTAAATCGTTTTCGAGAAGTCGAAAATTAAAAAAATGGTTCTATGGGCGTTACAGTTAATGTGAGACTCACTTTATTCGCCTTCATCATCATCGTATTCGTAATGTCAGGATTGATAAAATCATCAAATACACAACTGTTTCTGAGGAGATTTAATAATATTAACTCTAGCAAATTCACAAATTTTCCCAAAATCACAGTTTGCGATTTTTATATAAAAAAATGTTTTGATTCTTACAACGAACTTCGTGTATATATATGTAAAAAATTTATCAAAATAAAGTTGTTTTCAAAAAATGTATAATAAAACAACCAAATCCATTTAATTGTGACTTCTTTATTTAAAAAAAAAATTGACGACTATTAAACACAAAAAATATTATGTCCTGTTCCAAAACAACATTTGCAATTCCAAAAGATTCCCGTATTTTGTTCGTAATATTTTTTTCCGTACACTTTAGAGAAAATAGACGGAATGTGATTCTACAAAAAAAAAACTCTCACTTGAGTTTTAACAATTTTATTTTATTTATAATAAACTAAAAAAAAAATTATTAATAAACGAAGTTTAATTTTACAAACTTAATATATTTTTTTCCTTAATTTAGTTTTGGTTTTTCTGAACACTTCGTTTTTCTTTTTTTGTATTTGTTTATTTTTGAAATTATTTTCTAAATTTGCAAGTCTTCTCGTATTCTCTTTAAAGTTTAAATTAACCAAACGTTTATGAAATTATTTAGCTTAAAGTTTAATTTTTCTATTAATAAGATAACATAAACATTTTGTAACAGTATAACAATAATAAGATAACAAAAATAAAAACAATTTTTGTTTTTTTTTTTATAAACAATAAATAAATAAGTTATTTGTAGAAGAAATAAAATTAATAATTGTGCAAACAAAATTTTAATTATTTGTATTAATTCAGCTTTGGCGAGATTTGTCGAGATTGGAAGTTAGAAAACAAAAACAAACTTACTCTTCGTAGTTATTGATTTTAAAGCAATAAAAAATGTACAAATTTGTAAACGATAGTATCAAAAGTTATTTGTTTTTTTTTTTAATTTATTTTACAATAAAATATACAAAAATATATTTTTTTTTTCTGAAAAAGCGTGCAGCTTTGTGCAAATAGAATAAAATAAAAATATATTCAGCCTTATTTTTGCTATTTGTGTGGTTCAAATCATTAAAAAATCTGGTACATTATGCCAGTACTACCAACAGATCAAAAAATTGAATCCAATGATTCGATCCACACAGCTAGCAGAATAAGCATGGTTTACTTCTTACTTAGAAAATCAAATCAACCGTTCCAGCTAACAAGTTCTTGAGTTTATACAAAATGGTTTTTATAATGTACATATAAAATTATGACAACCAACAATAATGAAAGACTGCACGCTTGTTCTTTACAAAATAGGATCCAGTAAATGACGAAATGCACTTTGTTAACAGAAATATTCAAGTTTAAAATTTGAATTGAAAGGTCTAAGAGTTTAAAATGAAATAATTTTGACAGGAAAAACAGTTAGTAAGACAGTTCTGTTAATTGTGATTTTCTGGATGTTTGTGTGTGTGTAGCAAACTTTTCGGGACGACTTTCATGATTTATGGCAATGTCTGTTTTGGACCATGCATCCGGGATATGACGTGATGGTTTGATGACGTTCTTGGATTGTTTTGACAGTTTCAGTTTCAGTTTCAGTTTCAGTGACGGTGATCATATATAGGGATATAGTAGTGACAGTCTGGTGTTGGGAATGTCACTGTCATATTGGAGCAATTGTCAAATAGATTCGAACGAGCTCCTGCTGTAAAATTCGTTTCTCTCTTTCTCTCTTGGGGGAGGAAACGTTTTTTTATTGTCCTGTTTTTCAAGGATTTTGTTATTGAATTTTCAAAATTGATTCGGTATCATAGGTGGATCAGGTGGCTTAAGGCTTAGTTTTTTTTTTTTTTTTTTTTAATTATGTTTTGTGTGTTTTTGTGTGTAGGTATTTGAATAGCAATTTATAATTTTTATTATCTTTTTTTCATTAACAAAATCAAACTCAATTACTATATTGCTTCTTTATTCCCACAGAGAGTAATCCTGAAACATAAGGTCATATAAATTTTTAATTCGATTATGCAAATAATTTATTCCTGAAAGACAGAAAGAGAGAAAAGAATGTGAGGAAAACAAAAGACGTATACAGTTAATTAATTTCATCGATTTACTGTCTACCAGAAAATGTATTTGCCAATGCCTAACATACCGGATTTGACGTTGATCTTGTCCCCATCTTTATGGTGGTCATTTGATAGGGATTTTTTGCTGCCTTTGCCAATTGGTTTCTCATCAGAGGGGCTCGGTTTAGTGTTAGATTTTGTGTCTTTTTTCAATGTGGGCAATGGGGTAAAGGGTTTTTTGGATGAAGCACCGGTTTTGGGGGAAGCATGCGAGACCTTAACCATTGGTATATCGGATTCTGCCATTGATGCGGATTTCTTTGTCGAAGATGCCTTTGAACTGGTTGTTGTCTTCGATGATGGTGGGCTGAATTTGAAATTTCCACCCTTGTCGAGGGTTTCATGACCGATACGTTGGGCTGTCATTTGGGGAACTTTCGTTGACTTCTCGAGCTTTGTTGGACAGCACTGGAATGGTTTGTATTCATTGGGAACGTATATATTACCCTGCCTTGCTGATTGGCCGCCATGACCCAATCCAACATAGAAACATTCGTCATCTGTATGTAACAAACAAAAACATTTTGTCAGATCGGTATTTTTTTTTTTTTTGTAAAAACACAGAGAATAAAAAAACAATTCAATTTTCATCTGTTATTATAATTATTAAATATTGTTTTTAAGTGGTTGTAAAGAAAACATAGAAACGAAGTCAAATGTATACCACAAATGGTTAGTATATATTTTTTTTCTTTATCATTACAACAATAAGAATAAAACTTAAGCGTGCTCTTGTAGTTGCAAATGGTTCTACATAACACAATATTACATTAAAAAATATAGAAATTGGAATTTCATTCCTATAACTGACAAAATGTTTTTGATGCTGATATTTTTGTGTATATTGATTCACATTTACAAATAATATATGTAAAAGATTTTTTTTTTTAATTTAAACAGTTCTTTTTTTAGAAAAATAAATTAACATTAGCAATTGGCTTTATTTTTTGGTATAATACTTTGATAGAAAAAAAAAACACTTTTTTATAAAAAATAATTATTATTGTCTTATATATTTTATAAAATAATGGAATTGCATTTGTTTATATTTTGGAATGAACGTACTTTCTTCATTTATTTTTTTAATTTGAATAAAATTTAAAAATAAAATTATATAAAACATTGTGTCAGCTATGATATTTTTGGTTGATTAAACTCTTGGTTAATAGTTGGATCTCAATTTGATTTAACGAACAAATTTTGGATAGTTTTTTTTTTTTTAATAATGGGGTCTCATCAAACAGAACACACGGTTTTTAGTTGAAAATTATTTTATTTATATTATGAGGCTGTGTTTTTAATTATTGTTTGTTGTGTTTTTTTTTTTTTTATTTCGTTGTGAAATTATGATTTTAGAATTTGTTTTTCTGCAGTGGTATGGATGGTTTGAATTTTATTCAAAGCGATATATCAATGCATTTATGGATTGCAATTTATCACTTCTCAATTGTGAATCGTTTTTCGAAATAGGAAATAATAAATGCTTTGGGAGTTTTGGTAAAAAAACAAATTTTCTTAACATTTCCAAAGACACTCTTTTTGAACTCTTTATTTTTTTGGGATACAAAAATTATAAGTATTTTTTACCAAAGCTTATTACGACTTGCGTCTGTTGTTTGTCCTTTGTTTATGTTCACGCAATATTTCCTTAAATTAAATACAATAATACAAATTTTTGTTCGAAACTTCAAATTCAATAAAAAAAAAACTTTGTTTCAAAATTATATTGATCATTCTGCCACAGTTTAATAAATATAAAATTGCTGAATAGATTATACAAATATGTTTGTAAGTTCATCTATGAATTCCCTACACCTTGTCCCCAAAAGATTTAAAATTATTTATGTTATCGCCATAAATAAATTGAATATATATTAATTTACATAATTTAAACTGGATTAATCGAGTGAACAATATGTACGATAGGAAACACTTTAGAGACAACAAATGTATAAAATTTATCTTTGTAAGTATTTTGTATTTAAAGACTTTTGCCTTTATTTCGTTTTATTACTCTTCAATTAATTTTTAAACTTACCTTGTGCATGAGTGCATTAAATTGTCAATAAAATTTCTGTCTTGATTTCTCTTTTAATTAAAGTCTCTTTGCAGCGCAGTAAGAGGAGTAAAGACTTTATTATATTCCAAAAGAAACAATTTTGATGACAAAAAAAAATATGCCAAAAACATTTTATGGCTTTTAATCAACATTCCGAAAAGAATCTTTACTATTTTAAATCTCAACTCTAGAGTTTACAAATTTCCTTGGGAAATTTTTGACAGATACGTATGTATGTTTCAACTTTAGATTTGAATTGACCCGAGTGCATAATACCTCAGCCAACAATTCTTCTTCATCTTCGCTTCCGGAAGCAGACGATGGATGATTTTCCCTATAATAATTTTCTCGGAACATTTTATTTTAAAAATAATTTTATTCAAACCGAAACCGAGAATAATGTTTGACAGAAGAGGCAACAAAACGTATTTAAAATTTGAATTTGAAAGAAAACTCTCAAGTTTGCTCTCTCAACTTCTACTATTTTCGGAAGTTGAGAAAACCAGAAGTTTGATCAACTCGAGAGTTGAGAATCAAAAGTTGAAACTGTCAACTTTAAGTGAAAAAAACAAAATCACAAGTTGAGAATAAAAATCCTCAAGTTGAGTTCAACTTGTAGTGAAGAAAATGACTTAAAATTTTTGTTAAAATAATGAAATTTTTTATTTTCTGTCGTTTAACTCTCTAACGACACATATAAAAGCGGTCAAAAAGAAAACTTTTCAACGCTTTAAGTCTGAAACTATAAATCTTTAAAAAATGTTGCACTTAAAACATCTGAGTAACAGGCCAAATTCCTAAACGCAAATTTGCAAAGCAAAACACATGCAAAAAACAAGTTTTTTTTTTACATTTGCATTACGTTTGCATTTTGAAACTGTCTGCTTAGCATAAAATATAAGGTTTGTTCGTTGAGCCCTAAATCAACCTGGGATCGCCCTAAAGCGTTTTTTTGAAAAACCTCAACTCAACCTGTCAATCAAATTCTGTGTTTTTTGAGACTTAGCCCTGGAGTCTCCCTGAAGTAGACCAAGGTTTTTTGCTGTCGCTTGTTGAGGTAACAAATAAACTGCCAAAGTGACACTAGTTGTGAGGCAAATATTTTGCTGTTGATTGGCTTGCTGTAGGTAATTACTTATTTTTGAAATATTAGAAATCAAAAGAAAAATTAAAAGATAATAAATAAAAATAGAATAGGGAAACTCTTGAAGTTGTTTTAAATTATTTTTAAAACTTATTTATAATCAATTTTATGTTTTAATTAATGAGCACAGAACATATAATTTCTTGCTTTGAATAGGCGTGTTCAGGAAAATGAGATCTCGGAGATCTCAGCAATCTCAGTAACATTAACAGGATTCCTTAGCAAAATTTCTCAGTTTTGCTGTAAAAACTCTGAGGAAAAAAAATGTTTGATTCGCTAGTTCACTCATTTTTCTGAACGCCCTAAATGTCAACAACACAATTTGAACCGTCGAGTGTTTTTTGAAAACAGTGAAGTGAGTTGGCGATGAATTATATTAATAATAAATACTTTATAATTTAGGTTTCCGAAGATTAATAAAAACCCAAAAGGATTTTCATATGATAAATAGAATATTCATACCCTAACTATTATCTACCCATTCGTCCCAAACCAATAAAATTAAAAAATCTAATTTTTGCAAATTTAAAGGTACTTTTCCAAAAAAAAAAAACATAAAGCATTTAGGAATATATGTATATAGTTGTAGGTTGGAGGTACAATAATGAAGTTCTTGTGTGTTAATGAGTGGAATGCTGTGTTCGAATAACATTTGAGTAATTATCAGTAACATTGAAATACTACCAACTACAAAATCAATATTTTTTGTTTACGGAGATTAAGTGTTTACCTTTCGAAGAAGGCTTAGATTTTGTTTTTTTGGGATCTGTTGAAATAAATAAATTTTGTCAATAATTTTATTGAAAAAAAAAAACTATAATAATTTGAAATATATAAACTGCAAAAAAAAAAAAAAAAAAAAAAATACTTCTGAAAAGGTACAATTTGTGATGATGTTTATTTATTTTTTATTTGAATTTATTATGATTTTAAGAGGAGGAATATCCAATAGAGATGAGTATTTGTAAAAAGCATTGTCAGTTCAATTTATTACATTGTTTTCAAGAAATTAATTCTAATCATATCTAAAACATATACATACAGTATTAATGTAGTATAGGTACATAGTCCAGGATAATAGGAAAACAGTGGTTGATTTTCCAGCATTGAATAATTTTGTGTTAGCGATACTTTTTTTTTAATTTGAATTCGGAATTGTAATGGTTCATTTTTTTTTTTACAAACTTGAACAAAAAACATAGATATTCACCCAAATTTGGTTTTTACTGATTTCGAAAGAAAAAAAGGTTTGAACACTAGCTAATCTTAAAGTGGAAATCAGAACCTTTTTTTTTAATTCGGGCCGAAATCAATAGTCGCGTTTTATATTCTACGGATCTGGATCATCCCATGAAAATAAAATGATACTGATCCTAATGACAACAGTGTTGTATGCTCATCTCTTTTTTTTTTTCTTATGTTTGTTTATTTTTCATGTAGATACTGTCATTTTCTTTACACAACAGTTTGTACTCCCTACCAACTGAAGAGCCGTCTACCCGCCAGAGTGAAAACTTATTATCGGATCCTTAAAATAGATCCAGATACGGAACAGGATCCAAAGTTGTTGTTGTATTACGTGTTAAAAGATGATCCCGATACAGATCCGTAGATAATAAAACGCGGCTAATATCGATTCGGAACGGAATTTAGTACATGGGTTATTTAATAATTTTTCAAAACAATGATGAAACCATCAAAAAAGATTAATTTTCTCATTATTTTACAATTCAATTGTATTGGTTATAAATTAAATAAAGATTCAATTCCTGAGCCAAGCAAACTTGAATTTGTTATCCCATTTTACTGGACTAATATTTCCGAATGAAGTTTTTATTAGAATAAAAACGTTTCAATAAATATTTACTTAAGGTTTGAATAAATTTTGTAATAAATTCAACTTAATCAAGGGTTTGCATTATCATAAAGTAATGAAGTATAACGTATAGGTAGTTGGGATTATGATATTGCTTGGAGTAGGTATAATATTATAAAAGAGTTGGACAATTCCATTACCTAGAAACTTTTTGAAAAATTTATCTGCGTTGAAATCTTTTGGTCCATTTGGTTTTCTCTTGATAGATAATTTTTTGGCAGTTTTGATGTTATTGTTATTGTCGTCATTATCGTCATCGTAATCATCGTCATCGTCATCGTCATCATCGTCATCGTCATCGTCATCGTCATCGTCATCGTCATCGTCATCGTCATCGTCATCGTCATCGTCATCGTCATCGTCATCGTCATCGTCATCGTCATCGTCATCGTCATCGTCATCGTCATCGTCATCGTCATCGTCATCATCATCTTCATCATCATCATCACCATCATCATCTTCATTCTTGTATTTGTTATATTTCTTTCTGATGCCACCAACTTTTTTTATATCCCCACCATTTCCTATTTTATTTAAACAAATTATTTAAAAACAATTTGTAGTCAAAAACAAAATAAGTAAATTATATACACAATTATTTGTGTTCTTCTACTAATTCTGAGAAAATATCTACACCCAATTTCTTGTGTCCCATAAATAGTTTCGTTTGATAAGCTTTTAAAACCTTTATGTTAAATGAATAATAATTCCTAAAAGAGTACTTAATACTGTTTTGTTAATTGTAAAAAAACAAAAAGTAATAAAAAACGGAATGCTCACTTTTTTGATTGACCAACCACTGCAAAACACGGTTTTCGTTCTTGAGATTACCTAAGATTTTGAAAAAAAAATTTATTAAAGTATTTTTATAAATCGTGAATATTAAAAACTTACCATCATACATGATCGGAACTCCAGTTTCATAATACACTAGAGCTGGGAAAGCAAATATGCCAATTTCATGGGCTAGTTTAACATCATTGGACTTGACAAACTGAATACCATGTTTGTCTGTATCATCATCAATATTCTCTAGTTCTTCGAGAATTTCAGAACATGTGCTACACTTTTCGTCGTCTAAAATAGTATAATTATTTTGTTATAAATAATTCCAACAGCAAACATAGAATGGTGAAAATATAAAAAAACTTACAGAAAAATACTGCTAAATGTTCAACATCGTTGATCAATACTTGAAGTGTTTTACGATCCACAGATTCAATGACATCAGCATTCGACTCATAAAGTTCAATTACCCATTCTAGAATTGCCTCTTCCTTCATCAAATCACCTAAAAAAATGTAAGTTATAATCTTGTTGAAATTTTGATTTGAGAAAAAAAAAGAAAACAATTAATTAACACTTCTTGCAAACCTTGATAGAATGTCCTGAATTTATTTCTGTAGAATGCAAGAGCGGGTAGTGTTTGTACATCGTATTCCTTATCAACACCGTCATCAGAAGTTTTCACGAAATTAATATCCTTTTCCTCGCATTCATCGTCAATGTTTTCCAGTTCATTTAAGATCTTTTGGGCTTTCTTGTCACCTTCACGATCTAATAAAAAAAAATCGTATAAAATTTAATTAAATTAAAGAAGCTTTTGATTTTGTTAGAAGGATATTGTGTTTGTCTTGGTATTTCAAATATAGTAGACGATGCTTCAGTGTTACCTAATGTTTTTCCAAATGATCTCACGCCAATTTTTAGTAGTAAGTACTATTTTATTTACAAACGTGGCCTAACACCAAAATATTCTTTGCCTGGGATGAAATATTTAATTCGAAACCGTGTGGCGAACTTGCAATGAAGTTGAAATGTGTTTGTTGTTTTCTGTATTTTGTCCTACCTTAAGCCGGATGCGGATCCACACTTATCTTGTGTGGTCTGTTGTGGAGCCGTGATGCCTGATTCACAATGCGACGAGACAACGAGACGTCAACGTGACGAGATCTCTTCGCAGATGTTCTCTCTTAATCACGAATTTAAATCAACGAAATAAAACATAATAAAGAATTTCTCGTCGTCACGTCGCGTCAAAAGTTCTAAAAATTCATTATGTATTATTTAATTGTTTTAAGATCTTCGTCAAGAGAGGAAAACAGTGATCTTGTCACTCGAACGTCCCGCTTTCTCGTCGCATTGTGAATCAGGCATCACAGCTCCAATGTATTTAATATGCGTAGAGCCATATTTGTCTCGTGTTATGTGTTGTGGTATGGAGTGTTGTGTCTGAACAGAATCAATCTCTTGCCGATTGCGTCATACCCCAGTGGGAAAGATAAGAGCGTGTTCGAGGAAGAAAATAAGTAAATAGCGAAACAAAAAATGAAAGTTCGCAGGACAAAATTCTGATTATTTTGCACCGACAGCGACACTAACACTACACATCACTCCACACGAGATAGTTGTGGTTCCGGCTTTATAAAGTCGTGTATTAGTTATGTGTCAACTCGTTTTATCAAACCGAGTTGAAGCGGTTTAAATTTTTTCAAACCGAGTTAGCTTTTACCTGAACCGAAAGACGATTAGGTTTGGTTTGTGCTACATAATCAGAATCAGGCTAGGTTTGTTGATTTCGACTCAGGCTGAACGTGTTGTTTGAAAACAAGAGCGAACCACACACCGAATAATTGGATTTGAATACAAATTTTAACTGAGTTGAAACGATATCGATGGACTAAAAAATCGATGAAAAATCAGAACTTTTCACACCATTGTTACTGCTGCGGAAAAAAGTCATTTAGAGGCAACTGTGAAATTCCACTATATGTCAGTTTCAAACATTTAAGCAACATTTCAAGCAACAAAAAAAAATGCACTTCTTGGAGGAAAAAAAAAACACTTTTTCAAAGGCGCATCTAGTAAATATTGTGATTTATGCAAGTATATTTGTTTACATTGCATTGTTTTTCCTAAAACTAGTCTCTATTAAGGAGGAAAAAAGACAAACATAGTTTGTGGAAAAGCCCAACTGGGTAATATTTGCAACGAAATAATCTATTTTTCCCCAAAGTCAGTATTTGATAGCCCATCTATGCTATCATACTATCACTGTATAAGACAATAGCCCTTCCCAACAACCTGGACCAAATTATTCAAATACAACGCATAAAAATTATTCACTGATTTTGCTTCAAACCGAGTAAGTTAACTCGGTTTGCTATAGATTTCAATTTGGTTCAACTCGGTTTGAAAAATTTTCCGTCCGATACATCAATAGGTCTGTTCGGTATCTTTTTTGAGAAAAATTGTGTAAAACCTGTCAAACTTTGACTGCTTTTAAAAGCTACAACCCCCTGCGGTTTTTAAGCACCTTTGCAGGCGACGTATGCGGTGGCCGGGGTAAAGAAACTTGCAGAGGTTGAAATAATTGCAGTTATCGCTCTCTCTTCTTTATGCTTTTTCCTATTGTTTGAGACATAAGCGGAGTAAAGAGTGTGAAGAGATGTTTCCTTTTTAATTACAAAAATTGCAGCTCTTAAAATTTGCAGCGTTTAAAAGGATGTTCGATTTGGATGTTACAATCCGAAAGAAACTCAAAAGAGAAACGCCTTTAAAAAAGCAGTCTTTGAAAGAAGGTGAAAATACTCTCAGAGAGAGAAAACTTTGCAAAAAGATAACAAACGGAGTAAACCACTTTTTGTATAAAATTTCACTATTGTGTACAAGACGGTCAAATGGTGACAAATCATTTTGGGTCTTGTAATTTTAAAATTGTAAAATTTGGACGAATTATAGAACTACCGATTGCGACACGACGAGTTCAGCCGTAGTGATTCAAAATTAATATTGCGAATATCGAAATGAATTTTTTTAATGTTCTTAGCCGACGTCAACAGCCGACAGACATTAACAGCTGTGACAGTTTTTACACTCCTTGCACACAGAAATTTGTGTAGCATGTGTAGCAGAAAGGTTCAGTTTTCTCGTGAGAAAGGGGACTGTGTGTTGGTGAATATATTGAACAAAGATATATGTTTTCTCTTATGAAATTAGAAAGTATATGTAAAATAACAAACACAAAGACACTTTTGGTGTTCAACCTCCCCGTCACCACTCGTAACGTTCGTTGTTCTATATTACATGGGCATAAAAGGCGTTCACATTCTCAAACTTATTTGAAAAGCACGGCATGATGAAAGTTCAACGGATGAAAACCATTAGCGTGCACATTCGTCATGCTATAAAACATCATTTCTCATCAAGTATTTTGACCATGGCAGACCAACTCAAAGTAGGTATTGAAAAATTTTAGGAGTTGAAGAAATTAACTAAATTTTTATTTTTATATTTATTATACAGAGAACTAAAAGTAATCTCATAAAAACCAACTGATTTACAGCTCTTGAATGGAATACTAAGAATGAGTGTTAATTGGATTAAAATCGCGTTAAATTGTATGCCTTTTTTCACAAATTTCCAAAAACTGATTTATTTCTTTGGATTTTGACAGAAAATTGAGAATTTTTTTAAAAATGTTATCAAATTTCCAAGAAGTTGTACGTTACAAAATTAAATTTTTGACATTTATGAGGTGAATCTATACACTGAAACATCAAAATTTAATCTCGGATAAAATTAAATCGAAATTTTAATCCAATTCACACACGGCCTTAAATTCGTTTCCCACACACACAGACTACAGAACACAATTATCAATCAATTCGAAGTATACTCCTAAATGAAATTAGAAGGCGAAAAACACTTCGAAAACATCACTCTGAATAGCCAATAGATGGATGTCGGATTTAGCAGTGTTTGGTGTGAAATTTAATTGTGAAATTTAATAAAAAGAAAAAAAGAGTTAACTCAAATTAGGTATTTCTCCTCCGAAAATTGGATGATGTCACCCTGCATTGAAAATATGGGCTAGGCAATAAAGATGGAACAGGTAGAACATTTAAACTTCCTTATACTGTTAAATATATTTCCAACAACTTCTTAATTTTTAAAAAACATGTTGTGGAAGATAACTTTTTTTTGGTCTAAAACCGTGTTTTTCTAAGTCGGAAAAAAAGTTCCAGAGCTACCTGAATGTTAAATTAGCCCTTGAATATTGAAATAATTTCGAAATCTTCATTCAAGCGCGCACCAACAAGCAACTTATTCAATTAAATTTTTTTTTTTTTTTTTTTTTTTTTAATAAAATATTAGCATACTTACAGAAGAATACAACAACATGTTCGTTCTCCGACAAAATTTTCTCCAACATTTTCATATTAACTTCTTCAATTTTTCCAGGAATTTCCAAAGTTTCTTCATCAGTTACCCAAGCAAGAACTTCATCTTCATCATCAAGATCTCCAGGGAATACCATTGGATCACGATTTCTAAAGAACACCAATTGCGGATAGGTCTTGATTCCGTATTTCTTAGCCAATGGTGTGTCTTCAGTAGTAACAAAAATAATACCAGCTTCATCCAATTCATCGTCAATACTCTCAAGTGCATTAAGAGTTTTTTCACATTTTTCACCAGGCTCACAATTGCCCGTAAAGAATACCACAACATATTCATGATCATTGATCAGATTAACCAAAATCTCATCGGTAACTTCTTCAATTGTGGCAGTTCTTTTTTGTAAAATAAGCCAATCCAAAACTTCTTCTTCATTCATAAGATCACCTTCGTAGAGGGCTGGAATTTTTTCTTCGAAATAAATCAAAGCTGGCAGATGATCTAAGCCATATTCTTTAGCTTCGGCGGCGTTATCAATGCGAACAATGACAATGCCTTCCTTTTCTAATTCATCATCAATATTTTCGAGTTCATTCAATACACGAATGTCTTGTTTGTCTTCTTTGTCGTCTATAAGTTATAAAAAAAAAGATAATTGCTGTTACTTTAAAATATATAAAAATATTATAACATACAAAATATAACTGCTAAATGCTCGGTGGTTTCAATTAGTTTATCCTTCATTTCGTCAGTAACTTCTGGAATTTCAGAGTAACGTTTCTGATGAATCAACCAGCCAAGAAGTTCATCTTCCTTCATCAAATCGCCTTCATATATATGAGGAATACCACGTTCGTAGAATACAATTGATGGAATTTCGTCAATACCCCATTCCTTGGCTTCACTATCATCGTCGATTTTAACAAAAGCAATGTCATTTTGATCACATTCATCATCAATGTTTTCTAGCTCGGCAAGGATCTTTTGTGATTTCTTTTGATCTTTGTCGTCTGAAATTAAGAAATTCGATATTGTTAGCAAATTAATAATTATAAATGCATCTGCTTGATATTCTAACTTATGTAGGTATACCCTAACTCATTTTATTGAATGATTAGAAGAAATAAATGAATATCTAAGGAAACTCTAGAGATAGTTAGCTTAGAACTGAATAATAAAATAGAATAAATAATCTTTTTTAAGGTCTTGTGTGAATTGGGTTAAAATCGTGTTGTATTTTATCCGAAGTTTAATTTTTGACACTGATGAGGTGAATTTGTGCGTTGGAACATCAAATTTTGATCTCGGATAAAATTTAATCGAAATTTTAATACAATTCTCACACGGCTTGAAATTGTATAAGATTGAGGCCGACTGTGAATTGGATTAAAATTTCAATTAAATTTTATCCTAGATTAAATTTGACGTTTCCACGTTTAGATTCACGTCATTATTGTCAAAAATCAAACAGATAAAGTTTTACGTGATTTTAATCCAATTCAAAAAATGCCTGAATCTTGAAAATAATTAGTTCTCTTAAAATTACATATTTAATTAAGTTTTGGTGCCGAAACCAGGCTTAACTTTTTTGAACTACTGAATTTCACTCAGAAATTAGTTCCCAACTGATACTACTTAAATTTTGTATTAATATTGTGAGGGTGTCAAAGAGAATAGATTTATTAAAAAAAATCTAACAAAAACTTAACGAAACAATCTCAAATTGACAAGTAGGTACTTATATACACTTACAAAACAACACCGCTACATATGACATTTTTTCCACAATCAAATCTAACATCTCATCGGTAACATCTTCAATTTGATCGGAGCTAGTTTGATCCTCAAGCCATTTGAGTAATTTCTCTTCATCCTCTAAATTGCCTTCATATATGGTCGGAATGCCTTTTTCAAAGTAGATAAGTTTAGGAACTTTATTAATGCCATACTCGAGAGCTTCATCGGGATTGTCGATCTTGACGAAGGTAATACCCAGCGAATCGCATTCATCATCAATGTTTTCTAATTCTTCGAGAACTTTTTGTGATTTTTTGTCATTGTTGTCATCTGTCAAAAAGCTTTATGTCAATATCAAAATGCATATATGCAATTATTGTAGATGTATATGTATATTTACAGAATAGAACAGCCATTACTTTGCCCTCCTTGACCAGTTTGTCGAGCATTTCGTCAGTAACATCCTCGATTTCGTCACTTTCCAATTGTCCCAGCAACCAGTGTAGGATCTGATCTTCATCCATTAGATCTCCATCGTAAACATTTGGAACTTGTTTTTCAAAGTACACAATTGCAGGGATCTGCAAAAGGAACATTATTTTGTTAAGGTTGATTTTTTTTTGTTTTGTGTTTTGTCATATTTTTCGAAAATCCCCTACCGAATCAATTCCAAATTCAGCTGCGACCTTAGCGTCATCAATTTTAACAAACTGAATGCCATGTTTGTCACAGTCGTCGTCAATTTTTTCTAGCTCTTCCAATACGGTCATGGAGTCATCGTCACCGTGATCATCTGCGAAGTGTGACAATTATATTTCAAAATATTTTGTACAAGAAGGGTTTGGAAAATACGTACAGAAAAGTACAACCAAGTTGTCAATATTGCTGATCAAGGTTCCCAGTGTTTTGGCAGTGACGTCTTCGATAACATCATCTTCGTCACCTGTTGACTTATTTTGAACCAACCATTCGAGAACGTCTTCTTCGCGGGACAATTCACCTGAGTTTTTATTTTTGGATTTATAATCATCAATTGATTTGATAGTTTGACAGAGTATCGTTTGCTTTGCATTTACCTTCGTAGATAATGGGTGTTTGATGGCGATAGTATACCAGTGCTGGTAGACCTCCCAGATTGTATTCATCGGCCAATGCTTCGTCATGAATCTTCACAAATCCAATGCCCAATTGATCGGCTTCATCATCAATGTTTTCCAGCTCTTGCAGTGCCTTGGCGCACTTTCTGCAATCCGGCTTATCTAGTTATATAGAGAATAATTCGTCAGGTTTGGTTGAATTTTTGTTTTATTGAAGCAGCTTGAAGGATCGTGGTTGGGGGGTTGGCATTCAATATAGTGTTCGTGCGTATTATTTATCATTTCGAGGAAAGTGTGATTATGTTTTGCTTATATGTATGTCATGCGTTTTTGGGGAATTGAGTGTAGAGTGTAGTTGGATTTGTTTTTATAATTATGTAGGGGTATTATTTGGAAATATGTATTGAAAATATTTAATAAATTTACAAAAGAAGATCGGAGTTTAAAAGATTTAAAAAAGGATTCCAAACAGAATATAAAATTATTTAGGTTGTAGGTAGCATGCCATTCATAATTATTTATACAATATTGATTAAGATTTCTTTCAAAATGTTTAAATATTGATTATACATAGGTATAATTGATCTCAGTTGATCTCGGTGCTTATTGCCTTGATTTAAATTTAAAAATGAAGTATCCTGCCGAGACGTAAGACCCTGTTTAGATTGGGAATATTGATTTCGGACTGGTGAGTCTCATCATGCTTATATTAGAAACCTTGAGGTGCCTCAAAATACATCATTTAAACAACAACAATTTTGACATTTCGCACATTGAAACAACAACGAAAGAGTCTCATGAGTCCGATTTTTATGTTTTCTTTACGCATCACGAGAATCCTCACCCCACACTTCTCTTGCCCACGAACTGCCGTGATACCGTACTCAATCTTCTTAATCTAAACATCTTAGAAATTAAAAAGTCCTACAAAACCATAAAAGCTTGCTTTACTACACTTTGCCAAGGGAAATTTACCTAAGACAAAAAGGTGTTTAAATTACAACTCATATTTTTTATGAAGTAAGTTATTGAATAAATGAACCATGATTTCTAATTAAATAAAACTCAAATTTTATAATGAATTAAAAATCTTTGGTGGTTTGATTGTTGGAGGACATAGAGCTTTAGATCTTGTTTTCGACGCACGGGGAGATATTTTTCGATTTTCAAATCAAGGAATCTGTTGTAAAATCTCTTAGTATTTTGGGATGTACGAACATTCCGAGAACTCAACGCATAGATTTGAACCACTTTCTAGTACTTGGTAGTATCTCAAGTGCGGATGTTGATATCCATGACATCCTAACGTGTGTAGTAGATTCGGTGCTATAGATTTGGAAAGAGCACTTTTCTAAACTATTAAACGGCGAAGAAATCTAGCATTTCCAGCAATGAGAATTCATTGAAAAGTGTGGTCATCAGTATCCAGACCTAATGTTCTAAAAAACTGTTGGCATATGGATGGGCTACTAGCGGAACTATTGTTTATGAATATTACGAATATAGATTGACATATGTATGTTATGTACTTCATGTATGATCACTTATCGGTTAATGGTTACTGTGTGGGTTCCGGCCAGCAAAATAACCGTCGATAAAGTGTCAAGAGACTTTGAAAAAAGCCAGGAATTAAATAGCAATGAAAGCCTCTTTATTAATTTCAAAAGTCAAATGTACAAAACCCAAAACAAAAAAACGATGGGGCATGATCAGAAGCTGTAAAAAAATTGCCTTCGACAATTAAGGTAACTTTATTGGAAAGTTAACTGAAAAGCTGGTCAAGAAAGATCTCTCTTCATTTTAAGTTAAGTGTTTTTATGTCAAAATATCAGCTGATTATATTTATCACTTAAAAGCAAGTTGAACTTCGTTGTTTGTTTGTTATATTTTGGGTGAAGTCATGAAGTGTCATATATTATAGAAAAGATTAAATTAAAAATGTATGAAATATTAATATTTTCCTTCTGGTGTTTTGCATACAAACGTATTATTTAAAGAATTTTAAGATTTGAAATAAAGTTACAAGTTTAACATCTTTGAAATCTTAAGAAATAACTAGTTTTACTCCTTGCACAGTTTTGCCCTTAATGAATGTGATCCCATGCGCCTGCTAAATGTATCAATTATTTTCGATAATGCAGTTTGTTAAAGTCACTCAGTCTTATTTATAAACCCATTCCAAAGTATGTCTAACTTTGGATACCTGTCCAACTCCAAAACTTTATTTATAAACATGTTCCATTGGTTGTCTAACTTAGACACTGGAATTGGTTGTCCAAACCTATTCTAAATTGGCTATGTTCAATGAGCAAAGGATCGTCAAATTATCTTGAAATTAATGAAATGTTCATTGAACGTATTCAAATGTTCACGAAATAGACAGATTACAGGGATGTCAGGAGGTATATGGGAACATATATAGACAACTGCAGGAATGCGTTTATAAATAAGGAGATGTTCAACTATTTAGACAGTGGCAGTGAAAACTGTCCAAGAGTGTTCCAAGGAAATGTAATAAATACGACTGACTCTTCAGCAAAAAAATCGAGCTGATGACAAAAATATTGAGCTTGTTCGTAGAAACGTCAAATAATACGCTTGCAATTGAAAATTTACTGAAGTTGATAAAACAGATTAGCCTTATTCGTATACTTCCTAGAACTACAAATTTAAAACACATAAAAAATTTAAAGTGATGGTAGTAACTTTCTGTTTTGTGAAAGTAAACGAACAGACCTATTTTATGCAAGCAAGACGATTGCATATTTGTCGAAAGCAATATATGCTTCAAAAAATGACAATTATTTGACAATCAAATTGACGTTTTCGAAAATGAGAAGATTCTTCGGTGATATTCGGTCCAGTATACATCAAATGGAGTATGGAGGAGATTCAACGACGAGTTCTATTGGCTATATACAGCGAGACGTTAACTTGGTCATAAAGCTGAAAATACAGCGACTGAAATAGTATGGGACACGTTGACCGTATGTATAGTCACAACCCAGCCCGAGGAATCTCCCAGTCATCCTCTAATTAACTTCACAGAAAATAAAGACCACACCTAAAGTGGCGCGCATTAATGGAACTTGCTTTATCAAAAAATAGAAATAAACTATAGAAACTCAAAACGAATTAATGAATATTGCTTTTTAAAAAAGAGAAACTGATTCTTTTTTTCAGGATTTTTGTATTTTAATTTTTAATTATTTTTTGTATGTCAAAAAAATAATCTAAATTTTTTTCTCCAGACGTGGGTGAAAACCAATATTAAGGTCATGGCCAAATGTATATAAGAACGAAAAACATACAAGAACTTAAGCAGAGTTTAAAAAAAAAATTAGTTTTAACTTTGTACCTATTTAGCATTTTTAGTTAAAATTTAATATTATTCCACTGCTTTTTCTCTCTGTTACCACATGCCAGCGATATTGTGTCAACTTTTGCCAAATACTATTTTGCTTCGATTTAATATTGGAATTGTGCCAATTTGGTTCTTAATTCTATCATTCGAACAGACGAATATCTTTTATACATATCTTGTATTATGTATATTTATATAAATGTAGTGATGGCATTGGGTGTGTGTATATCTTCTATACAAAATATACAACATATATAAAATTATACAATTTAAAATAAAAATGATTTTCAATTGCCTATGTTCAATGCTGCAATTAATTTTTCTGGGTTTATTCACTCTTCCTCGTACATCACATTTAGATGGCGCCCAAAAAAAGACATAATTATTTTTTTCGGCAGGAATTTTTATTGTTTTTGAAAGAGAAAAAAATTATATATCTATATAAATATATGTACATACATATATTTTGTTTAGTTTTAGATTTTATCTTTTTCTTTTAGTAGATTTAAATTAATTGATGGGATTTTGTAAAAGCTAATTCAAAAAAATCGTATAATATAAAACCCCAACACAATCAGACAGAGGTTTTTGTAAAAATTATTGTAAACAAAATAAAATTTTATTTTTAACAAGTATTTGTTGATTTTGTAATGAATTTTGAAAAAAGAAAAAAAAAAAACTCTGCACATAAGGATTATTGTTGAACAATAAGTTTTCTTTACTCCTATAGTTCCTCTCTTGATTTTACTGAAAATGTGTTTTGTTCAAATTTAATGCAAAAAAAAAAACTAAATTAAGAAAAATGTTTGAAACACAATATAACATATTTGTCTGTCCGCGCGACTGACAACGACTTGTTTCTACAAAAATCTATTTTTAAATATAGCAATTGTAGGTGGAAGGAATCTATTATTTAAATAAAAGCGCATAGAAATTCATACCATCAGTGTTGTTTTATTTAAATGCAAATAAAATATATGTACATATAAAATACAACAAAAGGGAAAGCGGGAAAGAAAATGGCCACTTCACATGCCGGGCATATGTATTATAAATGCATGTAAGTACACTACACAATTATTTAAAATGAGTATAAGTTGAAATACTGGGACAAATCTGGATCTGGGCCCAGACAATTTAGATATTTATTAATGTATATAGTGCATGTAAAATGTGAATAAATGCTTGGCCATATTTTATTTTATAAAAACAACAAAAATCTTTTGTTAGAAATTGTTGTAGAAAATAATATTACACGTGTATGAATTGAGAATATTCATAAGAATATTTTGCATCTTACTCATCATAAATATTTTAAAAATATTTTCAATTTAAATATTAAAACTACCACAGTTTCTTTTTTCGTTTTACTTTCTTCATCTCACCATCCCACCGCACCGCATTTCAATTTTGTTTCTCCAATATTTTTGAACAACATCCATCCATAGATAATAAATCAAACTATCCAAGGTGAATGAATAACGCGTTGAGTTGGAATTTATAATAATGTTTCATTTTGAAAATATACTTTGATCACACCACTTTTTAGACATTATTTATTAATTGCTTTCGGTATATTATGCTTCAATATTGTTGGAAAGTATTTTTTTCGGTATCTATAATTCTATTACATTTTTCAAGAATTGAAATGTTTATTCTTGTTGAAATAATTATTTGGATTATGTCAAGTAAGTATGTAGCTACTGGAGGGCATCATCTATGTATATGATAAAAAAGCTTGTCATCAAAGAGGTCTTTAAAACAATGCTAAATATTTTAAGCTGTCTTAAAATAATAATAATATTTTTTGGAGCACTTTAAAGCAGCTATTAATTTCAGTATAGTTTTTGATTTATTGAACAGGCTAATTTGTCATTGTCAAATTTGGAAACATGAAAAAGTTTTTTTTCTAACAACTGCTTTGTCAGTATTTTGCTAAAACAAAAAAATAGCTGTCAATATAAATTGATTGGGAAATTGAGTGTTACAATTTTTAGGAAAAGATTAACAATTCAATACTATAAGGATTCAAATACATACATACTAGCACATCACTCGACTGAAAGTCCACTAGCGTAAGTGGGATAGGGGCTTACTCTTAAATTTTATTTAAATTTTACTCGTGACTCGTTTATATGAGTGAATTTTATAGGATCAAATCGAATTTAAAAAACAAGTTGCTGGAGTTTTTTTGACGTTTTCTTTTAATGCCTTTTGAAATAGAGGCAATCAAATCGTAACACTGCTTTTAGACGACTGCAATTTTTAACGGAGTTTCTCTTTTGAGTTTCTTTCATATTGTAACATCCATTTAAACGCTGCAAATTTTAATAGCTGCAAGGAAATATCTCTTAACACTCTTTACTCCGCTTATGTCTCAAACAATAAGAAAAAGCACAAACAAGAAAGAGTGACAACTCTGCAATTATTTCAACCTCTGCAACTTTGTTTACCCCGGCCACCGCATACGTTCCCTGCCTACGTGCTTAAAAATCACAGGGGGTAATTGCAGCGTTTAAAAGCAGTCTTAGAGATTTTATTTGGTTTCCTTTTAAAGCACAGTGCACAAATTCGAATTCTTTTCGACAAAAAAATCTGTTTTTGAAAGGAATGTGTAAAGAATCGATTTTTTTTTTGTGATTGTGTGTGCGGTGCTTGACAGCTCAATTACATGAAACTTATTGCTATCATCGCGAAGTGTATTTTTCTTATTTATTGAAAAAGTGTGCACAAATAATTCTTTTTGAAATCTTGCAAAATATGCAAGATTTGTTTGACGGAAAAAATTCAATTCTTTTTCTAAAAAGAATCGAATCTTTGTTTGAAAGGAATTCCACAAAAGGTAATATATTGCGCAGGTTATCAAAGTTGAAAATGTCAGAAATTAAAAATAGCGGTTCGTGTGCCCATAAGAATGAATAGAATGCATTGCAAATATTTCACAATGACTAAAAACACAAATCAATGGTTTAAGCCTACTTAAAAAATTCACACAAACATACTTTTACTTATTTTACATACCACGAAGTACCTACCTCAGTATGGATTTTTGATCGTGTGAAAAGAAAATATTTCGAAAAATTAATTCGAACTCTGAAAGTCTTTGTAGTTCGTCGACATGTCTTGTGAAAAAGAGCGAACTGGTTCGCAGAAACAGTTTTGTGTGTAGTTTATTGTATTTTTGTTCCGTTATTTTTAAATTCATTTTTTAATTTAAAATGGCCTTAAGTCCAATAAAAAATGAAGTTTCGTCTCTACGATTTTGACTCTTGACTAGTGAGGGCCTTGTCAATACGCAATTTTTCATCTTCCATAGATTTCATGACGAATATCTTGTGTGAACTAAATCCAACAAGACTAGAATTCCTAAAGCTTAATACAAACGATTGTCAGATCTTACAATATTGTCAGATCTGTCAGTGAAAAAGCTGTCCCAAATGTCTTACAATCGTCTGAACACACAATTTTATCATTGTCAGACGATTAGGACATTGTCAGACTCATTGGTCATTGTCACATGTTTTCATTGAAAACATCTTACAATTGCTGATAATTTCTTTATTGTTCGAAATGTCAATGAGATATAAGAGATAAAAAAAAACATTTTAGTTTTTGTACAACTGAATAAATAAACTCAAAAAGAAAATATCTATATTGCTTTATAAATATTTTCTTTTTGAGTTTATTTATTCAGTTTACTTCAATTACATTTTATATCAATTCCTTGTGTTGTGTAGTTTTATTCGGAACAAATTAAGTGCTCATGCTCGGCCGCCATTTGTCTTTTATTAATTCTTTTTTGCATGTTGTTGATTTTTGTCGCATTTCTGAATAAGAATATATAAAAAATCTAACAATGGAGGAGGCATCAGTGGTCGAAAATATTACATATTATATTAAAAGGAGAGAAGAAAAAGATTCTTTATTTAATGCAGAGGAAATCGATAAGAATGCTGCAGAACATCCGCCAAGTAATGATGCCTCCCCCCAAAAGATGTAAACAATCAAAAAAATTTTGTATAGATCTGCCAACCGTTTGAACAGAAAATTTTCAAGCTGACAATTTTTTCAGATATAGTATTGTCCGAAAATTGTCAGACAAGAGCTGACAATCAAATTGTCAGACTTTTGGATGAAATCTACCAACCGTGTGAACGGACAATTTTTCATTGTAAGAAATATGTCAATTGTCAGCTAATTGTCAGCTATTGTCAGACCATTGACAGTTCTGTTAATATTGTAAGATCTAACAATCGTCTTTACTTAGCTTAATCATAAAATTAGAAGTTAATAATTTGTCTAAAAACTGTATTGTTTTGTGAAATATTATTCCAATAAAGATGAACCCTAAAATGAACATTTCCACTTTCCAAATGGTAATATTTTGACTTTATTGTGATATTAGGTCGGTTCAATTTATTAGGTCCGTCCGTATTAAAATAATTTGTGCGTCAATTATTTTTATGTAATTTCGAGAATTCTCGCACTAGTAGGCTAGTTATACATATTTCAACAGACTAACGTAGGTAGCTTTACTGTAGCCCGTCGTGAGTACACTGTGTTTGAGAGAGTTATAATTAGGTACGGAAAATTTGAACAGTGGGAATGACTTTCAGGATTTGTTTTAGAAGATCTACATAAATATTATTAATTAATTTAGGTATTTAAAATTCAAGGTTAAAAAAACAACAGAAAATTAAAAAAAAAATACACAAAAATAGATAAAAGAAAATTAAATCAAAGAAAAACACATGGAGGTTGGAGGAAGGTTGGGTCCTTCAAACATTTTTGTTTTTTTTTTTTTGTATGAGGCATTAAACATTTAAAGCCAAAACTTACCCATTACCCTTGGAGGACATGTCGCATGATCAGGACCTGCAGTCAATTTAACAAATTAAAAAAATTGTAGAAGCCTCCTTTTTAAGACATAATTTACGTTTTTCCTCCACAATGATGTTAGTCACAATATTAATCTATTTAATTTTTGTTATCTACTGAATTAAAAATTATAAAGAGCGTTCCTACTCATTTTTTTAAGACTGCTCGAAGAAAACCGAGTATACAGTCTGAGCAGCGTAGATTTTTATACGTTTTTGTTTTTAAATTATTTCTTTTTGCGATTTATATATAAATATTATTAATTTAAAAGTAAAAACAACTAAAACTACTTCTATTAGTTGACCTTTGATTACCTACAACACTTACAAAAAAAAGTAACTTCACAAATTTATTATTATTAATGTTACTAACAATGATTTTCTGACTCATAATGTGTTTGGAATTTTTTGTATATGAATATTCCATCAAATGAAATTTAGTTGTCGAATTATTGTTCTTCAACTGCAACTGCATTAATTATTATTTATTTTCTATATTTACATTAATATTTGCAAAAATTATATATATATTATACATATATATAAAGAATAAAACAAAAAAAACCCTTTTATAGCAACAAGCAAAAAGCAACGTTTAAACTTACAGAAAAGAACGGCTACGAAATCTGTATCCTCGATGATTTTGAGCAAAATTTTTGCGTTAACTTCTTCAATGCGATCGGGTAGGTCCATGGCTTCGAGTGATGTAAGGAAATCGAGGACGCCTTCTTCGTCCATAAGATCGCCATCATAGATAATTGGTTCCTTTTCACTAACGGTGGTTTATATTTTGTTAATTTTAATTTGAAATATTATATCGGATGGTTGATGACAGCTATATGTGGCGAGTATTTAGAAACTTACCGGAAATACGTGAGTGCTGGGAAAGTTTTAATTCCATATTGTTTTGCTAGTCGTTTATCGTTAATTTTTACAAAATCCACACCAAACGAATCAGTGTCATCGTCAATTTTTTCGAGTTCAGACAATACTTTATCACAGGTTACACAACTTCTGGCATCTAAAAATAAATAAAACAAAAAATTGTAATATTAAAATAAATTTAATTGGAATAAAAAAGATTTTAATTCAAAACCTGTACATATAATATTTGATAAGAATCAGCTAACTTAAAATAGAATTAACTAAGCAGGTTAAACTGAAGTTCATGTTGAAATAATTGACTTTCGAATTGCAAAATAAGAGTTATAAGTTCGTTTTGCCCACAATGATGTGAAAACGACGAAGTTTTCTCGGTGACAGGAGTTAAATGTTGAAAATGATAGAGTCGTAAGTAGTTGTGCAGTTGATGGAAGCTGAAAAGAGTCGATTAGAGAAGAAAATGGTGGCTATTTCTCATCGTTCTTCCAGTGTATTCAAGTTAATTAGTTAAAGGCAGTGTTGATAGGAAGGAAGGATCAAAGGATCGTCTTATAAAACAGACCACCAAAAACTACAAATCTTTGGGAAATGCTTTAATACTTTCCATTTATAAGATTTCAATTATTTTACAGGTTTCCGTCAAAGGGGGGTCGAACAAAATGTATGCAGAGTAATCGGTCACAAACATAAGGGTGTTGTAGAAATTTTTGGACCATCGTTTCACAAGGCCATGTTTTGTGTGGGCTTTAAGAATTTCTTCTAGATTAAATGTCAAAAAGTTTTACTCTCGGTCACATAACATGGCATGGAGTCACGAATCAGAAGAATCAGATTTGATAAATTTACGTGATTGATTGGCATTTGGAAATATTTAGTTCAAATCTAATTATTTTAAGACAGCAGATCGCAAAACTCTCGAGTTAAGTTCTAGTTAAAAAAAATTATAATTTGTCGATGAAAAGGTTTTCGAGAACTTGGTATAGTCAGAGTAAATTTCTTAACTTTCCATTGGAAGTTATTGTAATTGGTTCGATTTGTCGAATCGAAAATTTTGACATTTCTCGACGTTTCGAGGTCCCAGAAATCCGTCGATTTTAGAGAGATGTCTGTATATGTGTGTGTACGTATGTTCGTGAGCCATTCTATCGTTCACAGTATTTCCAGGACGTTTTCACAGATAATAACGTCATGAAGTACAGAAAGGATATTCAACAAAATTCAATTAACAATCTTACTACATTAATTTAAAAAAAAAATAGTTGTAAAAAATCTTTCGTCTCGAATATTTCGAGAACAAGAATTGTCATCGACTTCAGGTTAATTTTATTATTCATATTGAATGACGTAATGAAGAATTGAAAAGAATTAAAAAAATTAACGAACATGCTGAAAACCGTTTTTCGGTTCTAATATTATTTTGAGAACAAACAAGGATACTAAGCTAATTTTATTATATATACGATTATTGATAGTGGTTATAAAAAATATTCAATTGGGTCTTTAAAAAAAAAAAAAAAAATTCTTAAAATCGTTGAAAAACTTTGTTCGGCTCAAATATTATGAAAACAAACAAATAAAAGTTTCGAAGCCGGATTAATTTTATTAATGAAATGAAATACTTTTTTACAGTTTCTTGAATTTATAGATCTCCACCTTTCAAATCTCTTGATGCAATGGATGAATAAGTTAAACTAAAGTTTGTATGTCTACTCTAGGTATCTACTAACTTACTATTTTTATTTATTTTTTCAAAATAAATAAAAAACGTAACTAATAATTAATTGTCTATAATCTATTTTGGTAAAAAGTATTCTGAGAGGAATTAAGTGCTCATTTGTTCTTCCGCAGTATTTCTAGCTAGCTAGTAACATTTGTCTTAAGCCTCAAATATTGAGAATTTAAATTCTGATTAGTTATTCGGGTTTTTGGGATTCAGGATTTTAGTTTTTTTTTATTAACTATCTTATGCTCCCTATTTTTTTGAAAATATTTTAAAATAAGAAACCATGTCTATGTCTAAGAAATTCCATAAAGAAGAGTATAAAAATAAACTTTGTGAGAAAATATTGCAATGTAAAAAATTTCTCCAAGAATACTCAACAGCTTAGCATTCATTCACGGATTTTTAGCATTCGACTAAAAATCTTTACAAAAAATACGAAATTTGAAATTGATTGAAAAACTGGATGCTAAAATGTTTTCTAGTTTTTGAAAAAAAAAATGAAAATAACAAAATCTAATTAACTAGTTTTTTTTTAGTGAAATAGGATCTTTAAAGCAACTTTAATGAAAGATTGCAGTAATTACGTAAAATTGAAAACAAAAAAAATAGTTTGAAATTTAATTTTTGATTTTTTTCAAAATTTTTAGTTTGAAAATTAATTTTTCAAAAACTGTTCACTAAAACAACTTTATTTAAAAAGTAAATAAAATAAGAGATTTCTCGCTTTACAAAATGATATATCATAGCATTATAAGTGTTACCGTTGTTATTTTTAATAATTTTATTCTATTTTAAGTCAATTTTTTTTAGAAAATTGCGCCTCCTAGCTGAACTTGGGTTATAGAGCTTCTCCCTTCTATACAATTTTTTTCTTGTCTTGACCCAACCTTCACACTTCAGCTTTTTGTCACACCGTATGCTATGCATTTCACCCTGTATATGGGGTTAGGATGAACTATTTTATATTGTTTTTGTATGTTTTGTAACTCATGGGAGTTAATTTTTCCTATCGGAAATTCTACCGAAGAAATAAAATTTATATATTTCATAACTAATATTTGTGATTTTTATTTTGCATACCTACTATTGTAGTATTCTGAAGTACTAATTTATATATTTAATGTCACTTCCCAGTTGGCAGTTTAATTAAAATTGTTAATTTTTTTAATAAGATGAATCTTAGTCTTATATTAAATCGAAAATAATAGATTTTTGTACTTTTAAACCTATAGTAAGTATCGATATCGAACAAGCTTTACTTGCAATTAAACAATCATACTCATTTTCATCCGCACCGGTACATCACTTATACACCAAATTAAAGTTCATACCATCTATCTCAACGTATAGGCATTTGATTTTTTTCCTAGCTAAGCTTTCCAAAAATGTAACTCAATTATTACAGATCGATTAAAGCATATATCATATACGATTTAACTTAGTTCTCCACTCAGTCGTTTGTTGTTCAAATTAACCCGTGTGTTGGCTTGTTATTTGATCGGTTTGTTGATTTTGAAGAAAATCAAAAGATTTTGATTTTTTTCAAATTGATTTACAATTATCTCAACTCATTAAACTTTGTATGTATACTATATAAAGTCAAGACATTTGATTTACTGTCCAAGTAAACCTTTTTTAACTCGATACCAAATTTACAAAGAATATGATGTGAAGCTCCACCTCACTGCAAACCTAATTTGAATAATTGTTTTTATTCTATAATATTTCACTCTAAAATATTTTGAACTCAACTTTTAATCAATTTAACAAACTCGAGTCGTGTAATTTCTTTAGACAAAAATAATGTTTTTGACACTTGGAGCTGTATTCTTTCAACAGAGTTTATGAAGTGTGTGTGTGGCCAAGCATCAATTTAGTTGACAACCAAATAGAATACCAAAAATTCAATCGTTCTCCCCTATACGCTAGAGTTCATTCATTATCTTTGTTCATTTTGGTAGCACCATACTTTTCTCAAAATGACCCTATAAACATTTTCTATGTTAAAATTGAAAATTATGTGGAAAAAATATAGATTTTTATCTCGAAAAAGTTTTTGTCAAAAATGTCGTGGACCGGAATATCAGAAATCACACGATATCACATTGCAAACGAGCTCCGAAAATAAAATGGAAAAAAAATAATGATGTTCAGCTATTATTTTATAAAAAATGGAAACTGTCCCCGAAAAAATACCAACATTTTTAAATTGGGAAATAATACGCAAATATTTTTTTTTGTCATCCAAAAATAAAGAAGAAATTGGAAATATATTTAGCCATAACATACTTTGGACCAAAATTATAAAACGTAACTATTCTTCAAATATATCTGATGAACAATATTTCAGAAGAATTATTTTTTTTTTTAATTTTGAGTGAATTTACGAAACCAAAATTCGATACAATTTATTGACACACATAGCCCAAAATAAGAAGGGGACAGGAATACAAAAAAAAAATAGATCAAGACTCCAAAAAGTTACAAGTGAACAGTTGAAAAGGTCAGTTTAAGAGAAAAAAGGTTAAATGTTGGTTAATTACAACAGGACTGATTCTAAAATTAAATACTTATTTTTTAAATGAATTAGAACTATACCACAACAAAAAAAAAATACCAAGCTACAGAACAGATACAAATTGGTATGTATGAAAGTTAACATTATTACCTTGGGCATCGGTGGCGTATACGTAATATTGTTTTCTGAAAAATAGCTCGAGGGTAAAACGCTTTAACAACTTCATCACTGGTCACTACCACCAGGGTAAATTAAATCATATACATATCTTAAACTAGCACTCCTATCTATAAGCAGACTGAACTCCAAATTAACTCCGAAATATACTTTAAATGATCTTCAATCGCCGGCCAAAAAAAAAATCGGTTAGCATTCAACCACATCGCTCCGAATTGACTGTAACCGTCTGCCAATTCGAAGAAATACAGACCAATGACACTCACCAAACAGTCACTTTGTCTGAATACAACGATCACTTGAGGGTTTTCTGAGCCCCATATGTGGCAGTTTTGTTTGTTTACATACCCACCGAGTGAGAAATGTGCCTCATCGCTAAAGAAAATGTTGTTCGAAAAGTGGCTACGTTTGAATCACCATTTTTGTAGTAAGTTTTAATAATTTTAACGCGTAGTTCGATTGTTAAGCGATCCATTATCGTAAATGGAAAACATTCAACTAATATTATGATACTTTAAATGACAGCTGAGTTTGACAGGTGTCAAATGCCAGCGCTACCAACTTAAAACCACGAAATGAATGACCCGTTACAACTGGAAATTACTATTTTCTGACCATAAAAATCTAAAGATCTTCAAAAATCCTTAGCCATATTGTAGTCTTGGACCACGAGACCAAGGCAGTTTAATAAAGTCATGCATTTTATTTTATTAAACTCAAGTAGCAGTTATGACGAGCCAATTCAAAAATGTTTGTATTCATATAACTAAATTAATTATAAGGTTGTTTAGTTAACTTTACATAAAATATTATAAATGTTCTAATCGAATCTGAGAAATAAATCGGCGGCGGTGTTTTATAAATTGTTTTTTTTTTTCTAAGAGAAATATAAAAATGCCAAAAATCATCAAAGAAAAACCCAATAACATTTTGTTCGCACTTTTTAAGAAACATATTCAATATTCATTGATATTATAGAATTCCTTTTGTTCCTAAATAAATTTAAAGGAACTGTTTTTTTTATTGTTTTATAAACAAACGATCAGTTTTCTTTATTTTAAATAAAAACATAAAGTAAGCGTTCTTGAATCAACAAAATAATCTTTATTTCGTTAGGCTACGGTGGCTTATACGTATTATTTCTTTTCTAAAAAAAATTATTGAAGGTATTTATATCATTTTTAATGACTATTTTTAATTCTCTCAGTGTGAAAGGTAACAAAAATATTTCTTAATTCTTTAAAAAAGTTGAATAGTCATTTCCTTTATTTTAAATGTTTTATTTAAGTAAATCTTTTGAAGTAGAATTTGTAGCTCAGGTAATTTATTTATGAAATCAATATAGAATTTCAATATTGAATTATTATTTAGTACAAAATCTCAACTTTCTAAGTATTTAGTTAAATGTCAGAAAAAAATAAACATTTCTTAACATCTCGTATGTAATAAAAACCAAAGGGAACCAAACTCAAGGAAGGAGAAAGTTTAATGTTAAGACATTCATTTTTATTCATTGTGTATGCTAACATTTTTTTCGTGTATGTTATAAGATTAATTTTAAATAATTAATTAAAAGATACCTGCCCCTACCTATGTATATCTTACGTTTTGGAATTGTCCGTAAAGATTATGATCTTGGACTACGGTTGATTTAATGCGTGTTTTTCTTGTCAAACCAGTACTAACTTCAAACATTTGTATCTGTCAAACCAATTGTCAGATTACAAACTGTTAATGTCATTTTTGTTTAGTAATTTTGTCAATTTCATCGCGATAACATACATGTTTAAATTACGTTACCAAATTTTAAAAATTTGGTTTCAAAATTATTGTTTTTTGACCCAAAACCAATCTGACGTTGGATTCGGTATTTCATCGAAAAATTGTGTTTAGCGAAGAGGCTCTTATTTGGGTAAGTACAATTACAGCACATTATTTTGAATTGAAGCGAAAATGTAATCTGCATGAGATAATAAAAGAGGTTAATTAACCTGTCATGATTAATGTATAGATCATGATCAAAACTGTTGTCTCTTTGAAACAATTTATCAGATTGAGAAATGATAGGCATATATGACCGATGTTGTCTTAAAAAAACTATTTGCAAAATTAAATACGAATAAATGGCTATTTAAGTAAATTCAAGGTTTATTTTTGTTTGAATTAAAACGATATCAGCTTCGTATGATATGACTTTGACATCAATTAGATTTTGGTTCAATAAAGATCTAGTTAGATTACACAACTTAATGCAAGGGATATGGGTCTTGTCCTTTGTGAATTACCCACCTCTATAAAGCATACATTCTGACCTTAAATTACTCTGGAACATGGTAATTAATTCAATTTGACAGTGACGTCGGATCAATGACAATAAAATAATCAAATGTCACTATTTATAACAGTTATTGAAATCTTCTTTTTTTACAAAGAAATACTTTTAGTGTTTATTATTTGAAGTGGTTTGATTTCCAAATCATAACTACCACTTCATGAAATGCTGTCTCAATAAATTTATCCTTAACTATTGTATTTTGGGCGTGCGAGAGAACACCGCCATTTGACTTTAGTCGAATATGCGTATGTCTAAGTTTTGTCTTAGTTTTGAGAAGGAAGGACTATAGCAAATACATATTTAATAGTTTTATAAAATGAGCAGATGAATTCAATCAATAATTCAAACTTATGTGGGTCCATGTTTATTTGTGTTTTTTAATATTTTTGGATCTGAAGTCCACTTGAGATTATTATTAAATTTGAAAAGATTACGGAAAAAGAATAATTATTTTGATCATCAATCAATTGGACTTTTGAGGAAAAAGAAAAAAAAGGGCTGCAAAAAAATTATGGAAAAAAAAGACAATTTTTTACGTTGACACTGTACGTCTAAGTTCTAAAACGCTTCTGATGCGTTTGTATTTGTTTCAAAGTCATGAGTTCCGAAAGTCAAAAGAGAAAATGGTGAGAAAGTCATGAATTTCTAAACGCATACCAAACGTCAGCAATGAGCATTAACTGAGCAGCAAACAAAATTAATTTTTATTGGATGCTTTCATATGACAGTTTGAACTTGAAAGTGAAACAGTGAAGTGAAAGCGAAACAAAAAAAGTCTGTTTTTTACTCGGCGGCGGGATCTCTTGATATTTCAAATCTACTCAAAATATTTCATAGCAATCTAATCTACCCGAACATTTTACCTACTGCGTTTTCATACTTTGAAAACTACTGATAATTTCTGTTGTTAAATCTGATGTTTTCTCAGAAATAAATCAGAAATATTCCGAATGCGTTTTCTGACAACTTTTTATTTCTGCTCAAAAATTACAACAATAACATCAAAAAGCTCAAGCCCAAACTTTTTCCCGAAATTTTTCCCAAACAGTAGAGAAACAGACATACTGCTATTGTTTCTTTTCGTAAATAATGGTCAATGATTTATTCTTGTTCTGAGATCAATTTAATGAAACAAATGATAAGAAAAACCAAATATAACCGTTCTTTAATTTAAACCTATGTAAATACCAGATGCGCAATAATGGTGTTATGATACCGACGCACAGAGGTCGATTTTAAAGGTTTAGGCGGCCAAAATTATTTTTTAGTTTATTTTAACTTTAAATCATGTAAATTATAATTGCCATCAACGGGCTTTAAAAAATATGCATTCATTTGACACTAAAATTTGAAAAAGGAAACGAATTTCAAAAATAAGGATTTTTATTTTTAGGAACTACAAAATTAATTTCAAGAGTTGAAAAAAAAATAAACCTTAAAATATAATAGCAATTCATTTTCATAATGATATAAAAGAACAAAAATAAACATTTTAACAGTTGAAAAATTAAAAATAATAACAGTTTTTACTTTATATCTATTGTAAGGAACGAAAATATGTAGGTGAACAAAAAATACAAAAATTATAACAGTTTATTTTACTTTTGTATTTATATGTAATTATTTATTTAATCTTGATCTGTGCCAGAATCGTCAGGTTCGGTGTAAGGGTTAGCTGGTAACAACATTTGGATCGTTTCCGGGCAAAATGATTTTGATTTAATTTTTTTTTTTGTTTGCTTCATACTACTTATTAAAGGATCCGAACTCAATAATAGTCTATTATATATATCAACATTACATTCCTCTCTCGAGAATTTTCTTGCATAATTTTCTCGGTATAAGCGAAAGTGTTTATTTCGAGCTTCAGCTGCCTCTTCCGAGAGCTGTCCTATGGGTAATATGGCATTTTCAATTATAACCGAACCATGAATTAATATTTTATGCATTGTAGGACTCATTGGGTGCCATGCATAAAGGTCCACATACAATTTTGCAGTTTCCATGGCATAGCTGTCGAAAATGTGTGTATTTATTTTATGACCACTTGAAATAGTTTCCAGTATAACTTTCAATCTATATATCAACTCAAAATTAACTTTTGTAATATCAGCAGCTAATTGAGGATTTTCAAAAAATCTTCTGCTGGTGTTACCGTCATTGGTGTTACCAAAATTAGTTTTTGGCATGTCAACTAACAATCCGGTTTCTTTTTTAAATCGTTCCTGAATATATTTTTTTGTTTGAACCTCTAACATTTTTTCTTCGTCCGTTCTTTTGTCTCTGTATTTTTTGACTGGTAATTTATACGACAGATGCAAAATGCTTTCAAAAATTCTAATTCTGGCGTGTAAGACAGAAAGTCCGAATTCGACAGCCTTAGAATTTGTACTTACTTTTTTGGAGAGATTGTTAAAGTCTGCAGATGTTGATCCGCATATATAGCAGTGATTTGTTGATTTCCGTCCAAAACTACTTCAGTGTGCTTTAACGTTTTGGCAGATTCTTCGACATAACTTATTTCCTCCTTTGTAACGTCAGTAGATTCTTTGACAAACCTAAATCTTATTGGTCTGCAATATCTAGGTGATGACGGTGTCGGGTTCTGCCAAATTACTTTCTTGCCATCTTTGCCACAAATTATTTGAAGTGGTACAAAGGATGATAAAAATATATGTCCATCTGATGCATTGTCATCGTCAAATTTTTGCTTATATCTGCTTTGTTGGGAACCGTCACAACCCCATTTACAGATGATTTTCAAAGACTTTTTTTCATAATCTTTAAGAGAACAGAGGATTTCTTTTAAAGATGTTGATAAGCGCTTAACTGTGTTATCTATCAAGCTTTGTAAATTACTTTCTGCGCAGGTACTTGAGATCTTCATACATTCTTTGGGGGGGTAGCATTCTTTTTTTTCCTTTAACAATAGTTCATAACACGGAAAAAAAGATTTGTTAGTATTTCTGATTATTTCATATTGCCGCTTAGTTAAATCGGCTTCCACAAACATTGCTAAGGCTCGTATCGGTGTTAGAAAAGGAATTTCTTCTTGTTCAGATTTTCTGTATGCATTTTTGTATTTTCCTGCACAAGTTGGAGAGTTTGTGATTTGTTTTAATATTTTTGAAGCATCACGTTTTCCTTGAGCCTGCAGTGTTGTTTGAGCTGCATGAACGATTATTTCATCACTAAGTAAAGAACGGACTTCTTCTACTTTTCTTCTTTTAGTCCTCTCACTAGAATCCTGAAATGGCTTAGAAGGCCGGCCCGGAAAGTTTGGCTTATTTCCTGAAATTAGAAAAGTTCCTTCTAACCAGGCCTCATTATTTTTACGAAAAACTGCTTCCTTTCTTTGAGCCTTGGACCATTTTTCTTTTAAGGATGATTTAAAATGCGCAAATCTTTGTTTTAAAGCACTTAAACTGGCCGGCGAATCACCACAATAGGACAACAGTCGTTTTTCAAGGTACTTTAGCTTTTCCTCAAGACTAGGAAAATTTTGGTCCTGCATTTGGTCAAAAAGGTATTTCCGCGTTACTATTTTTATACCTGAAGCACAAGGTTCACCTATAGTCAAGAAAATCACACATTATTACGTTTGAAAAAAAAGTTAATTATTTTTCGCTTTGTGACTTTATCTACTAAAAACTCAATAACTTTGCCATCCGCAGCTATCTGCACATACATTTTACGCCATTACATAACCTGATATATAAAGTAAGCAATACAAAAAAAAATTCTGCTCGATAGGGGGCGATAATATGAAAAAAAGTCTTACGAATATGAAAATTAAAAAAATTTAATTACAAAACGGCCCTTACTTTGAAGTTATACGAAAGGTATAAAAACCGTTATTTATAATAAAAATATATCAGAAAATATTGATTCTTACCTGAATTATAATTATCCATCACTTCCACTTAAATATTTTTAAATTTTAATACAAAATATCAATTTATTTAACTCTTAACCCTGAGAACGCATAAAAACCAGTAGTGCACTTTGACAGACGATCAACTTCTTAATGCTTGTGCAAGTGAAAGGTAACAAGTTCGCGAATGTGAGTAGTAAATAATTGTCGGTGGCATTGTCCTCTAGCTTTGTGATTGTTTTTTTTTAACTTTACCGTTACTTTAAATTACACACTTTTGGCCGCCTAATTAGTACAAATCGACCTCTGTGCGACGTTTTTGAACTTAGCCTATATTAATTGTGTTTAATGAAATCACCTGACATTTTTAATTTACGTTCTACACCTCAAAAGTAGGTGCAGAAAATGTTGTTCTTAACTGTTTTGGATAACTCAATAGAACACAAAGTGACAGAAAAGTTAAAGACAAGGTTTTACTCATGAAAGACATAATCCTGCACTTTTTGTTACCTTGTTGTTTTTTTTTCGGTGCAGAACAACTTCATTTAACACACGTAATGTCCAAAAGTGATGAAAATATATGTCCACTTGCGAGTAACTGTCAAAAAATTGATTGTTGAGAGTGAAATGTCAACTCTACATCTATTTTTAAGACTGCCTGTTCGCTCTCTAGCGTCTAGAGTGTCGTAAGAGCTACTCTCAGTTCATTTACTCTCAAATGGCATCGTTCGACTTTACCGAATTTTAGGAAATGTACAGCTTCCGATATTACTATCCTTTTTTTCTTTTAAAAATTGAAGTAATTTTTAGTTGAATTAACAGTTTAAATCTAAAGTACAAGTAAGCTTTAGTTTTGTATGCAGCACCACGTAGAATACCAAAGAGATCTGTTGCCAATTTCCTTGTTTTAAGTTGAAACTTGGAACGTAAAATAGTTAACATAGAGATTTATTCAACAAGCGCTATTGAGCTCAACGAAAATATTTTTTCTCAACAATCTGCTAATTCAGTACCAATATAAATGATTTATAATAATTATTAAAGAGCTGATATTCCATCTACAAAATCAACAAGCCGTGTCACCAAGAGTAGCATTATAAAATGAATTATGATTTTGTGTCGTGCGTCGTTGCCGTGAGTGCGTCGGCCAAGTTCAACAACGGCCAGTCCTCCCATAACATTTCAAAAGCCAATAGTAAACTAGCAAAAAAAAAACAAAATAATTAAATAAATCTTATTAATAATACTGCAATTTTGGCTCATTGAAAACAAAAAAAAAAAAAAAACTATGCATTTTACGGGTGCGCACTAATTTAGAAATTGAACTTCCCACAACATCCTGCTGTCAGCGTTCAAAACTGATAGAACATAGCGAGCAGGTAGAAATAGCTAATTTATCAGCATTTAACCTCAAGACGAAAAAATAAATAAATCGAGAAAAGATGCAAAAAAGCATCTGAGAATGCTGCACACAGATATTTAGATATTCATATATTATTTTATGTAGTTACAGCTGTTTTTCGTTCTGTTTTTGCGGTTGATTAGATATTCGAATGCCGCACTAAAATACGTGTATATTTGTTTAGCTTTCGGTAGACGTATAAGATTTTGTGTCACAGTCTGCCAAGAGTTATGTTGTTTTCTTTTTCTGTTCTTTTTAGTATTGTAACCAAAATAGAAATGTTTTATTTTTTTTATTTCTGTTTTTTTTTTTTAAGTTTAGTTCAACTGCGGGCATTTAAATCAAATACAAAGTATTAATATATGGCAAAAAACAGACAGCTCTCTTTAGGTGCAAACAACATTGTGTATATAATATATAATTTGTTTTAAATTTAACTGCTTGAAGTATTTTATTATTTAATTATTTAATAGGATTGGATACAAATTTGATAGGTTTTTAAAATAAATGGAAATTATTGTGAGTGGCGACTGTGATATATGTAATTTGGGAGGAAAAACTTTCGATTATATTTTTACCAGCAAATCGCAACACTCGAAATTCATTCTTATAAATTATGGGGGCAGTGAAAGAACTAAGGAATTGACATATACCAAAAGGAACGGCATTACACCTTTTTTACAGAAACAAACTCAGGCGATTTTTGACCCCTCTCTATAACTTAATGATTACTAATTAAGATTTGATGGGATTACTTGGCGAGATTTTTTTTTTTAAATTACTCACAATTCAATATTTTTAAAAACTTGACCAGTGAACCCACCAAATTTGTGTTTGTAATCATTAAAAAATAAATTTTTATATTTTTGAATACTACTCTTATTTATTTATTATAATACAGGTTTTTATAAGAAGAACTTGACTTTTTTTGTAACATGTATATATGTAATTTAAATGTACATTATGATGCTGCACTGTTTATTTGTATGTAATCAGATGTTTGTGGTAGGTGGAAAATAAAGGCTCTGGAATGTTAGATATTGAATCAGGTTTACCTAAAGGATCAGTCCTTGGTCTGATCTTTTAAATTTTATTAACATCCAATTTCTCTTAAAGTACAGTGACAATGCAGTTTTCTAAGAATAATATTCAGATTCACTTTTTTCTATAATAGAAATAAATCTGGAATTCGATTTAAATTTTTTATTTGTATTAATAATATTTTTATTATTTCATTAAATCAATTACAATAATTAACAATATTTCAAGGTATATTTATAGCAATTTCAGTCATAGTGACATAGGTATTTCTTAAAAAAATAGTGATAAAGCCACTTCAATGAATATTTCAATGATTTTAAATGTTTTATAGATTATAGGAAAAAGAAAGCTTGCCTTTTATTAACTAAGTGCCTTCAAAACAGTACCTAATTGCAAGGTTAACTGGCTGAACACAATAGAATGCAGCAACTAAAACTAGAGCTGGATTTGCAACAGCTGTGGAAAAGTTTCGTACGTGCCATTTTGAACGTTCCCACAATGCAACTGTACAGCTTTTTGTATATTTAATAATTAAAAAAAAAACAACAACAACCTTATTTTTGTATTTTTTTATTTCTGATATTTTTTTATTTAATTAATTATATTTTTCGCGAAACAAATAAACACAAAAAGCTACAATATTTTTGTCTGGCTCTTTTTTTCTTCATATAAATTGAAACGTCAAAAGTGCTGCATGTGGAAAGTTTAAAGTTGGGAACTCTTGCAGCATCGACTGCAGCTCCGTTTGTAGCTGCGTTGCCTTGTGTTCGTATAATTAAATGTGTGTGTATTCATCTATAGCTGCAACTGGAATAGCTGTCAAAATATTCAATAAACCTGAAATTCAATGTTACGAACACAACACACAACGTAACTACAGTCGTTGCGCTGCAGACGGTGCAAGAGTTTACTAACTTTAAACATTTCACGTGCATCACTTTTGACGTTTAAATTTGTATGAAGAAAAAAAAACAGCCGGACAAAAATATTGAATCTTTTCGTGCTTATTTGTTTCGCGAAAAATATTATTAATTAAAAGAAGAGTAGGTATCAGAAATTTAAAAAAAAATGGAAAATAAAGTCGTTGTTGTTTCGCAATAAAAAAAAAATTATTAACTAAAAGAAAAATATCACAAACAAAAAAGGGAATAATAAGCCCGTGATTATTTTTTTCTTGCGAATATTGTGTTTGGTCAAACTGTAAAAAGAAACATTCACCCCAATTACAGAATCCGATGAATGAGCTGCGGAATTGAAACGTCAAACATTTTGTTGTCAAAATGTCAAAATTGAGTCTGACTCTATCCGCAGTTCAATTATCGGATTTTTTAATCTGGGTGATTTTATATAATAGCCCATTAATCCATTTCTTCAGAACAAACCCGAGTTTTTATCAATTTTGACGAATTTATTGCATTTATTAATTATTAATAATAAAAAAGCTATTATTTAGAGGAATTATTGTGCCTGTACAAATAAATAAAAAACATTCGTGTTTAAGTTATATGGAATTTTGTCCGGACCGGATTTATATATGTATATATTGCAAGAACTAACGGTGCAATTGAGTGCACCTATGTGGTTAGAAATTGGTCAGTGTGATTTGTATGTAACATTTATGCAATTTCGTAAGTGAACATAAACATTTTGAACGTTCTTGTATGTTGGGATTGTACTCGCGATATGAATTTAAATATCTTACAAACGTTTGAAAATAAATTGCTAAGATCATTTGTTAATGCCCCATGTTATATTAGAAACGAAGGTCTACACAGGGATCCACGGTATGAAATGAAATAAATTCTTTTGCGCAAAAGCATAGAACACGCTATCGAAATTATTGATGAAACAAATTTAGTGCGCCGCTTGCGAAGGACAAAACCTTCTCACTTGGTGCGGTAAACGGGAAAACGCTCTAAAAATCGCGGTAAACGCAGGAACTATCACCGGAAAGTTACCTTCAACTTCGTTAAAAATAAATTGCTAGATAAGTTTCAACTTAGTTGCAATCGGGAGGAGGAGGTGGTTTTAGTGAAGCTAGAATCTCACACTCCTATGAGCACGCGTTTTTCGGTCCCCCCACGGACAAAAAAAAATGTTGGACAACATTAGAATGTGCACGAACATTTTGAAAAAAATGTACGGCTGGATCGCACGAATTGGTAATGGTGAACCTTCTAATTATATCATTAAACAGAAAATGTAAAAAAGTCAAAAGAAGTAAACAAATCAATTTTGTCTTTTATTTGTTTTGTTTAAGAAAAATTATCTGTAAAATTTTAAAAGCAATATTGAGCAATATTAAGCTATTTAGTAGCAAATTTGTGAAATTGCTGCAGCTACTAAAACGATATAATAGGGGAACCGTTATGTGATTTTTTTTTACTAAAAAATCTGAAACGCAGTTTTCTTCCATCCGCTTCTTTGGTCATAACAGATACGAAGTTTAATCAAAATCGTTGAAGCTATTTTCGAGAAAATTGAAAAAAAAATTAAATCGTTGTGTAGAATCTACCAGTTCTAGATGAAAGCAAAGAAAATTTCAAATTTTAAAATGCTAATTTGAAACAGATCGGTTAACCCGCATAGATGTACAGATGTAGACTGAAAAATTGACTACGCACTTCGGACTTCTACACCATCGTAGTCATAGCTTTAATTAAAAGCCATACTTTGCGTATAAAGCAAGTTAAAATCGGTTACTCTTCTAACTGACTGAATACAATAGAATGCTGCAATTGGAACTGGAGCTGCAACAGCTGTGAAAAAGTGTCGTACGTGCTAGTTTTTATGTGCCTACAATTCAGTTGTACAGCTTTTTGTATATTTTAAAGAAAAAAAAAGACAACCACGAGCTATTTTTCACTTATTTATTTCTGATATTTTTTTTTAAATTAATAATAATTTTTACGAAACAAATAAGCACAAAAAGCTTCAGTATTTTTTCCGACTCTTTTTTTTTTTCATACAAATTGAAACGTCAAAAGTGCTGCACGTTAAAGGTTGGTGAACTCTTGCAGCACTGTCTGCAGCATCAACTGCATTTGCATTGTGTTGTGTTCGTAACATTGAATTTATGTGTATTGAATATTTTGACAGCTATTCCAGCTGCATTTCCAGTTGCAGCTCCGTTGTGTTCAGGCAGTAACGTTATGACCAATTGCTCAGTTACTAACTTTTTATAGGAATTGAGTAGATTAACAGAGCTTAAACCTTGTGTGGAATCGTGTAAGGTGATTTGCGATAAGTGATTGTATTGTAAGATGTCTGTGTAAGATGATTTCACATTTGATAGCTAAAGAGCTATCACATTAAAATGTGTTTTTCATTTTCCAACACATTTGACGTTTCTGCTGCAATACGACTAGAGTTACCATTAGCCTACAAAAATTGTACAACTTTTTCTGAGTTCTTTTTTTTAACCATTCATAATAAAAAAAAAATAAACATTCCCTGTGAACAAAAAAGTTTTATGCATACCAGGAATATGAAGAAAATATAAGAATATAATTTCAAAGACGTTATTTTCGTTCTATAATTTCGATAGCTTATACCTAACAAATATTTTAAAAGTTAACTATGGCAACCATGTTTTTGACAAATGTCATTAGAAAGTATTCAATTAGATTGAATTAAGTTGAATCAACTTACCCAGATGGAAAACTCAATGACAATAAAAATATTAAGAAAATATAGTTCATGTAAACATCAAAATGCATATCCAAACTGGATCAGATTAAAAATAGAGTGAAGTTAAAGTTTTTATGACCAAAGGTTTATTAAAAAAGACTTATAAGTTTGGGAGTATACAAAAAATATTAAATGGATACCTAGAGTTTAGGTTTGCAAAAATATTTTCACATGTATTTATTGTAGTTATCATTGATTCATTTTATCATTAGAAGGGGTCATCTACGAAAAAATTGACAATTATAAAATTCCAGGTTATGGAACCTTTTTCTAAAATATTTTTGTCTTTAAAATATTTGAATATTTGTGTTTTTCATTTTACTAGATGACTCAAATGTATCGCTAATTTCCTTCTATAGCTGTGAAAGTTCAGACCAAAACGAGAAAAAATATTATCTAAAGAGGTTTTTTGATTCGAACTCAGTAATCTATAACTTCTTAACTCTACAAACTTATCTCACTTTGACGCGATGTTAAGGTTTAGGGATTCTATCAGGTATAAGGTAGCAAGAGCAACAGCCAAAGTAAATATAAAAATGTCTAAAATTAAATTATACTACTGTCAAGTTCAAATTCAACCAATGCATCTCTCAAAAGCACTGCGTGAGACTTATTTCCATAGATTTTGACAGTAAATGCATTTTTATTTTTATTTAATATAATCGAGAAGGTTTTTGGGAATGTTTTCTTGTATTTATAAGAATTAAGATGATTTGTTTATCTAAAATTCAGTTTTAAATATTCAAAAAATAGATTCAACAAAATGATAAACAACGAAGAAAAAATACAAAAAAAAAAAAAAGTTAAATAAAATCATTAGCAGGAGGATTTTCTTTTTTCTTTAAATTTCTTTGTCTTTTAATTGTATTCACCTTCCAAAAATAAGTTTTTATTTTTTTTATGTCACCATTGAAATTTATTTTTGGAAAATTTTCTTTCGTCAATAAGTAAGTAGGTAGATATATTTTTATTTGTAATCGCAAACGAAGAAAAAGTATCTAATATCTACAACCATGAAATATATTATCGGAAAACTTTTTATTTTTTTATTTTATTATTATTATTGAAGTCATGGAAAAACATAAAGACATTATATACACATGAGCTTGAGTAAAAAAAATAGATATTTAAAATTCTGCTGTAAAATATCTACATAAATATTTTAAACATTTTGAATTCGGAACGATGATTTTGATAGTTTATTTTTTTTTGAAATATTCTTAACTGTGGTGCGTGATAGAGCGCGCTGAAATCAACATCATTTTGCTGCTGCTTCTGCTGGTGCTGTTTCGGCTGTTTCTGATGCTGACTTGAGAGCAAGGAAATTCTATTTCTAGAAAAATAAGTTTTTTTTCTTTTACATTGAAATTGTGTAAAATGCAGAGCAATTGAGAGAGAGAGAGAAAAATTAGACGAGGCGGGCGTTGCGTTGGGAAGGTAGAAAAAAAAGAAAAAAAAAAGAAGATATTTTCTACCATAAGCCATCACCACACGTAGAACCAGAAAAAATTAATAAAATTGTCAGAAAAATGTCGAATCGGGTCGGTCGGTATGTACTCTAATGTCTGATGATTTACCCAGAGTGTGTATTTTGAAAATGAAAAAGTGGGGAAAAAAGATATTTGCCAAAAATTGACAGCACCACCGAAAGATTTTAAGTTATATAATTCGACGAGAGGAAATGGATTACGTCGATTAGCAGCCATATTGGTGTATAGGTATAGCGGAAATGCTAATTAATAATATGTATCTGCAAAAGTTCATTGTATATAAAGTGCAAATGCAGGATTTTGTGCACAAGTGTTTTTTTTATTTTTTTTTTGAAAAGTCCTGGGTCACTCTTATAATCTCACCAACCGACGATCGAGCGACGCACGGGCGTGGGCCGTAAATTAAATTCCGAGTGCACCATCACGGCTAAAATTCTCATAAAAGCGTAGGCAAAACACAAGAATAACCGCACAGATACAAAAGAATCTACGCTATTTTATTTTTAAAGCCCACAGACACACACAGAATTTTTCTTAATTTTTTTTTATTTTTTTTTTATTCGTTGCTCAGATATACACTCTCACTTTTCTTTTGGTGAAATTATTCATATTCTTGTTCAATTAATATTTATTTCACTTTCATTCGAATCCTTTTTTTTCGCACGCTGAGGGAACACTCACACACACAATAACTACAAACTTACACCAGAATACAGCTACGTAATCCTTTTCGGCTAGGAGCTTATCCAATTGCTTCGCATTGACCTCCTCGATTACGGCTTCTGGTTCAAGAGGAAGTGCTGGTGGTGGTGGTGGGGCAGACGAGCCACCACCCTGTGATCCTTTTTTGTTTGCACAGTTTACATATCCGGGAAAACTAAGTGCCAAAAATGAGCACACTAATATAGTTATCACTTTTATTCGCGAAAATGTCATATCGTTTTGAGAAAAATTTGTATTTAACTTTAAGTTTAAATTAAAAAAAAAAATTTTAAAATATTTTCTAACTTAACTTTATCAACTGAGCGAACGTGAGAAACGATCAAAAATAAAATTTATTTTTGTTTCTTTTCTTTTTACAAAGAATTAACACACAAAAAAGAATTAAATTAAAAAGCTAAACTTAAATTTAAGTTAAAAAAAAGTGAAAATGAACGTTTTTCGCGGACTATGGTTGGCAAAAGTTCCGCTAATTTCAGAGGTCCGCTCGCAACTGACCGTTTTCTAATTTTTCTTTGGGAACGGAATTTTTTTTTCTTAAGTGTTTTTGTTTTTAGTTTTAAAATAAACTCTGTTCCTCTCGATTTTCTTATGGATATTTAAACAGCGGCGAAAAAGTGTATGCTTTTTTCTCGATATGTTTCAGCTAGAAGCGAAGGAAAACCATCATTTGGTCGGCCGTCTGCTCATCATTATCGGTCTGTTGAGTTTGAGCATATCGTCGTGTCGTTGAGTTTTTCCTCAGATTTTCAAAAATAAATGAAAATTCTTTTTTAATTATTTTATGGTTATCTTATTCTTACTTACAGCAAAAGTACATTTGTGTCTGAAATCGAGAGAGAAATGAAGCTATACACATCATCAGGAGCGACATACGCAAGCATCACCAACTTGTTGATGCTACATTTTGATTAGGTATAAAAGTTTTGTTAGGATTATTCTTTTAATTTTTTTTTTTTGTAAACATTTAAAAATAGATCAAACGTAGATATTCGCCACCGAAGTAATTTAGGAATAGGTAGAGAAACAGAGCAATCATTTTAATGGTTCTTATTTGTTGAATGTTTATTGTTTTAAAATCTTTTTTTGGCATTTGTTTTTATTGGGATTTCGAATCATGAATTTTGTTTAATAATGTTAAACAATTCGCAATCACTCAACATTGTGTATATATTGTTAAATATTAAAGGTGATGATGGCTACTGTATACGCACTCACGATCAACTGGACTAGCATTGATGTTTTTCTATCGTTTTTTGAATTCTAATTGAAGTTTCAAGGGCTGTGTGTTCACCTTTACAGCTTTATATCGAGTTTAGTTTGAGTTAAAATTCTGTTTTCCTTAGCTTCCTTCAATTGGGGAAAGTTTTATTTTTCATTTAACAAATATTCCCGAAAACAACTTTAACTATTTTGATTAAACTTCGGTTACTATAAATGTTTTGTATATATCACAAACACAATTTAATACTTGTTTTAATAAAAGTGTGGTGACAGATTATCAACATGATACAATTCAAATGGAATGAAGAGGCAACAATTAGTGAAACTTGATATCATACTCAAGATGGAGAGAACCCATTTTGAGTTAATATTTTGTTTATGAAAGTGTTATTAAACCCGTAGATACATTTAATAAATGGGAAAGTCTATTTAATGACATAATAAGAGAATCTAGAATAATTTTCTTGAGTAATAAATTTATTGAAAATGTTCAGACATTTTTTAAGAACAAATTTAAAAAAACAATTTATTAATGCAAAATTAATTAGCAGAATCAGAGCCACCTTTTGGCAATTTCAGCGTTACAATGTTATTCTGAAAATTTTGCACAAAAAAGCAGAATTCAAAATCTCTTAATATAGATCGCCACACATTATTTGGCAGTTTTTTTTTTTTTAATTTCTAAAGAACATGAAAAAAACGACTTACGAGGTTCCGCACTTTAACCGTCATCGTCAATACATATGTATGCATTAAATTTTGTAAATATTTTTAAGAAAAGAAATTGGTACACCATTTTTTAGCACCGTTAAAAAAAAATAAAAAAAATCATTTTTCCATTTTCGAAATATTGAATATCAAAGAGTATTTTTGAGTTTTTTTTTTAAATACATATATTTTAAAATTTTTTTAAAATCCGAGATTTATTTTTTTTGAAAATTTTGATATGCAATATTATTTAAATTTATTAGAAGCTCTTGTGTAAAAAATTTCATTCAAATCGGTTCAACAGAATATGAGATACCTAGTCGAAAACCAAAAAAAAAAAAAATGGTTCAATGGGATATACCATTTTTAAAAGATATTTTTTTTTAATAATATAGTAGATCGAACTCCTATTAGTTCACAGAAAAATTCTAATCAAAATCGTAAGAGCCGTTTTTGAGAAAAATGATATTTTCCACTCCGGTTTTTAAACACTTGTATAGGAGATACCGTTATTTTCGTTCATAAGAATAATTTTTATTGAAAATCTACTACATAATCTTAAAAAAACTGCTAGGTGTCAAGTTTAATAAAAATCGACCAACTTATTTTCGAATTATTAAGTTCTCAAAAATAATTTTGAAACTTTTTATGAAAATCAAAAAAATTTTGGTATATAACGGGTGATTTTTTAGCTGGTTTGGTTTTGGCAACACTGGTTTTGACAGCTGACGTGTGTTTAGTACCTTGTGTCACTGTCAAACAGCTTCAGTTTGGTTTGCAATTTAACCATGGATCGTCTTACAAATGAACAACGCTTGCAAATTATTGAATTTTACTATCAAAATTCGTGCTCGGTTCGAAATGTTCATCGCGCGCTGCTTCCATTTTATGGTCGGCATTCTCGACCTTCTGAGCAGTCTATTCGGAAGATTGTGACCAAATTTCGCACCAAATTTACTTTGTTGGACATTAAACCACCAACACGTTTACGTACTGTGCGTAGTGAAGAAAATATTGCGGCCGTATCAGCTAGTGTGACAGAAGACCGCGAAATGTCGATTCGGCGCCGTTCCCAGCAGTTAGGCCTTTGTTACAGCACTACGTGGAAAATTTTGCGGAAGGATTTGGGCGTAAAGCCTTTTAAGATACAGCTGGTGCAAGAACTAAAGCCAGCCGACCTACCACAACGCCGAATTTTTGGTGAATGGGCTCTTGGAAAACTGGCCGAGGATCCGCTTTTTTATCGAAAAATTGTGTTCAGCGATGAGGCTCATTTTTGGTTGAATGGGTACGTAAATAAGCAAAATTGCCGCATTTGGAGTGAAGATCAGCCAGAAGCATTGCAACAGCTACCAATGCATCCCGAAAAAGCCACTGTTTGGTGCGGTTTATGGGCCGGCGGCATTATTGGGCCATATTTCTTCAAAGATGATGCGAATCGCAGCGTTACTGTCAATGGTGAACGCTACCGAGCGATGATAACAAACTTTTTTTTGCCCGAAATGGAAGTTCTTGACTTGCATGATATGTGGTTTCAACAAGACGGTGCCACATGCCACACAGCACGCGAAACAATGGCGCAATTGCGAGGCGAGTTTGGTGAACAGTTAATTTCACGTTTCGGGCCGGTCAATTGGCCGCCTAGATCGTGCGATTTGACACCATTAGATTATTTTTTGTGGGGGTATGTCAAGGCTAATGTCTATAGGGACAAGCCCGCTTCGATTGACGCACTGGAAGCCAACATCCATGCATTCATTCGTGAGATACCGGCCGATATGTGTGAAAGAGTATGCCAAAATTGGACTCAGCGGATGGGCTACCTGAGACGCAGCCGCGGTCAGCATTTGCATGAAATTATCTTTAAACATTAAATTGCAAGGTTCAAACTATCGATTCAAATAAATATTTCATTCATTTTTTCGAATTTTTTGTGTTTTTTTTTTTTTTTTAAAGTTCTAAACCTCTTAAAAAATCACCCATTACATATATGTATGGTCGAAATCAATTGAACCGTCTTTGAAAAAATCGAAAATGAAAAAAATAGTTCTATGGGAGGTACCAATTACATATAACCATTTTTCCGATTTTGTTTTTATAAAAAGGCAGCCTTTTTGTAAAAAAAGGACTGGATTGAAAAAAAAAAGTTGTGGGCACGTTTTTTTTGAGAAAAATAAGACTTTCATAATTTGGTAAAAAATTTGTACGGCAAGTACCGTTATTTTTGGTCTTAAAAAAAATGAAAAAAATCTTTGGGTGGAATGCCCAAAAGCCGCTAGGTACCAAGTTTAAAGAAAATCAACCCTGCCGTTTAGGCTGCAGCCGAAAGGACACAACAGACAGACAGAATTGCGAGAGCCACTTTTTCGGACTTCGCTATCATCGTAATCTCAAGTTCGATTTTTTGTACGAATCCATAAATTTTCATATATAATACCTATGTACATATATATCGCAAGTAAAAAAAAGATATACCGTTAGTAAAATTTGTTAAAATGATATGTTAGATCGTTTTGATATTAGTTCATTAAAAATTGATATCAAAATCATAGGAGTCGTTTTTGAGAAAAATAAGATTTTCCTAACCGGATTTTAAACATTTTTATGGAAGGTTTAAAATCTGCTAAATATAATGTTAAAAAACAACTGGCTGCCAATTTTAATAAGAATCATCCCAGTCGTTTTCGAATTATTATGTTTGCCAAAGAAAAAAAGTTTGAAACCTTTAGTAAAGATACAAAAAAAAATTTACTGTTAAGTTCAGTCCATCTAACATAGATTTCATGACGAATATCTAGTGTGAACTATATCCAACAAGACTAGAATTCCTAGTCATCAAAATAGTTTATTGCAGGTATACCTACCATAAAACATTTTTTCAGATTTTTTTTTGAAGGGTAGTTGTTAACAAAAAAATTACTGATTTTTGGGGACGTTTTGGATAAAAATAAGATTTTCGTTAAATTAAAAAAAAGAATGACGGCAGGCGTTGTTTTTAATTCTAAACAAAATTTAAAAAAAATGTGTCGGGGACATTTAAGACTTTTTTGGACTTGTGGTTTGATTTTTCAACAAAACAACATACATTAACAGAGCAGACAGAGCCGCATTTAATCGGAAAAATTAAAAAGAAAAAAAAAAACATTGGATAAGAACTATGTACATATGTTTGTTTTTTTTCAAATACACTTTTTCTTATAAAAATCCGTCCTCACATTGAAACAATTCCTATGCATTAGGATAAGGAACACACGGTGCAAATATACCGTTCAGAAATTTCTATTAATGTAGAGAAAATAGTAATCGAATAGAATCCTGAAAACTAAAAATTCCAAAAGCTCAATATTTAGAAAACCCGAAACAAACCCAAAAAATAAAATAAGTTGTTTTAACTTATCAATAAAATGAGTCTTCAAAATCTTAGAAAAAAAAGTACTTAAATTCTTCGTTCGAAACTTTCGATTCAAACGTAAAAATTTCATTCAATTTTCCTTAAATATTTTTTTTTTTAATCTTCGGTCTATCGATCGATCACAAATCTTAACCGATATTTATTTTTAAAATTCTCAAGAAAATCTGATTGCTTAATTTTATTTTTATCGAAATTTGTAGAAAATTTGGGAGGTTTTTGAACCATCTCAATCTCATCTCAGCATGTTTTTGAACCATCTCAGTCTTACCATTATAAAAGAAAGAATTCAGGACAGTTTATAACAGATATAACAGTTTATTTCCCTCACAATATTGGGTGTGCAAGTAATAGAAAATAATACTTTATGTATACTGAATTCTTATATCTATTCTAACTACCTATCCACCCTTTGGAATGCACTGTATCTTGCAGATGGTGCAAGATATTGTATTTCCCTATTTAGTCGTTAGTGGTATCAGCCACTGTATCTCTTAGGATAACACGACTACTTATATATGTAGATGTTATATCAAAAGTCCCAAATCCTAAATAATGTTTCATTACACTCAACTTGATTTCCCACGTCTTTGTGTGCGCAAATGAGGCTCATTTCAGCGAATTTAGCCTTGATGCGGATTGTCGTGATGCGCTCGTTCACGTAGTTGAAACTCAAGAATTTTTGCCTGAGTCTGATTTCAACAATAAATCCGCACCTAAATAGACGCTGCTTTTGCTCTCGGTAGCAGTCGCCGTAGTAGATATCATAGTCTTTTAGCTTTCCTCTCCTCGGACCATTCCATCGCATTTCTTGGATAGCGGTAATATCTGCTTTGTAGTAGTTTAGGGCTTCCGCTAATTGTTCGGCTGCACGTGACCTATTAAGGGACCTAACATTCCACGTACAGATCCGAAGTTTGTTGTCCTTATTTCGTTTGGTCGGTTCTTCATCAGTAAATCTATACTTATCCGAGTCTTGTTGTTGCTTCGCAACCGGAAATTCTTTACGTGACCGTGGGAAGTCTCACCCCGACGGCACGACCCCTTACCTGGAGGACCAGACCCTTAGTATAACTCCAAGGATAGAGAGCCGTATAAACCGCTCCTTATAGACCTGAACTTCGATTATGTCGAAGTAGCCCATAGTTCATCCTAACTGAAACTGTAGACGCCACCGTTGATTCCGTCTAGGTAATTCTTCCGCTACCGTCTCATCGTCGGAGTGCCTTGATGGGAACACTCCATTTCTGTCTTCCTGACTACTAACAACACCGTTGATTCACTTTATTGAATTCATCCGCCGCCGCCGTATGCCATCCTTCTGATGGGTTCGTCTAGGGCTTCTAACGACTCATTTAGCCAGTCATTTTAGACAGAGCATTATAGCAAAGATAATAGTCCCGAGGGAAGAAACCAGTAACCGGTGGTTACCACAAGGAGGTAAAATAAGCACAATTGATGTGTAGTAAGCGTTGCATCACTGGGCATCACCATGTTGACGCCGATCAGTGAATACCCGCGTCTTAAAGCTATTCTTTACAATTAAAAAAAAATTTAAAAATATAGTTTAAATTGATAAAGATTTAAATTATATTAATTAAAATGGCGGTGTATATGCTCTAACGCTAATTAGTGGTTCACCGAGCTAGTTTGCTAGTTTTCATTTTCCCTGGGTTTTAATAAAAGTCTAAACAGGTTTTAAAGCAAAGTATTAATTCTTATATTTTTTAAAACCATAATTCTCCCCTCCAACTTTTAAATATCGTTGGCTGTGATAAGAAAAATTTAGCAAATTAAGATTTAATCAGAATTTGAAACTCTACCCTTTTTTGTTAAAAATAAAATATAAAAACATTTAAACTTATTCTTATGAAAAATTTAAATGAAATCTGTAAACCCTCTTGTTTACATTAAGTCTGTGTTTACCTCTTATTCAATTTTGTGATAGCAATGGACAATGAGGTATAATTTTGTTTCTGACTTTGTGTACGTATACTTTTCAAATTATCTCACAATTTAGCATCATCATGGGATTATTTTTGGATGGTACTTGAGAGACGGAATTGAGTAGAAAGAGAGAGAGAGAGAGATAGTTTCTACAAATGCTGCCTATTCAGTCTATTTTCCGAACGCAAAATCGAAACAAATATACTTAATTATAAGAATGTAATAAAGACACATTTTAAAGATTGCAGAAATTTGTGAAATTTTGGTGAAATAGTTGGCGAAAGATTGTGCTAATTTTTTTTAAATATTAATTAATTTTCTTCATTGTGCTACATTGTTATAATTTTTGAATCCCTGCAGAATCTGTGAGTTTATCTTTCTTGAAGAGGCTTTTACTGCCACAAAGTTAAATTCAAAAATTTACAATCAAGGCCTGAGATAAAATCGGTACTGCTTATTATTTTAACCACGTTTTTTTTTTTTTTTTTTTGTAAAACAAAGAAAAAAACGTTTTCTATTTATATTGTCATTTCTCTTCTTTATAATGAATTGCTATTTAAAGATGTTTTTTAAAAATATAATTTCTTATCAAAATTTGTAACCTTTTATGTTTTCTATTCTCTCGAGCTTTTGATGAAATATTAATTTCGTTTTATTTTCAAGATTTGTTTTTATTTTATATAAAAAAAAAAATTACAAACAATCCATTCTATTGAAAAGTGTTATCAAGAAAATTGTCACAATACAATGAATATATTAGATCAAGTTGAATATCAAATTGGCAAGGGGGCTTCTCGCCATCCGAGATCAAATATAATTCTTATCAATCTTACACTCTGTTGTTTTACATATCTTATCTACGTTTACTCCGTATATATTTTTATGAGTTGTGAGATTTCTATGAATCTTTAAAATATGAACTTGAACATAAATAATATTTTCTACATTTTGTATATAAAATAAACGTCATTACATTTACATTGTAAAACTCTTTGGTTTTCTGAAAGGCATTTGAGGTTTACTGTCAGTTAATTCAAAATTTGAAACACATATCTCTTTTAACTGTCACAATATTGTCATCTTAATCAATTCAAACAAAAAAAAAAATGTGAAAAAATTATACATCTACAGTCAAAGTCCTCTAACTCCAATGACTTACACTTACACGACCAAATACAAAAGGAATTTATTTCTTGGGTTGTCATTTGACAGCTGGCAATTTAAATTGTAAACTGGCGATGGACAGCTACAGCAGTACCTAAATAAAATTATAATAATTGTATGTCTTTTCCTTTCAATTTCTTGTGGGTCTCGCAATTCTGTCTGTCCTTTCAGCTGCAGCCTAAACGGGTGGATTGATTTTCTTTAAACTTGGTACCTAGCGGTTTCTGGGCATTCCCCGACAGGTTTTTTTTTTCATTTTTTTTAAGACCAAAAATAACTGGACCTGCCGTACAATTTTTTTTACCAAATTATGAAAATTTTATTTTTCTCAAAAACGTGCTTACAACTTTTTTAAAAAAAATTCGGAAAGATGGTTATAATTGGTACCTTCCATAGAACCATTTTTTTTTTTTAATTCGATTTTCTCAAAAACGGCTTAACTAATTTTGACCAAATTTTTTTACAAACAATTTTTTAAAAAGTTTTAAAATTCTTGTATACCAAAATTTTCAAAAAAGCAAATTTTGGATTTAAAAAAAAATCAAAATAATTTTTTGAAAATTCGATATTTCGAAAATGGGTACTTACTTTTTTCTTTAATTAATTTTTAAACTCTGCATTAATAAATACTAAAATGGCGTACCAATTTTTTCTTTCTTAAAAATGTTTTCAAAATTTTATATATGAAAAATTATTTTTTTAGAAAGACCGATACAACGGTTTTTAAATTTTTTTTCTCATAAATTGAGATTTGTGTAAGAAATCATTTTTCTGGCTATTCATTAAAAAAAAATATATGACTGTTAAAAAATTTTCTTTCTTTATCGAAGTTCAAGTTAAAGAGCTTTGACTGTGTTTAACATTATTACTATCTAGTGAGCCGTTATCTTTAAAATTTGTTTCTTACTTAGACACAGTATGAATAGTATTCATGAAAAACGAACTCATTTTCAGTCTAGCACTTCATTTCGTTGGTTATGGGTATCATTTTCATTTAATTGCGGTTGAATGTGAAGTATTCGTTTTTAAGGCTTCTTTTTTGTTTAATCTTTGTCTTCAATTTTCATTCGATTTTCAACCGTTACTTCGTGTAGTTCTAATTTATTTTTATTTTAATATATAGAACTAGTTACATTTATATAAACCTAAAACAAAAACTTTTGTTAAACAACTTAGACCATCATCAGTGTTATGAGTGAAGTTTTAAATAGTTCAATTTATACACCACAAGAAATGGAAACAATAAAACAAATTAATTCAAATGGAAATAACGTTCAGCCCATGAAGGTTGCAGTAATTGGAGCTGGATTGGTAAGTAAAAGATTTAGAATTAATGTTTCAATTTATTCTTGATTCAAACGTTATGATATGTATATATTTAAAAAATGTTTGAAGTACAAGTGAAATGCATGGTTGATTTACAAAAAAAATAACAATATTATAGTTTTAGACAGTTATTTAAAAAAACGAGAAATATTTTACATTTATTTAAATTAGATCGCAGTTATTGTGAGGAAAAAAAAGTTAAGAAAAACTCTATGAAATTATAAACAAATGAAGATTTTTAAAAAGTAAATTTAAAATTTTATAGTGATTAAATCTTTAAATATTTAAAAAGTTTTAACATACAAAACCCTAAAAATTTGGTTCTTTGCAAACGTACGATCACTAGAAGAAAATATAAGGTGTTGAGGAAAATTGTGAAATGTGTCAAATAATTTGAAAAAAGCTTTAAAAACTGAACAAGATATACCTTAGGAATTATTCCGGATTTAACCATCATCGTCTTTGTGTATATTTATTGGTTCCAACATCAGGCCGAAAAGAACAAACCAAATCAATTTTCTTTAGGATTTTCTTTAATATTCTGTCAAAATGATTTTTCGTTAGTCATTTTTTTTTCATTTAAAAAATTACCACTTGAGTGTATGTTCACACGTAGAAACTTAATAATTATGTTTTCATGATAACTCTGGAGTATTTTAAGGCGGTTTTATTTCTCATTTCACGAAGAGGTGACTGCTAGGGTTATAAAAGAATTATTAATAAAATTTGAATGCAATATTGTTTGAACTATTTATAATCACCATTTAAAATTATTCCAAATCGGTGAAGTCTATAGAAAGATATACTTGAATAACCCAAAAGTAATGTAATTTCCTAAAAAAAAAAAAACTTCAAAACCCAATTTCAATTATGCGATTTTTTTGGTGATGTGTTTTGCTTCTCACTTCTTTTCAACTGACTGGTCCGAATTGTTCGAATTGACAAGAATTCGAATTTATCGTTATTAGAGAGATGTCTGTTTGCGTGTGTGTACGTACGTTCGTGATAATTTTTTTCGTAAACCGTAACTGGAGAACGAATTCCACTTCGAAAAAAATTTATTTTACAGATAATAACGTCATAAAGAGCAGAACAGATTTTCAAACAAATTCAATTTTACTATATAATTTTTAAGGAACAAAAAATAATGTGAAAAGTGCTAAATATCGAAGGAATGATACTGACACTGTTTTTTGTTTTTGAATTTTAATATAAACTCTTTTTGAAAATATCTTTGATGAGCTTCTGAACCTTTCTTATGTTTTGACTTTTAAAACTTTAAAGGGCATATTTTTTGTTAACAATAAATAAATAGTGTCTCTTTCAAATGCCACAAGCGACATAAAAAAAAAAACAAATGATGGCGGTTCAGCGGGAAATGTTATGAATTCAAAAATGAAGTAAAACCAATTAAGATTAGCAAATATTTTGACTTGATATTGTCAAAAATTAATCAAGCAACTGTTGCACTCAAACTTCTCTGACGTCAATATTTTTATTCAATTATGTATTTTAATAGGTAATAGTAGATTTAAGTAGAATAACAAGGATGGGAGTGTGGCATGTCATACTGACATTTTGAGTATACTTTTTTAAATCAAGGGGAAAGGGTAGGAACTTAATTCAGAAAGGTACTCGTTGAATTAATTTAAGTTTAAATTTTATTTTGTTCATTACTTTGAGCCATCTCATAACGTTATAATGAAACATCTGAAGGAGCGTTACCATCTTCCGGAAAAAAGTCTAAATAGATTTAAAGAAAAATGGTAGTAGATTTCAAAATGCTTATTTATAAATATATCTATATTTAGTTTTTTTTTTAAATTAAATAATTATAAATAAAAACGAAAACAGAAATTCTTTCAGACATTACATTTACATATGTATATATTTTAAGATATTGTTTAAATTAAACTAAGAAACTAATAAAACTAGTTAACTGAAGAGTCCAAGTGAGAACGCCGGGACGAAACGCCAAAATGTTTGTGGACTAAAGGCCGTTAAAAGCTATTTTGAATCAATGATTCGACAAGTCCAATTAAAATAGTGCTAAGTCTTCTACTTGGCTGATGTATTTCAATAGTATATACAATTTGTATTATTAACTTTCGTATAAAACTAAAAATTCTTACAACAAATGTATAAGAATATACATGTATTGTACATATATACATATATGTAAATGAAGTTGAAAATATTCTACCTATATTATTAAATTAATTTAAATAGTGCTATTAACAACAAAATTAGAATAAAAAATTATATCAGATTTTACGTTTAGTCACTTCAATTATTCTTTTTTTTAATAAAAAAGAACATTAAAATTAATTAAAAGTAATGACAAAAAATTAAATTTATAAATTTATATTTTATATTGTTTAATAACATTTTAACATTAGAAATGTTTAAACGGAGGCATACAATGTAAAAAAAATCAACAGAATTTCAAAAATATGAAACGCCTAGTAGACAAAGGGGGTGAAACGTGAGGGGAATAAACAAAATAATCAAAATAAACAAAATAAACAAAATAAACAAAATTATTTAGTTCATGCTTTGTTCTTACTAGTCTGAGGAAACAAAATACGAAGAAGATGATAAAACGGACAGAAAAAAAGGAGAAATGTTCGTAGAAAAAAAATGGGTATGTTTTTGATGATGATTTTTGCGAAATCTGAAAAATACCCGATTTGCGTTTACTTAAATGCTTATATCTTTCGATCCAATTATCCGTTTTTCAATATTAAGGTATATAATTAAAGGAAAAATGACTGGCGTGTTAGAGCAAACACAAATCATTCAAAATTTTATACTAAAAACATGAAAATAAATATCGGACAAATAATTTAATTCAAGAGGAAGTTGATAAAAACAAAAAAAAAGCATTAAAATACTTTCAACCACCAATTGGCGAGAGGGAGATAGTATTCTAAAGCCGGCCGGTGGCAATGGAGTTTGTACAATAAAAAACCACAATCGTGGAAAATTTGCTTCGCGTCGGAAAAAAACGCTAAATGTTCATATGTACCTAAATTTGTAGTCGGTATAATAATTATTGTAAAGATACATTGCGTTTGGTTTGGCTTGCTTATAACTTCGGTTCTAATAATCCGATCAATAACATTAAGGTCTTAAAATTGAGCTAGAATATCGGTATACATTTTCTGTATTATATTATATTTGCACAGTCACATAAAACTATATATGAAAAACCTTATTAAATTGCGTATTTAATAGAAACAAAAATTTAATACAAAACAATAATTTTTTAAACCACATGTATTTGACCCTTTTTAGGAAAGTTATGATGTTGGTACCTATGTTCAGAAAAGTTGACATTCAATGTACATACAAACATACATAAATGCTTTTTTCATTTCTAATGTTCCTCAACTATGCTGGAATAGCAAATCGGGTAAATTTTTTAAATTAATTTAACTAAAAATAAAAATTATTCATTTATATTTATATATATTTACATATACATATGTATGTACAGTACAGTGAACTCTCTCATTTGTCCGGTTATGAGAGGTATCCCCTTATGAGAAAATAAAAGATTAAAATTGAGAACCTTTAAAGAAAAAACATATTAGCATATTCATATTCTAGAATTTTCTTATTTTAATTCGAGTATGTTCCAGTATTGGAAAAACTGAAATCTAGTGTAATATAGAATAGAATTTGCGCGTTTTAACAAAATTTCACCTTTCAATGAATTTTTTCTGCCAGAATTTTTTCTTGCGACGGTTTCACCCCTATATTCTTCATAATTCGACAAGTCAAGTTATGAGCTACTATCTGAAAAGTACCGGAATGAACCTTATATAAGACTTTAAAAATGGTAATCTACGTGCGCTTTGTCCGCTTAACTTCCTGAACACAATGAATACGGAGCTTCAACTGGAACTGCAGCTGGAATAGCTGTAAAAATATTCAATACACATAAATTCAATATTACGAACACAACATAACGCAACTGCAGTCGGTGCTGCAGACAGGGTTGTCAGGTTTGAAAAAGCGGAATCGACAAACAAAAAATTTAAATCGCCAAATTTAATAACAACAATTATTTAAACGAAAACTTAGAATTAAAGAAAAGAATACTTTTTTGTTTACCTAGTCTTCTTCAATAAATTCAATGTATGTATGTATCAATTGTTTCATCAATTGTACATTGTGGCATTAAATGCCGAAAGCATTTCAGGACAGGGTTCAAAAGTATTAGAATATTAGAATTTTAATTCAAAAAATTTAAATCGCCAGAAACTAAAAATATCACCTTTTTGGGGGTACATCGCCAAGCTGATTTTCTTGTCACCAAATAAAATTTCAAATCACCTGTTTGGCGATAAATCGCACAATCTGACAAGCCTGGCTGTAGACGGTGCTGCAAGAGTTCGCCAACTTTTAACTTTTCACGTGCAGCATTTTTGACGTTTCAATTTGTATGAAGAAATAAATAGCTTTTTGTGGTTATTTGTTTGGCGAAAAATATTATTAATTAAAAGAAAATTATCGGAAATAAAAAAAAGTGAGTAATCAATCAGACCGTGATTGTTTTTTTTTTTTTTAAATATACAAAATGCTGTACAGCTGCATTGAGGCACATAAAAATTAGCATGTACGACACTTTTTCACAGCTGTTGCATCTCCAGCTTCAGTTCCAGTTGCAGCATTCTATTGTGTTCAGGCAGTAAAAGAGAACCGAATTCTATTGCGGTTATTAAATTTGGTGTTCGCGTCCGGTTATTAGAGAGTCCGCTTATGGGAGAGTTATAACTTTATGACAAATTATTAATTTTATTCCGTTATTTAAAATCTGTCCGGTTGTCCGCTTATGGGAGGTGTTCGTTTGGAGAGAATACACTGATTTCTTATAATAGGTATCAATATTTAGTTTTGTTTAATAAAAACAAATATTTCGAACTTCTTGTTTTGGTACTTTAGTAATTAATTTTTTTTGTTCATTGAAATTATTTTTTTTTATTTTGTTCTTCTTTTGAAGAAAAGCAATTAATAACAAACACTTTTATAAAAAGTATGTTCCTAAAAATTGAATTTTTTTGTCAACAATTTATGTGGATTTATGGCTGCAACTAATACCAAATTTGTTCTATTTAAAAAAAAAATAAACTATGAAATAAATTCTTTCAATGAAAATGCCAAATTTAACCATTTTCACCTATAATTATTTTATATCCGATAAACCAAAATCTTAATTATAAAAACTCACAACTCATTTTAGGTAGGCTCACTTGCGGCATTAAATTTGGCTAAGAAAGGTCATGAGGTTCATCTTTATGAATATCGAGAAGGTATGAATTACAAAACTGCCAAAATATATACATATATGTTAAACTTAAATAAAATCATTTAATAAATTTTAGATATGCGAGGATCAGATATTGCACAAGGACGAAGTATAAACTTAGCACTATCTCAAAGAGGTCGAAAGGCATTAGCAGCTGTTGGTTTGGAAGATGAAGTCCTTAAAACAGCAATTCCAATGAAAGGACGTATGTTACATGACTTGAAAGGAAAAACAACAGTTGTTATTTATGATTCATGCAATCATCAGGTATGTACATAAATATTATACAAAACACTTTTCAAAAACTATATTATTTAGAATTTCAAATTTTTAGTGCCTTTATTCTGTTGGAAGAAAATATTTAAATGAAATACTTTTGAACAAAGGAGAACAATATGAAAATATTCACTTGCATTTTCAACATAAATTGGTTGGAGCAAATTTATCCGAGGGAACAATGCAGTTTAAAAGGTATATTAATAATTAAAGAAGAATTATACGACATACGATAATTTTAAGAATTAATTTAATAAACATTTTTGTTTTAATTTGCTAAACAATTCTAGTAGATCTAATAAAATGCACGTCATTGTCACATGTGCTATAATATCACAACAAAAATATGTCAAAGTATAAGAATGTCAAGTTCACTAACAAGGTTCATACTCTAATTTTAAGTTACCTCATGAAAATACATATAGAAATGTTACATACATATGTTTCGATATTTTGGCTAGTGTAAAAATAGGAAAAAAGATCATTCGTCGGCAACGTTGGAAATGTTTTCTTAAATTTTTAGGCTTTACACCTAAAAATTTCAAACAGGATTACGAGTGAGTATAAAGTTTCTGCGTATAAGTTTGAACTATTTATGCATTCTTAATACTGCTTAAATGGAATAAATTAAATGAAAAACTATATAGTGGTGTCATTTTAAATATAAATACTTCTTTTTTACGGAAGATAAATAAGCATGCAGTATTATTTAATATTTTGCATTTGGTTTATGAAAAAACAGTTAGATTTCTTTTTAAGTTATTCCAAATCTTTGTTTTGTGACTTAGAGATAGAGGGAGTAACTTATGCGAATTATGAGAAAATTGCATGATGGCTGAGTCGCATGTTAAAAAAAAAAACTCATTCTGCTTACATATTATAGTTCAGAAAAGATAAAAAATTAAATATTTACATTTTAAATGTTTAAATTTGTCAGCTTTTAGATTTAAATTCCAGTTCGATATTTCTTCCACCAGAACACAAAAATACGCAACAAGATTAGATTATGTTATAAGAGACCGAAGACGCCAATACCAAGAAGATGCTTAAATTTTTTGATTTTAGTGAGGTTTATAAAACTTTAATCCTCGTGTCCAAAACTATAATTATGTAAAATGTCAAAAACATGATATCCTTTTTTTCGGTATGAGAATTTTCCAAATTTCAAGAAAATGCGTTCATCCGTTTAGGATAAAGTTGATACATATGTATGTATTGTAGGTAAGGTACAACCTACATATATTAGATAAAGCGATCAACTTTTAAGTGCGATATAGGTACATGGTGTTTTCAATAAAACATGAAAATAAGGCTAGGGCGCGTTGGTAGGGCTAAGAAAAAATAAAATCAAATGAGAGATTGAGAGGGGTCCATTTTCCCCATTGAGGCGGGAGGGGTAGTTTCTAAAAAAAAATCGCTTTGAATTAAAAAAAAAATATTTAAAATCAACGGAACACTTACAGTTTCTTGTTATACCTTTTTAAAGTCAGATATCTATCCATTAATTCTGTTTTTAAATAAATTGTTTTAGTAAATAGTTTTCGAAACATTTATTTTCAAAATCGAAATTTTGAAAAAAAAAACAATTGGAAAAAAATGTACCTCAAATTAATAATTTTGATTTTTTTTTTTTAAATCCAAAAATTGTTTTTTTTTTGAAAGTATTGATATGCAATATTATTCAAATTTATTAAAAGATTTTGTGCAATAAATTTAATTTGAATCGGTTTAACAGATAATGAGATAACCGAAAACCAAACAATCGTTCTGCGAGAGATGTCATTTTAAGTCAATAGATAGACTGATATTAGCTCACATAAAAATTCTCTCAAAAAAGTAGGAGTCGTTTTCGAGAAAAGGAAGATTTTCCTTACACTTATATGGGTGGTTCTGTCATTTGCAATAAATGCGAAGTTAAAAAAAATTGACCAGATCGTCTTCGAATTATTAAGTTCTCAAACAAATTTTTAAACTTCTTTTAAAAATAAAAAAAATTGTAAAATTTTGGTGTGCAATTATCTCCATAAAAAATCAATTTTGAGAAAATCGAAAATCAAAAACTGGTTCTATGACCATCACCATTTATAACCATTTTCCTTTTTTTTTTTAATAAAAGGCTACCATTTTTGTAAAAATAATTTTTTTTTTGTAAGATTTGAGCAAAATTAGATTTTCATAATTTGGTAAAAAATTTGTACGGTAGGTACCGTTATTTATGGTCTTAAAAAAAGAAAAAAAATATGTTTGGGGAATGGCCACAAGAAAATTGACCTACCTGCTTAGGCTCCAGCCGAAAGGACAGACAGAATTTCGAGATCAACTTTTTTCGACTTCGCTATGTCAAGTTTGGTCGATATCTCAAGTTCCATTTAAGTGGTTTTATTTAAATTAAAAATCATCATTATTTGGTCAAATTATTCTTTTTGTGCTTTGTACATTGTTATTCCAAGCACCACTAAAAAGGAGTGTTGTTGTTTTATTCAAATCTTCAATGTTATTCCTTGTTCATTTGAAATTTTTTCTAAATAATTTAAAAAAAAAATTAAATTTTGTGTTTGCAATTATTTTGTATACATACCATTATTTATCATGACTGAAAAAATAGTTTGGGTCGTTCGGATTTAATAGATTTTGCTGCAACCTTATGCAAAAAAAAAATTATATGGAATTTTTTTTTTTGAAGAACATTTACTATAAAATTTTTTAAGAAACCAACCTGAGTTTTTGTCAATTTTGGAATAATATTTCTTTAAAAAAAATCAGTGGATGCAATTTTACTTCGATTATTTCTCATTTTTAATCGTATTTAAAAGTTTCATTTCATTCAGTTGAGTGGTTGAACTTACACCACCTTTATAACGGTCGGAACCACTGTCCGACGCAACAGCAATATGGCGAAAACCACTTTTTGTATATAATTCCCCATTATTGCAATCTTAAATAAATGTGACAGATTGTGAGAAAAAAAGCCTTACAACTCTCTACCATTTCTGTGTGGATATTTTCTGCAAGAATGGAAGGGCGCAACAATTTCCTACCGAATCCGAAAGGAAGATTGCAACAAAAATTTGTTGAAAATAAAATTATTTTTATTTGTTTTGACATTTTTTTCTGAACCCGAAATGGTGAATTTCTCCCAATTTCGTCCCAAAAATCAGCCTTCCTATATTTCGTTCCACGAAGAAATCTTGTTTTTCCTGTAAGTATGCATACTATGTTTATATAATAAACATGCTGTTTTTTTTACTGGTAAATGTGGTAGTGGGGATGTTTTTAAAATATATCTTTTTATTCTACTATATTTACATTTATCTACTTATTATAAAAATTATTACCAACTGGGCAGCTGTTTCAATTTATCTTTATTGTATCATTTTAAAGGTACTTCGTTTGCAAAAATTTATTGGGGAGCATGTTGAAAATTACCTTATACTCAAAGATTTTGTAAAACATTCTTTATTTTCTCTTCCCTTATAGGAATTATACAAATACTGAAATCGTTAATACCGAAGCTGACTTGATAATTGGATGTGATGGTGCTTTTAGTGCTGTTCGAAACCAAATGATTAAAGCTCCTGGGTTCAATTATACCCAGGAATATATCGAACATGGCTACTTAGAACTCTGCATCCCTGCTAAAGATGGAGAAGTATGATTTTGTATTTTTTTTTTTTAATTTTAAAGATAATCCTTAATAATCGAATGTATCTTTAGTTCCAAATGCCTGAAAACTATCTCCACATCTGGCCAAGGGGTTCTTATATGATGATTGCACTTCCAAATCAAGACAAATCCTTCACAGTGACGCTATCTATGCCATTTACAGTTTTTAGCACAATTACAGATGCGGATTCATTGATTGATTTCTTTGAAACAAATTACTGCGATGCTCTTCCTTTGATTGGAAAAGAGAAGCTCATCAAGGATTTCTTTAAATCAAAACCTCAACATTTGGTGTCAATAAAGGTTAAACTTATTATATTTATATTTATTATAAAATCATAAAATTAAATTATTATATTTAGTGCTTTCCATATCATAATGCAAAATCACTTCTAATTGGAGATGCTGCCCATGCAATGGTACCCTACTATGGACAAGGAATGAATGCTGGCTTTGAAGATTGTAGTGTTCTATTTTCGATTTTGGAACAACCAAACATAACCATCGATGAAGCCTTAAAGCAATTTACCGAAACAAGATGGAAGGATGCCCATGCAATTTGTGATTTAGCAATGTACAATTATGTAGTGGTAAGTTATATACAATATATGTTTTGTGTCCAGAAATATAGTATAGTTGAAAGTTTTTCTTTTTCAGATGCGAGATTTAACAAAACGTTTTTCCTTCCGTTGTCGAAAGGTCTTGGATGATTTGCTTTACACACTATTCCCAAGATTTTGGGTGCCACTATACAATAGTGTTTCATTTACAAATATGCCTTACAGGAAGTGTATCGAAAACAGAGAGTGGCAAGATAAGGTAAATATTGGGAGGTTTGAGCAAAAAAAAACTCCAAATTTCCAGTTAGGAAGATTTTGAATAATTGAAATGCTTACAGTCGTATTTATTAGATTTTTGTCTACTTAGACACTGTCTAACTATTTTCAAATTGGTGGAAATATGCTTTATTTAATAAAAATAAATATCACATTATTCACGGTTAAGACAATCTACTCTTGTGTCTAAGTTAGGTAAGTTAGGCAGATATAAGACAACAATAAACAAGGTTTATGAACACATTCTCCACAGTTGTCTAAAGTTAGACAACGTTTATAAATAAGACCATTAATTATTTTTGTTATAATTTATCGCATCCTGCATTTTGTTTCTAATTTAGAAGTTTTTAATTTCTAACTTAGAAATTTATATCAGGCTTACAAAATTTATTATTTATTTATATTTATTTTTTCACATAAAGTGGAGTTAAATTTGGGGTTTTTGTTTACGTCTCAAATATTGTTATTTCGGGAAATTGTTTTTTTTTTTTTTTTTAATTACAAAAACAAAAACTGTCGATACATTCAAATTTAAGCGAAATTTTAATTTTCACACCTTATTGATATTCTTGAGCATTTATTATTTTATCCGGTCCGCTTTGCGCAAATTTTATAACACAATTTAAAATTTTAATTGTTTTATTTGCAAAATATCAATTATTTGCATAAACTTCTTCAGAAAGAAAATGATAAGTTGCGCCAGAATTTTTTTTTGCGAAATTAAGGTTTTTTCGCCGTTTGTTGTTTCCCATCTTACGTTTTCCTATAAAATGATTTCATAGTTCAAAAATTTTTTATTTTTTTCATTTCGCAACTCTTTTAAATTTTATTTGATTGTTTTGAGATTACCAATTTTATTTGGGATTTTGTTATTCAACTTTTTTATTTGGCTTCGTATTTAATTTCTAAGATATTTTTTGGCTTCAATTAAATTATAAACATGTCTTAAAATTCCGCGAGAACTTAAAAATTTCTAAATAAGTTTTGTGAAATAATTCCAAATAGTTTCAAACAAAAGCGAAGGTTTAAAATGCAGAAAATAAATTGCGGAAAGATTGAAAAATATAAGGTTTAAAAATGAAAATTTAAATTGCCAATTAAAGATTGCGAATCAAATGTGGTTTTCGGATGGATGTATGCGGTGTTCATAATTGCACTTATGGGGCTTGACCCCTTTGGTTTAAGATACATAAAATAAAATTTCGAAAACCCCAAAGAAAAAGCATTTGCAGCAGTTGCGAGTTTGGCGGCCACTTAGACGTCTGTCGTTACCATATTTATAATCAAAGAGTCGAGGGCGTTGGGATTTGATACAATTGAATTGGTTTCCCTCAGTAATTCTATTTTCTGAAAAGTTGCATTTTTTCTCAATAACGCTGCCACGCAAACTGGCAGATGAACGTATTCGTTATCATTATCACCTTTGCCAGGACTACTTGTATCATTAATAGATTGGTTTCCTTTCACGCCAAAAATGTGCTGTCAGCTCTCTTCCTTCTTATGTCACTTTATTTTTCAAAAGTTAGTTAGTTTGTGAATCTTGTTGTAATAAAGGGTTATATTTAAAATAAAAACTATGTTTAGAAAGAAAATAAATAAAACTCACGACTGCGTTGCACGAACTCGCTCGGTTTAAAAAAAAAAAATATTTTGTGTATATAAAATTTTGAAAACATTTTTAAGAAAAAATTACTTGTTTTAATATTTATTTTTTTGTTTAAAATCTGGTAAATTATGTTTAAAAACTGCTAGACGCCAAGTTTAATAAAAATCGACCAAGTTGTTTTCGAATTATTACGTTTTCAAATCCAAAAAAATATTATTTTGAAAATTTTGTTATTCAAAAACTTTTTAAATTATTTTAATAATCTCCGTAAAAATATTGATCAAAATTGGTTGACTTAGTTTTGAGAAAATCAAAAATCAATAAATGGTTCTATGGGAAGTACCATTTATAACCATTTTTCGGGCATTTTTTTTTTATAAAATGGTAGCTTTATTGCAAACAAAATTAATTATTTTCTTTAAAAAAAAAGTATGGGCACGTTTATAAGAAAAATATGATTTTCATTAATTGAATTAAAAAATGAATGATAAACGTGTCGGGGGAATGCCCAAAAAAGAAAATCAACCCACCCATTTAGGCTGCAGTCGAAAGGACAGACAGACAGGTGAAGAGAATTGCGAGACAGACTTTTTTCGACTTCGCTATCATCGTAACGACAAGTTTGATCAAAATCTCGAGTTCGATTTTTTTACGATCTATATGGTATATCTACCTTTCTATCTCAAGTAAAAATGCACCCCCTTTATAAAAAAAACTTTGAATATCTAATACTTCTCTGAGAAGGCAGTTTTAAAACTGGTCAAACTGTCAGTTTTTATTACTTTTAACTTTGATATTATAATAATTGTGAAATAATGTTTTTTTTTATGAACGTTTGTCCTTCGATCAGTTAGCTTGCAAAACAGAAGGAGGCAGGAAGTTCCAAAAGACCAGGGAAACGGGGTTCAAGATATAATGTTATTGAAATATTTAACATGTACAATACATACATTGCATATTATAATACTTTTTATTTCTGAATATTTTATTTTGTTAATTTTTAACAAAACTAAGAACTAAGAAAACGGGTGTTATTATATAAAAATTTTAAAATTCGAATCTGCTTGAACTATTAGATCCAGTCATGTCGTTTATTTTCTTGCTAATTTGATTTTCAACGAATTTTTTTGTATAATCCTTTTATAAAAATTATTCCTTTTTCGTGACCTTTTATATGTAAATCTTTTAAAAATGTTTTTCTATTTTTTTCTTTGTTTACACAGGCACTTAAAAAAACATTCAAAATTGCACTTATTGGGATAGCCTTCGCAATGTTTTTTGTTTCAGATTTAGTTCCAAAGAATATATTAAATTTCTCTTAAAAAGATATACATATACTATGTTTTTTGTTAATTGTATGTTTGTCTTTTGAATAAAATTCATTGTTTTTGTTAGAAAGTTTTTTATTTTTTTAATTTTTGTGTTATATTTTCGATGTTTTCTAAATATTCTTATTACACTTTAAGATAAATTATTTTATAAAATAAAGAAATATTAAGGAACTAATTTTACAAGAAAAAGAGGAAAAAAGGAATAAAATTAAATATTTAAAATGATCGTTGACCAGATGAATTAAAACATGAAAAAAAAAAAATATTCAAGGTTTAGAACGACAACGGTAGACTACAAAAAATACGATTTTCGAAGTAATCAAACAAAGATATCGAAAGACTTTCAGCAATTCAGCATTCAACAACTCAAAGCTGCCTCATTTGAGAATTGACACGACAGTTGGGCTTGTGCAGGAGGGGGCCATTTTGAATATTTTTTTTAAGTTATTAGTTAAGTGAAAAAAATTTGAGTCTACAGTAAAAATAAAAACTAATAAAACAGCTGTTATTTTTGAACAAAAAAAAGATTTATTTTTATTTATTTTAGAACCCTCTCTGATTGAGTTCAAATTGTTATAACTTTTCATCTATAAGACTAGTTGTGGTAAGTTTTATGATTTTTAAGAAAGTTGAAGAACATGGTTAAAAGTAAGAAGCAGTATTAAGTCTAACGAGCCTTTTTTAAGATCCTCTTTGAAGATTGAATTAAAAAATAGATTTGAAAAAATTTAAAAATATAAAAAATATATTTACAAAATAGATTAATGGAAAAAAAATTGACCTTACTAAAGGATTTTCCAATAAGAGGTTTCATTTTGAATAGCCCGCTATTTGGGCAGCTGTCACTTTTTAAGCTGTCATCTTTTGATATTTGACAAGTAAAAACTACGCCATTACTAAAAATGGAAAAATACACGCTTCAACAAGGTATTGAAAATGTTAAAATTCACTACAAAAATGGCGCTACGTGCCACACAAGCAACGAAACAATCGCAATTTTGCAAGAAAAGTTTTTAGTTTCCTGACCGTGTTATTTCTCGAAGAGGTGATCAAAATTGGCCACCGAAATCTTGTGATTTAACACCTTTAGACTTTTTTCTTTGGGGCAATGTCAAAGATAAGGTCTATGCCAATGATCCAAGATTCAAGACCTTAAAGATGCAATTCGTGAAGTTTTCGAGGACCAGGACATACAGCCGCAAATGTGCGAATTGGTCATGCAAAATTTCATTTAAAGGATATGGTGCTGCAACCGTATAGTCGTGGCGGCCATTAGGCTGATGTCGTTGTCCATTGTTAATGGCATACCTTCCTCTTTGCAATGAAATAAACATCCATTTTGATTTTTCTTAAAAAAATACTCGTTTTTTTTTTAATATCTTATTGTATCTTATTATAATAGTAATAGCAATAAAAAAAAACAAACAAAAATCAATTATGGACAGGGTGATTCAAAGCAAGAGTTTTTCGAAATTTAAAAAAAAACAGCCGTTAATTGAAAACCATTAGATTCGGTAGGGACAAGTTGCTAAGTTCCGAGAGTTCATGACCTGTCCTATTAACAGTTACAGTTTGGATCATTGCTTTATGGGACACACTGGTATATAAATTGTATCAACACAATAACAAATAAAATGTTTTAAAGAGTATTTTTGTAGGTTCAATTTATATACCAATACGATTAGGTAAATAATAAAATATATCTTAAACTGCATATACCAACGATTTAATTTTAATATAATAAATTTTTTTTGGCGCGCCAATAAATTTTTTTATTTTTATTTTGCATCTTCACCTATTATACAAATTATTTATCTCCTTTTTAAAATGAGGTATAACTAATATTTTCATTTCTTATTAAAACAAAAAAAATAAAAAACGAGCAGAAAAAGTTTCATGCAAATTCTAAGTAAATATATATTTAATTTAAATTTTTATTATTTATTTTTTTTTGTTGTGCCTGAAAAATTAAACTTAAATTTGGTTTCTACCCAAAAAAAAAAAAAGAATGAGTCTGCCGATTTGCCTCGCTTCTATTTTTAAATGACGATGTCTGTCGCTCATCTGTGATTTAAATGTCATTTTCAGTGTACGATGCTTTTTCATTGAAAATAACTAAATATATATAAGGAAAACATTATTTTCAATGAAAATAAATTTCTACAGCTTCACTATATAAGTATACCGACCGACTTCAACTTATGCAGACAACGACGACGACATTGTTACTAGAAAAAGTTTGGATGAACACAATAAAAAAAGGAGGTGTCTTTATTTTTGTTTTAAAATAATTGTTGGTAAAACGCTGCTGGTTGTTTAAGCTTTCCTATCAAAAAAAATTATAAAATTTACGTAATAACGCAAAATTCAATTTAAAATATCCAAACAACAAAATGACCAAAATTGTATGAATGTCATTCATACTACAACTAATGAGGTTAAGGTTATTGTTAGAAAATTAAAAAAAAAAATGAGAGAAAGTTTACATTTAAAATAAATATATTTTGTAGAATTTATTGGACAATGTGCTAATTTAATATTGTGATAAAAAGTTGAAATTTATGATTATGTATTTATTTCAGGCTAAATGGTGTGTTTTTTTTTTTTTGAAAAGTGAAGAATCTATTTCACTATTTTATTGATTAGGTAATAATAAACAATGCTCATACAATCATTTTGTATTGTTCATTTTAAGGAAAAACAATTTAATTTCATCAAATTTGGTAATACTATTTGTCATAATCAATTAATATATTATAAGATGATTAAATAAGTACATACCTATACACAAAAGGTGCAGTAGCTTTAAAACAAGTTGCTATTTTTAAAATAAAAACAAATAAAATTAAAAGCGTCAAACGGAACTTATTATTTAAATATGGCAATAAAAAAGAAATACAAATTTGTAAGCAAATCATCAGGGATTGTTTTTTAAATAGGTATTTAGAACTGATTTAGGGGGCATACAGTGGTTCAGATTGACCTTTTGGGTTGGAAAAATCATAATTTTTAAATGAATATAACGGGTGTTTTTTTTTTTAGAGGTATATAACTTTAAGTTAGCAACACTATTTTAACTGGCAGCCATTTTGTCAGTTGTTAAGTGATTTATTTTTAGTTTGGTTTGACATTTCAAGAATTGAAGCCACAGGATCACCTAGCAAGGCGTAGATCCGGTGAATGAGTCCAAAACAATATTGCCGTTGATCCCAATGTTCATAAGCGACTTTTGTTAAGCGATGATGCTTACTTTTGGTTGAATGGCTATGTCAATAAACAAAACTGCGGTATTTGGAGTGATGACAATCCTCAAGTGTATGTTGAGGCACCGTTACATCCACAAAAACTGATGCTTGGTGTGCTTTATGGGTTGGTGGAATAATTGGTGCGTACTTCTTTAAAAACCAGAACGTTACAGTCAATGGTAACCGCTATAGAGCCATGATTACTGACTTTTTCGTTCATCAATTGAACAACCATGATGTGCAGAAGCTGTGGTTTCAACAAGACGGCACAACTTGTCACATAGCTCGTGCCACAATTGATTTATTGAAGGAAACTTTTGGTAACCGCATAGTTTTACGATACGGACCCGTGAATTGACCACCAAGATCATGCGATTTAACGCCGCTTGCTATTTTCTGTGGGGATACGGCCACAAATGTTGGAAAAAGTCATCGAAAGTCATCTTTGTTTTATTCCATTTCAAGATTCTATACCTCTAAAAAACACACTTTAGGTATCATGGTAACTGTTTTCTTAGTTTTCAAGAAAATTTCCAAGTCTTTTGAAAATTGAAAAAAAAATATTAACAGGGTGTTTCAAAATCTTTCTTACCACAGGGAATGTATACAATATTTTACTTTAAAAATTGTCGATAACTGAAGTAATAATTAAGTGGTGTCCAATCATTAAATTTTTAAACTAAGTTTATATTAAATTTTTATTCAATTATTTAATTGTACTATAGACCTAAGTAGTTACTTATTTTTTTGAGCTAGTCTTTAGCGACCTATGTGAATAAATAAGTCTTCTCTCCAAAAACCAAAAATCTGAAGAAAATAAATAATTGGGTAATTAGAAATTATTGACCCTGTATATACAAATTTCCAGGATTGTCACTTTGTTCATCCGTTCATTACATTGAATAGCAAATAGTTGATACCGTTTACAATTTAGAGATATGAATATATATTTTAATATTATTCTGAAACGATTGTTTTACTGGACATCCACTGGAATCTGAAGTTATTTAATAGTTACCGTGAGATGTAGGTGGTTGGTAAACGCCATCCCTTCATACTCCATGGATTGCCTGACACTGATAAATCAATAAATTTTATTTAATTATAACAATATTGCAAATGTTTATCTACAAAGAAACACTAAACAAAGAGTTGTTGATTTAGTTACAATCGTTATAATATTTATTTAGTTGTTTATAATATGGTATCTTTTTTGCTTGCGATATATGTATGTATAGGTACTATATGGCAAGTTATGGATTCGTAAAAAAATCGAACTCGAGATTTTGATCAAACTTGACATTACGATGATAGCGAAGTTGAAAAAGTGGGTGTCGGCTGCAGCCTCGGCCGAATAGGTCGATTTTCTTTGAACTTGGTATCCAACAGTTTTTGGTCATTCTCCCGACACGTTTTTTTTTAAAACGGTTGAGCTGATTTTGACCAATTTTTCTATGGAAAACTTTTCAAGAAGTTTTAATTGTGTAACAAAATTTTTAATTTTTTTTTGGAATATTTAAAAAAAGTTTAATTTTTTTAAAACTTAATAATTCGAAAATGAGTTGGTCGATTTTTATTTAATTTGGCAATCAGTATTTTTTTAACTTATGGCTAAAAATAACGGTAGCTCCCATACAAGTGCTCATTTTTTTCAAAAACGGCTCCTACAATTTTTATTAAAATTTTTATGTGAACTAATATTAGTACGATCTGTACTATATTATTAGAAAAAAAAAATTATCTATCATTTAAAAATTGTGTCTCTCATAGAACCATTTTTTTGGTTCTCGACTATCTCATTAACGATTTTAATTAAATTTTTGAATGCTAAAAATTGAATGTGTTAAATTGAATGTTATATAATTGTACATTATATTTATACCTATTAATTTTAATTGAAGAAAATTCCATATATTATTAATAATATTCGTGATATAAGAGTCCCCAATACTCCAGAGTTCCAAACCTCCTGGACCAAAGGGACCCGTCCCTGGTTTGTTCCAAGGTAGTAACGCTGCGAAAGGGATCATAATAATACAGATTTTGACAGAAAATCAATTTTTATAAAATAGTTTTAAGAACATTAAAACTAATAAAAACAAATGATTGTTTTTATTTTATGAATATTTATTGGTATTGTCAATATTTAATTTACCAAAAATTGAAAGAAAAACTGAATTAATTTTGAACAAAAATTATCTTCTATCTGTCTTAATGTACCTACAGTCCGGAGAAGTTCAGGGCCTCAGTTACCAAGCTCCTTTCAACATCCAGCTCTGTCGCTATAGCTATAAACTGTATTCATTTTTTCATCTTAGCACGAAGAACCAGTAATTGAAAAAAAGTTATTCTTTGTTTCATCTCAGCGCTGGGTATCATCGTCTGAGTTGATGGGTCATTCACAGCAAACTATTAATTTTATATCCCTTTGCGATTTGTTTACATAGAACAACTGTATATAAGAGCTATAGTTATATTTATAAAAATCATATGTTCGCTTATTTCACAGGGCCAATACCCAATATACATAAATGGTTATATAGGTATTATTGTTTGAAGAACTTTAAAAGAAATATTATTATCTGTTGCTTCAAATTAAATCATTGCAAATAAAATTTACATTCAATAGGTTTCTAGAATTTTCGAAATATTGCTAAACGAATAGAGTGATGTGTGACGCATTGTCGTTAGGTCGACTAAAATTTAAAATAATTGAGTTGTTAGTTTCAGCTTAAGTGATTTTAAAGCTTGAATAAATTAACTCATTCAATTTGTATATTTTTACATGAACAAAAATTAAGCTACAAATCAATCATAAATAAAAAACAATCTAAAAAAAAAACGAGGCAAAATTCACAACCAGACACCATTTGGCTAAGGGGATCCCCATCTAAGTACCTAACTTCAACTTAAAATAATAATAATAATTGTACAACAAGTCAACAACACTGTTATCAACATATTTTTACCACCACCGCACTGCTTGCCGGCTGGCTACCTAAAAAATGATCAAACTCTCTCTTTCTCTCACACTACTGATCAATAAAAGCTTTGTTGTTTTGTTTAAAGAAAAGCTTTTATTTATTATAGAAACGGAAAAATTCTCGCAATATAAAAGAAAAATATTAAAAAAAGCCATGAAAACTAAAATGAAAATAAAGTCTACCAAAAAAAGCTTGAGCTTTTATAAAGTGCGCCGTCGTCGACCGATACGCTGCGCCGCCGGCCGTCGAGTTTTTTTGTTTTTAATTTATTTTTCATTTAGGAACATGAACAAGATCCATAAAATTTTTAAATTAAAAAAAAAAAAATGAAAAATGAGAAAATAATGGTTTTTCGCATTTATCAAAAAGTACTTTATGAAGTTAGAATATCTTGTAACTGATTATATTTTAAGTTTTTAACTTTCTAAATCTATCTAAATGAGTATAAATAATTTTTCGATAACTTTACCATTTATTAGTAAAAACCGGTATTTTTTACTTTGATCAATTTTTTTTTAAATTATTATGTAATTTTTATTATTGCTTCTAGAAAAAAAAATATGATTATACTAATCTAATAAAAAGTCAAATAATTTCCAAATTTGTAAAAAAATTACCCATTAAAAGTATTATAAGAAAAACCTATATTTTCGGCACTTGTAAAATATATCAATATACATAGGTCGTATGTTAAAAAATTTTTTGTAGAGAATATTGTAATAAATGGAGAATAAATTATTTTTCGACAGCTTCACCATTTATTGATCAATGATCAGTAATAAAAAAACCAGTATTTTTAATTTTTTTTACCAAATTTTTGAAATAATGATTTTTTTTTTGAATCGTCACTCTTATGCAAATGCAGTTGAACTATAAATCAATGTAAACAAATAAAAAAGGTTTAATGTGGTGGGGGGGGGGGGGGGGAAGCGCTGAGAGGGGGAACACGCCAACAACATTTTATTTTATGCTTTAGACTATGAGAAACAAAAAAATGCAATGTCCAGATTGTTTTCCCTATTTTTCAGTCTAGATTGACCGACTGAGTTTAAAAAAAATTGAAACCGATATAATATTTGTCAACATATAATATTTCAATTAATTTCAATTAATTTCAATTAATTTCAATGTATTTCAATTTATTTCATATAATTTCAATCTATATCAATTATGTAATTTATTCTAAATTCAAGTCATTTCAATTTAATTTATTTCAATTTATTATAGAAAGATATATTATTTCTAGACATGTTCTTAATTGAATTCCTAATAGTTAAAAACCAGTGGGCAAGTTTCAATAATTTCCTTTTTTTCCTTAAACATCTAAGTGCGACCATCACAGGTTCCTTATATTATTATTGTATTATATTTTTATTTAATTACAATCATTTTCATCTGCCTACTGTTTAATTTATTTCATCGTTTTAAGTTGTTGTTGTTATAGTTATTTCTTTTCCAATCGCCTTCCAATATTGCTTTTTAGCTTTCATATGAATAAGCTCTTGTTATTCACATTTTAGTTTCTGAAGGTATTAACTTTTGCGAATTTATTTTTATTCTGCTATTCTTCAAACAGTTTGAAAAGCCAAAAAAAAAAAAAAAAAAAAAAAAACACCAAACGAAACGCAAGCTAAAGAAAAAGAAACAAATTAGAAAAAAAAAAAAAAACAAAAACACTTCTCTAAGCTTTTCAAAGACGTCGTCAGTTGGTCATCACATGCTCGGCTATTTAGACACATAATACGTTTAAATATTTTTATTGCGAAAAAAAATAAAAATTTTAATCCGATAAACTCTTTCGAAATCGATTATATACCTAGTTTCCTTACAGAAATAAACGGATCAAAGCGAAGATTATATCAAAAAGCGCATATACACTTAACATATACCTACTGCAGGTTATAAAGTCTCCACGACTTAAGAAGGCTTTTTAAGCTATCACATCGATATCGGTATTAAAATCTCTCCCGGTTTTTTTGTCAACCAAACGAACGGTATACCGTGAACGTCAGCCAAGTCAAGTCAAGAGTGGTGTGAATGTTTTTTTTTGTTTGTTTTTGTGAGCGGCTTGATATTTCCAGAAAAAGGTTCTCGTTATACCTTTTAGTACAAGTACTTTACAATCTGCTCTCAAATTACTCGTCGTCTCTCGTTTTTACCATAAAATATTGCAAGAGTACAACCAATCCAACCAAACTAACTATACTGCCAGCGCCACCGTCCTCGTCGTCAACGTCGTCGTCGTCGTTCTATTGGTATATTTCCTTTTCCGCTACAATAACGTTAGTTTTCTGCTGCTTAATAGCCTTTTCCGCGTGATTATAAGCAGTCCCGAATTAGGTCTTGTCGTCGTCTCTCATTATTAAGTGCTCCGATAATTCTTTTCTTCTTCGTTTATTTTTTGTGAATTTTTTTTTCTTTTCTTTGAAAAAGTGTGTTAGCTTCGTTTAAAAATTCTTTACGTTTCCGCCTTGATTAATTATTATTGTTTTGTAATTTTCTTACAATAATAAAAATTGTACGCAGAAAATACGTTATCTATGGATATACTTTATTGTAAAAATTGGTAACGCACATGGTGAAAATTCTGAACAAAAATTTAAAGAAAAAAAATATCCCCAACCTTACTTAACTCACCTTGACTGCCTCAATTGCTAATAGTTTTTTGCATTTAGGAAGATTCAAATAAAATAATTTAAATAAATAAAAATAATAAAAAAAACTACAGTTCTTCACCTATTTTTGTCGCGTGGTTGTTTTTATTTCATCCCTGTCGCTGTCGTAGTCGTCTTTTTCGTTTACCCTGTGCCACCCTACCCCAATCACAACATCGAACATATGTATATAAACCCGGTAAAGTGCCCGCAATCTTTATTTCTGCGTAAATTGATATAAACAATTTGACTTTGTCTATAATTATCTTATACCTAAGGTGGAAAGTTAAATTTAAATAAACTCAATAAAAACTATTCGGTTGAAGACGAAAACAACAACATCACAAAAATACAAATATACCTATTTGAATAGAAACCCCCCATAAAAATTACATCATTATCGCGAACTATATATTCTCGCTCTCTGCAAAGCAATTAGCAAAGTGCTACTATTTCACTGACTGAGTGAGAACGAACAATCGAAAAAAAAAAAAAAACAATACAAAATTTGTAAAAGCTTTTTAGTTACGATCGCACTAAATTGTTGTTTACTCAGAAACAGCAGCAGTAAAAATGATGAATAATAAACCAAAAGGAAAGACACAGCAGGTTCAGTCGAAACCACAACCCAAAAAGGCTCCCAAAACTCAAAGGACACAACCACAACCACAGTCACAGTCACAACTACAACCACAACCTTCGGGTTCCACTGACACCAATAAGACGCCATCCATTTCTTATACCAACAAAGCCAATAATCCCCTTTCGGAGATTGTTAAAAACACTTCCGGTCCAAAAAATGATCCCAATCTGTCCAACCTTTCTGCATCTTTAAAACGCCTGAATTATTCAAATAAGAAAGCCTCCAAGACCCCCGGTTCACATCAGAATCCTTCAAATAAACGAAATCACCATCCTTCGGCTTCATCTGGCACATCTCGCATTAAGTCTCGTAACGAAGATCATAAGAACGATCCAATGGGTCACAAAAAAAATCAATTCGGAAAAATGAGACTAACGGAATTTCTAAACATTGATCCGCAGGGCAAGGCAGCAAGTAGTGGCACTGCCACTAGAAGTTCTACTGTTGTGAGTGCTTCATCCTTACCGTCATCATCTAACACTCCTTGTGCCAAATGTTCAACCCCAGCTGGTTACACAAATTATAGTTTGATCGATCCCATGATCTTCACAGGCAAACAATTCCAAAAGAAGAGATACAGTAATTCGAAGGGATCTAATAACAGCAACAACAATAACAACAACAACAATAACCAACGCAACGAACCCCGAAACGTAATGATGAACAGTACTTTTGTTCCAATTGAACAACCGAAGGTGCCCATTTTATCTTCATCGAATATCGCCGCTGTGATTGCTGATACGGATCGGTTTACTATTTTTGAGAAAACTGGTAAATTACGGACTTCGTATCCCATTATGCAGGTGAGTTTGACATTTTAAAATTAATATCATTTATACAGTGCTGTGGAAAAAAAAATATGTTTATTTTTGTGTGAAAAAAGTAAAAAGTATTAAAAGTATAAAAAGTATTGCTGACGTTTGGGATGCGGTTAGAAACTCATGACTTTATCACAATTTTCTCTTTTGAAATTCGGAACTCATGACTGCGGTCTTTTTTATAGGCTGAACTGTACGTTGGCTTAGTACCAGCGCGCGTTGCCGGCCATACAAAAATTTCCGTATCACATTTTCTAGAAAAAACGTGCCATTTTTTTAAAAAAATGTGCCATTTAGAGCCATATGAAAAAACGCAAATTCTTATGTATGTATTTAAAAAAAAAAAAGTATAATTCAATTACGTTACAACAAAAAATTAGAGGAAATAATTTTCTTTATTCCTGTATTGGCAAAAAATAAGAATTTGTGCCAATTTTTATTTCATTTGGAACAATTTTCTTAAAATTTCTTCAAAATTCGCTTTATTTGGGAATAAGAAGAGGCCATATTGAATTTTTCGTGCCACAGTGAAATTTTCGTGTCAAATAAGCATGATCGTGCCACTTCAGCAACACTGCTTTATACTGATTTTGTTAAAAATTTTTAGTTAAAAAATCAGAAAAGAGATATAGAGTCATCTAAGTGGCCGCACTGGCCTAGAGGCCAAATTTTCGATGACTCTGACGTATAAATAAGATGATTCTAAGCGATGGTAGGGGTAATGTTGACTTTGAGACACTGGTCGTTGATTGAACTGTCAAAATCTACCCATTTCTCTTTTTATTCATCATGATTTAGATGAAAAAACGTTATTTATAAGATAAAATGTGATCTATACAATTCAGTTCAGCTTATTTAAATCGTTCATATGTTGGATGTTAATAATTTTAATCTTTGAATTATATCTTCCGCGTTAATAAGCATGAGTTATTAATGAGTAATTCTTAACTCGTGGATAATATAAATGCAAAACTATATTAATAAAAACAAATTTCTGTTAATTGATGTTGATATACATAGATATGTATATATGCATTGTGAGTTAGCTAATAAAACTGGTAAGGTGTTATAGAGAAGAAATGACTGGATTCGCGGACTATTCACGGTGCATATAAATAATTTCACTGCACATCCTTGAAAATGTTTTGATATTTTCATCGTCAGTTTTCAGGAAATAAGCCTAAGTAAATGAAAAAAAAAAACAAACTTCCAGCTTTCTCACTCAGCAATAAACTTTAGAGATCACCGAACGAAATTCCAAATTTTTGTGGATACAACAAGTCTAATTTAAATAGTGTTAAGTCTTCTACTTAGCTGATGTATTTCAGTAGTATAAAGAATTTGTTTTATTAAAACAAAAAAATAACAAAAATAAATTAGTTATGTTTTTATTGCATTATTTTAAAATTGCGTATTGTCAGCTTTCCTTCTCACAATAGTCAACTGATGAGTCGAAGTGAGATTGCCCCTCGGGACGATTCGTTTTTGTTTACTAAAGAGTATTAAAAGCTATTTTGAATCAATTATTTTCAAATAATCATCAAGCTTAATTTTCCATACAACTTTTTTACAATAATTAATTTATTTCGTGTTTACTTTTTTTGTTAGTCGAAAAAATTCCAATACTTTATGGAAATAATTATAACAATTATTGAATACAAAAAAAATGATAATCACTTAATTGCCAATATTTTATTCTTAAAATAATAAAAAATTTAATTCAATGTTAAGAAAATAGTACAAAGTAAAAAATGTAATTTCTATGACAGAAAATTTAACAAAATATTTTTGAACAGCAGTGTAAATTTTACTTAGAAGTTTTTTTGTTTGTTCAGAAATTTGTTTGCAGGAAATGTTAGCATTTAGATTTTGTTTCAATAAATTTGCCAGTCATGACGGGTGTAGTGAATATTAGTGTGACACCTCAAAAGTAACGGGGTGGAGAGGGGGCGAGTAAATCAGAAGCGTATCGCTTTAATTATTAACAAGTTTAATTTTAATATTGTTTTTTTTTTTTATATTTTTTTTAAAGTTCACGGTTAAGTAAATAACATTGAAAGTTCGAAGAGAAAAAAAAAAGCTTTTTACAAATAGTTCTCATCACTTTTGTGGTTTTTCGCCATTTGATATAGCTCGAGGGGAAGGTTTAATTCCTATGTGGATATTTATATTAAGTTGACAACAAAGATTTTGTTCTGCTAGAGTTTCGGCGAATCGTAAACACATGACGGGGGTGGATGGTAAAACTATAAACATTTAATCGGTCTTCCTGTCAATTTGTGTGATCGTAGATAAGCTAATTAAAGCTTTTAAAAATTATTAGAAAATAGTATTTTTATATTTTTTTCTATAGAAATTTTATTTGATCAGACATCAGATGTATTTTTGATTTTTTTTTTTGAAGAGTAAACAAGTAATAGCACTAAATATTGCTTTGTTGCAATTATTCACGTTATTTATTATAATTATTGTAACAAATATTTACAATTTATACGCTTTATAATAGTTAGGCTTTTTGTTGAAATAATGTACCAATTTGTTTTTGTTTTAGTTAACAACAAAAACAAATTGTAATTTTCTTTAAACATTTACGGGGTGCCGGGGGTAACTGTTGCCATATTTTAATTTATTTTATTAGTCACAACCAGTTTACAGTTGTCAGCTAGACAGAAACTCAGAATAATTGACCTTCTTATCAATAACCTCAGTAATAAATATATAAGGGGGTTTTTTTAACTTTATTTTATTTAGCTACAAAAAAGAAAGAAATTACAAAAAACGTTAGATTCTTTATTTAAATTTAGTTTTGTATTTAAACTTCAAACTTTCAAAATATACAATAAAGCTAAAAGAAAAAAACTATTGGTGTTTGAAGTTTACACTGAACCATCAATACTTTTTTAATATACATGGTGTTTTGTGTTTTGGAGCATTTAAAAAAAATTAAGAAAATATGGCACTATTCCAAATTATTGTCTTATTTAATTTGACATAAACGACATACGCCCATATCAAAAATATTGTCTTATGTCAATTTCTAAGGCTAATGACACACGATCGTATTTCTTCGTACGTCATGAAAATCAAAAAAAACCAATGAGAGTTTACTGTACAAACGAGCGTTTGCAAAGAAAAGAAATTAATTCGATCGCATGAACTATTTGTTCAATCGTCTTATTTCTATGACGTGTGAGCAGTTGAACGTCAAGTGGGGAACAGTTGTGAATAAATATGATTACCCCAGCGTCATTAGAATTTCTTCGTGAATTTTTCGGGTTCTTTTTTTTTTAATGATTATCTTTTTCAGGGGGACGGGATTGAATTTGAATTTGACAGATTATGGAAATTATTTATTTAATTATGTATATGTTTGTGTAAATACCCCGTATTTTTGCAAAACCTAGGTTTTCCCAGTAAAAAGCAATCATCATTATTATTATCTTAAGTTTCGAGAAAGCAACACTTTAGAAAATATTAATAAGGGAGATGTCAAATTTTTGATGATTCTGGCGCATAGATCAGGCTTAATTTGATAGACGGATTATGTTAACATTGAAGACATTAATCGTTTGCAGCTAAATGGCATGGACCTCCAACTTATGGGAACCACACAACATAATAATTCAACTGGCTCAAACCAAACGATCTAGGTGGCCAATTTACATTATTTTGAGTGAAATGAATGAATATTTTAGGGGGTATTAATTGTACTGCGACCTTAAGATCCATTGTGCCCCTGCGTGAGATAATCATTCCCGAACGATTTCGTCCAGAATGTCTTTTGCAACATCAGCTGAATGTCAAATACAATTGGAGTCAAAATAAATTGGTTTTCATCGATCATTGACACTATACGTTGATGGTAATGTCAATTCAATTGTTGTTTAAAAAAAAATAAAAATACGGATCAATGATGCCTCCTCGGTGATCCATTACCATTTGGTGGATCTTACATTGTTTGGCATCCAAAATCCATCAATTTTGATTGTTGAAGTGCCAATTTAATGTGCATTCAGAAGTGGGCCCCGCTGGATGATATTTTTTTTTTGCTAAAATTAGGGTCCTTTTCAAACTATTCCAGAAACAGAACCCAGGGAATTCACGGTGGCGTTGGCTATTACTGCCTAAACACAATAGAATGCTGCAACTGGAACTGGAGTTGCAACAGCTGTGAAAAAGTTTCGTACGTGCTTACAATGCAGCTGTACAGCCTTTTGTATATTTTAAAGAAAAAAAAAATAATAATAACCAGCTTATTATTCACTTTTTTACTTTCGATATTTTTCTTTCAATTTATAATTTTTTCGCGAAACGCAAATAAGCACAAAAAGCTTCAATATTTTTTCCGGCTCTTTTTTTTGCATCCAAATTGAGAAGCCAAAAATGCTACACGTGAAAAGTTAGAAGTTGGAGAACTCTTGCAGCACCGAATACAGCTCCGTTTGCAGGTGCTGCGTTGCGTTTTGTTCATAAAGTTGAATTTGTGTTTATTGAATATTTTGACAGATATCCCAACTGCAACTCCAGTTGCAGCTCTGTCTCTATATTGTGTTCAGGTAGTTAGACGTTTTTCTTTTTTAGTCCCGCGGGTGGCCTTAACGAACCGAGCCTGACCTAAGCGCTACGATCTATTTGCGGTATTTCTCAATTGAGCACTGAAATGTCATATGATTAGTAATCTGTCAATTTACATGAAAATTGTCTAAAGGTGGCCACGCTCAGATTTTTACTGAGCTTTTCGGTTGAGCCCCAACTGAGCACTGTGCTAAAAAAGAAATACAAATTAAGAGCTCAGAGCGCTTCGAGTTAAAAAGCAACATAGTTCTTTTTTGGCACTTTAGTGTTCCACTAGGGAAAAAAAAACGCTTACTGTTAATTTTTTTGAGCCATTGTGATTTGTATTAACTCTTTATTGTTTGAAAAAATATTAACAATATGCCAAACAAAATGGCTGCCATGAACTGTCAAAATATAACCGTCCCTATATTGGAACATTAGTATTTTGAATGCTGTTATGAAATGTGAATAAAATTAAATTGAAGTCTGTCTGTCAAATCGTTGACTATATAATTTTAAATTCCACCAAATAAGGAGCTCTAAAATAATACTTAAATCCTTCCACATTAGTTTTTTTTGAAATTTGAGTCTGGTATTCCTAGCTTAGTTTGACGTCAAACTGGGAACGCCACAAGTGTGAGGGGGAAGGGATTTCAGTTCCAAACCACGATTGCAGTACTAAATAAGCATTTAATTCCTGCATAATTAGAATTTTGAATTTCAGTTGTGGTGTTTGCAACTTAATGGAATTTCATTCAAGAGGTATCTTTATCTATAATATCCTTTGGAACTTCGCTGTAAATTATTACTGATAAAATTATTTTAAATTGTTTGCAATCTTTCAATTTCATTTTATTTGAAAATCTAAAAAAGAAAATACAAAATTTTGGCTGAGATTAATATCTACTAAGCAACGAACTTATCGAGAAAAGAGAACGTCATATTGATAAAGAGTAAAAAAAGCAATTAGTGGTGAAATCGACTTAGGTAATTTATGAAAAGTCGAATTCGTAATCAATCAATTCAGTGTGTGATATCAAGTTTTCATACATACATAGGTAAAAAGCTATCACAGCAAAAATATGATCGTCATTTATCAACGCGAATTTGAAATTTATGCCGTAATATTTCTAGAGTTAAATATTACAACAATTTTCTGAATTCCTATTGACATAAATAACATCTCTTTCTTATAGAGTTGAGGGGTAATTTGCGAAAAACTTACCCCAACGTTCAGTCATTGTTCGCACACCACCACCGTACCTAACACACAAAGTGACAGCAAGTTTGCGCAAATATTATGATCACTACTAAAAAATAGATTTCGCCTTATTGCTAGAGGTGTTGAGCCATTTTGTTTGAGATAAATTTCAGTTCAATTTGCAGCACTAAAATTCTTTAACTTGCCATTGCTTTGAATATACGTTTTTAAGACCTGAATACTGAAATGTGCTCATTACAACTCAAGTTATAAGCCTCTTTAACAGTTAATCCGTGTTCGGTTAGGTGCCATAACGGCGATATAGAAAGGGTATTTTTTTCACACGTAACCAATTCTTGCTCTATAGAGCAAGTAAAATGCAACTGTCGTGGTTTTATAATTAAATATACAATTTCAAAATTTCTAAGATTGATGTTATAAAAACTGTCATTACGATAGGCTTAAGATTCATAACAAAAAAAAAAAATTTATTCGTTACAAAGGTTAGATGTTAGGCATCATTGGGGACTACTCGTTTTTTTACTTGCGATGTATACAAAGCTACTATATGGCAAGTTATTCATTCGTACAAAAAATTTAACTCGAGATTGTGATCAAAGTTGACATTACGATGATAGCGAATCCAAAAAAGGGGGTCTCGCAATTCTGCCGCCTAAACGAATCCATCGATTTTCTTTAAACTTAGTACCAATCGTTTTTTGGGCATTCCGCCCACAGGTTTTTAATTTTTTTTTTAAGACCAAAAATAACGGTACCTGCCGTACACATTTTTTTTACCAAATTATGAAAATCTTTTTTTTTTCTCAAAAACGTGCCAACCACTTTTTTTTTAATTCAGCAATTTTTATTTTACAAAAATGCTACCATTTTATAAAACAAAAATCCGTAAAATGGTTTGAAATAGTAACTCCATAGAAGATTTTTTTTGATTTTCGATTTTCTCAAAAACGGTTCAACTGATTCGAATCAATTTTTGTAAAGAGAATGTTTACAATTTTTTGGATTTTTAAAAAAAGTTTCAACATTTTTCTTTGAGAACTTAATAATTCGAAAACGACTTGCACGATTTTTATCAAACTTAGCACCCAGCTGTTTTTAGACATTATCTAGCAGATTTTAAATAAAATTATTTTTTCTTGTAACCAAAAATAACGGTACCTCCCATACAAATGTTTAAAAACCGGTATTGAAAATCTCATTTTTCTCAAAAACGGCTCCTACGATTAAAATTTTTGTTTGAATTAATGAACGATCTAACATATTATTGGGAAAAAATGTATCTATCGTTTAAAAATGATACCTCTGAATCTGATAGAACCAATTTTTGGGTTTTCGACTATCTGACTGTTGAACCAATTTTAATGAAATTTTTTACACCAAACCTAATAATAAGTTTGAATAACATTGCATATCGAAATTTTCAATAACTCAAATATTGGATTTTTAAAGAAAAATTCAAAATTATTTTTTGAAAATTTCGAGAATGGGTGAATGATTTGTTTTCAAAATTAATTTTTAAACTACGCAGAAATAAGTACTAAAAATTGGCGTACCAATTTGTTTTCTTAAAATTATATTAAAAACTATATATAAAAAATTATTAAAAAAAAAAACCGCTCCAACGATTTAAAATTTTTTTTTTTCATAAATTGAGATTTGTGTAAGAAATTGGCGTCAAATTAATCAAATCAGATATTTTTTTAATCAATTTATTTCTAATTTTATTGATTTTTTAACATTTTTCATTCTAAACTGTAAATTCTATGCTTATGTTCGAAGTGGAAGACAGCACGGTGCTATATTGTTCATATTTATGTACTCACATAATTCTTTAAACAAGGCTATATTTTTCTCAGGTGGCATAAAATATGGGCTCGAATAATTAATAAATTTCTTTTATCAAATGAAAAGTTTTTAAAACTATTAAGACTTTAAAACCACAGTGTGATCGCACATAAGAGCAAAATTGTGCGACCTAGTTGTGCATTTTATTTTTAATAAATTCGTTCTCAATATTAGATTTTTAATTTAAAATTTTAATTTGGTTGATATTTGAAACAAGCACGTGCGACCTTGTCTAGTAATTTAATATTTAAAAGAATGACGCATTTTTAATTCTCCATATTTGAGAAAGAATCGGTTGTTTTTGATAAATATTTAATTTAATATATTTATACATATTTATGTCAAACAAATTATAGATTGCGAATTTTATTTGTAATTTAAAATGTTTTTCTGTTTTTTCTGACAATTTTATATTTATTCAAATTGTTAAACTGTTTTTATTTCAACAATGTTTTATTTGCTTACCCTTCTGTTAAAAATTTTGCATCGTGACGACAAAATCCGAGCTGCTTTATTAATAGGAAATTGAATATACCTATAAATAAAATTTATTATGTAAATTTTAACATGCTTAATCTTTTGAGAGTCTCTGCAAAACGTTTCCTATTTTTACAATTAACTTTTAATTAAAAAAATATTTTAAATGTTTAATGGGGATTTCTTGTATTGGAATACTGTTTAACTATAGTTGCACCGCAAAAAGCTTATTTCTGCCTTCATCCAATTCATGCATTAACATTATAAGAACAGAAGGTAAACTAGTTCTTTTTTAACCAGAAATTTATATTAAGAAAAGGAATTCGATTCATATTTCTAAAATTACTTATTTTTTCTGAACTGCCCTGATATAATACTGCCCTGATATGAAGCTAAAAGCTAATTTTAAACAATAGTTATAACAATTTATTTAAAATTAACTCCCAAGTGGTTTTTGCTTATTTATACTTAAAAGCTCACTAAAACAAGTTAAGTATACTATTTACTTTATTTTTAAATAAATAATTCACAAATGCCATATGTACATATGCATTAGCATTTTGCATAATTTTGTTTATTTGAATTAACATAAATGGCAATAAGATGAATTTATACAAATTCAAATAGATACACAAAAATTCTATTCAATTTAAATACAAATTATCACCTATAACGAGTTCTAGTAACAGTATAGTTAACATCAACATCATTAAAAAAAAACAATGAAAAGTGAAACCAGTCCAATGATGTGCTAAAAATCGAATCTTAAATTTTTGATTATGAAATATTAAACAAAAAATAAATAGAATTTCATTTAATTGACTAAGTTGGCACATTGTGTTTTTTGCAAATCTAACAGGACAGGAATATCAAGAAATTAATTTAAACCTTTTGGATGATTTTTTAAAAGGTTCTTGAAACAAAAAAAGAAAAAAAAAAATACCTACGCAAAATATATTTTCTTCTACTTTTAACGTCACAAAAACCACTGCTCATTTAAATATGGGCCCGGAAATATAAATAAAATGGGTATCCCAGGATTTATTTACATTTTACATTTACATTTTTATTATGAGTGTCTAATAATAATCTATATAATGCAATATCTGGTGAATATGTTAGAAAAAAATTGTTATTTACATATTTAAAGTTAAAAAAATAATCAAGCCTTTAACTGATGATTATATAGAATTGCAGGTTCAAGTTGTTTAATCTCTTCATCTCTTACCATTTATTCATTTATTAATTCATTAAATTGTTGAAATATTTTCGTTTCTTGTATTGAAAACAATAAATGGAAGTGTTACTCTCATTTATCAATTTCCTAATTTTATGTTGTTTTTATTACATTTAAATTTCAAGGTTCTGAAAAGTAAAAAATTAATGAAATATTTTTGTTCATTTAACATTATTGGATCATTATTTGTAAAGAACTTTATGATTTTCTATTTGTCTCTAACACAAGATTAGGTAAGGTTTACGTGGCTGTCATCAGAGACGCTTAGACTATAAGTTGGTCCGTTGTGATACCACAAGAATCTAGAAAACTTTCTTCCTTCTCGTTGAACCATTTAGTGCTTCTTACGATGCCAGATTTGCCAGATCCCTATAGGATCATTATAGTAGAATTCTCTAAGTTGGAGTCTTCGCCTTTGAAATAGAGCAGGAAACGTACAGAGAAGGTGGGAAATAGATTCTTCTTCTTCTTCGTCCATACAACTTCTGCAGAATTTGTTAGAAAATACTCCAAGCCTCGTTGCGTGCTTGCTAATAAGAAGACGGTAATAACATCTATAACGGAGCTTATTAGCGAGATCAAACACTTGGACCGCTTTTTATAGCAGAACATTAAATTTGTAGTATATTTAGCTTATTTAGGTTTCTGAGATCTCACTGAGCAAATTTCTGTCAGCTTCACTGAGGAGAAGGAGATACCTGAATAAGATTTATCCGCAAGACGTCAAAAGCACTCTCCATCTCTTCTTTACTTGCGATACAAAGGTTCTATATGGGAAGTTATGGATTCGTTAAAAAATTTTTTAAAGACTACACACAAATCAGCCGTAAAAATTTGTTTTACCAAATTGTGAAAATCTTATTTTTCTCAAAAACGTGCCATCAACTTTAAAAAAAATCTGTAATTTTTTTTTTTACAAAAATGCTACCATTTTAATTAAAAAAATGTTTGGCAAAATGGTTTAAAATGGTAACTCCCATAGAACCATTTTTCGATATTCGATTTTCTCAAAACCGGTTCAACTGATTTTGATCAATTTTTTTTTATAGAGAATAATTCACAATAATTTTTAAAAATACTGTGTACCAAAATTAAAAAAAAATTTTTTTTGGATTTTTAAGAAAAAGTTTCAAATTTTTTTTATTAAACTTAGCACCCAGCAGTTTTTTGACATTATCCAGCATATTTTAAATAAAATTTTTTCTTATAACCTAAAATAACGGTACCTCCCATACAAATGTTTAAAAACCGGTATTTAAAATCTCATTTTTCTCAAAAATGGCTCCTACGATTTTAATTTAAATTTTCGTGTGAACTTATATCAGCACGATCTACCATATTATTGGTAAAAAAAAATGATTACAAATGGTACATCTCATAGAACCATTTTTTGGGGTTTCTTCACTGAAACACGTTGATTGGCCAAATACCCATATTGCTGGGCAGAAAATTTAGAAGAAGAAATGTCATGCAGCGCTGGACTTCTTGCAGCTTTTAAGTGTGTTTCCTTACATAACAAACTGTGTTAGCCATATGAAACTAAAGCCAATGAAAATGGGGCACTCGGGCGTATACGCACTTAAAAAAAATTTAAACTATGGAGCGACTCGAGAACAGTAAGAAATGATGCCATCATAACATTCTATATGCCTCCAGTTGATATAATATTGTCGACGTACACAATCGGTTGCACCATTTACATAAAAAATACCAATTATCTTGCAGTGCGATTAGACTAGAAAAATAGAATTGTTGGTTTGGTGAAGTAGGAATCTTCTCTGAATCTTTTTATATGTATCTATCTAAATCTGTTTATTCAAGCTGATTTACTGCCAATTATGAGAAGCATGCAATATAGCCAAACAAAATAAATTATTAAGACAAAAAGAATTTAGTTTTTGATTCCGAGTATTTCTTGTCTCAGATCAAACTTTTTCTCTTAGAAAGTGTGTTCAAAACCAAGTTTTAAGTTATTTTTACGATCAAAAACATGAAAAATCTTGTTTTCAAAAATATTTCTGCACTTCATAATTCCGGGCAAGAGCTAAAAAGAGAAAAAATGTTCAGAATTCCAAGCTGAACATACATATCTAGGTGAGTAGATTTTTAGTTTCCAACCAACAAGAATCGAAAAAAAACACTTTTTAGAAAAGTAAATCACTTTTTAAAAGTGGAAAAATTCGCAAATGATGAAAATCATTATGTTGAGTGTTTTAGGGTTTCACAAATTAAAAAAAAAATCAAAATACAGCCTGTTGAAAATTTAAGGTTAAAGGAAATTATTCTGGAAGAAACTTTGTGTTTTTTTTTCAACGAAGGGCATGTATTTATCAGGATTTTAGACTCGTTCCACAACTGATGATAATATCTGAAATATAAAGGAAGAAATAAAACCAACAACAATTGAGTTGTTTGGCGTAGTCCTTAAACAAAAAAAAACTCTATTTAAAATTTTATTTAGACTTAAATATTAATTTAATTGGGGCGAGCTAAAATCACCATCCCGTAATATTTAGATCTTACTTTGAATTTTAAAAAAATAAATGAATCTTGAGTGGTCTCTATAGGTTTTTCTTGTTTGTATTATATGTACATATTTATATAATACTTACATTTTTACAATCTTTGAACTTATTTAAAATTATTTATTAAAATAATTTTTATTCGTTAAGTATTTAAAAGTCTTGAAAAAGATGTTTCATATTATCAACATTTAAAATAATAATATTTTGAAAATAATCTCTATTTTTATTTTGAAAATATTTTCAAAATTTAAGAAAAAATAAAGTTAAATATAAAATGTTAGTCAATATTATTCTATTATCTTTCAATAAATTGACCATAGATATTGCTTTACGATTTTCACGGTCCAAACGTCTATTAACTGTATATTCAGTGCTCAATATTTATAGCATTTCTTTTAGCATTCTTTTATTAGAACGTTTTTATGTCTGCGGAATTGCTTCATTCTTGAAATCAGGTCTATAACCTTCATCAATAGAATCTACTGCTAAAGCTGTTTTTTTTTTCAAAAGATGTTCCTACACAAATAGAAGAACAACTTCGTAGGGATATCGGTCCATGGTGGCTCTTCCCCTGATTTTTCCTCATGTCTTAAAGAAATCGTTTTAATTATTTTTACGACTTTCAACAAAAAATTAGGTAAGTAAGGTACCTACTCTAAATTTAAACCACTGATTATGATGTTTTGTGATCAAAGAGCAAAAATAACTTTTTTCATAGCTCGAAAACTGTAATTTTTTAAACCCTTCACACAAAAAATTGAAACCTTGATTTAGGAAAAAAAACCTGCACACAAACATTGCAATATCAGTTTTTTTCTTTTAATATTCTATTGGTCTTACATAAAAATATTAGGTACCTACTGATATATGAATCATTACACACCTTTCATCTTTGATACATCACTGAACATTGTAATCATATCAGCACATATAGATATTTATAAGAATAAAGTCATAGAAGACAGACGTACGGCTTTCATAAACTTTGATGAAATTTTTTAAACATTAATTCTCCCACTTTAATGGTTTTACCACACAAATTCAATTACCCTGGTCCAAATTTAGACTATTTTTTAGAAAATGCACCACACATAAAAATAAATCTATCAAAATTCAACTTTGTTGGAATTTTTTTCAAAGCTATAGGCTATGAGAATAATTTTACTTCCACGTATTTTTTCAAAATGTCTATACTTCTGATAAGTTATCGAACACATACATTTTGGCGTAAGATCGCAAGGCGAAATTTCACAAAGGTTAATACTCCATAGATTAATACCTTTAAGATGTGGACTTATAACCCTGCGCCAAAACGTTTTTATCGCATAACAAATCAGAACTTAAATTAAACATTGTTAAACCAATAAAGTCTACATCTACAAAAGAATTCGATTATACAGCTTCTAATAATATTATAATCAAGTTTCCTTATATTTGAAACTTTATATGTATGTATATGTAGATTATTCTAAATAATGTCAGAAGAAAAAGTAATCTTCTATCACGTTATGATAAATAAAACGTGTTTCATTATGTCTTTGTTTACATTTTATCTCTTACGTGATTATATACTGATTATAAATATCCTCATTTGAGAACCAGCTGTTTTAAAACTCCGTCCTCGTCCCCTTATCAACTCATATATATCTTTCAATGTCAATACGACAAATTTAAGCTTAAAAATTGACGCACTATACTCTGACCTCCAAAACTAAAAATTAATTTAACATTAACATATTATTATGTTATTCGTTCGATATACGTTTTTCATATTTTCTTATACGTTTCGCATGTAGACTAAATTAATAAATTAATTGTTGTTTTATTTTTGTTTGATTTTGTTTTGCTGTTAGATTCGTTAAATTTTAAGCTTTTTTTCCCCAACAACAAGCATCAAACCATACTAACCAAACCATCCATGTGGGTTGAAGAGATCTTGTGTAAAATGTTTATTCTGCAAGAAAACAACAACAACAACAAAATCTCACCTCACCCACTCTACTGGAAATGGAAAGAGAAGAGGCGTAGTAAATTTCGAGAATTTATGAATCAGTCAAGCGAAAAGCTTTTTTGTGTGATTTCTCGAATCAACTCGAACTTCAACAATACTTAATTAAATTGCTAAATTGCTATTGCTTTTTGCATGGCTTTTTGAATGAAAGTAAGAGCAAGAGGAAACTTACCATGTTTGGTTTCGTTTTCAATAGCAGCGGGATAAGTATGTTGTTTTTGTTGTTGTTTAGTTTTTGTATTACTCATTTATTGAATACTAACACAGCATGTCCAAAAATAACCGATTTTCATAATAATTTGTTTGATTATGTGGGTATATGTATGTAGTTGCACGAAATTATTTTCGATTTTGTTCAGTCATTTTATAAATAACGTTACAATTATGTTCTGTTTCTTTCGAAATTTGTATTTACAGGGTGTGCCAAGTACAAGTTTCTTTTTAAAAATGCAATAAAATGAACAAAATTAAATTGTTTCCGTGTATTATGGCTTTATTAGTAAGAAAAACCATTCCCATTAATTATGGAACACAACGTCGTTCAAGTGACTGCCTCGGCTGGCTTCGCAGTAGCGCATTCTGTCACTCCAATTTTCCAAGACCTTGTTGATGGTGTCGGGCTGTAGCTCACGGATTGCTTGGATAATATTGGCCTTAAGTGCTTGAATAGTTTCCGGATTTTTGGCGTAACATCGGTCCTTCACGGTTACCCACAAAAAAAAGTCCAAAGGGGTCAAATCGCAGCCCCGAGAAGGTCAATTGACATCGCCAAAACGGCTGATAATACGATTTGGGAATTTGGTGCGCAAAAGATCGGGCTGTGTGGCATGGCGCGCCATCCTTTATAAACCAGAGGTCGTCCTAATCCATGTCTTTAATTTCAGTAGAAAAAAGTCATTTAGCATGGCTCTGCAACGCCCACCTTTGACCGAAACGTTGTTCCCAGCCTCATTTTCGAAAAAAATGGTCCAATGATGCCACCACTCCAAAATCCACATTCTCGTCTGTGCGCACCGTACGTCGACGGGGATCATGAGTATTGTCCACTATCACGCAAGTCTCACGAACTTTTTGCACAAACTTGCGTACAGCAGGCGCGGTGGGTGCTTCATTTCAGCCGGTTTGGGCTACACATCAGCACTCACTTTAGAAATAAGTTTTCAATATTTCCCAACGTTGTTCAAGCGTAAAGCGACTCATTTCATTCCACTGAGGTATAATATTGACTTTCTGTCAAGATTTCGAGCGGCTGTCAGTGTCAAAATAACGTATGATTTAAAAAGAAACCACTAGATGGCCCACCCGTTAGAATCTCTCTAACTAAATTTAATTTTTATTTCAAATTTTAAAGGCTCGTATTTGTATTTGCCTGCATATGAATAAAATCTTAGGCTAGACTCACACCAAATAAAGCCAAAACCAATAAAGCAAAAATGCTTGTTCCAGATCCACACCAAATAAAGCAAAACAAAAACTTCGTTTTGCTTGTTTTATTTGGTGTGGATTAAAAATGTTTATGATTTATTTATTTGATAACTATTCTATTGCTGCTGCATTTCACAGGAAACCAACGAAATAAGAATACCAATAATCATCAAATCACTCACATCACATTCTCCAAAAAGTAAATTCCATTTTCGTGTGAGCTTTTTCATAAAACAAGTATAGGTGTTTTGTGTTTTAATATGACTTAAATAGTTTTGTTTGTTTGAACTTAACTTGATTTTTGGCTAAAGAAAGTTTGTTTATTTTTATGTGTTGTGATGTATTGTGCTCTTTCATTAACTCATGAGCAATATTTGACAATTCAGCAAAAATCTTTTTTGGTGTAGCGTTATTAAACTTTAAATACATAAAATACACAAAAAACTGTTTTATTCTTTGCGGTGTCCTTTAGAGTTTAAGCGGGTGAGATTGAACTCGTAGGTCAGTTCGCAGAAACAAAACAAGATTTTTTATGATTCAAAAATATAGCTCTCTAGTTTTAAATTGTTTCTGAGTATCTAACAAAAAATGGCGCTGCTGTAAGTGTTGTGCTTCAGCTTCCACTTTGAAAAACATGTTTTCGCCAATATCTCGTGAACGAATCCTTGACGTTACCAAGAATATCATTAATATACTATCAACGTGGACTATGTCACGAATGAAACGTTGACGATCACACGAATAACGTTAATGCTGTGCCAAAATGCGTTAACGAGTTGTAGCGTTTTTACCCTTTATTTGCAATACGAGGGATGGCAAAGTAGATGAATACCGCGACTCAGGTGGCACACAGAATTGAAAGGGGACATCAACCAACTTGGCCTGCGAAACTGGAGATAGGACCAAGTTGGCTGGAAGAAGCTTGTTGGTTTAGGCCTTGGTCAACTCCAAAATGTAGCATCACCTTAAGTAAGTCAATGCGTTGATATATGTAACTATCACACGATTACACTTCACTACATCATTGGAAGAATTGGAGTGTTGACACAGAATCGAAAAATCAATCAATTTCACATTGAAAATAACACGACGACGTGTTAAAGTGTTAAGTCAATGTGACTTTTTTTATGTGTCAAACTATAAGCTTACAAATTCCATTGAATGATGAAGGCAAGAATGATGTCTTCTTTGAGATGAATATCAACGCAGGCTACGTTGACGTTGTCTTGTAAAGAATTCTACTGTTTCAACTTTGAGATAAAATCTACTTGCTGATGTGCAGTCTCTCGATTTGGTCTAACTGTATTGACAGGTTGTTTACACGGTCACACGAAATAATCAACGCGATGTCCCTAAAATTTGTGTCAACGCGATTATCAACGCAGTCGCCAAAACAGTGACAGTATTCTCCGTTGCTTGCTTAGAGGAAGATCGGAATTTAATGAGCTTATCTCATAAGCTTTGCAGTTCCACATTCGAAGAGCAGATATATTAGTCTGGGAACTAATTTGAAAAGTCTTTGAAAATAGTTAAGTGGATAAGAAGTCTTAGGCAAAAAATTATTAATAAAAACAAGGTAGACAAAATGGAGCCTTGGGGGACCCCAGCAATAATTTTGTAAATATCAGAATCAATTGAATTCGTCTAAACAATAATTGCAATTGAACGATTAAGAGAGAGATTGATCCATACTTAATTCACACATTTTTGTTGACGTACATAGCTTGATGCCATATTCTATCAACTGCTTTTGAAAAATCAAGCACAACAATGTTTCATTTTCAAAAACAATGTATTAATTAGTTCCACTATTTGATGGGATACCAATATACATATATATATCATCATCAAAGCATCAGTGGACCTATTGTTATGGAAACTGTTCTGCAGTAAACTTTCGATCTTCAAGTTGTTTTGCAAGCTTTTTAACATCGGAATTTTACTTCTTTCAACCAGGCAGCTTACTGCTCAAATAAATACCATCAGATTCCTTTATTGGTTGGATACTTCTTATTCAGAACAAAAGTTCCCATAACTCATAATGCTAAAAATTATGTTTATAATCATAATCTACGTCACTATCGAGGAAGCGTGGTGACCAGCTTGAGTTTCTAAGAAAATTATTGTAACTGTCCCAGTTGGATTTCTCATATTGCCATGCGGTTCTCTTGTGATATTTTCTATAAATGTACTTTTTTGTTCTATTTTGTATCAAAAAACTTTAACATAGACAACAAATTAAAACAATTTTCGTACTCAAGAGACCAAAGATAGTTTGTCTCAAAAGATCCTTCATTTCCTTTAATGGTGAAAATTCTACCGGAACTGTTTGATGTTTAATAAAAAATTAAATTTAAAACAAGTTAAATAAAAATAAAACGTAATATGCAAGAAACATACTTAAACAAAAAAAAAGTCAAAAAAGTGATACTAAACACAAATGTTGGCTCGCATTTCTAATCTTTAATACAAACCTAAATATATATGAGTGTTTACGTGTTTAGATACTTTTTTTTATCTATCACACGAATCAAGATCTGTTTTTGCGTTGTTAAATTTTTGTTTTGTTTTTATTTTATTTTTGGCAATTCGCCACTTAACACACATGTGCGTTGTTGAAGTTTCATAACTTTTGATGGTGTTGTTTACAAAAACAAAGTAAAAAAAAATGTTGCCACAAGAAAGAATTAGAAAAAAAAAATAAAAAATTAAAAAAAAAAAAAAATGCAAACATTTCTATCGGAATTCACAGGTACAAGTCTAATCTTTAAGCGACATGCATGGTGATAGTGAAGACAAAAGAAAAAGTTAATGATTAGATTTTGTTTTTGTGTCTTTCATGGGAAGTATGTACTTTCATAATAATAAGTGTTTTAATTTAAAGAAAAGTGCAAGGCACATCAGAAAAAGATAAAGTTATTGCGATGTTTTTATAAACAATCAGGTATTGATAGACTTCTATACATCTATAATGGATATATCACTTTCGAATTAAAAATTTCCATTTTTTTTATCTGTAAGTTTCAAGGGCATACTTGAGAATCTATTTTTATTGTTTTAACTTCCAATAAAAGTAAGAACATTAGAGCATAAATAGTAGATTCGGGAAAAAAAACTGGTTCGAGAAAAATAAAATAAATTTGACTAATCATCAAAATAAAAGATTTCTAAAATTGTATTTGTCACCTATCTGTTTATAATATACCACCTCTATAGATGAAAGTCATCATTTGTGCCACATATGCATTCTTTGTTGTGACTTAAAGCGTTAGAAGCTTATCTGATTCCAACCTAGTTTGGTTTATATAAGTTAATAAAAAAAAAAAACAGATAAATTTGTGGCACGTGAGCGCGTGGAGAACAAATTATAACAGTTATAAAAGTTTATTGCCATTAAAAGTAGGTTTGCATTAACGTGCTTCCAGCGACTTGAAAATATAACTGGGAGCCCTAGCCTATATAGTACCTTAAAAAAGAGGCTGGGTGCGACCCACACTGGTAACTTCACATTGGCGCCCGTAGCAACTGGACACCCAATGTTATTTTGTTATAAGGAAATTCCTAATTCAAAATCTTTAAAGACCTTATCAAATGTTCAATATGCCATCAAGTGAAAACCAAAGTTGGGGCGTATTATAATTTTCAACTATTTAAGTTGTATTTATGGCAAAAGTTTTTGCTTAGAAAAAAAATTATTAATTTAATTTTTTTTTACAAACCCCACCAATTCATAGTTACAACATCGTGTGTAAAATAAAATTATTCCGGACTCGATAGCTTTGTTTTTTTTTTGAGATATTCGAGTCGAAAAACATTTTTTTATTTTTTTTTAGTGGTTTTAGTTTGAAAATTTGTTGATTTAAAAAAAACTGTCAAAAAACATTATCATGTTATTGACTACGGCACTATGTATAGAATAAAATTGGCCCGGCTTCAAAGCTAGTGTTTGTTTTCAAAATATTCGAGCTGAAAATGGTTTTCAATGATTTTTAGTATTAGGTTTTTTGCTTTAAAAAAACAGTCAATTTTATTTTTTTAAATTTATATCGAATACCAAATATTGCATCGTGTATAGAATAAAATTATCGCGAAGTTAATATTGTTGTTTGTTCTCAATCTGCTCACTGATTTTTTTTTAAATTCTTTTCAATTCTTTATTTCGCCATTATGTGTAGAATAAAATTAACCTGAAGTCGATGGCATTTTTTGTTCTGGAAATATTCGAGTCGAAACATTTTTTACAACTTTTTGTTTAAGTTGCTCTAGTAAAAAAATCGCTAATTGAATTTTTCTGAGAACCCTTTCTGCCCTTCGTGATGTTATTATCTGTAAAATAAAATTTATTCGAGGTCGATATCTCTATTCGTTCTCGAAATACAGTGAACAATTATAGAAAGGCTCACGGATGTACGAACGTACATACACACACACACATTTCAAATGTCAAAATTTTCAATTCGACAAATCGGACCAATTACAATAACTTCCAATGGGAAGTTAATTAAATAAAAAAAATTGTAAACAATTTTTTAAACAAACAATTTATATCAATAGACTCTATATTTAGGAAGGACAAATATTGTTATGCGATATATTATTAAAAAATGGTTTTAAAAGATTTTTTGTTAAAAAATAATTATTCAACAAACTGTTTTCTTTTCTTTAGTTTTTTAGCACAGGGGGTAAGGTTAGGTTAGGTTTACGTGGCTGTCAGGAGAAACGCATTGACACTTTGACCATAAGTTGGTTCTTCCTACTTGTTGAACCATTTAGAGCTTCTTACAAAGCGCGCGAAACTACTAGTGTCATGATTTACCAGATCACTAGGATCATTGCAGTAGAATTCTACCAGGTGGAGCCTACGCCTTTGAGATAAAGCAGGACATGTACAGAGAAAATGAGGAATCGATTCTTTCTCTTCTTCGTCCATACAACTTCTATATACCTATAACACCTTTAACGGAGATAATAAGCAGTCTTCTTAGAGATATCCACTTGGAGCGCTTCAGATCCAGCATATAGGCCAGATCTGTTTTGTAGTCTGGCATGTGGCGATGTTATTCCACCTAAAGTATTCCACAGGAGGTACTCATAGCAGACAATTACATTCCTTAAAATAATTTTCAAACTAATACAAACTGTGAGTGTCATTTTTATAAGGAAGTCTTTGAATTTTATTATGATAACATACACGCATCAACAGCGTTATCAAATTTTATTTCAAATTTGGTTTCAAAACTACGGTTGACGGAGCAGTTAGCGAGCAAGGCTAGCGCTGCGATGGGACCCCGTGCTCGACTAGAATAGAAATGTCAGTAATTTTTATAATACTAATAATTCCCAGTAAACTCATAGATCGCATTTCAGATAAGCATTACGGAAAAACAAGAATATCAAATCAAAAATAAAATAATAAAAATAAAATCAAAAGAAAATATTTCTATTTTTATTTTTAGAAATACTTCTATAGCACTTTTATCAAACTACTGATAAACTTTTCTTCGGAGTAACTGAACCTACTCCTTAAAGGTGCAATAGGAATAAAAAAGGTCGCCCTTTTTACTCTTTGGAGTATTATACAAAGCTGAAATGAGTGCGATAAATGATCATAATTGGCTTCTCTGCAGAATTATAGGAGTAAAATTATTGTTAGTTGGGCGTTTCAAAAAATATTTGCCAAATTAAAAAAATATTTAAAATCTATGAAAAGAGATCTCAGATTATTTTATATATGTATGTGTACAGTGAAAAAACAATATGGAGCTAAAAATTAAATATTTCGAACAAATAAAAAAGAAATTTGAAGTGATGATAAAACGATGCTGGCCAGAACGTTACAGTCAATGATGACCGCTATAGAGCCATGATTACTGACTTTTTCGTTCATCAATTGAACAATCATCATGTGCAGGAGCTGTGGTTTCAACAAGACGGCGCATCATGATATTGTTACGTTTGTGCACGTTTTTTTTGTTTAATATTGTTGTTACGAAAAAAGTGTTATACCTATTCTCTTTTGTTTAGAATCGCAAAAAACAACAATTTGGGTCTTCATATCTTTTTAAAAAACTAATGATTTTTGAGATATGTATGTATTATAAAAAAAAAATCTGAATTTTATCATCATTCCCTTCTTAAAAATGTTTGCCCTACTCCAAGTTAATGGTACATCTTACAAAAGTTTAAAGACATATTATAAATCGTCGTCGTTCTATTAAAACTCCCTAAGTCCATTTTTGTAAAATTTCTAACATTTGCCTTTGCGAAGGAATTTTACTGACAAGAACTTGAACATTTTTTAGTTTAAGAAATTTTATATTTAGACTAAACGTAATTAAGAGTTGGGTACATTTAAAAAAACTTAAATCTTGATATTCTGTTAACTATGCCGTATTTATGAAAGGTCTTAGGGAGTTTTCATAGAACAACGACGAAATAAAGCCTTGCATTATAGATAGCCCACCAAGCATAATAATTAACTAAATATAATATCTCGGTCCTGGTTTATTGTTTTTGTTATTGTTTATTGTTACATCAATTTACTCACTTCCTTGACGAAAAGCACCATAACAGCAAGAATGTGCAACAAAAAAAAGCTCTTTGTTCTTTATTTGTCAATCATTGAAAGAGGAAATTGACACTTACTTTCAATTTGTATATTTGACACACTTTGCAGTTTACAAAGTTCAGATAATGCCTTTAAGGGCATACTTTCTTATATATACGAGTATACACTTTTATAAATTATCACACATTTTTAATTTATTATTATTAATTCTACAAAGTGTATAAAAGTAAATACTTACAGCTTTTGTTTAACAAGCAATCAAAAAATTAACTAGCTATATTATTTGATAAAATCTTAATAATTTAAAAGTTTGAATATATTTTTTTTATCAACATAATTTCAATACATTTTATAAATTGTAATTATTTTAATTTATTTACATTTACTTTTGAAAACAATGAACAAAATTTTACTACAAAAACGTTCCTTTTGAGGAAGTGGTGATGTCTATATAAATAAATAATTACATTATATTGATTTAAAATAACGTTGACTTTGATTTATGTACAATCAAATATAAAATTATAATGATTTAAGTTAAAATATATTGTTGTTTATTTACTGTGAATTAAGACAGAAAAATTGCTTTTGTTTTGAAAATATCTTATTTTGATGTTGGAGTTATAATAGTTTAAGTTTAAATATCTGCTTGTAGCGTAGTACTTAAGTTACGAAAAAATATAGTTTTTGCTCTTAAAATTAATCTTAATTAAAATTTCTTATTTTTTTCTTTCAGGTATGTTTGCTTAAAAACTTAATTTTAAATTTTGTCAATAGGGTAAGTAAAATTTGTACTTGTTTGTTTTAGTTCGCGCAATAAAAGTCATGAAATGACTAATAACTTTTTTTTTATAAAACTCTAACCAGAACTCCAATTTTTTTGATTTTTTTGGATTTTGAAAATTTTTGGTTCTAAGTCAATGGGTAGTGGGCACCTTAATTTGCCCTAACTTTTCCAATTTTGCAGAACTCTATCTAAAACCCATCAGGAACTCTAGAACTCTTGATTTTAAGTTGAAAAAATAAGCTCAGAACTCTTTTTCTCAAAAAAGTCCTTGCTGCGTGAAGTTAGAAGTTTAGAATTTTAACATTTCATTCCAGAGTCCTCGTTAATTTTGCTCTGTCGAAATCCAAAAATTTTTTTCTCGTTATTTCACACAGAAACTGAGAAATTTTTCTGAGAAAGGCTGTTTATATTTTTATTAGATTGCTAAGATCTCAGAAATATAAACTGGCCCATTTATAGAAACCAATTTTTGAAATATCGATTTAAAAAAAAAAATAAAAATTGTTTTGAAATAAAAAAAAACATATTTAATAAAAATTTTGGTAAACAATGCTGTTCATACATTTTAGGAACGTCCGTATACAAAATTTTGGTATTTTGATCAAAAGTAAGAGTTTTCGAGAAGTTGTTACTGGAAATTTTAGAAATGCCACATTTCGGGGTCTAATAGTGGCATATACATTTGTACTTGTGACACAGGCTGATCTTCAGATTTTATTGCTTTTAAGAAATTAAAAAAAAATTCCAACCTCAAAGTTTAAATATTTGTTTCTGGGATCGACACTAATAGTCTTATTTATAAACGTTATCTAACTTTAGATAACTATCCATACTTTGGAAAATGTGTTCAAAAACCTTGTTTATTATTGTCTTATAGCTGCCTAACTTAGACACAAGAGTAGATTGTCTTAACCGTAAATAATGTGATATTTATTTTTATTAAATAAAGTATATTTCCACCAATTTGAAAATAGTTAGACAGTGTCTAAGTAGACAAAAAACTAATAATTAAATACGACTGTAAGAGTCGGGATACTTAAAAACTGACACAAGTGGGTTACGAAGTTTTTTTTTTTTTATTAAAATATGTGTTTAATAAATTTCAATTATTTTAAATGCTTATTCAGATTCACATTAAAACCTTTATGTAGAAAGTACTAATTTCGTTTATCCTATAACCGAAAATTAGTACAAATTTTATTTTTATTTCATATTTGTTTTACTCAATATTCAGCTGTTTAAATTTTAAATATAAAACTCATTCAATTAATTCAAAACTTTTGAAGAGAAAAAAAACGTTAAACGAAAATAGTCTCTTAAAGTTCCTAAAAGTATGCAACAAATATATGCAACGAATAATCTACAAAAGCTTTTATTTTCTCGGATACTAAATTAATTGGTGTGTCTGTTTCTGTTTTGAAAATATATTTATTTGTGTAGTAAAAAAAAAACTTCTGAAACTTTTAATTTAATTTTGTTTTTTTTTTTTTCAATTAAATCTTAATTGTAAACAAAACTGAATTAATCGATTGTTGATTTTAAGAATTTGGTTCTCTTTCCGAGAACATTCTATCTCAAGTTTTTATTTTTTGCAGGTTTTATACACATTTGACTGCAAAAATGAATTATGAGATGCAGCAAGTTGGCATTAAAATAACAAAAGCTTTTTACCCGCCAGCCGGTTGTATCCACTAATCTCCTCGGAAGTTTATATTGTTGTCATAGCAAATGGAAATGGGACAATATTATATTTTGTCGTTTGTTATTTTGTTGTCATTTTCAAAAACTAACTGTTAACAAAAATTATAAATGATTGACAAGCGCGAGATAATGTATTTTGTTGAAACTTAAATAACAAAAAAAGCTAGAGCAGTACACTTTGAGATTTTAATTTGATCAAGTTGCATTCGGGGTAAATAGCAAATAGTAAGAATAATGATTAATGAATAATGATAATGATAAAATATTATATGCATGTGTATTTTTTTTTTTTAATATTGCTGTTAGATAATTTTATTTATTATTTCATATTTAATTTAGTAACAGTTTATTTTATTTATATAATCAAAATAGATTGAGGTTTTAACACTTGGTGGAAATTAATCTTAAACATTTTATAAAAATTATGATTAAATAAAACACTTATTTTATTTAGTTTTTTGTGTTAATACTGGATAAATAAAGCTAACAAGCTTCAATCCTATTTTTTAAACATCAATCCTTTGCAGGTTTGCCGTTATCTTAAATAATTGAATTGAATTTGTTTTTCGTTTGAGATTTTTAAACAAAATTAATTAGAGATAGATACATATTGCTGAATTGTGTTTAATTATTTAACATCAGAAGTTATATCAATGAATTCTAAAAATCAAATTACTATATGTTTTTAATTGTTTATAATCAACTGATTAATAATTAATTTGGAATATCTTAGCAAAACATGTATTCTGGTAATAGCTGAAATAATTCATTGCTACAGACTTTTAGTTCGGAATGCTATTATTTTTTTTAATATTTTAAATATATATTTTTGTTAATATAAATACTTATTGTTAAATATTTTTAAGAGAGCAAATTAAGCTTTCATGTAATAAAAAGAGAAAATGATAGGTACTCTTGTTTTTGTGACAAAAAAAATAAAACAGAAATAAAAATAAAAAAAAATAAAAAAGCTTAAAATTGCTTAAAAAATCGTAGTCGTATAGAAATAAAATGCACGACTGGGTCGCACGAACTTGCTCTTATGTGCGATCACACTGTAGTTTTAAAGAATGCATGGTACCTACTTACACTTTAGACTGAAAAATTGTTAAAAAATCAATACAATTAGAAATAAATTGATTAAACAACTTCTGAAATTGTTTTGACACCAACTCAACACCATCCGATTTTTTACACAAATTTCAAAACAAAAAAAATTAAAAATCGATGGAGCGGTTATACAAAAAATTAATTTTTTATACATAAAATTTTGAAAACATGTACAAAAAAAATTGATACGCTATTTTTAATTTTTATTAATGCGGAGCTTAAAATTAATTTTGAAAAAAAATCATCTACCCATTTTCGAAATATCGAATTTTGAAAAAAATATATTTTTTTTTTTTTTAATCCCAGATTTGTTTTTTTTTTTTTTTGAAAATTATGGTATTCAATATTATTCAAATTTATTAGAAGCTCTTGTTTAAAAAAATTGATTAAAATCGGTTCAACAGATAATGAGATAGTCAAATAACCAACAAAATGGTTCTATGAGAGATACCATTTTTAAACGATGGATAAAATTTTCTTTTCAATAATCTGATAGATCGTACTAATATTAGCTTACATAAAAATTTTAATCAATACCGTTATTTTTAATTAATCACCGGGTGCAAAAATTGTCACCGGTTGACAATGGCGGAAAATGTCAATTCCACATTGACATTTGTAAAGTAAATAAATACAAAATATTCGTCAATAAGACTTGAATTTATAAACTCCTAAAAAACGGCACGAATAAATGTTTCGATTTTGAAATTTGCGCGCGATTTGCAAAACTGATTAACGCGGTGATTTATTTGGCGCCACCTTTTTTATTTGAAAACTGAGCGTCCTTATTGAAACACCCTTTAAAAAATGTGCTTCATTTTTATTGCACTAAGCCGTTAGCTACAAACATTTTAATGGAGACTTATAAAAACAAAGACATAAGCTTTAAAATTTCGTAAGAAACCGGATATGGATTTAAAAGCAGTTTTGCCATTATGTTTGTGAAAGTCGATACATAATAAAGAACTATAACATTTTTAAGTGATTTAACACGTGATAGTTTTATTAGCTTCTACCTATTGCCTTTTACTTTACAAATCCTAGGTAAACAAATTAACTTTCACTTCCGTTTAGAATCAACGTAATATTCTTTTCAACGCTACTGAGAAATCTTATGAATGCCGGTGCAAGAGAAGGTTCATAAGAAGGTTTTTTCGTTTTCGGCTTAAAAAACTACGTCGTATTTGAAAAAAAAAAAATTCAATAAAAAGTTCAAGTAACATCAACTTAAAAATGTGTTTCGCCAAAATAAGACACACTTTCAAAAGACACCACTGTGTGCTATATTGTACCCTTCGGAGAGGCAAATTTTAGTCGATGTTTACCGACTCTTACAAAATCAAAAACTCCGACTAAACAGAAATAAGTTTCTTTCTAATTTTCTTTATCTTTGAGAACTATTTAATCTGCAATAATGCTGAAAGAAATTGAAGTCATTTTCTTCTTAAAAAGCTAAAATGAATTCTTTCTAAAATACAACTTAATAGACAGGTACTTTACATTCGAATAGTATCAACTACAAAATAAATGTTCATGGATTTTGTCTTTTAAGTTATTACACTATTACTCAAGATACTTATACACATATTTCCAAATAAATTCTTATTATATTAAAACTCTATGGCATATTTATATGAATTTAGTTCAAAAGATTTATTTCATTAAAACCCGTTCCCTTACCAACCATCATCCACAGTCAATTAACGCATTAAAAGATACATATTCAAAAATTCGTCTGCATATACATTTATTAGATATATTTTTTAAGATGACCTTGGTTGAATATACATTTTCTAGAATATACATATATATCATGCAAAAGGCCTTTCTCTTTTTGGCCAACTTCGGATGTAGTTATATTTACAAGAATCTGTACAGAATACTATTCTACATACCCGCTTAATTGCTCCTCTGACAAACTATATACATAAATATATACATATATATATAAAAAAAACTCTTGGTTATGGCTTTCAGCAAACGGCATCAAGGTTTCATTTGATATTGTCTAGAACGGTGCAGTAGTAATAGTTAGTTGCAGTAGCGTAGTTAGATGATAAAGCGCCTTCATGCAAAATATAAGGAGCCTTGAATGTCGAAAAAAATGTTTACCAAGTTTGAAAAAAAAAAAATATAAAACACATTCAAGTTTCCAAATATCTGCATTATATTGACTTGACACCAATATTATTATGTATGCTTTCTGAATTCTTTAAAAAAAATTATAATTTCTGGGTAAAAAAATTTAAAAACCGTTGGAGCAGTTTTTATTTTTTTAAATTATAATAATTTAAATAAAATTTTGTAAATATTTGTATAAGAATACAAATTGGTATTCCATTTTTAAAAATATATATAATATATAATATATACATTGAATTTTTGAAAAATAATTTAGAATTTTTTTATAACAATTTTTTGTTTTATTTTGATAAAAATTTAATCTTAAGTGAGCTTCAGTTCTTTCTTAATTTTTTTTTAAATTCTAAATTAAACGAATCGTTTCGTACGTGTTTACGTATTTTGTAAGGTTTGTTTTAATAATCCTTACAAAATTATTCATTTCAAGTTTTAAAATAATTTTTTTTCTATAATTATTAAAATATACTTTTTCGGGTCAAAACGTATGAAATGTCGTCTTATTAAGAACTAAAACAAAAATATTAAGAAAGACCTGAAGCCCACTAAGGATTCAATTATTAATTATTAATTTTTAAAGCCACGAAAAGAGATTAATATTATTAACACTTATTGGGCCATTGCACACTTATGAAATTAAACCTGGGGAAATCGAAGATTGTAGGCGAGGAAGCTAAAGAGTGAGGAATGAAAAAGGCAAGACGTTCCTCCTTGTTTCGAGGGGAATAACAAAGTTTAATTACTATTACACACAAATTGTTTTTTTTTTTTCGAGGCGAAAAAAACAATCTATTGTCATGACCAATAAAATTGTTATTTTTTTTAAAGCAAACGATTTTTTGTTGTTCGAAGTGTTGAATTGAAAAATGACACAACATTTTTCGCCAGCTTTCTTTACTCCATGTATATTTTTTAAGTTATTCAGGGTTTAGTCGCTTTCAAAATTGACCCAGTGTGTAATGGCCTATTAGAAATTATTGTATACAAAATTCAAGTTAAATCGGTTAAACAGATATTGAGATAGTTAAAAAAAATGGTTCTATGAAAGGTATACTGTTGCTAAATGACTTTATGTAAAATTTGTTCCTATTAATTGGTAGATAGTACTAATATAACTACACAGTCAAATTTTAATCAAAATCTTGGGAGACGTTTTCAAGAAAAATAAAATTTTTCTCAACGGTTTTCCAATGATTTTACTGTGGGATGTGGGTACAATAAAATGCAATAATTTTAATTTTCAATCTGCTTTATAATATTAAAAAATTGGCAATAGGATAATAGGATAATTCGTTTTTAATGTAATTAAAAAAAATTTAAACTTTTTACAGAAATTCAAAAAAAAATAAAATATCAAGAAAAGAATACCATTAAAACTTTTCAAAACATTCTCCAAAAAAAAAAAAATAGATCAAAATCAATAAAAGAGTTTTCGAAAAAAGGAAAAAATAAAAAAAAAAAAAAGTTTTATGGGAGATGCCATTAATAGTTTTCCGAAATTTTTATTCGCGAATGGTAGCCTTGTCCCATTAACTAATATTTTAATAAGACTTATAAAACTATACTACAAGTAGGTACCGATGTTTTTTAAAAAAAAAGTTTTGGGGAAATGTCCAAAAAATGTTAGGTACTAAGTTTAAAGAAAATCAACCCACCCGTTTAGGTTCTGACCAACAGGCAGATAGACGAACGGATTTGCACCTTTACGAGGCCCAATTTTGTATCTTTCTTAACATCATAATGCAAGTTTGATGAAAATATCGAGTTAGTTTTTTTGTTATACGAATCCATAAATTGACATTTAGTTAAAAACTAGGAATTTATTATTTGGAAAAAAAATCATATGGTCTAAAATTTAATTGTTTTAAAATTCTAATTAAATATTTTGCACCTTGCTGAAGTAAATTATTAACTTTTGATTAAATACTTGTAGAAATAGAAAAGTAATTATCTGGGGGAACTGTTTTTAATTTCCCGAATTCTCGTCTTGTAATTTCATAATTTTCATTTTTAATAGTTTTGCAATTTTTATTTAGCAAGTTTTTATTTCACTTTGTTTTATTGTTACACACAATTACCATTTTACGTCGCAATTTATATCTTGCATTTAGTTTTATTCGCACTTTTATTATAATTGATAATTATTAATTATTATTTCAAATTTCATTAGCTGGTATAATATTTGTTCCCTTGTTGTTTACTATTTTGCTATTTATAAATTTTGTGTTTTAAGATTATTTTGTATACAATTATTTATCTTGAAAATAATGAAAGGCAAGATAATTTAAAAGTTTACTAAGACAGTTCAAAATAATAAAACGCAATATTTAATATTATATTCTATACAAATATGCATGAGTTCTCTATGGTCTTCTCTAATTCAAATTTAATGAAAAAGTAAAATTACCAACACTTATAATTTCAATAAATTATGTATTCCAGTGGACTAAATATTTATTTTAATTTGAAAAATATTTAAATAAATCAAGATCAGATTAAGTGCATTTTTTAAAAACAAAATAATTTTAGTTTCCTTGTCTGAATATTTTTGTTTTCTGAAAGGTCATCCTCATAAGCATTTCTTTTTTTTTTTTTTCTAATGTTCAACTGTACATCTGGCGACAAAAATTATAATTATGCTCATGTCATTTTGCCAATTAAATAAATGGTCAGATAATGAAATTATGAGATAACATGAATTAAATGAAATCTTAAAAAACATTAAATTGCCATCTAATAATGATAAGGGATATGAAAACCGTGATAGAAATTTTGCGAAATTATAGGTTTGCGGGTTTATTTAAAAGATCAAAAGAAAATTAGCGAATTAGCTATTGCAGTGTATGTATGAACCTACGATTAAAATTAATTTTGATAATTTAATAAGTAAGATTTTCGAAAGGATGTCCTCGTTTATTTAATAATTTGGAGTACCTAAGTATTTTACGTTTCTTTATTAAATAAGAATATTAAACCGTTCGTTGTTTTTACTTGCAAAGTATACTTATATGTATGTATAATGCAAGTTATGATTTCGTATAAAAATAACTCGAGATTTTGATCAAACTTGACATTACAATGGTTGGTTATGCAGCTCTTTCTGTTTGGTTATAGCCTAAATTGTGGGTTATTAACTAGGTAGCAAGATTCTAAGTTTTTTTTTACATTCCCCGACACGTTTTTATCATCTCCCATAGAATTTTCGTTTTTTATTTTTGCCTTTGTCCAAAATTTGTAAACTGATTTTGGTAAAATTTTAGGCTAAGAATTAAAAAAAAATTTTATTGGATATAAAAAATTTCCAAACAAGTAGTTTTTGGATTTGGCCGATTTTTATAAAACTTGGCACCAGCTTCTTTAAAGCAGATTTTGAACAAAAATTATTATTATAACCACAAATAACCAAACCTATGATACAACACTGTAAAAAAAAACGTTAAGGAAAATATAATTTTTCTCAAAAACGACTATAATGATTTTGATCAGAATGTTTTACTGAAGTATTTTTAAAAGTTTATTAGTTATGGAACACAACGTGCTTCGTTTAAGTGGCTGCCTTGGCTGGCTTCGCAGTAGCGAATTCTGTCATTCCAATTTTTCAAGATCTTGTTGATAATTTCGGGCTGTAGCTCACGGATTGCTTGGATGATATTGGCCTTAAGTGCTTGAATCGTTTCCGGATTGTTGGCATAACATCGGTCCTTCACGGTTCCCCACAAAAAGTCCAAAGGGGTCAAATCGCAGCTCCGAAGCAGATTTGTATTAGTGTTATTTATTTAAAAACCGCGAAAAATTGTTAAAAAGGTCCCACACCACAAGTGATATGCATTTAATGTAAATAATTCATTGATCTTTTGTACTCTAAAAATAAATATTAAAGCTAAACAAGAATATTCAATTGTTAGAAAATATCATTGAAAAACTGATTACTTATATTTTTTTAAGAGTTTTGTCTGATTTGGTACCCTTTTTAAAAATTGATGTAATAATGCATAATCCATTATTAAATTGTAAATTTAAGGAATGAAAGTTAATAAAGTGAAATTTGAAATGGTCGCATAAAGAGGTCACGAGAAAAAAAAGTCGCATTTTGAATTTTTTTTAATAGATAGTAAAATCAAGCAAAATTCGCAAAACAAAATAAATTTTGGAGTAATTTTAGTTTTTTTTTTAATGAAACAAAATAACCAAAGCAATCGTTATTCACAATGAACTTTTGTCCAACTTGGGTGGGTTATACAATTGCACAAATCAATGAGAGACTTATAAGTTATAACCCACCCTTATGAGCTAGAAGTGCACACAAAAGTGGGTCAATATTTCATAATTTTAGAAAGGAAGTGGATCATAAGTTCATTCATATTTTTTCAATTTTTTTAAATTACCAAGCGTACTGTTTATTAAGAAAACTGATGACATTGGCGCCTGACTCAACATACTCTTAGCGGAGCAACGGAGAAGTTGCGTGAACGGTACAGAGGACCCAAAAGGAGAGTAAAAATCCTTTATACTCACGAAAAATAAGGCCACCCGATGAACTGATTGATCAAGAAAACGCGTGGGGTACATCAGAGCGGTTGTATGGGATAATTATTTCATATGGAACTCTTATGAACTCGGAACGCATTTTAAGCTTAAAAAAAGGAGAATATAATGTTTGTTTTTTTTTTTCAATAATTATCTATGAACTTAATATTTTTAAAATCACTAAAGTGTTTCAGTAATCCACAATCAATGGGCCAAAAGTCTATAAGAATTTCCTGTGAACTTATGGCCTATCAAGGTGGGGACTTGCAACCCACCTTAAGATGGACTTTTGGCCATTGGACCTATGACCCTGCGTCTATAGAATCGGAAGGCCGAGTTTGATTATCAAGGGAGAATAGCAAGGTTTCGACATAACTGAGCGAATACCAATGCGATTGGGTCGACCCAAACACTGTTGTGTGTAACACCCAAAACCAGTTTTCCATTGCCCAGAACCGAATATTCTGTTTATTCGCATATCCATTTAAATGAAAATGTGTCTCGTCACTCATTATGATTTTTTTATGAAAATCGGGGTTGTCATGGGCAAGCTGTAACATCCTACTGGCATATGTACGGCGGCGTAAATGGTCTTGTGGAAGAAGCTCTTGTGTCAACTGAATCTTAAATGGAAACAAATGCAAATCCTTGTGCAAAATTGTGGCCAAAGTTGTTCTTTTAAGACCAAGCTCCTGAGCACGGCGTCGAATTAATTAATTGATGGATTGTTTTGAACACTTCCTTGAGAAGCAGTAATGTTTTTAGCCGATCTTGCAGTACGTTGTGGTCCATGGTTGGGCCTATCACCTACAGACCCTCTTTCTTCGAAATCATTCACTACACGATAAATAGTGCGTTTTGTTTGGCACGTTGTTTCTCCCAAAAATTTCACGCAACTTTCTCATCGTCACAGTAATCGATGATTGATTTTGTTAAAAAGTTTTATCGATTAAAACACGTTGGTCTATCGAATATTTTTCCATAATAAATTTGCCACGTGTCTACTTCACGACTGCCAAATATGAACTGTCAAGACTAATGTTTACCAAAATGGCGACAAAACAAAGTAGTATACCTTCCCGGCGGACACCCTGTACTTGATTGCTGTTAGTTAAACGAAAATAATTGCTTCAATATAAGATTGGAAAGATTTTTTCAACAAAAAAGGGAACTTATCTTTTTCATGTATTTTTCTAGAGACTAGGTCAGAAAAATCGCAAGATTTTTAAAAAAGCAAAAAATGGATCCAAATGTGACTAAAGTTGCATAGCGGTAACACTGATTGTATGGATTTTATTTTGCCCTGTTGAGTAATCTTCTTGAGTATAAAAAGATAATGTTACACTTTGTCAATCTTAACTGAAATAATTTCGAAAGAAGCTTTTATTTCAATGCTTTTTTTTGGTATCAAAACTAATAAACAAAGTATTTTAAAAATTAATTTGCAAAGCAGAAAGGTGATATTTTTTTAATAACATAAGTAGGTGGAGATAGTTTTCATCGACATTAAGGGGCCTGATGCTTTTTAACGTTTTGCCCTATTAGAGCTCCGCAACACAATGTGTCCAACCAGCTGCTATGGTTGGCTATGGCTGCTATACTTTGCCAACGACCTTCAAACGCCCATTATTACTTTTTTTTTTATTCATTCTTGAAGACTTGAATGAAAATTGTTACGACACGGTATTAAAAAAAAAAGGTAAACAAATGTTATAATTATATATTTTTTTTATTTTTCAATATATCTATATACAATATGTAAAGTTGTTATTAATTTGTTTAATCTGTTTCTTGAAGTTTTTAATTTCTTTAGATAAATATTGTAATTATTGTTTACTAATTGCTCATATAAAAGTAATCGATATACGTGAAAAGTTTTTAATTATAAAATCAATCTCGTATAATGCAAAAAAAAAAAAGATTTTAAACATACATAATTAAAACGAGGTAGGTACCTAGTTTTATTGATATTAAAATTTGGTACACTTCAGTAAACACAACTGGCTTTTTAAATTCTTTTTTTTTTTGCTGCATTGTTTGTAAGGATCTTGTTTACAAAACTTTGTCAAGGTAAAAAGTAAAAAAATAAAATAGTAATTATTGCACCTTATTTTTTGTTGTTGTTTTATTTAATTTTTAAATCATTGTTTAAGAACTTTTGTGATAAGATCCGTATTATCGGTCATTTGCATAATATTAAATTGCTTTCTCATTATCATTTCTTTAAATATTACAAGGTCACATTAAACACAAGCTGATACTATGTGTATTGTGTTATATTTTTGCAATAAGGTGTTCTTGATTTCTTTTGAGTTTTTAAGTTTGATTTTTTTTTCAGATAAAAGTTTTCTTTATTTTTTGTCAGTTTCTTGTACACATAACAATTAATCCAATTTCAAGTTGGGATTAAATTATTAATTATAATTTTAGTACTTGTTTGTTAGACTAAAGGTCTTTAAAATGTAACCTTAATTGCACAACACTATATAACTAGAAAGTATAGAAAGCTAGAAACGAATTTATGTTGACAGAGTAGTTTGAGAATTAAGTGTCCCAATAGAACCTCCGGGAATAAAGAAAAAGTGACACTTAAAAAGCAAAATCATTGATTATTTTGATGCCAATATAAAGATTAACTTAATTAATAATTTTAGCAAAAAAAATCATTTTGGCCCAACATTACACATGAAATTAAAAAAGTGAAAAAAGTCGGTCTCGCAATTTTGTCTGTCTGTCAGTTTGGCTGTAGTCTAAACAGGTGGATCGATTTTAACGTAACTCGCCGTACAATTTTTTTTTAGCATAAAACGAAAATCTTATTTTTCTCAAAAACGTGCCCACAAGTTTCAAAACAAAAAATCCAATAATTTTTTTTACAAAAAGTCTACCATTAAAAAAAATGTTTCGAAAAATTGTTATAAATGCTACCTCCCATAGAACCATTTGTTTAATTTTCCATTTTCTCAAAAACGGTTGAACTGAATTTGATCAATTTTTTATAAAAAAATTTTCAACAATTTTTTTTTTAAAAAAGTTTAAAATTTTTTTTTGAGAACTTCATAATTCGAAAATCACTCGGTCGATTTTTATTAAATTGGTATCCAGCAGTTTTTGACATTGTCTAGCAGATTTTAAATACAAAATACTCGTATAGCCAAAAATAACGGTATCTCCCATACAAAATGTTATTAAACCGATATGGAAAATATATTTTTTCTCAAAAACGACTCCTACGATATTAATTAAACTTTTTTTTTGAGTTAATATCAGTACTATATTATTGGAAAAAAGATTATCTATCAATTAAAAATGGTATCTCTAATACATTATTTTGGGTTTTGACGATCTTATTATTTGTTGAACCGATTTTAATGAAATTTTTTACACATGAGTTCTAATAAATTTCAATAATATTGCATATCAAAATTTTCAAAAACAATTTTTTTTTGGATTAAAAAAAAAAAATTAGATTAAAAAAAAATTCAAAATTATTTTTTGAATATTCGAAATTTCGAAAATGGAAATTTGATTTGTTTCAAAATTAATTATTAATTAACGCTAAAAAATGGCTTACCTATCAATTTTTTTTTTAAATGTTTTCAAAATTTTGTATATAAAAAATAAATTTTTAAAAAAACCGCTCCAACGATTTTAAAATTTTTTTCTCATAAATAGAGATTTGTGTAAGGAACTAGATGGTGAAAGTTCGTGCGACCCAGTCTTGCATTTTATTTTTTGTTGGATTAATATTGAAACAGGTAAAAACACTATTAAACCTAGAGTTGGAATTTTTGATCGAAAAAGTTGAAAAATCGTGAAAACCCAAAATTACATACTTTCAGGGGTAAAATTGGGATTGCAAACAATTGTTTGAACTAGCCCCTATAAATTTTATTTTAAAGTTAGACGCATTAAACAAACAAACTATCTTTTGTTCGTGGATGCTCGTGTGCACATTCCTATTGGTTTTCGTGGTTCTCATGACATGCGGCTTAAAAAAATGGATGCGGTTTTCAACCTTTTTCCTTCCATTTTGGGATAAATTTTTGTTTTTTGTTCGTAAATATCTCGAAGTTTTTTTTTTTTGTTTTGAAAGGGTGAAGATTAAAAATTGTATAAAAAATTATTACTTGGTTTTGTGTACAAAAAAAAAATTGAGGTTCAAAATTAGAATTACTACAATTGTCCTAAAAAGTAGGTTTGGTAATTTCGTCCGTCGGTACTTGTAACAGTGCGTATGTGCACCTGTGCTTCTGTGCGTCCAAAGAGTCACTTGCACTGTTGGCTTAACTTACGCCCCGTTTTTTCCAGTTTTTTTTTCCTCAAAAAATGCTCCAACTATTATAAATAAACTTCGTACATGTACTGAACAAAATGATTTAGAAAAAAACTGCGTTTAAAGTTTTTGCAAAAAATTAGCATTCTGGAAATTGAATTTTTACGTTTTCTTTTAGTTAAATTGCGTAATTTTTTGCCAATCTTGTTAAAATTTCTTAATTAGATGGTTCTGATTTCTTAAAATTGCATCTTAATGTTTAAATAATTTTTTCAAATAAAATTAAATCAGACAAAAAATCCAATGATACTTTTGACATTTTAGTCGTATAAACTCCAAAAACTAATAGTTTTCGATCAATTAAAAAAAGAAAACAATTTACCTGTCTCACCCCAAGACTGAAATTCATAATACTTTTAAGGAAATGTTTAACACATAAAAATAAAGCTCTCAAATAAAATTCAGTTTTGTTTAAATTTTTTCGAAGTGAACACATTTCCCGCTTTCTGAATTATACAACTTTCTCGTTATTAACTTAACAATAATATTGTTCTCGTTATTGACAGCGAAGATGCATTTTTGACTAATGTAGGTATGAGACTATGTATAGAAATTATTTTTTTACTATTTCTATTTTTTGAAATTTCCAAAGTAATGTGTACATTATTTAAAAAACAATTTTCCAATTTTTACTCACAATTTTTATTTTAAATTTGGTTTTGAAATTTTTTTTTTATATTCAAACAAATTATCTTTTACAGCAGCGTGAAAAGGATTTTCTATCTTCAGAATCTGCTTTTACACTTTCATTTACATGATAAACGTTTTCCAATATATTTAACTTTAAACTACCAGCATTTAAACATTCATCTAAAATAAATGAAGGACACGTTTCTTGTTGTAAATCAAAATCACTAACTTCAAGTTCCTCTAATTTTCGTTTCTGTCCTCCCCGTAAAACATGCACAGCAGTCTTATTTGCACATAATTGACAAAATGAATTCTCAGAACTGTCATTTGTCAAAGCACAATTAAAATGAAGTGGTCCATTACATTTCCAACAAAAAACTTCCGATGTCAATATTTTATTACAATTTAGACAACGAATTAATTCTATATTCTCACAATTTCTCTGAAGAAGGAGGGCTTCTTCGTGACTCTTGCTTATTTCTTTGCGAATTTCTGTGACTTCATTAAGTTTGTCTTTGAATATTTCTATTTTTAATTTTAATTCATCTTCAGTTTGTAATTCTAAATTTAGTTGTTTATCTAATTGTGAATTCGAATGGCGATTACCGAAGAGAGCCTCAAATGGTGTACGTTTAATCGAAGGATTATAGCAACGATTTTTTAAGCTTTGAATAATCCGAAGACTTGAAATCCAATTGTTTGATTGATTATGTGAGATCCAACTAACAACGGTTTTGAAAATGTCTTGAGAAATTTTTCGAATAGTATCTTCTTTGAATTCTCCTCTAACTAGTTTCACATTCCAATTTTCACAGAGGTTCTGAAGAATCTAGAACAAATAAAATGAAATATTACAGATATTGGAATTGTTAATTTTGATGAATTTACTTTTTCACAGAATCCATACTCATTTGCACACAAAAGTACATAAGGCACACCAATTAAGCAAAAAATATCAAACAAAGTATCAGCAACTTCCTCCGGAGTGTTCGTCCTCAAAGGTCGAAGAATCAGAAATTTGGTCAGATGGTCTTGATAGTTCAGTATGAATTTAAAACCTTGATCTGTTTCCACTTCCATGGCAATAATATCAATCTGTGAATTGAATTATATTCAAAGAAAAATTATGCAAAAAAACAAAGTATTCAAACCAACCTGGCAACGTGAGCTCAAGTCTTCAGGTAGAGCATCAACCTTAGCACTCGAAGATTTTTCCTTATATTTTCTCTTCAGAGCACATGTTTGACACAGCTTCAAATAGATAGCTATTACTTCACGAGTTATATTGCAATACATCTTCTTCAACTCCAATTCCATTCCTTTCTCTTTCTTATGGCCAATTCTCAAATGAGCACTATGAATGGCTTCAAACATGTCACTAGCCATACAATAGTGTATAGTTTTTGCTAATCCTTGTCCATTTTCATTTCTCTGAACTAACTTATCACAACCATTAATTGTGATTATGTCAAACCTTTTTAAACGGCGATAATGCAATCCTGACAATTCTAAGCCATAGCGTCGCCTTTCAATTGCTTCTTTAGTCTCCTGAACTAATTCATTGTAACGGTCGTCTGTCATCAACAAAGTTCGTTCTTTCCTAACTCCCAACAGCTGATTTAATTGGTTCTCAAATTCAGCCTTGATCGTTAGATACGCGCACATTTTTGTTTTTTTTTTGTTTTCTTAGAATTTACTTGTTGCTCGCAATGCTGAAGAATTACGACTGCGAAATAAATTTTATACCCGCTAGGCGGAGAGTGTTAAATGTTATGTGGAGTCAGCGAACAGTGCATAGATAGTAAGTTGTTGATACTTTAGATTGAGAATCACGTGCAATAGCGGATTTAGCATGTAGTTGAAAAAGGAATCTGCTTAAGGCGTTGAGCTTTAAAGGGCTATGACACGGGGATGTTTTTTCTTTTTTTATAATTGCATATCTGATTGTTTTTGTAGTAGCCCGTGGCGTAATGGTTAGTTCGTTGGACTGTTACGCTGAAGTTCTTGGGTTCGATTCCCAGCCTATGGCACCTAAAAATAGAAATGTTTGTCACGGGTTACTGCCTCTTGCGAGGAATTGACAAATCCTCCAAGAGTATCTCTTGTCATGAAAAAGTGCTTCTTACCATTCGGATTCGGCAGAAAATTGTAGGTCGCCTCTATTCCTGCCAAAAACGCGTACACAGGAATGGTTGGGAGTTGTAAGTCACTAAGCCCTGGTTCTACACGAGCTGTCGCGCCGACTAATTTATTTATTTTATATCTGATTGTTGGAACCTTATTGTATGTTGATTATCTTTATATGGACATATATGTAATAAGGTAACGTTGTTAGGCCGTGTGGAAGTAAAACCCAAGTTAACTCCTGAAAAATATTAATACAAATAATCGAATTTGGCGAGTTAACTCTGGATTAACTTAGGAAGATATTTTTGACAATTACGTGCTTCTGACACTATTGAAATAGAGAGGGCGACACTATACATATTGCCGCATAGTGATAGCACATTTCAATAGTGATAGCACATTTCAATAGTTCCGCCCTTTGATTTTGATAAATTAGTGACGACTGAAAGTTAAAGTTAATACTTCACTTAAAAATAGTTTCTATGTTAACTCGGGATTTAATTTATTTGCAAGATTAACTAACTTTGGTTTAACTTAAAGTTAGCTCAGGCACTTCACTAGTTAAATCGGAGTGAATGATCTCGCACTGAAAAACTTTTTCTTCACAAAAGGGAAATTTTCATAAATTGATATTTTTAAAGCTAAAACTACACAAGAGGATTTTTTTTTAATTTCCAGTGGATATTAATTAATTCACCCCTGGAGTACTTGTTGGTATAATAAACAAATTTGTTTCAATCTCAAAATGTTTAATTCGATTATATTGTTAATTTATGAGCAGACAGTGTGTATGTGTTTACTCTATAGATTTCCCAGTTGTGTCGAGACGTTGTCGGTGACGACAAAAAAAAAAAAAAAAAAAAAACAAAAACAAAAAAGACCTATTGAAGTGTTTATACTCCTGAGAGGGAATCACGTGATGGATAGTGAGTGTCTTTTCAATTAGTTGTTTACCCAATGTTTAAAAGGGCATTTTATCTAACTTATCTTGTTATTGAGGAATTGCAATTCTTAAAGCTTAATTTCCGTTCTGTATTAAATGGAAGACTTTCTGTGTTTTTTTAATGTTCGTTCTTAAATGGAAATCTTTTAATTTTTAGTTTGCACCTCATTAACTTAAATTAAAATAGGGCGTTTTCTGTTTTATTTGAATTAATTTTTAAAATTTATCAACACAAAAAAAAAACAAAGTGGAAGTAGTTGTAGCATGACGGAAGCCAGGTCACAGCATAGAGCATATTATAGCATTAATATTATGAGGAGTAAGAAAAAATAAATTAAAATCCAGTTTGCTTAGGGCTTTTGATAACGTTTATGATAGCTTTAGTAGAGGTAGACCGTTATTTAACGCAAATTAAGGGAAAAAGTTTGATGTGGTTACCTTTCCTTTAAGAGTTGAGAGTTGAGTTCTAATAATGAAATATTCTAGGTTAAGGGGATTTTTTCAAGAAGAAATAAAAGGCAACATGTACATTAAAAATTTTGTACTTTTCGATGGGTGTAGAGGCAAAAACAATGCGGCTTTCAAAAGTTGATGAAATATTTCAGAATAAAAAAAAAAATATTAGGCAGTCATTGCGATAATCTGCCTCTCAAGAGAGGCATTAGGAGTGCTTTTATGAAAATTGAACATTTCCCGTACATCGCTTACATAGATGCATTAGCAGGTTAAATACTTTTGTAAGGAAACTTATATTTATTTATCTATAAAGGGAATAGTAAAGAAGCCAAATGGAACAAATTTAACGAGGGTGTATTGATTTCTATACAGCTTGTGATAAGTCAGAAAAATTGTTGTTGTCAAGAAATTTATTTATATTTTACAAAATTTGTTTGTTGTGGCAATGTACTTGTTTTTGTATCTTGTGCTTGTCAAATATTTTATTGTTTCAAAGAAAGAGTTTGAAGGACAAATAAATAGTTTTTCTTAAATTTATCAATTTTAAAAAATATAACGTAATAATATCTAATAACAAAAATTAAAAAATTAAAAAGTTTTTGTTATTTGTTATGTATTTATTTTAATTTAAGAAAAACTTTCTATTAATTTGCATCACCAATTTTGGTTTGTTGTGCCAAGTAACTTTTTTATTACTTTAAAAAATTTTGTTTTCTGAGCCAGTGAATTAATGTATTAAATTGGCAAAGTTTGATTGCCAGGCCAGTATATTTTTTGTTGATTCAACGAGCTAGTGAAATTATTTAATAAATAAATAAATAATAAATTCCCAAAATTTGTCTAGACCTTTTCAAAAGGAAGAAAAGTGTTTCAATTGAATTGATTCCTGGATGTTTCCATGAATCTCTTTGATAATTTAAATAATATTGCATATTAAAAAATATTTTCTGTATTGTAAAAAAAAAATATTTTCAATATTATAAAAAATATTTTTTTGATTCTTAAAAATAATTTAAAATAATTCAATATCTCGAAAAATTTTTTACGATTTTTAAGTAAATTAGATTCTTAAATGATAATTACTAAATAATTTAGATCAAATAGCTTTCTAATTTTTTTTGGGAATTTAAAAGAAAAGTAATTTGTACTATAGTTGTATCTAAAAAAAACAGGAAATCAGTTGATAGTATTTTTTTTATCAAACTATACCTTATGGTCTAAGTGTGTCAAGTGTTTCTGCTGACAGCCACGTACCTAACCTAGAGGTGGTCCAGGCCCAAAAACAGAAACTCTGTCCCTCCCCTATAGATCCACAGCTGGTCAGATGTTTCCATCAGAAGTTTGTTCAAATATTTTCGGCTTATGAGTTATTCGTATCGCTTTTTCAAATAACGACAAAAAAAAATGATAACACACAAGAAACACTAATGTAAACACTAATTTGGGAATGAATATAATCAGAAATGTTTCATTAAACCCCCATTAAAGCTAAAATGATAGTTCACAGGTCAACATGACGAAAAAATCTCTGGAATTTTTTACTCGCTCTTGAGCAAGTATTGGTTTATGTAAAAAAAAAATGTTGATGCTACCTAAATCAACGTTTACGAATATATTTAGAAATTCAAAAAAGTGGTTTTCGATGGCTGCGTTTCAACGTCCACAGATTGTACATCGAGCTAGAGCCCAAACGGGTAGATCGATTTGCTTCAAATTTGGTACAAATCATTTCTATTTAATTATCAAGAGAATATAATCAAATTTTTGTTTAATCTCATATTATAACGAATATCTATTTGCCATAAAATGATTTTGTTTTTTTATAAATTTCCCAAAAACAGCCTACCTACATGGTTTTTGCCAAAAATCACTTAGCGTTTTCGTACGAACCCAATTTATTTTTGGGACGTTGACGTTACCTCGATGAAGACTTAACTGATTTTGTTACAATTTTGCCAGCTGATACATCTAACTAGTATAAATAATATTAAATACATTTAAACATTTTTTAAGTTATATTTATTTTATAAAAAAAAAAAAACAAATCAAATATTTTTTTTTAGTTCTTTTGAGGAGGGGGTGGCCCCGGCGGCGCAGTGGAAGTAGTGTTTGACTGTTAACTTGGATGTGTCTAGGCAGCATTCTTTTCTATATTCCCTAAACTGAACGCCACCCCGGGGATTTAATGATAAAAATAAAAACCTAATTTCTCAATCCACTGTGCCAACAAAAATCTATCCTATCCCTCTATTCCTTCTAACATTGCCTAATTTATAAGACCCTAGGTCTTACTGGCTAATATACATATATGTTTGTGTTTAATTTTTTTTTAATTTATTTTTTACTATTTCTGAATTAAATGTAAATATCATGGCTTCTGCAGCCAAAAAGTCTAGTTCGTGTGATTCAGTTTTAATTTAAAAAAGCTTTCATTCAAATTTAAAGGTGCAATTAAAAACGAACTATAAATCTAATGGGACTAACTGAATAGAAAACTTGTTGGATTGTTTTTTTTAGATAATCGTTAGCTTAAAATTGATTTTAATTTAAAATAAAAAAAAATCCAGTATTTAATTAAAAGTGCATAATTTGGTCGTAAGATTCAATTATTTTAAAGTAAAATATTTTAAAGACGAAGTTTAATCTAATCATTGAATTTATTGGAGTCTCAAAAAATATTGTTTAAAAAATGTTTTCTCTGATAAGAAATAGTTTAAGATTTCATGTTATTTTTTAATTAATTAACATTTTATCTCTGTATTGTCAATAAATAACCGATAATGCAGGGCAAGCTGAGGTCTTCAGCATTATACGTAGGTAGTTTCGAATATATCACCATGGTGAAATTAATTTGCTTAGCGATGTTCTGATTAAATTTTTTATAACTGTCAAACTTGCTTGCTGTACTTGCATTTTAGCCAGTGTTGTCAATCAAAAGAAAATAATAATTATTTTGTATGAATATTATTTTATTTTATTTGTTCTTAATTGCTTTTACGTTGATAGGAGTATATGCTCGTGCATCTCATAATTTAAGTCAATAATCGGAGCGAATTGCACGATGTTGCAAATCGTGCTTTAGTTTTAAAACACTTAGAATATTATAATATTATAATTGTGTTATTGAGGGGTTAATGAACGATAAGCTTGCCACCGACCGGCATGCAGTAGTAGCAAGATTGTTCATAAGTACTTACAATTATTAATAAGCAAATACGTATTGTTGATATAGCTAAAAGCATTTGCGTTGATTTGAGCTTTAGATTTTTGTTATTGTTTAGCACTTGACCTCGTGAAGTCAGCTGAAATAGAAACAGGCAGCGATTGCAAGCATGTACATATTATAATGCATTTAAATTTAATTTAGAAGTTTTATAAAAAGCTTCAGAAGTTTCGATTTTCAGCAATTTTCTAAAAAAATAAAATGTTTGCGTTTTAAAAAGTGCATTTTTTAATTAAGGGAGCTTTTTGTTCTTCTAGTCATCCATACCCATTGCCTTTATAACCATGATGATGTCTATTCAATCATTGGGCTTGGGATTCGAAGTCTCTTCTATACTTGGAGAATCTTGCGTGTTGTGTCCCATATTCAATCTGAACTGTTACGGCACTTAAGAACCTAAGCTAACTAATTTAATTAATGGTTTTAGATATTTTAATTTCTGTTAATTCCGGAGTCCAGGGACCTTTAGCTTTTTCAGATGGGATATCCGCTCAAAGAATATCTTAGTGCGGTGGTAAGGAGGGCGAAAGAGTGGAGCAGATCTTAGTTTACGTGGGTAAGTATAGATCAGCATCATTTCCAATAGAATGGGTGAATCAATAGTCCCTGGAGTTGGTGCACGAAGAGTATATCAGCGACTTATCGACATTTTTTAAGAGTTTGCAAATTGATCAATTTCAATTGATCACCATAGGGGGGCAAGATTAAGTTATCTGACCACGGAAAGCCACGAAGGGCGAACCAAACAAACCTTGAATGTACAGCTTCAATTCTAGGGGAGTGGGATTTATGGAATGGTGACCAGACTTGGCTAGCGTATTCGAGGAGGGGTCTTACAAAAGTAATTTAAAGGGACTTAGTAACAGAGAATTCTTTGGATCGTAGATCGTTTTATGATGCCAAGATAGGAATCTTATTTGGTCAAAATGGGAGCGGAAGTTAAGCTCTTTATCACAAATTACTCCAAGGTCTCGGATGGAATAAACGATTGGAATAGCTACGTTACGAAAATAATCATGTCGATCATGGAATCCGCAATACTGTATCCGCAGTAATTTGCAGTGCAGGGCTCTCTCTTCTCTTTACTCATTTGTCCAGAAAAGAAGAGAGACCACTATAATGCGAATCCAGTACTGTAGATTCCATAATCGGCATGAATATGTTCTGGGAGGTGAGGGTAACCGTTTACGGGAGAAGGTTATGAATTGTCATTTAGCAACGTTGAGTTCTTAGAAATTCTTGTCGCACCAAGTTTGAAATTAATTTAAGTCGTTTTGCACTTCATGATTTTCATATTATCTGCGTAGATCGATAGATATAAGCCATTAATTATATTTACAACATCGTTTTTTGTTAAGTTGATGATTAGAGGGCCCAAGTGACTGCCTTGAGGAACACCTGAAGTGGGATTAATTGGATCAGAGATTGAAAACCTGAATATTACCTTGTATTGACGTTGTGCAAGGTATGATCTCAACCATGAAATGAAAAGTGGTGGAAATCCGAAAGCTTTAAGGTATACAGTTTGATAACAAATTTTATCAAAAGCTTTGCTTAAGTCTGTGGTTATGACGTCTACTTCATTTCCTTTCTCTAATGATGCATTCAGTGTCCTTGAAACAAATTCAGTTAGGATGGTTGTAGTTGATAAACCATGCTGCTGTCTGGAGAGAAAAGATATATTTACAGGGAAAATAAAGGGAGTCTAAGGCAATGCTTTCGAAGAGCTTGGGGATAGAAGAAAGTATAGAAATAGGTAGGTAGTCAGAAATATAATTTTTAGCGCCTTTTTTGTGGATGGGGAAAATAATTGAATCCTTTCGCAATTTTGGGAAGATGGCTTGAGAAAGTGGAAGACGAAATAAGGCTGTGATGGGTTTACATAGAAAGTTTACACATTTTTTTAGGAAATATGGCAAGTGGCAGGAAAACCATCGGGTCAGGACCGGGAGAGAAGTCATCTTTAAGCATATGCATCTTTTTGCAAACAATATCAATCCTAATGTAAATTGAGACGGGGGTGTTTTGTGGGAAACTCTTCAAGTAAAGCCGGAGTCACACCCATCTCGTGTGGTGTGTTATGGAGTGATGTGTCGTGTCGCTAAATGTGCACAATAATCAGAATTTTGTCTTGCAAACTTTCACTTTTATTTCGAAAAGAAAAAAAAAAAGTGAAGGAAAACCTTCGAACCGTTCCTACACCACTGGATGTAACACACACATCAGTTGCAAGTTCTACCTATTTACTTATTCTCTTTCCCGAATACTCTCTTATCTTTGCTACAGAAAAATATGTCTCGGACACAGCGTGGGATGGCGCAATCGGTAAAAGATTGATTCCGACACAACACAGCACACGAGATAAGTGCGTGGATCCAGCTTAACTGAAAAATTCACAGTTGGGTTGGTAAAGTGTTATCACTATACGACTGGCTAAAGAAAGAAGCAAAAAAAGAAATAATAGTAATAAGTTACAGGTCTGCAGAAGAAGTATTAAGATATTTGAGAGTATAGAATTGAAGCCATAAGATTTTTTCTTAATATTAATGAATCGGTAAAAACTTTCATTCCGTCTAAATATTTGTAGTAGAATAACCCACAGAGAAAGAAGAACTTTGAAGAAGATAGCTTTTAGTTGGTAGGAGGAAAAATCTGTAGCAGACAGATTTAAGGTAATTTTTCCAAAGTCTGTTCCTGATACGGAGTGTTCTTAATTACTTATTATACAAGGACGGTGAATATGAAAAGTATTATCGAGGTGCATATATGGCACTCACTAAGTGAGACAGTTAAAAATGGATTAGTAGAAGAAAGGGAGTGCGAGGTCGGTGGGAGTGTTGTTGTTTAGAAAAAAGGTCATAATAAATATAATTGAGAAGATGGTTTAGATGGATGAAGTCAGCTTTACGAAAGTTAAAAGAAAGATAGAATTTATTTAGCAATATATGGATTTACGGGTGCGAAGATTAAATGCTGCGTGTGCGTGATTTTTACAAAAATAATAATTCAGCACTAAATAGCGCACATCGCTCCCATAAAATGATCCATTGCAAGAACATTCTTAAAAGCCACCCAATCGATTTAAACCTGCACCACCCCCGCAGATTTATTGCTCTTGCACGCATTCATAGTTTGCCAATCAAATAGAAACTGATTTTTGGGACACTCAAAATTCTAAAGCTATTGTAATATTTTTATGTTTTTATCAAAATGTGCATCTTGCTTCATCACAATCGTTTCTTAATTTATTCAATTCCTTTCAAATGTTTCGCTTAAAGATCGATACTGCACCAATTCTCAAAAGCAAAAGAATATTTGCAACACCGTGTGGTGTGTGGGGTGGTATATCATCGTTGGCGGCGGAGTGGCAGCGGCGGCGGCGGCGTGCTGCAACATTTCCTTTCATTAAAGAACAAGATATTGATGCTCTTCAAAACTATTTCGCCTCACCTCGAAAAGTTCAGCACACCTCCTCGACTGCGACTTTGATAAATCCAAAACTATAAAAATGCAAAAAATATTCGATGTTATAAGAAATTAAAAATACAGAAATAAGAGTTTCACCTTTTAATAAATTATTATTATTTAAAGTTTATTAAAGGTATTATCATTATTTTTGCCGTGAAGAATAAAATGATTGAATGCAGTAATAAGCTTGCAATGAGTGAGTGGGGGTGGGCGAGGGGAATGGAAGGTACACAATAAGAAAAGAGAAAGGAAAAACCAGAAAATTTGATGGTTACTGTATGTGGGGGAAGGAGATTGAGCGACGATTGGTTGAAAGAAACAAATATGCATCACACAAGACGACGAAGACGACGACGATGCGACGCGACGCTTCAAGTGAAAATGAAAAAAAAAATATGTAGGTACATGGAAAATGATTGTGAGCTTCTTTTGATGAATTTGATTTGTAAAGTAGTTAAAGTTGATTTGTTTGTTGTTGACCTATAGCAAATTCCGTTAGAAAATTTTCAGGTTATAGGTTTAGTTTTATGAATATTAACTTGACAGTGTTAGCATTATAATAAATATGTAATTGAATTTAATTACCAACATCGAATTGTATGTGATTATTGATTTTGATATTCGTTGATAGAAGGGTTCAAGAAACCAAACTTAAAGTTCTATACCTCTAAAAAAACACCCGTTATAAACTGAAACAGAGCCATACATTTTTAAAGAGACTGAACTATTACGGAATCTTGTTTCCCTATGGAACACCATTTGCGTCGTAATTTTATTTTTTTTGTCTCACGTTATCGTTTATTTTCTAAAAACAGGGCTTAAATATGACAGCCAGTTCATTTGTATTCTACCCCTTAAATCAATTCGAGACTCACCATACTAATTACTTTACCCTTGATCAATATCTTCATGGTCGTACCAGCAAGAATATGCAATTCATTTTTTCTCGATTTACAGCTCCCCTCATCTCAATCCTTGACTTAATTGCAAACAAAACAAAATCATTAAATTGCATTCTTACAGGTTTTGAACTTTAAAAAGAAATTCACCTAGTAACATTCTGCAGCGGAAATAAAAATTCATTGATCTCAAACTATATCATCTGATCGATTGAGTAAAAAAAAAAAAAAACAAATTAAGAACAAAAACAAATTCGAAATCACGAGCATTTGACGATAAGAAAGGCTAATGTACTCTTACGTCTATTCAAACCGTTTTAGAATAATAAATAATCCAGATTATTTTCAATAAATTACATCAACTCATCAACTTATTTTTGCATCTTCTTTAAACTTCAAAACAGGTTGTAAAATTTGTTGGACTTGTCAACAACAAGTTTGTGGTCATCAGGTTTCTGTATATTCAATATTTGCAACACTTTAACATCAACATTTTAATTAGATATCTCTTTTTATAGCAAGAAGTTAGGTACTTTATGCAAAAAAAGAAAACAAAAGATTCAATTGCAGCCTTTGAACTGGTCTAGTTCACAGCTTTTCAGGATAGGCTTCAGTGTTTGCCACTTAACTGCGTTACGACTTATAAATAAGTGGCAAACTTTTCGGTATCCAAATTAGAAAACAAAGAAATCTTAATAACAAAAATAAAATATATTTAAAATTCCTGCACAAACATCCCAAGGAATTCTTGTAGGTATAAACATTTTATTGTTGTTGTTTATTTTTTAAAATATTGTAATTAAATGTACAGGTGTTCTATAAAATATTTTATTTTTGTAATAGAAAATATTGTTTTTTGAAGAATCGACTTAACAATTAAAAACAAAAATATCAAATAAAAACTGCTTATATCAGATGCATGTACATGTACAATATTGTTCGGTAATAAAAATAACACTTATAAGTTAAGTTAAGTAAATCAAACTCGATAAACTTGCTTCATATATCAATTCAATAAGTGGGATAATATAAAAATAAGCATACGAAGATTTTATTTTTATTTATTTTTTTTAAAGACATAAAAACATTTGCATCATGCTGGAATGTTCTTTAAAAAAATGCAAGACAAACAATCATAAACTTATGCCTCAGCAGTCATCAGCATCATGTGCTTATTAGGAGAAAAAAATTAAAAAATACACGCCCAGCTTGGTCGCATTTACTGGCTCAAAATGAAAATAATTTAAATGTAGTATGCGATATTCTATGTCTTTGTCTAAGTTACGTTTGATGATTCAATTAATTTATTTATCTATATGTATAAAAATGAATTGATTTTTTTGTTAGTATCAACATAACTCGGCTTTTTTTGTTGTTTTTTTTTTTTTATTAATAATATTATTATAATATTAAACGGAGCCGAAAATTGGAAATATAGACCGAAAAAGTAGGAAAATAGTTAAATTGCATATTTTTAGGGATTAATGGTGGCGATATAAAGAGTATAGATCACAAAATAGTGGCAGGTGGAACACCAATATGTTGATTCAGTGATCATGGTCAACACAGATCATCTGGTTTCATATTTGGAGGAATAATGATACTGATTACCGGCGCTTTTTGTCAAACTTTACAGGTCATCCCGCGATCAACGCCTGCAGATGAACTTAACGCTTGCCTAAAATTATCATATTTATGGCGATACATAAAGAAGTTATATGCAAGTTGCATTGTAGAACAATCAATCAGCCAGTAATTTCTCAGAACAACTTTTGGCAATTGGAAATGACGCAATTCCGGTTGATGCTACAACTAGACTGATTTCGTTCCCGTCGAATTTTTTGTGAAATTATACCATCGAAGTGAGAACGGCGTAATGGCAATAACGCCCATGGAAATAACGCCCAAATGGATTTGAAAATATCGCCCAAATTTTTTTTGTATCGCCCAAAAAAATAAAGAAACTGGAAATATCACCCAAATTTATATTTTTCCAAATCTTTAGTTGGAAATATCGCTCAAATATTTTCAATGTAAATTGTTTTTGTAAAATTTGGGCGTTATTTCCTAAATTTTGGGCGATATTTCCAAAGTAAATTTCAATGAAACTTGTTGACAAACATCGCTAAACAAATTTTAACATTTCAAATAGCCACAAAGCTAAAAGGGTAGTGATTATTTTTTAACAGTAATGAGATTGTTTGGTGTGATGACTTTGGTAAGTTGAAAATATATATAAATACATTTATTAAAGAAAATAAGATTTTGAAATTAGGGAATCCAAATTAAAGACTTTTTAAGGAAATCGAATAATTTTGATATCTGTATGTATAGCTCCTTTGTTAAGCAAACTCTGATCTTGTAACTAGAACGGTTTTTTAAATATTCATAGAACTGAAGTTAAAGGACGAAAATATGAAAATAAACTGGAATTTAATTTTTTTGCGCAAAAATTCATTATGGGTTTATTTGAAATTTAATTTTTAAAGACAACTCGCATTTTATATTAAGATTATACTTTTGAGACAGTAGGAATGTATTGTGTAAATAGTTTAATATCAAAGTGGATGGCGACGCTGTGTTGCGTTGAACCTTGTCATATAACAGTAAATGATCTTGCAGATTGTGTTTTATCACTCACATCTCTTAGCATTATGTTATGAACAAGGGATGCGTCGGACATCATCGTTGTTATCCACTTTACAACCCTTATTGATAGTTTAGTATTATAGAAAACTAGAGATAAGATAGGTTAAGAAATTGTAAATGTATTTGTAAGCTAGGTATAAGATTTGTAAATAATTAAGTGTTCACCAGCCATTTTAAAAAAAACATAAATAATGTATTTTACCTACAAAAAAATAAAGAAATGGAAAATATTTAAAATTATAAGAAAACTAAAACCAAGATTTAACTTAATTTGAATAACTATAAATTAAAAAGACTACATTTTTAGGAATTAAAATCTTCAAAAAACAAAATTCTTCCTTACTTCTTGTGAGTGTTTTAATTGACGAAATTTCTGAATTTTATAAATTTTTTGACCTATAAGATTTTGTTTATAAAGATTCGCATTTTTGTTTTTTTTTTTTATAAATTGTGTGATAACACACTTGCAGTTAGGCTGTCAAGCTTTCGCACCATCATATTATTATTAAAGGTTTTGAATAAATGAGCTTCCACCAAGATCTTTATAGGGTTTTTGTTCGCATTTTTTTTTAACCAATACTTGCCCTTTAAGATCAAGTAAGAAATCGATAGCTGGCCTTGACCTTTTTAAATTGTTTTAGTGCAACAAGTAAACACTGTCGCCGCCATCGTTGACTGGTTTGGGAAAATATTATTTTTTTTATTATAACTGCCTACACTGTCCATTGATCCTGGATCTTAAGTAATTAAGTAAGCCCTCATGGGGTGTGATAGCGTTCGACAAATAATAAAAATAATTTGTGTTTACATCGTGGGCGTGTGTAACAAATCTCGGCCTAGTATAACCACCATTATACACTCCTGTGTTGTTGAGCATTCTTGTTTTTTTTTTATCTTACCTACCTTACCTAGGTTTAATAGTTACTTGACTAAAAGAATAAAAAATATGTTGTTTACACAATCACCACCACTGTGTGCTGATTTAAATTTATAACCAACAAACGTCACATATTTATGTAAAAAATAATATGATGTTGTATGCTGCAGAAAGTAAATATAATGGCTTTACTTAAATAAGACTAGACCATTATATTATTTACATAGATTGCGTCTTATCAGAAGGCGTTCCAAATTTAATAGATACTCAGTCTGATGCAGGGGAGTAAAAGTCACAGAAATTGGTTTCGCTGTATAATGCAAGCCGTGCAGAATGATTGCTTCAGCTTGACCAATGACCATGGCATTATTGTTTGCATTCTCTAAGGTGCGAAATATACAAACAAACATAATTTTCTAGAGTCCTTGATGGTTGTCTTTTTAGAGGCCTTCAGTTGTTGTTATTAATAATAAAAGAAATAAGAATTGACAAAGAAATATAGAATGTCCATTTTATGTACTCGTAGGTATAAGATATTCACTTCGGCACGCTTTGGTTTAACCTCTCAAATAAAATTAGAATGACTTTTAAATTTATTCTTTTGTTTCATTCAATTAGATTTTATGTATTTCTATTTTTATACTTTTTTTGTTTTTTTGTTGTCAATGCAGTTCACAATGTAATTGATTTTAAATTAAAAATATAGACTTCAAAGGCTAAGGTAAGGTCATATGAAAGACAAACAGTTCTTTGTAATTGGGAGAGTTAATAGTTTACATAATTTAAACCAACAATTTATACCATTTTTACATTTTAACCATTTGAGAACAATTTTTTTGTAAATTTTGCAAATGAAAATCGTTGAAAAAACCAAAAATTAATTGAGTACTTTTAAATAAAAATTATATTATACATTACCTAAATGGTTTGTCTAATTTTGTTGTTATTTTATTTTTCAGTCACGTACTTCTTATAGTAGTTCTAATGACATTGGCTCAAAATTTTAAACAGCCTGATGTAAAGTATTAGCATGATATCTACTAATTAACAATTTTCAAACTTTAAAGCTCTTTACTTTAATGTTCTTAGTTTTAAACATTTGTTTAACTTTTATCATACTAAACATATTTTCTTAGTAAACTTCAGCTGAACACACCTAAAAAAATTACAGTTCCTACCAACAAGTATAAAATCCAGTTTCACATATTTAACTGTCAAAGTGACATTTGTTAGTGTCATACTAAAAAGTTAAAATAAGTATTTGGTGATTTTAACTTTATATCCTATCTTTAACCCACCATCATTTGAATCAACTAATTTAGAATTTTATTGTTTGAAAATAAAATAATAAAAATAAACATTTACCGCCATATTATTCACTTGATGCATCCAAATTAAAACTTAAATCCAGATGTACATATTTACATTGAATTTGTATAATTTACATCCGGTTTTAAGTTTTCATCCGGATGAATAGAAAAAATAATAAGAGTATTCATGCAATGATGTAAAACACTAGATAAGTTTACCATGTGGTTAAGTTTACGATTTGTTTAATGAACTGTCAAATTTTCTATGAGAAATGATTTACACAAATTGTTAAAAAAAGTTAAAATTCCTCAAGAATTTTGCAGTGGAAAATTAACTAAATTTTCTGATAAACTTTACCAAACGTCATTTTGACTTTTAGAATTAGAAAATTTTAGAATTAAATTTGTTCATATAATTGAATAAATTCCCTTCTTTTGTGTTTATTTGGGGCATCTTTGAATTACTGTTTTTAATTTTGAGAATTTATAGAAAACGAAATAAGTTTTGTGCTCAAAAACAATTTTTGACGTTTAATATTTGACATTTGACGAGCAGCAGATTCAATTGCTCAGCATTTAACTAAAAAAGGGCGTTCATGCAAAATTTTGTGTAAACTTATCATTTTACACAATTTTGTAAAATTACGAGGTTGCATGAATACCTTTATTAATATTTAGCGTGATTTCCCCAATAAAATTATTTGATTTTAATTTTTTTTTAAATGGCAACTTTTTTTGTTTTTTTTTTTTATTTTCAGGTATGTTCCAATGATGGTGTGATATGAACGAGTTTTTTCATACTCAAAAACTGTCGGTAACTACAATACTCAGCTTTTCATTTTTACCCGTAAAAGCAATTACAATTCAAATATTATAATGAATGACAACAAAACTGAGTTGAATTTTCTCTGCAAAGTAATGTACTTATTATTTAATTTTGAAAATAAAAAAATTAGTAGAAATAGAGTATATGTAATTGAAAGTAAAACACGAGACTAATTTTATAATCAGCCCCGTGTTTTATTTTGAATTATATGTACTTTTGAATGTTTAATTTTTAAGTGTAAGTTGAAGTTGAAGTTGAAGTTGAAGTTGCAGTTGCAGTTGCAGTTGCAGTTGCAGTTGCAGTTGCAGTTGCAGTTGCAGTTGCAGTTGCAGTTGCAGTTGCAGTTGCAGTTGCAGTTGCAGTTGCAGTTGCAGTTGCAGTTGCAGTTGCAGTTGCAGTTGCAGTTGCAGTTGCAGTTGCAGTTGCAGTTGCAGTTGCAGTTGCAGTTGCAGTTGCAGTTGCAGTTGCAGTTGCAGTTGCAGTTGCAGTTGCAGTTGCAGTTGCAGTTGCAGTTGCAGTTGCAGTTGCAGTTGCAGTTGCAGTTGCAGTTGCAGTTGCAGTTGCAGTTGCAGTTGCAGTTGCAGTTGCAGTTGCAGTTGCAGTTGCAGTTGCAGTTGCAGTTGCAGTTGCAGTTGCAGTTGCAGTTGCAGTTGCAGTTGCAGTTGCAGTTGCAGTTGCAGTTGCAGTTGCAGTTGCAGTTGCAGTTGCAGTTGCAGTTGCAGTTGCAGTTGCAGTTGCAGTTGCAGTTGCAGTTGCAGTTGCAGTTGCAGTTGCAGTTGCAGTTGCAGTTGCAGTTGCAGTTGCAGTTGCAGTTGCAGTTGCAGTTGCAGTTGCAGTCTCAATCTATAAAAGCCAATTTTTACTCTTCAGAATATGTGAAGAAACTCTATATGAGCATAAACTCGATACAAAATTCAGGCCACAAAGCATGATGCTTAAACATCATCTTTGTCAATTTCAAATACATAAATGGAAGTTACAATATAAAAAAAATTAACCATTTGTCGAATTGGTCTTTAATTTCATCAGAATCATTAGTTTCATCACGACCATGTTAGTTGCCCTTTACTCAGAAAAATACTGAATTGCTTCTAAAGCCATTTAAAAAACAACATTTTGTTATATGCAAATATTTTCTTGAACTATAACCTGTAAACCTTCTATCTAAAATATACTTAGTTAGTTAAAAGAGATGAAGATAATTATTTTCCTCAAAAATTCTAACAGAAAAGCCTTGGTCGCCAAATTATTCATTTCGAAATTCTCATACAAAAACCTTTTACCACAAGAATATGTACGTAATATTGTAGGTAAAACTTTCATAGTAGAATGATTGATTTAGCAAGGTAACATTGCTGTCCATACATTTAAGCTCGGATTTTAAATGCCTATTACTGTTTCTATACCAACCCAACAACAAGCCACAAATATCACACAGGTTCTTTATTGCCAACTATATACTTGTATAGCTGTATAATGAAACAAGTGCGCACCGTCATATACATATACATACATATATACTCACATTGACTTGTTCCACTATGTGCCCGCATATCGTTGTTCCATTAAATGGGGCTTAAAGACTGCCTTCGGCAAGGCCGTCCGACCCGTACAACACTTTCAATAATTTTCAAATCCAACATCCCTTTCAGCAGCAAAACTGCAGCTGCTGCTGCTACTGACGCTTGTTCTTGATGGTCAGTTCCATATCCCCCGCCATATAGGTGAGTCTTTCATAAAAGGCGTGGTAAATCGTGTGTACACAGAGTGCACTCTAAGCACGTACCCTATACTCGATATTATATAAAACTTATTTTTATCGAGATGTTAGTATGGGCTTAAAGTTAAAACAGAAATAAAACAACATTTTCGCGCGCGTGGTCTCAGTCACTAAGTTCGTGGTATGCGGTGCTGCACTGTTGCTGTTGCTGTTATACAGTTGCGGATGTGGACGGACGCGTGCAGCACTTTAGTACATACTTGCCTAGTAACCCAGAGGCGGTTATTGTATTAATTACCTTGTTAAGAAATTGCTAAGCGATCAGTTTACGCTATACTCCAACTTCAACCGATTCTATTGCGCATGCGCATTGTTATGTGCACTTTCGACACATCAACGACGATGAACCAATTTGATTTTTTGTTTTTAGTCAAAACCTCTCAAAACCAAATCGAACAGTGTCGATGCAATGGTTTGAAATTAACTGTAAATTTGAAGCCATTAGGACAGAATTGTTAGTCGGGCAGTTAATTTATTGAAATGTGGTAGCCATCAGGGTATCAAATTTATTTTACAATTTAAAGTTTTTTTTTTTTTTTTTTAATTTTATTTATGTGAGCAGGGCGTTGTCAATTTATTTGTAAATATATATAGATTAATGTATTTTTAAAAGATTCGATCTTTGAGAGATCAAAAGTGGTTTAACATAATTTGTACATACATAGCTAGTCCTCAACTTGGTGCGTGGTATTGAAGTTAAAAAAAAATAAATAATTCAAACATGGAAAAGAGTCAAATTTAGCTAAAAGAACGGACAGAATATATGTAATAGGTATAGGTACCTAAGAGACAAACTTGGGTGCGGCACTGCAACAAGACATTGAGCGCATTTTTGAAAGCAGACCAATGGCCATTTGCCAATGGTTTAATGATTCAAGTTAGAATTGAATTTAATCGGATTAACTTATATGGACTATTGCCTTTCAAGACCGGCTTTCTGTCTTATATTCTATTCGATATTATTATAAAGCTGGTGAGCAACCTTTCATTTATCATGCCTGTTGTAAGAAGTACTTAATATACCTATGGTACTCACTTGCCTTGTTTTTTTTTTTTAACGCAGGGTATAATTTTAATGGTTTTATATATTATAATATTTTTTCTTATAATAAAAAACTTCTACGTCTTATTTAATTTGAATGGAAACATTAATTTTTTTTTTTAAGAGGTGTAGGAAAGAATGAAATACTATGAAAGTTAAGTAAACATGAGGTAAAATGCAAATCAATTCTTTGGAATAAAAATAACAACACATTTTTCACAGTTAGGAATCTTAACATTAAAATGAAAACAACATTTGGCTTAAATTAAAATTCGCTTGTATGTACCTACTACTAACTCTACTAGCTGAACTTAGAAAGTTTAATAAATATATAATATTAAAAGAAAAACCAATTCTTGCGGGTTATAATTTGAAAAGGAGTTACTTACAAAATGTCGACTTTCTTTAGAGATCTTCAATTAAGAAAAAACTCAAATATATAAAAAGTAGGCGTGGTAGAAGGCGGATTTCCAAAAATATCAGACGTATCTCATATGGTCATGAATGGTAAAAGATTCAATTATTATAGAAAGGTGTGGTATTGTGAGTGAGCGTTAAATTGGACTGGGAAAAAATAATAACAAATATTTATAAACTAATTCCAAAATAAAGGGTGGGCTAAATACAAGTTTCTTTTAAAAATGCAAATAAAATGAACAAAATTAAACTTTTTCCATGTATTATGGCTTCATTAGTAAGAGCAAACATTCCTATTAATTATGGAACACAACGTCCTGCCTCGGCTGGCTTCGCAGTAGCGTATTCTGTCACTCCAATTTTCCAAGACCTTGTTGATGATTTCGGGCTGTAGCTCACCGATCGCTTGGATAATATTGGCCTTAAGCGCTTGAATCGTTTCCTTATTATTAGCATAACATCGATCCTTCACTGTTCCCCACAAAAAAAAAATCCAAAGGGGTCAAATCACAGCTCCGAGGCATCCAAGACGGCTGATAACACGATTTGGGAATTTGGTACGCAAAAGATCGATTGTGACATGGGCTGTGTGGCATGGCGCACCATCCTGCATGAACCAAAGGTCGTCTAAATCCATGTCTTCAATTTCAGTAAAAAAAAAAGTCGGTTAACATGGCTCTGTAACGCCCACCGTTGACCGAAACGTTTTCGAAGAAAAATGGTCCAATGATGCCACCACTCCACAATCCGCACTAAACTGTCACTCTCTGTGGATGCATTGGCTTCTCGACAATAACGTGCGGGTTTTCCGAGCTCCAGATGCGGAAATTTTGTTTTTTAACGTAGCCACCGAGATACAAATGCGCTTCTTTTCAAAAAACGCACTGTTTGGGCTACACAGCACTCACTTTGTAAATAAGTTTTCAATATTTCTTAAAGTTGTTCAAGCGTAAAGCGACTCATTTCGTTCCGCGGAGGTATAATATTGACTTTCTGTCAAGATTTCGAGCGGGAAACAGCTGTCAGTGTCAAAATAACTTATGATTTAAAAAAAATCCACTAAATGGCCCACCTTATAATGCTTAACTTTGGACAGCTAATGTTCAACTCCAAAATCTATATTTATAAACACGTTCCATCTATTGTCTAATTTAGAAACTGCAATTGGCTGTCCAAACCTATTCTAAAGTCGGTATGTTCAACGAACAAAGAATTGTAAAGTTATATCTTGAATTGAATAAAATGTTCATTGAACGTATCCAAATGTTCACGAAACTGACAGGTTACAGGGATGTAAAAGAGTATATAAGAAGATTTCCAACTAAATATTTACATAGTGGCTAGTTTGACAACTGTCCAATAGTTTTCTAAGGAAATCTTATAAATACGATTTAATGTATTTTTTTTACAATTAAAATAAGTAAAATTGAATAAACTTATGTATCGAACCTAAAACGTCAAGCCATTAAAACATATCCATATTTTTTAAGCAAACATGCAAATATACAATCTTTAATGCCGTATCAGCCATACTACTCACCGACCCAGTTTTTTCGTCACTAATTTCGACTCGACTCGCCAAGTGGAATTAAGTCGATCGAATCTGATTTTAACTCAAAAAATGTAAACGCGCATGTAAACATAGTTAGAATAGGTATAAATGCTCGAAAACAAAGGAGACGGTGCTGCAACTGGAACAAGAGCTGAAACAGCTGTCAAAATATTGAATACACAAAAATTCATTGTTACACAGCGCAATATAGCTGCAATTTTTTGTTTTTTAAATAAACAAAAATCTCTACTGTACAGCTGTATTGTGGGCATGTAAAAAAAGTGATTTTAAACATTTTCATTTTAGAATCCTGGCTTTTTAAAAGATAACTTAACTTTTTTGAAAAAAAATGTAAGTTAGTTCTTAAGCTTATGAGTATCTAGCCAGCTCAGAAATCAAAAAATATATTAGTAAAAAAAATAATTATAAAATAAAAAAGTACAAAATATACCTACAATTAAAATTTTATAGACTATACTTTTGTTACGTAAATTTTTAGCCGAAAACATTACAGACACAAAGTTCAATTAGTGGCGTGAGGTAATTAATCGAATAAAAATTCAACTTTGTTATCAATTTTTTACAGAATAATTTTTTTTTTTTTAATTTAAGTAAAATTTATACTTTCTTACTTACCTACTTGGAATTTCTTTTCCATATTCGATCAACCATTTAATCTAAGACCCACCACACTTGGTGGTAGATGGTATTTAAATTTATTTTTATAATTCATTGTTATTTTCTGTACATTCATTGATTGAGAAAAAATTAATAAATAAATAAACAACTCAAATATCAGCATATCAAAAGCTTAAGTCGAACGGAATTATTTTTATTCCAAATTCAGAGTCATTTTTAAAGTTGTTGCTAAGTCAGCAAAAATATAGCTTTAATTAAATTTTATGGCATTTATTTTAATTTTTATGTTTTGTTATTCCAATATTTGAAGTTATTCGACTTCAATTCAACTTCTTTGATAATAAACACAATGGAAATTCAATGTAGATAGGACCTAAGTATTTTAATTGATTCTATATATATATGTATGTGTACTACTTAACAATTTACTAAAAGATCTTTATACTAAAATGTTCTTAGTTCTAAACATTTTTAAACTAGTATCATACTAAAGCAATTTTCTTTATAAGCTTCAGCCGAACACGCCTAAAAAAGTGACAGTTCCTGTCAAAAAGTAAGTAAACATCACAGTACACAAAACATATGCAATCTATTACGCAGTTTGTCAAAGTTGAAAGTGTCAGAAATTAAATATGATTAAAAATGGCGGTTTAAGTGCCCACAATAGCTACTCAACGCATCCTTGATTTTAACAGATGCGCAGAACTCAACAAAAAACAAACATATCTACCATTTTCACATTTTGACTTGTCAAAGTGACATTTGGAGTTACTAAAAAGATAAAATAGTGATTCTGCGATTTTGACTTTGATAAAATATTTAGAATGATAGCATGATAGTAAATCGTTCAAAATTTGGAAAATCCTGCTTTTAACCTAGCATCATACTAAAAATGCTTTAAAATCGCACGTAATCGGCTAAAATTTTGCCTCAATGACTTTAGAATGTTTAATTCAGGTATATTACTCATCTGAGAAATTTTGTTTACTCCTTTTCTATGTGAAAACAAAATATATTAAGCAGGAACATGCGGAATGTTCTGGTCTGGAGTGAAAAGTGTTAAGGTAGCAAATGACGTATAAAACTCCTCGTTAATGCAATAACTTTAAACTAAGTTAATTTTCGGCTACGTCATACAGTACAATTACCCATTGAATAATTTTTTAGAACATTGGTATAAAACAGTTTTTAAACTTTTAATTTTTTTATTTAAATTTTTTTGATTTTTCTATTTAAATTTTATTCGGTACATGAACTGAAATGTAATCTGTACCTGCACGTACTTATAGAGCTTTTTTAAAAATTCCATGCAAAATTCAGTTCATTCAGTACATGTACTATAATGTACTCTACCGAACTATAATGAGTGCATGCATAGCTTTTTCTCTTATTTTGTGGGCATGGTAAAAGTTCTGTTTGATTTAAAAAAAATTATTAATAAACATAGATAGAAAGAATAAAGCTTGACACATCACCCAAAAAGATTTTTGGTCCAGCGTGTGGCGAAAAAGTGTGAAGGAGAAGATTTAACAATGAGTTTAAATTTTTATAGATAAAGCGAGGTTGATCTAGTAAAAAAGCTTGAAGCGTAAAGCGTAGAACATTAATCGACAGGTATTTGAATCTACCTCTGATGGTATGCGCAGCAGAGTAAGACTCCACTTTAGGATGCGCGGACATCAAGTAGAGAATGACCTCAACCAACTTGTGCCTGATTAGAAGAAGCTCTTTCTAAATTAGTTGGCTGAAAGGTCTTGTTGGTCCATCGTGGACTGTAAGTGCTATCTAAGGTAAAATAAGTAAAGTATCAAGCTTTAATGATTAGTAAACCTTAGCTCTTTCTCAGAGAAACTCACTTAAGGTTTCAGTCATCCAAACTGTTGATGACATCGTTGATTACTCCTACAGAATTCCTACGCTGAACATCATCTTTCTGATGGGTTCATTTAAGATTTTTGACGACTCATTCAACAAACTTATTTTCGACAGAGCATTTTAGTTTTACTATGTTTGTCTTCTTTTGAACACTCCACGCTTTAAGGATATAAAATAAGCTAATCTGATGTTTAGTTACAGTTGCTATACAATGGACATAACCATGTTGACGCCAATCAGTACATGCTCGGTTTCTTTACGCCCAACCATTACTCAATGCATCTATTAAAATTGGTAATAAGCTTGTTGTGTTTAAGTCCAAGACAAGATCCCAACACAGTCAAGAAGTAAGTAGTTCAATTAAACTTTAATGATTCAGTTAAGTTAAAAAGTCTGAAAGTTTTTAAATTAACAATTTTTTTTAAAAAAGGACCCTGTTTTGAAACAATTTCCATAATATTCAAAACTTGTTACACATAATTTAAAATCTAATTGCAATATTCCAAACCACTAAACCGATTAAAGCTAAATTATTATAATTTGAATTGGCATGTCGATGCCGTTCAAACAAGAACTTTAAGGCCAACAGCGATCAAATTATTTCATCTGATCAATTAACAGCAATTCAACTTAGATACCATGGTAATAAACATACTTAATATGTAGTCATTATAAATATATATGTACATATATGTATCTGTTTGTGTGCTGTTTTTAAAAGACAAGTTTAATGCTGACAAAGAAGAGCCTTGTGTTCGAAGAAATACCCCACCCATATGATAACACCACTTTGATTCTTCTTAAAGCCTTTTTTTTTAGAATTTCATACTGAAAAATACAAAAATGTCTTGTTATACTCTTGCAACAAGTGGTGCACATAATATAGAGACATATCTACATTTACAAAAAAAAAGATACATTCACTCCAGATGACAACGGCGCGGCGACACCATCATCAGAAGCAAACAAGCATCAAATGCAAACATATAATACTCGTATACAAAAGTGCATCGAGGTATCTGTAATCCAAAAGGCTTCATTCAAAGAATCAGCTGTCTTTGAAAACTACAATCCCTCGCTGATGTCTATATGTATATGCTGGTGGTGCTTCTGATGCACAATTTGAACGCAAAGCGATAGTTCCAAAGCAACTTTATGCAATCTATTCTGCTTTTTATTCTCTCTTTTCATTTTTTTTTTTTTTTCGATTTCATAGCTCAGGTTATATTTTTAATAGCAGACCAAAAAGTGAATGTCCACCGAAAGTCCTTGAAACAAAAAACCAATCTTACCAGTTAGGCGCATGCATATAGACATAGAGAGGCATGCCGTGCTTTCAAAATTGTTTACGCGATTGCCATAGACTGGTGAAGCTGCTATATAGAGTTGGGGCTCAGCAGCTCCCACTGCACCAGAACCATACCAATGGCATACCACTGAGGCCAGCAACACGAAGTCGAATTCGATTTTTTTTTCGTTTTTTTTTTTTTGTATTTGTATTTAGGATTGCAGCAGCAGCAACAGCAACAAGAGTGATAGTCAACTGGCTTAATCGGTCTGCATGCGATCCGATCCGATCCGACCCGACCAGAAACTAAAGCCAGCAGAGCCAGATCCAGCAACAACATCGTTTTTGTTGATTTGATTGTCATTTGTTTATAACCGACAACGACGACGCCTCAGAATGACAGCTATACAGCTACAGGTCACATGACAAGTCGGACTTTAAAGTTTGACTTGACGCGCGCACCTTCTGATGTATGATGGGGTGGCACAGTCGCAGTCAGCGACAGCACTGATGAAATAAACATGGCGGCATTATACTGTATCTACATATAGTGGTACACAACCCTCGCGTTACGTTGCGGTGGTTGCCTTAAGTTATTTCAATGAGCGTTGATCTGTAAAATTTTATATGCGTTACACCTCTTGCATTTGCGTAAAGTGTAAAGAATTTTGAAACTTGCAACCTGATCACCACCACCGCGCCGCCGCCGCCGCCGTCGTATCACTATCGCACACACTTTGCTCAAGTTAGGTTAGTGGTGGCGTGCGTTTAAGCTTAGTTCTTTGAATTTCAAAATCTAATTTCAAAAAAACACACATACAAAAAAGCTACACGTACATTTTATATCTTTTCTTAATGTAAATTAGGCAATTACAGAAAAATGATATTTTTCTGATGCATTTTTTTTTTAGATTAAGTTGCTCATAACGGTATATGAATATGATTGAAATATTCTTGAAAACTTAAACTTGTCACCGACGAGGCTTTAATGGTATCTAAGTGTATTCCAGTTTGATTGGACGGATCGGATAGATGGACTGGGCACTGGGCAGTTAGATTGGTGTATAGTTGAGGAGAAAGAAAAAAAAAGAAACATTTAAAATTCCACCATCAGCTTATAATGTAATTTAAAATATAGTTAATAATTTGTATTTAATGTAGGTAAACGGGTATTTAATTTTTTTTTTATTTAATACAATGTTGCTTTAAGAGGTTTTCGGATCTATAGAACCGGATTTTGTTTGTTATATATGAAAATATGTCTCCATATGTACAGAGTTAGATGTGTTTTTTTTTTTTGTACTTTAAATTGAAATAAAATGGCTTAAGTTTACCTAAATGCATTTTAATTAAAATAATATATTTGAAAACAGAATATAAAGTTGTTGACCTTCAGAGTTTGAATCTTTTTTTGGTTGGTTTGTTAAAGAAATATTAAAAAAAAAATCAACTGTCAGAACGGAAAATACCAAAATATACAAGTTTCTACCTTGTTTCGTATTTGATTTACATCAATACAAAATAATAATTGTTCAAGAAAGAATTCATCGCATGTTTTTGCTTTTTCAACTATTTTTAAGTTAAAGAAAGAGATGTTTTGTTTCAATTCTATTTAAATATTTTAAGAGAGAGGGAGAGCGACAAAAATATTTTTTGTAGACTCTTAATGCTTGTACAAGTATAAATAATGCTGAAGTCTGCAAAGCGCCCAGTTGTGGGTGTGGCTACAAAGGACCTTCAAAGGAGTAACAAAATCAACGAAGTTACGTCATTTGATAAGGACAATTTAAGGGCTTAATGGAGTATCTTAAGTAAAAGTATTAATTTGGAAGTCTTCGAATCGAATCACCAAATAATGGCATCATTAGCTTCAAACTTACAAGAAAAATGAAGTTATCAAACAGCGTAACTTTATAAAATATTTTGCCCCTTTGGGTTCAATGCCCACCACAATCCCCACCAGGGCCCTTGGTAGACTCCGAGATTATTAAATTTAACGTCAGTATTAAGAGATTACAAAAAGTCATAAAAAAAATTCGTCATCAAATGACGTTACTTTATCCCCTTTTTTTATTTTTTGCTCTTTTGCGATTCCTTAGCCCCCAAAACGACCACTTGTGGCTTGGAAGACTTCCAGTTTATTACTCGAATAAGCATTAAGGGTACAAAAAAAATCTTGAAATATTTGGTTATAAAATTACTGACCTAAAGTGTGTTTCTTTTAGAGGTAACTTTGAAATGGAATAAAACAAAGATGATTTTTTTTAAATTGACATGAAATTTACTTTATTCGAAAGATAATCTTCTGTCATTATAATTTAAATATGATTACTGGCATATGACCGCCACGGCTGGCTTGGAAGTAGTCTAATCTGGAGGTCCGATTTTAGATGACTTTTTCCAACATTTGTGGCCGTATATCGGCAATAACGCGGCGAATGTTGTCCTCTAAATGGTCAATCGTTTCGGACTTATCGGCGTAAACTAGCGACTTCACATATCCCCACAGAAAATAGTCAAGCGTTAAATCGCACGATTTTGGAGGCCAATTCACGGGTCCGTAACGTGAAACTATGCGGTTACCAAACGTTTCCTTCAATAAATCAATTGTGGCACGAGCTGTGTGACATGTTGCGCCGTCTTGTTAAAACCACAGCTCTTGCACATCATGGTTGTTCAATTGATGAACGAAAAAGTCAGTAATCATGGCTCTATAGCGGTCACCATTGACTGTAACGTTCTGGCCAGCATCGTTTTTAAAGAAGTACGGACCAATTACTCCATCAACCCATAATTGGGGACCATGAACCATGATTTTCAAAATAAATTTGCACAATTTGGAAGCGTTGTTCAGGCGCCAGTCTTTTCATGTTGAAATGCCAAACCAAATTAAAAATAAATCACTTCACAGCTGACAAAATTGCCGCCAGTTAAAATAGTGTTGCCAACTTAAAGTTCTATACCTCTAAAAAAAAAACACCCTTTATATATGTATTTTTGTCACTTAACGCTTGGCGGACTTTTAGATTAACGTTAAGGTGCAGTGTTTTAAATTCTTGAGTTAAATCTAAGTAAAACCAGATTAATTTATTAAATTGAACCCGAGGTCGATTTCCATAGTGTCGCCCTCTCTATTTCGATATTCTCATGAAGCGCGCATCTGTCAGAAATATCTTTTCAATTAAATCAGCATATGAACTCACCAAATTCGTCGAATTATTATAATCGGACTTAAATTGGGATCTAAATTGACTGAAAACATATTTCTTGAATTTATCTATTTTTGTCACTGATTTTATGTTTTAAAGAAGATGATATGATAAAAATCATGAACTAACGAAATAATTGGATTCCGTTTCTCTATATATGAATTTATTTATAAATTTAACTTAATTTTTTAATAAAGATGGGCTAAAAACATCTGTCACATAAATATCTACATGCTAAGCAATTCAAAAACTTCGGTATGCGATCAATTGCCAAATAGCTTATGAATGTGAAACGTGTCTTTGGGCGACGACGCGACGCACGTGAGCTGTGTTATAATGCTATAAAATTGAAAAAGAGAGGAAATACCATTCTTAATCCCAATTGAATAATTTCAGAAGTCGTCAGAATTGTTACAAATGCTTTTCGGTAATGAATGGAAAACGGATTTGAAAGTTTGAATGAAAAAAAAAAAAAACTATTTCAGTTTGCAAGCACCAAGTTAGGGGCCAGTTATAGCTCTCATCATTGAAATTTTGAGACAATTTAAAGGCAAAATCACTGATTATTTTGATGCTAATATAAAGCTGATGACTCAGTTTAAAAAATATTTCATTTTGGGCCAACCTTTCCACGTAAAACGACTTCTAAGTTTTCAAAGGTCAATGGTAAGGTAGTTCAATCATAGAAATTTCATGTCAAAGGTTGGGCTAAAATGAAAAGAATAATAATAAAAACAAAATAAAAAATATATTGGCATCAAAATAATCACTAATTTTTCTTTTTAAGTGCCTCAAAACTTAAAAACAAAAACTCCATTTTGAATACTCGTTATTTAATTTCGATCCAACCCTAAGATTCAGCTTCTCAAGTTCAATACTGAAAATCAAAGGCTTCTAGGAGGTCTGGTCCTCGAAATATTTGTATCGAAATAAAAGGGCACGTCATTAATGTTTAACTAATAAAATGTCTCTCATAATTTGGAGTTGTTTCAATATCTTGACATATTTGATATTTAACCTTCATAAAGTAAAAACTTGGCGCACTTTTAGATCTCAGTACTTTTCCTCGAGTTTACATCAGCGTGTAGCACGTTAGTGCATATCTTAAAATCTGGACCAAAAGAAATTGATTATCATCGATAGCCTTTTCCGGTGGATGGTGTTTTTGGAAATAAAAATGTCATCGGTCGTTTTCGAAAAAGGACGAACCTGTAATGGTGCCGGCTCACAATCCACACTCTATGCTAGTGTTTCCCAACCTTTTTTTGGCTATGTCCCACCAGAACTTTTCGAAAATCCTCATGTCTTCTAATGATCTTGGAGATTTCAGCAATCTTAGTTAAATGAACATGACTCCACATCAAAATTTTTCAGTTTTGCTGTCAAAACTCTTAGGAAAAAAAGCTCTGAGATCCCATTTTTCTCAACCCGAGTAACGAACAATGACCTTCCAACCTTGGATGATGATTCGACAGAAACAAGTAACTTCAAAATACTGTCATGGTAATTTGAGTTATTTGTATTTCATTTAAATTCATGAATGAATATCATTTTTTTGTATTTTCTTTTTTGGCGCTACTCAACTGAGTGAGGATATTTTTATTTTAATAATTTAAAGAAATAAAAGTTGAGTTCCGATTTGATACTGAGAACTAAAGGTTGTTTTATTTATACCTTAACAATTTAACATATACAAAATCTGAAATTTTCAATATAAAAATTGAATGAGGGAGGTTCACACTCAACGACACGTGTCACCCGACCCAAGCCGGTATGGTAGCGTTCACATTCAACGACTGTCGTACCGACATGAAATACATTTTCAAAAACATGTTACGCAGCTCATTCTTTGCACCAATACTTGCGCATTAATTTTATTTGTTTCCTCTTTCGTTTTATTATTTTGCTTACATTTCAACCCATTCTCTTTTAATCTTACGAAAAAAATTGAAATTTTCGGTCGTCCGACTGCTCTTCATTTACTACAGCGGTCGTTCGTTCGACAGCAAATTATTTAAAAAAAATTGAACTACAGAGCTAGTTCAACTGGTGTTCACAATACACAAATCTAACGACACGACGCATGTTGTCGTTGAATGTGAACGGCCCTATTAGGAAGAAATTCATAGAAAATGTACATTTATGTAATATTTAAGTTTAGTGAAATCCTTGCAAATTTAGAAACTTCTGTTTCATTTCCTTTTTTTAAATCCAGACGTGGCGTCTTCAAAAATTGGCCTCGTCCTTAAGACCTTAATTCATTGTGATTTGGCTTCAGTATATAAAAAATAAAAAAAATAAGAAAATTAACAACATTTAAAACAACATGACCGCCATGAACTCTCAAAATATGTTTTGGAATACCTGTTTTTGAATCGGGTATCAAATTAAAGCTTAAACTAGACTTCGGTCTAATTTTATTCTCTCGAATATCTCGAAAGCAAATGGCCGAACTTTGGTGTATATTTTTTGCATTAAATCAGCATTTCTGTCCAAGCACTGAATTTATATAAAGAGGACGCTCTTGGGCGCCAGTTATACCTTTCATTGAAACTCAGAGAAAATTTAAATTTTTTATTTTTAAACTGAGTTATTTATTTTGTTGAAAAAAATATAAATTCTGACAGAATCTTTTTCGTAATATAACTTTTGGTATTGCAATAATTGAACTACCTTATCTATGATCATTGAGAAATTGAAAGTCATGTTATGCTAAAATTCTGTTTTGACTAAAATAATAATCCAAGTCCAATGCAATAATAATTTTCAATGGTAGCTACATAATATGGTTTTATTTGATAATTTGATACCCTATTTAGTTATAGAAGGAAAAAAGTAAAATAATAAGATAAGCATTCCTTCTTCTTACTTCTTCTTCAAGAACTGTGTGATTCTGACACCAATAGAAAAACTCATTAATAAAATATATCTAATAATTCCCAAAAAACAAGAATCTCTTTGTTCTCAATGTTTTTCATTGAGAATACCAAAAAAGAACATCTAAATATTAACGGAGAAGCAAATTAAATGCTTCCATATGTTAGCTTTCTTCCGCTAAACATTTTTTTCCCACTCATCCATCGAATCTATGAAAATGTTCCCTATTTTTGTTTTATATGTAAATATATAGAGGTAGATTACTTCTTTTGTCAGTTGCTATGCACACAGCACATGCCTCCCTATCAACGTTGATAAACTGTTGCAAAAAAAAAAAAATATATATAAATTGTTTTGTCAATGTGGTGTAAATGTCTGCAAAAATGAAAAAAAAAAACCTTATCAATAAAATGAAGAAGACAACAATTTCTTCTTTTTTTTTTACACTTACTTGTGGTTGATTCTAAAAAAAGAATATCAACATTTTCCTTATTGTTATTTGTATCTAGTGTAACTGTAAAAACGTGGGCGAAAAAAAGAATCCGTGGGTGAATTCCAACGAAAATGTTAAGGACTACCCCAACACTCTGATTCAAACGTCGAATGTCAAACAACAGAACACGGCAGCGCAAACAGGGATTGATGAAGCAGAAGCAGCTATTGATTTCATCTGCTGGCGCCAGGTTGTTCATTGAAAAGAAAAAAAAAATCATAACCTGTTATTCTCATTCTCTTTCTCTTCGTCTTTATATCCTGAAACTGTAATTACTGAATAATAATTACAATTAAAATTCATGATGTGAGCATATATTTATAGGAAAGGGATAAAAAAAAGGATATTCAGAAAACAACGAGCAGATTATATAGAATTACGCTAATCTCTATCTCTAAGGAAAAAATCACTCAAATTGTCCTTCTTCCTCTCACAAATACACTCAGAAAAGACGAGTGTGTAAGTATTTGTTACGATAATAGCGCCATCAAGCCCGCCATCCACCATGTGACTTCTTTTCTTCTATACCGAAGCTATGTACCATATGGAAGGCCATTTTTTCATTTAAAGGGTTTTCCGGCCAAAACTAACATCTAATGTACTACTTCTGGTTTTAACTATAAAGGAGCATCAAAAATCTGCATGCGTTATCAGGTCAGGTTAATGTGAAAAGCTTGGCTTTCAGGAAAACAAAAAAAATTGTTCTAGAACATTTAAGCTTCTCCGTATTTCCTGCCCCGAAAAATAAAAAAAAAAAAAAACAACTACCAAGGTTAACGAAATTTGACTGGGGAAATGTTAAAGAGTACAGCTTCTTCCTTAATAAGCGTGTATAAACCACGCAATAAAATGTGTGTGGGTGGGAGCAATTTTTGATAGTATTAGTGTCTTCATATATACAATATGTAAATATATATTCCTTAAATCTACATTGTTGGTATGCGGTTTAAATTGCCATGAATGAATGGAAACCCTTTTTAATGAATGGATGACGTAGGACAACTTGTTCACTGGATTTGATTTTCATGCGATGCTGACGTCAATGGGGATTCGGAGAGCTTTTTAAGTCTGCTAGAGGCAATGTAAATAACAGTTTTTTAGGCTCCATATATTATTAAATATTATAATGGCAGAGAAGAACGTCACTGTTACAGTGCGCAGAAATACATGGTGATTGATAAATATAATAACAGTAAAAGCGTGGGTGTTGTTGAATTATTGTGAGAGAGTGTTTGTGGTGCGAACGAAATATTTTTTTTTTTCTCCCGGTTATTGTATAGAAGCTTAAAAAATCTATTGGCCAATTGCTGCGTCAACTTTGAAGAAGGAATTTTTTTTGTGGTAAATAAAAGAGATAGATAGCGGTAATATACTTTTTTTTTAATGTCGTAAAATGGAAACGATAACTATTCAATACATATCCTTGTTATAGTAGACGTTCAAAAACTGTGAATACAAATTCTATTTACCTCGTATGAAATACTGACTTGTTGCGCATTATGAATCATTTGGTACTTGGTAAATAAATATAAGAGAGTAGATACCTACGTATACATACATACTTACAAAACTGCCGTAAAACCAATTTATTTTAACGTTGTTTAAAAAAGGTACTTAAAAGCTACTTGTTACTTGTTTCGAATATCGTGGTGTAGCAGAATTTTACATTAAAAGGATTTGGGGTAAGTAGATGACCTGATAGATGGGGAGGTTCAATTATTTCTTATTAAATTGCAATATGATGTGTATGTAAATTTACTTACTCTTAGAGGTAATTAATTCTAACTAAAACAATACCCTTTTGAAAAAAAAAAATTATTGATCCACATCCTTTTTGAAAATAAAAAGTCGCGTTCTGTAGGTTTTGAGACAAAAATTACTGGAAATAAATACATATGTATGTTTTCAGTATCTGCATTATTAGGTTATACCTGCCTCTGTATAAAATAAAATTTGACTCATATTTCTGAATATTGGCATTCAATATAAAAAAATATCGACGACCGGACGAACTTGCTTTTGTGAATATCAACAATATAATAAAGCTAATGTGCTAAAAAATAAATTTTGTTTTTAATTTAAAGAGAAATTATTTTAAAATTTTTTAAATGCAATATTAATTGAATTTGAAGCATCAGATTGTAAAATTTTAAAAAAATCAGTAAAGTCATTAAAAAGCTGTAGCTAAATAATTAAAAAATAATGCAATTTATTCAAAAAACGTCAAAACTCTTATTTTGCAATGTGAATTTTTTGGCAAAAATTTTAAAGGCATAGTTTTCTTAAAATCACTTAAGGCAAGGTACCATACCTACCTATAAAATTTAATCAAAATTCCTGCAGCTATTTTTGAAAATAATTTGAAAAAACCAAAATCGTTGTATGATAGCTACCCGTTTTAGATGAGCTCAAACAAAAAATTTTGTTTTTTGTTACCTATACGGAATAATATTACATTGAAGGTTTTTTTTTTTAATAATACAAATTCTATATACTACTGAAATACATCAGCCAAGTAGAAGACTTAGCACTATTATTAATTGGACTTGTTGAATTATTGATTCAAAATAGCTTTTAACGGCCTTTAGTCCACAAAAATTTAGGCGTTTCGTTCTCACTAGATATTCGTCATGAAATCTATGTTAGATGAACTGAACTTAACAAAAAATTGCGTATTGACAAGGGCTTCATTAGTCAACTGATGAGTCCAAGAGAGATCGCCGGGGCGAAACGCCTAAATTTTTGTGGACTAAATGCCGTTAAAAGCTATTTTGAATATTACATTTTCTTTTTTATGTTTTGTACCAAATTTTCTGTTAGGATATAGGCATCAATTTACAGTGTACGCAAGGACACACTTATGATTTTGATCAAAGTTGACATTACGATGATAGCGAAGTCGAAAAAAGTGGGTCTTGAAATTCTATCTGTCTGTTTTTTCGGCTGTATAGAATAGGAATAGATATCTTTTTGTTTTTGTATGAGTACAGGATGGGGAAGAAATGAGGCATTAGGATGAGCATACAAAGAGCCACCCATCTTGGAAAAGGTAGTGTAAAAAGTTTGTTTTCATGATATCTTGAGAACTGAAAAAGTTTTATCTCATTTTGGGAGAAACAAGAATTCTCTGGAATTTGGTTAAGACAATTTTTTATCGATATAAATTGAAAATAAAAAGTTATAACTAAAAATAGATGAAAATTTTCAAGAAAAATATTATTCAATATATTTTTGCTTTCGTCATTTATTTTTAATTATAACTTTTTCATTTTTTTTTTTCAATTTCTTTGTAAAAAGTAGTAGGGTCTTCCAATAGTTTTATTTTTGTTACTTTTAAAAATGTTCCTAGGTACAGAATATCTAAATCAATGATAGTCGGTAAAAGATAAAGCTAGTAAAATATAATTATGCTAATTTCGTGCAATAACAACACTCACATTACGAAGATTTCCCAAATCACAATAAAAAAAAAAGTTTAAAGTTCCGGCTTATTTTAAAATACATTACACGTACATTATAAAATCAGCAAGAAATCTTGTCCTTTCATATTATTTTCCCTTCGGATTTAATACACCACTACTTAGATGAGAAGTTCCAGTATATAAGTTGTAAATATTGTAATGAGGAATCAAGTCCTGTCTTTTTCTTTGCAAAATGTGAAGTAAGAGTTAAATTCCCATAGGATGAATAATTTAAAAAGTTTCGCCCACCTAGAAGAAAAAATAACATTTTCTTGATAATAATAAGAAATTATTCCAATGTTTCTCTCCATTGGGGAGCTGTGAACTCTCTCCAGTTGTTGTATTTTCATTCATTCTTAAATTGTTAAATTGTGATTTTAAAGCATTTCAGGGTTGAATTTATTAATCTTTTTTTTTTTTTAACTAAGACCCCTTAGTTTAATACGATTATATTTTTGTCTCCCGCATAAAAAGCAAGAAGCAAGAAGAGTGGACAAAATCTTCCGGTGAAGGGTTTGAACAGATTTTTTGAGACCCAATTTCAAATTATCAAAATCTCGCATTATCGACATCTCACTTTTTTGCATGCTTTTTTCCCACATGCAACTTTTATCGCATACAACTTTTGTTGCACTTTAATTGCATGCGACTTTTATTGCAGAAGTTTCTAAATTTTAACCTGACATAAAATCTATTTGCAGGAGTAGATGCATCCGCAAGGATTTCAATAAACTTAAATATTAAATAAATATGTCTATTATTGAATATTTTTTTTACTTGAAGTTCGGTTTTACAATGTTTTGAAAACAATCTAACTGTGTTTAACTATTTTCTACGAATTTTTTCCTAATAGGGCCGTTCACTTTCAACGACATGTTCATCAACATGCGTCGTGTAGTTAAGATTTTTGTAATGTGAACACCAGTCGAACTAGCTCTGTTGTTCAATTTTTTTAATAATTTGCTCTATCGAACGACCGCTGTAGTAAATGTGAAGAGCAGTCGGACAACCGAAAATTTAAATTTTACGTCTTCTTTCAATTTCGTTCGTAAGATTAAAAGAGAATGCGTTGAAACCAGCGATGCCGCGAAGAAAAATAAATTGAGGGCCTTTTTGAGGGCCATTTCCAAAAAGTTCGGGCCACTACACTTCAGAGAAAATTTAAAAAAAAAAAAAAATAAGAAAGGTATAGGGCAACATAAATATTTATTCAATTTATTCATATATGTACATATGTACATAATACATATTAAAATTGGTAATAAAATAACAATTCACAGCTCAAAAATTTGTATTCTCTAGAAAATAGGTAATTATATTTCAGATCTTTGTATGTCTTTTCAATAACAAAAACTATGGTCTAAAATCTGTTTAAATAAATGACGAATTCAGTGTCATTTTGAATGTTTTTGGAGGAAACACAATGCAACTTTTTGCGATAAAATAAGATGGGTGTGTTTCACAGAACATTTTGTTTAAGGAATACAAAAAAATAAGATATGCGGGCCATTTCTTATTGGCCCCGGGCCAAGGGCCTAAATTAAAAACAGAGGGCCAAATGGCCCGTTTGGGCACATTATGGCAACGCTGGTTGAAACGTAAGCAAAATAATAAAACGAGAGAGGAAATAAATGAAATTAATGCGCTAGGCGCAAATAATGAGCTGCCCGCCATTTTCGTCCTTTGAAAATTTATTTCATGTCGGTACGACAGTCGTTGAATGTGAACGCTACCAAAATGACTTGGATCGGGCGACACGTGCGTCGTTGAGTGTGAACCTCCCTAATATCAGCCATTCAATTTTTTTACTGAACATTTCAGATTTTGTATGTTAAAAATGGTTAAGGTATTTAGGCGCGTTCAGAAAAATGAGATCTCAGGGATTTTTTTTTCCTCAGAGTTTTGACAGCAAAACTGAGACATTTTGCTGAGGAGTCACTTAGATTGCTGAGATCTGCGAGATCATGAGAGGACATGAGGATTTTGTAAAGGTTATGGTGGGACATAACCAAAAAAACGTTGGGAAACACTGTTTTACTGCATGCATCTTTTAATGCAAGCAACTTTTAAGATTAAGATATTTAAGTGTTTTAATTGTCAGTTCAATTTGCTAATTGGCACTTCATCTGGTCAATCAAATACTCAGAACTTCAATTGCTAATTAGTCCTATTCAAATATTGTGAAATCTAAAAGATCTTGTTAACTGTTAAATTAAGTTCCATGTAGCTTAATTGGAACTTTAACCAGACATTGTGAAACAGACCCTTATAGTTATAGTGAGTCTCAATTTAGACTTCAGGAGTGGCTTTTCTATTGAAAAACTTAAACCTCTGTTCTAATACTTAAAAATTATGGTTTTAATAATAGGATATAGGAATCTCATTGCAGCTCTTTTTATAGATATCACAAAAGCTTTTTATACCGTTAATCTGTATTCATTTGGAAAACTATTTAAATGAGGTTTCAGAGGTGTTGGTTCAGATCGCATTTATTTGGCAGGGGACAAAAATTAATAGTAAATGAATTTCTTACAGTACTGTAACTTAAGGAGTTCATCAAGGTTCTGTTCTTGGTCCAATACTTTTTTATTGGAGTTTTCAAGGTAAATTTATTAAAATTTTATGAGTATGAGTATATAAGTTAACAAGTTGTATGTTGATATTACTATAAAATAAAGCCAATACAAGCCAATAAGTCCAAAAGCTGCAATATCTACCTCTGTAAATCCTTCAATAATTATAAAGAAAGCTTTACAGCTTACCTGCGAGTTATTTATTACACCAAAGCGTTCGGATAAAGCACAAAATTGTAGGCCCCTCTATTCCTGTCGATTTAGAACACGCATAGGGGAATAGTTGGTCGGTTATTCTTCAAGAGTTGTCGCACCCCAAATAACAAATCTTTGTTATAAATTGTTATGTCTGCCTACACCCGTTTGTGTTTTTATATAACTTTTCAAATGGAATTTATATGCAATAAATTTCACGAGAAATAACATCACAACATTATTAAATTCTTTGTTTTAGTAAAATATCTAAACTTTTCCGCAACTCTCTCCGATTTTGTTTTCTCCAAGTATTTAAACGTCAATTAAAATTCTGTCAATAAAGTGTCACAGAGATTAAGCACTGATTAGAAAATGATTGCTTAATCAAGTCAAATATGCCTGATTGTGATTCTTCATCATCTATATTAATGTATATATTCTCTGTGTTTCGAAATTGTTTGTGATTTATTAATCATTCAAGTGAATTTATAAAAGACAACAAAAAAATCAAATACTACGTTGTAATTTTACGCTTAAGCAGAAGCTTAAAGCTTAAAAAGACTCGTGTCTACAATATACTCAGCAGGAATATAACCTTCGGTTTAAAAGAAGATGTCCTAATACAACATCACCCACAGCCATGCCACCCTCTACAACTTTCCATATTATCCATGTGTATGTACAGTGGCGTCATCGCAGCTGAACATATCCAACTTGACATGTCGCAACCGAACATCCTACCACCCATCGCAACCCAGCTAATCATAGGGTATAGCTCATCTTTCGTCGCAGCCCATCATGGCGCATTATAAAGTTTATTTCAATGTATGAACAGTTCATTTCAATGTATGAACAGTTTATTCTATATTCTTCAAACATGTTGTATTGAATAAAACCTCCCCCTTTGATACTATGCGGTTTTTATGAAACCATACTTTATTCTCAGTCTCATCGCAGGAGCGATGAGGATAGCAATGAGGTGTTGTGCTTGCGCTTTTTGTTTTTAGTTAAATGTAGGTAGTTTAGTTTTAGTCAGATTCTTACTTCTTTGAGAAAGTAGATTATTTAAGAAATGATTTGCTACCCATTAATAAGAAGATTATTGATTTGGTATAATAGAATAGATTATAATTGTTGAAGGGTATAGAAAAAGAGCTAGGTACCTACATATGTAAATGGTCAATTGTAGCTAGGTAGTTGTTAATTTTATCACTTCTTCAAGGGTTCCTTTACAAATGTGACATTTTTTTATTAAGTCGCTTTTTATTTGTCATAGATTTGGATTTTGGGCGCTTTTAAAGCAGTAGATAGCTTAGCTAAGCTATTGTCTAGAATGTGGTAGGGATTAGTTTGGGATTTTTTGAACAGTAAGAAGGTAGCTGATAGAAACGTGTAGACAAAATAACGATTAATATAAGCGGCGAGTTTAGATTTTTGATGTGGATTTTGGTATTTAGGTATCTACTTTTAGGCGGATATATTTAGGTTGGTTAGGTAGGTATTCCAAGTGCCAATTATGACAATTATGCTTTTAAAGCAATGGGTTTTGAGATTTATCTTAGCAAATATGAATAGGTACTTAATTTTTCTTTTTAGGTATACCTAGTTAGGTAGGTTTCTAACTGCTTTTCAAAAATTGTCACTAAAAAATTGTGAAACGAAAAACAATAATAATAGGTACATATGTAGGTATAGGTATAAGTGCCTACCATTTGTTTTGTTAATTTGATCCACAATTTTGGGTCAAAAAATTTAAAAAATTGTAACAAACGATTTTTTATTTTTTAATAGCAGATCGCACTTATACCTACAAAATTTAGCCAAAAGCTAAAACAAGCATTGTGGTCAGAAATGATGTTTTAGTCTTAAGAAATGATTGTTCGACAAAGGCAGGTAGGTAAGGTAGGTACCATATTAATTATTATATGTATTAAAGAAATTCCTACATGGCTATACTGACCTTCCTACCTATTTAGGCATTTGTTTGTGGCTAAAAAAATGGAGATAAAGGATTCATGTCCGTCAAAAGTAAAGAACTAATTTATTTGAAATTCAATTAATCCGCTCCGATCGAATTTTTCGATTCAAGTGAATTGTTCACTTAAATTTGCAAAAATTATTCTTTAAACTCTTTAATCTTTCGAGCTCAAAGCTCTATCAATAATTATTTTTGAAGTTCTTGAGAGAATATACCTAATTGTTAAAATTTTATTTTTATCACAATTTAGGTAGGTAGTATACCTACATGCTTTTTTGAATATCCATTTTCATATGATATAGGTAGTAGAATATGGAATTTCACGCAAAGTTTAGCAGAATAGAGCTGATAATTACATATTTTTGTCCTAAGATTTTTGTTTAAATACATACCTACCTACATTTTTTTTTTAATCCCAAAATAAAGAAAAATAGGTATTGGTATAATAATCCTACTTAACCTACCTATGCCTTCATTATTTACAAAAAAAAGAATAAGTATATGACTTTATGCAAAAAAAATCAAAAATTCCTACCTAGTTGTTTTCACAAAAAAATGTAGATAGGTACCTACCTAGATATATGTATAGGTATAGCGGTTTTATGGTAATAATTCTGTAGGTATATGTGCCATAATTTGGTTTTCAAAATTCTGTGTTGTAGGATAGGTACCTGTATCTATCGAAAATTCTGGATTTCAACATTCTGTATATATTTAAAATTCTGTTTTTTTTTTTACAATTTTGCGTCTAGAGACTCACATAAAAATCAAATGTGGGTAGGTACCTAGGTATTATAATATGTATATACCTATATGTAGGTATACATAGATAGGTATTTGACTTCATTGACCTAATTTCACTTGGCCATGGCCTTGTTTCACGGCACCTCAAAACCTTACGGTTACCTATAAATATAGATATAAAATACATATGTACCTACATGATATGTCATAATGTAAATACGAATCCAAAATTTACCCGGTATATATACATACATAATGTACTGTCAATATACATGGGTAGGTAATAGATAACGCAAATAAACTTTAAGTTTTCCTATATAAAATTACTTAATTTCAACAATCATTAAATGTGGAATTCTTGGGCCAAAATTATTTGTTTTACTTTAATGAAAACAGTCAAAGAATCAGCAGTATAAAGTTAGCATGACAAATTTCGAAAAAGTTGCTTAGTCAAATTATGATTATTATTTTTGACGTTTAATTATTTTTCACTTGAAAAACAGTATAGATTTTCTAAATTTCGTAAAAAATCATGTGTATGTGACATGTGTATGTAATAATAATATATTATGTATTCCATATATGTAGATAGGTACACTATAGGAAAAAAAATGAAATAAAAATAAAAAATGGAACAACAACTGATTGTTTATACCTACCTACCTATATACATTTTATAATAGTAAATTGCGGACATAAGTCTTGATAAATATCCCTTTTGTACTGGATAAGGACATAAGCCTTTATTGATATCAAATAAATAATCCCGATGATATTATCCTCTCTCGATCAACATCAAGATCTGCAATAGGTACTCCTGACATACTTTTAAGAAACAATTTGTATAAAACTTTCTTTAAGAATACTCCAACGAATAAAATAGGTACCTAGGTATTTTAATTTTTATTGTTTTTCAAAATGCATTTTTATACATTTAGGTATATTATAATAATAAGATGTTTTTTAATATTGGTTATACTTATGTAGATTTAAATGAAAATAAAACCCAATCAGAAAAAAAAAACAATAAATAAAATTATTTTTATAGGCAAGGTACCTACCTATGTATCTATATTATGTAGGTACAAGGCTTGTAAAAAAATGAGTCTTTTGTGAATGCTCTTTAAAAATCATTAAAAGATTGCATATTCAAATTAACTACTTCAAGGAAAAATGTAAAAAGAACATTACAAAACAAAAATATAAGATCACATAAATTATACATTACACATTACCTACATATTTAGACCAATCAATCAAGTTTTTAAATACAAATGTTTTACTCCTCCTCATAATGCCTCTTTTTAAATATCGCTCTCTGGTTTATAAAAGATTAAGTTGGAACATGGATGTTGCAATATATGAGAACAATGAGGTCTTCTTCAAAATGATTTTGTATTAAAAGGTATTAGTTTTACACAGAATTTTAGTACTAATATGTCCTTTAAGCGACACCTCTGACTACAAAACAGGTTTGAAGAGAGACAAAATGGCGTCTCATACAGAATTATGAGAGAGAAAATGCTTGAACGCGCGCCACTTAACTGTCATTTATTTGCTCTTTAGCCTCTTCCTTGCAAAATGAATTCTTTCCAAATTTAAGTGTGTTAGACAAGAACAGTCAATTATTAAAAAGTTCAACCCCTACCCAATAAAAAAGTGCATAAATATACCTATGTTTATAGATTAAGTGATAATACATTTTTTTGAGTTCGAAATTTTATGTAGAAGCTCAAAGGAGGGACTTTTTGAAACTTCAATTTTTAGAAGGGTTTAATGGAGTAAAACAAAGTTAAGGGTTCAAAAACTAAGTAAAAAATAATTCTATAAAATCTATAAAGCGAGATACCTATAAATTTTTAAAAAGTGAAAACCACAAAATCGATGGTTGAGAAAAAAATTCCAATAAATCAGGGTTAAGTCCGATTAAAAAAAAAATTTTTCACCATCGAAAAGATAATACAAAAAGTAGTTACCCATGTTTAAGGAATTTTGTATGGCATTTTTTGTAAATATTTGTATTGATTTTTTTTAAAACATTCATTTTTATGGTCAATTTTGAGTACTTTTTTGTTTTTATCCTTTTAAGGGATGCTTGAAAAAATCTCAAAATCATACAGGTGATAGATATTAATGAAATACATGTTTTGTTAAAATTTGCATTTTTCGAAATTTTTTTCAACCGATTGATTTATCACCTTATAACTTTTTAGTTATTGCATCTATAGAATTAGTTTTTTTTAGTAAGCATTTACGAAAACCCACAATTAATTTGATACCATAAACATAACTGTACAGGTACACCCCATACGACCTTCACAATAGTTAAAAAAGTGGGCTTTAAAAAATCACACAAAAATTTAAAAAAAATGGGGATGTTTTTCAATGACAAACAGTGAGCTTCAGTTGAAAATTTACTGTCCATTTTTTGCCGATTTTTGTGAAACCGAAAAACACCCGATTTGCGTTTACTTAAATGCTTATAGGTATCTTTCCATCCAATTGTCCGATTTTCACTATTGAGGTATATAATTAAAGGAAAAATTACGGGCGTGTACTATATTTAAAAGTGTGTAATTGTTTAATAAAATCTAAATTGTTATTTTAGAAATACCGACATACCCACTCTGCGGTTAAAAAAGTTGATCATTTGAATATTACATAAGTAGGTACATAATATATATACATACCTACCTACCTACATACAAAAAGAAATTAGCTTTTATATTTTAAGCTATATAGGTACCTAGGTAGGTATAAAAGCAAATTTGTTTTGCATATTTATTTTTACCTATCATGTTTTAACTATCACGTTGTATATATTTCAATTTTATCCCGCACGAACAATATAAAACTGTACCTACCTATGGTGCATGCGATGAGAACTTCAAAAAAAAATTTAAATATGCTCTCACTTGATGCCAACCTCAGGCACAGAAAGACCTACCCATACTTATAGTAGGTATGTTATTAACGAGATAGGATTCGGGGTTATCATACAAAAATATTTTCTTATAGAAATCTTCAAAACTCTGCTTATTTTCATTTCGAGATTATTTTTGGCAAAAACCTGAAACGCAGTACCTACCTACATAGGTAGATATATTGATATATTGTCGCACTTGTTTCATAAAATACATAGGTACCTACCTATAAAGAGTTTAATCAACATTGCAGCTAAAGTCGTTTTCGAGAAAATTTGAAAAACAAAATTAAAAAAATCGAAAACTTAGGTATTAGGTACCTACATACGTAGGTGGGAAGTAAAAAAACATAGTTTATATACCTAGCTAACCTAGGTACGCAAGCGTATATACCTACCAAATCAAAGTAGGAATAAAGGCAAATAGGTACATCGGCGATCTGGTATAAGTTTGCTTCCCTGCTTTGTTTTATCTACTTACCTATCCTAATCCTACCTACAAGCTACAACGCACGCAAGCAATATAAAAAGGAGCGAATTCCCGTTTGTTAGTTGTGGTACCTATATCCTATCTGCCACATATTTTATGCATAATAATTCGTCATTATCATCTATCTTATCTCAATTAAACTCATCAATTCCTTCAAAATTTAAAATTTGAATCAATTAGGAATGGTAAAAGTAAAAAGGTACCTAGGAACCTACCTAGTAGGTATACACCTACCTACCTACCAACTTACGTATACCTACGTAGATACCTATATCTACTAAAAAATTGACTCTTAATTTTTTATTTATACCTTATTTTAATTTTTAATATTTATAAAAAAGGGCACGTTCATCTTTTTGAATTGTTCATCTTTTCGAGCATCAACATTTCGTTGAGAAAGAAGATATAGTTGTAAATAAAAACATTTAATATAATTTACATAACAAGTTAAAACAAGCCTAAAGGTAGGTACCATTCACAAAACTTAATAACATAACATAAATAAAATACGAGGATCTAAAGGCAAAGAAAAAGTAAAAAATTGAGTTGGGAATAAAGCATTCATCTTTTCGGGTACACAATTTCAACTCGTTCATTTTTTTGAGCACTGAAGAGTGAAAATATTTCGTTCATCTTTCCGAACTGTTCATCTTATAGAACCGTTCATCTTTCCGAGATTCTACTGTATGTATATAGGTTTACTATTAGGTAGGTAGGCAGCAATACCATAGGTATGGAAAATCCAATTAGAACTCTAGTTAGCTAGGTATACGTAGATCTTTTTCAAACTGTAGGTATACCTACCTACCTATTGTACTTTTCAAAGACGTTTGTTAACTAAAAACACACTAGGTATACCTATACAACCTTAGTCGTCGGTATAGGTAGATATACCTATTATAAAAAAAAAACCTTTATTAATTTATTGATTTTTAAAATTCCAAATTAGTTAATCCTATATTTTTGTGCTTACCTTCCCATCAATAAACCTGTACCTAATATTCTGTTATTTCTTTTTGATTTGAAGACATTATATCTGAAGATCCGACTATTAGAACATTAGTTAAAGGCTTCGAAAAGAAACTACATAGGTATATCGAAACCTCCCTAAAAATAATTTTCGCAACGCTACATACAATAAGAACCTACCTACCAAAAACTTAATTGATATTTTATTCACTAACCACAGCCACATGTAGATATGTACGCAACTATCCTCTCCTCTTTCTCTTTTTGCATGCAATTGTACTTACCTATCTTCCCTTAGCGTGCCTCACAGAACACTAAACAAAATTAACTTACAGCAACAACACGTCATATCATATTTCATTCGTTATTATCCATCTATCTACATATATCTATAAAAACATGTGAACAACTTAAGTTTGCATTTACCCAATGTACTTCCTTCCCTACACTTAACAGCCATCGCCGCATGTATGGAACTTCCTTTTCGTTTTTTCTTTTTTCTCTACCATGTACAAAGTACCAACCCTCAGCCAGCCTCACGCACACAATAAAAAAAACAAAGCATTCATTTTTAAAAAATTCATTCTCAAAATGAATCTTATGATGAAAATAATACCCATGATGAAAATATCCATGATGAAAATATCCATGATGAAAATACCCATGACCAGTTATGACCATGATGAGTCGCGAAATGTTCATTTGTCTTGCGATGAATTGGGTAGTGATGGGCTAGTTCATGATGGGTCATACCCAACCCATGTACAGTACATATAGCAGCTGAAGCAATTGATGCAGATACTTTTCTATGATTATAATTTTCACAGCATCACAATAGCTTGACGTCTGAAGGCATGATTTTGGTGGGCGGATGTTTGGCTATTTTTAGATCTGCGCTTCTACTATGATTATATTCCTTGTTTGCGTGCTTGTTTTAGAACGCCATGGATGACGAAAGACAGAGTTTGAGGTATTGAGGCGTCTTTCCATGTTGTGTTCACCACAAAACAAGTGGGTGGAATGTTTGAGGTGTCGAAAAAAGGTACCAAATATATCTACGTAGGAATATATACTATATAATTGTTGCCGGAACCCCTAAGATTGAAGGTATACCTAATCTTGATGCCGAGTGAGAGGCAAGAACTCAACCATTATAGGGAACTAAATGAAAATGTATAAAGAAGACGATCCGCCGGATTCGTTTGCTCATCGATTTCCTCGCATTGGTTGTTCAAGTATTGTGTGTAGACCCACAAGTCTCGAAGCTATACGAACGATACAAGTGCCTAATTATTTGTATTTGAGGCAGTCAGAGAAGAAGTTGCATGTGGTGTAGGGTATATATAGAAGGGGGAGGTGGGCATGGGCATGTGCCCAACGACGACGACTGTGTAATGATGTCGTGCAGTGATGTTGGCGTCGATGGGCTTCATGTGCAAAATGTCGAAAGATTAGAAGTGAGTGTTCGATGGATGTTAAAGAGCCATTTAAACTTTGAAAGTTCATCCAACCTTATAGATGGATTATTTTTGAAATCTCCATGGGTATCTGGATTATACATGGAATGTGTTTCGTGTTTTTTTTTTTTTTGTTCGCCTCTGTTTGTAAATGGCGTAGTTGCTTTGTTGAAAAGAGGGAGCTTAAGGAAATGCAAATGCATAAACGCAAAATTGTTATGGAAGTATGTCCATATATGAAAACCACTTGTGGGTTTAAACATCAATATGATTCTAAGGATATAGTTTTCATATATAAATATGCACATATGTATGTATTTGATAGCTTATTTTGGATTAGAATATGTGTAAGTTGTTTTTATTTTTATTTTAGTTTTATTTTAAAATTACATTGTGATGTATACTTGCTTTTACTCGCCAAGATAAGCTTTAAAAAGTCATATCATTTATGGGTTTCGGTTAAGGACGATATGGTAGATTATATCGGCGACGACGGCGCGGCGCAGTGGCGGCAGGATAATCTTAATCGTTTTTTTTTTTTCGATGTGAAAAATTATAAAAAAAATCGTCATTTCATTTTCATTTAACCTGCAATTTTGCTATAATCTGAATTATCACATATAAGTTGACAAATGATTCTTGTACAGTGGTTGACATATTTACATATGATTATTTTGACAAAAAACTGGGACATTTTTGTTAATGGCTTAATTTTTATTTATAGTAATAATCTGTGATATTTAAAACGGATAGACAAGAATTTTTAATAGCATAATTTTGGGCGTTGAAAATAGCTGAGTGACTTAAATGATATGCCACTCAACATAAAAAGATATATGTAGTCTTGGGGGATTTGTAACTCCATGGCAAGCGGTAGCATACCCCTGAAAAAAATTTTAGGTGCAATTTGTTGAAATTCATTCCCAAACCACCACCATATATAATAGTCCAAATCACTAACCATTACGCCGAGGGGTATACTATACAATCAGTCCAGCACGTAGTCAGAGGCTTGAGGGGCTGAAGCCCCCCCCCCCCGAATGTCTTAAATAAGATTAAAACTTTCTAATATACCAAATTTAAACCTATAAACATAAGGAGACTATCCAGGTAGGTATAGTTTATTTGAAGTTGAATTAAGAGCTCCAAGAACTTCATTGAAACAAACAACGCGTTCCAATCCAGAAACCTCTTCTACTGAATCCTATTTTAGAGTGTCTGTATTGATACCTTGCATAGATTCAGTAATACAAAATCTTACGGACAGATTCATGGTCAACGAAGACGTTCTACCATCGTTTTAAGCTCTTCTCCCAGGTTTTTCTGCAGTTGGGCGAGTCAACGAAATGGAAAAGCTAACATGTTACTTTGATAATGCAATTTCGTTGTCAGCTATGAAAGCTGAGTACATTCTCTGGTGCGAAAAAATATCGTCGATTGATCCTTCTATCGAAGTTTTAAAATTGCTTGATATATGTGACAAGACTTACTTTAGAGGTATAAACTTCTTGCTTAGGGTTTTGGCCACGCTTCCAATGACCACAGCTAGTGTTGAAAGAACCTTTTCAACTATGAAAAGGATTAAAACAGTGTCCCGAAGCGTTATGGGAAATGCAAGATTAAGCTCAGTTGCTATGATATCTGTTCATTCAGATATTAATGTGGATCCAAATAAGGTGATTGATCTCATGTCAAAAAGAAAATCAAGACGTTTTCTGTCTTGAAAAAATGTGTGTATAAAAAAATAAATTAAGTAAATGTTCGTTTGAGTACATACAATTGAAAAACTAATCAAGATCAATAAATTGGAATGTATATAGTTTTTTGTTTAAAGAATTCCTTGTAAAATTTGGAAGCAAAATCCTGGCTACGGCACTGAATCAGTCGTTACTGAAACTATAAAAATAATAATTATTGATTTAAAAATGTTTTTGAAATGTGGCAAAGGGTCGATTCCTGATCTGTGAAGCTCTAAAATTTATCAAAACTTCAGAAGTATTATGTATAATTCGAATCTGGATGGGTGTAAAAAAGTAAAACTTAATATCAAACTTATTTTTTATATTTTTAACATTTGGTTTCACTTTTTTACGCCCATCCCGAATTTAATAACATGTATCTGAAGTTTCGATAAATTGATCACTTTACAGCTTCACAAAGTGTTTACCAATAAGAGGTTTCATTTTGATATTAAAAAAAAAAAACAGTATTTGTTAAAAGAAATCAATCAATGTTTATTTCATTGCAATGAGGAGGTATGCCATTAACAATGGACAAAGATATCAGCTAAATGGCTGCCATACCGTTGCAGCATCATATCCTTTTCATGAAATTTTCCTTGACAATTTCCACATTTGCGGCTATATGTCCTCGTACACGAATTCCATCTTTAAGGTCTTGAATCGATTATGGAGCATTGACCTTATCTTTCACGTGGCCACAAAGAAAAAAGTCCAAAGTTGTGAAATCACAAGATTTCGGTGGCCAATTGTGATCGCCTCTTCGAGAAATAACACGGCCAGGAAACTTTTCTTGCAAATTTGCGGTTGTTTCTTTGCTTGAGTGGGCCATTTTTGTAGTGAATTTTAACAATTTCAGTGCGTTGTTGAAGCGTGTTACGTTCTATTTTTAGTAATGGCGTAGTTTTTATTTGTCAAATGTCAAAAGATGACAGCTTTAAAAGTGACAGCTCCCCAAATAGAGGGCTATTGAAAATGAAATCTCTTATTGGAAAACCCTTTAGATTTGTTTGAAGACTTAAACAAATGCAGAATCAAGTCACATAATTTCAGTAAAGATAGATTTTTAAATAAATTTCTGATAGGTAGATATTGTACAATAAGGTTTACCAAAATAATACTCATAAAGATTTCCCAAGAAACTCGTCGCCATCTCCTGAATTGTAAAGGACTTTGAGTTTCAAAGGCACGTGGAAGTTAAACAAATTAAACAATGCATAATTTCAAAAACTAAATTATTTACACCAAAAGGTTATATCAATGTTCAAAGACAAACTTTAAAATAATTTAACTTTTTTCACAAAGAATTATATACCTTAAACCCTTTTCCCGGTGTAAAAACCATTTTAAGATTTCCTTGTAGTTTTTCGTTTGGAGGATTTCAAGTAATCTTGGGACTACTTTCCTAAAATATAAGCAGTTTCAGTTAAGTTTTATATTCTCACAAAGTATACTTCCTTTCTTGAGTTTAATTTAAATTACATGTTTTCATTATTATGTCAAAAATAATAATTTTCAAATGAATAGAAATTTAAAAAAAAAGAAATTATTAAATCCGTTTTTTATTTTTGTGAAAAAAATTCGAAATAATAATTTAAATGCAAAAATATCAATAAAAAAAGCTGCTGCAATCTGGCGTCGATTACCATCAAGAAATAAACTCAAATATCGTTTGTGGGCTCAAAAACACAAACAGCAGTTGAATGAACATTTTCAGAAACAAACAAGATTAAAGTTTAAACGCACAATCAGTTATGTAAAATAAAACATGTACCATTTAACAAATTAAACTATTTTCGACTGCCCGGAGAAAATATTGTAAATCATATAGAAGATAAAAGGTAAGAATATTTTTAAATCAGTTTAAAATTACATTTAATTATGTATTATAAAAAAGTCGTTTTAATCCGGCGCTATGATGGATAGGTGCTCGTGGTCGCCATTTTTACCTAGAGGTGGGATAGTTATTATATTTTGGTTATGCATAAATTAATTGCATCTATCTCTTTTGTGTAAATATGTTATCGTGGAATCACGAACTGTTGTAAATCCTTTTCCAAGTTAATTAGAACTTTGCATTTACTTGAGAAGGAGAACACTTAATCAAAATCCCCTACGATTTTATATTATAATTGTAATGGAGTAAATATATTAAAATTTGTCAATAAAGGTAGGTTTACAAAATTAGGTTAAGTTTAGTTGAAACCGCCGTGCTAGTATAAAAACTGACGCATTTAAAATAATCTATTTTGATACCAAATGAATGTAGGTATTTCCTCTCTGATCTATCGAATAACTTAACTACTAAGAATTATTCCTTTTTCGTGATCTTTAATTCAATATGTATGTATAAATATAATATATATATTTGACCTGAAGCCCACAAAAATAGGATTCAAGTAAACTACTAAGAGCTCCTAATTAAGTATGCCATTTTTTTTACTCTGAGTGGTATACCTATTGGAAACAAAAAAAGTGATGTAATTTTTTGAAATAAAATAAAAAAATCCGATTTATACAAAAAATTGTATGTTGGAACTCGAAATTTCGATAAAACTTTACATTATACGAAATTTCGATAAAACTTTACATTATACGATAGTAGTGGAGACGAAAAAATTGTGTCTCGCAATTCTGTCCGGCAGTCTTTTTGTCCATTTGGCTACAATCTATAAACGGATGGATAGGTTTCCTTTTAATTTGGTACCTTGTGTTCTTTGGGCATTTGCTCGAAACTTTTTTCATATTTTTGGACCAAAAATAATGTTACCTACATACCATGCAATTTTTTTATTTTGCATTTTAAGAATATCTTATATTTTTCTACAAAAACGTGCACACCCAAAGATAAAAAAACAGTAATTTTTAATATAGGTATGTATTGTATATACAATATACATAATAATATGTAGGTTAATATTTGGTAGAACTAAATTTCCGATAAATTGTTATCAATGGTATCTCCTATAAAACAATTTTCATGATTCAAGGTTTTCTAGAATTTTGTAATGAGAAGCTTAATTGTTTGGTGTTACCTTTATAAATACATACATTAAATTGAAATATAATTGTTAATTTGTTTGACTTTATTTTAAAAATTACTCTGATTATTTTTATTAAACCTGGGACTAAGCTTTTTTTTTAACATGATCTAGCTAATTTGTAAAAAAAAAATATTTTTATAAACAAAATATACAGTAACTAACATTACATATAAAATTGTTTAAAAACGTTTAAAGAAAAAAAATCACAACGTTTTTGATTAAAATTTTTCTTTGAGCTATTATTGACATTATTAACAATGCTTCTGATCGAACCATTTTTTTATTATTCATTTTCGATTATTTGTTTAACTGATTTTAATTAATTTTTGTATGCAAAAGCCACTAATAAGTTTTGATAATATTGTATTTTTTTTTTAGTTTAAAAAAAAAAACTAATTTAATATTTTTAAAAATTCTTTTTTGAAAATTCGACATTTTTAAAATGGGTTAATATTTTTTTTTTTTTTTAAATTAAATTTTTAAATCTTAATAAATAAGTACTAAATTGTTTCTTAAAAATGTTTATAACATTTTAAATGCATACCTTTAGAAAACATTGACTTAAAAAAAAACTCAAATAATGGCATTTCGCGTAAGGCATGTTTTTATAAAAAGAAACCTTTCATTTTTCTTTATAATTTAAAAAACGTATTTGGATTGATAGAGTTTGTATAGAGATAGAGTATAGAGATAGAGTATAGAGATTCGGAGACTGTCACGAAGATGAAATGTACCTATTCAATTGAATATTCGGTATTATGAACAATAACTGACAAATTCACATTTGAAAAAAGTGGAATCTATTCAAAGTGGATTGCATTGGTAATGTCAATATATAAAATCAGTAACAGAAAGAGAAAACAACAGAAGCAAGCAATTAACGGCCAAAGTAAATTCAAAAATGAAATACACTGCCAAACGAAATTACCAAATTGGAGATGAAAACGCACTTTCTTTAATTTGCGAAATTACTTTATTTCGGGTCTAGTGAACGTAGTATTACTCGACTAAAGATTCCCATATCCCATTTATCTAGTTCAGATTTCTCAGCAATCTCAGAAACCTGAACGTACGTAGGTAATTCCTCATTGAGACTCCTCCATATTGCTGTCAAAAAATTGAGACTAATATTTTTTTGGATTCGCTTGCTCAATTATTTTTTTTCGAAGTTAATCAAATTATAAAAAAAACAGGTGGGGAGTGCTTTTGACTTCCTGCGGAGAAATCTTGTTCATGTTTCTCCTTTCCTCAGGGAAAAGATAAAAGTTTGCTCAGTAAGATCTCTGGAACTTGAACTGGCTAACTGAATTGAATGAGATCATTGACTTTACTGTCAATTTCGTTTATGCTATGAGGACTTTAAACTTCAGTTTTCCCGGGTCACTTTACTAAAAAAAAAAGGTCTATAGATCTTTATCAAATAAATTCAATGGTCTTAATTCAAGCATTGTTATTCAACTTAACAGATTATTTATTATGGAAGTACAAACAAAAACTCCTGTGCAGCACCAGAAAAATTCACAAATAGGATTAAGGTATTGGACAAGATGGGAAAGAAATAAATAGTATAGAAAGTAAAAGAGTGGAAGAAGAGTTGAAATTTTAAGAAGATTCTCAAAGAATGTACAAGTAATAGAAAATGAATCAATTAAGTTAAATTAACTTCACCGTTCAAGTTAAAGCCAGGTTGTAATAAATTTTAGAAAGGCATAATCAACCATAAATTAGTAGGTTGTAAAGACAAACAAACATTTTTTGAAAAGTTTGAACCCCCAGGTACCTTCCTAAGGGTTAACTCTGGTAAACTGCATTTGGGGTTCGGTAATTTAAAGTCAGCTTTAACCAACAGAATACTAAGTATCAGAGCTCTGAAAATCTATTTAATCTATATAAATAAAATCCTTATAAAATTAATCAAGAACCAATATCCCAAAACTTATTTCGATATCTATCTATACCTACCTAGGTACCTATATGTTTTTGAAAGTAAAAGTGTTTATTCTTTTGGTAAAGATCAACATGTAGGCAAGCAGGTATAGGTATCTATAAAAGTTCAAAAGTACTTATTTGTTTATTAAAAATTAGTTTCAACAACTTTGAATGAAATACCTACCTACGTTTCTTTTCAATAATAAAAAAAAATAAAAGAATACCTACATTTTAAAACAAAAAAAAAACTAAAATAAAAAAAAAAATAATTAATTCCCAAAGAAACATAGATAAGTAGGTATATAATAACCAGCCCAATTGTTTGAAAGTAAAACTCAATGAACCAAACAACTTTGCCATTCTCTCCATATGCCATAATACCTATAACCAGGTCGAAGTATACCACTTTAGGTGACCGGGTGTGTGTGTCTGCAGTATATCAGAAAAAAATTAAATAAAATATACTTTACTTACCTACAATTCAGCACCACCAACTAACTGAATGCCATTCAAAGCTTCTGTTTCTGCTACTCAAAATGTACATATAGATATGAACTTATTATAACTCTTCTATGTACTAACATTCTCTAGTACTTGTACGAAGAACTCAATTCACAGAAAATTAAAAAAAAAAAAAAAGTTTCTCTAAAAGCTGCACGACTTCTATAATCTATTTAATAACAGTGGGACGAAAACGACAACGACGCATACAAGAATCTTCTTAATACCATACAAAATCGAATAAGAGCTTTTGAAAGTTGAACAAGCAATGTATAATATTATAAGACCTGGGGTAAGATACTCTGACGTAATTGATAAAGCTCTAATGCAAAGGGGTGAAGAGAAAACCTTTCCCTATGCACCGTTTCTGCAAGCAGAACCCTTCGAGATACGTTATTATTTAACCAAAATCACGAAATCCCTGCATTTCAACGGAATTGCATTCGCTTGTCAAGTATATTCTACATCAGTGAGACCGTATAAACCACCCCACCAAACCAACAACAAACACATCAGAAAAACCGCTCTAATAAACACCGAGAGAGAGTGTTTCCAATGGTTTGGGCCGTGGGTGATGAGAAGGAGGGGGGGGGGGGGGAGAGATTTGATGGTGGCATTCTAACAAGTATGCATCAGTCTTTCCCCTTCGACTTTTAAAATACAAAAAAAAAGCTCCCAACTATGCGACTTTTATAGCATTATTGTGGTGGTCACTAAATGCCATCAACCAACGACAAACCCAATAGACAGAACAGAAGTCGTTCAGTAGACCAAAGTAGGGGAAATATTCCACTAGATATAGTAGCGCGTCAACCTACAACAAGACACTTTTGTATCTTTTAGTATCATAAACGTAGCTATACGACCGGCGCGGCGGCGGTGGAGGTGGTGGAGCGACCCGGCGCCTCCCCCTTGCGAGTAACCGTAACAAGTTTCTTACGTCTATTTATTTCTATATACGAGTGAGTATATGTCATCAATGTATGTGTGCGCACTATGATGCCCCCCTTCTGCTGATCCAAAAAGTTGTATATACAACAGAGAAACATTATGGGGAACAAAATATTCGTTTTCACTCTTCACTCAATTAGTGGAATAAGAATAATGAAACTGGCAAGCAACCAGTCGTTCAGTGAGTGTGACCGCGTACGAAAGTGAAGTTGATGAGAAGCAATCTGCAGATAATAAAACTCACAAGTTGATCGTTCGTGTTATACAAAAAAAAAATATTTCCTTTTTTTTTGTCCATATAAAACTGCGAAAATAAAAACACTTGATAATTTAAACATTTTTTTTGAAGACAAGGTTTGTCCTTAAAAGAATAAATTCTATAAGAAAATTTGCTAGAGGTTTTTTTTCTTTTTAATTTCAAAGCAAAAAAATACATCAGGCGTCGTAGAATTATATAGACTTTTCTCGAAACATTTGGAAAAAGTTTTTTTTTTTTTTGTGTGTGTTATTCACTTAAAAACCAATCGCAGAGTGAAATTGACTTAACCCTTTAGCCAGTACTATACTGTTACTGTACCTATCTTAATTTTATTTTGTATCTCAAGTGACGTGACACGGGGTCAAACTTGAAGCTATTTATACAAAAATAAAAAAAAAAATAAAAGAAATTCAATTGAACAATACCTACACGTTTGTTGTTTTTCGTTCTTCGTCAACATTTTTGTCTGTCTTGCACCATCACATCATATACCAGTCTATATAAATTAAATACTCAGTGTTGAGCTATTTTAAGAAAGCCGACTAAAGTGAAATCCATTTTGACTATTTCATCGTATAATTACGTTATACACTTACCTATGACAAATGTGCGCACCATTACCTGACAGCAGCTGCGGTAATTAGAAAATTGTATGTGGTGTTTAGAATTGAAAGAAATTTTTTTTTTGAAAAAAAGTATAGTATCTGCAACTATCCCTGAACGACCACCCTTATTCAAAAATTAAAAAAAAAATAAAAAGACAAAAAATAAGGGAACTCTTACAAGTGACACTATATAAGCAAAATCAATTCTTGTCCAATTCAAGTGCCAAGCTTTAAACTTACGAAGAAGAAAGGCGATACGATAGTAGTACCTACAAAAAGAAGGAAGGACATTTTTAGCAAGCACATTCATAAGCTACGTATAATAATGCGCATCTGTGAATAAGAAGTACCTATATGTTTTTTGTTGTTGTAAAATACCTAGAGCATATTATTATTGCGTGTCTTCGCGTAGAAACGAAACATATTGTGATTTCAAAAAGTGCATTTTTGTTTTAAGCAAATAATAATTATTTTTATTTAAAAGGAAAAGAAAATTAAAGTGTATTAAATTAAAGAGTTGAAGTGTAATTCGAAGACTACTTACCGATTTTAATTGATATTAATTTTGATTTTGTGTTAAAACGCATATTGTTGGTCATCCTCATCATAAACCTAGAAGTTAAATATCTATCGTGAAAACTAACAACGATTTCTATAAAACAGCAACAACATCAGAAACGCTAACTAAAGGGTTACACAAAAAAGTAATAATACCTACGTACATAACACAAATCACCATCATCGAGCGCAATAAGTTCATCTTCGTGAGTTTGTGTTTTTTTTTTCTAAACACACAGTTGTTTTTTTTTTTAGATACATCATAATTGAGATTGAGAGAGTTTCAGTTGTTATATTGTTGGACACATCACGACAAGGCGCAGTAAATAAATTATTTATTTAAAAAAAAAAAAATATAAAAAAGAAGCTCAAATAAAGCGAAGGAGGAAAATTATCTACAACGAGAAAAAAAAATAATAACAACAATTAAAATTAAACCAACAATCAAAAAAGAAAACAATTTTCTTTTTTTATTTTAAATTCTTTTGAATAAATTTTGTCTCCCATTTGTGAAACGTGATAAATAAAACAGCGTTCTTATGAAATCGGAAAATTGGATCACATCCTACAATGAAAAGGTAAGTCATATTAAAAATTATTTAAAGTAGGTATAGTGCTAAATTAGAAACATTAGAAAAATTGTTTGGGGTGTGTTCCGAATCGAATGAATGACGAAGAACTTTTTTTTTGTGAAACATATGGTTGCAATGAAAAAATTGTTGTTGTTATTTTTGTATAGAATTAAGTTAATTAAATATTCGAGGGTTATTGTACTAGTTGAAAAATTGATTTTTATTTTCTAAAAATATTTTTTTTAGGTATTTTTATGCAAATTCACTAGGAATTGAAGCATAATGTTCGTCGGCAATATTTACCTACCTATCCTTAAAAAAAAAGGTGGTACTTCCAGGAAATTAGTTAAGAGTATTAATATATGTAAAACTAGCATGTAACTAGGTATCCGATTTTATATAGTTTAAGAAGCTTAGGGTCTGTTTCACAATTTCTGAGTAAAAATCATTTTAGATTCTCGACACATGCATATGTAAATAGAAATAGAAATTAACAGTCGTATTTATTAGATTTTTGTCTACTTAGACACTGTCTAACTATTTTCAAATTGGTGGAAATATGCTTTATTTAATAAAAATAAATATCACACTATTCACGGTGAAGACAATCTACTCTTGTGTCTAAGTTAGAAAGCTATAAGACATCAATAAACGAGGTTTTTGAACCCATTTTACAAAGTTGGACAGTTGTCTAAAGTTAGACAACGTTTATAAATACGACCATAAGTAGCTAATTAAGTAAACGAACTCTATTTTGTCATCATTTGTTTTTTTTTTTATATAATTTTGTTTGGAAAATTCGTATTGGCAAAAGCCTTCAGCTTAACACATAAATATTTGTAAAAGTTCATGAGTCCAAGATCCAAACAAATATTTTTACATTTATAATCTTGAAAGATGGTAATAAATCTGATTTATTCTCCCCTGAACTTATTATAACGTTCTGCTGTGCTGTGCTAATATTTATGTGTCGAGTAACTATTATAAGAACTTTACTTAAACATTGTAAAACAGGCCCTTAGAATAACAAAATATTTTATATAAACATAGGTAGATATAAAAAAGATTAACTACACATAAATGTATCTAAACTTATAATGTTGGTAAATATATCTCATTTGCTTCAAAGGTATCATAACTCCAAATTAGCTATTTCGAGTTAAAAATGCAATTTTTTTCGCGAAAAATGTATACAAATTACAAAAAAGTAACAAATTAGATGTTATATTTATGGAGTATTTTTTGAAATATCATGATCGATCTCTGTTTTGGGACAGAACTATTATATCGAAATAAACAAAATTACGATCAGCACGCGACATATTAACAAACCTCTTAGATCCTGTCATTATCTTCACCAACCTATGAACTAATAATCATTTCAATTAAGTTATTCTTAAAATAAAAAGTAACCAAATGGCTGTGTTTAAATTTGAAAGCTCTAAAATGGTTGTTCACATATTTAAAAAAAATGTTTTTGCATCAATTTTTAACAATTTGATTGTAATCGCACAATTTACATGTAAAGCCATGATAAATAATATATTACTTCTGAAAAAGTATTAACTAAACTTAAATTATATTTATAATACTATTATCTAACTAAATAAATAGGTAAACAATTAAGTGAATAATTTATAAAATAATACAACAAAACAATAAAATGATCACGTGACCTCGGTAGTGCAATGCGAAGTGCATTGGCTCGGAGGGATCTTGGTCCAAGTTCGAGTCCCAGCTGGGCATACAAATTTTTCAAATTAAAATTGAACAATGGCCAAGCTGCACTGAATAGGAGTCCGATGATCGGCCTGGCAGTCGTGAAATAGCTATAACTCCAGTCTATAAAAATCTTGGTGGTAACTCACCCATGTGTTGTTTTTTCATTCAAACCTTCAATATTAATATGATGGTGAAAAAGCTTGGCAGCCTTACTGCAAGAATGTTTCCACACAAAAACCCCTTATAAAAAAAAAAAAACAATAAAATATTTTTAAGATTTATGTCATTTGCGTCACCAAAGTCAATTTGAAATCATTATATGTTTTTTTTCGAAAAATGTTCAAGAATTTGTCGGTTTTTTGACAGAAACATTTAATAATTTGTTAATCATGTAAATGCTGCATTTACATTTTATGAGAAGATCTGTATGATTTGTCAGTTCGAACGGATATCTTCATATAAAATTTCGAAATAATCGGACAAAATTTGCCTACTGAAAGGACTTATTCAAAAGAAAATAAATTGGGTGGTGCTAAAGCTCATATAGAACTAAAGACTAGTTACTTAAAACTGTCAACCATTCTTGTGTGCGTGTTATTTGCGAGGAATGGGGGTGACCTACAAATTTCTTCCAAATACAAACGTCTAAAGTAAGAGGATTGGTCGATTCCTCGCAACAGGCAGTAACCCGTGCAAAAACATTTCAGTTTAAGGTGGTATAAGCATGGGAATCGAATACAAGACCTTCGGAGTAACAGTCTCACGAAGGGATTTAATTACCCGGATCCGGGATTAAACATGGGACTTATCTCCCCACTCAAGTAGGACTTCCATAAAATTGCAAGGGACTTTTGTCTCATTTGAGTCCTAAATCTGTTTTAGGACTTTTGTCCCAATCACATTTTTTTTTCCATCGGAGAGAAATTAGTCCCAAAATTATAGTCGAAAAAATTTGGTTTCATAATTCATAATGTAGACTTTTATCAGCATCCATTTCATAAGCGGGCCACAGACATGGTATGTATATTTTTCCAAGAGAACTGCTGACATTTGCGCCTGCCTAGCGACTTTACATTCCAAGTCCCAAGCTTATTTTTACGGGAATGGTGGGACAGAATTTCGAACTTACATATCAACTGGGATATGTACTCAAATCAAATGGGAAAAAAGTTCCTTAGGTACTTACGGTCTGAAGGTCTAAAAACATATGTCCCTGTACCGCATGTTTCTAAGTCTCGTCCGTATAGTTAACATGCAAACTCATATCACGTTCAAATACGTTTTATTAATGTAGATGTACAAAATGTAGTCCCCAAACACTATACTTAAGTTAATTATTAAACTTTATTGAAATTATTTGAAATTTTGTTGATGATGATCTTAACAAATAATTAATCAAACCTGTATATGCATAAATCTAAAATTTTAATTTCCATTGCGTTCTAAAAAGTATCAAAAAAAAAATGACACATTTCTATCTAAACCTCAAAACAACCCCGTTAAAAATCATCTAGAAATTTTAAAATGAAATTCATTTGAAGCTACACAAAACTAAAACGTGATCATAATTATTAGCATGACACAAAAAAAGAGAGCCTGTAATGTGTATGAGAAAAAAGCATCAATTAAATGTAATTTTAATTATATGTAGGTACTGTATAAGTACATACTTATATACATATGTATATCTACTTCTAACTGGTAGGTAATATAAAGATCCTCTCATTCTCATTAAAATTTCACTATACATATAGGCTACAGAATCAGAACAATACCCCTCATAAATGTATTATTACCAGGGATGACATTTTAGTACTATATGTATTATTATGAATAAACGTATTGCAAACTAAATACCATGTCCACTACGACAAAGTTCAAGACTACATATTTTTAAAATATTCTTAAATGTTTTTTTATATTTTTTGATAATTTAAATCTATTAATAGTTTAATAATCTTATTTTATTTTTATAAACATTAACAGTCGTATTTATTAGATTTTTCTCTACTTACACACTGTCTAACTATTTTCAAATTGGTGGAAATATGCTTTATTTAATAAAAATAAATATCACATTATTCACATTGTGTCTAAGTTAAGCAGCTATAAGACAACAATAAATAAGGTTTTTGAACGCATTTTCAAAAACCTTTTTTATTATTGTCTTAGCTGATGCCTAACTAAGACACAAGAAAAGATTGTCTTAACCGTAAATAATGCGATATTTATTTTTAATAAATAAAGCATATTTTTACCAATTTGAAAATAGTTAGACAGTGTCTAAGTAGACAAAAATCTAATAAATACGATTGAATATGTATAGGTTATAACTAACTCTAGTTAAACACAACATTTAAAAACTGGATGTTATTTATTTAACAAACAAAATATGTAGTTAAAAAAAACGATGATTGCTTATAAATGATAATAATAAAAATGAGTCTTAAAAGAAAAATTTGTTATTATAAGTTTTGTTTACTTTTTAAATATATATTTAAAAAAAAAAAACTTGAAAAGTAAATAAATTAATAAAATTTAAAAACTTGTATTTTTTTTTTTTAAATTCCAACATTTTAATATAAGTTTTAAATATTTTTAACCAAAAAATTTTGTAAACAAAGTTTGTACGCTTTCACAATAATATTATTTATTTAAGTATTAATTTTTATTTGTTTATTAATATCTCTAGATTCACGATTGTGACAGACAAATCAACGTCAAAATATTATTTTCTATAATTAAGTTGTAATTTATTAAGTTATAATTCATCGAAAAAATCACGAACCGGCTTCCATAAAGTATAATTTATAATTTAATGAATTATAATCGCACCCCAATGAGTGTGATTGAATGCAATGCATTCATATATGTATATGCTTTAAGCTGTCATTTTGGATATATATTGTTTTTAAGAGAGTTAGTTTAAGCGTTTGCGTGTTTGATTCTTAAATTAAATGGAATTTATTTTTACACTATATTTGAACATTCAAATAGATTAAAAAAAAAATGAACACGCAATTTGTAATTTATAGTTGATCGTCGATTATTTATTATTAATTAACTAAACAGTTTTATTTAAACCTTATATGTTCATGCATATATTGTTATTTTTTTTATTATTTTTATGGTATGTCAATTATTACATTTGAACTATCATATTTCGAGTATTAATTTATTTCGACTATGAACCAGTGAACACGCAAAAAGAAATGGTTAAGAGGAGTGTAAGTCACTATAATCACAAGTTCTCCATGAGCTGTTTTCGAGAAAAATCAGATTTTGTTTAAAGGTTTTCAAAGTTATGGAGTCAATTTCGGCTATAGATATATTTTTTTAATTGAAATCAGCTAGATAATGTTAAAAAAAAGGGTTAGTTATGTTTTCTAAAAAGGCATAAGCCCATTAAGAAAATCTCCAAATCTAAAACCCAAATTTAGTAAAGACAAAATTCCCAAGACAAAATCCTGAAAAAAATGTGGAAGTAGTGAATAAACTATTAAAGTATTTCAATAGTGCCGTTCGGAATTATTGGGGATTTTTGGAGATTTAAGCAAAAAAAAAAAATATTATTGGTGATTTTGTTCGTAGGGAACCTTTCCCCAAGAGCATTTTGTGTTGTTGTTTTGGGGATTACGTACATTTCTTGGTGCCAAGTTTAGTAAAAAATCATCCAAATCATTTTCGAATTATTAAGTTTTCAAAAAAAAGTTTTGAAACTTGTTTTAAAATTAAAAAAAAAATTAAGTACAAACTACTTTTCAAACTTTTAAAAATATTCAATACAAAAATTGTTCTACAGGATGTGCTGTTAATACCTAACCATTTTTCGATTTCTTTTTTCGCCCAAAAGGTAGGCCAACCTGTTTATTTTTAGATCTGTCGAGCAATTTTTGAGGAAAATAGGATTTTCCAAAAATGATGAAAATGTTCATTAATCTTCGGTCTTAAAAAATGTTTCGGGGAAAATGTATATTTTTTTTGTAGGAATTCACAAGAAATGTTAAATAAAAACGAAAGTCTTAACTTTTTTAAATATTTCGTACCCATTTCTAGTTTGTTCAAAAGTAACATTCGAAAAACTCCTGTAGGGACTAAAATTAATAAAAAATAAAAAACAGAGAATGAGATTACTTAATTATTCCTTTTTCGTTACCATTATTTCTTAATTCAATATATTTGAATCCTATTTCTGTGGGCTTCAGGACTTTCTTTCTTTATCTACTTTTTGATAAAGAAAGAAAGACCTGAAGCCCACAGAAACAGGATTCAAATATATTGAGAATACTTAATTTCAAACAAACCTCTTCATTTTAGTTTAGAAAGCTGTAGTTCGAAGAAAATATGAAGGTACAGTGCAAATGATGCACAAGCCTACTGTTTTGAGATTTTTCACAATCTTAATGTAATATTTAAATTACAACCATGGTTTTTTACTTTAAGTTGTAATTACTTTAACTCTTCACAGCAAAGTTAACAGCATTGAAGAAATGTGGAGCTTTGAAGATATGACCTGTGAGTGTGGGCCATAAATTTTTTTTTTTTTTCATATCCCCATACCGCGGTAAAGTTACGTATCTAAGGTTTGCTAAATCCATGTTTAACTAAACTGCAGTTAAAGATAATCTCTTGGATCAATAAATAATATAATTCTGTGTTTATAAAATTGAAGAAAAACATAAAAATTGTTAAAAAATGATACGAATACGGCCCAGTATTATTATTTTTTTTTTTTTTTGAGATTGTGAAATATCTGAATATGACAGACATTTATTTTCGACCATTTTCTTTGAGACATGAGGGGCCAGGTTGGTTCACAACTGATCATCTTAAATCAACTGCAACTGGTTAATCATAGAATATGTATGGTAACAAAAATTTTTATAAAAAAATTCATTTTGAGTTCTTAATTAAGAAAATTGCTTATAACCCGATTTTGGTTGATTAGCGGCTGGTGCAGATTTAACCCACTGTGAACAAGCTGGCCCTAAAATTTCAAAAATACATGTGTTAGAAATTTGGGCTCAATCTTGGAAGACCCCTTAAAATAAAATAAATTTCAATATCTATCAACTATCAAGCGATAATTGAAAATCTTTATAGGGGTTATTGATTAAGTCATTGAGTGTTCAGAGCAGCAGAAAGTTGTTGGAGAATTTTCAAAATCTTCGTATAGAAAAAAAAACGACTTTCTAAATGTAATAGCTGAACAACAATGCAAAAACTATGATCCATTTCAAAAGGCAAGAAGATAGCTGCTGTCCGTCAAAATGTGTGTCTATTTTTAGTTCGAAGTATTGATAATTGCTTTTTTCAACAGTTTATATATTTTTGAACAGCTATATTCGAATATGACCTCAAAAATTCTATAACTACGTAGGTTTTTCGATTTTTTTTCAACCTAAACAAAATATTTTTGTCCCTATAAAAAATGTTAGTATTGTTTACCTGTGTTATTATTTTACTAAAAAAATCTAGTTTAATTTATTGCAAAACCATAGCATTCCCTTTACAGGGTAGAGGGTGCCGGACGTCAGTCACCACCTTCGAAGAAAACCATGGGTTCCTGAGAAAATTTTAAGTCAAGAATACTTACAACTCAACTTTCAGCTTTCTGCTTCCTTTTCGATTTATAACGGTATTTATAAATTTTGCTTGAATTTTTTAACTGGCTCTATTTTTGTGTCAAACCACGATCTATTCTTAGTCCTATTTGTTAGATTTTTGTCTTCTTAGACACTCTAACTATTTTCAAATTGGTAGAAATAATATGCTTTATTTAATAAAAATAAATAACACATTATTCACGGTTAAGACAATCTTTTCTTGTGTCCAAGTTAGACAACAAGACAACAATAAAACAAGGTTTTTGAACAAATTTTCCAAAGTTGGACAGTTGTCTAAAGTTAGAAAACGTTTATAAATCAGACCAATAGTTTTCTTCTGCGATGACATTGACTTAATGGGACACCCTGTCTAAACTTAAAGTTATGTAACTTTTTGCGCAAATAATAATCTGTTTGAAATATTTTTTTATTCAATATAATAATTTGTTATATGCATTTATAATAAAATTTTCCTCTATAACGTCATATTAATAATTGTAAATATTGAAACATTTGTGTTTGATAAGATGCTCATTTAATCAACTAATTCATAATATTATGATTAATTTATATAACTTCTATTGTTTAGTTTTTTATTAACAGCTGAATTTGTTGGTAATTGTAAATAATATTTAACCTTGGTTTTACAAAATTTCCTGCACAACTTCAAAAAAAAAAAAAAAAAAAAAAATAACACTTACCTACTACAACGGAATTTTACAAGTTCAATTTTATTGTGTATTATTTTAAGTTTTCGTTTTGCCGCGCTAATTTGTATTGGATTAGTATAACGTTGCCAAGTTTTTAACTAATTAAATTTGATATTTGAAAGTTCAGTGTTTTACTAAACCAAACCAAGTATTTAGTATATATAAATACCAGACAAAACCTTTTAAAACGAGCTTAACAAACCTAGCATATTATATAATTAATGAGGTCAATCCCGAAATTAGCTCTTTGAAATTATCTTAAAGATGCAATTTTGTATGGTTTTAATCCTTAAGCAATTGTTAATATAATGTGTGTAAGAAGAACCTATTAGCTTTGTTAACTATTCCCTGAAAGCACAACTCATCATTGTCATTAAACCAAAATCAATATATTGATTTTTTTAGTCTCGTTCAACTTACAAAACTTACCTACATACATGCATTTAATAATACTTACATACACTCGTTATAAGTGCAACATACAAGTACAAGGTGTATGTATATACAAATACACAGGATGTTGAGAGACTTAGAATTGGTTCCGTAACCCCTAAGCATATATAGAAAACTTTTTCTTTACAATTGGTCGATATTTTATTTTTAAGTCCTTGTATAATAAGTTGGATCTTTTTACCAACCATGTAGATATGTTTTAGGTACCTAACGTACCTAATACCTATACATATCTTCTGGTTGATGTTACAAACAAAAATAAAATAAATAAATAATTGACTTGTCAGGCATTACGTTACATTCTCAATGAGGCTTTACATTTTCTGTTTTTTGTTTTTTTCTTTGTGAGAATAATCATGGGATTTGATATGACCGAATCATTTTGTTCATAAAAAAAAAAAAAAAAAAAAACATTCTACAGAGATGATCAAGACAACCTTCAACCTTAGCTCTATATACCTACTGATGTTCAAAATGAAAAGGTGTTCAAATATCAAAGGGCCTAGTATTTTTTTTTACAAAGATTGGAGCTTAGAAAATGTAACCCTAAAGGTTTTTTTTTAATTTTGTATTTATTTTTTGAAATAGGAATCCAAATTGAATTGGAATGTTAACTGTGAGTGAAATCAAGTGGGTTTCAATTGAGTTATCATGGAAATGTCATTCTTTTGATATATTATTATTGTTGTGACGAAATCCTTGGGATTTATAAGAAATTTCTTCTTGATTGATAGAAATAAAGTAGGGATGAGTATTTGAGTTAATATTATAAGAAAAGTTCTTTGCAAATAAATATGTGTGTATATATGTGATTGATAGAGAATGATTGAGATATTTATATTCCCAGTTTAAGTTATTTATGTATATATATATTTTTTTGGTCGACAGAGTAGGAGTATTAGTTTTGTGTTAAAACGAGAATCTAATCAAAATAAAATAATTTTCGTCATACCGCCCATTGGACTTTGCGTCTGTAAATTCGTTGCGAATTCACTGTTAACCTATGAATGGGTGAAACGATTTAATTGAAATTTTAAGTTTCAAAAAAGTCGAATTTTTCATTCAGGGGCTTTCATACAAACATTTTATATTATTTAAATTTAATAATAATTCTACTTTCCAAGTTCTAAGCGGAAAATATAAACTAAGAAAATAGTTTTTCAAAAAATTGTTAATGACAAACAATTTTGACATTATTTAAAATGAGCACAAAAAGTAAATATTGCATTCAAAATCTTTTAATCTTTTTTGTTTATACACAAATGTTAGAACAAAATAATTGCTTTTGTGTTGATTTTTTTTTAAATTTTTGAAATTTTAATTTTCGGAACTAAATTCTCGACATTTTGTTGATTTTTGCGAGATTTTTGGATGCGAGATATAAATATGAGATTGTTCAAATCGGTCTATTATAATTGCGAGACTATATGAAAAGCAGGATTATTGACTTGCGAGATTCCGTTTTTCAAGCTTTCAAAAAAAAATTACGAATTTCAGGTCTTCTTATGAGTTACAAAATATCTGCTTGCCTTTCTCTTTACTTTACTGAACTTAAAAAATCAAAAATCTGTCAACTAGGAAAATGGTAACACCTCGCATAACGGTTGATTCTCTATAACATCGCAACTTTTTTTCTCAAGTTATAAATGATCTTCATAAGATTTCGCTATTTATCCCAACCAAAGACAAAATAAAACATAATATAGACAAATATAAGTACAAATTTCACAATGATTTGCAAAATGTTTATAATAGGACCAACGTCACTTCTTAAAAATAGCTTAAAATTCACCAAAAACCGATGAATACAAAAAAAGGAAACCTGTCAAAAATTAAGATTAATAAGTCTGATCATCATATCAAATAATTTTCATATTTACTTTGAATGGTAGAATTTTTAAAATGATTTATTTTTATAAATAATAAATTCTGTCAACATATTTTAAATTATTTAAAACAAAATTGTCTTTAAATTATTATAAGATCATGACACTGAATAATAATGATTTATTAAATAATATTATTTGATAAGAAAAACTCTTCGTTGAATAGATTTATTTTTTTTTCTAAATTTTTGTTTGATCTTTCTCTTTAACGTTCTTATTCTCTTTCGTTTTTCTTTTAATTCTTTTTTATTAGGTTCAAAATGTGTGTTTTTTTAAGTAAATGTTAATTAAAAAATACAAACAAACTTTGCATTGATTATTGAATTTTAGAATTGTCATGTCCGTATTCACATTACTGTATTTCCCATAGACCAAGGAGAATCAGAATATCAAAGAGAAATTAAAACATTGAATATAAATGGATATCTCTGCAAATACGATTGACTATTTATCAAAGTTATTAATCGCTTTTAAGACTGATAGTTCTGTATGTATATCCCATTTTTTGAAAAAAAGACAAAAAGGTGATTTACCTAATTGTTTCACTTTTGCCAAGAGACGTACATATGTATGTATGTCGGTAATTGTTTGAAAATGATTTTATCGATGCAATAGCTTTTTATTTGATTGATAAATTCCTATGGTGTATGAATGTATATAAATATAATATATAGAAAGAAAAAAATTAAATTCTGTACATTACTATGAAAAGGTTAAGCATTGTTAATTTTAACGTACCTAACTTTCATTTTTTTTCTAACAAAAAAAAATAACTTCCAGTCATGTAGACTACGATATAGATAACCTTGTTTAACAAAATAAATATTTTCAAGTAAAGGGGTTGATTAATATCATATCTGGCATATCTGGTTCATCATTTTCGTTATATTGTGTTTTTTTTGTGTGTGTATAGTCATGACCTGGACCCTGGATCCCAAGTCATTTTGACCTTATGCTGACCTTGACCGTACTTATGAAAACAATAAGCTATTTTACCTGCCCGAAGGTATATACATATGTATACTTAAACAAAACAACAACAAAAAAAATATAAAAACTGTTTCAATGAAATTATTTTCAATGTCAATCCTAATAGCATAGAGCATAGATAGTGATGTTATCCAAAGTTGAAAATCTTCGAAGTTTATATAAAATTTAATAAAATAGTGTGCTTGCGTGATTGACCCTAATTATAGGGCTGTCAAAATTATGTCTGATAGACTGATTGCAGTAGATTGTGAAATAATGTAATAATTGTCTATATATACGGGGGAGGAAGTATATGTATCTTTTGTATTCTGATTTATCGTCTGAAAATTTGTTATAAAATGCCTTCGAATTGATGCGTAGCAGTATTTTTGTTGGAAATGTTGCTAAAAAAGATATATTTATATAAGCACTTGTTGATCAAAATAGCAGCCAACTGCAATTATTTCAGAAACAAAACAAATCAATTATTTGTAAGATAAATTGTTTATACTCTACTCAAACCACCGAAAATAAAGAATTTGAAGAAGTTTCTCTTAATCGAACAATTACGCTAACGGGGACAACGCACGGTGGCGGCAGCGGCGGCGCGGCGTACAAACATCAAACATCAAAAATCGAAATTCTGATATTTGTTTTCATTTGATTATTTTGTTTTTAATTTCTTACAAGAATATAAATAAATCTTTAAAAATAGATACCATAGATATTGATCTGAAAAGTTGTTCTATTAATAAAGTTGGACAATTTTGCTTTGAAGGCAAAACAAAAAAAAAATAAAACAAATAAAAAAAAAAATTGTATATTTCTTTTGTGGTAATATAAAATATTATTTAATTTATTATCTTATTATGATTTTTGTTTTAAGTAAATCTTAATAAATAAAAATAAAAAACGTCTTTAATCTCGCGAAGTTTTTAAAATACTTAGCTATGAAACTTTGACACAATAGGCCTGTTTTTTTTGGGAATCTATACATAGTACATTAAAAAATTCGGTTGGGCAAAAGCCTATCGATCTTAAATTTTTGTGGGTTTACATATTTTCCTTTCATTTTTTATTTTGATTTCATTATTCGCGCAGCAAACATCACTTAACATAAGTGGAGTAAGGAACAAAGTTAAAATTTATTACAAATTGCAGTGTTTATAAAAGTAACTTTGCAACCGAAAGAGAACCAAACAAAAAAAATTTTATAAAATTGTTCTTGTAAAACCTGGACACATCATAGTTCTGGAAACTTTTCCTTTGTCACTTTAAAAGTGAAAGAGAACTTTATTCATTTCATTTCTTTTCTTCTACTTTGATTGCGTGCGACAGAAAATAATTGTGCAATGAGTGCAAAATATTTTATTGTCATTTTTTGATAACAGAATTTAGAAACAGCTTTTGAATTTATGCAATTAGGGAGTTTTCAGAGTTTTTAGAAATAAAAATTGACCAACAAAGTATAACAAAAATCGATTTGTTTGATCAATGAAAAATAAAAATTATACATACTCCATGAACGCATCCATCGAAATTAAATTCAATTATCAATCGTATCAACATTAAAAAACAGAACTAACTAAATTTAATTCGAGACTCGAATAAACGTCAAAAGTACATCCACAGTAGAATTCTATACTTCAGCTTTTATGGGCCGTATTTTTTTTTTAGTTTTGTTCTTTATCGACCCTAATAGATGCATATAAAATCTCATTATACAACGGATAGCTTTTCCAATAAAACACTTCTAATGTTGCATTAGAATATGTACACAAGTGAATTATATAGCGATTTCAGCAATCTTAGGACAGGATTCCTCAGTTTTGTTTAAAAAAAAAAATCGAAAAAAATTAAAAACATTCTATTATAAAAATTAATTCTTTGATTGAAAGGTTTTTTTTTTTATTATAGGGTAAAATGGGGTTACAAAAAATTCTTAAGCTTTCTTCTTCTTTTTGAAAGGTCTTCAAGGATATTTTTAAATATATAATATTATTTTTAGTGTGAAATAGGGAATAAGAAAAAAAATAGCATCCGATATTAAGTTTTTTTTCTCAGCTACATGTACAAGATTCTTCAGAAAAAAATCGTAAATTTAATTTTTTATTTTTTTCCTCCAATCAGTTACACATTTTGTATATTAAATTTGAAATTTTGAAATTTTTAATATACTTGGATTGGATAACAATATTTATTTTATTAATTTATAGTTTCTTTTTTGAATTCTTTAAAAAACAAATATTTTTCTACCATTGCAAAACCAGGTGGACCAGTTTTTAAATAAAATTCGTTCTTTTAAACACAACGAATAAAGGAAGAAATCCAGAATATTGGATTGAGTATTTGTCACCTAAAAGGAATTTTAATTCCAATCTTAGCAAACAAATTGCTTGCTTTACTAATGAGTGACATAGATTTATTGTGATGGATGTGATCTTTATAATTTATTATTACCTATTCACATGTGTATACATATGTATGTTTTTTCTTCAAACAACCTGTTACAGTTCTTGAAGAATGAATCGTTGACTCATATTTTTGTGTTCATTATTAAAAGCCTTCGTTTAGTTTATCTTCTTTCAAACTGGTGCAGTATCTATTCTATACAAAGTACATCTATAAATGTATGTAGCTATCTATGTCAAAGTATATTTATGCGCTTAAGATTAGCAAAGATTCATTTAAATGCATCATGTGGGAATGATGTTTGTCTAAATGTCTTAAGTTGATTATTATGGAATAGAACTGCCTGTCATCATATTATTTTTGTTGTTGTTGTTGTTTCTCTAAATGCATTTAATGATCATATTGGCTATAGGAGACTGAAAGACTGAAGTTGTTATTGTTATTATTGTTGTAAAGAAAACCAACAACAATAACAAACAAATAAAAAAAAACTGTCATTTTTCTATTGTTCAGTTTGAATAAATAGATAGCCCACTGACCTCAGTCGTCTTGTATGTCACTCATTTATCACAATGTGGTCAAAACTATATACATTCAATTCAGAGAATGGATCATCGTGATCTCTCAACGATACACAAAGTCAGATATTTAAATTTACATATATTTTCAAATGGAATGAGGTAGTGAAGATGTCTTTTATATGAGAGTGTTCTTGGCCGAAAAAAAATTAAAATTATGGAGATATGTAATAATAATAAATATAATATATCTACGTGTCTTATATATGTATCTGCCTAGCGTATGTATATGTATATCCAATGAAAAAGAAATAAAAAAAATGTGTGTTGGATTAAAGCAGTTTAATTTGGTTATAAATACAATGATATTTCCATTGAACAAAATTTTGACAATGAGAGGAGAAATAAATACTGGTGACAATGAATTTTCAAATCGAGTTGTTTTTTTTATTTTCTTCAAGATAAATTTCCTCTTAAAAAAAATGATAATAATTCATTTTTGCACACGGTCAGTATGAAGCTTTGTTAAAAGTGGAATAATAAATAAGGTGGTAATGTATTTTTTTTTTATTTTTTAAATTCTTAACATTTAAACAAAAATTCATCAATGAAATATTTTTGAATGTTTTAGATGGAATTCTTATGATCATCACTATTTTCACAATGATTATTAAGTTTTGAAATAATAAAGATTTTGTAACATTTAATTGTTTAATTGTTCCGCAAAGTCTGATGCATATAAAGAATTCTGGCATAATGCCCCCTTCACTCAAAAAGAGCGGTTGAATAAAAAAAAAAAAATATCAAGCAATGAAGATCTCAAAGACAATAAATTTTTATATAACAATTTTTTTTAAATCTCGAAAAACGACATCTTGAAAATTTATATTTCCACTTTTCATAAATCTCGCAATTAGAAAAAATCCCACTTTTCTTAATTTCCCCTGCTTCAAACAATTTCGCATTTATATCTTGTATTCAAAAATCTCCCAAGTATTGACCAAAATCTCGCAAATAAATGTCCTGAAAATTTAAATCTCGCATACTGTTGTTTAAGAAAACTACAGACATAGGCTCTTGTCTGACTCTTAAAAGTGCAACAAAGTCCAAAATTTAGCTTTATAAATTAACTTGGCATACCTAGGTAATTGTTACGAGTACAGTAAAATCTCCCATAACCGGACACTAACGTTTACCAACAATTTGTCCGGTTATGAATTATAAAAGGTGTCTGATTTTGAGAAAACAAAAAAATAAAATTGAGAACCTTAAAAAAACACATTAGCATTTTCATATTCTAGAAGTTTCTTATTTTAATCCCCCGCGGATTTCCGTGAAATACAACAAAATTTCACTTATGAGTGAATTTCTGTCGCAAAAATGTTTTGTTAATTTTTTCATGTGAGGGTCTTCAAAATTCGAAAAGTTCCGAGTTACTATTCAAAAAGTACCAGAATGGACCTTATAAAAACTTAAAAACTAGCAGTCTTATTTATAAGATTTTTGTCTACTTAGACACTGTCTAACTATTTTCAAATTGGTGGAAATATGCTTTATTTAATAAAAATAAATATCACATTATTCACGGTTAAGACAATCTACTCTTGTGTCAAATTTAGGCAGCTTTAAGACAACAATAAAAAAGGTTTTTGAACACATTTTCCATAGTTGAACAGTTGTCTTAAAATAGACCACGTTTATAAATAAGAAAATAGTACTAAGACATAGTACTAATATTTAGTCGAACTGTATTGTGGTTATTCCAAAGTCCGCTTATGGGAGAGTTATTATTATGAAAAATCATGAATTTAATTCTGTTCTTTGAAATTTGTCCATTTATGGGAGGTGTTCGTTTAGAGAGAGTTTACTGTATCATGATTTTTTTTTCCAAATGCAACATTTTTAATTTGCAAATGTTTGCTGTTGCGAGATTAAAAAAAGGAGAATTTTGTATAATTGCGAGATTTTGAAAACAGTATTTTGTAATTGCGAGATTTTGTAATTCGAGATTTTGAATGCGAAATTTCCTAACCAACCACAAATACGAAACATCATTTACATAGATTATGCCGAAAACACTGACTGTTGAAAAAATAACATTTATTACTTAATTATGGTTAAAATAAATATCTTCATACTTCCAGAACCAAGTAGGTACAACAATTTTTATAAAACTGCAGTTCTAACTTTAGCTATAATACCCGTACTCGATGTAGAACTCGGTGAATATAAAATAACACCTCTTCAGAAAAAATAAAGTTAAGAAATATTTTATAAAAATTATTGTCACACAGATTGCTATAACTATATACATGCATATAATTGAGAACTTAACCCTTACATTTTTTGAGACCAATCTGCTTAACATTAAGTTCAAAAGACCGACAACTATTAACACACATCATTTAAATTAAATTTCAACACTGTAACACTTGCAATTCATTGGTTTTGTCTTTCATTCAAATATAATGCTGATCTAGGTGATAGTGGTTGATTAGTTGGTTGGTATAGAAAAAAAATCAACAGCAATAAAATTAAAGAGCACAACCAGAGGCGAGTCATACTCGTATAAAGATTAATCCCCTCGATTTTGTTTTTATTTGTAAATGGGTCGACCTTTTATACTCAGGTGCTTTCAAGTTTCGATACCAATAAATTCAATGCAAACAAAATCGTGTATAGTATGGGTATTGAGTATAGGTATGAATTTCATCGAAGAACAATTTATTTATTTCCATATGAAAATGTATAAGTTAGGTACCTACATATATGCAGCGCTTTGTGGCAAAGGTGTCTGTTACCACCCAAAGATTACGCCAGTATAAATCAAATTTCAAAATAAAATTTTGTGTTGCCATCATAGACGCTCCTCGTTTATAAAGATATACATATATATATTTTTACTCGAACTCGTTAAACAATTCGTTGCATCCGCAAGCAATTTTGTGGTTTTATAGAAGAAAAACCGAACAACCGACAGACGACGACGATGACGATGCAACGATGATGATGAAGCCGCAGTGCCGACATTGCAAAGGAGACAGAGACGAAGACGACAACGGACGATGACGGACGACTCGAAACGTTAAGGGGCAAGATTTCATCGTTAATTTGCTATTCGTGCTCTGTTTTAGCGCGAATCGATGCATAACAGGTAGATGAACGTTGCAAATGCAACAAACAAAAAGCAAAAAAAAAAAAAACTTATACTTCAAATGAAAACGTTCAACAAAAACACAGAGGAAAAAAAAAATTATATATTTTTCCGAAAGGTTAATAACTTTGCAACCAAGTGAAATAGTCTAAGTAGGCAAATAAATTGTTTTAATATAAATAATATAAAAATGTAGATACATTATATATAGCACATGCCCGCAGGTAAAAATAAAATTATTTTCTGAGATATTTATCATTCTGCACAATTTTTATTTCTATGTTTTTTTTTATAGTTTTTATTTTTTTTTTTCTTCTTTGGTTTGTTTTATTCAAGTAGGTTAAGCGGGCTCAAGACAAAAGGTTGATGACTTTATAAAGTAAAATAAAAAAAAAAAAAATTATGTATAAATGCTACATAAGTTGTTATACTTTTTATTAGGTTTTGTTATTGTTTTAATTTATTTTCTTAAAAAAAAAAAATGTATAGGTTTGAAATGTTATGTGCATTGTACACGCAATTATCGCATATACATACCTATATAATATTTTAATCGATAAAAGTGTGCTATGATATTTATAGCAATTGTTGCATGAACGTTGCGAGTTTGCAAAATAATGCATAATTAGGTTAATGGGATTATAGTTTTGAAGCAAAGTAAAAGTATTGCGAATTTTTGTATCTATTGATATAGAGTTTGTTTTTGTTTATTTTTATCACTTTGGATAAATAGCTTAACTTTAAGGATTAATCATTATTATTTGATGAGCAAAAACTTGTGTCATTATAATCTAACAGTTATAAGGTATTTCTATACTTTCATGATTAACATTGTTTGACCGTGCGTGTGCTCTGAATTCAACAATTGCTTTTCGGGATTAAATTAGATTATATAAATTTCTGGATCTTTTTAGATCTTTTTTAATTAAAACATCTATTAGTTTTCTGTAAATAAAGTGAACCTGAGTTATAAATAGATTTTAAGTGTTGAAATAACTATTAACTGTCAAAAATCTATCGATATCAATGTATGACACTATATGGAAATGTACTTTCACTATCAAAATAGAGAGAGACACTTTGCAGTATTATAAAAAGGGTGCCCTCTCTATTTTGATAGCGTTTTTGACGCACAACTGTTAGAATTTTCTATTTAGTTAAACAAGAGTTAACTCACTAAATTCAATGAGTTAACTCGAGATCTTAATTGAATGAAAATTATTTTTCAGGGTTTAACTCGGGTTTTATTTATTTAGGATTTTTGACTGGTTATAGGTTAGACAGTATGTAGTTCAGATTAGTCAATGGTTGTATGTCAGATTAGTCAATGGTTTAAACAACTGATTTCATTCTTTAAACTTATCATAATTGTTTTATCAATCGATAATTGATTAATATTGAAATTTAGGGTATTTTAAGTTAATTTATTAAAGAAGTGATAAACTATTCCGTGATAATTATCAGTTTTCTTGCAATTGACAACAGTCTACGCTATTTTCAATGATTAAAACCTCAAATATTGATAGTTAACAATCCCAATAGGGATGTAAGTTAGATAACGCTTTATTTAATTATGTTTTGCTGAACACAATAATTGCTTAACCTTAATCACAACTTTACTTAGGCATTGTGAAACCGGTTCTTATGTACCTAACCTAATTAAGAATGTTTTTTTTTATAACTTAGACGGCTGTCTACAAACTTCTTGCATCCTGAAAACAAAAAGAAAACATAAATAAACAGAAATAACATGTTTTTCGCGGGATACTGCCGTGCGAGGAATTGACAAATCCTCCAAGAGTATCTTTTGTCATGAAAAAGTGTTCTCACTTAAGTCGTTTGGATTCGACAGAAAATTGTAGGTCCCTTTCATTCCTGCCAATATCACAGAAACAAGAATAGTTGAGAATTTTAAGTCACTAGGCCCTGGTTCTACACGAGGTGTTTTGCACTCATTTTATTTATTTTTTTACTTAAAATTCCAAAACTTTGATTATTTTTAAATTTTTTGAAGATGATGTACTGCAATACGAAGTTCCAGAGCTCTGGAAAATTGGCTGCTAGATTGTGTTAAAAGTTTATACAAATTGGGTGTTTTTTGAAAGACAACTTCTAGAAAATGTTTGAATATAAATTCGTACTAATTGTTGAATCGTATCAAAAATTATTGGGTATTTTCAAAAATGTTCAAAATTTTGCTGTCAATTGAGTCGATAAAGGTGATTTGGCTGTTATAATGAAATACTGTACCTACTAATATTACTAGCTCGATCGATCTAAAACTTATCAAAATTTCTATTCGAATGTAATTGAAAATTACAGATTTTGGCAACTTTAACATTTTTAATTTGATTAAATGATTGTTACAAAAACTTGATACAAAAAATTGGTTCAAAAATTATATATAAGCTTTTTGGAAATAACCATACTGTTATAATTGGTGTAAAGGCAGACTTGAATTTAATATATGCAGTTGAGTGAACTACAATTTAAAGGCGGTCAATAAAAAAAAAAAAAAATTTTTCAGGTTATAATTTTGTACTACAATATTGTATCTTCTACAAAAATAGGTATATTAAAATGTTGGAAATTCCGAACATATACATGGTATTGGTAGGAAAATTCCAACATTTTCATAAACTTATTTCTGCAAAAAACTCTTATAATCATTTCAAAGAGCATTACATTTTTGTTCTATAATACTTGGCAAAATTTCGATTTATTTGACAACACAACACTTTCGCAGTTTCCCATTTATATTATTGCTGGTTTACATTATAATTTCTAAAAACACGTGTGCCTCCATCAGCATCCTATATTTCTCTTACATGACAAATTCTAAAATATAACAAAACAATATACAAAATTCAACCAATATATGTACATCATAAAATACCAATAAATAATACCCATTTACACCTCCAAAGTTTATGCAAATTCAAAACACTCCCTCAATTTTAATACATTTATGACATTTAAAAATTATTCAAAACTGATAAATTTAGAATTATTATGAAACTTTCGTGTCGTACACAGCACACCCACTATATTCTATATGCATACTTTATAATAATCATTCACTCTTTTTATAAAATTTTGCACGTCAGAAAACAAAAACTTTTATTGCCAACAAAATAAACCCTCAAAGGAATGAGAATAAAATTTTTATTAAAGAAATAACAAATTATAATTAACGGATTAAATTAGAAGGAAACCAATCAAATAGAAAAAAAATAACAATAAAACACAACTTTTCCAAAGTGTTTAAATGAAATTTTTATTTTTATTTATTATTGCGTTGACTATAATTAACTTAAATCAGAGTGGGAGCAGTGTACCATACTAAGCTACAGCTACAGCTACAGCTACAAAACAAAATGTTACACTCTCACCAATATACTCAAAAGAAATGCGGTGCGGTATACTTTTTAATTAACTGAGTCAAGACTGTCTCTGGTGCTCCCCGCTGCCGCTAGAGAGAAACAATAATAATAATAATAATTATATTATTTACAACTTTTTCTTTCTACATACAATTTTTTTTTTTCATTTTCTTATTTTGTTGTTGTTTATGTGATGATTTTTCTTAAGAGAAGACCTTAAAGGAAGCATGGCAATACCACCATGTTCCCATTAAATTCTTTTTGCAAACGAGTTCCTCAAGTTTTGTGTTGTTTCTATGAAGAAAGTTGAAACTTTTAAATAGAATCGCACAACGAATTAATTCTGCGATACAAAAATAATACATACCATGCAATCTTCACATGTTGTTTTATATTTTGTTTTCCATTTTAATACATACATATGTATTTACTCGTGTGAGAAAACAATTTTGTTTTTTATTTTTGTTTGTTTCCTTTTTTTTTTTATTTTGTAAACATTTGAATTTAATTTTATTGTATTAAAAATAATTTATGTATGTACTTTAACATTTTATTTTTTTTATTTGTCTTTCAGGTATGTACACAAAAATTTAAATGCAAAGCTTTAACAAAAAAATAAGTAAGTCAGAAAATATAATAGAATTAAAATTATATTAAAAAAAAATATATAAACACCTGCATAAAGAAAACTTGCAAATTTTTGAGTAAAGTTTTTCAAAAGTTTTATTAATAAACTCAAATTAAACATGCATTATTTTTAATCAGCGAAGTAAGTGTGAAATCTTATCAATAAAACAAACAATTTAATTTATCCAAGTAGGTGGATTAACAAGTAATTAAGTTAAAAATATCTAAGATATCCTTTCCAACGACTACTGTTTCGGCACAAATTGTGGCCAAAAGTAGCAGCTTAGAACTTACCACCAAGTGGATGGAACACGGGCTGCACAGAAGCAGCAGCAGCAACACCAACACCAGCCAACAGCAACAGCAACGTACAAGCAAGGCAACAGCAAATATAAAGCCTTGTCTTTAATTTTTAAGTTCTTTTATTATAATTAGGTATATAATTTAAGTTATAGTTTTAAGTTTTTTAAGTTTATAATTACTTTTTTAGAAAAATTTTTAATGAAATGGCCGACTCGGCTGAGCACAAAATTAAGAATGAATTTAATAATTGACCTTTGATAAGAGGCCAGCACAAAAGAAGACATCAAAAAGAAAACCAGTATTTTGAAATACTGGGTTGCCTTCTCTTGTGTAGGAAACACAATGTGTTTAGGGTTGTTCGCGCACATTATGACTATGTCGCAATGGATTCAAGCCGCGTTGCGCGGATTCAAGCGGACAGTCATAATATGCGCGAACAACTACTATCGGTAAAAATGAAACGAACACTAGTGACACATACATATGTAGTTTACAAGTTAAACAAAGAAAGTTAGTCACAGAAAAAGTTCCTCCTTTGTGAGAAAGTGTTTGTATGCAGGATGAATAATATTCTTTGACGACAGCAGAGTTCTTATTGAATTTAGAATTTATTTGATTTTCGTTAAGATTTGCTACTTAGCGTGAATAAGGAGTTAATTGTGTATTAATAAATATTTTACTTCGTGAATTAATTTTTGATTAACTTTTAAATCGATTTATGAATTAGAAGATAATTAATCATTTTTATTAATGGAGTGTAAGTTAAGTTTTTATTTCAAACAAAAAGACTCGGATTTTTGTTTCTTTGCTTGATTTTCAAATTAAAAAGTCTTAAAGTTTAAAATCAGACTCACTTTTTTACTGCATAATGAGACACACACATTTTCTTTTTTAACCTCATTTTACTTATTTTTTTGAGTGGTCGGTCGCATTGTTATGAGAAAGATGCTTCCTTTATTCACTGATGAATTATTTTTTTAAAAATGTATCCATATATCTCAGCCAACAATTTCTGCGAATACGCATTAAGACACAAAAAGAGTTTATTTAGATTACCTTAAAAATTTTTCATTAAAACTTTGAAATTTTTAAATAAAAATTTTTGCAATTATAATACATATGAAAAATTCATTGAGTAATTTTTATTTGGATCTGCATTCTATATTTCATTTTCCTCTTGATACAAAAAAAAACAAATTATTCATTATACCACTAACCCAATGACCTTAAATACACGCTCGGTTCGTTTTGTATATCAAAAAGATTTCCAAATCTGGATTCTTTTTTCCAGTAAAAAAAAAAAGAAGAAGTAGATAATAAACATGCATATAATCGCATTCCAACTGCAACCAGCCGACAACTGCAGGCATCAGTTTATAGAAATTAATGAGAAAACCATAACCTATTAGATACAAATGCACAGTGGCTCTATCTATATGGTATGGCAGCAGCAGTGCTTTTTAGCACTATACACATTCACAAATACCTGCCCACATTTTTTTTAAATGTTAGATAATATAAATGTACTCGGATAGATAGATATACATTCATACATTATAACATCTACTATAAAAATAATTTTAATGATTTTTGCTGGTGAACTGACTTATTCTTGTTGTGGGGAAATAATAATAAAAAAAAAGTAAAAGTCGTTCAGGTTTGATTGAGTTTACGGCTTTATTTTTTTTTTGTTCTCTCTAAAGCCTGCATAGATTTATTGAATTTTTTTTCTTCTCTTTTTTTATTTGAGTGTTATAAATGAGCGGTGTGACTTTGAAATATTTTTGTATATTTTCATCATATTTTTTTTTGTTCTCTTGGCTTATGAAAGAAGTAAACGATGGAAGTCATTTAGTTTAATTTAAAAAAAAAAAACAAAATAAAATAAATGTAACGAGTACCGTTGAAGGAAAAGAACAAATTTTAGTAAGATTTGAAGAGCGTTGTAATTTAAAAAAAGAGTGAATAAGGTATATTATGTACTTATTTTACAAAAAATAATATCAAAACATTTTACTAAGCCAAACACAAAAGGTTTAAAATAATAAAAGTATAAACAACTGATATGCAATTACTTGCTTGGTGTAAAAAGGCTAAAGATAATTTAGAACAAATGAAAACCAAATTGATTTTATTGCATTTAAAAAATTACAAAAAAAAATTTGACATGTTTGTTTAAAAAAGTAAATATTGCTTTAAAAATTGTTTGAAAACGAATTCGAAATAGCAATTTCAAGTATAACTTAGTAGCAAGCAAGCACTTAAGCGAAATGAAAAACAGTTCATAGAATTGTAAAACAAATAATTTTTATATGTAGCGTTTTTCATAGCTTTGTTTATGCAAAATAGATTACAAAAATTTCAATCTACTTAAGCTTCTGGCTAACGTGTGTCGAAAGTACATATTTTTTAAAAACTTAAAAATCAAAAATCTCCTTATTTTTTTCATCTTGAAACTATGAAAAGTTTCCTACTGGTGAGACAAAAAAACATGATTATTTTTGAATATAAGAAAAAGAGTCGGAGACAAAACGGAGCCCTGTGGTACACCGTAGTTAAATATTAACATTAAAAATTGCCTTAGGTGCCAATGATTGATTTGTTAATGTCAAGGGGTTTAGAAAGTAAAATCAATGTTTATATATATGCCAAAAAGAAGGATATGTCTTATTTATTATGTTTAGCAAAAAAAAAAAAAATATTCATTTTGACCAAAGATTTCGCATAAAATAAGTTTTATTAATTCAATGATTGAACTACATTTCCATTGATCATTGAAATCTTAAAAGTTATTTCATGTGAAAGGTTAGACCAAAATGAAAATTTTTTAGATAGAAATGTTAATTGAGTTATAAGCTTTATATTCACATCAAAATAATTACTGATTTTTTTTGTCAGAAAGCTTAAAAAAATCAAGTCAATATATTTATGCTCGAAATGAAGTAATCTCCTTAAGTCTCTATCCAAATTTAACATATAATTCCTCTATAATAACTTAACAAATTTACGGGTGGTTAAGAATTAAAGGCGTAAATGTACCCAATTGAGATGGGTTCGGCGCTTGTCCCAAATTCATTCGCTACAGTACCGTTCGATTTTGGTAGTTCTTAGTGCCATAGACTGCTTTGCACTTAGATTTGTTAACAATTTGGATGCTAAATTTGCAATTCGCTCGGTTAAATCCACTCTTTTATACTTTTACTTTACCTAGTATACATTTTCTAATATTTTATATAGAGTTGTTAATTCCCTGTTTTTTTTTTTTTTTGAAATGTGAAACTTAAATTCGAATCCATTTATTTTTAAAAGGACACATTTTTTTAATTCGAAGAGATTCATAAATAATTTGGCCTGCGGTAACACTGATTGTCACTTAATAAATTACAAGTTGTCCCTTTAAATGTTCGCTCTGTGGCTCAATGCGTGGCCGTGCCTGAAACTAACCAATATTTATGTGTTTGTTGATAACCTTAATAAAATAAAATCTTTAATTCTTAATAATCTTTTTTTTTGTAATTCTGAGAACTGAGTCAATTAAATTGTTGATTAAAAAAATATATGACATATGCTCTATAATGATCTTACCCCTCTATTAGGTTAGCGAATCGAACGTTCGAAGTGAGATGCTTTCATTAGCGAACTACCACAATCGACAAACCACGGTTGGCGAACTTTACAATTCTAACAATAGAGTGAGATCAATCTTCGAAAAATGTATGACATTTAAGTCGAATCAAAGGTTCTCAATTCGTCAACCTTAATACTAATTTTTCACACTCACATGTTTATTCGTTCGACTCGCCAGCGGCAATAGGGGGGTTAAATCATTAATTTTGTTATTCACAAAATAAATAATAATCACACAATTCATTCTAAAATATAAAATCTAATTATTTTGTAAAAGTAAAAAAATGGTCTATTCCAAATTCAGAACCTTTATCAGTTTATGAACTTTTCATTTTGTTTTTCATATTAAATTTACACTATTTAAGATTTATGAATTAAAGGTTATATTTATTTAATTTTTATATGTGGCTTATTTGTTGAAGCATTGAAATAAATTTTAAGACTAAATTCTTTCATAAATGGAAAATATTCTTATAAAACTTTTTGACAGTCCTTTATTTTTAAGAAGCATATTTCACTTTTGTGACATTTTTGTTGAATTTCTTCTTTTTAAGTTTTTTTTTTTTAATATGTCTGATCCTATTCAAATCTTTTCTTAACTTAGAAATTTAAATATTCCTGAGTGTAAATTTTTTGTATTATGTCTCATAAATGTACATAAATATTGTAAAACATTTTAAAAGCAAACATAAACCTACATACATAAAAACTCAAGTGTCTATCTATAAATCACAACCCTTTATACTACCTGAATTTTAAAAACTGCACGTAAACTCCCCAAAGAATATTATCCTTGGTTTCATGGTTCATACACCTTTTTGTGATGTAGTTTTATTTTTTTAAGGCTTTTATAATATGACCTACATAAAAAAAAAAAAAACCTGGCTAGACTCCAAGGAAACATCGTTTGTTGAAAATCAATAATTTTATATAGTGAAAGTTGTATAGTCTGTAAATTATAATCTTTTATTCATAATGAAGCTTAAAATAAGACTTTTAGTTTCAGATAGATTTACATTCCAAATTGAATTTATGTAAAGATAATTAAATTTAGTTGGAATTTTTCAATCTAACAAAATGTTATTTAGGTATTTATCTTTGAACAAATTTGAAGTATTTTTGTATGGAAAAGTTTTCAGATATAAAACATTAATTTTGTATCTATATATACTTTATGAGAAACTTAGGATATATTTTCAGGGAGCTTTAGTTTTAGAAGAAAACTTTTTTTGTTTTTTTAACAAACAATTCGTTTTGTTTTGAATTAAAGTTAAGGAATCTTTGCGAAACTTATAATAAGATTTGTGTTTAGCATTTGTACCTATTTGGAAGTGCAGATATTTCACAAAAAAAAAGGTTAGATACATCCATACATTTTTATTTGCTTTATATAGGAACAAACATTGTTTTTGTATTTTTCATCAAACCTTTAATTATTTGTATGTAGAAGCTATGTGATGCCATGCATATCTGCGTCTAGATTTCACCCATATAATATCTTTATTATTTTTTTTTATTTTTTCCTAGAAAACAATTCTTAAGTGTTTTTGTGTTTTTTAAAGAAATATAGTTTCAGGTTCTTTACTTAAACTTCATACCAAAAAAACAACCTCGTATAGAACCAGGATCTAATGACTTTACTATCAGCAGAATTGGAGGTGTTTCTTTTCTTTTTCATAATAAGAGATATTCTTGGACGTTATTTTTCCCGAGAGGCAATACCTACCTCGCAAAAAAATTGTTTTAGGTGAAGTAGTCTATAATTTGATCCCAGACCTCGAGCGTGAAAGTCCAACGCACTTTAATCATTCGCAACAGGGGACTGCTAAAATATAACCAATAAGACATATTAGATAACAGATTTCATGTTTTCAAGGTTAAGCCAAATTTAACTACAAGAGCAAGTGCATTTAATTGGGTTGGGATCATTATTGTGTAAATGCCAAAATTCGTTTTCCAAAATTCTCTATTTCAAAATTGTGTAATTCAAAATTCTGTGTTTCAAAATTCTGTAATTCCATAATTCTGAAAACCTTTTTTTCATTATCAAAACAATTATTCTTTTATTATTTAAAAAATTGTCAAGTAAGTATAGTTCCTCATTAATACTGAGCATTATCGAAGAATTTGCTTCTTTAATTTACAGTTATTGTATTAAAATTACAAACCTTGATAACACAGTTCTGACGAGGATTAAACTGTTAAAATTTAATAAAGGAAAAAATAAATTGCTTGTCGATTATTTAACATGTATAAAATAATTTGGTTAAAACTTTACGGAATTTTTTATGAATTTACAAAATTTTAGAATACAGAAAAATTGATTTACAGAATAATGGAAAAGAGAATTTTATTCATATAGAATTTTCAATTTATTTACAGATTTTTAGTTCTACAAAATTTTGGAAAACAGAAAAACGACTCGTTGCCCTTTTATTTTTTTTTTATTTTCATTTAAAATGAACATGGTTTTAAAAAAAAATTGTATGAGAAAATTTTATAAAACGACCGGATTAATAAAAAAGAATAAAACGACAATCGACACTGCTAAACTTAACGTTTATTGAAAAAAGAAATAAGAAAAAAAAAGGAAAAAAGTACGTATACGCCCGAGTATACCATTGTTTAATTTTTTTTTTTATTTTTAAAAAGAAAATTTCCCAAACATTTTTCGGATTTAGAGCTTAACATTAAGATATTTTTTTCACAATTGGTCTTAACTAACTTAACGACGCACGTGGGTCTACTTTATAGAATTTTTTTGTTTAATTTTGAGTTCGTTTCCTTGAACCACAAGAGGAGAGTTCGCTGTGAATTTAATAATTTTTTTAAATTTTAAAGTTAAACAGCTTAGCCGATTCCAATCGAACATGAACAATTGCTCATATATTCATTTCTTACACAAGAAAATAAGGTTTTCACCCAAAGCCCAAAACCAAGAGAAATAATTTTATTCTTTTTCTCAATTTATGTATTTATATTTTTATACAACAAAATATTTGTAATAAATGTTAATCAAATCTAAAATAGCTCTTAATAATTTTAAATAAAAGATTTAATACATGCAACCCAGTTTTTAATTTTTTGACTATTTTTTATATTTTTTTCTTAAATTTTTTAATGTTCTAATAAATAAAGCAATATTAAAATGCTCCAGGGTGAACCAATTAATTATCCTGAGCGATAACATTAATAAGATTCATATGACTTATCCAAGCATCTGTTCGTGTAATTCAAAGATCTATAGTCGGTATTTTTTTTTATTTTGAATGTAACTTACCTATAACCTTTTCCATTAGCAAATATGCACTTTTCAAAATAACCAACAATTTTGTCCCAAATACCAATAAAACTTTATTTTAAATTTGCATACAACAATTTTCAATTAAACTGCCTTTTTCTTTAAATTTAAAAGCCAAAAAATCATATTTGGTAAATCATCATTGAATACTAAGACATATAACATTGACAAGCCATCATTATAAGCTACCTTTCTTTGTGTCAATCTTAAGACCTTGCCATAACAAGTTTATATAGTATATCTTTTTAATCTCTTATATAGCTGTAACTATATTTCATTTTTAATTGAGATATTGGTATTACATACATATATTTACATTTCAACTTGTCGGAATGGTGTCTTTAAATGTCGCTGGGTTTTGTTTTTTTTTTGTAAAATAATTGTGCGAAAAAAAAGAAATACTTATGTTTAAAATTCAAAGATGAGTTTCCATTTTCAGACGAAATGTAATTGTAAAATTTGTACATCGTGGTTAAATAAAAAAAAAGGCGACAAAAATCCGTCTTTCACTTTTTCTTAGTTTCACATGATTTGCAATTGTTTAACCACCGTCGTCGTCGTCATAGTCATCTACAAATATTATATATCCGCCATAGAGTCAGAGGCTTATGGAGGCTGACTACCATAAAGTGTCGTCTGTACCAACTTGCTTCTCGGAACTGATTAGTGTTGAAGAAAATACACTGCAACGAAACCTTTCAAACTTATTTTTGATGGTAATAAAGTTTGAGTTGAACATAAAAATTAAAATTTTAATAATACCTGAGATTATAGGATAATGAAAATAAAACAAACAAATTGGTACCACAATTTTATCTATTTATTCCGAAAAATAACTTTTGCCTATCCTAAAATTTGCCATAAAAAAAACATTTTCCGCAATTGTAATTTCTCTAAAAACTATAAATAAATATAAAATAAATTTGGTGGCTTGACAGCTCATGAAGAACAAAAGCCTGTAGTGACTTACAAATTTCAACAATTTCCGTGTGCGTGGTGTTAGTTAGCAGGGATGTAGTTACTTTCCCATGATAAGATATACTTTTAGAGGATTGTGATTGTGAGGAAGTGCCTCACAATTTTTAGGTGGAAGGAAGCGATGGTCATGTTTTATTTGTAAAAATACATAAGAAATGTAACCATATGGCCGAGTCGTATTTAAAATCATTTAAAATAATAAGGAAAATGTTTTTTATATACAGCTCATTTAATTTTTTATCTTGGTCATAATTCAATTCGAACAATCAAAAAATGTGAACTGTAGATAAAAATAGTGGTATGGAAAAAATTTAAATTGCAATTATATATATTAAAATATTAAACACTAACAAACAATACTTTGATAAAAAAAAAAAACAAACATATTTGAGTAAATTAAGAAAAAAGGACGTATACGCCCAAGTGCACCATCTTTTTAACGTCGTATTTAAACAAAATAAAATTGTACAAAATGATTTGGTTCGCACGGCATAATTTGCAACAAATTTTAAACTTACCAAAAGATATATTTTTTTTACCATTGGTCGTGTTAAATTTATTTGTGGTCACTTAATATCTGGTGTTAAAAATTTTGATTTTTTGCACAAAAGTTAAAATTCAATTTTCAAAAAATAAAATAAAATAAAATAAAATAAAATAAAATAAAATAAAATAAAATAAAATAAAATAAAATAAAATAAAATAAAATAAAATAAAATAAAATAAAATAAAATAAAATAAAATAAAATAAAATAAAATAAAATAAAATAAAATAAAATAAAATAAAATAAAATAAAATAAAATAAAATAAAATAAAATAAAATAAAATAAAATAAAATAAAATAAAATAAAATAAAATAAAATAAAATAAAATAAAATAAAATAAAATAAAATAAAATAAAATAAAATAAAATAAAATAAAATAAAATAAAATAAAATAAAATAAAATAAAATAAAATAAAATAAAATAAAATAAAATAAAATAAAATAAAATAAAATAAAATAAAATAAAATAAAATAAAATAAAATAAAATAAAATAAAATAAAATAAAATAAAATAAAATAAAATAAAATAAAATAAAATAAAATAAAATAAAATAAAATAAAATAAAATAAAATAAAATAAAATAAAATAAAATAAAATAAAATAAAATAAAATAAAATAAAATAAAATAAAATAAAATAAAATAATTCATATTTGAGATAAAATAAAATATTAAAAAAAAAATAAAATAAATTTATAAAATATGTATGTACATATGTATGTGTATATATAAATATACAAAAAATTATACATAAAATATGTATTATGAAAAAAAAAAAAAAAATAACCTTAAATAAAAGAAAAATAGAATGTGTTTAAAGACCAAAAATAAATAAAATTTTACTTAAAATCAATATTATACATACATATGTATGTATATACATATTTGCATTTTATTTTACTTCAACTATCAAGGAAATTCTGCCTACAAGATCGATTGCAAAAACTGGTTATCGATTAAATACATTTTAATATTGATTTTTTATTTTTAATAATATTAATCTTAAGAAATTTAATCTTTAAAAAAAAATCAGAGAAGATTATTTTAAAAATTGGTTAAGACTTAAGCCAATTTACCTTTTAAGTAAAGATAAATGTAGGTTTAAAAAAAAAATAAAAATACATTCAGTATAACCAGAGGGTTTTTTTTTAGCTTTTTACGTTATTGGATTTTTCAATGAAAGTTCGATGAAGTTTAAATTTTCAATTATTAACAATTTTGAGAGGGTATTAAATACAATTTGAAAAGCATTGTATTTTAAGAAGAACATTTTAGCAAAAAGAAAGTTCGAAATAGTTTACTTTGTTATAAATTATTAAAATTGTCTTTTTATCATTGTTTTATTTTTTAAAGATTACTACGAGAAAGTGACTTAATCCTCCAAAATTGTCTATTATCTTGAAAAAATGCTTTAACTTGAATTGAATAGAAAATTGCAGGTCTCCTCCATTTTTACCGAGTAACATCACGTTCACAGAAATGATTGAGGGTTCTAAGTCACTATATAGGCCCTTGTTTTCCACGAGCTGTCATGCTCCTTTTTTATGTTTTCATTTTATTTCTATGTATGTATATTGTATATTTAATGCAAAATGTATGTAATACATATTAAGTTTATTCAAATATGTTGCTCAACAAGAAAAATGTATATTCAAGTTTATTTAATTACAGCGCAAATTCAATAACATCACAACGCATATTGAGAAATACACTTTTAAGTACATATGTATATACATACCTCCGACTTACCTATTTTATTTTATGTGGGGTGGATTACATTTTTTTTTCTACTCTAAGCACCCACACCCTGGTTATGTGTTAGATAAACAAATAGAACAAATAACCTTGAGGGTAATTAGTAGGTAATCGAAACGAATGACATTTTCTTAAATAAATCAATAAGGTTGAATTTAATAGCAAATTTGGTAGACAGTTAAACTAGCCACTGAATTGGAGAGAAAATAATTTTGTATTGTTGCAATAAGTTTCTTATTAAAAATGATGAAATTGTCAAACACAAAAGCATTTTAAGCACATGAAATTATTTATTTACAATTTTTTTTAATGACTAAAATTACACTGGTTCATTAGTTTTCAAAAATACTAAGTTTCCCACTTTTATTCAAAATGAATGGTGTGGAAAAAGTTGTTTTTATTATTTTTAAGCGATTAAAAAACAACGATAGACTTATCATTGACAACTTTCTTACAAAGAAAAAACTGAACTTAGTGGCTGCTTGTTTACCGCAGAAGATAAAATGCAGTTACAAAAATAGAAAAAAAGCGGTAATAACAACCACGAGGCTTCTGATTGCGGCTTTAATGCATGGCAAAGGTCACAAGGTCGTTCAAGACAGAATTACATCTTTCAGTTCTGAGATTACTGCTAATTTACCTTCAAAATCAGAAATAGTAAAGATATGCAATTGATTATTTTGATCTTGGCGTTATAAAATCACTTGGCTCTTATATCACGTTATATTAAACATAATATGTAGATAAGACTCATAATTTATTTATAATAACTTTTAAAGTCATTTAAGTCCTTGGCAACATTTTTTTCAAATTTATTTATTTTTTTTTCCATAAAAATGTTACATTGAAAATATGAATTCTTCACAATAAATAATTGTAGTACCCCTTGGCTTGATAGTTAGTGAGCATTGACTTATAGCACTTGAGGTCTGGAATCTAGCTTATTGTACCGAAAAGAAAAAGTAAATGACAAATCCTCCAAGAGCACCATTACCGAAGGGGCACGATTGTGCTTTTTTGACACGAAAATTTTATCGTGGTACCGTGGCACAAAAAAAAATACACGTTCTTTTTATTTCCATTTTTTACTCAAAATAAAGCGAATTTTGCTGAAATTTAAGGAAAATTCCTCCAAATGGGGTGAAAAATGTCAGAAACTCTTATTTTTTGGCAATACGGGAATGGAGCAAATCATTCATTTAATTTTTTTGTTTTTTTTTCACCCCAAATTTAAATTCAGTTTTTTTTTTTTTTTTAATAAAGGAATTTGCTTTTTTCATATCGCACAAATATGGTTTTTTAGAAAATGTGGCACGGATTTTTTTTATTGGGCGGCAACACTGTCCAAGAGTAACTTGTTATGATAAAGTACCATAAACCTTAACCATTGGATTCGCCAGTTAATTGCCTCTCTAACCTGGTTTTTGAAGAATATTTCCCTAATAGTGAATTGTACAGAAAAAATGTGTAGGACTAATTTGTAGCTTAAAAAATTTTCTACCATAAATACGTTGATAACTCATTTTTGAAATAATTCAATCGATAGTGTTAAGTGCTTAATTTTTCTATACAAAATGTTCAATTTTCCACATCACTTATGATGAGGTTTAGTCGTACAGTGCGTTTTTGTATGTGATGAATTTTGACTTAAATAATTTATTTACATATATGTTCTGATTTTCTTCAGCTTCGAACTGCAAAAAGTTTTCTTCATCATCTTCTTCACGTCTTCTTTTTTTTTGTTCTTCAAATGGGATCTGTACCTAATTAAAAATTGATTATTACTTAATATCTACGGAAGAGTTGGGGCTTTTAAAGTTATCAAATTCATACACTATAGTGAAATAAGATTGGAACTTTGTAATAGCCTCATATTTGTGTACAATTCAACCCTACTTTTCTGCAACTGCAAATTAAAGTACACCCCTTAGTAAATACAATTGCAAAAAATGTAATCAAGAGTTGGTCTGGAGCAGGTTGTAACAATGTTCGAATAAGCAGCATAATGTCATTATTTATCATCCATCCCCATTCTTTAAGATTAAGCTCGTTGTCTGATCAAACGTTTTTGTTTCGAATTTTCCATTTCCTGGTATCAAAAAAAATAAATTGTTTAATTAATAGGCTTACCTGCAATCAATAGGTATAATTAAAAAAATCGACGTCTTTCCATACGATGACACTTGTTCTTCGAGTACATACTTTCTTTGAAAAAACTTCAACTTTTCCAAAGTAAAAAAAAATACATATAATTACACAAAAATAGCCTTACCTACTCTTCAAAATTGCTCATATAATTGTATGTTGAATTACAAAACCAATTATGAACTCTTACATTGTTGTAAAGTATATATACTCTGAATGTACTCCTGTCTTATGTCTTAATTCATTTTCCTTCACACCAAAACCAACAACAATTTTTCTATTTCTGATATATCTATCTATGTCTAATATGCATAACCAATTCTCCTAATCACGATAGTAATCAAATTGCTTCACCAGAATGCCATAAACAAAAAAATAAAATTAAAAAAAAAAAACACGACACAGACTGCCCACAGACAACCGCATTAATATCCAAATGTATACAAAAAGCTTAAAATAAAATTATTATAACCAACAACAACAATAACAAAACCAACAACAACAACATTATAACAACACGAAGAAATGATATACAAAAAAAACCTTAATTTATTCTTTGTTGTTTGGTCGTTGATATATGGTGAGAAAGACCAGACTTAACGGCCGCATAAACGTGATGAACAATCAAGTCGTTAGTGAGATCTCTGTTCGTACAAAAGTGAAAGTTAAAAAAAAAAAAGCCTCGAGCATATAACATTTACTATGTTTTTAAAATATAAACTACTTCCAATTGCTTGCTTTTGCTTTGCTTTGATGACAAGTACAACATTTTTACATTGCTAACGGTACATCTCCAAAATCGTATATAGACAAGCAGACGATGTACTTATTGTACAGACATAGATAGAGATACCCCTTAGCGACACCACAATATTATGTTGATAATTTAGATGCGACCCGGGCCGTCATTCAATTATTTCCGATTTCCCTATTCAAATGCGATTAATCCGCGTGTCGTCAGATAAGGAAAACGGCCTTAAATCCCAAGCTCAAGCCATCGAAACGTCCGTCCGTCCGTCCGTCGTCGTCGTTCCCTCGAAGCTTTTTTTTTGCTTCGATTTTTGTTTAACACTTAAGGGTATCCAAGACGGTTTGACCGGCAAAATTATGCCAGACAGTGTCTGTTCTCTAAAATAAAAACAAATTTAACAACAATAACAACAACAAAAATGCAAATCACAAATGTGGCGCATTACATCGATCGTCCGTTTGGTCGTCGTCTTTGTCTTCGGCGTCGGTGTATCTGAAACGCCATCAGGTGCTGCCAAACATGGCAGATACAATTCGGCATTGCGGTAGCTCTTTTTTTTGGCAATTTCCCTTTCAGACTTGTGCTAGGTATAAGTTGGGGTTAGCTATTACACATGGGCCAAGCCAACACCACTGATGGGAAGGCTACTTAGTATTACATTTGAATATAGCATAATGAATGCATGGTTTCAATTATATATTATTGAGAGTTTGTCAAAACGAAGTAGGTACACGGATGCGGACGCAATTTGAACCTCCTCCTCCACATGGATGGTGGTGCGATAACAGCGGCGGCGGCGGCGGGCGGCGGTGCACGGCATTTTTGTGTTAATTATGGTGGAATGCTATTTCTGGCGTTTGGCGGGTGACATCCGGTTGGGAATATATAGTTTTGTATCCGCCACGCGTATAATTTGATTAAAATAAGTTTCTCTTTTTTTTTTTTTTTTAAACCGAAATTGATAGCAGTTCACAAATTGATGGCTTAATTTTTTTTTTTTATTCAAAGAATGGTAATTTTAAACAAACAGGATCTGCCAGAAATGTATAATATCAAGATTACTTGGTATTTTTATTTGTATTCTATTTTTCTGTGCAACAAGTAGCTATACATACTTTGAACCTGTTTTTCTTTCTTATTTTTTTCCATACAAGAAAAATGTACGAGAATAATTTATTAAATTTATAAAAGAGATTTCAATCGTCATTTATATTATCTTATGGTTATGTACATTGTACATACATTCGGAGAGGAAAGAACTGGTTCTTGTATCCGGCATCATATACAGGGTGGAGTTTATTTTTATACATACATTTTTTTTTAATTTCTTGTAAGACAATTAATTAGAAAATACAAAAAAAAAAATCAACATCATCAAGAGCAGCCGGGAATTTTACTGAAAAATGTCAATTGAAGGATGTTGAAGTTTTGTTTTGATATACAAATGTAGTAAGGCAAGTGTTTGTATTTCGTGCAAATGAAAATGGAAGTGATTTATGCTTGCTTATATGTATATATGTACTGTACATATATATGTTTTTTGAATGAAATATTGTTATTTGAGTTTAATTATTTCATATTTCAATTGAAATTAATCTTATGTCATGAATTATTGAAAGCAATTGAATTAATTAATAGAGAATGTAAGGAGGTTTCAAGGAGATATCATACAAAGTATTTTATAGAGCTATAAAAGGATGTAAAGGAAATTCCAAGTTATTATATTTAGGAATAATGCGGTATTCACTTCTGATGATATGAAATCCTCTAAATGACTTAGCAGGAAAAGTTTGCAAACGGATTGTTCTTTAAAAGTTTATACATATTTACATAAATTGTTTGTATTATTTTTCTGTCAAGAAAAATTGTATAAACGGTATGAATAATGACAAGATATTGGCAACAGTTTTCATTTTTTTTTTTTTCAAAAATTAGATACCAACGAAGAGCAAGTTTCAAAATGGATTAAGAATTTGTTATTTGGTCATTGATAGATAAGATTTATATTATCTACATGAAGATGCTTTTGATAGGTGCAGTAGAAATATAAGTATTCATTTCTCAAATTCTAGGATTTTGAAATGAAATATAGAATTGGAAGAGTGCTTAAAAATATCTACAATAGTACCTTATCCATAAGCTGTTAAGAACTTATCAGACAAATCTGAGTGGCTTGGGTTCGAAAGGGAAGTCAAAAACAATGAGGATTAAATAATTTTTTACGGTCAAATTAACAGATTTTTTTTAGAAGGTGTGTTAGAAATTTCCATTTCTATAGTTGCTGATCTAGTACCTGCTTACTTTCCAACAATAAAAAAAACTTCAGGTTGAGAAATTGTAATTTAATTCGAATGATTTTGAAGCAGTGACTATAAAATCAAAATTAAAACAGAAGTGAAGGATAAAAAATTTAAAAATTTGGAAGAATTCTCCAAGCTTAACAGTTCAAATTCTTACTTATAGCAACTTTAACCAAGAATTTTTCATATCCAACATCAGCTTAAGTAGAAATAACAACAGACTACAGAGTGATATCGGACCTCATTACTATAGTCACTGCGTAAAGTTTGAAGAAACATAAGTATTCTTGGCCTAGAGAGCATCCAGCCTGTGTAATGTTCATGATGAAATATCAAACTTGGCAAATCTGATGCATTAATATACCAAATAAAAAAAACCTAGGATGCTACCAGATAGATGAGAGTAATACAACAAATTAATTTCTCAGAGGAATAAATTACGAGTAAAAACTGTTAAATGATAAATATCATTCAGATCTAAATGAAGGAGCACAATATAGATCTCAAGGTCGCAGTAGAATAAACAATACTTTTTGTCGTGAAAAATAAAGAAGCTCACATTAAAATAAATAATGTAAATAAAATAAAATGAATTTATAAAACTTAACATTAACTACAAGCAGTCGTATTTAAAAATGTTGTCTAACTTTAGAAAGCAGTTCAGGTTATGAATAAACATTTTTAATTAATGTCTTCGAGTTATTTAACTTTAAGACAACGGAAACGGTTGTCAGTCTATAAACCTTAACTAATGTGACATTTAATTTAATTTAAAAAAGTATATTTTTAACTATAAAGACACTTTATAACTAGTCAAACATCTAATTAATATGTCTAAAGGTGTTTATGTTTATAGGTATATTATTTAAACATGTCTAGTCTGCCTTTTAAGATACATCATCACAAAGAGGCAAAATTGCAAACTTTTTCAATTAAGCATTAAGCTTTGGCATTTATAACTATCAAAATTTCCTTAATTGCCAGTCGAAACATTGCAGACGATTAGTACAAATACTTGCAAGACCTCGAAATTTGGTGTCCAATATTTTTTAGAATGTTAGAAGAAGTCTTCTGATCATAGATGGTCGATGAATAGTATAGAATGACTAAGTTTGTAAGCTTTTTTTTTTAATCAATCAAAAGACCATGACATTAACCGCCATTTTTTTCACCGATAAATCCAGAACATCCTGTATTCAGAAAAAAAAGAAAAAAAAAATATATTTGCGCCTATTTTCAATTTCAATTTTAATTTTTTTTTTTTTGTTAAAATGTTGCAAATCTTTGAATTTTTTGTTTGTCTGGCAACACTGTCTATTGATGATTCTGGATGGTTTTAAAAAGTTGGAATTTGCATACTAAATTGATACAATATACTCCAAAAGCTTTCCATTTTTTATATTCGTCGTAAAGGTCACAAAAACAATCCACAATCGATTTTTTTTCTCAATTGGCATTATCTATTTCAATTTTTTTTTTTTAAAGGTGAAAGGTATGTGAGCAATTGATAAAAAAAAGGCAGTACAATTTTGGCAATTACATAAACGGTGAGATAATAAAACCATAAGATAACAAAACCGCTAGATATCAAAACAGCGAGATAACAAAACGCCCAAGTAAAGAAACGGTGAGATAACAAAACAGAAATAAAAATTTGCGAATGAAATTCGAAAATGCATGCACGACTGAATTGCTAAAACTTATTCTCTTGTTGTTAACAACTAAATATTTAATATTTAAAAAAAAAAAATGTTAAAAAAAACTTTAAAAAAACTGATTTTTTGTTTAATTTTTTATTTGTTTAGTTATTCTAATTTTTATTATTATTAAATAAAATATTTCGAAAAGTATCACATTGCAAAGTTGTAATAAAATCGGCCAAGCGCTTGAAAATGTGTACATGGATAACACTAAATTAATAAATTCTTAAAAAAAAATTTGACGTTTTTTGAAGAAAAAAAAATTGATTTATTTCTGAGTTATTTCCATAAAATGTTTGACACAAACCTGAAGTATCCTTACAATTTCTTAAAAAATTCGAGTTTTAATTAAAATCATAAGAGTCGTTTTTTAAAAAAAAACTCTGAAAGAACCAAAATCCTTGTAGCTGCTATCTGCTTGAGAAACAAAAATTTGGTTTTCTTAGGAAGTCACATAAATAAATATAAATTTGAAGTAAATCGGTTTATTCGCTTAGGTTCTAATTCAAATTAGAGTAGAAGGCACACACGGTCGCACATACCGACGGATTGTATGACCAAACCCCTTTTTCTAACTTCTAGTGAATAAGTTTTTTTTTAATAATTTTTACTTAAAACCAACCTATTTTTTCCGAATGTTTTTAATGAGCTGAGTTCGAATTTTGACTAAAAATTGCTCTATCACGCCACTTTTTCTACTTTCTACTACTTTTTTTTTTTTTTGAATTTGGTACTTAGTACATGTATTTATGTCTGCCTTTTAAAGAAACTAACTTTTCCAGACATTTTTATTAAAAAAATTACGGTAAACGGTTAATTAATTTAAAATTTCTTCCGACAAAAAAGAATCTTCCCAAAAGAACTGTTTACCTAATAAAATAAGCAAAACAATCAAAACAAACAAAGCTATTCTTAAATCAATAAATAAAAAAATTCAAATCAATTTTATATCTAAAAATAATAAATTTTATTTTGTTTGCATTTATATGTTTTGATTTTTTGTATATGCTTCCTATAATTGATTGTTTAATTGACAGATAATCCTGAAAGTGAGAATGGCAACGTTTATTTTTTCCTTTATTATAACAATGAGATTTAATATCATTATCAGCATATAGATTGAAGAAAAACATAACTTATTATTTCCCTGATCCCTATGTGATGCCGACGACGACAACGTCAACAAAGCTGTCTGGTTTAAAATAAACAACAATATTCTCGTATTTATAAGAACAACAATCAAGTTCAAAAACAAATAATAATCCAATTTTGTTTTTATCGCGCATGATTGAATTTAAAAATATCATTTCAAGGTGCAAAAGAAAATATTTAATTTCTAAATAAACAATGATTTATAATCGTTGAGTGTACACAATTAAAAATAAAACATCTTATATCTTATGTTTTTGCTACAAACAATCGTCATAATTTCCCTAAGCAATAAAAGCAGGTAAATAGTGTTAAGATCTTCTAACGACATCTGCCATTATTCATTGGCGCAACCACAAAGTTCTTTTATCTCAAAAAACAAAAAAACAGCTGACGGAAAGATATTAGAGCTATTAGTGGCATTTCACCAAAGCAAAACATCCAAGTTTTATTTTAAATTTAGCAATTTATGTACATTTTGTTTCTCAATTTTTAAATTTGGCTTCTTTTACATCTTGAGATCTATATATACATGCATTAAGTCTAATTGCTTCGATTGTCTTCCTCAATTATAGGTAAGTGTTGCAATAATAATTATAAATTTAACTGTAACCGCAACATAATATTATTTCATCGAATCCAATGACCTCAAACGCCGCCGCAACACAAAATGTTCTTCAATATCAATACATATTTCGAAATACCATCCATTTTCAATGCACAATGGTCATAAAATTTATATATTTAAATAAATAAATTCGATCAAAAACATTATATTGAGTTAAGCCAAGTTATTTTATGTTTTCCTTCGATTTTTTTTTTTTTTATTTTATTTTTGGTTTTGTTTTGTTTTTGGTTGATTGTCATCATCATCAAGGCATGCGCATTGGGTTGATGTCTTGGCTTTGGTACAGTAAGCACGAGCAAAAAATATCTCGTGTTACTATGTGCATAAATAAAATTGCAAAAAAAATAAAAATAATATTAATACTTTAGCTGCGCATGAATATATAGATACTCGTTGATACAAGAACAACGCGCCGAAAGTAGAACGTAACCTCAAATCGATTTTATTTTGAAAATTTAATTTCAGTGTAGTATAACAACACGGTGGTGATGCGGTGGCGGCGGCGGAGGTAGTGGCGATAAATAAAATTTAAACAAGTCCCAATGAAAAACGAATAAATAAATAATCAACACATGCGATACATTTTTAATTAAAAATTAATTTTTACACAATTTCACACCTGCTGGTGTGCTGTTGGTGTGACTGTGAATCGTCCCGTTCATCGGTCGTCGCTTAGGTCGTTTGACGTTCGTTGATTATTTCGGATTTTCCAAAGAATTTGTGACTTTTTTTTTGTATGATATTGGAATGAAAACCAACTTGATAAGCTCATAAATAATAAATGTTGAATATGCTTTTGAGAGCAATGTGATAGAAAAGAAATTACAATTCTTTTCATGCATGAAAAGATAAAACTTGTGCGACTTGTGGAATAGTATGTCATGAAGATTAGAAAAACTGTATAATTAATTTGAATTAATGAATTGATTAGATCCCCCCACATTGTAAGTCATTTTTGGATACCCATACACAAATTAATCAATTCCGTTTTTTTTTCTGCAATAAGAAGGTTTTGGGGACGAGATAATGAAATATAATACACAGGTAGGTCCTATACTTCTGTGTTAAAAAAGGAGAAAGTACTTTTTATTTTATTTTATTTTATTTTATTTTATTTTATTTTATTTTATTTTATTTTATTTTATTTTATTTTATTTTATTTTATTTTATTTTATTTTATTTTATTTTATTTTATTTTATTTTATTTTATTTTCTCGACAATGTGTCGATTGTTAATTGAATCTTTAAAATTTTATGAAGCCGATAACATGAAACTTATAGGCCTATTAATAAAAAAAAGAATTAAGTTTGAATTAAAAATCTTTATTTAATATGAAAATGGTTTTTGGCATTTTATATTTTGAAAACAATTTAAGGCATGTGGCAATTTTTCACATTCTTTTGATGAACCTCGCTTCTGTTGGTAAAACTTGGGGTCACTTTTTTGAGTATTTGTGGATCTATTTATTAATTAATATAATGGAACAAAAATAAGAGACTTTGGAAGTTTTCATTGACATTTTCAAACGACGATAAAAAAAAATATTTAGCCTTTCATCCGAAAAATATTTCACCTTAAAATTTTTGTTTGTCCGGAATTTTAAAAGCTATCTATTGTGAGTTTCGCCCAAAATAAAATTTCATTCACCTACTAGAAATAAGTGAAAACTTGATCTGTCAATGGCATTACATTCCTCCAGGAATGAATTTTCACAATAAGGCGAATTTTTCGAACATAAAATTTCAGGTGAAACTCACAATAGGCGAAAAGTGAAATGTTATATATTCGGGGTGAAATGTTATTTGGATGAAACTCATAATAAGCCTGATTGTGTTTGAATTGAGTTCTAAGTGAGTCATGGATGGACATAATATGGCACGTGACAATCATCCTGTTGTGAAACAAACCACAAATGCTCCGATAACGTTGGTGGTTGACTTCAACTTGAGGTCCAGTCAGTCACTCTGAATGTACATATGATCACATTGTGGTTTTAAAGTCTGATAATTGTAAACTTATTTATCTTATTTTAAAAGAAATAAATTACTCATAAAAAGCCTTTATATGTTGCTTCATGTTGCAATGGAAATTTGTTAAAAAGCAACAAAACTTAGTAGAAATTAATTAAAGAATTTCTGAAATTGTGTTGATAGGAACCCAACGCGTTGGAGATGAACTGATTTCTTAAAAAAAAATTATTTGTGAGAAAAAAATTAAAAAAAATTAAAATTTATTAAAAAATATAATTTTTTATTTAAAATTTTTAAATTTAAGTATCTATTTATTAATTTAAAACTTCAATTTAATTATTTTTTTTTAATTATCTTGATTTTTTTACAAAACTTATCTTTTCAATTTTTTTTATTTAAGCTTAATATAAGCATCCGCATACAAAGAAATACAAAAATTGAGAGGTACTATTTAGTAGTGTTGCCATGTAAAATTCCTGTTTAATAGTAGATCGTTCCAATTTACTATAGAAATTTTTACCAAAATTTTAGATATCGTTTTGGAGAAAAATAAGATTTTCTTTAACGGTTTTTATACAGTTATATCGTTTATTTTGTATGTAAGAATATTTTCTGTTGATTTTTTAACTATTCATAACAATGTAGCTTTTTTTACAAAAGCAACTTAAAAGTTTTAGAAATATTGAGTTTCAAAAAAAAAATCAAACTTTCTTAAAAATTCAAAAAATATTAATAAACACAGTTTTTAAATCATTCTTATTAGAAAATTTGATCAAAATTAGTTGAGTAGTTTTTGAGAAAAGTGAAAATCAAAAAAATGCTACCATGGTACAAAGATACATAGGTACCGTTAATACGTACTTTTCGGATTTTTTTTATTAAAGTAAAACAAATTCAAAACTCTTGCATTAAATAGACAAACAAATTCTAAAATTTTAGAAGACGAATTTAAAATTCCAAATTTTCCAGACTCAGTATATTTGATTTTAAAAGACAAGAAATTAAAAAATGGTTAGAGCTCTTTTTTAAAACAAATTTATATACCTACTTATTTATTTACTACTTATTTAATTACATACATAAATTCCGTAAAGATTTTAAAAAGAAATTTTAGAAGTATGTAGGTACTTAAAAAAAAACTGTTATGTACTGCAATTTTTAAAACAGATTTTGTTTTGTTATTTTCCTTAAAGCTCTGATGAAACCATACCTTTCGAAGATAAAATCCTAAGCTTTAAAATTGCTATTAAAAACAAATATTACATTAACTCCATAATTTATGATGTCTATAATATCAACCCTTTGAATTCCACAGGTGATGCATGTGTGATGCGAGTGTTGAGACTTATGTAATATGTGTTGGTATTTTATGTTAAAAAAAAGGAAAGAAATAAAATATATATGTGAGGGAATTTTATGAATTATTTTTATAGGTTCTTAAAATTACTTTACAAAAATATATCTACACACCTCTTGCTTTCAATAAACATTAAAACATTTTTGTTATGTATTTTGCAAACTCCATAATTTATTCTTTACTGTCAGCATAATTGTACGTAAAATAAAAACAAAAAAAAAAGAATTCCTTCAGATATCAATAAATCATTTTTACATACCCATCAACGTCAATCTAACGAGAGACTTTAAAACCATTATTACAATCTACAAAACAGTTAAATTACCTTTCATTTTATTTTTTTACTTTTCAACATTATCCTCCAATATTTCAACACATTTTTTTTTTTTTAAGATGATGCATGAAATAATTTAACATACAAAGTTTAGGTACTTACAAATATCTATGAACATTTCCGAGTATCATCAATTATTTTTTTTTGTAATTCAATTTAAATAGATATAATGGATTTGAATTGCAAATTTTATATAGGCTGAGGTTAAATGAATATAAATTATTGAGAATTTTGACAAAAATAAAAATCGTAAAATTTCCATCAAGTTAATTGATTTATTCATCAGATTTTTTTCTGTTGTTGTCATTTTAATAATAAAATATTCCTTTCTCAGGATTATAATATCTACAAGTACATACTTTAGTTAGAATTAATTTTATTAACTTTGAAGCATAGTACCTACGAAGATTGCGCTGATTTAAAATTCATCAAAAAATACCTCGAACATTTAGCTAAGGATTTAGGCCCGGTATAGTAGGCAACTCTAGTTTAAAAATCAATTGTTTGTCTCTAACTGTGCATCACTTACCAATAGTTTACAAATTCTTAGGCACTTTAAGCTGAATTTATATTCTATACTATACATTTTGGGTCGCTCAAAATGAATATGATTTTGTTTTTTTTTTTTTTTTCAAGATATGCGCAAAATCATATTTTTTTGGATACTGGAATAAATTATCCAATAATTATGTCACTGTGTATCATTTGTAAGATATTGATATTCCTCTTTCCTTTCCGGTTTGTATTAATCGGATAGAAATTGGTCAAGTTAAGTATCAATATAATTAAATTTCTAAAAAGGTCAAAAATTCCAACTAACATAAACTTTATATAAAAACCCCTTATTTATAAAAAAATTGTATATAAGATGACAAAAATAGGGTGGAAGCGCTGGAAAAAAGTGCACTGTTAGACAGTGTCTAACAGTTTCTACAGTGTACAAAACAGTTGAAAATATGGTTTGTTTAATTGAATAAAATACCACATTAGCCAAGATTTAGATAACCAATTCTATTATCTTAGTAAAATAACTCTTAGACAATAATTAACCATGTTTATCTAAACATTGGACGGCTGTTCAAAGTTAGACAACGTTTATAAATACGACCGCAATTTTTTTTTTTTTAATTTGAGTAACTAAAATAAAATGCACAGTCCAGATTGTTAGAAATTATTGTTTCAATGGACTGTTTTGAAATGTTTATTTATTTTATTTATTTATTTCCATTTTCAACAAAATTGAAGTTAAAAAAAAAAACAAATAACAATAATTCCAGTTTTTTTTTAAATAAATTTTGATTCTTAAAATGCAACATTATCTCCCTGACTATGATAAATGATGATGAATCATACATTATCCACAAGTTCATCTTTTCAGCGGTTAAAATATCCTCTCTTCCGTCGACTCGGCTGTTATCATAATTTAAGATGTTTTCTCTTCTCTTTTTTTTGTAAATGCAAGAAAGAAAAAAACACTCGTGCCATCCAACAAATTGATTTTAATTTAATTTGTGTCACACACCATTATCACAATCTGAAAAAAAAAACAGAAAGAGCTTGTTAATGCGGTTTTAATGGTTATGTTTTATTTTTTTAATATTCAATATTATTTAGTAATACTTATAGATATTTTTTTTTTGTTTCTTTTGTTGTGGTCTAGGAATGTGGCATATTTTTAGCCACAGTTTAAAAAAGATACTTTATGTACGTATGTGTTTGTTTTGTTTTTTTTTTATATAATATAATAATAATATATAATAAAATATAATTTTGCTAATATTAATAAACATAGATTCTAGAGGTTTAAAGATTCTTCCTTTGTTTGTAAAAACTGATATGAAATGGTTCATTTAAAATAATGCAAAATTTATTATTGCTTACTATGCACAAAAAAAAAAGAAAAGAAATTCGTGATTTTTATCACACTTGACATTGTATGAAGATTCATAAAAAGTTCTCTGTTAATTTAGCTGCAGCGTTAACTGATGGTCATTTTGTAAGCATTCCTCCAGCACTTTTTTAGAACCTAAAGTAACGAAACATCCAAATTTTTAAAGCCGTTGTTTGTCTAAAAATTAGTTGAAAAGATTACCCCACAAAAAATGTTTAATGGGCATTTGGGGACTTCCTAATAAGTTCATTATTTTTATTTTTATTAAAACTTTATTGAAAACATAAATAAATAATATTAACAATATTTAAATAAATATAGTGCTAGCTACCAGGATATTTTGCCTACTAACATGTTGAAAAAGGAGATTATTTCACAAATAAGTCTTCAAATTCAACTATGAAATAGATCTCCAAATTTGGAGACTTGTTTCATTTTTCTATTTTTCAACGTTTTTTCACATATTTCCTGACTTCTCGGGTTTAAAGGTTTTGAACTCTCTTCAATGGTCCCGCTCAGTGGCTCTGTTGTAACACTTAGGGTATGTTTACTTGTCAGTCCTATTTCAAAAATTTTCTTAGACAAGACTAGCTTTTTAAGGATTTATTCAATCATTCAATTTGGAGACTTATTTGAAAATACAAAAAATACCCCATTTGAACTCCTCCAATGGGAGATTTTTGTTGTATTTTCTCAATTATTTTTTGAGGAATTTTTTTTCACGTAGACATAAAATGGGACATTAAAATTTTATTAATACTCGACTTTCTTAAAAATTGGTCAAGCTAGAAATAATAAATAAATTGTATAAAAAAATTGTTGGTTTTTTAAAAGTACCTAATTTGATTTTTTTTTTTTAAACTTAATATTTTTAAAAGGACTTGCTTAATTTTCTCAACGTTGACACCTAGCAGTGTCTTTTAATCTTATTTAAAAGATTTAAAATTTAAATTAAAAATAACGTACATAGAAAAAACCGTTTAATCGAAAACGGCTCCTAAGATTTTGGAAAAAAAAAGGTTTTTGTGCTAAAATAAATACGATCTATTATAAAGAAGAAAACAATTTTACTAATATAACTAAATACTTATGACTTTCTTATTAACGGGTGAACCGATTAGAATTCAAATTTTTATTAAAAAAACTCTTTTAAAGTTTTAATAATATTGCATACAAAAATTTTCAAACTATCAAACAAATACGTTATATGTAATAATTAATTTTTTTTAGAAACAGTTTCAACAATTTTTTAATTTAATACATATAATCTAGACTTACCCCATTTAAGAAGTCCCTTATGGTATAGGCTATGTGTATCTATTTAGTCCAAAATGCAACTCTAAAAGTATATTTTTCCTAACCGAAGAAAATAAAAAGAGCTTATCCGATCAGTGGTTTTGATAATGTTTGAAATAAAGTTATCAGTTGGTGTTTTCTATTTCAAAAACCGCAGACTATAAATAAAAGTGTATTTTTTCGATCCACATTTGACCTCCAGTTTGACGATCTAATGCACTATAACCATAACGTCACGCGGTACTACTTACATAATGATTTAAAGAAGTGCGTTAAAATGCTATAAACTTTTTTTGATCATTTCGCAAAGAACCTTTAACCTTGGTTGAAAAATGTGTTTATTGTACAAATTCTTCCTTTTTGCTATAACTTTAAGGCTAGGTATATATACTAATTGGACTTTTCAGCTATAAATTAAAAACGTTGCGTTTAGATCCAATAATTAAAATCAATCAACACCACCAAACAAATAACAGAAAACACGTGTCTCATGCTCATCACAAGCACCAAAGAAAAAACAAAACTTTAAAAGCATTATATTTTCATTTAGAAGAAATTTGAATTCTTCAGTTCAGTCACACACCCCAGACAATGGTCGTACATTCATACATATATAAGTTATGGAATGGTTGAATGGTCATCAAAGAAACACTTCTGTCTCCTCTATGGCTTCAGTTCTTTTTCAAAGCATACGAAATATTTGTTCTTTAAAATTCTACAAATTAAATTATATCGCTAGAAATAATAATAATAATAATTAACTGCTTTGATGGCCATCATCACATTGGCACATTGTTTTTCATTTAATTTTATTTGCCACTTTAACATTGTTGCAGTCAAGTCACATGTGACATAATATATTAATAACCCATATTTATATGATATGTAGGTATGTGATGTGCTACGTCAGGATGATCAGTTGCATCATGTTTCATGTGAACAACTCAAAACAAAACGTCGCTCACTAATAAAACTTTTTCTTATCTCATGAATTTCGTAATTAGATGAAATTTTCCGTTATATAGCAACGGAAGTAGATATATACAAAAAAGAAAAAAAAAAAATAAACCCATTGCAGAACAAAACCCATTAAATTCTGATATCGTTGATATCTATTTTTTATTTTTATTTTGCAAATTGTGTGTCAACGTGTTGGCAGTTTATTTATCTAATTTTGATTTCTTTTCATTGTTTGTTCTTAATTGTTGTTATATCTTGTGTTTATTTTGTTTGTGCAAATATTTATAACAAGAGAATATTTATTTAAGAACTTAAGTCATCACTCATGAAGGCACAGGAAGTACTTCACCGGAAATAATAGTTGTAAAATGGCTCTAAATATATTTAATTAGTTAGCTACTTTTGATAAAAATACGAGATCAAATGGAGTAGAATACACCCTGTCAACGAAAGGAACTATTTACAAATTGAATTTTTAAATCCAGACGATTTTATTTTATCAGCAAGTCATTTATGGCACTAAATCCGCATTTTATGAATGACTGATCCTGGATGCGTTCAGAAATATATATCCAAGGGTGGAAACACAAGAGGCATAGATTTTTCGGAGTTTTCAATTTTTTGAAGTTTTTTTAGGAAATCATCTTCGTTTTTAAATTGTACATAATTTAGTTTTGACTTGAAATGTGTTTTTTTTTTTTGGTGAAAAAGAAAATTATTTTCTTAACCAAAGGCTTAGAAAATTTGTAAAACAAAAATTGTGGAATCAGGCCAGCTAAATCTGTTTCCTCAAATGATTCATAATTATTTAAGTATATAAAAGACCGAACTTAATTTACAAAAAAAAAATACAAATAAACTATTTAAATAAGATATTTTATATTGTTATAAATATGCATCATGACTAATCAATATTTTTTTCTGTTTTTTCTTTCAGGTATGTTTCAAAATATCGAATAATATTATTGTATTGTAAGTTATTATCAAACAAAAAATTAAAAAAAAATAATTTATTCATAGATACATTATGCAAATATAGCTTTTAAGTATTGTTTTAGATAATTCAATATTTATTTATTTTTTTCTATTTTTATCTTTTTTTCGAATTTGTTTATTAGAAATAAATATTTATTATGCAAATACCTTAATTTATGTTAAAACAATTTTTTTGTATTCATTTAAAGACGAAACTTGATTCGGAAGTAGGTAGTAATATTTATTTCAGGGCAGACTAAACCAACAGGTTTTGTTATTTTCATGGGTATTTCAGAGTAATAAAAAACAAAACAAAAAAATTAAGATCAAAAATCACTTCATGGACTAATTCGAATTTGAAATTAAATACACACGACTACGGTGCACGTATTTGCTGAGAAGTTAAAGACTTAAAATTTAACAGCTTTAATGTGAAAATATGAAAACGTGTAAGCTTCCGAAGCAATTATTTCAATAGCGAATTAGTGTAATTGATACATTTGGATTACACAATCAAAAAAATTAATAATAAAAAAAAAACACAAAATAAATAAAATGTTGATGAAGGTGTGGCTTATTTGGATTGTTGTTTTTGAAAATCAAGTTTGACGTTAGGGGGCGTCGAACTTGATTTTTAAAAACCAGTTAAAAATAATAAAAAAACTACCTTACTTTTTTTTTAAATTTGTTTTCAATGAGAAATTCTTTATTTGCTTTATATTCAAATCACCTCGTTTGTTTTTTACTTGTTCTATGGGACAAGTATGTATTCGTTTCGTGTCAAAAATATGATGTTCTATTCATAACAAATAGAGCATTCCAAAAAGTGGTTCACAGCCATGTTATCCTTCAGTCTGTTTGTATGTTCTTTTTTTCTTCCGTGCTTCTGTGGTGTATATTAGAGTCTTAGCGGATTGATGGATTTACTCGAAATTTTTTACAAAGCACTTTTGCTCAAAAATATTGATTAAAAATATATGTAAAAATCAGTGTGATATTTGGAAAACTGCATTTCAAACAACGGAAATACAGGATGTTCCAAAATTACCTCACTACCACAAAAGAAAACCTGAGGCCATTTCAAGTCGAAAAACTTAAAAGGTAATTTTCTCTTTTCGCTTCGTTTTCAACACATGTATGTATAACGATTTTTATGATTTTTGTTCTTTTTTCCTTTGATTGGCAGTAACTTTGCCAAACTGCAACCGATTTTGAATTTTTTTTTTTATTTAAACAAGAACAGTAAGAAATTAGTATCTACCATAGAACTTTTTTCTGTGTGGATAACATTTTGCCCGCAATCTATTATCATACACATTTTTTAAACATTTTTAGGTTGTTTTTTCGGCTTCGATATAATTTTTTTCACAAAATCACTTTATTAATTATTAAGCATAATTTTTTTTATTTTATTTTGAAAGCCCAATATGTGTTCTTAAAAATACTCAACTTTTTTTTACCTAAAAAGACATTTAAAATTATTTTAAAAAAATAAGAAAACAAAATCAAAAATGAACTTAACTACTATTTTTTTTATTTTTTTTTTTGATACAAATTAAAGTTGAAATAGCTTATTTTCTTATAGATAACGACAATGTAATGAAAAAAACTTTAGTGAAACCAAAACAAACAATTATTTTTATTAAATACGAAACTAAATGTTCGAACCTTATAAAAAAATTATATAAAAATTAATCAACAGGAGAGCATGCAAATAGAAAACAGATGAATAAACACAAGAAGTTGCACAAATCGAGTTAGTATTTTTGAAAAGTTGCACTCATAGAGTCAAGACGTGCTACAAATTTAGTTTTGCGAAAATCGAGGAGTTGCATGAATCGAGGGTTGCGTAAATCGAGTTCATACTGTAAATACATATAAATAAAAGAACAATCTGAATTTCTAGCCCTTAAGCTAATCATCTTACTTTAAAAAAAAAGCAATGTCAAAAACTGATGAAATTTTCTGTTTTATCCTATTTCCTACAAAAGGCAAAATCAAAAAAAAAAATTTAATTTAAAAATAAAAAAAAAATTAAATTAAAAAAAAAAACATTAAAATTTTAAAGTTAGACTAAAACAAAAATTTTTTATTTTATTTTCTAGAAAGGAAACTCAACCTTTCTAGAAAATAAAATTAATAAATACTCCTTTTAGTACATTCATTTTGTAATTTTACGTGAAAAGTTTTCCGAGAGTTTTGAAAATTAGCAATTTTATAAATTTCGATGTGCTCTTGTATCTTGGTCGCTCTCGCCGCCATATTGGAAAATGGGGGGTTGAAGGGCCCACAGAATGGTTTTTCAGAAACAACTCCCGAATGGTTAGTTGTAGAAGAAAAAATGTCAAGAAATAATTTGTAGCTTAGAAAATTTCCTACAAAAAACACTAACATACTTTTTTCATAAAAACAACCGTTTTCGAAATAAACCAATCGGAAGAGCTAAGGATTTTACTTTTCTATATCTACATATAGTGGGGCAGCTTAGGTTAAATATTGTGCATTTTGTGATTAAAGGATAATTTTTTTTTAATTGTTTATAATGGGTGATTTTTTAGGAGGTTTAGAACTTTTTTAAAAAAAAAAACACAAAAAATTCGAAAAAATGAATGAAATATTTATTTGAATCGATAGTTTGAACCTTGCAATTTAATGTTTAAAGATAATTTCATGCAAATGTTGACCGCGGCTGCGTCTCAGGTAGCCCATCCGCTGAGTCCAATTTTGGCATACTCTTTCACACATATCGGCCGGTATCTCACGAATGAATGCATGGATGTTGGCTTCCAGTGCGTCAATCGAAGCGGGCTTGTCCCTATAGACATTAGCCTTGACATACCCCCACAAAAAATAATCTAATGGTGTCAAATCGCACGATCTAGGCGGCCAATTGACCGGCCCGAAACGTGAAATTAACTGTTCACCAAACTCGCCTCGCAATTGCGCCATTGTTTCGCGTGCTGTGTGGCTTGTGGCACCGTCTTGTTGAAACCACATATCATGCAAGTCAAGAACTTCCATTTCGGGCAAAAAAAAGTTTGTTATCATCGCTCGGTAGCGTTCACCATTGACAGTAACGCTGCGATTCGCATCATCTTTGAAGAAATATGGCCCAATAATGCCGCCGGCCAAAAACCGCACCAAACAGTGGCTTTTTCGGGATGCATTGGTAGCTGTTGCAATGCTTCTGGCTGATCTTCACTCCAAATGCGGCAATTTTGCTTATTTACGTACCCATTCAACCAAAAATGAGCCTCATCGCTGAACACAATTTTTCGATAAACAACATTTCGAACCGAGCACGAATTTTGATAGTAAAATTCAATAATTTGCAAGCGTTGTTCATTTGTAAGACGATCCATGGTTAAATTGCAAACCAAACTGAAGCTGTTTGACAGTGACACAAGGTACTAAACACACGTCAGCTGTCAAAACCAGTGTTGCCAAAACCAAACCAGCTTAAAAATCACCCGTTACATTATATGAACATGATTTTAAGATATTGGTCTACTCTGTATGCCCGCCCCTTTGGGTGGGAGGGGCAAATAAAAAAAATTGAACAAGAAAATAAAAAACAACTGCATAACTTACAATATTATGCTATAGCTATTTCAAAGCCAGTAGTTCAGTCTTTAACCGTTTTTTTAAATTAAGTTTTTTTTAGTGCTTAGTTTTTGAATAAATTATTTTCAAATTCAAAGTTTCGAAAATAAAATAAAAAAAAAAAAAAAATAATTTTAAAATTATTTATTCAAAAACCAAGCACAAAAAAAACTTCATTTAAAAACTCCCGGAAAACTTTCCAAGTAACCTCCTATTTTTTCAACCAAATGACTGTACTATTTGTATACCAAATTTAAAGCAAATATGGTCATTCTCTTCGGTATTAAAGTTCCTTTTTTGTCTGCCTTCCTTAAAACATCGAACTTTTTATTCATAAAACCAATACTTGCGGTATAAGCAACAAAAAGTCCAACATATGTAAATTGCAGATATTTTAATACTTTGGTTCCATAAAAATAAAAAGCTTAAGCAAAGTGTAATGAACTCTTCGAATTTCTGTCAATAAAACTGCAAGAAAAAAAAAACTGCCCTTTTATATATTCATTTTTAAGGTCAAGACTTTTAAAAATACTCAATTTTAATTGAGTTTTATGATCACGTAAAATGATTATAATAACTTAAATAATTGACTGAAATTTAAAATTTATAATTTTAAAAATTCTTTCCCGTTTCAATAAATATTGTTTATTGATTCTTGAGTATTTTTTGTTTGTTCATTTCTCTGAGGTGTTAAACTATTTTATTTAGGAATTTGCAAATTTATTGTCAAAGGGATGAAAGTATGGGGCATTCCATTAGTTTAACAAATAACTCAGTTGATTCATATTTTTGCTCTCTTTTCTTCTCTTTTTTGTGTTTTTCATTTCTTTTGCATATATGTATTTCCATTACTCTTGTTATGCCTGCCCTATGGATAAACAAACTATCTGCACTTTGTTCACCCAGTTTTATTATTCAATTCGTGTTTTGAATACCGAAATAAGGGTTGAAAAATTCTCAATAACCACTTAAAGTGGCATTCTTTTTTTTTTTCGTCAAACATAATGGCGACAATGAGTGCGATATCAGAGGACAACAGACGCCATGACTTGTGACTATAGAGCAGTTATATATAGGGGAAGAATATAACAGCAATTGAGTTCCGAGTTCTTGATTAGATTCTTGAAGAATTATTTTTGGTTTAGTCGTGCTTTGAATATGAATTGGTTGGGGAAGTGTATCGGTGGTTCCTTTTGTTTGATGAACAGTACAGTTTTTGTGAAATTCATAGATTCCACTTAAGGTAACTCTGGGCGAAGATACGGATATGTCCTTTAATTGCTACGTTTTAAAGACACTTAAAAATATATTTGTCTGTTTAAATCTAATTATTTTTATAGTAAATATTTGACGTTTAGCAAAATATTATTTTTAATCAATAATATACAGGGTGAGCCAAATATAAGTTTCTTTTTAAAAATGAAATAAAATAAAGAAAATTTAATTTTGTCCATATGTTATGGCTTTATTAGTAAGAGCAAACATTTCCATTAATTATGGAATACAACGTCGCTGCCTTGGCTGGCTTCGCAGTAGCGCATTCTGTCACTTAGATTGTCCAAGACCTTGTTAATGGTTTCGGGCTGTAGCTCACGGATTGCTTAGATGATATTGGCCTTAAGTGCTTGAATCGTTTCCAGATTTTTGGCATAAAATCGGTCCTTCACGGTTCCCCATGAAAAAAATCCAATGGGGTCAAATCGCAGCTTCGAGAAGGCCAATTGACATTGTCAAGACGGCTGAAAACACGTTTGGGAATTTGGTGCGCAAAAGATCGATTGCGGCATGGGCTGTGTGGCATGGCGCGCCATCTTGCATGAACCAGAGGTAATCCAAATCCATATCTTCAATTTCAGTAAAAACAAAAAGTCTGTTAACATGGCTCTGTAACGCCCACCGTTGACCGAAACATTGTTCCCAGCCTCATTTTCGAAGAAAAATGGTCCAATGATGCCACCACTAAATAATCCACATTCTCGTCTGTGCACCGTACGACGACGGGGATCATGAGTGTTGTTCACTAGCATACCAATCTCATAAACTTTTTGCACAATCTTGCATACAGCAGGCGCGGTGGGTGCTTCATTTCGGCCAAAACTTCTTTTAAAAAAACGCACTGTTTGGGTTACACAGCACTCACTTTGGAAATAAGTTTTCAATATTTCCCAACGTTGTTCAAGCGTAGAGCGACTCATTTTGTTCTGCAGAGGTATGATACTGACTTTCTGTCAAGATTTCGATCAGGAAACAGCTGTCAATGTCAAAATTACCTATGATTTAAAGAGAAACCTCTAGATGGACCACCCGATATATATTTAAGTAAAAAATGTGTCCTTACTCATTTCATCCGGGTAGTATAATATATGAACATTGAACATATAAATAATGGTATTTAAATGTTTATATTACGGTATAGCTAAATTCTTAAAATGTTATAATTTTGTTTATACCCAAAGCAAAACAAAAATTCATTGTTCCCAATAATTGAAGATTCTATCAACAAAATCCCTCCCAAAATCCATTAATCTATTCACAATGCTTCAAAATAAAAAAAAAATCATTAAATTATATTCATTCATGAATTCATCAAGGTCAACGTTTTTTTGTTTTTTTTTTTTTTTTGCAATAATTTTAGGATTAAAAAAAAAATAAAAACGATTGTATCTATCTACATAATTTAACGACAACAAAAATTCAAATAGCATGCACGCATGCAAATGAATCTGTAATTGATGTTAAGTATTTGTTTTGCATTTTGCTTTTACCATTCGGTTGATATAATAAATCGATGTTGTTGACATAATACCTGCAAAAATTTTAATCGAATTAGTCTAGTATTGTTCCAATGTAAACAATAGATATAAAAATTTATGTTTTCTTCCGGATTATTATACACAAATCTTTTTGATTTGTAGTAAACATCTATGCCAGCGCAGCGGTAGGGTAAACTAAAAACGTGGAAATTTCTGTAGCACATTACGTTGTGCTGTTACACGTTACGAAACGTTGATGTATGTATATTGAATATGTTCAATTATGGGTACGTTTCTTCGTAACTCATACGAGAGGTAGAGATGAGTTTAGGTTGAATTTTGGTTGACAGTTCGAACTCGCCGCCTTCTGTGATGTAAAACCAGTACTTTAATATTAAATTTGATGTTTACACAATACACAATCTTAACCGTGAGTCCCGGCACTCACACTTTTTACATAGGTAGGTTAGGTACATAGTTTTAACTTTAATGGTGTTTGCCCCAATTTTTTTTTCCGATCCTCGATTCAAGAAAATTGTGCTATATGGGAGAACGCGCATTAAGCATTTCGTTGATAGCAATTTTTTTTGTGTGTCAAAAATATATTGAGAATTGTAGGCTGTTCCCACTACTTTTCAATTTCAAAAATTCTTCAATTTATTGTCAATAGTTTGGTTTTGTGTACGTTCGCTAACCAGCCAAACCGGTTGACCGATTTTCTTAATTTTTTTTTAATTAAAGAGGAATAAGGGTTTAGGACCAAAACAAAATTATAAAAAATTAAAGAAAATCTGTTATTTAAAGAAATGAAATTTCAATTGGTCACATGGGTTACTGATTTGAACAATATTTAGTAGTTTGCGCAATTCAAAAATAATAGAGTTCGTGGTGCATTGGAAAGATCTCCGCTTAAGAAGTGAGGGGTCTCGGGTTCGATTCCTGTCACAGGCATCGTTTTTTTTTTTTTAATTTTCTCTTTTTTGTTTTCCAACACATTCGCTGCAAAACAAATTAAAAAAAAAAACTATTTTTTTTAACGCCCTGCGAAGCGGGTGGGGGTTTTGCTAGTTATGTATAAATAAATATTTCTATATAACTTACGAAGCAAAATGAGAAATAGTGAACATATGGACTATATTTCAATTTTATAATATATTCAACAAATAAGGCGTTTTTTTTTTAATAACGGGTGATTTTTAAGCTGGTTTGGTTTTGGCAACACTGGTTTTGACAGCTGACGTGTGTTTAGTACCTTGTGTCACTGTCAAACAGCTTCAGTTTGGTTTGCAATTTAACCATGGATCGTCTTACAAATGAACAACGCTTGCAAATTATTGAATTTTACTATCAAAATTCGTGCTCGGTTCGAAATGTTCATCCGCTTTTTTATCGAAAAATTGTGTTCAGCGATGAGGCTCATTTTTGGTTGAATGGGTACGTAAATAAGCAAAATTGCCGCATTTGGAGTGAAGATCAGCCAGAAGCATTGCAACAGCTACCAATGCATCCCGAAAAAGCCACTGTTTGGTGCGGTTTATGGGCCGGCGGCATTATTGGGCCATATTTCTTCAAAGATGATGCGAATCGCAGCGTTACTGTCAATGGTGAACGCTACCGAGCGATGATAACAAACTTTTTTTTGCCCGAAATGGAAGTTCTTGACTTGCATGATATGTGGTTTCAACAAGACGGTGCCACAAGCCACACAGCACGCGAAACAATGGCGCAATTGCGAGGCGAGTTTGGTGAACAGTTAATTTCACGTTTCGGGCCGGTCAATTGGCCGCCTAGATCGTGCGATTTGACACCATTAGATTATTTTTTGTGGGGGTATGTCAAGGCTAATGTCTATAGGGACAAGCCCGCTTCGATTGACGCACTGGAAGCCAACATCCATGCATTCATTCGTGAGATACCGGCCGATATGTGTGAAAGAGTATGCCAAAATTGGACTCAGCGGATGGGCTACCTGAGACGCAGCCGCGGTCAACATTTGCATGAAATTATCTTTAAACATTAAATTGCAAGGTTCAAACTATCGATTCAAATAAATATTTCATTCATTTTTTCGAATTTTTTTTGTTTTTTTTTTTTTAAAGTTCTAAACCTCTTAAAAAATCACCCATTATTAGCATAAGACGTAAATGCCACCTAACTCCCTTTACCTTACTAGATATAATTAATAAAGCACCCACAATTTTTTGTACTTACATTTTGAGAAGGGAAAATATTTTTGTCGAACGTCGTCGTCGACCTTAACAAAAGAAATTGAATTTTTCAAGCTCTTAATAAAAAGCTCCTTGTCGTCAAAGAAAAGCTGCTTATTTATCTCAAAAACGACTCTAACGATTTTGATGAAAATTTTGTCAACATTCTACACACAATGTTTTAATAATTTTTTTTTTCCAATGAACCAAACTACGGTTCATGTGATTAAAACATTTTGTCCAGAATGTTGAGAAAATTTTCATCAAAATCGTTAGATTCGTTTTTGAGATAAATAAGCAGCTTTATGCAACATTTTTATTTTTTTTTTAACTCTGCAGTAAAATTTTTCATAGTGGACCTTGACGAATTTAGCCGACTTATAGTTAATACTTACTTAGACTCATTAATTCCAAATGTACATAATAATTACATACGTATGTACCTAAAATAATTAATTAATTTTTTCTTTAATCTAAAAAATAATAATAAATATATAAAAAAATGTATTTATTTTTATTTAGAATTTTGTATTTAAGTGCAGATTAGTAAATAATTAAAATCTGGCGTCCTTTGAATTTATGTGACAAAAACAAGGACATGAATAGTTTCGTGTGGAAAAAAATCAAGACTTTAATTAAAATTAACACTACGATGATGCGTCCACTGTTATTTTGGCTAATCCAAATTTGCTTTAAAGTTGTAACAGATCATTTTCATTAATTTTAACTCATCTAAATCGTGCAGCTGCCATATAACGGTTTCAGTTTTTCAAAATTTCTCGAAAACAACTATTAAAATTTTGTAGATTTTAGACTTTTTTTTATCGTGGTAGTTAGACATTGTAAACAATATTAAAATTTTGATTAAATTTCGTACCTATAATAAAGAAAGCACATATGTAATTGTAAGAAAACTGTTTCAAATTTTTGACAAAAAAGTTCACATTTCTGAAATAGGTTTTTGACGTTTTTTTTGTTTTTTTTAGAAAAATGGCTTATTATGTATACTCACATAAAGCTTTCGAATAGCTTGATCGATTTAATTAAAGAATTTTAACCCTGTACTTCAAAATAATCCAAAAAATATTGCATTTATAAAATTTTGAAATAATTTTATTTTAAACTAAAAAAAAACCTTTAACCAAAAAAATCAATTTTTTATTACTTCTGACTTTTTTGACACTTTTTCGTTAAAATGTAGCTCAATTATACTTTTACTTGTGGTTAACAAGAGCAAATTTTTGTGCGATCCCGTCGTATATATTTTGTTTTGTTATTGACGGTATACCTATGCTTGTAAGCGAAATGTGAAATGAAATAATTGTAAACCCATTTTATTTTAAACAAAAGAAGCATTTCCACCTCAACCCTTAGAATGGTAATTCATCTTTAAAAATACACATAACTGACCCGCTTGAACTTTTACCTTTGCTATTTAACAAAAACGATTTGCTAATAGCCGTGTTTTTTTGGGAATCTATACATAGTACAGTAAGAAATTCCCAAAAAAACGCATCGGCAGTAACCTGGTTTTTATATTTTACGTTTGGCACTACCGAATAACAGCTGTCAGAATAATTTAAAAAAAAATATAAATAAGAGAAAGTTTGCTACAAATGAAAAGGAAAACAAAAAATAACTTGAGCCAAAAATTAATTATAGTTACATAAAATGGACAGTTTTTCAAAAGATATGGTAAGAAAACATAGAAAAAGATATTCTTTCTTAAATAATTCATGAAATAATTGTAGATTTTGCGTGAACTGTTAGAGTCCAGTGAAAGTGGAAACGAAGCTGAAACTCTTCGGCCCTCGCCGCATAAAAATCCAATAACGCTTCAGTTCTTTTTTTTGTCCAGTTCGTTCTAACCCTCCTATCCTACTGATTAGAATTGTTTAATCATATAATTTATATTAATTTTCTTTTTGCCTTTTTCCTTTGTCAGGCATTTCGGTTTCAGCAATAAAAATAAATTCTTCAGGAAAAGGCAGCGATAGACATATGTTTCAGGAAAGGGGTTTGTTCGTAGATTATGGTCGAAGTAAGTTGTGGTTTATGTAGTAGATGACGTCATCGGCGATCATTTTTGTTAGATCATATAATGACTTTTTAACTGAATTCTATGTAGTTCTTCAATCAGAAGTGCATTTAAATGCATTTTTATTTAAATCAAGTTTTAAAAAAACCGATAACGAATAAAATCAATTGATTTTTTTGGTTGAATCGAAAATGATAGATTGATTTTTTTGGTCAATGGAAAAACAGCCATGAAAAACACACAACTACTTTATAAACACAGCCACCACAGATGCAAATGATAGTCAATCCCACCAACATCTGAAAACAAAACCACCAAAATTCCATTCGATACTCGAATAAACGTCACAAACCTATCCGCAGTAGGATTCTACTTCTGCTTTTATTGGCAGTAATTCTACTGTGGATGTTGTATTTGTAACTCGTGTAAAATCCTACTGTACTGTGAATAGCTTTTCCAAGAAAACACGACTAATGTTAAAATATTTCCAATGCAAAATACTTACATGCTTATACATACACACCCACACAATTTGATATCAAACTTAACTATTTCATCTTCCCCAAAATAAAAGAAAATTCATTTTTATATATAAGATAAGGTTTTTAATCAGGCTTTTTCAGTAGAAGTCCAAAGAGTAAAACATTTATTGGATGAAATGTTAAAAAAAGAGAACCTCTTTTCATAGGAATTGCTCTGATTAAATTTAAATTTTTCATAGGAATTGCTCTGAAAAGAACATTTACATCTGATAAGATATGTAAAAGGATTCCTGGAAAAACCACAAAATTAAAAAGAATAGCCTAATATCTACATACAAACATTATCGTACATTTAACATCAGAGGAAAATTTGACAAAGGGCATATTTGCTAAAGTATGGACATAGATCTTAAACGTATATAAAAATATTCTTGACCTCTCACATTATAAGAAAAAATAGATCAAAGCATAAATTTAGAAAAAAGATATATTGGAAAAAAAGGCAACCCGTTCCAAACACTTCTCAAAGGTATTTATTTTTATTTATTTGTAAAGGTTAATGACTTTTTAAAATGAAATGAAAAAACATTAAAATAATATTTTTGGTCATGTTGTTGACTTTATTGAAAAGATATTCTTCCATTAGTGTTTATAAATGATTTTGGCCCTGATTTTGGCTGGCTCGAATGTTGGGCAATTTGAAAGGCAAATTTTCAAACCATTTAATAGAGTTGCTATAGGGCTGTAAATCGATATTTACAATTTGTAAATAAATCTTTTCAAGATGAAGTGGCAAAATCTAAGGTATATCCGCTTATTTTAAAAAACTGCCAATTTCTACCAATTTTCGTCTATTTTTTTTATACGAACTTTGACAGAACTAAAATTAGAAGTTTTGGAAAGTAAATACTGATCAGATTTCAGCTGTCAAATAAAAAACAATAAACAGTGCTGCCAATTTAATAAAGGGTTTTCCAATAAGAGGTTTCATTTTGAATAGCCCGCAGTTTGGGCAGCTGTCACTTTTCAAGCTGTCATCTTTTGACATTTGACAAGTAAAAACTACGCCACTACAAAATTGGCGGTACGTGTTACACAAGCAACGAAATAGTCGCAATTTTGCAAGAAAAGTTTTCTGACCGTGTTATTTCTCGAAGAGGTGATCACAATTGGCCACCGAGATCTTGTGATTTAACACCTTTAGACATTTTTTTTTGGGGTCACGTGAAAGATAAGGTGTATGCCAATGCTCCACAATCGATTCAAGACCTTAAGGATGGAATTCGTAAAGTTATTGAGGACATACAGCCACAAATGTGCGAATTGATCATGGACAATTTCATGAAAAGGACATGGTTCTGCAACCGTAGCTATGGCGACCATTTAGCTGATATCGTTTTCCATTGTTAATAGCATAACGTTCTCTTTACAATAAAATAAACATTCATTGATTTCTCTTAAAAAATACTCGTTTTTTTTTTTAAAAGATTAAAATGAAACCTTTTATTGGAAAACCCTTTACAACCAAGGGTCTATGAAAAACACAGTTTTGTATAAGATATGAGGATAATTCGTCGGAAAAAGGGACATCGATGTGGCTTTTTCGTTGACTCATGAATATCGTATTAAAAAAACAACAGATAAGAAATAAAAGATATTTTTTGTCTCTAACCCTTACATTTTTTTATTTGAGACTTTTCAAAAATCAAATTCGTATATAAAATTGACGAAAAAATCATTCCTAAGACATACAAAAGCTTCTATCGCCTTAAAAATAGGTAGACATAAAATTAGTCTGGTGACATTTATTATATTCTCACCTTGAATCTCTAATGGCAACTTCTATTTTAACAGTAATTTTTTTTTTTAAATTAAGTCTCATATACAAGTCAAACACAATAAGTACCGTTCCCCTCATCTAACTTATGACCTTTTGAAGACAACAGAAAAAAATCGTATTATTTTATCTTATTTGCCCTTGGCGTGAATCTTCTTTTCAGTTTTGCGTTGCGTCTTATAACAACAATCACTCACTATGTAAATATACATAAGACCACTTCACTTGCATCAACTTAATTATCCTGTTCACAAGTCATTTTATTCTCAAAGTCTGGCTGGGCTGGCTGGCCTGGATGATGAATAACTTTTCTTATAATTTTAACAATATAACCTCAAAACCCATAAACAAAAGCTTCAGCTGATAAAATATATATAACTCGGTACAATGAAACATTCCTTTATCTTTTTCATATATATGTATTATGAAAATGGAATAATATGGCTCTCCATGGGTGCTTTCAATTAAAGGCAATTATTGGGTCAAGGCCATTAAAGTCGTATAGATATATATATATATTTATGTATCTAGTGGTGGTTGTAGTTGATCTTGTCGCAAACTAACATCTCACTCAGAGTCATTCACCAGGAATATATGTATCTACGAATATTTTATTATATTATTTTTTTTTCTAGAACTTCTTGTCACATATTGTTTCCATTGTTACCACAAAAGTGGTTGTAATTTTATACCGCACCAGATAGGTATTATACGAGAAGCTCAAAGATACGTACAACATATACGTTTTGTTGACTATGATGATGGAGTTAAATCGGGGTGGGTGGACAAAAAGTGTATATATATAAGCTCTTTAGATGTATAAAACACCAAAGGTTGCTCCTCTATAGATGCACCTTAGAGGTGAATAGTATTTCACTTTCGTTAGAATATTATGTTACAGCGGGCGGCTGCAGAGATGAGTTCTCAAAAGAATATAAATACATATATAGCAAAATATAAGTACCTTACCTATCTATAAATTATTGTGTATACCTATTATATACATGTGATGCTATTTTTATGCATTTTCTTGTTGAATATAGTCTCGGCGGACTTGTATCTTAAATAAAATACAAACGCAAAAAAATAGACAACAAGAATCATTTTAACTTAAAACTAGTTTTCGAGGTATATTTTCAGAACAGAAATATGTACATATGTACATGACTTTATACATAAATTGGTCGATGGTATATCGTTGGTTGGCTATAGAGCACTTGCTTTGGAATTTTATAAAAGTTGTTTACAGGTTCGCATTAGGATGTTTTAGAGCCTAAAGCCTAGTATACGCAAATTGCGCTAAATTTTAGCTTGCATACAGAAATACTCTTCAAAATTAAACAAAGTTAAGAATAAGATAAGTATTTAAGTTTAGTCATACGCAGCTGCTGCTATTTGTTACTTATCTGTCAAAATTTAACGCATGAAATAATAGGCATGTTCAGGTAAACGAGATCTCGGAGTTTTCAGTTTCACTTATTCGTACATGAATAGTATTCTTCAGTAGAGTTTCTCAGCTTTCAAAATGCTGAGAAAAAAAATTAAGATTTGCTTGCTCATTTTTTGACGGAGCGAAATCTCTGAGATCTCATTTTTCTGAACGCGCCTAATTAATTCGGCAAATTAATAACTCTCGTTTGACAGATTTTGTTATTCTTGAATTATGTGCGTGAACTGTTTTATGAAAATAAAATTAGAAATGAAGGAATAATTAATTCTCATTTGACAGATTCTGTTATTCTTGAATTGTGTGCGTGAATTTTTTTACAAAAATAATAATTGAAATGGAGGAATGTTTTGGCCTACATATGTATGTAAATTGTAGAAATTATGATATATTTTTTAAAATTATGCGATATCGCCGTTAAGATAGTTACAGCGTTTCCCAACCTTTTTGTGGCTATGTCCCACCAGAACTATTCTAAAATCCTCAAGATCTCGAAGATATAGCAATCTTAGTTAAATGAACATGACTCCTCAGCAAAATTTCTCAGTCTTTGAGATCCCATTTTTCTGAAAGCGCCTATTATACTTAAAAAATGTTTAACATACAAAATCTGAAATGTTCAATTAAAAAATTGAATGACTGATATTAGCGGGGTTCCCATTGTGTCGCCCGACCCAAGTCATTTTGGTAGCGTTCACATTCAACGTCTGTCTGAAATTTTCGGTTGTCCGACTGCTGTTCACATTTACTACAGCGGTCGTTCGACAGAGCAAATTATTAAAAAATTTAGAAAACTTCTGTTTCATTTTCTTTTTTTTAATCTAGACGATTTCTTTTTTATCAGCAAGTTATTCATGGCATTAAATTCGCATTTGATGAATGACAGATCCTGGATGCGTTCAGAAATATATCTCTAAGGGTGGAAACACAAGAAGTATAGATTTTTTCAAATGTCAAATAATCTGTCAGCTGTCATTTTAAAGTTTATCTATGAAAATGAGTTTTTAAATAATTGGTTGTAGCCATGTAAAAATAAAGAAATTGGTCTAACGGGATTGTATCAAACAAAAAATAAGACAAGAGTATTGGTTTTGTTCAAAAATTGAATGTTGATATTGTATCATCTAAAACGGGTAGCTGCATTATAATAATTTTAGGTTTTTCAAATTATCTCAAAAACAATTTTAACAATTTTGACTAAATTTTAGTACATATAATTTCCAGACTTATAATACTGCATTTCAAGTTTTAGCCAAAAGAAATAATTTTTAGTACTTAGTTTGAAAATTACTAAAAAACTTGGTTCGATATTTTCGAGGTTAAGTTCGCTATATTTGATATTTCTGATATTAGTAAGAGCACCAAAGTTCCCAAATATCAGATTCGTCATATTTTGACTTGAGTGGTTTTTGAAAACCTAATCGCAACATTAAATCTTCATAACTCCACTCTGTGTTCTTTTTTTGGTAATAACTTTATGCGCAATTAAGCGCAATAAAAGGTCGTTATCCATTCTAATTTTCCAAATCCAACCCTGGCCATTTAAAGAGCTCAACCGCCTTTTAGACTTGTTAAAGGCAGGTGATCTTAAAAAATAAAAAAAAAAACTGTAGTACCATTCTGGTAAAGAGAGGTGTTCGGAGTGTAAAAAGCATTGTGCTTTAACGCTGGATATACCATAGTAGATAGTTGAGCCGCTATATGTAGCTAGAGGCTGAAATAGTAGTTATAGCCGACAATTTAAAAAGGGAAAGGCAGCTATAGCTAGCTAGCAAGTCCAATCCAACAGAAACAGCCGTATTCAAACTCAAGGTTTTTAATTGTGTTACTATAATATTATTGCACATTCCTCCATGAATGTGGCAGCTATAGTGTTGTTGGTAATTTTGTTGTTTTTACTTTGGTTTTTGTGGTGAGTTGTATTTTTTTTTTAGTTCAGTTTACATAGTATATTTGTTGTTGGTGGTAAGTGGGACTGACTTGTTGGACTTTCGATTAAAAGTTCTTCTCTCTGTTTCGGTTGTACATAGATATTATTTTTTTTTCTGCATATTTTGGTGTACCTTATATTTCTTTTTTTTTATGTGCAGTGCACATAAAAAATATATATGTGTCTTTATGTATTCACGTTATTCTTATGGAAACTAGTTATTAATTGCGTAATAAAATCAGAAAGTAGATTTTGGCTTTGAGTAAAACGTGTACAGTCGAAAAAAAAATTATAATCAAATATTTATAGACACAATTTAACGCATTATTATTATTATTTTTTTTTTGAAAATTGGAAACAAAAATAATAGGTAATTAAAACGTGCGATTAAAGTAGATAACTTGGTCGTTTTTGTTTAAAATTGAAATTATTTTTGAGATAAAATTAAACAGAAATTTATCATATACATAGTGGTGAACGGGAACTGAAAGATTTTGTTGAACAGAGGTTTTATAAAGCGTTGGAAGCACGTTTGGCCATTTTAAATAATTTTGTTTTGTCTATTTATTTTAATTGACTAAAGACTTATAAGACTTATACCTTTGCAAAAATGAGGAAATAGGTTTAAAAATAATAATAAAGTTTTTCAAATTATTCTAATAAATTATTTTATTTCTATACGTTTTAAGGTAAGACTAGCTGCGTTTTATTATCCACAGGATACGACTTTCATAATTTTTTAACAAGTTATACTCACTTTTTTAATCGTAACGAATAATCCTGCTTTCTATCTGGATCTATCTTAATAATTCGACAAAAGTTCTTATTCTGACAGGTATTGTGTTAGTTAGTTTAAAAGAAAAAGACAATAAAACACGCCGAATATAAATTTTGTTTAAGATTTTCAGTATAATGAAAATAATCTGTAAAAAAAACTTACGTCCCTTTATCAGTAAAATTAGTGCGAAATCTTTTATCAAAACAAAATTGAAATTAATTCACCTAAATAGCATTATTAATGAAATTACTATCAATTAAAAAAAATACTTTAGTGACAAATAGGTAATTAACAAGTTCAAATGAGAAAGTGTGTGCACAAAAGTTCCCACTTTGTGAGAAAGTGTTTGTGTGCAGACTTAATAATAATCTCTGGCGTCAGCAGAGTTCTTATTGAATGTATTAGTTTTACGTTAAGAGTCCCTGTTGAAAAATGAATAATCCGTTAGTAAAAAAGAAAATATTTTTACTGGTGAATTAATTTTTTATCATTGCAATCTTTTATTAAAAGGGCAGCGGAGTTATTTTTAAATTTAGTAGATTTTCATCAGATTTGCTACTTAACGTGAATTAGCTATTAATTGCTTATTAATAAGATATTTTAATTCGTGAATTAATATTTAACCAACGTTTAAGTTGATAAATTAAGATATGACTAAGCTTTTTTATTAATATGAAAGCAGAGATCTTGTTAAATGTAGTAGATTTTCGTTAAAATATAATTTTAAATGTTAATTGGCTGTTAACTGTTCATTAATAAAATATAATAATTCGTGAATTTATTTTCGATCAATGTTTTAGTTGATTTATGAATTAGAAGATAGCGAAGAATTTTTTTATTATTAGGCGTTTAGAATTTTTGGGGAATAATTTTCTTTTTTTTTTCTAAAAATTGGCCTTAAATAGCTGGCTAGATCACGTATGCTAAACGATCGTCATCGTGTTGACACATTTAATAAAGAAAAAGTTCTTAAGCAATCGGTTTAGTCATTCATCTTTAATCAGCTTCCCAAAAAGACAAGTTTGACAGCAGCTGAATGTACCCAATTTCATTATATATTAGTCTAGTTGTGGATTCTTTGATTTTAATCTATAAGAAATTTTATTAAATTATTCTAGAAAGCCAACAAAAAAAATAGGAAAATTTTAATATAAAATATCTACTCTCTTCATTCCATTTAATGAGCAGTGTTTTGACAAAACGCATTTGCACCAAAAGTCGTAATAAAAACTTTCAATTGAATTCTATTTAATTAAGTCAACCAAAACTTTTCATACAGTTTTTCGATTGTTAAATCTATCTTTCAAAATGCTACCCATCTATGAATTGTCTACATCCGTTTTAGTCATCATCAAATCGTGCAAATATTATTCTTATCAAAATAATCGATGTCCAATATAAGTCTCTCTACTAGCACATGTGTTTCTAAAAAAAAAAAAATTAATTAAGTTTTTCCCCCGTAATCATTAAATACCAGTAATTTTTATTTTGCCACGAATAGAATAATTTCTTTGATGAAAGGCGAAAACAATTATTATTCGTATGTTCGCTCATGTTCAGCATTCATACCGAAAACGTTTGCAAATTGCTTCAGCACTTAAAAAAAAATATCGATAACATTTTGTTCTGTGACTATTTCTATTGTTGAGGCAACTAATTAAAACAGAAAATAACGCTCTTATCAGAAACAAAACATTTTATTTTTGTGGAAAGAACTTATACTGACTAGAATGTAGCTTATTCTTAGAATCAGTCAATTAGTCTAGAAGTATCTTAAGCGAAGAGAATATAATCAATTTAAGTATTGCGTAGATTTAGATATTTTATATACTTATAATATGTACCTTATATCCTAGTGAAGAAGCTTTCTAACGTTTTTATTATTTTTTTTTTTTACAGTGCGGGACATTAGGAGCACCCGATTCGTATCACCACCAGAGATCAACAAGAATGGACGCTTTTCAAATTGATGATGGTTTCCATTCAGATGGTGGAACAGAAACTCCACCACCAAGTCCCAGTTCGGGCAGTTCAATTGCATCGACTTCAGATCATGGTTCGCTAGAGAGTGTTGATACTGGAGGAGCTCAACGTTTGGCTGTATTGTCATTTGAACAGGTTCGCAAACTACATGACGTCATGGACGAAACAGTTGCCATACATGGCCGTGGTAATTTTCCCACACTTGAAGTTAAATTAAAAGACTTAGTCAACTCCGTACGCCGGAAGCTCGAAACAGATGTAGCTGCAGGTGGAGCTGGAGTCATAGTCAAGGACATACGCTTGAATGGTGGAGCAGCTAGTCATGTCTTAGCATCCGAAGATCAGCCATACAACGATTTGGATCTTATCTATGCCATTGAATTCAGTTCAAACCGTCATTTTGATAGAGTCAAGACAGCAGTTCTCAATACACTGCTCGATCTCTTGCCAGAGGGTGTATCCAAGCGTCGCATTATGCCATGCGCTTTGAAAGAGGCCTATGTTGGTAAAATGGTCAAAGTCAATAATAACAATGATGGTGACCGATGGAGTTTGATTTCATTGGGAAATTCGCCAGGACACAAAAATGTCGAACTCAAATTCGTCGACACAATGCGTCGCCAATTCGAGTTTAGTGTTGATTCCTTCCAAATTGTTTTGGACTCTCTTCTATTATTCTATGACTGTGCTGCTTTGCCAATATCCGAGAACTTCTATCCAACTGTTGTTGGAGAATCGGTATACGGTGATTTCCAAGAGGCTTTGTATCACTTGCAAAAGAAATTGATCTCAACACGACAGCCTGAGGAGATCCGCGGTGGCGGACTTCTTAAGTACTGCAACTTGTTGGTCCGAAATTATAAACCGGTCGATACACAACGAATCAAGACACTCGAGCGATATATGTGTTCGAGATTTTTCATTGATTTCCCCGATATAAATACACAGACCGTAAAATTAGAGGCATATCTGAGGAATCACTTCTGGGGCATTGTTGAGGAGCCCCTTCAATATCAGTACCTGATGCATTTACGTGAAGTAGTTGAGACATCAACCGTGTGCCTGATGGGCCACGAGAGACGACAGACTCTACTGCTAATACAGTCGTTAGCAATGCAAGTGCTCTGTCGGGAATCACAAAAACATCATAATGCACAAATACATGAGCAATATCAGCAACACCATCATCAACAACAACACCAACAAGCGCAACAACAGCAGCAGCAACAGCATCAATTAACACAGGCAATTGTCGTTGACTTGCAGGCCCAACAAAATGCATCAACAAGCCAACACGTCTTGGTCCAACAGTCGCCACAGTCAAATCAAGCATCTACTTCTTGCTGTATCAGCCAGTCTCAAGATGGCCAACAGCAACAGGTGCTGACCGTAACACAACAACAGACTTCAGCGACCATACCTCAGACGATACAAATTCAAGCCGGTCCACCTGGTCTCATCTATGCCAATGGAGTTTATTACGCACCTGTGATCCCAGCAACAATCTGCACATGCAACTCAACTTGGTTAAGCACGTGATTATCACTGCATCCATCAGCAGCAACATCATTACAGTCATCAACGTCAATATCAACTTCATCATCGACTTCATTAACAACGCCATCTACATCATCATCATCGTCATCATTATCCGCATCATCAACAGCGCCATCTTCATTAATTTCATGTCAATCATCTTTTCCGTCAATTTCAGAAAATATTTCAGCGAATGCTGCTTGCTCTTATGCAACACTTCCCTGTTTGAGCTGTGATTGCAACGAGGAGTTACTTCTTCCTTACTACATTTGGCCAAATACAACCACAACATCGATCGACATCCCTGCAGATTACCAACATAAAGGTACTACTTATTACTCCTCTTCATCTCCAACAACGACGACAGTTGAAACCCTCTGTGCAACTTCTGAGACTCAATCTTCCCTTCAAGCTTCATCATGTAGGTGATCATCGACACCCACAATAATAAAAAAAAACAGCGGAATGAAAAAAAAAAATATGCACCCACATATTATATAAATATTTAGCACGTCAACCATGATGTTTAACAAAACAAAAAAAAAAAAAACAACTTTATAACCTAAAAAACAAAAAACTATTTTAATGTGAGATCCTATTAAATTTATACATAAAATATAAAAAGATAAGTCTTAAACTAACTGAATGAAAAAATTAAAATAAACAAAAAAAATTTAAAATATTTTTAAAATTAAATTAAACTACTCACATAAAAATGTATTGAAAAAAATAATAAATAAATAAATTGGATATTAACTTGAAGTTTAACAGAGATAAAAGAAAATCTTCCTATTTGTATTTAAAAATTTAAATAAAATATATACAATTTATCTTATATAAACAGACTGTCATTTGTCTTGCGATTCTTTTAATTATTTTCTTAAATTAAATCTCTATGCAGATTAAAATAATAAACTTAGTTAAATCTTAAGGTGAATGACTTAATCAAACTAAAACACCACATTGTTTGTTCTGCTTTTTTTCGATCTTTTCTCATAATTTTTTATTATTATTAAATAAGTTCAAAGATAATCAGAAAATAATAAATCAAAGAATTCCTGTTTTAATAATTGATGTATAAAAGGAATTACTTTATTTAAAAAAAGAATACATTTCTTAAGTTCTTAAATAAAAAAAATAAAAAAAAAAAACATTTATGTGGTGATAAAATATATATATTCATGAATACCATAAATTCATTTTTTTAATACTTATTAATACGAATTAATAATGACTTTATACAATATTATTTGTTATAAGTTTAGTTTTTTTTTTTAATAAAAAGAAGATGGAGGAAATATATTTTGTAAGTATTCTGCAAAAAAAAGATGAAATACAATGTTTTCAGTTCCGAATTCAAAAATAATTTCAATCAGAAGTAAATACATATATATTTTTTAAAATGTTTCTATTATTAAATATATCTTAACAATTTATTGTATTTTTAGTTTTATAAAATTAGAAAAAAATACATGTACTTTTTCTCTTTTTTTTTTTTAATGGTTTAAATATAAAAATAAATGGATCAAAAAAATATGAATCCATTCATACAAAAAAGTATGTTAATTTTTATTTTAAATGCATCGTCTTTAGTTGACTTTTTATATAATAACCTTATTTCTTTCTATTTGTTATTATTCATTATTAAATGATAATACAAAATCAATCCAAAATAAAAGCATACATATACAGCTTATATTCATATATAAAACAAAACAAAAAATTATTATGTGTATGTGTAAATAATAAAATATATAAACCCATAATTTCTTGTATTTTTCTTCTTTTTTTTGATATTGTTATATATAAATAGTTAATAATTAAAAAAACTAGTTATTATTATTATTATAATTTAAACTTATAAATAAACACAAAAAAATCAAAAAAACATTTCTTGAGAATTATAATAAAATATAATTTTTTGTGAATTGAAGTCATACCACAAAAAAAAAAAATAAAAAAAATTAAAAACGTATTTCACTTGCATGAGTAAAGAATGAATGGAATTAATATGCACATTAGATAAATCATCAGCATCTAAATTAAGTAAGTATTATTGCAATATGAGCAACGGAGAGTTTTTCATAATGTTAAGAGGACGATTTCGAAAATCTAGTTACGATTAAGATTTTAAACTAATTTATATGAAAAATGTAACAGAAAAGAGTTTTCTAAACCAAATTTGGGTCTTCAAGGAAACAATATTGAAGTTATAGCAACACGCCACACTAGGTGTGTGTGTGGTACCGACTTAAGGCCATTAATTTTATCTGAAGTTTAATTTTTGACAATAAATATTTGAATCTATTACGTGGATACGTCAAAATTTAATTTAGGATAAAATTGAATCGATATTCACACAAAATGAGGGACAACTTTTCATCAGTCAATTTCTGCCAAGGAGCGCAGGCACTCTTGAATAACATTAGGTCGATTCCAGAAAGCGCCGCCGCCGCCGCGCCGTTGATCGTCCTTAATGGTGGATTTTTTATTTGTTAATTCTCAAAAGCGATTCGCTTTCAATTCCACCTTGTATGAAAAGCGAAAGAACTTCGCATATGTCATGTTATGTGACAAAATCGCAAAATTAGAAATTAAAACACTTTTGGCACAAACAAAAAATTGCTTTGAAGGCAAATATCTACTGCAATTTTTTTGAAAACACCTGACATTTAAATGAGAAGGATGAAAGTTCAAATTGGTGTGGCTTGGGGTGAAAACGCGTAAGGCTATAGCTGATTTTGTTGATCATCAAAATGAATGATTTTGCTCCACGTATTAAGGTGATTATCAAGTCACTTTTTTTTGGTGACAGCTTTCACAAATTTTTTTAATTTTTTGTGAAAGATCGATTGTGTGAGATTCTCCACTAATCGAAAATTTAGTGAAAAAAGTGAAAAAGATATCAAAGATAAGTGAACGATTATGAATAGGACTTCAATCCAAATTTTGTATGAGGCTCCCATTGAAGTTGTTGGGATGTTCGCCTAGAGCTTGATAGGACATTGTAGGACCTCGCCAGCTGGATATGTGTTTCCATAAGAGGATATCATTTTTATTTGTTGTTTTGTGGTAGTCCTTAAAAAACAAATATTTTTTATTAATTTATAACTGTTGCAAGTTATGTAGGAATACTTACATTTTTACTGCAAATTCAAAACATTAAAACACAGCAGCTGATCGAAATGCCATTTATGCTTGTTTAGTAACTTGAAATTTGTACCAAGTTTCCCAAACTTTAAATTTTTAGCGATCACTTTACTCAGATCAAAGAAAAGTTGATAATCAGAATTGACTATAATAACAGTGACAATGAACTATCGCCTTTCGCGATTCCACCCCTGGATATATTTGACATTTAATTGAGAAAATTGGAAGGATCATTTTCGGCGAAGTTCATTTTTAGGAATTTTTCAAACAGAGATGGTAGTTATTGAGTTTCGATACAATCTATCAATTGTTTAATATTGCTAGGGAAGACTTAAGTTTTTTTTTTTTTCGCTTTATCTGTAATTTTTGTTTATGGTTTACAGGGAATTTCCCCAGACAAGTGAACCATACAAAATAATACTTTAGAAGATATATCAAAAGATATAGAGATTGGATAAAATATGAATGTACATTAGGGTGGGTGTTAAAAAAAAGTTCATCTTGGATGGTTCAAAATCAGCTCCAAATGAAGAAAAACTAAGCTTTTTTAAAAGTCATTTTGATGAATAGTTTTTTCAAAAATTATTTTCAAACTCCTGGATAATTGTGTTTGAAAGATAGGCTTGCTCACAAAAACACGTTGTTAAACAGACCACTTTATCTTGGAGACTGAAACTACATGCTAACAAAACTTCACACCCTCCTCTTTAGAAGGACTCCACTTCAACCCTCTTTGACCATTAATAAGAGAGTAATGACCGTTTGCCATCCGTTTACCGCGCGATTATTAAAAAAAGCTTAATTTTTTAACCGCTTACAGCCACTGTAGAATTTTTAAATAAAAATCTGAAACAAATTGGAAATTAGTTTTTCTTCATTTGGAGCTGATTTACCCACCCAAGTTGAACTTTTTTTTAACTGCACAAAAATAAAAACGCTATAATGAGATTACCTTTAATATATTATGTAGGTTATGTACAAATGTACGTATTTGATGCAATGTTATGAGTTCCGAAAGTCAAAATTTAAAATGTTGACAAAATCATTAGTTATCATGAACGCATCCCAAACGTCAGCGATGTGCATTAAGTCCCCTTTCACATGAAGAAACTGAGTTTCCAGCAACTTTTAGTTTTAGATAAGAAGGGCACCAATTAAGAGGAGTAAACGAAGTCTCAACGATTTGAGGAAATTTTTTTTTGACGTTCCTCTTCCCACACACAGTCTACACACACTTTCTAAGAAAGCCAGAGGACACTTTTTTACGTTTTAGGCCCTTCGTGGTTAAAAAAAAAAAAAAATTAAAGAAAACGTCAAAAAAATCTCCAGCAACTTGTTTGCTCGTGTGAAAGGGGGCTAACTTTTCTCGTAAATTATGGTTTATTATATACATACCCTTGTACTGAGATCTAATGGAATAAAATTAAACTTATAAAATGATCATCAAAACCGTTCTATAATTTTAAGCTGTTAAAATTGATGTTTACAAAAAATGTTCGGCCTTCAAAACCACCCTAAAAATATGCAACTGTTAACTGTTAAAAATAATTCGTATAATTTCTTTGGTTTTAAAAAAATTAAACATAAAACCTTTCTTACAGAATATTTTTATCCAGTCTTCAAGAGATTATGGAAATTAGAAGTGTATAAGATTTAAAGAACTTTCACATTATTATGTTATGACTAGTACACCATTGAAAGGAAACGAAATCTGCCCGCGAAGAAATATGCACGGGATGTTAAACCAACTGCAAAATAAAAACAATCAAAGAACACAAAATAACAAAATAACGAATACCACATGAAAAAAAAAAAACCGAATAAATCTTATTTATCTGTTTTTAATTAATTGACACCACTGCCAATCATCCATAAAAGAGAAAAGGTACGTTAATTGCCCTGAATGTACCTACCCATTATTACTTTTATTCCATTTTTCACGAGGTAGGAAGAGAAGAATAGATTCTAGCCTCTAGAAACAAGCTAATAGCATGTAAAAGTTAGTGCCTTGCCTAGCCCTTAAGGGTTTTGCCTTAAAACTGTAAATTAAGCTAAAAACACAAATTGTTAAGTTCTACAACTCGTGAACAAATTATTCAAATTGAAAGTTTTTATATCTTGATCTCTAATAAAGAAAATAATAGTGTCTAGCCGTTAAAAACTAATCGCTTAGAATCTATTCAATAATAGACTCTAGACTATAAAATCTAACTTCAAGAATTTCCCCGCTAGCATCTAGCTCTTAAGGTATGTACAATTGTACATGTCCACTTGAGAGTAAAAATATTGAGAGTAGTTCTCGGGCCACTCTCGACAGCAAACTTGCAAGTGGACACAGACTTGAGAGCAGATCGCGGAGAATTGACTTTTGGCTCTCGATATTTGAACTTTTTGCTAGTAATTCGCAAGTGGACATATGTTTTGATCACTATCGGAGATAAGGTCATAGAATTCCAACAAACTTCGTATTTTGCGAGTAGCTGTCTAGAGCCTACATGACTATACTTTGATCTTCAGAGTTCATTTGTAATGTTTTGATAGTTTATTTCCTGAGAGTAGGTACCTACTTTCATTACCGTGTCCACTTGATATAATTTTCCTGCTAGTTGGATGTAGTAAAAGTGGCATTTATTCTTCTTACAAGCACAAAAACTGTTTTTTGTTGTTTTTTGGCACTGTTCATAAATAAATAAATATGTTTAAAAGGCAAATTCAGTACGTGGTCTGCCCTTGAAATTATTATCTTACCTGTTTTCTCAAGTTATGATATTCTTGTTTAAGATAAATTTCAGTGCTTAAGACATTATCATTAGGTTTGATTGATTTAAAAGTTTCTTATTTTTTAACATGTTTTAAAATTTTCAAATGAATAAAATAAGGAAATTTATTTGTTATTTTTTTTTTTTATTTATTTATTTAAGTAAGTATTCCAAAAAAAAAAAAACACAGGATCATTTAAATCCATTCACTTTAACTAGGTTCTAAGATACAATTTATTCTAAAAACATTGCTCGACTATTTTCTCTATTTATTGTGATTTGTTTAAATTTTTACTCGATTTGGGGATGAACTGATTGTTGAGGGCGGGCTCCAGTTATTTAAGGAATATTTCAGTTTATGATATTATCAGATCTATAAAATAGTTCTCCATTGGAATGTATTCATCGGCTAAGGGGTTTAGCGACGAGTTTTCCACATTACAGTCGGTAACGGCAAGATCGGAAAGTGCTTTGTTAAATCGACCTTTATACCGAATGTGAGTGCAAAAATGTTTCCTCTGAAGACTACTGCAGTTTCAATTAACTCTTGACAGCTACTCATACTAATCGCAAAATGTGAATGTGAGTTGGAATGTTGAGAACAAAAATTCAACTATTTGCGAGCTATGTACACTCAAGTCTGTATGTCCACTTGCTAGTTCGCTTGCTCTAGAGATTGCCCTGAGAGCAACTCTCAATGGTTTTACTCTCAAATGGAAACGCGAGAACCAGGCAGCTAGTGCTAGTGACATCACCGCTTTAGGTAATTTTACAACTGACGTATAAAAACGTATACGGACAGAGGCGCATATACAAACATACAACAATGACTCTTCGTACGCCCGCAAAATAATCACAAAAACCATATAGGAATGTGTAAGGCCTGAGATATACTTAAATAATATTTTACCACTACGTTTTAAAATCGTGGTAAATTTATATTTTTTATTTAAATATTCTCATATAATTTTTATATGGAAAACAAACAATTGAGATTAAAATTTTTTTACTATATTAAGGCCATTTGAATTGCATTCAAATTTCGATTTGATTAATTAATAATCCGAGAATAAATTTTGATATTTCCACGTATAGATTAACCTCATTAGTGTCAAAAATTAAACTTTGAATACAATTTAATGTGATTTAATACAAGATTATTTATTTTAGATACATTTATAAAGGCTTGAAATTTTGACTCAAAAGTCATGATTCAGGAAACGTGATAAATGTTAACTCCTGTGTATATAACATTAAAACACAAAACGAGTTCCGTAACTTCAATTCAATCAACATAATATTTTGTCAAAAGAAGTTTAAAATAACGGTTCATTATAGAAACAAAATTTTTGCTCTACATTTTTAAATTACAAAACTAATACAAAAACATTTTTTTTTGTTGAATAGCAAAGGGAATTTCCTGAATCGATTTATCGCAAATATCGAACAACAATCATTTTGCAAAAAAAAAAGCTTAATTTACCTAACGTAAACGGGTTCACTGTGTTCACCTACAATACCTTATGTAATAAGCTATTTTATTAACACCGGAGGGTGATCATCATTCAAAATGTTAATACCTTGCTACTTTTTATATTTGCAAACAACAAAAACCTTCATTCAGCCTTTCCTCCTTTTTAGAGTGGTATATAGATATACTCACTATTTATCTAATTGTAATTGTGTTCTTTTATTTCATCATTATAAACTGCACCTATGTAATTGTTTTGATTATTCAGTAATGATACGGTTTCCATCGCACAGCATGGCTGACGGCATGGCACAGTGAAGAATTCCCTTCCTTCTTTGTGTGAAATTATTTAGTATCAGAGATAGAGTGCCACTGAAGTCTTTCACTTTTCTTAGCATATTATAGAAATTGATTACGGATATACTGGTTCGTCTCTAGCTTGGAGGCACCAGCCAGCCATCCAGTCAGCAGGTTACCAAATGTCCAATCATGGGTCTGGTCTCTGTGGTCCCTGGGTCTATGCTGGTCCGTATGGACAATCAAGAGAGTTTATTTTTTTCCTCGTCGTAGCTTCCTCCTTTCGAATGGTACAAGATTCGAGCAGCCGTTATGACACAATCATCTGCCGAGTTTATATGTATACCTAGCTTAATGTTGTTGTTGGACTAAGCCTGGTTGATGATACTCGATTGCTATGTCTTCTCCAGAGGATGATTATTGCCCTCCACCGATTAGTTTGAACACACCAAACAAAAATCAACCTCAGCAGCGGGTAAATTGGCTGTTTGCGATGGTTTGGCCGACTGGTTTTGGTGGTAGCTTAGTATCTATGTATGTATATGATGATGATGATGATGGTCAGTGGGATGCACGTTCATCAAATTATTGGCTAGTGGATATGAATGCGCACCAGGATTAGGTGCAGTGCTGTGCTGAACCTTTTTTCTTCAAGTCTTCTCATAATTTTGCCGATGACAGTTTTGTATTTTGTACTCGTATTAAGGGGCAAGGTTTTATTTTGTGTATATTGAAACTGCCCATTGCCCAATTAAAGAACATATAAAACCATTTAGAAATAAATCAAACTTTATTATAAAATTCAACAAAAATTGATTAAGCTGTTATCGATGAATAAACGTCGCGCCACCGCACTATATTCATCAAAAATATTGTTTCAGGATTTTTTAAAAATTAAAATCAATATTAAATGGTTAAGTTCTTGGTTCGTAGTTCAATGAAGGTTGAAATTTTTTTTTGCACAATACTGTATGTGCATGAGGCATGAGAATTTAATTGCGATGAAGTATCAAAGTATACTTTCAACTTTTAGTCGATGGTGCTGTAGATTAAAAGCGATCAAAAATATTTTTTTTCCTTATTTCACTTATTCATCTTGTTGAAATATGAATTTATTAGGCAAGGCTTTTTGATTAGCTTGTTGTATAGATATCTATAGTTTTCTTAACTGGAAGATCAGAATGCCTTATAAGGTGTCGTCAGCTAAATGAACTCGAGTTATATTATTTATATGTATGTTTTGTATGTTCGAAAATTCTATTGAATTAAATGAGTACCTATTTATTATGTCTTGTAAGTCATTTAAACCATCTCTATTTTTTTTAAGCTAACTAACTAATAATTAATTCTGAAGTTTTTGTACATACAAAACAGTTTTAAGGTAAGAAACGCCGCCGTGCGTCGTCGTATAAAAAGCAAAAACTAACAAACTCTTATAGATAATGCTTTTCACATCAAAATGGCAAATCTGTGTCAGGATAGCCTTAATCAAAACAGGAACAGAAATCCAAATTGAAAAAAGGCAGATTTTAAATCGAAACTGAAAAAATGCGTTGTGCCATTATTACAGGCGGTGAGCGATATGGTTCATAAAATGATATTTCTTATAAGCTCTTATTAACATTGACTTTTATAGCTTTGTGTATAGGTTTAAGTGTTTTTGAACTTTAATAATGCGGTAGATAATTTCAGCCCTACCTGTAACTTTTTTGGTAATTAAGTTATTTAACAGAAGACATCAAACTTCGCACACGTCTATTCGAACTCCATAGTCCATACATCCTCACACCACACTCACCAACTCGGAACTTTGAACTCATGTATTCTTTTGGAACTTTTCAAACCACACTTCCGCATGGAACATCTTATAAAGGGTTTTTCAACAGGAACGCTACAAAAGTAGAGCAACAGACAGACAGCAAACGACGCCATATTTCTTGCCGCTCTTTTAACATTTCTCTTTAGTAAGGTTTGCCATGATGGAAAGATATACGAGCCAACAACGAGTCGAAATTATTAAAATTTACTACCGAAATTCGGAGTCAGTGGCCTCAACGTTAAGAGCGCTACGTCCAATTTATGGTCGTCATAATCATCCTAGCAGATCAACAATTGAGCGTCTAGTGGAAAAATTTGAATCCACAGGCACAGTACAAAATGTTCCCGTGCCAGTGAGGCAAAGAAGTACCCGTAGTGTCGAGAATATTGCTGCTGCTGAGGCTTCAGTTGCAGAAAGCCCAAATGTGTCTCTCACACGTCGTTCTCAAACGTTGGGCATCTCTGTGACGTCGTTGTGGCGAATTTTGCGAAAAGATCTTGGCCTACATCCTTACAAGATTAAATTGACGCAAGAACTGAAGCCGCTTGACCACCAGAAGCGTCGTATGTTCGTGAATTGGGCTGAGCAACAACTTGAAAATGATTCGGATTTTCATCGAAAAATCACCTTCAGCGATGAGGCTCATTTCTGGCTGAATGGCTTTGTCAATAAACAAAATATGCGGTATTGGTCAGGCAGCAATCCACACGTACTCCATGAGTCATCATTGCATCCCAAAAAAAATACGGTTTGGTGTGGTTTATGGGCCGGCGGCGTCACTGGGCCGTACTTCTTCCGTGATGATCAAGACCGGCACGTTACTGTGAATGGGGATCGCTACCGTTCAATGATAACTGAATATTTTTGGTCCCAATTGGATAATATGGACTTGTAGGACATGTGGTTCCAACAGGACGGCGCCACAAGTCACACAGCGAATGTCACAATCAATTTATTGGAAACCAAGTTTGGAGAACGTGTTATCTCACGAAATGGTCCAGTCGCTTGGTCGCCTCGGTCGTGCGATTTGACGCCGTTAGACTATTTCCTGTAGAGCTACGTCAAGTCTATGGTCTATGCCAACAAGCCAGCGACGATTGATGAACTTCGTACGAATATCGAACGTGAAATTGCAGCAGTATCGGCCGATTTATGCTTGAAAGCCGTTGAAAATTGGGTTCAGCGTCTGGACTTCTGCAAGCGTGCCCGTGGTGGCCATGCAAAAGAAATCGAGTTTCATACATAATGGCATTGAACGTACTTTCACAGGAATAAAGAATTCCAAAACCGTTTTTGTTTTATTTAAAAAAACTTTTGTAGCGCTCTTATTGAAAAACCCGATATATACTACATGTTCAGTGTTAACGACGCCAAAATTATTTATGATTCCCTCCGAATGAAGAAGAGAGTCCTTTTGAAAATAAATGAAAAACTTTTTAAAATGTCCGATTTTAAGAATTATAAGAACTTTTTTATTTAATAAAATAAAAATTTTAATACATTAATTCATCAATACACAAATAAATATTGTAATAGAATATTATGAATGGCAACACTGGCCATTAGAGCTAACCTCAAAATACAAAAAATTGTAAAATGAGATGTACATATATATTTTTCAGTCTCGATGGGTTGGGTACCAGCCGAGAGAGAAGATGTTTAAGATTCGCGGACTAATACAAGTGTTTTTTTTTTTTGAATAATTTTTCCCACATTAAAATTTGTTGTATTTTTTATCTAAACCGGGTATTAAACAGTAATATTTAACTTTTCATTAAAAAAAAACTAAATATTTTTTTGAGTTAAAATGGTTGTGAAAAATTTGACCTTTAAAAAAAATATATTCCACCAAAAAAAAAAAAATCCCCTATGACCTGGGATTCAATTGTATCCCATTAGTCTGGTAACTCTGACTATGTTTTCATCGAAGTGAAATCAGCTGAAAACTTTCGAGATTTCAAATTGCTTTTCAAACAACAAAAATTAGGATTTTATCTCCTAGATACACAAACCACAACCTATTTTTGTTTTTGTAAATAAGAACTCCATGCCACCCCATCAACTGGTTCAAAATGTAGCGTCCACATGCACATTTAAAATATGGTATAATGTCGATTACTTGAAAATGACTCGTAATTTGTTTAAATAAAACAAAACATAAAACATGGTAACGATAATTTAAACTTTCAATTCAAGAGTTTTAACAACAAAAATAAATAATTTAAAAATATGTAATAACAAAAAACTTATTAAAAGATAATTCAAACTTTTCAGTTAAAAGCTTTAGTGAAAATGAATCGTTAATAAAATAATAATATCCTGAAAGCGGAAAGTAAAATGGCTCGCATCTTTGGTTATTTAAAAAGAATTTAACAGAAATTAATATTGATTCTCATCATTTTTAAAATCTATGATTTGATATTGATTTGATTTTGTAGCGTTTACACAAAAACTGGTACTGGCGAATTTAAGGGTCAAATACAATTTAGGTTTTTAATTTCTGAAAACTTGAAATTGTAGTGTTTTACGAAGCCCTGAAGATGTCCTAAGAAGACGAAACGCGTCGGCCTTTATAAAATAATAAATAAAGTATTTATATATAGTTATATATATTTGTGGAATTAACAAGTATTTTTAATTTATTTTATTCTTTTAAAATGTTCAGAACAATTAATTTCCACCAAGTGGCTAACAAAAACTCTATTGAGTATATTTTATTTTTAAATAAATGTACCAGAAGCGCTACAATTGTAGTATGGGGTTAACGCTGGTTTGTATTTATGTATTTCATTAAATACTAATGTCAAATAAGAAACCATAATATTCTTTCTTTTCAACAGCTTTGCGTTGGAGGTTTAATTGAAATATTCTAATAGGCGGGTTTAATGCATTACGTTTTACATCTGGATTTTCAGAATTCTTATTTTTTGGAGCTTCTGATTGCTAAAGTCAATAACCAGCTGTCATAAAAAGTTAGATGACTTATAGTGACTTTTAGTTACGTTTATTTAAGTTTCATTGGAATTTTCAGAAAAGAAATATTTATCTGAAAGTTGTTTGTGGTGGAGGAAAATGTCAAAACAGAACATAGAAGTTGAACTTTATGATTTTTGCTTTGGTTGTTGGTTGATTTATTAAGTTTTTATCATGAGAATTCAAAAATAAATGAACGAACATTTTGTTTTGTTTGTTGAGTTTTAAAATCAAAAGATCGACTATTCGGACGTACAAAAATGTTCTCAGAATTCTCCATACGATTATTGTGAAAGAATTTATATACTTAAAATTTGAATAGTTTTACTGTACTGAAATATACATACCTATCAAAAAAATAATTTAAAAACAAACATTTTTAGCTGATTTAGTTACATATTATTTCATTCTTAAATCTACTAAAGCTTAATGTTTAATTTACGAAAATAATTAAAGTTCTATCTAAGAAGGGTAAATCCAAGAATTTTACACAGTGACTTTCAAATGAAATTTTAGACTTTTTTTTTGTTTTTAACGACATAATTCAGAAATCGAAAAATTCAGATTAAATGGATACATTCACAATAAAGAGTTGACATGGGCATAAGATTTCATTGAAGATTCGAACGAAATCTTGTAATGGGTGATTTTTTAAGAGGTTTAGAACTTTTTTAAAAAAAAAAACACAAAAAATTCGAAAAAATGAATGAAATATTTATTTGAATCGATAGTTTGAACCTTGCAATTTGTTTAAAGATAATTTCATGCAAATGTTGACCGCGGCTGCGTCTCAGGTAGCCCATCCGCTGAGTCCAATTTTGGCATACTCTTTCACACATATCGGCCGGTATCTCACGAATGAATGCATGGATGTTGGCTTCCAGTGCGTCAATCGAAGCGGGCTTGTCCCTATAGACATTAGCCTTGACATACCCCCACAAAAAATAATCTAATGGTGTCAAATCGCACGATCTAGGCGGCCAATTGACCGGCCCGAAACGTGAAATTAACTGTTCACCAAACTCGCCTCGCAATTGCGCCATTGTTTCGCGTGCTGTGTGGCATGTGGCACCGTCTTGTTGAAACCACATATCATGCAAGTCAAGAACTTCCATTTCGGGCAAAAAAAAGTTTGTTATCATCGCTCGGTAGCGTTCACCATTGACAGTAACGCTGCGATTCGCATCATCTTTGAAGAAATATGGCCCAATAATGCCGCCGGCCCATAAACCGCACCAAACAGTGGCTTTTTCGGGATGCATTGGTAGCTGTTGCAATGCTTCTGGCTGATCTTCACTCCAAATGCGGCAATTTTGCTTATTTACGTACCCATTCAACCAAAAATGATCCGACCATAAAATGGAAGCAGCGCGCGATGAACATTTCGAACCGAGCACGAATTTTGATAGTAAAATTCAATAATTTGCAAGCGTTGTTCATTTGTAAGACGATCCATGGTTAAATTGCAAACCAAACTGAAGCTGTTTGACAGTGACACAAGGTATTAGTACACACGTCAGCTGTCAAAACCAGTGTTGCCAAAACCAAACCAGCTAAAAAATCACCCGTTATTATGAAATGTATGAGGAAATGTAATTCTACGTTTTCACCAAAAGATAATAACATAGAAATCTAATGTTTCGCTTCCGTGGAAACGTATTATTAGCTATAATAGCTATTTATTTTAATAAAATTAAAGTTTTTGAAATAAATATATGTATAACTTTAGTATTTATAATAAAATCTTTAGTTAAAAACTCAGTAGGTATGTATATCTGCTTTTGGAAGAATAATTTAATTTTGAATCCTCTTTTGGAAGTAAAATTTTTTTTAAAGAAAAATCTTTTTTTTCTATGTAAATTCACAAAAACAATATTTTTTGTAAAAATTAGTTAAAAAAAAGATAAATACTTTTTTTGGTATTTTCAATTTTCATTTTTAATAAATTAAAACAATTACCCGCCAATTCGATCTAATTTTCGGATTTTTTCCGATTAACTGGCTTTGGAAATCACCTACTTAAATATTCAAGAGTGTACTAGTGAAATCTTCTAAATACTACTGTTTGTCATTTTCATATATTTTTTTTTCCTTATCCGGAGTAAACAAAAAAACATACGATTGCCTCCCGGACCGTAAGGTACTATTAGCTTGGAATTAATAGCTGATGAAATTCCGATTCCCAGGTATCTACCTAATAATACTATCTAGAGAGGAATATATTTAGCTCAGTTTCTTAGCGAAGATTTACTGCACTTCGATAAACAGCAAAGCAATTTGACGGTTAAGCTGCATTCACTTCCAAAATTCAAAGGTTATCTACTTTGGAAATATGACATAACCGCAAAGAATTTCAAAGATAATGTAAAATGTAATTAATCAGATACTTACACCAATCAACCGGGTATATACCGAAATATTTCTTTTTTCTTCCTTACTTAAATACAATTGTAAAATTATGTATAAATGTATTATAGAATGTAGTTTTTATCAAAAAGCCTCTTAATGGATAAATTGTTAGAAAGTTGTTAGGATTATTTCTACAAAAATACCTATGTTTGCTTATCGCAATTTTATCTGTCTGGTGAGGAGTTAAATACAGCAATTATATTCTATTGCATTTTGCCAACATTTGTCATCTCATATATACATACATACAATATATAACCAAACCAATCAGGTAGTGTCTGTGTCCAAGCTTGGCAGTAAAAACAAGAAAATATTTAATCTTTTAACAGTCACATAATTGTGTTTCTTCTCAAAAAAATTTGTAGGCAGGTACCGGCTTTTCTAACGAAAATTATTTGACAAACGTTATTACATCATTTTACGATAAAGCTTCTGCCAAATTATCTATACAGTTAAATCTCAAACAGCCATTTGTAAAAGTTAAAGCCACCAACTCTAATGCGGAGATGATGCACTTGGACAGCACAATAATGGTGTTGCATTCATTTGCCACAACAAACAACAAGGACGCGCCATTCGCGTGCTGTTTGTATTCCATAGAAACCTACCTCTAAAAGACACTAAAACTCAACATCATAATTAACTCATCACTTTCATTTAATTTAATAGGGTCCCTTGTGCTGTACCACCACAGAAGATAGTAATGACATGGACAACCGTTTAGCGTTACAGTCAATGGAATTAGATAGCCATTATACCTATCTGATTGCTTATCTCGGTTTACGAACATTGCGAGTTCGCCGGCCATAAATTAGGCATTTCTGCGAATATAGTAATGTAATACAGGTTATTTATTGTTGTAAGTTTGTAATCATAGAAAATTGGGAAAGGAGTTTTCGTCGGGACATTCGGCATTGCGACATCACTATGGAATGGCGTTTTCGATTGTCGTCATCGTGTCGCCATTCCTTAGATGACGAGGTGCGGAAATGAAAACAAATGTTGTCGTTTAAATGTCTGTACCAACCGCTAACTCGTGCAAGGTGCAAGATTCAATAAGCAAATCTGGCTGAAGTGTTAGCCAGGTCAGCATGGGTATCCTAACCAAGCAGAAGTGCATTCTCCAAAGATGCCGTTTCTTTGATACAAGGTGCAAAGATATATGTCATTTTAATTTATTGTGTTTATCGAAGAATTATGTGTTTTAAGACTTTTGAAGGTAGAGGGTATGCAGGGACCAGCAACTTGTTCGATTATGCATATTTGAATGCCTTATAAACTTATATTCGAAAAGGACTACGAGCCGAGTATAGTTTGAACTTTTATTTTTCCGAAGAGAGACTCTTAGGTATGTGGAGTCAGAGTAAGTATAAAAACTTTTATACATTGTATTTGAATCAGTGATAATCTGATGGAAATGAATTTTCAACATGCTGTGTTGCAGCTATGAATTACTATGAACAATAGAAAGTTATTCAAATATCAAAGTTCCGTTAGGTAATTTTCTTATTGATATTTATATAATTTTAACACTTTTTAATATCATTGAAACTTCAATAGTGTGTGTTCACTTATCCCTTGAGATTGAAAGATATTATTCTCTAAGTTTCGGTATCATCTTGGTAACACCGCGATTTTTTTTTGTGGAAGAAATATTAAAATAAGGTTTGAGGCTAAATATTTAGGTTTATTGAAAGATAAAGTTGAATAAGTAAATAATTTATTTTGAATCTTTTCTGCTAAGATTCTTGTGAATTTCATTTAAAAAAATGCTGTTTCGTCTCGGATGCTTTAGAGGCGCTTCTTCCTCCTCCTCTAGGTAATCGGTATCCTGCAAAAAAAAACGAAAGTTTTTTCTTGAAGTGGCCAGGCCTATGTTTGAATAAAGCTTTATTTTCCACCCAATCCAAATACGAGATCATCCATATTAGGCCTTTTTCCTTACTGTTTGGGAAAAATTTGGGAAAAAATTCGGACAAAAGTTTAGGCTGAAGCGTTTTGGTGTTGCTGTTTGATGATTTCGTGATGTGATTTTTGACCAAAAATAAAAAAATAAGGAAACGCATTTGGGATGTGTCTAAATTGAATTGAATTTTATTGAGACTTTGAAAAAGAGTACAATTCAGAATATATTTTTTTACTTACTGCGGCTATTAAGTATTGCCTGCTTTATCTAGAGTTACATTTTTAGATTGCCTCTTGGCTGTCAGTTAGAAAATTTATTTTTTTCTGCTCTGGCTCAGAAGAAGATATTAGAGTGAGAGTATGTGCTACGAGATGTTTCTGATTTGTTTCTGAGTAAATGTCACATTTGACAACAGATATTATCAGTAGTTTGACATGCAAGAAATGGCAGTAGGTAAAATGTTCGGGTAAGTTCTTGCTGGAGGGGAAAAGAAAAAAATTAAAAAAAAAAATAATCAAAAGCCAGAAAAAAGTAAAAAATAAACATATTTTAGATAGATTTGGGATACCAAGGGATCCTGGAGGCGCCAATAGAAACAAACCTATTGAATTCATTAATTTGAAAACAATAACTTTGATAGGTTCTATCTGACATCTGTCATACAGCAGGTTTTGTAAGCGTATTTTTTTGTATAAATGCCAGTCCAAAATAATCCAGATCCAGTATTATTGTTTATTCAAAAACACTTCCCAAATGCATTCGCGTTAAGCGAATGCACATTGCACAGTTAACTGAATTATTTTGACGTGAATGTGACTTTTATTGTTTAGTCACAAATTTTGTTAAATAAATATGTTTCTAAATGAAAATGGATTATGTAGTATTTAAGTGCAGTATAGGAAAAGTACAGACAGAGAAAATAGATGTCATAAAAGAAAACGTTAAAAAATCCATTGACTCTTTCCCACCATGAAGTGGGACTGACATAAAATACAGAAACGTCAAAAAATGAGCGTTTGTAGTGGGTCGTTCGTTGTTTGCAAAAAAAAATAATATTCAGTCATTTAGAATGAGATTATATCTACGATATTACCAACACAGAGGAGATTTGCGAAAAAAAAAAATCAAATTTTTGTATCCTTATGTAAGTGCGGTGCGTTCATTTTTAAATTAATAAACGTGGAAAAGCGTAGGGTTATAGGTTTTATTCTGTGGACTAAGTGCAAAATGTTATGAATAAGAGAAAATTTCTAAAAAGTGACGCGTACTAAGTTAAACCACCGGAGAAGGTGGTTTAGCGAAGGAATAAGAACCAGATGTGTCAAATTTATTCTGAAAAGAAAAAAATACCTAAGTGAAGATTGCTAATTTAACTTTGAATAAAATTAATAATGTCTGCTAGATTTATCGAGTTTTTAAAACAATTTATAATAAATTATTGGACAATCAGCCATCTACCTCCATAAAAAGAAAACTATACAAAAATATATGTATATGATCTAATGGAAGTGCTAAGTGAGGAGGATTTCAGGAAGAAATATATGTATGTATGTAGATTTTCCAATGAAAATATGAGGAAACTCATTGCGTTTGTTGACGATGACCTAAATGGGAACCCAAGAGGTGGACATAATATTTGGCTTCCAGCAGATACATTCCATTTAAATAAATTAAAACAAAACAGAAAACAGACACAACACAAACAATTGAAAAATGATAATAATTTTGACAGAAATATATTAACAAGAGAATTCTTAGGGGTGTTTGTCAACTTGAGTTTTTTTTTATAAATTATCACAATTTGCTGCCAAACCCATACGAAAAAAACCCAAGTCTGCGGAACTTGGTGAAAATTTTTAGTTACCAAACAGGCATCTTATTTATTGTAGTTGATTTTCTTAAGGAATTTTTGGTAAACGTCACTTTACTATTCCACGAACATTTTGGTTTTATTCATGGAACATGTTAAACCATAGCTTAACTCTTATTCCCTGGTTTAGTAAGCTCTAGGAATAAAGGTGGAATAAGCGTTTTTTATTAATGTGGCTGTAAGTGACTTATGAATTAAAAAGAATGTAAGTCTTGCTCATGAATTAAAAAATTGAATTCACAAAGTACTAAGTGAATTATGAATTAAAAAGAATGTAAGTCATGAGCAAGTTAGTGACTTATGAATTAAAAAAATTCAAGTCATTAGCAAGTTAGTGAGTTATGAATTAAAAAAAATTTAATTCCAAAGTACTAAGAGACTTATGAATTAAAAAAAATTAATTCATAAGCTAGTTGGTGGATTGGAAATTCTTAAGCTTGTTTTGACTATATAATTATTTTGAATCTATTTTTAGATTTCAAATCTGGTTTAGAAATCATAAAATGATCATGCTAGCTTATAAATTTTCCAATTCATAATTTTTCTAATCAGAATTAACCCATTAGCTTATGAATTATTTTTTTTTTAATTCATAAGTCACTTAGTAGGTTTTGAATTAAATTTTTTTAATTCATAAGTCACTTCACTTACTCATGAATTAAAATTTTTTAATTGCTCATGACTTAAATTTTTTTAATTCATAAGTCACTTTGTAGGTTGTGAATTAAAGCCAAGCTTAAGCTAGGAAGTGGCTTAAGCTTTTGCAACTTTGGATCTGTCAATCTAAAGGGGTTGAAAAAAAAATGGAAACACACAGAATGTATAATAAAAGAAATTTTTTGATTGCATCACTTAAATGCATATTTACAATATAAAATTAAATTCACATTAACATTATTTTTGAATCATTAACGAAATCTATAGAATTTTCTTAATGCACACAAGTTCCTTTGTAAAAAATCTACCGATTAGAAAGATTAAAATATCAACAACAAAAAATAATATTAATTAGAAAATAACAGAACACAATTCCAAAATACAAAATCGATAAAAAAAATATTGAAGAGAAATACAAAAATTATAATAATTCCGAATCGAAAGAAAAAAGTAAACAAAAGAAATGAACACATTTCCGAATTAAGCTGCTTTTGACAGATCAACATTTCAATTCACATTGACGAGGTGAGTGGGAAGTTTTTACAAAGTGTAACACTCTGACACATCAACATTGAATTTAGGAACTATTCGATGACGTCATAATGTTACACAATGTTACAATTTTCCAATTTCAAATTTCCAGGTAATTTCAGTTGTCAAATATAAGTATAGAAATGGCAACTACTGTCAAATGTTTTTTTGCTATTTCAATTCGCTATGATAATACAAAATTTTAATTAACTACATTTTTCATATTTTCATCTTTAATTTCAAACCGAAGCAAAAGTTATTCAATTTGCTAAAGAAACTATTTTGAAAAATGTTAAACGTCAAAATTTTTTGCCTCGGTGGTGGCGATGAAAATTAATAATATGTAATTGTCTTTCATATACCGAGCAATGTTGCCACTGACAAAGTGTCTCCATTGAGAATATTCAAGGCAATAGCAATGAACCAAGCAATTTCTTTCCACAAATATTGCCAATGGAGCTGCTATTCAGAGTTTATCTAGAGTTTCATTTTTGACAGTAATGAGGTGAATACTGAATATATGAGTGGAAACGTCAAAATTTAATTTGGAATAAAATCTAATCGAAGTTTTAATCCAATTTACACCATGGCCTTAATCTTAAATTTTTCTTGTCTAATTTCAAACGAAGCTTTTTGCTTTGTTTCAACGTACATATGTACATACATACCTACCTTATATAAATAAATAAAGTGATCTGCGCGACAACTCGTGTAGAACCAGGGCCTAGTGGCTTACAGCTTTCAACCATTCCTGGGTGCGTGTTATTGGCAGGAATAGAGGGGACCTACAACAATTTTTTGCCGAATCCGAACGGCTAGGCTAAGAAGCACTTTTTTCATGACAAGAGATACTCTTGGAGGATTTGTAAATTCCTCGCAAGAGGCAGTTACCCGTGAAAAACATTTCTGTCTTAAGGTGGCATAGGCTGGGAATCGAACCCAAGACCTTCGGCGTAAAAGTTCAACGTACTTACCACATTACGCCACGGGCTAGTACATACCTAATGGTGTTTTATATATATAGTTAAGACAAAGTCAAAAATGGTATACCATCTTCTCCAGGCGCCTTTCCATTTTTTCCTTTACAAATTGCAGTTTTAAGTTCATCAGATGTGATTTCTGGGTCTAAAATTTCATCAAAAATCTGTGGCTCCGCATACAAAAATTTTAGGTCAGACTTGCCGTATAAAAGGGTTTTAAAGTGTACAGACAGATCTCCAGCAGCCACTGCAATTCCAATTGTAAAATTTACACCATTAATCTCCCTGACAGTCGACCAGAATTCTTTTGTCCTTTTTATTTGGCCAAGAGTACCAGCTTGATCGTTTTCAAAATCGGTTTTCTTTTTTAGACACAGTTTTTTGTATGCTGCATTCGAATCACAATACCACTTTATTATGTATGATTTTTCTTCGTAGGAATATATAAAATCAGCTTTGGAATAAATGATAGAGCTAATACAAGAATTTTACAAAACAAAGTTGAAACCCTTAAAATTTCTGAATTTAATATGTGAGTGAAAAATCCACCAATTAAAAAAAAAAATTTAATTAAAACTGGAAGAACGAGCTTCTATAAAGATAAACCTTAGAGCTGCAATCAGTCCTTCCCAAAATATACAATAATTAAAATAAATTAAATTTTAAATGAGCCGTCCATTTCAATGTTGATTAGATTGATATATTTATTTTTGAATTGATTTTCTTCTGAAGACATAATGTTATGTATGTACATAGTAACGTTCACGGTTTAACCAAAAGTTATGCCTTTCCAACTATAAAAATAACTTAGATAGGTATATTCGACCTAGCCACACCAAGAGCATTCTCTTTAGCTGGTGTATACATAAATATTCGCTTTGTGCGTTTTGTTTCGAATTTAATCTTGTTGGAACACTATGCAGAAGAGGTTTTACCAAGAATTAAATTGATATAAATTAATGCAATATAAAATGTACGTACATACATATATACAACATAGCTATTTCACCTACCGCCTGTCAATAGCCAGTTGATATCTTAAAGTTGTTTTGGTTTAAAAAAGACTTAAAAACAAAAATAAATCAAAGGCAATTACATTAAAATAAGCGTTATAAACGAAAAATGCCAGTTAAACAAATTAGCTAGAGACCGAAAGCCATATAATCAAAGTAATGTGATCGCTTAGGTCGGTTCGGTTTGGTGCGGTGGATGGCGCTTTGGTGAAGGAAACTAGTTACCTTGTCAAGGTGTTCAGCATTCGAATATAGCCAAAGAACCAGTTGCCATAGATTTTTTGGTAAATAAGTAAAAATATAAAGAGACTATCGGAAGCCCACAGAAACTCTTTACCATGTCAACGCAGGCGCAGGGTAATATCTATATCTATTATATTAATAGCAATAACTTTGAAATAATCCATGTGTATATGCCATTACATATATTATATTAAAGCATTTTAAAATTAATGTACATATGTATAAGAGCAGCAAGAATGTTTTAATATTTTTAAATAGTAGATATACGTAAAAGAGGTGTTCTAATATGAATTAAGTAATTTTAATAATTATTTTTTCAATTTGGGAGTACCTATTAAGATCAAATTTTCTCAATCCTTATTTTAAATTTCTTTTAACTACATTGGCGTTAAATACTAACAGTACTTAAACATACTACTATTAAACATTTTCTAACGTATCATACTAAACCTATTTGCCTACTAAACTCCAGCTGAACAGGCCTAAAACAGTGATAGTTCATGCAAATAAGTAATTGTCAAAGTGACATTTGGTAACTCCAAATGATCTGACCAAAAACAAATATGTTAAAAAAAGGCCAAGTTCTTCTGTACAAAATCCTGCATGTAAGGAGTCAGCCATGAAAAGTATAGATCTAAAAGTATACCAAGTTCTTACTTTATTATATTATATCATTGAACTAAATTATTATTATATTATTCACTGGTCAAGTTTTCGAAACATTTTGTTTGTAAGTAATAAAAAGAAAACTTGCTGAGTAAACCCACCCAAACCCGGCTCTTTTTTTAACATTTATGTTTTTGGTCAGATATCACTCTCACTCCTTTTTGTAAAGATTTTTATTTTTTGCCAGTTCAAAATCTCTACTAGTGAAGCTTGAAGTGTGGGACTCCAATTCAATAAAATCGAATCAGTCTATACCTTCCTTATTCTATATTAAAAATACATATCTATAATTACTAGTTACGATATTTTATAAGATTTTAATTTTTAGTGCACTTCATCCCTAACGCTGTATACCATATTTCATAATTCTACGACAAAGTCCTTCATATAAGTGATAAAAATTCTGAGAAAGTGGGCGGATACCACCCCCCTAAATGGAAAACAACATATATCCAATTTTTTCCTTCGTATTCACTTCTAGCTCTACCAAATTTCATCTTTCTACAGCAATCAAAAGTGCTCCATTTAATTGATCGAAATTCTGAGAAAGTGAACCCCTTGAACGGAAAACCTAAAATTTTCGATATTTTCTTTTGTATTCACCAAAAGACTTACCGATGTACAAAAATCGGGGTTATTCCCTACCGTTGGTGCCAATTAATTTTGAAAATGTCAAACTATTTTTATTTTTTTTTTTTTAATTTTACGTCATTAGGTTTGATTTTTGTTTTCGACATCGAATGCTCTTATTCATTTTTAGTTAAAAATAGAAAAAATGGATGGTAAAGTGTCTTCCAGTTTTTGAGAAAACTAAAAATAAGTAAATATTAGCTTTTAATGGCCTTTAGTCCCACCGCTGCCGCCGCCGTTCCTTCAATTCATTGTTTAAGTTCTTTTAAAGATCCAATTTCTATAAAAAACTAGTAAAGTAGATTGTTATTTATTTAAATTTAGTTAATCTCAAAGGAAGAATGTTTTTTGACAGATCATCAATAATAGTCTTGCATTACCTCTTATAGATATTCATTAAAAATAGCCATCGTAAAAAAAGTAGCGGAGAGAGGAGCAGGAAGGATCACTTAAGCTTCAGACATTTGCAACATTTTCAATATGCACCTATTTATAAAATTCAAAGAGAATTGTTTAAAAATAAAAGTTTATTTTTAAATATTAGGTTCGTTTAAAAAAATAAGTGCCATGGGGAAATTTCGTTTCCCTCTCTTACTTTGTGCCCTTCTTACCTAAAAACTGAAAGTTACTGGAAACTCAGTTTCCTCATGTGAAAGGGGACAAAGACTTCTTTAAATTTTCCAATAAACCCTAAAAATAAATGTATGAAGACTTTGGATTTAATCTAGTCTAAAAAACACGGTTAAAGTCTTATTATAATTGTTTATCCTTCTTTGATTGCTTAACTTAGATTACTTTTAAATTTCTTAATTTTCATTTACTTTCTCCATTGAAAATGTTTGAGGAAATAATTATACTTTGCTCATTGCCATTGAATTCAAAATTAGTTTATCCACGACTTTTCCTAAACTAAGTGATTTCCTATTTTTTATTATCAAGAATAATGAATTTAAAGACCAAAAACCATTTGATAGTGGACCCATTTTGTGAGAGAGCTTAGCTTTTTCAGTAAAAATAAGTATTCTCGATTCTGTTTTTTTTTTTTTGTGCATGGCATTACGGTTTCAAAGGATGCAGGAAACACCGACAAAGTTGGGTCAGTGAATTTGCTTAAATTAAATATTCAAGTGCTGGTTTTGCATCACAGAACGCGGTGAGTTCGGACTGTCAACCAAATTTCCCCCAAAACTAAATTTGATCTTTCGATTTAGTTTGAGCTACGAAGAAACGTACCCAATATTTAACGTATCCAATATACATCAACGTATCGTAACGTGTAACAGCACAACGTAAATGATCACAATTCCAATTATTTTCGTCTGCAAGTCATTCTTTTTCCTTCTTAAATATCCAATCGGTTGTTGGTTGATGACTGGGTGTTTTGGTTTTAAGTGTATGTGAATTTGTCATCTGTAAATTTATAAAAAAAACATTACGTCTACGTCCCAGTGAACATTTGTGATATAACCTATATTTTTAAAGTTAGAACCAAATGCAAAGAATATTGCGTATAAAAACTAATAATTCGATGCGTGTAGCAACACAGATGATCATAACATTAGAGAATTACCACCAACAATATTAAAGAACTACAATTTACAAGCACAAGAGTAAGCTAAATATGGCAATACTCCTTCCTATAAGCAGAAAAGAATAAAAAGTGAGGATCGAAATGCTGTAAGATTTGTTCTCACTTCGAACGTCCGGTCTCCAGAGAAAAGTAGATACTATAACTTAACTATACTCTCTACGATGGAAAAACTCGAAAACCAAAATGCAGACTTTTTTGTCTTTGCTTTTACTAAAATTTCTTTAGAACACTCTTGAATATCCAGCCAACCATCATTGTCTAAATAGTTGGACATCATCTTTATTCATAAACAAATTCCAATGAAATGGGTGTAATCTGTCAATTTGGGTGATGTGATGTTTGTAAATTGGAGCTTCGATAATGCGGTTTTTTTCAACAAAATTATTTTTGTATTTCGTTATGGAGCATTGTCAAATTTTTTTCCAACAAGAAAAAGGAAGGGAGAGGAACCCCGGATTGCGAGAATGAAAGCATTCAAATACCTCTACCTTTAGCAAAATGACTTACGCTGCAGGAATTTGTAAGACAAAATTGATAAAGAGAAAAAGAAGAATAACAATCGAGAGTGAAGTATAGGGAAATTAAAAAAAAAAAAAAAGTGCTGATCACGGTAGGATAAGCACTAATTCCTTAATGGCATTATAATTGTTTCCAAGAAACCAGACTGTGGTGTTTGTTTTGAAAATATTATCAAGCTCAGCGCAGAGACCTTCTGGTGTTCTTTAACTAAGTTTTCCCGAATAGCGTTTTCGTGTTTTTAAAATAATAAAACTTTCAAGATGACTTTTCAATCCGTCACTTTCCAACTTTAGAATATGTTTCGACAATTAATAATTGCAGTGTTATATGGAAAATGTTTAAAGAAGTTTTTTTTTTCTTTTGCAGAAAAATTGTTCAGAGCCACTGTTTTTATGGGCTTTTGACCCCTGGTAAAATTGATTAGAAGTGCTCAAATCGATGGGATTTTTCTTACAGATTTTTTATAACATCTGAGCTAAATGTATGCCAAAATCAAACTTTCAGACTATTTTCCCGCAGTTTGCTCTGATGATTGGACATAATAATAACATATACCAAAGTTATTCAACCCCGAATTGAAAATAAGTTAAATATTTATTTATTTATTTTTTTTTTTTAAATAAGACAGCGATAAGAAAAGGCTCAGCTAGAAGGTTATTTAGGCTGTTTTATAAATATATCTCTAGACGTGATATATTTTTTTTTATATAAACAATATCTAAACGTGTTCATTTTAATGTCCTCTTCAAATAAAATGTTAATCAAACATCTTCTAAATTAAACTTGAATATAATAAGATGCAAAACAGAGCTGGTTTTTTCTTATGTTATTTTTAATTAATTTTGAGCCTAAATTGTTTTTTTTATTTTGTTAGTTTTGTATTAAAACAAATAAATGCGTCATTACTATGAATAAATTAATATAAAGATCTGATTATGAAGCAATTTGTAATTAAAGAAAGACATTAAAAAATTTATGAATATCGTGCAGAATTTTATTTATAGGGTAGTTATCAATGAATATATTAAAAAAAGTTTGTGAAAATAATTTTGTAAAATAAGTAAAAGAAAAAAATTTGTATCTTATTAAAAATAATGTTTGTTTTCGATTATTATTGCCAACAGGATTTTGATCTCGATTTTTCTTGCATTGGTGGTTGCAGGTAAATTAAGTTAGAAATTAAGTTACGAAAAAATATTTCTTTTAGGAAACTCATTGATATATATTAATGGCCTTATTTATAAACGTTGTCTAACTTTAGACAACTGTCCAACTTTAGAAAATGTGTTCAAAAACCTTGTTTATTGTTGTCTTATAGCTGCCAAACTTAGACACAAGGGTAGATTGTCTTAACCGTGAATAATGTGTTATTTATTTTTATTAAAAAAAGCATATTTCCATCAATTTGAAAATAGTTAGACAGTGTCTAAGTAGACAAAAATCTAATAAATACGACTGTAAGTATTTAAAATATTTAAGACCTACCACCAAAAAGAACTATTTATGCAACCGAGACGAACACACTCTAGGGTCTTATGTGAATTGGATAAAAATGAGGATTAAATTTTATACGAAATTAAATTTTGACGTTTAAACTTAGGTATGTCAAAAATTAAACTTTATATAAAATTTAACGCGATTTTGGGCGTGTTTTTTTTTTTTTTGGCAAGCCCTGGCGGCTTGCACGAAAAAAACGATCATGGAGATTAGCGACACCATCATAGAAACAAAATGGAGTTTTCACACAAACTATCGATAACAAGTATATAATTCATGCCGGTAATATCGTTTTTTTATGTGTGCTTAAGTTAAGCCCGGAGAATTCTCTGGGTTTAACTTAGCCCCCGAGGGATTAGTTGATGTTGCATTTAACATGGTGGTTGTTTAGCACCGTCATCATTTTTTCGACCAATTCCCCACGGGCTAACAAAAAAACACGCCTTTTAATCCAATTCACAAACGGCCTAGTTTCAAGTGCCTGTTGTTTTACTAAAAAAGCATATTCAGTCTCACTGATGGTAGATTTTATTTGCGTAAGGGTAGATTCCACCCAAAATCTACTGATGGACCAGATTTAGGTAATATTCTCGGATTCAGCATGAAAGACTTTTTATAGTGCGAGTGAGACATACACGGATTTTAAAGGCGTGAAATAGGGAAAGGTAGATTGAACTTAAATGGTTTTTTTTTTTTTTTTTCATCGTGTAGACACCGGTTTCAGTAAAAAGACTGTGGTCGCTTTCGAATAAAATTTAAAAGCGATGAGGAATTGGTTGGTGTTGTTGTGATCCTATAGGAAAAAACAGCTAATAAAACAAACCAGCTGTTTTCCAAAATGAAGGTATCCTAAATTTTTTCGGATTTTTGTGAAAAAAAAAAACAGCTGATATCTGAAATACATGTCAGCTGATTTTCAGCTATCTAGTCGCTCACTTTCTATGGCAATGGATTAAAAAACATGTGGGATTACTAGTTTCTGTTTTTTTTTTTACATAGATTTTGATTTTTACCGAATAAAATAAAATATAAAATATATACATACAAAATTGGCCTATCACTCGAACGCGGCCTTTGACATTTTGATCTACAAGTTGGTAAGCTTACTTAGAATACGAGCTTAATGAGGCATATTCGACATTTGCATGAATACCTATGTATTATATTTTTTCGTTAATTTCGTTAAAAGTTAAAAAAATTTCATATCTCATACAAATTTAAATTTAGAAAATTTTAGCACACGAAATTTTGCTTCGAAATTACAACAGTTTACGAACATGCCCAATTGGATTCCATTTTAAAAGTTTTGAAAAGCTTTTGGAAGTAAATGTCAAAACTCAACAGTGTTGATAAAATGATAAATGACCAGTTCAAATTCAAAATGAAATGAGTTGTCAAACAAAATTATGAAAACCCATTTTCTGTAATTTGTGAAATTACTTCATTACTATTCTAATGAAAACGTAATATAACTAACATGCAGTTCCCATGCGAAAAATAAAGTGCTTTTCTAAATTTTTTGAACTCCAAAATTATTGAAATTTCGTTTATTCCCCGTACCGTAACCCATATAAAGATAAATTCCACATAAATTTATCATAATCTGTCAAAATATTTATATCAAAATTAATAAACGCAAGGGTGATAAGTTTGCACCATGATTTTATCTTGTGCAAACGAGATGGTATTTGGTAATTTAACACAAGTATGAAAAGTCAAATCATGTTACCGTTGTGTTTCCTTGTATTTACATATTAATTTAGATTTGATTATTTTAAAAGTTTTTAAATAATAGAGTTAGGGTTTTATGTTGCAAAATTATATGAAAATATAAAATTCTTAAATTTATCCATTGCATGTTTTTCTTTCTTTTTTTTTTTGAATTTTCATTAATTCATATTGAACTTCGAAAACCAAACATTTTGTGTGCTCTTAGTTCGGTTATAAAACTTTTTTTTCATTAGTTTCCATTTTAATTTATTTTTAAGAACGCAAAATGTAAACTACGCTTAACAAACAAAACAAATATAGGTGTAACCTCAAACATGAGCTTACATAAACTTCCAGAGCTTTTATCCGAAAGCACTTCCAACACAGTTTGAGAGATTCTACAGAAAACGTAATTTCTTAGCCGCTAGCCAACAGATACATTTCCATTGAAGTCTGTTTTGTTCAGATTCACACACAAAAAAAAAAAATCAGATGTCCACAAAGCAAAAGCAAAAGCGAAGTGGAAAAAAAGAAAAAGTTTTCTCAAACTCTGTTCGTTTCGTTGCTGTCCACAGTGACAGTGTTGTTTAGTTTACTATATTCGTGTATGATTAATAATTATTGTTGTTAATTTCCTTATCTTTTCTCAACAAAAAAAACTCAAAATACTGCGGTTCTTTAATATAATTTTTATTTTCCAATTTAAAAAAAAAGAAGTTCAAAACTAGATTTCTCGGGTGTTCGAACGTAATAATTAACGAAAAATCCGGAGGTGCTACGCGCGGTTCTTCATTATTGCACAAAATTCTCAATCCGAATCTTAAAACTCGAGCTCAATGTAATTTACACAAGAATCTGAGTATAAAAATAATCCCATATTCGAGTTCTGTGATTTTCCAATCGGAAATTCTATCATTTTTATTCAATTTTCAATCAAATTTCCTTGTTTCTTTTTGGTTTATTGTTTTTGTGTTGTGTGAAACTGAAAAATAAGAAAAAACATCTCATCACTGATAAAGTTTGCTGCTAATCAATCCAGGTCCACACACTTTGCGGAAATACCAACTTTTTCTTCTAGAATGTGAGTATTATTAAGAATTAAACGTAAATTTTTTGATCATTACCTTTCGGTGGAACAACTGGCGGCTCAGTGGTAAGGGAATCTCAGTTGTGACGCCTGTCACTTGGTTGGAGGCAGAGACATGAGAATCGTTAAATGGATTCGGTTCTAGGTCGGTATCAGGCAATTTTCAGTGTCATCGTGTGCCTGTATCGCACATTGTCTCTGACTACAATTATTTCACAGAAATAAAGTAAATAAACGTCACGACATCAGTCGTCGTGGTAGGTACAACAAAAATCACAACAACAACAAAATCGTTGTTCAAGGTAAACCCAGCACAGCACAGAAAAGCACTTTGCCAACCATCTTTCCCCTCCACCCTACACAAATCCGTCTTAGTTCATGTGTGGTTCGCTGTCACAGGTGTGTAGGATGGGGAAATATAGCAAAGCAGAGATCGTCATAGTCCATAGTCATCATAGGCAGTACCTACACATATTTTGAAATCAACTTGAAGCTAAAAACTCAAAGAATCACTGTTAATTGTATTAATATTCTTCTGCCAGGTGCTCTGTATGTTTGTGGCATGTTTTTAAGGGCTAGTACACAAGGTATACTTTGTGAAGTACCTTCCAACATTGTGACCCTAATCTGGAGCTTATAACGTAGGTTATTAGAACAAGAAGGTCAGAACGAAAGATTTGCTTGTTAGGTCTTTTCATTCTTGAAATTGCATAAGACTGAAAGATATAGAGATGCAATTTAAAGCCCCCTGCACCCCACTTGCCATTTGTAGTTGGTAGTTGTAGGATTTGAAGAAACGTAATTAGGTTGCTCTTTGGTTTTCTGATCCGAAAAAAATGACTTCTGATTGTCTGCATTGTCGTTTCCCAATTCACCGCCTACCTATGAACCTTCATAACGAATCTTGTAATAAATGGATAACATTCGTGACAACGTATGGAATCTGTGATATGTAGGGAAGGTTTTCTTGTTCCGCTACTTAAATCCTCCTTATCGTTATAAAAAATGCCGGGTTTTGTTTTCTTTTTAAAGGTTTTTGTTTTTTTCTTTTTATTTTTGGCGTGACTAACTGTTATTTTGAAATCAGTTGTAATTTGTTATTTTTTTTTATGGGAGGAGAATTCATATGGAATGCATGAATCGCTCTTTGTAAATTGTTTTGAACTCAATGTGTTATTTCCAGAACAGGCAACATCAATTTATGAGAGTTTTAAGTCACTAGGCATAGTTTCTTCACATGCTGTTGCCACCAAATTTGTTTAATTTGTAAAGGGTTTTCCAATAGGAACGGGTTGATTTTGACAGCTCGTGGCGGCCATATTGTTTCTTTTACATTCTGTCAAAATATCGTCTTTTAATCAGTTCCTAGGCCCATTTTTCGATGAATGGGTACGTGAATAAGCAAAATTGACGGATTTGGGACGACACCAATCCACGCGAGATTCACGAGGTGCCAATGCATCCAAATAAAGTTACTGTTTGGTGTGGATTTTGGACTGCAAACCACCGCGGCCCTCAAAGACAACATAATCGATGCCATCAGTCAAATTCAGCCTGATTTATGCGCCGAAGTCATCGAAAACTGGATCTTTTGAATCCGCGCCACCCAGCGAAGCGGCGGCGGCCATTTGAACGATATCTCAAATACAACTTGTTTTATTTACATACTGTCGCATTTCTTCAAAACCTCATAAATTGAACCATGATCAAAATCCAGAAACTGGTGTGTATTTGTTCAAATAGTGCCATTACAACCACACCAACCGCAGCCCTAGAAACTTTTCTTTTACTACCCACCAAGGAGATGGCGGCAACAAAGGAATCAGGAAAACCCGATTATAAACAAAAATCATATTTCGGTTTTTATGGATGGTTCCAAGAAGGACTATTAGGAAGATTCAGGCTTCTCACAAACTTTTGCCGCGTTCTCCAGTCGAAATTGCCTGTGGTTTGTGAGGTCGCGAAAATTCTCTCAGATGTAAACATATTCATAGATAGCCAGATAGCCAGTCGGCAGTCAAGTAATTTCCTTAATCTTTACAAAGTCAAAACTGGTGGATTATTAAGGCATAGAGTTAAGGTTACTCACTTACTCAGCACAACAAACTCAGCAAGTTTCAATGGTTTTCAGGATGATATTTATTGGTGGATGAACTTAACAAAAACGGGTCATAACTTTAACCAATCCAAATCGAATTCTGGGTACTTATGCCACTGGAGCAAGCAAAGAGTACAATTCACCAGAGTATCATCAAGGGTCTCTATTGACAGTTGGACACTTATGACTTTTATGATTCTTTATTTTTGAGATGATTTAAGCATAAAGCAAGTCGTACTGTTCTTTATTATCTTCTATTTATATAAAAATAAATTGATTTTTTTTGTTAGTGTCAACATAACTCGACTGAACATCAAACAATTTGAATAGGGTTTTTTTTGTTGGATTAGTATTATATAAGGTAACAACACAACGGAGCCGATAATTGGAAATTTAGACCGGAAAATAGTTAAATTGCATATTTTAAGGATTTAATGTTGAGGATATAAAGAGTATAGATCGGAAAATAGAGGCAGGTTGAATACCAATACATTGATTCAGTGATCATGGTCCACACAGATCATATGGCTTCTATTTGGAGGAACAATGATACTGATGACCGGCGCTTTTCTTCAAACTTTACAGGTCATCCCGCGATCAACGCCTGCAGATGAACTTAACGCTTGCCTAAAATTATCATATTTATGGCGATACATAAAGAAGTTATAATTGACGATAAATATGCGAGTTACATTGCAGAACAATCAATCAGTGGATAATTTCTCTATGTAGGCTTATTACGTTCCCGTCGATTTTTTCTGAAATCACACCATTGAAGGAAGAACTAACAAAGATGTGTTGTTGATTCACAATGCGGCGACGTTAACGTGATGAGATCTCTTTGCAGATGTTCTCTCTTAATCACGAATTAAAAACAACGAAATAATACGTACCTATTCAATCATTTCTCGTCATCACGCCACGTCGTAAGTTCGAAAAATTGACGACGAGAAATGCACATATTATTTCATTCTTTTAAGTTCGTCAATAAGAGAAGAAAACTGTGAAGAGATTTCGCGACGTCGACGTCTCGCTTTCTCGACGCATTGTGAATCAGGCATAGGACTAAGCTACAAGCTATGCAATTGAATTTTTTAATTCGTTGGATGTACCGGGTCTACCGCCGCACCATTTGCAACTCATAGTTGGCACTATCATCATTTTGCTACGCAATAGGAACCAATCGTTGTGAGTGCGTGGCCTTAATCTCGAATTTTCATGCTTTTCACACGGACAATATTGTAGGTACGTGGCGTATTCGAGAGTCGAAAAGCCATCTGCATTTTTTTATGTACCAGACAAAAAAAATCAAACAACAACGATAGTGGATAATATTCTTACTTCCTTCACTCTTGTATAAAACCCAATTTATTCTTCAATCGTCATGACTTGTAAATCATAACATTGATGAAGATTGCAGATAAAATCCATACAATATTAACTTTTTTCTTCAAGATCAACTTTATATGTCAAACAAAATAAGATGACATCTGGATTTTGAGAGCAAATCTTCCAAATAGCAAAGAAAACGCCATAAGAACCAATAGAAATACATACAATACATACATATATGCTTTCTTTTTTTAAATGTTTATTACATTTTCTGGAACGCATTCATTGGACATCATTATATGCACTTACATTTTACAACTAAATTTAGGTTATTACCTCTCATGTTATATTTCAGATTTCAAGTAGCATTCAATTTAAAGAAACAAAAATATAAATTAGAAACCATATGTATGAAAGATTTAATTTGGAAAGTTTTATTAAGGATTCGCGTTAATATGTCATTGTTGCATTTACTTGAAAGATTTGTCAAATTCAGGTTTTCTCTGTGGTTTTTTTTTACATTATTATATTCCGAATAAGATTATTTTTTATGTCGGTTTTTTAATTCTAGTTTAAATTACGTTGTAAATGTACACAAACTGGTTATAATTTAAAACTGAATAATATCTAAGTTCTTTTTGGCAAAATTCATTTGGGGAGGCAGTGCATTTGTTGCTTAATTACTTATTTAGAGGTGTGGCTTCAAGTCCCACTCTAGTCAGTATTCTTTTCTATATTAGGTACACCCGCAATTTCACATGGTTGTCATTAAAAGTTCTAAATAAAAAAATCGAAAAAATGAATAATTGCATGTGTGTACGTTCTTTTATTAAGTTACCTTACTTTCAGTTGCCCTAAGCTTACAAATACGACTGTCTTGTATATTCTTCTCTTTATACTGACTTCTACTACTTTGTTCCTTTTATATCATTGAATTATTATAATAAGTCAAAAATAAATGGTTTTAATTTGACAGGTTTCACAGCTTCATGAAGCACGAACAATGGACTAAGACATATTGATATATACTTAATGACCTTGTAGGTAATTTTAAGTAGGTATTGGAAGAACATATAGGAAAATTAAACAAGCTTCAGTAGCCTTTGCATAAGTATGTACATATGTATGTAGTATAAATAATAAATAAATTGTAGCGACAGCTGGTGAAAAACAAGGGCTTGTGACAACTCTCAAATCGTCAAAAATGGACCGGACCTACAATTTTCTGCAATTAAATTTAAATTTAGTACTTTTGTTTAAAATGCAGGTTTTTGATGCTGGTAGGAGATTTTTTCCAGAATCTAATAAAGTGTCCTTTCTCTACATCTCGGCTAATGGCAGGGGAGATTGGTGTCGGAATGATAGTTCTACTTCTGAAAAGAACAGAAATTTATTTTTTTTCCACAATCTTTCCAGAAGGGTTCAAATCAAATTGTTCTTTTGAAATACTAAGCAAAAAGGCCATAAAATTAGAAGAGCTGAACTGAGTCCCTACTACATAAATAAAAGAAATAATTCATATGTCTAGTGGTTTCTTTTTAAATCTTAGGTTATTTTGACACTTGCAGCTGTTTCCCGCTCGAAATTTTGACAGAAAGTCAGTATCACACCTCTGCGGAACGAAATGAGTCGCTTTATGCTTGAACAACGTTGGGAAATATTGAAAACTTATTTCCAAAGTGAGTGCTGTGTAGCCCAAACAGTGCGTTTTTTGAAAAGAAGTTTTGGCCGAAATGAAGCACCCACCGCACCTGCTGTACGCAAGTTTGTGCAAAAAGTTCATGAGACTGGTATGCTAGTGAACAACACTCATGATCCCCGTCATCGTACGGTGCGCACAGATGAGAATGTGGATTATGGAGTATAGTGGCATCATTGGACCATTTTTCTTCGAAAATGAGGCTGGGAACAACGTTTCGGTCAACGGTGGGCGTTACAAAAGCCATGTTAACCGACTTTTTTTTTACTGAAATTGGAGACATGGATTTGGACGACTTCTGGTTCATGCAGGATAGCGCGCCATGCCACAATCGATCTTTTGCGCACCAATTTCCCACATCTTATTATCAGCCGTCTTGGCGATGTTAATTGGCCGCCTCGGAGCTGCGATTTAACCCTTTTGAACTTTTTTTTTTGTGGGGAACCGTGAAGGACCGATATTATGCCAACAATCCGAAAACGATTCAAGCACTTAAGGCCAATATCATCCAAGCAATCCGTGAGCTACAGCCCAACTCCATCAACAAGGTCTTGAAAAACTGGAGTGAGGGAATGCGCTACTGCGAGTTTAAAAAAACTCTGCTGGTTTCAGTAATATTCGTCAGCCATTGACGAATTGTTATGAATTTTTAGTTTTTTTTTTTTTTATGGTCAAGGTTTTTATGAGATATTTAAAAAAATGGAAGCTCCATAATTGGTAACAAAAGGTCAGAAAGTTTCAGTAATTTGTCAGCTATATTAAGGGATGTTCTAATAAATAATATGGGATATTTAAAAGATTAGTAGGTATGCCACCTGAAAGGTCAGTAATTGGTAATTAAAGTAACTGACCTTTCAATTCAAATTATTGACGCGAACTGACATTTTGTGACAAATTACTGTGACCTTTTAAATAGTATACTTTTTTTGATGTGTAAACATCTATGCCGCCGGTAGGGTACCTAAACTAAAAATGTGAACCTTAAGTGTAATACGTTCCGTGTTTGAATTACGTGTCACACATTACGTTGTAATTGGGAATGTTCAATAATATTAATGTTTACACATCTTAACCGTTCGTTCCTGCATTCACAATTTTTTTTTCTTTCGAATATAAAACATATGGGGTGTTAAAATCCCGGAGCCGTACGGTTGTGAATCTAATTCCTTTCTGATTAATCATTTCATTCATAAAAGATTTCGGTAAAATATTTGATATTAGACATTAAATGATTCTTTAATATTTAAATGTATTGATTGTGTTATTTAATTTGACTAAATTAAGTATTAAAAATTAATTGAATTAATTTTTAGATTTTTTGAAATGCGAGCAAATATTTTAATTTGTCATGTCTAAGATATCAATAAGAGTTGTTTTGTTTGTATTTCTTTTATTTTTATTATTTGAGCAATATTCGTTTAAATTCTCACAAAAAACTGCTAATTCCATGGAAAAGCATTCTTTAGAGCAGTTGATAGTTTTGTTTTCATTTTTATACATACACACATACTTGAGTATCAGTTCAGCAAAGACTTGCAATATTGACTCGACTTTGTATAGAATTGTGTAAACAAAAATAAAGAATATTTTGCGACTGATTCTAAAAGATTATTTTACATACATACATATGTATATAAAAACTTATTAGCTCATTCTAATGTTAGTTTCGATAATAAAGGTAAACAATTTGTTCAAAACGGACTTTGACATCTTTCTTTGCAGTTAATAGTGTTTATATTAGCTCATCGCCTACAAAAAAAATAAGATTAAGATACATATGTATCTACATATACAGTAAAAGTTCTTGTGAGTTGTTGATTTCATAGTCCTATATTTTTACTTGTACTTTATGGACATTATATGGCAAGGTTTGAGCTCGAAATTTCAATACTGACATCACGACGATAGAGAGCGCGTAATAAATAAAAGTTAGTCCCGGTGTTTTGCATAAGATGCGACAAAAGGCTAGAACTTGTTGTTATAAAAATATCCTACCGGAGGAGGTTGTCTGTTTTTCTCCAATTAGCGGGATATTTTTTTAAATAGTGACTTAAAATAAAAAGAAAATATAACAATCTCATGCTATTACTCTCTCTTATGCTATTAGTGTCGATATATGCATATGTACTTTGGCAAGTTATGGATTCGTAAAAAAAAATCGAACTCGAGATTTGATCAAAGTTGACAAAAGTGGGTCTCGCAATTCTGTCGGTCAGTCTGACCTTTCAGCTGCAAACTAAACGGGTGGGTCGATTTTTTTAAAATTTGGTGCCTAGAGTTTTTTGGACATTCCCCCACAAGTTTTTTTTTATTTTTTTAATGATTTGAAATATAGGTACCTGTCGTAATTTTTTTTAGCAAATAATTAAAATCTTATTTTTCTCAAAAACGTGCCCACAACTTAAAAAAACAGTATTTTTTTTAACAAAAAAGTGCCTCTCATATTTCCCTCTCATATTTTTAATTTCAAGTTTTTCAAAATCGGTTCAACTGATATTGATACATTTTTTTATAAAAAATTTCTCAAAAAGTTTTAAAAAATATTCTATACCAAAATTATTTCTCTTTTCATTTTAAAAAAAAGTTTAAATATTTTGTTTGGGTATTTAATAATTCCAAAACTACTTGGTCGATTTTTATTTAATTTACCGCCCAGTAGTATTTTTTACATTTTAAGCAGATTATAAATACAAATCCTTATAACCAAAAATAACGGTACCTCCCATACTAGTGTTTAAAAACCGGAAAATCTCAAAAACAACTCCTACAATTTTGATTAAAATTTTTCTATCAGCTAAGATTATATCTACCATATTATTGAAAAAAATTTGATCTATCGATTCAAAATGGTATCTCTTATAGAAGCATTTTTTTGGTAATAAGTAATAAATAATACTGCATATAAAAATTTTCAAAAAATCGAATTTTTGATTAAAAAAAAAGTTCAATATTATTTTTTGACAATTTAATATTGCGAAAATGGGTAGATAATTTTTTTTAAAATTTTTTAAGTGCGAAAAGACTGCAACGGTGATGATTCGGAAAGTCGTTCAATGAGATCTCAAACAATACTGAACGAAGATAACATGAGTGGAAGGGTGTACCCTTTCGTTAAACCCTACTTACAAATATTTTCCCTAACTCACTGAATCACCAGTTGTATCTTTAAAATATTTTATTCCTGAGGATTCGAAGCCACTTAAACCATAAAAGCAATTAAGAATAATACACAAAAAAAAAATTCACTGAAAATGTATGTATCCTTTCACAACCGCATTGCTTGAAGTCTTTTTCAAATAAAAATGTTCTCCACTCTCAAATAATGTTTATTAAATTAACAAAACATAAAACAAATATGCATCACATGCTTGACAAGTTACTTTTTCCAACATTCTCAGTTCACCCGTTATAATCGAATCTGCAAACATATCTATATCTTAAGAAACCATGAATGTTGTCCACTCCCTAGAGCTTTCACTGTACCTGCCACTATGAAATCCGATAACTACCTATGTACATACATATACTGTAAGTCTTCTGTTGATGACGCCTGCTGCTCCGCTGGCCGATGAATGCTAAAATGACATAACCAACGACTTTGAGAAAAAAAAAAGTCAGGTTACCCCTAATGGGCGTCGTTGATTTAAGCTGGGAGCTCTTTGTGTTTGGATTGCTTATTTTCTTTGTTTTTTTAAGAAAAACAAAAAAACAATATTTTTTTAACAACCGCTAAATAATGTAGGAAGTAAATTGGTGTTGTGAATCAACTTTTTGGTTTCTCAATTTATTTAAAAATTGCATGCAAAACAAGAATGGAAATATTATTAAAAAAAAAAAGAAAACGAAACGAATTATTTATAATGCTGTTCAAAATTATATGTATTTATTTTGTTTAAAAAAAAAAAAACGTTTAAATACTCGTAATAAATACATTTTTATTGATGAAGGAAAATAAGTTGCATTATATGTTCATTTTACGGTTCTTCTTTTAGTATCGTGAGGGGTATTGTATATATTGTAGATGAGTTCACATACAAACAAAAATTTCTTGTAGTGAAATCGGCTAAGGTGATAGATAAGTGAGTTTCCCATCACCGATGGCCACATATTATTTTTTGTTGCTGAGTTTTCTGTTAATGTGAGATTATTTAACTCGTTTAAATTCAATTGAACACTTTGCAATAACATTTGTCAAAATCGTGGTTGCCATTTGGAATGTTTTTAATGTGATTTCCAAATTGTAAAACAAAACGTTTTAATCCTTATATTTTCTTTATCTTCTAGAATGTAGTAAGTAAACTGTGTTTGGTCAAAGGAATTTTTGATTTGTTTGAATGGCCAATAAAAAAATACATAACTCAGAAACACTTGTACCTACCAATTTTCGTATATTCTTGTAGTAACTCCAGTCATACTGCGGTATAAACGGCAAATCCTTTAGGAAGTGACAATCACATTTTTTGCTGTGATTGTTTTTTTTTAGCTACAAATGTGATGTCACCCTACATAGACTGAATTGGATAGATACATAGATGCCTCGTATGTGTGTATAATTGGTTTTTCGAGAATTCTCTAGCGAATTGGTCAAAATTTTCACAGTTTATTTCTATAAATAAGAAAAAATTTAATAATTAGAGTAAAATCCGCCCACTGCCACGCCCTCTTTTCTTATTTTTTCTCGAAATCGGTCGGAAACATTACATATATTTATCGGAAACGGCTCAAATTATTTGAATGAAATCTTCAGAGTTTGTTCTGGTGATGAGGCAATAATAATTAAAAAAAATGATTTTAGTAAAATCCGCTCTTTTATTGTTTCTTGGTTTTCCGGAACGGTTCTTAATTTGGTTGAGATAAGCTAAGCAGGAAGTGTTCTGATGAACTAGAAAAAATTCAGAAAATATATTTAGGAAAATCCGCCCACTTTTCTTATTTCTTGGTTTTCGGGAACGGCTCTTATGATTTAGGTGACATTTATTAGTAAGGAGTGTTTATATGAACGAGAAAAAAAATCAGAAAAAGGTTTTCTAATATTTCACACACTGCCACGCCCAATTTTATGGTTTCTTGGTTTTCGGGGACGGTTCTAATGATTTGGATGAAATTGTTCTGATGAACGAGAAAAAATTTAAAATATGATTTCATTGAAACGTTGAAACATTTTGAGGTTAGTTTAGTCGGGTAATAACTTCACACATATTGAGATATGTTTGTAGATATATACCTATCTCCACATACATATGTGAAGATACATGTGGAGATAAATTGAAATTTCTAGAGATGGATGTGGAAAAACCTCCACACTTGTGAAGTCAAGTGAAGATACCCCCACATTATGTGGGGAACATGTGGAGATACTTCAATATATGTATGTGGAGTCGCCAGGCAGGCGCTTAAATCAAAAGTAAGACGGATGGACCATGGAATGACAGCAGTGAGAAATAGATTTACCGTGACAGTAAGCAAGACTTAAAGCCAATTTTTTAATGATTATCACTCTTAGAAAAAAAAATGTTAATGTTTTCTTGAAGAAGGCCACAAAATATAGGAATTTTGTAATAATTTTTTTAAAATTAAATTAGAAATTATATATACTCGAAAAATTGACATGTTCGATATTTAGTTTTTTTTTTTTAAATGGCCCCAAAATCTTTTTTTTTTTATAGAATTGCATGATCTACAAGTTTTGCAAGAAGTGCTTTTCGATAGACCTTGAATAATTTTTTATGTGCACACGATTTCGCAAAGGTCTTTTTAGAGATTACATCATATGCGAAAATATAAATAAAGGGTATGGTTTGTTTCGTCTTTTTTTTTATCTCGTTTTGTTGTTGTTTCGTTTAAGTCGTTTCGCATAATCGTTTTTTTCAGCATTTCACTGAAGACAAAAAAAACATGCCAAAGTAATAGTTTCTAATAAAAACAAAATGCGAAATAAACCATTAGCGAGATAACCTTTACCTAAATAACTTATTGCAATTTTAACGAAAATGCGACACGAGTAAAAAGTGAAAGAAAGAAATGCGAATTCATTGTATCGCGAAGTGATTGAAAAACAAAATAAAACTAAATCAAATATGGCATTACGAAATAAACAGAAATAATTATAAGAAAAGCGAAACAACAAAATGCGATGAGTTTGAAAATTGATTGATTTTTTTCCACAAATTATTTTTTTTTTTTTACATTTTTCCTAGTTTTTGAGAGGCAAGGCTTGTAATGACCTTGAACAAAATTTTATTTATTTAATGGGTGTTAAAAAAAAATAATTTCCGAATTAATGTCTAGCTACGTCATAGCTCATACAAGAGCGAATAAATTCTTGCGATCCAGTCGTGCATTTTATATTTTTATATTTATTATAATTGCTTATTAAAACTGGTATCAAAATTTATACAAAACCAGAATTTTTAAATATTTATAGTTAGCTATTAAAAATGATTGAATTCAATTACTAATACCATTAAGTACCAACACATATTATAAATATAGTTCCTCACCAAAATTACATGTATAAAATACGTTTCAACATTTAATGAACCGGTATTTGTGGCGACTATGCATTTTCCGCAGCAAAATGAAGGTATATATAAAGTAGATACTTTAATGTATCTTTTTGTTCCAAAGTAATTGATGTCGCTGGCACTCTAAATTCCACGAACTTTACAACTTTGTTAGTTGTTTATATTCATTATTATTGTGCTTGAGTTTGCAGATAAAATATGTATGCAGGTAGGTAAGGTAGTTGATGAATACCTTGTACCTGTACAGTTTTGCATAACATATTGAGCCAGAAACTAGTTAAACTCTATCGACCACTGTCGAACAGGTGCGAATCAAAATTTAAATTTAAGGAGGTGCACATTTTATGAAATATGAATTTCTGTTTTTTTTTTATATGAAGATTCAGTACCTTTGTATTATGTTTCTGTAAAACTCCGAGATGTTAAAATTCTAATTTTCCTGGTATAATTTAGAATTTTTCAGAAATATAAGAAAAGTCCCAAAATATAAAGTGTGTTTTTTTAGAGGTATAAAACTTTGAAATGGAATAAAACATAGATGATTTTTTTAAATTGACATGAAATTTACTTTATTTGAAAGATAATTTTTTGGCATTATAATTTAAATATGATTTCTGGCATATGACCGCCACGGCTGGCTCGGACGTAGTCCAAGGTCCAAGTGGTCAATCATTTCGGGCGTAGACTAGCGACTTCACATATCCCCACAGAAAATAGTCAAGCGGCGTTAAATCGCACGATCTTGGAGGCCAATTCACGGGTCCGTAACGTGAAACTATGCGGTTACCAAACGTTTCCTTCAATAAATCAATTGTGGCACGAGCTATGTGACATGTTGCGCCGCCTTGTTGAAACCACAGCTCCTGCACATCATGGTTGTTCAATTGATGAACGAAAAAGTCAGTAATCATGGCTCTATAGCGGTCACCATTGACTGTAACGTTCTGGCCGGCATCGTTTTTAAAGAAGTACGGACCAATTATTCCACCAACCCATAAAGCACCACCAAACTGTCAGTTTTTCTGGATGTAACAGCGTCTCAACAATGGCTTGAGAATTATCTGCAATCTAAATCTGGAAGTTCTGCTTATTAACGTATCCATTCAACCAAAAATGAGCTTCATCGCTGAACAAAATTTTCTTTTAAAAATCGGGATCAACAGCAATCTTGTTCCAAGTCCATTCACAATATTTTGCATGCGTTGTTCAGGTGTCAGTCTATTCTATTCATGTTGAAATGACAAACCAAACTAAAAATAAATCACTTGACAGCTGACAAAATGGCCGCCAGTTAAAATAGTGTTGCCAACTTAAAGTTCTATACCTCTAAAAAAAAAACACCCTTTATTTGGCGCAAAATTTTAAACAGTCTTATGTTAAAGTATAAACATTATACTACTTAACAATTTGCTAACTTTAAAGCTATAAAGCTATTACCTAAAATGTGGTTAGTTTTAGACACTTTTTAACTAGTTTCATACTAAACCTATTTTCTTAATAAACTTCAGCTGAACTCGCCTAAAAAAAATTACATAGAATTTTATTCACTGAGCCAGAATCGCTTTTTTGCACCAAGTGAATCAAAAAAGTGAAAGCAATGCATGCGAGCGAATGTGAAATTAATTTATTCAATTCACTTTTTCACACAATCAGAATCGGCCCCCTGGGGTGGAATTGTCACAGCAACCATAGTCAAATGTGATTTTCATTGGGTTTTCGGTCTTGGTAAGGTTATTCAACTCAATTCAATTCAGTTGAATACTTTCCCATGACATTTGTCAAAAACATAATTGCCATAGTGAATTTTTCATAAGTTATCGAAATTATAGAACGTAGGTAAATGACGTCTTTGGTATAAAATTCTCATTTTTTTTTTCATCTTCTGGAATGTGGTAAACTTTTTTGGTCGTAGGAATGTTTAATTTTGTTTATATGAATGGTTAAAAAAGGAACTCAGAAAAAATTGCACAATTTGTGTAGGCGCTGATGGTAACTCTAGTTGTACTGCTGCAGAAACGTCAAATTTGTTGGAAAACAACAGTCACATTTTTGTTGTGATAGCTCCTTAGCTATCAAATGTGATATCATCTTACGTAGACTCAATTGGTTGATTGTGACTCTCACTTATCGGAAATCACCTTACACGATTCCACCCCTGAATCCCATCACTCGATTCAATTATTTTCAATTATGATGTACGGTTCCTTCTGAAACTATTTTGCTATTGTGAATATTCGTGGCTGTCAATAACAATGCATTGATTTGATCCATTAATATTTGTTAAACAAATTTTATCTGATATGGCCCTCTAATTTAACTGTACGATTCACTTTACACCAATGTTAACACGTAAATATAAATCACCGAGGGAATTACACTCATTGACCCCGTTCTCTAGCCGCTCCTGCATTAACTATGTAATTATATGCACACATAGTCGTGACTCGTGATTATCTGATAGTATATCCATAGTTCAATGAATTCGTCTTTTTTTTTTTAATAATCCTATAGAACCTTAAGATTGTGAACAATATTTATTTCCCTACACATTAAAGCAAGTATGCTCGTATAACTACATTTTTTAAGGCTAACGTTACATTGTGAATGATTCGCAACTAATTTCTGATCAATAAACAATTTGTTTTCGTCAATTCTTCCCATTTATTCTATACTTATTGTGTATGAGAGTGTGTGGGTATGTATTTGTGTCTGTTTGTATAGTAAGTAAGTAAGTCTCGATAAATTAATTATTCATAGAGGCCGGCCGGTAGGAGGTATAGAAGCAATATTGCGTATAAAGGTGCATTGTCAAACTTTTAATTACAATCGATTACCTTACCTACTGTGCGGGTTCTTTCTTTATACTGTGAATGGTTTTTTGTTTTTTTTTTTTTCTAAGGTAGACATTGTGTTTGGCGGATGTGGCCCATTTGATTTTTTTTTTGTATTTTGTTTTGTTATATTTTTGATGCATCGTTGTGTGTATGTAGGTAGCTAAACGTCAGTGATTGCCTCATAGTTCGTTTTTATTTTTTTGAAATTTTATTCACAATTACTAAAAATGTTGATTTCTATTTTTGTTCGATAACGATGAAGCAAAGACGTTATACTAGTTAATAGTTAACTTTTAATTGAATTAAAATCAATCACTCAACTTACCTAAATAGAAGTATAATTATTTTGCTTTAGAAATAAATTACATCTTAATGGTTAATTTATTATTTTGGGAATGTTATTTTACAAAAATTCAAAAATGTGCAGCAATTAAGAAAAAATTTACCTTAAAATTAATTTGAAACTAAAATTTTTTTTTTTAAATCAGAATTCCTTGAGACTACATTAAGAAGTAAAGTATTTTGATTTGATTCAGGTTTCAGGTTTTTTTCCAAAAAAATCGCATTACGTAAATAGAGATTTGACGGTTTATCAGAAAATTGATTTTTTTTAGTTATTATGGGGTACTTTTTCTCATCGCTCCAGCTTTTTCATAGCTTGAGCGATATTGTAATAATTTTGCATTCGGCGTTCGGGTTCTTTTGAATTAAGTTTAAAAAATATTACATTTAAAAAATTATGAAAATAATATTTTTTTAAATAAAAAAAAATCAAACAGTAGGTAATCAACCTTATAAAAACTTTGTTTGTATTTTTTTTAATTGTTGTTAACCACAAGAGTTCGTACGATTAAGTCCTGCATATTTTTTTGCAATTGATAAAAGACAAGCTAGCGTCATAGGAAGTGATTAGAAAGGACGAGACTCGAGAAATATTTGTTTTTAATATTCAATGCTCTCTTATTAATTTGTTTACTAGAAACCAAATTTTAAAATGTCTTCTAGTTTGTTGTTTAAAAATCGTATTTTCACTTAGGACCTACTTAGTAAATTAAATTTTCTCAAAAACTAGAAGACATTATAACATCTAGGTTGGAATCGGCTAAGGTGGATAAGTGAGTGTCACATTAACCATAATCATATGTGATTGTCATTGATTTTTCCGTCTGGGTAAGGTAATTAAAAACGCTTCCACCTCTGTTTTTTAACGTTTGGCTAAAAATTGATGAGAGAATTTAATATTAAAAACAAAAATACTACGTACTTACATAAAAACGTGAAATTTTGAAACAAATTAGAAATATATTTTTTTAAACATTAATTTTTCATAAAACAATTAAAAACAAAATTAAAAAATGTGCAGCTGTTGTTTTTAAATATTTTTTTGAAAATTGCCCCTCTCACCAGGAATAAATAACCTCTCCCGTACGATATTTTTCTTATTTTGACGGCAACCTATATAAAGGGTTTTCCAATAAGGACTTGACAACATGGAACTCCACTTCGTAAATATGGCCACCACGGGCACGTTTGCAGCGGTCGATTCGTTGGACCCAATTTTCGATGACTCGGCCACACATTTCTGCCGAAATGGCCGCTATTTCGCGTTCAATGCTGGCTCTGATCTCTTCCAACATTAGCTTGTTGGCATAAAACCCCAAAGAAAATAGTCTAGAGGCGTTAAATCGCACAAATGCGGCGGCCCAACGACTGGCCCATTTCTTGAGATAACACGCTCATCAAACTTACTCTTCAATAAATCGATTGTAAGGTGTGCTGTGTGGCTTGTGGCACTATCCTGTTGTAACCACATGTCGTCTAAGTCCATATCTTCCAATTCGGGCCAAAAATAGTCGGTAATCATGGCGCGATAACGCTGGCCATTCACAGTAACCTGACCATCGTTATCGTCGACTACAAAATATGGCCCAATAACGCCGCCGGCATGCAAACCGCACCAAACAGTTATTTTTTGTGGATGAAGTGGTGATTCATGAAGCAAATGTGGATTTTTACCCGACCAATAACGCATATTTTGCTTATTGACGAACCCGTTGAGCCAAAAATGAGCTTCGTCATTTACGACCGAAAACGCTCTTAAAGTTCCGGTCACCGACTCCGAATTTCGGTAAAATTTTTTAATAATTTGCAGATGTTGCTCCTACGTATACTTTACCATGATGAAAATTTTGCGTTTACTGAATAAATTGACAATGATTACAGTTCGATGATTAGTGAAAGGGTGCGTTCACAAATTAAATTCAAAGTTGTCAAGTCCCTATTGGAAAGCCCGTACAAACACGCTACGTGTACTGCCCATCTTATAGGCAGTACACTTTATATATTCCATTAGGATTAAAATCCAATACCTAGAGTCCAAAAGAATCAATTTTACTTCCTCTTTAGCGTTGACTTTTTTTGTATTTAAAAATGAATCCAAGGAATTTATTTTATTTGGGTTCTGTCACAAACTGAACGATCACCCCAAACCAGTTGGTGTTGGTGTCACATAGAATTTTTGTAGTGTACAGCTACTACACGTGCAGCTTAGCTATACCGAATGCACAAAAAAATTATATTTAATAACTTATAATTTATGGATCCCATAATTGAATTTTTCCACATACATAAATTTCAATAAAAATTATAGTTTTATAAAAAATTACAGAATTGAATTTAATTCATGTCCGTCAAGTTAGCATTTCCAATTCAAAATTTTAAGATTCATAATAATTGGATTAATTGTCGTGAATTTGTATTGAATTTGTCGTGAATTTGTCGTGAATTTGTCGTGAATTTGTCGTGAATTTGTCGTGAATTTGTCGTGAATTTGTCGTGAATTTGTCGTAAATTTGTCGTGAAAGAAAAAAAATATCGTACTTTTTTTTAAATAATCCCTGGTAATGCTAACTTGACGGTCAAATTAGCATTACCGACCTCAAAAAAAATAATAAATAAAAACTAGCATGTCATTAATTAAAAAAAAAAAAAAATAAAACTAGTATGTCATTAACTGTCGTGAATTTGTCGTAAGTTTGTCGTTAAATTTAAAAAATTGCTTTCAAAAAATCTTTAAAATTGCATCTATGAATCTCATTACTTTGATTAGCTATATATTTTTCCTACAAGATTTTTTGATGTGGAATTTGTTTTAACAATTGTCGCTTGACGTCCTTAAATAAGTTGCGTCAAAAAAATTTTGTTCGCGAATTTCCTACAATTTACTTTCACGACAAATTTACGACAAATTCACGACAATTAATGAGATACTCGTTTTTATTTTTTGGGGGGATGGTAATGCTTACTTGACCGTAAATATAGCATTACCAGGGGTTATTTTTTTTTTTTAAACAAGTGCTATCATTTTTTTTCTTTCACCACAAATTCACAACAATTATTAGAATCTTAAAATTTTGAAGTTAATTTTTGACGGACATGTTTAGTTCGGTAATTGAATTAAAGTTAAACAATTTAACGAAAATGAACTTTTTACTTAGTAGTGTAGGTGTTTTGTTTATACCTATATTTATATATATAATAATTAATTACTTTTATGTGTTGACTTAATTATTCAAATCAGTTCTATGCATAGGTATAATCTTTACCTAAAAATGTTGGTGCATATCTTATGATGTTATACATTCTGTATTCGATTTTCTCATTGTCCTTGAAATCAATAACGATTTTAATGCTAAACCCTGTCCAAAGTATATCAATTTAATATCATTAACTGGCCTTGGGCAAGTGTTTGTGCAAGCAATCACCTAAATTACGGTTATATGGACATAATGTTATTGATTAAATGAAAAGCACAAAATATTCATCAATTGATATTATCAGATTATGTAATCTATACAACAACAACATACAGTAAGGCTTCATTATTGTGGACTCTGCCCGACTTTACATAATCCTTGTATTTTTTTCTTTTTATAATTTGTCTGAAAAAATTTCTTAAATCTTAGCTTAATTAAACATTTTTAGCTCAAATATTTGAGAGTTGAATTGAGACGATTAGAGTTTATTACTGAATAATCTCAGATAGGATCAGTATACGTATGTTAATACATACTTTGACATTTATTTATTTTGCGAGAATGATATAGTCTAGTGGGGTAGGATTTTTTATAATTTTTTTTTTATATAATAGATGAATTTTTTGTCGACTTTTTGTATTGCGATATTTGTTTTATCTGTCTGCGCTTTTCTGTTTCACTTAAAAATCACACTAACCTGCTTTTCATTGGTTGACTCATTAATCTAAATAAATTATTTATTTCTTATTAAAAAAAAAATATTTACATATATTTGAACAGATTTACGCTTTGATTTCCTGATAGCTAAAAACGTCATAATTGTTAAAAATAAACAATAACAATTTCAACATTGTTTTATAAATTTGTCCTTGAACTTTTCAAATTTTACAAAAATGTTTAGGTGTAGAAATTTTGGTTAGCTGGTTATACATTCTCATCAAAACAAGGTTAGGATTTTTAATAAAGATTTAACGTAATAACTCGATGCTTTTACTTTGCTAAGTATAAGTTCAATTCAATTATTATTCGTCAAAATAAACAGGATGTCATAAATTTAAAACTTAATTGGTAAAAAATAATTAAGGTTTTCAATTACAAACAATATTTTTTTTGAAATCTTGAAAAAATAAACCTTATAATTTTAGCTAGTTTATTACTCACCCCATCCATAATTAATTTTTGTTTATTTTAATTATTGCATTTGAGCGTACAGCTAAATATTTTTAGGAGAGATATTAAAAAAAAAAATAATAAATTAGAGCTTCTCCTAATTTTGCCGGTTTTTATTTTTTAAATCGATAAATTTTAATTTTATTTTTTGTCGGGGAGACAAAAAAAAATGTAGTAGTACAAAATATACAACTTGTAATTTTGAACATTTCCTGCCTTATGGTCGACTACACGGTGAGCCAAATATAAGTTTCTTTTTAAAAATGCAATAAAATGAAGAAAATTAAATTTTGTCCATATATTATGGCTTTATTAGTAAGATCAAACATTTCCATTAATTATGGAATACAACGTCGTTCAATTGGCTGCCTTGGCTGGATTCGCAGTAGCGCATTCTGTCACTCCAATTTTCCAAGACCTTGTTGATGGTTTCGGGCTGTAGTTCACGGATTGCTTGAATGATATTGGCCTTAAGTGCTTGAATCGTTTCCGGATTGTTGGCATAACATCGGTCCTTCACGGTTCCCCACAAAAAAAGTCCAAAGGGGTTAAATTGCAGCTCCGAGGTGGCGAATTGACATCGCCAAGACGGCTGATAACTGCACGATTTGGGAATTTGGTGCGCAAAAGATTGATTGTGGCATGGCGAGCCATCCTGCATGAACCAGAGGTCGTCCAAATCCATGTCTTCAATTTCAGTAAAAAACAGTCGGTTAATATGGCTCTGCATGGCCCACCGTTGACCGAAACGTTGTTCCCAGCCTCATTTTCGAAGAAAAATGGTCCAATGATGCCACCACTCCACAATCCGCACCAAACTGTCACTCTCTGTGGATACATTGGCTTCTCGACAATAAGGTGCGGGTTTTCCGAGCCCCAGATGCGGCTGATTTTGTTTGTTAACGAAGCCGCCGTTGTTCAAGCGTAAAGCCACTCATTGACTTTCTGTCAAGATTTCGAGCGCTAAACAGCTGTCGGTGTCAAAATAACCTATGATTTAAAAAGAAACCACTAGATGGCCCAACCAATTCTAAATAAAAAAAAACTATTGATTTTTTATATATTTCCGGATCAAAGAGTTTGTACTGTATAATATTTTATTCTATATGACATTACAACTTATATTTTATAATTACCCTACTCTCAAAGTCAATGTAGGGACATTGCGCAAAGAGTGATTAAGTTGAGCTATAGAAGGACTTTTCTTTGTAAAAAAAAAATCCAATGAACCTACCTTTGTACCTATGTATATGTAATGTACAGTACATATTATAGTGGCTAAGTACTACTACAAGAGTATAGTGTTTACACTTTTTAACCACTTCTGTTACTCTTAATAGGCGCCACTAAAAGTAAATTACATTCCAACGCAACACGTATACATACCCGAGTGAGTTCAAGTTTGTGTAAAATTTGTTTAATGCACATTAATTGTATGTGGCGAAATAAGCATTTGATGCAGTACAAAATTGTTATTTTGTGTTAAACTGTTTTTTTTTTTTTTTTTTTTTTTCGTTAAAGGAACTTGTAAGTTATTTTATTTGTAATGAAGATTTCTATAACATCGAATGAATTTAATTACATATTACAAAATATACACACACATATTACCTAATTGTACCTAATTATTCATTGTAATCACTGTCACCTTAAGATAAAAAATAAAATCTCTGGGAAAAATAAATTCGTAATTCGTAGTAAAAAAAAACAACAAATTATCTAGTAAGTCCCTTTACACCAAAATTAGATTCTTCAATGATTCATTGAAAATAAGTTATTTTAGGGTATTTTGTCATAAAGGAATTTGAATCATTGTAAAATAAAATTTCAGTTCGAAATTTCTTACATTTATGTATGTTTATTTAAGAGATATAGAAAATTAAATTCTTTACAACTTCAATATTTTTAATACTAAAATGAATATAATTTACAAGATTTTATATTTTATAATATTTAATAGATTTGTTCAAAAAGGGTATGGAAAATACTAAAAACACTTAGGAGAATAAATAAAGGAAATCAAAGTTGTAATAATGCTACATGAATTACTACACACACGATAATTTTACGATAAATTTACGAAAATTATTAACACATTCCTTTTTCTGTTGCTTATTTTACCTTTTTTTGGAAGCTAAGTTATGCTCACTTGACTTTCCCGTTAGCATTACCAGGGGTTATTTAAAGAAGAACAATCGTTATCATTTTTTTCTTTCACGACAAATTTACGACAATTAATCCAATTATTAAAACCTTTAAATTTGTAAAAAGTAGCATCTTTGTTGACGTTCTAGAATTGTAAATATATCTCATACCCTAAAAGGTTTAAGCTTTAGTTAACACTTTTGTTACTTGATGCCAAAAATTAATGCCCCTCAAGTTAGCAGACCAAAGTGAACACAACAAATTTTTTGTGACGTCATCATTAGGCGCTAATTAAGTACTCAACAACAAAATTAAGTGCTCCAGTACTTTTGTTGTAAATTAATGTTCTGCTAACTTTAAATGAATTTCCCTATTCATTCCAATTCCCTGAAAATGTTTAAAACGCAAGGAAAAAAAAAGTTTTTGTCTTGTATTTAGGAGCTACAGTACAAACTCGATTTACGCAACTAATAGAAATTGGAGCAGTTGATGCAATAACCGAGGTTGTTGCACTTACTGGCATTTCCTGTTTTTTTTTTTGATACAAATTATAGTTGAAATAGCGTATTTTGTTATAGATAACGACAATATTATGAAAAAACTTTAGTGAAACCAAAACAAACAATATTTTTTATTAAATACGAAAACGAAATGTTCGAAGTTTATACAAAAATTAATCACAAAGAGAGCATGCAAATAGAAAACAGAAGAATAAACACAAGAAGTTGCACAAATCGAGGTAGTATTTTTGAAAAGTTGCATTTATAGAGTCAAGACGTGCTACAAATTTAGTGTTGCGAAAATCGAGGAGTTGCACGAATCGAGGGTTGCGTAAATCGAGTTCATACTGTATTTAAGTGCCTAGGAATCCAAAAAAAAAAAAAAATTCTCAAAAATGTGCGCACAACTTTTTTTTTTTTTAATTCAGCAATTTTTTTTTTACAAAAATGCTACCATTTTATAAAAAAAAATTTCCATGGAACCATTTTTTTGATTTTCGATTTTCTCAAAAACAGTTCAACTGATTTTGAACAATTTTTTTTATAGAGAATGTTTACAATAACTTTTAAAATATTGTGTAGCAAAATTTTCAAAAATTTTTTTTGAGAACTTAATAATTCGAAAACGACCTGGTGGATTTTTACTAAACTAAGCACCCAGCAGTTTTTTGACATTATTTAGCAGATTTTAAATATAATTTTTTCTTATAACCAAAAATAACGGTACCTCCCATACAAATTTTTTAAAACCGGTATTAAAAATCACATTTTTCTCAAAAACGAGTCCTACGATTTTGGTTAAAATTTTATTGGGAAAAAAATTGTATCTATCGTTTAAAAATGGAACCTCTCATAGAAACATTTTTTTAGTTTTCGACTTTCTCATTATCTGTTAAACTAATTTTCATGAAATTTTTTACTCAAAAGCTACTAATAAGTTTTAATAATATTGCAATTTTCAAAAAATCAATTTTTGATAACTTTTTTGAAAATTTGATATTTGGAAAATGGGTGGGTGATTTTTTTTTCCAAAATTAATTTTTCAACTCTGAATAAATAAGTACTAAAAATTGGCTTACCAATATTCCAATATTCAAAATTTTATATATAAAGATTATTTTTATAAAAAACCGCTTCAACGATTTTTAAAAATTTTTTCTCATAAATTGAGATTTGTGTAAGAAATCACTTCGTGTACATTGCGTTGTTTCTGATATTTTTTTAATCAATTTATTTCTAATTTTATTGATTTTTTAACATTTTTTCAGTCTATAAACAGTAAATTTCATGCATATCTACGTGCGAAGTGCGAAGTGCAAGACAGCACGGTGCCAAATTGTTAATATTTATATACTCCATAATACTAATGGGTGATTTTTTAAGAGGTTTAGAACTTTTAAAAAAAAAAAAACACAAAAAATTCGAAAAAATGAATGAAATATTTATTTGAATCGATAGTTTGAACCTTGCAATTTAATGTTTAAAGATAATTTCATGCAAATGTTGACCGCGGCTGCGTCTCAGGTAGCCCATCCGCTGAGTCCAATTTTGGCATACTCTTTCACACATATCGGCCGGTATCTCACGAATGAATGCATGGATGTTGGCTTCCAGTGCGTCAATCGAAGCGGGCTTGTCCCTATAGACATTAGCCTTGACATACCCCCACAAAAAATAATCTAATGGTGTCAAATCGCACGATCTAGGCGGCCAATTGACCGGCCCGAAACGTGAAATTAACTGTTCACCAAACTCGCCTCGCAATTGCGCCATTGTTTCGCGTGCTGTGTGGCATGTGGCACCGTCTTGTTGAAACCACATATCATGCAAGTCAAGAACTTCCATTTCGGGCAAAAAAAAGTTTGTTATCATCGCTCGGTAGCGTTCACCATTGACAGTAACGCTGCGATTCGCATCATCTTTGAAGAAATATGGCCCAATAATGCCGCCGGCCCATAAACCGCACTAAACAGTGGCTTTTTCGGGATGCATTGGTAGCTGTTGCAATGCTTCTGGCTGATCTTCACTCCAAATGCGGCAATTTTGCTTATTTACGTACCCATTCAACCAAAAATGAGCCTCATCGCTGAACACAATTTTTCGATAAACAACATTTCGAACCGAGCACGAATTTTGTTAGTAAAATTGAATAATTTGCAAGCGTTGTTCATTTGTAAAACGATCCATGGTTAAATTGCAAACCAAACTGAAGCTGTTTGACAGTGACACAAGGTACTAAACACACGTCAGCTGTCAAAACCAGTGTTGCCAAAACCAAACCAGCTTAAAAATCACCCGTTATTTTTGGCAGGTTGCATTAAATATAGGCTCCAATAATTAATAAATTTCTTTTATCAGATGAAATTTTATAAATTTATTAAGACTTTAAAACCACAGTGTGATTGCACATAAGAGCAAGTTCGTGCGACCTAGTCGTTCATTTTATTTATTTAACTCTTCATAAATTTACCTACAGAATAATACAAAAGTTACTAGCTTTTATCTGAGCTTGATTTTTTTTTCTGAGTTGGATCAGAAACAAAATTGGCCTGAATGGTGTTAAAACAAAAACAAAATTATAAAGATAATTAGGATCTGTATTTAAAAACCGTATTTTAAAAGATTTCTTGAACCGCGTAGATTTTGCTACGGCGGGGCTAGTCCGACTCATACTTAATGGGTTTTTGAAAAAGTGTGTGATATTTGTTCTTTATGTAATTCCGTCAAAAAATTATGACAGTTTTCTTGTTATTTGAAATTTTCTAATTTATAGTTCTAAACAGTTTCATAGAAAAAATCCTATGAGAAGGAGGACGTTTTTTCTATTTAAGACGGAGGGATACAATATTATTTTTTTTTTTCCAAAATTTTGATTTGGAATATTTTTTCTTTTTTTTTTTAAATGTTTATATGAAAGACGAAATTTTTGGTCTAAAAAAAATCAATGCAAAAAAATCATAAAATAATGTGGTAAGTATTGTAGTTGATTTTTAAATACCTTTTTATCCTCCGATTCGATAAAAAAAAAACATGTTTAAGAATAACTTCCCAAAAATATTGACAATCCAATGACGAATAGAAAATGGTTTTTTGAGTGGACATGTCAAAGTGTGGAGTAACACATACCTATAAATATCAGTGTCAGAAGCTAACACCGAAAACAAAAGCATCCTTTAGCTCTAAAGCCTAAATTAAAACACAAACAAAAACAAATATTGTATCATTCTCGGAAGTTTTTTTAAGAAATCTATTGTTCCTATGAAAAATAGAATTACATAAGCTACAAGTTTTATTATAACAGTTTTTCAAAAAAAAAAAATATGGTTTTTTTTTTTGAGATATTAATACAATTTCGACTCCTTTCCTTTTTCCTAAAAGCTTGGGCCTTGGTCCAATTTTTGTTAAAGTTTGTAGTTTCTTTTTGTCTAATTTGCCTGGACTGTACTGAAAATTAAAAAAAAAATTACAAACCTATCAACTTTTGGGGCTACCACCATATTTTTTTATATTTACGTTCAATTCTACAGTATGCTTTGAAAATAACTAAATCTACTTAACTAGTTTTTGTTGCTTTAAAAAACTAGTTAAGTAGACAACAAATTGAAGTCCAATTAAGGGAAACATATTTTTATTATTTTCAATTTTCTCAAAAATTGAAGATTGTTTAGCATCCGGTTTTTTGTTTTGAATAAAAATTAATAAGAGAATTGAATCTTTAAGCCGAAAATAGTACTTAATTACGTACAATTTTGAAAAAAAATTGTTCAAATATTTTTTTTCTTCAAAATTTTGAGTTTGAAATTAATTTTTCAAAAACTGTTCACTAAATTTATTTAAAAATAAAAAAATAGGTTTCTGGTTTTGCAAAAGGGTATAGCATGGCGTTGTAAGTGTAACCGTTGCTTTTTATTAATGTTTTTTTCTGTTTAAAGTCCATTTTTTTTTAAAGAAAATTGCTCCTCGCGGGTAAACAGGAGAGAATAGACCACCCTGCCATACCTTTTTTTTCTTGTGTCGACCAAACCTACACGCTCTAGCTTTTTGTCACACCGTATGCGAATCACTCTGCATAATATCATTTTTTTCCGATTTAAGCATTTGAACTTGTTGCTCACCGATTTTTTTTTTCTTAAAATAAAATAAGAATACAAAACGTCACTTTGCTCAACCTTAACTGATTATAGTTTGGCGAACTCAAAAAAGAAAGATTGTAAGATTCCCTACCTTCCGTAATTTTTCGTTTAGTGTTGTAATCGTGAACTACATGACCACATACATATTGGCTTTAGAATTATTATGACAACAAATATAAGAGCGCTATATTTTTTCCTTTTAATTGCACAGTCTGAGATATACTTCCCAAGAATGAGTATTATACATTATTCTCCCATATACAGGAATATAATTTTGAACTTATCTCGAAAGAATTCTTTCTCACTCTTTAAAAATCAGTCTTCATCATATAAACAACACCAATTTTCGGACTTTTCACAAACTGTCAAAGTTAACTTTTCTTGTCGCAGAGTTGATTTATTAGTAATTTATGTGTAAGCTACAGTGGTAAACTTAGTTCATTTTAAGGACAAGCTTTCGTATTACAAAAATAAAGAAAAAAAAAATAAAGTTCAGGGACTTCAATTCATTTAGATTATGGCTTTACAACCATTTCCAAGGTTTTTTATGTCTATTCATTTTACACAGAAAGATTTTTTATAAAAATTTTTCAACCCCACAAAAAAAAAGGCTTGCCTCTGGAAATCGCCATGAAAGAAAATGCGGCTTCTGTTGAAAACACACAAAAGTTTATTACCCAAAGGCTATGTTACAGAATGAATAGTCGACATTTTATAGCACAATAATATTTGCTGCATTTTTTTTTTTTTTTTCAACCAATTACATCTCCAAAAGAAGCACTCAAAAAATGTGTTGCTTAAAAAAGTTCTCATTGAATGTTTCGGTTAGCTTGTATTTATATATACATATTCCGAAATGCAAAACATTTTTATTAGCTGGGTATATCGTGCTCAAAATGATTATACGACTAAGGTACTAAGTAGGTGAACGTGATGAAAATAAAAATGTATATAGCTTCTTGTATTTGTTTACTTTTTTTTCCTATATTTTGTTTAGTTTTTTTTTCAAATTTAAATGCTAACACATTAAGACTTACATTTTTATTTTGGCTGGACAATATGAGTCAACAGGTGGGTAGGTAATCAACGCCATCTTCGGACCCGAATAAAAAGCATACATTTTTGCTGCATTTAATGGCACTCAACTAATTTGAATAAACAAACAATTTTTTTTGGATACCTAACTTCAAGAATATTTAAATTGATTTTAAACTAAATGTACAGAGTGGGGCATAAGAATTGATGGCTACTGTAGAAACAAAAACAAAATATAAAATATTGACTTGTTTTGAAAAAAAAAAATTATTATATCAACTATTGAACATCAGAATTGGAAGCTAATTTATTTTAAGAATATAAAGTTTCAGCAACAGCGCCAATTTTTTTTTTTGTGGGTCAACATTGATTCTTTCAATTGAGGTGATCAGTCTCAAAAGAACCTAAGCTACAAATATTTCGAGACCGGGAACAATGGCTTAAAATAAAAACACATTTTAAACACCATTTTTAATATTTATTAAAAGTGCTTAAAATATTGTTTATATTTTTATTTCTAAATAAATTTATTGACATAAAAGCCATTTGCAATTTTGGCCTAATTTGGGGTTGGTTTTTTATTTCTAGAATACTATTTAGCCTAAGCTACCATTCAAGCTTCCACTTTTTTTTTAAATTTTGTATAGAATATACAGTTAAAAGCACATGAGGTTAGAGATTTAAGTGCCTCTCAATCGATAAAGCAACACAAGAAAAACAAAATGTACATTGTTTGCCTAGAAAATTCTAGTCACATATGAAAGCTAAGACAGATAATTTCTGGTGCATTTTGTTTGACCTTACAATGCTCATATGGGGTTTAAGGTCAAAACGCAACCAGTGATAGTTTGAGGTTATTTAAAAAACCATGATTTGTAAAAAAATTATAAAAACCCCTGCGCTAAGCAGGCCGCCAATAGGCGGCAACCATATAATTCAATGCAAAAACTTTGTAAAAATGCTACTTTTTGAGCTAAATTGTTCGGTTTTTTATTTGTTTATTTATTATAATGGTATGTTTCGCCAGAATTGTCTGGCAAACTAACGATGTTTCGCGGGGGATAACTTCACCGTTTTTAGTTTCGCATTCTGTTTGTTTAGCATTTTGTTGTTTCGCATTCTACGTTTTGCAAATTATTTTAATTAATTAATTTTTAAGTGAACTGTTATTTATTGTAAGCCAAAAATTTGCAAAACAATTGAATGCCAAATAAAAAAGCTAAACAATAACATTCGGCATATAGAATACATGTAAAAAAATGAATAAACAAAAAAAAAATTAAATGCCCATTTGTTGTTAAAAATTGATTCATAATTATTGCGAAATGATAGATCAGCGAAATAAAAAGACGGCTTTCCGATATTTTGCATAAACCCCTCAAAAATTAACACGCATTAAAATAGGGGAAAAAGAAACACAAAAATAAAAGGAGTTATTGATTAGCTGTTGTGGATTTGAAGTAAAATTGTCGGGAATACAACAAAATGTCGGGCCCTTTTTTTTTTTTTTTAAAAAAAAAAACCTTAAATATGATAAGAAACCCTAATATTTTTTAAACCGATGACGGACCTGTGCGGTATGCCGAAACTCACCTTTTCGGACATACATATCTATCATCTTTGTCTTAATTTTAATTACAATCTCGAATTTTTGTTTTACATGAAACCAATACTTTCGCTAAAGAGCAAGTAAAACAAAACAATCGACATGATTTCATTAATAAATCTGTAACTTCATTAAAGTCTTTAAATACTGTCATTTAAGTCACTACATTTTTTTTTTCATTTTAGCTCATTAAATCGTATTAAAGTGTCAGTCGAGAAAACAACAAAAAGAGAGTGTTTTTAGGAAAGGAAAAACACTTTCTTGAAATAAAAAAAACTTAATGTCAAAATTATTCAAAAATCCTTTTGTTGTAATTTTTTTAAATACCTACTTCTATATTGAATAAATTTATTAAGGGCAACTTGAAATAAGATCCGAGTACATTTTGTTAAAAATGTTTCTTAAAAATTAGTATTTAATTTTTTTTTGAAAAATGTTTTCATTTTCAATTATGAAATTTCAAAAAAATCGAATCACATTTTTAATAAATTGTCCCATTTTTAATAAATTGTCACATTTTTAACAAATTGTTACTTTTTTAACAAATTGTCACATTTTTAATAAATGTTCACATTTTTGGGGTTTAATAAGTGTACACACAGAAAAAAATTCTCAATACTTCTCTTGTTTCATTTTCAATTATGTATGTAATTCAAAAGCAGAAAACATATTTAGTGTCCACGGGTTTAAAACAGCCCCAAATTTAATAATACAAAATTTAATAGAAACGGTTATATAAACTATGCTTGACTGTATCAAAATGTTAAGGTCAGATTTAATTCTTATTATGTAGCTAATTAACTCAATTCAAGTCGATATAATTGGACTAGCTATGTAGTTGAATGACCTTAGATATTCCGTTGGCAAAAAATTTACACGTATAAGCACTCCAATTTTTTTATTTGCTATACTTATTTTATTATTATGCATTAATTATTGTCTTAAATAGCCGGAAATAAATCGTCTATTTCTATACTTAGTTCTAAATTTTTAAGCAAAAGAATGATAATTTTCTACAAAAATAAAATCACGGTTCAGACATATGTATGTATGCATGGATATTATAATATATAGGGCCAACTAAAAAGCTATTGATTTTAATGGGCTTAATGCAGTTTTTTTTTTTTTAAATATAATTATTTCGTTTTATTTTTATTTCCATTTCTTTGCTTTTATATTCATGCATATTTATTGGAGTATTGCATAAGGATTTGTTTCAATATTATAATCACGTAGGCAAACATATCAGGTAATGGACAAAACGTGCGTAACCAATAAATTGTTTGTCTATTTTAAATGTTTTTTTTTTAATTTTTCGTTCCAAATTTTATCACATTTTTGTTTTCTTTTTCAATCTGGTATCCAAACAAAGTATGTATGTATGTACAGTGAAAACTAAACAAATACATTTGTATTTATTATTTATTTTAAGAATTATTAGTCAAGCTAAAGTTGCAATGGCTTAAAAAAATTAAGATATTAAAGCATAGTTACCCAATGCCCATCTCTTGTGGAAAACAAATTGAACGTGATCCCAGTTCCAGTCTTTTATAAAATTATTTTAAAATTCTGAACATTTGGACCGTATTAATTTGAAATTTATACAAGACTTAAGTGTTCGTTCTAAAATTTCTGTGAAATAATTTATTTTAAATTTTTTTACGTGCTTCGCAAAAAAATTAAAAAGTTTTTTTTTTTTGTTGTCAAAATTAAAAAAAAAACATATGTAGGTAATGTCTACTGTGAGATTATTTAAGATCCAAGTATGCGCCATAATGGAATGAAAACCTTATCTCTAGAAATTAAAGTTGGGTTAGGTTAGATCTGAAACGTTTAGTATTTCAGCACATAAATCCTTAAAATATTCATCATTATGTAGCGATTATTCCAATTAATCTAGAAAACTACTTTTTTAAAATATTATTTACAATTTGTCTTACAACTATTAAGATCATTGATAAATTTACATTTTGTTGGCACATACGGGGCCTAACATTATACATTGACTGAAATAAAAATAAAATAATACATATAAATTGTACATGTGATTTTTTTTTTAAATTAAATGTTAATGTCGGTTGACTATATTGTCCTCAGGGTATTCCGTCCTGGTTGTCGGTGGGCTGACCCGGGGTCAACGTAGAATGCGACACGGCATTGTTGGTGTTGATTATGTTGTCATCCATAATGTGCATTGCGCTAAGGTACCTCGGTTGGGGTAATCAATGTTGGGTTTTAATCCTGCTGATAAGGTGGTTGGGGTGGTTCGCTAGCTTCTTAGCCAAAAGTAGTAGGTAGTTGTCCAGAGATTGACACTCGGGTTGATATGAATCTTAGGGTCAACGCGTTGATTAATTTGTGAGACCGTGTAATTACCCGGTCAAAGCTGTTAGGACGCATTGATATAATGCTCGTCAGCTGGTTAATTGCATCTCAACGTTGACACAGCACAATGTTTTAGCGTGTCAACGTAACCTGCGTTGACCTTCATCTCATTTTCAAACATTTCTGAGGTTTTTAAATACATCGGCATCGTAGCCATCCTCCAATGAAATTTGACAGTTTATGGGTCGACAGATAGGTAACAAACCATAATTTTGACATATTCAATATTTCGATCAAATGTCAAATGTCATCCAAAAGCCCTTAAAACGGAGCAAAAAATTTAGTCTTAAAATTTCGAATATACAAAATTTAAAAAATAAAATTAAAATCACCGAAATTTACAAAAAAATATTTATTACCTATTTCTAAACAAATGACAACCAATAAGTTATTAACCGAATAAAATTATTTGGTCTGATTTGAGTATTAACGTGCTAGGCTGCCAATTCCGAGGTACTAGCTAATACAGAGTCCTAACTAATACTCGCTACCAAATTGACAGGTTTAGGACTTAGAACTTGTGTGAAGAAATGAGGTGATACTGATTTGAGCACTAACTTCAGGACTAGTACCGGTACTTAGCGTTAGAACTCTGTGAAGAAATTGGCTGTAAGAGTTTAAAAAAATAAGCTACAATTAAAATGTGAGTAAATTGATTTGATTTTTGTACCGTTAACATAAGAACGAATCACTTTCTGACTAAGTTCATTACAGACCTGCAGAGAGTTTAACTTTGCGCACAAGTAAGCACTAGTTTTGTTTTTTTTTATTACTTAGGTCGGTACAGCTGTGACCCCCCACATAATATTTTTTTTTTTTACATACCTATACATATTCTCCTTATGTCATCATCATGAACAAAACTTTTTAGTTGTGGACGGAAAAAAAAAATCTATTTTTTTTTTTACTTTTTTATGATTTTCGCAATCGTAGACTTCGATATTTCGCAATGACTCAGATTTATTTTTTTTTTCCTGCGCATTACAGGGGCTTAATTTATTATAAGCATCGATCTTAAAACTAATAAAACTAATTATTGGGTACAATTAGGTAATTATTTAGGCGAGTAAAACTTTAGTTGTATATTATTCTTCCGGCAACAATTAGTTACGAGATTTATTACACATTTCCTATATATATACACATTGCTCGCAAGATTTATTTACATTAACAAAAATACTTATAATTACATTACATACACACATACGTATCTACATATTGGGTAGATACACCTAATATCAAAGCGTATCTGTATATGCGAAAATTGCCAAATATTTGCTTTTCATTTTGTCAAAAGCAGCAATAAAATGACGCATCATCTGCTATTTTTACTTGTTTTATTTTATTTTTTTTTTGAGTTAAGATTAACGAATAAATACTTTGTGATGATGTCAGATGAATGGCAATGTAAGTTTTGTATATTTTGTACTCGCATAAAAATACCTTAAAAAGATTGAATGGAATCATGCTATATTCGGTCTTGTAAAGTTGATAAATCTTAAATTAAGTTAAATTTTTCTTACATGGACTAAATAGTCTCTTGTTGTTAAATGATTATTTTTTAATTTGGTTTTTAAATATGTACCTAGTTGTATTTAACTAGCTTAAAGAAAAAAAGTTGTGTTTTTTTTTTTTTTTTTTTTGAAATCTGTTTTGTGGAATCCCACTTGAAGTGTGAAATGTAAAATGGACTCCGCTTGTTACGGTTGGCATGGTAAGTAATTTAGCAACGCATTTTTATTTTTGCATTTCATAGAAGAATTACGTTTGTGAGTGCTAAAGTGATGTAACCCATATTTTTCTCTTAGATAGCGTTGGAAATATAAATATAAAAATAGAAGATAAATTTATTTATTTTGTTTAAAAAAAATGTGTGACACCACTTTTGCAGTCAAATCCTCATATTAAAGAATGCTTTGTAACGAAGCATTATCCACTAGCTGTGTGAAGTCAGAACCCCGACCTCAAAATTTTTGATCCAAATGTATCAGATTCGTTTGTCCATCGTTTGTCCACGTTTGTCCAGGCAAAATTTTCGTTTGTCCACCCCCAGGAAAAAAGTTATTAAGCTTTTCTTTTTTATAGCAACACCCCCAAAAACAAAAAAGTCGTCTACCGTCCGCAATTGATAACTTAAGAGGATGGGACCAAGTCCATTCGTTTGTCCAGCGGCCATTTATGATTGTCCACTAAAAATTTTTATTTTTCGACCCTTATTACAAAAGTTATTCAACATTCCTTTTTTATAGCAATACCCCCACAAATTAAAAAGTCCTCTACCGCCCGCAATTGATAACTTAAGAGAATGGGACCAAGTCCATTCGTTTGTCCAGCGGCCATTTATGATTGTCCACCAAAAATTTTCGTTTTTCGACCCTTATTTCAAAAGTTATTCAACATTTCTTTTTTATAGCAACTATCAAAACCTTAAAGTCGTCTACTGATCGCAATTCTTAACTTAGAAGGACGAAACCAAGTGGGTTCGTTTGTCCACCGGCTATTTATGATTTCCACCAAAAATTTTTGTTTGTCCACCCTTAGTTCAAAAATTATTCAACTTTTCTATTTTAAAGCACCTAACCCAAAAAATGAAAATTTCACTTAGCGAAATAAAATTTATTGCAATCGTTTGTCCATCGTTTGTCCACCTCAGATCAAAAATTAAAAAAATTTTACCACCCCTATTTCGAAAGTTATTCAACTTTTCTTTTTTATAGCAACACCCCCAAAACTAAAAAGTTGCATAACACCCACAATTTTCAACTTAGAGGGGTGGTTCAAAGTGGGATCGTTTGTCCACCGGCCGATGATGATTTTCCAATAAAAATTTTCGTTTGTCCACCCTTAGGAAAAAAATTATTCAACTTTCTTATTTTATAGCACCCAACCCAAAAAATTAAAATTTCACTTAGCGAAATAAAGTCTTTGGCAATCGTTTGTCCACCGTTTGTCCACCTCAGAACAAAAATTTAAAAAAATTTACCACCCCTATTTCGAAAGTTATTCAACTTTTCTTTTTTATAGCAACACCCCCAAAACTAAAAAGTTGCACAACATCCACAATTTTTAACTTAGAGGGGTGGGACCAATTGCATTCGTTTGTCCACCCGCCGATAATGATTGTCCACCAAAAATTTTCGTTTGTCCACCATTAGGTCAAAAGTTATTCAACGACTGTTTTTTATAGCAACACCCCCACGAACTTAAAAGTCGTCTACGGCCCTCAATTCATAGATTAGGAGAATGGGAGTAAGTGGATTCGTTTGTCCACCGTATGCTCATGATTGTCCACCAAAAAATTTCATTTGTCCATTCTTAGTTCAAATTATTTAACATATCTTTTTTATAGCACTCATCATAAAAATAAAAGGCTTACGGATTGTAATTATATGTTGTATGCTGTATTTTTCATCAACTTTTGGATTTAGAATGGATTTATTTTTTGTGTTATTTCTTAATAATTTGTATACTTATCAATTTAAATGTAGCCTTAAGTTATAAACCTCTTTATTTTTTGCATCCAAAATCGAAATTCTCCAATAATTTGTTAGAGAGGGGTTAGGGCAGTAATTTTATAAAATATTGTTTTTTTTTCTAATTATGACATTTTTCATCGACTTTTGTATTAACCAAATTGACTTGATAATTTCTATATTCTAATGCAGCCTGACAACCTAAAAAAATTTTTTTAACCTTCGCTTATAAAGATTATTATACAAACAATTATCTGGAAATTCTTCAAACTCAAATTCTCTCCAAATCTTTCAACAAAAATGTATTATCGATAATTTCATAATTTTACGACTTTATAGTATGAGTAAAGTACAGATACGGTTAAAGACAATAAATACCTAATATATCTATTTCGCATCGTATGAAATTTGTGATTAACTTCACCTTTTTTTTCATTAAATAAATTGCACGACTAGGTCACGCGAACTTTCTTTTATGTTTCTGTGGTTTTAAAGTCCGAATATTGTAAATAAAAAAAAAATGTTATGGGAGCATATTGTATTTTATGCCACCTGCCAAAAACGCAGTTGCTTAAAGGTAGTTTTATGTGAGCAAATGAACAATTTACAAAATATTAATTTTTGGGAAAAAAAAATTAACACTGTTAGAGTGGTTTTTATAATTAATTTTTTATATATTTTTTTTTAAGGAAAAAAAAAAATAGTAGGTATTTCAATTTTTGGGATCTATTATTAAGAAGGTAATAATAGAAAAAAAATCATCAACCGTTTCCGAAAAATCGAATTTTCTTTGTTCTTTGTTCTTTTTCTTTTTTTGCTTTTGAAAATTTTGATACGTAAAATTATTTAAGCTGTTTAGAAGCTTTTGTGTAAAAAATGTATTTAAAATTTGTTAAATAGATAATGAGATAATAAAAAAATGGTTCTACGAGTTGGGTTGTAGGAAACTTTTTACTTTTTGGTGGTATTCCCATAAAATAGAAAAATTGAATAACTTTCGAAATAGGGGTGATAAAATTTTTTTAATTTTTGTTCTGAGGTGGACAAACGGTGGACAAACGATTGCAAAAGATTTTATTCCGCTAAGTGAAATTTTAATTTTTTGGGTTGGGTGCTATAAAATAAGAAAGTTGAATAATTTTTTTCCTAAGGGTGGACAAACGAAAATTTTTATTGGAAAATCATCATCGGCCGGTGGACAAACGATCCCACTTTGAACCACCCCTCTAAGTTGAAAATTGTGGGTGTTATGCAACTTTTTAGTTTTGGGGGTGTTGCTATAAAAAAGAAAAGTTGAATAACTTTCGAAATAGGGGTGGTAAAATTTTTTTAATTTTTGATCTGAGGTGGACAAACGATTGCAATAAATTTTATTTCGCTAAGTGAAATTTCCATTTTTTGGGTTAGGTGCTTTAAAATAGAAAAGTTGAATAATTTTTGAACTAAGGGTGGACAAACAAAAATTTTTGGTGGAAATCATAAATAGCCGGTGGACAAACGAACCCACTTGGTTTCGTCCTTCTAAGTTAAGAATTGCGATCAGTAGACGACTTTAAGGTTTTGATAGTTGCTATAAAAAAGAAATGTTGAATAACTTTTGAAATAAGGGTCGAAAAACGAAAATTTTTGGTGGACAATCATAAATGGCCGCTGGACAAACGAATGGACTTGGTCCCATTCTCTTAAGTTATCAATTGCGGGCGGTAGAGGACTTTTTAATTTGTGGGGGTATTGCTATAAAAAAGGAATGTTGAATAACTTTTGTAATAAGGGTCGAAAAATAAAAATTTTTAGTGGACAATCATAAATGGCCGCTGGACAAACGAATGGACTTGGTCCCATCCTCTTAAGTTATCAATTGCGGACGGTAGACGACTTTTTTGTTTTTGGGGGTGTTGCTATAAAAAAGAAAAGCTTAATAACTTTTTTCCTGGGGGTGGACAAACGAAAATTTTGCCTGGACAAACGTGGACAAACGATGGACAAACGAATCAGATACATTTGGATCAAAAATTTTGAGGTCGGGGTTCTGACTTCACACAGCTTTATCCACTACCAAAGACCGCGGCCGCCTCCGGCCGGTATAACTGCTATTAGCTCCAACACACATAAACCAACCAACCACCCACCGAAATCAAAATGCATTATTTAAACTCCCTCGGGCTAATTTAAAGTGGAATTAAATTTCTACCACTACCCTTTTTTGACTTTAAAATTTGTTTATTTTTTAATTCTGGAATTCTTAAGTAAGCAACTTATATTTTTGGAAAATAAGAAACCTGTTAAGCCATTAACGACAAATCGCATAATAGCCCAAAAATAATTAATTAATAAATAAATAATTAAATATTTATTTTAACATTTAGTATTTGGATTATAAACTTCTCATTTGGAAGTTATTGTCAAATCGAAATTTTTTTTACATATCTCCGCGTTTCGAGGTCCCAAAAATCCGAATCCATTGTTTTTAGAAAGTCGTCTGTATGTTGTGTATGTGTACGTACATTCGTACGTTCATGATACATTCTTTCCTTCACCGTATCTCGAGAACGAATAGAGATATCAATTTCTAATAAATTTTAATTTATTTTACAGATGATAACGTCATAAGGTGCAAAAAAGATTTTCAAACAAATTTAATTCAATTAGCGGTTATTTTACTACATTAATTAAAAAAAAAAATTGTAAAAACGTTTTTCTGTTCTAATATTTTTAATGTTATCGACTTTTGGTTAATTTTATTCTATACACAATTCCATATTTGATTACCGACATGGTTTAAATAAAAAATCAATTGACAGTTTTTTTTTAAGCAAAGCAAAACTACAAGAAAATACTAAAAATAAAAAAAACTTTTTTCGGCTCGAATATCCGGACTAATCTTCTACAATAAGGTAGTCAACAATTGATAAACTTTGTAGAACATTTAATTGATTGTTTTTTTTGAAAGCAACAAAATTGCGAAACAAAACTACTAAAAATCGTTCAAACATTTTTTTCGGCTCGAATATCTGACAAACAAACAATGCTATCGACTTGGGAATAATTTTATTTCACACACAATGCTGTAACTAAGAATTGATGGGGTTTGAAAAAAAATGTAGTTAATAGTTTTTAAAGCAACAAATCAGCCGAAAATACTACTTAAATGGTTGAAAAATATAATACGTCCTAACCTTAGTTTTTACTTAATCGCATATTACTGGACACCTAATAAGGTCTTTTAAGATTTTGAATTTCTTTTTAACAAAATAATATTGGCTTTCCAGTTTTCAAGGAGAAGGACACCAAAGGGAAGTTACCATTGTGGGTCGCACCCAGTCTCTTTTTACTTGCGATTATTATGTTAGGTACTACATACATATATGGAAAGTTATGCATTCGTACAAAAAATCGAACTCAAGATTTTGATCAAGGTTTGATATTACGATGATAACGAAGTCATAAAAAGTGGGTCTCGCAATTCTGTCTGTCTGTCGGTCCTTTCGGCTGCAGCCGTTTACGGATGGGTCGATTTTCTTTAATGTTGGTACCTATCGGTTTTTAGGCATTTTTTTTTACAAAAATGCTACTATTTTATAATTTTTTTTTTCGGAAAAATGGTTTTAAATGGTACCTCCCATTGAACCATTTTTTTATTTTCTCAAAAACGGTTCAACTGATTTTGATCAATTTTTTTATAGAGAATGTTTACAATAATTTTAAAAATATCGTGTACTAAAATTTTCAAAAATTTTTTTTTTTGATTTTTAAAAAAAGTTTGAAAATTTTTTTTTGAGAACTTAATAATTCGATAACGACTTGGTCGATTGTTAGTAAACTTAGCACCCAGCAGTTTTTTGAAATTTTCTAGCAGATTTAAAAAAAAATGTTTTCTTATAACCAAAAATAACGTTACCTCCCATACAAATGTTTAAAACCCGATATTGAAAATCTCATTTTTCTCAAAAACGGCTCTTGCGATTTTGTTTAAATTTTTGGTGTGAACTAATATCAAAACGATCTACCATATTATAGGTAAAAAAATGTATCTATCGTTTAAAAATGGTACCTCTCATAGAACCATTTTTTGGGGTTTCGATTTTCTCATTATCTGTTGTTCCAATTTTAATGAAATTTTTTACACAAAAGCTACTATGTAATAAGAATAAATAATATTGCATATCAATATTTTCAAAACATTAAATTTTGGATTAAAAAAAAAAAAATCGATATTTCGAAAATGGTTCAATGATTTTTTTTCAAAATTATGTTTTTAACTCCGCATAAATAAGTTCTAAAAATTAGCGTATCAATTTTTTTTCTTAAAAATATATTCAAAATTTTATATAAAAAAAGTTTATTTTTTTCTCATAAATTGAGATTTGTGTAAGAAATCACTTGGTGTATGCATTGCATTGGTGTCAAATAAATTTCAGATATTCTTATAATCAATTTATTTCTAATTTTGTTTATTTTTTTTTGTTTACATTTTTTCGGTTATAAATTGTAAATTTCATATGTGCGAAGTGCAAGACACCACGGTGCTATATTGTTCATATTTATGTACTCTCATAATACTTCCTTAAACTAGGCTATATTTTTGGCAGGTGGCATAAAATATAGGCTCCAAAAATTAATACATTTCTTTTATCAGATGAAAAGTTTTTAAAATTATTAAGACTTTAAACCACAGTGCGTGATCGAACATAAGAGCAAGTTCGTGCGACCCAGTCGTGCATTTTACTTTCATTAAGAGGAGTTGTAAATATAAATATTTTCAGACAATATTTTCCATCTACATTCTATACTCTAACCCACCTCATGCACCTCTGTCTTTCATCACAAATTCAGATACCTTTCAGTAATTGCAAAATGCAGCCATCCCATCATCAGTATATGATGAAACATTGCTGTATAAAAGTATATCGATGTCTTAATAGAAGGGAATTAGTAATCTGAATTTCAGAAAATCCCACTACACAATTTCAAAGAATTCTTTTAAGCATTTCAGTTGAAAAACCACTTAGATCTTCCTTTTTTTTTAAACCAGCAAACCCTGCTCCTCTAATAGGATATATGTAGGTACAAAATGCAGATTAAAATGAAAAAAAAAATAACGATGTAGTCGGCAAAATGATAGTGGTGGTGGTGGTGGTGGTGGTGGTGGTGGTGGTGGTGGTGGTGGTGGTGGTGGAAAAGACCTTTTAATATTTATTAAAATCTCAATAAACCGCAACAATAAAAGCCTCTTTTTCAATTATGCAAACCTTCAGTTATCGGGCTAACACCTGATGTAACAACCAACATACATACAAGCTATATACAACAATTAAAACCAACTATACAACCTGAAGCATCAGACTCAGCAAAGGGTGCTTAATCAAATTTACCACCAGTCGTCGTCGCTTTACTGGGTATATGTATATTATGATGGGGTGGCTGGAGTGTTGTCGGGTGTGTTAGAAATGGAGCTAGCGACGGGAACCTTCATATCCATTCATCACACATTCAGGTGATATTGATTGTTGCAACCCTTCTCCCACACACCGTGCCAGCAACGATAGTTTATAAAAACAGCAGAAATTTTGTTTGTATTTGTTTGTTTTCAACCCCCCTTAACTCCCAGCTGTCATGACCAAACAATACTTAAACTTAATACTTATCTAATTGATACGCCAGACAGTGGAGCCGAGGTAGAAAAAACCCCACAGAAATTTGATGTTGTGATATACTTTTCTTTCAATATTTTTCACGAGGAATCCTGCTGTGATACTTAATAGTTTTAGGTATCACGTAAAAGATTTAAATTATTGATTTATAAATTACCCGAAAAATCAAGTCAAAATTTTTAAATACACCAATATTAGAAGAACTCATAACATCCCATTGACTCTAACCATCACTAGAAATGATAGTACCATTCGATTCACCAGGCAAAAATATAACTACAATGATTGATTAGTAATAGCTTGTAATTAATTGAGAGATGGTGATAAGTTTTGCATTCGTGTAACAAAAATCGAATTCATGATTTTAATCAAATATCACTTTACATTTTACAATGATAGAAACGACGAAAAACTATGATTTTTAAATTATGTCTTTCTGTTTTTTTTTGTCTTAACACAGAGGAATTTAGATAAATGAGAGAATTTCCAAAGACTAAATAGGCAATCATCTGAAATAAACATACAATTTAATATTTAACAACTTTTTGGTTAAGAGCTTGACGTTATTGGTTTTTTAATATTGGATACAAAATAAATGTCTAATACGTTTTTATATTTCTTTTTAAAATAAAAAAAAAAAAAAAAAAAAGTATTAATGAGTCAGACTCTTTTTTGAATTGAATTATTCACGATTACCAAATCTGTCTATTCCAAAAAAAAACTCAAACTTGTTTCCAAAGAAGGAAATGCACCGTCATTTAATTTTCGTATGTGACCCCTTCTGACCCGATAAAATTAATAAAGGCAAGCATACAAATAACCAGTTTTAAATGTTTTTATGCTCCCAGGAAGAGGTGGACTGACGTATGCAAAAATTAAATGACGGTGGATTGCCTTCTTTTGAATTTTATAAACGATTCTCTCAGAGTTTAAACAAAAATCTTAAATAATAGAGGAGCATTTTTTTCAAGCGATATATAGAATCATGAAATTTGATAAAATGTTAAAAACTTCATCTGTATTGAAAAATTGTCTTGCTTATAACAAAAAAATATTTGGGTAAATTTTAAAACCCCTCTGAAGTAAGTATCTAATTGAAAAATTTGTTCTGAATTAGGTTGAGCCATTAACGTGGGAATAAATTTAAAAAAAAGTCAATGTAAGCTTTATTGTTATAATGGTTTCATATTTTTTTCAATTGCTGTAATCTTTTATAAAATTATTAAATAAATAAATAAAAATCTTTTCGATGAAGGATTTCATGATATAAAAGTTTTGCATTAAGTACTTTTCGATAGCGCACTTTTTCAAAGTTATATGCGAAGAGCCCTTATTTTTGACATCTGGAATTTTTGATTCAATGCACAATCGTCTTTTTAGAGAGTAAAGGGTTTTCCAATAATAGGTTTCATTTCGAATAGCCCGCTATTTGTGCAACTGTCACTTTTGAAGCTGTCATCTTTTGACATTTGACAAGTAAAAACTACGTCATTACTTAAAATGGAACGATACACGCTTCAATAACGCATTGAAATTGTTATAATTCACTACACAAATGGCGCTACGTGCCACTCAAGCAACGAAACAATCGCAATTTTGCAATGAAAGCTTCCTGACCGTGTTATTTCTCGAAGAGGTGATCAAAATTGGCCACCGGATCTTGTGATCTAACAGCTTTAGACTTTTTTCTTTGGGGCCACGTGAAAGATAAGGTCTATGCCAATGCTCCACAATCGATTCAAGACCTTAAAGATGGAATTCGTGAAGTTATGAATTGGTCATGAAAAGGATATGGTGCTGCAACCGTAGCCGTGCCGGCAATTTGTCTGATATCGTTTTCTATTGTTAATCGCATACCTTCCTCTTTACAATCAAATAAACATCCATTCTCGTTTTTTTTTTAATATCAAAATGAGACCTCTTATTGGAAAACCCTTTATTTCTTATTCCAAAATAAAAAATCTTAAAATCGTCACATGGTTTTTTCCGCAGACTGGCATATTTTTTTTAGAATTTCGGTAACTACAACGTATACATTTGAAGCTTGATTATTTTTTTACTTTACCGCCTATAAACTTAAAACTTAAATCTCTTATAAGGAAACCTTACCTTTTTTTTTTAATAAATCCCAAATAACGAAATCTCGCATTATTGCAGTCCCGCAGTTACGAAATCTCGCATTTTTAAAATATCATTCTCAAAGTCAAAAACGTTGCAAATGTAGAAAATTCTCTCTTTATCATATTATCGTACTAAATTCTTTTCTATTTGAATTTGGAGAACTAGGTATTAGGTACATGGGGAAGACAAACTTCACGCATGTGAATTTATTTTGCAAATTGCACCTTCCGCCTAAATGACGAAAAATAGACCCCCCCTCTCTCGATTAAATTCAATTAAGAAATAGCTTTCACAATGACTGTATGATTACTGTATAAAATTATAAAGCATTAAAAGTAATGTACAAAACAGAAATTAACGTGTGAAAACAAAGTTGCCCTTGTTGTTTTTTTTTTATGAAATTATATATAAATTAATTAATAAATGGCTTTCTCACTTATTAAAATTCCATCGGAAAAGATAATTTAAGTGCATTCGCATTGTTTATAAATTAATATCTTTCAATTGAATGTTGCATGCGATATATGACAAGTTTTGCATATGTAAAAAAAGAAACAGATTTAATCAAAATTGACATAAAGATAATGGGAAGTTATTAAAAAAGTAGCAATGTTTTCTATTTTTCTATTTCTCGACTTATAGCTTGAACCGCTGTTCTGGCTGCGGAGAGATGTTATTCTCTAAGAAAATAAACTGATATATTTTTGAACTTAAAATAACAGTATCGTTATTTTTCTAATTTTTTTTTTTTTTTAAGTTTGAATCCTTTGATTTTTTTTTTTTTGTTTTGGAAAAAGTTAAAAAAATCGAGTGAATTTTAAGATCATACAGCAAATTTTGGGATTGAGTGCATAACCAAAGTGTGACTACTTGGACAAGCTTTTAGGATTTTCATAACTTTTTGACTGTAAATTTATTAACATTTAAAGAGATATCCAATGGCATTTTGTATTTTGTAAAATTTGTTTTCTTCTTTATTCCGTTAAAAGCTGCTTGGTATTAATATTAAATATATTAATCTTAAGAATTTTAAGCTACTTAAGTTATATAACCTATGTTTCCTAAACATGTATTTAAATTCATTTAAATTATTCATTTTGACTCGGCTATAAAAATAATTGTCTGGTTTTCTGAATCTAAATAAAAAATAACCGCCATATTATTTACTCGATTAATCCCGATTGAGGCTTAATTCCAGATGTTATTTTATTTAAATTCAATTAATTTACATCCGGATTTAAGTGTTAAAGTTTAATGGAGTTAACAATATGGCCGTAAGATTTTAATCGAACTATTTTTGGGAGGAAACAACTGGCAATTTTTTTAACGCAGATAGAAAAAGACTAACAGCCAATTTCTTGACATAGTTCTAACGCTAGTACCGGTACTAGTCCTGAAGATAGTACTCAAATCAGTATCAACTCATTACTTCACACAAATTGTAAGCCCTAAAACTTTCAGTTTGGTACGGAGTATTAGTTAGCTAATATCTGGTTAAAACCAGTTGTTAATACTCAAATCGGTACCAAGTGATTTCTTCACCCAAGTACTAAGCTCTAGTCCTGTCAAATTGGTACCGAGTACTAGTTAGGTCTCGGTATTAGCTAGTACCTCGGAATCGGCAGTCTAGCACGTTAAGACTCAAATCAGACCAATTAATTTTATTCGTTTAATAATTTATTGGTTGTCATTTGTTTAGAAATAGGTAATAAATAATTTTTTTGTAAATTTTGGTGATTTTCATTTTATTTTTTGTTTTTCAATTTTTTGTATTCGAAAGATTAAATTTTTTGCTCCGGAAAAACGCATTTTTAGGGCTTTTGGATAACACTTGGATCGAAATATTAAATATGTATGTCAAAATTATAGTTTATTATTTATCTGTCAAGCCATACATTGTCAAATTCCATTGAAGGATGGTAACGATGTTGATGGATTAAAAAACCTCTAAAAAATCACAAATTTATGAAATTTTATTTTCTACTCCTGAAAAATTCGATTTTGGGTCTTTCGGGTGACATTTTAAATAAAATATCCGATATACCACAAAATATAGCTTGTTATCTATCTGTCGCAAGATATAAAATGTCCAATTCCATTGAAAGATGGCTACGATGCCGATGCCTACAAAATCAGAAATGTTGGAAATTGATATGAAGATCAACGCAGGTTACGTTGACACGGTAAAAAATTGTGCTATGTCAACGTTGAGATACAGTTAACCCTCTGACGAGCATAATGTCAATGCGTCCTAACTGCGTTGACCGGGTGATTACACGGTCTCTCTCGTGAAGAAATTGGGCCTAACTGTAATAAATATTAAGAAAAAACAATCACGTCGCACTCGCCCATTTGCATTCTTTGCAATCTTTTGCACTTTTATGGAGGATTTATGGAGGGAAATGGCAATGCAAAAAATGCAAAAAATGCAAAAAAATGCAAAAAAATGCAAAAAATGCAAAAATGCAAAGTTTGCAAGGATGCAAAAGAATGCAAAATTAAAATTAATCCTACATAAAAAATAATTCAAGTTTCGTAAAAAAACACAAAAAAAAGGTTTTGCTAAATATATTTTTGTTTTTATTTTTGGAAAAATTCTTTTTTTTCCAGAAGTTAATGTACATATACATTATACATATGTATTAAAAATTACTTTTTTCATTAAAATAAGATTTTCATCAATTCCTAAAAAATATTTTCATCAGATATCTTTATTTTTGGTGCTAAAAATATTTGAAAAAAAAAATTGTAGGGGGTTACTTGGATCACTCCTGCTTTTATATTTTTTAAAGGTAAGCCAAACAATTTTCCTTTTTTTACGTTTTATTTTAAAATAAAACATATATCAAAAGCCTCTTGATCACGTTTGCGAAAGTTTTACTCTAGAACTTTCAAGCCTCTTTGTAAGGTTAAACTAGCTGTTTACTGCATTTTAACTATACTTCTGCATGAAAATATTATCATGTTAAAGAAAAATACAAGTTGAACAAAAATTGACTTGAAGAACCACCCCTTATCATTTTATATTAAAAAACAGAAAAAAAAAACTATTTCATTATCTCTTCCGCCAGTTTTTCCACCATTAATAATACAGAAGTTATATGAACTTAAAAACTACTGCATGTCGCTTTTCAATGAACCCTCCATCAGACTGTAGGTTAGGTATATTTTTATGTGGAGGCAGGAGTTCAATTAAAGCCAAGCGCAGTTCCTTGAATATGCATGAGGTTAAACAAAACCATCAAGAAGTTTCATGTGAAACTCTATATAAAAGAAGGTCAAACTAGTAGGTGCTGTCAAGGACATTTTTCACTTAAAATCGATACACAATGCAGCTGAACGCTATACCTTCTTCCTTTCCTACACCTATATACATTTATAAAGTGTAACACTTCTGTCTCCAAATTCCTAATTTTTCTTTATAAACAAGTCTGTCGATTTGGGCTCAGAAGCACGTATACCAAAAAAATGTTTCCATCGAATCGTACTTTTACAAGAGACTGATGGGGGTTTCAATTAGGCCGCAATATTACATAAAATTGCACCAGTAGTCTACTTTCGAATGCGCGCGGGAGGAGATACGAGATGCTTTTATAGGATGAGAAATTTTCCAATTTGGTGAGATGGGTTAGTTATTTTGTGGATACACGGATTGGACGCTGGCCAAATTTGAGAATGTCGCATATGTATTGCCTTGGCATTTACCTAACCTACAATTTATTGAAGCTTCAAAAAATATAATATACAATATACTCGTATATGGTATATTGTGGGCAGGGGGGGTAACGTACATAATTTGTATTTATATAAATTATAGAAAATGTGGATGAAAAGTATTTCGATTTAGTACAGTGCAATGCACACGTGTGGTTAAATTGCAAATAAGGTTTCAACGAAAATCCCTTCCGTAAATATACGTATTGCTTATAGAAGTAATGAGGTTAGATAAAATTTTATGACAAAATTTATATATGAAAGAGGTTTAAATTATTTTTATCGTTAAGCCATTCATGGATTAAATTTCATTGATGGCCTTTGTTATAGTTTATGGTATTTCGAATGCTGAAGAAGCCTATAGCAGGCACAATTTGTTGTTTTTCCTTTTTTGATAGTTTCTTCCTTGATGCGAAAATACAGTCTTACTAATTTTTTAGATATGTACATATGTAGGTATTGTTTTACAACACTTATATAAGGTTTAATATAAAATATAGCGTAAAGGATGTTCCCAAGGATCTGTCGAATTACCAACAAAATTAATAAAAAAAAAAAAACTACAATTGCTGACAAAATGGGTAAATTATTTTAAAAGCTTTTAAGGACCTTTTACAAAAATAAATGGTATTCCCAAGGACAATAATAATTGTCGTTTCCTTCCGGCGATCTCACTCATCAGTTGAGTAGTGAAGACCTTGTCAATACGTAATTTTTGTTAATTGATGAGTCAAAGTTAGATCGCCGGGACGAAACGTATATTTTTGTGGACTAAAGCCCTGTAAAAGCTATTTTGAATCAATAATATAACAATTAAACAGTTCTTAGTCTTCTATTTGGCTGATGTATTTCGGGAGTGTATAGAATTTTTAGTTGTAGTATGTATATTAAAAAAAAATTAAATAAATTGGTCGGCGCCACAGCTCGTGTAGAACCAGGGCCTAGTGCCTTACAACTCTCAAAAATTTCTGTGTGCGTAGTATTGGCAGGAATAGAGCGGACCTACAATTTTCTGGCGAATCCGAAAGGCCAGGGTGAGAAGCACTTTTTCATGACAAGAGATTCTCTTGGAGGATTTGTCAATTCTTCGCAAGAGACACTAACCCGTAAAAACATTTCCGTTTTTAGGTGGCATAGGCTGGGAATCGAGCCCAAGGCCTTCGGCGTAACAGTCCAACGCACTAACCATTACGCCACGAGCTACGACTAAAGAAAAACTTTATACCTAATCAACCAGTGGCGTAGCGAGGGGGGGCAAAGAGGGCACAGGCCCCGGGCGGCACTTTGCTTGGGGGCGGCAATTTTTCAAAATATCCGGGCGGCACTTCGCTGCAATTTTTCTAAATACGTTAATGTAAATGGTTTTTGTATGTTATGTATATCTTCTTTATTTACTAAAACTATGTTTGAATTGAATCTTCATTTATTTATGTGTACCTATCTATGACTTTAAATTAATTAAATTAACAAAATTATGTATGTAAACTTTACAACAACCAAGGTAATATGATGGTTCCAGTTTAAAAAAAAAAATGAAAGAACAAATTCAGGAATACAAAAAATGAGTAATGTACATTATGTAATGTATTTGTTTTTAAATTAAACAAAAAAAAATATTTAAATAGAAAATGAATTACAAACAAAATGTTGTCACGTTTCTTAAGAATTTAAATTCAGATGCCAAATTATTAAATTTAGTAATTCGTAAGTAACTGACAATTGCTGGATAATTGTTGGACATTTATCCGCCATGGAGATGGGCAGTGGGCAAGAATCAGCACACCAAATTAAAGGCCCAGAAAAAAATTGCTAGGGGCGGCAAAATTGGCTCTGCCCCAGGCGGCAAAAACCCACGCTACGCCACTGTAATCAACTATAGAAATCTTAATAACTATACTCCAATAAAGTTGTAAAGCTCATAAAGCAAGTCAGTAAAGTATTATATATAAAAATGATTGTATTATCTTTTGAAAACTCTTATAATTACATGCACGCAATTAAGACTTATAAGCTAATACCTCCAAACACTTCAATATGTACATATATGGATTTTCTGGTTTAAGTTACTAAGGAGAATCCAAATTTTACACTGAAATGCGAATAAATAATTACCATCATCCCGTAAAACTTACAATTTTTAAACCTACATATCTCTTTAAAAGATAAAAATAAAAAAAACTTTTCTCGATAAAATACATTTAAATCGTTCTAAAAATAGAAAATTTATTACCATGAACAATCATTCTGATTTACCGCCAAATATTTCTTAAACATCAATTTTTCCGTTTGGAATTTGGACTCCCAGATTTATCCACGACCTTTTTTTATTTGCAAAGTGAGTATATCGATTACAAAGAATAACAGTCTTATTTATTAGGTTTTTGTCTACTTAGACACTCTCTAACTAATTTCAAATTGGAGAGCAGATTGTCTTAACCGTGAATAATGTGATATTTATTTTTATCAAATAAAGCATATTTCCTTATTTGATAAAAATAAATATCACATTATTATTCACGGTTAAGACAATCTGCTCTTGTGCCTAAGTTAGGCAGCTATAAGACAAGGTTTTTTTCTTGAACACATTGTCTAAAGTTAGACAACGTTAATAAATAAGACCATAATAGTTTAAGAAAATATCATGAACTGACTTAACACTTTAAATCAAGCTGGCGGAAACTAAGCAATGGATTGATGGTCGAAAACTTGGATTAAAGCTTCCTATAAAGTACCTACTTTTTCGATGGCAGGCAAAAACAATATTACCTCAACACTTCCATATTAGCGGGTGCTTGGCTGCTAACCTAGAGATGTGGATACGAGCCCCACTTAAGTCAGCAATTCAGCAATCTTTCCTATATACCTACAGTTTCAATTGGACGCCAACTGTGATATTTCACGAGATAATAAAACATCTTATTTCTCATTCCACTGCGTGCCAACAAAATTCTTTCCTATCTTTCTATTCTTTCTAACTAGTGCGATTCGGATTGCATTAAAAAAAAAACCAAAGGTCTTACTGGGATATATGTATATGTAGGTAAAATAAATAAAAAAAAGACTATTGTTTTCAATTTACTGGAAAAACACATCATAATTAAAAAGACCTATATTTTAGTTCACAATTGCCTTGAAATTGGCTTATTTTCATTGAAACAAAAGTAATTCATTTAAATTTTTTCTTCGTTATATTGTTAAATTGACTTAAGTCATAAAATAAATATATTAGTAATATATTTCGTATCCTACCTTGATCATTATTAAACTTCACTTACAAATTACAACACGCCCACAAATTATTTATTTATTTAACAAAGGCTAAATTTCGATTAAGATCTGTTCTACATTAATACAAAGTTGGATGATCTGCTAAATATAGCTGTCACAATATGATGCCATATCTCAATTTTTTTGATCACGTCAAACACCCCTATGTGAAGCGTTGTATAATATTTAGTAAGTTCATTACAAATTATTTATCAATTAAATTGAATTATAATTGTCTAGTCTATATATATTTTTTTTAATAACAGTTTACACCGAATAAATTGTAGTTAAAAAGAGTAAGAGTAGTGGGTAGTTAATTTTTTTAAAATGATTTTTTTTTCTTTTTTTTTGGTACAAACTACGTATTACCAACTAAGTATACATCAAAAACGAACGTGACTAAAAGCTTTATAAAAAAAATTAAGTAATTATATTTGAGATGTTTAATTAAAAATATTTACTTTTGCCCTAATAATTGAATGAGTAAATATTTTACAAGGTCAAAAAATGTATGTATACATTAGGTACATACCTATAATTATAAAAAGAAAATTAAATAAATATTTTTATAAAATTAAATTTGCAAAAAAGTTAAATGCGCTATTATTTTAAGTCTTTTGATTGAATGTTTGCGAAAAAAAAAGAAACAAAAAATTTACATGCGAATCTCCTCATCCTTGAGACTCAAAAACATAAGAAAAAAGAATGTTTGTGTTTGTATACATTAAAAAATATATGTTTGCACTTTTGTTTAAAAAAAATTTAAATTATGTTAAAAAAAATTATTATCCGTTGAAAACCAAATAATTAGTGGATATACGGTGAAATTATCACTTAATTTGTATACAAATTTCATGATATCATTCATTTCGTTTGGGAAACTTAAATAGCCCACAGATGTTCAATTTGATTTAATTTAACAAATTTTAATAGCTTTTGTGTTGTTCTAAAAAAAAAAAATTTGCCTTGATGCAAATTGAGCATGCAACGAATAATTAATTTCTATACTTTTATATATGCATATGTATTAAGTAGCTGACCTGGTTCGCCTGGCCTTGCTTGAGTAAACTAAAAATAATTGAAAACATCAATATTTGATAGTAGGTAGTTAAGAAAATTTCTTTGTAAATTATTTAAAAACAAAATGAATTTTGATAACAAATGAGGAAAACAAAATAAGAATTCTGAATTCTTTTACATAGACGTGACATGACAAGCGAAAGAGCCCGTTTGAAAAAAAAAAAACATGTTCCACTCAAATCTTTTTCAAGCCAAATTTGGAATCCCGCTCAGGCTGACCAGGCATCCTCTTTATAGATGACAAGTCCTCTTTTTGACCTTAGAAACTTCTGTCCGGTATCTTTTTGGAAAAATCAGCGATTTGTCCTCTTTTTTAGGTTTTTAATTTTTTTTGTGAAACAAAGCCACAATAATGATTGAATTAAAAATGACAGATGTGAATTTTTTTTATTTGGTGCCTCACTCACATAAACTGTATTTATGTGATATAATATACATACGGTGACCATATTTTCAAATTGCAAATAATGAACATATGAAAAAAGAAACAAAATTTCAATTTAATTTTAAATTTTTCCATTTAATTAAAAAATAACTACAGAAGTCTTACAAACAAAAAAAAACATAAAAAATTTAAATTAAAACAGTTCATTTTTAGAGATTTTGATATTTTTCCTTCACTATGTTCAATAAAACAAAATAAAATTGTACTAGATGTCTTGTTCGTTCGTTCAATCGGTAAGGGCACGTTAGCATTATTTTTTTTTGTCATTGAATTTTATTGTTTTTAAGAATTTGTACGAAATACAGAATAACTAATGATATACAGAACATTTTTGTGTTTTTGTATAACAAATAATTCATAATGAACATCATCTTTAAATACAGAACTGTTCATTATTATAATGAACGGATGGTCACCGTAAATATACACCTCTTCCTTTACTTCTTATTCTTGAATATTTGTTTGTTTGTTATTTTTGTAGGTGTCATCTTTTCATTGAAGACAGATACGATCGAACGATATCATTTTGGCAAAAGCTGTCCCTATCTTTCTTTTACGATTTGATAGAGATGGGTATTGTCAAAACGATATCATTCGATCGTTTAGGCCCCTGGTCACCCTAATCCCGGTGCATAATTTTGATGGATTTATATTTCTTAATAAAGAAAGCTACCATATGGAACTCTATGAAAACTATTTTTTTTTTTTAAAGCTTGATTGAAGGACAAACATCTCAATAAATTTCCACAATTATAATAGCAGGATTTAGTTGGATAAGAATTTATTTTGGCAGCAATAATTTAATAAGGTGAAAAATGAATTTGAAAAAGTGTTTTAATAATTTTTTTATTAACTCCACAGAAATAGCAACATTTTGAAATTTTTGCAATGGTAGGAAAATTTGTTCTTTTCTCACCATATTTTTTATCTTATTATTAAAAAAGGGTTCGGAAAAATAAAGGTAGAATTTAAATTTATTGCCTATCCATTTGATGCGCTCAAAATTTCATATTGTTACTTTTTCGTAAAGTTTTGGTTAACTGTTGCTTTCTGAGTGAATAGAACGAGTCCCGAAAAATAGACTGAAGCCATGCACTGCTGCAAAAACCGATGAAATTGTTAATTTTTGTCTTTCGATATTTTCAATTTTACGTATGCACTAATTCAACAAGTTCGCAAAACTATTTTACGCCCGGGAGGCTGGTGAGTTGGTATTGAAAAGATTCCGTTATAGTGAATATGGCAAAAGTGAGTTTTACTCCCGCCCCTTGGATTCGCTTATGGGGGTACATTTCTTCATTAAAATAAAATCACAAACTTTATTTTTTTTAATAAAAACCAAAATAAATGTAAATTTATTTCTTTTTCACTGAACTTTTCTATTAAGTCAACTTTCGAAAATTATTAAACCCAAAGCATATCTCTAATATCAATATCAAGGAACAATATTTTTAGTCCTAAAGCCATCCTCAAAAAGATATATATTTAAAAATATAGATATGTATTCTGTCGTTTCATCAAATTCACCCTCTAAATAGCTATATTTTAAAAAATATCTAACTCTTAAGTGATCTTCGAAGACCATTTTCCAAATTAAGTTTCAAAAAAGAATTTTTTAAATCAAATTAATTTTTTCAACCCGTTTCACACTAAAAAAAGCTTAATAAAAAAAAATTTAGCCCTTAAGTAGTTCTCGAAGCTGTTTCTCTAAACATTAGCCTTAAAACACATTATTTTAAATCGGACAGAATATTTGTTTTTACCCCATTTCACTCTATAAATGGCGATGTCAATTGGCCGCCTCGGAGCTGCGATTTAACCCCTTTGGACTCTTTTTTCGTGGAGAACCGTGAAGGACCGATGTTATGCGAACAATCCGGAAACGATTCAAGCACTTAAGGCCAATATTATCCAAGCAATCCGTGGGCTTCAGCTCGAAACCATCAACAAGGTCTTGGAAAATTGGAGTGACAGAATGCGCTACTGCGAATCCAGCCTAGGTAGCCACTTGAACGACATTGTGTTCCATAATTAATGGGAATGTTTGCTCTTATTAATAAAGTCATAATATATCAACAAAATTTAATTTTGTTAATTTTATTGCATTTAAAAAAAAAGAAAGAAATTTGTAATTTGCCCACCTTGTTTGTAAATGGTTTACTGTCAAACCACACAAATTTCAATTCGATTTTAACTTTACAAGGAGGTCGATTTGTATTTCAACCCCACTACAAACCTGATTCACCTGATTGTTTTTATTCTTTAGCCAATCTATCATCCAAACTTTTTTTTTATTTGTATTTCTCCACTCTGAAATCGACATTAATGCTTATGTTCTGAATTTTGTACTTATCTTTTAAACAAATTTAAACAAACTCGAGTCACGTAACTTCTTTAGACAAATAAATAATGTTTTTTTAACAGTTGAAGGAGTAGTCTTTCAACAGAGTTTAGATAGTATGTGGCCAAGCATCAATTTAATTGACAGCTGAGTTGACAACAAAATTGAATCGTGTATGGGCTGCTTTAAATTGCTTCAAATTTCAAACGTATTAAATCTCTATATTCAGAGTTTTAGCCTATCTTAATTTCCAAAAACCACAATAATTTCAATTAAACTTCCAACTACTAATTTTGTATCACAGAATGTGTTAGTTAGTGTTAATTGGTTCTCTTTATCTTGCATGTCACGGTTAATAAACTCATTTTTGGGTAAATCAATTATAATCACATCACGAAATAGATTGAATTGATTCTGTCATTATAAACTTTTATTATTAATAAATTGTTCTTATTCAACAATATAATCAATAAAATAATTATATATTTATCACCACAGACAAAAGTCTATTGAATTGATTTCTATGCTTTATGGTCATTTGGTATATAAACAAAGGCAGACTGTATAATGCTAAATAAGGTCAATGCGATCCAATTATTATGAAAATATTTTCTTCTTATTAAAAATAAATTTACTGAAAATACTGAATAGATAAAGGCGATATATATAATCTGTTAAGCAAATCTCATACAATAGAGATTTATGAACGTATGTACATATATTTGCTGTGCATTGCAAACAAATTTTACGAAAATTAAGACAATACCCAAAAATAAAATTCGTCGTAAAAGTCTAAATTCCTGCTAATTAAAATTTTCCAAGGAAGATTCACAATGTAAATGATATTAATATAATAAAAATAACACCTTAACCAAAACAAAACCAAATATGAGCACTTAGGAGGCTGGAAATATCCGTTGAACAAATAATTACTTTTATAACGTCAGCGTGCATTAAAATATCAAAATTATAAATAAACATGTTTAAACAGCAGAGAGTTTTAATTCATAACTGCCTACATGGAAAAGAATTGATGTTATCTTATCCCAAAACTAGGAAGAAAGAGACATCCCAGCTAAAAATGTTTCTAACCAAAGCCATTCGCTTTTATCAAAGAATTATGTAATTTTAGCAAAGCAACTAAAACGTCGTTACTAGCTCTTAAATTTTCAGTTCTAAGATTGTTAATATAATATTTTTTTTTTAATTTTCAGAGAGATGCGACTTGATTCTAACTCAAATGAAGATTTTAAATCCCTAGGTGCTAAAAATAATGTAAGTTTGTAAAATATCTATTTTATAATCAATTCTAACCAATTTTTTTTTAATTCTTTTTCAGAAAATAAAAATAGAAACTCTGTCAAAGTGGGGCGGATTGGAAAAGAATCCAACAACACTACCCGTAACCAATTACTCAAGTGTTGTACTACCACGTCATAGCACCAGTCCTTTTCCTGTATCCGACAATATTAATAGTCGTTTAATAATTTGGTATAACGTCATCATTAAATCTAATAATTTATTCATTCCTTTTCTTCCCGTACTCAGATTTTGTATTTAAATCTTTCAGGGACGGTGATATAACACTTTTGGAAGTCGATGCCATCACAAATACTACAGATGAAACTCTGACCGAAAGCAATATCATATCAGATAGAGTACTAGCTGCGGCAGGCAACCAACTCAAGGAAGAAATTCAAAATCATATTAAAGGTTTTTATTTTTTATTTGAAATTGAAATTGAAAAAAAAAAAAAAAAAAAAAAAAACCAATAGCTAGAACAATCATTTAGCTAAATTAACTTTATTCATTTGCGCTTTCATGCTTGTTTCACAGAGTGCCGCACTGGGGAAGTTCAGGTAACAAAGGGTTACAATTTGCCAGCGCTTTATATCATTCATACTGTTGGGCCCATTTATAAAAACAAATTTAAAACTGCTGCAGAAAACACATTGCATTATTGTTATAGGTGAGATTTAATCTTTGTATGAGTTTTAAAATTGTACAGACAAATACATATGTTTATATATATGCATATGTTTTTATAAAAACAAGAAACCCTTTTTGTTCAATTTTAGTTTTCAAAATCTAAATTTGTTTTAAATTAAAAGATTCAAGTTATTTCTATGAAAAACATTTCACTAATTTGAATTGCTGTTTTTTTTGTTTTCAACTGGAGGTACTAGATTCTAACTAACTATTCATAGCAGTCAGCCTCGTAAAACTCATTTGACTTGGTCTAAATATTTGTTGTTGTTTTGTATTTCATGACTCTGAATGTCGGTCTATTAAGCTGAAGCGGTGATGGCGTCCTATTTGCTCTAGATTTATTATTATTATTATTTTTTTTTTTTAATTTCTGTGCATGGCGTTCATATCAATAGGGCGTAAATGCTAGAGGTAGAAGAGATTTTCTTTTGTTAGATGCCCTCGTTGAAGAGCCCGCAAATGTGTTCATCAAAAACTCATGAACTTTGATGCATAACGAAAAGTTTACGGTTCAGTTAAAATGATGTTCGTTCGTTTGCCCGCAGCAAAATACCACTTTATTTTTTTTTTTTAATCATGTTTTACAACTACAGGCTTTTCAGTAGATACTAACTTTTGTCTGTTGCATATCTATATTATATTGTATATAGTGTGTAGCTCAATGCAAGTTATTCAAAATATTTGAATTTTCAATCCAACAATAAAAAAAAAAATTGTTGCCGTCCGTAATTTTCAGTTTAATTAACACTTTCAACAGGAATGTTAAAGATTTATTTGCATTATTTGAGCTAGTGATGTTAATCAGATCAATGTGTCGTTCTTTTAATTAATTCTAAATAATAACAGTTTGTTGTTTATGAATTTGTAATTCTTTAGACATTTGAAATTTTAATTTTTGATGAAATTAGCAGGATTTAACTAGCTACCAAAAATACCATTCTAAATATTATTTTAACAGACTTATATGAAGACAAACCACACAAAGGTTTCGGGAACTTCTTCTGCATTGAGGAAGATGACTTCCACCCATTGAATGTTTTATTGCTTCTAATAAACTTCTAAATAAGTTTTCCTGAATCATCTTCACTCACTCGTTCTCTCATATTTTTCTTAAACTTAAATATTTATGAAGGGCTTTTGCCATTTTCAACTACTTTTTCGGTGTAATATTTTTGATTGTCCCAGTTCATTTAAAAAGTTGTATGTATGGTAAATTTTTCAATTAAAAAAATGGTGGGCCGAAAGCTCGTAGAATCAGGGCTCGGGTTACCTGTCAATTTTTGCGAATCCGAACGCAGAGTTATTATTGAGAGATTTGTCAATTCCTCACAAGAGGCAGTACCCGAGAAAAATACATTTATGTCTTTAGGTGGTAGAGGCTGGGAATTGATCAGAAGACCTTCGGCCTGATAGTCCTGCGCACTACACTGTTATGTCTTTAGATAGATCATACAGGGCCTAGTTTTAATATGAAACGGACTTGTTACAGATTCGCAGATCGTTGTGTGGATTATAATATTATTACAGCTACGCTTTTAACATGCTCTAGAGCCGGATTATTATCTTAAAACAAATATTTCGTAGCATCTTGCAGTTGCATGGCTCCTTCTAAGTGAATTTGTTGTAGAAAATAATGTTCTAGTAATATTTTTTAATCCACAAAATGTCTTAACTATATTATCAACATTATGAACATTTAAACTTACATACTTTGTCTTTTTTGTTATTTGTTTGGTAGAATTTTGTTATGAAGGCTGGTCTTTGAAGACTATACAGTGAAACCTCCTATTGCGGACAACTCCATTAAGCGGATAATTCTCTTGAGCGGACAAATTCTCACGAATGTGGATCTTGGATTTTAATTCCATACATTTTATGATCCCTTAAGTGGAAACTCTCGTCAAAAATATCAGACGCAATTTTTTCACATTTAATTCTCTTAGGCGTACACAAATGTTTGCAATTTGTAAATTTCAACCATTATGTATTTTCATAAATATCTTCTTTTGCATTAAAAATGTTCCCTTTTGTTCACAGCGGCAATAGATGCGAACGATAAAAACAATAATGAACTAACTAAAATATAAAGAACAAAAAAAAAAAAAAAATTGCAACAATGTAGCTCAGAGCTGGTGCATGCCACCAAATGCAACTGTTTGTGATTAAACAGATTTTATTTCTGCAGCTGTGGCCTGTTTTTGTATCTTGTTTCTTGTATAACTATTTTCTTTTTTTTTTCTGTTAAACGGACAACTCACATATACGGACAAAAGTGTTTCGACCGTCGCTGTCCGTCCAAGGAAGGTTTCATTGTAATAGACTTTTGAACTTGAACATCCCCGTTCAATGTAGTTGAAAAGTTTCCCAAAATTACTTTCTCTTTTCTTAATTGATTTTCAGCAATCGATTTTTTGCTGTCAGCTTGATCTGGCTGAAAGATGCATGAACAGCTTAATCGCTGCTTCCGTTGATTTCGCTATCGATATCGTTTGTGTAAGCCATATTCAAGCTACACTTGATGACGATATTCCTTCTTGTTGATGAGCCATAGTCACGGATAGCTTTCAACAACTCTATGTTCAAGAATTTAGATATGAAACCATATCCTTTTCAAAATTTTATCAGAAGAAATATTACAGTTAGATACCAATCAGGTTATTTTTATTATATTTTGCATTGTCTGTATAATGATAAAGATCTGATCATGGAGCCAATTCAGTTCATAAGTCAGTTTTTTGAAAAACTGAAATGAATATTTTTATTCTCTTATAGGGCAAGTTTTGGTTACAAAATTGAAGTTTTAATTTAAACTTAACATAAGCAGTATGAAGAAATTCAAAACAAGTGGTTTCGACATGTTCTCCGTGACGGTTTGTATATCTATGCGTCTGTACGTCTACTGTACATCGGGCTAGAGCCCGAGAGCAATCTCGTGCATTTTAACTCGATTCCATCGATACATGGGTCATATGCACAAAACATAATAAATTCTTTTACTAGAGAATTTCGAAGTATTTACTTTTTATGATATATGCATACAAAAGAAGTAAATCCTGAAAACTAAGCATTTACTTTAGACCATAGTGAATTATTTTTTGTATGAATTATTAAGTAGGTAATTATTTAATTCCGTATGCATAAAAATAAGTAAGTACTTATTTTTCTGTAGGAACTACCTCGTTTTTTCCAAAATATAAATTAGCAACTTAAAAATATCATTTCTCCTAAACCCCCAATTAAGTATCCGCGAAGTCTCGAGTCTAATTGCAAAGTATTTAAATCGATGTAGTCATTAAAATTGGGTTGCTTGCTGTTAATAATCACCGAAATGGCAGAATTAAACAGAATTCGCTCTCCGATTTGCAAATAATTTTGTTTTTGTAATTTGTTTGTTTGGATTTTATTTAATAGTAATTTTAAGTAGCTCATTTAGATAAATGCCTCTCGTCGCTTTTATTCTATAATTAGTAGTCCAGTAAGAATGGACAGACAAAATCCTAAAGAAAGGAAAAAATCATGAAGTAATTACTCCTTCCAAATAGCTTAAAGAATCTTAATTTTCCTTTGTTGTATTTAGCTTAAAACAAAGCTTATAAATGAGTGCAACAATACGATTTGGACTTGAATTTTTTGATATGCAATGTATAAACCCGTGTAATGAATAAACCCGTGTAATGAATATTGCAGCAAGTGGGTATTCTCCCCTACAACCATATGTCAGATTGCTCTCATTCACTTAAAAATTATCAATAATCACAACTCATTTCTGCCTTTACGCGTTATAAAGTGATTTTACACATCATTGGGAGTGCAGTGCAATAAACCCCACGGAAATAAATCCCGCGGGTCTTATTTCCCGAAATAAAAGGAAATAAAGCTAAGTACAGACGATTGTCAGATCTTACAATATTGTCAGAACTGTCAATGGTCTGACAATAGCTGACAATTAGCTGACAATTGACATATTTTTTCCGTTCACACGGTTGGTAGATTTGATCCAAAAGTCTGACAATTTGATTGTCAGCTCTTGTCTGACAATTTTCGGACAATAATATATCTGAAAAAATTGTCAGCTTGAAAATTTTCTGTTCAAACGGTTGGCAGATCTATACAAATTTTTTTTGATTGTTTACATCTTTTGGGGGGAGGCATCATTACTTGGCGGATGTTCTGCAGCATTCTTATCGATTTCCTCCGCATTAAATAAAGAATCTTTTTCTTCTCTCCTTTTAATATAATATGTAATATTTTCGACAATTTTTTGTCAATTTGTCGTCTGACAATGACCTGACAATGACGCTTCTGACAATACAGACGATTGTAAGATATTTGGGACAGTTTTTTCACTGACAGATCTGACAATATTGTAAGATCTGACAATCGTCTGTACTTAGCTTAACACTCCTTTTTGAAATGGAAACAAAAGCAGTGGACTGTAATTCCTTTTTCTTATAAGTTTCAATTCGAAGAAAATGTTATTAATTCACTAAAAATCAAGAAAAAAAAATGTGTACTTTTTCAACAGTCTTCTTGAATAACAGTACCTTGGATAGCCCGCTTCATGGGTTCCAAGGATTTTTACTCCCTCTTTGGGTCCTCTCACCCGCTCACGCAACACCGTTGCTCCGCTTAGACCTTAGGTATGTTCATTCGTCGGGCAGGATCAATATTAATGGTCATTTAATTTTTATCGTTTGCTTTAGATAACGTTCAACAATATAATAACAATTTGAGAAAAATGTATTACCCGTTTTTCACGAGTCGATTTTCTTTTTCGAGCAGCCATAACTTTACATATTTACACACAAATGTGTTTGACTTCGCATCCAAATACAAAATCAGTTAATTCCAGCAAAATAAAATATTACCACAAATTCCCATCGCTCTGTCAAAGTAGGCCGTGGGTATGCCTGATCTGCGGCTAGTCAAATTTAAATTCGCACGACCAAATTGAAACTCGACTCGTGAAAAACAAACATTAGTTGTCAATACATAGAAAACTAAAAAAAAATCCCATAGTAGAATCCAAACATTCGTTAAAAAATACATATATTTATACTTTTTTTCAATTTGTTTAAAATTTTCATTTCTATTTTTCAGAAACGTTCTATACAAAGCAAAAGAACTGAATCTTAAAACAATCGCTTTATGTAATATAAGTACAATTCAAAGGAACTTTCCAGCGGATTTAGAAGCTCACATAGCATTACGTTAGTAGTATCTACATTATAACTCCCAAATATTTAAATTTTCAAAATTTTAAACAATTATTTTTTATATTTCAGGCACTATTCGTAGATTTTTAGAAAGATTTCAATCGGAAATTGTGATATTGTGTGTTGATGCACACGAACGTGGTATCTATGAAGTATTAGCTCCATTATACTTTCCAAGGGATCAACTAGAAGAGAGCAGTGCACTTTGGCAATTACCCAAAGATATTGGTGGTGAATTTGGTGAACCTCATCATCCGGATCGACAAATTCGTATTATACGCAATCCACAACACACTGTAAAAATGAGGCATAGTAAGTTTGTTTTAGTTGAATAAGTATTTTACGTTGTCCCTCTTTTACTTATCAAAGTTTATTTCGATAAGATAAGATACATTGACGTTTTACGATTGGCATTAAGGTATAGAAAACAATTTAATTCAGCAGACGCTATCATTGCAAAGGAACATTTAGTTTTATTTTAAATAAACAATTCAGTTCGTTGTGGTGTGTTTCTGGAAAAATTCTTGATTATTCTTTTCAAAAAAAAGGTACTTTTAAAACATCCATCAATATGAAAAGTATGTAAAAGTAGTGATAATCTAAAAGTTAATAAGTTAGATGTTGCACAATACTCTTATTTATAAAAAAAAATATTGTGAAAGTATTTTCTAATAGAATTAAAATGATGTCATTTTCTTGGGAATTTGCTATCTCTCAACAAAGACAAATTATCCATTTAGTACAAACAATATTAAGCTTACTCATTGTCATATAGTGTATCGCTGTGTTTCTTTAAATAATAAATAAAAAATATAAATAAGTATAGTAAGTAATAATTAAGTTAATTTATGCTTTAACTGGGAAAAAATTGTAACAAAGGCTAATTCACTTATATTTACTTAGAACTCAGACAAATCTGAAATTCGATGAAATCGGTGCAAAAGAAAATTCCGGTACTTAGCTTTTTCTAATATGGCTTCTGCCACAGACGATAAATAAGTGTATTTTATTACAAACTTCTTCAAATGGACTTCTGATGAATCCACAATTTAAATCGGGGACTGGGGAATTTGTTTGTTTTATCCCATTTTACGCTATAACCAATTTTTAGGATTTTTTGTTCCTTTAAGCCTAGTATGCAGTTCAAGCAATCTTAATGTTAGTTCTAATATTTTTTCTGAAGCGTAGTGAATGTGTAGGATAAAAATAAAATTGAAATAATAACAATAACGTAGCAAGAAAATTTTAAATTAGGAAATAATAACCCAGTCCCTGACTTCATTGTTTTTTGTTTTGTTTTTTCAGAGCATAATACCTTATTTAATTGCTCTGATCTATTTTTTATAATTGTTATAAATTGTCTTAATTAAAAAGATCAAATTTAAGTAATATTTTCGTGCTATTCAAAAACAAATGTCCACTCCCAGTTGATTGAATCTGGCCCCATATTTTACCTTTGAACATTAGCAACCTGCACTGACTGAGTAAGTGACAACAGCTGTTCTATTGAACTTCTCCACAAAATTGTATCATTTATTTTGTCCAGTCATCGTCCTCCTTTGTATTTTAATATGGGAAAGACTGAAACTGGGTAATGTTGTTGGTTAATATAATGCGCCATATCTACACATAAAGCGTCAAAATTTGTTCAGCTAAAAAAATTTTCAACATTTTTTGTCTTGGAAAAATTAAGTGGAGACTTTTGGATACGAAATAAAAGTTCGAATTTTTCACTGAACTGCTTACTGCTCGGAAGAAATCCAAGGTAAAATTTCTCCTGCTCCTGGGATACAATTTTTATGAGAAATTATTTTTTTCCTGAACCTGCTTACTATTGGCTTAATAACAGAGCACACAGATTTAATTGTCTTGTTTTGTTTGTAGTAGTGCCCCGCTTAAAATATAACATTAAACTTCTTTGGGCTTTTAAAACCAGGATGTAATAGCTGCATCGAACTTTTTGTTTTATTTTTAAATTGAAATTCTTATAAGTTGTTCTCATAATTGTAGAGATTGTCTAAGCTCATGTTGGAGCTGAACATTCAGGTGCACAAACTTTTTTTGTTCATTTATTTGATTTTGGTTTTCCATATTTTGATAACCTTAAATCGGTTTTAAATAGAGGGAAACAATTTTAGTTTTTTCCTAGATTTTTATTTTCATCGCTGTTAACGAATAGTTCAAAATTTAATTTTTGATTATTTAAAACAGGGTTATTCGCATAAGATGTGAAAAAAAGGTAGGGCAAGTAGATTCGGACTAGACAAGAAACCTAACCCTCCGTTTAGACGGGAAGTGCAATTTTTCTAAGAAAAAAACAGTTTTTTCGTAATTTTCAGTTTTCTCAAAATCTGAAGTAGATAAACAAATATATTTGGTTTTTGAAATTTCACTTAAGTTTGATGAAAAAAAAACATTAAATACGGAGAACAAAATAAGCACTTATTTATTATGTACCTAACTAAAAATTTGATAAATCAATCTAACATTTTTTACAACTTTTTAAATTAATATCACTTTCCACTTGTCAGTAAAATAAATTTTGTTCTTTTTTTTACTAAGACGATTATTAGTTTTATATTCAACTGAAAATAATTGTTTTTTTTCTGTGTTTAAATCTAGTTAAAATCGATTTTAAAAATTTACTCATTTTTATCTGCACCGGCACCTAATCAAAGTTTAATTTTTTATAACGTACTTCTTTGGCATTTTTGCCTAATGTCTAAGCTTCACAGAAAGGTATGCTACTTAACCGTTTTCAATCCAAAAAAAGTATCATAAAAGATTGATTTAAGTATTTCATACACAATTTAACTTAGTTGTCAACTTAGTCAAGTCAACTCTTGTGTTGGTTTATTATGTGATCAATTTTAGGGTTGAAAATTGAGTGTAAAAAAATCAAAAGATTTTGAATTTGTTCAATTTGATTTACAAATCTTTCAACTATTTAAACTTTGTGTAACTAAGTCAATTGATTTACTGTCAAATCAAACGTTTTGTAACTCGACGCCAGATTTAAAAGGGGGTAGATGTGTAGCAGTGTGGCTCAGTCTCACTGCAAATCTGATAATTGTGTTTTTTCTTCAGCCATTCTTTCATCCAAAATCTCTGTTTTTTATTTGTATTTTTTCATATCATCACCTTAGCACTGGAATAATCCTTTTTGTACATATTTTGCATTTTGTACTCATCTTTTAAACAATTTAACAAACTCAATTCAGCCAAATAAATGTTCATGACAACACGACTACTTCGGAACGACAACGAAACTTTACGTCTTTTGTCTTAATAAATGTACAATTGTACAGGTAATTTTTAACAGCCACTGATGTACGCATACACTGGAGAATTTTGTGCTCTATCGTAAAATTTTGTATAATATATTAATTGTAACTTGGCTATCTACCTTTAATTACATTTGGCTACCTTTAATTTGTTGGCAATTTTATCCTTTCAAAGAACATTCGAGCTGTATAACAATAATGTACTAGGAATTCATTTAATTTGTAGTAGACTTGTGAATTTTTTTGTATAATAAAAGAAGAAAAATTAAATTTTAAATTCACACTTAGCATAAAAATATACAAAACCAAAAATAAACACAACCAATTGGATTGGATACGTTCAGAGAAAATGGAATGAACCGAAATGTACATAGAATATTTCATTTTCGAAATTCCAATTTAAAATTAGCATTTCAAACGAATTAAATTTCGTCACGTGAATTCACAATAAGTGTACCTAATGTAGAACCAATTGCATTTTTGGTAAATATCCTTTCAAATTAAAGATATACAGACTATATCTTTCGATGGTGACTGTATTACATACATATGTACCTACAAGAAGAGAAAAAATGTTAAGACTTGACTTAATAATAAATCAATTTATCGTTTTTAATTGTTTTGATTATGGTAATCAGTTCAATAACTGAAATAAATTATCCTCTTACGATTGTAGACATTTTTTTTTTTTTTTTTAATTAAAATTAGGATTCATGTTAATGAACTTATGATGAAAATAAAAAAAAAAAACATCTTAACATATTGTAATTCATTGGCCTTAATATTAAGGCATCATTTAAGTAAAATCAGTTTTAAAATGTGGTTGTGTGTCAGGATTTCAGAATTTCTCATAGAAATGAGGCCAGGGTTGGAGATAGAAACACATGATGATATTAGAACATTTGCACTGTCTCTTTTAATCAGCTGATGGGTAAGGAAAATAGATAGTGTTATATATTTTACCCATTTACCTTTTGAGTCCTTAATGAATTCATCTTTTTTTAATAAGTTTTCGTTTTATTTTAAGTCCGATATTATTGCTTGATTTTTAAATAATAAAAATATTAATATTAAGTTGAAAGAAAAGACAAACTTATAAGTTAAAACATCCTGAGTAGCTGGAGGTTTCAATTACTCATTGCATCGCTCCACCGTCAGATATTACCGCATTTCGAAGAGCGTACCTACATATTTGATTTGTATGTGTTATGTCCTCCGAAGTGGCTTCCGCCACGACAGAAGTGTCTTTTTTATTGTTACATAGTTTTCTTCGTTAGCATACAATATTTGTACTGAAAGATTTTAAAGTTTTTCAGGCAAGAGGTTCTCTTGATAATATATGTATGCATTCTTTGATAAGAATGAAGAATTAAAAAAATTCATACAGTCCATTGAAATATCAAACATTTTTGGTAAGACAAGAATTGTTTTTATTGTGTTTAGGATGGGTCAGTGTGAGCTTATATATACACAACCATCTTCGGTGTTCAAGGCCTCCCATTTGGCCGTCATCTTAGTAAAGGGAGTTTAAAAGAGTTTTCATCATATCTTGAGAACTAAATATAAGGATCAGTTTGTTCACAGCAGTGGGTAAAATCTGCAATTTGATTATCATAGATTCTTCTTAATCCATGATTTTGGATCCGTGATAATCAAAGTAAGTTTGTTCATTTGTAAGTTTGTTTTTTTCAGCCTGATTAACAATTCAACGATTTTCTACAATTCGTTCCATTTCCAGTTTACCTGTCAAATCAGTTATACGAAACTTAAACCATAATTATATTTTTTTTATTATGGTTTACGTTTGCTGGCATTTTGTGTTTTTTTTTAGTCTTATTTTTTGGTGGTGATAAACTTTAAATACCTTCTAAAACAAAAAAATCCCAAAGATTTTCCTCCCATTGTTAACAAAATATAATTCAAACATTTTTATAAACTTTATTTCATATCTTATGTCATAATTTATTCTAAATACAAATCATGCAGCATCTCATCTAGATTATCAGCATATTTGATTCAGCATTCACTTTAAAAAAGCAAATAGGTAAATAATTTAATTCATTAAAAAAAAAGCAATTACAGCTAATTCTTGATTTAATGGCGCTAATCAACCAAAATTTGCTGATTAGCGATATTCATGGTTAGCAACTCTACTCAGATCATGGATTTCTTGAAATTTTAATTCAAAATGTCAAACCTTTTTAATTTTTCTTAAATGAACTCTATCAATAAAAGTTAAATGATAGTTTTCTTATAGTGAGTTTCATTCACGAAAAGATTTGCTATTTCTATCAAAAGATATGCACTTTTCTTATTTTAAGACTTTTATTGCAAGAAAAAGAGCAATTCTAGGTCAATTCTCAACACGAAAAAAGTGCTCCCTCATGGGGTGAGAGATTCGATCTGAATACACCGCTTCTTTTGTTAAACGTCAAATGAAAAATATTTTATTTTTTTGTTGTGAACTTGTGTCGCGGCTAGTGCTAAATTAAAAACTATTGAAAAAGTTTCATTGAAAGGAACAATTCTCGATTTTCAGAGCAATTTTTTAAAATTTAAATGAAACTTGTCTATTTTTAATTAAAATTTTTTTATTTTCAATTTCTCGGTAAAAGTAGACATGTATGTATGTTTGCCAAAAAAAATATAGTCCCGTCAAAAATGCAAGGCCATGTAACATTTCAGCGGACTGATTCAAAAGAGTGTTATTTGTTTTATATTGAAGTGGGAGAGGAAGGGGAGGTGAAGGTTTATCAATACGAAATTTTGTTTGGTAGAAACAATTTAAAAATATGGCAGATATCTTTCGAGAACTTTTCAATTCTGAATCTAATGGGAGCAAGATTTTTTTTGTTTAAACTATTTAGTGTAATATTTTAAATGTAGTATTAAAGTTATAAAATTTTTATATATGGAGGACATTTTAGTAGAATTCTTTCCCTGGAGTCTGCAACCTAAATTTAAATTCCATATAAATATACAAGACAAGTACATACATTATATGTATTTAGAATTAACAAAACTCAAAATTAGTTGAAAACATTAATGTCCAATTTCATAAACAAACACTAAAAGCACTTTTATCAAAAACCCTCTTAAATTTTATCAGGCCCTTAAATATTTTTAGTTTCACCAATTTATAAAAGGGAAATTTCAGAGAAATTTTTGTTAAAATCGAAAAATAAATTGGTTTTTTCTTTCTAATAAGCGAAATGTATGAGAAAACATGAGAAAGCATTATGTATTGAAACAAATGGCGAAAAGTGCAAAATAAACGGCAAACAGTTTGTTTTGAAATGTTAAATATGCAATGCAGATTTGGAAAAATCCTGTGGCATAAAATCGCACATCGATAGGTTCTAAATCACGACCAAACAAACAACAACTGATCAACACAAATTTGTTTACCTATTCATTTTGTATCTCCAAAAATTGAAAATTAAAATGTTTCAAAATTTTTTCTGCAAATGTCAGCTGATATATTCACATGTTAACTGCATCTGATGACATTTCAATGACACTTTTAAAATTTAATGAGCCAAAAATGGGCATTTAGTTTATAAGGGTGTTTAAAAGCTTGTTTAATTTAAAAGTGCTTGGTGAAACCAAAAAAAAAACATTTTAAGGTTTAGAAGCCTGTTAAACGTTTAAAAGCCCTTCGTGAAATCGGCCATAAGTCAGTTTTGTTTAAGGCGGGTTATATCTGTACCACGACTTAAACAGGTTCAAATTCAATTTTTAATTTAATGAACCTCATTGGACAAATTGGCTTAAGATTAGGTTTTGAAATGCCAACTTGTTAAAGTTGTTACATACAATATTTAAATTATAAATTCGGGCTTATAAATTATTTTCAAATTCATTGAAATTTGGTCTGACTATAGATCAATACATTTTCCTCACTTAACCTCAAATTAATATCAGTTAGACAGATGAAAAATTCACGACAGCTTATGTAGAACCCAGTGGTTTACAATTCTTAAACATTTGTTATAATCAGAAATGGGTCGGACCAACAATTTTCTGCCGAATCCGAAGGGCTAAGATGAGCAAAACTATTTTATGACAAGAGATACTCTTGCAGAATTTATCAATTCTTCGTAAGAGGCAGTTACCTGGTAAAACATGAGAAATTTTTACCTACATATTTTTGGGACGGGTGTGTATTATAACACTTAATGAGTCAACAGCAGATAAACTTAATATGTTGAATTAATACAACTAATAGAATGCTGTTATTTCTGCACAAATTGGTCTTAGATCTGTCACTTTTTTTCTCAGAGCGCTATAATATGGTTTTGTGTAAATGTGTTTCATATTGTGTGCTCCAAGTTAAGACGATGAATAATATTAATCGACCCTCAAATCTAAACAAAGAAATTCCAAACATGTACAGATGGGTCTCCGAACTTTACTTAAAATTAAAAAAATGACTTAAAAAAAATAATAATAACACTTTAATTGTTTCAGATTCCAAAATAATTAAAATTGCAAACAAAAATTTGAAATAAAACCTAAAATCTCAAACCTATCTCATTTTTTTTCAAGTAGACGCATTTCCCCTAGGTATAGGTTTTTTAGATCAAAAGTAATGACTAAAGTAATAATTATTTTTCTCAAAAACGGTTTTAAAGATTTTATAAAACTCAAGTGAAGGTTTTATTATCTATTTTTGTTGTTGTAATTATTGGATGATAAGACGCTAAAAAAACCCTTGGGGAACAATTTATTTTTAAATTAAATATTTATTTTTCCGAAGAACATTCATTAAAAGTAAAAACGATGTAAACCAACAAGAATTTTAAAATCATGACGTTTCAAAGTAAAAAATAAATAAACTCAAAGCTTGTTTTGCTACAGATTAAACCTCCAATGAATAAATAGATAACTTCTTCTTATCTGCGTATACTTACTCTGCACCATTCACCAACCTTTAAGATAAAATAAAATCCAGATACAATTTTCATCTCGGTATTTATTTCATGACTGATTCAGAAAAATTTACCCATTTACGCACATTGGGAAAATATATTTCTAAAGTTGGATACAAATAAAATTATTAAGTCGATTGGTTTCATACACCATGTATGTATCACTCAGAAAAAAAAATAAAATGCACAACTGGGTCGCATGAACTTGCTTTTATGTGAGATCACACTGTGGGTTTAAAGTAAACATGGTATCTACTTACACTTTAGACTGAAAAATTGTTAACACAACAATATATGTAATTAGAAATAGATTGATTAAAAAATATCTAAAACTGTTTTGACACCAACGCAATGTCACCATCCGATTTCTTACATAAAACTCAATTTATGAAAACAAAATTTTAAAAATCGTTGGACTGGTTTTTTAAAAATATATTTGTTTAGGTATATAAAAATTGGTACGCTATTTTTTAGTAATTACTAATGCGGAGTTTAAAAATTAATTTTGAAAAAAAAATCCTCTACCCATTTTCGAAATATCGAATTTTCAAAAAAAAAATTGGATTTTTTTTAATTCAGATTTATTTTTTTAATCCAGAATTTTTTTTGGAAAATTTTGATATGCAAATTTTTTAGAAGCTCGCGTGTAAACAATTTCACTAAAATCGGTTCAACAGATAATGAGAAAGTCTAAAACAAAAAAAAAAAAATGGTTCTATGACTGATACAATTTTTAAACGATAGATATTTTTTTTTCCAAAAATGTGAGAGATCGTACTAACATTAGTTCACATAAAAATTTTGATTAAATCGTAGGAGCGTTTTTTGAAATACAGTCGACTCTCCCTAAGTCGTACTCTTTCTAAGTCGAATTTCTCTCTAACTCGAACTTTTTTGCCATATTTTATCATTCCCTTCAATTTTTCATATAAAAACCATTCCCTAAGTGGAGCTCCCTCTAAGACGAACTCTCTCTAACTCGAACACATTCTCTCGATTATTGGTATCTTTTTTTATCCCCTAAGTCGAATTTTGTTAAACAAAAAACAAAAACAAAAAATTACCCCTTCGGAATTCGTACCAACACACTTCAACACCCTTAATATGTAGGTATGTGTAGCATCGCGTTATGCCATCATCGTCAGCTCTTCGTGTGTCTCCCTATTCATATTCCTTGTTACCTACATAAAAAAATACAGTTTTTAAAAACTTGCTACGTAAAAAAAACAAAAAAAAAAACATTGTTATCCTTTTTATGTGTTGTTCGTTGCATTTGTATATAAAAAAAAACTTGCATATGAAAACAACATTTTAGTAAAATTCCAGTTGGAATTTCAAAATCAGTTGATCGTGATCCTAGGCATTCAACAGATTTGATACAGTCTTTGTACACAAAGATGTTTGTAAAAAAAATGTAAGTATCGTTTTGATGTGACTATAATGTCAGGTACATTATTTATTGTCAAGTAAAGTGTGTGCTATAATTTTTGATTGAACCTTTTAAAACAAAAAAAAATGTTTCTTTCTATAACTCGAATTTTCTCAAAACTCTCTCTAACTCGAACAAATCTTGGAATCCCATAAAAATTCGACTTAGGGAGATCGAAAGACTTGTATGGGAGGTACCGATATTTTCGGTCATAAGAATAATTTTTATTTAAAATCTGCTAGATATTGTTAAAAAACTGCTACGTGCCAAGTTTAATAAAAATAGATCAAGTCATTTTCGAATTATTAAGTTCTCAAAAAAAGTTTTGAAACTTTTTTAAAAATCAAAAAAAAAAAAAATTGAAAATTTTGGTATACAAAACTTTTAAAACTTCTTGAGAGATTTTCGATAAAAAATGTGTCAAAATCAGTTGGGCCGTTAAAAAAAAAAGTTGTGAGCAAGTTTTTGAGAAAAATACGGTTTTTATAATTTGGTAAAAAAATTTTTACGGCAGGTACCGTTATTTTTGGTCTCAAATAAAAAATTTAAAAAAAAAAACATGCCTCAAAACCGCTAGCTACCAAATTAAAGAAAATTGACCTACCCGTTTAGGCTGCAGCCGGAAGGACAGACAGACAGTAAGAATTGCGAGACACACTTTTTTCGACTTCGCTATCATCGTAATGCCAACTTTGACCGAAATATCGAGTTCGATTTTTTACGAAACCATAACTTGTCTTATAGTAAGTACATATGTATAACATATATATCGCAAGTAAAAACGATTTACATCAAGAAAATCAGAGTGAAATTAAACCAATTCTTTGGAAAAAATTCCCTTAAACACCAAAATTCAAAGTACTAAGTACAAGAATCTCATTTAAAGGTCGTTGTAAAATTGAAATTCATATTTAAAAACGACTCTGTAGAACATTTCATAATGTTTGAGCTTGAATTTCTCCAAAAATTTGTCCCGTTTAAAAATACCAAAGCTTTATAATTTTAAACCATTTTAAACTAAACTTAAGCTTTTGCATTTTTAAACATATCAAAAATCCCTTTTTATAAATTTGCCTTGTTAAGTCAATTTGAACACATGCTATTTTACATTAAATAAAATAAATTGTAATAAGTTCAAAATATCTTGTTCTATCTTGCTTCCTCATGTAAAATGACATATTCCAAGGTTAACTTTATTTTTTTAATTTTTATTTTAGCCCACATTTCAAATCATTTTGTCCCATAGTGCTAACTAGCCCGTCGTCATAGTCAGTCCGTATTGTTATAGTTGAATAAGATAAACTTCTAATTATGTAGTTGTACGTACGTGAATTAAACTGGCAAAAGTTATACGCGTAATTATACTTTCTCATCTTTTGTGTTCTGTTTCTCTGATTCTGGTTTAAAAAAAAGTGCATCTGCAAGCAGGGCCCAGGGACATCTCCTCACTGTTATTATTCCTCTTGATTGTCAGGTTGTGTGTGTTGTGAATTGTGATTTTCGCAGATTTAATTTCGTAAAAGTTGTGCGCACACAAAACAAAAATTTAAATTCCATTGACAGCATTGCTGGCGTGACCGGGTATCAAGTTCTCCTTGATAACCTTCTTCTTATAGATGATTGCCGAAGCATTAACAACTGCACACAACAATGATTAACGATTCATTTGAGTTTTCTTGTAATTATAATATCGATTCAATACGTTTGATGTTTTTTTTTTGTATCTTATTTTGTTGACTTGGCATTCAAATATTTTTATTTATTAATTTGTTTCTTTTTTTTTTTTAATTATAGCTGACGACGAATCAGATTCAAATCCACATGAAATGGACGGAAATAATTCAGACGTAGAATGCGGACTATCTGACTTGAATGGATTAAGTTTGAACTCTTATCATAGCAATGGACCAAATACATTTGCCCAGATGCAGGTGAGCTTTATTTTTTATCTTTTTCACACACAAATGGTAAATATTATTTATATTGTATCAACGTTTCATTTATTGGATCTCTCTTTCTCTCTTACAAAAGATATATGTACACGCCCTTGATATGATAAGAAATACAAAAATAATATCATTTTAAATTTCCTATACTAATAAAATTACGAGCTTCTGTCATATTACCCTCGATCTTGATTTAAAAAAACATGTTTCGAAAACGGGTTGATTTCTTTTTTCTAATTTTATTTTTAACTCAAATTTCCAAAAGACTTAAAATTATACATTTTTTTGTTTTAATATTTGGAGAAATGTTTGCAATACAGTGAAACTAAACAAACAATTTTAACAGGCTGGACTATAATTGTTCCTTGCAGTCTAAATAATTAAAGTTCGATGAACATTTAAGTGATTGTAAGAAAACAAGTGAACCATCAGGTACAAAAAAATCACCATCATCAATGATTGTACCTTTACCCAACTTTTAGTTTCGTAAATGTAAAACTCTTCCGACCTTCTTCTCATTTAAGTGAAACTGACATTTGGTGAAATACATAGGAATGAAAAAGAAAAAAATATGAATGCCTCCGTTCACTTTGAATCGGAAAGCTACTTTTCATTGGTTTATGAAATCAACTTGGAGAACCTTTGGCAATTATTATTCTACCTTAAGCTTTAAACAATTACCCCATTTCGCCATTTTTCCTTTCATTGGAAAAAAAATCATTAAAAATCAAATACACAAGACATTGTACATAATGTTGTACAATTTTTAAAGCCAGAATTCGTTTTTTTATTTCGGTTTTTAGATCAAATTGTAAATAGTTTTGGAAAAATTAATTTTCAACCTCAAAATTTTGAAACAAAAAAATCTTTAAAATTTTACGTTATCAAGTAGTTTTATTTTTGGTTTTTAATATTCAATGCTCTTATCAATTTTGAGTCAAAAACTAAAAACAAGATCTATTTTTTGAGAATATTTAAAAAAAAAAAATTGCCAAGTTTCAATTTGGTGCCATCTATAATTGAATCACTAATTGGAAGAAGGGAATAAATCCATCTGACCTAATTCTTCTTCTTCTTCTTTATTTGAAGGTTCTAAGATTTTTGACATATGGATAAAATAAGGAACTCGATGTTTCGAGTCGCATGAGATACATTTTTTGTTTCTACCACTTTCTGGTAGCTAGATATACCGTTCAAAAAAGCTCGGATTTATTTTCTTGTTCCAACTGAAAATTTAAATTTAAAAAAAAATATACAAACTTAACGGAAAAAAGTTTTGTCTACAAAATTACAGTTACAAGGAACTAACAAAACCGAACAGACAACTCTGAGGTTTTTTGAAAACCTCTTAAGAAAATCTACTACAATAAGTAGAAATTACATTTAGTCCATAGAAATGTAATATTGCTTTTTAAATGTGTCAGTTTGATGAGTATACAAAATAATTTTCGAAGTGAAAATCTCTAGATTAAGCCGTCATTTTGGAAGAGCATCTAATTATTTAGGCACAATTTTTTGCTATAATACTTTTTAAATAAATAAATTAAATTGGTCGGTGCGACAGCTCGTATAGAACCAGGGCCATGTGGCTTACAGCTCTCAACCATTCCTGTGTGCGTGTTATTGGCAGGAATAAAGGGGACTTACAATTTTCTGCCGAATCCGAATGGCTAGGATGAGAAGCACTTTTTCATGACAAGAGATACTTTTGGAGGATTTGTAAATTCCCGCAAGAGGCAGTAACCCGTGAAAAACATTTCTGTGCTTAGGTGGCATAGGCTGGGAATCGAACCCAAGACTTTCGGCGTAACAGTCCAACGCACTAACCATTACGTCACGGGCTACTATCTACTAATACTTTTTAACGATAAATAAAAAAGTTATAATTAAAAATAGGGAAACATATGTATGTACATAATCCCCAACAAACCGCTTTTATTGGCCCGATTTTGACATTTGGATTATTTTTTTTTTAATTTTATTTCCAAAAGGGTTAAAAAAAAACTGTTTTGTTCTCAATTTTTTTTCTGCAAAAAATATCGACAAGTTTAAATCTTCCTCGAATTCACGGCATTTGAAATTTCAAAATTTCGACATTTTTGTCAAAATGTGGGAATTCTAACTTTTGGAATATTCGATTTAAATTCGGTACATTTTTGTCGATCATTCGAACATCGTCCCACTTAACTATACATACCTTAACTTTTATTTGCATCTTGTGCGAAATTATTTTCGATTTTCTCAAAAACTTGAAACATTAAACCATCTTGTTTTTAGTGTTTGACTAAGAATCGATAAGAACATTGAATATTAAAAATAATAATACTACTTAATAGCTTGAAATTTTTTTTTTTTTTTTTCAAAATTTGAGTAAGAAAATATTTTTTTCTAAAAATATTAACTAAAATATTTTTATTTAAAAACAAAATTAAAAAAAAAAAATTACCTACTTCTACAAAAAAACACCCTTTATAAATCAAACGTGGTTTCTTTCAGTGTCATTTTTGACGTATTTGCAAAAATTTTAACTCAAACAATTTATAATTTCATTTAAAATAAACTTCCTTCTGTTTTTTTATTTATTTTAATTCTTCCAGCAAGGTGATTTAGATCGACAACGCCTGCTTGGTGATCGGCAGAGAAGTGGTGTTTACGAAAGCGTAATAGAAGACGGACTTGAAGGCCTAGAACATCAAGAAAGGTAAGTGAATAATTCAATTCTTATATTATATTTAAAATTAGCCAAGTGTTACGGTAGAAAAAAACTATGAAATTTAATACAAAAGTGCACCTTTTGTTTTTGTTTTGCTTTCATAAATAAACAAAAGAATAACTTTTAACAATAAAAAATGTAGGTAATTATAATTACATAATAATAATGTGTAATTTTAATGTTTAAAAAATAAAACAAAATATATCAAACCATAATTCTGCAATAAAATACATGTTGGCCGAAAGTTTCGTCGTCGTTCCGAATGTTTCGCGTTGGTTTGGGAGAACCTTTATGAAGGAATTTTATTTGGAAATAATTAATCAAAGAATTGTACAAAATTTGTAATCCCAATTTTCCCTAAATCACAATATGTACTTGGTTTTTTGAGCTACCTTATTTTTGTAAACCAATTAAAAAAGAATGACCTTATTAATTGTCAGCCTTGCTGTAATCCGACATAAATCATCATGAGATAAAATCCATATGAAGATATATTTATTATTTGTATTATGTAACTTGACAGTTTTGTAACCAGGAATTTCAATGTAACAAATGTAAATGTCAGTTTGGAACCCTGATAAATAAACTTCATATATGAAGGTATTTTTTTTTGTGTTTATCACGAGATTTAATGTGACATTTGTATGGTCTGCATTGTGGTATTTATTTTGTTTATTTATTTATTTTTATATATTTCAACACTCATGTCACCTTTCTTATCATTCACTTCTATACAAGTTATTTTAAACGTTATTACGGTGATAAATTAATTTTAAGCATTAAACCCCACCCCTTCGCTAAATACATCTATTGTGTTTGTTGGGATATATTTTCTATTTATTTAGGTACCTACCTGTTTCAAAATACAAAACAATTCATAAATCTTTTCAAAACGTGTATGAGTGATACCAATTGCGACACATCATAATATGTCATTCATAATAATTTAAATTGCGATGCCATTTCCTCAAACCTCTATTAAACAATTATGACGTTTGTGCTATTTACACAGAAATCAAATATAAAACTTTTTACTTTTTAAAAAAAATTAATTTAATATTAAGTTATTGAAAGTGGCCCCCTTTGGTGTAACGGTTATTCCGTTGAACTGTCATGCCAGAAGGATCGAATCCCAGCATAATATGACAGCCAGTAAATGTGTTTTTCTCATGCCTGATTCACAATGCGACGAGACAACGAGACGTTGACGTGACGAGATCTCTTTGCAGATGTTCTCTCTTAATCACGATTTAAAACAACGAAATAATACATATTAAAGCATTTCTCGTCATCACGTCACGTCCTAAGTTCGAAAAATTTTAAAAAGACGCGGCGTGACGACGAGAAATACTTATTTATGTATTATTTAATTGTTTTAAGTTCGTCATTAAGAGAGGAAAACTGCGAAGAGATCTCTTCTCGTGAATCAGGCATCATTCTGATTCATGGACGCTACCTCTTTCGATAAATTCTCCAATAGTGTTTCTTGTCAAGATAAAATTGCCTCTAAGATGAGAAACGTTGGAATTCCTACACAGAAATTATTGAGATTTTTATGTCACCAGGACCTGGTTCTCCACGAGCCTTTTCCTCGCAAAACGTTTTTATTCTACAAAATAAATTGTAAATAGAAAATCACAGAAAACAAAATAAATTATTTTTATTTATTTTTTGTTAATAATTTTATGTTTTTTTTTTGCCTTTGCTAAGTTTTCATTTCATTTTATTCATTTCGAACAAGCATTCAATTTATAATGACACTTTAAGATATTAAGTTAAAGAAGCACCACTCAAACATAGTAAAAAATAGCTAATGGTATATTGCTTATACATTTGAATTGTATTTTAATTAATTGTTTATTTATAATTTGATTAATGTTCGTGCGATGTTTTTATATTCTTGCTAAATTAATACGAATTAAGCATATTACAGTCAATAGTTTATTGCTAATAATTTACAATAAGTAAATCTTTAATATTAATTGTGAAAATTTTAACTGTGCCGTGCAATGTTTTCTATGTTTTTTCCTCCAAAATAGGTACACATTATTTCATTGAATGGTTTTTTGCATTTGCCATTATTAATTAGTTGTAAGATTTCTATTTTGTTTTTTGTTGTTTTGTTTTTTTTTTCTTAATTAAAAAAAGTTGTAGAACCGATGAAAATGTAGAACCGATGAAGATTAAGTTCTATCAAAAAAGATTTAATATTTTAATAACTTTTATTTAACAATAAAATATAATATTTCTTAATAATCTATCAATATAAAGTTTAAAGTAAACAATTTAGTTCGGTGGTGCGATGTGTGGCACGTCGTAGTCGGGAAACTTCTTAGAGGGTTTTCTCGCTCGTTTTGGTATTTTATATCTAATCTAAAATCACGGCTGACATTTGATGAATGGGGAATGTTGCCACTTACGTATATAATGTTTCGATAGTAATGTAGTCCGTGTGTCCGAATGCAGGTTGTAGTTGCCACAAAGTCATACAGTAACACTGCATGATCAAATTTGTACTATCACAACATATCAGTGACTTATGATAGGCAAATTATTAAGCAATAAACCATTTTATAAAAGAAGTTTTTACTTCTTTTCGAGGGAGAGCTTCGCTAACTTGGCTTCTTCAATTAAGAAAATCGGCACAAAAAAAAAACATATAAAACATTGCAATTTATTAAGAAATAAACCATTCAATATTAATTAGTTTGCTACTTGTTTTTAAAGGAGTACTTCGCTAACTTGATATCAACTTTGAAAAACAGCTTTAAAAAAAAAAAACACTGAAAAAGTTTTGCGAACCAAAAAATCCAAACTATCAAAAACTAATATTTACAAAATGTTCACTGATCCTTTCACTTTTAATGATAATGATATAACTTTAACATAAAATAGCTTTTAACGGTCTTTAGTCCATAGTTTTCTTATTTACAACGCTCTTTGGTTTTTTTAAAGAATTGAATTTACTTAAAATAAAATTTTTTGGAAAGTTCGTTTTTATGTGAGCAAAGTAGGAACTTTTTTTCTTTCTTGGAGGATGCAAAAAAGTGTCGCAATGTGCCATCGTGAAATAATTGTTATTTTAAAGTTCCATTATTGCCTTTAATTAAATAGTTAATTTAAATCCCAAAACCAACCGCAACATTTTTTTTTTTTAATGTACCTATGTACATATGTATCAATAAGTCCTTTTTTGAGCGACCATTTATTTCTCGATAAGAATTTTTTTCCTTTATACGAAATGAATAATTTTCTATCGGACAGCTGTCAGAAGATGTTTTAGAAGTTCGTCAAAAAGTTTGGCATTTTTGTTAAGTCTCTTTCTATGATTATATCCGTTGTATTTATTAGCTTCAGCTTCCTCAAACACAGTTTACACCTTCTTTACAAGACAATTCATCAATCCCTTAACTGTACTATATCTTCTTTCCAATCTCCATCTTCTCTTTATTTAAACGCTCACATTGTAAAATTATGTATAAAATAAATTACTTAATTTTATTTGCTTTAAAATAAAATAAAATTTAAAATCAGGTTATTGTGTTGTGTATCCACCCAGTGTTACCTTAAAATATATCGCTTAGATCATTGAACTTTGAAATACACATTTTAGATGCGAGGTGGTACCTGGGCATAGGCTCATTTAATTTAGGTTGCATTGTTTTTGGGGCAAGTACCTACAAAATACAAATTTATTTTGTATTAAAAGCACGTTTTATAGCTCACTCGTCATGCCTATAAATAATAATTATAATAATTTATTGTTGTTTGACATTGAAGCAAAAGGAAATTTAAACATCATATACATATATTACTAACAGTACTTTGCGAGTCGCTTAATTGAGATGGTAATTTAATTTAAGCTTTTTAAGAAGAAAAATGTATTATAAGCCTTCGTAAATGAATCGATGTCAAAATTTTAATTTAAAATTCAAGTGCTTTTAATTATGGTAATTAGGTACTTCTTTTTCTATTATTTCAATAAAGTTAAAGTAAAGATGACTTCAAGTATACAGATTATAAAGCTCGAAATATAACCCGAAAGCACCAAAATTGTTTTTTTTTTTTAAATTGTTGACATTTAAATATTCTGACGTTTACACAAGACTATATGTAAGTGCTTAACTTCTTCTGGTTTTGAATCCAAAATCACATCGTGTGAATATTAGAATTCAGCTAGTATTTAGTTTCAATTTATTGATTAAAAAGAGGCATCAAGAAAATTGTGTCGCAAGAAATTATATAACCACAATCAAGTGATGGGGAGTGTATTCATTTTCACGCGCACAATAAACTTGTAAATTCGTTATAATTCATTCATTTCACACTTCTAGTGTTTACCCTCCACAAATACAAGGTAAATTGCCTTGCTGCTACTTAAGGTGAAAAACAGCAAAATATTTATTCGGAAGTCTTTTTGCCATGTTTTATATTTTATTAAAAGTTAAAAACACATCCAATCTACTGGAAAGATCAAATATAAACACATTCAAACCATGGCCCACTATTTATAGGTTATACTACGCCTCTTGTAAATATGTATGTATATAAAATTGCGATTGATCCAAGAATAATATAAATATCTTGTTTTTCAAGGAAAATTTTTAATATCAAATGTTTTTATTTCAATTTAAGTGAGCGGGGGCAGATGAGTGAAGAAATGTATCAAGGCAAATAAAAGAAATTGATTTGATTATGGCGCATTACACTATTAAACCAAATATTTAAGCACCCTGAAAATTTTACTTTATAGTATTAATAATAATGTATTCTATGATGTTGAAGGTTTGAATGAAACAACAACACTTGGGTGAGCTACCACCAAGATTTTTATAGTCTGGAGTTATAGATAGCTATTTCACGACTGCCAGGCCGATCATTAGACTCCTTTTTAGTGGTGCTTGGTCATTGTTCAATTTTAATTTGAAAAACTTTTATGCCCAGCTGGGACTCGAACTTGGACAAAGCTCCCTCCGAGCCAATGCACTTTGCATGTATTCTACGATGTTTCTATATCGTCACCTGAGTGCAAAAACCAGCTAACTCGATTTTTTCATTTTTGAGATATATGGGTTTTCTGCTTCCTTGAATCGATTTGCTTTAACTGCAATAAGCAGATAACTGGTTTTCTGGACGTGCTGCCATTTATTTTTTTAGTTTTATCAGTATTTTTAGGAAAAAAAGGAGTCTGGCCAACAGTTGAATACGTTTTTTGCAATTTTCTCAAAACTACGAAGATCAAGTTAGATGCAGTGCCGTAGCATGAGATCAATCACCTTATCTGGAATCTGGATCCACATTAATATCTGAATGAACAGATATCATAGCAAGTGAGCTTAATCTTGCATTCCCCATAACGCTTCGGGACACTGTTTTAATCCTTTTCATAGTTGAAAAGGTTCTTTCAACACTAGCTGTGGTCACTGGAAGCGTGGCCAAAACCGTAAGCAAGAAGTTTATACCTCTAAAGTAAGCCTTGTCACATATATCAAGCAATTTTAAAAACTTCGATAGAAGGATCAATCGACGATATTTTTTCGCACCAAAGAATGTACTCAGCTTTCACAGCTGACAACGAAATGGCATTAACAAAGTAACACGTTAGCTTTTTCATTTCGTTGACTCGCCCAACTGCAGAAAAACCTGGGAGAAGAGCTTGAAACGATGGTAGAACGTCTTCGTTGACCATGAATCTGTCCGTAAGATTTTGTATTAACGAATCTATGCTAGGAATCAATACAGACACTCTTAAATAGGATTCAGTAGAAGAGGTTTCTGGATTGGAACGCGTTGTTTGTTTCAGCCCCTCAAGCCCCCCTCTGGCTACGTGCCTGGTTAGATGGTTCTAGCATTCAGGTGACGATATGATGTCTAAGTGAATACCTATACACCAGTGTCCCAAATATATTTTCCAAAGCTTTTATTTAATTAAATTTTTTTAAATAGTCATTATTGATAAAAACTTTTATTACTTTCTTATGTAAAATACTGTTCAATTATAATTATTAAATATAATTAAGAAATTAGAACGTTAAGCAAATTGAAAGTTATATATTAGTGTTTGACTCATGATTTTATAAATTATTCACATTTAATATTCTAAATAATAAATTCTAAAGGGTTTTTCAATAAGAGGTTTCATTTTGATATTAAAAAAAACGAGTATTTTTTAAGAGAAATCATTTAACAACAAGCTTTAATGGAAAATAATAGTTTTTGTTGGTTATTGTTTTTTTTTTTAAGGGGGTAAGATTCCTGCTTAAATTCGGATGTTAAATGAATGAGATATTTTTTTTTTTTTTTGCATCCGAATTAAATTAAATAATTTGTTATTTCCGAGCGCAAATCAACATTTTGAGGCTCTATTTAACCTTAATAAAAGCGCTTTACACCAAACCGTTGTTTTGTCTGGATATAATGGCAACTCTTGAACCTCTTTGAGTTGCTCTTCTCCCTTCTACCTATTGACGCTAATTTAAAAAAAAGTTGAAATCTTTCAAATTGAATCTTTTGAACTGACCATTTTAGGATTAATAGGTCAGCATTTGAAAAAAAAAATATCTTTAAAATATAAGTATAAAGAATTGTTCTTTTGTATAATACCAAAGATAATTATTCTTCTGATTTCTGTACTTCAGAAGTAGTAGTTAGATCATTAAAGATATTTGCCTCCGAAAAATTCGCCGCAAAGCAGTATTATGCCACATAACCTCCTCATGTTGTTCTTAAGGATTTGTAAAAATCGATATGAGCGCCGCTAACAATTTATGTAGGGGGTTAAAGGCCCCCAAACTGTTTTTTTTCGGGATTATCTCTCAAATGGTTAGACGAACAGAAAAAATTTTAAGAAATAATTTGTAGCTTAGAAAATTTACTCCAAAAGACATTCTCATACTTTTTTTCATAAAAAATAACGGTTTTTAAAATAAACCAATTGGAAGAGTTAAGGGTTTTACGTTTTCTATATAGTGGGCGACTTTTAGTTACAAAAAATGTGCATTTTGTAATAAAAGCAGCAATTTTTTCTATTTTATGGGTAATTATGTGAACATGATTTTAAGATATTGGGCCACTAAATATCCAACCCTTTAGGCGGGAGGGGCAGATTAAAAAAAAAAAAAAAGTAAAAAAGAAAATTAATATTTAAAAACAACGGCAACACTTACAATATTATAATAATAGCTTTTTTAAATGCAGGAACTCATTCTTTTTTTATTATTTTTTTAAATTAATTTATTTTAAAAATAATTAGAAAATAATTTATTAAAAAAACTAAGCACTAAAATAACTCTATTTATTTATTTAAAAACATAATTTAAGCATCAATTCCTGGTTTTAATTCTAAATAACGGTATTAAATTATAAGCTTCCCACGGTTGACAAAAAACTATGTCTGTCGCCATGTTTCTTCTTTGTTTCTAAATTGTTGAATTTCGGAGGCAGATTTATCCAGAATTGGATTTTCACTTTATAAACGCTAATTCAGCCTCAAAACCATTAAACAGTTTTGTGTTGTTTACAGACTGCAAACAAAATTTGGTTTAAACAAGATGTTTCTTTTTGTAATAACAAACTTAAGATAGGTAAATGTTTATATACAAACAATTTTCAAATATCAAATCAAATTCAAACTGATCCTTCAAATAATAATTTTATATATTAATAGTATATTTATATTTTTTAAATTAAATTTAATGAAAAATTGAATTCTGAAGTTATTGACCTATTGTTGAAATCGTTTTCACAACAAATAAACCTATGCAGATAAATCGGAGTGTTTATGTAAGCACGTTTATTGCATATAACAGTAAACCGAAATATATACACTTTAACACTCAATTAACTATACCTATACTTTATTTCCAACTTGAGTGACATTTTAATAAGATACATAATTAAATATTTATTAAGAATATAGTTGTTATAAGGGTGCATTGCTTATAAGTAGCTTTTAATCGATTTATTTCGAGTACGTGCTCGAAACATAACTTTTTATGTACTTACATTTTATTTTTGTATATGTGTCCTTGAAAGAAACTAAAATTGACTTTGACATTCAAGTCTTCACGATAACTATGGTAAATGAGAAATAAATATCAAAGAAATAGTATTTTTAATTCACAGTAATTTGGGGAAACCTTGATTTAATGAGAAAAATAAAATTTAGAGGTAAATAACCTCAGAGAGAAATTCTTGTTTTTTTTTGTAATTAATTTTCCTATAAGGAAGGTAGTTTAAATTATTAAAACAAAAATAAATAAATTTTATATTTTACAAAGAAAATTTAATTTGTTTTAATAAATTTAATAAAAGTAACAATTATAAAGCAGCCCATATACACTACACTTGTGTCTGCACCGGTGTACTGACACCGGTGTGGCATTCCGCCACACACGCCACACCGATCGAGACACCGACACCAAAAATCAAAAACTTTTGATTTTACTCGCACCGTGTCTGACACCGAAAATCGGTGTGCGCACCAGCCCACACACAGCACACATTTCCGTACACCGACACCGGTGTAGACACAAGTGTAGTGTCTATTGGCTGCTTTAGATACGTGTGGAGAAATTAAGAGTCGGATAGAATTCTGAAGTCTAAAGTCCGGAAAATTTAAAACACATACATTCCAAAATCTTGAAACCCCAAAATGGATAAAATTCAAAATCCAGTACCTTAACTTGGAATCCCAAAAACCCAAAATCTTGAAAATCCAATTCCAGAACAATCAAAATTTCGGAACCTCAAAATACATCTAAAATTTAATTACCTAACACAAAACGACGAAAAATCAAATTTCCTAAAACCCAAAATCGCCAAATCTCAAAATTCAATAAATCTAAAACTCTAAATTCCCACCAATCCCAAATCCCGAAATCAATAAAATACATAATCCAGTAAACTGGAAATACCGAAACTCCGAAAACCCATAATTCTTAAGATCTAAAATTCAGAAAATCTGAATTCCCGAAATACAAACAATTCCGAAATTCTATAGATTTTTGCTTTTGCCTTTTATGGTATTTTCGAGTTTCGACCTAGGCACGCAACCTGTTCATAAAAAGATTAAAAAAATTGCAAATTAAGTTCATCAGTATTGGTAATTTTTAAATTCAAAATTTTAAAATACGTTTTCGAAATCCTAAAAAATACGCGTACATTTTTCATTTTATATAATTTCGGGATTTTGGGTTTTCGGGATTTTGGATTTTCGAAATTTTGGGTTTTCAGGATTTTGAATTTTCAGAATTTGGGTTTTCGGGATTCTGACCCCACTTTGAATCTCAGTTTTCGTATTCTAGGCCCTCGCAGAAAAAAAGTTAGGCGGCCACGCCCACTTTTACCTCTATTTTCCTTATATCTTTGTTTCTCGGAAACGGATTTGAATGAAATTTTTAACATTTGTTCATATTAGGAAGAAAAAAACTAAAAAACTTTTCTTATATCTTTATTTCTTGTATCCATTTTTCTTATCCTTGTTTCTCGAAAACGGCTTCAATGATTTGGATGAAATTTTCAACATTTGTTTATATTAGTACGAACAAAATTAAAAAAATACTTTAAGTTAAATCCGACCACTGTCACGCCCACTTTTCTTATATCTTTGTTTCTAAGAAACGGTCCTACGGTTATTTATTTATTTAACGTTTTTATTATTTGTTCAATTTGTGACTGAATTATATAACTTTGTAAAAGCTGTTTTGCACATGGCATTGTTAGATGTTTTGTTCGTGTTAAACCAAATTACAAGAAAAGTTGGCGGATTTTGCTAAAGTATTTTTTTAAATTTTTAATCATTGAAGCCGTTTTCGAGAAACAAGGATATAAGGAAAATGGACTTAAAAGTGGGCGTGGCCGCCTTAATTTTTTTCTGCAAGAGTCTCGAATACGAACACTGAGATTTAAGTTCTTTAATATCACCAGAACCACCCTGCAAAATTTCAGCCTGCCTCTTATTTTTTCTATTTGCTCCATACAAAAATCTCTAGATTTCCTGGAGTATTAGAATATTCAGAAGAACATTAACGCCAAGCTCATTAAGCTTTTTACAATTTTCGTACAACGCTAACTCAATTTTATTGAAAAATTCCTTCAATAAAATCTTCTACTTATTTAATTCATTGCTGGTCGTCCTTTGCACATTATTTTTTTGGAAATCATTTCGAATTCCATTTTTATTCATTGACCCATAAAAGATATATTTAATGAAATAAATTTGCAATGATTCATGACCCTAGAAAAATGTAGGGGGGCATAATAACCATTCAATTTGAAATGCCACTCCAGCTATACATAACTCGTATAGAACTTTTCCTTATAAATACCTACATAGGAAAAGTTCAAATGCACTTAAGCGAAAAGAAAAAAATGGCAACATGCCAGCTATTCGTTTAAAATCCCAAACACAATTTCTATTTCCGATTAATATAAATGTATAAATTATGATGAAATATTTTTTTTCTTTCTCCGTAATTAACGTCAAATGAATTTTTGAATATTTTATATGCAGAAGTAAAAAATGTCACAACGCATTTATATTCCTATATACAATACAAATCAATCAAAAAACATAACTTGGCGTTTGTTTATGATTTTTTGTATACCTAGGTTAGATATTGGTATTATTTTACATATGTCTATACCTATACTTACTCATGTGTTCCTTAATAATTGTTGCTTTGAATTTAGTTGTCTCAATGTACTGTCAGTTTTGGTAAATATAATAAAAATAGGAGGGAATAAAACTCCATTTCGTGATGACATATGAATGGGTGTGTAATATTTTTGTTTCCATTACTTGGCTAAATGCCACCCTCAACGAAGGACAATTTTACTAAAAGGAATACGAAATTTTCCACGCTAATACTCCTGTTTTTCTTTACGCTATTTTGTTTTATATTTATAGTTTCAAGAAAAGCTACTTTTGATAATTTTCCACTATGGAGTTGTTTTTCCTACATTTTATACGATGTTGTTTTTAATTTTCTAGTTGAATTAAGTTTCCTTGGAATATCGTCAGCTAAGAATTTCAAGGTTGTATATGTGTATTTGTACATTTGAGTAGTCGTTAAAAAAAAGTTCATCTTGGATGGGTTTAAATCAGCTCCAAATGAAAAAAAAAAAAATAATTCCCTAATTTTTTCAAGTTTTTATTTTCATCCCCTACTGGTTAATTAATTAAGCTATATTCATTTCAATAACGGGTGATCCCCATTAGAATCTCACAAAAAGCTAGGAGGACATGGTAGTTTCAAACCAGGCAAGAAAAAACTTGTATGGGAAGGGGTAGTATTTTCATCCGTTTAGACGGGAGGGGTAATTTTCTAAAAAAAATTGCTCAAAATGGATAGAAATTTATTAAAAATCATTAAAAAAAACCAACAAGATTAAGTTGCAGGTTTTTTAAAAGTCAAAAATCTATTCATTCATCCATATTCGTTTTTTAAATTAAGTTATTTTGATTAATAGTTTTGGTAAAAATTATTTTCAAACTCCTGGATAATAGTGTTTGTATTGTATTGACGAGGTTCTCACTAGTCAACTGATGGGTCCAAGTGAGATCGCCGGGACGAAACGCCTAAAATGTTTGTGGACTAAAGGCCGTTAAAAAGCTATTTTGAATAATTATTTACAATACAAAAAATGCTCTTAATAATGTAAAATTTTGAATTTTTTTTTGATTTTTTTTTCAAAATTTTGAGTTCGAAAAGTAATTTTTCAAAACAATTTAATTTGAAAAATAATTAAAAATGGATTTTCGGCTTAAAAAACGTTATAATATGACATTGTAAGTGTACCCATCGATTTTAAATGATTTGTTTTCTATTTCAAGTTGATTTTTAGAAAATAAACAGGATGAAATAACCCCATATCCCCATACGATTTTTTTAACATAGCATTTTTGGGCATTCCTTGACACTTTTTTAATTTTTTTTTTATTTAGCATTTTTTTTAGAATATCTGAATAATCTTATAATTCTCAAAAATGGACGTGTGGATTCTAATATTTTTTTGAAAACTACTTTGAGGATTTTTAACAAATTTTCGATTTAAAAAAAAATCATACATTTTTTGAAAATTCGATATTTGGAAAATGGGTAGATGATTATTTTTTCAAAATTACTTTTTAACTCCACATTAATAAATAGGTACTAAAAAAATTGCGTACCAATTTTTTTTCTTAAAAATGTTTGAAAAAAATATATTAATACAATTTATTAAATTAAAATAAAATTAAAAATGTGCATGTAATTTACAGTTTAGACTGAAAAAATGTTAAAATAATCAATAAAATTAGAAATATGTATGTAAATTGATTAAAAAAATATCTGAAATTTATTTGACACCAACGCTATATACTCCAAGTGACTTCTTACACAAATCTCAATTTATGAGAAACAAATTTTAAAAATCGTTGGAGCGGCGGTATGTATGCATTTTGCGTTTGGTATGCAATATTATTAAAACCCATTAGGAGCTCTTGCGCGAAAATTGCTTGAACAGGTAATGAGATAGTCGAAAACCAAAAAAATGGTTCTATGAGAGGTACCATTTTTAAACGATAGATACATTTTTTCTAATAGATTATTCTGATATTAGTTCACCTAAAGTTTTAATCAAAATTGTAGGAGCCGTTTTTGAGAAAAATAGGATATTCAATACCCCCCATGAGGTACCTACCGTTATTTTTGGTATTTAAAATCTGCTAGATTTTGTTAAAAAACTGCTTAATAAAAATCTGTTTAGTAAAAATCGAATTTTTCGAATTATTAAGTTGTAAAAAAAAAAATTTGAAACTTTTTTTAAAAATCCAAAACAAAAATTTTTTGAAAATTTTCGTACACAATATTTTTAAAATTATTAGCGCAAAATTTTAAACCATTTAGTACGATGTTAAAGCATTTTTACTATGACAAAATGGCTTTAACATCGTACTAAATCGTTTAAAATTTTGCGTTATTGTAAACATCCTCTATAAAAAAAATTAAACATCCTCTATAAAAAAAATTGATCAAAATCAGTTGAACCGTTTTTGAGAAAATCGAAAATCAAAAAAAAATGTTCTATGGGATGTACAATTTAAAACCATTTTTCGGAGGATTTTTTACTGGTGCATTTTATTCGTTTGAATTATTTTAAATTCCCTTCATTCCTGATTATAACAGGAATGGCTTTGACAGTTCTTAGTCTCTAGGCCCTGTTTTTCCACGAGGTGTCGCGATAAAATTTATTTATTTTTAATGTATATACAAACAAATAACTTAATTTATATCATATCGAAAATCAAAGCAAAAATATTACGTGTCGTATTTTTATTAACAAATTTTTTTTTTCATTTCTTTCAGGTAAATTTCCAATGGCCTGTTTTTTAAAATGAATATAAATTAAGTTTTATGAAAAATGTGAGTATATTTATTATGTAATAAAAATGGCCTTTAAAATTTTTTATTTTAATTTTTTACTTTCACTCCTCATAAATAATAGTTCCGAAAAATTACCATTTTATAAGGTTAGCCCTTTTTTCGAAATATTCGCTAATAATACGAATGAATCATCCTAAAATGTGTAAATATTATGAGCTCATATTATCGGCAGATAGCTGATGTAATCATATACGAAAGGAGTGTCGAGTGTATTATAGCTGACGAATCATAATATCTATTCGAAATTTATTGTTCTTTTTATTGTTATCATAATGACAACATCTTTTAATATTCCTATAACTATTTCACAAAAAATAGTTAAAACAAAAATAATAACTACTTTGAAAATAAATCTCTTAAACAACTATATTATTTAGTATAATGTTAAATGATTCACTTAAAAATGTTTTGCGTGGTTAAATCAATAAGTTCGAATAGGTTTAGTTAAATTGTATTTTATTCAAAGTCACGTACACAAATAAATAAATTCTTAATACCCGACACTATATACATACATATGTATGTAGGTACTGTGTCAATTATGTAACTAAGGAAAATAATCCTATGTCAGCAGTATTTCTTCCCTCATTTTCTGTAATTAGAATCCCTTCATGAAAACATTCCATCAAAGGATTAACATAACTCCCACGATTTTTACTATAGTTTCTCTATATGGTCTAGATGGTAGTGTTGCAAATAAAATAAACGCATTTTGCAAGCTGTCTTAATGTAGCCCCAAAAAGTGTTTTTTTTTTTTTAGTAAAGGATGACCAATTATATTAACATTTCTGACAACCTAGTAATTTGAGTACGTTCCTTCGTATCTCAAAAAAGATCGAGTTGAGTTTAGGTTGAAATTTGGTTGACAGTTCGAACTCGCCGTGTTCTGTGATGTAAAACCAGCACTTGGATATTTAATTTGATGTTTATACATCTTAATCGTGAGTCCCGGCACTCACACTTTTTTTTTACCTTAGGTAGGGTTGTGTCTTTTTTTTGATTTCGTGCATTCTCTCAGTGTGTGAACTGTGGCACCATTCTGTTGAAACCACACATATAATATGCTGTTATTTTTCTATTATTGATTGAAGATCATGACTTGAACAATATGTGGTTCCAAAAAGACAGGGCAACTCGTCACCAATTATGGCTTTACTTCGTGAGAAGGTTCCTGGTCGCGTAATTTCACGTTTTGGCGACGTCATTTGGCCACCAAGATCATGTGATTTGACACCGTTAGATTTTTTTCTGTGGGGCTAAGCAAAAGACCGTGTTTACGCAAACAATCCCCGAACTCTAGATCTAGACGCATTAAAAACCAACATTACTCAAGTTATGGCGGAGATACCGCCCGAAATGTGCGAAAAAGTTTTTAAAAATTACCTCAAAAGAATCGTATGCTGCGATTCTTCCTGAGGCAGCCATTTGAATGATATTGTTTTTCACACTCAATGGCAAAGTTTAAACTTTATAATCTAATAAAACTTTCATCAAAAATGTATCGTTGTGTGTGTTTTATTTAGCTTTACTTTCGAAACCGAAAAATGAATGACAATTTAGCAGTGTAAAATTAAAAAAAAAAAAAAAAAAAAAAACACCACATACCAGACTATAAGTTCTGACATACGTCTATTCTTCTTAGTCGAGTCAATTTTATAAACACACACAACTATAATATTAATGATGTATCACAATTAAATTATATTGTTTAGGCTTAATTCTGTTTTTCGTTCATTGAACATTGTTTACTTTCAACCTTGAAGCCTACGAAAGTAATTTGAAGCCCGTATGGGGCTGCACTAGACCACCCACAAAATATATATTTATTTATATTATTTGCATTATCTAATTGTCTTGAAATGAAACTTAAAACAAAAGAAACACTTCTTTGATATTGGATAGTCCCTTAATAAACCCTTACACCTATATAGCGTCAAATAATATACGTTTACTGAAATACAGGGTGGTTTGCCTTTTTAAACTAAATGCGTGTGAAAAAAAAGTTTAATTTATTTAATCAGTTTCCCATTCCCTCTTTCTATTTTTTTTTATCTCTGTGCGTTCCAGTTAACTGCATGAATATATTCAATTGCGGTTGTGCTTGTAAATAATTCACGAGCCGTATACAATCTCTCCCTTAAAAAAAAAAAACAACAAATGCGAATCATTATGAGAAATCCAAAGAAAAGTTTCATTTTGCGTAACATGTAATTTGAATGCTTAGATTATTACCAGTATTATTTGTATTCATTAATATCTGAATGTGTATTATTACTAGTTTTGCAATCAAAGGATTCATTCAATTAGTTCATTCATAACAGTTGTGGAAATGAATGTATGTATGTATAAGTTTTTCAAATGTTCCAACTTCCAAGTTGCTCGTAAAGATACGAAAGCAAGTATTGGCTTTCATTAAAATTCCTTTGGTTTTTTAACTCATAGAAATATTTTGATTTACTTACAAATGCAATTGAATTGGTTTTGAAATTGCTAATTTATGGTTCGGAGAACTTCAACAAGTAACTTGTTTTATTAGCCACTCGATACGTTATTTGATGCCTTTATTCATATATTGCAGTCACATATACACACATTTAAATTACTAATGGGTGATTTTTTAAGAGGTTTAGAAATTTAAAAAAAAAAAAACACAAAAAATTCGAAAAAATGAATGAAATATTTATTTGAATCGATAGTTTGAACCTTGCAATTTAATGTTTAAAGATAATTTCATGCAAATGTTGACCGCGGCTGCGTCTCAGGTAGCCCATCCGCTGAGTCGAATTTTGGCATACTCTTTCACACATATCGACCGGTATCTCACGAATGAATGCATGGATGTTGGCTTCCAGTGCGTCAATCGAAGCGGGCTTGTCCCTATAGACATTAGCCTTGACATACCCCCACAAAAAATAATCTAATGGTGTCAAATCGCACGATCTAGGCGGCCAATTGACCGGCCCGAAACGTGAAATTAACTGTTCACCAAACTCGCCTCGCAATTGCGCCATTGTTTCGCGTGCTGTGTGGCATGTGGCACCGTCTTGTTGAAACCACATATCATGCAAGTCAAGAACTTCCATTTCGGGCAAAAAAAAGTTTGTTATCATCGCTCGGTAGCGTTCACCATTGACAGTAACGCTGCGATTCGCATCATCTTTGAAGAAATATGGCCCAATAATGCCGCCGGCCCATAAACCGCACCAAACAGTGGCTTTTTCGGGATGCATTGGTAGCTGTTACAATGCTTCTGGCTGATCTTCACTCCAAATGCGGCAATTTTGCTTATTTACGTACCCATTCAACCAAAAATGAGCCTCATCGCTGAACACAATTTTTCGATAAACAACATTTCGAACCGAGCACGAAATTTGATAGTAAAATTCAATAATTTGCAAGCGTTGTTCATTTGTAAGACGATCCATGGTTAAATTGCAAACCAAACTGAAGCTGTTTGACAGTGACACAAGGTACTAAACACACGTCAGCTGTCAAAACCAGTGTTGCCAAAACCAAACCAGCTTAAAAATCACCCGTTATTTACTCAAACGAATGTGAGCTTGTTTTAGAAATGTTTTATGAATAGAATTATAAGTGTTAGATATTTCTTTGAATAAATGTAAATGTTGTATAGATAAAGTAATATAATAAGTCTCACTCTACATCTTTCCTTTACTGTCTCAACTGTTGTTTTTTTTCTTTTATCCATAAACGACTTTTGTCGAAAGTCGATTTTCGTAAATTCAAGATATCTTAAGCTTTTATTTCATCATTGTCGTCAGCTATGTTTTCTTAAGGGATTAGAAAAAACTAAAGCTATCGAAATATCTTTAGATAACAATTTGAGAGCGACCAACTCTTTTTAATCCGATCGACATATGTATACATATCTATCAAACGTTAAACGACATTTTGCGATAAGGGCCTATAGCTGGTCACTTACCACCTAAACCCCTAAGAGCCTCTCGGGAACTTCCCCGAAAACTTTTTTCGAAAAAGGGCCAGAAAGGCAAGAAAATAAATTGGAAGAAATTTTAAGAATTTCCTGATCAATTACCTAAAATTTAAATAAAAATTACGGCCGGAAAAAATATCAGTTAAACTTAAATTTGGTAACGAAATTACTTTTTTGTTCTTATGATACAAAATTTACAATCTATTTTCTGTTGAATTTGATAAGCTAAAATGTTTACTTTGAAATTTTCCAAAAAATTGTGATATCGGAGATATTAACAAAAAAACTAAATTTTGCCCCTTTCACCCCACAAAGTTAATATGAGTGTTTTAAACTTTAAGTACTTTTTATGATTTGATTAAGACAGCTTACCAAAGCCCTTTTCGAAGTCAAAGGCTTAATTTACTTGGTTATTATGTAGGTACATCTATAGACTAAGTATTTTATTCTTTTAATATTTTTTCAAGTTTTCAAAGTGAATTAGAGCTACTGTAGGCCTACCACAAAGAATAAAAGCTTTTACCCAAGCAAGTAAGTTACAGTTTTTTGTTTATAATTTTTCAACAAAAAAAAATTGATAGTTTTGGAAATACTTATATTTTTTTAATTAGAAGTACCTTATTCCAAAACTATCAGTTGAACCCCCTTTTTAATTTTATTTTAGTTTTGTTTCGGGATTTTTTCTACCTAGCAATTTCTGCAGTCCCTTTTCAAATTCTGAAAAAATAAAAAACTCTTTGAAAAAATCCCAGAAATCTTTTTGGAAAAATAACCGAAATTCTAGAAAGTTGGACATTTTTTGCTAGAAAAAAATATCAGAATTGTGTAAAGAAAAAATTTCCGACGTTTTACCAGAAAAAAATTCTTGGAGCCTTCTCTCATGGGCTAGCCAAAAAATCAAGCAGAGTATACGGATGGAAAGTAATTTTTTTTTCTAAAATACTGCCTGCAACAAAATTTGAATTAAAAGAAAAAAATTTACCCGATTTGCCATTCCAGCATAGTTGAGGAACATTAGAAATGAAAAAAGCATTTATGTATTTATGTATGTACAATGAATGTCAAATTTTAAAGTTCAGCAACTTTTCTGAACATACCAACATCAAAACTTTCCTAAAAAGGTTCAAATACATGTGGTTTAAAAAATTGTTTTGTATTAAATTTTATTAAATTGAAAATTTACAATTTAATAAGGTTTTTCATATATAGTTTTATGTGACTGTGCAATGATATAATAAAAATGTAGTCCGATATTCTAGCTAAATTATTAGAACCGATGTTATCAGCAAGCCAAACCAACCACAATGTATCTTTAAAATTATTATACCGGCTACAAATGTAGGTATGTACATTTAGCATTTTTTTCCGACGCGAAGCAAATTTGCCACGATTGTGGTTTTTTATTGCACACACTCTGCCGGCTTTAGAATACTATCTCCCTCTCGCCAATTGGTTTTTGTAAGTATTTTAATGTTTTTTTTTTTGTTTTTATCAACTTCCTCGTTGAATGAAATTATTTGTCCGATATTTATTTTTCTGTTTTTAGTATGTAATTTTGAATTTTTTTTTTCTCTAATACGCCTGTAGTTTTTTCTTTAATTATCGGGTTTTTCAATAAGAGCGCCACAAAAGTTTTTTTAAATAAAACAAAAACGGTTTTGGATATCAATGAAATTCTTTATTCCTGTGAAAGTACGTTCGATGCCATTATGTATCCAGACGCTTAACCCAATTTTCGACGGTTTTCAAGCATAAATCGGCCGATACTGCTGCAATTTCACGTTCGATATTCGTACGAAGTTCATCAATCGTCGCTGGCTTGTTGGCATAGACCATAGACTTGACGTAGCCTCACAGGAAATAGTCTAACGGCGTCAAATCGCACGACCGAGGCGGCCAAGCGACTGGACCATTTAGTGAGATATCACGTTCTCCAAACTTGGTTTCCAATAAATTGATTGTGACATTCGCTGTGTGGCTTGTGGCGCCGTCCTGTTGGAACCACATGTCCTCCACACCAAACCGTAATTTTTTCTGGATGCAATGATGACTCATGGAGTACGTGTGGATTGCTGCCTGACAATACCACATATTTTGTTTATTGACGAAGCCATTCAGCCAGAAATGAGCCTCATCGCTGAAGATGATTTTTCGATGAAAATCCGCTCTTAACGTTGAGGCCACTGACTCCGAATTTCGGTAGTAGATTTTAATAATTTCGACTCGTTGTTGGCTCGTATATCTTTCCATCATGAAATGGCAAACCTTACTGAAGAGAAATGTCAAAAGAGCGGCAGGAAATATGGCGTCGTTTGCTGTCCCTGTTGCTCTACTTTTGTAGCGTCCCTGTTGAAAAAACCCTTTATAACACCCAAATCTTTCACCCATTCACACCGTTTCACCCCCTTTGCCATTACTATTTCGTGTTATCTGTAAAGTAGAGCCAAACGTTCTATAATTCAAACTGTCATTATTTGTCTTAGCTTTTAATTGAGCAAAGTTGTTTCTCCTTTTGCAAACACTGTCCTTTCTTTACAAAATTGGAAAAAAATGTCTCCGTAACACCGCAAACTAAACAGATAGAATAATCATACAAAACACCCCTCCATATCACTCACCTACGGCTGACCAATTACATTAACCATAACTGGTCTTTTAGGACCAACTACTATCTTTCAGATATCATAGTTTTTTTTTCGAATATCGCATCAATGAGGTGCTAGCTTCGTCTATGATCTTGAAAAAACTTTTAATATTTATAAAAAATCGCCTAAAATTCTAAAACTAAGTGATCTTTTGTGACTAAATACTGACCTTTCAGATGTGATACTTATATTTTCAATATTCCACAAATGGGTTGCTATTCTCTGGGTTACCTTTAAAAAAAAAAAAAAACTTTCCTAACTAATCGTCAATGGCTGACCAATTCTTGAACTGAAACCAAATACACTCCCCTTTCAAATGACATATGTATGTAGGTACCTTTTCATTTCAAATACTCCACAAATGGGGTTTTAAGATCCCGAAAATCAATGTATGTATATCGGGTGACGTATACGAATGATCGACAAAATAAAAAATGACGACTGTTCAAAATATCGATTTATTTTATATCGACTTTTCTAAAAATTTAAATTCCGAAATTTTTGTGACACAACAATCTTGAAATTTAAACTAGAAAGTTTAATTTAACAAAAAGTTGAGACTGATGTCTTAAACAAAAATCGAGTAAAACATCGACTTGTCTATATTTTTTCCCAAGGAAATTAAGAACATAACAGCAATTTTCAAAGAAACGGGCGGTGTTATTTCATTTTACCAGATTGAAACCGAGTTGTGTGAGCAAGACAGAAGACCCGAAAACGAAGTTAAATTTCTTTAAACCCGACGAGCAGGCCAACAAGATACTGGGTAAATGGAAATAAAAATTTAAAAGTACATTTTGAAGGTTTGAATAAAAAAAGAAACACTTGCGGGTGAGCTACCATAACAAGCTGGACTTTTAGCTACTTCACGAATGTCAAGCCCAAAAAGAAATTGATCAAAATGTCGGCTTTTGAAATCTCGATTCTTAAAATGTCGCATCACTGTCGAAATTTTTAAAAACGACATTCAACAAAATCGATGCAGTTTTGTTTTCGACTTTTTTTTTGCAAACAAATCCTCTTGTCATAGATAATATTAGTGCAAAAATTCCTCTAAGCCTTCTGCACCCGAAGTGTCTTGTGGTAGAGAAAGTCCACACACACATTTTCGAATTTCACTAAAAATATTCAATAAACTGTACGGCTGGCTCTTGACACTGCTGTACACCAGGCGATTTCTGTGTTTCAACGAATACGTTCAACATACAGTTAGAATTTCAGTCCTAACATAATAGATCCCGAGTTTGATGAGCAATATTTTATCTAAATTATCTTTCAGATGGCATACTCATTTTTTGTATAAATTCAGAAGAGACTTTTTAACCATCCGGCAACACTGTCATTCAAATAAAAGCATCGTATGTTCTTTTCCGAGCTTGCGTACACAAACTCTTGTCTCTCTTTCAATATAAATTACTTTGATTCTAATGATGGTGGGTGATGATGGAAGAGAAAGTGAAAATACTTCCAAAAATTCATATTCCAATTTTGAAAATATGTACTGCAAAAAAAATAAGTTTTAATAAATACTAAAGCCTCAATATAATTATTATTGAAACAAAAAAAATATGTATGTTTATTTTTATTTATATAAATAAATAAACAATCCCCCTTTAGTTGATGTCACTTCCCTTATAAACATTTCACTGCCTGCCCCACAATACTACCATACTACCAACAAGAAAAGAGAAGAAGCATCATCGCATGTCTCACTAAAAAAAAAAAAATGTGGGTGCTACCACAGCCAGACGGCAATTCGATTCAGTTTAAATGTTCACTTCAACGCGACGACGTGTGTTCCAAGAAAAACTTGTATAAAACCGAAAGTTAAAAGCGGTCAATAGTAAAGAAAAAAAAAATTGTTACAAAATAAAAATAAATAAATATAAAAATATACACTTTTTTCAACTCTTCGAATTTTTCGAATTCAATTTAAAAATAGAATAACACCGATCCCGACAAACACGGCCTCGTAGAAATTAAAATAAAAAGATAAAGAATCGAAACTGAAAAGTTGAATTTTCGAAAATAATTTCGTATTCGAAATTCATCCCTTGATATACGTAAATAGTGTTAGAAAAAAAAAAAAAAAAAAGTTTTCAAGTTTTTTTTGCAAAATACAACGAATAACCGTGTCACGTTCATAGTTACAAATCTCTTAATCGATTAACGAAGAAAAAAAGATTGAAATTGTTTTTTAGGTTTTTGATAAATTAATAAGAAATTTCTTTCAATTGGCGGTCGCAAGTAGCAAGTTCATAGTTCACACAGTAAAACAAAAAAAAAAAAATAAAAATCACACACACGAGGATGGCCATGGTGGAAGGGATGACGTCTATCGATTTAGGGCCTATCCCACCGACAACACCAGAAACCTCTAGCAGCTCGGAGGCTGGTCTACAGGAAGAGCACATTGAAACACCTGAAGAGAGGTTTGTTTTCATTATTTACAATATAATTATTGTCATAAAAAAATCTTCATCCTACCGACACTGTTGTTGGAAGAAAACCAAGAGAATTGGGCTGAATGTACTCCTCTTGATCCTGGTGGGTTACTGGGAGGGAGGTCGATTAGAATGAAATTAAAAAAAAAAAAAATTAAAAATGACGTTCTATGTGCTTGCACAAAAGAACTCTCATCGATTTATTTCTTCCTACAAATGAATAAGGTACTCTCGATTTAATATTATGTGTAGTTTTTGTTGTCGCTGAATGGCCTGAATGACAACTTCTACTATAAAAAAAATGAAAATGTGTGCTTAAGAATGCGTCATTCTGTGTGTGGAGTTTTATCAATTTAAGGATACGCCGCCGCCGTCTTACCGTTGTGTATCCTTGTTTGTCAGTGTCAAAACGGGTGTGTAGCTCGATAGTGATGTCATATATTAAGTTGAAAGGACATTTTAGTTGGGAGAGTACGATGAAATTAGCTCGGTGTGTCATCGCCTTTTATATAATTTATATTTTATTTTATTTTTTTTTTTTTTTCATATCAAAAAATCAACAAGCAAAAAAAAAAACAAATTAACTATTGTGAATTGTTTAAAAGCTACATTATCTACTATTCGAATCTATATCCTTTCGTTTATCACAATCACGAATTTTCTTTTAAAATTTGTCTTCAATGAGAGTTGTAAAAAAAAAGTGCTAATTTTGTAGAAGCTCCACCTGTCGTCCCAATTTACACCGAGTTTTTTCAACGAAAGAAAAAAAAAACTTGAAAATTAAATCATTTATTCAAAATATGCTCGATGAATACAAAATTAATCCCACAAATCAAAACATTTCTTTCATTCATTGTTCATAATAAATTTTACGCGTTAATCATTAATGCAATGTGAATGTTGTTTATCATCTGTTATTGTTCATTATATTATAGTTTTTGCGATAATTTCTTTAAAATTTCCATAAATGTTGTTATTGTTGTTGTTGTTGTTGTTGTTGTTGTTGCTGTTGCCTTTGTATAAAATGAATGGAATTTTTGTTGATTGATAACCCTCGAGGGTTTTTTTTTCTTCACATGCAAAAATTGAACATGCATTGTTCATCATTGTTAAATTTGAATTAAAATATGTAAATTTATTTTTATGTATCACGAGATATATCTGCCTGCAGGTTATTTATATTGTGACCTGTTTCTTAACAATCTATTGTGACTCATTATTAATTAGATCACAATCTAACTGTCAAAACAAATGCATACAAAAAAGAACTTCCTGTTTTGGTATCTGTTATCTATTAAATTTTTTTCGGTTTTTTATTCACGAAGACTTAAATCTTTTATTTATTCTATTTAAAAATGATTTTTTTTAAGTCAAAGATGGGGTTTCAAGTGCATTGTGCTCAGATTTATTTTTTTTGTTATTGCATTAAAAATGCAATGAACCTTTGGTTTTAGTTGACCTATCTTTCCCATTTACCTAATCATCTAGAGTAAATGACATTTTTCATGAAAATTCTTAAATAGGTCTGTTTGTTTTAACAAAAAAAAAAAAAAAACACAAATAAAAAATATAACTGGAGTAAGTGCGATTTTTTCGGATAGAAAATATTCTATATTCTATAGTTTAGTAGGTATACATAAATAACTTAAAAATTATTTTGTTTTTTTAGTTAATTTTTAATTTGTTAAAAACTTGAAATTTCAAGAGTTCTTCTGAATATACTTATAGAACTTATTGCTTTAATTTATTTTATTCAATAATTGTTTTAATTAATTCTTATACCATCATCATCATAAGTTAATCGTTTTAACAGGCCTCTCAGTACGTTCAAACTTGTATTTGTTTAAATAATTTAATTAATTAATTTTCACTGTTAAATATTTATTTATTCTTAAACCTTTAGTCACACTTTTTTCACAAGTTATAGCAAAAAATAAATAATTATAAAATAAAAAAGAAATAATTAGGTTCAATTTGTGTTTTAGCAGTACATAAATCGGTGGTTGGCTTTAGTAATCACCATCACGTCCGTGGGAATACAGACAAAAAAATTGATAATAATAACCATCAATATTTATTTTGAAAACAAACTAAAAAAAAAGAAGGTAATCGTTCAGAATCCTAAAATCCAAAATCTAGGAACCAAAAATCCGGGAAACTCATTATCTCAAACACCCAAAATCCAGAAAGCTCAGAATTAAGAAAATTTAAAATCCAGAAAACTTAAAATCCAGTAAATTCAAAAATTAAATTCCAAAATTAATCCATAATATTAAAATAAAATTCTTCAATTAATAAGAATCTGTGAAACTTTCGTTTAAAAAAAATTTAATAATAATTTAATAAATAAAAGATAGATACCTAACAAAAGCAAAACTTCAAATGTGTAAAAAAAAGCAACACTACTCGAGACAATTATTAAATCATATTTTGAGATAAAGTAAGATATGTACGTGTGAAAAATTTTTATTTTGTTTGGTTTTCAGGAATTCGGACTTTTTGAATTTCACGGCTTTTGGGTTTAAAGAATTTTGGATTTTCTGGCTTTCTGATTTCATTTCATCAATTACTTGAAGAAGATTGAAACTTCGTCGGTCGCATTTGATTATCTTAAAAAATAAACAAGAACTTTATATACATACATATAGTCCCACAAAGAAGCCCTAAAAACTATGATGTGTTGCTAAACATTGAAATACTTTTCTTTAACGAAAAAACTTGATTTATTTTTTGTTTATAAAATAAAAATATTTTCCTAAAATTTGTAAATACTATATTATTTGAACTATTCAGAATAACTAGAATGCAAATTTATAACAAAATTGGCCCAACCATTAAATAGATAAAATTCAATAAACCGGAAATAAGGCAGCTTTCTCCAAATTAGCAACGTCACTACATATTTCCGTTTTACGATTTTTTGGCAAAAATCTAAATTGCAATACTATATTTATAAATCGTCTTAGATATTGTAGCAACAAAGTTTAATCAAAATCTTTTTAACCGTTTACGAGAAAATTTGACAAAAAAAAAAACACCGTTGTATTGGAGCACCCTGTTGCAATTGGGCTAAAAGAAAAATTCAAATATTCCGTCAAGGGAATCACATACAAATACTCTATACCTAAACCCACCACCGGTTTAGGCTCTAGCTCTACAGTGGACGCAGAGCAAGAAAAAAAAATGTATATTGTAGAGTGGTTTGCACAATTAATTACAAAAAAAAAAAAAAAACATTAAAAAGAACGTGATTTTACTAGAAAAAAACTTATAAAGCATATGCAAAATAACTAGGGAATGCATAAATAGTATTAAATAACTTCAACTTGTCATTTTATAGGTACAACTTTAGAACGCTCACAAAACATCACAAAATATGGCAAGAGTGAGATTTTAAATTTCAAATTACTTGGAATATTTACAACCTTTCCCCAGTTTTTTTTTCTCATAGGATTGACGTGTCTATATGTATAAGTTTTAAATCAAATCGATAAATAGTGCGGTTACAAATACAAAAAAAAAAAAAAAAACAAAATCAAAAGGTGGTTAGCTTAACTAACCACCTCACCTGAAAAAGTTATTGAAGTAGAAACGATGAAGCAGTGAGAATATTTTTAAAAAAAATCTGTTTTTTTATTTCACCAATAGAGCAAGTAGATATGAACCTACATTATTGTTGTTTTCGTATGTAAACAAATAAAATTGGTGTGATTTGATCTTTGCGGTTTCTGTAAATCGATCGTTTGCGTACAAATTATTTTTATGAAATACTTTAGGAAAGAAGTTTATACATAATTTCCATTTAAATCGAAATGAACTTATCTATTTGTATATATATAAATAATATTTGCAAACAAAATGTATGCATCTCGAGTTTGATAGTAGATTTAACAGCATGCTCCATGTGTCAAGCCTTTATCTTTAAGCAGTAAACCCGTGTGTATCTATTTTTAATTATTTAAATGGGTATGATAAAAGATACTAATGATTTCCATTCGTAAATTTGAAAAATAGTTAAAACAATTTATACCCATTAACAATACATAAAAATTAAAAAAAAAAAAATCTTGGTGCTTGATGTTTTCCCATCGGTGGATCACCCTTGCCCTTCTTTATCCACATTTTAATTTTTTTCTAATTATTTAATTTGTTAAAAAGATCTAATATCAAAAATAAATATTTTTCCTACATTTTTTCGAGATCTTATTTTAATTATTTGGTATAAAATAATTCTGTATTTTTGTCATTTTCTAAATTTTTAGTTTCGATTTTCGAAATTTTACAATTGTCATTGTAGATAACGTCATAATTCCGTTTTTTTTTCAATAAAATTCATCGACAATACAATTTTGGAAACTAATTGTTTTAACAATTTGTTTTTAATTTTAATTTTTTTCTCGATTTGATTTAAGGGATTTTGGCCATTCGGCTACATTCTCTAAGGCAAAAATTCCTTTATTTGTTTGTCGGAATTTTGGGTTTTCTGAATGTTGGGTTTCCTAGTGGATTTTTCGTAATATGGTTTCAGAGATTTCTGAATTTTGGGTTTTCGGAATAATTTGATTTCGTGGATTCTGTCCAACTCTCTAAAAATAGAGATACCTAGATTTTGTTTTTTTAACTTAACTTAACATTTCTGTAAACGTTAAATACTGACTAATTTAATTAAGTAGGTATATAGGTCCTGAAATGAATTTAATTGAAATTTAGCAAATATGTTTTAATTACTGTTATACAAATTTAGTTAAGACAAAATTATTAGAAAAAAAGTAATTGACAATTTTCTTAAATTTAAGGTTTTTGGTATTGTACTAAAATTCAAAAAAGTCTGTTAAATTTGAAATATTCACTGAGTTTTCATGAAATTTGACACACATGCTTAGATTAGTTTTAAACATATTTGGTCAAAATGTGATTAAGAAAATATGATTCAAATAAATGATTGGCATTTTTCTAAAATTTGAGGTTTGAAATAAATAAATAAAATTTTAGTAGAATCTGAATTTTTTATTTTTAATAAAATATTACAAATTATATAACAAACGCATAACTACATAATAAAAAATTCGCATTATATAGTTATGTGGTATTTCTATTTAATTATTATTTAGAATAAAAACCACATTTGTTTAATTTATAAGAAATCTTTTTATTTGAACGTAAACGAAGCTACTTAAAGACTTTACATAAAAGACATAGAAAGTCGACTAACTTAAAATAACTTAAAGACTAACTACAAACTTGACTTACGATCTACACTTACGATAATATTAGGTCTCTCCAGCCTTATCTTCTAAAGAAGATAATGTTGGAAAGAGAAACTTAACAAATAATAGGTATGCACTCTTGATGTTTGCTTTGCAGACATCAAGAAGTGTAACGATAAGTGACCTCTAGTACTTCGTGGGTGGGTTACTCAATAAGGTGTATTTCACCATGTGACAATATAATAAATAGTAAATATTAAAAAAAAAACACATATTTTTATTTTTACCTTTCCATAATTTTTGCCTCATAAAAACTATTGGATTAAAATATTTAGGTATACATTTTTTAAGTTCATTGTAACATTTTATTTAAATATATTATCCTTACCACATGTTTCCAAGAAAAGTAGGAGTTTGAAATTGGAAAAATATTGAGGCAAGAAAAAGAGGTTGAGCTAAAAATTTAATATCATAGAGCTCCGTCAATGGATTAATTTTATTTTATATTTTAATAAAAGATTTATATTTCTTCCAACAAAAAAGTCCTGGTTGCATTCTTTTCAACCATTATAAGCCAAGAAGTGACAGTGGTGTTTTTAAAATTAAATTTAATAGAGTAAATTTGTACACTCAAGGTTGGATCAGGGCGGATACAATTCTTTCAATAATAATTAGCTAAATACTGTATAGCTTTTTAAAAATTGTAACCACAAGACGTACCTTAATGTAGCTAAAACTGTAGCTCAAGGGAAAGAAAATTAAAATATTAATTTTAATTTTTAATTTATTTATTTTAAAGGCTTAATTAACAATCATTGATTAAATAAATTATGTTCAGATAAACAGTTATAAAAATTCTACTTTTTCTGCCAAAAAGTTATTGCAAGAAAATATATGAATTTCAAAACTAAAAGAAAGGGCAACTTTCAAGGGCTGTATCTCGCATATTCCGTGACATAAATATATATATCTTATAAATATTTATATCTATTCATAAATAAATGAAATTAATTCATATTTTATTTTTGGTATTTTTTCCGCCTCAGCACCACTGTGTGGTGACTGGCGTGACAAATTTCTCGATCATCCTAGATATTGGATTAAACCCAGATTTTGTTTACACGAAACCAATACTTTCCCAAAAGAGCAAGTACAAAAATTGTATCAATCCTTAAAAATATTCTTCACAGCAGTTCTCAAATCGTTGAAGTACACATAGAAAGTATATTTGAAAGACGTGAATGTCTAAATATGGTCTTAGCAATTTTCTACATATGTATGTATTTGGATATACTCTACATATACCTACTTACTTTTTTTTTACTTTTAATGGTTCTACAAAGCGTGGTGCTGCTGGGCCTCAGTTAACAATACATAAATGTACAATACTTACCTGCAAATTCTTAAGAATTTGGAACTAATTTTGAAAGTCGTTAAGCTTTACGAAATCGATCTGACTAAGAAGTCAGAAAAATTGGTTTCTTTTTTTTTTCTTAATTATTATTATTGAAATTGGAATAATTTATTATAATTAACATGACTGTTCTAATTACCTTGAACCTGTTAATGGTTTGTGGCTTTTGAGGAGTTTGATTGGTGGTCGTGCGCCAATGACTTTTGCCAAGTGGTTAGATCATGTTTATTATGTATGTCTAGAACCATGTGAATTGAACTTAAAAATATTTTCTCTTACAAATTAAGCACAATTAACAATAAATGAGTAAAATACACTCTGCTTCACTTGATTGAGGTCATTCATTTGTTAAATAAATATTTATAACAATAATATTTATTTATTTTATTTGAGTAAACTATCGAATTTAATTGTTTTCCTAATTAATTCAAAGATAATTCAAATATAAAGTAATTCATTTCAATTTTCTTCATTTTCGTTATAAAAATCAATGATATGTACATATTTATTTCAATTCATATTTTTTTTAACTATTTTCACAACCAATTCTATTTTAAAGCTATAAATACATAATTAAATAAATAAAAAAAAAATCCTTACGTTAAGAATTAAACTCACCAAAATTAATTTTAGGCTTTTTTATTTTCGATTGATCCAACTGCTTGTGATACAAATAAACGTATCATAGAGGAGAAAAGTTGATTTTCTTTATTACCTACGTATTCATATTTTAATCTCATTTCTGTAGAAAACTATAATCTCAGACTTATAAGCCCTTTTTATACCTTAACGTCATAGAACCAGTCTTCGCTTAAAAGGGTAAAAAAAACAACGCATGACACTCAATCAAGTGACGCTCAACTGTTAGAATTTTCCAACACAATTTCCTCATCTTATTGCTGTCACAGCAAGCTCAGCGATAAATTCATAAATATTCAGCAATAATAAAACGTCACGTGCTAAAAAAATGATATGAGCTGTGGACCGTGATTAATCATTTTTCTGTCAGTTGCTCCAAAAGAGATTACCATTTTGTTTTCATCATAGACTTACCTACTTAGTTAGCTATGAAGTACCTTTACTCTAAATAAGTGTAAGCACACATATTTATATACATAAGATAAAAAAAAATGTGTTGCAATATAATTTCTATTGTTTGTAGGATATATTTTTATATTTTTTTTTTTTTTAAAGAAGTCACTGCTTGACTAATCTGATAAATTACTTGAAGACACTTGAGCTGTTTGTAAACATTTAAAGGCAAGTTTGTTTACACTTAAATGATTTTTCATTGTTTTTTAATTTATTTTTAAAATATTTTTTTTTTAATTAGATTTCAGACGTATGAAGGTTACTTACATGTACGTGAATAAATAACGCGCTTTAATCTTTGTTGTTGTTGTTATAGTTTGATGCGTTGCGCATCTATTGCTTTCTTTATACACATATTTTTATAAAATTGATTGCCAAAAGTTATATGAGTCAGATTTGTGAGAAAATATTTAATATAGCAAAATGAATGAATCGATGATGAAAAATTATGCCAAATATTAATTTTCTTGCTTAACATCCCCATAACTCGTATATAATATAAATAACTTCTTGAACATAAACAATAATTTTATTTCCAAGAAGTATAGGTATAGTACTAATCTGGATATGAATTACCTTTAAATTATTCATAAAATAAAAAAGTACCTTCCTTTCTATTTCGATTTTTTGTTTGTGTTCTTACATTTTTAACTAAAACGTGGAAAAAGGAAGAATTACTTTAAATGTTAAAATCGATTTTTTTTTCTTGAGATATACCTATGTATGTATGTTTGTAGGTCCTTAAGCATAGGACAATAACCCCATAATTTATAACATTCATAGCTTCCTAGTTAAAGGCACGTTTTGGATTCGTAAAAAAATATCCATTAGATTTTTTCCTTTTTATCAAAAATAACGGTTTTTGCCATACATACTTTTTTTTTTAATTAATGAAAACCTTCTTTTTAATATGAGCTAATTTAAAAATGTTCATATACATACATACGTTTACTTTCAATAGAAAAAAAAAAAACATTCAAAAAACTGGTAATAAATTTTCCTACGTTTTTTCGTTTTCGAGAAGAGCAAAAATAGCTCTTCTCGAAAACGGTTCTACTGATTTTGATCAATTTTTTTTATAAAAAATAAAAAAAATAAAAGAAACTGTGAAGGTACAACATTTTCGAAATATTTTTTTTGGGTTTTTAAAATATATTTTAAAATATATTTTAAAATATATTTTAAAATATATTTTAAAATATATTTTAAAATATTTTTTTCTGAAAATTCAATATTTTGAAAACAACTTGTGGATTTTTACTCAACTTGACACGAAGAATTGTTCTAACGGCCAACAAATAACGGTAACAATGTTTGAAAAAAACCGTAAAAACAACTTCAACGATTTTGTTTATTTTTTTTCTGTGTGGTAATAATTCTAATACCTACCAACTTACGGGAAAAACTTAACTTAACTTAGACAATTTTTTTTTTATCTTCACATTATCTGTTTTACTGATTTAGAATAAATTTTGTATGCAAATATTTTTAATGAGTTTAAATAATATTTCACATCAAAATTCAAATATATAAAAAAAAACAAGTTTCGGACTTAATTATTTTTTGAAATTCCATATTTCTAAAGTGGGTAGATGATTTTTTCGATATTAAATTTTTATCTCCACATAGATATTTTTTTTTTAAATTCTATATTTCATATTTAAAAGAAATTTTTATTTCATAAATTCATATTTTAGAAAATTTTCTCATTCAGGTGTATCACACAGAAACCATCGTTGAAAATACCTCCCCCCTCCCTGAAAAATAGGATTCACCAAACCCGAATGAAATCAAAAAAAGCAATGCCTCATTCAAAGAATTAATTATGAATTTCGAAATCAGCTGTCCCATGGCACACCAATACTCGGTGTTCGCGCGTATTGTGACTGTCCGCCACTCAGTGCTCGATTCAGCGCACCGCGGACTCTATCCATTGCGCGGATAGTTACAATGCGCGCGAACAGCTCTAAACGCATTGTGTTTCCGGCACAAAAGAGGCCAACCCTGTATTCAATAATACTGGTTTTTTGGTGTCCTCTTTTGTGCCGGCCTTTAAATTGTCAATTGACATTTGACTGAAAAACTTCCATTCATTCTAAAATTATCACTCGCCCAAGTTGGCCTCATTTAAATTAAATTAATTCTCTTTTTTTTTAATTTCAAAGTTCACTTTTTTTTGTTCTAAAAGTATAAATAAAAAACTTAAATTATAATTTATAATTATAAAAAATAAAAATAAAAGAAAAAATAAAACAAAAAACACAGACGTGTCCATCCCCCTTTTTTTGGACAAACATTTTTTGGAAGTCGCATTGGTCGACCAAAGGACGGTGAGAGTTGCTGCTGTGGGAGTCCTTGGGTAAGTCTTCAGAAGAAATCCTTTCGGCCAAGTTCTGTGCCGAACACTCGGAGCTATTCAAAACAAAAATACCTTCAACATTTCAAGAAGTCCCATATTTGTTCCCTTTTTATTTTCCCCAAGAAAAAGTTTAATATTTGTATTAAGTATGGGTGCAAAGAGCTTCAGGTCTATAGTATTTAATATGTAGTCCCAATTTTGATAACTCAATCCCCAGTTATAAACTCATGTCGATTTTCATTTGCCATATACTATGAGATACTCATTTTTCATTTAGAACAAGAAATCAAAATTTCGGAACCTCGATTTTTAGCCATATTTGCCCCTTTTTGCACCTACACGCACTCTTTCAAATGGAAATCTACATACATAAGTTTTGCCTTTGGCCTACGAGATGAAAACTCTCGCAAAAAAAATTCCCATAATGGCCATAATCCATGAGCACTGTTATTACAGCTGTCAAATGATTGAGATCGTGAATACTGATATTTGTTTATTTTTTCAATGTTTTAGAATTTTTTCCGAAGAAAATAGATTCATAAAAATAAATTAAAGTTAAAGAAATAAAGTGGTTACAAATGTAAGGAGGAACTAATTTTGTTTTGAAAGTGATGTGTTCTTTTACTCCTCGTTTTTTTTAAAGCGCATTATTTACTTTATGACTTCGTTTGTAAATTGTTTTGCATTCAATTTTTTTAAGAGTTTATGCATTTTTAACAAAATAAAGATGAATTTATCTGCGTTTACAATCATTGCAAAATTTAGAAATTGCTAACAACACTTCTTTTTCCTGAAACACAAGAGACTTGGCTACGAAAAGAATGAGTTTACGAGTTTTCGTTTCATTCGGATTCATTCATTCGGATAATAATAGCAAATTTTCCGCATTTCGAAATTCTTAGTAAATTTTCCACTAGGAATGGATTCTGTAATACATTTTTCGTGATTCGTAACACATTTTCTATTAAACGATGGAATTTGTGATAGGGCTGAAAACAGTGAAACCTCCCTTGGGCGGGCAGCAAAGATCGCAACACTTTTGTCCGTCCAAGAAAAAAAAAAAAAAAAAACAGTTATACAAGAAACAACAAAAAACAAGATACAAAAATAGACCATACCTGCAGAAATCAAATCCGTTATATGCATTTTATCACAAATAGTTACATTTGGAAGCATGCACCACACACAATTTCGTAGCTACATACATACGTTGTTGCAATTTTATTGTTTTCTTTAATTTAGTTAGTTCATTAATTTTTATCGTTTACATCTATAGCCGTTGTAAACAAGTGGGGACGTTTTTAATGCAAAAGAAGATATAGAAAAGTTTTTCTGAAAATAAGGGTTACAATTTACAAGTTACAAACATTTTTGTCCGCCTAAGAGAATTGAATTTTTGAAACTGCACCTGATATTCTTGTCCGCGTCCGGGTAAGGGAGTGTCCGCTTAAGGGATTATAGAATGCATGGTAATTTAAATTCAAGATCCACATTCGTGGGAATTTGTTTGCTCAAGGGGATTGTCCGCTTAAGGGAGTTGTCCACAATAAGAGGTTTCTCTGTAGTGATAACAATATACCTATAGTATTGAAAATCAAATCATAACTATGTTATAAAGTTATTATATACAAGAGCAAGTTGGGACGATCCTTGTCGTCTATTTTATAATTTTTCTCAATTGAATTATGTTTAAATGAACAGATACAGCGATAAATTAACACAAGATTTAATTCATTAGTTATACTTATAAACAAGTGTTAAAATAAATATTTGAAACGTTAAATAAACAGTCAATGTAGTAAAATTGAATTTTACATTCAACTTTTCGCTTATTGTGAGATTCTTCCGAAATTCCATATTCGAAAATTGCCCTTATTGTGAACATTCATTTTGGGCGGAATGTAATGCAATTAGCTGTGTTTTATTATTGCCAATAATCCATATGATTCACCCCGAACCATCCTTTAGAACCACATCTCTTCCACATTCATACCAACAAATCATTGAGAAATAAATCATAGCTCTATTGTGAATAACCGTCATAAAATTATAAAAATAATACTTTCCCCACATAAATGCTTTTGGAATTTAAACTCTAGGCTTAGATTAAAACTAAAAAAGAAGATGCATATAGATTACCAGTTGGCTGGATGGATTAAGATTTATTCCACTTAAGCTTCCGACAATCAATCAGCAAGGTCACGTAACTAAGTAGGACTGTCACGTCACGATTGCCATTGATGGCCCTGAAGCAAAAGAGGGTTGCATTTGAATCAGGCAAAAATAATCTATTTGTCATGTGTTCGATGAGTGCATCTGGGACATATTCCCTCTTGTTGTTTATATATTTTTTTGAATAACAATTCTTTTATGCTCGATGTTATTTTTAAAATTTTAACAACCAGTTCGTTTAATAAACAATTCGAAAATATCTCTTTTCTTCAAAATGAGTTTTTCTCTTGTAGATTTATTTTAAATTTTATGAATATTCGTTAAGTAAATATTTATTCTTTTGAATTCCATTGAATTCCATAGCATTTAAAACAATTATTAGAATAAACATAGGAAGCTCTTTCTTCAGCCATTAAAAGTTAAAGACCAAATAAAATATCACAACATGCCAACCACCCACTATAACAAATTTCTATAATTTCTGGAATTCTTTGCAATACCTACATAAAATCGTGTTTAGTTTTTTTGCTAACATTTCCTGCAGCTAACCTTCACTGCTTTTATACAATATTTCGAATTTAGCTTAAACTGGGGCCACCCACCTAAGGGTTCATGATTGTAGGGTAGTATGGCAAAATAAATGTGACATTATGAAGTAATTGAATTCTAATAATAGATACATTTTGAAAGAATCTTTGTTAAGATTCGTACATTTTATTTATGGAATTAAATTAAAACTCACTTTCTTGTCTTTCGCATAATAAAAACAAAATATACCAAAGTCTTGGTATTATTTATGAAATGACCTTTATTAAACAGTGATACAAATCGAGAATAATTTATTAACTAATTTTTATTGGCTATTTTATTGAGATTCATTTAAAAATAGCCAGAGTGTTGATTAACTTACTGCAGATAAATAATTTGATGAAATTAATTCCAAAGCTGATATAGTTTGTTTTTTTTTTTTTTATTGAATTTCTCATCAACTAGATTTTTATTATGCAGAGAATGATTTTTTGAATGCTTTAAAAGAAAAAAAACTGTACAAATCTTTAAATTATTTCTTTTGACATATCGGGCTTTGCCTTTTAAGTTTTGACTTAGTTAAATGAAATTTAAGTTACGTTCGTCAATTTTTTTTTTTGATGACTTCCGAGTCATAAGAGCTGCCTAAGATCTCAAACATTTCTTAATTAGTTAAAATCTTTGCAAAGATAAATTTTATTGTTTTTTTATAATTCTAAAAAACAAAACAAACGAACAAATATTAAAGGTCTTTAAAGTTGAAAATATTAAATAATACTTAAGACAGCATTAATAAGTCGTGTGATCGTCAACGCTTTGTGCCTCACTGAACGACCCCCAATAGTCAAAATTGCATTGTTGCTTATGAATCACACACGTCGTTCGTGCGTCGTCGTCAATGTTTAATGCGTTCACTTGGTGAACGTTGGCAGTTTGTTCATAAATTTTTTGAAGACACCAGAAAGTTAGCGCTTTGAAGATTTTGAATTGATTGAATTATCATACATATATATAAAAGGTCATTCATTTCGTGGTGTCAAGTTGGTAGCGCTGGCATTTGACACCTGTCAAACTCAGCTGTCATTTAAAGTGTCATAATATTAGTCGAATGTTTGCCATTTACGATAATTGATCGCTTTAAAATCAAAAAACGCGTTAAAATTTATTAAAACTTGCTACAAAATTTGTGACTCATACGTAGCCACTTTTCGCGCTTTACGCAAACATTCGGTAAAATTGTAAAGACATTTTAAGAGAGTGGAAGCGTTACTGATGTCGTAAGGCCTGTGCATCATCATACACGCTCAGAAAATATTGCTGATGCAAGTGCAAGTGCAAGTGTTGCTGATCCGAATTTATCAATTTACCGGCGTTCGCAGCAATTGAACGTGTAATTTTGGCCGCCGATTGAAGATCATGACTTGGACGATATGTGGTTCCAAAAATACAGGGCAACAAGCCACACAAACCGACCAATTATGGCTTTATTGTTTGAGAAGTTTCCTGGTCGCGTAATATTTCTCATTTTGGCGACGTCAATTGTACACCAAGATCATGCAATTTGATACCGTTAGATTTTTTTTTCTGTGGGGCTACGCAAAAGACCGTGTTTACGTGAATAATCCCCTGAACTCTAGGCGCATTAAAAACCACCATTACTCAAGTTATGGCCGAGATACCGCCCGAAATGTGCGAAAAAGTGGTTAAAAATTACCTGAAAAGAATCGCATGCTGCGAATCTTCCCGAGTCGTCCATTTGAATGATATTGTTTTTCACACTTAATGGCAAAGTCCAAAATTTATAATGAAATAAAATTTTCATCAAAAGTATATTGCTGTGTGTGTTTTATTTAGCTTTACTTTCGAAGCCGAAAAGTGAATGACCCTTTATTATTTCTATAGTCTGGATCCCTTTTCCGACTCTCATACTACATCCGATTTTGACAAATGAGGTATCAAACGAAACGAAGAGGGTCCGTTAATCTATTGTAAATGGAGATTTACAAGTTGTGACATTGCATGTAGGTATACTTAATGCAATTGTGAATTAATTTAGAGAAACTGTTGCCAAGTAATGTCTCTTATAATAATTTTCTTAAATTTTCAATTTTAATTGAAAAAAAGATATACTTTATCAATATCCTTCATAATCAATCTGCAAAATATGTGAAACGCAAATATTGCTTAGATATTTGTTTTTTTTTTTCTTGTATTTATATATTCTCGAACTTGTAAAAAATCTAGGACACCAACTAAAAAAAGACCTTCAGGCTCAAAAGAGTCCTTCAGATGCCTTTCGTACGTGACATAAGCATTATTTGAGTTTAAATTAAGAACACGCATACCCAGTGAAAGAATATAGCACAAATCGCACGAATCAACTTATAAGACAACAAGACAACAACAATATATCTTTTATAAAAATAGAAGAGCGCTTTTAGCCCTAGATGTAATCATTTATTAGTTATTAATAAGTCTACTACAAATTTTGTGCTTTGTGATGGATGGGGTTATAGGTATAATTAAAGTTTTGCGACTCATTTTCGGTCATTGGTATTTATTTATTATTAATTCCAAAGAAAGCGAAATCTACTTTTGAAAATTTTTCATTATTCAATTAACAAATTGATAAATAATTAAAACACCATAGTATAGAATGAGCGAATTAACTTTCGAAAGAAGAAACCTATTATTGATGGTTGGTGGCCAATTAAGCGACCTTAACTGGCTAAATTGCAATGTTTTATATTCATGTTTTTCAAAAATTAATTTTCTAATCACAATATTCAAAATATAGCGGGACATGGATAGAAGAAAACTCCTTGATAAAGACATCTTGCTCCTAAAGCAACGTCATTTTAAACATTTAAAAAAAATACTGAAAACCGCCGCTGATTACTGTTTCGGTTTTGCTGAAATGTTGATTTTTGATATTTTTATTTACAGACTAACAAAAACGAATAAAATGAAAATTTTTTTGAAACTTTTGTGCTTACTATAATTTTTTTTTTTATTAACAGATACGAAAGATTACTCCGCCGTGCGCAAGTAGAAGATTTAAATGAAGTTTCTGGAATCGGATGCCTTTACCAAAGTGGTGTTGATCGTCTGGGCCGACCTGTGATTGTGTTTTGCGGGAAATGGTTCCCTGCTCAAGATATTGACTTAGAAAAGGTATATTTTTTAAACATAAAAAATCGCAGAGTACATAATTTAAAAAAATAAATAAATTTTCAGGCACTCTTGTACCTGATAAAACTACTGGATCCAATTGTTAAAAGCGATTATGTAATAGCGTACTTCCACACATTAACTTCAACAAACAATTATCCCTCATTGCATTGGCTACGTGAGGTTTACAGTGTACTGCCATACAAGTAAGACTAATTTATTACAACTGTAAATATTTATTGCTCATAATTTATTTGTTTTATTTTTTTTAGATACAAGAAAAATTTGAAAGCATTCTATATTGTACATCCAACTTTTTGGACTAAGGTCAGTCTAATATTTTATTCTTCTCTTTTATATTAAAAAAAAAATGTAAATGTTTTTTGTTTTTAAAAAAAATAATTCATAAGTATGTATTTTATAAATGTTTACAAATTTCTTTAGTTCGAAATTTAAGTCTACTACTGAAACTTCAATTGTTTGGCAGAAATCTTTGTATTCGATTGGAGTTGTCAATTTCGATTCGAATAGACCGGCTCCAAAAATCACTTCTAAAAATGGTTTACTCTAAAAGCAATTTCTAAAGCCAGAGTCGACTTCATTTTAAACGACATAAAGTATAGATACTTTACGGGAAAGCACTCAATCAAATTTAAAAGCTACAAATAGCTTCTTTATCTCTTTAAGTTATGATTAACCTCGTTGGCCATAGTCATAATTATTTTGAGCTTTGAAAAAAGCCAATACCTATATAACAATTAAAATTTCATTTAAAAAGTTTGCTGATCTTGAAATATTGCGAAATTGAAAAGACAACTCTTCAATTTTTAAACAGGGTTGAAGTTAGCGGAACAAACAAAATCTAATTTTTGTTTTTATACAATCAGAGATTTAATTTTTTCTCCATTTTAATAAAATACAATTACATTTAAACAATCACAATATATACATATGTGCATACCTTACTTATACATACTTATATGCATATTCATTATATAAATTGTACCTTCTTCAAACAAATGTTTTTTTGTTTGTTTTGTAGTATCTATCTAGCTTTGTTTTATCTCTTCCTCTGTTTGTGATTTGGGTTTGTTTAACCTAAATTTTCTTACGTTACGGAATCTACATTAGTTAGAAGAGTTGTTTAACGTTTATGAAACAAGCAATCTTTAAAATTTTGCGCTAGTTTGTTTAGGTTTTTATAGTAGAATTAAAAACTACCCGCAAATTCCTTGAAATTGTCCAAAAACACAGATTTGTAAGAGATAGATACCTACTTCTAAATTTAGCTGGAGGAAGCATGGAGTGTATGTATATATGTATGTAGTTTTTCCTTGCTACATCTTTTTATTAGTTACTAGTTCCTTATTCTTTGTCTGACACAAAACATAAATCGCCTTCGCAATGCCTGGTTCATCTTCCATAAACCTTACCAATACATTTGCCTTTAATTTGTTAACATCTTTGAATATTATTTTCTATTAAGTGGCTTAAAAATAAAACAAAAATTGGAGCATTTCTCTTCATAGATTTTGTCTTAACCATTGATGATTCATTCATTTAACTCATAGTCATAAGGTACAGCTTTTTATAAATCAAAATCATGTGAAGATAATTAAAATCTAGGCGTTCATACACTAGAATAGGATGTTTTGATAACAATTTTTTTTAAAAGGGTGTAGAACTATTTTCTACCGCTAGTTTTTTTTTATTATAAGAAGCCTTACATACATATACATAACCACAAAATTATGTATTTTAAAAATCGTAAAATAAAATTCACCAAATTAATGATGTTGTTTCATTCATTTAAATTTGTATAATGCTAGAAAAGAGATTAGAAACAAATTATTCATAACTAAGGAATTTTTTATTTAATTTATTTTTTTAAGGCAGTGAATTTTTCAAAAACATATTTTTCTACATCAATGTTTGGAGGATTTTAATTTGTACATTTTGGGGAAATCATTTTATAGACTCAATTTTTCCATATTAAAAAAAAGATGCACCTTCAACTTGGACAGTTCGAAGTAATTGCGAAATTACAGAAACGAACGAATTCATAGAATTCATATAGAGTGAAATTGGAAATCGATTTCAATTCGATTTTGTTCGAAATGCAAAAATGGGCAAAAAAAATATAATTACCAGTACCAGGACATGTAATTTATAATTCAACAAAAGTTGAAACATTTTGTATTATTTACTTCTGTATGGTACATATGTACATACTTATGAAATGTACTTATATAATTTTCAAATCATTTTTTAATACATAATTCTAATTTGTTTTGTCTAATTCTTTTTATTATGTTCTGAAAAAGGTCTAGAATTTTTTCTGAAAGAAATGGCAAAAATTCCGAAATCTTAAAAGCAAATCGAACTGAAATATCGAAAATTTCCGTGATAATTTCCACAAGTTACAATGGAAATTACGGCGAAAAATATGGTTAACATTTTTTTTTATATTAGAATTAAACCCAGATAATATGTCGGATTTTTTTATCCTTACAAGATTAGAAAACAAAAATTAAATATAATTTTCTTAAAATAGAAAACAAAAAATTGAAAAAAAAAAAAAAAATCTTGAACTTCATGAAATTTAAGCAAAAATTTCCTACTTTTTTCCTTAAAAAGAAGAACACATGAATTTTCCAAACAAAAATCTGAGGAAATTTCTGAGTCGGGTGAAAGTTTTGGTTAAATTGATTTTTCTCAGTGAGATAGGATGAAAATGCTTTAAGGAATATTTTTACATATTTTTTTTTTGTTTAATTTTTTTGTAATTTAAATTTTGTTTTGTTTAAATTTGAATATTTGACCGCACGTTTTTCTCTTCCACCCGCAAGCAAGTATTGGTGAAAACAAAAATCGAAATTTGTATCAAAAATTGGTTTTCGGCATGCCGACATAGTTGGTATATTTGTAGGTGCTTGTATTCGTCCGTACATAGTGCTAGAGCCTAAACGGATTCGGATTTGCTTGAAATTTTGTATACAGAGCACTTTAATGTGCCCCGTAGAAAGGGTAGCTGCCAAACAACGATTTATTTTGTTTTCAATTTTTTCCAAGAGTAATGAAACAATTGAAAAAATATTGCACTTCAGTTTTTGAAAATACATATCTGTAACGAAATTTTTGTCTTAAACTTTTATTTTACATTTTCCTCCGTTCCTCCGTTCCTCCTATTATTTATTATTTACTTCTTCGAGTGATCACTTTGTTTTATTCTTAATTGATTTTCTTTCAATTGTTCACCTTTTCGTCTGATTAAAAAATCGTTTAGCAATGTAACTCATTGTTTTGTGAAAAGGGTTTTTGTGTGATAATATACTCGCAGTTAGACTGCCATGCTTTCGTACCATCATATTAATATTGATGGTTTGAATGAAACAGCAAACACTTGGGTGAGCTACCACCAAGTTTTAATAGGCTAAAATATTTTTTAATTTATTTGTTTTTAATTATATAAATATAAAAAAAAAATTGTTTCTTAAAAAACCTAGTTTAGGATCCAACAGTTTTAAAGTTAATTAAGTTTTTAACCACAAGAGCAAGTTCGTGGCAACTAATCATACATTTTATTTCTAGTTTAATTGTTGTTATTGATCACATATGAAAGTGAATGAAAATACAAATTTATATGTAGGTAATTTATTATATATATTGTGTTAGTTACTAAAACGTCATTTGATATTATGCATAAAAAAAGATTCCAGAAAATCCTTGACTGAATGACGCTATACCAACAAAATTATTTAATGATTTCTTTTTGATTACATACAACCAGCTGTTAAGTTATTAAACTGATATCTTTAACTTCATTTATTCATTAAATCTATACAAACAAATTAAGAGTCTGATGTAGGTTGCACTACGTATACGTAAAGTTATTTTTCACGTACATACGTCATTTGCTATAGTAATATTAATTTCCATTAAAGAACTCATTCATAAAAATAGAAATGTCTTTTCAAGGCTTAAGTTGTTCTATTTTTAACTCTTTCTGTTTGATCTAAAAATAGAAACAATTCAACAACGCAACGCCTTGGCCTTATAAAGTCATTCAAAACAAAATAAATTGATAAATACATATAAAATGAAAACAAGTTGTTTGTTTTTTCTTTGAGTTATTTATTTTTGTTAAATATATTATCCCCAGGGCGACTGATTTGGGGACACATAGAGTATTATTTTATTCGTAAATTTAACCGTTAAGTAAAAAAGAAGTGTAATGGGATCAAAAGGGTTGTTTATGACATGCAACTCCACTACAGGATGACCTTGGAAGAAAAAAATGTTAATCATAGACCGATTCAATCCTCAAGTGTGTTTCATAAGTCATTCGGAAAACTCTGATCAATCTGTATTCAGAGCTTATTCAGTTCGCTCAGATTCTATTCAGAGCTGTCAGTGGAATAAGTAGAAATCGGAACTATCATCATTGGAATTATTTTTTTTTCATTTTGTGTAAAATAACAAAATCATCCGGCACGAAATATTAATAAGGGGAAAATAATTAAATAAATCTTTAACAAAACAAAATTGTTCCATTGAAAATTTTAGTTCCCAAACAAATTCTTCGAGTTATTATTGTTCCTGATTAATGTAGCATTCATGTTTCAAATTGAATTAGGACATTGTTAATTTGTTGCAAGCACCGTTTTCCTGATTGTAAGTTTAAGTACATTAAATGTGTCCAATCTAAAAATAAAATTTTGGATAGGAGGATTCGGGCATTTAGAGGCCAATTTTTTCACTGCTTGATCTTATTTAAATCAGATTTATTTAATCCTGCGAACGTATTAAAGACAAGTTAACTCATTTAGCTGTTTTTTTAGTGGAGGATTATATTTTAGTTGACAGAAATTCCATAGTTGCATAGTCCTGCAAGAAGTGTCTGTCCATGTATTTGCTGACTTAATTGTTTTAAGCCCAAGTTTACAATTCCCATGCAAAAAATAAAATGTTGTGCAAAAATGTATTAATCCATCGAAATTTGATGTGCTACAAGTACTAACATGTGTTTGCACATGTAAGAAAAACTAATATGTAATGAAATTGTGTCCAAATATTTATATTTGCATTTAAAACAATTGATAGGCTAACGACTATTAATACCCACATTATGTACTAAATGTTTATCTTATGTTGTTCGTATATTGTAATCATTTAAAATTAAATAAAATAAAAACTAAAAATTACTTTTATTCCAGATGATGACGTGGTGGTTCACAACATTTATGGCTCCTGCAATCAAAGCAAAAGTTCACTCTTTACCTGGTGTTGAGCACTTGTATTCTGCTATCACCAAAGATCAACTAGAAATTCCCGCATATATTACCGAATATGATATGGCTGTAAGTTAAAAATAAAATATTTTTATTATATAGATACTTAAAATATTATACTAAACATTTTTTTCTATTTCTTTATAGACAAATGGACTTCACTATTTTACTCCTGTTCAGACGCCCACATAGGCCAGACTACTTGCTTGAAATAATCAACATATGAAAATAATTATTTAAAATTTAAGTCAATAATCTATTTCGTACTTATTATGTATTTTATGTTTCAATTAATGTAATTTTTTTTTTTAACTTTAATTTTAGTTCATTCATTATAACTTAACAACAACAAAAAAATACCTAATCTACTAATTTGGATATAAAAATAAATTTATTTAAAACTTAAATATATAAACAAAAAAATTATGCTTCTAGGAACAGTGAATACCAATAGATTATGTAGGTGATAAATCATTCTTATGATGGTAGAGAGTACATACTTATTTAAAAAAAAAAAATGAAATCGTTATATAAAAATTTAAAAAAAATTATTAAAATAATGAAAAAAAAAATTGTTATTGCTAAATACGGATCCATACAATCGAATTGAGATTAAAAAATAAAACACGTTATATCGTAAATAAAAAGTTAACAAAAACAAAAAAATCAATGGCGACATTGTTCGATATTAAAAAAAACAAAAAAAAAAAAACTCCCCACTAAAACACACTGCTCATCATCTATTTGGAACGAGAACTTTGGCTCTTCCTTTCAATTGCTTACATGTAAATATAACAAAATAAAAATGACATTGCAATCACAACAATCTCTGAATGATCAATTACCGCAGTAACACTCAGGGCGATTGGTTTTTAATGAAAAACAAAATGCTAAAATACAATACAAAAATATGTTGACCTATATTTACAAGCGACGTATATTAATAAACAAATTTAACAAAACAAATATGTAATGCAATTGAAAAAAACAAAAAAAAATTAAACTGAAAATAGAACATAAAATAAAATATTATATTTATATACAAAACCTTGCTACGGTAGAACATAGACAAAATAACCTAAACATTTATTTACACATATCGTCAGTTTATTCGCTCAAGTTATTACATACATTTTGTTACAAAGTCCCCATCAGTGAAACTGCAACTATTCGCCCTCCATTTCACTACTTTTAAAACTATAGTGTCAAAATACATATTTTTCATTCAGATGTTTCGTTATGTCCAATTGCTCGACTTACTGAAATCGCTATTGAGAAGTATTAATAACTACTGGGGAAAACTATACAAGTAAATTAATTTGAAAGCAATATTAAATTTGGTGTGAATTACGACTTCCTTCAAAAAAAGCTTCTGCTTCAGACCTTCAGAGTTAATTAATAACCAGATATCATGTCTAGAAGGTTTTGCTCAGGTCTCTCTTCTTAAAGATTGTCAGATTACAACAAGCTGTCTACAATTTTCATGAAACAAAAAAATAAAACAAACATTCAGAAAACATTTGATTAAAAGTCATTTTCATTTAAATGAATATTATGAGTTCATACCGAAATTGAGTGTTTGCTCCATCAACAAAAACAAAATAATGAGGACACACTTCTCTCACCCAATATTGTTCGAGCATATTTGTTTAAGGGACTTTAAATTTATTTTTTAAACTTATAATTTTAGCACGTATGTAAAATTTTATATATCTTGTTATATTCTAAACCAAGTAAAACTAATTTAGCGTGCCAAGTCAATAAAATACAAAATATAAAAATAAAAAGAAATTATTTCAAATTTTCTTTGAATTCCTAATATTTCTATAAAATTTCGGTTAAACATAATAAAAAGAAGAAAAAGTAACTTTTTGAACTTAGCATTCGATTTAGCCAATGTATCTATTAAAAAACAAAAAAAAAACAATGCAAATAAACAAATATGATTATTACGAAATTGGCCTTAAATAGAAATATTATGAAAGCATAAAATAAAAAAAAAATAAATACAAAAATCCCAACGTTAATAGACAAAAATAAAAGTAATAGTAAAACGCAAACATAGAATAACCTTAATTTATCGATAATGAATTTATTGTTGCATACTATTAAATGGTAGTAATGAATCGTTCCACCAAGTATTAAATAAAAACAATAAAAAAAAAAAACAAAAAATCGTGAATAAAAAATAAAGTTACTATATTTGCATTGAACATAAAAAATTGTACTATTATAGTTCTCTCATTAAAAAAAACTTATATTGTATAATATTTTCCTTCATTTAAAAAAAAAAATTAAATGGAACATTTTTAATCTTCTCACAAAAAAAAATAAAAAATGTAGTTGTTGATAATATTTTTGTTATATTTAAGTTTTGTTATTTCGATAAAGGTAAAACATGAAGAAAAAAAAAATACTAAACAAAAATATAAAGTTTCGAATGTAAGAAGTATATTTTTATTTTTTTTTCTCTAGAAAAACCTTTAGCAGTGTTTTTTAATTAAATTATTCCATATTGCACATTTTCATTCATATTATGCGTACCTAGATAAAATGTGTTTAACAAAATTAATTAACAAAAAAAAAAAGTAAAGTTAAAAACGAAAAATATTATTATGATGATAAAATGCTGAAAGAACTAGCAAAAGTCTATAAGAAATTGTTATGTTTTTCCCCCTTTTACTCTAGCGTAGGTTGTCGATATTATATTAATAATAATGAAATATAAAAGAAAATCATTGTTTTTGTATATATATACAATTTAATAATAAAATAAACAATTTATAATTCGGTTGCGGAAGTTATTAATTTTGTTTTATTTTTTGTATAGAAAGTTTTATAATGTTAAGTGTAATTTCGTAATTTCGACAGATTTTCGGATATTTTCAAGAGCGAAATATATTTTGTTCCACTAAATTGTAAACAATACTTTTGTAGAACTATAAAACTTATAGATAGCTTTTGATCTTTTATTCTTACTTAAAGCTTTTCGATTTCATCGATACATGTGACATAGACAAAAGGCAGAGTTGATATTTTTAAGCAATTTATGTATATTCTATGCGGTTATTTATTACCTATTGGACAATGCTGTCAAGGTCGAAACTTATTTGTGCTTTTCAGACCGAGATCTCGGAGATTTTTTGCGTAAAAGAAATATTAACGTTATAAATATACCTGATAAAGTTGGTAACGAACGCCTTCGTCTTCCAGGAGGTACATAAACATATTTATAGGGACAGAGTTACAGATAAAAAATTGCATCAAAAGTACAGATGTTCCAAAAACATAATTTATGAGAGAAACCACTTCAAATGTATCACAACGTGACTCTGATTAGTAGAAATATAGTTGACCGACGCGTCGCGACGTTAAGCTGGCCGCAAAACCCACGACGGACTTCTCCGAAGATTCGTTTGTTTTTTTTTTTTATGTTGTTAAGCTTTGAGACTTTTGGGGAACCACTTGAAACTGGTCGCATCCGAAAGTCTTCGCATTTCTAAAAGCGTATGTGCACATGACTATTCATGGCCGATGTTTAATTCTATACAAAGATTTTAACTCTCTGACTTGAGTCAAACTATTTAAATCTATTTTAATGCGCGCTCCATTAATTTGAAACTGTGATTTTCTGTCCAAAATTACACATTTTATTTTTGTTTTATATGAACTTTGATAGACTTTTGTGAAGTTTTGGGCAGAAAATCACTAAGTTAGGGACCGAACCTTTAATTGTAGTGATTGAAAAACATGAAATTTTGTTGTAATGCCCGAATTATGTGAATTAATTGACAATTCTCACAGTTTTATTTCGGAAGTTACTGAGAAAATGTAGTGACAAAATGACAAAGTGGCAAAGCAGTAAAGTGACAAAAATTAAACAGTGGTGATTTAGAACTCGCATAGCAGGCTTGTAGAAGAATGCAATCTTTTTGATGGGTTAACATAATGCCGGCGGTAGGGTAAACTAAAAACGTCGAAATTTCTGTGAGTTGAGTTTGGGTTGAAATTTGGTTGACAGTTCTAACTCGTCGCGTTCTGTGGTGTAAAACCAGCACTTGAATATTTAATTTGATGTTTTCACATCTTAACCGTGAGTACCGGCACTCACCCTTTTTTTTTTAATGCAATCGTTAATGACTATCGCGAAGAAAATTTCCCCGGAGTTTTTTCCCATTTTGGGAAATTTGGTATTAGGAATCATCTTGAAAATTGTAAGGGAAAATATTCCTTTCAGCAATATCGTAAATAATTTTTCGAGGGAACTTTTTCCCCATATCAATGCCAACATTTCCAATAGTAAGTTTTTGGGGAAAAATTATTTCGTGGGGGATTCGCGATGGGAAACATTCTTTCCCTGGGTTTTTTTATTTTTCCGGGAAAAAAAAGTTCCCATTAAATTGACGATAGGGCTGAATAAGATTGCATTCATTACTTCACTTTGAGAATTCAGACTTCAAATTATGCAATCACCAATGAATGCAAAGAATGCAGGAATTCTTAAAAGATTGCATTCAATTGACTGCTGCAAAACGATTGGGGGAAAAAATGATTACAATTTTTTTGCTACAAGTGAATGGTGATTGCATAATTTGAAGTCTGAAGTCTCAAAGTAAAGTCAATTAATGCAATCTTTTAACTTAATTCCATAAATGATTTTCAAAGACTGCATTCTTTTACAAGCCGCATAGTATGGTGATTCCACATCTTATCTTGGTGATATGAAATAAATATCAAATTTATATTTCTTTACAGTGTTTTAGTTAACAGTGCGTGCATCATAAACAAACTTCTGTATAATGTTTCAGCCTTATATTGAGTTTCACCCGAACAATATTATATCCGGAAAATTTGACATTTCACTTTTCGCCTATTGTGAGTTTTACCCGAAATTCATGGTCGAAATGAACATTTTTGGGCGAAATTTAATGCCATTGATAGCCTTAATCTCGCTAATTTTTAGTAGGCGAACAAAATTTCGTTCGGGCGAAACTCACAATAGGTACCTTTTAAAATTCCGGCCGAACGAAAAGTTTTAAATTGAAATATTTTTCGGGTGAAACTCACAATAGGGCTGATTTTATCGTATACTAGATGTTTCAGCGTTCTCATATCTTTTTTGAATTTCTTCAAAGATTCAAGTAAGAATTACTACACTTCTAATGAACTGATTATTTACTATAAAGCTTTAATTCGTGCAAAGCTGAGTATATCTGAAAGATAGGGGGAATTTTTAGATTTTTGAATTTGGCACTCCGGTGATATTCCGCTTTGAATGACCGCACTCATTCGCCCTTAAACTGGCCCTGAAAATTATGTTTTTTTTTATACTTTATAATTTTTTTGCAAGTGAGAACATTAATTATAACTATTATCAAACATAATGTTATCAACAATTTGACCTTTTTATACGCGACATTGTTGAAAATGGTATTAATATTGTGAAATAGTGATAGTTTATGTCCGGACATTTAGTTCTCTATAATGGATGTTAATTTTTATTAAAATCTATTTCTTCTTTTTTGTTAGGGTGTGAAATGAGTTGTTTTCATTTTTAAAACTAAAAGAAATATAATAAAACTCTCGTTGTTTTTTAGAGATATTTAACATGAACATAATAAATAATAGCATGTCATATCAATAAATTGAATTGTTTCGAACGAACTCGTAGGTACTTCCCATTTTCTATTAAAAAACATAGGGACTTGTGTCTTGATGGGGAGAACAAAAATCCCAAAGTTACTTAAGTTCTCTGTGCACACAGTGGGTCTCTGGAATTCTCTGCCTATCGACCTGAGAAGACTAAACAACTGCAGAACTTTTAAAAATTACCTAAAAGCCAATTCACGAGCCAAAATCGTTCACAAAGTAAATTTATATCTTTAAAAGCATTTTTAACATTTTTTTAACTTATGTATATTCACTTTTTAATTAAATATAAATTAATCAAATTTTTTTCAAATACATTTAATCATTAACCAAAAATGTACTATGGTATAATAAAAAAGACACTATGTTTTAATATATTCATGTTTGAAGTCAATAAGTAAAAATACAAATACTAATATTCCACATAAATGGGACGTAATTTCTTTCCTATTGCACTGTACCGCGGCGCCGCCGACGTATACTGTCGTTTTTTTGGTCTTGTAATTTTCCTAATAGAATCGGGTGTCGGGTTGCCTATATGTTGGTTTTCTTTTAAAAAGACTATAAAAAGAAAACACTGTTCAATATTTTTACTTGCGATATAAACTTATACGGCAAGTTATAGATTCGTAAAAGTTGACATTACCATTATAGCGAAGCCGAAAAGTGGGTCTCGAAATTCTGTCTGTCTGTATATCCTTTCGGCTATAGCCTAAACGGGCGATCGATTTTCTTGAAACTTTGTACCTAGCGTTTTTTGGGCATTCCCCCCACACATTTTTTAAAGTTTATTAAAAGACCGAATATAACGGTACCTGCCGTATATTTTTTTTTAGCAAGAAATTAAAATCTTATTTTTTTCTAAAACGTGCCCGCAACTTTTTTTTTTTAATCCAAAATTTTTTTTAACGAAAAATGGTTATAAATGGTACCTCCCATAGAAACATTTTTTTGATTTTAGATTTTCTCAAAAACGGTTCAACTGAATTTGATAAATTTTTTTTTTAAAGAATTTTCCAAAAAGTTTAAAAAGTATTGCATACCAAATTTTTTTTTTTTGATTTTTAAAAAAGTTTCAAAATTTGTTTTTGAGAACTTAATAATTCGAAAACGACTTGGTCAATTTTAATTAAACTTGATATTATATTATTATTAATATACAAATTATTCTTATAGCCAAAAATAACGGTACCTCCCATACAAATTTTATAAAACCGGTATGGAAAATGTCATTTTTTCAAAAATGTCTCCTACGTTTTTTTTTGTGAGCTAATATCAGTGCGATATAATATATTATTTGCAAAAAAAAGTTTTATCTATCGATTCAAAATAAAAATGGTATCTCTCATAGAACCAATTTTGGTTTTCGACTATCTCATTATTGAACCGATTTTAATGAAATTTTTTACACAAGAGCTTCTTATAAATTTGAATAATATTGCATTTTAAAATTTAAAAAAAAAAGTAAATTTTGAATAAAAAAAAATCAAAATTATTTTTTGAAAATTCGATATTTCGAAAATGGGTAGATGATATTATTCAAAATTAATTTTTAAACTCCGCATTAATAAATACAAAAAGATAACGTACCAATTTTATATATAAATATTTTTTTAAAAAACCGCTCTCATAAATTAAGATTTGTGTAAGAAATCAGATGGTATACATTGCGTTAGTGTCAAAACAGTTTCAGAATTCGTTTAATCAATTTATTTCATATTACATATATTGATTTTTTTAACAATTTTTCAGTCTAAAGTTTAATTACCATGCATACAGTTTAAAACCACAGTGTAATCGCACATAAGAGCAAGTTCGTGCGACCCAGTGGTGCGTTTTAATTTTTGTTGCTGTTGTCTGTTGTTTTTATTGTAAAGGGTAAACCTTTATTTAAGAATTATATAGAATATTATTTTAATAATACCTTGATCGGCTTAGCATTAGGCCATCCTGGTCCAATGCTGGTTTGGGCCCTTATTTGGGAATAGCTTTACAAATATTGTTCTTTAGTTCCTGATTCGTCTGTGGATAGTTTGCATGTCAGTGTTCTTAAATAATACCCCACAATAAATATTTCAACAGCGCGTCAAATTGAAACTATTGCGACCAAGCAATATTAATAAATCGACTGATTACACAATTATTGACTTTAAACGCAGTTTGCCAGAAAATTTAATGAAGTCGATCAAACAGATTTTGTGCAAGCAGGAAGATTGCATCTGTGTAAAAAAAAAAAAATGACGATCAAATTGACGTTGATTTGTCGTTTTTGAAAGCGACCTAAAATCTATGTTTCTTTCAATTTTAATAATATGATATGAAACTAACAGATAGCCAACCTCTTATATCGTCATCTTGAGAATGTTAATACAAAAGAAAAAGAATATTTAAAATAATTACCTTTAAATAAACGATATGGCAAAAGCTCCTCTACATCTCCTCCCCACCTATAAACTAATGCAATGATTTTGTGCAAGACTGTAAATTTGGGGGAGAGGGCATTGCTCTCAAAACGAAGGTCCAGCGTTAAAGAGTTATTTTTTTTTAATTGAAAACAATACTCTAAAAATTAAGATCAATTTTTGGCCAAAAAAGGGCCAAACCTTGCCTAGAAAAATTTCTGTTTCCGAGTTTTTGCTAAAAATAATAATAAAAAAAAAACCATACAAAGTCAACAATCAATATTTACATGATTTTTTTTCTTAAAGCTCTTTAATTGGTAAACAAGTAAATTTTTGTTGTTGTTGTTATAAGTCTGGGAGCGCCTATACCTAAAACTATAATCATAATATTTTATTAATTTAATGGGCTATTATGATTCTGAAATTACCGATCTTACAAATAAATAAATTCTTACACAAAATTATTAGTACTGCTAGCTGATATTTTATATACATATGTGGATAGATGTTAATAATCCGACGCGGGGCGGTGGTGGCGGTTAATGTAGGTAGGTACCTACTTTGAAAAAAAAAAAAAAATGTTTCATGTTTTTTTTTTTGTTTCTAATCGAAAATGTTTGTTCACTTTTTTGGTATCATTATCGATAGCGATACGAAACAGGGGTCAAAAAGACCAAGCGATTTTTGATGTGATGGACTAAGAATGAAAAAAATATTGCAGCGTTCTGGCCAATGATGATTTGAAAATAATATTCCATCGGTGTCAGACCTAAGCGCTCGTTATTCAATAAAAATAACATCGGTTCAAACACAGAACAATTTTTTTTTTTTAATTAAAAGACTATTCATTCATCAAGTCAATTGTATAAGTTTCAATTAATTAGTATTTGATAATAATTAACAGTGACATGGTTAAAATTGAATGGGCTCCACTTTTTATACCGCCACGAAGGCGATTACAAACGTTAACTGTGGGAACATATGTGTTTTGGTTATTAGCTCTGGGAATGTATTCATATCTGATTTGTGGCCTTATCCTTGTGAGTTTTGCAGCTCTATGTAAATATATATAACATTTTTAAAACAAAATCGATGTCATGCTGTATAAAAGTTGTTGTTAAAAGTCTAGTTTAATTTTCGCGAGCAAAAAAAAAAAAATATTAAAATTTTCAAAACAATATTGTTCACCTATTTTGCTGCTTGGCGAAGGCAGCTCGTACAGTGCTTTATTTACTTTTCAACAAACAAACTGAAGGACTAGAAATAAACATTAATTTTTTAATTTACCACGCCATTTAAACAAATGAATACTAGTACATGTACATATATAGGTATAGTGGCATGGCACATTAAAATTCAATACACCATATTGGTTTGCCTATACTTTCTTTGGCCGTGGGTTTAAATTGTATCCTTTCGGGTTCCAGGATTCTTTATGTACAGTACAGTTGTAAATAAAATTTTACGGTTGGTCTTTTTTTTACTATCGAAGCGTTGCGACTATTTAAAGAAAATATAACGATGCTTCATAGCCTCTGGATCAAAATATACACATCCTATACCTAAAATTTACCAATTGAATTATTATACAAGTGATCTGACAAAAAATCATAAAACTTGACGTTTGAACGTATTTTTATGTGTAAAAAATATGGCAATATGGAAATTTTAGAACGATCGTTAAAGTTGAAAATGTTTTGTTTTCTTAATTCATTTCCGACTTTGTCACCTACTTGATAAGCGGGCAATTCAAGCAAACTGTTGTCCTGGTGACTAAACATTATAGATAACCTTAGCGGAGCAACAGAGTTTCGTGATCGTGACAACGAATGCAAAGAGTTCAAATCCTTCAAAACCAAGAAAACTATTGATAAAAATCCGGAATGAATCAGGAAAACAAAGCATTTTAGATTCTTAACAAAGTTGTTGTAAAACTCTCAGTTTTAGTTTTTATTGCTTTAAACATTTAGAAATGACTTTCTGTTACTAATTTAATACAAAACTATAAATTGATTTTGTTGTTTCTGCTGCTGCTGTTTTTTTCTTGTTGGCAATGGATTTGTGCGAAAAAAAGTTAATTTTACAGTTTGGGTTCCGGTGTATGCCTGGTTAAGAAAAAGTCGCTCTCATTTTCGAACTTCGAATAACACAAATATTATTTGAGTTATAAGCTTAAGAGCCGTTTATGAGCACAATATATACAAATCTAAGGTAATACATTACAGCGCAAGTTGTCAAAGTTGAAAATGTCAGAAATTAAAAGTGGATGTTCAAATGCCCACAAGAGCCCACTCATCGCATCATTAGAAACAACAACAAAATATTGAAATAAGTCAAGTGAGGGGGCACTGTATCCACCATTTAGTTTGTTTTGGACAGATGTTCAGAAATGAATAAAAATAAAAACGCTAATGATACTGGCGCAAAATTTAAAACAGCCTGATATTAGCATGATACTCAGCCCTATCGCGAAAGAAATTTCCCTGGAGTTTTTTCCTATTTTGGGAAATTTGGTATGAGGAATCATCTTCAAAATTATTAGGGAAAATATTCTTTCAATAAAACAGCTATCTCGAATAATTTTTCCAGGGAACTTTATCCTTATATCAATACAAACATTTCCCCAAGTAAGTTTTTGGGGAAAAATTATTTCGTGGGAGATTCGCGATGGGAAACATTCTTTCTCCGGTATTTTTTGTTTTTCCAGGGGAAAAAAGTTCCCATTAAATAGACGATAGGGCTGACTATATTTAACATTTTTACTAATTATAAAGCTCTTTACTAAAATCTTTTTAGTTTTAAACCTATTTTCTTAAAAAACCTGAATACGCCTAAAAAAGTTACACTTCGTGCGAACAAATAAGCAAACATACCATTTTCAAATTTTTAACTGTCAAAATGACATTTAGAGTTGGTATGATACTAAAAAGTTAAAATTGGAATTTATGTGATTTGTAGTTACTTTAAACAAAATGTTAAAAAGATAGCACGATCCTAACTCGTTTAGGATACTATAACTACTCGGAGAGAAATTAAGGCGTGCAGATGCAGAGTTACCACTGGTATACAATTTTCACCCCGGAGATTCCTGTTTTTCGTTGGGATTTGGGGGAAACGGAAACATTTTGGTGATGTGTAAACATCTATGCCGGCGGTAGGGTAAACTAAAAAACTAAAAATCCATTACGTGTGTCATCTGAATTTTCAGAATTCTGAATTTTAAGAGCTTCTGATTGGCCAGCTGTCATAAAAAGTTAGATGACTTTTAGTTACGTTTAGTTACGTTACGGGGAAATATCAAAGCAGCTGAAGTACTACACATAAAGTTGAACTTTATAATTTTCACTGTGGTTGGTGTTTGATTTATTAAGTTTTGGTCATGAAAATTAAATATTTATTTCAATGAATATTGTTTATATTGAAATTTTGGATAGTTTTGCATTATTGTGTTGGTCATACATCTCAATAAAAATATTTGAAAAACAAAACAAAATAATTTATGGCATTCTATGCAAATCGTTTGCTGATTTAATTACATTTTGCATATAATTTTATCCTCGTAACCAAATACTCACGCTGAATGCTAAACTTACGAATATAATGAAAGTTCTATTTGATTTCGATTCAATGCAAGCCCATAGGTAAATGCAAGAATTTGACACGATGATTTTTGACTGAAATTTCAGATGTTTTTTGCGTTCAACGACATAAATTCAGATTTTTAAAAATTCAGATTTATAAAAATTCAGATGACAGACGTAATGCATTAAACCCGCCCAATTATGTGCAATACGTTTCGTGTCATTACGTGTCACTCATTACGTTGTTATTGGGTACGTTCAACAAAACTGATGTTTACATATTTTAACCATGAGTCCCGACATATCTTTTCACAATCATTTTAACTCAAAAAATGTTAAGTTTTTTTATGAAAAAAAAAATTATTGAATTCTATTAGAATCCTATTATTTGTGTTTGTGTTTGTGCATGAACGAAAAGATATATTAAAGTTTTGTTTAAAAAAAAATAAAAAAAAAATGATAAAACTTGAAATCGGACAGTCTTAGAAGTTTTGCATTTTTTTATAAAAGAACTCATTTGGATGAATGCATAAATATTGTTGGCTGAGATAACATTGCCTGTGTGTGTGTAGTCAGAATGTTACCTTGTCTATCGCTTTTATTTTTGATTGGCCTTTTTTTTAAATTATCGTCGATTTTTTTTCTATTAAGTTTAAATTAATTAAAGGCGCCATAATAACGAATGATAATTAACATCATCTAGTGACCTTGTTTTGAAGGAAAATAATAAAAATAGGTATATCAAAGTTATTTGTTTTTTTTTTTAGAATAATCTGATGAATTTGCGACCTTCCAAAAATAAATAGAATCAAAATAACACTTAGGTATGCATTAAGAATGAATTTCATTATTTAATAATTATTTCAAATAAATAAATAAATAAATCTGATTCATAGAGTTTTCATAGAGTTTCAAGAGTTTATTTCTTTATATATTCTGGATAAGGAATGGAATAGATGGAAAAACAAAGTACATACATAAAAAGGTATTACTATCCAAAACAGAATAATTAAAAAAAATAAATTTAAAACAGGAACAAAAACAGAAACAGAAAGAATGACCATCAGTGTTCTTCAGTGAAATATCAAATTGAATAAACAATAACAAACATATATTATGTGCATACGTATTTTTATTTTACTTAAATATGTATTCGTTAATTGCAAAACTAAAGAAATTTTACATTAAATATGCAGCACTTATAGGTCGGGATTTTCCTATAGTTGTTTAGCTTCTTAAGGAGAATAAGTATCTTCATATTTAAATCAATTGCAACGAACCCACTCAATATTCCAAATAAAAATGAATTAATAACAAAAATAGAATAGTTCGTCCGGAATATTGGAAGAAAGAAAAGCAAAATGCTTATAACTTCTATTAGATTTTCGGGCTGATATACTATTTTTTGATTTCAATTGAATATGAAAACATTGACTTCCCTGATTTACACACACACCACTGAACCGATATGGTCGCAATTTCACAAAATGACTTGTTCAAGCATTTATCACTTTTGACAAGTAATCCGTGGAAAAACTTTATGTACAGTATATACATATTTATGTGTGTGTGGTCCTCTGTCATTAAATTGGGAACAGAAAAAACACTCCGAAAACATTACTCTTAACAGTCACTCGAAGATTTTTGGAATATATTAGAAGTGAAAAAGGAGTTGAAAAGAAGTTCGCAGTTTTTATTTCTAAGGTTTGCTTGAGCTGTGAGAGTAATTTAAATAATCAATGCAGATTATAATATTCTTATACTTAAAAAATACCTAATTTTCTTTTTTTTTTCTTTTTCCTCAGTATTTTGGAAATATTTATCTAAAAGCCCTTGTTTTAATTTACTTCGTATGGATTTTGTGTGATAGAGACCGAATTCATAACCGTGTTCGAGGACCAGGGTAAACAATAATACAAAAAAAAAAAATTACCACATTCCAAGAAATTATCTCATTTTAAATTTCAGTGTAAGATTGATGAGAGATAATTTCTTCTGGAAGTATTTTCGGGAGTATTTCCCCGTTGAATTGGTCAAAACAGCTGATTTACCTCCAGACAGAAACTATTTTCTTGCATGTTTTCCACATGGTATTATGAGGTAAGATTATAATGATTAAAATTCAAATAAATCATTTTTCAAGTAATTCAATTTTTTATTCAGTTTTGGTTGTTTCACTAACATGTGCTGCGATATAACCAAATGGAATGAATTATTTCCAAAAGTGCGAGTTAATCTGGCAACTCTTGCAATGCATTTTAATTCACCATTTTGGCGGGAAGTTATTCAATGCTGGGGAATGGTTTCTGTTGCAAGAAGGTCCCTTTTTGTAAATCTAACAACTTCAAATGATCCTGATGATCCAGTTAATAAGGATGGATATACTGCCAGTGCTGTCGCCGTGTTAATTGGTGGCTCAGAAGAAGCTTTAGATGCAAGACCTGGCAGCTTTATTTTGACACTCAAACACCGAAAGGGCTTCGTTAGAGTTGCTATGCAAGCAGGGTAGGTATATATACAGATAATTTCATTCTATTAAATATTCTTTATTGTTAATTTTTTATTTATACTAAATTTAGTGCTGCAATTGTTCCAGTTTTTTCATTTGGAGAAAATGACTTATACAATCAACTTGATAATCCTCCAGAATCAAAATTAAGAAAATTTCAAGCATTCATGAAACAAAATACAGGTGTACCACCCTTAGTCGTTTGGGGAAGGGGATATTTTCAGTACACATTTGGTGTTCTGCCACATCGCAGACGTATAGTTCAAGTTGGTAAGTTAATTTTATATGAACTTTATAAATAACATTTTCGAAAATAATATTTTAAAATTTATTTTAAAGTTGGTGCTCCTATAGATGTGCCACAATGTAGTGATCCAAAGGAGGAAGATGTTGACAAATATCATAATCTTTTTATGGAAAGTTTATATAATCTTTTCGAGACACACAAGTCAAAGTACATTCAAAATGCAGACAATGTTAAGCTAATTTTTAGATAAGATTTAAGGATTAAATAGAGTGCAGTATTGAAGTTTTAAATCGAATTTAAAAACTGAATTATTTATATTAAAGTTGGGAGTTGGACTCACAAAATTAAAAAAAAAATTGGTTTACATTTTATTTTATTATTTAGAATGCATAATGGGTTAACTTATACCTAATTAGCTAAAAGTGTAAGTCAATAACTGTGATTTAAATGCGATTTTCCATTGAAATACATAATTCCTTTATGTTATAATTCAAAGTTTTGAAAAGAGAAAAAGGAAAAGTTTCCAAAATATTTGTAAGTAATATTCCAATGTCGGAAATGATGGAAAGTGACATCCACCTTCATTTTGATATTGGAAAGTAAGAATGTATATTTTAAGTAGATGAAATGTGAGTTTTCAGCAACATCCAGAAATCATAAATAATAATATTTAAAATTTCGAAAAAGGTTTAAAATGCAATAAAATAGTAATATAAAATAAAAAAGGTAAGTATACGCCCGATTGAACTATAAAATTATGTTCTTTGATTTTGCCACAACTACTTTAACAATCGAATTGAATATGAATGTCACGTTAGCAAAGAACATTTGTGAACCGAATATAAGTTAGGAGAATAATTTTCTGTTATTTTGTTATTAGTTTATAATGAGAATTTCGAATTTGTTGTTTAATGTTTTCTATGTTTAATTTATTGATTTGCTTGGTTAACATCAAGTTAGCGAAGAACCACCTCCAGGGTAAGGGTAATAACTAGTTGTATGCATATTAGTTTGATATTCATTAAAGTTGTTAATTAGTTGTGATCATAACAATTTTGTCATGCATTCTTACAATTTCCGTTTCAGCATGAATACGATAACGTTAGAGGGGTAAAATAATAAAATATTCTTGTAAAGGTACTAGATAGAATCCTTTTTTACTAAAGAAAGGGTCTTTCTTGAATCGTTTAGGCGGAAGGGGCAGTTTAAAAAAAGTACTCCAAATAGTTAAAAACTATATTTAAAACAACGCCAACAACTACAAAAAGCTACTTCACAGCTTCACCACTTCCGCAGAAAAAATGGAAGTTGATTTGAAGAAAAATGCAAAGCAGATTGAGAAAAGTCGAAGTAGATTTCAAAATGATTTTTATATAAATACATATATATTGAAACATTTTTTTAAATTAAATTTATTTAATTAAACAAAAGAAACTAAAAATATAAAAATTCTTCAGAATTCATTATATTGTTTAATATAATGTTTAATAGCATTAAATTAATTAAAAAAAACATTGGAACAAAAAATTACATATCTCAGACTTCATTTTTGGCTAATTTAATTATTGTTTTTTCTATAAATCAGAACATTAAAATCAATATAATTAAATATGATTAAATAAATAAAAAAAGGTAATAAAAAAACAAATTTATATGTTTTCATAATATTATTGTATATTGCTTAGTAAGATTTTTTAAACTGATTTAAAAAACAAAAAAATTAAAATTATTTCTACATGTATATTTTTTGTATCAATAAATAATTCCGTTTAACAAAAACAAATATCTCAGACTTAATGGGCGATATGCATAAAACGGAAGTAATTACTGAAATTATAAGGTTAAAGTAAAAACTAATACTTTAAGTAGATGGTTAGGTTTATAGTATTAACTTCATTTCGTATGCATAAAATTAAGTTCATACTTGCTGCCAAATACTTTCAGTAGATACTAAATTCATCCAAGTTAATACTAAAATTCATCGGTAATCCATAGTAAATACTTTTTTTTTTGTACTATTTCGTCTTTCCGAACACAATTTTTTTAAAAGATTTGCAATTGGTAATCAAAATTTGTACAAAATTAAATTAGATTGCTTGAATATTGATGGACGGATATCCTATCCGATTAATTTATTCTTTTCAATGAAATGGCGGTTTTAATATTTCAACATGAGTATAGTCAAAGTTCCTATGTATATGATGAGACGCTGTGTTTGTTGAGACAATCATTATTGGCTCTCACTTGTTCTTCATAATTCCGTTAAAATTTAATCAAATTGCTTTATCTATTTTTAGTTTTGGTACAAAATTGATATATTAATTATGTTCGAGTAAAACATTTTAATTTAACAACAAAGGACAATTATTTTAAAAGTTTTGAAACTTAATCACTTAGTAAATGCCATAAATGTAACAACTAATAACCTTTTTCTTTCTAAAGAATAATACTTTTATTTACATCAATTTCAAAAATAACTAAAAACAAAACCAATTAAACACAAAAACAATTTTGTACTAAATAGAAGTCTTAAAAGGCTAATTAGAATCGATTGTCAATGAATTTGTTCTCATATTTTTTAAAATATTAACAGCAACCCACTTTCAATAAATACAGTGACGAAAAATAAAAATCAAGACTATTTTTCTTTGGTTTAAGGCTAAAAAGTATGTAGATACTATGGTATTTCAAGTTGCTCTTTTGCAACTTTAAAAAAATAAAGTAGCTCCTACGGAAAAAAAGTACTTACTAGTTATTATGCATGCGGAATAAAGTTTTTACTTCAAAAATTCATCTGAAAAAAGTGCTATGGGCCAAAGTAAATACTTAATTCTCAGCATTTACTGCATTTTTATGCATATCAAAAAAAGTAAATACTTTGAAATTCTCTAGTAAAAGCATTTACTATTCTTTATGCATATCACCCAATGTTTAGGTAGGTTCTAAAGTAATTATTTTTACAAAAATAAGAACACGTCATTAAAAATAAATAAAAAATATTTCAGACTTTGAAATCTTTGATCTTTAGGGTCAAAACAGAAACTTTTTTTTTTTGATTTTGTTGGGCTACTTTCAAGAGTAAAATATAGAAAAAAAATTAGATTTGGCCCAGATATTTTAAAAATGAAGTAGATTTCAATATTTTGGTGATGGTGCGAAAGAGGGAAGTAGATTTTAAACATTTTTTGAAAAAAGAAGTAGGTCTACATACTTAAATTGAAGTAAAGTGGTACGTACTACTGCTACTACATCGGTTTTGAAATCCAGAAGTCTGTTCTCCTATAATATTTTTAAATCCAGATATTTCTATAAATAGTTTTAAAAATTATCTACTTTCAAACTCAAAATTTTGGAAAAAAAAAATAAAAATGTAAGAGTATACTGATTTTTAAATTTGTGTTATAAGGTATACCTACTTATTTGGAATTAATAATTTACTGCGATCATAAAATCTTAATTGGATACTGAACAGGAACATTATAGAATGGATCCATGATGTCTTCTTATTTTTGAGATAATTTAAAATTAGGTACCAATAAAAAGTCATTTTTCTTCTTTTATTTATTGCTTTTTTAAAGATATTTATAATTAAGTCGTGTATTGAATTCTTGCATCGAATCCGGTAAAAGCAAATTTTATTCGCGCGGACTAAACAAATAACCGTAGCGGATTCACTTGAGTTCGAGATTTAACCAATTTAAAAAGCCTTTTGCTAAAGCTTTCCTCAAGGGCAGTTAAGTTGTTAAAAATTTTTTTACCTTGGAATATTACAAAAAATATTAAGAATGTTAAAACATATTGGCGCAAAATTTTAAACGATTTAGTAAAATGTTAAAGCCATTTTAGTAAGTTGTTAAGTTAAAAAGAAGATTTAAACGATTTTAGCAACTTACTATCTCTTAACATTTTACTGAAGTTAAAATCGCAAAATGGCTACTTTAACTTTTAGTAACTTGCTAAATCCATATGAAATCTGTCATTTTCCTCGAAAAAAATTTGTTGGCAAAGAGTTAAATTGTGTTTTTTTAATGATTCGTGTGCCAATTGTTTTTTAAAGTAAATAAAATAAAATAAAACATCAAGAGTTACTGAAGCTAATGGTGGTGCTGATTCCAAAAAGGTATCAACCGCCCCTGTACGGTTTATGGTTGGTCAGGTACACTCCAAAATGTTTAAAATTTTTCTTCATGATGGAAAAATTAAGAAAATTGAAAAAGGTTTTGGAGTGTATCTGGCCAACGGTAAATCAAATTATTAGGTCCGTTCCCTAGGTTTAAGTTTGTTTACTTTGTTTTTCTTTCACGAACTGTCATTGTTTGGACGTGTTTAGATGCACCATTTTTAATAAAAGGGAATTAGTATTTTACTAGTTAGTAAAACGAAAAAAAAAAGGATGAAAATTTTCGAAGAGCTAGTAAATTACTAAATGTTTAGCAAATTGCTAACTAGCAATATGCTAAGCCCTTAACAATAGGTTGTTTAAAATTTTGCGCCATTGGTTTTATTAGAAACTAAAGTAAGCTTAAAAAAATTAATTTACTTTTCAGAGGAGGGAAAAGTTTGGACCTATACCTAAAATAAACCTGAGAAGAAATATATCAGAGTCAAAACTTGTTCCTTAAAAATTTCAGATGTCATGATAATCATTAGAATTAATCCAATAACATTTGTATGGACTCTTTGACTTGCCAAAACATTAATTTCAAAAGGTTTTCAGTAATATTTAACTTTGTACTAAAAATACAATCTTTTCCTAAATCATGCACTGAAAAAAGTGTGGAGTGTGTGCAATAAAAAAACCACGTGACAAACAAAATTGGCTTTGCATCGGGCACAAAAATGATATATGTACATTATGTTTATGTAGGTATGTATGTATGCATGTAGATACATATGTGCATGAACATTTGTAGTAGGTATTTTACAAATAATAAAATCGTAAAGGTTGGATTTGGTTGGTTTGTTTGGATTATAACTTCTGTTCTAATAATCGGATGTTTGAGTTTAAAGTCTCAAGATTAAGGTAAAATATGACAAAAGTTGATTTTTTTTAAATCAACCTAAAGAACCTAAAATATGCTAAACAACGTTTGGGTAAAAACTTTACTAATTTCTAAATCAATTTCATTGTTTAACCTAGAATATGCATATAGGTACTTACTTGAACCTCTTATATAAAATTATTACTTAAGTTCTAAGGGCTAGATGCTCAAGGTTAGGGTATGTTTAGGTAAATTAGGCAAGAAGTAGAATTAACTTACCTAAACAATTGAAATATTATAATCGAAAAGAGTCGATTTTGTAAGATGATATATTCTGTTCTAATTATCGGATTTTTGAGGTTACGGTCTGAAAATGAATGTAAAATGACAGACTAGAAAATGCTTTTGACAAAACTTGATTTACTTCGTAATCAGTTTGATTGTTTAACACATTTCATAAACTCAGTTAAAAGAATACAGCTCCAAGTCTCAAAAACATTATTTTTGTCTAAAATAAATTACGCGACTCGATATTGTTAAATTGATTAAAAGATGAGTTCAAAATATTTTGAAATAAAATATTATAGAATAAAAACTATTAGCATCAAATTCTTTGTTAATTTTGTCTCGATTTAAAAAAGGTTTACCTGGACATTTAATCAAACACACGGGTTGATTCAAAAACAATCAACTGAGTCTAACCGAAGTTGAACCGTATATGATGTATGCTTTATCGATCTGTAATAGTTCAGTTACCTTTCTGCAAAGCTTAGCTAGGCAAAAATGTCAAATACCTAGATATACGTTAAGATAGATGGTATCTATATGTATTTTTAATTTCGTGTATAATTGCTGTGCCGGTGCGGATGAAAATGAGTATGATTGTGTAATTGCGAGATAAGCCACAATTAAGCTGGAATGCAATTGGAAAGCAATTTTGTTCAATTTATTAAATTATTTCATTGGACCTATTTGTTGTTGTTGAATCAACGAAAAAACTAAAATCGCTTCAATTCGATGTTATCGCTCAATTGGAAAACAAATCGAAATTTCAATAATTAAAATAGTTTAAATCGCCGTCACCATAGCCTTAAGCTGGTAGAAAAGGCTATATAATTGGATTATTTGTCTGGAGACGATTTAAATATAGTTGGAACTACTAATTATATCCTTTTTTTTATAATTCAGATCTTTACAAAATAAGTTGTATCGAAATCAAAAAAAGTCGTGTAGAAATTAAGATCTTTATTATAACAGGAACTCCAAATTTTGAAAAATCCCCATAAGCTCTAGGTTTCAATTACAAATTAAAGAACAACAAAATAACTGATTGAATCGTTTGGCCTTGGGTCTATTATATCAGCTTAATCGTTTGTTACCTTTTCCCCGTTTTTTTTTTTTTTGTATACTCCTTTTTTTTTTGTTTGACTTTATTTTTTAAAATATGTTATTCTATTTTTTTTTCCATAATAATTTTCTTTGTTGCGCTATCTGAAAAACAATGTTCCCTGCAAAAACAATACAATTTCATAGGTAAAATCATACGATTTGCTTTGAATAGCTTTCAGTTCACATGATTCATTCGGCACGCAAGCTAGATTATTCGTCACATCGATGATGCCATTCAGCACCAATTCTTGTTAAAGATACATTTTTTTCTAGCTATAGTCAAGTAGCTAGCTTCCCGTAGAACGTAATAGTTTATTCACTAAGCTTGAATAATTCCATTCCAACACAGCTGACCGCCCGCCAGAGCATATGAACTTTATACAAATTCAAGTCGTCATAATATGTTTTGCATTGAGATTTTATTTATAAGATGCTTTACCAAGTAAGCAAGTACTCACCACATTAATACAAAATACAAATGAATTGAATATATTCGCTTAAAATAATTAAACTTGCTAAATACTGACCCAGTTATTTTGTCTAAGTTATTTATTTACGATTTTTTAATCGCGGAAATTCTCCTAAGGGTTGTGTTGTGATCGTGTTGATATGAAGTAAAAACAAAACCACGTTGCAAACATTGTTGAATTCTTATTTACATAAGAAAAGTATCGTTTGAGGGCTTGAGATGTCTTGAGCTAGAAAACAATTGCAAAACAAAAATCGAGCTTTGACCAAATAGGTAGTTATATTATAGATCAGTGTGAAGTGAGTGCGTCAAAAAATAACAAAATAAAAATAAAATAAAATAAAATATGTATGGAACTAACACTTTAGACTGAACAAATTGTAAAAAAAAAAACAATATAATTAGAAAAATTAATTGATTAAAGAACTTCACAATTTATTTTGACACAAATGCAATGTTACCCTTCGGATTTCTTAAACAAATCTCAATGTATGAGTAAAATTTTTTTAAAAAACGTTGGATTGGTTTTAAAACAAAAAAAAAATAAATTTGTATGTATAAAATTTTGAAAACATTTTTAAGATAAAAATTGGTAAGCCATTTTTAAGCTTTAAAAACAATGTTCCCTGCAAAAACAATACAATTTCATAGGTAAAATCATACGATTTGCTTTGAATAGCTTTCAGTTCACATGATTCATTCGGCACGCAAGCTAGATTATTCGTCACATCGATGATGCCATTCAGCACCAATTCTTGTTAAAGATACATTTTTTTCTAGCTATAGTCAAGTAGCTAGCTTCCCGTAGAACGTAATAGTTTATTCACTAAGCTTGAATAATTCCATTCCAACACAGCTGACCGCCCGCCAGAGCATATGAACTTTATACAAATTCAAGTCGTCATAATATGTTTTGCATTGAGATTTTATTTATAAGATGCTTTACCAAGTAAGCAAGTACTCACCACATTAATACAAAATACAAATGAATTGAATATATTCGCTTAAAATAATTAAACTTGCTAAATACTGACCCAGTTATTTTGTCTAAGTTATTTATTTACGATTTTTTAATCGCGGAAATTCTCCTAAGGGTTGTGTTGTGATCGTGTTGATATGAAGTAAAAACAAAACCACGTTGCAAACATTGTTGAATTCTTATTTACATAAGAAAAGTATCGTTTGAGGGCTTGAGATGTCTTGAGCTAGAAAACAATTGCAAAACAAAAATCGAGCTTTGACCAAATAGGTAGTTATATTATAGATCAGTGTGAAGTGAGTGCGTCAAAAAATAACAAAATAAAAATAAAATAAAATAAAATATGGTTAACATTGACCCGGCTTCTCATCGACCTAAAAGAAAAATTCAAACAATTATCGTTGGAGTGTACATTTATGGAGGACCGATAATTGGAATTTTACTATCGCTGTTGTGCACTAAAATCTTGGTGAGTTATTTTTTTTGTATCAATTATTTAAAAATTTTTTTTTTGAAAGCTAAATGCTTAGAAGTAATTGCTATTTAGTTTTAATAATTCAAAATAAATTGTTTGGTTAAGTAGTTATAGTTATTTATACATGAAAAAAATAATAATGAGGTTAAATGGATAATTCTAACAGCTCATTAACTGTTAGAACTACCCAGCAATCATTTTTGTGTAGGCTAAGCAAGACATGCATTGCACATTAGTTGATTATTAGCAAATTTTAAATGTCATTATTAAGTTATCATCAGCTTGATTATGAATTTACGATGTTTGAAGTGCATTATTTTATGTTCATAGTTACATGTATGTAACTGCACCTATAGGTACATTGAAAAAGCCATATAAATATTAAGCTTTATGATTAATCGTATAGGACGCACTAGTAGACATTTGTCTCTATATAATATAGAGTATCGCATATTAGTATTCTAGCCAAACAAGGCTTTATCAACATCAAAGTGACATTCAATATTTAAGAGCTTTTATAGTAGAAGATCCCGCCATGGAACCACCTACCCTTATCGAATTACTTACCAGATAAGAGGTATTTAAATAAATAATTTGCGCATGGGTTGCCTATTGAAATGACAATTATTGAATCAATTTTTGGGTTTATTAAATTATCTGGCCCAGCTCATATAGTTGGTTTAAATAATGTAATAAAACGTACAACTGGGTCGCACGAACTTGCTCTTATGTGCGATCACACTGTGGTTTTAAAAAGTCTGAATAGATTAGACTTATTCATTTGATTTTAAAAGAAATACATTAGTTATGGGAATGGGAGCCTATACTTATGTTATGCCACCTGCAAAAAAACATAGTTTAGTTTAAGGTAGTTCATAAATATGAAGAATATATTTAGAATCGTGTTGCAAATATGTATGGAACTAACACTTTAGACTGAACAAATTGTAAAAAAAAAAACAATATAATTAGAAAAATTAATTGATTAAAGAACTTCACAATTTATTTTGACACAAATGCAATGTTACCCTTCGGATTTCTTAAACAAATCTCAATGTATGAGTAAAATTTTTTTAAAAAACGTTGGATTGGTTTTAAAACAAAAAAAAAATAAATTTGTATGTATAAAATTTTGAAAACATTTTTAAGATAAAAATTGGTAAGCCATTTTTAAGCTTTAATAATGTGGAGTTAAAAAATAATGTTTGACAAAAAAAATTTTATCGTTTTATTTTTAAAAAAATAATTTTTTAATTTTTTTTTAAAACTCCAAAATTAGTTTTTTTGAAAATGTTGAAATCTAATACTATTCAAACTTCTTATAAGCTCTTTAATAAAAAATTTCATTAAAATCAGTTAAACAGTTAATGAGATAGTCGAAAACCAAAAAAATGGTTCAATGACAGATTTTTTCAGTAATATGGTAGATCGTACTAATATTAGTTCACATGAAAATTTTAATTAAAATAGTTTTCGAGAAACATGAGATTTTCCTTACCAGTTTTTAAACACTTTTATGGGAGGTACTGTTATATTTTGTCATAACAATAGTTTGTATTCAAAATCAGCTAGAAAATGATAAAAAAATGTAAAATGCCAAGTTTAGTAAAAATCGTCGAAGTCGTTTTCGAATTATTAAGTTCTCAAAAAAAAAACAATACTTTTTTGAAAGATTTCCTAGAAAAAAAAAATGGTCAAAATTAGTTGAGCCGTTTTAATCACAAATGAAAAAATTATTTTTTAGGAAGTAGACCATTTAAAACAATTTTTCCGAATTTTTGTTTTCGTAAATTGTCATAAAGAAATAACTAATTTTTTTAAAATCTATTTTCATAATTTGGTAAACAAATTTTCTAAGGCAGGTACAGTTACTTTTGGTAAAAAAAAAATGAAATGCCCAAGAACTGCTATAGGAACCAAGTTTAAAGAAAATTGACCCACCTGTTTAGGCTGCAGCCGACAGGACACGACAGGCAGACTGAATATCGAGACCCACTTTTTTCGATTTTGCTATCAAGTCGTTTGATCAAAATCTTGATTTCGATTTCTTGTAGAAATAATTTGCCACACAGTACCTATATGTACAAACATATGTATATCCTAAAGATGTGTAGATGAAGTCAAAAAAATCGTTGGTATCAACTTTTCACGCACTTATACATCATTTTTGACATTTTAATTTGTATGAAGAAAAAAAGCTTCATCACTCGAACATGGTCTGTCTTGTCTTACTCCACCGGCCCCCCACCGGGCCCCGGACATAAAATTTCCTCAAATAATATAATTATTAATAATATACCTAATAATAATTCTATTCTCCGGTTGACCCTACCCTAAGGCAACCATTGCTCGGTAAGAATTCATGATTAGAAATCCTCGGCTCCTATATTGATTGAGAGGTTACTTCACCTTATTAATAAAATCCAGGATTTTTTCTTTCTGAATTGGGAGAATTAGACTTCGAGAACTTCCAACAAAATGAGACCATGGTGCACAAAGCGGGGGTGTGCATGAACTTTGACCTGATTTATCCTCGTAATTTCTGCGTTATTATTAAAACTATGGAAACTTAAATTGCCAATATTTAACAATACGCAGAAAACGTTATCTTAATCAATTGTATACCTAGTTTCACTCTAATTCAAAAACAATCCGTCTGCCGCACTCCACCCTGTAATAATTGCTGTGAATTGAATGTGTTGGGATATGTGTGTTTCTCCGATACACGTCTAGATCAAGTCTAGACAGAGTCTGTCTAAAGTAATGGCATATCATAACATAACCTCAACTCACTCGCCGGTAAAGACAAGAACGAATATTTATATGTTCAGCAATATGTGCTCTTATTTTATTTTAGTTATAATCAAAGCAAAAATCGCATGAAAAATTAACCTCTCTGATTGATTAATGTTTTATCATTTGATTTAAAAGTATTTTTATTTACAGTAAAAGATAGTGATGTTCGTTAAGATTATACAATTTGCTATCAATTTGTCATAATATAATTTAAAAATATGTAATTTCAAACTAAACGTCATAAATTTACAAGCAATTGATGGAAAACCATGCACGTTCTGTACACAATCATCACATTTGGGCATGCATTACTCCCGCGTTTGATTATTCTTTTTGAGGGAATAATTTTATTATTATTTTTTTAATCAAATTATTGATATGAGAACCTCCTTATCAGTTACTTTTAAATCTTTTTCATATTTTTATCAAAAATGCCCGAAATTGCGATAGCAAAATTAAGTCTTATGAAATTTAAAGAAATATAATCGACAAGTTATTCGGAAATAGTTCGCCGTCTGTGTCGAACAGAATATAAAATTTTAATTTGTTCAATTTATTTTGATTTTTTTATAATTATTTAATTTCAATTAACTGACCAAAAATAAAACAACCAATCGAAAATGGTTCAAATTGACTGGGCACCGGTTAAGATTCCAGTTCGTAGACGGATTCAAACATTTACCGTGGGTGTTTATTTATTCTTAATGTTTGGAGTGGGAATGTTTTCAAACATTGTATTTGCTTTATTATTTGTAAGTGAATACATTTTTACTATGAACAATATAAATACATTCATAAAATAACCATATTTTCATATCATCGGTGATACTTCAAAAATTAGTATAGGTATCAGAAATTTTCCGTTTAGGGATTTTATATTATTTTAAATATGTAATTGTGACTATTTCTAAGATTCAAAAAAAAGTTTCATAAGTAAATATAATGCTAATTGGTTTCTTATTATAATCAAACATACAAAATAAATTTCAATATTTTTCTTGTTTTTTGAAACTTTCCCGAAAAGTTACATACGTACGTATTTTTACAGTATCTACGATTGTATATTTTTAGACATAAAATTGTTTTTTTTTTTGTTCAATTTCTCTTAAAATTTTCTTTAAAAAAAACTTAAAAGTTATTTCTGGATGTTATGTTACTTGCTTGAATTTTGTTGGCACCGACACTCTCTAATATTACATATACTTAAACAGGAATTTATTGGAAATTATTTATCTTAAAGAAAATGTTTATCGACAATATAGTGTAAATGTGTGAAGAAGGGTTATCTGGTGTTTGAGCAACATTCCAACTAGGGTTACCAGATTTGTCTCGCAGTTCAACGGGATAGATTGCAAAAATATCAAAAAATGCTAGAAATAAAATTTTGTTCGCAGGAACAAGCATAAGCTTATAATGTAAAATTATTTTAAATATGTATTTATATGTAATTTATAAACATTATTCGTCTACTTTTTCTAAATGAGCTAAGGTTCTCATCCTTCAATTCAAATATATTTCTATATAGCTATTAATCCATTATTGTTTCGAAATCCAGAGAATTAATATTAATATAAAAAAATATATTCTACGGTGAAATGTAGGTAAAGTATGTTTTCTTGAAATATCAACAACAATTTGTTATGGTTATATGTATAACATTTTATGATTGTAATTTTATTAAAAGTAGGTACATTTTAAGTTTATTTTGGTCGCTACCTGTGTAAAACCAAGAAGTCTGTTAATGCTAATTCCAACCCACAATGGCATCGTATTAAAAATTACTATCGAAAGTGCTTTATAATACAATGTCATTTCATAAACGACTGAGCATTTTTCTTATCAGAAATTAGATTATTAAAATTTGAAAGTTTATGAATAATTTTTTTTTTACCATCATAATTCTTAAAACCTTATCTAGCTATAATATATAGTCTATCAGTGAATATATCTATATATTGTAGGTAGTTTACCTATTTATTATGTGTAATCAAAAATTATCTTTAAGATAAGAAGATATTTAAAGAGAAATCAATAAAATAAAAAACTTTCAATTTTCATGACTTGCTAACTCTATAAGTTTTCAGAATTGACCATCTGGACTATTCAATATTTATGGAACTTGAATCTTTATTTTCTAAATGAAATTGAGATTTTTAGCAAGATTGTTAAACGTAGGTATATGTATTCATTCGAACAAAAAGAAAAGGTATGTCTTTGGAAAGTAGAGAAGTTTAGTTTCAATTATTATTAGACTAAAAATTTAATAACTGACCTTTTTTCTTAGTAACACAACTTTGAAAACTGAAAAAAAAACTATAAAGAATGGCTATTTTTCACGTCTTATGTCACTCTTACTTAAATTTTCAAAATAAAATGAAATTCAATATTTAAACTATAAAACTGTTGGAGATTTTTTAACAAACAAAAATTGTAACTATAAGGGCAAAATACATTTACTTATTTTTAACGGGAGATTTTTTATACGAAGGTATAAGGCCAGTTTTATTAGGATAAAAAGTACATACATATGTATGTACCTACCTAAAAATACGTACTCTATACTTTATTCAAAATTATTATACTTTTTAAAAATTATAATTATTCAACTGAAGCTGAATATTTTTATATTTGTTTCAATCGAAGGACTAAGACACTTTAAAAAGTAAAGTGTTTTAACATTGAAAATGTTTATAGGGTCGTTTTGATAAAAGTATGGTGTTACCAAAATGAACAAAGATATAGAATGAACTCTAGCGTATAGGGGGAGAACGATTGAATTTTTGGTTGGTGTTATCAAAGAAACTACAAAAATGAATAAAATGAAGAAAAAAACACAAGTGATGAATTTCAGCCAGCGTACATAAATTTTGATCATCGCCAACGGACGAGATTCAGTGGAGGAATGTAAAATTCGAAAAATGCTCGATTTGAGCCCACTTAGAAGCCTATAACTTTGGTTATAATTATTGGATGTTCGATATTAAGCTAGATAATTAAAGCTTAAATGGAAAGCTACAAATCTGCATAAAAAAATTTGCAAAGGCGTAAAAAAATTCATACTAGAAACTTGAAAAATTGTCTTTTTAGAACGAATTTCATCACGGCAAAAGAAAAAAAAAAAACAAACAAAATATGTATGTGAGTAGGTAGGTACGTACCTACAAAGAAGATATTGATAGAAGGGAGAAGACGGTGGAGTGTGTGCAATAAAAAAAAAAACACCACGTGGCAAACAAAATTGGCTTTGCACCGGGCACAAAAATGATATACATTATGTAGGTATGTAGATATGTACATAGGTATGTGCATGAACATTTGTAACTAGTAGTTATTTTACAAATAATAAAATCGTAAAGTTTTGATTTGGTTGGTTTGTTTGGATTATAACTTCTGTTCTAATAATCGGATGTTTGAGGTTAAAGTCTTAAAATTAAGGTAAAATGTCAGTCTAAAGAAATTATGTGACAAAAGTTGACTTTCTTTTAAATCAATCGATTGTTGAACCTAGAATATGCATAATAGGTACCTATTCGAACCTCTTTAATAAACGTATAACTCAAGTTCTAAGGGCCAGATGCGCGAGGTTAAGGTATTTAAACTAAGGTAAATCAGGCTTGAGGGAAAATCAACTTAGCTAAGCAACTTAAATAGTATATTCAAAAAGGGTCCATGTTGTAAGTTGATATATTCTGATCTAATTATCTATTTGACAAAACTTGACTTACTTCTGAATCAGTTTGATTGTTTAACCTAGAATATGCATAAGTATTTACTTGAACTTCTTATACAAAATTATAACTTAAGTTCTAAGAAAAAAACATCAAGGTTAAGGTCTTGGTTAGCTTATAACTTCTTAGAATTAACTTAGCTAAACAATTAAAATATTATAATCAAAAAGGGTAGATTTTGTAAGCTGATATATTCTGTTCTAATCATCGGATCTTTGAGGTTAAAGTCTCAAAATTAAGGTAAAATATGACAAAATTTGATTTTTTTCTAAATCAACCTAAAGAACCTAGAATATGCTAGACAACGTTTGGGTAAAAACTTTACTAACTTCTAAATCAATTTGATTGTTTAACCTAGAATATGCATAGTTACCTACTTGAACCTCTCATACAAAATTATAACTTAAGTTCTAAGGACCAGATCATCAAGGTTAAGGTCTTGGTTAGCTTCTAACTTTTATTCTAATAATCGGATGTTCGAGGTTTAAGTCTCAAAATTAAGGTAAAATGTGACAAAAGTTGATTTTTTTCTAAATCAACCTAAAGAACCTAGAATATGATAGACAACGTTTGGGGAAAAACTTTACTTACTTCTAAATTAATTTTATTTTTTAACCTAGAACATGCATATTGCATACCTACCTACTTGAACCTCTTTAATAAACTTATAACTTAAGCCCTAATGGTCAGATCTTCAAGTTTAGGGTCCTCAAATGCAAATAAAATTTTAGGCTTCATTTTAAAGTAGTCCATAAATTATTCAATTTGGTTGTCAACTAAATTGATGCTCGCCGTTCGGCCAAATCATTCATAAACTTAGATAAAAGAATACAGCTCTAACTCTAAGTGTCAAAAACATTATTTTTGTCTAAAAAAAATTACGCGACTCGATATTGTTAAATTGATTAAAAGATGAGTTCAAAATATTTTAAAATAAAATATTATAGAATAAAATTAAAAAAGGTTTACCTGGACAGTAAATCAAATGTCTTGGCTTTATACAATGTACACAGTTCAAAGATTTGAAATACTTGTAAATCAATTTGAAAAAAAAAATCAAAATATTTTGATTTTCTCATTAACCGTCAAATTGATCAAATAACAAGCCAACACACAGGTTGATTTGAACAACAACCGACTGAGTCGAGAACTAAGTTGAACAGATCTGTAATAATTCAGTTACCTTTCTGCAATGCTTAGCTATGCAAAAATGTCAAATACCTAGATATATAGGTTAAGATAGATGGTAGTTAACATTAATTTCGTGTAAAAGTGTTGTGACGGTGCGGATGAAAATGAGTATAATTGTGCAATTGCGATGTAAGCTTCAATTAAGACTAAGATTCATCTTATTACAAACATTACCGGCATTAATTTAACCGCCAACTGGGAAGTGACATTAAATAAACAAATTGGTACTTCAGACTGTAGAATGGTTTCTAAGACAGTTTGTGAACTTATAATGCAACAATAGTATACAAAATAAAAATTACAAAGATTAGACATGTTTTTGTTTTATCGACGTAATATAAGTCATTTTCAATGTCCCATATAGTTACTCTATGAGTGAAACCTGTAAATTTTTTTTACATAATATTATGTATATTCTTTAAATGTGTATACATAAATTACCTAGATAAACTTTTCTTTTCAAAGGTTTTTGAGAATTTTACATTTGTTTAATAGTTCCAAATTCAAAAAGTATTTAAATTTAGAAGTTAAAGTAAAATTAATTAAAACAAAACAAACCAAAAAATCATGGATTTAAGAACATATTTATAAGTCAATATGCAGTAAAATTTTAATACTTACAAAACTTGAAACTTTATTATGACATTCAGCAGCTTTGCTAGAGCGGAAAAACTTATTATAAAAATCATTATTTTATTACAGGTACAAACAATATTTTGAAAAATTAAAATCATTTACTTTAACAAGCCGGTTTTTTAGAGCAACAATACCACAAAAGGCGATTAATTGGTAAAAAACTCAACTAACGTTAAAACAAAATGTTTATTGGAAGTACATAAAATTTAAGTTAGATAAAGCAGACGAAAAATAGCTGTTTTTACTTTTTGAACATATTAGATAAGCGAGTTACCAATGGAACTGTACCTAACTGGAATAGTTGTCAAAATATTGAATACATAGTACAAATCGAATATTACGAACATCTTTCGTGTAAAGCACTTTTGACGTTTGTCACCAAACGTTAAACTCAATTATACTTTTCAGAATTCATTCAAACCTAAAATTTTTTTGGCCAAAAGGGAATTTTTCATGAAATTAATAGTTTTTTTTTATGGCTGCAGTGCAATAAGCCCCACGGAAATACCTAAAGCCCGCGGGTCTTAATATCCAAAATAAAAAAAATAACCCCTACGGGCATACGAGCATAAACATTGTAAACATTGAGCGTGAGTAGTTATGTGATGGTGAAATTATATGGAAATGTAACTACATACATCAGCAACTTATTTTATTAATTTTATTAAAAGTGTTTACATAGAATGCCATAAATTATATTGTTTAGTTTTTCAAATATTTTTATTGAGATGTATGGCCAACAAGATATAGCAAAGCTATCCAAATTTCAATATAAAAATTGTTCCACAATAATCGTATGCGAAGTTCTGGGAAGATTTTTTTTTAAATATAATAAATATTAAATATACAAATCAAACACCAACCACAGTGTAAATTATAAAGTTCAACTTTATGTGTAGTACAGTTAAACCTGCTTAAGAGTAACCCGCTTAAGAGAAAAACCCGCTTATCGGAAACACTTTTCTCATCCCCGAACTTTTTTCGACCAATTATACCTAAAAAATTTAATTTAACAGAATACAAAATTTTCTGAACGCTTTCACTTCTTTTTTTATTTTTCATCTCCACCATTTTCACAACAAAAATGATATTTGAATTTCTGATATGTCACAACCATTTTATTTAATCTATCTATTAACTATTTCTTTAAATTTTTTTTTTGGCAACTCCAAAATATAAATTAAATTTTTACTTTTAAAGCGGGGTTAGGTTAAGTAAAAAACCTGCTTAAGTGAAAGAAATACTGTGACATTTTGCCGTTTCTCTTAAGCGGATTTAACTGTACTTCAGCTGCTTTGACATTTCCCCTACCACAAATTTTACGATGAGAATTTCTTGTCTGAAAATTCAGATGAAATTAAAAGTCACTAAAAGTCACTAAAAGTCATTTAACTTTTTATGACAGCTGGCCAATCAGAAGCTCTAAAAATACTGAATTCTGAAAATTCAGATGACTAGCGTAATGGATTGAACGCCCCCAATAACTTTGCCAACTTTCCGAACCAGCTGAAACTAAAACAGCAATTATTCTCCGTTCCTCTATTATGTATTAACTTTCTGTTAAATTTGTATGTTATTGATTTTTAACCTATTAATTGACCATATCTTAAGTATGGTTGCACTTAAACAACAGTTTTTTTTTAAGTAAAAGATTTTAATTTTTAAATCTAGGTACCTATAGATCAATTTTGTGTCCAAATTATTATAGTTTAAAAGTATTTTAGGAAAAAAAGTATCTTTTTGTATTAAATAAAAAAAATATCGTTTTTGGTCGAACAAATACACAATTTTATTTTAATCAAATCTGTTGTCTTAGGACTTGGCCTCGCATTCAGCGATAAAATCCTGAAATCCTGAACGGCTAAAAAGAACCACGTAGTCATAAGCAGCATTTCTAAGCGTGTTTTTTTAATATTTTCTTATTGAATTCTTACCTTTTATTAATTAATTCGTTAAAATTAATTAGGCAGTACAGGTTTCTCCAGCTCACTAAGATATCAGAGTTCCTCAGTGAGATTTCTCACTTTTTCCTCAGTGAACCTGACAGAAGTTTGCCCGGTGAGATCTTTGAAACGTGAATTGGCTAAATTACTATATTCACATTTCTGGAGAGATTTAAATGTTATGTTGGTTAAGCAATGGAATTTTCACAACGAGCTGCTCACGGGTATACATAATTTTGCTTTAATTTATCGCTCAGTCGCTTTGCCGCTCAGTCTCTCAATACGTTGCCCAGCCCTTACGTTGAGTTTTCGATCACTGGCCGGGTTTCCTCACTAAAGTAAAACTGAATGCAAATTCTTTCATGTTTTTTACAATAACTTACAATAATTTTTGTTACTACACAAATTCAGGGTTTAGCTGCGGTGTAATGCTGATGGTTCGTATATCTCTGTGTCCGAGTTCTGATCTAGCCTATAGGTAAGGTCCGGTCTAGCCTTGGCGGTTATACCAAAATTCTGAACATATTGTTTGACGCAAATTCTGGAAAACTTTAGTGTTCATCAATAATGTATTCGAGAGCTTATTTCTGATACAGTGTCTGTGGCAGATATATGCCTATTTATTAATAAGCACTTGATTTCGTCATCTCATACACATATATAACAATATACGATTAAATAACTAATTAAATATTTTTGTTTAAGCTTTTTGGAAATATTTATTTAAAAGCACTCGTCATTGCATATGGAATTTGGATATACTATGATCGTCACAGAGCACAAGAAGCAGTTAGAGGTACTGGGTAAGAAAAGATATAATGCAATTGGCAATTACATTTATGTATCATTAAAATTAAATATTTAAATATGTTTACTCAACAGGTTAAAATGCATGAGAGAAAATTTCTTTTGGAAACACTTCCGTGACTATTTCCCCATTGAATTGGTCAAAACAGCTGAATTGCCACCAAATAGAAACTATCTTTTAGCATGCTATCCTCACGGTGCCTTGGGGTAAATTATACAAAATATATAATTTAAAAATATTTTTGTAAAACTTTAATTATAGAATTGGAGTTTTCACAAATATGGGAGTTGACATTACTAAATGGAAGGAACTATTTCCAAAAGTTCGTCCGAATGTAGGAACTCTTGCACTACACTTCAACACACCGTTTTTCCGTCATCTTATCGAATCATGGGGTCTGATCTCAGTGACGCGAACTTCACTCTTCAATAATCTTACAACCTCGCACGATCCAAAGGATCCTCTTAATATCGCCGATGATTGTACTTCTACTGCTGTGGCTGTAGTTGTTGGTGGTGCTCGGGAAGCATTGGATTCAAAGCCTGGAAAATATATACTAACCATCAAGGGCCGTAAAGGATTCATCAAATTAGCTATGAAATCTGGGTAAGATATTGGAAAATATTTACCTTTAAGCAAAAATTTGATTGAGTATTTTATTTTGTCATCAGTGCTGCAATTGTTCCTGTTTTTTCATTTGGTGAAGTTGATGTCTTCGATCAAGTCGATAACCCACCAAATTCATTTATTAGAAAAATTCAAAATCTTGTCAAGAAAATAACAGGCATTGCTCCATTACTTATTTTGGGAAGAGGATTCTTTCAATATAATGTTGGAATGCTGCCACAACGCAAGCGTATTGTTCAAGTTGGTAAGTAACTATATAATCCATGTGAAGTTGTAAATGAAAAACTGAACTAAATTCCTTTCATATTTGTTTTCTATCAAGTTGGCGCCCCAATTGATGTACCACAGTGTGATGAGCCCAATGAAGAAGAAGTCGATAAGTTGCATCAACAATTTATGGACAATTTGAAAAACATATTTGATACACACAAATCTAAATATATTGAAAACCCCGAAGAAGCTGTTCTAATTATGAACTAGTTAAGGATTTTAATGTAATTTTTGAAGAACCATCGATAGTATTTAATAATTAGAAATAAATGTTCTTTAAATTTAATAAATAATAAAATATTGTATTGTTCACTCAAGAAGCACATATTAAATGTCCCTCTTGAGTACGTTACTACCAAGTTTTGTAGGCTGGAGTTATATATTTTTGGAGGCATTAGTTTTAATTATAATGATATCCTCATTTAAACCGTGCGTCGCAAACGAAATTGGTTGAGTTAAACAGTTATTACAGCGACATCTTCTAAGATGTAGCCGAAACCAAATAGTAAACAAAATATTTTCTTTTGAAGAGCTTAAATAGACCTTTCCGCCAATATTAAAATTTAGACAGAAGTTGATGAGCTTTTTTTTAATAAAAAATGACCAAAACCTTTGATGTATCGGACCCTATCTCGATTTTCAACTGAACCAAGTGTTCAAGTGACATACAAATGAAAGAGCTGGTGATCTAGAAAACTTCAACACTTTAAGATAAAAAATATGTCCTTCAACAATTCGATTTTTAGTCTCCGTATAAAGGAGTTGCACATTTGGGGCAAACGTAAAATCTACTTGCCCGATTTTCCGCTGAACTACCAGTCCAATCAATCTAGAAAAAGGATAATTGAGAAAATCATCTAACGCTATCACTGAATACAACAGTTAATATTTAAAACACCTATCATACAAAAAATTAAGTTCGTTTTCTGAGTTGCATAAGTAACACTTTTCAGCCCAAGACGAAGAATTTCATCTGATTTTCAGCTAAAGCCTAAAATTTGTTTAAAATTCGGTACAGAATATTCTGTACATATTCTGTTGCTAGAGGCAACATTTGAGTTTTTGTTTTAGCTCATCTTAAATGTTTAACTGCTTGCTATACAATTCCGGTTTTATTTTTTGATTTTCTTAAAAATTGCTCTAAAGATTTTGTTTTGATTTTTACATCTATTGGCCTTTCCCAATAAAAGTGGAGAAAGAGTGTTGAAATTTTTAAGATGAAGATGGCGCTGTATGCTTTTCAATATTATTAATGACTTGAACCTTAAATGTCGGTAAAATACATTTTTGTTTCACTTAGAGATGGGATGTGTTCAACGATATTTGTAATTAATAAAAACTGAAGCGCACAAGTCCGATTAAATTCCGTTACATATTTTTACTCGAGAAAAACCCGATGAATGACGTTTGCTCTAAACACTCATGTATATTATGTACAATGTACATACATACGACAAAATAGAATTCGTTCCATACATCTGTCAAACAATAAACATCACCTGAAATGTAATTGTCATTAAGGTCCAGTATGTTCACAGCTGATCATCTTTAATCAAGGGTTATTTATTTATTATTTATTTATGTTTATGTTATAGCCAACATTTTTAAAAAGGAATCCATAATTTAAGTTCTTAATCATGGTGGAAATCACTAATCAATCGATTGTGGTTGATTAGCGTCATTTAGTTAGAACCTTTGAAAGTCATGGTAAAGATTTAACCCACTGTGAACAAACTGGCCCTTACTATTTTAAGACCTGGTGATAAAGTTCTTGCCGTTTTATAGGAGGAAGGCCTTGTGTCAAATCCGGCAGTTCTGATTTTTTGCTGAATTGTTTATGATGTTGGCCTAATGAATAACCCAAGTTTTTAACCTCGAGCGCCGAACGCATCATAGTAAAAAATTTAAAAAAAACACGACATTTTCGCCATTTAAACCCTAAATAACTAGATTTCGATTTTAACTTTGTTCTACGATTTCAAACTGACTTAATTTTCTTAAACTTGAGAAAAGGTAAAGGATTTGAATACAGATAGTGTCGTTATTTTTGTATGGTTCTTTTTCTATTTTAAGTATTTTTTTTTTGAAAATTTTCCTTTCCATCAAAAGGGGAAGTAATTGACACCCCTTCCCATACTATTTTTTCTTCTTTTGAGCTAGCCTACATTGCACGCCGTAGTTGTTTGATGCATCAAATACGAAAGACTCCAAATTTGTTATTTAACTGTTTTTTATATCTACTACTTGTTATTATTAAATAGTTAATGCTATATTTTGAGAACTTGTATCTTAGGAACTATTTGGTCTACAGTCATGGATTTTGGCTCAAATTAAAGAAAGTTTAGTTAGTTTGTAATCGTAGAACGAAGTTAAAATCTGGACTAATATTCAAGATAAAAAATCAAGAGCAGGACAAAATTCTGGGTTTCAAAATTCTTTATGACCAAAATTTGTTTTTTTTTTGTTTTAATTTCGAAAATACTGTAGGTATGACTAACATCTTGTTTTTCAGAATACTGAATTTCAAAATATAAAAATATATTTGTAAAGGGTGTTTTTTTAGAGGTATAGAACTTTGAAATGGAATAAAACAAAGATAATTTTTTTTAAATTGACATGAAATTTACTTTATTCGAAAGATAATCTTCTGGCATTATAATTGAAATATGATTTCTGGTATATGACCGCCACGCCTGCCTTGGTTGGACGTAGCCTAATCTGGAGGTCCAATTTTTGATGACTTTTTCCAACATTTGTAGCCGTATATCGGCAAAAACGCGGCGAATGTTGTTCTCCTAATGGTCAATCGTTTCGGGCTTATCGGCGTCGACTAGCGACTTCACATATCCCCACAGAAAATAGTTAAGCGGCGTTAAATCACACGATCTTGGAGGCCAATTCACGGCTCCGTAACGTGAAACTATGCGGTTAACAATAAATCAATAAATTAATTGTGGCACGAGCTGTGTGACATGTTGCGCCGACTTGTTGAAACCACAGCTCCTGGCACATGATGGTTGTTCAATTAATGAACGAAAAAGTCAGTAATCATATCTCTATAGCGGTCACTATTGACTGTAACCTTCTGGCCAGCATCTTTTTTTTAAAGAAGTACGGACCAATTATTCCACCAACCCATAAAGCACACCAAACATTCAGTTTTTGTGGATGTAACGGTGTCTCAACATACACTTGAGGATTATCATCACTCCAAATACGGCAGTTTTGTTAATTGACGTATCCATTCAACCAAAAGTGAGCTTCATCGCTAAATAAAAATCGCTTATGAAAATTGGGATCAACGGCATTGATTTTCAATATAAATTTGCACAAGTTAGAAGCGTTGTTCAGGCGTCAGTGTATTCATGTTGAAATGCCAAACCAAACTAAAAATAAAACACTTAACAGCTGACAAAATGGCCGCCAGTTAAAATAGTGTTGCCAACTAAAAAGTTATATACTTTAAAAAAAAACACCCGTTATATCGAAAATGCTGTTAGTAGCATGATCGTAGGGTAAATTTGGGTGAAATGGCATACCTTTTTCATTTATTTATGAATAAATCAAGTATTTATGAATTATTGTTAAAGGGGTACTATCTCCCCCTCCGCAAACTTACCCGCATTTACCCTATATATATACATATATATAAAAAAATCATTAAACTTATTTAACAATAACTTCAAATTAAACATATTGCTCAGAAAAACTATAGCTAACTATAACTATTGTAACTATATAAATAGTCACTTATACACAATAAACTTAAATAGGCGTGTTTTTTTTTTCAATTCCATATATAGTCTTAGAAAGCAGTTTAAGGTTATTAAAACCAATAGCTGAGATTGAATGTATTTTCCATTGAATTTGAAGCAAAATAAGTAATAACGTACCTATCTATTATTAAAAACAACTAAATTATAGAGTGTATCTGAAGCCTTAATTTATATCGGGGCAAAAAGGTAAAAAATTAAAAAAAAAAAACGTAGAACGGTTCTGTCGATGTCAATAATTGAATTTTATTTAAAAGTACTCGTTCAATCATGTAATAACACAATAATACACATAATACACATAATACACAATTCAACACATGGCATTTGAACGACCGAAAAGTTTTTTTTATTTATTTAGATTTTGACAGATAATGACAATGTCTCTCATTTTCTCTTTTTTCTCAGTAATTTACTCAGTATTTACCTTTTTTACGAGTTTTTTACGTTGTTTACGGTTTTTTTACGTTGTTTACACTTATTTACGCGTTTAAAAAAAAAGTTTTTTTTTCATAGATTTGAACATCACTGCTTGTTGCTATAATACGTTATTATTTTGTTGCTTCATTGATCTGTTTTCTAAGCTTTAATAGACATTATAGAATATTAAGTACAATATTTAATGTTTTTAGTGGAAAGTTGCATAAGCTATAAAAATGTTTATCCTCACAGGTTCTTAAAACTCTTAAGCCTATCCCCTTCCTAAAAATTTAACCCGTGTCCCAAATTAAGGCTAAGTACTTTTTAGGAAGTGCTAAGAACTTAAAAATAAAGCTCTCCACCAAAACAAAATTTAGATTTTTGGACTATTTTTTATGTGCGTGTGGTTAGCACCATCATTTCGGATTTTTGTAAAAAAAAAACGGTTGTGCCGCGATGTGCCAAATTTGTGCTCTGATGTGCCGTATTTAAAAAAATATCGTATGGTTGTGTGTATGGTTTTTAGAGGCTAGCCATTTTTTTAGCGTGAAATTAGCACCGTCATTTTCGATTTTCAAAAAAAAAAAAGGTTGTGCTGTATTGTGCTCAACTTGTTCCGGCATGCGCGATAAATATTTTTTTTAAATTCGCAAATTTGCAAATTTTAAGAATTAAATATTTTTCCAAAATTGCGATTTAAAAAAAAATCAAAAATGTGCTATATGATGCTCAAAAAATGATACTAAGAACCGAAGAGATAAGAAAAAATGGCTAGCATCTAAAAACCATACGCTTATTACGTTAAAATACGGCACATCGCAACACGTCATGTTGGGCACATCGCAGCGTAACCTTTTTTTTTACAATAATCTAAAATGGCGAGCTAACTTCACGCACATCTATTTTTGATCTAGTTTTCTAGGACAGAAGGCAAGTTTTCCAGTGATGAGTTAAAGTTAAATGAAAGTTAATTCAGAACTACTTTGACTTTCAGTTCTTAAAAATCTATCGAAATCAAAGTGAAAAACCCTTCCATAACCAATATAATATTTCTTACCTCAATTTATAAATATGTAATTTCAGAAATTTCTATTTCTGCATTTTTTTATGAAATTATATTTTCAATATTACCGCGAATTAAGAGTTTAGAGTTCAGGCTGTATAGTTGGGTGTACACAGGCAAACACACAGTAAGCTGATAAGGAATTGATTGCGAAAAATACTTATTTCATTTTCAAAATCATAAGAGTTAATTAAAATCTTATATTCGATTTTTTGCAAATGCAAATATTTACATTGTAGGTAAAGTACCTACATTACGATTAAAACAAAAATTGTTTCAGTAGCGCATAAAATCATATAGAGGTATTATTGCATATAGCATGTATCCCATTTTTTTTACTTTTGAAGGGTCCGAAAAAAAATTTTCAAATCTTTTGCTTCACAAAACACAATCTGATGTAAATTAATATAGATTTGCGTAGTTTATCAGCAAAGATTATGAAAACTACGATATGTATTTTGAAAAAAAATGCGATAGTCGCTATATTTTAGATAAATGTATATACTTGAAAGAGACCATTGTGTTCTTGTAGGTATAATAATGTTAGTATTATTTATTGATTCGGCAAGTGAATAAGTGTGATTTTATATTGAAATATATTTTGTTTTAGTTTTTTTTTAACATTTTTCATTAATAAAAAAAAAACAATAAAAATGGTAAAAATCGAATGGGCTCCAACTAATATTCCGCCTCGGAGGAGAATACAAACATTTACAACAGGAGTTTTTATGTTTGCAATTTTCGGCGTTATACTGTCATGTCATTCGTACTTCATTCTCTTAATGGTAAGAATTTTTTAATATTTAAATACAAAATTAATTGCAGGACTAATTAATCTGTACCTACCTAACCCCCAGTTTTGCCTAATTATTATTATTATTTATTTATTGAGTAGCAATAACAGTATCTTTTTACATTTGGTAGTTACAGGTTAGAGATTTAGGATAATACTTTAGGTCTTCCGACTGAAATACTATTTTTTTAAGATTTGACAAAGTTTAGGGAAGAAAGATTTTTTTTTTTTAAATACTTTTTCAATGTGCATTGAATATCAAAAATGTCGACTTAAAAGTTATCGTTCTGAAGACCTCATTTATCATTAATCCAACGTTTTAAATAAAAATAAAAATTATGCTGTTTCGGTTCGGGAGCAAACATATGAAAAATAAAATGCACGACTGGGTCCCAAGAACTTGCTCTTATGTGCGATCACACTTAACTTTAAAGTATGCATGGTAATAACACTTTAGGTTTAGACTAAAAAATTGCTAAAAAAATCAATATATACATACATAATTAGAAATAAATTAATTAAACAACTTCTGAAACCATTTTGACACCAAAGCAATGTATGCCATCTGTTTTCCTACACAAATCCCAATTTATGAGAAAAAAAAATTAAAAAATGGTTGGAGCAGTTTTTGAAAAAATAGATTTTTTATATATAAAATTTTAGAAACATTTTTAAGAGAAAAAATGGTGGGTACGCCATTTTTAAGTATTTTTAATGGAGAATTTAAATATTAATTTTGAAAATAAGAAATCATCAACCCATTTACGAAATATCGAATTTAAAAAAAAATAATTTTGATTTTTTTTTATTTAATTTTGATATGTAATATTATTCAAACTTATTAGATGTTCTTGTGTAAAAAAAATTGATTAAAATTGGTTCAACAGATAATGAGATAGTCGAAAACCAATAATATAGTAGATCGTATCTACTACTATTACTTCAAATATTTGAATCAAAATTTTAGGAGTCGTTTTTAAGAAAAATGAGATTTTCCTCATCGGTTTTTAAATACTTATATAAAGGTATCGCTATTTCTGCTCATAAGAATAATTTTTAATTAAAATCTGCTAGATACTGTTAAAAAAAACTTCATGGGTGCCAAGTTTAATAAAAATCGACTACGTCATTTTCGAATTATGTATTAGATTCTCAAAAAATACATTTTGAAACTTTTTTTAAAAAATCAAAAAAATAAATTGAAAATTTTTTGAGCCGTTTTTATGGAAATCGAAATAAAAAAATGTTTCTATTTTATAAAATGGTAGCCTTTTTGTAAAAAAAAAAACATTACTGAATTTTTCATAAAAAAAGTTGTGGGCACGTTTTTGAGAAATATAAGATTTTCATAATTTGGTAGAAAAAATTTTACGGCATGTACCGTTATTTTCGGTCTTTAAAAAAATTAAAAAAAAAAACGTATGGGGGGAATGTCCAAAAACCGCTAGCTACCAAGTTTAAAGAAAATCGACCCACCCCTTTAGGCTGCAGCCGGAAAGACAGGACAGATAGACAGACAGACAGACAGAATTGCGAGACCCACTTTTTTTACTTCGCTATAATCGTAATGTCAAGTTTGATCAAAATATCGAGTTAATTTTTTTTTTTATGATTCCATAACTTATCATATAGTAGCTATGTTATATCGCAAGTATAAAGTGAGTATTATTAATAATAAATTATTCCTTTTTCGTGATCTTTTAATTCAAAATAATTGAATCCTAATTTTGTGGGCTTCAGGTCTTTCTTTCTTGTTAATTTCTTAAAGCCCACAAAATTAGAATTTAACTATTATAATAATAATATATTTATAATTAATTAAAAGATGAAATGTAAAATGTTTATACATCTATAATATGTATTATGATAAACATCTACTGTATGTTTAAACTAAGCTTAACCAGATATAATTATTGAAAGTGGTTATGATGAATTCAGAAAAATGTAATCCTAAATAATTATCGATAGTGCAGAATAAAACTGGAAAAATGTTCTCCATTTTTTTTTTTATTCGAATAACAAAGTTTAATTACTAAAGTGTGTCATACACGTTGAGGCGGTTCGAACAACCGTCCATATTTTCTATTTTCGTCTATTTTTTAATAATGAATCAATCATAAAGTTAAGAGCAAATCATTGAAATAATAAAATTGATTTAATTAGAAAATAGTGAAGTAAATGAAATATTTTTTTGATCAAAAAAATTACATAAGTAATAAGCTTCAATTTGGTACCAAAATGCCATCAATTTTCTTTGTTTTACTTAAAATCTTAAAATCGAAAGACAAAATTTTCAATGAAATCTAAAACTGGGCCCTAATAGTAGGTTATAAAGATTATTGTGCCATCAATCAATAGGATTAAAAAAAAACACATACAAGTCATGACTTTTATATAATTTTTGTAGTTTTTGGTGTACCTATTATTTTTTGAAATGTTGCGAAGGCGACTTTTTTTTAGGACTATGTGGGCTTTATAAATTCCTCAACGTTACCACTGAATCCTAAAAACATTTCAGCTGAGTTAAGCTATTATTTAAAATAGAACCGATAATTTTTTTAAAAATTCATTCTTTGATGTAAAAGCCGACAGCAACAGAATACCATAATTCCATCATATGCATTATATGTATGTACATATACATTAGGTACAAAAAAACACACACACACAACTGATAAAGTTCAGTTCAGTCGTTTAGCATTTTCCTGATGCGTGAATTTTTGTAATCACACTTGTTGAATATTATTCCAATACTTTATAAGAAATATTATTTTTTTTCTCTATATTTATACATATATCAGCATTGCCAAGTTTTGTCTCAGACAAAAATGAATGTCGACACATTTTTAAGCGATAGCCAAGTCAATGCTTTGGCGGGAGAGGAAAAAATTACATTTGAATGAAATGTTTTGTCTGTCTGTATTTAACATTCACACCGAGAGGAAGTTCAAATTTGCTGTAGATTAAAAAAATTATTTATTTTTAATTTTTAAATTACCCATATTTCTTATTTTAATATAAAAAAAAAATTATGGTGAACATCGAGTGGGCACCAATAAATATACCTTTTCGGAGGCGTATGGAAACTTTTACAGCCGGCTTTTATTCATTCCTCGCGTTTGGTGTTGCCTTATCTTCTCATTTTTATTACATTTTATTGCTGGTGAGAGAACTTTAATCTCTAATTCTATAGATAAAGGTGATTTTATTAGTATGTCGATCTTGAAGACTAGTGTTACATTTAACTTATTATATTGTAACTGACGTAACTAAATATGGCAATATTATTGTGTGTTTAATTTATTATACCTACATATTCGTGAATAGGGCTGGCGGAGGAGTAAAATTTCAAGTAGTGGCCAAAAGTGGTCGGAGTTTGGTTATGTTTCAGTTTATTTGTTTAACTTTATAACATGGATTTGGAAAGTTTAAAAATTATTAAGTTATTTAACAAATCATAAACATCCAGCAAGCATAAGTGAGTTGAGAGTAATTATTTAAAAATAACTAAATTTATTCTTAAATCGAGTTTGACTAATGTTTGAGTGAGTGGGAAATTTAATTTACTTCTGTTTAATCAAACAAACTATATTTTTCCTAGTTATTATGTCCTGAATTTAAATCCACTCTGATTTGCTCTATTGTGTCAGGATTTCAATACGTTCTTAGTTTTTTTTTAAAGACTAAGAAAGCCGCCGGAGAATTCGGAATTTTCCAGATTTTGTTTAACTCAGTTGCGTACTAAACTAATGCATTGCGATCCACAACATTTTTGGTGCGATTTCCTGATTAGCAGATAAGGTTATCATGAATATAGCAAAAGTCAATCTTATGATCTCCTACGCCGCCGCCGCCGCGCCGCCCCCGGACTCGATAATCGGGCTGAATTTTATATCACTAATTTTTTTTTTGTAAATTTGCTCCACAAAACATGTTGCGGTTTATTAAAGTAGGTATCTACTAATCTTCTCCTTTAAAATTAGTTTAGAATCTTTTCAATCTTTTGGTTTCTCTTCGAGAAATCTGTTGGTAATTGTAGTCAAATTTTAAGAAATATTCATAAACATAAACTAAAAAAAAATTAGATTGCAATAACAAAACAGAAAAATCCCTGAGAGAATTGTTTAAGAAAAATTGTCATCGGGGATTAGTTTATATTTAGCTAATTAGACATTTCCATGCAAACTACATCAATAACTGTTTCATTATTTAAATTGATTTATTTTATTTGATTTTGGTTGGTTTTATAGAAAAAGTGTTATGAACAAAAATATTGAGCTTACAAATTTGAACACTAGTTCCGGGAGTTTTCAAATATCAGTTTCTCCCGGTTTTTAAATGATTAATTTTTGAAAATATTGCGGCTCTCTATTTTTTAATGTTTAAATGGTTCAAAATTTTTAGTTTGAATATTTTTTTCCGCTTAACTTCTTCTTTAAGGCAAATATGAATTCTAATAATTCGATGTAAAAAAAAGGAGTATATTACAATTTTGTTTTATACTTTTATACTTTAGAATTTGAGAAATATTAAAAAACTAAGTTAATAGATTTAACTTAGGGTTTTAATATTATTGTGATGTTTCAGGTGTCTAAAAAAATAAAATCCTAGAATACTTTTTTTCGACCTTTATGTAAATCATTTTATATTTATTAATTACTGACAAAATTTGCATTTCAATTTTCACCTTTTAATGAAAATAAAATTTGCCGGAAAAACATACTCAACCAAACATTAAAGTTAACATATTTTCGTTGACACCAATCACAAAATCACTTCTCTCCACTCATCCCACTCGTTGGTCTTTAGCCCATTCATACAGTTCACTTATTTTGCGTACATAGTCTGTTTAAGGTCCGTACATTCCAGGTGCAAATTTGAAATTAGTTTTTTTGGGTAATAAAATTTCAGAGTAATAAAATAAGTAGGAATTAATCAATTTTGTAAATATTAAAATGTCTATTTTCATAAATCTATAAAACGAATATAAAAAAAGAAAAGGAGACATTTCTCGAAGTTTCTATATACATATGAGTTTTTATTTAAATTAAATAAAAAATTTAAAAAAATCACTTAAGTGAATCAAAAATTTAGTGATGAATTTTAAATTACGTGAATCAAGAGAAATTCTAATTTTATTCTTTTATTTGACTCATACTCATCCATATCCGGGGCTTGTTGTTGTTTCGAAACCAAAACCCATTCTGGAGGACCAAATCATTTCTAAAACTTCAAAGGTCCTGGCGAGCAGGATAAACCGCTCCATATTAAGCTCCGAATATAAATGGTAGGAGTCCATAAAGGTGTTCATGTTTACCAAAAATTTCGCCTAACTGGGAACACTATTTCGTTGCTATGAAATTAGTATCGACATACTTTAACTTCAATTCAACTAGAAATGGCTTATCTTGTGTATTATTTTAATAATTATATTACATAGTTTCTATTTCAGCATAATTATGTCAAAAATATCTCTTTTTTTAATTCAAAGTTAACTCCGCGTGAATATGAGATTCAATCAGGAGTTAGCTCAAGTTTATGTTTACAAAAATGTCTGCTGCAATGCAACTCTCTTAATCTTAAAAAAAATAACATAAACATTTTGTATGCCTTTTTAAGTTATTTTATTTATAAAATTATTCATTTATAGATAATTGTATATTTAAAATATAAATATAGAGACATATTTAGTGAATAACAAAAACAAATTTTATGACTTATGAACTCCTTTTATTTGTCCCGAAATAATGTATCTTAATTGCCTGAACACAATAGAATGCTGCAACTGAAACTGGAGCTGGAGATGCAGGGAAAGATAAAGGGTCGTACCTCGTACGTGCTAATTTGTATGTGTCCACAATGTAGCTGTACAGCATTTTGTATATTTAAAAAAAAAAAAAACAATCACGGTCATCATCATTATTCACTTTTTTTATTTCCGATAATTTTCTTTTAATTAATAATATTTTACGCGAAATAAATAACCACAAAATGCTTTAGTATTTTTTTCTGGCTCTTTTCTTCTTCATACAAATTGAAACGTCAAAAGTGCTGCACGTGAAAAGTTAAAAGTTGGTGAACTCTTGCAGCACCACCGTCTGCAGCACCGACATGCAGTTGCGTTTTGTTGTGGTCGTAACATTGAATTTGTGTGTATTGAATATTTTTACAGCTATTCCAGCTGCAATTCTAGTTGCAGCTCCGTATCCATTGTGTTCAGACGCGCAAGTGGAATCGGTGACTCAGCGTGCATTATTTACGATACGATCTTTAAGAGAATTAAAACAAAGCCTTCAAAGTCGAAACTGTTGGTCCAAGAAATTGCAAAAATAAAAAATTTCCATAAGAATATACTTTCATAGTAATCATGTGGCGTTAGTCATAAAGGCAAATATAAACATTATATTAATGTTTTTTTTTATAGCAGTAAACCCTACAACTGATAAATGCTTTTTCTCAGGAAAAATTAATTTTATTGTGATAAAAAAATGTTTAACATTTAATATTTGTAACGCATAATAACCAACTATGTTCTTTAGGCACAGTTTCACAGTCGAAGTAAGTGGCATTTAAGTGGCCCATGTGGAACTCTAAGGACCAATTAAGCACTAAGCAGTGTTAACTTACTTGAATAAGCGCCACTTAAGTCCTCAATATTGGCTATTATGTTCCACTTATACACAATGGGCTTAAAGTGCCAACTGGCTCTTAAGCAATCAGTGAACATCTATATTCTATGTGCAGTTTATGTGAAAAAATTATTTTTTTCTTAAATTCTGTATTTCAAATTTTTGTATCCAAATTTCTGTATATTTTCTAAAATAATTCATAAAATGTAAATGCGATAAAAGAAAAAATGATTTTATGATATACAAAAAATTTCGTATCCACTTTTAAAATTTTTCTTTTATCATTTACACAATTTTTAAATCATTTAATAATAATAAAAAGATAAATGCTTTTAAAAAATATATTGACCTTTGGTAACAGATTGTTTATTGTCATTTCATCGATGACACATTCTTTTTTACAGCTTTATTGTCTGTCCATAAAAATTACTATGAAAAATTTTCAATTCTAATGCCTATGACAACAAAATTGAAGATAATAATTTGTACCTATGTATGTCTATGAATGTTCAAATATTTTTGGAATCAAGTAATCTCTATAATTGTTATCTTATAAGTGGAAGAATTTTAAACATTGTTGTAGGTACATTTTGTAATTAGTTCTTCAAACAAAAAAAAGGGAACATTGTCCAAGTCCAGATGAAACTGATAAGAAATGTCAAAACACTTTGGACATTGAACGGCTCGGTCGAAAGTGTGTAATCATGTTTAGCTATATTACTTCGTAATATTCTTCAGTCTACATAGATTGTCTGTATGCTCGTACTAATAATCATCAACGAAACAGCAATTCAAAATTGTTTATCAAGTCTAGACGCATATCAGATTTCCGAAAAAAATTATTTAGTTGCTTTTTATTTATAAGTCTTTATTTCATGTTTTTTTAAATTTTAATTTTTTAATCCATGTGTATGAGATTTTAATGAAACTTGATATTACGATGATAAAGAAAAAGAAAAAAATAGTAGGTCCGTCAATTCTGTCTTTTTGGTGATGAATATAAATTTTTGTTTAGTAAATATCACTTGACTGTTTGCATTTTCTCCCAAAATTCGAATCCGTTATTTTTAGATATATGTACATACATATGTACCTACCTATGTCTTACTTACTTTCGAAAATTCATGCGTTCGTGATAACTGTTTTCGTTCACCATTATCTCGAGGATCAATAAAGATATTGACTTCGAATGAATTTTATTTAACAGATAATAACTTCATAAAGTGCAGAAATGGTGTTAAAAAAATCAATAAGCGATTTTTAAACTACAGCAATTTAAACAAACAAATTTTTTAAAATTGTAACTGACAGTTTTTGTTTTTTTTAATTAAAAAAAAAGAGCTAAAAATCGTGAAAATTGTAAATATTTTTTTTGAGAACAAACACTGATTTTGACTCTGGACTTAATATTCTACACATAATGAGTAATGACATAGTTAACAGCTGATTTTAAGAAAAAAACTAGGAAGTGAAAAATTGAAAAACAAAAATGGAAAACTGTTTTTCGCCCCTTAGCAATTGTTTCAACTTTGATCTCCATTATATTATATCTTATAAGCATACATTTTCAAATTTGTAATTGTCAAAGTGACATTTCGAATTAGTGTGATATTAAAAAAATAAAATAAATTAAGCATAAATTAAGCCAGTTCAGGTTTCTTAAGCCGTTAAGTTGCGGAGTGATATGTTGTACCGCTGACTGTGCACAATAATCAGAATTTTGTCTTGAAATCTTTAATTTTTTGTTTCGCTATTTACTTATTCTCTTCCCCTTACACTCTCTTATCTTTCCCATTGAAAAATATGTCTCCGACATAGCGTGGTATGGCGCAATCGGTAAAAAAACTGATTCCGACACAACACAAACACACCACAACACATCACACGAGAAAAATATGGCTCTACGCCTATTAAATACGTTGAAACGATAGCGACACACGACTCGACAATACACCACACGAGATAAGTGTGGATCCGGCTTTAGGCTCACTGAGATCTCACTATCTCAGAAATCTCAGCAATCTGAGAAATCTGAACGTAAATTTCTCAGTGAGATTTCTCACTTTTGCTGTAAAAAATCTGAGACTGTTATTTTTTGGATTCGCTTGCTCAATTATTTTCTGTTACAGTTGATATAAAAAAAAAAATGATGAAAAGTGCTTTTAACTTCTAGCGGAGAAATCTTGTTCAGGTTTCTCCTTCTCCTCTGTGAAGCTGACATAAGTTTTCTCAGTGAAATCTCAGAAACGTGAACTAGCTAATTAATCAACTGCGAGCGACAAGAAATAATTGACAAAACGAATCTAAAAAAAATCAGTCTCAGCTTGTTGACAGCAAAAGTCAAGAATCTCATTTCATTGAGGAATAACGTTTAGATTTCTGAGATACATAGCTGAGAACTCAGTGAGCCTGAGAAACCTGAACTAGAAACTTAATTTTTGTTTCAAATAACGGTTGTCAATTATCAATCAATAGTTGATAAATATTGAAATTTAGGAAACTTAAAATTAATTTATTAAAGAACTGATCACCTAAAAAAATAAATTAGGTGGCAGTGGCATGAAAGCTCTTGTAGGTAGAACTAGGGCCTAGTGACCTACAACTCTCAACCGTTTCTTTGTGCGTTTTATTGGTAAGAATGGAGGGGACCTAAAATGTTCTCCCAAATCCAAAGGACTAAGCTGACGAGCAATTTTTCATGAGGAGAGATACTCTTGGAGGATTTGTCAATTCGTTGAAAGAGGCAGTAACCCCTGAAAAACATTTCTTGCCACAAGCTATACTACAACTGACCAACTATTCCGTGATAATTATATCAATTTCCTTATAATTCTCAACTTTCTGTGCCATTCTCAATGACCAAAACTTTTGTCAATTGGGTTTTAAAATATCAATTTTCAATATTTATCAACAACTATCAATTGATAATAGACAATCGTTATTTAGGCGTGAAAGTAGGAAAATTATTTATGAGAAAGTTTTTCCTGTTTCCTGTTTTTCCTGATCGCTATAACTGGCCCTTAAGTTATTTGATATATATTTTGCTATTAAGATTTTCTTGAATCCATAATTTGCCCTTAAACTAGCTTTATCGCAATCAAGAGCAATAAATAAATAAATATTTCTAACTTTTTTTTTGCAAGTTTGTCATCACGGATAATAAAGCAGTAGTATTCTAAAGGTGAAGGAATTAAAATCAGTTTGTGGATAAGTCAATTATAATATAGTTTTAAAATGGTTGCAATCGAATGGGCACCAGTTAATATTCCACCAAAAAGGCGAATACAAACATTTACCGCTGGCTTCTACTTATTTCTTATGTTAGGTATTGGTCTGTGTTCACATCTGACATTTATTCTATTACTGGTGAGCCAAAAATAATATATTGTTGAGATATGTAAAATTTTTTGTTTTAATGTTTCGGCCATAAAGTACATACTTGGTGTCAAAGGTTATTCTTTAAAGCAAAACTTTGTTTTGTTTTTTGTTGAGAACATGTAAAAAAAGAATTAACTAGATTTTATTATAATAACTGTTTTTATTCACTTGGTTTTTAGAGAGTAAAGAATATTTGTAAAAATAATAATTTAAAAACAAGTTAAAATATTTAAATTTTTAAATTCCAAACTTATCAAGGTTTTTGTCAGAATTATGCGATATGGCAACAGCTATCAATTTCAGATAAAACACTTATTTTCCAGTGAAGTAAAGGTTCTTATGTAGGTATTATTTTTGATTGTGCCGAATAAAAGATTTGAATTTGAAAGATAACTTCTGAAAAAAAAAAATTCTCAAAAGAGTGATAACAGAATATATCGGCAATTGCAATGCAGTGTAGCCATTCCCCTACAGTTGTAATTTAAGTAAGTACAGTGAGAGCTCTACTTGCGGAAAGCTCCAATAAGCGGACAATTCCCTTACATTTTCAGAAACAATCTTCCTTTTCGAATTTTTCATATAAATTCCTATAAACGGACACTTTCATAAACGCACACTTTTCTTGTTCATTTTAAATAGAAAACCTCCAATACGCGAACACATAATTTTATTTAAGGATTATTTTTTATCAACATAATATGAAAGAGAAAAAAAACCGGTTATCCGTTCTCAGTATATAGTTTCTGTTTTATTTTTAATACGTAAGCAAATCCATAGAAAACCTCCGATAACCGGACGCGAAGCCCTAATAACCAGACAGAGCGATGTTATGTTGAAAGCATTATTAGGGGATTTCCCAAGTAAATAAGTTGGTGTAATTTTTGTCATTGAAATAATGACGTAGCTTCCTGATAAGATAATTTTAAAATTTGGGAGAAGTTTGTTAATATTATTTACTTAAGCAAAAAAAAAAAAACAACAAATTTAATTTTAGCGACTTTTTGTATACAAAATTTAAACGATCGTTGCGGCAACACTTACCATATATTCTGCACTCTATTAATCCAGATTAAAATTTAAATCCTGGGGTACCTAAATTAATTGAATTTATATAAATTTACATCCGGATTTAAATTTTAAACTGGATTAATCGTGTGCACTGAGCAGTGCATAATATGGCAGTTAAGCTAAGTACAGACGATTTTCAGATCTTACAATATTGTCAGAACTGTCAATGGTCTGACAATTAGCTGACAATTGACATATGTATTTCTTACAATGAAAAATTGTCCGTTCACCCGGTTGGTAGATATCATCCCAAATTCTGACAATTTGATTGCCAGCTCTTTTCTGAAAAATTTCGGATAAAAATATGTATATCTGACAAAATTGTCAGCTTGAAAATTTTCTGTTCAAACGGTTGGCAGATCTATACAAAAAAATGATTGATTGTTTACATCTTTTGGGGGAGGCATAATTACTTGGGAAAGGTTCTGCAACATTCCCATCGATTTCCTCTGCATTTAATAAAGAATCTTTCTCTTCTGTGTTCGATGGTTGCTTCTTTTCATCATCGGGTTCTTTAAGAATTGGTGAATTTCCGTTTTCCATGGTAACATTTTCGACCATTGATGCCTCCATCTTGTTAGATTTTTTATCTATTTTTAGTCAGAAATGCGACAAAAACTCAACAACATGCTAAAAAGAATTAATAAAAGACAAATGGCGGCCGAGCATAAGCACTTAATTTATTCCGAATAAAACTACACAACACAAGGAATTGATAGAAAATGTAATTGAAGTGAACTGAATAAATAAACTCAAAAAGAAAATATTTATAAAGCAATATAGATATTTTCTTTTTGAGTTTATTTATTCAGTTGTGCAAAAACTACAAATTTTCAACACAAATGTTTTTTTTTATCTCTCTTTAACCAACTCGACTCCTACCGATGGGTTTCATTGACATTTCGGACAACGAAGAAATTGTCAGCAATTGTAAGATGTTTTCTAATCGTCTGACAATGATAAAAGTTGTGTGTTCAGACGATCGTAAGATACCTGACAATTTTTTGTCAGATTGTCGTCTGACAATTACCTGACAATGAAGTTTCTGACGATATCGTCAGACAAAATTGTGTGTTCAGACGATTGTAAAACATTTGGGACAGTTTTTTCACTGACAGACTTGACAATATTGTAAGATCTAACAATCGTCTGTACTTAGCTTTAGCATTGCTTCATTTTTTTGTAAAATTTAAAATATAAATTTATTTTTTTATTTCTAGATATTTGGCAATTATTATTTAAAAGCATTTTTAATTGCATACGGAATCTGGATTTATTTGGACAAAGAAAAGTCTGAGAACGAAGTCAGAGGCTCAGGGTAGGCATATTTTAATAAAATTTTGGTAATAAATCTTATTCTGTTATGCGTTTTACAAAAACGACAATAAAACGCCATAATTCCAGAAGCGTTAATTGGCGTTTAAGTAAAACTAAAACTTTACCGTTCTCTTCTTTCGTCACCCTTATTTACCATTATAACGATAATCGTTACTAAAAATCCATCTATATTGAGCAGTGCCGTTTTACTAAAACGCCTTACGGAATAACGGCGAATATATTTGTTCGTTGTTGACATCATTATTAATATGTATAATTTTCTTCTTTTAGATTAAGATGGATGCGAGATAATTTCTTTTGGAAACACTTTCGGGATTATTTTCCAGTGGAACTTGTAAAAACCGAAGAACTGCCACCAAATAGAAATTACCTGCTAGCATGCTATCCACATGGAGTAGCCGGGTAAGTAATCACATAACTGTTGTAAAATTATATTGAATGAATTATAATTAATTTATTAATTTAGGATTGGTGTCTTCACAAACCTAGGTGTGGACATTTCATTATGGGATGAACTTTTTCCAAAAATTCGTCCGAAAGCAGCAACTTTAGCATTTCAATTTAGCACACCGTTTTGGCGTCATATTGTCAAGTCATGGGGTTTAATATCTGTTACAAGAAAATCTCTTTACAACAATCTAACAACTTCACATGATCCTCAGGATCCTATAAATGCTTCTGATGGATATACTGCTTCTGCTGTTGCAGTTGTCGTTGGTGGTGCAAGGGAGGCACTTGATTCGAAGCCCGGAAAATACATCATAACTATTAAAAATCGCAAGGGTTTCATAAAATTAGCCATGAAATCTGGGTAAGTTTTAGGGTAGTTTAAATTTCCTTCCTATTGAAATTTATCGAATTGTGATTTTTCAGTGCTGCTATTGTACCAGTATTTTCATTTGGTGAAGTTGATGTCTTCGATCAATTGGATAATCCACCAAATTCATTTGTTAGAAAGATGCAATTGCTGGTTAAAAAAATAACTGGTATTTCTCCGTTAATAATTCTGGGAAGAGGTTTTTTCCAATACAACATTGGTATGCTACCACAGCGTAGGCGTATAGTACAAGTTGGTGAGTTTTTGTAAATATTTGTTTTAATTTTGTGAACTTGTAATAAAACAAAGATTTTTTTTCTTTATTATTTTAAGTTGGCGCCCCAATTGATATACCACAATCTGATGATCCGAGTGAAGAAGTTGTTGATAAGTTTCATAATAAATTTATGGATGACTTAAAAACACTTTTCGAAACACATAAAGCTAAATATATTACGGAACCAGAAAAGGCTGTTTTAGTGATGAAGTAGTTGAATGTTTTGTACTCCTAAGAATTTTGTAAATACAAATATTTAAAAAGAATAATTGTTATCTATAATTAATACACAAGCTTAACATAAATGATAGATCAAATTGAACTAAAAGTAATTTTCATAAATAAATGCAATGATTTTAATGGTGACCTTGATTTTAGTAGTGACCTTGTCTATCAAAATAAAAATAAAATTTTAGACGATTTAGTGCGGTGTTAAAGCATTTTTAGTATGACGCATTTTCCTAATTTTAAAGCAAGAATCTTGAAACATTAGATCTTCGCATAAATAAAAAACAAAAAGATGTCGGGATCAGCAGCTCGAATAAGAGACAAGCATACGTTGTTATGTGTTAATGATTACTCTGTAGTGACTAGTGACTAAATAAATGCTAATTTAAAACGCTTTTATAAAAAGCTACTGTTTAAGAGGCCTCGTAGACCAAGGTTGGTAGATATATTTCGGGTATTTAATGTTCAGTCTCATTTCTGGGATTTTCAGCAAGAGTTTCAAGCACGATAATAAGGTCTAAGAAATGTTTATGAGCTAGTACATATATAAGATCTTACAAAAATGTGTATGAGTGACGTTATAGTCTTACACTTTTCAATGCATGCAAATTATTATAATATATGTATAGTATATATCCTTTATTTAAAATATACAATAAAATACATTTATAAAATATTTAAATCATTTTAATATCAATAGTAAAAAATAACGTATATATGTATGTATATCTTTTATGTATGCATTCTATAAAAAACATACGTACATTTTATAAAATGCAGTCATCTTCAGACATGCAATCAGTACAAGTTACAATATTAAAATAACGAACTTTTAGAAGATGTAATTTTTTATCAGTTATTATTTTGTCGGCTTCCGCGCCAGGCACTAAAAGCTGCACCAAGCAGGACTGCTCCAACTGCAGTACCTACAATCCATGGAAGATAAGGTGCCGCAGCTTGGACGGTATCCTTTGCAATTTCCCAAAAGTTACTTTCAATTTCTTGCTCAAGTTGTGGTGATATATCATCTTGTTCGTCTTTGGTTACTTAAAAATAAATGAATATTCAATAAAAAAAAAAATAACAAAAATAAAACTAAGTATGTTTTCGAATTACTATGAAGGTACTTACAGAAAAGATCTTTTATCTTTTGTAGATCTCTGCTTTCAAGGTCTGTGCATTTTGATATAATTTTTCTTGCATTTCTGACTTCATGGTACATTCGGTCAATTTGATGTTGTGATGCTCTGAGCCTTAAGAGGTTAACTCTTTTATCCCAATAAAATAGTATCTCTCCTTTTTCTAATGCGTTTTCAAGAACTTCGAACATCTTTACATTAAGAAACATGATTTATATTTTAGTACAGAAAATATTAATAATTTAGTGGAATCACCCTTATTTAAGATTCATTACAAAACACATATGTATAGCTAAATAAAAACTTAAGTGGTTACGTACCTCAGTCATAATTGCATCGTTGGATTTATTCCAGTGATATGGACCAGTTGATTGATTGTGCCACAAAAACAATGTTTTAATATAATAACTTTTAAGATTGTACAAATATGGATTCATGTCGCGAAATTTCTTCATCATACGCAACGTATTCTTAAACTGATTTCTTCCACTTAAAAGCCTTTTCTCTGATTCCGTATATGAACATTGAAATGAAGGATTACTCGATTTTCCGTTAATTGGCTTCGGAATAGCTTCCCAATTATCTTCTTCATCAATAAGATGACTCACAGGAGATATGGATTGCGATTTAGAAAATCGAAATCCAGGAACCAAATCAATTGAAATTTCACTTTCGCTGCTGCGAACTTTAATTGTATGTGCTGGTCCTTGTTTTATATATCTCAGATATACATATTCGTCATCATAAATTAGTTTACGTTCAATTTTAGTTAAATATCTTGTTAAAGTTCCTTCGAACCAACTTTGGAATTTATCTTGTAATAAATATCCATTATCGTTTGTTATGTCTTTCAAAAATTTGTAAATGTATTCCTTTCTTGGATTCTGTTTGTTTGTTTTATAAATTACTTTGTTCAAGTTTATTAAGACATTTCCGCCGTTTACCGTGTCTTCTTCTATATAAACATCGTCATGAAAAGGAAACTCAAGTCTCACTACGAGATCAAATTCATCAGGCTTAGTGACTTTTAAATTATCAGCATAGCTTCCTGTGAATAAAAAATAAAGTTATAAAAAATTCAGAAGTTTTTTTTTAAATTCATTAAGATGCAAATTTATATTTCGGGTTTTAAATTATTTGAATTAATTAAACATAAATAATGTTGGTAAAAATTCTTTAGGAAAATAATAATTTTACGGTGTTAAGAACAAATAGGATAACTCCAAAAATTTATAGATTCTGAGCTTTGATTTGATTTTCGAGATAATGATGGGTTTACGAAATTTTGGGTTTTCGGGATTTTGGATTTTCTGGATTTTTGGTTTTTTGAATCTTGAGATTCTAACTACTTATATACATACATAACACTCAAATTTTAATAATATCATTAATAATATCATATCTTTGATCAAGAACAGTTGTTGGATTAGTTTTGAAAATCCATATATAATTTCTCATAAACGATTAACTAATAAAAATAAATCAAAGATTATCTACTTTTTTTGGAAGATGTAAGTTTTTTTAAAATAAATATTTCTGCTTACCGCATAAACTTAAATCTGCAAAAAGTGCTTTGAATATTTCGTTTTCTTTAAGACCGTTAACTAAAGAAATTCTAACGAAATCATATAGTTTGGTGTATTCCTCTCGATCCTGGTCAATGTTGATGGCCTTACTTATTGAATGGTAGAATTTCTCCATCTGTAAAATTATTTTTTTTATTAAAATTAAAAAAATTAAAAAGTTAAATAATAATAATAAATATATTACCAAGTGTTTGTTTTACTTTAATATATTAAATTAAAATTGGCAAAGTCACTTAAGGTGCAAATAAAAAGGAAAAAAGAACTTTTGTTTTTTATTTAATTTTATGATTTATCGTCTTTGCGGTTAATATTTTATCGTTTTTTACTTTAAAAATACAATTAAGTTAAAGTTTATTTATTGAATATAATTATGTTATGTAAATATGTACGTTTTTAAAGGAGAGCCCTCACAAATGCCAAAAGTTAGGTAGATTTTTGTATAAGTTTTCAATAATCTGAATTTGAATGTGAGCTGAGAATAAGTCCCCTTTCACACGAGGAAACAAGTTGCTGGAGATTTTCTTGACGTTTTCTTTTTATTTCCTTAAAAATCTCTTGTACTTTTCACACGGCAGCGGCGTGTAAACAAAATCGTAGAAATTTTTTGTGGATTCCTTTCAAAGTAGCTTGGTTGAGCTCACACTACTCTGTGTGTGAAGAGGAATGTCAAAAAAAATCTGCTTAAATCGTTGACCGGGGAGATTTCGTTTCCCCCTCTTAACAAGAAACTGAAAGTATCTGGAAACTCATGGTCTTATTTATAAACGTTGTCTAACTTTAGACAACTGTCCAACTTTTTAAAATGTGTTCAAAAACCTTGTCTATTGTTGTCTTATAACTACCTTACTTAGACACAAGAGTAGATTGTGTTAGCCGTGAATAATGTGATATTTATTTTTATTAAATAAAACATATTTCCACCAATTTGAAAATAGTTAGACAGTGTCTAAGTAGACAAATATCTAATAAATACGACTGTCAGTTTCCATGTGTGAAAGGATAGTAAGACCGTTTTCGAAAACATCATTTGCGTCAAAAATGCATTTAAGAGATGTTCTTAAACGCAAACTGCAAAAGCATACGGTGGAATAGCAGTCAATGCAGCTGTAATCGGAGTCAGAGCTGCAGACGCTACTGCAAGAGATCACCAACACCAACTTTTAAATTTTCACGTACGGCACTTTTGACATTTAAATTTGTATGAAGATAAAAAGAGCCGGAAAAAAATATTCAAGCTTTTAGTGCTTATTTGTGTCACGAAAAAAAAATATTAATTAAAAGAAAAAATATCGGCAAAAAGTGAATAATAAGCCCGTCACATTCTTTTTTTGTAAATATACAAAAAACTTTGCAGTTACACTGTGGGCACTTAAAAAAATGGCTCGAACGATTTCATCCCTTGCGACGCAACTCTGCAGTACAAAAATTGAGTTGACGACAAAAATATTGAAAAGCCGTAAACGTCAAATGCGCTTGCCAGAAAATTGACTGACTTTGTTCAAACAGATTTTTTTGTGCAAGCAGGACAATTGCATATTTGACGATAGCAATATCTAGGTACATTTGTCAAAATTGACGATCATTTATTTATGCACCTCACTTTTCGATCCGCGAATGTTTCTTCTCTAACTTGACATTCATATTTTTCCTCCACATAAATCCCGGTTCTCACTGGGGCGCGAAAACGAGACGTCAGTGTAAGATCTCTTTTTTTCACGCCGCATTCTTAACCCGACTTAACTCGATACCGTATGTCCCCTTTCACATAAGGAAACAAGTTGCTGGAGATTTTTTTTGACGTTTTCTTTAAATTTCCATGAATCATAACCATCTCCTAAATACTTAAATTTGCCGGAAACTCAGTTCTCTCATGTGAAAAGGGACTATCTGACATTACTTATCTTTCCTTCAAAAATTTCTTTTGAGTATTTCCAGTACTTTTCTTCTTCTTCGAAAAACCTTTTTTTTTTTTTTAATTTTCACCTGACCCTAACCCCATTGGTTAGGGTTGGTCAACCAACCTGAAAACCTTAGGCAATAGACCGATTATGTGGTCAGATTTTCGAATTCAGAGAATCAAAGCCCCTGAATCTGCCAAAAAAAAAATTAAGTTTATTTCAATCATCATATGAGTTTTATTCCATTTTTCAACGTTTCTTGACTAATTATTGTATCGATGCGAGAGTATATAATTTAATTCACACCCCTATTACGATTGTCAATTATTATCAATTGATAGTTGATAAATATTGAAATTTCGTCCATTAAAACTCAATTTATTTGAGAATTAATCAACTGTTGAGTGATTGATAAATATTAATTTTCTTGTAATTTACAACGCGCTGCACCATTCTCAATGATCAAAACTTTTATTAATTTGATTTTTGAAAATTGATTTTCAATATTTATCAACGTAATAGGGGTGTTATATTCCATTCGGTACAAAATATTGAAATAAAACCACCAATACACTTTCATTAAATGTCGTTTTCATTTAGGTATACTGCGTTTAATCTAGTTTAGATTTAATAAATCCTTGGTACTGTAGTAGTAGATTAACTTTGACAGTGACTTTCAAAATGCATATGGTGTTTAATCTTTTCTTCTTAAGTGGAAGTGAGATAGACAGTTCGATTTGTGTCAAACGATGCAAAAAAAAAAAGATTCTCGATTTTTGTACTCAGAGCAATACGGGAATAGAAAGTGTTCAATTTATAAGACTATATGTCTAATGAAGATTTAACAAGATAAATTTTAAATTTACTAGCTTAAATCTAAGAGATTTGAAAAAGACTTAGGGTAAATATGCTTAAATCTCGGCTTAGGCGTCAGTTATAGCGATCAGGAAAAGTTGAAACAGATGGATACGATTTTTTTTTCCTTTCACAAATATGTCAGTGGAATAAGTAAAAGCTGGAACGCAAATAATTGGAACGATTTGTTCCATTTTGTGTGAAGTGACAATCAACTGGCACGAAAAATAAATTTACATCAGGAAAACACATTAATGCATTTTTAACAATAAAATAATTGTTGAGTTGAAAATTTTATTTGCATAAAAAATTCATTGAGTTATTTGTCATCGATTAGTGCAACATTTGCGTTTCAAATCGAATGAAAACCTAGTAAATAATCTATATGAAAGTTTTTCCTGTTTCGTTTTCCTGATCGCTATAACTAACGCCTTAGCGGTTGATGAAAGGGTATAGTATAAGTTAAACAGAATCACAAAAAATCATTCTCTTTGCCATAGAGTACCTATATTATTATATATAGGTACTCTATGCTCTCTGCAGATTAAGACTTGATAACATTGAATTTATATAATTTACATCTGTATTTAAATTTTTATCTGGATTATTTGAGTGGATTAGATAATATGGGAGTAAGTAGTGAAATTCATCAACTATCAATCAATTATATTGATTTTCAATAATTTTGTCTAGCCTAGCTACGTTTGCACACTTTTTTGATTTAAGATTAAATTTTAAAGATTCAAATTTTATAAAAGTGTAGGATCGGTGAAATAAAGCAATGTACCTAGCGATTTTTGAGAACACTACAATTGTAGCAACTTTTTCAACTCATATACTTCACACTATATTTCAAATTATACATATATTATTTTATTTTATTTTGGGATTTTTCCAAAACTCTTCATTCACCCACCAATCTTGTGAAGAGTTTAAAAGTGCTGTGCTCTTTTTAATGATCTTCTCTTCTTAGTACTAAAATCTATTTTTCAGCTGACGCCTGTGAAAAAATTTCTCTTTACTGCGAATAATTTTATTTATTTGTTTATTTTTTTTTTTGACGTCTGGTTTGGTTGGTTTATATGGTTGAGGAAATATAAGTTTTCTAAAGAACCGACTTCCTCCGCACCCTCCTCACCATATTCATACTACCTGATACCTTTACAGTGAACTACTCATTTTTACTGCATTGCATTTAAAATGTGCAATTGAACCACGACAACGAACATTACATTTTTTTTTTAAATGCACTTTATTCATTAAATACAAAAACAATTTATTCCTCTCTTTAACTTCTACCACTTTGTACTTCTGTAGTCATTTTGAGACATCCACTGATGGGAAGTAAAAATGATGAAAATTTAGTTTTTATTTGGTTTTAAATAATTTCGTGAGAATTTCAGCTTCAATAATTATTACAATGATTTCCATTTCAGTTTCCAGCAATGTGAGGATTGGAATACCGGTTGTTTTTCTAGATAATATACCTATAATCCTATAAGTGCTCTTATGGTCTGGTTTGGTTGTAGATGAGAGGAGTCATGTTGCCTTTTTTTATAACGTATCGAATTTTATTTTTACACCACATTAAAATAAATATCTACATTAATTCAAATTTTTCACAAAACTCATTGTGGTTTTTATAAATTCGAGATAAAATTAGGGTATCAATGTACATAATGGCATTCGTAGCCAGTTATAAACATAATTGAATACGCAAGCATTTTAGTTCACAGAAAAAAAAAAAAAAAAAAAAAAAAACAAAACAAAAGTCAATTGAATTTTTCTTGTTCATTTTAATTTACTTACCTTTAATGAATGTTTAATAAGTTATGTTTATTTCAATGAATAATTGTAAAATGTGTAAAAGAAAGTCGAAATGATAAAAATTATACTATTTATGTCATAGCATTTGAAGAAATCTTGGAACGAGATGAAGAAAAAGGTCTGTCGGCTTAAGAGAACTCACGTATTGCTTACTTCGTTGTTTGTAGTCAACTAATTACTTTTGTGAGTGTTCCCGATGTAAATGTCATTTTGTGAATTGTGATTGGAATTATTAACTTGTTAGTGTGACCCAGTGCTGATAGATCTTGGCAAAATCCATTTTATGGATATTTTAAAGTATTAATATATCACTGGATTTCAAAACAGGTACCTAGTTTTGAAATTCAGTGCCGAAATTTAGCTATTTTAGGGAGTGAAATGAGATGATTCACTTTAAGTACTGTTCTAATATTTCTTCATTCCCAGAAGTGATTTAGCTATTTATGTGAAATGAGTAAGTTCGGATTAAATTAAATTTTAGTAAAATATCATGAAATAAAGAATATCAACAATAGCTTTCTTTCTTTTTTTTTTCATTGTTTAAGTATAGAAATAAAATGTTAAATTAATTCAAAAAAGTGTAAAATGTAGATGTAGATAAAATGATTACTGTTTTTTTATATAAATAAATATAAAATAAGAAATTATAATTTTATTTTATTTTATCGAAGTAAATTAACACTAGGTACAATTTTCTATTTATAAATTTTTTTATGCTATGCGTTTCGGTTTTTTTTTTCATTCATCTTTATCGTTATAAAATAATTGTAGTTAAAAATTAAATTTACTTATTATTTAAAAAAAAAACATTTAAATCCACAACATATAAATATAAAAAAAATTATTATATTTTTGAAAAAAAAAAAAAAAATATTGCCAAAATAAAGAATACTGTGGCAAAGCATCAAATGTCGAAACTGTACTCTGAAACAAGTATTTCCATTATAAGCAAGGCTAATCTAATGAAGGGGGGACCATTTGTGTTTTTAAACAATAAAATGACTTCCTTGAAGGCTGATTTTATTAAAGGTTTATCAATAAAGATTTGTTTTTACCAACATTTGTGAGCCAATCTATGTGAAGTAAGTCCTTGAGACACACCTATCTAAAAATGCATATTAATGAACTCATAGCGAGTCGCAGCTGAAATCAGACATTTCATTTTTAACTCACTTAATCGCTCAGTTTTTGAACTAAACCGATTTCTAATGAAAAGTGACTCATCGCACTCATTCGCTTTAGTTCCGAATTAGGTAAAGCTTGAAATTGAAGTCTGTTCTTTTATTTTACATGTTTTATTTTATTTTTAAACAAGTAAATTTTTTGAATACATAGTTTTCGAAAAACAAATCTAATATCAAATTTAAAATTTGATATCTTCCATTAATAACTTTTGAGATATCACTTGCGATTAAAATCTTAACTCAATGTTTAATCATCACAAAATTTTATTTTTAATTTGTTGATCTGCTAGGTATGTTATCATCTGAAAGTTTTTTTTTTTTTAAATCAAGATTACCTCTTTGATACGTTTACATTTTTTTTTCAAAATTTTGAGTATGAAAGCGATTTTTTTAAAAACTATTGATAGAAATAACTCAATTTAAAAATAAGATTCAAGAGGAAACTCCTGGCATCTAAATTAGGTATATTAATTTATTATAAGTAGGTATTGCCTTTGTTTTTTAATAATCAGTTACATTTCAACTATTTCGCTTAAATTATCGTTACCTCTCCAAAAAAAGGTATTGTCAACTACTACATACATACATAGGTATCTACTAGTTACAAAATTCCGAAAATAATGGAAATATTTTTTTTTTTTGAGAATTTAATAGAAAAAAAATAAATAAATGTGTGGGAATTTTCAAATAGGGTGAAGGGATTTCTAAAAAAAAATACTCCCAACACTGTTTGTGAGAAGAGAACTGATTACAAAGAAAAGAGTATCTATCAATATTACTCTTCAGTCGTAACACCGGTACCGGTTTTCCTCAAGTAAATACATAGAAAGAATAAATACGTATAGACTATAGATAAAATAAACAATACAATAAACATGTATCTGTTGCATGGTTGTAAAAGTCGATACAATTGTACTTTTTTCGATGCGTTCAACTTGACTAAAATATATAAATACATTTATTTTCATAAAATTCGATATAATTTTGCTATTTTGTGTCAATAGATACAGTTTAATTTAGTAATAGGAAGTATTTATTTATTTGAAGCTATGTTATTTTTATAATAATCTTGACTATGTTAATTCTTTTTATTTACCATTATTGTTTGTTAAGCTAAGTTTAATCTAAACTCGTTTAGATTTAAATATTCTTTCTATCTCGTATTTTTGACTCTATATTTTTCACAATTCGAGTCAATTCAAGATATTTAATTTTTTTCTTATGAAGTAAAAGAAGAGATAGAAAGTTTCATTTGTGTTGTTTTATAACTTATATACGTTGTATTATTTATAATTGTCGTTTTTTTCTCATATTAAAACATGTTCTTATTTTGGTACTGTTCTTCAAATAAAATTGATTTATTGAGAAAATATCAAAGACTACAATTCGATACACTTTTTTTTAATTGAACTTTGATAACTTTCTGAAAGACTATTTTTCATCCCTGATCTATTGCTGTTTTGCTGTATGTGTATCTGTTAACTTTGGTTTTATTTATAAATACATCGGCTTCACAGACACACTTCATCATCACACTGTTCACAGAAAAGAGAAGAGAGGTAGCATAGTGTATGTTAGAATAAGTTTTTAATTTTAAAATTATTGGATTTAATTTACTGCACCACTCCACTCACACTCACCCCACCCTCAGGAACGAAAAACTTGTCATTAATTGCCATTTAGTATCTACCTACAATCATGTAAATATATGTGGTAGTATCGCAAGCAAAAAAAGAACAAAAATTAATGTCAGATTAAAAAGATTTAATTCCACTGGACCACAAAACAACATAAGTAACGTAATTACGAACACGAATAATTTAATTACACGTGTAACACGGATATACCAGTAAACGTGCAATAGGGGGCTCTTCGAAACAATTATTCCGCTTTCTTTAGGAATATATTTGGTCATTATATATTTAAGAGTCCTCACTAATTTTGCTTTGTTAAAAGTTGAGCGGGCGAATCTTAAATTTTTTTTCTCAGTATTTGACACAAAAAGACCGAACCTCCGCTTCAGGGACCAGGCGGTCAAAGACGCAAGAGCGCTTGGTCTCGACGACTGGAGGGAGCTTGCGAGCAGCGTTGCCGTTTGGCCACTATAGTGGCCAAATGGCCACTATTTTGCGTTTGGCCACCACTTTTTTGAAAATGACCCAATTGGAACCTTTCTATTAATTCAATAAGATTTACATTCGAAATCTTCTGAAAATTGCATTTCTCATAAAAAAAAATTAAATTCCACAAAATTTTGTATTGAACGCTGTCATTTTATCTCGACATGCACCCAACTTTGCATTCAGTAGAAGCAAACTGACAGAAGACACTACACGGTATTTTGTTTTCTGTTATTCGAATAGTTTTTGATGTTTTATGTATAATCAGAGATTTTGAATAAATGTTTATGAAATGTCTTTAATCTATTTTATTTTATACATTGTGGCATTTTTCTATATGGGACCCTTTTTTCGTCGCGGGACCCTTTTTGGGACACTCTTTAAATTTTTTCAGCGGCAACACTGCTTGCGAGTAGTGTGACCAGATCTGTCTCCATGTAAAACAGGACACAGGAAGTGGTGTATATATCACATATACAGTTTATGTGAGTGAGGCACCAAATTAAAAAAAAAAATAATCCCCATCTGTCATTTTTCTGAGCTATAGGAAAGTGTTTCGACAGTTTAAAACGTTAAAGTATTGAAATAAAGCTCATTAAACTGAATAAAAAGGTGAAATTCAAGTTAAAATAGTGAATACTAGCAATACTTTATTACAAAATATAAAACAACATGCGTTAAGTCGTATAAACACATTTTATACATTTGTACAAACATTCGAATTTTTTTTGTTGAGATCTGTGTGACGTTCTGTAACTCTCGCATCGATAAAATCGGCCGATAACCTTTGAAAAATTGATAAAATTTAATGAGTTTCAGTTTTCATCGTTATTTGTCTGATTTTGTCGATGCGAGAGTTACAGAACTTTGCCATTTTATTGTAATTATAACAAAAACTATCCCATAAAACAAGAAACCAGACAACGAAACAAATTGCATTTAGATGAAAAAACACCATAAAGATGCGATCAAAAACCTGCTCATGCATGTGCTCATATATTGTGTGGCGGGCAGTTCAGAAAAATTAATGGCCTTATTTATAAACGTTGTCTAACTTTAGACAACTGTCCAACTTTGGAAAATGTGTTCGAAAACCTTGTTTATTGTTGTCTTATAGCTACCTAACTTAGACACAAGAGTACATTGTCTTAACCGTGAATAATGGGATATTTAATTTTATTAAATAAAACATATTTCCATCAATTTGAAAATAGTTAGACAGTGTCTAAGTAGACAAAAATCTAATAAATACGACTGTAAATCTCTAAAAAAATCCGAAATTTTTGAATTAAATTTTTTTCTCGTGTTTGTGGCTTTGTTTCACAGAAAAAAATTAAAAATTAAAAACAGGAAAAATCGCTGATTTTTTACAAAAGATACCGGAAAAAATCAAAAAGAGGACTTATCCTCTATAAAGAGGACGCCTGGTCTGGTCAGCCTACTTGCGAGGGACCGCAACCGATGGAAGACCGTAATATCTCAGGCAGAGTCCCTCAATGGATCGGGAGCCGGAAAAGTAAGTACGTAAGTAAGTATTTGACACAAAAACTGAGAAATTTTGCTGAGGAATCCTGTTGTATTTGTGAGATTGCTGAGATCTCCGAGATCTTAAAAATATAAACTGGCCAATTTATTCATGTCTTGATAACGTGTATTTTATATCTGTTTACCTAACACGTGCCAAAGTAGAATTGATATTTGCGGCCATTTGCAAAAAATAGAGCATCTTCCGATACTGTGCTGACCCTGACTTACTCCACCTTGTAGAATATATGTACATACGTAGATACTATATTTTTTATAGCATTTTATGAGTAAAGCAACAAAATGTATGCAATACTTTAAGTGGCATCTATTTTCATTTTATATGCTATGTTGCATACTTTGAAATAATGCTTACGAAGATTTCGAAAATTTTAGGTTCCTACATCTTTAGTCGAATTTATAATTTAAAGGTTATATTAAACGTGTAGGTAATGTAGGTAACGGGTTGGTATTTTGAAACTTGTGCTGCATTAACACGGGTGACAAAAAGCTATCACATATTTTGTTTGCCTATTTTTTTTTTATCACATACAATGGTATTTTGTCACTTGTGTAAATTTAGCATAACATATTTTGTACAGGGAAATAATTTCATAAATCAATTTAAAAATAAAAGTGCTACCATAAAAACAGAAAAATACTTGGAAAATGATTTTTTTTTAATTTTTAAGACAGATTTATATTTAATTGTTAAGATTTTGAGCAACAATGAAATGCAAGTCGATTCTGTTACAATTAGGTACATTACAATTTTTTTTTTTTGTAAACTTAACGAGTCAATAACATGGCTATTATTATTACAAACTTTTAATAAAGAAGGTATTTTTTTTATTCAAATCTTATTGAAATTTTAACGAATAAGAAAACCCTTTAGATTTTTGCCAAGTCTTTGCACGTACGTGTTGTAATCCGAACGTATACAATAATGACTCATTTCAGACTTCAGAAAAAAAAATAATTAGTTTTTACACTATCAGTTGCAAAAAATGCAAGCGATTAGCGGATACCTATAGCTTATTAATTATAGTTATAGTTAATAAAACATCTCCATCCATTCCATTTTTAAATTGAAGATTAGATAAGACCTTAGTCATAAAAAGAGAACTTGAAAGAGCCTTAAGAGACACATTATTTCCACAACCGTTTAGATCAGGGTTAGAACCTCAGAAGTAAAATTTCGGAGCAGATTTGTTTGTTTTGGAGTAGATTTGAAAACAAAAGAAAAACTCAACTTTTCAATAACTCTCTTTTTAACAAAAAAAAAAATAAATCATTTAATTTCAGATTTAAACACACAGCGTCAGAATTGGTTAGAAAATTTAATAACACAGTGCTATTTAATAACACAGTCATATCTTTGGTCTGATTTTGCTAAAGAATTTTTGAAATTTTTAGTGTGGAAAAAAGGAGTAGATCTCAAAAAAGCGGAGTGGTGGAGTAGATTTATTTACTTTCTTAAAATTGAAGTAAATTTACTCCGATTGGAGGAATGTTCTAACGCCAATGGTTTATGTAGATCTTCAACATTATGGCAAAAATTGATAACTGTTTTTCGGACATAGGTATGTAGGTAGCTGGTAGGTTTATCATGATTTTATGACTTTTCGGCGTCATAAAATAAACTGCTAGTAAAAATTTGATTCATTGAAAATTGTAGTTTTCAAAGTTTGACCTTTACAAGTTTAAGGGTGTAATTTTCCAGGCCGGTGAAAAAGTTAATCTAGCAAATAAAATCTGGATCCTAATAGTAAAAATTTAGGCTCTTGAATAGGTACCTACATATAGCTGCTAGAATAAAGACGCTGGAATCTGATAAATGAAAGTGATGGGGTGTGGACTCTAGAATCTACCGCTTGATATTTTTTTAATAAATAAGTCCTAAGCCTCTCACCTAGATTGTAAAATTTTCATTTTTGTATGTGATGGACACATTTATTTAAATTTTCACTTTGCTTTTTTAATTTGTTTTATGTCACTTTACCTAATTATTACTAAATTGTAAAGTTTTCTTTGTAGTAGGTATTTAAGTTGGACTTTTCTCTTTTAAAAATCTTGTAGTCTCAATTGCAAAAAGACTCTTAACCTTTTTGTTTAGGAATAAAAAACCCACAATCGAAGCACCAGCATTTTACGAAAGGGCAACAAATAAGAAACCTAATGACAATACCAGAATAAAAAAACAGATTTAAATGTGAACAAGTTTTAATTCAATGGTAGGTACTTATCTGATGCAGGTCGTAATCCAAGTGACCGAGAACTTGAGCATGAGAGAGGCTCATACCCCAACTGTTATACAAATACATAATATATGATATTACATAAAGAGCTTAGTGTTTTATAAATTGAGTGAGTGAAATTTTAATAGGGTGAATTATAATGAAATTGTAAATAGTAACAATGATAATAAATTGAATAAAATTATTGTGTTATGTTAAGATTCAAATATTCTTAAACACTTTTGACATCATCAAACTATTCAGTTAAAAGGCGTGTCAAGCTAATTGACTTTCCATGTTGTATTGTTAAGTTAATTATCGAAAAATTTTAGTAATTTCAGGGCAGTGAGGGCTTTTGATTGTCTTATTTTTTGATAATGTAAAATTGTACATACTTACATATATATTGTATCTAACTTAATCCATTTAATGTTAAAAAAACTTAATCCTTTAGGTTTTGACGCCTAAAAATAAACCAAAAAATTTATTTATAGAGAATTATTTTTGTAGATTTTTTGCATTTTAATGAAATCTCCAAAAAAGCCGATATGGGCTCCGAGTAGGGTTCCCAACTTTTTTTCGACCGATTATAGTATTTTTCACTATTAGCTATAAAAAATATAGTACTCTTCAAAAATATATAGTATTTTATAAAAAGGTTAAAAATAGGCCAAACATATTATTAGTAATTATTTATTTTTATAAAATCTATATTTTTTTGTGCTTTTAGCATCGTTCAACAATTTTGTATTAAAAATAAATGTGTCATAGGCTTTATCGCAATCAATTTTCAAATTTATGTAGATTAAAAGTTCATTTTTGATTAGTGAAATGCTTGCTTCTTCTCGCCATTTGGAATTCATAATTGAAAAAAATTCTTTCTGTAAATGCAGAAGTGGCAGGAATAGAGAGTAAAAAAGAAATTACATTTGGTAAGTTGTTTTTGGATTTTTTAAAAATATATTGCCATTTTTGATCTGTTTTTCTGTCGCTAAACTCATTCATATTTTTTATTCTCGTAAAAATTTCGTTAAGTATTAAAATCAGTCAACAATTGATTTGAATTGAGACAATTCATACAAAAACCGACAAAGAAGGTTGGAAAACCTGGCCAATTCCACTTTTTCCAATTGTAGATAAATATTGCGTTGTAGTCTTGTAGTAGTCTTTGTAGACTTTTTTGTACCTTTCGTTTTTTAGGTGTTAATTTACCACTGGAGTTTGACGAACTTCCACTGTCGCTTCCACTTTCCATATTTGAAACAAGCTTTTATTTTTAAAACATTCGAAAACTTTAGACGTTTGACAGCAAGACTTAGTCTCATTCGGATACATGTATAAAATGGAACCTTAAAGTGCAATCAAAGTGTGTTTGATATTTGTTTATATGTTGCAAAATGATTGATAAATCAAACTGAAATATAGTACTTTTTCGTACTATATATTTCTTCAGCAGTATATAGTACAGAGACCCGAAATATAGTACAATACTATATATTATGGTACGGTTGGGAACCCTAGCTCCGAGCTCTAAGCACCACATTTGTGGGATATTTATTGGCAAAAAAGTGTGCGATCTTAAAGATCAGTAATTGCGTCAAAAAAGGTCAATTACTTCCAGAAATTGGTTAGCCATAGACAATTTTTAATCAATGTTTAAAGTTTTGTAAGGTCATTGGTGATTTTTAGTACCACATTTGTGGTAAGAGTGTACTATTTGAAAGGCTAATCAAATCATCATAAAAGGTTAAAGGTTTAAAGAAAAAAAAAAACTTTAAAAATTCATTATAGCTGACCAATTTTTTAAAGTGATTTTAAACGATTTCGTTGCCTGTGAAATGGTATCCTTTTTTTGTGAATATCCCACAAATATCAGTTGCTTAAAATCTCTAATGAACTTTAAAAAATTTCAACCATTGATTAAAAATTTTCTATGGCTGACATAATTCACCTTTTTGACCAATTACTGAAATACTTGTTTTTGTGAATATTCCACATAATATGATGTGCTTTCCGAGCCGCCGATCTGTATCGCTTATTAGATATGTTTATATCTATATATAAATAAATTGGGTTGTGCGACAGCTCGTGTAGAACTAGAACAGAGTAACTTACAACTCTCAACTATTTTTGTGTGCGCATTATTGACAGGAATGAAGGGGACCTACAATTTTCTGCCGAATCCGAATGGCAAAGGTTTATATCTATAGTTCTATTACCTGAACCGTTATGAGCAAAGCCTTTAGACTTCGACTTAGGGGAAATCAAATTTTTAACAAATGAATTGAAGTGTAGGTATAGGTCCTACCCTTGTTATAAATTTATTGGAAAATACCTATCTACCGATAAAAAAATTTATAACATACAAAATAGCGAGGTGAAGATAATAATATGAATGATTGATGAAACCTTCAAAGAAAAAGTGACTATAAGGATCTTCAGATAATCAAAAACCATAGGTAAATAATTTCCATTGTGCTTACCAAATTGAACAATAGATCTAAATGACAGGACACAGAAGTATTCACACCCTATATATGTACATATGTACCCATAACCACAACACTTCAAAAACATTTACTTTTCCTATTTTTTTTTTCTCCAAAATCATCAAAAAAGAGACTTCCATACGTTACGACGATGACGTATAGATACTTTCATAAAAGAAGTCATTTCACATTATTTATCCATTTTGTTTTCAATTCCATTATTCAAAAGTTGGTTGCTGGAAAAACTTCAGTTACAATTACTTCTGCTGTATCCGGTCGATAACAATCTTACAAAATTGCTTACCATTGTATACACTCGATTGAGTGACAGCTTGATTCATGACTGTTCCCCAAGTTAATATCGTGCAATAAAAATAGTGACAATGCCAACTACATATGAACATAAGTATAATATGTGTGTATAGATTAGGTATCATTTACTCGTAGTTACTGTTGTTAAGATACTGACGGCGGACGTAAGAATTCACGACTAAGCTATATTTGTTTAGGTGCATTCAAAAGGGATTGATGGAGGGAGGAGTTTTATGCTAATTATAAGAAAATTCTAACTACACATGATAGGTATATATATATGTTATATTAAAGAATTGTATATAGGGTCATCAAATAAGCATGAAATTATTTACACTCCTTCCCTTCTTGCTACTACTTTGTCAGCTGATAACTTTTGAATTGAAATAATATGGTAATAGGGAGAAAAGTATCATGTGAGACTTTTTTCGCGTAATTTATATCTCGCATGATATTTTTCTCGCATGCTACTTTTCTCGCATTATATTTTCCTCGTTTGAAACTTTTATTGCCTAGTTCTTTTCTCAAACTTACTTTTTTTTTATTTATTGGTCAATTTGTTTCTTATATTTTTCTAAAATATTCACATTATATGATACTTTTCTCACATGATATACTTTTATAGCATGATACTTTTCTCGTATGATACTCTTATCGCATGGTACCTACTTTTCTCACATAATATTATTTTCGCATGGTAGGTTCCTCTACCTACTTTTCTCGCATAATTTTACAACAAGCCTTTGTTTTGTTCCACTTTATTGCTATTGCCTCTCCCCCTTTCGGGAAGACGGAAAGAAGATGTTTAATTTAATGTTTTCTAAAGATTTATATATAATTTTTTTATGTACATAATACATTTACAAATTTCTCGAAATAGTCCTTAACTTTGAATTCCCAAAGCTCTTCTCTTCATTTAATCGGGCATTGCATAAAATAGACTGAATAAATAGACTATGAATGAGATTATATTTTTCGGCTTCCAAAATCTTTTTCCTTTATATTAACTAACTAATAGCTATTTGTCTTTAAGTGGATATCCCTTTTTTGTTTTAAAAGAATTATGAAGGTACATTTTTTATAAAAATAATAAATACAACGCATTATCAAACTTCACAAAATATTTATTTTCAATTAAATCTAATCTTTTTTAATGGCACATCAAGAATACAAAAAAAAAAAAAAAAAACAAGAGAGCGAAAATTCAAGGTCGAACCATTAAATTAATGTAATATAAACCAACCAAACAAAACAAAAAAATCACTCGCATGTGGCCCATTCATCCAATTAAAATATTTGTGTTCAAACATTTACATTTTCGGGTCCTTTCTAAGTTAGTGGGGGAATCAAAATAAGGATAATTAATTTAATGAATCTCCCTCACCATACCATCTTCCTTAAGAAATTAACCAAATCATGAAATATTTACGGTCCAGTCATTTTTTTTTCTTCAATTTAGGTAGGTAGGTAGGTACTTTGAGTTACATTTTAGGAATGAAAAAATGAAAAAGGTAAATGATGACAAGTTTCAATAAATCCTTAATATCAAATTACTTACAGATGTACCTACATTTCGATTGAAGGTATAAATTCATTGAGTTTCATGGGAATATCTCCTTTAATAAAACCTAAAGAATTCAATAAAAATATTTTAGTATAAAATGAAAGGAAAACTTTTACTTGATGATCATTACAAGTAAGCTCTGTCCTAACTAAAACAAAGAATAAAAGAACCATACAAAGTAAAATTACATTCTGCCACACGTATGTATATAAGAAAGATAAACAATAATTATGTTCCAGTTTTTTTTTCAATTAAAGTCGAACAAAAATGGTTGAGTAGAAAAAGTTTTATTTTTGTTTTAATTTCAAAATCAAGATGTTTTGTTTCAAGTATGCGTAACTCAAAATTGTGTCAAAAAAAATAAAAGTAGTATTATTATTTTAAAATATCATAAATTAACAGTAACAATAAAATTATTAATCTTAATTTATATATAAAGATGAATTGGTTTTTTATTTGTACGGGGATAACTCGGCTGAACACTATCGGATTTGCATGCAGAACTTTTTGTTGGATTCGTATAGAACCAGGTAAAAACACTACGGATTAAAAATTTGAAATTTTGACTAAAAAAGTGGATAGGTACATAATATATTATCGTGAATATTCTAAATTGCATACTTTCAGGGGTGGATTGTGAAGATATGTATCTGAAAATTCCATTTTGTATGGGAAAGACAAAATTATTGGCGCAAAATTTTAAATGATTTAGTATGATGTTAAAGGCTTTTTATCATACTAAAAATGCTTTAATATCGTACTAAATCGTTTATAATTTTGTGCTATTGATTTTAATGAACTGACAATTAGATAAAATTGCGATTTATTGGAGCGTGCAAAGAAAATCATTGCAAAAGGCTAGTTAAAGCTTCTATAAATTTTATTTTCACTTTTTAAAATGATGAAATTGATGAAAAATTTCTTACGAAGCCGGTCGGCCCAACTATACAGTTTAATACAAAAACTATTATGCCCAATTTTTCAGTAAAAAAGTAAAAAACCCTTGAAAAATATTTTTCTTTGAAAATGTTCGTCTATTTTTACTTATGTATAACTTTTTTATTTATCGGCAAAAGGTATCTTAACCAAGAATTGTTGAAAATTCTCCTGTTCTATGGTTTAGGATTAGAGGCGAGTTAAGAGTTTTTTATGAATAGGTCTGTTTAAAAAAAAGTGTGAGTGACTCATACGGTTAAAATGTGTAAATATTAAATTAGACGCTGTTAGGAAGATTGAGTCCGGTATCACGGCGGTTGATTAGTCAGAGAAGTCTGGGGGGAGTGAGGAGAAAATAATAACCGGACTCAGGAATCCCATTTGTTGTTGTTTTAATGTGCGAAATGTCAAAATTGTTGTTTCCATGTATTTTGAGGCGCCTCAAAGTTTCTAAGGTAAACATGATGAGACTCACCAGTCCCGATTCAATCTTCCCAATCTTAAATATTCAAGTGCTAGTTTAACATCACAGAACGCGGCGAGTTTTTACTGTCAATCAAATTTTCAACCAAATTCAACTCAAGCTTTCGATTTAGTTTGTGGTACAAAGGAACGTACCCAATTTTGAACGTATCCAATATACATCCAACGTATGTAACGTGTAACAGCACAACGTAACGTGCTACAGAAATGTCTACGTTTTTAGTTGACCCTATCGCTGGCATAGATGTTAACACATTAAAAACAAAAAAATAAAAATACGAATTGAATGATTTTTTTGCACAGCCCTGTTTCATTAAAGGGACAAATAAATATATATGGGTCATTCATTTTTCGGTTTCGAAGGTAAAGCTAAATAAAACACACACAGTGATACATTTTTGATGAAAATTTTATGTCGTTATAAAGTTTGGACTTTGCCATTAAGTTTGAAAAACAATATCATTCAAATGGCCGCCTCGGGAAGATTCGCAGCAGACGATTTTTTTGAGTTAATTTTTAACCACTTTTTCGCACATTTTGGGCGGTATCTCGGCCATAACTTAAGTAATGTTGGTTTTTAATGTGCCTAGATTTCGGAGGTTATTCGCGTGAACGCGGTCTTTGGCGCAGTCACACAGAAAAAAATCTAACGGTGTAAACTCGCATAATCTTGGTGACTAATTGACGTCGCCAAACGTGAAATTACACGACCAAGAAACTTATCACGCAATAAAGCCATAATTGGTTATGTTGTGTGACTTGTTGCACCGTCTTGTTTGAACTACATATCGTCCAAGTCATGATCTTCAATCGTCGGCTAAAAAAAAATTCGGTTAATTGCTGTGAACGCCGGGATCTTACGACATCAGAAACGCTTCCACTCTCTTCAAATTTCTTCACAATTTTAGCGATTTCTTCCGACCATAATTATCGCGTAATGCGCAAAAAGTGGCTACGTTTAAGTCACCACTTTTGTAGTAAGTTTTAATAATTCGATTGTTAAGCGATCCATTATCGTAAATGGCAAACATTCAACTAATATTATATGACACTTCAAATGACAGCTGAATTTGACAGGTGTCAAATGCCAGCACTACCAACTTGAAACCACGAAATGAATGATCCATTACTTTTCTTTATCATAGTATCTATACACATATCTTACCAACTAGCTATAAAATCAATTCTGTTCAAAAACTGCTATTTAACCATTCAATTCATTAACAAAATGACAAAGCCAAAGAACATATTTATAGATTTATGAATGAATATTTCTGAAATAACAATTTGCATCATTATTGTATGAATAAAAAAAAGTCTTCATTGAAAAAATAAAAAGTCGTTAAATGTAAATTCCAGAAAGTGTATTAGCTTCTGTTAGCTCTTTATGTCTCTATTAACGCATATTAACAACTTTGATGCTGCCTGAAGTTGTAAATCAAATTTATTTCCAGATGTGGAATCTATCTATGTATAACTGGGGCAGTAGGTATGCCATACCGAAACGACACTCTGTGTTTTCGTAAAAATGAGAAAAGGGCACAGAAAGAAACATTGTTTGGAATTCTTTCTCGTCTTTCTTTTTACCTTTATACCTACGAGTAGCAGAGTACTAAGTGTTATTCTGCCGAAAGGAAAGGCAACCTAATTGATTTACAAAACTGTTTGGTGGAGCCGCCTCCTTAGGCTTATAGAAGTAACTAATTCATAATTCCAAATGCTGACTTAAGCATGCTAAAATTCTAAAAATTTGAATATAATAGAGTCCTCAATAAATTTCTCATTCAGTTGACGGAATTAAATTTGAATAAATTATAATTATTATGCAGTGCACTTTTTTGTTCATATTATTCTCTTTGTAAAAAGTATAATAAATAAGCTTTGAGTTTGAGAAGGTTTAAGAGCAAAAAAAAAACTTGAATCATATCAATTAAAATTGTTGTTGAAATTATAAATTTTAGATTGCTGTGCTGACATTTCAATTATTCCATTTTACTAGCTGATGAAGATTTTTTCATTTCTATGTAATAGTAGGTACCTACTTCATAGGAAATACTTCCAAATCGATAAAATAATGTCAGGAAGTTGAAGTGCTCAAAGTAATAAACAAAACTTTGTTTTCTAATACAGGTGGATGAACTTATGTTACATAACGTCTGGTCTGAAAAGTTTTCTTGTTATTGAGTTTTCTAAATAAGTTTTTAAGGTTTTGGGGGGAACTTTGTGTGTGTTGTATATAGTAGGTATATATCGTCGTTTTCCTGCTTCATCTACACAAAATAAGGATAAACTTCTGATTACAAAATATCGGTTTAATGGGACAAGTTGATGTTTGTGTAAATATAGAGGTTATATCAATTGCCATCCCTCTTTTTAAGTTTATAAAGATTGATCAGGTTTTTGATTTTTTATCTCTTTACAAAAATTCACATTCGTCAAAGTCAAGGAAGGTACTTTATCAAAATTAACTAATTTAAACTTTAGCTTTTAAGTATTTTTTATAAATTGGTATTATAAGTATACATCTACATAATCTGCATATAATTTTATGCAAATTGTTTTAATGCTAGAAGATTTGGAAAAGTCTATTTCCGTTATTTAATTGATTAATTAATTGATCCTTATAGATTTTTCTACAAAAAAAAATGTATTTAATTTAAAAATAAAATGTGAAGCTTAAGTGGAAAACTCGACTAACGCTAAATATGACATTTTTATCGAGCATAAAGCCGGAGCCACACCTATCTCGTGTGGTGTGTTGTGGTGTGTTGTGGTGTATTGTGGAGTGATGTGTTGTGTCGCTGAATGTGTACAATAATCAGAATTTTGTCTTTCAAACTTTCATTTCTAGTTTCGCTATTTACTTATTCTCTTCCCCGAACACTCTCTTCTCTTTCCCACTGAAAAATATGTCTCCGACCCAGTGTGGTATGGCGCAATCGGTAAAAGATTCATTCCAACACAACACACCACAACACATCACACGAGATAAATATCAATATGGTTCTACGCATATTAAATACATTGAAGCGAAAGCGACACACGACTCCACAACACACCACATGAGATAAGTGTGGATCCGGCTTAATGTTGTCGTATATTTGCCCTACAAATCATTTGTTTTATGCTATTTCATAACTCCTATTCCCTTAAAATTAATGCTCTGTTGTATATCTTCAACAGCTTTCAAAAGCTTCTATAGGAGGTCTGTTTCTCGAAATATTTATATCCAAAGTGATATTACTTTATTATTTCTATAACCAATTCAATTTAAATTGTTCAAAAAATTTGTTAAGTTGACGATATTTCCGCAATCAAGCCTTGTAAGTAATTAGTTACGGTTTTCAGTGCTGATTTGAAAATTCACAGACCTGTCTATACCATTGCTTAGATTTCAGCACATCTTAACAAAAGTTTTTTTTTATACTGATTTTAGAGAGAACGAATGGACTATCCCCTTTGCTACAAAAAGTATTTTTTTCCAAAAATGGAAATATATACATCAAGAGAAAAGTCTTATCAATTTGTACCGAATTAGTTCTTAAATACATTTCTAAAACTGAAACCCCAAATCTTCTACAAGACCTACATATTTGTTTAAATATTTCTATCTCATGTTACTTTTTTTTAAACCAAATAAACGATAAAAATTGTATTTGCATTTACAAAATTAATTTACTAACTACATGAAATAAAGAACAATCTTTGATTTCATGCTTTTATAATCAAAACTTCAAAAAGTTATGCAGTTTTTAACATTTAAAAATAATTCCGATCCGATTTTGAAGTTTTTGGTCTTTGTAATAAAATTCCAATATACATAATTACATAATTACCACTAATAAAAAAATATAAACAAAAATTAATTTTACTACCATTTCCAAATACGTCATAGAATTTAAAAGTTTTCCAATACATGATTCCTATAGAAAGTCATTGCTTAGTTTGTCAAGTGCGGGTAGGCATGCTTGTTTTTAAAATGTCTAGCTCGACGGAGGGGTGGAATCTTGCACCGACTTACCAAGTTGCGTTACTCTACATGCCTTGATGAAAAATTAAAAGTTAAAACCAAATTATTAAAAACAACAAAAATTTTAAGTAAAAAAAAAAAGTTGAAATTCATAAACAGAAAAAAAAATTGAAGTTGGGAAACCGAAAATGGAACTGGATTCCAAGAGTGTTTCGTCCCCTCCCCCCAACAGACATTTATTAAAAAAAACTGCCTATGATACTGCTACACTCATTTTAGTGCAGTAACCCCTATCATGATAGTTACTAAACAAAACTTTACAAAGTCATCAGCGCGCCGCCGCCGCCGCGCTGCTGAATCAAGAAGTTAGAAACTTAAACTTCAACTTCGGTTTGTTTGCTAAGCTGGCAAGCACATCAGGGACCTCATCAAATTTCAACCCCGTAACATGAGTGATTCCTGAGATATAGGCCTTCAAAAATCGCTAAAATCTTAACTAACTAACACTTCTCGACACTGCTGAATCTTGCACACAAAGAAAAAAAAACGAAAATTTGAGGTTTCCGATTCAGGGGGTGTGGTATCGGCCCACTTTGCGAATTGTGATCAATTATATGGAGCAATTTATGATTACTGCCTTAAATTTGGTGAGTTTATCTGGCATATTTTCTTTTTATTACTCAAAATTCATAACGTTTTGAAAACTTGAACAGTAACCCACTAAATTTTAGTCAGCAATCATTAAATAATAAGTTTTTCTTATAATTTATAGTTATTTCAATATTACTCTTTTTTAAATATTTGGTATTAAACCTTAACAAAGTAAGAACTTGGCGTACTTTTAGATATCACTATTTTTTACGACTGACTTGTTGTAAGATACAGGTTTTTGTATAGAAAAAGTTTTTTTTTTATTTACGTTGTTGGTCTAATTATATTTATTATTCCGAAACATTTCATCGAGTTTTGTATTTTGCAAAGACAAAATTAAATTGGATGTGTCTCGACATTCTCCCTGTAAGTATTATTTTTTTGTTTCATCCCATTAATTTTAACAAACCCTATAATAGGTAAATAGAATAATTTCCATTAAACCTTATAGCATTTGAGATTTTTAAACCCACCTTTACCAAAAGTTAACAATCAACAACCTAAAATAGACTTCAGAAAATTTTATATTTTTCAATAATTTCATCCATCAAAAATCAGCATGAATTTAAATTCATCATTTATTAATAAAATATGTTTCTACTCAATTTTCCACAATATTAAATATACCGCTATCAAATAATATCCTAATTTTTTGGTAAATAATTTTTTAAATGTAGATATACTTGCCCGCTGGCCCACTTTTGCCTTTCTAACTTTCTTTATCCCGAATATTAAAAAAATTTTCATTGGTACACTTCTACTTTCTTATAAATGGTTTTCCAATAAAAGTTTCCTTTTGAATAGCCTGTCAATAACCCGGCAGCTGTCACTTTTGAAGCTGTCATCTTTTGACATTTGACAAGTAAAAACTACGCCATTATTAAAAATGGAACGATACTGGCTTCGTATTGAAATTGTTAAAATTCATTACAAAAATAGCGCAACATGCATGCTATACAAGCAACGAAACAATCGCAATTTTGCAGAAAAGTTTCCTGACCGTGTTATTTCTCGAAGAGCTGATCATAATTGGCCAACAAGATCTTGTGATTTAACACCTTTAGACATTTTTATTTGGGGCCACGTTAAAGATAAGGTCTATGCCAATGCTCCACAATCGATTTAAGACCTTAAAGATGGAATTCGTCAGGGAAAATTTCATGAAAAGGAGAAGGTGCTGCAATCGTAGCCGTGACTGCCATTTGGCTGATATCGTTTTCCATTGTTAATGGCATACCTACTTTCCTCGTTTACAATGAAATAAACATCCATTGATTTCTCTTAAAAAATACTCGTTTTTTTTAATATTAAAATTAAAAAAAAAAATTAAAATGGCACAGAATGTTTTTTTAAAACTTACATAATTAGACAAAAATAAAGTTAATTTTGAAGAGCAACTTCATTATTTTAGCTCATATTTTTGTTAACAATGGCAATTCTGAAATTTCCACAGCTTGTGTATTCCCCTTATAGAGAAAGCTTCTACCAAAACCTGCGCACTACCATGTAAACAATTCCCAAAATCATAAACAAACGTGGTGCTGGTGGCCGAGATATACAACTCAACAAAATTTTCATTTAATTTTCCATTTCTCCATCCAATATAAGTTCTATCCATGATGGTAAGTTTTCGGGAGGAAATTTTCGACAAAGTTTTCCACCTCGTCTACCGGAAGGTTGATATTTTCAATTTCAAAGTATATCCAACCAAAGCTCACTCATCCAGTTTTTGAATGTCTTTCAGTCTGTTTGGCTCTGGCGCCGGGACAAGTCGTTTTTCGTTCTCCTAGCGGAACAAATAATAATTTCGTTCAGTTCTTCTTGTTTTTGTTGTGAGTTATTTTCTCGAAAGCAGTCACGGAAACGGATCTGCTTCCATCCATCCGATTCTCAATAGTGATAGTAATTGTCATTGTCAATTCAACTCAGTGCTCGGAAAGAGTGAGACACTTTGTCGAAACCACAAAACCCAATTCAATATTGTTCTCCTTCTTCACCCCGGTTTTTTGTTTTGTCTTTATCGAATTGATTGTGCGATTGAAATTATAGAATCCTCTGTTTCTGTCACCTGAAGTGAGTGCTTCTTAATAATTATATATTGTTTTGTCCAAATCAATGTCAAAAACGGTTTCCGTCTCAGACAATGGTAAATCAGTAGACTGATAACAACCAATTCAGAAAATAAAAATACAAATTGAGAGAGAAAGAAAAAAAAAATTAAAAAAAAAAGCTAAAAGCTATTTTGAAAAATATCTAATAAATAATTCCGATTTTTTATTCGATAGTGCTTGATGGCAAAAAGAATGAGTGTGATGTTGAAAACGGTCTCTCGTTATTGAGATATTCTCGGAAAGCGTCTCATGATTGTTGGTGTGTCTGAAGAAAAATTAAAGCAAATTTATAAAATTTTTATGTGATTTTTGAAAAGTTGAAGAAAAAAAAATTAAATATAAATATAAATATATAATAATAATATTAATATACTTAAATATATGTGTATAAGCATATTCGAATTTGTATATAGTGTGTGTGGTGGGGGGAATTTATAATTTATGTGTCAAGCGAAAATTTTGAATCTTGTTCAAGGCATATAAAAATAGAAATCTGAGGCTGGGAAAGAAAGAAAAAAAAAATATTGTCGCCGCACCGCTCCGTGTCACCACTTATCGCCCCAATCAACTTCCCAAGGATTATTTCAGCTGTTGGCGGCGATTTCGTGCAACGGTATGTGGACTTTAAATTGTGGATTGTTCTGCCGAGTTGGGATGGGAAATGGGATCAATCAACCTGTTGACATTGTTTGGGTGCATGGTAGAAATTATTATGTCTCTCATCAAAATTGAATATTGGAATTGTATTTTCTGTTTCTTTTGTATCGCTGCTCATAATTATGAATGATTTAGGAGTTTTTTTTGTATGAAGTCTTGAAGAAAATGAGTAGCTACATAAATTTTTTAAGTTCATAATTATTTTTTTTGACTGGGATTTTAAGCAGTTTCGTTGGTCTTTTCTTTTACAAATGGGAAACTTGTAGAAAATGTATTTCTAGTGTTAATTGATTTATTTAAACGAAATTTCATCACATTCTTTGATTTTTTTTTAAGTAATTTAAAGGTTTAATATAGTTGGATGTAGGTATAGGAATATTGATAAAATTGTTTACCTGACATTCTTTAAAATCTTTGAAGATGTCTTCTTTGAAGGACTTATTTTATGTTTTTTTTTTTATTTTTTGCAAGTAAATATGTACGTAATAGATCAAAAAATGAAAAAAAAAAATGGATTCCTTAAAAAATATCGTTCTTATTGTGTTTTTGTTTTCTATCTATCTAGAGAAGTGTACTTTAATTAAATCGTAGTTGGGAGGAAGGTAGGTACTTAGAATTTATTGTAAGGTACAGATTTAAATGAGGAAATAAACCAAACTCTCTTCATCAACATTTTTAGAGAAAAAAAATTGTTTGTGATTAATGAGTTTCCAGATGATTAATTATTAAAAGTATAAAAGTTTGGTGTCTGTCGGGTTTCCGGTTTATATGGGATGCTATTATTTTGGTATTCTTATATTGTTTGGGATAACAGAGTGAAGATTGGCTTCTAGTGAATTTTAGCATAAACTACACCATTGGGTGGAACTCAATTGCTCTTTTTTTTGTAATAACAAGTGATTTAGAATTCTTAAAACTTATAATTAATAATATCTACCTTCCTAATAAATCAGATACACATGTAAGAAAGAATGTATTGCTTTATTTAAAAAGTTTAATTAAGTATAAGGTAAATAAAGTAAAGATACATAAAATTCTTTAAAAATAAAAAAAAAAATCTTTTAAATTCTGATTGTACGGGATAAAAGATTCTTTTTAAACATGCAATTAAATGAACAAAATTAAATAGCAATAGCGCATTCTGTCACTCCAATTTTCCAATACCTTGTTGATGGTTTCGGGCTGTAGCTCACGGATTACTTGGATGATATTGACCTTAAGTGCTTGAATCGTTTCCGGATTGTTGGCATAACATCGGCCCTTCACAGTTCCCCACAAAAAAAATTCCAAAGGTGTCAAATCGCAGCTCCGAGGCGGCTAATGACACCGCCAAGACGGTTGCATTTGGGAATTTTGTGCGCAAAAGATCGATTGTGGCATTGTGCGGCATCCTGTATGAACAAGAGGTCGTCCAAATCCATGTCTTCAATTTCAGTAAAAAAAAAAAATTGGTTAACATGGCTCTGTTACGCCGGCTGTTGACCGAAAGGTTTTCCAATGATGCCACCACTCCACAATCCGCACCAAACTGGTAACTCTTTGTGGATGCATTGGCTTCTCGACAAAAACATACGGGTTTCCCGAGCCGCAGAAAATGTGCATCTTTTAAAAAAACGCACTATTTGGGCTACACAACACTCACTTCGGAAATAAGTTTTCAATATTTTCTAACGTTGTTCAAGTATAAAGCGACTCATTTAGTTCCGCGGAGGTATAATACTGACTTTCTGTCAAGATTTCGAGCTATTTTCGTACCTATGATTTAAAAAGAAATAACGCAGACAGATGTTGGGGGCTCCGGAAGCTCAGAAATTTTTTAACAGTTCCACAATAAATATAATAAATTTAGATACATATAAATACCTACTTAAATAGTTATAGAATCCAAGCTAAATTCTGTGTACATCTTCAAATCTTTCTATTGAATCCACTAAAAATCAAATTTAATAAACGAAATTGTTAAAAATTTCAACTTGAGAAAGCGAAAACATAAAATTATTTAAAAAATAAAAACAATTTGAGCTTAATTCTAGGTCGCTTCAAATAAATATTTATTTATTTATTTAATGCGTTAAGGACTAATGTTAAACATTTATTATAATGTTACTTAAAACTAGCATTACAAGAATGTATTAAAAAAGGTTTGTTTGAATTTAATACTTTTAAAGTTATCATTTACTGAGGAGATCATAAAGTAATACTTATTAAATACTGAAATCAATTGTTGATTTAATCCATAATTTACTCTAATGAATGATGGACATAAAGGTATTTGTCTTCTTATGTAAGCTTGACTAAAACTGAAATGTAAACGACCAAAAGTTGATGGTGATGTTATAGAACCGTTTATTATTTTAATTATAACAAAGCTGTAAATATTCTCTATGGTTTGAAAGCAGAGGGAGATTCAAACTTAACTCTGAATGTAGGGGGAAGTGAGGCTCCGGGCGACCATGGGAGAAAACGGAGAGAAAATCGCATAAATCTTCTCTGAATACCTTCTGTTCTATCGATATGAATTGAATAGTATGGTAACCATACAATACAGCCATAGTCGAGTATAGGCCTAACAAACGATATATATTTTTTACACACTATCAGATCTTTGCCGAAGAGAGCTTAGTACAAGCGACATCTTGCGGCCAAAGATTTGCCAACACAAAATATGTGTTATCCACATATATAAAAGTTTTAAGACGTATGGATCATGGAAATCTCGTGAGAATCGTTTAACGAATCCTAGAATTCGATTGGCCTTATTGATAATAAAATCATAGTAATAAGTGAATGTGAGTTTCGAGTCAAGTATAATCCCTAAATCAGAAAAAAATAGATGGTCTAATTAAAGGACAAGAGTAAGAGTCAAACATGTAATTATACAAAACTATTTTCTTTTTGCGTGTAAAACTCATTGTTTTACACTTGTCAACATTTAAAAACATGATGTTTTTATTGCACCATTGCCTAAAGTTTTGAAATATATTTCAAACTCCAAATTCTTTGTCTGTAAAATTTGATTATTTTAAAGAGATTTCTACAATCAATGTAACTTACTGTGATAGGATAAGGAATTTAGGTGGCGATTTGTGAGAAGGGCGAAGGTTACTATTTTCTCTCATTAATCATTTATGTCAACAAAAAAAAAGTCTTATACATTCATAGATTCGAATATTTTAAGAATACATACAACAATATTTTCAAAATAATGAAATTTGCATCTAGTGAATTTTCAAATAACGGGTCATTCATTTCGTGGTTTCAAGTTGGTAGCATTGGCATTTGACACCTGTCAAACTCAGTTGTCATTTGAAGTGTCATAATATTAGTTTGCCATTTACGATAATGGATCGCTTAGCAATCGAACAACGCGTTAAAATTATTAAAACTTATACTACAAAAGTGTTAAATCAAACGTAGCAACTTTTCGCGAATTACGCGATGATTACGGTCGTCATAATCGACCGACTACCCAAGCAATCGGTGAAATTGTGAAGAAATTTAAAGAGAGTGGATGTCGTAAGGCCTGTGCATTATCGTAATGCACGCTCAGTCGAAAATATTGCTGCTGCAAGTGCAAGTGTTGCCGATGATCCGAATTTTTCGGTTTCCCGGCGCGGCGGTCGCAGCAATTGACCGATTTTTTTTTGGCCGGCTATTGAAGATTTTCACTTGGACGATGTGGGGTTCCAACAAGACGGGGCAACAAGCCACACAACACGACCAATTAAATGTTTGACAACTACTTTCACTGCCCCAATAATAAAATAGGCCCAACAAAATAAAAAAACGCCCCGGTGGCCCCGGCGCAGTGGAAGTAGTGCTTGACTGCTAACTTGGATGTGTGGGTTCGATCCTCAGTCTAGGCAGCATTCTTTTCTATATTCCCTCAACTGAACGCCACCCCTGGGATTTAATGAGAAAAATCAAAACCTAATTTCTCAATCCACTGTGCCAACAAAAATCTATCCTATCCTTCTATTCCTTCTAACATTGCCTAATTTATAAGACCCAAGGTCTTACTGGCATATATATGTTTGTGTTTGTTTAAAAAAAAATTAAATTAAGAACTTTAGTTGTTATTCTTTTGTATGTATATGTTTGGGGTCCTATTTAATTTTTTCTTTGGGGCCTTATTTACTTGGACCTAACTTCGTGGAGACGTGGAGCCTACTAATTTGACTTGGCATATAATGATAATATTCTATTAATTTTTTTCGAATATAAGTGTGATGCATACAGGATGCAGGCATATTTACGTACAAACGCTTTCTCCTGTGAATTAATAACATTAGGGGGATTCATGCAACGTCGTAAAACACTAGATAAGTTTATCTTTTGGATAAATTTATCTTTTGGTAAATGAACTGTCAAATTTTGTATGGGAAATGGTTTACGCAAATTGGATAAAATTATCTAAGGATTTTGTTGCAGAAACTTATACAAATTTATTTGGATAAACTTATACAAACGTCATTGTGACTTTTAACGTGACGTTTAACGAACAGCTGATTCAATTACGCAGCATTTATCCAAATAAATAAAAAGGACGTTCACGCAAACTTTTGCGTAAACTTATCTTTTTACACAATTGGTAAACTTATCTCGTTGCATGAATACCCTTATTATAATTCATTCAGCTGCATCATTTACAAGTAATAAGTGAAGTACTTAATACATCATCCTGCTTAATCAAAAGCATGGTGATGATTTGCCTAGTTAAGGTAGATTATCGTCTGTTTTGCAATCGAACTTCCTTCCATATATTATAATCCTTATTTTGTATTAAACACGTATTTGTCTGGCCAAATGGAACAACAATATGCCTCCACAATACGCTGGTGTATTGAATAATTTAATGAACTTTCCTTATAATTCTATGCATGCATATCTTGTTCATATTTTATGCAATGCATACTGCACAGTGCACAGTGTGTATTACGTGCTTTGAGATAAAAAGTTTTAAAATCTATGTTGTATAGGTACAATGTACGCAATACCTACATACTAGTGCTGACGATAGTGATGGTGATGGTTATGGTGGTGTTCCTATATATAAGGAAGGATGTGCACAAAAAACGCATTCACCTTTGCCCTTTTGAATATATATGCGGAACATGCACTTTTGACCTAATTTCATTTGTAATGCAACACTCCGGGCGAAGAGCTGATTGCTGAACTGAATCAACTTTGATTGCTTCATATATGTATATATGAAAGAAAATTGAAATCCCTCGAGCTTGAGCAAAATACCATCAACTAACTTTATTTAGAATTCTACTGCACTGTTTGTGAATGAATTGGACGGCAAACTTGAACTAGGACTATACCTACTCTTGAAATCAGCCCAAAACTTTTTCTGTGGTAGATTTATGTTAACTTTATCAGAAAATTTATTTTTTGGTGATTACTATTAATTTATTTTTTATTTTTTTTTTTCAAGTGGATTTCTGTAAAAGTTCCAGTTCCTTGAGTCTACAAACCATGTGAATATTACATATATACAATATTTTAAGAGCCTTTAACCAAAAGATTTATAAACCTACAATTTATAAATTATACAAGAAGAGAAAAAGGATAAGACAATATTATATGTACAGTACATCTCATATAGAGATGCAGATTATGGCAGATGTTCTTGTTCTCACATTAGAAATGCTTAAAGTTGTTCATGTGTGACTAAATTTAAATATGGGACACATTGCAAATTACTGTCTAAATTCTGCTTAAAAAGACTAAGTGGTTCAACGAAGATAGAATAATAATATATCTTTAAGATAATGAAATGTAGGGGAGAGGAGGGCATCTTTGAAAACTTTTCATTTTAGAGTCTTCAAAAATCCAGTGTGAAAGAATTATTAGTCTATAAGTTATCGCCACTTTGAGAAATGTATTTAAAGTTTCATTTGAACTTATAAATGATTAAATTTAATAAAGATGGATATTTTATTTTTATTAAAATAAAAAATAGTTCCCCAAATATGGGGCAGCTTTGAATTTGGCTGGGGCACTTTTTAACAGAATAATTGTTTTTAATAGTAAATATGTGAGTGTAAGAACATACCTTTTTAAGAAAAGAATAAACTGTATCTATGAAGAAGTTATTAGGAGCGAAAAAATTGCATATAAAATCTTTTTAAAGGTCTTAATCATCACTATATCTAAAAAGTAGACTTAGGAAAATAATTAGATAAAAACTAATTTTTTTTAAGTAAAAGATGCGTTGAAGCTTTAATTTATTTTCATATTTTTCTCAACTATCTAAGCAACATACAATAAAACTTATTAGAACTAACATATTTTTCAAGAACTTTACCTTTATGTAAATCAAAATAAAGCTGTGCATTTAATAAATATTAGCAAAAAAATTTTAAACTCTAAAAAAAAATAAAAAATACAATTTACGTCTCAAGCTACTGTCAGATGCACCACAAAAACATTGACGAGGGAAGATATTGACATTGTCATGTTTAAAATTAAGTTTATATACATTTTGAAATATTTGTTTCTTAAATGTATTAGTTATTTATGTACAAAGATACCCCGCGTTTAAATGTGCCCGCTTTCCCCTACTTACAAACCAATAAAAAAATATAACCTTTCCTTAAAAGAATGGCAGGTATTCGTTTTTTAATCTAAAATAATAAGAGCACGATATGGTTGAACGTACTTGCTTTCACTTATGCAGTTATACGATCACATTGTGATCTGAGTATTAACCTACGTATTCATCTGCTTCAAAAAAAAATTAATTGTGCGTGGTAACAATTACTGTGTGAACACTTTTTCATAATGTGACTAGAAAAAGAGACGTCTTTTAGCGAGACGAAGTCTCTTCGGCGAAACATCTCGTTTTCTCGTCGCATTGTGAAAGAGGCTTAGAGCTCCAAGTGTCAAAGTGAATCGCAAATGGATCAGAATGTTCTAGTAGTTTTAAATCCACTCTTTTAAAATATATCGCCACTAAAACAGACACTTTTTAAACATTAATATTATAATATCTTAATAATTATTTATATTTATATTTTTTTTACATATATATGTACATTTGTGTTTATTTTTTAATTGCATTCATTTAATAATATTTTTAAACCTAACATACTTTCAAGGCTTTCAATATTTAAAAGATGTTTGTTATCTTATCGTTGTAAGCAATACTGTCTTTAATAAATTTAAATTGAATTTTAGAAATATCTGAATCAATTGGGCATATAGAATGACCGCCACAGTCCACGCACACATAAGCCCCGATCAGTGATGCCAGACTTTGGGACCATTTTTTCCCACAAAGATATCCAAAAATCCCTTTTTTCCCATGCCTTTGTGATAAATATTCCACAAAAAGGGATAAATCTCAAAATCTGTCATCGCTGGCCGCGATATCACACTTCCTGATGTGGGGATACCTTAAATCAGTTGTCTATATGAGGATAATCCGATTTATTTGGAATATATCGAAAGGAAAATCCGGAAAATTAACAATAAAGCTAGAATAACGTTTTGTAAAATCTTACAAAATCTACGACTTCGGTTTGAGGCATTAACGCCATTTAGACAACATTATTTTTATGAAGTAAAAATTTCAAGTTTTCTGATTTTAATAATAGGTACCTATTACAAAATTTAAAAATGTGTCCCGACAGAAGTACTATTAGTTCCCAGGAGTAAGTCATAATTTTTTTTACAAAAGAAATAGGAATCTTTTAATGTTTTTTAAGAGAATAGAAAAAAATTCTCCAAAGAAAACAGAAAAGAATTATTAAGACGCAGAAACGAGTGCGCGAAGGTGAAGTGTTATTGCAAAGGGTGAAGGAGCTGAAAAATCTTCTTCAGTTCCGTTTAATTTTATTCTACACATAATGACACGTAACGAAAAATTAAAAAGAATTAAAAAAAAAAAATCAACAGTTTTTATTTTAATTTCAAAAAACCTGCTAAAATTTTTTTAAAAACTTTTTTTTATTGGCTTCAGGCTAATTTTATGCAATGCATATTGCGCAATGCCATGAACAAAACCTGATTTCGATTCAAAGGCGGGTTAATTTTATTTTTCAAATAATGGGGTATAGTTACGGTGACCATCCGTATATTATAATAATGAACAGTTCTATATTTTAAGATGGTGTTCATTATGAATTATTTGATACACAAAAACACATAAATGTTTTGTATTTCAGAAGTTGTTCATTATTTATTCTGTATTTCGTACAAATTCTCAGAAAAACAACATAATTATTAGAGCAAAATTCATTGACAAACAAAATTAGTAATGCTAAGCTAACGTGCCAATTTTATTTTGTCCTGAACGCACTCCATTGGTTTTGATATCATCTGTCATTTACACACCAAAAAAATATTAAAATTAAAAAAAAAAAAAAAACATACCGGTTTTCTCCTGCCTGCGTTGTTAAAATTGGTAACTTTTACTTAAAATTTTTTATTAAAAGCAGACAAAAATATTGAAATTTATTTTAGTCAATCCTGATCTTGATGCCACGAGAATTTAAAATCTACTTTGATAACTAAATACATGTTATGTTGTTTAGAGTTCAAAGAATATTCAAAAAAAAAAAACAGAGCTTAGTGAAGGAAATTTACTCTTCAGAATCCCTAAAATTAGATTAGATTTTTGTCTACTTAGACACTGTCTAACTATTTTTAAATTGGTAGAAGTGTGCTTTATTTAATAAAAATAAATATCACATTAGTCATGGTTAAGACAATCTACTCTTGTGTCTAAGTTAGGCAGCTATAAAACAACAATAAACAAGGTTTTTGAACACGTTTTCCAAAGTTGGACAGTTGTCTAAAGTTAGACAACGTTTATAAATAAAACCATTAGTTTTTTGTTTGTTTTTAAGACTTTTTTGTTTTAGAGTTATTTTGTTATTAATTTTAAGTTTTATGCAAACAAAGACTGAATTTCTGTACCTTTCCTATATAATTTAAGTCTTTTTTTCTGTAGATATTTTTTATTTAAATGTAAAAATTTCTTTTTTCATTTGTTCATTATTTACAATTTAAAAAAATATGGTCACCGTAGCGTATAGTCTTGCACTGATAAAGTTTATAGAAACATTGACAGGTTTTTTTTTTTTAAAGCCATATTAAAAAAAAAACTGCCAAAAAGTTATTTTAGTTAAAAAAAATAATTCGCCCCAAATTTGGTTTTCACTTAATCGCATTTTATGATTTTAAGTTATAAATTTCCTTATAACAAAATAACATCGAGTGACTAGTCTCCAAGGTATCCAATGGAAATTTACCAGTGTGGATCGCTTCACCCAGCTTTTTTTTATATCTACATTTAAAAATCGAGGTCCTTTATTGAAAGCCCCTTTATAATATAAACGCTTACATTTTTTTATAGTTATTCTGAATTTACACACGGCTGAGAAAATGGCATTATTTCTATCATATATTTAAGAAATATATTGCCATCCATATTCCTGTTTTATTACAAACAATGGCTATAAAATGGCAGAATATACATGGCGATTTGTCAGTCGTATAATTCCAGCAGTTATACTGATGGGGTAATTCTAAATAAATGCCAAAAGCAGTTATAATTACGAGTAATAAGGGAATTCCTTATTACACACCTTTAGGGTTCATATATAAGACGATATTTTTTATGTCACCTGTCCTATAAGATTATTTTGTTTCATATGTTTACGAGTGGCATTAGATTTTATGTGAATATACATTTTTTTTGGGAATTCAAAGGGCACAACGATAATATGTTTCATTGACAAATATATCTTTGCCCTTACCATGTACTGTATTTATTTATATATTAACTCTCTAACGGAACAATGTTAAGAATTTTCCTAAAGAAAGTATTCGCAGGTTCATGAGAATGCCCCAAGATATAACAGTGAATTATACCTACCTAGTACTATAGCTGTAATTAGGAACTACATATTTTTTTCGCAGAAGATTGTATAAATATATATGTACCTATCTACCTACTCGTCGTAAAATAAATGTGCATGTTCTACGTAGCGTTAGCGTACTAAAGATACTTGAGTCATATAATTAACTGATGGCAAAAAAAAAAAAAAAAACAGTAAGAATACTTACTTCCTCATCACCAATTACAACTGGTTTTCCATAACATATAGGCATAATATTTAATGAATAAAGAAATACGAAGAACTTTCAATCGAAAATATTGTGTCTCTACCCACCTGTAATTTTAGTCCACCTCCTTCTTCATTTAATTAAGTTAATATTAAGAGTATTATGTAGGTATGAGTGTGAGTCTCAAATGTCAGACTTCGTAAAGTTTTTGGCATTATTGGTAAGGAGAATAAATGACGCATGTAAAAGATGTGGTAAGAGGTTGGAAATCAAGGAGCAAATGGTCTTACGTCTGATGTCTGGTATAGTATTGCCAGATAAAAGATTTTCGAAATGCCATAGGATTATTAAAATGAAACCATTTATTTGTCCATGGAGAAAAATAGAACTTAAACCGAACAATTATTGGTTTTATAGGTCGCTTGGAATAATATGGTAAGTGCTGGAGGTCTGGGGATGGCCTATATGTACCATTTAAGAAAAATGTATTTAATTTTCAGGAGCACTGGATGCATTCCCAAGAGTATATGTGCACATGAAAAAGCTGTTCTCGTCTCAGCCGTGAGTATTTGAAAGAAAATTGTAAGATACTTACTACCTTACCTACCCTCTATTCCTGTAACAACAAGCATATACAGATATGTAAATATAAAGGGTGTTTTTTTTAGAGGTATAGAACTTTGAAATGGAATAAAACAAAGATGTGTTTTTTTAAACTGACATGAAATTTGCTTTATTCGAAAGATAATCTTCTGGCATTATAATTGAAATATGATTTCTGGCATATGACTGCCACGGCTGGCTCAGACGTAGTCTAATCTGGAGGTCCAATTTTCGATGACTTTTTGCAACATTTGTGGACGTATATCGGCAATAACGCGGCGAATGTTATCCTCCAATGGTCAATCGTTTCGGGCTTATCAGTGTAGGCTAGCGACTTCATATATATTCCCACAGAAAATAGTCAAGCGGCGTTAAATCGCACGATTTTGGAGGCCAATTCACGGTTCCGTAACTTGAAACAATGCGGTTACCAAACGTTTCCTTCAATAAAATGAAAATTGGGATCAACGGAAATATTGTTTTGGGCCCATTCACCGAATCTACGCCTTGTTAGGTGATTCTGTGGTTTCAATTATTGAAATGCCAAACCAAACTAAAAATAAATCACTTGACAGCTGATAAAATGGCCGCCAGTTAAAATAGTGTTGTCAACTTAAAGTTCTATATGTACCTCTAAAAAAAACACCCGTTAGAAGAGAGTTTTAATTTTAAGCCACTAGGCCTTGGTTCTTCATGAGCTGCCACACCTGTCGCTTCGCATCAGAAAATGTATATATTTTTACAAAAATTGAAAGTTAAGAGCGGATTTTGAAAATTAAAACTAATTTTTTTATTATTTTTTTTTTCATGAAAAACAACCCTCCTGGCAACATTAAAATTAAAGTTCAATTCTATTCATGCTGTTCAGATTGGTTAGATTGTTATTATTCTTTAAACATAGAAATGTACCTAAATATATATACCTTAGGTTTATGTAGTTGCTATGCATATATTTATAATTATTTGATTGACATTTGACATTCAATTTTTGATATCGTCAAAATAAAATAATTATATTAAATTAAATTTTCTAGTATGTTCATTTTAATTTTCCAAATAATATGAGCTTGCTCGTTATTTTTTTTTTTCAAGGAATCACTTTTGTTGACCGTAATGATGAAAACTTCTATTTTGTTGAAGAGTTTAATCATAGATTTAGTTGTAGTAGGTATACCTATACACACACTTAACAGAAGTTTTTTTTTTCGTGAATGAGTTGAAGTATCTATACAACTTTAAGCGTAGGATACTACACCTAACTTTTTAATGAACAAAGTTCAGCGTTCAAAATATGGTAATTAAATATTATATCGTACAAAGGTATAGACACAAGTACATACTCTAAATGCAAATGTTGAATGGAATGTTTAACCCTTTTAGATGGATGATTGACGGCTTAAAATATTACTGATATCAAAAAACAAAAGCACTTTATTTCATCATACAGGAATGAATTTGTTTCAGTCCCTTTTTTTTTGTAGTATTGGTTCCGTTTAAATTTTTTACTTACGATATACATACATATGTGAAAGTACATATATATATTGATTCTTTATGGTAAGTTATAAATTTTCTAAAAAAAAGAACTCGAGATTTTGATCACACTTGGCATTACGATGACAGCGAAGTCAAAAAAAAAAAAAGACTCGCAGTTCTGTCCCCCTGTTTGCCTGTCCGTTCGTTTGCAACCTTAACGGGCAGGTCAACTGGGAAGTGACATTAAATAAGACAGCTTGTGAAGTTTTAATGTAACAGTAGTATACAAAATAAAAATTACAAAAACTAGCCATGTTTTTGTTTTATCGATCTAACACAAGTCATTTTCAATGTCCCCATAGTTACTCTATGAGTGAAATCTGTAAATTTTTTTGATTCGATATTTCTTTTTTATAAAAAGCCTTCCATTTTGTAAAAAAAAATTCGGAAAAATTGTTACAAATAGTACCTCCCATAGAACCATTTTTTTTTTTTTCATTTTCGATTCTCTAAAAACCGGTTCAACTGATATTGATCATTTTTTTATTTTTAAAAGTAGGTATTGTATAGCAAAATTTTTTTTAGATTTAATCGTCAATTTTAATAAAATTTGTTATCCAGCAATTATTTAACATTATATATAGGAGATTTAGGACACAAATTTTTATTACAGTAAGATCCGTAATAAAAATTGTGCGTTATAAGACATTCAAATGTCATTTTTGTGGTGAAAATGATGGAGGTAAAAAGAAGTAAAAGAGTTCAGCAAATTTTTTGTTCTGTTCGATTCAATTTTTTGTTCCCTTAAGAGAGTTTTTTCAACGAAAAATATAAAATTTAACTGAAAATATGTTTCAGTTAAGCGGGTTTTTCATTTAAAATTGGTACGCAACTTTTTAGTTTTTATTATAATGCAGTGTTAAAAAAATAATTTAAAAAAAAATCATCTACCTACCCATTTTTGAGATGTTGAATTTTCAAAAAATGTATTTAAATTTTTTTTAATCCATAATTTGTTTTTTTTTTTTTTGAAAATTTTTATATGCAATATTATTAAAATTTGCTAGAAGTGCTTATGTAAAATTTTAATTTAACAGATAATAAATATTTCTATGAGAGATACATGGTAATAATAAATTAATACAAATACAATCGTACCTACTCATATTAGCCCACATAAAAATTTTAATCAAAATTGTATGAGTCGTTATCTATTGAGAACAATGAGATTTTCCTTAACGCTTTTTAAACACTTGTATGGTATAGGTACCGTTAACTTTTTTTTTGTTAAAAATCTGCTAGATAATCTTAAAAAATACCGAATGCCAAGTTTAATAAAAAATCTATCGCTTCGTTTTCGAATTATTAATTAAAAAAAAAAAATTATACATCTTTTAAAAATCAAAAAAAATTAAAATTTTGCTACACAAAAATTTTGAAAATATTCTCCATAAAAAAAAATAATCAAAATTAGGTCAACCGATTTTGAGAAAATTAAAAAAAAAATTTTCATTTTTTTTTTATCTTTTCACCAAAAGGTATGTACGTAATGATTTTGTTATGGCCACGTTTCTGAGAAAAATATGATTTTCACTAACCATAGTTCAAAAAAATTGTATGGCAGGTATACCGTTATTATTGGTTTAAAAATCGTGTCCACTTATCCATTTAGCCTGAAGATGAATGGACAGATGGACGGACAGAATTGCGAGAGGTATTTTTTTCGACTTCACTATCATCGTAATGTCATGTTTGATCAATATCTGGAGTTCGATTTCTTTTACGAAACTATAACTTGCCCTTCATAAAAAAATTAACTGTTCAACAAAATTTGGTACTTTCTTCTTACAGAAACCAGTCTGTACATTATTTTTTTTTTCAAAAGTACCCATAACAGAGGCATTTAAAAAAAAAATACATCATGGAAATCACAGAAAACTTTTATTTCGCTTCTGGTGGGTGAAATATGTAGGGGAAAGGTTGGAACAGTGAGACAATCCGAATAGTGAGTCATTCCACGTTTAATGTTAAAACTTTCAAATTTAATATTAAGTAGCGAACCGATGTTATAGTCGAAATTTACAAAATTTATTAAAAAAGAGAAAATTCCTTTATTGACCACAAACAAAAATTTTAAATTTTACAAATAAAAGTCCTTTTTTTTTTAAAGTTAAATTTCGTGTTTTACTGTAAAATTTTAATTTTTTTTGTGGTCAATGAAGGAATTTTTTCTTTTTTAATAATTTTTGTAGACATTCAACTTTTTTGCCTCCCAGAAATACTCACAGACATGCCGATGAAGCCAACAACGTTTGTTTTCCATCCCGCAACTTTTAATTCTATTCATCAGAACAAAAGCAAGTTAAGCAGGTTTTTTTCAGTGAGTAAGAGACATAAAAAAGCGTAAAACTGGTTCTTGTTGTGTTTTCAAAATTTGTTTTTAAACATCAAATAATCAGAATAGTGAATCTTTTTTTTCTTATTTGCTTAGTATTATGTGTTCTTTCATTATACAAAAAAAGTATCTAAGGTAGCTTTGTCATTTTTTTATTCAAATATTTTTTCCTAAGAAATAGTAAAAATCAAACACCGAGACAGATTCAAAGGTCGAACTGTGAGACATGTCAAATATTATGAATTGAAATGCGATTTTGTATTTAATTATTATTCTTATTTTTATTCAACATAAAATGTTTATTTATTTATTTTTATTTTTATTGCTATAAATTTTCATGAAAAATAAATGAAAAAATATGAATTTATTTAAAAACTTCTTTAAAAAAAATATGAAATCAAATGTGGTTTTAGTTATTTTTGTTATCTTACATGAATATGTTTTTTCCTTTAAATTAACAAATAATAATATGTTAAAGAATATATCATCGTCGTTCTATGAAAACTCCCTAAGTCCATTTCATTAAAAACTGAGAAACCTTTCATTAATACAGCATAGTTAATAGTATATCAAGATTAAAGTTTTGTAAAAGGTGCCCAACTCTTTTGTTATGGTTATTCTAAATGTTCTGTCAGTAAAATTCCTAAACAAATGCAAATGTTAGGAAATTAAAAAAAAATGGACTTATCATGTGTGTTTTTGATTTAAGAAAAATTGTTTAAGACAAATTTTTATTAAAGTTATTGTCCCACTTTTCGCCCTTCGCTGCCTCATTGTTCGAACCCCTGGTTAACAGTGAGACAGTTTGACCTTCTTTAACTCTAACTCATGGTAAAGTAGTTTTTTTATTTACCCATTCAATTTTGTATTCCAAAATGCAGAGGAAATTTGTCATAAGGTACCACCAAAAAAAACATTTTCATAGGTCAAAAGCGTTTGAAAAAAGTGTCTCACAGTTCCAACCCTTCCCCTACATTTTATTTACATATTTACTCACTTATATTATAAATAATAGTTATTTTAATAATTAATGTATGCACAGCATTAAGTAATTACTTTACAAAATGTAAGTGAAAGTTTTTCACGTCCTTACCTCTGTGGTGTTCTTCATTGAAAAGAACTACTTTATGGAAAAAAAAACCTTAGCGGCACTTTGTATTTTTTAATTTTCGCAAAAGGTTGGAACAGAGAAGATAAATAGTCCTTATTTTTATCTTCGATTGAACAATAAGTCTTAAATATGCAGATTTAATTTTCTCTTAATTGAAATGTACATCATTTAAGTCTCAGATTTTTTCATTTTAAAATAAGCTCTATAAAAATACAATTAATAAAAATCAATTACTAGATATAATACTCAAAGTATACCCACAGATACTCAAACTCCAATGCTAAGTAATATCATAATATTTCAGAGATCAGAAATAGAGACTCTCTGTCGGTTGGTTGAGAAAAAAATTATATTTATTATTAGATCTATATTTAATAATTTATTGATGAGTTTTGGATGTTGAGGTTTTATTTAATTGAAAACACAATGTTGCTCCTATTAACTGATTGGATGGATGGACTACCGCATCAGAAAGGCAATTAAGAAAATTTAATTATTTAGGTGAATATTACAAAAAAAAAATCTGGATACTTTCATGTGGACTTCAATGTAAACAATGAAAGAGAGAAAACATCATTCTCGTTTATCATCACAAAATAATAATAATAATAATAATCTTAAATAACGTGGGCTCTGGGTTGCCATTTAAAACATGTAATTACCTCGATTTATTGGTTTTATTCTCGTAAATTAAAAAAAAAAAAATTAAACGAAGAGCGTTGGAGAAAAAATAAACTAAATTTGAGTTTCATTGTTAAATATTTAAATTAAATTTATGCAAACATTTTATGCAAAATAACAGATTTAAATATATGGATATAATATTTGATCGAGATAAATTCGATTTTAGAAATATGCATTGAAAATTGAAATCAACGACCCCACACACGTTTTAGGACTTATGCCTGATTCACAATGTGACGAGACAACAAGACGTCGACGACGTGACGAGATCTCTTTGCAAATGTTCTCTCTTAAAAACAAATTTAAAACAACGAAATAAAACATACTAAAACATTTGTCGTCGTTACGTAGGTCGCTTCACAAGTTCGAAAAATTGAAAGAAAGACGCGACGTGACGTAGAGAAATGCTTATTATAATTATATTGTATTATTTCATTGTTTTAAGAGAGGAAAACTGTGAAGTGAAGAGATCTCGTAACGTCGACGTCTCGCTTTCTCGTCGCATTGTGAATCCGGCATAAATCTTAAGCCTCATTCACAATTTGGCGGTAAAACGAGAAGTGTGTTATCGGCGGCGGCGTGACGAGATCTCCTTACAGTTGTTCTCTCTTAAAATCAAATTTAAAATAGTTAAATAAAACCTACACAATAAAGAATTTCTCGTCGTCACGTTGCCGTTATAAGATAAGTAATCTTACCGTGCGTCGCGTCGTTTTCTGGACTATTAGTATCAGCAAAGTGTTGAAGAAAAAACATAATTCGATATTAAAAAGCTTATAAGACGAGACAAAAGAATTAGATTGATCTCAAATTAAGCTTAATAGGGTATATCCACTTCTAAACGCGATATCTCAAACTAGGAAGTTTCCTACCAAACGTCAAAATCTTTTTAAACTTATCAGTTGTAGTCGTGTGGTGATAGATACAAATACAATGAGGTTGTTTAATGTCACATGAAAAAAACCATCATCACACCATTATCACGATGAAGCTTCAAAGACCAAAAAACTTTGAAATTCTCTTACACACAGCAAATATTAAATTATTTTTTTTTTTTAAAGAATTTAATTTTGTTCACGAGTTTAGTCCCCTTGGTGTAAATATAAACTTAATGTCACGTCACATCCATAGATTTAAAAAGAAAAAAATAATCTAAAGATATAAAATTCAATGTTTTTATTTTTACATTATTTACGTTAATAGATTTAAAATTTTTATTTTGATTGAACTGATGGACTTTTTAATGTTTTATGTTGATGCGATTTAAAGTTTTTTTTTTTTTTTATTTTTTTTTTCTAATTGATTTCTATTTAAAAAAAAAGATTGCTTGTCTTAGTTAGACAAAATGTTTTCAACAAATCGTGGGATTATTAATGCCTCAAGTTTTTTGTTTGTTCTCGTTGGATTTTTTTTTGATTTAAATCATATTATTTATCTAGAAAAAACTAAAAGGAAATTGACGTCATAGTTTAAATGAGAATGTTATTGATAGCATTGTATTATTTAGAATTGCTTTTTTTTTAAGTTTAAATAATAAATTGATTTACTAATATTTGGAGAAATACCTCTTTAAAGTATTTCATTAAAATACCATCATTAGTGATTTTTAGGCTATGGAACTATTTTATGATTTTTTGCTTTGGGGTATTTTGTTTGCTTATGAAATATGTTGATCAGAGCGGTCATTAAAAAAATGATTTATAATTAGTTTATTGTTTTTTTTTAAAGAATTTAGAATACAAAATTGACCAGTGATTTTTTATTTTTCCTACTTACCAAAATTTAAAAAGTCAATTCCAAATGAATGAACAAATTATGTTATTATACATACTTTCTTACTTACCCAGGGCTTCAACGAACAAGTTTCTTTCAGTCAGTGCGATCTATGGCTATAGATGCCTCAAGTTCCTCACGCAAAGTTGTTTGTGTTTCTTCTTTAATAGCATGCGCCATCTGAGTCGCAGTTTTCCATGTTCCAAGCTTTTACTGCAAATGTCACACACACAAACTTTATTTGGAAACATTCTTCACTTGATATAAGCACTGAAATTATCGTTGATACTCTAGTTATAGGCAAAAAGTCAATAACTACCTTAAAGTTTGAGCTGTATACCTACATTACATATATGGTAACATTCCATCAACTTGGTTTTATTCTTTTTAATATTCACAAACACTTTAGTGACATCACTTTCAATTATGTCAATATCGTCTTTGTATCTGAGTAATTGGACGTACCTTTTATAAATTGTGCCTGAAGTTCTATGGTTATGGTGGGAGAGTTTTGCACTTTTCCTTCAAGAGCAATATTAAAGAAGTCACATAACAGAGAATCAAAGTTATCAGTGAGTTTATTCCGGATCTTGGTGAAACAGTTTACTTTTAGAATCATCATCCAGTAGAAATGGACGAATTCGGCAATGTTGCCAAAATTATACATAGCTCGCCTATTTAGTTTTAGACAATGTTGTACGCGCACTGCTTTGAAATCTATGAAAAGTTGGTGGGTGTCGTTTTAAAGTTGTGATGTGAATTAGATGGTTGACTTTTATAGCCTAAAGCCTCACTGATATGGATCTATCATATAGTTTAACAAAGGCTTCCGGAGTTCGCCTAATGTGGCAGAAAATATATTGTAGTATATATGTATGTTTAGATGGTTGATACCTCTGTAGTTGGTTCATTTCCACAGCTTGGTAGAAAGGCCCTCAGGTCCAGAAGCTTTATTGGCCTTAGATATGGCTATCATCACATCCAAAGCCTGTTGGAGGAATTGCTGCTGGTTATCGTCGTCTTTTGTGGAGTGTTATAATTAGCATGACTGTTGACTGTTGATTTTTGATCGCCTTCAACACAAATAGTTCTTCCATATTCTCAGTATTGACTACGATTCTAATACGATGTTCTCTTAATGATCCTTGCAAGCTTCGGTTATAACCCTGTTCAAGGGCTCTTTTTATTGTGTGGAAAACTTCAGAGCTTTATTCCTGCTATGAATTCTTTCTATTTCTTCGATGGCCCGCTTTTATTATTATAGGTTTTGAATGAAACAACAACCCTTGGTTCTATCACCAAGCTTTTATATTTTATTTCAAGATTGACAAGCCGCCAAGCCGATTATTAGACTCCTTTAGTGACGCTTTGTCTATTTGTCTAATTTTATTTGAAAAAAAAAACTTTTTGCCGTCACTGAGAGTCTAAGCAGACCAAGTTTACTTCAAAGCGTGCATATGGCTACCGGAGTCACGTTATGGATCCATCCCAATTAAGGTTTTATTGTTTGACAATTGCATTTGAATAAACCAGAATTTTTATTTTCATGTTATTTTTTTTTCTCCAGAGGAGCGTCTGTTCTCTTCTTCTCTTCATCTCGTAGAACAGCTCTCGGGCAGCTCTGCTCCTTCTATTCAGCACCATTTTGTTTGTTTTTTGTTTACTAATAGCATGAGCTTTATTGGCTTATTGACAATATTGCCACTGTTCTAAATACTTGGGGTTTTCTGATACTTGATCCGGAAAGAACCTGGCGATTTTTTGGGATTGCAGCCCAATTTGGATGTGGTCGGGATATCTTTGGTTACTTTGGCTTCGATATAGTGGGCCGACTCAATAGGAGCTTTCGAACATCCATGATTCCGTCGATAATTTGGTCAATTTTGTTAACGGTTTATTGATGGTCCTTTATATTGTAAATATTGAGATGATAGAGCGAGGTAGTTATAAGACAATACTTCGCCTTCCATAAAAGTGGGTACCTAATTGGATATTTAATTATTAATGAAATCAAAAATACCAATTATTCAACATATTTAATTGTATAGTACTAGTGCTAGTTAAACAGGGCATTTTGTAACAGTAGTAGGGAGAATCTTTGTTTTAAAAACGTTCTTATACAAATTGTGTGGCAAGTAGCCATGGTATAAATTTCTAACTTCTTAAATCTTATTTGGCATAAATATGTATTTTAGGTTCCTTTGGTTGGTTTTTTTCTTTTATTTACTTTTTTTGGTTTGTAAGCAAACAATTGCATTAAAAAAAAGGGTTAGGGTAGCTGGATCCAGTTTTCGCTTGATTGAACAATATAATATAGTTGCAGACATACAAAATATTTTTTATTTAAATCCTTTTACCACAAAAATAATAAAATTAATATCGTTTAATAATTTCCATCATTACTTATTCCATTTAAAAAAAAAAACACACACACAAAATGTAACCAAGTTATGAGGGCTAACGGCTTTTTATTAAATGCCTAAGTTAACCTCTTTATTCCATTTATTTTCCAAACGAACAAGCCCCCATTTCGGGGAAAATTATAATCAGGTTTTGGTATTTACTTTGAACCTCAAGGTATTTTTTAAATATTTAATTTCTTGTTTCGCTGACGGTCGTGCGCGACTTTTTATATATTTATATGTTTGTAAATATACCTACCTATACCTTCTATTCAACAGAAGTCTTCAAAAACTGGATATATCTTTTGCTTTTAATAAGAAATGTTTGTTTCCTGAAAGGCAAATCGAAGGGTAACGGAAAAAGGGTATTAATATTTTATTAAAATAAAAAAAAATTCTCTGTTAAAAAAGGGACCGAAAAGGTTGATACACATTGCAGTACCCTTTTGGATTTTCTTTCTAAGCAAAAAAAACTAGCTATACCTATATGTATACCCAGTCAAATCCATAAAATAAAGAATATCTATTTCAATTGCCTCTGCATTTTTTGTTTGCAATTTCTTTCACAAAAAAAAAGCACTTTAATAATTGAAATTTCCATTTAAAATGTAACCCTTTAACAAAAAAAAACGCTTAAAAGTGTTTTTATACTTTATATCCTCTTTACCCCTCTTAGGTGAACATAACCTTTAACCCTTTATAGAAGAACATCAATACCTATTCGTTTAAAATTTTGAAGAAGTTACACTTCATTTTACCCAACAAGTTTTTTGTTTTTTCGTTTCCTTCTTTCGAAGTTTCAATGTGCGCTGATGAGCTGTCAGTGTGCTATATAAGTTTATACCTACATAATTATACCAGTTCGTATAAATTTAGAAGACAAAAAGTTCTTCCACAGATCAAAAATATGGGAAACAATGCTTTACGAACTTCAACCCCTTTTCGTATCTTGGGTAAATACATAAATTAGATTATTGTTGACATCGGAAATTCAAATTTTGTATAATGACAAAAATAGCTTTGGCAATAAGAACAGCTGTGGCACTATGAACTTGATTACTTGAAGCTCTTAATTTTAAAATTTAATGATTTATGTATAAGGGTTTGCAATTTGCATGATGGACCAAACAATTTTTGTGTAGTTTTATTTTTATATTATTAAGTTTTTCAGTCATCGTGTCAATATTGTGAAAGAAACTTTAATTGTTCTTTCTAGAAATAAAAAGAAACTCTATTTTTAGTGAAGGTTAATATCATTACTTCAGTATTATTATTTATATATTTATAAAGACAAAGCAATATTATTATGTCGGGCGGAAACCCAGAAAGTATTAAATTGATCTACTTGAAACAAATTTTATAATATTCTTTATATTTATAAGATTGTTTAAAACTATTTTTTGTTTTTCTAATTTGTTTATTTAATCAGAATATTAATTTTTTTTTTAATTTTTGTCAACTTTTTCTTTGAGGTTGACACACGTTTGCACTTATACGTCAAAAGCTTTTGGGTACTTTACAATAATAGAAATTGTTTCAAAAAGTCAATATTTAAACGCAATTTTTAAGGCCTAAATTTTTTCTTAATTATACCTACAAGCTAAGAAATATGGTACTTAAACAAATTTTAAAATTAAATTTTTTTATATTTTTTATCTAGAAATTTGTTTTATATGCAATCAAGGGGTCGCTGCTTTGTTCCACTTCATTATCATTCCAGTGTTTTTGCATTTTCTCTTCCTGCTGTTTCTGTTTGCTTTTTTTTCTATCCACTCAATTCCTCTATGTGTCATTTAACTGTTCACTGTTAAACTTCCTGATTCCACTCAGTTGTTGGCTTTTCTGCATACCTACTGAAGAATTATGAGGGCAATTCATTTTAAAGGGCAATAAAGTTTAAAAAAAAATGAACGGGAAATAGCAATCGAATATGGCATTACGATGATAAAGACAAGAAAAAAAGGGGGTGTAAAGATTCTATTCATTTGTCAAATCTGAACCTACCTAACAAAAATATAAAATATGTACATAGATACATAAACAAACAAATTATTTTTTTAAAAAAGGGGATTTTTATTTCTCAAAACGTAGACATATAAACTTTTTTTTAATAACATAATCCTACATGAATTAAGGGTATTTTGCAAAGCAAAGTGAGCACTGGTCTGCTAGTAACTAATAATAATAATTCCACGGTGAAATTTTCTAAAAGGTTATTGTAAGTTCCTTTCAATAGTAATTTCTTTAATTTAAATTTTACTTTAAATAAAAAAAATATCTTTAGCAACCAGTGCTCAAATGCTTATTTGCTAAAAGGAAATTTTAATTTTAATATTTAAGTTTTGTATTAGCAAACGAAAACGATATTGTAGTTGGAAATTTCAATTTTTACCTTTTTTCAAATATCTCAATTAAACTTCTTTATCGAGGTTATGTTTTAAAAATTTCCTTAAGTGTTCGTAAAAGTAAAATTATTCAATTTATTCAATTATTATTCAAAAGGGACTACTATCTGTTCATCATTTCCTTACTCGTTTACCTTTTTCTTTTGCCATTTTGCTTAGCGACACGATTAAAATTTTCAGCCGAAATAGAAAACACCACAAAAAAAAAATAATTCCGAGGGAAAGGGTTTGTTCGTTGACTAAAGTTAAAATAATATTTCTTCGTTTTCGAATCATTCATTAGATAAAGTCATACGAGTTAATTTTTGCAGGATAAATAAAACCATGTTTTGCTAGCTAATTATTTTATTAAGGGTATTCATGCAACGTCGGAAAACCATCGTAATCGTGGTAAACGTTGGAAAGTTTACAATGTCATAAAAGAACTGTCAAATTTTGTATGGGAAATCTTTTTCGACAAATCTTAATTTTTCCGACAAGAATTTGTGTCGTAAACATTGTAAATGAAAATGGTAAACATGGTAAACTTTTTTTAATGGTATTATTACTTCTTTATGGTTGAGTCATTTGATTGGTTTATCACAAATCGTAAGATTTTTAAAGAGGCCTTCATGAAGCTTGTGTCGGAAACTTTAAGATTTTACGACATCGATTTTTGACACATTTTGAACAGAATTTACAGAACACAAATCAATTAAACCACGTTTGGAAGCCGACACCTTAAAAATTTTATTGGGTTTTGAACAGGATTTGTTCAAAAGAAATTGATTTTAGATTCTCAATGAAAATCGATATTTGTTGAAATTGATCAATTTTTGTGGGTTTAATTACTTTCCGCTTATATTTTATTTTGAATTCGTTATTCGTTCAGCAAACATAGCTTAACTTTAGTATACTTACGCGGAGCAAATAAAGAAAGTTAACTTCTATTACAAATCACAAAAGCAACTTTGCAACCGAAAGAGAACGAAATAAAAACAACGGTATAAAATTGCTCTCCTAAAAGCTGAAAACTTCACTTTTTTGAGAACTTAAATTGAAAGAGAACTCTTCATTTCTTTACTTTTACTTTGATTTCGTGCGACAGAAAATCATTATGCAAATTGTGCAAAAAATTTCATTTCCACTTTTTGATAGCAAAATTGAGAAATAGCTTTTATATTTTAATGAAAATAAGGAGGAGAACGGAACAATAAATCTTTACAATTCAATAAGCGAGTGGTGACAGTGGTTTAATTGCTTTAATGTATGCTGTACCAGTACCAGGTATATAAGACCCGATAGGTAAAAAGCTGAAGTTTTAACCATTGACTTGATTTAAAGGATGTTTTTTGGTTTTTTCAACTTCCGATTTTAAAGCACGACAGCAAAATATGTTTCAGGTGGGTAGATAAAGTTGCGGTTGGTAAAATTGTAAAGATGTGGCTTGTGTTGCGATAATGTATTTTAAGAAATGCAAATAAATTCCAAGTTTTATTGAACTTTCTTTTTCCTCTAAAAATAACACAAGATTTGAATTAAATAGAAAATCATTTTTGATGTGTATGTCGGGGACATGGTAAGCTAAAAACGCTCTACACGTGTAATACGTTACGTGTCACACGTACATTTTACGATAGTTAAACCGAAATCTGGCACTCGGGTGAAAGTTTATGTTTAACCGTGAGTCCTGACACTCATACATTTTTTTTTTCTTTATAGTAGAATGTTATTTTTTTATGAAACATAAAGTAAAAAAGATATGGTTATGTATGGAACACCACATCGGATAATCACACATCGGCACTTACGCCCTCTTTTGGCATAAGCGTTGAATTTTCTCCTCGAATGGTTGTGGGCTTGTTGGCATAGATCTTTTGATTTTAAATAACCCCATAAACAGGAATCTAATTGGAATATCTTTGAATTTTTCAATTATACCCTCTTGCGATATTGACGAAGTTAACCGTTCTAACCGTATAAAATTTCCAAATCGTGGCCGCCAAACTTTCATTTTTTTGGAAATATTGTTAAAAAAATGAAAACACTTTGCTGCATATTTATTAGTCCTAAACTGTGAGCTGTCAAATTGTTTTTTTTTTTTTTTTTTGGGTTTCCAACATTTTACTTCACAAATAATGGCGAAAAATTCAAATCGGCGTAGCAATGGACATATTAATTTTACTAAAACTACTTTCTACTTAATTATAGACAGTGCAAATGGATTTGAAAAAAAATTCACGACTAGGTTGCACGAACTTGCTCTTATTTGCAATCATACTGTGGTGTTAAAGTAGGTATAAATGGTACTTACACTTAAGACTGAAAAATTGTTAAAGATCAATATAATAAGAAATAAATTAATTAAACAACTTCTTAAACTATTTTCATACCAACTGAAACGTAATCTGATTTCTTACACAAATCTCAATTTATGTGAAAAAAAAAAAAATTAAAAATCGTTGAGCGGTTTTTTAAAAAAATTATTTTTATATTCAAAATTTTGAAAACATTTTTAAGAAAAAAATTCGTACGCCATTTTTAAGTGATTATTAATGCGGAGCTTAAAAATTAATAATTAAAAAAAAAAATAATCTACCCATTTTCGAAATATCGAATTTTCAATTTTTTTTTTTAATCCGAAGGTTGTTTTTTTGAAAACTTTGATATACAATATTATTTTTATTTATTAGAAGCTCTTGTGTCAAAAATTTGATTAAAATCAGTTCAACTGCAGGTAATGAGATAGCCGATAGTAGTACCTGTATATGTGGCAAGTAAAAAAAAAATACGCAAATCCATAGTTCGCATCGTCTAAGTCGCAAGTTCATTTAAAAATCCTCTGGAAAAATCATTTTTAGTTTAGTTTTTCCCCAATTTTTAAATTTTATTTGGTTCGTTAGTTCCAAGTTTTTTATTTTTTTAATTTTCCAAACACTTTTTTCCGTAAAAACCTCACTCGGCTTGATTCACGCATTTTGAAAAAAATGACCCAAATCTGCCCAGCGGTGCTTACAAACGAACAGCATTCAATTTTACTGTATATAATATTTGAAAAGGTAAATAACGTTTTCTATTTCAATTCGACTTCGAATCGCACAGGATACATATTAAATAGACACTTGATTGGATTTAAACTTTCACCATAATGCCGTTTAAAGTGAAACATTTTCAACATTTAGGATTATATGCTGTCGATAATCTTTTAATTACCTCTGTTCTAGTACCTGTAATAGTTCTCAAGTGACTTAACTTTGCTGAATTTTACATCAACGTACACTTTTTCGATCTAATTGTTTCTAAGACCTATATAGTACCATAAGAATTACCAACTTAGTCATAATCCCTCATTTATGAGTTCTTGTAATTAATTAGCAACTCAGAAAGTCTGTCTGCATTGAACCGCAATATCATTGCATCCCCTATTTTTGTATACCTAAATTTTCTAACTGTTTTGCTTTTAAAACCCATTTATAGATTTGTTTCGATGCGCAACTAATCTATACCTAAAGCTGATTTACGAGTAGGTATCAAAGTATCATGTAAGTAGCTATAAAACAGCATATGACCTTAATCACATTCTTATCTTCTTTCAACAAAAGTTATAAGGGACGAAAAAAAAAAAAAAAAGTAATCAATAGCAATATAGCTTTGTAATGACAAAGCAAGGCAAGTTCTCTGTAAATAGTATGGTATACGTATCTATCGATTCTATTTTATTCCTACACAAAAAAAAAAAAAAGATAAACGCAACTAATAATTACAAAGCGATGGCACAGGGGACACCGATAAAAAGAAGCAGACATAACAAATTTGATTATAAATGAAAAATGATGTTTCCTAAAGTATGGTCATAAAAATTAGGTTTTTCAAAATAAAAAAAAATAATATAATATCAAAGGAGGTGATTTATTGATCAATATAAAAACCTTGGATAAAGTTTTATAAAGTTTATTTGTGGAAGATTTTCAGAAGTGGTGCGACTGTTTGGTCCATAAAATTAAGTGTTTCAAATTCAAGCTATATTTTATAAGTTATTTCTTGTTCATATAGCTTCCACTAACGCGGATCAGTTCTTCTGTTGAAAGCATTACACACAAGAATCTTTGGACAAGGGGATAAAGATGAATTTACATCATAATATTATTCACCACCCAACAACCTTCTATATTATTCAATTCCTTCACTAGTTCCAAGTTCCCTACTTGCTATTAAATAAAACTTAAAATAATGACTTTCCAAAATTCAACACTTTCGTTTATTTAAAAAAAAAAAAATTAAATTGGGTTTTATGAATCGTATCCTTAATTTTTCATCAATCCCAACTAACAAACTCTCAAGAGCTTAGCTCTCGAAACCTGAAAAAAACTCGCATAAGACTCTTTTATATCCCATTGCTATACATAAGAACTATTATCTTGTTATGAAACTTAAAATAGTCTCGTAGCGTTTTTATTTTGAGAGTCAAACACTTTTCTCTCTTCAAAATACTCAAATCTTATTTCTAAATAAATGTCTCTTCTTGAAATAGGATTTTATAAACTTATAGTCTTATAATAATCCTTTTGTGAAACTTTAGCTCTAAACATATGGTCGAAGACTTCATGATCCCACAACAACACAATTATAAGAGTTTTCGTCATTCTATACTTATATGAAAACGCTTACAGGATCTGAGTATAATACCTCCTATATCAAGAATATCGGGAGTTGAAATACCAAAAGCTTTGCAATAGGATGCTAATGAGATCATTAATATTTAAAAATTATAAATAAAATAATTTAAATATGAATTATTTTAGAGGCGCGTTGTTGTTTTTCGAGGTAAAAGCTCAAATTAGTAGATACATTTTCAACCGCATATATATTTTGGTTCCCATGTGTGAAAAATAATAAATATAAAGTTTCGCCATTATAACGCATAATAATGTAATTGATTGACTTACAAAATAAATTCTCACACAAGCATATCAGTTTTTTGACATGCGACATACACACAAAATAAAAAAGTAGTTTGTTGCTCTTTGAGAAAATGAGAAAGACAATATTATTCCAAGAGAAAGATACATAATTTTTTAAAATTTACAAATACAAATATTGTTCTCTTTTGAGCGCATCTCATAAGAAGAGACGCATTCTCATAGCAAGACTAAGTTGAGGTGGGAGCCTCCCATAACTAGGCCATTTAACGCTTTTAACAGTATTTTAACAATCTAGAAGTAGTCTTCAAGATTACTTTTAGCTCCCTTACATTAGTCTAGTTAAACTCTTGGAGCATCTTATGAGAGCAAAAATGTTATTTGGGATACTAGATATGCTTCAGTTAAACGTACCATACAAAATGTTCTTATTAAAAATTCAAAAGACAGCAAGCACATAATCCTTGACTAAAATATAAACTTTTATTAAACATTCTTTCTTATATGAAACCTACCTAGACAGCGTATTAATTTAGACTACCTACCTATTTTTTTTTTGGTTCAAAATGACTTATTTATGTTAATCTCTAGAATAATTTTCTTTTCCTTCTAAGCAATTAGGTTCAATTAAAAAAGGACATCATCATTATCACCACCACAAATCTCTTAATGTGCCTTGAAATATTGTTCTTTCCTTCGACACTTTGATGTCTACGTTATAATGTTGTATCTCCTTCCACATTGAGTAGCGAATTTTACATATATATGTATAAAAAAAATATGATTTATCAAATTATCTTCAGACTTATATTTTGTTCTATATTGCCAAAGGCCGACATTAAATTAGAATGAGGAAGGTTAGAGTAGTCAAAGTGAAAGCGCCTAATGGAGTTCATGAAATTAAATTTAAGTGGAAGCACATCATCACTATAATATGTGGTGGTATAATGTCAAAGGAGAATCTTTGTTCGTTTTATGTTTTAATTAAATAAATTGATCTTGAAAATGTTGTGTCAATATAACTGACAATTTTACATACCCACCACCACTACCACTAACAGCTTACATTATAATTATTATTATTAGAACGCGGATTTAATAAGAAAATTTGACATGAATAATTGAAATGTGGTTTTCACAAATACAAAGCAGTTGGTGGTATGCTTTTAGTTATAATCTAGAAAGTTCAGTTGCATTTGGGCTTGTAACTGTTTTTTTTGCCTTTCTCCTATTTTAAAACGTTTATACACACAAACTCTTGTACGTCAATCTTGTCATAGTAAAGTAATGGGTTGGGGTCATTATTCTGTAAATGCCAAAATACGATTTCCGAAATTCGGTATTTCAAAATTCTGTAAATCCAAAATTTTGTAAATCCAAAATTCTGTATTTTAAAATTCTGTATTTCGAAATTCCGTACTCCAAAATTTTGTAAATGATAAAAGAAAAATTTGTTTTGATAATGAAAAAAGTGCGCAATTTTTACAAAAACGTACAAAATTGTCAAGTATAGTTCATTTAACTGAGCATTATCCAAGAATTGGCTTCTTTAATTACAGTTATTGTATATTGAAATTACAAACCTTGATAACATACTTCTGAGTTAGTTCTAGTTAAGCGTGATAAGAAGTGAAAACAAATTATGAAGAGTATTAAGCTGAGGTGGAATCGTGTAAGGTGATTTTGGATAAGTGATAGTCACAATCAACCAAATCTGTCTGTGCAAGATGATATCACATTTGATAACTAAAGAGCTATCACATCAAAAATGTGATTGTCATTTTCCAACAAATTTGATGTTTCTGCTGCAGTACAACTAGAGTTACCACAAGCCTAAAAAAATTGTAAAGTTCTTATTTTAACCATTCATATAAACAAAAAAAAAACATTCCTGTTAACACAAAAGTTTCCTACATCCCAAAACATAAAGAAAATATAAGAATTTTATCGCAAAAATGTTATTTTAGTTCTATAATTTCGATAGCTTATAACAAAAATTTAAGAGTTCACAAATGTCATTTGAAAGTATTCAATTGAATTGAATTGAGAACTTTATGATAATCACATGTGACTATACCTAGTTGATTACAATCACATATCGATTATTTAACATGTATAAAATAACTTGCTTAAAACTTTACAGAATTTTTTTATGTTAAAAGCAGAATTATGGATTTACAGAATTTTAATATTCAGAATTATGATTCAATTATAACGTAGCAATCGATTACAGCTCACAGGAAATCATTGCTATTGGAAAAATGAACGTTAGTTGTCAACATATTCTAAGGCATTTAAGTTTAAAAATGAAGCACCTGGATTGTGTTGCGCCAGTAGCCAAGGAAATTTTTATTTTCACATTGATGAAATTTCGTGCCAAGCCGGGGCGTGCCAGCTAGTTAGAAATAAATTGATTAAAAAAACTTTTGAAATTATTTTTACACAAATTCGATGTACATAATCTGTTTTCTTTAACAATTATTAATTTGTGAGAAAAAATTAAAAAAAATATTGTAGCAGTTTCAAAAAAATATTTTATAGACATACAAAATTTTGCAATAATTTTTAAGAAAAAAATTGATACGTTTCCATTTATTTAATATTTATTAATGCAGAGTTAACAAAATTATTGCGAAACAAATTACCAATTTCAGTAAAATATCGTATTAAAAAAAAAATAACAATTCAAAATATCCTTTTCTGAAAATTTGTATACATATGCAATTTTTAATAAACTTATTAGAAGTCATGGGATACCAAATTTAATTTAAATTGAATTAAATGAAATAGTTGAAAGTCAAAAATGGTTGTATGGGAGGTAGGTACGTAGGTACTGTTAATAATGGCGTAATATTTTAAAATTTGTTTCTGTTAGATCGTAGAGCGTACTAATAAACGGGTCATTCATTTTTCGGTTTCGAAAGTAAAGCTAAATAAAACATACAAATAAATAAAACGATTATGACGACCATAATCATCGCGTAATGCGCGAAAAGTGGCTACGTTTGAATCACCATTTTTGTAGTAAGTTTTAATAATTTGTTGTTGTTCGATTTTAAACGATCCATTATCATAAAGACAAACATTCAACTAATATTATGAGAGTTCAAATGACAGCTGAGTTTGACAGCTGTCAAATGCCAGCGCTACCAACTTGAAATCACGAAAAAGTAGATTTAAATCCATAGGCGTTTACTTAAGTTTTTTTTTTCAAAGGCTTATAAATAGTTTTACCTTTAATTTTAGCTGTATAGAAATCAATTAAGTTGATTTAAAAAAAATGAAACTTTAGTTTAAAATCAAAACAATAGTTTGTTTTTTTTAAATTTTAGTACACAATACTATTTTAACTTTTCAGAACATTCTCAAGAAAAAAGATTGATCAAAATTAATTAAATCGTTTTCGAGAAAAGCGAAATTCAAAATTCTATGTAGGTGCCATTAAAAAGCATTTTTCGACTCACCAAAAATTTTAAAAATTAATTAACTTGCCATTTCTATCAAATCTTATATCTCCCAAAATTTTAAAAATTTTGAGAAAAATAAAAATGTTAAAAATGTAGATGGCACGTTATTACTAGGTTACTAGGAACCAATTTTAAAGAAAATCGACGTAACCGTTTAGGCTGTGGGTCAAACAGTAAGAATCGGAATAATCATGTTTTTAAAAAAGGGATCAAATGAAGGGAAAGCGCTGGATTTAGAAAACGGTTATAGGAGATACTTATACTTTCTTCTGGTTAATGCTTCAAAATGGTTATTTTATATTAATTGAAGTGAAAATTGATTGGTGTAAATCTGATTTTATAAACTACTCGTATACAACTTTTTATCGCAGACTATGATGCACTTATGCACTTTAAAACATACATATGTATGTGCAATGTGCATTGTGCATGTCCTTGTTTTCTCACCACGTCGCAGTTTATTTTTTCGTTTGTTTACTGTAAATAAGCTCGATTGAAATTACTAAAGGAAATTAAGTGTGAGATAATGCATCTTGAAAGGTGGCTTATATAGTTGCTTACATTCATTAAACTTGTTATAGTGTTGGAAGAAAATGGGTTTCATTTTTCTATTAGACGAAACTAAAAGGGAAAACGACAAGGACTCCTTTATATTAATCAAAAAGGAAAGGTTGTATAAGTATAATGTCAAGATAGATTTCAGAGGTGCTTAATGTTGCGTGACACTAAGTGTTTATATTTTTTTTTTTTTGACTGTTGACTGTTAGATTTCCTGAAAAATTGAAAAATAGATAAGGTCGTGTTCATTTTGACAGAAGTGGGTTAACTTTAAGTTAAATAAAATTTAATCAAAGTTTTAAAAATTTTTATTTTTGTGAGGATATTTATATTATTTATCTGTGTGAGTTAGCAAGTGTCTTCAATGGGGCATTTCGAAATATTTAAAATGCACAACTGGGTCGTACGTATTTGCTCTTGCGCTTCAAAAATTTTAAAGATTATATAAATTATACATTTATACTTATGTATAGTTAATTATAAATAACAATAGTTTTATTATATCAGAGAAATAAGAGAGAATGGAAAAGAAGCATTTTTTTAAAATGCTAAATCATCTTATACAAATGTTTTAATATCAAAGTAAAGATCACGGTTTCTTCAAAAATTATTATTATTATTATTTATTAAAACTATACATAAATGTACAGTAAAATACTTAAAGCTACTAGCAACTAGGGCTTCTAGCTGAAGGTATATACAAAATATTAAGAAAAGAAAAACATAGTTTAAATGTCCACATTCGGGGGCGGTCAGAAAAGGTAAGAACGACATTACGGGGCTCACGCCTCCTCTGACCGCCCCCGCAGGTAGAACTCTGATTATAAAACTTCAAATAAATAAAAATATGAATTTATGCAGAAAAATTTAGAAAATTTGTTACAGCGGTTACCTTAAAAATTATTTTGTAAATATAAATAAAATTTCTTAAATATTGAAAACAAAAATTGGTATGCCATTTTTAAATATTTAATAATGCTCACTTAAAAACTTAATTAACTCGTTTTTAAAATATTGATTTAAAAACAAAATTTTTGTTTAAATTTAAAAAATATTTTTTGCAAATTACATTTTTTTCACATCTTATATAAAATTTTTGATCGAAATCAATGAAGTCATTAACTATAAAGTCGATAATAAAAAAATGATTTATCGGAGGTACTTCCATTTATACAGTTCTAGGCAAAAATATAAGTGTACAACTGGGTCGTTCGAACTAGCTCCTTTGAACGCTCACGTTGGGGTTTTTAAGACTTAATAATATAAACATATTCATCTTATTTTAATAGAAATAAATTAGTTAAAATCGTTTATTTTATGCACCTCATCAAAAACGTAGTTTAGTTTTAGTTTAGTGTTAAAACTTCTAAAATTATTTTGACACCAACGCTGTAAAACTAACTGATTTCTTAAAAAAATTTCAATGTATGACAACAAAGAATTTAAAGTCCTTGCAGAGGTTTTTCAAAATAAATTTTGTATATATATGTATGCATATATAAATAAAAAAAACATTTTTAATTAAAAAAGTTTTTACGCCATTTATTAATTATTTATTTACCGATTTTTTGTAATATCGAATTTTCAAATTTTCATTTTTTTAATCCAAAATATGATTTTTTGAAAATTTTGATTTGCAATATAATTTAAAATTATTAGAAGCTCTTTATTAAAGTATTAGGTACAGATAAAAAAAATACAAAAGTTTCTATTAATAATAAGAATAACTGTAATTTTATTTCTGTAAAATCAAAATCTTAGGAGCCATCTTCTAGAAAAAGGTACCGTTAATTTTGACTATAAAAATAATTTTTGTTAAAAATAATATAAATTTATTATATTTTAAAATCGCTTAGTTTAATAAATATCGATCGAGTAGTTTTAGAAAAATGATATTTTCAAAAACGAAGTCCTAAGAATTATTTTTGTCAAAAATTTTGGTATCCAACACTATTTATGTACACTTTTCTAAACTTTCTTCATGAAAAAAATTGATCAAAATCAGTTCAACCGATTTTTAAGAAAAAGCTAAAATAAAAAAAAAAATGTTTTATATTAATGGTAAAATATTTTATTCCAAAACATTTTTATTAATAGTACCTTCCCTATTAATAACAATTTTTTGGAATAAAATATTTTATAGTTAAAATTAACTGTTTTTTATTTTACAAAAATCTATGAAGCCATTTTGAGAAAATTAAGATTATTTAAAAATTAAAAAAAAATATATTACTAATATTTTTAATGCTTAAAAATAAAAAAAAAACATATCGAAGGGATATTCAAAAAAAACTGTAGAAACTATAAGTCAGAAGAAAATCGATCTATATGTTTAGGCTGGTAGTCGAAGGGGCGAAAAGATAGACTGAAATAATCGCATGACCAACTTTTTTCATCTTCCCTCTATCATCGAACCTAATTCCAAGTTTGATCAAAATCTCGAGTAAACATTTTTTTTTTTTGAGAATCTAAAACTTGCCATAAAGTAGAGTAGGTGTATGTATATCACAAGTAAAATACTTACTTCCGAAAATATTACTAAAATCAATCTAAACAAAAATTGGGGAGTATTAATGAGAATAATTTGTTACATGTTGGATTTTGCCTTTTTATTGTTTCCCAAAGTCTAAAGAATAAAAACAAATGTTTCCGTACTCTCCCTCCCAGGGTTTTAACTTTTAAGGCATATTTTCGTAATAAGATCATATAACACTCTTGCATATGCCATTATAATATGAAAACTGTGCTTGAAAAATTAAATAAAAATTAAACAGAATCAGAAATTGATTTCCCCCCTTTTCATACATATTATAACTCTGACTGACAAGCGAAGTGACAAACATGATATGCTTTTGTGATGATTACTTATTTATGCATCCAAACTGCTAATGGAAATACATACCTATACCTAGACAGGTAGGTATATATATATTTTCATTGTACACAATTTCACATTGAATTGTTTTAGTGAAACTCACATTATTATGATATATAGTGTTTTCGTGACTCCTAAATTATTGAGTGCACATCCATTCATATGTCTGATCCCAAAGGAGCTTATACCGCACCATAAACTATAATCCGTGAGATATCAAAGGAAGGGAGTTTCTTCTGAGTACGGTTATTGTATGTTTTTGCAGTCTGATGTTTCGTGACCTGGAAAAGTCCATATAAATACCTACTTACATATATTTATATGTAGGTATATAGCTTGATATGATAGTCACGCAATAAAATAAAAGGTATTTAAATTTTAAAACTCTTTATTTAGAAGTTTTGCTCTCTCACGCTATTTTCTTTTGTTTTTCTCAAAATGTATATGGGCTATAATTTTACTCGTAGAGACAATATATTTACCCTTGCTGCTTGCTGTACACACATTGATTTCAATTGTATCATTTTAAAACCAAAAATAAGTACACTTTGCGATAAAGGAAATTACCGCTGCAAGCCTCAAATAATGGTTATTTTTCCGACAGCCAACATCATCGGCTACCAACACATCAGCTTTACCATCAACACAACCTTTATATTTAAAACTTTGCTGTGCTTTTATCTACAACGATGATTCAAGAATAATGCCCGGCATCCGAGGAAGGACTCCTATCCTATCCTAGACTCAAAGACTGGAATCTTATTATATGCATGTATATTGTATATATAAAATAGAATATACGATTGTGTGTATGGAATGGAATTAACAATGAAAGACATCTTTATCGCTGGGGTCTTAAAGCTGAAGGCTGTTCGTTCGATTGTTATGTTCGTTTTATTGAATACTTGGCGTATACCTACTTTAATATTATTCGCTTTCAAGTTGTAAAGAAAAGTACCAGATTTAATGCCTTTCGCCCCCCATCATGAGTATATTAATTTAAATGGAGGAATAATGAAGATAAATGTTTGAGTATAAACGTTTAATATTATAAGAGAAAGCAGTGCTAAGATTTTTAGTTTCAACTATTAACTTAAATACGCGTGAAATAAAAAAGATGTGCACTTAAATAGAGCTATGTTGTTCGGTGAATAAAGTATAATAGGTCAGAATCAGGAAGTACATAATACAAGGTGGCGCAAAAGATGTCAGTCTACACTGAAAAAAATCGTTTGTTTTATCAATAAACACTGTGTAATGATGGTTTTTTCATTGTCTCAATAAACTTTTTTTTTTATAAGACGAAAATTTGTTGTTTTTAAAAATTTTAACTCAATAAACGATTTGTTGGTTCAATTAAACTCCGTTTATTGAAAATTAAAATTTAAAAAGTAATAAATGGTTGCTTGTATTAATAAACTCTTTTTTTGGCACAATAAACTCATACATTGTGCCAAACAATTTTTTCAATAAGACTCCTTTTTACTTGCGATATATATGTAAGTACTATATCTATATGGCAAGTTATGCATTCGTAACAAAAAATCGAACGCGAGTTTTTGATCAAAGTTGACATTACGATGATAGCGAAGTCGAAAAAAGTGGATCTTGCAATTCTGTTTGTACTGTCTTTTCGGCTGCAGCCTAAACGGGTGGGTGGATTTTAAACTTGGTACCTATAGCAGTTTTTGGGCATTCCACCGACATGTTTTTTACTTTTTTTTTAAGATCAAAAATAACGGTACCGTTTTTTTACCAAGGCATGAAAATCTTATTTTTCTCACAATCGTGCCAACAACTTTTTTTTTTTAAATTCAGTAATTTTTTTACAAACATGCTACCATTTCGTAAAAAAAAAATTTATGGAAAAATGTTTAAAAACCGGCATTGAACTAATATGAGAACGATCTACCATATTATTGGGAAAAATATGATCTATCGTTTAAAGATTGTACCTTTCATTCATTCATTTTTTGGGTTTTCATCACATTATCTGTTAAACCAATTTTAATGAAATTTTTTACACAAAAGCTACTAATAAGTTTGAATAATATTGCATATTAAAATTTTCAAAGAATCAAATTTTGGATTTAAAAAAAAAAATTCAAAATATTTTTTTTTTTGAAAATTCGATATTTCGAATTTTCGGTGGATGATTTTTTTTTTTTTAAATTAATTTTTAAACTCCGCTTAAATAAGTACTAAAATTTGGCGTACCAATTTTTATTCTAAAATATATATTCAAAATGTTATACATAAAAAAAATATTTTTTAAAAAAAACTTCTTCAACGATTTTTAAAACGTTTTTCTAATAAATTGAGATTTGTGTAAAAAATCACTTGGTGTACATTGCGTTACGTGTCAAATCAATTTCTAATATTTTTTTATTCAAATTTGTTTGTTAAATTTTATTGATTTTTTAACAGTTTTTCAGTGTAAACTTTAAATTCCATGCATATGTGCGAAGTGCAAGACAGAGACAGTTCTGTGCTACATTGTTCATATTTATGTACTCACATAATACTTCCTTAATCTAGGCTATATTTTTGACAGGTGGCATAACTAATAAAATTCTTTTATCAGATGAAAAGTTTTTAATATTATTAAGATTTTTAAACGACAGCGTGATCGCACATAAGAGCAAGTTCATGCGACCTAGTTGTGCATTTTAAATGTCGAAAAACATATAACAAAAATAGACAAATTAATTATTAAATGCGTTAAAAGGAATTTAAATTTGTTGTCATTCTATTTTTGTTATACGTGTTAAAAGTAAAAATTGAGTGAAATCAGTTAAGGTGTCGACTCAAATATTATTTTAGTTGTTATCGGTTTTATCGTCGTTCAAAGCTATAATTTAACTAATTTTAATTGATTTCAACATTTTTGCGTATTGGCCCAATAAGCTATTTAGTGGCGCAATAAAGTGTTTATAAGTGTAAGAAAAATACTTTTTTTTATTATAGTCGACTCTTATAAAATTCACAGTATGTTCATGCTGTAACTTTTACAAGGTTAGGTAAACATCGACCATAATTTGCGTCTTAAAAGAATACACCAGCATCTTACTGATAAGCTTGGTCGAAACGCATTTTGTAGTTGAGGTCAATTGAATTTGAATTGAATTTAATGGTTCAAGTGACCTCAAGTTGCGTTTCACTCACTCAAGTTAGGCTCATCAGTGCTGTCATACCCTTCTAAGAAGAAAATTATAGTCGATGTGAACTAATATAAACACTTTTTTGGGACAAAAAATAAAAATTAAAATAAAAAAATATATTTAAGGGAAGAATGTAAATCTAAAGCAAATTTTTCCAATTTAATAATTTATTTCATTTGCCTCAATAATTATAATTTTGCTTCAATCAACAAAATAATTTACTGGCACAACAAACAAAATTGGTCAATTAAATAAACTGTTTATTATCCTAACAAATTCGTTCCTTCAAACAACAAAAAAGTACATTGCCTCAACGAACCAATTTAAATAATAAATTAATTAATAACAGAATCAATGAACTTTTGCTTGTATCAATAAACTTTTATTGGACCCAATAAACTGCTTTTTATTGGCCAAATAAACCAGTTTGTTGGACGAAAGTTGATTAAAAAATTTAGAGTCATAATAAATTTTTTTTATTGTATTTTGGTTCAGTTAACGGAAAATGCTATAATTTTTGCAAATGGCAGTAAAAAAAAAAACAAACAGAAACACGTATTCTGTTATTACTTTTGCGTCACCTTGTAAAATGAATTAGGTACTATTTTTATGGGACTCAATTATCGTATGTACGTATTTTAGGAAAATTAATTATTCTTTATGTTGATATTTTAAGTGTGGTTTTATTTCCATTCAAAATTGAAGAAAGTGCCCGATAGTAGACATGAAAAGCAAAAAAGCAGTATTTCCACAAAACAAGTAGGTACGTGGCCCAAATAAAAATTATGTATAATTTTTCAATCACAAAAGTTCATTGACTAAGTGTACAAATTATATAAGAAGACTTTCCATTTTTTTGTATCATGGCTCATAAACGAAAGTTTAAGTGAAGTCACTTAAGCTTTCTATATAGAAATTCCATTTTAGTACATCCTGAACACTTTCATTTTCTTAATTTATTATTTATTTAATTTAAGCTTAATATACTCGTACATTCCTTAACACAAAACGTGATAAGGAAACATACTGATTTCAATAAGCAAAAGAGGGTTGATTTTATTCTATGAGATCTTTTGCAGCAGAATATAGTCCTATAGATGGTAATAATCAATTCAAACTATTTAATATTTGATGGGTAGATAGATGTATGGTTGATTCTTTATATGGGATATAGGTCAAGTTAATAAAGCATATCTTTATAAAAGAATAAAATTGTGTGTCAGCAAGTGGCCGCACACGATATGATGGTGGACTGAAGTAAAGATTCTTATAGGTTTGTCTGTAGGTACGAACACAAATAAAAAGAAGTTATGAATGGTTCTATGCGAACATCTGAAGAAATGTCAAATAAGTACATAAGTCCTATAAATAAATAAAATTCATAAAGTATTAAGCAGTTTTGCTTAGATCTGTAGATTCTTAATCTTTGAGATATGTATGCAGGGCCGACCCCAGCCAAACTAGAGCCCTGTGCAAGATTTGTAGAAAGCGCCCCTTTTTTAAATTTGCACACATACATTTATGTAGATTCTTAGCACAGTTGTGATGGATGTTATTTTGATATTATTTGAACAAGTTTTGTGGTTAAAATTCAAATGGTAGTAGTTACATATTTTGTTTACGCCAGATCAGATTAAATTTTCTTGCTCCTGGTAATGCGCCCCCAGAATTTTGCGCCCTGTTTATTTGCACATCTTTGTTGGTCCGGCCCTGTATGTATGTAAATTAAAAGACTGCCAGGCCCTGGGCAAAAAACAAAAACAAAAAAACTTCCAATTTAATGACTAGGAATTTTAGTTTTGTTGGATATAGTTCACATTAGATATTCGTCATGAAGTCTATGTTAGATGAACTGAACTTAACAAAAATTGCGTATTGACAAGGTCCTCACTAGTCAACTGATGAGTCCAAGTGAGATCGCCGGGACGAAACGCCTAAATTTGTGTGGACTAAAGGTCGTTAAAAGCTATTTAAAAAGACTTTTCATTAATATAAAAATTATATCAATTTCATTTAAAAAATTTAAAAAATCAATAAATTTATGAATACAATTTTCTTTCGTATGATATTTTTTAAATGTAACTTAAAGGAACCATATGAGTTGGTCATATAATTGAATAGAACGAAAAATTGAGCTTTAAAACGTGGCAACCCTATGCCTTGAACACATTTCTCAAGTCAACCCTAGAGAAATTATTGTTTAAACACTACCTAAAAAACTGCATTACTATCATGCGGTAACCCGATGAGGGTAAGTCGTTCTAAGGCAGAATCTTCTACTATTTTTAGTTTTAATTTGTTTGACATTCACTAATAAGTCTTGTATTCAATTAAACCCTGAAATTGTATATCAATTTTTAGTTCTAATCCTTGAAGATTCAATTAATTATTAGAACCCTATATAGACTTTTGGTCTTATTTATAAATGTTGTCTAACTTTAGACAACTGTCCAACTTTGGAAAATATGTTCAAAAACCTTGTTTATTGTTGTATAATAGCTGCCTAACTTAGACACAAGAGTAGATTGTCTTAACCGTGAATAATGTGATATTTATTTTTATTAAATAAATCATATTTCCACCAATTTGAAAATAGTTAGACAGTGTCTAAGTAGACAAAAATCTAATAAATACGACTGTTTGTATCTAATATAAAATGTATTTTTTTTAGTTTTTTAGATGGTGTTTTAACTAACATTTTGCACAAGGGTGCCTGGAGAAATATGGTCAAGGCATAGGGTTGCCACGCTTTAAAGGTTGATTTTTGGGTTTTTTTCAATTATGTGACCCAGCCCATATGGTAGGTTTTAGTGCTAAAAAAAATATGATATGTAAGAAAACTTTATTTAAAAATTTTAAAATACGTATTTTTTTTTTAAATCGGAATTTCAATAGGGTAAATTAGTGCCAAAAGAAAAGAAAGGTCTAGATTCTATTTTCTAAACGAAAAGTGATAGAGAGTTTTTTGTTTCTTTTATCGATAGATCTTGTAAATACAAGAAAGTCACCCATATAAAAGAAAATTCTTGAAAATCTATACCTCGAGATAAAAATATTTTAAAGTCAAAAAAATTAGAAATGGACGTTGGAGAAAAAAAATCAAATTTTCTAAAAATAAATTTTATATTTCTGAGAAGCCGATAAAAAGATCCGTGTTTGCAAAATTTTCGATTTGAGCTTTTTTCTTAGCTAGGTGAAATTTTGAAAAAAATTCATATTTTTTAAATCAATTTTTCTTGGTTTTTGATTTTTTTTCCTTTTTACCCTAATTGGTATTTTCATTTAAAACAACAGTAACATAAATAGAATTTTACTATCATTACGATGGTACTATGTTGTTTTCAAAACTGTTGTCTACTTTTAGAGTTGCTGAAATTTTAATAATCCAAGTTTTTAAATTCATTCATAGCGTTTAAGAAAACAATTTTAATGGTCTCAGAGAGGTGTCAACAAATTCTGGGACAGAAACTAGTTATAACCAATATGTGAATAATTGGGTTAATAGGTACAAGTGTCATGATATAAAATTCAAAAGTCTGGAAATTTTTTCTCTGCTTGTGGTAGATCTGGGTGGTTTAAAATTGACCACTTAAAAGCATATATTGAAAACAATAAATCAGTAATTTTGCCTGAGCTTAAAGACCTCAATATTGATGGTCCGATCAATAGAACCCAAGATATATTAAGCTATTTAAACGAACCATTTTGGCTTCTTAGGAGATTAACGCATTTTTGTATTGATCTATTGTAATTTAAGAAATTTTTAATTTTCAATTGTTTTGGGTTTCTTCTTCGTAGAAATGTAAGTTTTGATTAAAACATTGAATTTAGGACTAAAACAAACCAAAACATGTGCTATATAGACCAAGTAAAAAGAAAAAAGTGCACGCTTTCACCTAAAATGTTAAATATTATAAATAAGAAATGATTATGTATATCTTCTTTTATATGGTGCATAAAGAACAAAATATTATGAATATACAAAATGAAAATTAAAAAATTCTCTACAAAATAAATAATCTTGTAAAATTAATGGTGCTATATAATATACACCAAAAGAAATCCCTGAAGTTTTCGATCCCCTAAGGCACTTATATAAATTATACATAATTAGGATATTAATTCTATTAAAAAAAATGTTTGAAAAAAATAAGATAAGTTGGAAAACAGCTTTAGGATATTTATGGCAGTCAAGTAAAGAAATTAATTCAGTTGAAATAAATTAAGAATTGCAGTTATTCTCACATTTAAGTGGGACATGAAACTCATTTTATAAAAAATTGTTTTTGAAAAAATATAAAAATAAAAAAATGCTTTGACTAATAAAATAATATAAAATTACAGATGTGAGGCATTGCTTTATGAATAGTGCCATATACTTTGGTTTAATAAGTTTTAAATAATAAAATTAAATTCTTTGGCATTTAATAGAAAAACAAATTTGGTATGCAAAATTATAAATATACTGACTAGCTGACCCAGAAAACGTTGTTCTGCTTTCTTGTTCATGTTTGTTGCTTTATTTGTTCGGGATTTTGTGTGTTGCTGGTATTGTTCAGTGTATAACTTGAACACAAATATACAAAATCGTTATACCTATTTACAGATGAAAATCGGTACACCGATAATGCATTTATTCTTTTAGTATTTTATCAAACTTTTGCATTCACAAAACACGTATGTATTTCTTTTAAATTAAATTAAATCTTGCAAAATTTTGCAAGCGTATCCAACATTTTAGTTGGAGAAATTTTGTTGAGAAAACCTATATTCATGAAACTGAGATTGCTGAGATCTTCGAGATCTTAAAATCTCGATTGTTTATGAAAATATACTAAAATCGCGATTAAAAAAATGTGGGGTCGTAGTAGGAGGGTGAACATTTATTGTTATAGATATTTTTGTATGCCAAATCTTAAAAAATTAAAAAAAAATTGTATAGGGACATCCTATTTTTTTGTATAGCGGCACCCTAATCACCTAGCAGTATGAGATATACTTTACGACCTATTCTCATACACATCAAACATATAAAAAAATTTCATAAAAATCGGTGAAACCGTTTTGGAGGAGTTTAACCATCTAGACAATATTAAATACAAGATACATTCATGAATTTAACGTTACATTGAATTAATACAATGTTAAATCTACATCACATCTTGTAGACTTAAATGAGTAAACCCGTTGAATTAACACGAAAATTTAGATAAATCGACTCTATATAGTACTAAACCAATATCATTTGCCAGTGACTCAAGGTTTAATCGAACCAGCAGCCGTGTTAAGTTGAATTAAGAACTGTAGATTTAACAATGCCCACCTGTTACGCTTGCATGAGAATAATTTTAAATTGATGAAACCTTCTTGGCCTGCACTTATACCTAGATCTGCAATGATGGTTTACACTGGGATCAGGTTAAACACAAATAAAATTGTTCGTACATTTTATACACCAACAAAGATCTGGTTGTTTGATTTGATATACTGTAAAATCAACAATATTTTCAGTTTAAATTAATCTAAATTATATGCACTTACTTTTTCATAAATTTAAATACATACATATTAGGTATATTTGAATGTAAAGACATTGGGCTCATTCACTAATGTATTGACTACGTAGTCGAAATTCAACTAGCTTTGTGAATGCAAAATTACACTACAAAGTTAGTCAATTATAAACTGTCATATTAATGACAGATGTAAACACACACGAAATAAAAAACAGTTGTGTTTTGAGAATTTAAATAATATTTTCTTTTTAAATTAAATAATATCAAATATAAGATATAATATGAGTGATTTGGAAGAAGATAAAGTCATAATTATGCAAAATAATTTAATTGTGGTCAAGTTTCATTTTGAATAGTTTGAATTTTTTGTATTTTAACCGAACAGCTGATTGTGAAACGTCAAAATCATTCTCCACTAACTTTGAAGCCGAAATTTTTACACTACGTCGGAGGGGAAATTTCAACTCATTTTGTAGTTGTATGTAGCCAATCAGAATGACTTGACTACGTAGTGACTACATTAGTGAATGCGCCCATTAACTTATTAAATTATTTAAATTATTGAAGTTTAGATCATGAGTTAAACAATTGTGAAAATAACTACATATGTGAAACTTTAAGTAGTGAAATTTAATTTGTAAAAAAAAATATTAATGTCAAAATCTTGAGAATTTTGTATAGAGAAGAATTTCATGTTGAAATAACATGACATCTTTTTAATTAAAATAAAACTGTATCAAATTGATACCATGAGTATGTAGAAACTGAAACAGAAATCACTTAAGTTTCTGAGTTTCTTACAATAATAAATGGGAAAATGCATCTTTATAAAGTGTACAAGATACTTTGTTGAATTTTTGTGGTGTCTCGTTAATGGCTAAATTGATATTTTTTACAACTTGCAATAGGGCGAATCGAAAACCTTCTATTGGAATGATTAAAAAGAAAGAAATCAACTCGGTTTTTTCGAATTTTGAAGATTACCACATGACCAAATCTCAATTATCTAAAATTAACATTTTTTTAAAATCGCCATAATTTATTATTATTTAAAAGATATTTGTTAAAAAATTAGAAAAATTCTGAAGGTAGGTTATTTTTGCTTTTTATTCCTAGTATTCGCTAGTATTTTTATATAATACAAGCAAATCCGCCCGGCTTTGCACGGAACTTTTCATTAATTTAGCAAGTATTTTGAAAATTAAAAAAAAAAATTATAACAGCTTCAAAAAACCCTTTAAAACTAATTTTTTTGCATGTTCCAGTATTTTGTATACACAAATGTAGCAGCTTGAGAGCGTAACGCAATCTATTCGCAATTCAATTTTCATGAGGGACAAAAATAAGTCGATTGTTAATTCCGTAGTTTTTCTCATTTGATTGATTAGCAATAAAATCAATTAAAATCAATATTTTCTTCTCGAAAGGTCGGGCATTAATAAATCAAAAATTATTTTGATTATAATAATTAATCACGGTTAAGCCGTTTATTGCTCGTTTGTGCACAATGTCTCATTACCACGATCAAAAAAATCTTAAATCTATAATATTTTCTCTTTGATATACAAAATGGAATTTTCAGATATCGGTACCATCCACCCCGCTGAAAGTATTAATTTCGAAAATCGATTTCTTCGATAACTATGGTTTTTAAACAAAATTGATTGGTGGTCATTTAAATGTTCATCTTTGACAAAAAAAATATTTTAAGGTTTTTTTTTTTAATATTTTCTACAAATTCTATATACTACTGAATTACATCAGCCAATTAGAAGACTTAGCACTTTTTTAATTGGCCTTGCTGAAGTATTGATTCGAAATATATAAAAGAATATTTTATACTTTTTGGTGCCAAATAAACACAGCTCTAGGTAGGTATATTATTAAATTTTAAATGCAACCCTGATTCTATTTAATTATTAAAATTATATGGATAGATACCAGAAGGGCATTAATTTGAATTCATCTTTATTTTTAATTCAAGAAAAAATTAACCTACTTATCATATCTGACAGCTAATTTATACATATCCTTAGAACTAAAATATAATTTAATGCTAATTGAATAAGGTTTCTATTATTTTAACATTCGGGTTTCAATAAGAAGGGAATGTTATACTTTAAGTGGAACAATGTGGGTGTTTCAAATATGATTGAAATACATAAATTATAGTATAGGTGGAGTAACCTGGCACCATGTGGTTTAACTAATAAAAAATTAATAAAAAATTATAGTAAGGAGAAAAATAAGTGCCAAGAAGAAATAAAAGAAAACAAACGAATGCTATATTTTATTAAACAATCAAATTACATATCTACTTCCTATAATTATCTTCTATAATTTCATTAAAAATTCAAATGAATTCAATCAATAATAATTATAATAATTGAAGGTGCTATGAAAACCTACATAGCTAATTACAAAAATAAGTTTTCCCTTTTAAATCACTTTTGACCAATAAATTTATTTTCGTAAACAAAAACTTAAAATTTAAAATAAATTTGTGTTGACAAATGTTTTTGTATCTTCTTGCAGGTTGCTTCATCGGATGCCCAAAAGACATTGATGCAGCACTCTGTTGCATTCACAGAGCAGCAGCACAGCACAGAACAGCTCGAATCGACGCACATAATATAGCATGGTCAAAATTCGTGGTAGTGTTTGCCTTCTACACAAAAGTTCCACCCCATCATCATCATCATATAAAGAAGCTTTAATTACGTATACGCCCGAGTGTTTCGTTGGGGCCCCCTGAAAAAAAACATAGCTGCTATGTAGTTTGCATACAGTTTGCAGCTTGGACTCAAAGGACGGACGGTCAACCGGATGATACTATCTATACTGGTCGGTCGCAAGTGATACGAAAATTTTGAATTTGTTGACGCAAAGTGTAGTTGTTATGTACCGTCATTCTCTTGCCTGTTGATCTGATGATAAAAAAAAGTGAGAAAATAATTAATATATATATTAATTAATTAAAAAAAAATAATAATAAAAATAAAAGTGTGAAACACTGTGCTTAAATTTTAAATAAAAAAGAATTTCAGCGTGCTTTTCTGTTTCAATTAAAAAATAAAAATTCTAAATCAAAGTGCCGTCGATATAATTCTGTCCTGTTTTTTTTACTCTCCTGGAAAAACGACCAATTTATAGTGAAAATAGTTTTTTTTTCTCCAAAAATAAAATAAATATATCTTAATTATTCAAAAAGTGCAAACGCTAAAGCCATTTGAAGATAAAAGGTTAATAACAGCATACTGAGTGCGCTTCGCTCCCGTTCTGCAGCTGCTGATATTTTAAAGGTCACAACACATTCAGCGCTGTGTGGCATGCTATTCGGATGATTTCAATTTTAGCATTTGCATAAATCATATTATACCTACAAAAAAATACATATCTATGCATTTTGAACAAAGTAAGTAAAAAAAAAAAAAAAAATATAAAATTGTCCCACTAGGAGTATAAGTTGAGCCTTATGTTCTTTGTATTCATGGGGAATATGAAATCAAATTTGAAAACTTATTTGGTTTTACTTCCACATGAGTCAAAATCTGTTATGAATTTGTCAGTTTGTATGCGATTGTGTGTGTGTTCTTGTCTTTAGAGGGTTAAAACATCAAAGCTTAATTTGAATGCTTTTCTGAAGGGAAATCAAAAATATATACATACATATATATTTTATTTTTCTTTAAACTCTTTATTCAGAGAGCCTTCCGGTGCGCTGCCACCGCCACCGTAGTCGTAGCGGAAGAAACATACAAGTAAAGAAACAAACTATTTGCAGAAACTTGAAGGTTGTTTGTTTGTTTTTTTTTTTGTTTTGTCTGAGGGTAGTCTTATGTAGTATGTGCACTTCTGAAGAAGTGTGTTATAGTGTTTGATATATAGGAAAAGCACTTGAGTAGCATTGAAAATAAACATAACCTATACACAGTATACATACAATACTGAGACGATATAATTCAATTTGCCTCGGTGACTTTTTTGCTGTTTATTTTCTTGTGACAACAGAAACTCTTCTTCAATTCGAATTGATTGCATTATAGAAAAAAAATATTGGTGTTTACATTTTGTGTGTTCTAATGAGGATTTTTGCAATGATAATAATTTTCTTTATATTAAAGCGTAGCTTTAACATGCATTATTTGCATGAGCAAAATTAAATAAAAAAATATTTTTTTCCAGAGGGCATGGATAATTAAATAAAGTTTGCACCAACCATTTAATGCAATTAGTTTTGCCGACATGGAAAAATAGAAGAATTTTATTATTTATTTAAATGAGATATATTGGATTCTTATTAAAGCATAGTACGCAGTTTAAGCGAAACGAAAATTTTCATTCAAAAATGACACAACGAAATCATAAACGAAAAATTTCGTTCTGCTCTTACGCTGTTCAACGAACGAAATTGACAATATTGTAGCAGATTATTTGGAGAAGTCTCCGCTCCTTTTTCGCACTGAATTATTTGTACCAGTCCAACCATTAATTGTGTGTGTGGAAAAGTGAGACCACAAACAAATTTCTTTACGAATCATCTGATAAATAGGTAATATAATATTTGTCTGTAGTTCTGTATATTTTATTCCACCTGCCAAAAATATAGTTAAGTTGAAGGTTATATTATGTGGGTACAAAAAATTAACAATATATGGCACTGTGTTGCACATATCTGGTTCCTATAAAACTTAAAATATTGTTAATCAACATATTATTTATCAAATTTGAAATAAAATGATTTAACAACTTCTGAAATGAAAACCACAGTCAGATTTCTTTAAAAAAAATAATATTAATTAATTGAGAAATTTTTTAAAAAAAAAAGGTTCCGCTGCAACTTTTTTTTTTTAACCTTTTTCCAAAAAAATTTTTTACATATTTTGAATTAAAAAATATTAATACGATAATTTTTAGTACATTTTAATTAATCTGGAGTAAAATAATAAATCAAAAAAAAAAATCTAATGATAAACCCATTTTTGCAATTTTTTGATTTTTTTCTTTTCTATATTTAGTTTCCGTAGGTGGATGACCTACCAACCGAAACAATTAAATCAAAATCGTAGGAATCCTTAACGGATTTTAAACAGTTGTATGGTAGGTTCCTTGTGGAGTTGTATTCAAATTGCGTTAAATTTTATCCACAGTTTAATTTTGACACTTATCACGAAATTTAATGGTATGTGTAATCCAATTCACACACGACCTAAAAAAATTTCTAATAAAAATCTGCTAGATAATGTTGAACACTTGTTGTGAACCTCTAGGTAAATACTTTACTAAAAACAAACATGCCGTTTTTGGAATATTGACAATTCAAGAAAAAAAGAAATGTTGTAACTCTTTAATAACCCATACAAAAATAGGTCTATGTGAAAAGCCATTTATAATTTTTTGTCGGATTTTTTTTAACAAAAGGTATTTTACGTCTACCTTAATAAACTAATGACAAAAAAAATCAGTTTTGAGGAAAAAAATCTGAAAGGGAGGTATACCCGTATACCGTTATTTTTAGTCCTAAAAAACTGCTAGTTGTCTAGTCCGCCAGTAATTAAACAGTTAAACAGTTTCACTAGAAGCTGAAGTCAAGGGAAAATTAAAAATTAAGCAAACGAATCTGGAATATGCCAAGAGATTTAGGTACGCTTTTTTCAATTAGAAATTTGTTAATTTTATTTTTTATATACGTATAAAGAATTTTCCATCCATTCTCGTTGTCATATTCTTCTCGAATATCAGCTCTAATTAAACATGAATTATTTACTACTGATCGGATTTTCTGAAAGATGTATTCATATTTTAATTTACAATGAAAATGCTGAAGTTTTAAATTAAAAAATATATTTGAATAAAATCCAACTCACTTCTCTTTTTGGCATGAAGTTTCCTGGCATATAATTTAAAATAATATTGGAGTGTAAGTCAAAACATTTTTTTTTGAAATTTTCAAAATTCTACTTTTAAATGTTCTACTTTTTTTTATATTTTTTATTATTAGCAGAATATTGTTACACAGCGTTTTTCAAAATTTGAATTCTGCATAAAATTCATTTGTTTAAAATGATCTTTTGTATTTTATTTCAAATGCATTATTCTATAATTATTTTATTGACTTCATTAGTTTGCAATAAGAGATTCACAATCCGATGGGACAACTAGACGTCGACGTAACGAGATCTCTTCGCAGATGTTCTCTTTTAATAACGAATTTAAAACAACGAAATGATAAATAAATAAAATCCACGACTGGGTCACACGAACTTGCTCTTATGTGCAATCACACTGTGGTTTTAAAGTCGTAATAATTTTAAAAACTTTTCATCTCATAAAAGAAATGTATTAATTATTGGGGCCTATATTTTAAGCCACCTGCCAAAAATATAGCCTAATTTAGGTATGATGTGAGTACATAAATATGAACAATATAGCACCGTGCTGTCTCGCACTTCGCACATATGCATGGAATTCACAGTTTATACTGAAAAATATTAAAAAATCAATAAAATTAGAAATAAATTGATTAAAAAACTATCTGAAATTGATTTGACACCAACGAAATGTACACCAAGTGATTTCTTACACAAATCTCAATTTCTGAGAAAATATTTTTAACAATCGTTGGAGCGGGTTTTTTTGAAAAATAATTTTTTTTAAATATAAAATTTTAAATATATTTTTAAGAAAAAAATTGGGACACCAATTTTTAGTACTTATTTATTCAGAGTTTAAAAATTTATTTTGAAAAAAAATCATCCACCCATTTTTGAAATATCGTATTTTCAAAAAATTATTTTGATTTTTTTTTTTTTATCCAAAATTTGAATTTTTTGAAAATTTTGAAACTTATTAGTAGTTTTTGTGTAAAAAATTTCATTAAAGTTGGCTTAATGAGATAGTCGAAACTCGAAATCCCAAAAAAATGGTTCTATGAGAGGTATGTACAATTTTTAAACGATAGATAATTTTTTTCCCAATAATATGGTAGATCGTTCTGGTATAAGTTCATATAAAATTTTTAATCAAAATCGTAGGAGTCGTTTTTTGGAAAAATGAGATTTTCAATATCGGTTTTTAAAAATTTGTACCATTATTTTTTGGTTATTAGAAAAGTTTAATAAAAATCGATCGACAATTTGTTTTTTTTTTATTCTTGAAAAATGAATTTTTTTCAAAACTCAATACCTCGAAAATTTTCTTTCACTTAAAATTGTCATAGAATTTTTTTTTTTTGAAAAATGTAATAGGAATTAAAATTCGTACGCATTTTGTGTTTATAATTTTCAGTTAACAAATTGATGTACTAAACCGTTTATTTTTTTTTTTTTTTAATCTTTGAAAAAACTGTATTTGGATATAACTTTGTTTACATAGCTTTGTACTATGAAATGTAATAGTAGTAGTAGTTACCCGTGGAATAATGAAAATACCTAGTGCGTAGGACTGTTACGCTGGTTCGAATACCATACCTATGCCACCTAAAATAAGAACAGAAATGTTTTTTACGAGTAACTGCCTCTTGCAAAGAAATGAAAAAGCCTCCAAGAGTAATTCTTATCATGAAAAAGTGCTTCTCAAGTTAGCCGTTCGGATTACATTTTTGACATTTACAACTATACCAAGTTTTCAACTAAGCTAATATATTTTAACAGGATTACCAAAATCATCGTATAGCCAACTATTAATACATATGTATAACAACTAATGCTAAAACTGTAACAAATTTTAAGATTTGGGTGGTGTCTTTTTTCCATAATATGTATATGTCATTTTGGACGTATTTCCCTACAAATAAAGAACCCCTGGATCTAACAGAAGATATCAAGACCGATAATACTACAGATTTATTTGAAAATGTCATAATATGAAGAATTATAGAGACACGTGTATCTGGTTATTTCCATTTAAAATTATTCAATAAAAAATAACTAACATATTATTATACACTTCTTCTGGTTTGACTATTAAATATACATGATAAATGATTCACAAACTTGATATGTAATCCACTTCGACTGCAGCAATCGGTAAATCCATAGAAGAACCATAATACAATTGTGTCAAACAAATTTACTGATGTTTATTTCCATTCATCTACCCACTGTTATGCATGCTTCTGTGACATTATCTGCATTCGATTTCATAAACCATTTTCGAGATACTTTGTATCGTTGCCAAGAAGACCAAGAAAAAAAATTGCTTTATAACTGAAAATAAAATCCACAAACAAAACCTACAATCAATTCTAAGAAAGAAGTACATACATTTTTCAAATGCTCTTATATTGGCATATATGTATATTTTTTGTTACCTACACATACATATTATACCCTCTGAGTATAATATAATAAATCCTATAAGAACCATAGATAGATCTAGGGCAGAACCCTTTTTTTGGGAAATGTAAATGTTGATCATAAATTTATTTACGATAGCAACAAATACAACTCATTTTAATAAAACTGTAACCGATTTATATATTCACCAATGCCACGATTTTCGCCAGGAAGGTCAGTGTTCAATATTTCTGCGTCACCATTTTCTTTTTATAAAATTTACGTTTTTGATGACTGCCTCCGACCGGCTATTATTTCTCTATCCCCAAAGAGATATATGGTACATGAAAATAATTATGTCAAAATTTTATTTTTTTTATTTGACATATACAGTGAGTGTGAAAAGTGAGTGTACATACTACATTGCTTGGATATTTTTATAAATTACAAACTGAAATATTATTTTGGCTATCTTAAATAAGTATAAATTAAGTGAGGTTGGGTATACAAATTCCTACAGCCAAAATCCCGGATTCTATAATCCCGGATGACAAATTTTGAACGAGTGAGCATTTTTTTTTTCGTGCGCTAAGTAAATTCGCGTAAATTTGGAATTCGAGATTAAAAGAAATGTTCGTTCTTGTTATTTTAAAATCATCAAAGCGACTTTTTCATTTTTTTTTTTAAATCAAAAATGGAAAAAAATTGTTTTCTGTAGTTTATTTGTTTGTGCTATTTACTTAACTTTTTTCTTTGAAAAATTTTTAAGTAAACAGGAAGCTTTGAAAATAATTTTTTGTTTTTAATGTGGAACATTTTGGAACATTTATGTAAGTGCGGCTGATTTTTTAAAAAAAAAAGATAAAACATTTTTACCAATTTCATTTTGTCCTTCTAAGATTAAAACTCCACATGAACAAACAATATTTCTATTTTTTTTGATTACATTATAGTTAAAGAAATTATATGTACTAAAATATTATTAAAATTATACTAAAATAGTATGGACATTTTAAATCAATTCAGAATTTGGGATTTTAGAATAATTGTGATTTTGCTGTGTAAAATTTTGAAAATCGTAATTTGAGATAATTATTATGTCTTTCAAATTCAGGATTTTATTTTTGTTTGAGATTTGAGATAATGAACCGTTTATTTTATTTATTTATTTATTTATTGGCATGCTTATATATTAAGATACAATATCTTATAAACTAATACAAGCATTGAATTGTTAATTTATCACAGCTTTATATACAAATGAAAAATGATAATTGAAAAGTGAAATAGCTTCAAAAAAGGAAAATTTACAAGTAATAATTATCTGAAAACTAATTTATTCAAAAATTGATAAACTTACTATAAAATTCTTTAAAATTAATAATTTACATTATTATTCATAAATTTATCATTTATAAAAATTTATACATACTATTTATAAAAGACATTTATAAAAACATTTATATTCTGCAGGTTTATTGTAAGGAAAAGTGTGTCTTAAGTTCATTTTTAAAACACTTCAAGGTTCTAATTACTCTTATTTTTCGTGGTAGATTATTCCATAGATGCGTTGCATGGATGAAAAATTGTCGTTCGGACGTTAAACACGTGAAACGAGATTGCAAGATTTGTTGAGATCGAATTGATGAGGTCATTTGTATTCTGGAGAAAATGTATGAAGGCTGATGAGTGATCATAGTCCGAAACAACAAAATTAACGTTCGATAGCGGATCAGATTGTCAAATGAAATACCATATATATATTTTGAAAAAAGGGAAATATGATCAAATCTTTTTAGACCATATATGTATCTGGCTATACTATTAAACGCCACATTAAGTTTCCTTCTGCTTACTTGGTCGCAATTACAGTAAATTTCACATCCATACAAGAGTATAGGTATGATCATGGTTTTAGCAAGCATTAGCCTTGTTTTAGGTGGTGTATAAAAATGTGTTGGCCACAGTCTGCGGAGTACTCCATATACTTTTCCAATGGCTATGTTTATATGCGTTTCCCACGTTAGTGTCCGGTTAAACGTAATTCCTAAATTCTTTGCAGTCTCGACATATTCTACTGTAGCCCCATCTAGTTTAATTTGTGGGAACTGAGAAGGGTCAAGAGGTTTCTTTGAAATAATGATACACTTAGACTTAGAAGGGTTCAGAAAAAGTCCGTTATTCTTAGCGAAATTTGAAATATTATGTAAGTCATTATTGATATTGATGACACAATTGTTAACTTGTCCAAGAGAACAACTTTTATACATTTGAACGTCGTCAGCATACATTTGAACAGTTGAGTCAGAAACTGTTTTAGGGAGTTCATTGATATAGAGAGAAAATAGAAGAGGACCGAGAATCGAGCCTTGTGGAACGCCCCTCGTTGTGGGGAGAAATTTTGAAAGATTGCCATTTAACATAACAGCTTGCTTCCGACCTTTCAGATATGAGTTAACCAGTTGAACTGCAGAGTTTGAAAATTTGTACAACCTTGATAGACTGTTTTGGAGATAGAATATCACTTCTGCGAAGATACAAATTTATTTGCTTTTGAACAATTTTTTCAAAAACCTTTGACAGGAAAGGAAGTATGGAAATGGGTCTAAAATCTTTACTACCGGGACCTTTCTCAACTGGTATTATTTTTGCCAACTTCCACTGATTAGGGAAAACGCCAGTTGTAAGAATTGTGTTGAAAGTGTGTGTAACATACGGTAAAAGTATAGGCAGTATTGCCTTAAAGAAAATGGGGTGCATTTCATCAATACCCATAGCATTAGACCTAATCGATAAAAAACTTTCTACAACATCAGTGCTATCAATCCTTGTGAAATAGAATGCATTTACATCATTTTGAGAATGTTGGGGTGAAACTATTGGAAGACAAGGAAAAGGTAGATCGACAAATTTTGTATTAAGTTCATCCACATTAATATCATCGGGAACAGCGGATTTTTTTTTCTTAGCAATACCAATTTCACGAAGATTATTCCATAATTGCCGGCCGCCTAGAGATGGATTCAATTTACTAGAGAGCATTGTTGTTTTCGCGGCTCGGATTTTGCTTACCACTGTGTTTCGTAACGTTTTATAATTTTGTCGAAATACCTCCAATCTATAGTTTTTCCAGTTATCGTAAGCACAATTTCTTAGCTGCATTAACTGACGAATTTCCGGAGTAAACCAAGGCCTATGATCATACTTTTGTGTACGTTTACGCACAGGAACGTGTGTATTAAATAAAGATAAGGTTTGGGTGTTAATGAATTCGATTTGATCAGAAGGGCAGGGTAAACAATAAATGTGGTTCCAATCTATGGAGCGCAAATCCTGTTCTAGGACATTGTATTCAATATGTTTAAAGTCCCTATATTCAAAAGTCATATCATCATACTGGATATCGAAATCAAAAGCCATATAAATAAGGTCATGTTTTGAAAAACCAGGTGCAGAGAGCTGATCTTGAAAGAGAACCTTACGTAAATCACTCACAAAGCAGACATCTAAGAGAGTACTTGAATATTCAGTAAAGTGTGTTGCAACAGTGGTATTTAAAGGAAATAAATTAAAAGTACTCATTCCATCCACTAGACTTCTTTCAAGCAAGAGATTGCTGTTGAAATCACCAATAATTAAAATCTCGGATGATAGAGCAGATATTTCTTCCATAAATTGAAAAAATGAGCTAAGGCTGATGTATTTATTAGGTCTGTAAACTGCTCCTATAAGTAGCTTATTATCACCATACCCTAAATCTACAAAAAGATATTCAATTGCACTACCAACTTCAGAAACATATTTAAGTTTGCATGGAATGTTATCACGTACATATATTGCCACACCACCACCAATACGACCCTGCCTGTCCGAGCGAAAAACCTTATATCCTTTTAATTTACATATAGCATCATTGTGGGTGTTTTTGAACCATGTTTCGGATACACAAATCACATCAACTCTACTATCACCAAACACAAACCTGAACTCATCAATTTTTGGTAGCAAACTTTGTGCATTTAAATGGCATAATTTTTAACCATTACTTTGATTGGTCAAAACATTAACCATCGAACGCAATATTCCGTCTCCAGCCGCGAGGCTATGTGTTTCGAAATTGAAAACATTCATTACACTAGAGCAGAAAATAAATGCTTTGATGCTTTATTTCCAACAAAATTAGGCAAGATTCAAGCAAAAAATAAAAGAAAAAAGATGTTTTAAATTAAATATAAAATATAAGAATAGATTAAATATCAAAAGAAAGAAAATAAAAAAATAAATTTACTAAGATTTTAAAGAATAATAAAAAAAAAGAAATTCTTAAAGTTTGAGAAGCTATTTAAATTTAAGTTAGCGTTTCTGTAGGCCTGGCAATTCCATTAAGTTCTTCGTTACTATTTATCACTATTGCTTCTCCATCTGGTTGACATTTAATGTAAACAGCTCCTCGTATAGTAAAAACCGATGACAGCTTTTTAGCCTTTTTCAACTGAAGTGCGCTTTGTAGCAGCGAGTGATTTTTTTTTGTTAAACATTCGCGAATAAATATAGGACTTTCTCGTTCGATTTGTGTTAATCCTACGTCGCGAAGAAAAATTTGTTTATTGTTCGACTCGCTGCGGTGTTTCGAAATGGCTTTTAACACGTTATTCTTATCGAACGGAGATGCAAACTTGATAAGAATGCTGGACTTGTTGTTGTTCTTGTTGACTGCGCGAGTGCGAAAAATGGCTAAAAGTATTGGTGGCTTAATGTTGAGAATGTGGCACAGGTGATTGAAATAAGATCTAAGATTCTCATCTTTGACGAATGGTATGCCATAAAGAACAGCATCCGCAGCAATATTTTTGTTGTTTTGTATTTCTTGTGCAGATTCAAATTCTTGCATTTTCGTGGTCACCCCGGCCAGTTCAGTTTTGACATCATTGAGTTGAGTGGTTGTGCTTAATAGAGTGTTTTTTGTTTCTCTAAGTTCACCTTCCATTTCTTTCATCGATGATCCTGTGTGAATTTTAGGATATTGATTTGAAAACACCAGTTTTTACAAATTTGTTTTATTTTTTTATTAAAAATTTGAAGATAAAACAAACTATAAATTAAAACAACTTGGGTTTAAAATATAAAATGAAAAAATGGATTTCTGGTGTTTACAAAAGCTATAGCATGATATTTTGAGTGTGGCCGTTGTTAATAAATATTTTTTTTTTTTTAATTTTAAGTTGGTAAATTGGCCCTAGCGCTTAAACGGGGACAAAAGCTAACCTCGACCTTACGTCGCATTTTATGTGAATCAATCTGTACATATACAGAGTAATGTAAGGTACATCATATGTATGTATGTATGTACTATAGGCAGGGCCGGCCCCAGCCAAACACTGATACACATGCATAAGACTTTTCCACATTACCCATGAGGTAGACTTTCAATGCGTTTTTCTTTATTGAGGTATCCCCGGTAGGTGATGTTGGTTAGTGTGCAAGAAATAACTAAGCACAGTTGTGATGGATTTTATTTTGGGATAATTTGGACAAATTTTATGGCAGTACATATTTGTTTGCGCAAGATCCGATTACATTTTCTTACTACTGGTAATGCGCCCCCTAGAATTTTGCGCCCTTTGAATTTGCACATCTTGCACATATGGTTAGTCCGGCCCTGACTATAGGGCAAATTATGGATTGGAGCTTTTTTTTTTGGGCATTCGACTCCAAATTTTATTTTTACGGTACCTACATACATATGTACCTCCCTTATAAATTTTTTGGCAGTCAAAAAAGAGCAATAACAATTTTAAGTAGTTGAAAACTTCTTTTCCAAAAAATAAATTTTTTATTTAAACAAAAATATTTTCATGTTTTTTTTTTAGTTTTGTTTTTGAGAAATCGATTTTCCAAAAAACGATGGAAAATACACATACAAATTTTGTTTTCTTAAAAAAGGTTAACAATATTTGTTATTAGTACCTATATATACAAAATACCTATTTTCAAAAAGACTGCTTCAAAAAAGTACAAAATTGAATAAATCAAAACTAAACCCTACAACTTTCCCTCTGGAATAGAGACTTGATTTTGAACTTATCAGAACACAACAAAATATAACAATTGAATTACAGTTTAAAGGTTAATTTTTTTTTTCGATGTGTAAACATCTATGCCGGCGGTAGAGTAAACTAAAAACGTGGAAATTTCTGTGGTACTTACGTTATGATCTTACACGTTAGGTTAGGATACGTTGATGTAAATTGAATTCATTCAATTGGCGTTTTTCTTTTTTAGTTCAGAGTAGAGCTCTGAACAGACTAACAGAGTCTGAACATTCAAAACATACTATGAGCGATCTCTGAACTGAGCGTGCTCTGCTCTGAGAGTTCAGATTTATTTAAAGAAACACGCTTCACCAGGTGTCACTTGTCAAATTTGTGTTCAGCTATTTAACTCGGTCTGCTCTATCAATTTATTCTGAGCTCATAGAGCGCGCTCTGAACATGCTCCAAGATAAATAAGAAACACGATTTTTTTTTGACAGTTCAGACTCTGCTCTGAACTAAACAAGAAAAACGCTTAATATTGAATACGTCCGTTCGTACTTCAAACTAAATCGAAAGATGGAGTTGAGTTCGGGTTGAAGTATTGTTGATAGTTCAAACTCGTCGCGTTCTGTGATGTAAAACTAGTGCATATTTAATTTGATGTTTGCACATCTTAACCGTGAGACCCAGCACTCACACTTTTTTTTTGTACTTCGAATAAATGAAAATAAAATTTATGATCAAGACAAAATCACCTTTCCACCCCGTACATAGATATTTTTACGGCCTTCGGTTATGATGTTAGGAGACACCGCAAATTTACCAAATTTTATCAATGTACATTTATTTCACAGTTTTTTTTTTTTATCATAATCCCAGACTTTAGCCTTCTTCTTAAAAAACGACCATTTTTATTTTTATGGACTCTTTTTATTCTTGGTTCTAATTGCAAATAAAACATTTATGATATTCTAATTTTTAACAACAGAAAACTTTTGGTTTGAAATTCAGCCATCCATTAATATAAAAAATGATTTTTTTAGGGAGGTTGTATCGTTTTTATTTCGGTGTCATTAAATTCAGGAATAAAAATTACAATAAAATAATTTGATATATGCGAAAAATGTACCAAACATACATTTTTCAGTTTGATGAACTTTAATCTCCTCCATACTACCTTCCAAGAAACATTCTCTTTAAAGAGTAAAAATGTTTTATAGACTTTTTTGAGTCTTCATTGGTGTTTAATTTAAATGTAAATTAAATCTTTCCACCGAGTTTCATAAGTGAAAAAGATTTTGCTGTTCGTTTGAGGGGTTTTTTGTTTTGTTTTATGTATTTAACTTGGAAATACTAAAACAATATAAATAGAAATAAAAACAAAAATCTTAAAATTTTTGAACAAACAACAAAATAATATAAAATAATTTCATATTTTAAGTAAAAAAAAAAACTGTGTACAGAAACTTTCACAAAGCCAAGCAGAGATTTCATAGGCTCATAGCACCTTATTTGTAGAATTCAATAAATACGACTATAGCGAAGGAAAAATTTTATATTTATTATTGTTAATGAAAAAGTTAAAGAGGACCTTGATAACAAAACTTTAAGAAATTCATTACCAAATTTCTTTGGCTCACCAATTACTGAAATTTATTTTGACCTTTTATGACCATTTTCTTATCTTTTTGATAAGACTTATATTTTAATTTTTATTTCACAAATTAGGTATACATTACATACATAAGTACCTACCTAGTTAGAACCCGGCCGGGCCATATAGAGATAAATAAATTATTGTTCAAGACATTATACAATAAGCCCTTAGATCTTTTCTGTTTTACTTATATTTGTTTTAAAATAAATAAATTGCTTTTTATCTTTTCCTCTTGAACTTTGAAAAGAAAATATTTTAGGGGCAGTTACACAAAAGTGGTTTAGTTTTGGTTCAGGTTTTGAACTCAACGATTTCGGTGGATTGACTGAGGTTCAAACATGGTAACTGACTTTTATCAAGTATTTGAATCCTGAACCACCACTGTTGCATTAACAGTTTTTAGGACGTATTTACGACGCATTATTACAAAATCTAAAATAAACGAAAAAGGCACCGGTGCCGAAACGGACGGGTAATTTGATTTTTTATTTCGTTTAAAAATAATACAAAAATATATAAATTCGTAAAAATTTAATTGAAAAATTCAAAATTTGTCTGGAACTACAATTTTTACTTCCAATATATGTATACAGGTATTACATGTGGCAAGTTATGTTTTCGTAAAAAAAAAGTACTCAAGAGTTTGATCAAAGTTCATATTACCATGATAGTGAAATCGAAAAAAGTGGGTCTTGCAATCTGTGTGTCTGTCTGTCTGTCCTGTGCTTTCAGCTGCAGCCTAAACGGGTGGGTCAATTTTTTTAAACTTGGTACCTTGTACCTAGCGATTTTTGGACACTCTCCCCACGCGTTTTATTCATTTTTTGTAAGGTCAAAAATAACGGTACCTTCCTGCCGTACACATATTTTATCAAATTATGAAAATCTTATTTTCCTTAAAATTGTGCCACAACTTTTTTTTTAAATATTTAAAAAAAAAATCGTAAAATGGGTTATAAGTAGGACCTCTCATGAATTTTTTTTTGATTTTCGATCTTCACAACAGCTCAACTGATTTTGACAAAATTTTTTTATAGAAAATCTTTAAAGAAGTTTTGTATACCAAAATTTTAATTTTTGAATTTAAAAAAAAAGTTTCAATTTTTTTTTTGAGAACTTAATAATTCGACTTGTCAATTTTTATTAAACTTGGCATCCAGCAGTTTTTTAACATTATCTAGAAGATTTTAAATAAAAATTATTCTTATAGCCAAAAAAACGGTACCTCCCATATAAGTGTTTAAAAACAGGTAAAGAAAATCTCATTTTTTTCCAAAACGGCTCCTACGATTTTGATTAAATTTTTTCTGTGAACTAATATTAGTACGATCTAGGTACTATATTATGGGAACAAAGTTTATCCATCGTTTAAAAATGGTATCTCGCATAGAACCATTTTTTTTAGTTTTCGATTATCTTATTATCTGTTAAACTGATTTTATTGAAATTTTTTACACAAGAGCTTCTAATAAATTTGAATAATATTGCAGTTCGATATTTAAAAATGGGTTGATGATTTGTTTTTCAAAATTAATTTTTTAACTCCGCATTAATAAAAATATTAACAATTTGTATATGTACCAATTTTTTTTTTTAATGTTTTCAAAATTTTATATAAGAAAAATTAATTTTTTAAAAACTGCTCCAACGATCTTTAAAATTTTCTTGTCATAAATTGAGATTTGTGCAAGAAATCGGATGGTGTACATTGCGTTGGTGTCAAAACAATTTCAGAAGTTGTTTAATCAATTTATTTCTAATTATGTATATTGATTTTTTAACAATTTTTCAGTCTAAGTACAAGTATATACCATGTATATTTTAAAACCACAGTGTGATCGCTAGTGTCCGACCGAAGCTTCGGCTTCGGCCGAATTCGGCCAAAAAAACAACATTCGGCCAAACCTTCGGCTTCGGCATTTTAGGCCGAAGTTTTGGCCGAAGCCGAAGAATCTGTTTATTATATCGAGCATCGTACTAGGCGCCGGAAAAAATTTCAATTTTTGAAATTTTTGAATAACGAAGAAAAGATTGCAATCTTTTCTTCGGTAGGTATTCAAAAATTTCAAAACACATGTGTGCCATCATAAAAATTATTACTAAAAATGAATTATTTATTTATTTTTTCTTTATAATTACTAATTAGTTATTAGTTATTTTTATTTTATTTGTCTTATGTTTTTTAAGCAATAAATTTTAATAAAAATAATATTTTGATCCAATTGGAAAGGAGAATTCTTGACTTTTTTCAACCTTAGGCTTCGGCTTCGGCTTCGGCCGAAGATTTTCTTTCAGCCTAATAATTCGGCTTCGGCTTCGGCTTCGGCTGAAAATCGACCTTCGGTCGGACACTAGTGATCGCACATAAGAGCAAGTTCGTGCGATACAGTCGTGCATTTTATTTAAGTTGTGTCAAGTTTAAATTTGGCTCGAACTCGAATTTTCCTCTCTTGAATGAGTTTGAAAAAAAGTACTCTGGAGATGAGCCATTCATTCTGCTCTCATTATTCCAGAAGTATTAATACTTCGCTTGTGCAGAAAAATATCCCCTAATACGTTAACCTCAAGCTGTAAAAAACAGAAGCTATATCCAGTTAAATATCTTTATTCTCGATTATTTTCGATAGTATCTCGAATTAAGTATTTAATTTTTGCCTTCAAGACAAATTAAATAATTTTGTTCAACAGCTTGGCATGACTTTAACCACATTTCAATTAAATTTTTGTCCTGACAAAGTTTATTGTCACTATTTTCTATAAAATAAACATAATTGAAAAATCTCCAATTTGTATCGCGTCAATGCCAACAGATTGATAGATTTCCAAACGGCTATCACTTATAAATTTTTATACATAATACATGTTGTATGTATTCTTCAATAGGTATAGATTCAATTTAAGTGGTAGCCTAAATAAACTAAAAGACATATTCAAACGACCGCACACCGCGAATTTAATCGAATGTGTCAGCGGTTTGCTGTCACTCAATGACGACAAACACATAAATAAATTCATAGTATCCTGAAGCGAAGACCAAGACCTTTTATTTGTTGAAATGAGATACATATACTTCAAGTGGTAACCTTAAAGTCCCTTAATAAAAAAAAAAAGAGAAAATAACATGATTTTTGCAGTGACTTATTCAAGGATTTAGTCATTTTTAAGTATCTGTAAAGGACACATTTATTTATAAATACGGCAGTCAAGAGGTTTGGGATTTGATGGATTTAAAATGGTTGCCTTTATTAATGGCGGACAAAAGATTTTCAATTAATAATGACTTACCAAGGCAACAGGAGTTCTATGATCGGGGCATGGCCTCCTGTGAGAAAAACCTATAATTTCAACCTAAACTAAGGGGTTTAAGAATAGAACACTTAAGATGTTAATAAAATTAAATGTACGATTAGAAGCTTGTGTGTACTGCATGTGTGGTTATCACCCTTTAATTAGCCACTTGTTTGTTTTTGTTTTTCAAAATAATGGTTGGTTTCTGCCTACATTTAATTTACTTTTCTCTGTAATGTTAGGTTTCCACTTAACTTTGAAACACGCAATTTGACAAAAGACAGGGTAGGGGATACCAACTATCTACTGCTATATTCTCTTTGCTGTTTGATTTTTTTGTGGGTATTATAACCACCCTGTCTTGTCAAATTGCGTGTTTCAAAGATAAATGTAGTATGCCCTGGTAGACAAATATACATATTTTATATAACCTTCACCATTTCCATTGTAACATTAACATCTCTTGATTCCATGCTCGTAGTAAAAATCTGTGGATGGGTTTTTTCTCAATCTTTATGCTTAAAATAAGAAAAAAACAGTTGAAAAAAAAAATGTGTCTAGAATTTTTGAGTAGTTATTTTAAAATCACAAAATTAGAGATCTCGGAAACCATCAGTTATAGTGAATGAATTTTATATAATTTCGATAATTTGAATTTTTGGATGTTATACCTTTCATGGTTTTGGAATTCGTATTTCTTTACAATTTCATTTCGTTTCTCCCTAACGGCTGAATCGATTTCAATAAAATGTTGTATTCAGAAACCCCGTGTAGGTATAGAAAATATTGCATACAAATAATAATAATATTTTTTAATTTTTCAATAAGAATTTTTTATACATATATATTTTTTTTAAGTCAATAAAAAATAAAATGCACGACTGGGTCGCACGAACTTACTCTTATGTGCGATCACACTGTGGTTTTAAAATCTTAATAATTTTAAAAACTTTTCATCTGATAAAAGAAATTTATGAGCCTATATTTTATGCCACCTGCCAAAAATATAGCCTAGTTTAAGGAAGTTTTATGTAAGTACATAAATATGAACAATACACCACCGTGCTGTCTTGTACTTCGCACATAGATATGCATGGAATTTACAGTTTAGACTGAACAAATGTTAAAAAATCAATAAAATTAGAAATAAATTAATTAAAAAAATATCTGAAATTGATTTGACACCAACGGAATGTACACCAAGTGATTTCCTACACAAATCTCAATTTATGAGAACAAAAATTTTAAAATCGTTGGAGCGGATTTTTTGGAAAAAATAAATTTTTATACATACTTAAAATATTGAATACATTTTTTAGAAAAAAAATTGGTACTCCAATTTTTAGTACTTATTTATGCGGAGTTTTAAAATTAATTTTGAAAAAAATCATCCGTCCATTTTCGAAATATCGGATTTTCAAAAAAAAAAAAAATAATTTTGAAAATCTTTTAAAAAATCCAAAATAAATTTTTTGAAAATTTTGATATACAATATTATTCACTTATTAGTAGCTTTTGTCTAAAAAATCTCATTAAAATTGGTTCAACAGATAATGAGATAGTCGAAAACTCAAAAATCGTAGTAGCCGTTTTTTGAGAAAAATGAGATTTTCAATGCCGGTTTTTATACATTTGTATGGGAGGTACTGTTATTTTTGGTTATAAGAAAAAAATTTATTTAAAATCTTCTAGATAATGTCAAAAAACTGCTGGCTGTCAAGTTTAATGAAAATCGATCAAGTCGTTTACGAATATTAATATTATATTAATTAATATTAAGTTCTACAAAAATTGCAACTTTTTTAAAAAATTCAAACAATTTTTTTTTTAATTTTAGTACACAATATTTTTGAAATTATTATAAAAATTATTTAAAAAAAAATTGATCAAAATCAGTTAAATCGTTTTTGAGAAAATCGAAAATAAATTAAAAAAAAAGGTTCTATGCGAGGCACCATTTATAACCATTTTTCGGATTTTTTTTTTATAAAATGGTGGCCTTTTTATATAAAAAATTACTAATTTTTTTTTAAGTTGTGGGCACGTTTTTGAGAAAAATAAGATTTTCAAAATTTGGTAAAAAATTTTTTGCAGATACCGTTATTTTTGGTCTTAAAAAATGAAAAAAACGTGTGGAGGGAATGTCCAAAAGGTATCAAGTTTAAAGAAAATCGATCAACCCGTTTAGGCTACAGGCGAAAGGACAGACAGACAGACAGAATTGCGAGACTCATTTTTCTCGACTTGTCACTCTTTGGTGAAGTATTGGAAATTCAGCGCTGCTGTATCAATTATATGCAGCCATATTTATACAGAACGGTGATGGAAAATGTCAACAAAAGAATTCATGTTCCAGCAAAGCCGAGGAGGTCACTTATCCGTTATTATATTCTACAAAATATACAATAACCTTATCTTTTATTTTATGAATTAAAAAAAAATATTTTTTTTATAAAAAACCAAAAATTTTTTGGGTTGGGTATTCTTAATACGTTTAAAAAATTAAGCGACCTTTTAATTTTCGCAAACTATTCTTCTCATCTCACTGGCAAAACTCCCATTCGCTGCTCATTCACCCTTGCTGTCGCTCGCTTGATGAAAATAAAAAAAATTATACCAACATGTGCTTAAATAATTCAATTTTACTTCAGTTTTTTGATGAAAGTGAAAAAGAATTTATCCACAGCGAATTACTATTGAATGCAAAATAGGTACATTTCAAGCAAAACTAGTTTTGTGAAGTACCTATCTAAATACTAAATATTGTGACTAAAACAAAATGACCGATAAGAAAACAAAAAAAGAAAAGAAAAAGACAAATGTTTCTTTTTTCTACACTTTCAATAAAGTCACAATTGCAATCCACAATAGGTAAATGAAACAATAACTGTATTTGGTTGATTCTTTGATCAATAGAACCCAAAATAAAAACATAAATTTTGCGTGAAAATTTACTTTCAAAGCTCACTGTATATCTACGAATTGTGTGTTTTATATCATCAAAACTCATATTGATATTAATGCCCCGTGGATTTATAAATAATGTTGCCAAAGGTGTTTGTCATTGAATAAAAATATCAATTTGAATTCGCATTTATAATAAAAATCGGAAAAAGTGAAGAAAATCAGCCTTGTCGCACCTTCTTATAATACTGAAACTGTGCCACATTTTTGTTTATTTTGAATCAATATTCTTAAAGAAAATTAATTGCTATGATAAAAGCTCAACGTCTGAAGGGTAAGGCCGTGCTGATGATGACTCGTCTGAAACTTGTATCATCATGATGGTACCTTCCTCTTCTTGATGTTTTTTTTTTTTTTGTTCTATACAGGCGAGCAGCTAGGATGATGCTCTCAATATTATTGTGTTGAAGAGCATTGCCAAGGTACTAAGAATGACACAGAAATAAAATTAAATTTGATCTAAAAATAAATAAAAGCATCAGTGAATCCGAATGTTTTGTGTTGTGTGTTGTTGTTGTTGCTGCTAATGCATGCATGCATATTACATAGCCATGCTATAGCCACAGTGAAAATTGTCTTCCTCTTCTTATGTATACTGTGGTTGCCAAATAAATTTAGGATCTTCAATGATTGAAGAGAAAAAATTAAATAAATTAAAACATTGCTATAATGACCTTAGAAATGCTTTTGTTTTCAGCATAATAAATGAAACAACTTTTAATTTGTAATAATAAAGACAGAATAATTTCCTTTAACAAAATTTTGTATGTCTAGGTCAGATAGCTACATATATTCTACAAAGTTGTATTTAATTTAAAAACAAAATAATTGGACAATTTAACAAAACGGAATTATGAAGGGACCTTAACATTGAAATTTTGACATAACATTGAAGCTAAGTTGCCTTAGAATTTATAGCTTGGATCTATTTTTTTCCAAATTGAAAGTTTATTTTTTTACTAAAAGCACATTGATATATTGCACATTTACATGACACTGATAAGCGATTCTAAGAAGACTGATGTTCCTATAATAGTTGCTGTATTTAAGAGGTTTTCTAAAATCCCCATTGATGAGTCCAAGTGAGATCGCCGGGACGAAACGCCTAAATTTTTGTGGACTAAAGGCCGTTAAAAGCTATTTTGAAACATTGAATAGTCATTTCCAAAAAGAGATTTTTCCTTTAATTTTTAGAAAAAATCAACCAAAATTGAAGAAAAAACATTCTAGAAAATAGGCATTTTGCATCCAATTGGAAAGAATTTTATACTTAGACCTCAAATAAAAGTGAATAGGTAGACAAGTTTTCCCACTTAATTAATTGAGATTAATTAATAAAACAGATTCTGAAATCATTTTGAAACCAGTTCAATGTACACTAAATCCTTAATTTATGAAAAATCTTAAACATCGTTAAAGCGTTTTAAAAAAAAATAATATGCACGAGTGGACTGCAAAAACTTTCTGTTGTGGTTAACAATAATTATAATACAGCCACACATTGAAGATACACATGATAGTGGTTCAAATGTAAATGCTATTATTTTTTTTATTGTTTTCAAAAAATATTATATAATATTATTTGAACTGTTTAAAAGCACTTGATGAAAAAATTATAACAAAATCGGTTTAGTCATTGAAAAGATATAAACAAATAGTCCAAATATATAAGATCATTTTCTCAAAAAAAGTTGAAAATTATATTTTCTTTATGTGTGAACGAATTTTATACTTGCCCTATAGAGCAAATAAAAATAAAATTAAAATAAAATTTTGTAAAAAATTGGTACACTAAATTATTTAATATTTATTAATGCGGAGTTGAAAACTTTATTTCGAATTAAATCATCCATTTTTGAAATATCAAATTTTCAATTTTTTTTTATTAGAAGTTTTTGAACCGACAAATTAATTTGAATTGGATTTAAAGATAAAAAGCAATTAGAATTATAAAATTTGTACGTACATATGTTAAGTTAACGCTACACTTTGTTAAATAAAAATTAAACTAAGTACACTTATTAATTGAAGCTTTTTTGTTTTAAATTAGTTGTAGAAAGAAAAAAAAGAATTTTTCACAAAGTTAAAAAAAAAGTAGGTAGTACTAAGTTTTTTATAAAAACAAAAATACTATGAAAACTTCTTCAAAAATTCTACATAATAAATTTTATCAAAACCGAATAAACCGTTTTCGAGGAAAGCAAATCTCAAAAAAATGAATTTATTTAAGGAAGGTGCAAATAACTATTTTTTGTAATAGTATAGTACCTTATTACATTAATTTGATTTTGAAATCTGTGTCCTGTGATGATATTTCTGAGGAAAATAAGATTTTACAAAAATGCTAAAACAATCTATGATCAAGTAGATACCTTTATTTTGTGTCCTAAAAGAATTAAAATTAAACGTGGGAATGGGTGAAATGTCTAAAAAACGGAACGTATAGTTTATTGAAAATTGATCTATCGGTTTAGTCTTTAGCTGAACCAGATAGTAGGACAGAATTGAAAGACCAACTTTCATCTTCCTTATCATATGTCAAGTTTGATCAAAATCTCGTGTGTGATTGTTTTTACGACAGCGCGCTTTGCCCATTTTACGGTCGCCATAATCATCCTTCTGAGAGGACTATTCGCAGTATGGTTGATAAATTGGAGTCCACTGGTTCGATGTCAGCAGAATCTGAGGCAGTCCATTTCGCGTCGCTCACGGCTTTTCGCAGATCACAACTTGGTGAATTTTGCGTCGTGATTTGAGCCTGGACCCGTAAAAAGGTCAACTGGCCACCGAGATCGTACGATTTGATCCAATTGGAATTTTTTTATTGGGTTTTCTGAAGTCGCAGGTCTATGCGATTAAGCCACAAACCACAACGGCTCTTAAAGCCAACATAACCCACGCAATCGGTCAAATTTAGCCTGATTTATGCGTCAGAGTCATGGAAAATTGGACTTTCAGATACGCGCCACCACCCAGAGGAGCTGTGGCGGACAGTTAAACGATGGTAAATTCCATACAATGATGGCATCAATAAGTCCTTCCAAACGAATACAAAATTTCATTGATATCTTACACACACTTTCTTTTATTTAAATTTAAAGATTTCTCTATACTAACAGAGTTTTGTTTCGCCAATTTAAAAGGTTATTTTTGAATGTCTTAATCGACATTGCCCAAAAACAAAAAATATTTTTAAGTATGTGCTCATCCCTTCCCCACCCCTCCACTCTGGCTCAGTTTCTGGATCCGCAAAGGTCGAATTTCACTTTTTTATGAAAGCAGAACTTTCCATGCATATTATGCATATATCCTTTATTTATCGCAAATAAAATTAAAAATAAAGTAGCAACACAAATATACCTACATATTTTTCTGTGAAAAAAGGGTTAAAGTGTTGTATTTTGAATTAACCATTTTCCCAGATATTGGCAAGGCTCAATTGCAACTTGTTTCTCTATAGGGAAATTATAAAATAAGGAAATAACACCAAAAAAGTAATATGGTATGTAATAATTTCAAAACTTTCTATTTCTAAAGCTGCATAATGTTTTGTTTGTCACTTGAAGTCATGGAAACAACAAAGAATAATGAAAACCTAGCGCAATATCTATTTATATTGTTTATGTAGAACAATTTTTTATTAAGCTCTATGTATATGCGATATAGTTGAATAGATTTTCAACCATTGAAAAACAGAAACAAAAACTATACCTAATGAATGCAGTTTCCACTCAAAAAACAAGTAAAACAACTTGTGTGCTATATCAGTCCTGAATATATAACTTTTCTAACGCCTACCTCAAGTGAGGAGGAAAAAAAATGCAGGCGACGAGAACTTTCAAACATGAATAGGTACCTAACCTATACCTACAAAAGTTCCACCTCACAGGAGCCACCTTTGCATTTTGTCATGAATAAGTACCTTTATTTGTTTTTTTATTTTTATTTGAATCTTTTTTTACAATCAAATGTTGAGGTTAATTAGCTGCTGGCTTGGGAACAAAAGATTGACATTAAGCACAGAGTGGCAGTAGTAGGTACAATTTTTATTCAGCCAAAAAAAAAAACATGTTTTCATTTATTTCGACCACGAATATATATGAATCTTTTTTTTATATTGTAAGCGCAAAAAAGGGGGTTTGAATACCCTAAAAACGACTAGGCCAACGTTATGAAAACAAGGAATAATTTAGAAGGACCAGTGCATGTGATAAGTTCGAGTTTTTAATCATAAATAATACAAACGAACAAAAAAAAAGAGGTTGGGTGCGATCCACACTGGTAACTTCCCATTGGTGCCTGTGGAAATTAGACCGTTTTTTTTGTTATTAGGAAATTCCTAATTCAAAATCTTAAAAGTTGGTAGCGCTGGCATTTGACACCTGTCAAAATCAGCTGTCATTTGAAGTGTCATAATATTAGTTTGCCATTTACGATAATGGATCACTTAGCGAACAACGCGTTAAAATTATTAAAACTTACTACAAAAGTGGATATTCAAACGCAGCAACTTTCCGCGCATTACGCGATGATTACGGTCGTCATAATCGACGACTTCGCAAGATATCGATAAAATTGTGAAGAAATTTGAAGAGAGTGGAAGCATTATATTGAAGTTTCCTGGTCGCGTAATTTCACGATTTGGCGACGACATGATCATGCGATTTGACACCGTTAGATTTTTTTTCTGTGGAGCTACGCAAAAGACCGTGTTTACGCGAATAATCCCCGAACTCTAGGCGCATTAAAAAATTTACAGATTTCACTCATAGAGTAACTATGGCGACATTGAAAATGACTTGTATTACGTCGATAAAACAAAACACATGTCTAATCTTTTTGATTTTTAACTATTGTTACATTATAACTTCACAAACTGTCTTAGAAACCATTCTACAGTCTGAAGTACCAATTTGTATATTAATTTAGTGTCACTTCCCAGTTGGCGGTTAAATTAATGTTGTTAATTTTTTTAATAAGATGAATCTTAGTCCTAATTGTAGCTTAACTCGCACACAATCATACTCACATTCATCCGCACCGGTACTGCATAAATATATACGGTTCAACTTAGTTCTCGACTCAGTCGTTTGTTGTTCAAATCAACCCGTGTGCTGGCTTGTTATTTGATCAATTTGAGTTGATGAGAAAATCAAGATTTTGAATTTTTTTCAAATTGATTTACAAGTATTTCAAATTATTGAACTATGAATATTGTATAAAGCCAAGACATTTGATTTACTGTCCAGGTGAACCTTTTTAATCTTGACAAAATTTACAAAAAAATTGATACGAAGCCCAACCTCACTGCTAATTGTTTTTGTTCTATAATATTTTATTTAAAAATATTTTGAAATCATCTTTTCATCAATTTAAGAATATCGAATCGCGTAATTTTTTTTACAAAAAAATAATGTTTTTGACACTTGGAGCTGTATTCTTTTAACTGAGTTTATGAAATGTGTGAAATGATAACCAATTAACAATTGAATAGTTTATACTTTAAGATGAAGCCTAAAATTGTATTTGCATTTCAGGACCTTAACCTTGAAGATCTGACCATTAGTGCTTAAGTTATAATTTTATTAAAGAGGTTCAAGTAGGTAGCTATACATATTCTAGGTTAAACAATCAAATTGATTTAGAAGTTAGTAAAGTTTTTACCCAAACGTTGTCTAGCATATTCTAGGTTCTTAAGGTTGATTTAGAAAAAAATCAACTTTTGTCACATTTTACCTTAATTTTATTCTTTTAACTGAGTTTATGAAATGTGTGAAATGATAACCAATTAACAATTGAATAGTTTATACTTTAAGATGAAGCCTAAAATTGTATTTGCATTTCAGGACCTTAACCTTGAAGATCTGACCATTAGTGCTTAAGTTATAATTTTATTAAAGAGGTTCAAGTAGGTAGCTATACATATTCTAGGTTAAACAATCAAATTGATTTAGAAGTTAGTAAAGTTTTTACCCAAACGTTGTCTAGCATATTCTAGGTTCTTAAGGTTGATTTAGAAAAAAATCAACTTTTGTCACATTTTACCTTAATTTTAACACTTTAATCCCAAACATCCGATTATTGGAATAGAAGTTAGAAGCTAACCAAGACCTTAACCTTGATGATTTGTACTTTAACCTTGAGCATCTGGCCCTTAAGTTATAAGTTTGATTTAGAAGTTAGTACAGTTTTTACCCAAACTATGCACATTCTAGGTTCAACAATCGATTGATTTAAAAGACTGACATTTTACTTTCATTTTAAGACCTTAACCTCAAACATCCGATTATTAGAACAGAAGTTATAATCCAAACAATAAAACAAAAATTTGTTTTGTATTAAATTTTTGTTTCTATTAAATATTCAATTTAATAAGGTTTCATATATATTTTTATGTTTTATAAAAAATGTAGTCCGATATTCTAGCTAAATTTTAAGACCTTAATCACAGATAATAAACTATACAGATGTAGCATCCATATGGGAAAAAATGTCCATGAAAACGAAATTCGCCCAAAAAAAGAGCTTTCTTAAAAGTTCAACTTCTTAGATAACTGTTATTGCATGCAACTTTTATTGCATGCAACTACATGCAACTTCATGCTACTTTTATTACATGCAACTACATGCAACTTCATGCAACTTTTATTGCATGCAACTGCATGCAACTTTATGCAACTTTTATTGCATGCAACTTCATGGAACTTTTATTGCATGCAACTGCATGCAACTTCATGCAACTTTTATTGCATGCAACTGCATGCAACTTCATGCAACTTTTACTGTATGCAACTGCATGCAACTTCATGCAACTTTTATTGCATGCAACTTCATGCAACTTTTATTGCATGCAACTGCATGCAACTTCATGCTACTTTTATTGCATGCAACTGCGTGCAATTTTTATTGCATGCAACTTTATGCAACTTTTATTGCATGCAATTTTTATTGCATGCAACTGCGTGCAATTTTTATTGCATGCAACTGCATGCAACTTTTATTGCATGCAAATGCATGCAACTTCATGCAACTTTTATTGCATGCAACTTTTATTGCATGCAACTGCATGCAACATAATGCAACTTTTATTGCATGCATCTGCATGCAACTTTTATTGCATGCAACTTCATGCAACTTTTATTGCACGCAACATATGTGATGCAACATGTTGCATGCAACATCATACATCAGAATCATACATGTTGGATCATACATGTTGGATCATACATGTTGCATCATACATGTTGGATCATACATGTTGGATCATACATGTTGCATCATACATGTTGGATCATACATGTTGCATCATACATGTTGGATCATACATGTTGCATCATACATGTTGGATCATACATGTATGATGTTGCATGCAACATGTTGCATAATACATGTTGTATCATACATGTTTTATCACAATTTTACTGCAAAAAACCTCTTATTGCATGCAACTTCTATTGCATGCAACTTCATGCAACTTTACTTCATGCAACTGTTATTATATGCAACTTCATGCAACTTTTATTGCATGCAACTTCATGCAACTTTTATTGCATGCAAGTGCAACTGTATGTATTAACTGTATTAACTGTATGCAACTTCATGCAACTTTTATTGCATGCAACTGCATGCAACTTCATGCAACTTTTATTGCATGCAACTGCATGCAACTTCATGCAACTTTTATTGCATGCAACTGCATGCAACTTCATGCAACTTTTATTGCATGCAACTACATGCAACTTTTATTGCATGCAACTGCATGCAAGTTCATGCAAGTTTTATTGCATGCAACTGCATGCAACTTCATGCAACTTCATGCAACTTTTATTGCATGCAACTTTTATTGCATGCAACTGCATGCAACTTCATGCAACTTTTATTGCATGCAACTGCATGCAACTTCATGGAACTTTTATTGCATGCAACTGTATGCAACTTCATGCAACTTTTATTGCATGCAACTGCATGCAACTTCATGCAACTTTTATTGCATGCAACTGCATGCAACTTCATGCAACTTTTATTGCATGCAACTGCATGCAACTGCATGCAACTTCATGCAACTTTTATTGCATGCAACTACATGCAACTTCATGCAACTTTTATTGCATGCAACTGCGTGCAACTATTATTGCATGCAACTTCATGCAACTTTTATTGCATGCAACTGCATGCAACTTCATGCAACTTCATGCAACTTTTATTGCATGCAACTTTTATTGCAACTGCATGCAACTTCATGCAACTTTTATTGCATGCAACTGCATGCAACTGCATGCAACTTCATGCAACTTCATGCAACTTTTATTGCATGCAACTGCATGCTATTTTTATTGCATAACTTTATGCAACTTTTATTGCATGCAACTTCATGCAACTTTTATTGCATGTAACTTCATGCAACTTCATGCAACTTTTATTGCATGCAACTGCATGCAACTTTTATTGCATGCAGCTTGCTATTGTTTTCCTATGCTATTTTTTTGAATGATGCTCTGCTCGAACTTTTCTCGCATGGTATTTTTTTCGTTAAATTCTATGTTTTACTGGTACTTCCTAAATTTGAATTTTTAGCCGCCTTTTACTATTGCATCGCGGTTTGCGAATCCTCATGCTTGTTTTTTTTATGTAGATACGTAAGTCTTTTTTCTTCACACTACAAGTTGCTTTACCTTACCATTATGTGGATCCATAAAAAACCCCGATAGACACATAGATCCTATATCGTTTTTGTAGATAATAAAATGAGGCTTTATTTAATAGGTTCAAGTAGGTGCCTATGCATGTTCTAGGTTAAACAATCAAATTGATTTAGAAGTTAGTAAAGTTTTTACCCAAACGTTGTCTAGCATTATTCTAGGTTCTTAAGGTTGATTTAGAAAAAAATCAACTTTTGTCACATTTTACCTTAATTTTAACACTTTAATCCCAAACATCCGATTATTGGAATAGAAGTTAGAAGCTAACCAAGACCTTAACCTTGATGATTTGTACTTTAACCTTGAGCATCTGGCCCTTAAGTTATAAGTTTGATTTAGAAGTTAGTACAGTTTTTACCCAAACTATGCACATTCTAGGTTCAACAATCGATTGATTTAAAAGACTGACATTTTACTTTCATTTTAAGACCTTAACCTCAAACATCCGATTATTAGAACAGAAGTTATAATCCAAACAAACCAACCAAATCCAACCTTTATGATTTAATTATTTGTAAAATACCTACCACAAATGTTCATGCACATACCTACATAAACATAATGTATATCATTTTTGTGCCCGATGCAAGCCAATTTTGTTTGCCTCGTGGTTTTTTTTATTGCACACACTGTTTGTTTGTTTGTTTTTTTTTTTCTTTTGCCGTGATGAAATTAGTTCTAAAAAGACAATTTTTCAAGTTTCTAGTATGAAATTTTGTACGTCTTTGCATAAAATTTTACGCAGATTTGTAGCTTGTCATTTAATCTTTAATTATCTAGCTTAATATTGAACATCCAATAATTATAACCAAAGTTATAGGCTTCTAAGTGGGCTCAAATCAATCATTTTTCGAATTTTATACATTCCTTCACTGAATCTCGTCCGTTGACAATGATCAACATCTAGGTACGCTGGCTGAAATTCATCACTTGTGTTTTTTTCTTCATTTTATTCATTTTGGTAGTTTCTTTGGTAACACCAACCAAAAATTCAATCTTTCTCTCCCTATACGCTAGAGTTCATTCTCTATCGTTGTTCATTTTGGTAACACCATACTTTTATCAAAACGACCCTATAAACATTTTCAATGCTAAAACAACATTACTCAAGTTATGGCCGAGATACTGCCCGAAATGTGCGAAAAAGTGGTTACAAATTACCTGAAAAGAATCGCCTGCTGCGAATCTTCCCGAGGCGGCCGGCCATTTGAATGATATTGTTTTTCACACTTAATGGCAAAGTTCAAGCTTTATAATGAAATAAAATTTTCTAAAAAAATATATTGCTGTGTGTGTTTTATTTAGCTTTACACTCGAAACCGAAAAATGAATGACCCTTCATTTTGGTAGATGTTTTTGCTTTAAAAAAAAAAAAAAATTGTCAATTGAATTTTTTTACAAAACCAAATCAATTCTTAGTTACATCATTGTGAGTAAAATTAAATTATAGTGGAGTCGATTTATTTTAGAGATATTCGAGCCGAGTTTTTTCCAGTTTAGAAAAATACTGTTATTTAAAAAAAAACTGCTCGTTAATTTTTTAAAATTCGCTTTAAAATAAAATTAACCTGAAGTCGATGACAATTCTTGTTCTCGAAATATTCGAGACGATAGAATTTTTAAAAACTTTTTTTTTTCTAATTGATGAGATAACCGTTATTTGAATTTTGTTAAATGTCCTTTCTGCAATTCTTTGTTATTATCTGTCAATAAAAATTATTTGAAGTCAATTTCTCTATTCGTTCTCGAGATACAGTGAACGAAAGAATGTATCACGAACGTACGAACGAACATTCACACACACATACTAACATCTCTCTAAGAACGACGGATTCCTGGGACTGCTAAACGCGGAGATATGTCAATATTTTTGATTCAACAAATGGGACCAATTGCAATAACTTCCAATAGGAATTTAAAAGCTGGGAAAAATATGAAAACATTAACAATTCAGCCCAAGTTTTATTTCTGACTTTATTAACCAGTATCAGTTATTTTGGTTCAAACTTATAGAAAAGATGTTTTAAGGCAGCGCACATACCTACCGCACAATCAGCTGCTAGCAATTTGTTCAAATTTAACTTCCAACAGAAGTAACTAAAACTTAAGCTAAAACTGTTTTTTTCTGTCCTAACCTAAATGTTTAATTGTTTACGATTTGTGATAGACAATCTTGCACCTCTTCAACAATAAAGACCGAGGACGCGTTATTTTTATTAAAACTAAGTTTCTAGAAGTTATAGTAGAAGCCGAGGTTTTAGGTAATAAGTTAGAGACGTGACAGCTGTCTCAGATTGTGATGTGTGCTATCACTGCTACCTCAGAGTGTAATTGAGTGACGCCGCGTTTATCTCAAATTGTAATTAATTGACCCCGAATATTTCAAACTGTAATTTAGTGACGTCTGCTATCAAGAATGTCATTAAGTGACTATGCTTAGTAAATATGAAAATTGTATCAAAATTGTAAAGAACCAGTGATTGATTTGAAAAAAATTATCCTAGCTCTTTAGAAATACCCTGTACCCTACGAGACAAAAGTATCTCACAAAGCAAACAAAGCATTGCTCATTCTATTTGCCGAATCTCAAGTCTTTAAAAATAAATAAAATAAACTAAATTTGTGATTTTATAGATATTTTTATTGACAAAATTAAAGTATAATTCAAAAAAGTGGATAAGATATAAAATCTTGTTTTCCGTCGGCTTTATGGATGACTTAAAACTCTTAACCATTCTTTTGTGTGTGTTGTTAGTTTCCAAAGTATTGGAGAGGACCAATCATTTTCTGCCGAATTTGAACGGCTAAGATTAAACGCATGTTTTTATGACAAGAGATACTCCTAGATGATTTGTTACTTCCTCACAAAACATCTAAAAAATTATACTAAAGCTTATTCGATCGTAAACGCCAAGACTGCATAAATCGTATAATTAATGGTAAAATAAATTTTACTGACAAATCATATCATTATAGCTCTTTGATTTATTATTATTTTTTTTTTATATTTTTGTCCTCGTAAGTGCTCATCACACTAAAATGTATCTTAATATATTTCTAATAGCAACACTTTATTGTTGATGGATTATAAACCTCTTAGCTGTAGATGTATAGCTGTGTGAAAATACTCTAACATAATATTTAATAATTACTTAATGCAGTATAATCTCTTTTGTCATTTGAGTAACATGGTTTGTTTGATGTACAGGGCACAGCACAACAGAATAATTAACTTACTTCGCAAAAGGAGATACATACATACATATATGTACCTAAATATCGTCAGGACACGTAGAGGTAATAAACAGTGGTGGATTTTGATTTTCAGTAAAAACTCAGAAGGCCTCTTTTAATATAATAAAAATAATAAGAGTGGTTCATCTTCAAAATAATATAAATATTTTAAAATATAATAAATATTTTAATTAAAGAAAATTTATCTTTTGACAGTGCTGTCAGATACAAAATGAAAATAATTCCGTTTATTGAAAAATATTCATTTCAAACAAAACTTCGTGCTTTTATTAATAGTAATAATAGTTTTCAACCAGCTAATGCTCCATTTTGGCACCCCGATACGGGCATGGTCGATATAATTTTTTTCGTTGTTGTCAAAGTCAATCCATCACCGGTTAAAAGGAGAGTCGTTTAGCTTTTATTATAGAAAAATACCAACACCTCACATATGATAAGGTTCATTGCAGGCAACACAGGTGCTATAGACCATAAAAATATTTTAATGCTTATAGCAGTAATTATTTTTCAAAAATATGTTTCACTATATACATATATCCACACCCTTTGAGGCGTATAAAAGTTCTTAAGTGCATTTCAATGTTCGATATAATCATACATATTATTATTTTTTTTTTTTTTGTGTTTTTTAAGGAATATGTATTTTTTTAAAAGGGTGTGTATTTTCCAGGTGATTTACTTTCAAAGAAAAGCAAAGAAAAAAAAAAACATTTCTTTATCAAAAAAGCTTTTGAAGATTATAATAATATACATAAATCCATTTGATCTAAAATCTTATGTACATGTATAATTAAATTTGAATTTTTATAACCCTTGTTACTTAGTGAAATGTTGTGAAATTCACAACACAGTTCACATTTACAAAAACCTAAGACCCGTGTCATTGTCATAAACATAAAATGTTTTTAAGGCAAGAAATATAACACGTGCCTAAAATTTGCATGTTTGTTTATTCGTAGTTAATTGAGCTGAAAATGTGTTAGCATAAATATACATTTACCATGTTTTGTTGCCTTTTTTCTTAAAATACGTATAGCTGTTGAAATTTTTTTTCAAAACTAGCAGAGTTCAGCTAAAGTTGTATTGTCCTCTTAAAGGGTTTACCACTAAATCTAGAAACAAAATATCGAAATGTGAAAATTGTGGAATTTTCCGGTAAAACTTAGAATTTTTCGAAAATATTCGCATATTAAGAGTGGGTCAATTAATACAAGTTTCTTTTTAAAAATGCGACACAACGTTGTTTAAATGGCTGCCTCGGCTGATTTCGCAGTAGAGCTTTCTGTCACTCCAATTTTCTTAAACCTTGTTGATGGTTTCGGGCTGTAGCTCACGGATTGCTTGAATGATATTGGCTTTAAGTGCTTGAATCGTTTCTGGATTGTTGCCATAACATCAGTCCTCCACGGTTCCCCACAAAAAAAAGTCCAAAGGGGTCAAATCGCAGCTCCGAGGCGGCCAATCGATATCACCAAGACGGGTGATAACCACGATTTGGGAATTTGGTGCGCAAAAGAATGATTGTGGCAAAGGGCTGTGTGGCATGGCGGGCCATCCTGCATGAACCAGAGGTCGTCCAAATCCATATCTTCAATTTCAGTAAAAAAAAGTCGGTTAACATTGGTCTGTAACGCCCACCGTTGACCGAAACGTTTTTCCCAGCCTCATTTTCGAAGAAAAATGGTCCAATGACGCCACCACTTCACTCTCGTCTGTGTGCACCGTACGACGAAGGGGACCATGAGTGTTGTCCACTAGCATATACCAGCCTCACGAACTTTTTGCACAAACTTGCGTACAGCAGGCGCGGTGGGTGCTTCATTTCGGCCAAAACTTCTTTTCAAAAAAAAAAAAATGCAATGTTTGGGTTACACAGCACTCACTTTGGAAATAAGTTTTCAATATTTCTCAACGTTGTTCAAGCATAAAGCGACTCATTTCGTTCCGCAGAGGTATGATACTGAATTTCTGTCAAGATTTTGAGCGGGACACAGCTGTCAGTGTCAAAATAACTTATGATTTAAAAAGAAACCACTATAATTGGCCCACCATTTACTTTTCCGGAATTAATTGAAAACAAACATAATTCATTTTAGACAGTGTTTTTGGACATACATATGTACAGTACCTTGGGTGGGTCGATTACCAAATGCATGGTGGTATATAAATCCGGAATAAATAAAATTATGCAAACAAAACATTTCGCACTAATATCTTCACAAATGTGACAAAGGGAATTCATCTGCATTTTGAAAATAAACATGACTTTCATGATTTAAGCATTTCAAAAAGCTTCTAACAGCTTTTATTTCACAAACGTTTTTTTTTTTAAGTTCATCGATTGTTTGAAAAACAAATCCAATGCGAACTATGTACATATGTACGTATACATTTATTAAACAAATATTTAATTTAAATTAAGCTGGCAATTTTAAACATTTTCATGTAGAAAATAATTCTTTCCCCTTAGCCTTCGATCGTTCGATTTTTTTGCCTCTACCAGACCTACTTTTTCTGTCGATCCTCGGTAATAAATTTAAGAATTAAATACATACCTACAATATAAAAATTCCTAATATTATAAATTATATATTTATTCAATTTTCTTTCTATTTTTTTTTTCACTTTCAGCTTTCACCATGATGTCAGCACAATTCTGACCCTTAGAGCACCAATAGAGATCTATCGAGATTGTGATATTTTACAATAAAGTACGTGTAAGAACTTTAAAAAAAAGACAGAATATTAAGTTAAATTTATTTAATTTATTTACAAAAGTTTTAATTTAATATTATAACAAAACAATCTTGCATCAAAATAAGTTTACTTTAAAGTTAACGTTTAATTTATTAATTAATTTAAAAACTTAGTTCATGTAAGCTCAAAAAAAAAAAACAAAAAAGACATTTTGGATATTTTTTTTTTCTTAAACTACGATCTACATATATTTACTATAACTAACTTATTAAGCTGAAATTGACATACGTACTTTTTCAATATATAAGAAATATACAAGGCTGCAGTCAAAAGTCGCCATGTCACATGGAGGCCAGGAATGTATGTAATATTTCCAGCTGATGAACTCATTTTAATGACATACGGTCCAGCATTGCCAAGAATTAAACCACGACCAACCTTGGACTGCCTCCACGATCCTCTTGTATTAAACTACGGCAGAAATTTGTCCCCGAACGATATTCCCCAACAGCAGCAGAAATTTTCATCTTCTAGTTCTTCTTCGAAGCAAGTTAATTCCGCGCCGCTGCACAAACCTCCGCCGTCGTCGTCGTCGTCGCGTAGCACAAAACAGCAGCCACTCATGCACACCTCTGCACATGATGAGTCATCACGTACCCGTCCCTCATCCAGCCGATTCAATCCAAATGAATCTAGCTCAGCCATTGAACCATATGGCCTAAACGAAGCCCCAGAAACTCCCGTTGATGATCCCTACCTAGATGATTATGGAATATCCCGCGAACGCAGCCCCAGTATATATTTGGAACCTCCAAGTCCTGACTTGTCGACCAGTCGTCCGACAACGCCGTCTTCAAAACCTAAGTCCTCACAAGCAAAAAGCAAACTTCGTCCGAAACTCAACATTTCTCTGGGTCGTTTAGGCCGACAGCAGCGTGAAACAAACGAGTCGGCGAGATTGCGTGAAGACCTCCATTTACAAGTCGAAAATCCCACTTTCACCCGCGAAAATCTTAGTCAGAGAAACTTTGATGCTTTCTTTGAATCTGGTGAGCCAGTTTATAAGTTACACCCAAAGCCGGCATCGTCTACCAATCTTACGGCTGATTCCCTTTCCCCTTCGGCCAGTTTTGATGGAGCTAGTGGCGGATTCGAAACAATGGGATCGCCAAAGGCTGGTAGTTCTTCGGGTGGTTTTGGACGTTCCAAAGAACCCCTGAGTTCACGGTCCAAAAGCGCCGATTACGATAGTGAGAAAAAGACGTCTGGTGTGCCCCAGAAAGGTGACAGGTGCCCCCAAAAGATTACTTTACAAAACTTAGTTTGGAAATTTTTTTCAGCTTTTTCATGAGCTTGGTTCAACTAAAATTAAAAAAAAAAAATGTAAAAAAATAAATTAACTGAAAGCGGAGTAAAATTGTAATATTTTATAATAAATAGTTACAACTTATTTCGCGTTGGAAAATGTTTGTTTTGCTTAACAACAACAAGCAAGCGAATTTTGGTTTGGTTTTTAATTTTTGGCTTGGAGTGTATTTGAAATATTTTAAAATCCATCAAAATGTGAATGCTATTTTGTGCATCTTTTGTGACATAAGATCATAATATTCGTTTGTTTTTATATTTTAGAGAACATTTACTGTACAGTACATGCATTCAATTCGGGCTATATGATTATTCAAAATTTAATCCTTTTCAACATCAATTATAGGGCGTAGAATATTTAATTTATATAGGGAAATAAGGTGGAGAGAGGAACAAATGCGTTACAGGATGACAATTTTTTTAGAACATTTTGTAACAATACCTAACCATTTATTTCTATCAGAATTGATCCATAACAGATCAACAATAAACAATAACAACAACACGAGATTCTGCTCTTAATCGGGATTATGTTTCCTGATACAATAATTTACACCCCTATTACTAAAAAATGCTTAATTATCTTCTTATTCACAAATTAACTTAAACGTTGATTAATTCACGAATCAAAATGTCTTATTAATAAACAATTAACTGCTAACTCAGGTTAAAAAGAAAATCTTGACAAAGAATCTACTACATTCATAATGCAGTTGTCACTCAGATCCATATTGTTTAATTTTTATGGGAACATCTATACGGTCAATGATTAAATGTAAAAGTGATGCCAAATCCAACATTTCGACCTTTTCAGCAATTTAAACATTTTTCAATATATTTATATTAGCACCAAATTATTAAACGCAATTGTTTCCACCTCAAAAATATATGTATATCGCCGGCTTACTGTAAAAACTCAAAATATGATATTTAAATGTAAAAAAAATCATTAGATTCATAAATGTCAATGCCACAGTTGTGTATAAAACGTGTCTCTCGAAATTCACGCAAGAAAGTAATCTTAATATGAATTATTTTCTATTTTTGTTACTTTTTTGTTATTGAAAATTCTAAGAACCTATACCTACAGTCCACAATATTATTAAAATATTCCGCTATATTTATTCACAAGGTGGGGCAAAAGTAATTTCATAATGTGAATGTGCCTTAATATTTGCAAATGGCGTCAAATGTCATTGTGCTTTCACATTTACCCCTTGAACACAATTGGATTTGGGTGCAGCTAAAAGAAACGCTTATAAGCACAAGACAAAATCGCTTACTCATAAAGTAAAGGACATCTACAACGATGTATAGCGTTGTTCCCTAATGCTTACATACATATATGTAATGTATGTATTTTTCTTCAGAAAGGGAAAAGTGTTAAACGGTCCCACCATATGTCGTTGTCGTCTGAAATTCAGCTTGTAGCGGGCAGCAAAAGTAAAATTTAAGTTCCAGTTGCAGCTGGAATAGCTGTCAAAATATTGAATACACACAAATTCATTGTTTCGAACACAACGCAACTCAGCTGCATACGATGCTGCAAGAGTTCACCAATTTTTCGCGTACAGCTATTTTGACATTTCAATTGTATGCAAAAAAATGAGCCGAATAAAAATATTAAAACTTTTTGTACTTATTTGTTTCGCGAAAAAATTATAAATTAAAAGGAAAAATATCGGAATAAAAATAAAAAATTAACCTATTTGATAGCTGTTTCAGCTTCAGTTCCAATTGTAGTTGTTGCAGCAGTCTAATGTGTTCAGGCAGTAATTGTGTAGGCAGCTGACAGATAAGAGAATACGTTGACAATAAGCAATGGAGGTATACATATCCGAAGAACGTGGCATATATTTTAACAATTTGCGGTCTGTTGGCAGGGTCTACTTGACCTGACGCTACTGGACTTGGTCCTTTGGGATTTTTAAAGAGCCCTATATGTCTTGAGAGTTAAGACTCAAGATTGATAATGAAATCACCATGTTTGTAGGCTTCAGGAATAAGTACATTTTATAATAATTAATTCAAAAAGTATCTGGTAAAAATTGCTACCACGGCACTATTTTGTCCAAATTTTTCATGAGGGTAATGCATAGGCGTGGTCGTAGGCTTGTTGACATAGAGCTTGGGCTTTAAAAATAATCAAAAGATTATTCAAATCTTGTGTGAATTTTGGGATCTTTAGATATTTTTTGTTTAGTTGTTTCTGCTTTTGAAAAGTCTGTCATTGTTTTAAGTTAGTGGATTACGTTATACAGTTAGTTTCTGTGTGCATCTGTGCGCATGTGCGTCCACTGTAATGTTATTTGAGCTATAGAGCTGAAACGAGTTAGGGCTAGTTTGTTCTGAGTGGGTCAAATCTGCACCAAGCCTCTCAAAGGTTCTAACTACCTAAATGCTGCCAATCAACCAAAATCAATTAATTAGAAAATTTCCATGATTTTCTTAATCAAATTATGGATTCTTTTATAAAATATTATAAAAGTTAATTTAGCCTGCATATTCGAAGATTTACCAGTTGCAACAATAATTATAATATTGAAGGTTTGAATGAAACAACAAAATTGGGTGAGCTACCACCAAGATTTTATAGGCTGGAGTTATAGCTATTTCAAGACTGCCAGGCCGATCATTAAACTCCTTTTTAATGGTGCTTGGTCATTGTTCAATTTTAATTTGAAAAACTTTTTGCCCCAGCTGGGGATCGAACCTGGACAAACTGACCCTTAATAAATTTGCTTCAAATTTGGTACGTAGCATTTAAAAAAATATGTTTTATCACAACAACAAAAAATATTGAGCTTGCTATTTTGAACATTGGTTGTCTTAGGCCCGACTCTATGTAGTTATTGGCTACACAGATAAAGCGTGGCAAAAGTTTCTAAAAATCGGAACATCAAATGCTAAGAGATCAAAAATGTTTGGAATTGTATGGAAATAAAAATTATTTGTAAAGGCAAAATCCCCACTTTCACATTATCAATTTAATTGTACAAGCTGGCGCAAAATTAAATGGAAGATGTTATAATTATTGCAAATTGCATCGTACGTCCATCATATTTGACATTTGTGAATTAGACAGCTAGACAACTAGACACTTAACAGAAAAAATTGTAAAGGTCTAAATAAAGATTTCCATCACTCAAAATCATTTTTTTTATTTAGTAAATAAATGATGATTAATTTTGCGCCACCTTGTATTATTAAAAGACTTTATGTTCTTACAGGAATTGAGTTAATAACTGACCGCAGAATTATTGCTACATTCATCTCCAAAATAAAGTATAAAGTATAAAACCCAAAAGTCTAACAAAAAATTCCGAATTTTTGTCTATGAGTCAATATATTTTGACTCAGCTTAGGTATAATTTATAATTGAGAGAAAAATATTTTTACTTTCTTAGGATAGCTAAAGAAAAATTAAATAATAAACATTTTAAACAATTTCGAATTAAGTATACAGAATTTAGTCCAATTAAATAAACATTTCATTATTTCCCCATAATTTTAAATTTCTTTTTCAACCAATCAATCATATTTAAATCAACAGAAAATCTTAAAACAAAAACAATATTTTCATCTTGAATAACACATTTTAGAAACATTTATAATTCTTTTCACACCTAATTTTCTCGTGATTTTGTTGAGATATACTTTAATAAAATGAAGAGATACATAATTTGCCATCTTTCTTCACTTTAAATGTTTATTTGTTTGTCAATAGCTTTATGAAAAAATAGCTGTTAAAAAAAAATGTAAACTTTGAAGTTTTAATCATATTACATAAAATCCAACGGTGAGAATAATAAAAAAAAAACATCAGAAAGAAATATTACATTTTTCCTAAATGCGGGGTTTTTGCCTTAGTCCTCGTAAAAATAAAAGACGACACATACAAAACTTAATTCTTTTCATTTTAATGAAATCTGACATTTTGCAAAACTGTCATTTGGATAAAAAGATTTTACATCTGGATTTAAGAATATTTCTATTTAAATCCATTTTGATGATAAATAAGTTGTTAAAGCATTTTGCGTATGACGCTAGGTTAAAAACAAGATTTTTCAAAATATCAAATGAGCTACCATCGTAAAATCACCAAATGCCTATTTTAACTTTTTAATATCATCCAAATGTCACTTTGACAGTTAAAAAGTGGAAATGGTATGTTTGCTGAACTGTCACTTTTTAAGGTGGTGTTCAGCTGGAGTTTATTGAGAAAATTGTGTTGGTATGATACTAGTTAAAAAATTTTTTAAACTAAAAACATTTTAGTGCACAGCTGGTAAATTGTTAAGAGTATCATGTTGATACCTTAACATCAGGCTGTTTATTATTTTGCGCCATTGGTTTTAATATACCTACATGTTTTACATTTAATAATATGGACATAGTTTTAGATTTTTGGTTTTTGTAAATCCGGATTTAATTGTTGGATTTAAAATTCACTTATATTCAATTTAAATCACACTGAACAATATGGCCGTAAGTGTTTGTGATTATTATGTTCACTTTGCAAGCACCGATCTATTGGAGATTATTGTCATTGTTTAAAAAAAACTATCGATACTATCGATAGACTATCGATAGTTTTCTATTTTTTAAATTAGGTCATATTTAACCACGAATACAAATAAAAAATTTAGAAAAATTAAGAAGAAATTCCCAGAACCATAGAAACGAATTCTTAGTAAACTGTTAAACAAAATAAAAACAATCTAAATATGTCTAAAATTAAGACTAGTACGCAGCTGAAGCTAAACGAAAATTTTCTGTGGTCTCCAAATCGATAACGAAAACGTAAACGAAAAAAATATTAATGGAGACTCCCACACGAGTCCCACACGACGGATTTCTTTTTTAAGGACATTTTTCACTAAAAAAACAAAAGAACTTAAAAACCAAGAACCATGCATTTATTAAACTTAAAAAGTTACCACATAAAATTTTAATTTAAAAACAAAACACCAACGAACAACGACAACCAACCGAAAATGCGAACTGAACGAAAACGAACCAAAACAAAGGTAAACCAAAACAAAAAAAACAAAAGGTGAAACATCAAGCCATAAACATACAGATTTAGAGTTTAGACTTCATGTTCATAGACAACTTTATGTCAAAATTCCATAAATAACCGCACATTAGAAATTTCTGGTGGTGATTCTAATAAAAACGCACGAGTTTGCTTTATGAACGTGAAATGTACACACACCAATGCGTTTCAATGAAATTCACCGCAAGTGGACTTGTGAGGTGAAAAACTATCGATAGTTTTTCTAAAACTATCAATACATTCGATAGGTTTTTACTATCGATACTATCGATAGACTATCGATATTTAACGATCCCTAGTACCGTCCGCAGCACCGACTGAAGTTGCATTGTGTTGTTTTCGTAACATTGATGCCTGATTCAAAATACGACGAGAAAGTCAGACGGCGCGGCGACGCGACGTGACAAGATCTCTTCACTGTTTTTCTCTTTTATTGACGAACTTAAAACAATGAAATAATACATAATGAAGCAATTTTCATCGTAACGCCCCGTATTTTTTTCAATTTTTCGAACTTTTGACGCGACGTGACGACGAGAAATGCTTTATTATGTATTATTTCGTTATTTTAAATTCATGATTACGAGAGAACATTTACGAAGAGATGTCTTCACGTCGAAGTCTCGTTGTCTCGTCGCATTGTGAATCCGTCTTGAATTTGTGTGTATTGAATATTTTGACAGGTATTCCAGCTGCAGTTCCAGTTGCAGCTTCGTAGCCATTGTGTTCAGGTAGTAAATCGCTCGTGCAGTGTGTCCATTAACTGTTGCATTAGCTGTGTGGCACATATCGTCCCCCCATTTTGTTAAAACCACATGTCGTATTAATTCAATTTGGGCCAAAAGTGATTGCCGCGTTGGAATCGGATTAGGTGATAAATGATTGTCACATTAATTATAATCACATGTGATTGTTACTGAGTTTTCCTTCTTGGTAAGGCGATTCAACTCAATTCAATTCAGTTGAATACTTTCCCATGACATTGTTTAAAAACATAATTGGCAAAGTGATTTTTCAAATATTTGTAATAAGCTTTCGAAATTATAGAACGGAAATGACGTCTTTGGGATAAAATTCTTATATTTTCTTCATTTTTTGGTCACAGAAGTGCTTATTTTTATTTATATCAGTGGTTGGAAAAAGAGCTCAGAAAAAGTTGCACAATTTTTTTAGGCTGGTGGTAACTCTGATCGAACTGCGGCAGAGACGTCAAATTTGTTGGAAAATGACAATCACATTTTTGTTGTGAAAGCTCTTTAGATATCAAATGTGATATCATTTATACGCAGACTGTATTTGTTGATTGGGACTCTCACTTATCGCACCTTATCACACTACACGATTCCACCCCAGGTTTGTATCCAAAGCGATCTGGATAGCTTTGTGTTGTAATCGCATGTAAAAACACATCTGATGGAAAACAGCTGTTGCCAAGAGAAAAATCTCAAGCTAAAAAATCTGCTATACTCATCTATCCTATGAGAAATGTCAACAACAGCTGATTTTCGTTCAGAAACATACATGGATACCTAAGTACCTTGGATAGGCTATCCTTGTGCACAAGAACGCGGCCATTATCATCACCGATGGTGATCGGAATGTCATCCTAGTCTTTGAAAAAGTAGCCACACATAACAAAGACTATCTGCGGATGCATTTCCACGAGCTGACTTACTCGTTCATTCAAAAATGACTGAAGATGATTTTTTTGGTTGAACGCAGTCAGCTAGGACACACGCGGTACGTTCGTCATGAACTGCCAAAGCTACCCCCTTCCTATATTGATGGCAAATCCTTTAAAATATTAAAAATCTGGTATTTGTCATTGACAAAAAATGTATATGTATATATTTATTCAACTACTACCAAGGTACTGCAGCAAAAATAAAAGAAAAAAAATTATAATTTGTCGAATGTGTAAATATTTATGCCAAAAAACCATTTTATTTTTCTGTTGAAATCCTTTTTGCTCTTGTGTACGTATTTCTATTTTTATTTTTCTCTTTTGTTTAAATTTCAAAAGCAAAGATTCTATATTATTCCCCGAGCATAATATTGTTTTGCAAATAATGGTATCTTATTGTTATTGCCAACACAATAATCCCTAATAATTGTTCTGTCCAATTAAAAATTTCACCCAATCATAACTACACACAATGTGATTTTCTTGTTCAGCTTTCTAAATAAAAAAAAACGAAAAAGAGAACTTAATCCCACCATCCATATTGCAAAATATAACGATTTTTAAGAATGAAGTTTTTCAACTGTAAAAAAATTATTATTTTATTTTTGATTTTTTTTTTTGGTTTTGTTTTGTTTTTTTTTTTAAATTTAATTTTTTTTTGGTTTGATTTGATTTCGAGTTTTGTTTTAAGAGTTCGATTTTGATCGATATTATTTTTTTTATATATTTAATTATATTAATGTATTTTTTTTTTCTCTCTCGTTTTCTTTCTTTTCCATCCATCTACGAATCGACGACGACGACTAAAAAAAAACACAACGAACGCAATTTGTGTTTGTTTGTTTTTTTTTGTTGTATTTTTTAGGTTTCTTGGGAAAATCTTCAGGTGGGCAAAAAGGACGTAGCTTTTTTGGGTGGAGGGGACCACGTGGTGGTTCCCTTAGCCCCCAGGCCAGTATGGCTTCCTACAATGGGGTGCTAAAGGATTACGGACATCCTAATATGACTGAGGCTTTTAAATCCCAAAATAATGTTACCTTCAAATTGATAAAAACAGGTGAGTTAAAAAAAATTATTTTTAAAATTTAAAATTTATAAATATATAATTGAAACATTTTAGTGTATATTCGATTTTAATTTAAAATATATTTAAAATTAAATATATTTTATTTATAAAATAAATAAAATGAAGAAGTAATCAATTAAACGATAAAAATAAAATGAAAATATATTAAATTGCCTCGAATCAAATTGAATATAAATACAGTCAAACTTATTTAATTAAAACCTTTTTAGTAAAACAAAAAAAATGATTATTTAAACAACCTTAATTGTTTTGCATTTTTCAACAAATTTCTTTAAAACTACTCCGCTTTATTGAAAGCCGCTTAAATAAAAAAATTGTATATCTGAAAATGGATTTCTTTGAAATTTTATATTTTTCCAGTCAAATCAATTTAGCGGATCGATTTCTTCCAGTTATCCGATATCATCTTAGGTGATTTTTTTTCAGTTATAGAGGTTTGCTTATATGTGAAAAAGCAGCTCAATTGAAATTGTTATTAAGATTTTTTGTAATTTCATTTAAGCGGCTTTAACTGTAGGTAGATACCTGACGAATTTTGAGAATGGTTTTTGTGATCTATTTGAATAAAAACTGACGTCCATATGCAGTAAATTTGTGTATTTTGATTTAAAAAAAAAAAAACTTTGAATAAAACTTTCAAATAAAACTATGTCCAATTTTTAATACGAGACATAGCCGCTTTAGACCTTTATAGACCAGTTAAATATTATGGAAATAGGAGGACCATTATGCACATATGTACTTGTATGTAAAATTGTTTTATACAGTCTAAGTAGGCCTAGTTAATTATACAAAAATAGAATTATACTCTACAGCCTTTGCTGTTATGGCTTTGACTGGAGTGCCAATTAAGAAAACGACCTACGCACCATTTTCGAAACAATAAAAACTTTTTGCTGTAGTACAAACTTTATTGCTCCCACACTCATAGGTATATATATCTACCTATATACATACATAGAGTGTGCCTATAATAATGATTCACAATTATTATTATTATTATTTTTATTATTATTGCGCAGAGTTTCAGCAGCTAATTGGTGTTCATACTTTAAACAATAATACAAAAAAGGAGTAGCGAGTAGGCATGCAATTACTGTTACTTTTTTCGAGGACTGCAGTCATAGGGAAAGCACTTTTGTATTGTTTGTACTCACATTATTGTTTTGTGTCGTGTGTTTTCTATTAATAAACATAAAAATACCACTCGTGACTTCGTGAGTGAATGTGGGCAAATGTTCTATTATTATTCTTTTTTTTGTTTTTTTTTTTTGAATAAGTTTGGCGTATATATTCATTAGACTTCCGGTATGCCTTTCATTCTTTTTTTTTTTCTGGGTCAAGTGTATTTGTAGGTATTTGTGTGCTTCTTGTTATCCCTGCATAACTTTCCCAAGGGTATACAAGGTATGAACTATAAAATGCTCCTTTGCCTGCAGTTAAGTTATAAAACTCTTGATGATAAGAGGTTCAACGTCTTGTGCACCATTTAAATATGACAAAAACATACTTATATCTATAGGAATAATATAGTTTGACTTTCATAGAATATTATAGATACTTTGATGCTCTTTCTTAGCGACATTAAATCCATACGAAAATTATATAAAATATAGGTAGATAATTGAATCGATAATAAATAGGAAAATTTATATAAGATTATTATACTGTTTTTATTGTGCATGACGATGGAATAGATTTTCCATGGACAACCTAGAGGGTTTCTTTTCGTATATAACTCTGTATATTTTCATCTGCTTGTGACATGCTCTTTTATCAGTATACCTATACTCTGAAGGCTTAAACCTTTGAACAGAGTGAATATCTCTTTTGCTTTTGGGGGAAATTTTTGCCTTGAAAGTACATACATATGAAAATTGAACATGCAAGCAAGTTAGGTTGTTTTTAATTGTATTTTGTTTTTCTTTGATCAAAATCTTTATTTTTATTTGCCTCTTAGGAATGGAGTGTCCATCTGGGACCCTTTAAAAGAGAAAATATTCCCCTTAAAACTATAAAAAGGAGAACAAAAAATCAAAAACGTTTTCATTAAACGCCAGGAACAAATTACAATTAAAAACCGAAACCGTAAATAAATACGTGAAAATATAAACAAAAATAAAATGGATGACGCACGAACTTGCTCTTATATGTAAGAACACACTGTGGTTTTAATAGAAATAGGTAAATCAGTTATGGAACTCTATATTTTACGCCTCCTGACAAAATCCTGTTTAAGTTTAAGTTGTAGTATTGTGAAAATACCCAACGAGGTATGAGGTCCGTCGAGCTGGAAAGATCACTACCTACTGAAATTCAAAATTCTAATGATGCAAGAGCAGGAATTAAGAATTTAGTACCGCAATCCTGGTTTGGAACTGAAATCCCTTTCTCCTAAAACTTTTGGCGTTCCCAGCTTGACGTGAAGCTAAGAACATCATAAGTTTGAGAAGTAAGGGATAAGAAGTAACAAGCAGTATTTTATTTAGAGTTCCGCCAAATAAGAAACAGTATTAAAATAGCACATAAATTCCTCACCATTAGTTTTTTTTTTCGAATTTTGTGTTCGTAGGATCCTGACGCGATGTACACATTCTGATTTATTTAATTAATATTAATTTATGAGAAAAAACTCGTTGCAGCTGTTTTTTTTTTTTATTAATATTTTATGTATAATATTTCTTTATCACTTTTAAGAAAAAAAATTGGTACACCATTTTTTAGTATTTAATAATTTGTAGTTAAAAATCAAATTTGAAAAAAAATATATACCCATTTTCGAAAAATCGAATTTTCAAAATAATAATTTTAAAACATTTTTTGAAATCCAATATGATATTCAATATTGTTTAAAGTAGTAGCCCGTGGCCTAGAATTGTTATGCCGAATGGTCTTGGGATCGATTCCTAACCTACATCGGATTCGGCAAAAAATTGTAGGTACCCTCCATTCCTTTCAATAACATAATATGTACATACAGGAATGTTTGAGAGTTTTAAGTCACTATTATTCACTAGCGCCTGGTTTTATAAGAACTGTCGCGCCACATAATTTATTAAATATTATTCAAACGTATTAGAAGCTTTTGTACAAGCATTTTAATTTAAATCAGTTAAACAGATAAAAAGATAATTGAAAATCAAATAAATGGTACTATTATGGGGCTCTAAAATCTGTTCCATTAAAATAGTAAAGCGCACTAATCTTAGGACCCAGGAAAATTTTAATCAAAATCAAATTTTCTTTAACGGTTTTAAAACAATTGTTTTAAAGGTACTGTTAATATTGGTTATAAGAATAATATTTGTTAAAAATCAGCTATAAAATGTTGAAAAACAGCTGGGAATCAGTATTTAATGAAATTGTAGAGTCGATTTTAAAATATTGAATTTTCAAAAAAAAAAAAAAAAAACTTCTTTATAAATTCAAAAGTAACCAACATTAGTAGAACCGTTTTTGAGAAAATTGAAAATCGAAAAAATTGTTTTGTAGGTGGTGCTATAATTAATCATTTCTATACCACACCATTTAAATATTAAGCCCTATTACAGAATCCGATGAATGAACTTAAAGATTAAAAAAAAAAATACGGTGGAGTCATTTTGGAGAAAAATAAAATTTTCCAAAAACTCTTAACAATAATTAAATGACAGGTACCGTTAAATGAAAAAATAAATCTATCGGGGGAATGGCCAAAAAACGCTATATGCAACAAAGAAAATCCACCAATCCGTTCTATAGAGGCTATAGAGCAACAGAATTGGGAGACTCAATTTTTTTGTCGCCTATATCATCGTAATGTAAAATTTGGTCAAAATCTCGATTTGAATTATTTTACGAATCGAAAATTTGCATAGTTTTTAGTTAATATCCTTTTTAACAGTTTGTCTACTTGGTATTTTTTCCACGGCAACATTTTGGAAGGTTTTTAACCAAATTATTTTTTTTTTTCGCTTTTTTATAATACCTAATTTTAATTTATTGCTGATGAAAATATAAATAAATGTAGAAAATTAATAACTACATATATTTTACAGTGGTTAACAGTTAAATCGTTAAATTAAAATATTGATTGAAAGGCATCTTTGTAAAAACTATTGTATTATAGGTATAGTTAAATTTTGGGAGAGTTTGACTAAAAACAAGTAATTTTGTCAAAAACGTCCCACAATTTGGCTGTGAAAAAAAACTATGGTAGGATTATTTTAAAGGATGTTAACTAAAAATATTTCATATAAAACCTGTTCAGTTCAGATTTCATCAATTTATGACCACCTTTCAATACAACATAAGCCATGTAAGTTTCGCTCGTTTTTAAAAAATATTCAAATAACGAAAAAAAAAAAAAAATAAAACATAAAATGTAGGAAAATTTTTTTGCGATTTTCAAAAAAAAAAAAAAAAAAATTGTGCTGTATTGTGCTCAATTTGTGCAGCCATATGCCGTAAATAATTTTTTTAAATTCGCAAATTTGCATATATGCGAATATTGTATTTATCTTTTCGGTTCTTAGTATCATTTTTTGAGCATCATACAGCAAAACTTTAATTGTTTTGAAAATCGTAATTTTGCAAAAAATTTGATTTCGTAAAATTTGAAAATTTTCGAATTGAATAAAAAAAATAATATTTACTCAAATGGCTGAACAAGTTTAGCAAAATAAAGCACTTTTTTTTTTTGAAAATCACAAATGATGGTGCTAACTTCACGCTAAGGCGATTCGCAACATTTGAGTTCTGTCATAAAAGCTGCAAATATGCGAAGTTTTTATTTATCTCTTCGGTTCTTAGTATCATTTCCTGAACACAAAAAAGCACTATTTTAAGTTTTTAGAAAAACTTAAATTTGCAAAAAATTTCATTCGTAAAATTTGCAAATTTGCGAAATTCTCAAAAAATATTTACGGCGCATTGCAGAACAAGTTGAGCACAATACAGCATAATTTTTTTTGAAACCAAAAATGACGGTGCTAACTACTTTAAAAACCTAGCCTCTAAAAACCATACGTTTGGCAGCTCAAGTTGGGCACATCGCAGCACAATCGTTTTTTTTACAAAACTCAAAATCTTAAAAAAAAAATTCCTATACATAATATCTCGCTCTGGACTAATTTTTCCCAAAAATATTCAATTAAAATAAAGAAATAAATTTTTTTTTATTTTTATTGATAGCTCAATTTTGACATTTTTGATTATTTACAAAATTGTTGAGACAAAAAAGTGATATTTTTTTTTCTAAATCAGCCAAACTTAAAGTTGCGGTTTACTTAAAAGAATTACCTATTCAAGATTATTATGTACAAGGCCCAAACAGAAGCCTACAAGGACGATTTATGGAACACCGTAGTATTAAATCGTTGACGATGCTGAGAATATAAAAAAATCCCCTGAACAAATCAAAGTAAATCCGTTACTGTTAAATTGAGTAGGATCTACCTTAAGGTGGACAGACAAATAAACTCCCATACTCACATGATGCACCAGGGCTAATTATAGGTATGTATATATAAACTTTTAAAGGGCTTTTTTAAGTCAATTTTGTGTCGACTTCGGTCCATAAAAGGCTATTTCAAAAAAACATTCGCGGGAATAAAAACTTTGTATGCTCCAAATGTTTATATTAAAAATAGTAAAATAGTAACAGTATTAGGTACAACCTCACATAAAAATAAAGTGCAATTCGGAAGCGCTATATTATGTATCCCTATGCAATATGCATGTATGTCATGATAAAATAAGTACTCCAATTTATCCATTTCATTACACAATAAACCTTTTCTGCCACCCAAACGACGATATCCATCCCGAGTAGCCATCAGCCAGTGTCTATGCGTCAAGTCAGCCTTAAATCACAACACCATTATCGTGAATAATAGATTCAGTGGGTTTTCCTGAACGGCCGCACCGTTCGTCGGCGATATGGCGGAAAGTGTGTTTCCGACTACTGTCAGTTATTGTTAGACGATACGAACGTGTGGGCACTAATTTTAAACATTTGACGGTAATGGTACTTGCCTGTCAATTACAGTTTGAGCTTCCCTTCCACATACAATACAGATCAGGCCATTAATAATCTAGTACTCGTAAACTGAAGAATAATATCCCAGAACTGTTATTGATTGAGCGTTGAAATTGTTTTTTTTTTATTTACTTTTCCTGCTGCTGCCATCACATCGATCGATGGGAAAGGAGAAGAGGAAAGGATTCTTCATCCTCATCGGATTCTGAGAGAGAGAAAAAGCGATTTATCTGTAGAACATCACTGTGCTGCGGAATCATCTGAATCTTTGAACAAAAACTGAAATAAAAATTTAATAAGGAATTATTAATTGAGTAGAAAATACACATAAATACATATAGCTACTGTTTTATGAATTTTAATCAATGAACCAATCAATTTTGTGATGGAAATTTCTAAGTAAGATAAAGTATGCGAGTATTAATTGAAAAGAGTATTTCAAGTGATTTAAATATACATTTTCAATTACATTTTTAGTATAATTTAAGAAAATCTTAATCCAAGGACTGTAGAGTTTCTATAAGTCTTGCAAAAAATCATTCGTTGTCGTTTCTAATGGAAAACTTTCAGATGCCACAAAAATGAGGACATTATAATAACGAATAAATGGTACATAGGTAGGTATAAATGAAAGTATGATTCGATGCTGTCTTCATATTGTAACTGACTGTAAATGAAACTAAGTAAAGAGAAAAGTAGGTACAAAAAAAACACCGAGGACAAACAAAAAGTACCTCAAACTTTAACTCGCTCCACAGAATAAATATTGGATTCGTGTTAGAAAATGTTGAAGATTTAATCAAAACTTACATTAGGATTATGTCTGGGCATCCATTTGTATAGGTAAAATATATTGAGATTAAGTCGAAACGAATATGGATGGACTTAGTTCATTCCTTGTACAATATATGTTGAAGGTAAATAGATACTTATCTAGATCATTTTTATTTTTTAACAAATTCGTAGGAGGGTTAGATAGATAGATACCTTAACAATTTACATAACGGTCTTGTTTTTTTTTTTTTTAATTGATCAAAAGATTTTGATTAAAATTTCTTTCTTGTTTATTTAAAACGTTTGTTAAAAATCCTTTTTAGATTCTTGGGATAACATTAATATAAAAAAATTGGCCAACAAAAAAATAAACTACCAAAATGGCTATAATTTCATGAATTCATCATTATTTTCCCGTTAGTGGATCTACCTTATTTTATTTTATAAGCATACACATTACACATATACATAATTTACTTCTAAGTAACTCAAGGTGAAATTAAATTAGCCAGTACTTTAGAAAAAGTGTTCTTCGAAGATCTTTTTTTAGTCCGTGCTAGACTGGGTCACAAGGAAAATGTTACAAGTCTTTTTCCGTCTCCTCATATTTTTTTTTTGTATTTATTTATTATTCAAATCTACGATAATTAATCCACAGATTTTGCTTATTGCTATAATATAAAGTTAAGTAATTATAATAAAGTACCTAAGTATTGAATTCAAAAAAAAAATGTATATAATTAAAAAATATAAACAAAATTACAAATTTACAAAGTTACAAAGAATTTTGAAGCAAATTTAAAACAGATGTCTTGAATTGATTTCTAGACATGAATAAATCCAAATTGTCATAATACAAGTTGAATAATCTACAACAATGAGAAATTGGCTCACGCTGTCCATAGTTAGTACAATGAGGCATTTCAAAAATAAGCTGCCTCATTCTTAACGATCTACTTGGTGCGTATATATTTATTGATGCAATTAAATCACAACAATCGATATCACTACAAAGAATATCACGAACGAACAAAACACTATACATTCTTCGCCTCGACTCAAGAGTTTGCATTCCAAGTAACAAACATCTACTTTTATAATTTGAACTACTACTACCGGTCATTGGAAACTCATTCAATGTGTACCTCAAAAAGTTTTTTTGAATTTTCTCAATCCTGTCAATTAATTTTTTGGAGTCAGGATTCCAATAGAGCAATACAAAGCTTTAAGGGTATAGGAATCCTTAAAATCGGAGGAATTACGTTTAAGAAAACCAAGCATAGAGTTTGCTTTAGAGGCAATATAGGTAACATGAGACTCAAAAGATAGAGCATCATCAAATATAACACCTAGGTCTTTAATTTCGCTAACCCTACGCAGTTTACTTCCGTCAATAATGTAGTCAAATATTATTGGATTTAATTTACGGGAGAACGTTAAAACAGAACACTTTGACAAGTTCAAATGCAAATCGTTTTGATTGCACCATTGGCTAAAGTTATTAATGTCTTCCTGAAATGTAATACAATCATTAAGGTTGTTAATAACTTTAAACATTTTGATATCATCGGCATAAGTTTCACGTGCTGCATCCTGCACACCTATTATGACCGAGTTCTAGCTGCCATTCAACAGCCTTCCAAAGTGCTCTGATCATAAACAAAAGTTGGTGTTTTTGGAATTTCGAGGGTTTCCACTTTTCCGATTCTGCGTGAACATTTTCTTCTACATTCCTATTTAAAATGGCAGTTATCCTAAAACTGCTGCCTCGTAATTGCGAAGCCAGACGAGTCCCTAGTGAAAACATGCCTGCCGCAAGACTAGTTTCCATGATGCTCTACTGATTTGATCTATGCAATCTATTTATTTTAATAACCGTTTCAAAACCTTCCAAGCATTTAATAATATGTACATCCGGACTAAAACGCTTAAATTTGGATCATAATGATGCTCAAAAGAGTTCACGAAATCATCGAAAAGAAGGCATAACGCACAGCTCCATTTTTACTTGCGATATATACATAGGCAAGTTATGGTTTATGGATTCGTAAAAAAATCGAACTTGAGATTTTGATCAAAGTTGACATTGCGACGATAGCGAAGTCGAAAAAGTGGGGCTTACAATTCTGTCCGTCTATCTCTCTGTGTGTCCTGTCCATTCGGCTGCAGTCTAAACGGGTGGGCCGATTTTCTTTAAATTTGGGCATTCCCCAATACTTTTTTTCATTTTTTAAGACCAAAAATAAACGGCACCTGCCACCAACTTTAAAAAAATTATAATTGTTCCTACAAAAAGGCCACCATTTTATAAAAAATGGAAAAATGGTTAAAAAATGATAGCTTCCATAGTACCATTTTTTGATTTTCTATTTTCTCAAAAATCAGTTCAACTGTTTTTGACCAATTTTTTTTATGGAAAATCTTTTAAAAAGTTTTAACATTATTGTATACCAAAATTTTTAATTTTTGTTTAAAAAAAAAAATTTATTGGGAACTTCATAATTCTAAAACGACTCTCTAGATTTTTATTGAACTTGGCATTGAGTAGTTTTTTTTTTAACATTGTCTAGCAGATTAAAATTATTCTTATGACCAAAAATATAGGTACCTCCCAAACAACTGTTTAAAAACCAGTAAGAAAAATCTCATTTGTCTAAAAAATTGCTCCTACGATTTTGATTAAAATTTTTATGTGAACTAATAGTAAGATCTACCATATTATTAAAAAAAATTATCTAACGATTACAAATTTTTTTTTTTTTTTGTTTTTGACTCATTATCTGTTGAACCGATTTTAATGATTTTTTACACAAAGGCTTCTAATAAGTTTAAATAATAATAATAATAATAAAAATAAAATAAATAAAATAATATAAAATTAAATAAAATAATAATAAATTAAAAGAAAAACAAATTTTTGTAATTAAAAAAAATCAAAAAAACTAAATTTGGATTGAAAAAAATTATTTTTTTAAAAAATCCGCTCCAAAGATTTTCAATTTTTTTTTCTCATAAATTGTGATTTTTGTAAGAATTCAAATGATGTACATTACGTTGGTGTCGAAACAATTTCAGAAATTTTTTAATCAATTTAATTCTAATTATATTGATATTTTAACAAATTTTTTAATCTACAATATACGTAGTAAAATGCATAATATATGGAACACGGTGCTATATTCTTCATATTTATGTACTCACATAATGCAACCTTAAGCTAAAGTACGTTTAAGACTTCAAATTCAAACCCACAGTTTAACAGCGCATACGAGCAAGTTCGTGCGACTTAGTCGTTCATTTTATTTCAATACCTATACATTCCAATATACGTAGGTTTTTCTAATAATGCAAATTCTATGCATCCTATTCTACTGAAATACACAAGTAGCAGACTCAGTTGAAGACTTGTTGAATTATTAATTCTTTTAACAGCCTTTAGTCCACAGAAATTATTTCTCACTCCAATTCTTGACGAATATTAATGAAATTTTGTACACTACATTTCGAGACTCTGAATTAAGTAGTAATACTTTTTTTTGCATTGGAAATGGGGACTTCTTAATTTTGGTTAGAATATTAATCGAAATAAAAAAAAAAAAAAAACATAGTTAAAGTCGGGAAAATGGATAAATTTTTTTTTTTTAACATTAAAATTTGATCTTTAATGTAGGTTTACTTTTATGTGAAGGTGGTTCAAAATTTCTAAAAAGAAATACAAAATTTTGATAATTTTTTGTTTAAATTTTTTTTACACGAAATCAGTTCGACTTGCTTGAATTTTGAAAAGTTGCACGTAAAATTTTTAGTCAACGAAAAATAATGTTATTTATATAGTATAGCTGTGTTTAAATCTGTAGGACAGTTAAGGATATGTTTGTTAATATAACTAAATAATTTTGTCAAATCAGCTAGTAGGTAAGTAATTGTCAAAATTATATTCCAAAATATCAATAGAAAACAATAGTTAATTTTTAACTAAAAAACTGACGTCGGATTTAAGTACAGACGTCGGATTTAAATACAACAAGCAGAAAAATAACAACAGTATCTATTGAAAGTATACCTATTATTTTAGATAACTTCCAGTTATTGAGTCTTTGACTAAAAACTATCAAAATTGTCAAATTTCAAAATCAGAATCATTCAGATTTGGTTTACAAATAATTTATCATTCCTTGGAAAAATTGCATAACATTTTGGACTTGCATTCCTGAATTTCGCAAATATGTGTAGATACTGTTAGCACTTTTATATGAAAAAACAACTTCCAAGAACAAACATACATTTGACCAAATTTTTGACTTTGATATATTTTTCTGATAATTTGGCCCCATCACATCGAATACACATATGAAATAGACATCATAATGTGGTCCAAATTTCATTAATGTTTTGCAAGAATTAGGGTGGAAATCGATTTTTCTCTTTATAATTAAAAAAAATGGACAACAGTGCGTCGAACCTCATGGAAAACTAAGCCTTGGTAATTTAAATGCCTCAACCTTTTCTGTTTGCGTGTTGTTGTTAATTAGCAGGAATTGAGGGGACCTAAAATTTTCTGCCAAATCCGAAAGACTTAAGTGAGAATTTGCAACTTCCTAGCAAGTCAATTCCTCTGAAATTTGTTTATTTTTAAGTGGAATATGCTGAGACTCTGCAGTCCTCCAGCCGTTGCTCGGCGTGACAGTACAACACGCAAACCATTTATAAAAACACTTTTAGAAATCTATGAAATTTGAATTTTTAAGCAAATTCATTCCCCACATTTTTGCGTTTTATTTAAATTAAATAAATAGTTGGTAAAAATCTTCTCTGTATTTTTTTTTTCAAATTAATTCCAGCGTAAAAGTGAAATTTATTATTTTGCAAAACTATAAAAATCTTCATTAAAACAGTCTTATCCTATATTTCTACTCCATGAATAAATTTTTGAAAAATCTATAGGTCTATATTTTTTTTGCAAAAAAGCCATAATTTCCTGCAAGTATCTGAAAGTACATCAAAGTTCAAATTTTTTATTACACCTTCTATAGGTAGATATAACCAAAATAATAAAATTCTTAAATAAAAAATTCACTTACTCAAAAAAACTTCTTAACATTTAATGAATCATTTCGAAATAATTTTGTGGTTTATCACTCGCTTTATTACCCGTAATTTTCTTTGAAATTCCAATTTGAAATCATCGATCATGGAGCTTTGTACAAACAAACACCCCTCACAATAAACAATTAGCTAAGCTATAGCTACTCCGTGTTCAATATATTTCAAATAGTAATATTTTGTTTATTATCCCGAAGGAAATTCATATAGTTTGGAATATCATAAATCCTCAAACACCACATCAAAAAAGCGAACATTTTTGTAAGACATCCCATGTGGTAGGCATATATACTATACATAGATATATCCAGTGCTGCTTTGCTATATGATGTGGTTGTTGTTTTTGGCATGATTCCAAATTATTTTTACAATCGACTCGTTAAACGCATTCGATTGTATAAATATTTTGGTCGATAATCTTTATGATAAGTCATTTTGATATTGCCGAAGAAAATAACAAGTTTATGCCCCGTATATTCCTTCCTATAGGTGAATAATGCTTTGTATACTCGGTGAAATTTTAATGCTGCTTCGGTCCTCCTCCTAGGTCGTTTTGTATATGGAATGCACGAAAAGTACACATAACACATTATACATATAGAACAAGTACACCACAGTTTGTATCTGAAGAATTCAATTTAAAACATTGCACATTTAATTTCATGCCTCACAACCAATTTCCGTTAGGAGGTATTTTATATTGTCCATCAAAAGAAAACAAAAAAAATAATAACTGGATAAAATTTTAAATCATTAATTCGATCGCAACGAATATAAATAAGTCTTGACATTCAATTCAAAATCGCAAATAAAAATTCGTTTTGTATTTTATTCCTTTATTTCTCAAAAAATTAAATTAAATTTCGATTTTGATGCTTTCAGTTACGTATATCTTATCTGTTTCAAAAAATAATAATAATAATTAGTTTGTAAGCAGGCTATAGCAGCATTGACACTGTTAGTATCAACATTAAAACAACATGCTAGATAATATTTAAAAAACTGCTGGGTGCCAAGTCTACTAAAAACTAAGTCATTTTCGAATTATAAAGTTCCCAAAAAAAAACTTTTTTGGAAAGATCCAAAAAAATTGAAAATTTTGGTATACAAAACTTTTAAAACTTTTTGAAAGATTTTCTATAAAAAAATTGGTCATAGTCAGTTGAACCGATCTTGAAAAAAATCAAAAAAATTGTTCTATGGGAGGTATACCACTTATAACCATTTTTCCTAATTTTTTTTTTGATAAAATGGTAGCCTTTTTGTTAAAAAAAATAATTGAATTTATTTGAAAATGTTGTGGGCACGGTTTTTGAGAAAAACAAGATTTTAATAATTTAGTAAAAAAAACTTGTACGACAGGTACCATTATTTTTGGTAAAAAAAAAAAAACGTGTGAGGGGAAAATTAAAACCGCTGGGTACCAAGTTTAAAAAAAATCGCCCCCCGTTTAGGCTGCAAGTAAAAAGAGGAAAATTATGAAAAATTAATGATTTTGGGCATAATTTTAAACACTTAAAATGAAATTACGCTTCGAAAAATATCGCTAAAATTTTGATTTTAGATTAAGAAATCCATGAGAAATTGTCTTAAAAATAAAAATGTTATAGGTATCAATATAGAAATGAGAGTTTTATTGGGTGGCAGCGGTGCAAATTTGGTACACTAAATTTATTTTGCCTATTTTTTGTATTCGAAATGGGGGCTTCACAACAGGCTTGTAAAAGAATGCAATCTTTTGTGAATGCAGTCTTTAAAAAGCATTTATTGAATTCAATTAAAAGATTGCATTCATTGATTTTACTTTGGGACTTCAGACTTAAAATTATGCAATCACCATTCACTCGTAGCAAAAAGATTGCAATCATTTTTTCCCCACATTCATTTTACAGCAATCAATTGAATGCAATCTTTTAAGAATTCATGCATTCTTTGCATTCTTTGAATTCTTTTGTAATCTTTGCATTCTTTTACATTGTATTGCAGTCGTTTTAAGTCACATTAAACTTTTTCCATTTACGTGATTTGTTATGATTTGAGATGAGTAAGTTTTAAGTTAAAATATCAAATCGTTCAAATCACAAATTAAACAAAGTGTTGTGGCTGACATCAAACATTAGAAAATACATAATACTAATGTTTTCACCAAAAAAAAATCATTATAATTAAATTAAACTAAAAAGAATACATTACTACTTGTATGTTGATATTTTAACTTAAAACTTACTCATCTCAAATCATAACAAATCACGTAAATGGAAAAAGTTTAATGTGACTTAAAACGACTGCAATACAATGTAAAAGAATGCAAAGATTACAAAAGAATTCAAAGAATGCAAAAGAATGGAAAAGAATGCAAAAGAATGCAAAGAATTCAAAAGAATGCAAAGAATGCAAAAGAATGCAAAGAATGCAAAAGAATGCAAAGAATGCATGAATTCTCAAAAGATTGCATTCAATTGATTGCTGTAAAATGAATGGGAGGAAAAAATTATTTCAATCTTTTTGCTACGAGTGAATGGTGATTGCATAATTTTAAGTCTGAAGTCCCAAAGTGAAATCAATGAATGCAATCTTATTATTGAAGTCATTATAGATTGCATTCAAAAAAGATTGCATTCTTTTACAAGCCTGCTTCACAAATTATTAAATTCAGAATATAAATATTTAGTACGAAATTTCAAAACTAAAAAAAAAGATTGCCTAAGTCAGGAATTTAGTCAAATTTATATTTAAAATGTCTTAAAATTTATGCTTGAATGTGTATTTGCATACATACATATGTATATGAAAGTAATGTAAATTCAAATATGTCTCAAATTTAGAAAAACAAGTACCTACAAAATATTTTGCAATATTCCCAAGGGATTAGAACAAATTTGTTTGGTATAATTTTGATATTCGTTTATTAAAAATAATTTTAAGACTAAAATTGATGGATTTTGATAGAAATGGTGTCTATTTTGACATTCAAAAACGGGTGCAGTGCAATAAGACCTGTGGAAATAAAGCCCTTGTGTTCTATTTCCAAAACAAAAGAAAATAACACCTGCGGGATTTTTTTCCTTTTTGGAGTGGTAATAAAACCCAGACTTAAATTGTGATTCGATAATTCATATGTATGTGTATTTTAATTTAACTTTATACTGTTGGTCAAGAAAACTGTTGAAATTGGCGCCTGCTTGATGACTGAAAGTACCCTAAGCGGAGCAACGGAGTTGCGTGAACGGGAAAGAGGACCCAAAGAGGGAGTTAAAAACCTTAGAACCCGCGAAGTTGGTCACCCAAGGAACTGCTATGCAAGAAAACAATTGAATAACTACAAAATCTCTTTTTGTTCTTTACTGAATAAATATATTTATCGAATTGAATTGAACCTATAAGAAAAAGAAATTAAAACCCACAGCTTTTGTTTCTATTTCAAAGAGGAAAAGAAGCCCCTGTGTGTTATTTCCTATTTTTGGGGAAATAAGAACCACGGGCTTTATTTTCGTGGAGGTTATTGCACTGCACATTGAAAGCTACCAAATCAAAATTTTTTGTCAAAGACTCAGAAAATGTTAAAATAATCTTAAATAAAAAAAAATTAAAGAGAACTCTTAAAGGAAATGCTATTAAGTGTTATCCTTTACTGATGGATCGAGAACAATTGAAGAAATTGGTGCAGGAATTTCTGAATTTCTGGGTTTTGAACCAAATTTTTCTTACACAGATATGGCAGTCTATGAGGAATTTTGAAAGCACAAGTAAATACCTTAAGTTAATAATGTAGATCCGCTTCCAGATCAATAAAAGTTTGCATCGTTATCCGTTTTTGGCACTGAGGCACACGAAAAATAAGAATTCTAAAATTTATAGGGTTAGGATCATAATTCTGTTAGGGCACGAAGAAAAACCGTTGCATAAAATTTATAAAAAAAAAACTGAAATTTTGCTAGGATCATAATTTTATAAGTGTCAAAATTCGATTTCCAAAATTCAGTATTTCGAAATTCTAAAATTTTGTAGGTATTCCAAAATTCTGAAAATCGAAAATTTTGGGTTATTTTTCAAAATTCTATGAAATCATAATTCTGTATTTCAAAATTCTGTATTCCAAAATTTTTTATTTCAAAATTTTGTAAATTATATATAAAAGAACAATAATTGTTTTCTGTGCAATTTTTTCATTATCGAAATAATTTTACTTTTATAATTAACAAAATTTTGAAATACAGGATTTTAAACTTCGGAATTCAGAAAAATTGATCATAACTATTAAACTCTTTCATTTGAGTCCAAATTCATTTTTCAACATTTCACAGAATTTTGATATACGGAAGTCTGGATTTACAGAATTTTGGTCATACAGAATTTTTAAATACAGAATAACGACCTGTTCCTATATTTTCATTATAATAATATTCATATTCATTGGTTCTTTTTGCAGTTTTTCGCATTTCTAATGCAATTTTGTATACAGTTAAAAAAAACTCAACAAAACAAATTTTGTATTCAGAAATATAAAAAAATAAATAAATGAGGCAAGCCTTTTCTTGAACTGCAAACAATAACAGCTTATTTGGAGTCTGATATCAAATTTATTATATGCCTGGTTGTTGAAAAAACAGAATGTTAATTTTACTTGACTGTGAAGTAGTACACGCGATTACACTATTTAATGAACTACAAAATTCGGAATGGAAATGCAAAGCAAAAAAACTCCAATTTCCTATCGTGGTCCTATTAGCCTAGGTGAAAATTTTTATGCTCACTTCACAGACGATACGTCCCGATTTAGAAATGAAAGGGTTTTATAGAGAGCTATTGAATTTTACCTTTAGATTTTTTCCATTGTAATTATCTGCAAAATTTTATACACTCCACCATGACCATATCTGCCTGCCATAACGCCAAAGGCGGAATGATCGACTTAACATTCCCAATTGGAGGCAAATCGTTGGGACTTTTTCATTGGCTTTTGTGCAATTTCCGATTTGTGGCTATAGTTACTATGGAAGCCCTATTTGAGGGACAGAACAGTTTTATAAAAGCCATTGCAACAACCAGACATTTCTTTCCTGCATACTGAAGATTTTTGTTGAACAGAGTACATATTTTCATGACGGTCCTGCATGTATGGTTCAGAGATATGAACCTTGTTAAATGGTGGATGAGGACAATTTAGGTTATTTTGAGAGGAAAATTCTCCAGAAGATTTTTGTCTGCATAGACAGAAATTGGAGGAGGAGATATAACAATGCAAGTGCCTAACATCCCAGCAATATCGACCTAGCTAAAAGAGTTAAAATCCAACTACAGGGAGGCTGATGGGTCATATAAAGCTTATAGTCACCAACCAATACTTCGGTGATGGATATGGAAAGTCATTCCAACTACCCCTGAGGGATAGAGCAGTTGAGGCAAGTGGAAGAGAATCTCAACGAATTAATCGTTCAAAACTAGCTACCTAACCTAGATAGACCCCAAGTTGTTTGGCGAATCTTGTTAGTTGAGATTTAACGATCATATTAAAAAAAAAAAAATTAACAAAAATAATTAAAATATCAAAAACTGAAAATTATTGACAATATGATGTGGAAATAATTAAAAGTATGTATGTAGCTAATTTAATTATCATTAAATGAATCAAAATTAAACAGTTACCATATTTTATTCCTTTATAGCATCCCTAAAACTAAAATCATTGCAAATATGTACATACCTACTTAATTTGGCGGTTAAAAATATGTACATATGTTCAACCTTATAATGCCATTAAATAATTCCCCACAAAAACCATTTCGAAATGACAAAACCTATCGAGTTATTTTAATAAATCAATTGATTATAATACGCTGTAGGTTATACATACGTACACATTTATATGTACCTCCTCCTTCAATGCGGTTACCCAATAAAATTACCAGCCACAATTCCATTTTAATTGAATCCGACTTAACAAGTGTATCTAAATACATTGGTTGTCAAACATATTTCGAATTCTATGGTGGCTATGTAATTATGTATGTATATATGAGTACAGTATTGTCTCGCTAAAACGAACCACCTGTAATCCAAATATCGCACTAATCCGAACATTTATTTTCTTTCACTATAAACTCTACAATCCAAACCTACCACCATTTTGTTTACGCTGTAATCCGAAAAAAACATACGAACGCTTGGTGCTCACGGTTTAGTTTTTAAAGTAATTTTTTGTTTTTATTTAATCCCCTTTTAGAGGATCAGTTGTCAGTTCAGTTATCAGTTCAGTTTAGTTAAAAAAGACAGTGTATTTAGACGTCAGTCTGGTGTTCAGTTGAGCTTTCATTTTACCTGTCAAATACATTGCGTAATGGACGATTAAAGCCTTATTGCAATAACTGAACTGACGACTTATGGGAATTCCATCAGTTTTAATTTCAGTTAAACGCTTCAGTTTTTGCATTTTAGACATCAGTTTAATTAAAAGCTTAACTGATAACTCAATTGAAACTGAAACTAAAACGAACGTCTAAATTGGGGATACTCGTCTTCTGAGGGCCATTACTACAAGTGTATAAGTACACATTCCATAGTTACTTTTCGGCATGAGTTCAATTGTTTAAGCAGTTTTTATCAAATTATTTTTGGTCTTTTGTTTAAAAATGGCCAGTAGCAGGAAGAATAAAATACTAACGTTAAAAATATGGATTTTTTTGTTGTTAAATAACTAACAAATTTATTATTCTTATCCTGTACTCATTAATCTGAATAATTTGACTATCCGAATACCCCATTACAATAATTAATTCGGATTAGGGAGACATTACTGTTTATCAAACCAATACCCAATCAATATTATTATGAATGAATTAAATACATACAGCAAAAATTTTTCAGTAGATATACTTATATGAATGTATATAAAACGTGCAAGCAGAAATTGATGTGAAAATCGAATTTATATATCTATGAATACAATATATATACTATACATACCTACCTATTAATATATAAAAGCAGGATGTCCTTTTTGAGGAATCAATATCATTCAACGTTGTTTTGAGTTGGAAAATATTTAATAGGGTTATTTTAATTATTTTTCTAAGAATTTTATATAAAAATTAAATAAACAGAAAATGTCATGATATTTAATTCCATTTGATTACTTGCACATTAATTGAATTTGTATTTATTTCGTTCAAAGAAACAGGCAACTTAAGGCAAATAAAATATACCCCTAACCTATCTTTTTTAATCGCGATTTTAGTATTTTTGTTTGAAGTATTTCCAATTAATTTAACCGTGCATTGCGTCATTCGTTTTTCAAACAGAACCAAATTATTTATATTGTTGAATGACAGATGGCCTCATCCGCCTCATCTAACTTTCATCAACACATGCACATTGCACAAGTCATTAGGCGTGTTCAGGAAAATGAGATATCGGAGATTTCAGCAATCTCAGTTACATAAACAGAATTCCTTATCAAAATTTCTCAGTTTTGCTGTCAAAACTCTGAGGAAAAAAATCTTGGATTCGCTTGCTCACTTTTTAAGTGAGGAAAATCTCTAAAATCTCATTTTCTGAACGAGCCAATTGACTTGAAGTGTTGCGACACTTTGACTTCATTCTGCATTTGTTATGTTTTTGTATTTGTTTTGCGTGCAAAATTTTTAAAGATTTAATTTAATTTTTTGTGGCTGGTTGGTTGGTAAAATACTAAAAAAATAAATACATTATAGGCATACCGATTTTTATCAGTAAGTATAACAATTTTGACTATTTGTGTTATGCCCCCTTTAGACGATCATATCAGTTTCAGTTGAGCTATCAGTTAAGCTTTCAGTTAAACTGATATCTAAATGCAAAAACGCCAGGTACTGTTATTTTTGGCCAAATGTGAATAATGAATAAAAAGGTTAACGTAAATTGCCAATTAAGGATTGCGAATTAGACGAAATATTTACCGACTAAAGCGAAACAAATAAATAACACAAACATCTGACCTACGATTGTGATGTCCTAAAAAAATAAGTTCTTCTTTTCTTAAGACGGAATCGGGTCTGTTATACTATTCAAATTTTTGTTTGTCATCAAGACAATTTATTTTTCTATTTTTTACTCAAATTGACTCTGGCTGCTTATGTATGTATAAGTACTTGACTTAAAATTGGTTTGTTTTTCATTTTTCTTCGCTGGCTGTTGTATCTGTTTTAGCCAATTTTCTGATCTTTGTAAACTACCTAGACACCCATTTTTCGATGTAATTTAGTGGCTGAAAGATTGGAATTTTGGAGTAAACCACAATTTCAAACGCATTTCTCAGAATCTTGCTAATTCGGCATTTTCATCTTCTCGTAGTATTTCTAAAAAATGTAAATCAATGGAATTTTATAATGAATTTTCCTTTTAACCCCTTTAGTACCTACCCATCTATAGTATGGGTTTGTTTTGGAAAATATGTAATTACTTACAGAAAATAAACTTTTCTGGGAAAAAAGTAAGTGTATGTAAAGGGTTTTTCAACAGGGACGCTACAAAAGTAGAGCAACAGGGACAGCAAACGACGCCATATTTCTTGCCGCTCTTTTGACATTTCTCTTCAGTAAGGTTTGCCATTTTATGATGGAAAGACATACGAGCCAACAACGAGTCGAAATTATTAAAATTTACTGGCCTCAACGTTAAGAGCGCTACGTCCAATTTATGGTCGTCATAATCGTCCTAGCAGATCAACAATTGAGCGTCTAGTGGAAAAATTTGAATCCAGGCAGCAATCCACACGTACTCCATGAGTCATCATTGCATCCCGAAAAAATTACGGTTTGGTGTGGTTTATGGGCCGGCGGCGTCATTGGACCGTACTTCTTCCGTGATGATCAAGACCGACACGTTACTGTGAATGGGGATCGCTACCGTTCAATGATAACCGAATATTTTTGGCGCCAATTGGATGATATGGACTTGGAGGACATGTGGTTCCAACAGGACGGCGCGGCGCCACAAGCCACTCAGCGAATGTCACAATCAATTTATTGAAAACCAAGTTTGGAGAACGTGTTATCTCACGAAATGGTCCAGTCGCTTGGCCGCCTCGGTCGTGCGATTTGACGCCGTTAGACTATTTCCTGTGGGGCTACGTCAAGTCTATGGTCTATGCCAACAAGCCAGCGACGATTGATAAACTTCGTACGAATATCGAACGTGAAATTGAAGCAGTATCGGCCGATTTATGCTTGAAAACCGTCGATAATTGGGTTCAGCGTCTGGACTTCTGCAAGCGTGCCCGTGGTGGCCATGCAAAAGAAATTGAGTTCCATACATAATAGCATCGAACGTACTTTCACAGGAATAAAGAATTTCATTGATATCCAAAACCGTTTTTGTTTTAAAAAAATTTTTTTAGCGCTCTTATTGAAAAATCCGATACATAAAAAATAAATAATATTGTAAAAAAAGAGTATACTCAAACAATTATTTAACCACAGAGTATCTACATATATTAAGAAACAAGACTGTAAGTTAAAAGAAGTTTAATGTCCAATTTCATAAACAAACACTAAAAGCACTTTTATCAAAAACCCTCTCAAATTTTATCAGGCCCTTAAATATTTTTTGTTTCACCAATTTATAAAAGGGAAATTTCAGAGAAATTTTTGTTAAAATCGAGTTCTCTTCACATCCCTGGAAAAATAAATTGGTTTTTTCTTTCTAATAAGCGAAATGTATGAGAAAAAATGAGAAAGCATTATGTATTGAAACAAATGCCGAAAAGTGCAAAATAAACGGCAAACAGTTTATTTTGAAATGTTAAATATTATCTGCAACGCAGATTTGGAAAAATCCTGTGGCATAAAATCGCACATCGATAGGTTCTAAATCACGACCAAACAAACAACAACTGATCAACACAAATTTGTTTACCTATTAATTTTGTATCTCCAAAAATTGAAAATTAAAATGTTTCAAAATTTTTTCTGCCAATGTCAGCTGATATATCCACATGGTAACTGCATCTGATGACATTTCAATGACACTTTTAAAATTTAATGAGCCAAAAATGGGCATTTAGTTTATAAGGGTGTTTAAAAGCTTGTTTAATTTAAAAGTGCTTGGTGAAACCAAAAAATCCCATTTTAAGGTTTAGAAGCCTGTTAAATGTTTAAAAGCCCTTCGTGAAATCGGCCATAAGTGTTCGCAATGTTTTTCTTTTTGTTAATTCTTTTTTGCTTATACCTGTCACTTGCTATTTTCAATTATTTGTTTTTAAACTAAGTTCGAAATACTGCTTATAACTGGGAATTAAATTTGTTGTTATAAAGTTGTAGTTCTATTCATTGCTTTCCTAAAAATTTAAAACATTGATAAAATTCTCGCTTCGTGATTAGAAATTTAATAAAATTTGTTTCGTGAGTACCTACTTATACAGGGTGACGCATAAATAACTTTATAATTTATTTGATGAATAACATTTTATTTCTGATTTTGTTTAACCTAGGAATTTATTAAAATTTAGATTTTAGTTTGGAAATATGTTCACATTATTATTTGCTTCGACTTGACGGACGTGCTCTTTCCAGCGCCATCACTTCTTCTCGGATAATAGCTGCGTTTTATTATCGCCAATTACCCATATAGTTCACCCCGATATAATAAAATGATGTGGATCCAAATATAAAGAATGTTGTATGCTTATCTCTTTCTTCCCTATGTTTATTTATTTTTCATGTAGATACTATTTTTTTCTCTAGACTTTTCTTACCATTTAAAAAGATTAAAAAGCTTTAAAATACATCTACCGGTCAGAGTAAAAACTAATTTTTGGATCCATATAGGGAAGCCCGAAAGAAACCTAAATCCAATGTTGTTTTTGAATTACGTGTTAAAAGATAACCGAGTCCCAGACCCGTAGATAATAAAACGCGCCTATTGGCCTTAATTTGTGGCATGATTCTTTGCTTATTGGCATACACCTTATTTTTTAAGAGCAAAGAAAAAAATCTGAAGTGGTTAAAAAATGGGCGAACACGTTGGCTAGTTAAAATTAAAAAAATACGCGATATTATGCGGGGCCTCTTACGATCGCTTTGAGGCTAAAAAAGCTCTATGTTAACAGTGGGAGAGTCTCGGGAATCCAAGAAGAAATTGAAAAATAAAAAAAAAAACAAATATTTTTACCGAGGACACGCAGAGTTGTGTGAGCCTCTGGAGATTCCTTTGGGCCACAAAAGCTGTATATTTACTGTAAGAGTGTAAGGCCACTTATGTTATAAGCAATCTTTTTGTTAAAAGAACAGAAAGTACGGCAGAGTCTTTTATGCACTTATTGCTCACCAAGGAACCATCAAGCAAAATCCTGGTTGCCTGGTGGCCTAGTCCGCCCCTGGCGCCACTGTGTTTTGAGATTAATTAAACAACAGTGTTAATTTGAGAGTCTTTTTGAAACAAAACTATTTCGGCAAAAAAAATCCTATCCAGATTCCTAAAAAGGCCCATTAAAATATTCCCAGCCAATAGTTGCTCTTAATTGAAGTTTGTACGTATACACTAACTAAATATATTTTTATCTTGTGACCAAGAAAATTATTTGTTATTGTTATTATTTGTTCTTAATAAAATAGTACCGAATGGACATGGAAAAAGTGTTCGTAATAATTGATCATTATACTGGACCACCACTGTACGTTGATTTTGTATAGTTATTCACTTTGAACTGTGAGTTCCATATATGCATTTTTGTGTAATCAGTTAATCAATATTTTACTTATTTTGTCAGTGGCATAAATTAAAAGTTCCCGTAACAAAACAAATTTATTTCTTACAATATATAAACTTTAAAACTACAGTGTTATTTTACATTACCGTAAATTCGTGCACTACTGGGTACATTTTATTCACTCTTATTTTCAACCCATTACAAAAAAAAACACAACAAATTAATATTAATTTATTTTTGATGTAGATTCATCTAAGCCCAAATAATTCTAAAGACTTTGCCAGTATCCATTTTTTATGTTCACTATCGTATAATCAACTTAAATCAATTTATCAAATTTTCTCTCCTGACATTAGTTACATACTTAACTTGTCATTAAGAGTTCATAATTTTTTTTTTTGTGAATATACTCGTATTATCATGAAAACTCTTCCTGCTGAAGAATATATCTAAGCGTTTTTATTAGTCCCCTTTAAATAATTGACAAACCTTTTGGGGGTTTTTATCTGCTTGAGCAATCAATTAAAATAACACGATTAGCATAGAATTTCAAGTTCACTTTGCTTGAGAAAATCTGTCTTTATTTTATTCCTCCTTTCATTTAGTTATATAGGAAGGAAATAAGATTATATAGGTTAACGTTTATGTATATAGTTCATATATTTCTATACTTTACTATGATAAAATCAACTAAATATAAATGGAAAATTCAATTTAATATAGAAGCACAAGGAAAATCTATTTTTTCGTTTTTATTTATTTAAGGAAGCTTAAACGATCTGATAAGTGTATTATTTTAAGATTACTATACAAAATAATGACAAAATGACTTGAGATGATTTAAGTCCAAATAAATTTAAATATAATTTAGATCAAATTGTTTCATATACTTACGTGAAAATCTGTGGGATTTAAATTTTTATTTGATGACGACCAAGACTTTATTCACACCTTTTATTGGACTTTTTCAGGTTTAATTGCAAAACCCTATAAAAATTTTATAAATTAAAAAAAAGGAATTATACTTTATGGCTTTTTTGTACTAGAAGAACCAGATCCTGTTGGCAACTCTCACCCATTCTGTTTGTAGTGGAATAGAGGGGACTTACAGTTTTTTGACGAATCTGAGTGGCTAAAGTGGCTCAAGATTTATCCATAAAATCTTTTACCCGTTTTACTCGTTAAATGAGAGATATTCAACTTCTATTCGTAGAATTTATTTGAAAATATCTATCCATAGAAACGTTTATCTCGTAGATACATAACGTTATGTAATTTGGAGATACTGAACTTATTTTCGTAGAAATTTTGTGTTATAGACCAACACTTTAATTTACATATTTAAAATAAATGTATCCATAACAACGTTTATCTCGTATAATAACTTTGGAGATATTGAGCTTCTCCCTGCAAAAAAGTTTGTAATTTGGAGATATTGAGCTTTTTCCTGCAAAAAAGTTTGTAATTTGGAGATATTGAATTTTTTCGTAGAAAATTTGAATTATATACCAACACTTAGTTATTTAAAAAAATATTTATGCACAGAAATGTTTATATCATACATTACTTTGGAGATATTGAGTTTTTTTTTTTCGTTAAAACTTGTGTAATTTGGAGGTATTGGAGTTTTGTTTTCGTAGAAATTTTGAATTATATATGTACCAACACTGTAATTTATTCAAACAAAATTTTTCCATAAAAACATTTATCTCATACATTCATAACATTGGAGATATTGAGCTTTTCCTTGCAACAGGTTATGTAATTTGGAGATATTGAACTATTTTCGTAGAAAATTTGAATTATATATGTAGATACCAACACTAAATTTAAAAAAAAAATTATTTATCCATAGAAATACTTACATCGTACATTACGTTGGAGATATTGAACTTTTGTTTGTTAAAACTTATGTAATTGGGAGTTAGTTTTTTTTCGTAGAAACCAACCAACCAACTTTTTAATTATTTATTTAAAGATTTGTACATAGAGTGTTGAAGATATTGAACTCTTTTTTGTAGGAAATATGTAATTTAGAGATACTGAACTTTTCTCTGCATGAATTTTATTTATAAAAACTGAACCTTATAAAGAAAATTTTCAATATAAAATTATTCTAACTCTCACAAAAGGTTTGTTCTGTTGACATAGCAATAATATTGTGGCACACATTTAAGTATTTCTAAGTCCTGCAATTAATTGAATTTTGTATTTTTAACGATTCTCGAAAAGCTCAATCAAGCATATTTAAAAAAAAGACCCTCCGTAGTAACATCACAGCTCGAATTAAAGTTAAAAATTATAAAATAAGGTTTTGTTGTTGTTTTTTTAATCAAATTGTAAACCTATCAGTCACGTGTACAACCTTAGAAGTTATATATTTCATTAAAGCATTATTTTTTCCACGAAATTTGAACAGACAAAAATAAGCCAAGCACATATCCTTTCAATCACCATGGCTATCGCTATACAATAGTTTCTCTTGACAAAATAATTTATTTACACTTAATCAAAAAAGTTCTCCTTATAACGAATACATTTGCTAAGAAAAATATTTACCCTATACCGTGCCACCGCCACTGCCGCCGGGGTGTTGCTAAGTTATTTTGATAAAAATTACCTACTTTCTAAGAATCGTATTCAGCTTCTCCGCATCTTATATAATATATGTACCTATTGTCTGACACGATGGAAATTGTTTGGTGTGGGTATATCACTTTTTGTCGTTTGGACAACTCAACTTCATTTATATATCGACAAAAATATTTCCGTATATTTCTTATCATCTTTTAAGGCATCCTAACAACTTCTAGTAATGTTCAAAAAAAAAACCAAAAAAAAAATCCCATGAGATTTTCACTCACTTTTGTTTATCTTATTGGAATGGTTATTTGAAAAGCTCATTTTGTTCGTATGAAATCAAATTATGGTCATGGGACCGTTTCTGCCATGGTTAGATTATAAGGCCCCTAGGAATTCATTTAAGGCACAAAAGGAAATTAGGTTTATCAAACATTGATTCGTTTAGGTCTTGACAATTGGATGAGGTTGTGCAATGTCGTTTTTTTTATATAGCTATGACTTATAGCTTGGTTTATAAAGCTTTTCTTTATTGTTAAGTATATTTATGAGGATAATATTAAGTTGATCCAGATCAAAATGTGTGCAAAATATTGTCATGGATTTTTGGTAAGAAGTTGATAAACTTCAGAAGAATTTGTGTATATCTCTTTAATTTTAGATAATAAATTGTGTGTAGCTCTTTTATTGGAAGAAATAATGAAACCATAAATAAATTAACTTAATATAGATACGTACTAGCGCTTAGTTGTACAATGTAAGCAATGATTATGGTAAGGAAAATCAGCTATAGTAAAGGCTTTAGGTTTGATAAGTACCTTTTATTTATCAAATTAATTTTAATGTTAAAAATTGTTTAAAATATACATGATTGTAGAAATAAATTATTAAACAACTTCTTAAATACGCGATGTAGTGTATCCCATTTGATTTCTTAAAAAAAAAATATTTAAAAAAAAAATAAAATTCGTTTTGAGCGGTTTCTAAAAAATTATTTTTTTATATATAAAATTATGTGAAGATTAAAAAAAAAATTGGGTAACCATTTTTAAGAATCAATTTAAAAAAAAAATCATCTATCAAATTTTGAAATTTTGATTTTTTTTAAATTCAAGATTTTTTAAAAAGTTTCTAATAGTAAAATCAATTTAAATTATTGGCTTTATTTAAAATTGGTTCCTATTAAATTTGCAAGACCGTTCTAATTAAGACACAGACAAATTTTATCTAAATCGAAGGAGTCATTCTCGAGCAAAATAATTTTTTTTTTACTTTTTTTAAACAGTTTTAAAATATCCCTTAATTTTGACTATAAGTTTAAAATCTACTAGACCATGTTAAAAAAGCACTTGTTGCAAAGTTTAATAAAAACTCAGCGGTTGCGTATTCAAAAAAAATAATTTTTTGTTTAAATCCACAAACAATTTTTTGCAAAATTTAGTATACAGTTTCTACTATTTTAACTTTTCAAATTATTTTTTCATAAAAATTTGATCGAAACAAGTTAAAAAGATTAAATAACAAAAATGGATATATTATGTGAGGTGTAATTAATAACAGTGGTTCTATCTAAGGTCTCATTAATAACTATTTTCCGATTTTTTTTTCGCTATATAAAAGCCTATACCATTTAAAATTAATTATTTTTACTTGCGATACATACATAATATAGGTGTATAGGTAGGTAGATTCTATATGGCAAGTTATGGATTCGTAAAAAAATCGAACTCGAGATTTTAATCAAAGTTGACAGTAGCGAAGTCGAAATGTGTGGGTCAATTTTCTTAAAACTTGGCATCTATCATTTTTTGGACATTCCCCGACACCTTTTTTTTTTCATTTTTTTAGGACCAAAAATAACGTATAATTTTTTTGCAATTAATGAAAATCCTATTTTTCTCTTAAAGTACCTACAACTTTTTTTTAATGAATTAATTTTTTTTTACAAATTGGCTACCATTTAAAAAAAAATCAAAAAGGGTTATAAATAGTACCTCTCAAAGAACCATTGTTTTGATTTTGATTTTTTTTTTTTCAAAAATCGTTTAACTGATTTTGATTAAATTTTTGGTTGATTTTATTCTAAAAAGTTTTATCAAAATTTTCAATTTTTTTTTTTTTGATTTTTAAACAATGTTCTAGAAATTTTTTTTGAAAACTTCATAATTCGAAAACGACTCTGTCGATTTATAAAATTATCTACCAGATTTCAAACACAAATTATTCTACAAGTAATGAAAAACCGGCAAGGAAAATATTATTTTTCTCGAAAACAACTCCTACGATTTTGATTAAAATTTTAATACAAGCTAATATCAGTAAGATCTTTTTTGTTTTTTTATAATTTATTTATTCAGTTTATAACAAAATTTCTTAACATTATTTAATACGCATGCATAGTTCGTATAATTCAAGTATAAAAAGTATAATTAACATTTTAAAATAAGAAGAATAAATAATCGACATCATTCTGTAGTACGAAAGTGGCTAGAAGTGAATGATCCTTCTTAAATAATTATTCATTTATTAGAATGTGTGTGGGGATAAAAATGAAAATAAGGTAAATGCAAGATGAATGCAAATCAAAAAATAATTTACGATTATTTCAGTTATTACGAAAAATAAATGTGTACATTTATAAATTGAACTAATTAGAAGAAAATAATAATTTGACTGCAGAATTATTCAGACTAAAAAGCAAAGTTTTTACTTTTCTTAAGAATAATGTCAAGATTCTTATTATTTTTATTTCAAGCGGTAATTTATTAAAGAGCATAGGTGCGGTTGCCGTATAGAAATGTGAGAAATGAGTTTTATTACAAAATGGAATTTGAACAGGTCCCAAGCTATTCACTCTTAAATTATACAAAATTGAACTCTTGAGGGTTGAACTATTACCACTACGTAAAAAGAATACTTTAAGGACCTTAAAGACGTATAGATGGTTTATTGGAAGAATCTGAAGACTACAAAAAAGAAGCCAACTGTGGGTTAATCTATGACTTTTGCATATTATCCTAATCATGTGCTTTTGTGCTGTTTTTAATAAATTAATTGTGGTATTGAATGTCCCACACCAAGATGTTATGCCATATTGTAATTTCAAGTGTGCAAGTCCGTAGTAAACCATTGAAAGTATTTTAGATCTAGGTACCATATTTTTATGTATAAACAAATATTTACTTATTTATTTTTTTTTTAATCGTTACATCGAGCGAACAGTCGGACAGAATTAGCAGACCGTCTTTTTTTGGCTACCATATCAACATAATGTCAAGTTAGAACAAAATATGAAGTTGCCGCTCTCTTGAATAAAAGTTGAGTTCGTTTTTCTGGAATAACATCTGTAATTTTGATTGAATCAAAAACCAAAACCAGCCTTAATCAGTACAAGCCGAATGTGCTCTATAAAATTGGACACATATTATTTGTTCATATTTTGCGTATATCTAATTTAATGATTTAAAACAAATTTCAGTTGATGCAATTGCGCCATGGAAGAAAAAAAATTTTATCAGAAAAAATATCAATCTGTGTTTTTTTTTTAAATTGGATAAATATTTAAAATATGAAACAATATTCTGTTTTCAAAATTGTAAAAACGAATGTTTGCATCAAAAAACAAAAACACAAATCAAAATAATTAACATCATCTCCTAAAACTTAAAATCTTAAATCCCATTTCATAAAAGCATATATGTACACTACACATACATAAATAAAAAAATAAAAAAAATAAGTATCATCGCGAGAAAAAATGTTTGTAATTTAAAAATTCTCTAAAAAACACATGGATCGAAATTCAAACATTGCTAAAATAAAACTTTAACTCCACGAAAATTGCGCATTAACAAGCACCTCATTAGTTAACTAGTGAGTCAAAGTCAAATCGACCACAGAAATGAAATTCCAATTTTTTTTAACTAATGACCATTTAAAGCTATTTTCAAGATATTATACTTGTATGAACATTGTTGCCAGTTTTAATTTCACATGCAATCAAAACGAAAAGGTTACCTAGTATTAAGAAGCTGAACTCCACGATTCATACTATATTTTTCTACCGTAGCAAAATGGAATTCGGTATTAAATCGAAAAGAGAAATTTGATTCCATTGATATTTCGTTCACTTACTACACATATTCTGTAAAAAAAAAATACCTCTACACAAGAATTGATGCTTTTCCTAGCAATTTTTTGTTTTTTATTTACAAATTAACTTCTTTTTCTGCATCACCAGTCAACTACATATTTACATGAGATTTATTTGTCAGTCATGCTGACTGCAGAAGAATTGTATACCTACAAGCTTACTACCTTAAGAAATTTGATTCCTTCTATTAGTATTAAATTCAAATAAAAAATAAAAAAAAAATGCTCAAATAGAAAAATTCCTAGAAAAATCAAACCCCTTTGGCTTTAAGCTCAAAATAATTTTTCCTCTCATTAATTTAATTTAAAAAAAATATCAAATATCTGATTTTTCTTTTCTTCTTTTGTTATTCTTATTCGAACAACCGTTACAGTAAATAAAATTGAAGAGGAATTGAGTTGTGCATTTACATATTATAATAGTGAACGTAATAAATTTAAGGATATAATATTTGCATGGGTACGTATTAAAAATGTAAGGTTATATTTTATAAAATAAATTAATGATGCAACAGCATGTGAATATTAATCGTCAGTCTAGTGCGGCAGACGCAGTAATTTTGAATAAGAATAATGAAACTCAGTATACGATTTTTTGTTATTATTGTGGACACCACAGGTCCTTAAACTACATTTCTTCAAATGCAGTCAAGAAAAAATCCTGAATAATGTTTATTGGTTAGGCAACGTGTTGAAATCACCATGATTGCTCGATCATTTTTTTTTTTTTAATTAAAGCCAATAATCCTCCAATTCCTGAGAAGGTACCCTATCCTTGTTTAGAGGTGTTTTTGATAAAGCTCCCTTCGATTAGTTTTAATGTAATGTATATTCTGTTGCTAAAAAAGCCCCAATTGAGGTTGAAATGTGTCTCGTAAGAGAAAAAGACGATAACATTTTGACAGTAGAGCGCACAGGTTTCGAACAATAGTTTAGAGACAAAAAACGTGCTGCTTAACGTACCACTACATTTTTAAAATTAAGAATTAGTTCTGTCAAATAATTTTATATTTCCTAAGAAAAATTAAATTTTAAACAGATTTATATTCCAGTTTTGGTACTATACTCTGTCCAACAAAAATTGGCAGTGTAGGCAAGATAGGACGTTTGCCTCTCATTCTGGCTACAGTGGCTTGCATAAATCTGTCCTTCATTAAAGCTTTCACAGGGTTGTCGTAGTGTCCACGATAACACTCATCATTAAAAACTTTTTCTTAAAGCTCGAAAATCAAAAGCACCTTAACAGAAACTCAAGGAAAAAAAGCTGAACGAATTACCAAATGCACACGGGTAACTCTGAATGCACATCAAGCAGCAGCCAATCGCCATTGGCCACAGCAATTCAGTGCACACCAGGGCTGCCAGAAATCATGATTTATCATGATTTTCATGTTTTTTGGACCCAAAAAATGATTAAATGATTTTGAGTCCAATATCATGATTTTTCCAATTTCAAAAAAAAAAATGTTATTTTTTATAATCGCTTAAAAAAAAACATGTCTAAGCTACACTATAACCTGAAACGACGAAAATCGAAAACATTACAAACACAAACATAGCTAAAATGACCCTTTGACTCAAATGCATAACTAGATTTTTGTGTCTGTAATATAATTTCTTGTCTGTGAATATATGTGAATTCACCATACAGAAATTCATAAAGAAAGGAATACATACTATTTATTATACAGCTCATCATTTTAGCTACTCACCACACACACACACTTTCTCAGCGAAAATAATCCAGAGATTATGCTTCTTTTCATTTCTCCATGCTCCAAATTCAAGTTTCTAACTTACTCTTTGGCTTTTGGCATTTCACTATTTATAATTTTTTCGATGGCGATATTGGCTTGTCCTGACAATTTATTAAAGGTATGTTTTTATTTAATTAAAAATGAATGTTGAATGTTGAAATGTTCTTTTGTAAAGTTTTTATTGTTTAGAAACACAATATTTATACTATTTATATTTTTGATTTTCAATGTGCTTTATAATACCTATGTAGGTACCTGAAATTGTGAAAAAAATAATATAGCACACATGAATATGTATAAATTTTAATAATTTATTTTATTTTTATTTATTCCGTCCATTTTTGTATTTTTTTAATAAATGCTCTCAGTCAATTTTTGAAAATATTTGTTTTACTTGTTGCGATGTGGTTTTTAATATCTCTTTTACTGTTTTCCAACTCAGAACTGCAAATCATGTTTTTTGAACTAAAATCATGTTTTTTTACTATGTTTTTTTAAATTTCTGAGTGGCAGCACTGGTGCACACTCAGATGTGCCTTGAATAGGATGTTGGGTCTGTGTCAAATGCTAATAGAAATTCACGGGCGGGCAAACATTTTTTTTGGAGGAGTTATTTCAATTTAATATGGTGCAAAAATATGGCACGCTACTGATTTTGAAAAAGCTTTCCCATAAGACGTGTACTGCCAATTTTTGTTGGACAGAGTATAATTGAAAAATTATGGGAAAATTTGGTTAACCCATTTTAGGAAAATCCGGTTAAAAACAAAAGTAATTTATTTAAACTTTTAGGTAAAAATTCAAAACTCACACGTAAATTTAAAAAACTTGTGGTAAATTTTTTTTTTTTTTTTTTTTTAAATTCTGCAAAAGGAACAAAAGGCTATTCTTCAAAATTCTGGTTGTAATTAATTCCACATGATCAAAATTATGCATTTCAAAATTCAGTATGCTCTAAATTTTGTTTTTTTTTAAATGATACAAATAAGTTGTAAACGAAAAAAAAAAAATGTGAGTACCGGGACTCACGGTGTCCAAACATAAAATTAAATATTCAAGTGCTGGTTTTACATTACAGAACGCGGCGAGTTTCGAACTGGCAACCAAATTTCAACCTAAACTCAACTCGACGTTTCGATATAGTTTGAGCTACGAAGGAACGTACCCAATATTGAACGTATCCAATATACATCAACGTATCGTAACGTGTAACAGCACAACGTAATGTGCTACAGAATTTTCCACGTTTTTAATTTACACTACCGCCGCCGGCTTAGATGTTTACATATCAAAATGTACACTATTTTTTACTTTTCCTTTTTTTTTTAAGATTTTGATCACTTTTTGCATTACGATGATAGCGAAGTCGAAAAAAGTGGATCTCGCAATTCTGTCTGTCTATCTGTCCTTTCGGCTGGTACCTGCTGTGCAATTTTGTTTAGCAAAAAATGAAAATATTATTTTTCTCAAAAACGTGCCCACAACTTAGAAAAAGAATCTAGTATTTTTTTTTACAAAAAGGATACCATTTAAAAAACAAAAATCTGTATCCCTCCCATAGAACCATTTTTTTTTTATTTTAGATTTTCTCAAAAATGGTTCAACTGAATTTAATTAATTTGTTTATAGAAAATTTTTCAAAAAGTTTAAAAAGTATTGCATACCAGAATTTTCAAATTTTTTTTAAACTTGTTTTCTTTGAGAAAACGACTTGGTCGATTTTTATTTAACTTGGCTCCCAGCAGTTTTTTGACATTATCTAGCAGATTTAAAAAAAAATGTTCTTATAACCAAAAAAAACAGTAAAAACCGGTATTGAAAATCTAATTTTTTTCAAAAACGACCCCTATAATTTTTATTAAAAATTTTTTGTGAACTAATATCAGAACGATCTACTATATTTTGGCGTACCAATTTGTATTCGATAAATTTCAGATTTATTTTAAATTTATTAAATTCAAGATGGCACCCCTCTTCGAATTCACAAAAAAAAAAAAACTCTAGACGGAGTGTAGCAATTTACCGTAAACCAGTTAAAAAATATATACTCAAACGGCAAAAATATTTTATTCACCCATCTCTAGATTTACAAAAGGATAAAATATAAATATTTGAATAAGCTGTTGTCAAAGTCCAACCTGTGTTTTCAAGCGTTTATTTGTTGTTTTTTCTTTGGTCAAGGGATTATTTTTGCATTAATTCCAATCTTTTTGTTTTGGGATATCTATATCCCTGTCTCCTGGAGAGAATTTATAAATAACAAAGGATTCGTTGATGTCAAATATGATTCCATTCATCCGTATCCATTCATACATCTATATTAATACATACATATATGAATCTAGGTATAACTGGAAAAAGAATTTGATCCTATCAAACATGATTTCCATAATACCCAAGAATATAGGTATTAATTCAGTCGCAAAAATATTCCACGCTCCGTAAATATTGATTCAAGAATTTTCAATCAATCGTTTTTTTTTTTTGTTTTTGTTTCATGAAAGTGTTCTTTCCAATTAAATTGAATAAAACATCCAACAAAGGCAACTTTTTATATAAAATAAGTTTATGTATATATCTACGATTATATTAACATTATGACGTGTAACAACAAAAAAAAAAAAAAAGAAGAAGAAACTCAACAAAAATCCTTTTATCCTTTTCTCTTTTCAGTATCTGATTTCAACGAAACCCTTTCCCATTTATACGAAGAGCATGCAACCGCACTTCAAACGTTGGTTACCAACTATAGAAAGAAAAACGGAGAGCTAAGAAAAGAAAGGTAAGATATGTATAAAAGTGTGTTATATTTTATTGCGAATGTCTTTCAGTTAGATTACCTTCAGCAAGGAAAAGACTTAAAGAAAAATATTAAAATAATAGAAATAAAAAAAATAAAATCATTACAGAAAGAAAAACATTTTTCTTTGATTTTCTTGAAAAGTCCTCCTTATCCTAATCATACAAAAAAAATCTATGTGTATGTACAATCTGCCTTATTTGGTTGAGTTTGCATTTTTTTTTTGCAAAATAAAATTGGATAATTGAAATTATTAAAAATAAAATAAAGCCCAATCTCGATAAAATGTAATAAAGATTTGGAACCACTGATTTTGTTGGTCTAGTTAATATATAGGTATTTTTTTTTTAAATAAATATTGTTACATATTTTTGAGTTAATGCTCAAGATTATACTCAAGTTTAGTTAATATAATTTTCCTTGTTAATAAAATATTGCTACAGATTTTAGAGTTTATGCTTGATCTTCCTTAAGATTATATTCAAGTTTTTTTGAGTTAAGTTAAAATAATTTTTTTTGATAATAAAAATTTTCTTCAGATTTTTGAGTTCATGCTTGACATTCCTCAAGACTATATTCAAACTTTAGTTAATGTACATTTCATTTTTAATAAATACTGCTTCTAATTTTTGAGTTAATGCTTTTAATTCCTCAAGATTATACTCAAACTTTGTAGAGCAAAGACTCGAAAATACTTAAATATGTATCACCTTTATCAACGTAGGTATCACTTTTTATTGTTCACTCCCAAAAAAAAAAAAATTGTTCGGAACTTTTTAACTCATACTGAGGTACTTTTAAAAAATTCTACGTCTACTTGACCAGTTAATTTTTCTATCCAATTTATTTTTATTTTATTTTTATCTATTATATTTTCCAAATATTTTTTCAAAAAAATATTTTTTACTACAATGTTAAAACTTTTTCATGTGAAAAATAAAAAAAAAATATGCTAGCTCAATCGAAAGATGCAGAATGTTCAATTGTATAAAAAATTCATTTCATTTCTACGTATGTATATGTGTGGTTTTTTTTTTTTCTTTTTGTCCCCCACATCGGCATCTATTTATAGACCTGCGTGCCATTCAAGCATATTCCAAGCATGGGAACAATTCCTTCAGGAGGTTGAAAGTGACGTTCAAGCCTCAAATGATGTGGCTAGTGTGCTCTCCAGACAGGTAAGTCAACTAAAGTATACAAAATAAAAAAAAAAAAAACACACCACTTGTTTCGTTCTTATTATTCGTATATCTAACGATTTTCGAGTGAGGTGTTTTTATCCTAAAAAATAAAATTATCCTAAAAATCAAATCCCATCTGCATTATACCACCTTAAAATTCCTTCTTCTTTGCAAAAAAAAAAAAAAACAACAAAACAAAACAAGACAAAAATTGTGGAAGCTAAGTGCTTGTTAACGTTTTCCTTTTCCTTTTTTGTCCTTTCTTTCTTTTAGGGAATTTTAATGTTATTTTTGTCAAAAAATGTGGAAATGTATAAGGGAGTAACCAGAGTCGAATTGAGGTGTGCAGGTATTTTCAGGCGCCACCCGCTGTATTTTTCGTCCGCCTATCTGTATAAAATTGGTGGTTTCACAGCTCATACAGAACCAGGGCCTAGTGGCTTAAAAGTCTCAATCGCTCGTTGTTATTTTAAATAGAAACGAAAGGGACCAACAATTTTCTACTAAATCCAAAGGGTTAAGTTGAAAAGCACTTTTTATGGCAAGATATTTTGTTGGGGGATTATTCACTTTTACGCCAGATGCATTGAACTTAAGAAACATTTTAGGTGTAAAAGGTTATGCACTCCGGACTTTGATGTGACAGCCCTATGTATTACAGCTTTGAAAAATACCTGGGTTTGGTTCAAATCCATCGTACTCAAAATTAAACATTATTTTGTAAAACTTAAAGAAGTCCAAATCAATATAACGAATACCTAAAACTTAATCGCAATGCCTATCTCCTGGGCCTTATACATTTTTTTTTGAAGACAATCCACCCCATAAAAGTCACTAATGGAAGTGAAAAGTGTAGCATATACAACATTTGAATGTGCTTGATGGTATCTATAAAATATCATGTGAGTTTCATAATAATCATCGTTATACTAACAGACGGCATGCTAATATTTTGTAAGCATGACGTTAGGGAGAAATTTTATATGCCTACTAGCAAGGTTCTCCATTAGCAAGGTATTTACAAGAGATGAGATGAGTGAGGACTTGTGTTATTGTTTCTTTAATAAAAAAAAAAATTAAATTATAAATCTGATTTAACCAAGTTTTTTTTTTGTTCAGTCCCCATTTATTGTTAATGTAAACGACTTGACACCGGAAATTGTTTTTATATTTTACTAAAAGGAACATTTTTAAAGGAAAAGAAAAGAAATTCGAGGGCAATATAGAAATTATAAGGTACTTGGGGTAGGGATAAGAATTGCTTGGAATTGAAAAAATGCAGAAAATTGATAAAAACATCAAAGGAATAACAAAATAACATTCAATTATGTATTTTATTCTTATTGCGAATCCTGCCAATTAGGTATTTCTTTGAGATCTATACTATACATCCTGTGAAATATAAGCAATTAAATTCGTATTTGGCTGTGTATTGTCATTTTTATTTTAAGTTTTTTTCGTGTAAGTCGGGCAAGAGGTATGGTACGCAGACCAATAAAATACCAATTTTTGAGAGCATTTTTAAAAAAGCAAAAATTGTTTAAGGGTGCTGCTTCTAGCTAGCCAGGTACTGGACAATTACTTGAGGAGTAACCATTCAGGTGAAATATTAAGTCCCTTTTATTTTGAGGAAAAATACGCAACCAGGAATGGTAGCTCCCGGGTTTTAATGAGCTATCGCGTCAAAAATTTATTTTTATTAAAAAAAAAAAAAATACAAATCAGAAAAATGAATTTCTTCTTTTAATTTTTTATGAATAATTACAATGTTTTAGTAAAATTTAAGAATGCATTATTATTTGGCTTATTTATAGAAATTTGTATTTGTTTGCATAATTAGATGAAGCTATCATATAAAATTTTAGTTTTGTTCACTGAAAGTAAATTTTATGGGTCAAAAAGAATTTTTTGGAATAGAATAAGCTTTAAAAATACAAAAAAAAAAAAAGAAAATAAATTTTATTTTATTTAATTTAGAGAATTTTCCGAAATTTTAAACATCAGTAGGATAAATAAAGGGGAATGTAAAAAAATGTAGAAAAAGCTCGTGAACTTATAGCCCAGTCAGTAAACATAATATAAACAGCAAAATTATGGAATAATCGCCGGAAAGCTGGATTTTGGAATATAGCCTTCCCATCTTGTTCTTAACAAGCTGTCAAAAGTCCCCATCGATATGAGCGCCGCTACTAACAATTTTATGGGAAGTAAATGCCCCCCCAAAATTGTTTTTACAGGAATAACTCCCGAATGGTTTGTTATACATAAAAAAAGGTAATTTGTTGCTCAGAAAATTTTCTACAAAAAACATTAATATATTTTTTTTAGAAAAAATAACCGTTTTCGAAATAAACCAATCGGAAGAGTTAAAGGTTTTACTTTTCTATGTAGTGGAGCGGTTTAATTCAAAAATCGTGCGTTTTGTGATAAAAGCATAATTTTTTTAATTGTTGATACATTATATGAACATGATCTTAAGATATTGGCCCACTCAATTATCCATCCCTTTGAGTGGGAAGTGCAAATAGAAAAAAAAATTATAAAACAAAAAAATAATATAAAAACAAGGGCAACACCTTATAATTTTATGTTATAGCTTTTTTTAAAGTAGTTCATTCTTTAAATGTGCTTTTAAATGAAGTTATTTAAGTGCTTAGTATTTAAATAAATCATTTTCAAACTCAAAGTTTTGAAAATAAAATTCGAAAAAAATAATTGAAAAGCACTAAAATAACATCATTTAAAAACACAATTAAAAAATGAACTACTGACGATTTTGATAGTTTCTTAAGAACGCTATGAGGATTTCCGGCGATTTTTTCCGAGTCAAATGGTTTATTGACTGGAATACTAGTTTTTGAAAGGAAGATGATTGATTAATAAATGATTTTTTTTTGAATCGATAGATATTCCGTTCTTTTGTAAAATTTCTTTTTTGGAAGAAATTGTAAATTTCAAAAAATCGTCAAAACCCGAAATTGCATACTTTCAGTTGGCAATGCCTGAAAATTCCATTTTATATGGGAAGGAGAAAATATGGAATGTCAAACACAACGGAATTAACGAATTAACAAGTCCCTCACGATGGCGTTCCGTTTTCAGACTGCTATATTTGTCTATAAAATGTTTTTAAGCGTTGTAATGGGATTTTTAAAGCCACTAAAAATAAAATTTTAACTTTTTAAAATGATAAAATTAATGAAAAAAAGTCTATAACCGGACATATGAGCATTTGAAAGTCAAAAACTAGTAAGATGTTTGAGAATAATATTCACTATAAAAATCAGTGTGGCATTTTATTGAAATACATATATTGCATGTTATATAGTGAAGTTATTTAAAAAAAAAATAACTTAAGTTCTAGTTATATGGATATATCTACATAGGTGAAAAAATAATTTTGTTTTATTTAATAATATAGGAAAAGTGCGTATACGCCCGAGTGTACCTGTGTAGTGTGTACCTCCTTTTTTATCTTTGGTCTTAGAGAAAATAAAACTACAACATATTTACGGCATAACTTAAGGCCGTAAATTAGTAATTTCCTTATAGGAAAGCCTTACATTATATACGAGAGATCGAATTATTATTAGTTGTATTAGTTAAGAATTCTCAAATTCGTAGTTTCTTTTATTTTTATGCATTCATTTTTTAAAAGGACACATTTATTTTCTAAAAGAACACTTTTTTTTATTCGAATGGATTCATAAATAATTTTGCCAGCTGTAGCACTGATATGAACACCACCTACACATTCTCGTTTGTTACTTGCGATATATACATATGTTCTATATGCCAAGTTATGCACTCACAAAAAAAAAACGAACTCGAGATTTTGATCAAAGTTAAGTGATATTGAAGTCGAAAAAGTGGGTCTCAAAATTCTGTCTGTCTGTGCTTTCGGCTGTGATTTAAACGGGGTACTTAACAGTTTTTCAGCATTTATTAAACTTAGCACCCAGCTGTTTTTTGACATTATCTAACAGATCTTAAATAAATTTTTTCTTATATCCAAAAATAACAGTATCTACCTCTCATACAAATATTTAAAAACCGGTATTGAAAATCTCTTTTTTCTCAAAAACGGCTCCTACCATTTTGATATAATTTTTGTGTGAACTAACATCAGAACGATCTACCATATTATTATTGGTAAAAAAATGTATTTATCGTTTAAAAATGGTACCTCTCATAAAACCATTTTTTGGGTTTTCAAATGAAATTTTAATGAAATTTTAACATTGAAAATGTTTATAGGGTCGTTTTGATAAAAGTATGGTGTTACCAAAATGAACAAAGATAGAGAATGAACTCTAGCGTATAGGGGGAGAAAGATTGAATTTTTGGTTGATGTTACCAAAGAAACTACCAAAATGAATAAAATGAAGAAGAAAACACAAGAGATGAATTTCAGCCAGCGTACCTACATGTTCATCATTGCCAACGCACGAGATTCAGTGGAGGAATTATTAATTTCGAAAAATGCTCGATTTGAGTCCACTTAGAAGCCTATAACTTTAGTTATAATTATTGGATGTTCAATATTAAGCTAGATAATTAAAGTTTAAATGACAAGCTACAAATCTGCAAATTTTTGCAAAGGCGTACAAAATTTCATACTAGAAACTTGAAAAATTGTCTTTTTAGAACTAATTTCAACACGGCAAAAAAAAACAAACAAAATATGTACATACATATTATGTATGTACGTACCTACAAAGAATATATTGATAGAAGGGAGAAGGCGGTGGAGTGTGTGCAATAAAAAAACACCACGTGGCAAACAAAATTGGCTTTGCATTGGGCATAAAAATGATGTACATTATGTAGGTATGTAATTATGTATGCATGTATGTACGTAGGTATGTGCATGAAATTTGTAGTAGGTATTTTACAAATAATAAAATCTTAAAGGTTGGATTCTGTTGGTTTATTTGTATTATAACTTCTGTTCCAATAATCGGATGTTTGAAGTTAAAGTCTTAAAATTAAGGTAAAATGTTAGGCTGTAGGTACAATTTATGTGACAAAACTTAACTTACATCTATATTAACTCGATTGTTGAACCTAGAATATGCATAGGCACCTACTTTAACCTCTTATATAAAATTTTAATTAAGTTCTAAGGAACAAATCATCAAGGTTAAGGTCTTGGTTAGCTTCTAACTTTTATTCTAATAATCGGATGTTCGAGGTTTAAGTCTCAAAATTAAGGTAAAATGTGACAAAAGTTGATTTTTTTCTAAATCAACCTAAAGAACGTAGAATATACTAGACAACGTTTGGGTAAATTACGCGACTCGATATTGTTAAATTGATTAAAAGATGAGTTTAAAATATTTTAAAATAAAATATTATAGAATAAAAACAATTACCAGTGAGGTGGGCTTCGCATCAAATTCTTTGTAAATTTTGTCTCGATTTAAAAAAGGTTTGCCTGGACAGTAAATCAAATGTCTTGGCTTTATACAATATACATAGTTCAATGATTTGAAATACTTGTAAATCAATTTGAAAAAAATTGTCTTTTGATTTTCTAATCAACCGTCAAATTGATAAAATAACAAGCCAACTCGCGGGTTGATTCAACAACAAACAACTTAGTGGAGAACTAAGTTGAACCGTATATGATGTATACTTTAATCGATCTGTAATAAGTCAGTTACCTTTCTGCAATGCTTAACTATGCAAAAATGTCAAATGCCTAGATATACGTTAAGATAGATGGTATGTAACTTTAATTTCGTGTATAAGTGCTGTATCGGTGCGGATGAAAATGAGTATGATTGTGTAATTGCAAATTAAGCTACAATTAACAACTAAGATCTTATTAAAAAAATTATACAACATTAATTTAACCGCCAACTGGGAAGTGTAACTAAATATACAAATTGGTACTTCAGACTGTAAAATGGTTTCTAAGATAGTTTGTGAAGTTATAATGCAACAATAGTATACAAAATAAAAATCACAAAGATTAGACATGTTTTTGTTTTATTGACGTAATACAATTCATTTTCAATGTCCCCATAGTTACTCTATGAGTGAAATCTGTAAATTTTTTACACGAATGCTACTAAGTTTAAATAATATTATACATATCAAGATTTTCAAAATTTTGGACTTTTAAACAAACTTTAAAAATTATTTTTTGAAAATGCGATATTTCGAATTTCAATATTAATTTTTTACACTGCATAACTAAGTACTAAAAATCAGTGTTGTGCCGGTTTTTTACACCGAGTTTTTTACCTGGTTTTTTACATGTAAAAAACTCAGTGTAAAAAACTCAGCAAAAGCCGCATGATGTAAAAAATCTGTAAAAAACGGTAAAAAAATAAAAAAAAAAGACAAAACAAATTTTTAATAAATTCTTGATGTGTTTGTTTTCTCTACTCGGACAATGTTTTCTGATCAAAAACGTGCTTTAAATGACAATCTGTCAAAATAAATACATATTTTACCGTTTTTTACAGTTTATTACAGTTTTTTACGGTTTTTTACATTTTTTACAAGTTATTTACCGATTTTTACACAGAAAACGTAAAAAACTGTTTTTTGCAGCAAATCGCCCATCACTGCTAAAAATTGGCGTATCAATTTTTTTCTTTAAAGTATATTCAATATTTTATATATATAAAAAAATAATTTTTTTAAAAAACCTTTCCAACGAGTTTTAAAATTTTTTTCTCATAAATTGAGATTTGTGTAAGAAATCACTGGTGTACATTGCGTTGGTGTCAAACCAATTTCGAAAATATGAGCAAGTTCTTGTGACCCAGTCGTGCATTTTATTTTTGCATCTTTCGAAACCCACTGATTTCATTTTATTATGGTACTTATGGGAGTTTGTTTTTACTTAGTAAAGGAATTCAAAAAGGTTTTTATTTTATACTATACCTCAGCCAAAGCCATAAGAAAATATTCTCGCCTACGATATGCACAATATGGCTAGAATGTGTTTTGTAAATTATTTTAAATATTTTATAATTTATATTTTCTTTAAATTCATAAATTTTAGTTATAAATATTGATATTTATATATTTTATAAATTGATTTTTAATATAAGAACTTTTTAAAAAAGACACTTTTCAATGACAGACAATATTTTTTTCACTGTTTTTATTTCATACATGTAATCATTAACTGGCATGCACATAATACGTTGGGACTTAAATATACTTATAATATTTTCATATAAAAAACCATTTGGCTTGAATTAAACTTCAATAAAGTATGACAAGAAAAAAAAAAGAACTCATTGTACTCGTACTTCGTACTTATATATAAAAATCTAACAACACAGTTGTTAATGAAATTTATTTACTCATGTTTTGCTTTTCCACCCAGTTAATCGCAAAAGATTTCCAAAACGTGACGTTATTCGCACGACTGGATATTTTCAGATGAGCGGAATTGAAATTAAGGATATCTTTATCTACTATATCCTACATCTTTATTTATAACTCCCAACAGGATATTTTGAAAAGTATATATAATAGAAACGTGATTTGTCACCACCTTGTCTTTTATCCTTTTTATTTGTATCGCGATATCTATACATTCATTCCACATAGCCTTGAACTTTTCTTTTCACTATGAAATTTCAACTCGTTTAATGACTTCGTGGGGAGTAAAATGTGGAAAAAAGATAAACCAAAGTTTATGAAACCACTTAATTAAGGAGGATTTCTAGGTTTAGTATAACTTAAAAAAAATTATGGGTTCGTAAATAAAAACCACTTATTTAATCAAAATAATTTAATTCTTTTTAAATTTGATCATATTGACCAAAACTATTGATTTATTTGTAGTTTTTATGCTTTTTTTATTTATTTTTATTGAAATTGTTTCCACACAATTGGAATTGGCCAAATAAGCAGTGGGGAAAGAATACATTTTATACCATTTACTACAAGATATCTTTTTAAAAAATGACGGCTTTTAAACTCCAAGCATTCATTTATGCCCTTGAAAATTATAAAAGTGCTTCTTCTTCATAAATTTGAACTAAGACTCCCCATGGACAAAATCCCCAATAAATTAATATTATCTGTTGTTAAAACCTTCAATTCTACAAAAATCCCTAATAAAATATAATTAAATATTTTTTTTTTTAGAAATAACACAGATCCGTAGATACTAAAACGATACTAAAACTAGGTCAGTTCAAAACTACAATCAGTTCAATACTGCAGTCATTTCAAGGCTAGGTCAATTAAAAAATGCAGTAATTTAAAGACTGCAGCCAATTCAAGACTACAATGAATTCAAGATTGCAGTCAGTTCAAGGCAAGTTCAATTCAAAACTGCAGTCGTTTCAAGACTGCAGTTATTACAAGACTTCAGTCAGTTAAAGATTGCAGTCAGTTCAAGGCTGTGCTATTGATGGAAACACGTTTTAGATCCAAGTGACATTTTATTCAATTCTTAATTCTAGCTTAACCTAATACATAATTCTATATATAACTATTTATATATAATTCAATATAGAAAGAGAGAGAGAGAGAGTATTCACCAGCCATTCTTTATATACAACATCTCCCGCAACAACTGGCTACAAATGAGACTTATGCAAATGCGGAACTATTTTATCTTACGCTTGATAGAATTTAGGTTTTACAATCTTACGCCCATACCTGGTAATGTAGTGATCTTGCTTATTATTACTTGTTGACGAGGTTATTGACTTTTCAATCTGTTGTGGCTTTAACAGTGGCAAAGTAGGTTCTATTTGAGTTTCAACTTTAGTTTCAAGTGCATCTTCAGGTTGCTTAAAGTGTGGCTCATTAAACGATTTGCGTAAGTGTAAACTATTTCTGCGTATTATGTGATTGTTTTCATTGCGTATAAAATAAGACCTAGGAGATTCTGCTGCTCTTTCAATCCTACCAGGTTCCCATCTTCCATCCCTCCTATAAACAACATTGTTTCCTTTCTCAAATTTTAATTCGCAATGCCGACTATTTTTGTTATACCATTTCTGTTGTTTCTCTTTTATTAGACACATATTGTCCCTTACATCAAATGGTATTGTTTTGGGTATTAGCAAGCTTTTAGCAACAGGATGTTTTGTTCTAAGTAACTTGCTATTTAATAACTGAGATGGTGTATAACCTATACTTGGAATTATTGTTGTTCGATATTCAAGTAGAAATATATTAATATCTATATTACTTTCTTTAGATTTCCTCATCATAGTTTTGGCTATATGAACTGCCTTCTCTGCTAGTCCGTTAGAGCGAGGATAGTATGGACTTGAATAAATGAACTTTAGACCCCAGTCGTTTTCAAAGTTATGGCATTCAAAAGAATTAAATGGTTGGTTATCACAAACCACTATTTCCGGGATTCCATGAGTGGCAAAAATTTCTTTTAACATTCTAACAACACTCTTAGCTGATTTGTTTGGTAGTTTTTTTAAATCAAACCAACGCGAAAAATAATCAATAGCTACTAAAAATGATTTTCCTTCAAATTCCAAAATATCACATCCGACCTTTTGGTAGGGATATTCTGGTACTTCATGCGAATGTAAGGTTTGCTTAATATTTGAACTTCGAAATTTTTCACAGATTGGGCATCTGTAAATTATATTTTCAATATCTTGTGCCATAGTTGGCCAGTAAAATAATGTTTTTGCGCGTGAAATTGTTTTTGTAATACCAAAATGATTTTCGTGTAAGGCTTTTAACATTTCATATTTTAGAGTTCTAGGGACAAATATTCGATTTTCATAAAAAACTAATCCATCTTCAAAAAATATTTTGTCTTTTATAGTCCAGTAAAATTTCATATGGTCAGGTAATTTGTTTTTAGAGTTAGGCCATCCTTCTCTAAGCAGTTTTATTAAATTTGTCAAAATTTCATCTTGAGTTGTATGTTCTTGATATTTTTTTTTCTTAGAGTCACTCATACTCACGCTATGAACAACATCTGTTAAAATATTTTCTAAATTTATTTCTGAATCAAGGTGTGAGTTTCGAGAAAGCAAATCAGCAATGTGAAGAAATTTACCTGGCACATACTTTATTTCAAAATCATATTTAAAAAGTTTGACTTTCATACGTTGTAATCTGACAGAATATGTTTTTTCCAGGGGCCTATTTATAATTGACACAAGTGGCTTGTGGTCCGTATGAATTGTAACGTGTTGGCCATAGATATAATCATGAAATTTTTGGCACGAATACACGATCGCCAGGAATTCTTTTTCGATCTGTGCATACGAAGTTTCTGTTGCAGTGAGACTTTTCGATGCAAAAGAAACTGGTCTTCCTTCTTGAAGTAAACAACAACCTAATCCGTTTTTCGAAGCGTCCGTCTGTATCACAATAGGCAAAGTAGGGTCAAAAGAACGTAAAGTGCTAGCCTTAATTATTGCCTTTTTAATATCTGTCAGTGCTTTCTCCTGTGCTGGTGACCAGCAAAATATATTTTCTTTCTTAAGTAATTCCCTCATAGGACTTGATAACTCAGCTAAATTTGGGATAAATGACCGTAAATAGTTTATTGTTCCTAATATTTTTTGAAGTTCATTCTTATTAGAAGGTGTTTGAATGTGTTTTATAGTTTCAACTCGTTTCGGATCCGGTGATATTCCATCTGATGAAAAGATATGCCCTAGGTATTTGACTTTCTCGACTCTATATTGTACTTTTTTCTCATTAAACTTTATATTGATTTCCCTAGCTCTCTGCAACACTCTTTCTAAATTCTCATCATGCTCTGCTAAAGTCTTCCCACCAATGATCAAATCATCAATATAACCAAATACCCCTGGCAAGTTTCTAAAATATTTGTCATTAAGCTTCTGAAATTTTTCTGGAGCAGTTTTTATACCAAAAGGTAAAACTTCATATCGGTATGTTCCAAATGGCGTACTAAATACAGTAAGTTTTTTTGATTCCTCATTCAGTTCTAGTTGCCAAAATCCCTCTTTAAAGTCCAATATAAAAAAGAACTTCATGTCATGCATTTTAAAAACAAAATCTTCTAATTTGGGTATTAAATGATGTTCTTGTTTTAATCCCATATTTAAATCTCTCGGATCTAAGCAGATGCGAATTGACTTGTCAGCCTTCTCTACGATAACCATATTATGCGACCAATCTGAAGGAGTTTCTACTTTTGTAATAATATTTTTCTCTTCCATTTTTAAAAGAGTATCATGAACCTTGCCTCTTATACTAAGTGGAATTCTACGGGGTGGCTTACTCACCGGACATGTTGAGCTATCTAGTTCCAATGAACATTTATCAGGAAATCGACCTTGACCCATGAAAACATCCTTATTCTTCTGAATAAAATCTTGTAAGTCTGGATTTCTAGCTTCAACTGAATTAACGCGGTTTATTAATCCTAACTTAATGCAAGATTCAAGACCTAAAAGTGGTTTTGAATTGTAATCCACAATAACAAAATCAAGATCAAAACTTTTTGTCCTATATATAGTTTTACAGGTTACCGTTCCTAGAGCGCACAATTTAAAACCACCATATGCTTCAAGTTTTTGATTAAATGCTTTCAAGTTTAATAAATCTTTAAATTTTCCGAAAATATCTTTAGGAAGAATATTCACCTGTGAGCCACTGTCTAATTTAAATTCAATTGGCACGTTTTCTATGTGCAGTACTTCTGTCCAGCACTCTAATTTATTTGTGTAAATTGAATTTACCACGTGATCAATATATAATAATGAATCGTCACTCTCTTCAACATTTTCACAAGCAATATCACTTACCTGGCGACTCTTACTTTTGCATGCTGATGCATAATGATTGTATTTACCACAGCAATTACATTTCTTTCCATAAGCTGGACATTTACCTCTCACGTGACTTAAATTACAGTACTTGCATATGCCTCCTGGTCCAGCGTTTTGTCGAGAATTTCCTGATGGCTGTTGCACACGTCTCTTTACAGATTGATTGGAATGTAAATTCTGAAAATTTTTAAAATTTTTATTATTATTTTCATTAGCATGTTTAATTTTAGTATAGTTTGTATTTGTATTTTTGACAGCGTAGACCTCCGATTTAGATTCCACCGTTGCTCTCTGCATAACCTTGCTCTGCTCCATTGTTGTCTCTGCGATTCGGCATGTCTCAATTGCTTTCTGCAGTGTCAAATTATCAATCTTAAGTAGCTGCGTCTGAGTGTTCAGACTGCTGATTCCAATAACAATTCTATCCCTCAGCATGTTATCTTTCTGGCTTTCAAACTCACAGTTCTCTACTAATGTGGCGATGTCTTTTAAAAAATGGTCGAATGGTTCGCCTTCTTTTTGTGCCCTTTTATAGAACAAGTAACGTTCATATACAACATTGGTACGTGGGTTACAATATTTCTCGAATTGCTCCACCACGTTTGTTAGCACTTTTTTATTAGCTTTGCTTAAATTAAAAGTTTGGAACAGTTCGATAGCTTCTCGTCCCGCACAACTAAGCAATCTAGCCACTTGAACTTCACCATCTTCTTTGTCTGTTTTTGTTGCTGTTGAATATATGTCGAACTGCAGTTTAAATCTTTTTCAATTTTCTTTTAGGTTTCCATCCAGATTTAATGGTTCTGGTCTTGTAAAATCCATGTTTTTTTTTTTTTTTTTCTCAGATTGTTTTATTTCATTAATTTATTAACTTTCATTTACTTCTATATAATTAAGTATATATATACTCTATTCAAATTTCAATTTTTCTTTAATTTGTTAAATTTTCCGACTGCACAATACCATGTGCTATTGATGGAAACACGTTTTAGATCCAAGTGACATTTTATTCAATTCTTAATTCTAGCTTAACCTAATACATAATTCTATATATAACTATTTATATATAATTCAATATAGAAAGAGAGAGAGAGAGAGTATTCACCAGCCATTCTTTATATACAACAGGCAAGTGCAATTCAAAACTGCAGTCGTTTCAAGACTGCAGTTATTTCAAGACTACAGTCAGCTAAAGATTGCAGTCAGTTCAAGGCAAGTTCAATTCAAAACTGCAGTCGTTCCAAGACTGCAGTTTTCAAGACTACTGTCAGTTCAAGATTGCAGTGAGTTCAAGACATGGTCAGTTGAAAACTGCAGTCATTGCAAGACTGCAGTAAGCTAAAAACTGCAGTTAGTCTCAGTAAATTAAACGTTAATTATAACTTAAACCTTGAAAAAAATAACAAATTGAATTGATACTTTAATTTATAAACTGCAATCGACAGTTCAATCTGCCAACGGACTTGCAACCAATTACAAATACAGTACTTTTTGACTTTTTATTAATTATAATTCTAAGTCACTTGACTGTTTTTTTTTTTAGTCGTTTGGTCAAAATATATTTAAATATTAATTTAAAGTTAAATATTTAACCACTTTTTCGCACATTTCGGGCGGTATCTCGGCCATAACTCGAGTAATGTTGGTCTTTAATGCGTCTAGAGTTCGGGAATTATTTGCATAAACACGGTCTTTTGCGTAGCCCCACATAAAAAAACTAACGGTGTCAAATCGCATGATCTTGGTGGCCAATTGACGTCGCCAAAACGTGAAATTATACGCCACCAGGAAACTTCTCGTGCAATGAATAATTGGTCGTGTTGTGTGGCTTGTTGCCCCGTGTTCTTGGAACCACAAGTCATGATCTTCAATGGCCGGCCAAAAAAATCGTTTAATTGCTGTGAACGCCGGGAAATCGATAAATTCCGATAATCAGCAATACTTGCACTTACAGCAGCAATATATTTTTTTGACTGATTGTGCATTACGATGATGCACAGGTCTTACGACATCAGTAACGCTTCCATTCTCTTCAAATTTCTTTACAATTTTACCAATTGCTTGCATAGTCGGTCGATTATGACGACCATAATCATCGCGTAATGCGCGAAAAGTGGCTACGTTTGAATCAATACTTTTGTAGTAAGTTTTAATAATTTTAACGCGTTATTCGATTGTCAAGCTATCCATTATCGTAAATGGCAAACATTCAACTATTATTATGACACTTCAAATAACAGCTGAGTTTGACAGGTGTCAAATGCCAGTGCTACCAACTTGAAACCACGAAATGAATGACCCGGTTATAATATAACAGATATTTAAAATGGTCTAAAAATTTATCTTAGCATTTAAGTCTTCTGTCAGTCGAACAACCAAATAGACCCTATTTAAGATATTAATTATTTTACGTTAAATAATAGTTCCTCTGTGAAACTGCAAATTAGTTAAATTCTAAAATTTACCGGTAAGACCTTTAATTTTTTAGTAAAGTCAAGTAAAAGTTAAGTTTTGTCCGTAATGTTTTCCATAATTCATTCCACACTTTTGTTAACTTTTTTTCTTGAACAATAGTATTAACTCAGGTAATATGCTTAATGGTTTCATGAATTTTAGTTTCCTCTTTGGGTCTTCTGTGCCACTTAAGCAATTACGCTTAGGGTATCTTCGGTCACCAGTTAGACGGCATTGTCAGTAGTTTTCGGTATACCTTGGGTAGCCAGCTTGTCAAATTCATGGAAGTTAAATTCAGTAAGGAATACGAAAAATAAAAAGACTTCAGACTTCTATCAATGAAGCTTACAAATTTAAAGTTGTACCATTACCTACCTAAATAAAGTTTTACAGTTACATAAATAAGTGAAAATCATTGATATACGTTAAAAGCCATGGAAATATTGTTCTTGTTTTCTTCGGTCAGTTACATATTTATCGAACAAATACGCAGGAGAGGATTTATCAATGAGCTTCAAAAGCTATCTGTATACAAACCACAGTGACTGATGTTGAGCTGGTCAATCAATCGAAAATATATCTACATGCACTGATATGGCCGGACCACGTGAACTGGTATCGATAACAACGCATCAATTTCAAGATTATTCGAGTCTACGTTTAATGAAGATTGCTGGAGTGGAAATTAAACTGACACGCACAAGTGATGGCGAACAAAACAACATTAACAAACTTCTCATGGTGTTGGTAACTATTGGAGACAGCTAACTACAGGGATTGAAATGGTTGGATGGGTTATTAGCAGTGTTGACTTGGTTAACCTTGTACCTATATTTAAAGTATTGATATGTAGATCGCCAATTGTTGTACATTCATTTTCATATTATTGCAAATTAGTATTATCGACCATCGGTGACCATTGATGTCTCAACAGGGAGGTTAAAATATTAGAAACACATGTGGCTTTTAAATGCCACTTAAACTTATTTTTATCTGTTCCAATAAAACAATAATAATATGTATAAATACATAATTGATAAATACATAATTTTGTATAACAACATGAGCATCCGAACTTCGACTTGTTTTAATGATGATAAAGAGCCCAATTTTGTAACCCATTTATGTAAATCTATACCTATGACCTACGTACCTACATATCTATATGGATATTATTCTATTGTTTTGCTTTTCTCTACGTAAGTACTAAAAATACCTTATTTTTGTTTACCTCCTGTTTATAATATCCTTGGATTTGTCTGCGTCTATAACAGACGTTCTATTAAAGTCTTATTAGATTATTTAATCTAACAATATCTGTTGCACTCAGTTTCAGAAATTACCTTTTATCCCTTTAACACCTGTGCATTATTTTACATTTTATATTTCTACAGAATAATCTACATATATACCTATAGCTAAAGATAAAATTAAATTTTGCTCCTTCAAACATCATTTCAGGTGTCAAGGCCAATGCTCGATAAATCCTTTCATCGTAAAGTTCAAAGTAGGAAAATTTTCACCCACAGGGAGTCTTTTGAAACCATTATCGCAAAGACTGAAGAGAAATTATCAAAGGTAAGTCGTTTCTTAAAATAAAAAAAAAAAATACCTACCATATTCCCCTTAAGGGACGTGAATGTTGAATGTCCTTTTAATGCCAGGAGGTAGGTTGCAAATTTGTGGTTGTTGTGTTTGTGTTCAGTCGATAAACCGATTTGATTTCTTGTCCATATATATCCAGTTATATATATATTTATGTATTTGTACATACATTTTAAATTTCATGTTTTCATTTTCTACACTGCAGTGTCGCCAGGATTACAAACAGTGCTATGTGGTGCATCGACAAAATCCAACTCAGTTGTCCTTAACTGAGTACATCGATGCTCACAATGCATACGTGCAGCAATTGCATGCTACAAATGCCATGCTAGAGACGTATCATTGTGAGACAGTTCCACAATTGATGCAGGAGTTGGAGGAGATACACAATGACCTTAGCAGTATTATTGCCGAGTCTATTATGCAGGGTGCAGATGTAATTGCAAACAAGGTAAGTGCAAGTTTATCAACAACAACAAAAAAATAAAGAAAAAAAATTTAGTATAACAGTCCTGTAACTGAATCATTGATCATTTTTACACAACAATATAAAGTTGAAAGAACTTTTGTGTCTATGTAAGGTACCACCCTCACACATACTACCATACTATACAAAACAAGGTTCAAGGATGCTGTTTCTTTGGATTTTATTATTTGTATTTTTTCTATAAGTTCAAAGACATTTTGTTAAATTCTTTTTGTGGGGAGAATCGGTCTTTTGACAGTGACATGTATCGTAGCTTTTCCTGTCGTTTTTCTTTTTTTGTTTAGTTTTGTTTCTGTTCATGGTTAAGGAATTTCAAAGCACCTGCATTTATGTGTTGAAACATTTTATGCATCCTTAAAGTTAAAAGTGTGAGAAAGAAAAGGGGCATGTTTGAACCTGGTATTATAAACGAAAAAGGAATTTGGTTGCATTCGAGACTTGTATTTGGTAGCGCAATTAGTTCACGGCTTCTCAACAAGAATTCAATATCTGTAGTTTGGTTCTTTATTAAACAGCTTTTCAATGCCATGGTTGCGAGTTATATTAACTTACACATCAATCAAATTGAAAAACCACTTATGTATGTTCCGCATTGCTCTCAAAATGTGATATTTGGGAAGTCATATCATGTTTACATTTCTCTGGAATATGGATATACCTTATATAATTGAATTGCAATCAAAAAATCAATCAAAATTGGTTCTTAGCAGACCTTTATGTGCATTTAATTTAAACTACTAGCAGACCCGTGCTTGTGTTGCTTTGCAATATATATTTAAAAATACATTTTTTAACAATTACATTTTGAGCAATAAATTCGTCCTTTCGTCCATTTTTAGTGATGGCGTAGTTTTTACTTGTCAAATGTCAAAAGATGACAGCTTCAAAAGTGACAGTTGCCCATATAGCGGGCTATTCAAAATGAAACATTTTATTGGAAAACCCTTTACAAGCATCACAGTATGTCAATTTCTCGAGATGCCTCAATATATGCGTATGAGAGGGAGGGACACTTTCGAAGACATAGTCGGACTTGCAGAGTTGCTGGAAGGCCCATTATGAACATTTTTTGTAAATTTATTAAGAACAAATTTGGGCCTGTAGCAAAAATGAAAAATAAAAACAAATTAAACAGTAATTATAAAAAATGATGCATTTTAATTTGTTTTAAAACCCCGTCTTACTAATTCAAATTTTTATAATTAAAACTTTCGATCTGATGCTAGCTTTGTTAATTTTTATGAACCATAAGTCTCACAAAAAAAAATCTACAATATTTTTGTAGAAAATTTAATTCTTTATGTACAATTTTGGTAAACATAATTTTCACCGATAAATTTAAAATAAAATAACATTAAAAAAAACATCAAATTGAGTTAAAAGAATAATTATGGTTCTCAAGATATGGCGTATTCCATTTAAGACCTCATTTTTTAAATATGCCAAATGGGTGGCATTTAACCCCTACAACCATTTTATTTACTCACACTGATCCCTACTACACATTATCGGTTAGATTTTTTATTTTACAATCGATGGACATTTTATTCACTCCTTCTACTCCAAATTTTCCATATTCAATGGAAATCATCATCAGAGTTGGCTCTGTGTCCGCTGTCAAGTATCATTGTCGATTACTTTTCTTTTTGTTTTAATGACTGCTTTGTGCTCCGTCATTCGCATCTCCGTCGCTAAGCATCTTTTAGACCAAATTAAACCAAATTTACTTTCGATTTTCTCAAAAACTGTTTTTGATCATTTTTTATGGAGATTATTTTAAAAAGTTTTAAAGTTTTGTATAACAAAATTTTCAAAAAAATGTTACTTTGGGATTTTTAAAAAATATTTTAATTTTTTTTTAAATTTAAAAACGACTTATTCGATTTTTATTAAATTATAGGCTCCCAAAAATGATTAAGCATTGTCTAGTAAATTTTAAACCAAAAATATTCTTTAGATCAAAAGTAATGGTACCTACCAGGTACCTACCATACAAATGTTTAAAAACCAATAAGGAAAATCTCATTTTTCTACGATTTTGATTAAAATTTGTATAAAAGCTATAGTACAGGCAATGGGGAATAATCTGAGAAAAGTTTTGAAGTGGTCCAGGTTTGAATGCAGTTTTAAAGAGGGGTTGATTCTGAGTATAAATCTGAGTTTGCGGGAAATTCGGCTTTGTGGGGGTCCCGTTATCTTGAAAAAAAGACTTTTTTTGGTTTTCTGCGATTTTCTCTGTTTGTAATACTTTTTATGAAAAATATATTAAGAACTTTTTTGTTCCAATTCATATTATCTACAAATCCCTATACAACAATTTTTTTTTCAGCAAGTAACTTCGAAGTTATAAGCGAAAAACGAGTGAAAATTTGGCCATGATCAACTTTATTTACGATTTTCTCGGAAACCGTTACATTTAAGAAAAAAAATATTGAGTACTTTTATTTAGACAATATTCTAATGAACAAAATGGTATATTGTTTATTGAATTCCGATAACATTTAACCTAACTACGAAGATTTGAAGTCCTTCAAAAATATTTTTTATTAAAAAAGGCGAGTAATTTCAGATGCAATATTTGGGGAGAGTATGATAACTGTGGCGCTAAGAAATGATAATGGTAGAACACTTTAATACAAGCATTTTATACTATTGGAGGGGGGGTCTATCTCCCCCCGTTTTGGCGGGAGTGCCAATTTCGTGAAAAAAAGTACTAACAATGAAAAAAAATAACGGTAATATCTACAATTAAGTATTATACCTTTTTTTAAAGCCAATAATCTGTTCTTATTATCCAGTTTTTAAATCAAGTGAAATCTATGTATAGTTTTTGAAATAACGAGTTTCAAACTCAAAATTTGGGGAAAAAAAAACATAAAAAAAATTTTTAAAGCAAAATTTTTAATACTTTCAGATTTTATATTATTTTGTTATCTTACAATTCGTTGCTCTTATTAATTCTTAATCAGAAACTGAAAACTAGATGATTTTATGTTTTCTAGTTTTCGAGAAAATTGTAAATTACCAATTTCTTTATTTAATAAAATTTTGTTTTGCTTGAGTATTTACGTTGAATAGAATAATAGAATATGTGATTAATTCTTATACAAATTGACTCTATATCATACTCTCCCCGCATCCAGCTTTACGTCGTATAAACAGTAAGGTATGTATGGAGGGGCATGCTGCCCCCTGCAAGCCCCCTGCTTGGGCTCACTATACGATTTGGGGTATGTCCAAGCTTGGGTGTAGGTATGCATAGTTTCTTTTGCAAACGAAAAATTAATTAAATTAAAATAGTAGTTTTGGTAATTTTCAATTTTCTCGAAAACTAGAAGACATAAAATCATCTAGTTTTCAGTTTTTGATTAAAAATTAATAAGAGCAACGAATTGTAAGAAAACAAAATAATATAAAATCTGAAAGTATTAAAAATTTTGCTTTAAAATTTTTTTTATGTTTTTTTTCCCCAAATTTTGAGTTTGAAACTCGTTATTTCAAAAACTATACATAGATTTCACTTGATTTAAAAACTGGATAATAAGAACAGATTATTGGCTTTAAAAAAAGGTATAATACTTAATTGTAGATATTACCGTTATTTTTTAATATTTTTTTCCATTGTTAGTACTTTTTTTCACGAAATTGGCACTCCCGCCAAAACGGGGGGAGATAGACCCCCCCCCCAATAGTATAAAATGCTTGTATTAAAGTGTTCTACCATTATTATTTCTTAGCGCCACAGTTATCATACTCTCCCCAAATATTGCATCTGAAATTACTCGCCTTTTTTAATAAAAAAATATTTTTGCCGGACTTCAAATCTTCGTAGTTAGGTTAAATGTTATCGGAATTCAATAAACAATATACCATTTTGTTCATTAGAATATTGTCTAAATAAAAGTACTCAATATTTTTTTTCTTAAATGTAACGGTTTCCGAGAAAATCGTACATAAAGTTGATCATGGCCAAATTTTCACTCGTTTTTCGCTTATAACTTTTAAGTTACTTGCTGAAAAAATAAATGTTGTATAGGGATTTGTAGATAATATCAATTGGAACAAAAAAGTTCTTCATATATTTTTCATAAAAAGTATTGCAAACGGAGAAAAACGCAGAAAACCAAAAAAAGTCTTATTTTCAAGATAACGGGACCCCCACAAAGCCGAATTTCCCGCAAACTCAGATTTATACTCAGAATCAACCCCCCTATAAAACTGCATTCAAACTTGGACCACTTCAAAACTTTTCTCAGATGGTATAGAAATGACTCCCCATTGCCTGTACTACTAATATTATACGCATCACCATGTTATTGAAAAAAAAAATAATTATCAATTAATTACGGTATCACTCATACAACCATTTTTTAGGTATTCTACTGTCTCATTATTTAAATATTAAAACGATTTTAATAAATTTTTAATTTACACAAGAGCTTCTAATAATTTTAAAAAATATTGCATACCAACATTTGACAAGAAAAAAAACAAATATTGGACTTAAAAAATTATTTTTTTAAATTCAATTTTTAGATAACTTTTTTTTCAAAATTCATTTTTTTCAATCCGCGTTATAGTTACTTACCAAATGATGGCGTACTAATTTTGTTTGCTAATTTGTACTATACTCTGTCCAACAAAAATTGGCAGTGTAGGCAAGATAGGACGTTTGCCTCTCATTCTGGCTACAGTGGATTGCATAAATCTGTCCTTCATTAAAGCTTTCACAGGGTTGTCGTAGTGTCCACGATAACACTGATCATTAAAAACTTTTTCTTAAAGCTCGAAAATCAAAAGCACTTTAACAGAAACTCAAGGAAAAAAAGCTGATTGAATTACCAAATGGAGACGGGTAACTCTGAATGCATATCAAGCAGCAGCCAATCGCCATTGGCCACAGCAATTCAGTGCACACTCAGATGTGCCTTGAATAGGACGTTGGGTTTGTGTCAGATTCTATTGGAAATTCACGGGCGGGCAAACATTTTTTGTGGAGGAGTTATTTCAATTTAATGTGGTGCAAAAAATATGGCACGCTACTGATTTTGAAAAAGCTTTCCCATAAGACGTGTACTGCCTATTTTTGTTGGGCAGAGTATAGTTTTTTTTTTTTTTTAATATTACATACTGGGTTATTGACATAAGGTGCACCAAAAAGTCAGAGTGAGTAGGTTGGGTTAAGAAAAGAAAAAAATCGTATGGGAGGTGGGTCTATTTACCCTCGTTTAGGTGGGAGGTGCAATCTTCTAAAAAATTGACTTAAAATGGAAAAAAAAATTATTTAAAAACAACGGTTGAATTTAAAATGTCATGCTATACCTTTTTAGAAAGCCAGGAATCTCTTCTTTAATTTTCCTTTTAAATTACGTTAGTGATGAGTTTTTGAAAAATTAATTTTCAAACTCGAAATTTTGAAAAAAAAAAAATTGCAAAATAATTTTTTTCAAAATTTTATTTAATTAAGTATAATTTTTATTTTCAAAATACAACGTTCTTATTAATTTTCAATAAAAAACAGAAAATCGGATGCTGAAATGTATTTTAATTTTTGAGAAGTTCTAGCAGGTAGAGTAATCATTGTTAGATAAATGTTAAAGCTACAGCTTTTGTTTAATTTGAAATGCTACCAACAATTTAATAAAATGGAGGTACATAATAAAATGAAATATATTATATTCATACAAATCACCCCTGAATTAGTTTTCTTAAAATTTCATAAGTTTTTTATATTTTTTTATTAAATAAATAGTTTTCTGAATTTTTTAAATTTCAGTTTAAATAAATTTGCACATTACGAAGTTGATAAGCAAAAAGAAATGCTTTTGGTTTATTAAAATAATCAGAAAACTTATTTAAACTTTTCCAATTATGCTCCCAAAATTTTACCTCGTGTTAAAAAATAATTCAAGGGAAAATATAATCAAGAAATAATTTCACATTTTTTTTAAATTTCCAGACCTACGAGAAATGTGTTTGTTTAATAAAAACTTTCACTTACTTTTATTTCTACCTATATCTACCTGAGCTTGATTCAATATAATATTTTCTTTAAAGAAGTATCATCCACTTTTATCAAATGATAAAAAAAAAAACAACAAAAACAATGACACACACATGTCTTTTCATATAACTATGTAAAGAATATTGCTCGTTATTTTTTTATACGAAGAATATACCTTGTTTACGATAAACCCAGACACCATAAGCCCATAAATCTTATCCCAATCACATACTTCTGACCTACGACCTCATAAGAGTACAGATATTTTTGTATAGATAGATATAGGTATTTTTTGGATCAGGTATGCAAGTATGCGAACTGAGTGCCCCATATACATATATGCCAAGGATTCTTTTGCATATCCATGAAACAACAAGGACATTTTCTACGTAATCCCATCCATTTCAGAGGACTTAAATAAATGTACATCTTCTTATCCCTACATCATCATCTCACACCGACTTAGGTATATACCAAAGCTTAATGGATGAAAAACAGAATCATATATCCAGAGGCAGAAAAAATATTCTCTCCAGGTGAGAGGTAACGGTATTTCAGTTCCAATTTGTCTGCAACCGTTTCATCAACATAAAAACTTTTACGCACATTTATTTTTCAGTATTTACAACGTTAAATAAAGGAATTTGCATACTAAGTTTCTGCACCATCATGATGGGTGAGAGAGATGGCGCGTCAAAGTTCTCTGATGTAATAAATCAAACGCATCACGACCTTCTTTCTAATTTACCTACCGATGTGGCGCGTTATATTCCTTTTTTTTTTTAATTAAAAGAAACTTATGACGCCATCAATTTCACTTAAATTATAACGTATTTCATTTTTATTTAAACTCTACAGGAAAATTTATAGAATAAGAAAATTGTATTTAAAATAAGTCTGAAAATTCAATAAAGATTCACTTCCAAAATACTCGCAAAATTTTGCATCACATAAAATTAATTTGACCGAAAGATTGTCTGATTATGGTGATGATGATTGAAGTATGTATGTGTGTACCTAAGCTCAGGGACTTTAGCACCTTATTTGTGGGATTAATAAAAGTAAAAATAGGTATACCATCTAGAAGGTCACAAAATGGTTAAAAAAAGGTTAACTAGATTCAGTAATTGGCCTGTCATAAATTAATTTTTTTTTAAGGTCATTAAAAAATGAAAGCAACTATAAAATTAAAGGAATTTAAATTTTTACTTTAACAATTTTTCCGAAAATTTGTATCGCTGACCAATTTATGAATTAAGTTGGAATTTTACGATTATACTTTGACCTTTCAAATGGTAAACTTAATTCCACAAATTAAATGCTTTTGTGGTAAAATCCCGAAGACTTAGTTACAGAACAATCGCGATTTTTATATTTTAACAGAATATCACTGCTCCTGGGATGTTTAAAGATAAACTACAGGACAAAATACGTCATTAATAAATAATAAAGTTCTACAAAGCACATGATAAGTGTAAATTCAGCATTCCTGCCTGATAACTACTACTCGCATAAATAAATGTTGCAAAATAATTATTCAAACGAAGGCTGCAGTGATGTCAGATGCTATTTTTAAAATTCCCCTGGATTCGGAAAAAAAATCCCAATATTTTTGAACTGAAAGGAAAAAATAAAAAAAAAATATCATAATTAAAAATGTCATAGCGCCCAAAAGATTTTTAATAACATTTTGTTGTTGTACGATTTGAACAATAATTACCGAGAGTTTGGGCGTTATAGCATTTTTTTTTTTTGACATTATGACGTTGGAATTTAAAATCAGCACATGTTTTTTTTTTTTGCCCAAAGTAATAACGGCCAAATTATAAAAATGTCATAGCGCCAAAAAATAGACACATTGCCCAAAAACTTATTTCAAAACTTCCATTTTAGAATACACCAAATTCTTTGCAGCATTCTAATTGCTATAAAAGAAACGAATCGTTTTGGGTTGAAAAATCCACCAATCTTGGAACTTTGAAAGGCTGTTTGACTTTTTAGGGCTTAAAGCTTGAACACTTCAGCTTGGAGCTTTTACAAGAAAAAAGGAATTGAACAGTTAGAATTTTAATTGAGCCTTTCCCCGACTATGACATGAACCATTTTATCGTAACAGATCATTCATTTCGTGGTTTCAAGTTGGTAGCACTGGCATTTGACACCTGTCAAACTCTGCTGTCATTTGAAGTGTCATAATATTATTTGAATGTTTGCCATTTACGATAATGAATCGCTAATCAATCGAACAATGCGTTAAAATTATTAAAACTTACTACAAAAGTGGTGATTCAAACGTAACCACTTTTCGCGCATTACGCGATGATTATGGTCATCATAATCGACCGACTAAGCAGCAATCGGTAAAATTGTGAAAAAAAATTGAAAAGAGTGGAAGCGTTACTGATGTCGTAAGGCCTGTGCATCATCGTAATACACGCTCAGTCAAAAATATTGCTGCTGCAAGTGCAAGTGTTGCTGGCGATCCGAATTTATCGATTTCCCGGCGTTTGCAGCAATTAACCGATTTTTTTTGCCGGCGATTGAAGATCATGGCCTGGACGACATGTGGTTCCAACAAGACGGGGCAACAAGCCACACAACGCGACCAATTATGGCTTTATTGCGTGAGAAGTTTCCTGGTCGCGTAATTTCACATTTTTGGGAACGTCAATTGGCAACCAAGATCATGCGAATTGACACCGTTAGATTTTTTTCTGTGAGACTACGCAAAAGGTCGTGTTTACGTGAATAACCCCCGAACTCTAGATGCATTAAAAACCACCACTACTGTTAAGTTATGGCAGAGATACCGCCCGAAATGTGCGAAAAAGTGGATTAAAATTACCTCCAAAGATCGCATGCTGCGAATCTTCCCGAGACGGCCATTTGAATTATATTATTTTTTACATCTAGTGGCAAACTTTATAATGGAATAAAATTTTCATCAAAAATGTATCACTGTGTGTGTTTTATTTAGCTTTACTTTCGAAACCGAAAAATGAATGACCCCTTATAATTGTAAAACTGCAATGTTAAAAAAATCAAATTTTGCCCAGAAATTTCTCAAACTATCAATTACAACAAAGCACTCGATAACGATAATAATTAATCAAGTATCAAGTCAAATTGCTGACCTAACATCAATATTATATTGTTATTTAAAGGGCTCTTTTTTGTCTACACAAACCTTACACAAAATTAACCGCAAGCTTTTTTCTCTTCCTTCAAAAGAACCATTGTGTTTGATTTCTTCTTTAAAAATATAAAAAATATAAAAATAACCAAATCTCTACACAAATTTTCTTTTCAGGCAACAGAACAATCAAAACGTTACTCTAGCCTAACACAACAATGCAATGTCGTTTCACCACAGCAGGACCTTGCAAACTTTGTTCGAATATTACCATCACCAGCGAATGCACAAAAAGTTCCTAAACGACCATTCGCTCCACCTCAGCCTCCAGGCGAGGTAGAAGACGTTAACGAGTATAATGTAAGTATAAATTTAAGAAAAAAAAAATCTATAATCCCTTGTTGACAAGTTAAATAAAATAAAAAGGTAGAAAAAAAAAAAAATTAAATATTTGCTTATCCCCACCAGGACATAACGCCAGTACTACGAAATGAACTTGTTTTCGAGCGCTATTCTTCCCTGCAATTGCGTCCAGCGCTGGAATCCCTTAAAAGAGAAGCCACCGACTTAGAAATACAAATACGGCAGCTACAGGTATTGTTAATCAAAATAAAAGGAAAATCTAAGGATTTTCTTTTTCTATCTTTTAACAAGGAGCTATAAGATCTTTGATATATGTTTACATTTATTTTATCATATTTTTTTCTATCTTATAAAGGATTCTGTTGACTCACTGAGTCGTACTCAGTTGAGAGGTATTGAAGGCCAACTTTATAATAAAGTTAATGAACTGCAGGAAGACCTTTCGATGAAAAAGTTCGATTTGAGAGCGAAACAAATTCACTTTGCGGCTGTTAGAGCACAGGTAAGTACCTTTCAATATATTTTTTTTACATGAAAATGCGGACAAAGATATTTATATATATATGTTTTATGTAAAGGCGGGAGTAAATACTACTCTTGAGCATGACATTTAAATTAGGATTTTATCCGTGTGATTTCCTGCCATGGTGTTGAGGTGAACACTGGGGCAGAATAGCATACAATTTAAAAAAAAAAGAAAAAGAAGATGAAATTAAATAATATTTAGCTATAGGTTGTAACGAACGTCATCAGCTTATCTTCAATTTACGTGTCTGCCGATATCGTTACCCTCCCACCACTCTTTCTACCCTGTCAACCTAAGGTCACAGGACCCTTAAGCCAATCGGGGCAAACTGAAGAGAGGGTTGTCTGAGCCCTTACAACTCAGGCATGACCATTCCTCCCGCTAGCTCAACAGTGGGTGTGGGTCTTTGTTGTAAGTCCCAGACGTGGGTTACTTTTAATTTAAAACATGCCTGTATGCTTATATATGTATGTATATATATATTAATTCAATAACCGATTATATTCCTTAAGGCCCGAATTCTGCTTCACTTTCGTTTTCTTATTAAAAATAAGAGAAATAAGAAAGGATAATCAAGAGAAAAAAAAACTATGAATATCTGATGAGAGAGGAGAAGATGTCATTACTCTCTCTGAACTCTCCCTACCCTGTCGACCTACGCTTTTGTTGCGCTCTGTATCTACAAAAGCCCCTTTAAAAATCGTACCTGCCTCCTTGGCCAGATACTCTCTAAATTGATCTTACCCCCTTCCCATCCCTAAACACTCCTTCTATTGCTTTGTTTTTAAACTATCATCTTAATCATCAATTCTTGTTTTTTTTGAAAAGTAAAAAAAAGAAACTTTTCTCATCGTCATCTGATATCAAAATCGTATCTCAACCCATTCACGTAAGGAAAGAAAAAAATAGCATAAATTCATTCGTGTTTTTTTTTTTTTTTTAAATTTAATGAATTAAAAGAAAGAAAAATAAACTAACATTAAAACTAAATAAACTAAACTAAAAAAAAGTAGAGCCAGGAAAAATGTTAGCTTTTTTTTTTCAGTTACAGAGCAGAATAGATCTTAAATAAAAAAAATATTCTTTGTTGTTTAAAGTTTGATCCTTTATAGCAAATTTCATTGACCAACCCTTATCTCTACTAGGTTCAAATGTGCATTTCAATTTTTAAATATATTTTTATTCTTTTTTTTTAATTACTTACCCCTGTTTTTTTATATAGGGTAACCTACTAAAATTTTGTACGTCCAAGAGGGGGGGATGAGGTGCACCGCATTCCTTTCCTGGGTATGATGGTTTGATTGTTGCGTTTTCGCTTTGTTATAATGCTATATAGCTACTTAGGAGAAAAAAGAAATACAATTTGAACTTTCGTTTACAAATTACTTATAGGTTAGGTCGTAGTTAATTCTTAATATGCATATGGCTTAAAGAGAAAAATGTAAAACAAGAAAAAAAAACAAAACTATAAAAGAAAATGTAAAAAAAAATACTTCTTTGTTATGATTCCTTATGCACGAGATAGCTTAACAAGTAAAGATGACGAAAGGTGATGCTGTGGAGGGCACAAGTAGACGAATGAATTGATGACGAGTTCTTTCTGTCGCTATTTGGGGCTTCACACTCGGCTCCTCACTGCCACTAAACTTCGAAACAAGAAATGTGAGAGATGAGACTAGTTCTTTTCAATATCTCTATTCTCGATCAGCAATTAGTTCGTGGGCTTATGTGGTACATCGAATGTAGAAATAAAAGTGAAGCTAGGATTTTCACGGTGGACAGTAGAATGGATGACTAGCTGTCTTGACTTTGTTACCACGTGGCGTGTACAGATAGAGGTGTTGGGGATGCTGAGTTGGTACAGCTGCTGGGCGAGGGAACCGACGAATCACTCTGTTGTTAGGTGAGGACTTGAGATTCTTTCCCTTCGACCTTCGTTTCGCAATAAACAATTTAGTCTTAGTCTTACGTGGAACATCGAATATAGAAAAAAGTGACAGTCTTGAAAGGCTCAGTTGGCACGGCTTTGCGGTGGAATCGACGATGGATGACGATGGATTCAAGAATGAATTCTCTTCATACCATATGTAAGCTTCCCATTCGGATCATCACTGCCCATGTATTCCGAAACAGTATGCTTAAACTGGAGCCTTTTGGCATTCGTTTTGCAACTCGGAATTATATCGTGGGCTTAGGTGGAACTTCGAATGAAAAATTAATGATAAAAAGCGATAGTAGAAAATTTGGAATCGCCACTTGGTTCACAGTTTGCTATCGTGATTTTTTTTTCCTTTTTTTTTGCTTTCTGCGTATATATTTTTTTTTTGTATTAATTTCAGTAAGCACGTACCGATCACTTTTTAGATTCGCCACCAACCACACAAAAAAAAAGCCCAAAAAAAAATAATTTCCCTCCAACAGCATACATCAAAACAACCTCATTACTTTGCTATAATATTATTTTTTTTTTTTGTTGAGCTTGTGGCTATGATTTCATGGGGGGATTGAGTTGAAGTAGGGTTGACAAATATTGGCAAGTTTTTCTTCACTTAAGCTGAAGGTTAAATCGTGAAGTTAAAAATGATTTAGAGTTAAGAATTTTCACCCCGAATATAGCATAGTAATAATTAACAAGCTCTAAAATTAGTATCTAAATTGAAAAAATTCATATAATAAATAAAAATTGACCACACCAATTTCGACTTGACCCCAATTTACAAGGTAGGAACGTTGTTCTTCGCTAAACAAAATTAACTCCTGTCGTTTAGAAATTTATCCCGCCAAGTTCTCAGCGAAAACTTTCATCGGCATAGCACTGAAAACCTTGACTAAAAAATCATAGATTAAGTTTCTAAATTTAAGTTAGATTTTTTCTTATATAAATAAATTTTTCTTTGCATTTCCTGGTTAAAATTCATCGAGCTAGATGCGACTGAAAATCTTGCTATAAACTAGGCGAATTTTTGTTTATTCCACCTAGACGATTTGAGTTAGGCAGCAAACACATTGCTATGGCAATAGTATCGGTAGTGGCAGTCGAGGATAGGGATTCTACAAATCTTGATATTTTTACAACCCCTGGCGCATTAAAAGATCAAGAATGGAATCTGAGAACGAGGATGAAGATCTTTTCTCGAGTACTAAGACAAGTCTCATGTTCAGGCTGAGCTAGTCGGGTAAATTACTTTCTACTGATTAATGAGCTACATCACTATTTTACCTACAAATACATCTACTCATTCTCTAACCATTTTCCTACCTAATTATCTTAGTCTAGATCACGTCTCATCGCCGAATATCTTTCGAATGTACAACCCCTAGGCTTTTACCAAATTCGTCGACCAACTCGAACAAATTGTTGCCTACTATCTTATGAATTATCGCTTTGCAGAACTTAGGAGAGAGCTTTGCATTTATACCTTTTGAGGCGTCACTTTGTACGAAATTCCTCTTGAAAACAGTGTCACCGACTTTATATTTGATTGCAGAACTGCGGGTATTATATACTTTTTCATACACCTGATGCGACTTTTCAAGAGAATCTTTAATGTAAGAGTGCAGAATATTCATTTTAGCTGCCTTTGGTAAAGTTTCTATCTCTGAATTATTTAGTCCGTCTAAATTCCTTAAGAGTTTGTAGTCACTGCCATGCTCCATCATGCGTTGCCCAAAGAGTGCCTCATAGGGCGACATGCCTATCGCTGAGTGTACAGCCGTTCTTAAGGCGCAACCTATGTGAGCCAGATTTACGTCCCAATTGGATTGATCGGTATCGATATACGATCGAATCGCTGCCAATATAGAGCGGTTGACACGTTCACTAGCATTCGACTGCGGAGAGTACGCTGCGGTTCTTAGATGAGTGATTCCAAAATTTTCCATACATTTTTCAAATTCCTTACTAACGAATTGTTTGCCGTTGTCTGACAGAAGGGTTTCGGGTACGCCAAATGTAAGAAAAATTTCATCACGAAGGAATCTAAGAGCTGTTTCTGAGGTTGCTTTTTTCAGAGGTTTAATTAAAACGAATTTAGTCAGCTGATCTAAGACTACGAAAATGCAAATACTTCCACACTTAGAGCGCGGGTAGGGACCTAAAAAGTCTATATAGACATGTTGAAAAGGACGATCTACCGTAAAGGCTTTCCCCATTGGAGCTCTAAGTGTGGTATTAGGTGCCTTGGTCGTCTTACAAACTTCACAGTTTGCAACAAATTCCTTCACTTGCGAAGGCATGTTCGGCCAGTAAAACTGCTGTCGCAATCTATACAGCGTCTTTGCAAGGCCGCCATGAGCAGCCCTAGGTGGGCAATGCGCAAGAAGGATCAAGTTATCGACAAGACCAGATGGAACCCAGAGCTTCCAAGTTAAGTCATCTTGTAGAGGGTTGCCAGTGCTGTGACTGACTTTTTTGTAGACATAGCCATCCGATACACGAAGGCAAGGCAACTGTTCTTTATTATTTTCTACGCTTTCTACAATCTGACGATACTCTCTCGATTGGAAATTCGGATCAGTCAAATCCAAATGTAGCACATCATTGGATTCTTTAAATGACGAATTTAATGCCTCTACTTCATACGCACGAGAAAGTGCATCCGGTACCACATTTAGACTCCCTTTTCGGTGCTCGATTTCGAAAGAGTACCCTTGCAGCTCTAGGCTCCAACGGGCTAGTCTTCCTTTAAGGTCCCTCAAGCCCATGAGCCACTTCAGGCTGGCATGGTCGGTTATGACTTTGAATTTGTAACCCTCGATGTAAGGCCTAAACTTTTTTATACCCATTACGGCTGCTAAACACTCACGCTCTGTTACAGAGTAGTTTTTTTGCGCATCGTTTAATTTGTGCGAATAGTAAAATATAGGCTTTTCATTTCCACTTTCATCCTTTTGGCACAAAACTGCACCGATCCCAGTGGACGAGGCATCGCAAAGGAGTATAAACTGTTTTTTATAGTCAGGATTGACTAAGACAGGTGCCGATGTCAACATCTCTTTTATCGCGTGAAACGATTCTATTGCCTTTTCACCAAAGTTAAATTTAACTCCTTTCTTTAAAGTATCCGAAAGGTTTGAAGCTAGCGTTGAAAAATCTTTGACGAAGCGTCGGTACCAACCGGCCATACCCATAAAGCGTCTGACTTGTCTTGCCGTTTTAGGAATAGGAAAGTCCTTAATGGCGGCTACCTTTTCCGAATCTACCTTTAGCGAACCATTGCCAACTATGAACCCGAGATATTTTACTTCCTTATAACAAAAATTTGACTTTTCTACATTTATAGTGAGACCAGCCTCACTAAGTTTATCTGCAACTAATTTTAAAAGTCGTATATGTTCGTCGAACGTTTTAGAGAAAATCAGTAAGTCATCCAAGTAGACGAAGATCTGGTGTCGTAACTCATGCGGGATAACTTTGTCCATGAGTCGACATAGACGTTGTGGAGCATTGCATAGCCCAAAGGGCATAACTTTAAAATGGTACAATGGCCTACCGGGGACCGTGAAAGCCGTTTTTTCCCGTGAACTTTGCTCCAGCGGTATTTGCCAGAACGCATCTTTTAAATCTACACTCGAGATGTAAAACGTATCTGAAAGTCGACCTAGGATTCCCTCAATGTGCGGCATCGGATAGGCATCCGTCTTGGTTTTTTCGTTGACCTTTCGAAGGTCGATGCACATCCGCATTTTTTCTCCGCGTTTAACTAGGACTACTGGAGAGCTCCAGGAGCTACAACTTTCCTCGATTACGTCCATGGCAAGCATACGTTCTAATTGTGCATCTATTAAGGCTTCTACCGCTGGAGATACAGGGTAATGACGCTGTTTTATTGGCGCCGAGTCCCCGGTATCGATTGTATGCTCCTCGAGCCATGTTTTTCCTAAACCGCGCTTAGAAAAAGAAGGAAACATATTTACTGTTTTTTGAAGTTCCATAGTTTCATCATTCGATAACTCATGAGCAAAAGAAAGGACACTATCTCTTTGACGTTCACTTTCGCCAAGATTATTACTAACTGAGATTGTTTCTAACTCAAAGGAATGGGTTTGCATCTTGGGAATTAAGTCTGGAGCGATTTCGAATTTTTCCCAAAAATCAATGCCAAGATACAAATCTTTCGTCAGAGATGGAACAACGTATAGGGTAACATCTTGGATTAATTTGTTATAATATATTTTAACGTCAACCACTCCTACAATGTTTTGCTTCTTACCGTCAGCTGTTGTGACTGCCGAGGAAAACTTTCTAAAAGTTATGTTGTTTTTGTGTAAGAATTCTACACCCTTTGAGCCAATGCAACTTATGCTGGCTCCACTATCTAAAAGCCCTAACCATTCTTTGCCAAAAAGTTGCACAGTGACGTATGGCCGAGGGTCATCATTCGAGCATTTCAATGTAGTTGCAGCAATGGACTTGTGCTGTTGTTTTTTTATACTAAATCGTTTTCTTAATCGATTTACTTTGGAAGAGGGTGAAGCACTACCAAGAATTCGTTCCCTAGCTTTATAATAATCCTCCAGGCGTTGGTGGAGGCTTTTTCGAACTACTTGCGAGGCTGTCGGCTTTTCTACCTCTATGTTCTTGGGAGGTGTGATATTTCCAGAGCGCTTCAAAATTGTGAGGGGTGTATGCGGTTGTTCGACTTTCTCTAGTTTGCCGGATTCTGTTTCCTTGAGCAACTCTCTCCGGCCGGAGAGGTGCTCTTCAAAACGTTTCCCGAACATTTTGGACATTTAGGAACACATGTATTTTCAAGACCACACTTGAAACAGAAAAGGGCTCGCTGATCAACTGGACAATAGATGTAAGTATGTCCAGATTCCTTACAGTTCCAACATTTAACAGAACTTGGTTCACGTCGAGAAAAATTAACAGCCTCAATTTGAGATTGAGAATAAGACGATTCAATATCTACTTGATCTGAGAGTTCATTTATTTTACGAAGAGGGATGTTGGATTGAAACTTTTGCCTCTGAGCTTCATGATCATTTATAAACTTCTCTATGGTGCGACACACATGGACCATTTCAGCGATACTGTGTGTGTTGAAGGTGATCAGATGTTCACCCAACTTCCTTTTAACATTCTGCTTTATAATTTCAATGAATTCTCGATCGGACTTTGGATTTCTAAGCCTTGAATTCAAGGTTAACAAATCTTCATAGAAAATATCGAAGGCTTCGTAAGGTCCCTGTCTCCTATCCGACATCCTACGTGATAACTCAAAATCGGTATCAAGACTTCGGTATTGCTCTATGAGTGCTAGCCGCAGAGTTGACCAATTAACCGAGGGATTCCTTTTTACATACATCCAGAACCAGGTTTTCACTGGCCCTGAGACAAAAAAATGAAAGTTTTTTACAATGTCATCCCATGTTACGTTATAAGATGACTTAAGCCTCTCTAAACGAAACAAAAAATCGTCAACAGTCATGTCTTTGTTATCAAAAGAAATTCCCCATTTATGATAGTTTGGGTACCTTCCTCCAAATCCAAAACTGGCAGAAGGGATGGGTTCATGAGAATCCATTCCAGGTCGAGGTGAAGGATCATTCAACTGCATATTTCGGAATTGCGACAAAAAGTTGTCTACATTGGAACTACGTGCCATGTTCACCGGATAAACTGAAGGTTCATTCAAGGCCGGATTATTACGTGGTGGGATAACTGAGCTAACTCTGGGAGCGCTTGAGGGAACTTGAGGAGTTGCAAGAGATGCTAAGTCCCGATCCGTATCTAAGTTTAGGAGGGGAGGATTTCGCGCAGATTTATTAAGTGCCTCGGTGACTATAGAGGCTAGTTCCTGTCTAAGTATTTGTCTACTTTTATCAAGCTCATCTTGAATAAATCTACGGTCTTCTGTTCGGTTAAGACCAATTGTGCCTGAAACAACTTCTCGGACATAGTGCTCGAATCTCTCAACTTCATTATTGCCACTTTCCTCTTCTCGAGGTGGAATACTCTGAGTAGATATTGGAGCTGGAGTTGTTAATGGTGGTATGGGAACCGATTCGACCCCACTAAGTTGTGAAGCGAACGGTGGGTTCTGTTCCGAACCACTAGCAACCGGAGCAACTCCAGCTGAGGATGCCTGGGTATCTGACATAGTTGCCTTTTTCGTTTGTATATTTGGTTTATTTTGTTTATTTTTTTTGTTTTTATTTTTATCAGATTGCTTATTTTCTATTGGGTTTGGATTATTCCTAGAGTGACGAAAACGATATCTGCTACCTTGAGGCCTCTCTTCAGGATTAGACATATCCAGCAATCTACCACCTAAGTAAAAATGTGTAACTATTCCGAACTAAAACTATTGAAAAGCAATATAATTAATTCTTAATCTTTAGTAATTCAAAGTCAAACTAACATTTTTTTTTTTTTCAAAAAAAACTTAAAATAAATCTGAAATTTGTGGGTTTATTCTTCATAAATCAATACTTAAGTAATTCAAAAATTAATATTTAAAAACAAGAAAACAAAACCTTTGTTTTTTTTTTTTTTATATAATTATTATTTATAGTGTACCAATATCATTCGCATAAGAGTGTGTCGGGAAAAGAGTCGGGGGTAAATTTATTTCAAATATCCACAAAAAAAAAATTTTATACAATCGATGGAACTTACAGAATAAAACTTACAAATGAGCTGCAGTCTAAAGTGAGGAACCGCTTCATCTCAATGACCGGACTCATAAATATCTTTTAATCTTGCCTATACTCTTTGGTAACTTAACCAAAGTCCACGCGTCGGGCGTAAGCGAGGGACTACTCCTACCCACTTACCGGTCGTGCACCCTAGCTAAACTATAACTGACGAAAAGTATTCCTTACTAAAAAACTACGAAATATGCACCCGACGTAGATATGGAATTACAAAAAAAATCAATGCATCTACCGGTCATATAAATAATGAAGTAAGAACAAAACGTCACAAAAGAAGTATAAATTAACCTGAGTTTGTAAAAACTAGCTTCAAGTCGTAAATGTGGATCAGTTTCTACACACCTACCGGTCAAGTTTTTACTAACAAAGAAAAGATGGAAATAATTGAAAATAAAATTAAAACTTTTTTTTTTTTCTCAACCTGCTGTAAATAATTATGCAAAATTTCGGGCCCCACGTTGGGCGCCACCTGTAACGAACGTCATCAGCTTATCTTCAATTTACGTGTCTGCCGATATCGTTACCCTCCCACCACTCTTTCTACCCTGTCAACCTAAGGTCACAGGACCCTTAAGCCAATCGGGGCAAACTGAAGAGAGGGTTGTCTGAGCCCTTACAACTCAGGCATGACCATTCCTCCCGCTAGCTCAACAGTGGGTGTGGGTCTTTGTTGTAAGTCCCAGACGTGGGTTACTTTTAATTTAAAACATGCCTGTATGCTTATATATGTATGTATATATATATTAATTCAATAACCGATTATATTCCTTAAGGCCCGAATTCTGCTTCACTTTCGTTTTCTTATTAAAAATAAGAGAAATAAGAAAGGATAATCAAGAGAAAAAAAAACTATGAATATCTGATGAGAGAGGAGAAGATGTCATTACTCTCTCTGAACTCTCCCTACCCTGTCGACCTACGCTTTTGTTGCGCTCTGTATCTACAAAAGCCCCTTTAAAAATCGTACCTGCCTCCTTGGCCAGATACTCTCTAAATTGATCTTACCCCCTTCCCATCCCTAAACACTCCTTCTATTGCTTTGTTTTTAAACTATCATCTTAATCATCAATTCTTGTTTTTTTTGAAAAGTAAAAAAAAGAAACTTTTCTCATCGTCATCTGATATCAAAATCGTATCTCAACCCATTCACGTAAGGAAAGAAAAAAATAGCATAAATTCATTCGTGTTTTTTTTTTTTTTTTAAATTTAATGAATTAAAAGAAAGAAAAATAAACTAACATTAAAACTAAATAAACTAAACTAAAAAAAAGTAGAGCCAGGAAAAATGTTAGCTTTTTTTTTTCAGTTACAGAGCAGAATAGATCTTAAATAAAAAAAATATTCTTTGTTGTTTAAAGTTTGATCCTTTATAGCAAATTTCATTGACCAACCCTTATCTCTACTAGGTTCAAATGTGCATTTCAATTTTTAAATATATTTTTATTCTTTTTTTTTAATTACTTACCCCTGTTTTTTTATATAGGGTAACCTACTAAAATTTTGTACGTCCAAGAGGGGGGGATGAGGTGCACCGCATTCCTTTCCTGGGTATGATGGTTTGATTGTTGCGTTTTCGCTTTGTTATAATGCTATATAGCTACTTAGGAGAAAAAAGAAATACAATTTGAACTTTCGTTTACAAATTACTTATAGGTTAGGTCGTAGTTAATTCTTAATATGCATATGGCTTAAAGAGAAAAATGTAAAACAAGAAAAAAAAACAAAACTATAAAAGAAAATGTAAAAAAAAATACTTCTTTGTTATGATTCCTTATGCACGAGATAGCTTAACAAGTAAAGATGACGAAAGGTGATGCTGTGGAGGGCACAAGTAGACGAATGAATTGATGACGAGTTCTTTCTGTCGCTATTTGGGGCTTCACACTCGGCTCCTCACTGCCACTAAACTTCGAAACAAGAAATGTGAGAGATGAGACTAGTTCTTTTCAATATCTCTATTCTCGATCAGCAATTAGTTCGTGGGCTTATGTGGTACATCGAATGTAGAAATAAAAGTGAAGCTAGGATTTTCACGGTGGACAGTAGAATGGATGACTAGCTGTCTTGACTTTGTTACCACGTGGCGTGTACAGATAGAGGTGTTGGGGATGCTGAGTTGGTACAGCTGCTGGGCGAGGGAACCGACGAATCACTCTGTTGTTAGGTGAGGACTTGAGATTCTTTCCCTTCGACCTTCGTTTCGCAATAAACAATTTAGTCTTAGTCTTACGTGGAACATCGAATATAGAAAAAAGTGACAGTCTTGAAAGGCTCAGTTGGCACGGCTTTGCGGTGGAATCGACGATGGATGACGATGGATTCAAGAATGAATTCTCTTCATACCATATGTAAGCTTCCCATTCGGATCATCACTGCCCATGTATTCCGAAACAGTATGCTTAAACTGGAGCCTTTTGGCATTCGTTTTGCAACTCGGAATTATATCGTGGGCTTAGGTGGAACTTCGAATGAAAAATTAATGATAAAAAGCGATAGTAGAAAATTTGGAATCGCCACTTGGTTCACAGTTTGCTATCGTGATTTTTTTTTCCTTTTTTTTTGCTTTCTGCGTATATATTTTTTTTTTGTATTAATTTCAGTAAGCACGTACCGATCACTTTTTAGATTCGCCACCAACCACACAAAAAAAAAGCCCAAAAAAAAATAATTTCCCTCCAACAGCATACATCAAAACAACCTCATTACTTTGCTATAATATTATTTTTTTTTTTTGTTGAGCTTGTGGCTATGATTTCATGGGGGGATTGAGTTGAAGTAGGGTTGACAAATATTGGCAAGTTTTTCTTCACTTAAGCTGAAGGTTAAATCGTGAAGTTAAAAATGATTTAGAGTTAAGAATTTTCACCCCGAATATAGCATAGTAATAATTAACAAGCTCTAAAATTAGTATCTAAATTGAAAAAATTCATATAATAAATAAAAATTGACCACACCAATTTCGACTTGACCCCAATTTACAAGGTAGGAACGTTGTTCTTCGCTAAACAAAATTAACTCCTGTCGTTTAGAAATTTATCCCGCCAAGTTCTCAGCGAAAACTTTCATCGGCATAGCACTGAAAACCTTGACTAAAAAATCATAGATTAAGTTTCTAAATTTAAGTTAGATTTTTTCTTATATAAATAAATTTTTCTTTGCATTTCCTGGTTAAAATTCATCGAGCTAGATGCGACTGAAAATCTTGCTATAAACTAGGCGAATTTTTGTTTATTCCACCTAGACGATTTGAGTTAGGCAGCAAACACATTGCTATGGCAATAGTATCGGTAGTGGCAGTCGAGGATAGGGATTCTACAAGGTAGATAGCCCGTCCTATAAGAACCGTTTATAAGATTTAAATCAGTTTTATACTCGGTATAATCTTATAAAAACATTTTAGGAAGTTTTTTGTTCTTAAATTGTATTTGAATGTTAAAAACATTTTTATATTAAACAACCTTGCTCATCCCGGCTTCGAGCGGGTTAAAATTTAAGTTGCATGTTAAAATAACAAATGAAAAAAAAATTACTATTAAAAAATTATTATTAAAAAATAAAAAAAGATGCAAAATTAAAATCAAAAATAATAAAAAAAAATACTCTTTATTTTAAGGGGTGGTCAAAAAAATTCATAGGTGGTCAGAAGTGGTTTATTAATTGGTTATACTTTACAAACAAAAATAATTGCATATTTTTTGGAGCCAAGTTAACACAGCTATGACTTCTTCCTTCTCCCCTAAAAGTTTTGAATAGATGTATCCATAAGTAGTTAGGTAGGTATGTATGTTAGGTTGAAGTGGCTGTCGGCGGAGAACCGAAACACTTAGACCAATTGTTGGTCCATTGTGATACCACATGGATCTGGAAAAGCTTTTCTTTACTCAATAAAACAATTTTGAGCACCTTATGAAGCGTGCAAGATTACTTATAGAAGTTTTTGTTAGATCACTCGTATCCTTGTAGTAGAAGTCTCCCCGATGGAGTCTACATCTCTTGGACAGAGCAGGACAGGTACAAAGAAGGTGAGGAATTGTTTCTCTCCTCTTCCTCATCCATGCAGCTTCTACAGAAATCATTTGAGTAGACGCCTTGTCGCCTGGTGTGCCTACTAGTGTCCGCTTAAGATACCTATTATGGTGCTAATGTGCAATCTGCTTAAAGATATCAATTGCGTAGAGCGTTTCAGATCCAGCGTAGGCCAGATTTGTTTTGTCGCTAAGCAAGTGGTGAGGTTGTTCCACCTATAAGGTTTGTTTTCTTTATAGGATCTTGGTTTAGCATATTTTTAAAAGTAGCGATAGGTATACCAATAGTTGTCTTATCTGGTAGTATGGGTACTGTTGTTCCACTTTTAGCGAGTTCGTCAGCTTAACATGTTTCCTGGAATGCCCCTGTGGCCCGGCACCCAACAAAGGTGAATGTTGAACTACTTCGCCACTTCAATGAGAGATGATCGTCAGTTTTGGGCTGTTAAAGAATTTGTAGAAACAGAGTCCAGAGATTTGATGGCAGCTTGGCTGTCTGAGAAGATGCAGATATCAGTAGTTGATATCACGTTTTCTTTAAGCCAAGACAAAGCTTCTTTAATCGCTAAAAGTTCCGCCTGGAACACGCTCAATGATTAGGAAGACGGAATGATAGACCTAAATTAAGCTGTCTGAGTACACGCCTACACCAACCCCGTCGACGATTTTCGATCCATCATTATAATAGTTTAATGGATTCATCTTCCAAGAAAGTCTCATCCTCCCAAGTTGATCTAGATGGGATGGTAACTTGAAAGTTTTTGTTGAAATGTGCTTGGGGTATAGTGTAGTCGATGTTACTTGAAAATGAACTGAATGAATTCAGAATTACTGAGTGGCCTATTTCAATATTAATCCACTGTGAAGAGGCTTCAAGACGAATAGCTGTACTTGTAGCTTATTTTGTTTACTGAAAATGTCTGGGGGGTATCAGATGGAAAAGAATGTTTAGTGCAGCAGAGAGGGTGGAGCGAAGTGCTCCGCTCGTGCAGAAAGAGGTAGTTCGTTGGACCCTAAGTTTATCATAGTTTGTAGTTTTATTTAGAGCGGTCCACCAGACTGCTACCCCATATGTAAGAATCGGTCTTATTACCGAAGTGTATAGCCAGTAAGTGATGCGGGGTTGAAAACCCCATTTATTTCCAATGTATTTTTTTAGCACGAGAAAAGAGCCACCGTGGCTTTTTTGACTCTTTCTTGTATATTAGGTTTCCAGCTTAACTTCTTGTCCAAAAACAAAACTCAGATATATCCATAAGTAGTAGATTTCAAGAAACCTGATTTCGTCTGTGATCAAACAAAATTTAAATTTTAAAGATTCAACAGCTGATTAGCAATCAAAATTTCATAGAACTCTACCCGCTCCTACTACAGATGAATTATCTACATTACGTATTAGTTACTACAAGCATTATTTACTACAATTTGTTATATCTGCCACATATAAAATAAATACAGAAAAGTAATACAATTTCAAAGTGACAGCTGACAGGTTACAGATTCTTTGACATTTTAAAATCCATTCTCTACAATTTGTGTCATTAACTAAATTTTACTACATTTAATTACGATTTAATACATAAACTACGTAACAGATGTAACAATAATGTAGTTAATTCTAAAAATTCACAGTTCAGCCACTTTTGCTACTACCCCATTGTACTTCTCAACTAGCGAAAGAAAAGGACGATTACAATTTTAATGAGTAACATCTTACATTTCATAATGTCTAAAAGTTTTGAAGAAACTACGTGCAAAAGTTCTTAATTACAAAATTTTCTTCTTTTTCCTATTTTTCTATTTTCCCATTTTGTTTGGAAAATAGCGTTTATTGCTTCATTATCGAAATTTGTTTGATGAAATGGAACTTTTGCTAGGTATATCTAAAATAACAGGTTTATTAGAAAACAAAAAAGTTGTGTAATTTTGTAGGCTTACATGATATAAGGGTCTTTTTTTTGTTAATTTTTTTTTTCCAATACCAATTACAAAATTTAATTGTCTAAGGTAAACAAATATTTTATACTAAACGAAATCATTAATATTGTGTGTTTCAGAAATAGGTTCATTATCTATCAGAACATCTAATCTAGTGGAATAAAGTTTTTTTTTTTTTTTGTTGTTCTAATGTTATAAAATAATGAGTTTGAAAGTACTTGAGGGATTTTCGGCATTGTTGTTTAACTAAAAGCATAAGTTTCAAATTTATTTTGGTTGAGGGTTTCTAGACTTACCAACTGGCACAGTTTTCCCTTGTCTAATTATTTTTGCTGTTGTCAAGGCATGTTGTTGTGGGTCGTCGTGCTGGTGTTGATGGCGTGATTTAATTAATGAATATAACATCAAATTTCTTTATAGAGTGTTTAGGATTAAAATAATAGTTATGTGCGGTTATTTTAGGAATACCGGTGGCGGTGGCTGGATGGATGGCGTTGCGCTCTGTTTCAATGGCAAATAGTTTTTGTTTTCTTTTTAAGTTATATACATGGATGCAAATAAGTGAATTGTATAAGGGTTAAATTAAATTGAATTTGAAAACTTATTTTATAATAATTTGATGGTATTTTAAATTTGATTCAATTGTGCACCATTTTGAAGGAAATATATAAATATATTTGTTCGAAGCAGTCATTTATGAATTTCTGAAAAGGAACCATTATTTCTGAAGGAATTCATTCAAACTTATGGTACTTACTGTATGCTTCTATTTCTTACAATAGTTATTTTTAATTAAATTTTTAATTATTATTTTACTTCAAAGCTGAGGCGTCTAAAATAATTACCTTTATTTTATTGTTGCTTTCAAAGCAGTATTTATTTATACATAATATATAGAACTGTTAATTAATTTAAAATTTTAAATAAACTGTTAAAACATCAGCATCATCTAAGTTCATTGATTTTTTTTAATGCAATTATTTATTAACAATTTAATAAGAACTGGAAACTTTTTAGACGCGGACTCACCTGCTTAATACGTCCATAGTCAAATAATATGCTTTCGAGTTCTAAGTTATCAAACATAATATACATATATGACTCTTATCAGAAAGTTCAGTTTATATGAACTTTCCTTCAGTACCTGTTTATACGAGGAATGTACGATTTTTTTCTGTGATCACTAATAAAACATATAAATGGTTGCGAAAACAACATGTGGCTGAGTTTAGTGGAGCGATTTTAACCAATCCGATTTTTTTTTCTTCACATAATATACATAGGTACTACTTATGTACATACATACCTACATATATGGATTCATTGAAAAAAATCAACTCGAGATTTTGATCAAAGTTGACATTACGATGATGCGAAGTCGACGAATGTGGGTCTCGAAATTCTGTTTGTCTGCCTTTTCTGTCCTTTCAGCTGCAGCCTAAACGGGTGGATATATTTTCTTTAAACTTGGTATCTAGCGGGTTTTGGGCATTCCCCACACATTTTTTTCATTTTTTTAAGACCAAAAATAACAGTACCTACCTGCCGTACAATTTTTTTTAACCAAATTGGGAAAATCATATTTTTCTCAAAAACGTGCCCACAATTTTTATTAAAAAAAAATCAGCAACTCATTTTGACTAATTCTCGACTGAAAAGGTAAAGTATCTTAAGTCGACTTAAGATGATTTGCTTTTTTTTAATGATCCCTATTACCAACACAGAGACGCACAGTTCTGCCTTATCCGAATTCTTCTATCTCACTCCGTTTCCTTTTTATAAAGGAAAACAAATCATCTAGTATTTAGTATTTAGTATTTATTTATTTCATGATCTGCTTACACTGTAAGATATATTATCTTATTTATAGGAAGCTTTATAATTGTACAAATAAATAATGATGTATGTACCTAGGTATATTTTATAATGTTACAAATTTTCAAAAAAAAGTTTTCAAGTTCAAAAAGAGAAAAATAATATAATCTATATTCTATATGTTTCTAAAGTGTAGTTTAAGTTCTTTCTTCAGTAGAGTCATGCTATTTATGCTTCTTAATTGATGCGGTAGTAAATTCCAAAGGCGTGTAGAATTGACAAGAAACTGGCGTTCAGACGTCATACAGCTAAAGCGAGGTATCAATAAGTGTCCAGATCTACTCGAATTTAAGAATCTGATTTCATTGTAGAGATCAGTAGGTTGGTGACTTAAAAGTATATCCGAAAACAAAACTGAAGACCGAAATTTGAGTAGGTTTTCAAAAGACATTCCAAGAAAGCGTGATGCATGTTGCGAAATACTATCAAACCGGCGTAGTCCATGGACGTATCGTATTGCACTGTTAAATGCAACAGTAAGTTTTCTTTTACTTTCGTGGTCTAAATTGCAGAAAATTTCACAGCCGTAAGTAATAAGTGGAATAATAAGGGTTTTAACGAGCAACGTTCGGATATTTAAAGGGGTATAGTATTGTGTCGACCAAAGTGTGCGAAGGACACCGTATGTTTTACCGACAATATAAACAACGTGGTTTTTCCAAGTAAGGCTGCGATTAAAGATAACACCTAAGTTTTTAGCTGATTCTACATATTCTATAGGGGCACCATTTAACAAGATAAATGGGAAATAAGATACATCTATCTTACTCTTAGTAATCAATAAACATTTAGATTTTGTTGGATTCAGCATTAAACTATTTTGGTGTGACCAGCGTGAAATGTCTTCTAGATCTTCATTTATGCAAGTAACAAAGTGTTCGATAAGTCCCAACGGACAACTAAGGTAAAGCTGAGCATCATCAGCGTATAAACGAATCGAGCAATGTTTTATAATTTTTGGAAGCTCGTTAATATATAAAGAAAAAAACAATGGGCCAAGTATAGATCCCTGGGGGACACCACTTTTATTTAAAACAAAATTCGAGAGGACTCCCTTATGTTCAATCGCTTGCGTTCTTTTGGTCAGATAAGAATAGATCAGCTTAACAGCATCTGAAGAAAAGTTATAAAAACTAGAGAGCTTTTCGCAAAGAATAGAATGGTTCACCATTTCGAATGCCTTCGAAAAGTCGAGGAGTATCAAAAACGTGACATAATCATTATCTATGGATTTACGTATGTCCTCCGAAACACTAATCAAAGCAGTGATGCAACTATTTTTCTTACGAAATCCGGATTGTTTTGAAGTCAATATATTTTCGCGCTCAAGGAACATACTTATTTGCTTCTGTATGATTTTTTCAAACACCTTCGATAAAAATGGCAATATTGAAATTGGCCTAAACTCATCTCCTCTCGAGGTTTTCGGAATAGGTATTATTTTTGCCGTTTTCCATTGCGTAGGAAATTCGTTAGTAACTACAATTGAATTAAATATATGGGTTATATACGGCAACAGTACAGGCAAGAGAAGTTTTAAGAACGACGGGTGAATTTCATCCAATCCAATAGCTGTTGATTTAATTGAGAGGATTCCTTCTACCACATCTTCAGCAGATATGGTAGAAAAGTCGAAAAAACTTTCAACCACGGAATCGCTATCATAAACAGAAAACAAAGGTGAAGGCACATGAGAATTTATGGAGTTATTCGATGATACAAAACTTTGGTTCAGGACTTTTATGTCTATATCTTCTGTCAAAACGCATTTAGATTTACCAACACCGATCATCTTCAGATTTTGCCAAATTTGTTTGCTGCTCAATGAATTATTAAAACGGCTAGAGTATAAGGCGACCTTTGCAATACGAATTGCCACTAAAGTTCTATTTCGCAGAGATCGATATTGTTTATGAAAACTATCAAGCCGAAACGTTTTCCATCGTTTAAAGGCAAGATCGCGATTTCGCATTAATGATTGAATTTCATTGGTGAACCATGGTTTGTTTTGGGGATTACAAATTTTTGTTTTCAGTGGCACATGCATTTCAAAGAGTCTAGAAACATTGCTGTTCAGATACTCTACCTTATCGCTAGGTGAGGGCTTTAAAAAGATATGGCCCCAATTTATGTTATGCACTTCCGATTGAAGTGCAGCATAGTTGATGTGTCGGAAATCTCTGTATTCGAATATTTCAGTGTGTGTCTCGACTTGAAAATCATACGTAAGAAAAATTAAGTCATGCAAAGAGAAAGCCGTTGCCAACAATTGATCGTAAAAAACAACTTTATGTTTGTTGCTGACGATAAAAAGATCCAATAAAGTGGGCTCAAAATTAGAGAAATGGGTTGGGGTAGTAGTATTAACTGAGTGAAGATTAAGAGAGCTGAGTTCATCCACCAAAGTGTTTCGAACAAGAAGATTGCAGTTGAAATCACCACATAATATAATTGAAGAGTAGGAAGCGGATATTTGTTCTATGATGGAGATAAGCGGTGAAAAGCAAATGTTTTGGTTAGGTCTGTATACAGCACCGAGTAGAAGCTTTCCTAAGCCTTTTGTTGGAAAATAGCATGTTGAAACAAGGTAAAATATCTTAAGTCCACATAAGATGTTGTGTTTTAGCGAATTAAAAAATTTTAAATATACTTAAGATTATTTGATCTTAACAGTTTGTAATAATTGTGAAAAGGTAAAACATCTTAAGTGGACTTAAGATACCAAACTTAAGAAATCAAAGTATCTTATCTCAACTTAAGATTTTTGAAATCAATAATTTAAAATAAATTTAAAAAAGGCAAACTATCTAAAGTTATAATTTAATAATAATAAATATTAACAATATCTTTTTACAATAAATTTAAAAAAAAAGTTCATAAAAATTCACCTCTAAAAAGTTTATTCCAAGAAGTCTATGTTTTAAAGGTTTTTTGGGAAGCCTCTTTCAACAGTTTTTTTGCTCTCCTGAAAAATGTTAAAAAATTACTTAAGATACTTTACCTTTTCAGTCGAGAATTTTTTATAGAAATTTTTTAACCAATTTTTTTTTTTTTTTTCAAAATTTATTTTCGAGAACTTAATAATTCGAAAACGACTTGGTCGATTTTTATTAAACTTGGCATCCAGCAGTTTCTTAACATTATCTAGCAAATTTTAAATAAAAATTACTCTTATGACAGAAAATAACGGTACCTCCCATAGAAATTTTATAAAACCGGTATGGAAAATCTCATTTTTCTCGAAAACGACTCCTACGATATTTTGATACATTTTTTTAAGTGAGCTAATATCAGTATGATCTACTATATTATTGAAAAAAAAAATGTCTATCGATAAAAAATGGTATTTTTCATAGAAACATTTTTTTGGTTTTCGACTATCTCATTATCTGTTGAACCGATTTAAAAAACAATGTTTACACAAGTGCTTCTAGTAAATTTGAATAATATTTCATGTCAAAATTTTCCAAAAAAAAAAAAAAACTAATTCTAGATTGAAAAAAAATTCAAAAAATGTATTTATTTCTAATTATATTGATTTTTTAACAATTTTTCAGTTTAAAGTGTATCTAATTACCATGCATACTACAGTGTGATCGCACATAAGAGCAGGTTCGTTGGACACAGTCGTTCATTTTATTAGTTTATAAAATTAGAATTTTTCCAGAGCGGATTTCTATTTGGTATCGTTCCAGGTTAAAGAATGTTGTTTGCCCACATATCCATTAATTTTTATGCAATAATAGGTTTCGAGGATAAAGATTATGGCGCAAAATTTTAAACGATTTAGTATGATGTTAGAGCCATTTTATCATACTAAAAATGCTTTAACATCGTACTAAGTCCTTTTAAATTTTGCGCTTATATTTTTTGGCTAACGCTATTGTAACGCTATTCGAGATACTACTTATAAAATAATTTAAAAGAAATGGAATATTAAAATAGCACTTTTTCGAGATACAATATGAAAATACATTATTACATCTAATATAGTGCTCTTATTTTTTTCTTCGAATGTTTTTAATAATTCTAAATTTTGTTAAACTTACAAATACTTTTAACTCAATTCAATAAAATTCAAATGGCTTATAAAATATTTACCTCTAGAGGGCAGCTCATTTGAAATGTCAAGAAAGCTATTTCATGGGCAAAACTACAGTTACTATAAAGAAGCCGAAGAAAATATTTTTACCTTTTCTGCCAATCTTACTGATTACAAAAATAAGTTATTCAATAAAATCATCTTTTGAACGATATTATTTAGCGTGGGATGAAAATGATGGCGCTCAAACTCTTCAAGAATTGGAGAACCTTCAATCAATCACTTGAGTAATAATCTTCGAATTATGTTGTACTTTTGACGCCTTATAGACACCCATTGAATATCAAGTCAATGTCCTTTTTTTTTGCAAATAAAAAGGTTTCATTAAATCGAATTTATAAATTTGTATCTTTGATAATTTGATTCATGATTGACATTTTTGTAACTCGAATTCATTTTTATACTTATATTCAAAACTTATTATATCATAACACAAATTTGGAATTTGTTGTTATTCTAATACTTCTTCTTATACTTCTTTCCTTTTAAATCAAAATGCTATTGTTAAATTATCTTTAAGGAAAAACCAATATTTATGTTGGTAAACAGATATAACAAAAAAGAGACAAACACAAATATGCCCTTAAAAGTCAGATTTTATGCAGGCTTTTATAATATGTACATCACAAGTGGCACGTATTTACATCTTTTATTCTTTCAAACAGCCACAAGATACAATTATAACTCAGAAATAAATTTTGTATGGATATATTTTGTACACAAGAATAAACATTATGTACATATAAAATATATACGGGCTTTCCTCCTACAATCTGACAAGTCAAACAAAATCAAGGATTCTTTTTCCCTATCTCCATATCTTAACAATAAATATACAATAAAATCATGTATACGCATGTTTCCATTTGGTTTCTACTAATATTTTCTTTTTTTTGTCATACTAACTTTTTACCCTCACCTTTTTTTTTTGTTGCTGTCATTTACATTTATACAATAACAAATCATAACGGCTTTAGTAATGGCATATAAAGCTATGAAAATAACTTCGAGTTGGTCTAGGTATGTGGATATAATATTAAAATGAGTTTGAGAAAATTATTAAAATTGAAATATCCTTTCTTGAACAGCTGTGCCAAATCAAAAGCTCAGCTATCGTCTTTTGCACATTGTTACTGTAAGGCAGCAAACGACACACATGTGTTTAGATGGGAAAAGTATATTCTGAATTGAACTGCTTTTTTTTTTTGAAACAAAAATACCAAACTTTAACATAATTTCAATTCAAAAGAAATGTTGTTTTTTTTTTCATATCAACACAAAAATATTCATAATATTGTATATTTTTCAATTCGAAATAATAAATTGGTCCATTGGATTTACACCAAATTGATTCACACCTATAACGAAAAGGGTTTTTCCGTTGAATAAAAAATCGAGGGAGATTTAAGAATATAAAAAAACACAACTAGGTCGCACCTTCCTGCCGCCAAGATGGGGATCAGCAGGAGGGTTAAAATGCCATTGTGTATACCATTATCTTGCAAAAGTCTTGAGATGTCGTCTGTCTATAGTGTCCATTGCTTTGGCTCCTTTAAAATTCGTACCCCAGTCGCTGCGGTACAAATTTAGACATATAATCTCGATGAGCAGTGAAACGCCTAAAAACTGCGAGAAATGCAGATGTGGTGTAAATATAAAAATATTTATGTTTTGTTTCAAAAAAAGGGACTTAGTAGAAGTATTTTATCAAAAATAAGAAAAATCGAGATTTTGTTCAGACCTAACATAACGATGACTGGGAAGACGAAAAAAGTGAGTCGCTCAATTATGTACGTCTGTCTGTTCTGCTACAGCTTAAATTATTGATGGTTCGATTTTTATTTGAACTTGGTAGCTAGCATTTTTTAGACATTTCCCCATCACTTTAATTTTATTTTTTTACGACCATAAATAACGGGACGTCCCAAATAAATTTTAACTTTCGATACACATTATACCTATAGTTACTATGGCAACTTATGGATTTGAAAAAAAAAAATCGAACTCGAGATTTTTACCAAACTTGACATTAAGTTGATAGCGAAGTCGAAGTCTCGTAATTTTGTCCGTCTGTCTATCTGTCCTTTCGACTGCAGCCTAAACCAGTGGGTCGATTTTCTTTAAACTTGCTACCTACCTTGTGTTATTTTGGGCATTAAGCCCACACGTATTTTTGCATTTTTTTAAGAACGAAAATAACGGTACCTACAGTAAATTTTTTTTTAGAAAACAACGAAAATCTTATTTTTCTCCAAAACGTTACCCAAACTATTTTTTTTTTTAAATTCCATTTTCTAAGAAAAAATTCTGAAAAATTGTTATAAATGGTACCTCCCTTAGAATCATTTTTTTTTTTTAATTTTTGATTTTCTCAAAAGCGATTGAACTCGTTTTTATCAATTTTTTTTTTTATAAAGAATGTTTCAAAAAGTTTCAAAGCTGTAGGTACATCAAATTTTTTTGGATTTTTAAGAAAAGTTTCATTAAACTTAAAAATTCAGAAACGATCGAGTCGACTTGGCACCTAGCGTTTTTTTACATTGTCTAGTAGAATATTTAGAAAAGAATTATTATAAATAATTATATAAAATAACGGTACTTCCCATAAAAGTGTTTAAAAACCTGTAATAAAATCATGTTTTTTTTTTTAATTTGATTTTATTAAAATTTGAAATAACAATTATAATTAGGTATATCGTTTTTTTGGTTTTTGGTCTTCTCATTATCTGTTGAACCGATTTCAAAAATCAGCTAACGATTTTGTTTTCAAAAAATGTTTTAACTCCGCAACAATAAATACTTAAACATGGTGTAGTAATTTTTTTCTTAAAAAAGTTTTCAAAATTGTATACATTTACATACATATATGTTATGTAGGTATTATAAAAAAATTATTTTTTTTTTGAAAAAACCACTCCAACGATTTTTAATTTTTTTTTCTCACAAATTGAGATTTGTTAAAGAAATAAAATGATGGTGAATGCAACGCCTTTAGAGATTGTTCAATTATTTTTTTTTTTTAATTATACTGATTTTTTAACAATTTTTCAGTCTAAGCTGTTAGTTTCATGCATATGGGTAACACATACATAATATTTACATAATATGTACTATTGTACTAACATATTATAGTTTAACTACCTTATCTAAAATACGTTTCTGGCAGGTGCCATAAAAAACTCCCATAATTAAATTATTAACTTCCCATTGGAAGTTATTGTAATTGGTCCGATTTGTGGAATTGAAAATCTGGACATTTCTTGACGTTTCGAGGTCCCAGGAATTCGAATCCGTTGTTTTTAGGGAGATGTATGTATAAGTATATGTATGTGTACGTACGTTCATGAGCCTTTCTATCGTTCACTGTATCTCGAGAACGAACAGAAATATCGACCTCGAATAAATTTTATTCTACAGATAATAACATCATGAAGTGAAAAATTCAATTAGCGGTTTTTTTTACTACAGTAATTAAACAAAAAAAAAGTTGTAAAAAATGTTTCGTCTCAAATATTTCGAGAACTAAAAGTGCCATCGACTTCTTGTAAATTTTATTCTACACATAATGACATAAAAGCATTGAAAAGAATTAAAAATCAAATCAGCGAGCAGTTTTCTTTTAGATCAAAAAACATGTTAAATTTTTTTGAAAAACGTGTTTCAGTTGAAAAAAAAACAACGATATTAACATCGGGATAATTTTATTCTATACACTATGCCATATTTGGTTACTGATATAAATTAAAAAAAAAATTCAAGTGACGGTTTTTTTTTAAGCAAAAAAACTACAAGAGAATACTAAAAATTGTTGAAAAATGTTTTTCAACTCGAATATTTTGAAAACAAATCATAGTTTAGAAGCCCGACCAATTTTGTTCTATACATAGTGGCATAAACAATAACTGATAAGCATTGTAGAATTATTTAATTGACAGTTTTTTTTAAATCAACAAATTTCCAAACTTAAACCATTAAAAAAAATAAAATAATTTTTATCGACTCGAATATCTCGAAAACAAACAAAGCTAACGACTCTGCAATAATTTTATTTTACACACATTGCTTTAACTAAGAACTGATGGGGTTTGTAAAAAAAAAAAACAATTAAAAGTTATTTTAAAACAAACTACAACACAATACTAAATATCGTTGAAAATCGTTTTTCCGGTTAAATATCTTGATTATGACCACAGATTAGCCCAACTAATTTTATTCCTCACAAAATGATGTAGTCAATAATTGAATTGAAGTTAGTAAAAACATTCCATTGACAGTATTTTTTTTAGACCGAAAACAAGTGCAAAACCAAACTAATAAAAGCTTGGCTCTAATATTTTTAAAATAAATAATGCTATTGACTCCACCATAATTTTATTCTACACATAATGAATAAATAACTAAGAATTGATAGCATCTGCCAAAAATACAGGTTGTCCGCCGGGACAATAATTTTATAATTTTTGATTAAATCAAAGAGAATGGATCTTATATTGATAAATTTTTTATTTAATGTCGGCAATTATGTATGGAATACAATATCAGGTAAATGCCCGCCTCTGTTAGTCTCACAAATGCGAGCCCTTTTGAGCACATTTTTCATTACATTCTCAAACATTTCACGCGGTATTTCATTAATTTCATCACGAATATTTTGTTTGAGTTGCTCAAGCTTTTCAGATATACCCACAAAAAGAAGTCCGGAGCACTCAAATCAGGCGACCGTGGAGGCCAATCAACATCACCACATCTTGAAATAACTTGTTGTGGAAAGAGGTCTCGCAGTAATTCCATTGTAATCCTGACTGATGTAGCACCGTTTTGTTGATACCACATGTTCATCAATCCCAAAGCATGCTGTTGTGGCATTAAAAAGTTTTCAATCATATCACGATATCGCTCCCCATTCACAGTTACCGTTACGCCGTTTTCATTTTCAAAGACGTAAGGTCCAATGATTCCTCCTGACCAAATTGCACACCAGACTGTAACTTTTAATGGATGCAAAGGTGATGCTTGGGCCTATCACCTACAAACCCTCTTTCTTCGAAATCATTCACTACACGATAAATAGTGCGTTTTGTTGGCACTTTGTTTCTCCCAAAAATTTCACGTAACTTTCTCATCGTCACAGTAATCGATGATTGATTTTGATAAAATGTTTTAACGATTAAAACACGTTGGTTTATCGAATATTTTCCATAATAAATTTGCCACGTGTCTACTTCACGACTGCCAAATATGAACTGTCAAGACTAATGTTTACCAAAATGGCGGCAAAACAAAGTAGTATACCTTCGCGGCGGATACCCTGTACAACTAAAATAAATATAGTTGTAAAATATAATACGCCCCAACTTTGGTTTTCACTTGATGGCATATTGAACATTTGATAAGGTCTTTTAAGATTTTGAATTAGGAATTTCCTTATAATAAATAATAACATCGGATGTCCAATTTCCACGGGCACTAATGGGAAGTTACCAGTGTGGTCCGCACCATAGCCTAATTTTTCTTTTAAGATCAGATGAAAAATTTAAATTATTCAGAATTTTAAATCAAAGTGTTGTGATACATGCGAGCAAGTTAGTGCGACGACGACGCAGACGTGCATTTTACTTTTTTAATCAACATACAAATTTTGTTCAAAAATTGTTATTACTGAATCAAAAAATACTTCATAGCTATACGGACGAATCTTTAAAATTACAAATCCACGTTCCGCAATAGGTACGTCTATTGTCTATGTATGATGTATGTATAAGTCTCCCATCAAATTTAAGACACATCACGTTTCCGTTGAATATTTGTATTTGTATACTTTGTGAGTGAAATGTTAAATGAATACAATAAATCATGTTTTTTCACTTCTTCCTACCTTCAATTATTTCAAATCTGAAATGAAATAATATTAACTAAACAATAACACAAAGCCACATACAGCTATACAGTCACACGACAAAGAAGCCTTGAATTAGCCTCATATACTATCCTCATAGCTCTCATCTCACCCTCTCACTTAGGTATATGTATATAAAAATATTATATTGCATTCTAAAAGTTTAGCAAAGCATTTTTTCTCCTCATGTTTTATTTACCTTCATATTTAATTTATATCTGAATAAATCCTAGTCAGGTAGTATAGGACCACATATCCATCTACCGCATAAAACAGATACAGCCAGAGCCATCTACGACTTTTTATACCTTTCCCTGCCCAAGTCACGAAGTCGAAGTGGCTTTACATCGTCAGAGTCAGAAAGAAGTCTGCTTCAGAAAATGTGGTCGTATATATGGGTATGTGTGGTCACAAAAACAATATCACAACATCACACAAAAAGACAGGCGGAAGGACAGCTCAGCAGCGTTGTGAAGATTAAATCAAGGTTATCTCCTCTCGCACCCCATAAATGTTTATCACAAATATACAAACATAAATCTCCTTTTTAAAGGGAGAGAACCACTGTATGAGAAAGACATCGCATACGACAAAAGGTACAATTTTGAAATTGAGTTTTTTAATGGATTCATTTCATCTAATAGCATTGAATTATGAATGAATCAATTATGCAAAGACGAAAGCGAAAACGAAAACGAAAGCAAAGGTAAGCGTATTAAGCCAAATAATGTCAATAGCACACAGGGATCCTTAAAATTGCAAACAACATGTCACTGAAAGTCAAATTTATTTAGGATCGATGGAACGATGATAATAATTATAAAATGTGTGTGCAAAAGTTTAAAATTTATACAATTTAGAATAATTTATTTGAGGCCGAAAATGTTTCAACTTGGGAACAACTGAATTTTCTGTTTTTCTTTGCATCATGAGAGAATGTACGTACCTTGGAGCTTTCCGGTGGGAGGAAATTTATTATAAGGCTCAAAAAGAGATATGTGTATTATGTATATTGCACAACATTATTTCTTTATGTCTCTACACTCTACAGACTATACATGGCATTGGTTTAATGAATTTTCAGGAGATAAATGAAGGAGTTATGTTGACTTGTTTTATATGCGATCAGAACGCTTTGACTTTGAATTTATTACCAATGTACTATATAAGACATATTGGATACGAATTATCTGGAACATGGGAGTATTAGAGTATTTTATAACATTCTATTGGGCATTATAAGGAGGGTTCAATCCGGAAGGATTTCATTATTCACCGGTAATTGTTGGGTATAGAGAATTTATGCTACCGCAATAAAGCTATATTATGTTGTGGAACTAAATATTATTAATTATGTAGAATTAGCGTGAAGATAAAATAATGTTTTCTGATTTAGATTGTTTAATGTTCGGGCGTGTAGTACTTTAGTACTTAATTTGTATTTTTTTGTTCATTCCTTTGGGTAGATACTTATATTTTAATTTCAAATTGTAAAGATAGGTCATGAGAAGTAGAAAGGTTCAAAATGACATTTTTTACTTTTTTGAAAAAGATATTTGTTTTTATAAAGAAGGAAAAGGATTAGCTGGAATTTTTGTTAGCATACTTAAGCCATATACTATTCAGCCGTATAGTTGTTTTGATAATAATTAATAATTATGTTTGTTTGAGAAGTATTTTTATAAATATAAATTTATGTTTTTATTCGAAATAAAAATAAAATTTTGGAAATTCTTGTTTTTTTTTTTGAGTATTTTACTTACTTTTCTTTCGTTCATGGCTTTTGTATTTGGCTGCCGAAAAATTGAAAAACAATTATATTTCGTATAATTTAAATGCGCGACTGGTCGCAAAACCTTGCTGTTACGTACGATAACACTGTGGTTTTAAGGTTTTAATATTTTTTAAAATTACTCATCTGATAATAGGAATAAATTAGTTATGGGAGCCTATATCTTATGCCACCTGCCAAAAACGTAGTTTAATTTAAGGTAGTGCTATGTGAGTAACTTATAGCACAGTGTTGCCCATATGCATAGAACTCACAATTTAGACTGAAAAATTGTTAAAAAATCAATAAATGTAATTACAAAAAAAATAATTATTTAACAACCTATACAATTTTTTTGACACCAACGTGATGTACACCATCTGATTTCTTACATAAATTTCAATTTTAAGAAAAAAAATTAAAAATCGTTGAGGTTTTTTTAAAAATAATTTTTATATAAAAAATTTTGAAAACAATTTTTAGAAAAAAGTTGGTACTGCATTTGTTAGTATATATTAATGTGGAGTTAAAAAATTAAATTCCCATTTTAGAAATATAAAATTTTTCAAAAAATAATTTTCAAAATTATCTTAATCCCTTTAACTGATAATTAGATATTCAAAGAAGAAACAATTGTTATATGTACGAGAGGTACTTACCATTATTAATCGATAAAATTTTTGTTTCCAATAATATGGTAGATTATACTAATATTAGCTTCCATGTCATAAAAAGTTTAATTAAAGTCGTTTTCGACAGAAATAAAATTTTCCTTACGGTTTTTTTTTTTTAAACACTTTTATGGTTAGGTAATTGCTACAGTTATTTTTGGTTGTAAGAATAAGTTCAGTTTAAAATTAGCTAGATATTGTAAAAAACAGATAAGTGCCAAGTTTCATAAAAATCAACAAAGTCTGTTTTAATTACAACGTTTTTTTGAAAATAAAGATTTTCACTAATAGCTGGTTCTAAAAAAAAAATAAAAAAAACTTGACGGGGTAGTGCCGAAAAAACGATAGATACCAAGTTTGAAGAAAATCGACCCAGTTGTTTAGGCTGCAGTCAAAAGGAGAGACACACAGAAGGAAGAAATTGCGAAACCCACTTTTTTCGATTTCGGTATCATCGTACTCGAGTTCGTTTTTTTTTCGAATCAATAACTTCCCATATAGTACCATATGTATGTAAAATAATGTATATATCGCGAATAAAAATGGGAAACATATTATACCTCATAAAAAAGACTACAATATACCCTCTTATACTATACTGGACAGTGGACACCAATCACACTCGGACATTCTTTAACAAATACAGCAAATACAGCAACTTAAAATAAAATAATTAAATTCGAGACTATGTGTATTGGATATGCTAATGGATTTATTTTTAAGGGATCTCAATTTTATTTTAATTTCCTCGAAACCTCTCATAAGCTAACAAATTTCTGGGTACCGAATCCGCTTATGAGAGAGATTACTGTATAATATTCTTAAAGATTATTGCATCGTTTTGGATTTAGTCTCAACTGGTCGGGCTTTAAAATGTAACCTAAAGTCATGTGCCATTATATGTACTATACATTGTTCTAAATAAAAATTTTAATTTGCTTATTTTCCACCTTCCCTCTTTCCTCTTCTTTGAAAGTAATTACACCAAAAAAAAGTGCCGGAATTTCTGAACTTAAATTTTTGGAATGAAAGAAAACTTCATATTCTAATTTAAATTGGTAACAAAAAGGAGTAAACATTTCTAAAATCCAACGAAAAAAGACTTAAGAAAAAAAAACCAAAGATATAGTACGCAATTTTTTCAGGAAAAGATTTTTAAAGCTTAATGGACCTAGCTTTCTGCACATTGAATTTTTTATCAACAAGATACATATATACTTACTTATAAACTTACTTAAACTCATGTTTAGAACACGTCAAAAAAAAAAAAAAAAACGAATTTCCATAATTTATATTCTTCCCACAACAATTCTTCCTGAGAACAAAAAATAAAAAAAAACACAAATTTATTTTGTGTAACAAGATATGGTAATCCTTTTCAAAATGTATCAGTTTTTTTTACTGAAAGCACTTTGGATGCCACCCCGCAGGTCCAGACAGATCCTCTATTGCATGCCAGATGGTCTAACGATAGCCAAGATTCCTGATTATATGTCTAAAATTAAAAAAGTAAAACTATGTGTCCCTAAAAAGGTTTTGCCATCGCTTGAAAATCTCGGTCCTTCGAGGCTGCACCACTCACACATTACTTTAATTAATTACTTATTTTTTTTATTATAAGTCTGAATTTAAAGCATAATGTTTCTGTTAGGAAGCGAGTTGATATGCTTCTGTGATATTATTTATGTCACAAAATCGCTTAAGTTTCCCAACAGCTATGTAACAATGTACTAGACCTAAATACAAAATAAACCCATTAAAATTGCATGACTGAGTCACATGTGCAAATCAGAAAATATTACAAATATTACAGAAATTTTAATAAAAAAACAAATAAAAAAAAAAAACAAAAATAAACAAGAATGCACACAAATAATGTTCCCGACAATAAATTTTAATCCAGTAAAGTGTAGAGACTTCTCTTAAGTAATCTGTAAAGTATAATTATTATTTTTCTTTCTCAGAACTGCGTATACTTCAGAACAAAATGTTTCTTTTTTTTATTATTTCATACCTCTTACAACATTTGTACAAGCACCATTTTAACTCAATTTATTATCCTTTATTAAAGATTTTAACAGAAACATCGCTTTTTTTTAAGTTCGTAATTACTATAAGTAGTATCGTATAGTAATTTTTTATTTATAATACACTCTATCGACTTGACTTATGTATTGTATACCCAATGTGCATTTTTGCTCTGAAGAAATTATTTACAGCTCAAATGTCATCTCAATGAAAAAAAAAATTACGTATACGTCACAGTGACCATAGTAAACTGGTGAATAAAACAAAATAACATGCACATGAATTTAATCTTTGTTGATAAAAAACTTTGAAATGGCGGATATATAATCTCATTTTATCTATTCATCAATCAAGCACACTAAAAATATAATTCAAAGGAACACTGCTCCCAAAAAATCGATTTTAACATTGAAAACATTTATAGGGTCGTTTTGATAAAAGTATGGTGTTACCAAAATTAACAAGGATAAGGAATGAACTCTAGCGTGTAGGGGGAGAAAGATTGAATTTTTGGTTGGTGTTACCAAAGAAACTACCAAAATGAATAAAATGATGAAAAAAACACAAGTGATGAATTTCAGCCAGCGTACCTACATGTTGATCATTGCCAACGGACGAGATTCAGTGGAGGAATGTATAAAATTAAAAAAATGCTCGATTTGAGCCCACTTAGAAGCCTATAACTTTAGTTTTAATAATTTGATGTTTGAGGTTAAGGTCTTAAAATTAAGGTAAAATGTCAGTCTTTTAAATCAATCGATTGTTGAACCTAGAATATGCATAGTTTGGGTAAAAACTTAACTAACTTCTAAATAAATTTGTTTGTTTAACCCAGAATATGCATAAGTACCTACTTGAACCTCTTTACTAAACTTATACATAACTTAACACCTAATGATCAGATCTTCATGGTTAAGGTCCTCAAATGCAAATAAAATTTTAGGCTTCATCTTAAAGTAGTCCATAAACTATTCAATTTGTTTGTCAACTAATTTGATGCTCGGCCACACATTTCATAAACTCAGCTAAAAGAATACAGCTCCAAGTGTCAAAAACATTACTTTTGTCTAAAAAAATTTCGCGACTCGATACTGTTTAATTGATTAAAAGATGAGTTCAAAATATTTTAAAATAAAATATTGTAGAATAAAAACAATAAGCAGTGAAGTTTGGCTTGGCATCAAATTCTTTGTAAATTTTGTCTCGATTTAAAAAAAGTTTACCTGGACAGTAAATAAAATGTCTTGGCTTTATACAATATACAATTATACATAGTTCAATGATTTTAAATAGTTGTAAATCAATTTAAAAAAAAATTCAAAATCTTTTGATTTTCTCATCAACCGTCAAACGACTGAGTCGAGAACTAAGTTGAACCGTATATGATGTATGCTTTAATCGATCTGTATAATAATTAAGTTACCTTTCTGCATATACGTTAAGATAGATGGTATATAACTTTAAATTCGTGTATAAGTGCTGTACTGGTGCGGTTGAAAATGAGTATGATTGTGTAATTGCGAGTTAAGCTTCAATTAAGACTAAGATTCATCTTATTAAAAAAATTTACAACATTAATTTAACTGATAACTGGGAAGTGTCATTAAATATAATTTAATTTTAATAGATAATATAATAGATTGGTACTTCAGACCATAGAATGGTTTCTAAGACAGTTTGTGAAGTTATAATGTAACAATAGTTAAAAATCAAAAAGATTAGACATGTTTTTGTTTTATCGACGTAATCAAAGTCATTTTCAATGTCCCCATAGTTACTCTATGAGTAAAATCTGTAAATTAAAAAAAAAAAATTTATTAATTCTTTCGATTTGTTTTTTTTAACATTATTGAACAATCTTTAGATATAAAAATTTTTAACTTTTCTCACTCAAAGTTCGAAAAAAAAATATCCCTTTAGAATTATTCTAAAGGGATGTTTTTTTTTTGATAATTGCGTTTTTCACAATTATTGTCATAAATACTCAACGTGTATGCTATCCCGAGATATTTTTTATGTATATATCAATTAAATGAACGTCGAGTAACCATCAATATCGACTGCCTTTGTAGTTCAATTATTTGACTTAAGTGCAATTTGACACATTTTTTGTGAATTTCGTATATTAAACAACAAAACAAAAAAAACCTGTCCCAACTTGCTTCTCTTCTAGTCTATGTATATCGTACTATCCCAAGTAACATTTTTGCTCTCATAAGATGCTCCAAGAGTTTAACTAGACTAATGTAAGGGAGCTAAAAGTAATCTTGAAGACTACTACTAGATTGTTAAAATACTGTTAAAAGCGTTAAATGGCCTAGTTATGGGAGGCTCTCACCTCAACTTAGTCTTGCTATGAGAATGCGTCTCTTCTAATGAGATGCGCTCAAAAGAGAACAATATTTGTATTTGTATTTGTAAACTTTAAAAAATTATGTATCTTTCTCTTGGAATAATATTGTCTTTCTCATTTTCTCAAAGAGCAACAAACTACTATTTTATTTTTGTGTGTACTCATGTCAAAAAAACTGATAGGCTTGTGTGAGAATTTATTTTGTAAGTCAATCAATTATATTATTATGCGTTATAATGGCGAAACTTTATATTTATTATTTTTCACTCATGGGAACCAAAATGTATATGCGGTTGAAAATGTATCTACTAATTTGAGCTTTTACCTCGAAAAACAACAATGCGCCTCTAAAATAATGCATATTTAAATTATTTTATTTATAATTTTCAAATATTAATGATCTCATTAGTATCCTATTGCAAAGCTTTTGGTATTTCAACTCCCGATATTCTTGATATAGGAGGTATTATACTCAGATCCTGTAAGCGTTTTCATATAAGTATAGAATGACTAAAACTCTTATAATTGTGTTGTTGTGGGATCACGAAGTCTTCGAACATATGTTTAGAGCTGAAGTTTCACAAAAGGATTATTATAAGACTATAAGTTTATAAAATCCTATTTCAAGAAGAGAAATTTATTTAGAAATAAGATTTGAGTATTTTGAAGAGAGAAAAGTGTTTGACTCTCAAAATAAAGACGCTACGAGACTATTTTAAGTTTCATAACAAGATAATAGTTCTTATGTATAGCAATGGGATATAAAAGAGTCTTATGCGAGTTTTTTTCAGTTTTCGAGAGCTAAGCTCTGGAGAGTTTGTTAGTTGGGTATGTACTCGTTGAATGTCAATGCCGATCCCAAAAAGTATCAAAAATGCTGTCGTTGATTGATATTGAAATTATTAATGGAATTTTAAGTTACAACACATTTGATAACAGATTGTTCTATTTGACCCGAAAAGTTTAAAAAAAAAAGTATCTAGGTATAAAGTTCAAAACTATTATTTTTAATTAAAAAAAAACAAAGAGGAGTTTAAAAGTTTAGTTAAAGTGAAGCAATGTAGTATCTTCTGAAAGTTTACTAAGAGAAAATTATGATGAAAAGTGTATTGTTATATTACACGTCTATACCGGCGAAGGGTCATAACTCATAAGTCCACAGGCCACTTAGAATGGGTTATAAAATTGCATATATCAATTATGGACTTATAACCTAACCCGATGAAACAGAAGACCACAAAAAAAGGTAAATATTTCCTAATTTTAGAAAGGAAGTGGTTCATAAGTTCACAAATGTTTTCTCTAATTTTGTAATATTACCGAAGTTACATGTTTATGAAGAAAACTATTGACATTTACGCTTACCTGACAACTGATTAGACTCCAAGCGTGGCAACGGAGTTGCTTGAAAGGTACAGATGACCCAGAAAGGTAGTTAAAATCCTTTGAACCCGCGAAGTGGGCCACCCGATGATGGTTGATGGTTGTCCAAGAAATCGCATCGAGCAAATCAACCCAAAGCAGTTGAAAAATATATTATTTCCCATTGAACTTATTAAACGCATATTAAGCTTACAAAAACTGAATATTTTTTTTTTTTTTTTCAATAATAATAATAAACTGAAGTGAATGAGAAATTTACAATCCACAATCGATGGGCCAGAAGTCCAGAAGAAATTCTTATGGACTTTTGACTCAGCATAATGGCTAAAAAATTTACAACAGGTTTGTGGAATTTTAACCCACTTGAGTGGGTCAAAAATGAATTGTGAACTTTTGGCTTGTGGGCTTATGACGCTGTGTCGTCTAAAACCACCAACAAAAAATAAATTGCTCTTTAAAAAAATGAAAGAATCTACATATTTAATTTAAATTTATTTTAAATTTTTTAAATTCTTTCCTCTCCTTTCCTCTCCCCTACTTCTTTTCTTTTCTCTCCTTGGGAAAATCTAAAGTTACGAGTGGTTTTTGGTCCCCATGTCCTGATCCAACAAAAATTCTCAAAACTCATAAACTTATAGTAAGAATTTTTCGAGATTAATACAAATATTTGAAAAAAGGCTATCTATGTACATTATCCACGTAAATGGTTTCAATAAAATCATGAGTTTTAAATTATATAACTCGAAAACCCAGATAACAATAATTCGAACTATAAGATGTTTGAACAAATTTCAATGCGACATTGTATTTTATAAAATTTTGTTACATACATACGAACGATCGATAAAAAAATATCGAAAGCTAAAAAGTCGATTTATTTCGAATTTTCGGCTCGATTTTTTTCGACTGACTAATAACAGTGCTTTAAATATTGAAACAAAGCTCCGCATTAAAATTTAGCTATTTGACAGAAATTTTGTTCATGGCAAATAAGTCTCTTTTTTCCTGAAGAATGAGTTGAGGTAACGGAATTTGGCTTTATTAAAATTAAAATTAAAATCTGATTGTTTTAAAAGTACTATTAGTACCACCTTCAACCATTTATACGTCACATTATAAATTTATCATTTTGATGGATATATCGCCGCCAAATATCCCGCTGTATGGTTTTTAACATTCTACAGAAATCCAGCATCCGGTATCGCAATTAAATCGTTGTCAGTTATCTCCAAACTGTTCGATTAGAAACCTTTAGATATACCTATGCAAAAAAAATGTGATTAAAAGTTATACCTATGATTATAAAAAATACTTACAGAAACATCACTTAGATGTGATATAATAAAACTTATATGTAGATAATACCAGAGGGATAACGAACGTTATGATTGATTACGTGTGTCTGTTTCATAGTCCAATTAAATGTGCAGTCACCGGTTATTTTCTATATAGTTATCCCAGAAGTGCAGAGCTAACATTTTGTGAAAGCTTTAACTTCTGTCCAACACACTCTATATGAAGGGGAAAAAACAAAATCTACATAAAATAATATGTGGCACAGGGCATAAATGTATGTTTTTTATTCATATAGCGTATAACAAAGGATTATATTGATACTAACGTAACGGTACCGACCAATCAAAGTGCTCACTCTTCATCAACTTTTTTTTTGTCTGATAGACGGATCAGTGTTAAAAATCTATCAAAGAAATTACCTGTCACCATGACAACTACAGACAGGCCTTAGCAAGACAAAATGATATCCCTCACAATATCTACCCCATCAGCATAACTCAAAACACCTTAACTGAATTTGGATAAGAGACATCTATCATATCATTCCTCTCTCGCTCACTCCCTTCTATTTTCTCCAACCAATTTGATCCTTTGAAAATAAATAACAGGGGGAGTGTTTTTTGAAGACAATGCTGAGATGAAAATGATTTAATGGCTACGCAGGCTTGTCGAAAGAAAATTTTTTCAACGTAATCAAAAAGTTGTCAAAAGATGGAAGTAAATTAGGTGTGGAGATTATTTAGAAAAATGATTTATCAGTAATTAAAATATTATGTGCAATGTACATTCATTTTGACTTATTGACATGTCATTCAATCTTAGAAAAAAAAAAACAATATAACAAAATTTATTGAAATCATATAAACTGTAGTTGTAGGAATCAGGTACTTTATTGTATAACACCATAACAGTGATTTCTTTAGCTTAAAGTCTAGTAAAATCCTTTTGCGAAACTAATTTATTGTAGTCTCCAAAAAGACATCGAAATGTTTACGAAAGACGGGAAAGTACCCGTGATGGAGAGTTTAAAAAATTGAAAACACAAAACACAAAAAAAAAAGAAAACGAACGAAATGGAAGAAAAACTAAACCGAATAAATCTCAAATGTCATTTGTCAGCACACAATTTAATTTAATTGCAAAAAAAAAGTGGAAACCCAAATAATCTGCTTCAATTATCAATTTCGCTCATTGAATCGAATAGCGTATTACTTAACGAAAATCAGAACCAAGTTTTTCGTTTAGTATTTCGTCATTTTTATATAGGCCTTGTTTGTCGCTTTGCATTTGCAGCATTCTAGGCTTGAAACGAAGTCATTTCTTATGTAATTTAAAATTTCTTAACTCAAACTAACTTTCAAGCTAAATTTAATTCTTTAAGGGGCTTTGACATTGTGTTGTAATATTATAATAGTAAGACTTGAACTATAAATTCATTTAAAAAAAAAACAGCTGATTGCTTTTCTAGTTTCACGAGATATTGCCGTTTATTTTTAAAAATACATTTAAATATAACAGCTTTTGAATTTTAAAGCTTAATCAGTGAAAGGAAAATGTAGTAGATTATTTAAATTAAGTGATTTTTGATCATAGAGTACCTATATTATCTAGAGAACCGACTCGTACCCCCCTTGCCTAAAACACCCGCAAATTTTATTTGAGCACAGTAAGAGAACACTCTCCTAAATTCCCTGTCCGTGAATTCGTGTGAATTTTAGATATAGCGCATCTCTCTTCAAATTTCTCTCCCCATCTTTTTAATTCTTAAAGATACACACAAAAATACGAACATTGCTGAAAAAAAGAAAAGAAAGACGTGCACGCAGGCGTTGTTTCCACCATCGCAGCTCCGATGTGACTGAGGGTCGGTGGGTTGGGTTTTGTGTTTTGTTTTCATCTCAGTAAAAGAGAGATCAAATTCCAGCGATGGACTTTTTTTACAAGAAGTATGAACATGGTTTATAATGCAGTTTTAAAAAAAGTATTTCATATCTGGTGGGAGAACTGAGCACTGAGCAAAACTGAGCCAATATCCATTAAATTATCACTATGTTAGTGCGATTCCATTAAAAATGCATTCGGCAACTAACACATATTCAGCCTTGTGGAGGAAATCCTCTCAGTGCAGCTTGTAGGGTGAAAGAGAAAAAGCGCTGAAGTCGGTTCTCTAGATAATATAGGTACTCTATGTTTTTGATTTTAAATAATTTGAACTTTTTCATTAAATTAACATATCATGTACTTCAACCAACTTGTTTCGAAAAAAAGCTTTGTAGGTATTTTATTTATTTTAAGTAGGTGCAAATAGGTACCCCAGGAAAAACTTTAAAAGCTTTTAGGAGAATATGGGTTCAACAAAAAGTATTTTAAGCTCTTCCAGTAAATATTTTTTTTTGAATCACCGAGCTTTATTTTTATTTGAAATCTACACAAAACTTTACCACGAAAAAAGCTTTATAAATTTATAAAATATAACCAGTGATTTAATTTTGAACACATTTTTAAAATCAACAAAGCGTGTATAAAATATCATCATTTAAATTAAATGCGAGACTATCTGTACAAACTTCTCCTATGTTTACGTGGTTTAGAATTTTAAAAATTGTAAAGTTTTAATTCATGCTAATCTCATATCTTTACTTTGCTTCTATAACTCACTTGAGTCTTTTGCATTATATATTTATATGCATTATAAAATATATGGCGTTTTTCTTTTTTGGCTCTCTGCAAAGCTTTGAGCAGAGGCTGAGTGACCAGAGCAAAGCTCTGAGGAGATTATGATCAGAGCCCTCAGATTTAATTATGAAACACACTTGAGCACTGAACTGTCATTTCATACTAAAATAATAAATTTTTGTTTACCTAAAGTGGACTTACGACCGGTTCGAGAATCCATTTTTAATTTATGGCCTTCGTTTTTTTTAATGACATGACAGACATGTCAATCAAATAACGAATAAAAGTGAAGTTGGCTTTTGCTCCATTTGCTTGATCATTTTATTCTGAGCATATAGAACATGCTCTGAGCTAGCTCCAATGGCAAAAAGAAACACGACTTATGTGCTCTGCTTTGTCTGAGGTAAAAAAGAAACATAGAATTTATTTTTGACAGCTCAGTGATTTGCTCTGAGGTAAAAAAGAAAACACCAATAGAAATTTAGAAATGATACCTAGGTCCAAAAACATCCATTTTGTTCGAACATCTCCACAATGTTTTTCGTCTCTCATTATTTTATTTTTACATAATAGCGGAATAGGCAATTAAATTCATACTCTTTAACAATTTCAACATAATACTCGCGATACACACTATCAATATTATAGAGATTCTATTTTTCTTGCCGCACTTCACGAATGTGGAATAGTTTGCGTGCAATGTGCATTGGCATTTAATCTTAAATCCTTCCCTATGTTCCTAACGGTCGTTCGGACCATCTTTAGTGCGCCCTAATCATAAAAAATCAAAGTTTAATTAAAGAAAAATGTTCAAAAGAATGAAACTAATTTTTCTAATGCTAAATTGCTAAAAACAAATTAAATAGAATTTGAGCTCAAAGAAAAGAATTCTATCAATTTTTGTTCGAAGAAATATGAACTTAAGCAAATTTTGAAAAATTATAAAAAAAATCCTCTATCTAAGCAGTGAATCTCTGGTTAAGAAGTGAAGTTTATATATAGCCTTACAAAAATATTTAAAAGTCAAAATGAAAAAGCTCACTTTTCAATATAAGATGCAATATTAAATTCATCCAAGCTGCTTCAAAAAGCTCTAACGAACAAACCCAAAAATCGCAAAATATTTGCCTTAAGTTCCATTTATTATTATTTTATCGCTCACACTCTCACTATATTTATGTACATTATATCTGACAGATTGCAAAAACTGTTTTGTTTTCCTTTTCTTTCATTCGCTTGTTATCAAATTATTCCACTGACCTATTTATTGAACGGCTCGCCATGATTCACTTTCACCCCCACGCAACCAAAATACTGGAAATACCCTTTCATAAGGACATTACTGTCAATGTAGGTCTTCGAGTACAGCTGAACTTTAACTGGAAAGCGCATGTGAACAAAATCCTTCGAAAACATATATATATTTGTCTCTGTTAGACATTGAGAAAATAAATGAAGACTTTGGGAGTTGAACGCGAAAAAATATACCAATGCAGCGCCTATGCCAACAAATAATTTCTTCACATTCAGCAAAGGAATTCCAACTCTCGGATCTGTCAGTTTGTCTAGCGGGCTCAGCAAAGCGATAACTTATTCCTTAAAAAAATAAAAATAAAAAATACCAGCTGTATTCGGGTATAGTTTTGACATAATTTAAAATATCCTCAATTACCTACAAATACCATCGGTTTTTTAACATCCGAATCTGTGGGATTGTTTTCGAATTCCTTAAATGTGATTTTTTTCGCGAGTGTGTCGAGAGAGAGCCGCGAAACAGTAAAAATCCTCAACCGAAATATTGAGTTTGTTCCAATTTGCTGGGCAAAATCGTTTTTTTTATTGTTTTTATTAAAAAAATATCATTCTTTAAAATGTGTCATTATTAGCTATTAATTTTTGGAGGTGCCTTTTGTGAAAGAAATCAAAACAGACACTACTTTTGAAGTTTTCTATCGTCCTTTTGGTTTTTATAACCAATTAACCATACAATTTTCTAACAACGACGACGACGACGTTTATAAAACGCACAAAAAAAAACCTCCTGTCATTTTTGTGAAAGAGCGAGAGAGCAAAAATTCATCGAAAAGCTGCCACATGAACCCACCCTAAAACGCGTGTCACAGGAGTCACGTGCCAATGCCCACTCAGTAGATGGCTTAAAATTTGTTTACATCCTTAACAAGGATAAATACTATACATTCATCTCTTAAAAAAATAATAAAACTTTCCCAATTAAAATTAAAAAAAAAAAAATCATAATTTAAAAATATTGTGATAATAAAATACGCACAAAAACAATAAATCTTTTTATTGTTTCCATTCGTGATTGTTATAAATAAAATAATTGTAATAAACATATAGTGTATGTAAATTAAATATTTATTATAATATTGTAGAGTTTAGAAAAATAATCATTAACTTTGTCACTTATTATAATAACATTTCGAAGTAGTCTAGGAATATTGTTTTAAATTTGTCAACTTGATGTTAGGAAATAAAATTAGAATCTAGTTAGTTTGTAAATAAACTTCGTTAGTTAATCAATAAAAATCTATTAAAAAAAAATAATTCTTAAAAGTGTGTGAGTGAAGAAAAAGAGTGCAGATTAATATTTTTCTGATTAAACTTGAAGAAATAAGAGACCTTGGATGCGGAGCAGCTGTTGAAGTTAACGAAATTGATGAACATAAAATTTGAAAACTGCAATTTTTAACTGGTAAGGTCAATGAAATATTAAATATTAACCAGAGAATTGTCGTTTTTTTCATATTTTCCAAAAAGTATAGTCAAACTAGGTTTTGAAATCATAATAATTTGTAAGAGGCTGGGCTTTTTCATTTTATTGTTCCTAAACGTCTCTCAGCACTTAAGTCCTCTATGTTTTTTAGACCGATTGTTTGCCATTCTTTTTAGTCAAAGAGAATAATTGTGTAGGCAACAAATATTAAGCCAGCATCTTCGAACATTTATTACAGTCGTATTTATTAGATTTTTGTCTACTTAGACACTATCTAACTATTTTCAAATTGTTGGAAATATGATTTATTTATAATAAAAATAAATATCACATTATTCACGGTTAAGATAATCTACTCTTGTGTCTAAGTTAGGCAGCTATAAGATAACAATAAGCAAGGTCTTTGAACACATTTTACAAAGTTGGACAGTTATCTAAAGTTGTCTATAAATAAGACCATTAATGTCAACGCTGTGTAGTTGATGCCCAAAAATATAACAGAGCATTTTTTTAAGCATAAACTGCAGAAAAAATTACAAGCTCAATTTTTTTGTTCGATTTCTTTTTTCTCATACCATATATGTACATATGTATGGGAATTAAAAAAATTTAAATTAAGTGGTCAAATGGTGAAAGCGCTGAGAGGGGGGATGAATCCAAAATATTGTTTGATGTGTTAGAATTTGTGGAAAAATAAAATACAATGTCCAGCCTGTTACAAATTTTGTAATTCATTTGTTTTTTGTTTCGATTAAGTGAATATCATCGTTTAGGATGATTTAGAAATTTTATTTAAGGGTTTTATTTTATACCAACACAAATTTCTTATGTATAAATTATTAATGATTTGAAAACAAAAGTGTGTTTCTGCTATTTTCAGTTGATCTATCTTTTGTTGAAATTTATTTTTTTTTTAATCCTTATTAACAGGTATACAAGAAGGTTTTATATAGAAACGTTTATACTTTTATATTTCTTGCTTAATTATTGCAATCAATTATTTTAAACAGAAAGTGCGGTTAAACAAGTTTTTTCAAAATTAACCATTTAGAAAGAAACGGGCTCTCTCCTCTCCTTAAATTTAAAATCGTAATTAAAAATATACGTAGTTTTGTTTATATCCCGCCTTAAGTGAATTTAATGGAGGTTTCCTCCACTATCTACATAATATTGTTAATTTAATTCAAGACCATCTTTAACATTTTTAACTAAAACAACAAAATACGGTTTGAAAGGATTTTTTTAAAACCTAATGGAGGCTTAAATAAGCTGAAGCATTTTTGTCAACGTTTTTTTTTTTTGTTTTTTTTCTTCGTATACATTTTTGTTTACTCAATTTGAGTTAGAGTTAAGGGTCAGTTTTTTTAAATCTAATTTCATGGTTCTATGTGCATAAATAACAGAAGTAAAATTGAAATACATAACATCCTGGTCGAATAATGGTTTATACTTTTTTAAATTTTTTGATGTACTGAATCTAAAACGTGTGGTTTTTAAGATATTGCAATTGTTGTACAAATGAAAAATAATTTTGAAGGAAGGTTTTGCGAAATATTATTTATTCCAAATTGTTAAATTTTTAATGAAATTTTGTATTTAAAAAAACAGAAATCACACGGCGGACTCAATAACTTACCTAGACTTATTTCCAAAAAAAAATGTATTCAAAATTGTATCCCGATATTACGACTTTTTTTTTTTTGCTGTTGCAACAGGAGCGAAATTAATACCTTAAAACTAAAGGAGATTATTCACTTTGAGACGGTCGGTCGTGAGAACGGTCGCAAGTTTCGTAGAGATTTTCAATAGAAAATAGACACTTCTATCACGGTGTCGTGTGGGCAAAGATCCGTTGAAGTTTAATTTTTTGGCCATTTCGTGTCAAGATCGAATGCAAGCTAGTCAATAAAATAAAGTAAATTCTTTTTCGAGATGACGACATTTTACTAATCTCTTTTAATCCAATATATACATAGGTACTACATGAATGGCAAGTAATGGATTCGCAAAAAAAAAAACAAATTCGAGATTTTGATCAAAGTTGACATTACGATGATAGCGCAGTCGAAAAAAGTGGGTCTCAATATTCTGCCGTCCTTTCGGCTGTACCCTAAACGGGTGGATCGATTTTCTTTAAAGTTTGTACCTACCTAGTTTTTTTGGCACTCCCCCCACATGTTTTTTTCATTTTTTCCAAGACCAAAAATAACGGTACAATTTTTTTTCGCAATAAATAAAAATATTATTTTTCTCAAAAATGTGCCCATACAACCTTAAAAAAAATCAGTATTTTTTTTTTAAATGCCTACCATTAAAAAAATCCGAAAAATGGTTATAAATGGTACCATTTTTTTTTAATTTCGATTTTCTCAAAAGTGGTTCAATTGAATTTGATCAATTTTTATAGAGAATTTTTCCAAAAGTATTGCACACTAAAATTTTTAAATTTTTTTTGGACTTCTAAAAAATGTTTCTTTTTTTTTTTTGAGAATTTAATAATTCGAAAACGACTTGGTCGACTTTTATTAAACTTGGCATCCAGCAGTTTTTTGACATTATCTAGCAGATTTTAAATACAAATCATTCTTATAGCTAAAAATAACGGTACCTCCCATACAAATGTTGTAAAACCGGTATGGAAAATCTCATCTCATCTCTCATCTCCCAAAAACTACTCCTACGATTTTGATTAAAATTTGTATGTGAGCTAAAATCAGTACGATTTATCATATTATTTAAAAGAAAATTGTATCTATCGATTAAAAATGGTATCTCTCATAGAATTTTTTTAGGTTTTCGACTATCTCATTATCTGTTCAAGCAATTTTAATGAAATTTTTTACACATAATCTTCTATTAAGATCAAATAATATTGCATATAAAAATTTACAAATAAAACTAGTTTTGGATTTGAAAAAAAAAAAATCAAATTTAATTTTTTAAAAATTGATCTTTTGAAAATTGGTGGTTAATTTTTTTTCGAAATATTTTTTTTTAACTCACTAACTTCTAAAAAATTTTGAAAATGTTTTTAAAATTTTATACTTACATAGGTATATAAAAAATGAATTTAAAAAAAAACCGATATTGTGTAAGAAATCGGATGGTGTACATTGCGTTGGTGTCAAAGCAGTTTCAAAAGTTGTTTAATCAATTTATTTTCAATTATCTTGATTTTGTAACAATTTTTCAGTATAAAGTGTAATTACCATGCATACATACTTTAAAACCACAGTGTGGTCGCACATAACAGCAAGTTCGCACGACCCAGTCGTGCATATTATGTTTATAATGAGAAGTTGTCAGTGTTGCCGGGAAGAAATATTTCAAGGTAGTAGTGAAGCCAAAAAAGAGGAGTATTTTGAAAAAAATAGTAGTACAGACATTTTTTAGTCTTCAAACTTTATTAAAAAAAAAAAATCATCAAGAAAAAAAATCAGTTACAAAAAAAAAACATAAATAAATAAATTATTAATTCTAAGAACAAAAATAAGTAAATATCTTTTCTATCACACAAAATCTGTCTTGTGGCAGATAGCGTAATGCATAGTTATATTTGCCTTTACCTGCTCCAAGGAATCCAATTTCACTAAATATCTATACAATAAAAGTTTACTTTGAATTTTTCTAACAGAAATTACAATATTTCAAACATTAATTAACAAACCTTTTCATTTTATTGAACTATTTAATTGAACCAAATTTTCAGGTAAATTGAACGTAGACGTCCACGCCAACGAAAAACAAAAACAAACAAGAAAGAGGGAAATTCCCTTTTTGACGACAGTTTGGAAGATTAAAGTGCTGTCAAATTTGATTTAAATTTGAAGTGAATTAAATTTATTAAGGTTAACATTACACTTTGCTGCAAGTGTAAGATATTTTAGGTCTTTAAAAAAAATAGGAGTACGAATGTAAAAAGAGGAGTATGGAGGTATTGAAAGGAGTACAATACTCCTATGGGAGCACTTTCGGCAACACTGGAAGTTGTACATAAACACATACCGTCCAAGAAATTTTGCTCATCGAAACATTTAATTAATTAAATTTGTTGGACTAAATTTACATAAAATTATTAGAGATTTCTCTCAAAATGTATTGATTTATTATTAAAATAAAGTTAAAAAAATATTTTCCAACCTAAATGTTTAAATTCAATATTGTTTGAACTTTTAAGAAGCATGACATCTCGAAATAACAAAATCTATTCAGACAATAAAAAGATATACTTGAATAACTGAATAATAAAGCAATTTTCTCAAAAAATATCAAAACCATATTTCCGTAATGAGAAAATTTCTTCGCAAAAATCTGAAACGCAGTTTTCTTACCATCACTTTGAAAATCACAGGTACGAATTTTAATTGAAATCTTTAAAGTAGTTTTCGATAAAATTTTAAAAAACCTAAATCGTTGTACGGAAGATACCCCGCTTTTATGAGCTAAAACAAAAATTCGATTTTTCATTATAAGAAATCACATAAAAATGGTTGTACCAAATTCGATGCAAATCGGCAAACCCGTTTTAGCACTACCTCAAATTATAGTGGACGCATAAAATTCGCAGAAAACAGAATCTAATCCCCGTGTTTACTCACAAAAACTTTAGCTGGATCTAAATTAAGGGTACCTACTTTTACTTTCTAGGACAAAAAATAAAAGTAAAAAATAAAGTTTTTTGTACAAAAATTAAGCTTTGTTGGAGTTTTCTTAGAGTTTTGACATTTTTGTTTGCCTATTTTCACTATTAATTGATTGACTTTTCTTTTTAGGCCTTTCCTTACATCAAAATTTCACTTGCTTCATAAATACGATTTACCTTCCTTTTTTCTGGTACAAAAAGTTACCAATATTTATTCCCAAAATCCTCAACATAAATAATATTAAGTATATAAATCATATGTATAAACATATTTAAAATTTATTTATTTAAAGCAATTTATCCTCATTTTCAATATTCATTGTCGAACATTTATTTTCCTCTAATTTTTTTTTGTCACAAAGCTTACCTAATGGAAACATTTCAACGAAAAAAAGTAAAATAAAGCTTAATGGTATGTAACTTTGACAAATAAAACAGTGATGACAAAGAATAAAGTGAGGGAAATAATCCATGTTTGCAAATCACACAAAAAATACAAAAAAGTAAAAACAAAAATGTTTATTTTGGTTAACTATAGATGAAAACAAAAGTAAATGTTTTTTTTTCTTTTTTTGAAAACGCGAAAAAAGACATTAGCATAAATGGGCTTCAAGTAAATAAAAGCTGTAATGCAATCCAAATTACATTCTGTTTGCAAATACAAAAAAAATAAAATAAGTGACTAGACTTGCTCTATAGTTGTTAAAAACTTGAATATTTAAATTGTAAGGTAAGCACATAAATATTTTAATTATTTAAAAACTATCATTACGTTCCTATACTTAGTAGAAGTTTTTCGGATATTTGTGACAATTTCAGTTCCCAACGCCCTAACTTCTATTTGAATATCGGCCTAAAGCTATTGTATGGTTCTTAGTTTGATTGCGGTATGACTTACCTTTAAGGTAGCACCAAAGAAAAAATCTGGGGCGGCTAATTGAAATTTGAAAATCACGATATTATTCGAATTCGATAGCCAACAATTTCTCTCAGGAAATCAATAGTTTGACGGAAGGCAGTCTTAAAACTCTTAAGTTTGTACTTGACTTTATGAATAATATAAACGATCTCCCCTCCAGAATACAAATTTTATTAGTTATTCTCTAAAATTTAAAATTTAAAATAAAATTACCATAATATAAACGCATATCACACTTGCATTCTTAAAAAGTGAAAATTGAGCTTAAAACCATGTAGCACTATATTAAATTCAATATTAAGTTTCAGAAGAGTTCTATGTAAATTTCTACAATATACCCAGTTTATATTTCTTATAACCTTTCCTTAACAATCTAAAAATAAAAACGAAATTTACGATTTAGCTAATCACCAAAAAAAAAAAACAAAAACCAAACCATTCCAATTCGTAATTTTCAAGATAATCAAGAAAATTGTTTTACCTAAACAATTTTTTTTTTGTATTCGACACGCGTATCAACTAAAAACAATGCTAGAAAAAAAAAAGCAAACGAAAAAAAAAAATCCTAATTATGTTATAAATTTTAACAAACCCTGAAAGAAAAAAAAAATTATAGAAAAAAATTCTCCCCCCTTACTTAAAAATATTTTCTTTTCAAATAACCCAAAACATAAAAATGCCAAGTTTAATTAAATTTCTTCCTCCATGCTGTTTTATGTTAGTTTTTGGCTGCTAACATTTTTGATCCTTTATATACGACTACGAGACCGAGAGAGTATATATTTCCTCCAAATAAACCAAAAAGTGATAATGGCCATAATTAAAAATTTTCTAAGCAATATGAGAAAATATATTATTTTGTTTCGTCATGCGAAAAGCATGATAAAATTTAATTTTAATTGTTCTATGGGAACAATGGAGTCAACACAGAAGAAACAACAATATAACAAAAAAACAACAACAATATTACAATGGAGTCACTCTAAAACGATGTTCATCTTTATTTTCTATAAAAAAAAAAAAAAACGAACCATATTTTTTTTGCCTATAAAAATAAATAAAAATAACCATCAAAACATTGGGAGTTGCTGTTATCTATAGATAGTCCTGATTGAGTCAAGATAATAGATTGGCAGGGACTATCTACCTAAAGAGATTGTATTTTTGGCAGAAATGGGGAAGACTGCCCCAAACTTGGAAAATTTAAGTTTAATTAAATATTTTAATTGCTCCACTGTTGTTTGTTTGTTTTTTTTTTTTTTTAATTCCGCTCTTCGTCCTGCGTTTTATAATAAAGTAGAGTTTTAGTGGGCGTAAGAAATGTGCAGCCTCTGCACTGCATTTTCTAGTCTTCCTCTTGTTCGTTAGACGCCTTGGCATAAGCAACTGCACAAAGAACACTCAATTTGTTTAAGAAAACATCATTGCCTCAACGAAGTCTCGTAGTAGCACAGCGCACTGGAGCACAAACACTATACAAAATACAATATGACGAATTTTTGGTATCTTAACGCCCTCTTTGCACACAGTTGTACATCTTGCCTAAGACAAAATTAAATCCAGTAATTAATTGTGTACGGAAAAGCGGAAATCTCAAATTAATTCTCTTCTCCCTTTGGTAACAGGATTATGAAACAACCGTGTGGGGCAGACGACGTTCACAGATTAAAAGCTTTAATTCACCCAATTCTCGTTTTTTGTCTTTATTTTGAAAATTCATCGGGAAAACCTGCCGTCTTTTCATTATTATTATTATTATATGTAAATGTAGAGGAAAGACAACCGCTTTAATAAGACGACAATTTTTGCCAAACTAAATAAATGTACATAATTTAATGAACTGACTTTGCAGGAAATCTTAAAATAAAATACAGGGTGAGTTATTTATTTTTAAAATCAGGTCTGTATGGCCAAAATCATGATTGTAATTTCTTTTGAAATTTTTGAAAACTCAGAATTTAACTGCCTTTATTTTTCTTTGACTTCGGTCCAGCTGTCTCCTTACTTTTCTAAAACCTTGTCTTATTAAAAATTACCACAATTAGAAATAAATTAATTTAACAACAATTAGATGTAGTTCATCTGATTTCTTTCATAATTTATGAGAAAAAAATATAAAGGAGGAAATTTGAAGGGTTTAAAAAAAAATAATGACACATATAACATACAGTAAAACCCGCTTATGAGAAACGGCAAAATGTTACAATATTTCTTTCATTTTAGCGGGTTTTTCACATAACCGAACCCCGCTTAAGTGAAAAAAATTTTTACGGAAATTTAAAGCTAGAAAAAATTAAATTTATCTTTTTGAGTTGCCTAGAAAAAATTTAAATAATTTTTAAGCTGGTTTGGTTTTGGCAACACTGGTTTTGACAGCTGACGTGTGTTTAGTACCTTGTGTCACTGTCAAACAGCTTCAGTTTGGTTTGCAATTTAACCATGGATCGTCTTACAAATGAACAACGCTTGCAAATTATTGAATTTTACTATCAAAATTCGTGCTCGGTTCGAAATGTTGTTTATCGAAAAATTGTGTTCAGCGATGAGGCTCATTTTTGGTTGAATGGGTACGTAAATAAGCAAAATTGCCGCATTTGGAGTGAAGATCAGCCAGAAGCATTGCAACAGCTACCAATGCATCCCGAAAAAGCCACTGTTTGGTGCGGTTTATGGGCCGGCGGCATTATTGGGCCATATTTCTTCAAAGATGATGCGAATCGCAGCGTTACTGTCAATGGTGAACGCTACCGAGCGATGATAACAAACTTTTTTTTGCCCGAAATGGAAGTTCTTGACTTGCATGATATGTGGTTTCAACAAGACGGTGCCACATGCCACACAGCACGCGAAACAATGGCGCAATTGCGAGGCGAGTTTGGTGAACAGTTAATTTCACGTTTCGGGCCGGTCAATTGGCCGCCTAGATCGTGCGATTTGACACCATTAGATTATTTTTTGTGGGGGTATGTCAAGGCTAATGTCTATAGGGACAAGCCCGCTTCGATTGACGCACTGGAAGCCAACATCCATGCATTCATTCGTGAGATACCGGCCGATATGTGTGAAAGAGTATGCCAAAATTGGACTCAGCGGATGGGCTACCTGAGACGCAGCCGCGGTCAACATTTGCATGAAATTATCTTTAAACATTAAATTGCAAGGTTCAAACTATCGATTCAAATAAATATTTCATTCATTTTTTCGAATTTTTTGTGTTTTTTTTTTTTTTTTAAAGTTCTAAACCTCTTAAAAAATCACCCATTATAATAGATAATAGATAGATTAAAATAAAATGGTTGTGAAATATTAAAAATTGAAATGTCACTTTTGTGGTGAAAATATGGTGGAGGTGAAAAATAAAAAGAAGTGAAAGCGTTCAGCAAATTTTTTTTTCTGTTCGATTCAACTATTTTTTCACCTAAGGGAGTAATTAAAATCTTTGGAGCAGTTTCACTTCACACAGCACTTTCAGAATCAAATTTTCCTAAAAGATTATTTAACAGTTGCATGGTTAGTATGGTTGTTTAATATAGGTTGTTAGTTAAACAATAATAATTAATAATTTGCAGAATTAAAAAATGCAGTATCTGGAGTAGAATTAAAAAAATTACAAAAATAAAAAGATGAACTTACCTTTCGACGATTTTACGTATATTTAAAAAGGCGAAATGGGGGTAAGAATTGAACTCTTCAATCTTTCGAGACCAAAGCTCTATTAATAATTATTTTTGAAGTTCTCAAGAGAATCTAATTGTTAAAATTTTATTTTTATCGCAATGTATATGTTTTTGGGAACATTCGTTTTCCTTCGACTGATAGCAGAATATGAAAATTCACGTGAACGTTTAGCAGAATAGGGCTGATTGTGATTTTCATCCGAACGACATTTCGTTCGGCTACTAAAATTAAGTGAACATTTAAGCTGTCAACGGCATTAAATTTCACCAAATGAATGTTTACAGTAAGGGGAATTTTTCGAAAATGAGTAAAACTCAGAATAGGCGCACAGTGAAATGTCATATTATCCGGTTGGAATGTTAATTGGGTGAAACTCACAATAAGGCTGATGGCTGAATGAAAACAAGTTCTTTGAAATGTTTGAATATATTTTAAACTGTTTCTAAAAAGAAATTATATTGAAACATTTCAAAAAATTTGATTCAATTATTTCATATGAATTTAATCAAATAAAATTAATTCATTCCTTTTGCCGAGCTAAATCATTTGCTTCCAAAAACATATTATTTCATCTCGATTTTTATTTTTATAAAAAAAACTTAACACAAAGGAATTTATCACAATTTATCTCGAGAAATGTAATGTATTATTTTTTACCTGCAACAGCATTCCACTTTTCTAAATTTTGTAGGGATAGGGAACCAACGATTAAGATCGATTTGATCGATCAAAGTTTACATTAGAAGCGAAGTAAAAAAAATTAGTTCTCTCAATTCTATCTGTTCTTCAGCTGATGCGTAATGGTGAGTCGATAGTCTTTAAACTTGGTGCCTAGCGTTTTTGGACATTCCCTCACACGTCTTTTTCATTTTTTAGGACCAAAAATAACGGTAGGTATCTTCGGTACAATATTTTAAAAATAATTATAAAAGTTGCCTTCTACAAAATAATTTTTTATATCTAATTTTCTCAAAAACGAATCAACAGATTTTGATCAATTTTTTTTATAAAGAATTTTTAAAAAAGTCTTTAAAGTATGGTTTATCTACCACATTTTTCATTTTTTTGTTTGGATTTTTAAAAACTTTCAATTTTTTTTTGAAAGCCTAATACAATTCGAAAATTACTTCGACGATTTTTATTAAATTTAGCACCCAGTATCTTTTTCACATTATTTAGCAAAAATTTTTCTTATATACAAAAATAACGGTACCTCTCATATACAACTGTTTAAAATCCAGTAAGGAAATCTTATTTTTTCTCAAAAACTACTCCTACGAATTTTATTGAAATTTTTATTTGAACTAATATTAGTACGATCTTCCATCATATTATTCGAAAATAAAAATTCTATCCATTGATTAATTATTAACGGTATCTCTCATAGAATCATTTACATATTTAGTTTTCCAATATCTTACTATATCAGATAAACCGATGTTAATGAAAATTTCTACACAAAAATTTCTAATAAGTTTAAATCATTGCATATCAAAATTTCCAAAAAATATAATTTAATTAAAAGATTAATCGCATAACTAATAATTTTAATACAGTTTTTCATTCGGCCAACGAATTTTTCGCTGAGTTAACTAATGTCAAGAATTTTAATTTTCCCAATTATGATTTTATACAATCACTTTAGAAGCCCTAAGGCAATTATATTTCTACGTTTAGTTTTTCTATATTTAAACTTGAATATTTTCTGCAACTTTAGTACCTACTGAACAAGTTCAAAGTTGATTGACCAAATGTTCTTAACGTATCTAAGTTGATTTTGTAGCCAATTTAAAATAACGATTCATTTTAAAAAAAGTACCCACTCCGAAGATAAATATTTTCAAACGTAACAAACTTCAAAATTCTAAACAAATCAGCTAAACTGGATTAAAGGCAGACCTGGAAACCTCTTTCCACTAAATTTTATTCAGACCAACAGAGACAAAATTGTTTATTCATTTTTATTAGGCTTAAAGTCAAGTAAATTTGCAGTAATCTTTTTTGGCATTTGAAGTTCATATTTCAAGATACCACCCTGTTTATAGATTCAGATATACCAACAAAATCATACCTTGCTAATATATGTTTTCTCAAGTTGAAGACCATCACGGAGGTGCCAAGAAAATCCAATTTTGAAAATTGCCATCCTTCCGTGTTTCCCGTGTCCTTCAGCGAACGGTATATGTTGTGAATTTTACACCAATAAAATATTTATGCGATTTTATTAATGAGATCCGAATTTGAAAGCAACTCTGCGTGTAATTTGTAACCGCCACCGCCACCGTCATCGTCGTCATCGTTTGTGTCCTTTGTATCATGTAAAATGTATTAGAACAATGTTTGTGACAGCTTATCTCGATTTTGCCGTATGGTCGGTATGGTCTTCCTCCTCATCCTTAAGAAGGAAAAGTTTCTTCTTTTTTGTTTGCTCTCAAACAGTTCTTTTTGTTTTTTATTTTTTTTAAAGACCTACTTCATAATCTGATAAATGTATCTATCTACTACTATTTTCAATGCTCATTGCCCGATGGTATTTGAAGTAGTTTTCTTTTTTTCTTTGCATGAGATTCCTTTATATCTTTTAAGCAGATTAGATAAATGCCGAGGAAAATGATCCCTGTGTGATGCAATAGAAAGAATCATCCATTCTTGTTATAAGAACGTTCAAATATGGACATGTGAATGGCAATGCCAAATGCACGAAGCACGAGATCTTTCCACTTTTCATTTGATATAAATTATACATTTTCCATGAGAGAAATATGGAAAGATTCAGAGCGATATGCGGGGGCTTTGTGTTTTATGTTTGGATTATTCCGCTATTCAAGCTTGAACGTTCTTCTTCTTCTTTTATTTTCTGCTTTATTTTCTTTAGAAGGAAGAATTTATGAAAACACATTCGGAAAGTTTGCGTTTTAGATACTTGAAGGAAAAAATAAAAAAAAGGAAAAAACAATTCTGTGAGAAATTCTGAGACTGAAGGTGACATGAAAAAGGGTTGGAGCTATGTATATGGGAACTTGGAGGATTTAAACTTCTCAGAGGATGCCTATGAATGAAAGCCTCTTCTTTTTTTTTCTTCTTTTCTTCTTGCCGAAAAAGATTAATGGTAAGAGTTTTAAGTTCGATTTTTAGTTTGGAGAAAAATAAGAGTCTATGTAGGTAAAATGCGCTATATATGCTTTCGTTATATGAATCCATTTACTCTGAAATTGGGATAAGTTATCGTTATAGAAAATGGGATATTCGGAAAAAAATTAAGTTATGACTATAAGTTTGTATAATTAAGTTTGTCATAATTTTAAAATCTATCATTTAATTTAAACTAAGTTTGATGTGTTAAAATTCAATAGAAATAGACTGTTTTCATTAGTTAAAAGTCCGGACATAGTAAAGTATAAAATTATGAAGGAGATAAATGGTTCCACGTTTCCCACATCGATTTTATAGTTTTTGACCTTTTAAAATGGAACATTGTTTGGCAACTTATGTCAGTTATGGGAAGTGATTTGTTATCATAAATTTTGTATTGTTTCATGGCACACGAGGGAGAAAATGTATTTTCTATTATTATAAAGTTTTAAATGTAAATAACGGGTGATTTTTTAGCTGGTTTGGTTTTGGCAACACTGGTTTTGACAGCTGACGTGTGTTTAGTACCTTGTGTCACTGTCAAACAGCTTCAGTTTGGTTTGCAATTTAACCATGGATCGTCTTACAAATGAACAACGCTTGCAAATTATTGAATTTTACTATCAAAATTCGTGCTCGGTTCGAAATGTTCATCGCGCGCTGCTTCCATTTTATGGTCGGATCATTTTTGGTTGAATGGGTACGTAAATAAGCAAAATTGCCGCATTTGGAGTGAAGATCAGCCAGAAGCATTGCAACAGCTACCAATGCATCCCGAAAAAGCCACTGTTTGGTGCGGTTTATGGGCCGGCGGCATTATTGGGCCATATTTCTTCAAAGATGATGCGAATCGCAGCGTTACTGTCAATGGTGAACGCTACCGAGCGATGATAACAAACTTTTTTTTGCCCGAAATGGAAGTTCTTGACTTGCATGATATGTGGTTTCAACAAGACGGTGCCACATGCCACACAGCACGCGAAACAATGGCGCAATTGCGAGGCGAGTTTGGTGAACAGTTAATTTCACGTTTCGGGCCGGTCAATTGGCCGCCTAGATCGTGCGATTTGACACCATTAGATTATTTTTTGTGGGGGTATGTCAAGGCTAATGTCTATAGGGACAAGCCCGCTTCGATTGACGCACTGGAAGCCAACATCCATGCATTCATTCGTGAGATACCGGCCGATATGTGTGAAAGAGTATGCCAAAATTGGACTCAGCGGATGGGCTACCTGAGACGCAGCCGCGGTCAACATTTGCATGAAATTATCTTTAAACATTAAATTGGAAGGTTCAAACTATCGATTCAAATAAATATTTCATTCAATTTTTCGAATTTTTTGTGTTTTTTTTTTTTAAAGTTCTAAACCTCTTAAAAAATCACCCATTATTATCTACCTATGTAGTATGTAATGTACATTTAGTAGTGTTGAATATTATCTTGGATTGGAACCTTTTCCTGAATTTCTTTCAATAAAAATTTTTTTGCGAGGGAAGTTGGGATTTAATATTAGAATTCGACATAATGTATGTTTGCTTTTAGCAAATGCTTTTTAAGACGTTGAAAATTGAAATAATCTAGTGGATTCATCAGGGAGCGCACCGTCCGTCAGGTTCTTTCTTTATTTTCTATTTTTTATTATTATTTTTATAAAGTTTCTACAAATGTGACAATCACAGCCAACGAGTGCATTGAAAACTTATGTTACGTATTTTTTATTTGCGACAGAATATATACATGTACACATAATATGTACATTAGGTACTATAGGGGCAATTTTTGGATTAAAAAAAAAAAAAATGGGTTTAATAATTCTGTCACTCTACCTCTACTTCGAGCCCATAAACCACTGAAGCTTGGTACCTACGTATACATACACTTAAGGTTCTTAGAAACGTGATTCTATAAAATAATGGGAGGTACCTAGTCATACAGTCATTACGAATAAATTTATTATTATCTTGAAGTAAAGTTTTGACGTTGCCCTATTTTTAGTACCTATTGCAAATAATTTATAAAAAAAAAAATAATAGTAAAAACTGTTATTAATGGGACCTATCTGCCAAAGAATCATTTTTTTTCTCGGAACATTAAAAAAATGTTCTAGAAGAGGTACCTTCTCCACTCCTAATGTAAAATTTGTTTCTGTAATTTGTATAGATGGTACCTACCTTCTTAGCTCACAGTATTTGTTTTTTAATTAAAATCGATGCAGTCGTTTTCGAGAACAATAAGATTTTCCTTAACGGTTTTTAAACATTTGTATAGTATAACAGATAATTATCTGGGCGAATGAGCTTCGCTCAAAACTACTTTTTTATTTTCGTACGTTCGTATACGTTTGTGCGTTCGTGAGCCTTTCTATCGTTCACTGTATCTCGAGAACGAATAGAGATATCGACCTCGAATAAATTTTATATTACAGATAATAACATCACGAAGTGCAGAAAGGGTTCCCAAAAATATTAAATTAGTGGTTTTTTACTACAGCAATTTAAAAAAAAAAGTTGTAAAAAATATTTCGTCTCGAATATTTTGAGAACAAAAAATTCCATCGACTTCAGGTTAATTTAATTCTACACATAATGATGTTATAAAGAATTGAAAACAATTTTAAAAAAATCAGCGGGCAGTTTTTTTTTCTGGATAAAAAAAAAGTGCTAAAATATTTTGAAAAACATGATTCGGTTGTAATATTTTGAGAACAAACAACGATATTAACTTAGGATAATTTTATTATATACACGTTTGGTTACTGATATAAATTTAAAAAAAATTCAATTGGCGGTTTTTTTTAAAAGCAAAAAACTACAAGGAAATACTAAAAATCGTTGAAAAACGTTGTTCGGCTCGAATATTTTGAAAACAAATACTAGCTTAGAAGCCGGGCCAATTTTATTCTATACATAGTGACGTATTCAATAACTGATAAGGTTTGTAGAATTATTCAATCCATAGTTTTTTTTTTAAATCAACAAATTTTAAAACTTAAACCACTAAAAAAATAAAAAAAAATGTTTTTCTACTCGAATATCTCGAGAAAAAAAAACTATCGACTCCCGAATAATTTTATTTTACACACAATGCTGTAACTATGAATTGATGGGGTTTATAAAAAAAATTAAATTGATATTTTTTTTTTTTTAAAGCAAAAACGCATCTGCCAAAAATAAAAATTAAATAGTTGAAAAATATAATACGCCCAAACTTTGGTTCTCACTTGGTGGCATATTGAACATGAAGATTTGATAAGGTCTTTTAAGATTTTGAGTTAGGAATTTCTTTATAACAAAATAACATTGGGTGTCCAGTTGCCATGGGCACAAATGGGAAGTTACCAGTGTGGGTCGCACCCAGCCTTTTTTTTAATATGAAATGAGATAAAAAAAAATTGAAATAAGGCCTCAAAATATGAAATAACACACCAACATTAAGTTGTTATGCATGCATAGGTTTAGAGCCCTAATTAATTTTTTTTCTGGACCCTTTTTTCTCAATTTTGCGAACTCCAATTACTGTGCCATCCAGTATTTTCCATAGAAAATGTTTTTTCCTTCGTCTATTGCGAGGAAATGACAAATATTTCAAAAGTATCTCTTGTCATGAAAAAGTGCCTTTCATCTTAGCAGCTCTAACAGCTCTCAAATTCCTGGTGACTAACAACACACAGGAATGCATGAGAACTCTTAGTCACAAAGAGCCTTGTTCATTGTTCTTCACCAACTTTCACACAGCTACCTTATTTTTAACTTTTAGACCTTGATACACAAGACTCCAAAACGATGAGACTTAAATATTTTTCGCACCGAAAGTTTTAAAACAAAATAATTTCTGTCGGATGTTTGGTTCTTCCTTGCTGGCAACTTAATTGCCATTTATATACATATTTAATTCTTCACACCTCAGAAAATTATTAACCTATGTATTTTATATAAAAATTCCACTTCTCTTGGATGTAGGGATGAAGTGCCTATTTTTAAAAACCGATTTTCATTTTAGTTTAATGAAATAAATACTAAATTTTGAGATATTATGCCCTCACGAAACCAAATGACAAAGACAATAGCACAAAAAATAACATCACTGCTGTAATAAATCCAAATTTTTGTGTACTCAAAAAAAAATTCAATAATTTCACTTTATCTGTCCTTGAACCATCAAGAAAGAAACAGTTCATGCGTGACAAATAACACCAAGTCATTGCTTCAAAAAAAAAAAAACAAAAAAATAGTCATATAATTCACCACCAAATGGTTTTGTTTTTTTTTTAGAATAATTAATGATTCCTATAAGAAACCGTTTCACTAGGCAATTACGCTTCCATGCGTGTACCTCCATCGATAAAGTGATATAGGTAACATTTCGAACCATTATTTCTACTTGAATAAGGAATTAACTTCTTTTTTTTTACCAAACACATCTTGTATACGATTTTGTGTAACGTAACGTTAAAAAGCTCGTTACATTTAATGAGAATTTTTTCTTTGAAATATTTTTGTACAAAACAAAAAGGGAAAATACGTTTTGATCCGTGAGTCCTTGAAAAGTGTAAATCATTTGTGATTCTATCATTTTGATTCTGATACTGATTTATTGCGATGTCTGAAGGATTAAAAACTGTTTTCTAATCGGTTGGAATTCTTTCGTCTTGGAGGATTTTTTTTGTTTGTTTGGATCGATTTTGTCTTTGTGTCTGTATCAATCTAATACCTTCGTATATCCAGGGTGGCCAGCATATGGGATTTTTATTTTGAATTGGCCTTTCGTTGGATTTACCGATAGTTAATAATTTTTTTGCACAAAATTAAATGTAACTAAAATGGAGAGTACTGGCTACAATGACATTTCATCCCTATCAGCTTGAGCCCGTTAGCGAAAATGTCCTCCGACTATCGAACCAAAGAAGCACTCTTTTATAACTTTGGCTTTGAAGTCGTCAACAAAAATCTTGACGTCGTACTTCGGGCACATATCAAACGTGTTTTCTCGAGAAGATCGAAAAATGAGTCATCTTTTTCTTCCAAGAGTTCAACGGTATAGATTAACGTCATGTTTTTTAATGCTTTGATGCGGATTGTGAGGAGGCGCTCGCTAACATTCTGAATGCCCTTATCACGAAATCACAACCAAAGAGGCGCTGATGATCGTGCTCCCTGCAACACTGCCCAAAATAGATATTACAAGAAATTTCAGGCACTTTTAAACTATCCATCTACATATACGTACATCGTCTTTAAAAATCTGGTCACCCTACACGTGACCAAGAAAAAAGGATTAAACCAAAATCGAATCTAATGTAATATACACGTGGGTGCTCTCATTAATCAATTGCTTTTTTTTTTTAATTCATTCTATATTATTTTTATCCTCGCAAAGATTAGTTTCATGGAAAAGTATACCAAAAGGATTACGAAAAACCATCTATCAACATAAATAAGAGAAAAAAAAAAAAAACAATTTTCCATTGGGATTTAAGGATACAGAAAAATATAATTGTTTGGTGTTGGGAAATTGTCATGAAACCAGAGGCGTCAAATTATCTCCAATTTAATATTTTCTATATATATCAAGCGAGGGTTTGTATCTTTTTTTTTTTTTTTTTAACTGAAGAATCCTAGAAAACACACAATAGATTGCTGCTTATATGAGTTCACCCCGATATGGTTGTCGGATGTGGGGCTTTATATATGCAGTGCCATTACCTGTCTCCCATCTCTACTATGAGCTGAGCATCTATTATGTATGTACCGTAGATGATGGCACTGAAGATGCAGTCGGTTTTTATTTTTTTTTTTTGTTATTTTTTCTCTGCGCAAAAAAACAAAAAAGTTGTACTGTTGGTATTTTGTTGGTAGTGGAATAAAATGCTTAAAAGTCAGTGGGTAATAGTTTTTTTTTTTTTGTGTTAATCCAACAGTATTGTAGAAAACCTTACGGCTAGCAATAATCCACACGTACACAGAACACACATATTTATAGAGAGAGAATCCTTATACGAATCTGACGACACGAAGGATATAATGGATAATATTAGTGCTGTTTCTCGGTTGTGGATGACTGATGCTTGATGTTCACTGTTGACACAATGTTCTGGAAACAAGCTTCAACTTATATATAAAATATATATATGTGTGCCATAGTGCATTCGATTGTTGAGGCAAAAATTGTTACGGGATAGCAATCAGTGTTGACATCATCAGTGAGAGAACGTTGGAAATCATTCGATGGAGTGTACAAAAGTATAGTATTGTATACAATAAAACAGTAGGTATAGATACCTACATATCAACCAAGCCTTGACTGCCGTTAGGGATTTTCTAGCCAATTTGTTGGATGCTATTATTGCTTTTCAAAATAAAAATAACAAAAAAAAAAAACACTCATAAAATTCGAAGCCAATTCTTCTCTACTACATCTGTTGCAGTCTCGAGGACCTGGAAATTGTAATGTAAATTTTGTAAAAGTAAAAACTTTAAGCTTAAAAAAATAGAAAAAGTACCTAGGTAGGTATTCAATTTTTTTTTCAAAATAGAAATTACTATAGGTATGGTTAAATTTTTTTTTATTAGGATTTAGAAATATAATTTATTTAGATATGTTTTTTGATTCCAATTTTTTTTATATACGTAATTTTGTATATAAAAGAGGTTTATTTTTTTCAATTTAAATTTAAAATACATACACATATATAGGTGTATGTAAGTGTCTTCATAGACAGCCAATTGTGGTATATTTTAAGCTGTTTTCTCGATCACCACAGAAAACTGGTGGAGCATTACCGTAATAAGTTAAGATTACTAACACATTACACTTCGAGTGGTCCGAAGAAATCCCTTGAACACAGGAACTAAATGGCAAATGTACTGGTCAAAAACGGGTCATCTTTTGATCCGAGCCAAATTTCAAATCCTCAGCACATATTTATGCAAATAATGGAGCAAAAAAAGTGTAATAGAACTCACCAGAGTTCCTTAGAGCCGCAAACGATAAAAATGGCAAATAAAAGAATGTTCACCAAAAAGATCGATTGATAACAATTACAGAAAAACCAAAAAAAAAATCAATCCTCAAAACAATAAGTTTGAGTTTTGAAATAAACCACGAACTATGTTTCATTCATTCCACTCATTCTCAATTAAAACACTCAAAGAATAAGTTATAGAAATAGATGAAAGCAAAAACCATCAGTACATCAAAATATAAAATTTAGAAGATCCATTCTAATGTCCATATCATTCACTCTGGATTTAAATTGGATTTAAGTTAATTTTAAATCTAAACATTCAATCCAGATTTATTTAACCCCATAATGAAAAATAACTTTTAACGGCCTTTAGTCCACAAATTTTTTGTTGGCGTTTCGTCCCGGCGATATCATTTGGACTCATCACCCAGAAAAACAGGTTCCCAGGTAATTTCCATATTTGTGATCAATTTTTGTTGGCGTTTCGTCCCGGCGATCTCACTTGGACTCATCAGTTAACTAGTGAGGGCCTTGTCAATACGCAATTTTTGTTCAGTTCAGTTCATCTTACATAGATTTCATGACGAATATCTATAATGTGAACTATATCTAACAAGACTGGAATTTCTAATCATTTAATAAATAAAAAAAAACCTTCATATTTATTTTAAATCCAGATGTAAAATGCTTTTCTTCAAAATGAAAACTAAATAAAAGGCACGACTGGATCGCACAAACTTGCTCTTATGTGCGATCACACTGTGGTTTTAAAGTCTGAATAGTTTGTATCTAATCAATTGATTTTAAAAGAAATAAATAAATGATGGAAGCCTATAATTTATGACGCCCGCCAAAAACGTAGTTCAGTTTAAGGTGGTACTATCCCAAGTTAAATTTTTGCTCCCATAAGATGCTTTAAGAGTTTAACTAGACTAATGTAAGGGAGCAAAAAGTAATCTTGAAGAATACTACTAGATTGTTATTACACTGTTAAAAGCGTTAAATGGCCTAGTTATGGGAGGCTCTCACCTCAACTTAATCTTGCTATGAGAATGTGTCTATTCCAATGAGATGCGGTCAAAAGAAAACAATATGTACCTATTTATATTTGTTAAGTTTAAAAAATTATTTATCTCTCTCTTGGAATAATAATGTCTTTCTCATTTTCTCATTTTATTTATAATTTTCAAATATTAATGATCTCATTAGCATCCTATTGCAAAGTTTTTGGTATTTCAACTCCCGATATTCTTGATATAGGAGATATTATACTCAGATCCTGTAAGGGTTTTCATAGAAGTATAGAATGACTAAAGCTCTTATAATTGCGTTGTTGTGGGATCATGAAGTCTACGAACATATGTTTAGAGCAGAAGTTTCACAAAAGGTTTCTTATAAGACTATAAGTTCATAAAATCCTATTTCAAGAAGAAAAATTGATTTAGATATAAGATTTGAGTATTTTGAAGAGAGAAAAGTGTTTGACTCAGTATAAAAACGCTACGAGACTATTTTAAGTTTCATAACAAGATAATAGTTCTTATGTATAGCAATGGCATATAAAAGAATCTTATGCGAGTTTTTTTTTCAGATTTCGAAAGCTTAGATCTGGAGAGTTTTTTAGTTGGGATGGGAGTACATAAATATGAACAATATAGCACCGTGTTTTACATACATATGCATGAAACTTACACTTTCGACTTAAAAATTTGTAAGAAAAAATTCAATAATAAATAGACATTTTCCTTACCGGTTTTTTAAACAATTTTGTGGGAGGTGTCGTTATTTTTGGCCATAAGAAAAATTTGTATTTAAAATCTGCTAGATAATGTTAAAAAACTGCTAAATTCCAAGTTTAATAAAATCGATTAAATCGTTATCTAATTATTAAGTTCTGAAAAAATTTTTTTAAAAAAAAGTATGTAATTTTAATTCAATAATGTGTACTTTTTGATAGATTTTCTATAAAAAAAAATTGGTTAAATCAGTTGAGTCATTTTTGAGAAAATTTGAAATAAAAAAAAAAGGTTTTGTGGGAGGTACCATTTATAACCTTTTTTCCGAATTTTTTTTTAAATGGTAGCCTTTTTGTACAAATTTTATTTTTTTAAGAGCAGGTACCGTTATTCTAAAAAAAATGTCTAATTCGCCTTATACAAAAAATCCTAGCGCTCCACGTTGGGCGCCAATTGTTGCACTTTTTCTTCTTCGGCGGCGGTGGGTATTTGACCCTTCTTTTTATTATTTTTGAATATATTATTTTAATTAATAATTACGAAAAGAACCGAACTTGAAAACTGCGAATTAAAATAAAAATTATGAAGAAAAACTTGCTCGACTTAAAACCACGGCACGGCGCGCGTCGGTGAATTCCTAGAAACCGCTAAATACCTAGTTTAAAGAAAATCGACCCACCCGTTTAGGCTGCAGACGAACTGACAGGCAGAAAAATACCCAACTGAAAATAACCTTCCGACAAACTGCGTGCTATCGCAATTCTTTTTTCATATGTATTGCAACTCTCCTACTTTACTTCCATTGTTCAGCATATCAAGATCAATTTTGTCTAACTCGATTTTTGTCTAAAAACTCCTTTAAAATGTGGAGGTTTGGACACTATGGACATTATTGGAACTTATTACTTTCCAGGTTCCCAGGTAATTTTCATATCTGTTCCTCTTCTCATCCGAACTATCCGGACTTCTTGAAGGTAAATTTTAAATCGTCGGGAAGTGATCAGTTTGGTTGGAACATTTAAGGCATATTTTGTACTCAAACGTGTTTGATTTTGCAAAAAACGTCACCACTGTACTGTTGTTTTAAATAATTTATCCTTACACACAAATTTTCCTTCGAATGTTTGCTATGCCCCCCAGAAAAACCAAGGACAAAATGGTTTATCCACCGGGTTACATGAAACGACCAAAATTCTATACTTAAATAGATTGTTTGCTTTTATTAGGCATATAGACTTGTATCAAATACTTTTCTCTCTTAATAAATAACGCTTCTCTGATCAAACCTTTTACTATAATTCAATTTCTATATAAATATTGGATATCTGTATATCTTTTTGATTACCTGATTATTTCTTTAGATTTACCTTCAAATAAAATTCACAATAAAAAAAAATGTTATTTAGTTATAGATAACTTCAACAACAACAACAACAACAACAACAACAAAAAAGAAGGAAAATAAAAAAATCCTTAGCGTTATCCCTTCAAACAATCGAAAGTAGGTTTATTATTCGAACAAAAACTCATCCGATATTATTTTCTTTTCAAGTAGTTTCTTGATTTCATGATGTATGTATAAATAAGTTCATATACTTTATTTGCGAATTCGTTTGCCGTATAATATAGAGCTGTAAATATCAACAATCGTTATCATCCGGAATAAAAATAAAATTACCAAGCCAGCAGCATCCGTATACGATACATCTCTTTCAACATTCATCTCTGGGCTCTTTATGTGGGGATACATGATGCTGATGCTGGAGCAAATAAACTTCTTTTTTTTTTTGTTCGTTTTTCTCGTTGTTTTGTTGTTGTTGTTGTTGTTGTTGTTGTTGTTGCTTAAAGGCTGCTCTTTCGCTCCGCATACAAATTAGTCCCTCAGGCTTCAGCACTTTTTACTACATTGGTTATTTGCCCTACTTACATATACACACATATGTATGTATATAATAATGTTTCCATTGTCGAGGAAAAAAGATTGTTGTCTCGGATAAAGTCAGCGAAATAAAGCAAGTCAATGAGTTAAATGTATTTGTACACATTGATCGGAAACAAAAAAGAGATTTACAATACATACATAGACATTCTGTAGTGATTTATTATATGTTTACTAAAAATACATACATACAAACGAGTAGACGAGTACAGATATTTGTTTATAATACCCAAAAGTCTATCTATATAGCTACCGCTTATAGCTCGCTATTCCTGTACCTACCTAACCATACTTTTCACATTAATATGACTTTGTGATAACAGGTATTTATTCTTGGTTCAGAGGTTGGAAATAAACAATGGCAATTAGCCAAGTCTGGAAATGTTGTGAAAATTGGTGCAAATTGAGCACTCAATTTTTATTGCTGCACGGCCAAAATTTGTCATGTTAACGGAAATAATAGTGCAGAATATGTGAGAGTACATCACACTTTTGTTATGATTTTATGGAAAGAAATAAACAAAAAAAATAAAATAACGACTTGAAAAAAATCAACAACTGTAGCTTTTAAAAATTACAGGGAATCTTTTTGAAAAAATTGAAAATTTTCAACAAATTTTTTTGATCAGAGTTCACTAAGAATGATATTTTATCAGATTTTTTTTAAGTACGTGTGTCTGTTCATCTAAAACCTAAATATATGGGTCGATATTTTTTAGCCATTAAAGCAAATGTTACTTTTCTCAAAAAATATTCAATATTTTTATAAACAAAAATTGTTGTTGCTCCTTTAAAAAAATTCTATACAGATTTGGATTAAAGTCAAATAAAATCAAAAATTTCAGGAATGTTAAGATTTTTAAAAATGCAAATAAACTCAAGCTCTCAATATATTTCGTTTTCTTCATAAAAATTAATTTTTAACAAAAAATAAATCACGTAAGCATATGTGCATTCTTAACATATTCAGACTTCAATATCCTAAAACTGTTTTATAGGTAGATACATCACCTACTAAAATTATAATTTTATTTTACTATTTAAACTAAATTGGCCAGGCCATGGCGAAACTTGTATTGCTTTATTTACTTGATTAATTAAAATAATCTACACATATTTATTTTCAAAAAAAAATTTTGATTTTTTTTTTTAAATCAAAAAAATTGTTTATTTGAAAATTTTGAAATGGAATATTATTTAATCTTCTTAGAAGCTCTTGTATTTCCAAATAAATTTTAAGTCATGATTCTACTTAGTGTATATTTTGAATGGTGCTAGCCCATCACACAATAATAAAATTAACACGTGTGTCACGTGTCCTTATTAAGGTTATACAGAATTTTCTTTATTTCTTAAATAAAATTTCGACTGATAAATAAAATAGTTTTTTTTTACCAAGAGTAAAAATAAAATGCATGACTGGTTCGCACGAACTATGCTCTTATGTGGTTTTAAAGTCTTAATAATTTTAAGAACTTTTTATTTGATAAAAGTAAGTTATTAATTATTGGAGCCTTTATTTTTTGCCACCTGTCAAAAATATAGCTTTATGTGAGTACATAAATATAGCACCGTGCTTTCTGGCACTTCGCACATATGCCCGTGGCGTAATCGTTAGTGCGTTGGTCGGTTACGCATTAATAAAATTAGAAATACATAAATCGATTAAAAAAATATATTAAATTGATTTGACACTAACTTAATGTACACCAAGTTATTTCTTATACAAATCTCAATTTATGAGATAAAATTTTTAAAAATAGTTGGAGCATTTTTTTTTTTTTAATGTTTTTTATACATACATATGTATGTATATGAATAAAATTTTGAATATATTGTTAAGAAAACAAAATTGGTAGGCCAATTTTTAGAACTTATTTATGCGAAGTTTAAAAATTAATTTTGAAAAAAAATCATCCACCCATTATCGAAATATTCAAAAAAATTATTTAGACATTCATTTTTTAAATCCAAAATTTGATTTTTTTGGAAAATTTTGATATGCAATATTATTCAAACTTATTAGGAGCTTTCGTGTAAAAAATTTCTTTTAAATTGATTCAAAACAGATAATGAGATAGTCGAAAAACCAAAAAATGATTCTATGAGAGTTACTATTTTTAAACGATTTTTTCCAATAATATGGTAAATAGTTCTGATATTAGTTCACACAAAAATTTGAATCAAAATCGTAGTAGCCGTTTTTGAGAAAAATGTGATTTTCAATACCGGTTTTTAAACATTTGTATGGGAAGTAAGTACAGTTATTTTTGGTCATAGGAACAAATTTTATTTATTTATTTTATAAAATTTATTTAATTTATTATAAAATCTGCTAGATAATGTCAAAAACTGCTAAGTTCTAACGACCAAGTCGTTTTCGAATTACATATTAAGTTCTCAAAAAAAAAATTTTTGAAACTTTTTTTAAAAATCCAAAAAAAAAAATTTCGAACATTTTTAAAATTATTGTAAGCATTCTCTATAAAAAAGTTAATCAAAATCAGCTGAATCGTTTTTGAGAAAATCGAAAATAAAAAAAAATTACTCTATTGGGAGGTACCATTTAAAACCATTTTTCGAAAATTTTTGAAGTTTGACCAAAATCTCGAGTTCGATTTTTTTTACGAATGCATAACTATAGTATCTACCTACATATGTATAATATCGCAAGTAAAAATGAATACTTAAAAAAAATTAAATTTTAATATTGAAAATGCAATTCAGAAAGATGATTTTTTTGAAAGTTAGCAGTTAGCTTTTTTTTTAATTTTTCATGATATTTAATAAATATTTTGTTCTTATAACAAGAAATAACCTTACATACCTCCTATACAACTGTTAAAAAAAAACTGTTGTTAATGTTATTTTAATCAGCTTAAAAAAATTTGATTTCCTGTTTTATAAAATAAGTACGGTCTACCATTGAAAAGGAAAAACTATTTTAAATATATTATATTCACCCCTGTTCTGATTTCAGTTCCGAATCAAATCCATCGGAATTGATTTCCGCACGGATTTAAAAAAGGTGTTCTGAATTTCACTTTCACGTTAGCGAGTATTCAAACCTATTTTTCTTTCAAAATCAGTAAAAACAAAATTCAAAACGTCAATTTTGTTGAAAAAATTATATAAATCACAAACAAAAAAAACTAAAATGTAAGTTGATAAGTTTAAAGTGTTAAAAGAATATAACTCATTAATATCTGTGGACATTGTTCATGTCTCTATGATTTATAGTTATAGCGATAAAGAAGATGGATTTAACCATGGTGCTTCACTCAATGGAATTGGAATGGAAGAAGAGGGTAATAATCGTCAATTCAATGCAGGCATGGAAAATCAAATGAATTCCAAATGTCAAGTATTTCCAATACGATCAAAAATCACAGAACACTCAATACGCAAGTATTGAAAGCGAAAGTATAGACTTTGAAAACGAAAGGATTTAAAAACGAATCACAATTCAGAACAGGGGTGATTATGTAATTTGTTTACTGTTCGCATTTTCAGTAGCTTACAGAAGTTTTTAATTAGTTTTTTTTTTAATTTTATTCTAAATCTAATTTTAATTTTTTATTTTCTTTCAGGTATGTTTCTATACTATATAATAAAATAAAGAAATATTTAAAAAAAAAACGTAAGTAAATATTATAATGTTCATATATTTTTAAAGTTTAAGATCTGTCCATAGTTCTCCTTCTCAGTTGATTTAAATTTTTGATACCTATCAATAATTCGTATACACAAAATGTAGCCATATATGTATTTTCAATATTTTAATGTTTTGGTAAAAATTTAAACTACGAAGATTTCGACCGAATTTGATACGATTACGATTTAGACGTCTTAAAAAAAAATATATTTACTTTTTTATACACGTTGAAAATTTGTATGGCTTGACAGCCTTTGTTATAATTTTGCAATCAGATGCTTCTGAATTGTTTTAACAGTTTTGCATTTAAATATTAGTAAAATAATTTTTCTTAAAACAAACAAAAAAATCAAAGAAACAATGACTTTTATTAGTAATTTCGGGTTTTTTTTTTAACATTCAGTCGTGCATATTTTTTTAACATTTTCATTCTAATTTATAAATATTTCTATCATATAACCATTTAACTGTTAATGGATTTTCCATTAATTATAAAAAATCTCCATTACTTCAACAATTTATTATGATTCTTTTGCGTTGAAGGTTTAATAAAAATAAAAAACCTCCCTCAAAATAAAATCGTTGTAAATATATAATTTCTGTCTCTACAAAATATTGAATTTATGTAATACACCTACATTATATCTACCTACATTTCTTGGGTACAAAATAAATGTCCTTAAATTTAACCATTAAATAAATTAATTCATAGATAAATAATTAAAATCGATGCAGTTATAAATCTCTCCAAATTTATATTTCGCTTAAACATAAAATATGACAAAGTTGAGAGTGTATCTGCCTACCTACCTCAACAAGACAAGAAGGATGAAGTCAATATTCCGCACACATTTAAATTTCCCTTTAACATCATGACCATCAATTTGTATTTATTTATCTACAGGTTAAAGTTCAAGCACGTGATGCATACATAAAGAACTCAATATAAATACATGTGCATTATGTATATGTATGTAGGTGGGATATGATAATATAAATGCTGGTTGAATTTGGTATATTGCCTTGTGCCTGGCCCTAAAATATAAACTTTAAACGCAAAGGAGTAGTTGTAGTATATGTATGAAGGAAATTCTTCCAACCTATACTTCATTTTCCTGGGAAATTATTATATACACAGAAAGATAATATAAACCTTTTAGGGGAAAATCCGGTTTGGAAAGTGTGAAGAAGATACGGGAAAGGACAGTACAACAGAGCTCTCTATTTCTGGTCCAAGAGTATGGTATAGGTATTCGAAGTGCATAATATTCTAAGCCATGGTGTCAGTTTAGGCTGGTTCCTTAGATCCTTAGAATATATCTCTGTGGCCATATAAAATATTTGTAATCCGATAATAGACTGAATATAAGGTATAGAGAGGATGTGAGGTTCTAAAGAAGGATATCAGTTTTTCTTTTTTTTTTGGTATACATATGTACATATACATATAATTGAACTGCCTAAACACCCACTCGATAGCTCTTTTGCAATTGAGATGAAGAGTTCAATTAAAATAAAGTGCCTTCTCATGTTTCTACATTTATTTGTTTATTTTGTTTTTTTTTTTTTTAACTCCTTTTTGTGTTCGACACTAGAGAGATACTCTGATGTGATAGTGGGTAGGAGGTATATTGCATCAAACAACCACCATTATACAAAGTTATACTGCATATTCATTGAATTTAAAAATGGCAAATTGATGCTTTTTATATACTCTGTGTGGGCTGTGAGGATATATGTATGTAACTTTTTTAATTGGTTCTACGAAAAATAAAAAAACGAAAAAACTTTTATGGCAAACTTCTATTCTTAATGTATCTTAAATTGGTTTCGCTTTAGTTTTTTTTATTAAATAAAGCTACATAAATATTTGAATGGATTTTTAAGTAGTAAGCTAGGCTTTTGGTGAGTAAAAATAAGCTTAATCTAGCTATTTAAAAGTGTGTTCTAGTAATATCTATTTTAAAATAGCCAATGCTAAATTCTTTTAGCTTGTTTTTTCCAGCTTAAACTTCAATTTGTGTGAATTAAAATAGCTTAAAGTAGAATATTATAGTTAAAGCTCCAAAAATATCAAGATTCTTTCAACCGTGTTAAGAAAGCTTTGACTAGGTCTTATTTTTGTTATTCTCTTTAGTAATGGTGTGAATATGGCCAATATGGAATATGGTTTGGAATTAGTTCAAAACTAAGACAATTTAAAAAAAAAAAAATCATGACAATATTTCCGTTATATGCTCACTAACTTGAAACACACAGATAAGACAGCTATTGGTATACCTATCGCTACATTTAAACATACGATGCGATAAAGAATAAAAACATTAGATTGAACAACCTCTCCACTTGCTTAGCGACAAAACAAATCAGCATTTAATATCTTTAAGCTGATTGCACATTAGTTCCGTAAAATGTGTCATAAGCGGACACTGTCTATTGCCAGGCACTTCTAACTTTTCTACATCTACTACAACGAGTGATCAAGCAAATACTTCTAATGGGTGATTTTTTAAGAGGTTTAGAACTTTAAAAAAAAAAAAAACACAAAAAATTCGAAAAAATGAATGAAATATTTATTTGAATCGATAGTTTGAACCTTGCAATTTAATGTTTAAAGATAATTTCATGCAAATGTTGACCGCGGCTGCGTCTCAGGTAGCCCATCCGCTGAGTCCAATTTTGGCATACTCTTTCACACATATCGGCCGGTATCTCACGAATGAATGCATGGATGTTGGCTTCCAGTGCATCAATCGAAGCGGGCTTGTCCCTATAGACATTAGCCTTGACATACCCCCACAAAAAATAATCTAATGGTGTCAAATCGCACGATCTAGGCGGCCAATTGACCGGCCCGAAACGTGAAATTAACTGTTCACCAAACTCGCCTCGCAATTGCGCCATTGTTTCGCGTGCTGTGTGGCATGTGGCACCGTCTTGTTGAAACCACATATCATGCAAGTCAAGAACTTCCATTTCGGGCAAAAAAAAGTTTGTTATCATCGCTCGGTAGCGTTCACCATTGACAGTAACGCTGCGATTCGCATCATCTTTGAAGAAATATGGCCCAATAATGCCGCCGGCCCATAAACCGCACCAAACAGTGGCTTTTTCGGGATGCATTGGTAGCTGTTGCAATGCTTCTGGCTGATCTTCACTCCAAATGCGGCAATTTTGCTTATTTACGTACCCATTCAACCAAAAATGAGCCTCATCGCTGAACACAATTTTTCGATAAAAAAGCGGATCCTCGGCCAGCTTTCCAAGAGCCCATTCACCAAAAATTCAGCGTTGTGGTAGGTCGGCTGGCTTTAGTTCTTGCACCAGCTGTATCTTAAAAGGCTTTACGCCCAAATCCTTCCGCAAAATTTTCCACGTAGTGCTGTAACAAAGGCCTAACTGCTGGGAACGGCGCCGAATCGACATTTCGCGGTCTTCTGTCACACTAGCTGATACGGCCGCAATATTTTCTTCACTACGCACAGAACGTAAACGTGTTGGTGGTTTAATGTCCAACAAAGTAAATTTGGTGCGAAATTTGGTCACAATCTTCCGAATAGACTGCTCAGAAGGTCGAGAATGCCGACCATAAAATGGAAGCAGCGCGCGATGAACATTTCGAACCGAGCACGAATTTTGATAGTAAAATTCAATAATTTGCAAGCGTTGTTCATTTGTAAGACGATCCATGGTTAAATTGCAAACCAAACTGAAGCTGTTTGACAGTGACACAAGGTACTAAACACACGTCAGCCGTCAAAACCAGTGTTACCAAAACCAAACCAGCTAAAAAATCACCCGTTATAAGCTTTCTTGCACGCTTCATAGGGAGCTAATGGCTTAATGAGTAATGAAAAGCTTTCCTAGATCCATGTATCACAATCACCAATGGACCAAAAATTGATCTAAGTATGTGGGTTCTCCGCCGACAGAAACTTCTAACTAACCTAACCTAACTTGAAATACAGTTTTATTAAAATTGCATAAGTTACGAATATTTATTAAAATCATTAGAGTCCTTTTGCGAAACATTTTAAAATATCAAAACCACTGTATTGTAACTACCCCGGTCTAGTTGAACTATAGAACACAAAAACGAACTTGTCTTCTCGGGAATGTTATATAAATTCGAACCAAATTGGTCCACCAAATCAGGCTCGTCCAGTGGACGTATAGACGCAGAGACTGACATACGATATAACAAAAAAACCTTTTTGTACCAGCAACCAATACTTTCTCTATAGTGCAGATGAGGAGTTTTTAAGCAACAACAAATCCTAAACCCGCTTGCTTTGCGATTCAGTCTTAACAAATCAGTTCTATCTAAAACTTTCGAAGTCGACAGAAGTGAATAAACAAAATAAACCTTAAGTTTCGAAGCTGAAGCGAGAATTTTCTTTTCTGGCTGAATCTACTAGTAAAAGCTATGACTAGTTGGCTTTATTAAAACAAAAAAAATTGGTCGGCACGATAGCTCGCGTAGATTCAGGGCCTAGTGACTTACAGCTCTCAATCATTCCTGTGTGCGTTTTATTGGCAGGAATAGAGGGGACCTAAGTACTCTTTGTCAATTCCTCGTAAGAGGCAGACATTTCTGTTTTTAGGTGGCATAGGCTGGAAATCGAACCCAAGACCTTCGGCGTATCATTCCAACGCACTAACCATTACGCCACGTGCTACTACTAGTTTTAGCATCACAAGACCTATTATCTTGTAAAAAAAAACATCTTAATACCTACATACATCTGACAGATAAAAATATCTGGAAAATATGACAATCATAATTAATAATCTAAAAACTTTATGTAGCTGATATAGTCTGGTTTCCGGCTCAGAAATAGTGTTAAGTGGTTTAATTATAAAATTTCCTAATATAACCATTCATGGTTAAATTTTTTATAATATATAATATAACTACAAAGAGGAATAAATCGTGTATCATATAAAACCTTCAACTTTACCTTGTATTGGTATGAAACCATAGCAACTTTAATCTTATTTCCGAAAGAGGACTTGCATCACTAAAATTTATATTTAAAATGAAAACCACAAAGCAGTGAGGTATAGAGACAACATGAGAAATAGAATGACATTTCATAAGGTGTAGGTTGAATTTCTTTAGTCAAAATAATAAATAAGTGTTTTTTTTTTTTTTTTTTTTTTTTGTTAATATCCCTCTCGTTCCACGTTGTGGTTCTTTATAATGCTGGTATAGAGTTCATTGGAAACATGGTCCGTAAGCAGGAAGACAGCTTTAAGTGCCTGTTTTTTTTTTTCATTAAAAGCCAGCTCCCACACACAAAATGGTAAAATGTTCATGTTCACCTGAAATTTAAGTTTTTTTTTCAAATGGGTTGTTTACAGGTTTTGAATGTGTGGTATTTTGATAAATATTGAAATATTGTAAATTAAAAATCTATTTATTAAAAGACTGATAAACTATTCAGTGATAATTGACATTTACTTATATCTATCGTTAATTTAGTGTGGCCTAGTGCTTAATATCTTAAAGTGGCTAAACGTGTTCCCATATTCTTTAAAAACCGACCATAAATCTACGGATTTTCCTCAGTTAAATGTTCACATATAGTGTCACATTAGTTTTTATTTTTCACTAAAGAGAAGATCATAAGAATTATATGTTTAGACTTTCGTTCCCCTAGTACTTTAGTATTATGGCTGCCATGTGTAAATAGAATCAAATTAAATAAACAACTTCTGAAATTTTTTTGATATCAACGCTATGTGCACCATCTGATTTTTTTAAACAAATCTTAATTTATTAAAAAAAATAAAACCTCATTGAAACGGTATTTTAAAAAAATTTATTTTTTTTTATAAAATTTTATTTAAAATATTTTTAAGGAAAAAAGTTTGCATGTCTACTTTTATAAATAAAATTTAAAAAAAATCATGTTCCCGTTTTTGAAATATCGAATTCTCAAAACAATTATTTTTGTTTTTCTGATTAAAATAATCAATCTTATATAAACTCATTAGAAGCTTTTCCATGAGGGGCGTAGTAGCTTATGTATAATGCCTTCATGTTTTAATTATATGGAAGATCGAACTAAAATATTAACTCACAATTTTTTATTATCTAAATCTCATGAGTCGTTTCGAGAAAAATAAGATTTTTCATAACAATAAGTATAGAAGGTGGTTATAAGAATAATAATTTTTGTAAAAAAAAAAACACCCGAGTGCCAAAATTTGATAAAAATCGGCATGGTTAAAAAAAATTAACTTTCCCAAAATCAAAAAAAAAAAAATATAATTTGGCCAAACACTTTTTGAACATTCTCCATAATAAAATTGACTAAAATCAGTTTAATCGTTTTTGAGAAATTAAAGAATTTAATAAACATTTTTCCAACATTTTCTATTAGAAAAAGGTAGTCTAAAAAATTACTGAATTTTTACTAAAAAAAAATCGTAGATAGGTATGTACGTTTTTGATAAAAATAAGATTTTCATTAATTTCTAAACAAAATTGTAAGACAGACACCCTAATTTTTGTCCCTAAAAAAGTGCGAAAAAACGTGTCGGCGAAATGACCAAAAAACCAAAAACGTGAAATCCAAAAAATTTTCGATCTATTGGTATTCCGGGAAATGGCGTAAGAAGGTTGCCATAACTTTCATATATATTGAGCATTACACTCTTAAAATTTTGGTCAAAAGTTATTTCTGAATATGCCAGATGGTGCAAATTCAATGTCGTAAACAATTTTTCCATGTTATTTTTCAATTAGCATAAGAACTTTTCATTTTTCATAAATTTAAAGTTAAAACAGAGTTGAAGGGTACTCTTTGAGTAACTTAGTATAATCATAGCGATTAGAATTAATTGCGTTAAATTTTTTTTTTTGAATAGACGATCAAATTTTTTCCAAATATTTAGAAATGACATAAACAGTCAGGTTCTACATTTCACTTTCACTCGAAATAGAATAGAAATCAATTGAAATTAGATTGACTTCAATTTCATTTCGAGTGAAAGTGAAATATAGAACCTGGCTGTAAGTCGCAAGAAAATATTTTGTAATACGGCCTTATGGTACGGAATCTCCTTGAACATTTAAAAGAAATGTATGCATTGCGGAAGTTATGCTTATTTTTTCAATTCTTGTCACCGTCTCAGCTAGTTGAGATCATTCATTTTTTAATTGCGATATTTAATACTCTATGGCAAGTTATGGATTCGTAAAAAAATGAAGTCGAAATTTTGATCAATGTTGACTTTACGATGATAGCGAAGTCGAAAAAAGTGTGTCTCGCAATTCTGTCTGTCTATCTGTCTGTATTTTCGGCTGTAGCTTAAACGGATAAATCGATTTTCTCTAAACTTGGTACCTTGCGTTTTTTGGGCATTTCCCCCAAACGTTTAATTTTGTTTACCCTCCGTACAATTTTTTTTTTAGCAAAAAATGAAAATATTATTTTTCTCAAAAACGTGCCCCGTTCAAAAACAACTTGGTAGATTTTAATTAAACTTGGCATCCAGCGGTTTTTTGAAATTATGTAGCAGATTTTAAATACGTTTTATTTTTAAAGCCAAAAATAACGGTACTTCATATTTACAAATGTCATACAACCGGAAAGAAAAATGTGAAAAAATTAAACCTCATACGTTTCAACTTTTTTTTCAAAAGCACATTTAATTTTAGAAGCATTTCACAAAAATGAACTAAACACTTTTAGATTTGTTAACCCAGCATTAGAATGAAATTGATTCTATTTAAAAACATCTGTAAATAAAATCAATTTAATTTTTTAATACTTTACCTAACCCATATAATTCTGTTAAAAAAAAAAAACTTTCTTTGCCATCAAAGTTTTTCTTTCAAATTTCAAAACAGTAAAGGTATACTACCCACCAAGATACTTACAAACTTTTGTCTGAATTTCCTTAAAGTTTGTAGCCTCTAAATAGTTCTATATAAGTTCACATCAGAAGATACATACCTAACATTGGACTATTTACGGCATTAGTGATAGTAGTTTTCATATAAACTTTGCTGCAAGGCAGACACAGCGCTAATGGTACCTTAATGCAAACAAAATTAGTCTTTTCTATTCCGAATAGGTATGCATGTGGTGAACTTAAGAAAAGACATAACTTTTTCTCAAATTACTTTTTGAAGCAATAAATTCAATGCATTCTTGTGTCACACTAGGAGCAGCAACTAGGATCTTCGTTCGACACGTTTAGTTACATATTCTATCAACTTCTTCGTTTCCAAAATAAGTAGAGGTACATAAATATACAAAACAAAAAATACAAGCTAAAACGCCACCCATCTTAATTATTCATCGATATAGATTTTCTGAGTGAATGTGGAAATTCCACCCAAGCCCCCTCTCTCCCTGCTTCAACGACTTTCAGGAAATTGAAATAAGTAGGTCAATTTTCATTTGTAACCGACTGAAAACGAAAGAAGGAAAGAGATAAAAAGTATTAATTTTTAATTTAAATTTATCGGATGCAGTTTAGTCAACGGTTTATAAATATTACATAATTGCAGCAAAAGCATATTAAATTTATCTTTAGGTATATATTTTAGCATTTTCCAATTGACCTACACTTTATCTTGTGATGTACTTATATAAAAGCTTTTAACCATCAACATTATAATATGTAAGGGTTTATGTAGATTAAATTGTATAGAAGATGTGCTGCAATTCAATTATGTAAACAAGGTGAGCATTCCACTTATAACTGACAACATTTTAAATGTCAAGCATTAATCCAAAGTCACCACTTAACATATTAAAATCCCCCATTAAGTGGCAGCTCTTTGGCTTATAGATGTTGCTGGCCTCCTCCCAACCAGCCTCCTCGTCCCTTATTCTTCCTAATTAACTTTTTCCTCATCATCAACACGACCATACGATGATGACGATGACGATGACGACGACGACGACGACGACAGATCGGATGAGAACGTCGAGGATACAAACTGATTATTCTCAAGTGTTATTCAAAAAATGCATCAAAATATATGTGGGTATGTGTAACTATCTTATACGTGAGTGACTTTGAACCCCATGGTCACCCATCCCTTCACAAAACACCTTAAAAAAGGCACTTGTATCCGTTAGCCTCGGTTATGCGTGAGTGCACTTTGCCAAACTATATGCAACAGCGGATTTGCCATACGGAAAAAAGGCGTGTTTGAGTGTACAAATTTGCTAGGTTCGCTATTTACTTCACAAAAACACAGCTAATATATGTATATTAAAAAATGTGCATAGTTATTCAGTACAATAAGTTGAAAAAAAAATCGAAAGAACTAAAGAAATAAGTTGCTAAATTGTATGTTTTCGAAAGCAGAATAAAATAAATAAACTGGGTGACACGAAAGCTCAAACAAGAACCTAGTGATTTACAACTCTCAAATCATTCCTGTGTGCATTTTATGGACAGGAATGGAGTGGACCTACAATTTTCTGCCGAATCCGAACGGCTTATGTGAGACGCTTTTGTTCCTGATAAGAGATATTCTTGGAGGATTTGTACATTCCTCAGAAGAGGCAGTAGGTGGCATAGACTGGAAATTGAACCCAAAATCTTCAGCGTAACAGTATTAATGCACTATCCTAACCATTACACCACGGGCTACTATATATTTTTTTATTTTGATCAAAATAAATAAAGGGTGTCCCAAAATGAATGCCAGATTTCAATTTCACCCCGTTTGTGCGTTAAAGTGTTGCCAACAAAAAAAAGGGACAGCTTGACAGGGTGACAGTTGAGGGTTATTAAAAATGGACCGCTACACGAAAAAACAATACAACAGTTTAAACAAAAAAGAATAATTAAGGGTTGATACGAATTTTTCGTATTTACCTTTCTGAAATTTAAAATTTAAAAAAAATTCAGTATTTGTAAATTTTAAAAATTAAATTTTCTTTCCTTACAGTTTTTTGGATGAAATAATATTTTATTAACTCAAAAGTAGATTTTGTAAGCGTGGCAACCCTATGCTTTGATCACATTTCTTAAGGTAACCCATACGCAGATTATTTTTGTTTAGACACTGTCTAAAATACTGTATACATTTCTTTGAGAAAAACAATGAGAAAGGATCGCCCAATATGGCACCATCTTATCGACTTAAACGGTCGTATTTATAAACGTTATCTAACTAAACATTTTTAATTGATGTCTAACCGCCATATTATTCACTCGATTCATTCAGATTAAAACTTAATTCGGATGTATTTACATTAAACTCAATTCATCCAGATTAAAACTTAAATCCGGATGTAAATTATTCAAATCCAATGTAAATAAATCCGGATTTAAGTTTTAATCTGGATGTATCAAGTGAATAAACGACTGAATCGGTTGTCTAAACCTTGACTAATTTGGCAGACTTAACACCTAGATTATAGGCATTTGGTATTATTTTGTAAAAGAAAATAATCGGAGGAGTCATAATATAATAACTAGCAGAACCATGCTTGCGTTGCTTCGCAAAATACCCTTAATTTACGTATATTATTTTATAAAAAAAAAGTTTATATGCCTACGTTTTGAGAAAAATCAATTCCTTTTTTAACGAATTTTTGGACGAATCCATTAATTGCCCTGCCCCTGTTATAGTTCTTACATGTATGTACATGTACATATATATCGTACGCCAATTAAAACAGTGAACAGTTCAATGGCACAGAGAGGAATTGAGTGGACAGGAAAAAAATAGAAAAAAGAGGAAGAAAAAATGCAAACACACTGGAATGATAATAAGGTGGACCAAACAGCATAAAACCAATTCCTAAATTAAAAAATACAAAAAGTTGTAATTTTAAAATGTGTTAAAGTAAATATTTCTCAGCTTGTACGTGCAATTAAGAAAAGATTTGGGCCTCAATACTTGCATTTAAATATTGACTTTATGAAACAATCTCTATTTTTGTAAAGTATCCAAAAGGTCTTGACGTATAAGTGAAAATGTGTGTCAACCTCAAAGAAAAGTTGACAAAAAATTAAAAAAAAATTAATATTCTGATTAAATAAAAAAATTAGTAAAACAAAAGATAGTCTTAAACAATCTTATAAATGTTAGGTTAAGCAGTTTTTGAAGTTCCTGAAATGTCTGTGAGCTTCTGCCCTTTCAGTTGATGGTCTTCCAATACCCTTTTATGAACTTTTCTAACTATTTCCGGAGTACTCAGTTCCCTTGGTTGAATATTGCGATGTTGAGATATGCGACCCTTTTTAAATTCTGCCACCCAATATAAAATCCATTTGCGCTTTAATATTGGTCGGACTAAACTCTTTTAAACTAAAATATTCTATTACGTAACGATGATCAATTTTAACCAATTTAACTTTAACTTAAGCTTTCTTAGGTTGTTATTTTATAATAATCTAACTTTTGTTTCCAACAACCGCCACATATTCGCAATTTCGCAGCATTTTAAACAAGCTTTTCTTTAATTGGTAGATATATCTGCATTGGAACAATTTTCATGTAAAAGTATATATGCACTTATTTTAAAGCAGCCAATAGACACTATACTTGTGTCTGCACCGGTGTACGGAAATGTGTGCTGTGTGTGGGCTGGTGCGCACACCGATTTTCGGTGTCAGACACGGTGCGAGTAAAATCAAAAGTTTTTGATTTTTGGTGTCGGTGTCTCGATCGGTGTGGCGTGTGTGGCGGAATGCAACACCGGTGTCAGTACACCGGTGCAGACACAAGTGTAGTGTCTATGGGCTGCTTAAGACGTTTCAGTCAGACATCTTAACTTTAGATATAATGATTGTTTTTCTTTTTTCAATAACTTAGCATATTCCGGCTGAAATTTAGTAGCCCTAATTTTTCACGGGTAACGGGTAACTTGCGAGGATTTGACAAATCAAATCCTCCAAGAGTATCTCCTGTCATGAAAAAGTGCTTCTCACCCTAGCCGTTCGGATTAGGTAAATAATTGTTGGTCCTCTCTATTCTATTCAATTTATTTTTTAATTTTTATTAAAAAAAAAAATATTCAAAGTCTGCAAATTATCAACTTTACAAAATTTAATTAATTTTCGTCAAGAATATTTGGGGTTCCAAATAATTTTTGTCACCTAAACTTAACATAGGAACCACGGTTCAAAAACTGATTGTTTTTGAAGGTTTTTTTTAATAATATAAACTCTATATACTACTGAAATACATCAGCCAAGTAGAAGACTTAGCACTATTTAATTGGACTTGTTGAATTATTGATTCAAAATAGCTTTTTACGGCCTTTAGTCCGCAAAAATTTAGGCGTTTCGTCCCGGCGACAGTCAACTGATGGGCCCAAGTGAGAACGCCGCCGGGACGAAACGCCTACATTTTTGTGGACTTAAGGCCGTAAAAAGCTATTTTGAATCTGATTGTTTTTGTTGTCAACGAAAACTACTTAATGAGTCTTAGATTTAATTAATATTTTTACTGTTTCCACCGCACAAAATCTTCAAAAAATACAGATTAACTGTAAAAGTTTCTTCAAAAAAATACATAAATGATATTTAATTTTTCTTCTTATGAAGTGGAAGTGAGATAGAAAGTTGCATTTTCATTGCAATCGATTTTCGAATGAATGCGTTCAGCGCGATATAAGTGTTTATACACATTTCTTTGATTAGGAAAACTATTGGTTTTATGAATAATTAACTCCTTCTTTGAAGACTAAAATTGAACTCTTTATTCTAACTTAATTATTTACAAATCTTATACCTTGCTTACAAATACATTTGCAATTTCTTAACCTATCTTATCTCTAGTTTTCTATAAAACTAAACTAACAATAGGGTTGTAAAGAGGATAACGACGATATCTGACGCATCCCTTGTTCATATCCTAATGCTAACAGATGTGAGTCATAAAACACAATCTGCGAGATCATTTATTGTTATATGATAAGGTTCAACGCAACACAGCGTCGCCATCCACTTTGATCTTAAACTATATTTACAAAATACATTCCTACTGTCCTAAAGTATATTCAAAATATATAAAGATAACTTAACAGTAGATTTTAGTTAATCCCCAGTTAAGTTTTCGGTAGAAAGGTACTAAGAGGTGTATTCACTTAAAAATTTTTTAGGAGCCTTTAGACCCCCGGAAATTTGTAAGCGGCCCTCATATCAAGGAGAATTTTTTACACTTAGTTTCCTTTAGTACATAAAATGGAAGTTTTGTTCAATTTTTTAACGTTTCTCGACTAATTTGAGATTAACAAAATGTTAGTATTAGTAGATTCCTCTGCATATATATGTTTTGTGGAGATTATTAAAAATTGTTTAAAAGGAAAATACAAAAATTATTGGCCAAGTATTTATTTTGTTAAACAAAAATTAGCACAAGCTCATGAAGCTGATTCACGAAAGAGTGAAATTTTTTTATTAATTTCCCATTATGGGTAATTTTTGTAAATCCAGCCCTGAAAACGTCCCTTACATGGTTAGGTTGAAACCGAGGACAAATACCTATAGAGGGATATGTGTGTTTGTTTGCAACGAAAAGATAAGATGCACACGGCAGACCACCATTGGGATGTCAGTCGCGTATAGGTTAAAGAGAGGATGGGATGCCATGCCATGTCAAAAGGACATCCTCCGAATAGAGCTCAAATGGCGTGGTATTATGGCGTGCGGGGGCAAGGAAGCTGGGTATACATATTCACTTCGTATAGGACCGTTTTGTATTTGAGATTAATTATTCAAGATACGTTGGTGTAGTCAGTAGGGATTGTTTGTTAGTCTAATCCCAAATTAAGTTCTTATATATACGAACGAACGGTTGAGGCCTTCAACGATACAAAACTCTGAATGTATCTCTATGGTCTCGACTCACGAGATAATACCCTTTTCTTTGGCGATGGTGTTATGCGGTAGAAGGTAATGTCATCTATGTAAGTAAATATATCTAAGGACTAGAAACAGAGTAGGTATTTATACTACGAGTATTCTACGATAGAGAGAAGTATAACTATGTATATGAACTTTAAAGGAAGTGAATGGTGTTATTGCGCAGAGTTATGGTAATTTACATAAATGACAAGGAACACAAAAATGTCTTAAGACTATGAAAATGATATTCCTTCCCGTTTACAACCCGTTTCAAAAAAAAAAAAAAAAATAGAAAAACCCTCTCGCACTGGCACTATATTTCTCTCTCTCTCTCTCTCTCTCTCTCTCTTTGCACAAGAAAAGTTTTTAAGTGTTTCATTTTTTTTTTATTTATCCGCAAGATTGTTGAAATTGTTGTATATTTTGAATATTATTTTAGAGAAAATGGTAGAAGGATTTAAAATGATTTCAATTGAATTGTAAATTTCATCACTGTGGGAACAAAAATGAATAAAACAAGGATTGATGATAATGTAACAAGAATTTATAATGTGAAACTATTTTTTTTTTTTTTTTGTTAGAGGGATTATTTAATGGATTTGTAATAAATGTTGTGCGAGGTTTTTGTTGTTTTATCTTCCTCTTCGCTTTAAAGATATTTATGTACACCTCACAGTTAAAATAGCTACAGGTACTGTGGTAAAAACTGATACCGAAGGACGCAGGCACCTAAAATAAAATCGATTAAAATTAATAATTTAAATTTGTATTGATTTTTATTTTAAAAAAAAAACTTTTAGGATTTTCAACTTAACAAAATCTGATTGATACCTCGGTTTAGATTCTTGATACATATTTTATTCACTCGTCAATTTAGGAAGTGGTCTTTCAACTTTCGCGCGCCATCACCTAAGTAGTGGCCTTTCTCTACATCACCGTGCCTCAGAGTACACTCAAAGATTTTCCGGGCCAGAGCCTTGTTATCCCTTCCATACAAAGACCGAGAAATACCGTATATTTTGGACTGAACTTTAACTGAGTCCAAATGGTCTAAGCAAAAAAATATTTAACAGGTTCAAAACATATTCAAACTTTATAGTTTGATTTTTTTTCACAAAAGAAATAAAATGCACGACATAGGTCGAACGGAACTTGCTCTTATGTGCGATCACACTGTGGTTTTAAAGAGTGCATGGTGATGGTACTTACACTTTACACTGAAAAATTGTCAAAAATATAATTATAAATAAATTGATTAACTTCTTCTTTCTCCATCATCCATTTCTTACGCAAATCTCAATTTATAAGAAAAAAAAAATAAAAAAATCTCGGTTTTTAAAAAAAAAATAATTTTTTTATATTTATATTAAATTTTGAAAACATTTTTAAGAAAAAAAATTGGTATGTCATTTTTTAAAATTTATTTATGCGAAGTTTAAAAATTAATTTAAAAAAAAAAATCACCTACCCATTTTCGAATTATTGAATTTTCAAAAAATAATTCTGATTTTTTTTTTTAATTTTGACACGCAGTTTAATTCAAATTTATTGGCAGCTCTTGTGTTAAAAATTTGATTGAAATCATTTCAACAGATAAACAGATAGTCGAAAACCAAAAAAATGGTTATATGAAAGATACAATTTTTAAACGATAGATACATTTTCTTTCCAAATAATATGGTAGATCGTTCTGATATTAGTTCACACAAAAATTTAAATCAAAATCGTGGGAGCCGTTTTTGTGAAAAATGAGATTTTCAATACTGTTGTTAAACATTTGTATCGGAGGTACCGTTATTTTTGGTTATAAGAAAAAAATTTATCAGAAATAATGTTAATGTTAAAAAATTGCAGGGTGCCAAGTTTAATAAAAATCCACTAAGTCATTTGTGAATTATTAAGTTCTCAAAAAAAATTTTGAAACATTTTAAAAATCCAAAATAAAAAAAAAAGTTGAAAATTTTGGTATACAATATCAACTACTTGAAAGATTTTTCATTAAAAATTGGTAAACATCAGTTGAGCTGTTTTTGAAAAAATCGAAACTCAAAAAATGGTTCTATGGTAGGTAGCATATATAACTATTTTTCCGTAAATAATTTTTTTGTAAATAAATTACTGATTTTTTTTTTAAATTCTGCCCACGTTTTTGAGAACAATAAGATCTTCATAATTTGGTTAGCAAAATTTTGTGCCGAAAGTACCGTTATTTTTGGTCTTAAAAAAACTGAAAAAAGTTGTGGGAGGAATGCCCAAAAACCTCTAGGTTTAAAGCCAAGTTTAAAGAAAATCTACCCACTCGTTTATGCTGCAGCCGAAAGGACAGGACAGGAAAGACACACAGAGTTGTGAGATCCAGTTTTTTTGACTTCGCTATTATCGTAGTAGTAGCCCGTGGCGTGATGGCTAGTGCGTTGGACTCTTACGCCGAAGGTTTTGGATTCGATTCCCAGTCTATGCCACCTAAAAACAGAAATGTTTTTCACGGGTTACTGCCTCTTGCGAGGAATTGACAAATCAAAACCTCCAAGAGTATCTCCTGTCATGAAAAATTGCTTCTCACCCTAGCCGTTCGGATTGGGCAGAAAATTGTAGGTTCCCTCTATTCCTGCCAATAACACGCACACAGGAATGGTTGAGAGTTGTAAGTCACTAGACCCTTGTTCTACACGAGCTGTCACGCCGACCATTTATTTATTTATTTATTCTATCATCGTAATGTCAAGTTAGATTAAAATCTCGAGTTCGATTTTTTTTAAAGAATCTTGCCATACAGTACCTATATATGTATATATCGCGAGTAAAAACAACGAGACTGAGATGATAGAAGATTACATACCTCAGAGTTATGCTGTCTATAGTAACATTCTGTCCAAGACGTCTTCCGTCTCAATACTAAAAAAGAGTCAAACATATGATTCTATATGGTCTCATGCCTTAAGCTATTGTTCAATGTTCCGCTCATCATTTCTTCTCGTAGGTTATCATGTAAAACACAGCATGTCAGAGGTAGCATCTTTGATGGGTTCTTAGAAATGCTCCCACTAGTTCCCAATACTTGATGCTGGTGCTGGCCAACACAACACATCTAAAGAAAGAGAAACATGAGCGCTTGCAACAATCAGCAAGTCTGAAATATATATACTTATGGTCTTATTTATAAACGTTGTCTAACTTTAGACAACTGTCCAACTTTGAAACTTGTTTATTGTTGTCCTATAGCTGCCTAACTTAGACACAAGATTAAATTCTCTTAAACGTGAATAATGTGATATTTATTTTTATTAAATAAAGCATATTTCCACCAATTTCAAAATAGTTAGACAGTGTCTAAGTAGACAAATATTTAATAAATACGACTGTAAATTTTTAAATTTCAAATTAATTTGTACTCAAGTACAACATTTATTCCGGTTGATAGTTATTGTTAAAAGGTAAAGGTTTCTATGGGCTAAGTGCTTCTTCTGGATTGGTCTTGTCACTTCTCATGATAGTACCGAAGAACTCCCCCGTCGAAATCTATATACTAACAATGGCGCCCAACGTGGGGCTCAAAGCTACGATGCTTAGATTAAAAATTTTATACTCTACCAACTCTGGTGCCACTGCACGGTATTTTTAAAACTATCAAAAAGAAATCTAAAATCCTCTCACTTTTATTTTCATTAATTTCTCATCGAAATCGAGTTTTTATCTAATTAATTTTTTTTTTTTAATATGTAAAACTAATACAAAAAAAATCTTATTTAGTATTTTCAAATTGTTTTGAAAATTTTGAGTTCAAATCAGAAAGATAAAAAAAATAAATTAATCTAAACAGTACTTACTCCACGATTTTGTATAAAATTTAATTTAATTTTCACCTCTACTGACCATGGTCAATAAAATCTAACTAAAATTTATCAGTTTAACTTACTATTATGACGTTAACCCTAATTCAATCAAAAACTATAGCATACCTACATAGAAAACATAGAAAAAACAAAACCCAATATCCTGAAAATGAAAATTGGAAAACTTTTAGAAAATGCATCCAAGTGTAGATACATAGATAGATATGCAGAATATTGTATGTATGTGTATACTGCAAAATGAATGTCGGTCGAACGTATTTTCTATATACATCCGTAAACCATAGCAATTTAAATTTTTCGAAAAGAACTGACAGCTTAGACTACATAAATTACATTTTGCTTTTCTATTCATTGCAAGCTCTAATTTAAAATAAAAAATAAAAATAAAAAAAATACGGACCATTAACATCACTGGGTTCGCAACAATTTCCCAGTTCATCCGCTTAGAAATGCGTTTGGATTAGAATAAATTCAGATACACAAATCGGTTCGTTTAGAAATTTGAATATTAATTGATTGACCATTGGCCATCATTCCTTCAGTTTAACTGTTTTCAATCGCCTCTCATATAAGCCGATAATATGGGGCTAAATTGGAGCAACTGGGAGTGTGTAGCGTGGAGTGGTGTTATAAAAACAAAAACCCAAAATGAAAATGTAATCAAAACAAGTGAGTCAAAACACAAAAGTCATGATGTGTATTTTCTGTCGTGCCATTAGTGCTTTGCATTTATAGATATGTACGTATTTTAATCTCAGCTGGGGCTTTCCAAAGAATGTTTCTCTTCTTCTGAAATCACACCCCCAAACTGTCGTACTCGATCCACTCTCTATTTTACTACTGCCACTGCTTGAGCTTAATGTGTTCATGCGGCGGCGGCGGCGGCTGTGCTTCAGAACTCAAAAGGACATAAGGACATATACCACACAGGCATAGGCATTACTGGTGGAACAGGGTGTTCGTACGTCGTCGTCGTCGGTCCTACACTGGACAGATGTCGGCCAAAGTATGGAAGAGTATATTGTTTGGCAAAGTTCCCGACCTTAATTGGTTGGCAAATTAAACCCAGTATTGTCTGTACAGTTTTTTTTTATTTTTTTTTTATTTTTTAAGTTTCGCACACAAGGTGCATTAATTTTCGAAGAGAATTTGAAAATTCATTTAATCTTGAATGATGCAGATATGCACCAAAAAGACACCAGCTGACTTAAAGAAACCTGATTTTAATTGAGTTCTGTTTATTTACAATTTGGCAAAGAAAATAGAGAATATTTTTTTTATTTTTTTGCTTGTGATACATTGGCACTTATACTCTATGACAAGTTTTACATTCGTTGAAAATCAAAATGTCTGTCTGTAGATAGGAACTTGTTTTTTTTTTAAGATTGTTAAATTTTCTTTGGGAAAATATTTCAATCGAATCAATTAATATGAACGTTTTTCTATATTGAATTAAAGTTGAAATTGGCTATTGCTAATTTTGTCTTTTTCTGAAGTTTTATCAGAATTTTGGTAATTGGATTATGTCGTGAAAAAATTTTCAAATTTTAATTAAAAATAGTTGTACTTAAAAGAAATAGTAAAATTTCGTTCTTATTTTTTATTAAATATATTCCCTGTCTTTTCGTTAAGTAAACAAGTATCTATGTAAGTTATATTTTCTTAAAACTATTATTAATATTTAAGATAATAATTATTTCAAACAAAATAAATAAAAAAAATAAAAACATAATTTTTACCTAAATATATCGTGATAACTTTTTGAATTTTTACGTAGTTAAGAAAAATTCCTGTTACTTTTAACATAATGAAACTATATTAATATAAAATTTTAAGCTGATGCCTCAGACAACGGAAGTTTTTAATGAAAAAATAAATGTATGAAAGGTGAATCCTGTTTCCCCCTCTAATTATCGTTGCTACTTTCTTAGGTCATGAAAACCTTGATAAATCAACAAGTCATGAAATATCTGGAAGAACGAAAGCTCTTAAATGATCGACAATACGGTTTTCGTTAGCAAAAGATTCACCGGCGATCTGATGGGTTATCTCACTCTTTCGGACCGTTCAATACAAGTAGTATTAGATGGGTTCAAGTCTGAAATTCATAAAAAAAATGCTGGTGTACCACAGGGTAGACTGTTTTATCTCCGACTATTTTCCTTATCTTTATTAATGATCTTTTAGCTAAAACTTCTAATCCACTTCATTTTTTTGCGGACGACAGCACCCTTAGTTGCTCTTATTCGTTTCCTGTTTCATCTCCCCACTTTTCAGATGTGGATTTTTAACGTCATCGAATGATAAGTTCATTAAATTCTGACCTAAACAGCGTGGAATTTAATGCTTCCAAAACCCAATGCTGCATCCTGTCGTTAAAGTGAAACTTAGCCCTTTACTGGGTCTTTCTATGAGTGGCACTTGCATTGAGGAAACCAAAAAGCTTCCAGTTATCGGTATGTGTTTTTACAGAAGGTGATCTGTCTGTGGAATGACATACTTGAAATTATCAAAAATGCTGCAAAATGTTTAGGTTTTCACGGACGTTTCAAGAAATTTTTACTCCTTCTAATCTGGCTAAAATTTACAAAGTATAAATCCGCCCAAGACTCGAGTATAACTTTTACATTTAAGCAGGTGCGTCTCAGACCTCATTGCACCTACTTTATTGGATTTAAAATAAAGCTTTAAGGTAAATAATGAATAGCATCATCAATGAAAACATCAACACTCTTGAACATCGTCGGAATATTTCGTGCCCCTCTATTTTTCATCGTTTTTTTTTAAGACAATTTTCTTGTGTAATAGCCAGCTGCATTCAATTGCAACAATTTCTATGCAACACCCGTCATGTCGGGAATGCCCATTCGTTCTTTAGCCGCACCACACGTGTGTGGAAAAATTTTTTTTTTCTCCTGTTTAATTTTTCTTAATTTTTTAAGTTCGAGTGGAAAAAGAATTTTCATACAAAAGTGACACTGTGTTCACTGGTATCAAATTCACAACAAGTAGTGAGTACAAAAATAAATATTATGAGTGGTGAAAATATGAACCAGTCCTTTAATCTATTTCATGCAAAATTTTCATTTTTCAGCGTAGGACCACTAGGAAAAAATCTAAGGTGCTGTGGAAAGGTGTGACGGTTGTTAATCAATTTGTTTGTGAGTTAAGCCTAGTGGCTTCAATTAGGAATTCAAAATATTCTATAGTGTGTCAGATTTATAATAATAATAATAATTAACTGCGAAAATAAAAAAAAAAAACAAACAAACACAAACATTATTATATATGCCAGTAAGACATAGGGTCTTATAAATTAGGCAATGTTAGAAGGAATAGAAGGATAGGATAGATTTTTGTTGGCACAGTGGATTGAGGAATTAGGTTTTGATTTTTCTCATTAAATCCCAGGGGTGGCGTTCAGTTGAGGGAATATTGAAAAGAATGCTGCCTAGACTGAGGATCGAACCCACACATCCAACCCCCAAGATATTTTAAAAAAAGATATTAATAAAAATTGTCTGTAAAACTCTCTTTTAAATGCAATTCCATTTTCTCCTGTAAAAGCGAGAAGTGAAATTTTCAAAAAAAAAAATTGACTTGAAATAGTTTACATTTGAAACACTTACATTTAAAGCTATAAGAAATCCATATACAAAACACCCTGTATCTGGCATACAAAATTTAATTTAAATCAGATAAAGAAAAATAATTAAATTTGTTAACATTATATAGTGATCGTATATAAGCTCACAGAAAAATTTTAATCTAAATCGTTGGAAACGTTTTCGAAAAATAAGTTCTTCTCTAACTAATTTTTTTGTATGGTTAGACCTATATATTTTTGGTTATAAGAAAAATTTTCCTAAATCTGTTAGGCAGATAATATTACGAAAATACCAATTGAAATTTTTAATATAAATCGACCGTGTCTTTTTCAAAATAAGTATCTACATATTAAATTAAAAAAAAAATCGGAACTTTTTTTGTTTACAATATTTACCTACTGCTAAAATTTTTTAAAGTATTCTCCATTAAAAGTTTTATAAAATCAGCAAGATTAGAAAATCAACAAAATGATTCTAATTATTTTTTTACTGATTTTCTTCTTTAACAAAAAAAAATGGTAAAAATATTACATGCGGGATTTGAAATTTTTCTAAAAAACAGAGGATTGAATGGTTTTTTGATAATATACTTTAGAAAATTAACTCAGGAAAACTATTTTAAAAGATTTCTAATTTTTGTTTTTATGATTTTTTTTAAGAATTTAGTTCGTCTAATAAAGTTTTAATTTACTAGGTATTTTGAAAAAGATTAAAAAGGAAAACTATACGAAGAGAAATCTGAGGAAAAGCAAAAAACGATATTCTGATACAAATGACTTTCGCTCTTACACTTAAAAGAATAAAAGAAATATTAAATGATATATTAAATGAGTACCTATATATTAAATGTTTCCAATATAGGTACTCACCCTTACAAATGTAAACTAGTTATTCACCCCTGTTCTGATTTCCGTTCTGAATCAAATCCGTAAATGGAATTGATTCCGCACGGATTTAAAAAAGGTGTTCTGAATTTCACTTTCACTATAGCGCGTATTCAAACCTTTTTTTCTTTCAAAGTCAGTAAAAATAAAATTCGAAACGTCAGATTTGTTGAAAATTACATAAATCACAAAATCACAAAAAAAAAAAACAATACCGAGTCTTTCTAGCTGAAATGTAAGTTGAGAAGAAGAAGATGGATTTAACCATGGTGCTTCACTTAAAAGAATTGCAAGAAGAGGCTAACAATCGTCAATTCAATTCGGACTGGAAAATCGAATGAATTTCAAATATCAAGTATTTTCAATCCGATCGAAAATCACAGAACACTCAATCCGCAAGTATTGAAAGCGAAAAGTATTTCAGAACACCTAGAGTTTGAAAACGAAAGGATTTAAAAACAAATCGCAAATCAGAACAGGGGTGATTGATTCAAAATAGCTTTTAATGGGCTTTAGTCCACAAAAATTTAGGCGTTTCGTCCCGGCGATCTCACTTGGACTCATCAGTTGACTAGTGAGGACCTTGTCAATCAATAATTCAGCAAGTCCAATTAAATAGTGCTAAGTCTTCTACTTGGCTGATGTATTTCAGTAGTATATAGAATTTGTATTATTAAAAAAAAAAAACCTTCAAGTAAACTAGTTATACGATTTGTAAATAATTAAAAAAATAAACGAGTTCATTTTTAGTCTTAAAGAAGGAGGACGTGTTTTTTCTGCCTTCCTTCGGCTCCTGCGGTTTTGCATGGGTGTTTAGAGAACAGTGTTCAGTTGGTATACCTAAACCAACAAATGAGGCAGTCCTTACCCAAAAGTAAGATACCAGACAAAATATTTTATTAAAACAAATATTATTTGAAAAAAGTGTTAATTTATTATTAAAAGAAATTTTTCAGATTAACTTTATAGTAACGAATATTAAAGTAACAGAAAAAAATTCCAGAGACAAATAAATAAATTAAAATAAATAAAGAAAGAAATGATATAAAAAGAACTCGGGAAACGAACATTCTAACGCAACGTTCTCTTTCATTACTTTATCCAAAAATTTTCCATACCCAAAGTGACTAGTTCAAAGCATAAAAAAAAAATAAGTTTAATGATTTACCATATATATATAACCAGCAATGAGGAAGTGTCTCACTGTACGCATAGGAATTTTGTCTCACTGTTGGTAAATCTTCGAAAATATGTAAATAAAATTAGAATAAAAAAAAAATTGTATCGAAGTGCCTGAAAATGTAGTTAATAGTATATTTGACAACATAACCTTCATTACACTGAACCAAAAAGGTACGTGGAATTAATTAACATATTAATTGGGACAACGAATGGTACATTAATATTTGTCCAATAAACGCGATAATAAAAACAACGAATGGCCGTTTATTAAAATCAATTAACGTTAATTGATTCAACGAACGTACATTAACTCGTTCGTAAAAAAACTCCGAATCGGAATCCGAATTATATTTATGAACCATACATTAAAACAACGAACGTGTTTATTAAAAATAATAAACGCGTTAATTAAAAATAATAAACGCGTTTATTAAAAACAATAAACGCATTTATATAAAATAATAAACGCGTTTATTTAAAATAATTAACGCATTAATTAAAAACAATAAACGCGTTTATTAAAATAATTAATGCGTTTATTAAAAATCAATCAACGCGATTATTAAAAACAATAAACACGTTTATTAAAAATCAATGATCGCGTTTATTAAAAATAATAAACGTGTTTATTTAAAATCAATGAACGCGTTTATTAAAAATCAATGAACGCGTTTATTAAAAATCAATGAACGCGATTATTAAAAATAATAAACGCGTTTATTAAAAATCAATAAACGCGTTTATTAAAAATAATAAACGCGTTTATTAAAAATCAATAAACGTGTTTATTAAAAATCAGTAAACGTGTTTATTATTTTTAATAAACGCGTTTATTAAAAATAATAAACGCGTTTATTAAAATTCAATAAACGCGTTTATTAAAAATCAATAAACGTGTTTATTAAAAATCAATAAACGCGTTTATTAAAAATAATAAACGCGTTTATTAAAAATCAATAAACGTGTTTATTATTTTTAATAAACGCGTTTATTAAAAATAATAAACGCGTTTATGAAAAATTATAAACGCGTTTATTAAAAATCAATAAACGCGTTTATTAAAAATAATAAACATGTTTATTAAAAACAATAAACGCGTTCATTGAACGAGTTAATAGAAACAATGACCAGCATTTATTAATTTTATAAATACGTTCATCAAAGTTAATAAACGGGTTCATTAAATTAATAAACACTGTTTTCAATAAATTCCAAAAGTAAAACTTCCTAAAGTCTTATTCCTTTGTCAACGAATTTTTAATTTCCTGGTAAGAAATTAAAAAAATCAATTAACAAAAACAATAAGACAAGGAAATTTGGCTTTCTAAATTTATTAGGTCTTGTTGCTCGAACTCTGTAAAATACAAAAAAAAGAAAAAATTAGTGTGATTTTTCTTTTTCATTTCATACAAACCCGTTATCAGTAGCTTCGTTCTTTCATATCTTATCTTCTCTTTTCTGAAATTTTAAAGTTTAAATAAAAGAGATGTTTACATTTATGTTTACTCTTTTATTGTTCAGATAAGCCAAATGAATGGCAGGAAAAATGTACATAGTTAAAGTTTTTTTGTGAAACAAATTAGAAGAAGTGATATTACCAAAAAGTTATAAGAAGTGAAATTATAAGATCTCATTCAGCAAAACATGAGTCCTTGTACAAACTTTCTTAGTTAATTTACATAGTTCGAATGTTAAAGTTTTTTATGAAACAAATTACAAGAAGTGATAATACAAAAAAATTATAAGAAGTGAAATTATAAGATCTCATTCAGCAAAACATGAGTCCTTGTACAAACTTTCTTTTTATTACTTTGAAAATATTGTGTTTCTATGAAACCCCAAAATGAGGAACATGCGGTTGGATACTGGAGATTAAATAAATAAAAAATTTTAAAGCAGATATCCACTGCTCGGATAAAACTGTTAAAAGTAAATTTAACTCCGTCAAAATAGAGAAAAATTTCGGTAAAGTTGAGGATTGAATCACCGTGAACAATGATGAAAGGTTGGACATTCTCACCCATTTTGTTGAGGAAATCGATATGGTCCTCTATGGCTTGAATCGTACTGCCTATCCAAATGAAAGCGTTCTGCGAGTCCTTGATGGTATATCTAGTAACATGTTTCCGACCCTCTTTGTCCCTTTTGAAAACTTTTTGGAAAGGTACAAAATATCCATGAAGAGCCCAAAGCAGTGCCGCATCTTTACAATCTGAAAAAAGCCAAGCACAACAAAAAATTACCGAATTAGTAAAGCTTGAAATGTGAAATTTTAAAAATAAACTTTATTATGTATTTATATAATTATAAAATCATAGTTTTTATAAAACGTGTGACATTTAATTTTTAGGTATATGTTTATGTTAACCAATTAATTGGAAAAGTAAAAATAATAATTAGATTAATGTGTTTATAATAACATTTAAAGAAGGTACAAACTCTTAGTTTGTTCTGCTGATGCAATTTTGTTTAAAATCTCTTTTATGCTTTTTTCTTTGACATTGTTATCAGTAGAGAGAAATTTAAGAAGTTTTTCCTCCAGTTTTTCCCAGTTGTTCAAAAGTGAACCGGAATTTGGATACAAATGACTGTAGTCCATATCAACCTTAGGAATTAAAAGTTTTTTTTTTATTTTTGAAGGTGGTGAAATGTTTTAACTTACCAAGCGATGGCCAGTTGGGAGCTTATACTGAGGCCATTTAGTGAAAATTTCAGAGGTGGAAGAAGAGTTTTTTATTTCCAAGAGTCTATGGTTTGTACATGCTTTCCAGCAACGGTCAAATTCCTCAAATGACAAATTATCATATTTTAATACCCGATAGATACTTTCTGCATTTTCTTCTGGAGCTAAAAATGCAATTTTTGTTGTATAAATTTCAATTTTCAATTAATGAATTAATAAATTTAGTTAAAAAAGTTTGTGTAATTAGGAAGATGTATAGCTATCGTTAAAATCCATCATTAACATTTTTTTTTCCAATTTTGAAGACATTAGAGTTCGTTTTTTTTTTTTTTAATATATTATGCAATACGATGAAAACTTATTTTGACTATTTTTTCCAAAAAGAAGCAATGCATTTTGAGTAAGAATTATTTTGTAACTACATTTTCTTAAATTTTACTGATTCATTAAAATGAAAATAGTCGAAAGAAGTTTTCATCGTACTAATAATATTTTTTGACAAACCCAACTCTAATTTGAAAATAAAAATTTTAATGATTGCTACAACTTGGCCCTTAAAGCTTCCTGTAAATAAATACAAATTTTAAGTTTGGTACTTATAAAGGACGTTTAAGCAAGAATAAATATTTATACCTATTCAGCCCTTTTCTAAATGTAAATTCCCGTGGAATTAAAAATGGAAGAAACGTTTTACTATCTAAAAATATGTACGTTTTCTGCTTTTCATTTGATGAAAAACGTTTAGGTGTTATGTTAAAGCTGAAAGGAATTGAAGTCCCTGCGTTGTTCTTGTTTGAAAGTATTTCTCCCATTTCGTATTTCCTCGAAAATGTCGGACTTATTTAAAATCATGAGTCTAAGCAGAAACTTTTTATTACTTTGTAGAAATTGCGTTTCTTTAGAACCCTAAAATGAGGAACAAGCGCTTGGGTACTCCAGATTAAAATAAATACAAAAATTTTAAGCAGATATTCACTGCTCGGATAAAACTGTTAAACGTAAATTTAACTCCATCAAAATAGAGAAAAATTTCAGTAAAGCTCAGGATTGAATCACCGTGAACAATGATGAATGATTGGACATTCTCACCCCTTGAGTACTCCAGATTAAAATAAATACAAAAATTTTAAGCAAATATTCACTGCTCGGATAAAACTGTTAAACGTAAATTTAACTCCATCAAAATAGAGAAAAATTTCAGTAAAGCTCAGGATTGAATCACCGTGAACAATGATGAATGATTGTACATTCTCACCCCTTTTTTTGAGGAAATCGATATGGTCCTCTATGGTTTGAATTGTACTGCCTATCCAAATAAAAGCTTGATGGTATATCTAGTACCTTACATGTTTACGACGAATAGTATGGAAAGAAAACTTAACAGTTAAGTCTGAGCAAGCAGCATACAACATAAGCAAAATATAATTTTCGGAAACAAACGAATTTAGAGTGGAACAAAATTAATCAAGACAAATTTTTACTATAATCATTTTAGAAAACTATTTTTTTTTTCCTCAATAAACGTTTCTAAGCCCCCCTATACAAAACAGTGTATCTACTCCGTAGATTTGTCTCCTGAGTAAATTTAATGTCTATGTGAAAAATAACGTACCTCTTTCAGAACTCGGAGTTTCTTCTTCATCTTCTTCTACGTCCTCGTCCCTCAAAGGGAATGGAGAAGAACTTGCAATTGGTTTTAAAGAGGATTTAATGTTGCAAAACTTGTTGTAAATTTTACCCCTTTTACCTGTTCGATAATATGCCTACAAAAGTTTAGAAATATAAAATTAATTATCTGTATACTGTATGTACATATGTATATAATGTATAATGTTTACCAGTTTTTCAGTTGGGAATCGTTCTATAATCTCCTTTTCAATTTTGTAACTTGTATGTAAATCCAAATGAATTTTGTTCTGGTCGAAATAAAGGGCTATTGCATTAATAAGTTGTTTTCTTTCGTGTTCTTTGAATTTGTTCGAATTTTCGTAGCTTTCAGCTAATGCCAAAGTTTTGGGGTTATTGTTCAAAATTTCTCCCAAAGATATTGAGTTTGACGAATTTTCCGATCTAGACGATGTTGGCGTAGTTGGAAAACTTACACGATTTTGTGTCGATACGTAAGATGTAGATGCATCAGATGAACATTGGGAGCTAGGAAACGGCATAAATCTTGCATTGGCATACATTAAAAGGGGCTTTTCAATTGCGTTTCTCCACTCTCTTAATTTGGCCTCAAACAAAATCAATGTTCCATACGAAAACGGTTTCATAATTCGTTCTAGGTGGTGACACTCAATATTTTTTAAAACCTCAACATCTATGTGTTCCCCTGAAAGAGTTTAATTAAATATCTTTACCTTTAGCAAAGCAGGCATGAAAATATGGGTGGAATTAACTTATAATTTAATATTTTAGTTTAATTTCATTAACTTCGTTTAGTGTTGGGATGTAATCAAGTGAAAAATCTTTAAAATAAGAACTTTTATTTGCTTTTAGTTAACTTAAATAAAAACACCTTTAAAATCATTAAACTTATTATAATATTTCACATATGATAAGGCAAATGGTTGACGTACTAAAAACTGGAAACTATCATTTTTTTTGTGCAAAAGATTAACTAACTGAAGCTCTTGATTAAATAATTTCTTCCCAAAAACCATCTTTTTTTTTTTTTAAATCCACTTAAGTGTGTTCCGTAGTGAAATGGCGATTGTATAAATAAGATTGTGAAGCGTGTACTTGTCCGATCAAAATGATTTAGTCGTCTATAGACAGAAAAAACTTTGTCTCTAAAAAATCATTGGAACAAAAATTTAATTTTGTGCTCTATTATTTGGTAAAATGCCTTTAAGGAAACGAGACAATGGCGAAAATGGCTGTTTTGCAAAGCGAATGTAGCTAAAACTATAGCATTTTTTGCCAAAAAAAAAGTTCATATTTTTTGCCAAAAAAAAAAGTTCATATTTAAAAAAAAAAAGTGTTGAAGCAAATTTTTGTTTGTTAGGTACTAATAAAAATTTAAATAACACAAAGTAATAATGCTTGTAAATTTTGAAAAATCGCATTTTTGATAATCAATAAGATATTTAAGGTATATTTTTCGGAAAAATTAGTAACCTTACAAAGCTTTAACTTACTTTTAAAATGATCCAACAGTTCTAAGTGGCCCCAACTTTGTAATAAATTTGTAAGCTCATCATCTGAAACTATTTTAACTATCTTTGTTGTCTGGTAGTTTGTTAAAATTGATTCCAATTCCATTTGTGATAATACTGGCAATTCTAAAGATTTTGAAATATCATCAACCACATCCTCATCGGAAACTTCAGCTCCAGCAATATTTAGCTGCGGTGACGATGGCGGTGTTGCCATTTGCAAAGATTGAAACTACTGTATTCTTAAACAAATTTTTTTAAGTATAAAGTTTTCACTTATTGTTATATTTAGTTTTGTATTATTGAGTTAATATGTACATTTTTGAATCATCTGTAATTTCAATGCTATATTTTGTAAATTATTTTAAGTTTTCGTAAGTGTATAACTATTTCATCATTGTAACTTATAACAAATTAATTAGTGGAAACAAAAATAATGACTCGTCGATACAAGCTAAACTTTCATGTCTGATAATTTGAAACAAAATATTCCTTGACTCTTAGAACCGTTTTCCCTTGAGCAGTTTTTATTAAAGTTATTGGTGGTCCAATAAGATCTTTTAAAGATATAATTGAAAATCCTCCTAACTGATTTTCATCGATTTCAAAAGATAACAAGTGCGGATTGTATTGGATTTTGTTAACCTTTTGGCATAACAAAAAAACTGTTTCTTTTTTTAAAAGAATAATGTCTATTATAACATACAATTCTACATCTGATTTGAACTGGGCTATATAAAATTTTATTTGGTATTTATAACCTTGGATTTCAGCTTTAGAGTAAAACTCTATGTCCACGTAAGGTGCTTTTAAAATTTCTGAAACAAGGCTGCTAAAATTACTTTCTTTTTTATTTGTTTCATAGAAGAAAAAGTAGCTCTGAAGGTGATCTAAGGTATTAAATAATTTAAATGCGGTTTTTAGCTGATATTTTTTTGCTAAAGTCAAACAAATATTTTTACGAGACGTAATGGCATGAGAATAAAGCTTAAATTCTTTGTGCTTTGCTTCAAATTTAAAACACCAAAAGTTCCGAATGGGTCCTGATTGTTTCAGAACAGTAGGATAATGTGTTAAATTATGATGTTTCGGTTTCAGCGTGTCGTTGAAAAGACGAACATAATCCTTGTTGTGAATTTCAATTTTCATTCTCAACATTGAGATGCTGTCATCGCAAATTTCAAAAGAAAGCAGCATATCAATTATTTCAATTAAGTTGAGAAGAAATTTCCATACCTCGTCATCATGTGGAACTAAATCTCCAACCATTATCTGAATAAAAGATATGAAAGTCATCATTTCTCTTGCTGTCATTTTTAAATGTTTGTTTTTTAAATGATGAATTTCGCCTGACATGTTATCAATCTCTACTGGGCCGTATTGGAAAGTTTGTTTTCTTAAATTAAAGGTTTCCAAAGTAAAATAAGAAACTGTATAGATAAAATATGTAATAATATGGCAGACGTCGTAATGACAAACACCTTCAAATAAGTCGTGCATGAGATCAACGCAATAATTTTCAACAACATGAAACGATGGTATTTCATTTAGTTGGGAATATTTTTGTATGCCAGTTTCAGAAGAATTATTTTGAAGAACATCATTTTCATAGTTAGAACGGTTTCTTAATAAATCGTTTCGTTCAACTGATAATGTCTGCGCTTCAGATTTTTTGACTTTACAAAACCTACAATAAGAATTAGCTGAAAAAGATCTATTGAAATCTAAAATTGTATTCAAACCCAAATTATCTCCTAACACAATCCCCAAAACAAAATAAACTTTTTTGTTATCTTGACCGTTAATGTTAATATCAACCCCATCAACTTCAAGGCTTTTAAGCTCTTGTATCAAAGTTTGAAAACATTTTTCATTTCCAAACGACTTTAAATCCTTTGATTTAATAATACCTGCTAAAAAAATATTATCTAACTTTGATTCTTTCCACGGGAGACAGGGAAAAGTATAGTAAATATTACATATTGAATGAACTCCGGCATGAGAACTTAATGGATTATTGATTTCAAAGTCATCAGTGTATAGAAAATATGGGATAATTATTTTTTCCGGGTACAAATTACTTTTTTGCTTCCAAAGGTCACCTTGAATAAAACTTGAAATTATGTTTTCTTTACTTAAGGTTTGCATATGAAGAATAGTTTTTTCGAAAATGTCACCGCTCTCAAAAAATTTTTGGAATTGGAACTTTAATGGCATTAAAACACCCTTAATGTTTTTTCGTCATACATTAGGTTCCCGTTTCGAAAAACTGCATCGATTTCATTATTTACTGAAAATTCTTTTAAGCTTCCTAAAAATTTTTTTTTTTTGCAGCCAGGTAAATAGTTTATATTCAGTATTGCAATAATTAAAAGGGTTACGACACTTTGATATTAGACTCAAAAATTCGTTATGGACTTCTATGTTTTTTTTTGCCAGGTGTTCATTTGAAAAGGATTTAAACAATTCAACAATAGGATTTAAAATACATTTTTGTACGTCTTCTTGAATTTCTGTAATAATTTTTCTTGAAAAACTATTGTTATCATGTAATTTTAAAACAAACCCAGTCGCAGATGTAAAGAGTTCATTAAGGCTGTCTTCAACATTGAATTTCTTTACTTCTGGAGCTATACTTTCGCATGCTTCCGAGCCTTCTTGAAAACTATCAAGCGTCACACCCCTTTCAAAAAACAATTTCTGATAAGAGCTAGAACTAGTCACATTTATGGGTTGTGCTAAACTCTGAACGTGTTTTCTATTTAAATGTTTTTTAAAACTTCCTAAATTTTGAAAAGATTGCGTGCAACTGTTTTCCATACACCTAAAAGTGCTATAAGTACTTAGATCATGAATTTTTTTTAAATGTTCTATAAACGGGTTTATAGACCAAATCTTTTCTTTACAGATGAAACAAATCATTACTACTAACTTATACTTTTGATAACTTTAAATAATAACTTGTGAAACAGCTGACGGAGTAGACAAAGTAGCGGATGATGTCCTAAAAATAAAAAAAAAAACACACAAACTAGTTAATTGAAGCATGCTTTCATTGATGAAATTTCAATTTTTGTTTGCAAAAAATGCAGAAAAAACGAAGCAACCTTTTGAAAATACAAATTTTAGTCATATTTGCCTACCAAAATGTTTATGAAAATGGTTCTTACAATTTCCCTGGTTTCATTTCTTCGAAATTAGATATATGAAACTCGAAACAAACCTTAAACTAAACTAAAAAAATATACCCAAAAGCGTTAAGGAAAATGATCCCATTCAAATTTGGTTAACCCTCTACCGCAAATGTTGTAGTCAGAAGAGAAAACGAAACTAAAAAAAAACTTCAAATAGTTATTTTGGATTGATTTAAGATCGATTATTAAAAAAAAGGACTTAAAAAGTTAATTTGTTCAAATGTAATTCTTGTTTGACCTCGGTTGCGGTAGAGGGTTAATGAAAAAAAAGCGAAAAGTTTTCAAAATGTTTATGAAAATGATCCTAGTTTCATTCTTCGGTTTTTGAAACTCTCAATAATTAAAAAAAAAAAAAACTCTAGATCCTATTCAAATGTTGTTAACCTCTACCGCAAATGTTGTAGTCAGAAGAGAAAGCGAAACTAAAAAAAAACTTCAAATAGTTATTTTGGATTGATTTAAGATCGATTATTAAAAAAAAGACTTAAAAAGTTAATTTGTTCAAATGTAATTCTTGTTTGACCTCGGTTGCGGTAGAGGGTTAATGAAAAAAAAGCGAAAAGTTTTCAAAATGTTTATGAAAATGATCCTAGACAGTGATTCTAGTTTCATTTATTCGCAACTAATGATAAAAAAGCAAACAGATTTCAAAATGTTTATGAATATGATCCTAGTTTCATTCTTCGGTTTTTGAAACTCTCAATAATTTAAAAAAAAAAAAAACTCTAGATCCTATTCAAATGTTGTTAACCTCTACCGCAAATGTTGTAGTCAGAAGAGAAAGCGAAACTAAAAAAAAACTTCAAATAGTTATTTTGGATTGATTTAAGATCGATTATTAAAAAAAAGACTTAAAAAGTTAATTTGTTCAAATGTAATTCTTGTTTGACCTCGGTTGCGGTAGAGGGTTAATGAAAAAAAAGCAAAAAGTTTTCAAAATGTTTATGAAAATGATCCTAGACAGTGATTGTAGTTTCATTTCTTTGAAGTTTTCATTTATGTTATATTAAAAATACATAAATACAATAAGTTTAAATAATTGTCCAGTTTATATTTTTTGAGAGTTCTGAGATTTCTGAGAATAAAATTTTTTTTCTCAGTTATTTTTCATCAAAAGCGGAAAAATTCTAAGATATCTCAGGAGTCTCAAAAAATATAAACTGGCCAAATAATAAAAAAAAAGTACCTTGTTTAGGAAACTGCCAAGTGGTGGCGGCAAAATGGTGATGGTTGCAAGAAGATTGTGTTGGGAACGTGACGGCAGCAAGAAGGTGATGACAACGTGTGGCAGTGGCTTTTAATTTTTGTGGCGACGACGGGCGGCGGAGGCAGCGAAAACGTGGTGGAAAAGGAGCACTACGTACAAAAAATTTTTTTTTTAGAAACAAAACAAAATAAAACTTTCTCTAAATGTTTAATACTATTAGATAAGGGTATTTATGCAAAGGCGTAAAGTCATTGTAAACGTGCGTCGTAAAATTTGTAAACTGCGTTAATCTATCAAAATTTGTATGGAAAATTGAAAGATTTACGAAGCTTACATTTTTTACGACTACTTTTACGCCTTGGCATGAATACCCTTATTATAAATACATTTTAGAAGTACTTACATAAACTTCTGGAGCATGCAACCTAGTGATGACGACGGCGGCACGGTGGAAAACACACAATTATTTAAGATGCCACCAGGAACTACGTTGTGGCGGCGGCGCTTTAATTTTTGCGGCAGACGACGACGGCGATGTCGGCAGTAATGTGGCGGCGCGGCGGCGTGGTGAAAGAAGAGCACTAGATACATAAAATGTAAGTATATTTAGAAACAAAACAGAATGAAAGTTTATCTAAATGTTTATACTATTTTAAATACATTAGGGGTACTCACATAAAGTTCTGGAGACAAGCAAAAACGTGATGGCGGCTGTGGCGGCGGCGTGGCGGCGGCGTAGATGCAAACGAACAAATTTTCTAAATGCGACCATACATTAATTAATAACGTAGGCAGCAGCAAAAACAAAATTATTATTAACTAAAAACTCTTTTTTTAATAAATTTAAATCAAATTTAATACTTACTTTTTATTTCTACTTATTTCCGCAGTTTCAGGTTCAGGGTATCTTCTTCGCAGTTTCACACTTTAACTTTGAATGGCTTCGCGTGCTTTTGCCGGCTACATCATTTAACGAAAGAAATTCTTTCGTTCAACCAAGCAAATAAAGTGTTCCCACTTTGTGGCGACGACGGGCGGCGGAGGCAGCGAAAACGTGGTGGAAAAGGAGCACTACGTACAAAAAGTTTTTTTTTTTTAGAAACAAAAAAAAAAATAATACTTTCTCTAAATTTTTAATACTATTAGATAAGGGTATTTATGCAAAGGCGTAAAGTCATTGTAAACGTGCGTCGTAAAATTTGTAAACTGCGTTAATCTATCAAAATTTGTATGGAAAATTGAAAGATTTACGAAGCTTACATTTTTTACGACTACTTTTACGCCTTGGCATGAATACCCTTATTATAAATACATTTTAGAAGTACTTACATAAACTTCTGGAGCATGCAACCTAGTGATGACGACGGCGGCACGGTGGAAAACACACAATTATTCAAGATGCCACCAGGAACTACGTTGTGGCGGCGGCGCCTTAATTTTTGCGGCAGACGACGACGGCGATGTCGGCAGTAATGTGGCGGCGCGGCGGCGTGGTGAAAGAAGAGCACTAGATACATAAAATGTAAGTATATTTAGAAACAAAACAGAATGAAAGTTTATCTAAATGTTTATAATTATTATTTCAAATACATTAGGGGTACTCACATAAAGTTCTGGAGACAAGCAAAAACGTGATGGCGGCTGTGGCGGCGGCATAGAGGCAAACAAACAAATTTTCTAAATGCGACCATACATACATTAATAACGTAGGCAGCAGCAAAAACAAAATTATTATTAACTAAAAACTCTTTTTTTAATAAATCTAAATCAAATTTAAAACTTACTTTTTATTTCTACTTATTTCCGCAGTTTCAGGTTCAGGGTATCTTCTTCAAAGTTTCACACTTTAACTTTGAATGGCTTCGCGTGCTTTTGCCGGCTACATCATTTAACGAAAGAAATTCTTTCGTTCAACCAAGCAAATAAAGTGTTCCCACTTTATTTGCAAGTATTTTTATACAAACTACAAATCGATTTCAAAACAATTCTTGCAGGAAAATTAAAAAAGAAAGCTGTTGTTTGATTATTTTCAACTTTATTTTTATTTTACTTTAGCTCACAAACATACTAGCTTTTAATTTATTGAAAATTATTCACTAATTATTGAAGAGAACCGATAATTAACGCAATTTTATCAAAACACCGCGAACAAATGTAAACTTCCAACTTCAAGGTTCAGAAATGTGAAATTTTCTTTGTGTGCACTTTTATTGGAAGAAAGCACTTTTAAAAGCAAAAAAGTGTGTTGCATGGGTTTTTTCTTGTTGGAAAGAATACGACATTAGAGAATATAATATAATGTGGAGAGCTTGAATTGTAATTACACAGAAAGTTTGTAAAACGTGTATATTTCGTAAAAATTTTAAAATGAGTACTTTCACATAAGGTTTGTCCATAAATATGATACCTTCTACATTTTCCAGTAGAATTTAAAAAAAATCAGCGTGGTAAATATATGATGTAAATTATCGATGAACACAAATTTTCAATTTGGGTGGCTCATATTGTTTTTTTTTTTTTGATTTTTTCAAACAAATTTTATTTTATTAAGGTATGATATTATGGAATTTCTTTTAAATAGTGCAGAAAAATGGTTTAGCACCAGCCTTATTGAAATTTTTTTTCATCGATTATTTGATTCAAATATTTACCATGTTGATTTATTTTAAATTACTGGAAAATGAAGATAGCATATTTCTGAACAACTTCGCATACCAAGCGAAACTTGAACCAGACTCAGAGATATAACTACGTTTATATGGCGAGTTAAATCGAAATTCGTTCCTTGTGTCGTTTTCGTTTGGAAGTTCGAAATTACTTCTATTTGACTCCTATTACTCCAAAAGCCTTCGATTGGCTATTCCGAGTAATGTTTTCAGAGTGTTTTTTTTTTCTCAATTTTATAAAGGACTAGACCCGGAACACAGCAATACAAACAAACTCTTACGTAAGATTATTTGTCAAAAGTGGAAAATACTTGAAGCAGTCACTTTGTACATTTCATAAGGTGGCGTTTTCATATCCGATTGGAATCAAAAAATAGTAGAACAGTTCCAAAATCCAATCGAAAACAGCATTAGAGAATATAAAATATGAAGAACATGATGAAATTTCAAACGTGAAATTTCATCATCGTTAGAACAATTAATACCATTTATTAAAATCAATAAACGTTTATTGGTACAATTAATAGGCATTAATTAAAATTTATATGTTTACCTATTAGTTAACGATAAAGCTTGACGAAACTATGCACAGAAAGAGTATTTTTATTAATCGTGTTAATTAATTTAATAAACCATTAATTAATTTAATGAACCATTATTAATTTTAATAAACGGTTTATTATTTTAATGTATGGTTAATAAAAATTTAACGAAGGGTTACTTTTGCGCCATTTTTTTGTTTCAACTTGCGTGTTGCAGTGATCACACTTTAAAAGGTAGTGTATTGAACAAGGTTTTTATATCATTTAGGTACCTGTTTGATGTGAGGAAATAACTAAATTGAAATTATTTTCCATGCGTCGGAAAAAAATTGCCATTGGGCTTTTCCAAAAACTATATCTATAACTATATTATATTTGACAGTTCTATTTGGGGATACAACAATGCAATACAAACAAATATACTTACATATACAAACATTTTTCCAAAGGCGCGACTAGTATGCACATTGTGATTTATCGTTGTTTATATGTAAGTTTATTTGTTTGTATTGCATTGTTTTCTCCCCAACTAGGGCTAATGTTTTTGTTGCTTGTTATGCATTGTCACATTGACGTATGGGGAACTTTCCAATTAGAGGAAATGCCTATTTATTTTTCAGATAGAAAAACTGAGATGTATCCGACATTAGGTATGAGAAAAAGATCGATTTGAATTAGTAAGTATTTCATTTGGCACGAAAAATCTATTTTTTGATCAAAATCATTGAAACAAATGCGTGAAATTCCCAATATTGTATCCACTAAATAAGCTTAAAGGTGTTATTTTTATTGATAGGGGGCGCTGTTCCACACTGGGCAAAATTGAATGTACCTGAAATTGAAATTGTTTGGTGTATATTTTTCTTTTAAATTAATTCTTGACATATTTTATTGTTTCTTTATTATTTTAATATTTAAGTCGTATTGTGTTGTTTTTCGTTCTCATTTACAAACTTGTCGCTCGCACAAACAATCCATATATTTATACATATATGTAAATACTGTTAAATGAACTTATTATTTTGCCAAAACTTGAGTGACGAACAGGTTCACTGCCATAATGAACAGAATAATAAAAAATATATTAATCGTTAATTAAAAATAAAAGAAAATTTTTTATGAATGGCTGTTCATAAAAAATAATTAACGTTTATTGATTTTAATTAATGGTATACATTGTTTTTTACGGACAGATTAATAGAATCAATGAATCGTTAATTAAAAATAAAAGAACATTTTTTATGAATGGCTGTTCATAAAAAACAATTAACGTTTATTGATTTTAATTAATGGTATACATTGTTTTTTACGGACAGATTAATAGAATCAATGAATCGTTAATTAAAAATAAAAGAACATTTTTTATGAATGGCTGTTCATAAAAAATAATTAACGTTTATTGATTTTAATTAATGGTATACATTGTTTTTTACGGACAGATTAATAGAATCAATGAATCGTTAATTAAAAATAAAAGAACATTTTTTATGAATGGCTGTTCATAAAAAACAATTAACGTTTATTGATTTTAATTAATGGTATACATTGTTTTTTACGGACAGATTAATAGAATCAATGAATCGTTAATTAAAAATAAAAGAACATTTTTTATGAATGGCTGTTCATAAAAAATAATTAACGTTTATTGATTTTAATTAATGGTATACATTGTTTTTTACGGACAGATTGATAGAATCAATGAATCGTTAATTAAAAATAAAAGAACATTTTTTATGAATGGCTGTTCATAAAAAATAATTAACGTTTATTGATTTTAATTAATGGTATAGATTGTTTTTTACGGACAGATTAATAGAATCAATGAATCGTTAATTGAAAATAAAAGAACATTTTTTATGAATGGCTGTTCATAAAAAACAATTAACGTTTATTGATTTTAATTAATGGTATACATTGTTTTTTACGGACAGATTAATAGAATCAATGAATCGTTAATTAAAAATAAAAGAACATTTTTTATGAATGGCTGTTCATAAAAAATAATTAACGTTTATTGATTTTAATTAATGGTATACATTGTTTTTTACGGACAGATTAATAGAATCAATGAATCGTTAATTAAAAATAAAAGAACATTTTTTATGAATGGCTGTTCATAAAAAATAATTAACGTTTATTGATTTTAACTAATGGTATACATTGTTTTTTACGGACAGATTAATAGAATCAATGAATCGTTAATTAAAAATAAAAGAACATTTTTTATGAATGGCTGTTCATAAAAAACAATTAACGTTTATTGATTTTAATTAATGGTATACATTGTTTTTTACGGACAGATTAATAGAATCAATGAATCGTTAATTAAAAATAAAAGAACATTTTTTATGAATGGCTGTTCATAAAAAATAATTAACGTTTATTGATTTTAACTAATGGTATACATTGTTTTTTACGGACAGATTAATAGAATCAATGAATCGTTAATTAAAAATAAAAGAACATTTTTTATGAATGGCTGTTCATAAAAAACAATTAACGTTTATTGATTTTAATTAATGGTATACATTGTTTTTTACGGACAGATTAATAGAATCAATGAATCGTTAATTAAAAATAAAAGAAAATTTTTTATGAATGGCTGTTAATAAAAAATAATTAACGTTTATTAATTTTAATTAATGGTATACATTGTTTTAACGGACACGTTAATTGGGACAATGAACCGTTAATAAAAAACTTAGATATAGATTTTAATAAACGAGAATAACCAACGTTTATTAAAGCCGGCTTTCATTTTTAATTAATGGTACATTGAGATAATGAATGGTACATTGATTCAACGAATAAAAAGTTTATTATCGCCGTTTATTAATTTTACGTACCATTTTTTTTTCAGTGTATATTTAAAATATGATTTGTTGAACTCAATTAGATTGAACGTTAAATTTACTTTTTAATCTTTTTTCTTAATGTGTTATCGCAGCGTGTCTATGATACACTGAAAGTAAACACTAACTGAATAATTTGTATGAAAACCTGCTGCAATATAAGATGTGTAGTAAAAAACGAAATGTATCACTGTTGGATGTGTCCCACTGTTCGGCACTCTCGCAGTCTCGCCTCTATCCAACTTCTAACTAACAAAGTTAAAACTTTTCTTAAAGTTTTTCATTATTACAGTCAAGTTTACTCTTCCTAAATCTCTCTAGGCCGAATTTTACTCTAATTCGAATCAAAATTGATAACGCGATTAAAATCCTGCAATCTGCAATATATTTTTGTTTTGTTTCGATGAATTCATGAGTCCTTATTTTATTATTATTTTTTTAATTAAGCAAGAAGCTTTATTTTTTTGTTAACTTTTTTGTAAGTAACATATTCACCTTTTTTTTTTTATTAAATAAACCTTTTAAAACAAAAAATAATGTTTCTCTCTATAACTTTTTTCTAAAACTCTCTCTAACTCAAACAAATCTTCGTATCCCATGAAAATTCGACTCAGGGAGAGTCTACCGTATTATATTTAATTGTATTAAATAAACTCAATTTTTGTATGCATAATTAATTTAAATAAAAAGAAAAAACTAAATGAAATTACACTGCGGTTTATACGAATGTATTTGTTGCTTGAATGCGAAAAATTTATATCCTCGATGTTTTTTATCTTTGAAATTATAAAAAAGTAAAAGTAATGGGTCATTCATTTCGTAGTTTCAAATTGGTAGCGCTGGCATTTGACACCTGTCAAACTCAGCTGTCATTTGAAATGTCATAATATTAGTTGAATGCTTGCCATTTATGATAAAGGATCGCTTAACAATCGAACAACGCGTTAAAGTTATTAAAACTTACTACAAAAGTGGTGATTCAAACGTAGCCATTACCCGATGATTATATGGTCATCATAATCGACCTTCTACCCAAGCAACCGGTAAAATTGTGAAGAATATTGAAGAGAGTGGAAGCGTTACTGATGTCGCAAGGCCTGTGCATCATCGTAATGCACAATCAGTCGAAAATATTGCTGCTGCAAGTGCAAGTGTTACTGATGATCCCAATTTATGGATTTCCCGGCGTTCGCAGCAAATAACCTATTTGTTTTGGCAGGCGGTGATTGAAGATCATGACTTGGACTATATGTGGTTCGAACAAGACGGGGCAACAAGCCACACAACACGACCAATTATGGCTTTATTGCGTAAGAAGTTTCCTGGTTGTGTGATTTCACGTTTTGGCAACGTCAATTGGCCACCAAAATCATGCGATTTGACACCCTTAAATTTTGTTCGTATTTACGTAATACCATCTTAGCCATTGCCCATATAAAAAAACACCAAACCTAAATACTTTACAAGGTCTACTTAGTGATAACTTCACCCGTTTAAGTTTTTAATACAAAATTCACCCATATTCTTGAAACGCATTTTTAAACATTAACTGTAGACAATTCTATTTCAATAAGTACAGCCAAACCCATGATTTTATGAAAGTTTAAAGTTTTATAATAAATACCTCTGATTATGACGAACTTAAATTAAAGCACTCAAAAGTTTAAAAAACTGCACTTTACCCTAAAACCTTGTTCAACCAGACTTCTTCACTCTTTCATACTTACTTTAATTCCTTTGAAAACAATAAACTCTTCATCTTCTAAAACAACCACCACGTCACGTCTCAATTTAAATCTTAAGTGGCAATTCATTTCATTAATGCCATCCATTTTCCAAAATTGTTTAATATGTATTATGCAGTCTATAACGCTTAAAGATTATCGTAGTATTGAATTGCTTTTCACATGAATCAACCACAGCACGAAGAAGAAGAAAAATATCCTCCGGTGGTACTATAAACATCTAAAACTTTTATATTTACTTTCAGTATAAAGTTATCCTTTAGAAAATGCAAACAAAAAATGATTCCGTTCTCGAACTTCTTTCTACACTTGAACGCGTTCTTATATAATTTTATCGTCCAAAAGGCGAACTTTTTCTTCTAACTTCTAACATCAATCCAATGTGCGAGATTATATTCTGCGAAAGCCTTTTGCAATCCGCGCCTTTGGCGAAAATGCATTTCAATCACTTAAATTCGTTGGTCTGAATCTGAAATCGTAAAAAAAATTAATTCGAGTGAGACGAAGTTTGTTTCTTTTTTTTTTAGAACGGAATTGAACAGAATGGAACCAACGGAACTATAGCGGTAACACTTTCCACACTACTGATGTTGGCAGTGGCAGTGATATTTCTCTGCGAAACCAAATGGCTTCCAACGGTTCGTGTGCACTCAACCGAAACACCCTGTAGGTATTGCTATCCCAACTCGCTACTTCTACCAGCCAGCAGGAGCAGCATGAATCATCCTCAAACGCCCCTCGTGCCTCCGCCTCCTCGTTGATTTCTTGGAGCAATGGCAATTTAAAAGTCAAATTTCAACACGAAAATGCGCTCATGCATAGCAAATAAGCTAAAAAAAAAAAAAAATTTTCAGATTTCTGTCCCAGTATATCAGACGAGAAGTTTCCCGGCAGTTGTTGGTGGCAGCGGCGCGGCGGCGAAGAACCGTAGAGGAACACTATAACGTCTATCTATCTCGCTGAATACTTTTTTGTTAGATATACGAGGGATATCCTGGTACTCTGGCCCGATTTGAATGAGTGTGACAATATCTCACTTGCTCTGGGTGCAGCATTAATTTTAACGGTTGTTCAAAATGCTTAATGTTTTTTATGTTCCTGATGATTGTTTTGTTTAAGAGGGTGTGTCATTCTGTTTACATTAATCCTGTATACTGCTTGCTGCATATATTTAAGAAAATGAGTGCGGTTTGCAGGATGACATCAGTATTAAAGTTTTTGATGTGAGATGCTTTTCAGGAGTCAGGATATCCCAGAAAACAACGCGGTTCACTTAATTATGTACAGATTTAGAAATATTTCTTTAATATCAAATTATTTTGTAGGGAACACCCTTAGAATTACAATATTGCCTCGTATTCCCAGATGTCTAGAAAAAAGTTGTCAATAAAGGACGGAAGGGAGAAAAGAAAAGAAAATAGTTCCGAAAATCAGGAATTTTTTATACTGGTAAATAAATTCCCAAAATCAAAGATGATATACTTAAGTATGAAATAAGTGTTTAATTTTTTACTTTATAACGGTAGTAATTAAGTACCGACATTAATGGAAACCATATTGCTTAAAACCCGCAAAATACAAAATAAATTCCAATTCTTGCTGATGTGTGGTCTCCTTCCTCGTGAGTTCCTTAAGCGCCATCTATAAATAACAAATTTAGGAATTCAGTTCATAGTTAAACAATGAAAACTCTCAATTTAAAGTTTCTATAGAGGGTGATTCGCATAAGATTTGGCAAAAAACAAGGGCGTGTAGGTTAAGTCGATTCAAGAAAAAATCGTATTGGAGTGGAGAGGCAAATTTCTAAATAAGTGACTCAAAAGAGAAAAAAAAAATGAAGAAATACAATGGCAATACTTTAAAAGCCATATTGTACTTTTTTGGAAAACCGAAAATCTATTATTTTATTTTATTTTATTTTATTTTATTTTGTTTTATTTTATTTTATTTTATTTTATTTTATTTTATTTTATTTTATTTTATTTTATTTTATTTTATTTTATTTTATTTTATTTTATTTTATTTTATTTTATTTTATTTTATTTTATTTTATTTTATTTTATTTTATTTTCATTTATTTTATTTTATTTTATTTTATTTTATTTTATTTTATTTTATTTTATTTTATTTTATTTTATTTTATTTTATTTTATTTTATTTTATTTTATTTTATTTTATTTTATTTTATTTTATTTTATTTTATTTTATTTTATTTTATTTTATTTTATTTTATTTTATTTTATTTTATTTTATTTTATTTTATTTTATTTTATTTTATTTTATTTTATTTTATTTTATTTTATTTTATTTTATTTTATTTTATTTTCATCTATTTTCATTTATTTTATTTTATTTTATTTTATTTTATTTTATTTTATTTTATTTTATTTTATTTTATTTTATTTTATTTTATTTTATTTTATTTTATTTTATTTTATTTTATTTTATTTTATTTTATTTTATTTTATTTTATTTTATTTTATTTTATTTTATTTTATTTTATTTTATTTTATTTTATTTTATTTTATTTTATTTTATTTTCATCTATTTTCATTTATTTTATTTTATTTTATTTTATTTTATTTTATTTTATTTTATTTTATTTTATTTTATTTTATTTTATTTTATTTTATTTTATTTTATTTTATTTTATTTTATTTTATTTTATTTTATTTTATTTTATTTTATTTTATTTTATTTTATTTTATTTTATTTTATTTTATTTTATTTTATTTTATTTTATTTTATTTTATTTTATTTTATTTTATTTTATTTTATTTTATTTTATTTTATTTTATTTTATTTTATTTTATTTTATTTTATTTTATTTTATTTTATTTTATTTTATTTTATTTTATTTTATTTTATTTTATTTTATTTTATTTTATTTTATTTTATTTTATTTTATTTTATTTTATTTTATTTTCATTTATTTTCATTTATTTTCATTTATTTTCATTTATTTTATTTTATTTTATTTTATTTTATTTTATTTTATTTTATTTTATTTTATTTTATTTTATTTTATTTTATTTTATTTTATTTTATTTTATTTTATTTTATTTTATTTTATTTTATTTTATTTTATTTTATTTTATTTTATTTTATTTTATTTTATTTTATTTTATTTTATTTTATTTTATTTTATTTTATTTTATTTTATTTTATTTTATTTTATTTTATTTTATTTTATTTTATTTTATTTTATTTTATTTAATTTTATTTTATTTTATTTTATTTTATTTTATTTTATTTTATTTTATTCTGTTTTTTGTATTTGATTATTTAATAAATGTAGCAAGAAAATTAATTTAAAATTTTAAGTATATCTTTCCATGAGAACCACACTGTAAGATGTTCAACCATGCACATCGTTATTTTATTTAAATTGTCAATTGACAATAACACCCTCTACCAACTGACTGAGTGCTAATTAGGCATTGGTTGTAATGGGTAAAGTTTTTATTTAAAACAACTAAAAAAATAAAAATTCAACAAACTTGAGGGTCGGTTGGCTTAAGTTTTAATTAACACTGCATATATAGTATTATAGTGTTGGACACCACAATAATATTATTCAAGTAATTTCTTCTGAGTATAAACTTGGTCCAAATATAGTTTGAATTACTCTATTCAAATATTTTGGCAGTAAATATATTTAGATCTAAGGGATACAGAGAAAAACCTAACTGTTTTGAATTTGAATAAGAAGAAGAGAGTGTTGCTTTGATAAAAGGACAAGGCTCAGATACATAATTGAGGTTAAGGGATCTTTGAAAAAATTCTCTATATAAATATACATATCTAGAACTACCAAGATCCTGTTTCCTCTTTTCGTTATGTCATTAGAGTGTTGAGTACTTTGAATTAATTTAACAAATGTATTACATTATTTTAAACTTCTTATCTTTTTTTTTATTTTGTGGAAAGAAATTAGTTAAAGTAGTTTGCAAATAATAATAATAAAAGCTTGGGCTCGTGAAATTATATTCAAAGACTATGTTGGTATATTTTGAGAGCAATAAAAATGTCAAATTGACTTAAGTTACTCAAAGTTTTTAAGGATTTTGTTGATACGAGTGTAATTTTGCTTGGAAAATTAAAGAAAAATACAATTTAAAAATGTTAGGTGATGACAAACCAGTTTAATGTTTTTAAAAGTTAATTTTTTTGGTTTAGAGTACATATTTCTCAGAATCTTATATTATGCTAATATAATTTTACTAAGTTTATAAATTCTTTGTTTAATTTTCTTTAGGTATTACTTGTAAAATAAAAAAAAAGATTTTTAAGTATTTTAAAGGATAAGTTATTTCCTTTTTTTTTTTGAAAATAATACCTAATCAAAAAATGTCAAAGTCAATTTCACATATTTTTTTTCCAAAAATAAAAATACTTAAAAAGCGATTAAAATGTAGAGGGTGTATTTTTGTATTGTTTTTTTTTTTTATTATTTTTGTTTTGCCACATTTGTTATTACTAAATGAGCTGCATGAGTGAAAGCGTTGGATTATTTTTTACTTTTATTCTCTTTAAGGATTTTATTTTTTGGGATTCCAAGTTTTCCGCTGCTGTCAAAACTCTATACTTTTGAGAACTCGAATGAAGCTTGATACCTCTTGGGGCAGAAGTTATGGGAGAGACAACATTCAGCATTTTGCCTGGAGTAATTTCACCTGCGTCCACCTCTTGTTGTGTACTTAGTTGAATTGTTTAAACTTAACGAATAAAAAATAAATTTCAATAAAACATTTTCTAAGTGGCGAAATAATAGTAAAATCTTTTTTTTTTATAATTGGTTGCTTTGCAAAAAATTACATACTTTTAGTGAATTTTTGAGAAAATACCTACTAAATATACAAGGTCCGTCAAGCTGGAAACACAACAACTGATTTTCGAAATTCTAATGATGCAGGAATTAAGTGCTAATTTGGTGCTAATTTAGTGCCGCAATCCTAGCTTGGCACTAAAATCCCTTACCCCTCAAACCTGTGGTGTTCCCAGCTTGAAGTCAAGCTAGGAACACCACAGATAAGGGGGTTAGTGCAGGAGCATTTAAAACCAAACCAGTGGGAGGAGAAAGGCGAAACTGTTTATTTTTTCTAATTAACTCATTCTTCATCTAATTTGTATTTTTTGAATTTTTTTAATGATTTAGTATAGAAAGTCTCCATGACTTTTTATTTTCGTTACTAAATTTCAAGGTCAAATCGTGTAATATATAATTTGGATTTTCGAGAAATTAAGAGCACCAAAATAGCACTTCCCCCATCATTAGTTTTTTTTAAAATATTGCTTTTGGTGGTGTGGTGTTCCTAGCTTGACGTCAAGCTGGGAACACCACAGGTTTGAGGGGTAAGGGATTTTAGTGCCAAGCTAGGATTGCGGCACTAAATTAGCACCAAATTAGCACTTAATTCCTGCATCATTATAATTTTGAAAATCAGTTGTGGTGTTTCCAGCTTGACGGACCTAAATATACATATGTATGTATGTATATGAAACATCAGAACACCAATATTTGGCTTCGTATGTATGTCAAACACTATTCCAGTTAATGTCTGGAACTAACCTGATGAAAAATTATAATATCGAAAATTTTGACATAACTCCACGTTTCAAGGTGCCAAGGATCCGTTTTTAGACGAAACAATTCAATACTACTTATAAAATATGTACTTAGTTGAAAAATATTTTTTCACCACCAATGGGGAGTTACAATAGTGTGGGTCGCACCCAGCCTCTTTTTTAATTATGTATCTAATTGATCATTATCTAGTCATTTTTTAATTTTGTCGATAAGTTTTTTTTTAATTTTTTCTAACCTCTTGAAAATCTGAAATTTTTAAATTTTGAATCCTTTCGAAAAAAAAAAAATCATTAAAATCATAAATTTTAAAAATAATTTAAATTTTAAATAAAACTATTTTTATCATTGACATGTTTTTTTAAAATCATTTTCAAAATTTCAAAAAAATGAATTTTTCACTAAAACAACAATTTGACAATGTTAGTATTGCCGTTGTTTTTTTTTATATTTTTTCCATTAACGGCAGGAAATAGACACCCTCTCTTACAATGATTTGGTCTTGTTTCGGTCAACCTCCACGCAATAGTATTTTGTTGGGAACGGGTCCTTTTTCTGTATCCAAAATTTTGTATGACTGAAATTCTGTAAATGAATTGAAAATTCTTTATGAACAAAATTCTGTAAATCCATAACTCTCTCTTTTAAAATAATTTATTTTCACTTCTCAACAGGCTTAACTAGAATTAGCTCAAAAGTGTGTTATCAAGGTTTGTAATTTCAATAAAATAACTGTAAATTATGTAAAGAAGCCACTTTTTCCATAATGCTTAGTTAGAAAATGAGGAACTTTACATACATACTTGACAAATTTTTTAAATGATACAAAAAATTGTTTTGATAATGAAAAAAAGTGCGCACTTTTTTTATCAACACAATTTTTCTTTTATCATTTACAGAATTTTGGAATACAGAATTTTTATGGAACAGAATTTTGAAATACAGAATATTGGAATACAGAATTTTGGAAACCGAATTTTGGCATTTATAGAATAATAAAACCAACCCTCTTTTGTTGCATCTTATGCAATAAACTAAAGCGTTTTGTGTTTTGACACCAATTTATGAGAAGAAAAATTTAAAAATCCTTAGAGTGGTTTTAAAAAAAAAATCATAAACCCATTTTTTCAAAATTATGAAACTTCTAAAAATAATTAAAAATTAAAAATTTATTTTTGTTTTATAATATTATTTAAAATTATTTAAAGATTTCTTAATGTAAAATTTGTTGCCATCACATGGTAGATTATACAAATTGAGAACACAGAAAAATTTTGCTCAAAATCGTAGGAATCGTTTTTTGAAAATTATTATTAATTTTGTTTAAATCATTTTTCATACAAAATTTCACCAAACTCAGTTGAGCGGTTGTCGAGAAAATTGAAAATCAAAGTAATGTTTCTGTGTGGAAGGGGGCATTAATAATAAAATTTCGGATTTTTTTTTACCAAAACTTTAGGTATGCCTGCCTATAAAATCAATAGAATTTAAAAAAAAAATTATCAGCAATTTATTTAGAAAATTGAATTTTCGGTAAGTTTAAAAAAAAGGTGTATGGTAGATACCATCATTTTTTTCTAAATACATATGTATGTATGTACTTCAAGCGAAGCAACGGAGTATAGCGTGAGCGGGACTGACTGACTGTCGTAAAGGGAGTTAAATTTTCTTGAACCCATGATGTAAAAACAATTAGTATTAGAGTTTTTGATATCAATCAGTTTTTTTCCCCAAAAGATTTGGTTTTATTTTCAAATTTGAAATTTAAATAGATCAAATTTTGCGTTATATTCATTTTCAAAGCAGAATAAGGCCACATTTTTACTTTTGTAATACATATTTTTTTTACCTCATTTCACGTCAGCGGTCATCGTTGTTAGATAAGATCTCATTAAATCTTGCTTTAAAAATACTCTAAAATAATTATATCACATATTCTTCAGATATAATATAATTTTTAATTAAACCATAACCCTCCCCCTTTCGCATCTAACTTAATAATATTAACTACTTAAAATTTGAGTGCGATCTGAGCGCTTCAAGTACGTATTTCACCGATCTCAATTAAATAAATTTATATGCTGATGTTGATGTTCCAAATTTCTTATTCTATACAAATAAAAATATGACTTAAATTTAACTCCTTCACGCACCACTTATTCCCCATTATAACAAATCACAAACACTCCAAGTCGACGTTTTCAAACAAAACGACAAAAAAAATATAAAAAAAAAAAAATATTTCAAAAACGTTTTCAGCTCAACTCACATCATAACTTTCCTTATATTTATTATACAAGCACACTTGTAAGGAAAATATTTCTCATCTCATCAGAGGAATTGCTTTTGATATTATTCAAGGAGCTCCCTCAACAGCATAGCTCAGAGATACTTCACACTCAACAGTGAACGAACATATTGCTGTGCTACTCCTTATGATAACTTCACACTCAAAAGTATCAAAACATCCGAAGGAGGACAAATATTATATCTATGTACATACATACATATCCATGCTCAGTTGCATTTAAGAAAAACAAGCGAATCCCCTCAGCGAAGGGAAAGAAAAACTGGAACAAGAATAAAATTGTCATCAGGCTTTTAACTAAATTGTGGTTTAATCTTTTTCCAGATTAGATTCTGAAATAAAAAAAAAATTAAAAAAAAATGTCTATAAAAACGAAGAAGCACCAGGATAACGCTGCTGTGGGACAATTAAACATCTAAAAACAGAATTGAAGTCCATCCGAATCGTACGGATAATCCAAAAAGTATCTATGTACTTCGAGAAGCACACCTACTTTCTACTATACACACAGATGTGTATCTACGCCTACTTCAGTTTTCTGTTTTATAGCAATTCGGTCCTTGCTCAGGCTCACACAATCAGCGAAATGGATTTCGAGCATGAGGAGCGTTCCTATAGCTTAACATTTCCTTTTTTTATTTTTAAATTGAAAATAAAAAAAATTGAAAAAAAAGATAACTACTCCTCTCGCACAACATGGAGGCCAGGAACGTGGACCGAGGAACGACCATTATACTTTTATTGTGCCGAAGCAAAAAGCGCCACAGGACGCTACTGCTGCCAGTAGATTCTACTATACACAAGGCGACCTCCAGAGAGACACCGAAGACCGAATGGATCGTCTATTAGTAAATTTCTTTGTTTGGTGAGGCGTGATTAAAATTCCCTGTTCTCGGTTGCCTCGGTTGCCAGGGTTGTGTGGATTTTGCGACAATCCTTTCAAAATGCACCACAGCCTGGGCCCCACTCCCCAATACCCAGATTGCTCTTCATATAAGGGCATGTTTGTTAAATGGCAATGGGGTTTTGCTTATCGTGATGGCATTCACATGAGTGGCTTGTGGTCCTTTTGAGGGTGACGGGCAGTATATGGTTGGCGAAATAGGGTTTAACATACCGCCATACCTAATACATATTTATAAAACTCTCTATAGGTAAATCCACCAGTTTCGTATAGACCAGATTGAGTACTTAATTTGTTCACATCATACATACATATACCGTTGGGGGTACCTACAGCAATATGGCTTCAACAAATTATATCTCAGGTGGGCTGCTGTACGTGCACTCTGCATAGTCCTGTCTCTGTGTTCCCTATGTAGGGTTGTTTTTTTCGGTGCTATGCAGTTATGTATTTAAATCGTTTTACTGATGGGGTGCATTGTTTGGAGGAAAGTTCAGTTGAGTTGAGAGACTACAGTGTGGTTAAAATTTTAAGCAATATTTCCAGAAAACTGTAAACAAAAGGCGATTTGGTATCTAGTCATGCAGCATCAGGGAGCTTATGATGATTATGTATCGATTTTAGCTTCTCCTTTTGAACAAAAAGTCTCTCTCTCTCTCTATCTCCCTCTACCTACAAACTCTATATACTCTGAAAATTGATTAACAAAGTTGAGTTCAATAGCCCATTGCAATTCATTTCATAAGTAGGTAGTTACATATATCTATTCCTTCTAATAAAGGCAAACTTTTTTGCTTTTAAAAAGTTGATAAAATACAGACTGAAGGTAAATGCCTTTGAATGACCGATATCCTTTTGTGTATGTACCTATACAGGTTTTAACTTTGTGCATCATATGTGCAAATAATACTTACGAGAAGTATAGTTACATACATATTATACATATGTAAAGGGTCATTCATTTTGTGGTTTCAAGTTGTTAGCACTGGTATTTGACACCTGTCAAACTCAGCTGTCATTTAAAGTGTCATAATATTAGTTAAATGTTTGCCATTTACGATAATGGATCGCTTAACAATCGAACAAAGCATTAAAATTATTAAAACTTACTACAAAAGTGGTGATTCAAACGTAGCCACATACCCGATGATTATATGGCGATTGAAGATTATGACTTGTACGATATGTGGTTCCAACAAGACGGAGCAACAACCCACACAACACGAACAATTATGGCTTTATTGCGTTAGAAGTTTCCTGGTCGCGAAATTTCACGTTTTGGCGATGTCAGTTGGCCAACAAGATCATGCGATTTGACACCGTTAGATTTGTTTTGTATGGCTACGCAAAATACCGTGTTTACGCGAATAATCCTCAATCTCCAGGCGCATTAATAACCAACATTACTCAAGTTATGGCCGAGATATCACCCAAAATGTGCGAAAAAGTGGTTAAAATTTACCTCAAAAAAATCGCATACTGCGAATCTTCCCGAGGTTGCCATTTGAATGATATTGTTTTTCACACTTAATGGAAAAGCCCAAACTTTATAATGAAATAAAATTTTCATCAAAAATGTATCGATGTGTGTGTTTTATTTAGCTTTACTTTCGAAACCGAAATATGAATGACCCTTTATAATACAAGCTTAGATAAGTAATTTACCTACATACATGGTTACCATAATTGGATTCAGTCGCATGTACTTGCAGGAAGTGTCTGTGTCTGTGGAATTCAGTCTAACTTCTCAAAATGTTTTGAACTAAAAATTATTAAAAAGCGATAGGTATTAGGTATACCTATTTAATATTTGAATAATTGTTTTTTTTTTTAATTTTCTGAAAAAAATATTTTAGAAAATATAATTTTTTAAACATATGTATGTATTAGCTGAAAGCCTTGGTAGGTAGAGCTAAAACTTAGTTGTTGATATTTTTAATCTATTTATGTATCCTTCTCACAACCTCTAGTGCCTTTATTCACTCTTCTCCCCTCTCCCTCCTTCGTTCATTATATCCCTCATTTTTTCCCCTATTGATCCTTCATTTCCGCCTGACCTGCATCTTTTTATTACATGTTCCCACGTCTCTTGCTCACCTTCACACACTCTGCACATTCTCTCTTCTTCTTGTTTCCAGTACCATGTATTAATAAAGTTATAATAATAATTAAAAAAAAAAATAAAACTAATTATTTATTTATTTTAAAATTAAATTTATATTTAAGCATAACAGAACATCTTGATTTAAAGAGAGTGAAGTCAATTTTTTCAATTTTCTAAACGTGAAAGGTAGAGAAATATTTTTTTTTATATTAATCGATTGATTTAGCAAAAATTAAAATGTCGTAGATATAACGAACATTTCCAAAAAAAATCTAAAAATCGAAAACGGAGAAGTAATAATGTGCAATAAATCAGGATTATTTTTGATGGTGCTGAATTTTACATTTTTGAAAAAGTAATAAAAAAAATATTTTATTAAAAAAAAATATTTCGGTCATGCTTATATGCATAGGGTTGCCACGCTTTAAAGGTCGATTTTTTTTTTTTTATTATATGACCCAGCCCATGAATTGCCTTTTACGTTATGCTATAATGTCCTCATTCCTTTATCTGCTGTCAAAAAATAACGTTTGCAAGCAGTCGCTGAACTTATGTCTTTGGTAAAGTCGTATGCAATTTTTGGTAAGTTTCATATTAATTTTTTTGTTAATTTGCAGAGAGAGTTATCTCATATTCGATAAAGTGATTGATTCACCGCAAATATCCACTTGTTTTTAAAGAAAATATCGAGATTTATGTGTATAGAAAATTATTTAATAAAGAAGTGCTTTCGGGAGCTTTGATCCCCAGAATTACGGAGCACTAGTTCCCAGGAACAAGCCAATCCAAGATTTAAAAAATTTTAATTTAATTATTTTCTGATTTTAGGAACAATATGTAATGTATCTGCAAAACAAAACTCGACTCAAAAACGTGACATGCAATAGACTAGATAAAAAATAAAATATAAAATATAAACTTATTTTAATAATTAATTGTGATTGGTAATATTTGGTCCCCCCATGATCGAGATGCTTCTATATACTAGGGAATAAGGCACAATAGATCTTAAGGTAGCTATGCAATTAATATCCCAAAATATTCATACTAGGGAATAAGTTTAGGTAGATAATTTGGGGATACTTGGTAAGATTTATACTTTTTTATGTTTTTCAAACAATTCAACATAAAAACCAAACAATCGAAATTCTTTGAATGTAAATTTACGAGCAAATATCTAAAATAATTAAACGATGGAAAATATTTTTTCATAAGTACCTACAATAATAAAGTATTTGTTGGTCTAACAACAATAAAATGGTATCAGGGAACGGCAGGTTCTACTACATAGGTACTATTTGGAAAGCTATGGACTCGTAAAAAAACACAAACTCGAGGTTTTGATGAAACTTGACATAACGATGATAGCTAAGTTGAAAAAAGCTAGTTTCGCAGTTCTGTCCGTTTGTCTGCTTCTGTCCATTCAGCTCTAATTTAATTTTTTTAATTTTATTTAAACTTGGTACCTACCTAGCGTTTGTTTTTTGGGCACCCTTCCCAACACGTTTCTTTCTTTTTTTTTAGTGCCAAAAATAACAGAACCTGCCGTACAATTTTTTTAGCAATTAATGAAAATCTTATTTTTCACAAAAACTGCTTTAAAAAATTTTCTTTACAAAAATGTTACCATTTAAAAAAAAAATCCAAAAAATGGTTGTATATGATGTACATAAAAGAAATCTCTCATAGGATTTTTTTCTTTATTTTCGATTTTCCGTTCGAAAACCGTTCAAATGATTTTTTTAAAGAGATTGTTTTAAAAAGTTTTAAAAGTGTTGTATACCAAAATTTAAAATAATTTTGAATTCAATAATTCGAAATCAACTTGGTTGATTTTTATTAAACTTGGCACGTAGCAGCATTTTAACTTTATCCTTCAGATTTTAAACAAAATGTATTCTTATAAAAGAAATAACGGTACCTTCCATATAATTGTTTAAAACTTATTAAGGAAAAACTCATTTGGTTAAAACGACTCCTACGACTTTGATTAAAATTTTTATGTGAGCTAATATATAAATACGGTCTATCATATTATTGGAAAAAAATTGTATCTATGGATTAAGGGTGGTATCTCATAGAAACATTATTTTTTTTATTTTCGACTACCTTAAATCATTATCTGTTGAACCGATTTTAATGAAATTTTTTACAAAAGAGTTTCTAATTAGTGTAAATAATATTGTGTATTAAAATTTTTAAAAAATCAAATTTTGAGTTAAAAAAAAAAACTAAAATTATTCTTTTAAAATTTCAAAAACTTTAAAAAATACCTGAAAATTCGTTATACAAAATGTTGTATAAAATAAAAATTGGCTTTGTATATTTATTTATTTATTTATTTATTCATCAAACAGAGAGTAGAACTCTAACAGACTACTAAAATAATTTAATAATAAATATATAAAATATGTACATTAATTTTGTGTACAGTAGAAACTCTCAATACATTAAATTAGGCTTTTTTAAATTCAACTATAGAAACATACCATTTCCTAAATTTTTCAATAAAATTTAATTTTTCCCATTTTTTTGTTTCTTTTCAGGTAAGCCATTCGAATATCCTTTATAAAATCGTACTGTAAGTTTGGGAAACTTTTCTTTAAATTTTAATGAGCAATTCAAAATAATCATTTAAAAGTTTTTAATTTTATATTTTAATTTTAAAAGTTAAAAAGATATTTAAGTGTTGTCAGTGTTCGAAATAACACCGGTAATGACTTGAATACTTTACACTCAGAACATATCTATGTAGTCCATTGCAATTTGTGAACATTTTCCACGAAGTAAACGACTCATTTAATTTTCAAATTTTTTCAATCATTTTCACACTTCAAACGTCAGCCTATCGGAATGATGTTTTCCTTTTCACGAGTATGGAGACCACCACATAATTTTTTCTTGTTTCAAAGTAACCTACTTTTAGTATCGAAGAATATTAAAGAAACAAGTTCGTAAAAATACAATTTGTGGTTAACTACAAAGCTTTGTGAGATTTATTCCAAAAAGGATCTAACCTATAAATTGTGAGCTCTTTTTACAATATGTTTATATAAGGTTCAGCAAATTTGAGAAAATCTTGCAGATATTTGCACTTTATCGTTTTAGCTTTTTTTTTTGCAAGCATCAAAGTCATCAAGTCATATTATGGCTTAACCCTTGCACGCCCTCACAACATAATATGCAGAATTTCTGCTGTATAGCCACTGGAATTTCACATTTAGATTGAATATCCCCCATGGCATATGCGAAACTTTAACCCAAACAACCTACAACCCCACTCATACTCATATATAAAACACAAAATTATAACCTATCTCCCCTCTATCCACATATTGCTCCATGCATTTTATCTATAAAAGAACAAAAATAACACATACCTACATACATACCTATACATTCATAATAAAAAAAGAAAGCTTACGTTCATTCACGATTGGATGCTTTTATCTTGTTACCCACAAACTGACAAGATGAGGAAGGTATACCCTATACATATATTTCCATCCAAATGGGAATTATATTCTGTGCATTCCCGCAAGCTGTTCCAATGCGAACATGGCTCCCCCGTCAAGTATGGAAAGAAGTCTTTCTACATACCTATCTACATTTATATACCTATACTTTTCTGCATCACAAAAAATATATACATACATACATATGGGAGAAAAAAATAATATCTACGAAAAGAATAAAAAAAAAATAAAAATGTCAAAGTTGTCGGGCAACACGGGGGGCAGCGCATAATATCTAACACTTTGCATCCCCACACCTTGGATTTTTCATAATGTTAGTACACTTCGAATCAATTAATTGAAGTTAAGTATATATTTATTTGTGTAAACAGAATTGTTAAGTTAAAAAGGAAATTTTTATATTTAATCGAATTTTTCAAAAACTTCTTGAAAACGCATTGAAAACCGACGGACACAAAAATCTTCTTTAATATTTTTTGTTTATAAAATAAGAGTGTTGTGAAAAGTTAGGAAAAAAATATTTTTTATTTTTTAAGTAAATAACTGAAAAATAAGGGCAAAATTGAAAAAGGTGTTCACGAGATATACCTGCAGGAATAAGACGATTTTTTCAAAAAAACTTCAGATCGTTCTTTCCGTTAATTTTTGTCTGAAATCCTGAAATCCAGTTCTATTACAATCAATTTGAAAATTATATGTTCAAAATTTAACCAAAATCATTGTAAGACATTTTTAAATTACAATGTAGTACTCACTCCAGCGTTTCCCGGTGACCACGCTCAATGCAATTTGAAGCGAAACGTTCGGGGTGAGTACTACATTGAACTCGCTAAATATTTAATAGTTATTTCGCGGCTAATCCGAGTAATTTAAAAATGTCTTATGTAAACAACCGCGGAAACCTTAAAAGTTATAAAATCGTTGTAGTCGTTATCGAGATAATTTGATTAAAACAATGTTATATAGATGAGCTAAAACTAAAATTTGAATTTCTCTGTAGACAATCACATAAAAATGACTTGTACCAAAATTTTAAGTACTTATGTATGTATGTAAATTGATCACAAGGTTTAATTTCCAGCTTGATCACTTCACTGGACTTCTCTATCCATAGTTTTGTTATGTTATGTTATGTTATGTTATGTTATGTTATGTTATGTTATGTTATGTTATGTTATGTTATGTTATGTTATGTTATGTTATGTTATGTTATGTTATGTTATGTTATGTTATGTTATGTTATGTTATGTTATGTTATGTTATGTTATGTTATGTTATGTTATGTTATGTTATGTTATGTTATGTTATGTTATGTTATGTTATGTTATGTTATGTTATGTTATGTTATGTTATGTTATGTTATGTTATGTTATGTTATGTTATGTTATGTTATGTTATGTTATGTTATGTTATGTTATGTTATGTTATGTTATGTTATGTTATGTTATGTTATGTTATGTTATGTTATGTTATGTTATGTTATGTTATGTTATGTTATGTTATGTTATGTTATGTTATGTTATGTTATGTTATGTTATGTTATGTTATGTTATGTTATGTTATGTTATGTTATGTTATGTTATGTTATGTTATGTTATGTTATGTTATGTTATGTTATGTTATGTTATGTTATGTTATGTTATGTTATGTTATGTTATGTTATGTTATGTTATGTTATGTTATGTTATGTTATGTTATGTTATGTTATGTTATGTTATGTTATGTTATGTTATGTTATGTTATGTTATGTTATGTTATGTTATGTTATGTTATGTTATGTTATGTTATGTTATGTTATGTTATGTTATGTTATGTTATGTTATGTTATGTTATGTTATGTTATGTTATGTTATGTTATGTTATGTTATGTTATGTTATGTTATGTTATGTTATGTTATGTTATGTTATGTTATGTTATGTTATGTTATGTTATGTTATGTTATGTTATGTTATGTTATGTTATGTTATGTTATGTTATGTTATGTTATGTTATGTTATGTTATGTTATGTTATGTTATGTTATGTTATGTTATGTTATGTTATGTTATGTTATGTTATGTTATGTTATGTTATGTTATGTTATGTTATGTTATGTTATGTTATGTTATGTTATGTTATGTTATGTTATGTTATGTTATGTTATGTTATGTTATGTTATGTTATGTTATGTTATGTTATGTTATGTTATGTTATGTTATGTTATGTTATGTTATGTTATGTTATGTTATGTTATGTTATGTTATGTTATGTTATGTTATGTTATGTTTGATTAATGGCTCCAAAGTTTTTTTTTTAAACAAAATTTGCTATATGGATAAAAAAAAAAGTGTGAGTGCCGGGTCTCATGGTTAAGATGTGTAAACATCAAATTAAATATTCAAGTGCTGGTTTTATATCACACAACGCGACGAGTTGGAACTGTCGACCAAATTTCAACCCAAACTCAACTCGATCTTTCGATTTAGTTTTAACTACGAACGAACGTACCCAATTTACATCAACGTATCGAATACCTAAACATCAACGTATCGTAACGTGTAAGATCACAATGTAAGTGTCACAGAAATGTCCACGTTTTTAGTTTACCCTATACAACCGACATAGATGTTTAAACATCAAAAAATAAAAACAAATATTTGACCTCAATCTAGTGACTTTTAGTGTTATATGTATACTGGAAAATGTTAGATTTTTTCTTGTCGGGGTTTTGTGCCATACCGTGTCTGTCCGCAAATGCAATAAAACAACCCAGGCATGAAGTCAGTGTGGTGAATTTTCCAATTCAAATGGAAAATATGTTGCGAACAATTGCCACATTTTTGGGATGTGGTTAACATGGATGGGGCGCGTGTATTGAAATTTGTTTGTTTTTTTTTTTTTTTTTTTTTTTTTTTGCTGCTCGGTATTTCATTAGGTATTTCAAATTGATATCCGAAAATTCTACAGAGTTTTGTTTATTGAAATCAAATTCTTCAGAATACATTTAGAATATATGGGGACGTTGTTTGTTTTTTTTTTTATAAATTCATCGGGAATACTTTATGCAAATGTACGTACATATATGAATTTGAAGTTTTAGGAGTCGTTGGTAAAATATAAAAAAATGACGCAGTAGTCCTATTATTCACAAATCTAGGTTCAAGACATTTGATAGCATGTATTTATGATAATGAATCAAAAAGGTACGGTCAACTATTGTGAGAATATTGTAATATTATCACTTGGAGGAGCATTGATGACAAATGGCTGGTTATTGGCCATTAGATCAGATGGTCCTAGTGATAAATACATAGGGTTTTAAGATGACACAGTTTGCCTTGTCTCATCTGTGAAGGACATCAAGGAATCGAACAAGAAAAGGGGATACTTTCAAGCCAGACGGAGCAGTTATAAAATCATTTGGGAAGGCCACTAGTGAATAAATAAAATGAAAAAACGTCTACGAGACGGAATCATTATTTGCACAAAAATGTAATCCAATGAGGTAAAGTATTAAACATATTGATCGTTTCAGAAATAAAACCAATTCTAGTAAAGTTGGTCGTTTATAGTTTATAAGAACTCATCTAACGTAGATATGTCCATTCCAATATAGCACCGTGCTGTCTTGCACTTCGCATATACCTATGCATGGAATTTACAGTTAAGACGGTAAAAATGCTAAAAAATCAATAAAATTAGAAATAAATTCATTGAAAAAATATCTGGAATTGATTTGACACTAACGCAAATTACCAAGTGATTTCTTACACAAATCTCAATTTATATAAAAAAATTGGTACGCCAATTTTTAGTACTTATTTTTGCGGAGTTTAAAAATTAATTAAAAAAAAATCATCGAAATATCGAATTTTCAAAAAAGTAATTTTGAAAATATTTTTAAAAAATCCAAAATTTGATTTTTGAAAATTTTGATAGGCAATATTATTCAAAATTACTATGAGCTTTTCTGTAAAAGCTTCAACAGATAATGAGATAGTCGAAAACCCAAAAAAATGGTTCTTTTGGAGGTACCATTTTTAAACGATAGAAACTTTTTTTCTCAATAATAAGGTAGATCGTTCTGATATTAGTGCACACAAAAATTTAAATCAAAATCGTAGGAGACGTTTTTGAGAAAAATTAAATTGTCAATACCGGTTTTTAAACATTTGTATATGAGGTATCGTTATTTAAATGTTTTTAAATCTGCTGGATACCTAATGTCAAAAACTGCTGGGTGCTAAGTTTAATAATTAAAAACCGACCAAGTCGTTTTCGAATTATTAAGTTCTCAAAAAAAGTGTTTGAAACTTTTTTAAAAATCATTCGATTTTCTCAAAAATGGTTCAACTGATTTTGATCTTTTTTTTATAATAAAAATGTTTACAATAATTTTAAAAAATATTGTGTACCAAAATTTTCAAACATTTTTTTTTGGATTTTTAAAAAAATTTAAAATTTTTTTTTGGGAACTTAATATTTTCGAAACGACTTGGACGATTTTTATTAAACTTAGCACCCAGCAGTTTTCTGATATTATCTAGCAGATTTTAATTAAAATTTTTTCTTATAACCAAAAATAACGGTACCTCCCATACAAATGTTTAAAAACCGGTATTGAAAATCTCATTTTTCTCAAAAACGGCTCTTACGATTTTGATCATAATTTTTTTGTAAACTAATATCAAAACGATCTATTATAGTAGGTATTGAAAAAAAAAAAAAATAGCATAGGTACCTATCAATTTTTGTTGCTTAAAAATATATAAAAAAATTATTTAAAAAAAAAAATTCTTATAAATTGTGATTTGTGTCAAATGAATTTCAGATATTCTTTTAATCAATTTATTTCTAATTTTATTGTTTTTTAACGTCTAAACTGCTTCCTTAAACTAGGCTAATTTTTGGCAGGTGACATAAAATGCTCGAATAACTAATAAACTTCTTCTATCAGATGAAAAGATTTTAAATTATTTAAGTCTTAATAATTAAAAATATGATCGCGCATAAGAGCAAGTTCTAGACAATTCATTTGAAATTTTCAACTTCTAAGGAAAAGGTATTTTCATGTCACAGTTTACAACTTGTGTAAAACAATATTTTTTCTTCATATCGAGGGCTATTTTCAGCAATAAAATAACGATGTAGGATATTCAAATAGCCAAAAGTAGGTATATAAAATAAAATAAAGAAGAAACATAATTATTATGATTTTTAAAGATTTCCAAAACAAAACATTGTAAATGCCTCAGTTCCCACGAGGAGGTACACACATACAATATAGATATGTAAGGCACCAAATTTAAACTTAGACAGAGTATAAAACTGAACCAAAAAAAAAAATGTCTCTCGCACCAAAAATATTTCTTCTTTTAAAATCTTTGATCCCTATTCATTTTTTAAGATTTTCTTTTTTGAATGCCTTGAAACAAGCTTTAAATATATATCTTTATTTGAAAAAAGGCCTATCTTAGCCTCGTTTAATTTGTCTTGAAATCCCTTTCAATATTCTAAGAAATTTATCATCGTATTATCTTGTGATTCACTTTATTTTTCTCCAGGCTCACAAAACACAAAAGTCAGTCATTTCCTTTTGGGCACATTTTTATACGCATAAAAATGCCAAAAGCTCCCCCCAACGAAGATAAATCGAGGCATTAAGGCTTTTACTTTCAAAGGCATTCAACGAAGACCTCTTCGGAGATTAATCAATCATATTGGCCTGGTTGGATAGGGGTTTGGGTTTTGGGTTTGAGTTCGGGTTCGTGTTGGGGTCCAGGTCTGGGTAGACCTAACCCACACAAGCTGGTATGAATTTGTAGTAGATTTGAGTGTAGGACGTTATATAGGTGTTCCTGATATGATGCTGCCTTGCTATAGGTACAGTGGTAATTGCCGAACGAATGGGAATTCGTGACGCGAACCTTTTTGACCATGATGTTTATATTTAGATGTTTTTACTTTTTTTTTTTTTTGCTGCCCAGTTCCCACCCACCCATGGCCTTAACAACAACTGATGGTGATTTATCTTAAGACATGCTACTGTTGGAATTTTTACACACCGGATAAACTTTTATATAATGTTAAAGAGCTTTGATGCTTTAAGGAAAATCGCAACCAACAAAATGGGAAGCACGAACAAAAAACTGACATTGATCATCTCAATCAATTAAGTGCTGTCAATTGTGTTGTGAAAGAAGAAAAATTCGATTTGACTTTTGTTCAAGATTATATGCTTAAGTTTAAGAACACAAGATTGATTTTTCACATTGTCATCTCGAATTGGGGTTGAAGGGCAAGAAGGATAACTACTTAACATTGATTTTTATATCCATTCCATATTCACTTGATGTTTGGTGGGAATTATATTATTTCATAAATTATTTCATTTGTGTATAGAAGTGATGTGTGAATTAGAATTTCTTCTGGAATTAAAAAATAAAGAAACAAGAATCAGTTCAATTTCAATTGACGTTTCCTGTATCTAAAATATCTTCTTGATTTTAGAACCATCGGGATAAGGACATTTTTGTACACCTGTTTTCGATTGATTGCTAAGATTTCGTGTTTTTAATAAAATGTTTTTCGCAATGTTGTAAGCTAAGAGTCTTAGGAATTGCTATTTAATACATTGCCTATTTTGTTTTTCAACTATTAAGCGTTACTTTTAGTTGCATTTTTCGGGTATACCTTTTTTTACCTTCGTATGTAGATCGTGTTGTGTTTATTTAAAAAAAAATTGAAATTATCTAGACCAATTTTCTGATGTAATTACAATAGCTAACAAAAAAATAGAAATTGAATGCTACTATTTTTTACATATAGGTATTATGTATGTATGTATTTTGGGCTTCGCAACTTTTAAAATAATAAATACATATGTAGTTATACAAAAATGTGTTTCTCAGCAATAAATTTTGAGAATATTATCGCACCTTTAAAACTAAGGAAAGAATATAGCGATAAAATCGCATTTAAGCGTTACTACGACCTTTTTTAAATGGCGGGCAAAACAAGCATATATTTTTTCGGATTTGGTAGAAAATTGTTGGTCTCCCCATTCCTCTTCAATTATATGTAAAGCATTCGTTAATAGAAATCGAACTCAAGATTTTGATCAAACTTGACATTACTATATTACGATAATAGTGGAGTTGAAAAAAGTGGGTCAGTCCTTTCGACTGCAACCTAAACGTGTGGGTGGATTTTCTTTAAACTTTGTATCTCTCGTTTTTTGGGCATTCCCCCGAAATATTTGTTTGTCATCTTTTTAAGGACCATCAAGAACGGTACCTGCCGTAAAAGTTTTTTTTTTACAATTAATGAAAATCTTATTTTTCTCAAAAACTGTGCACACAATCTTAAAAAAAAACAGTAATTTTCCTTACAAAAAGGCTACCCTTTTATTAAAAAAAAAAACAGAAAAATGATTCTAAATGGTACCTTTGGTTCAACTGGTTTTGATGCATTATTTATGGTGATCATATTTAAAAGTTTTAAAACTTTTGTTTTCCAAAATCTTTAATTTTTTTTTTTGATTTTTAAAAATTGATTCAATTTTTTTCGAAAACTTATTAATTCCAAAACAAATTAGTCAGTTTTTATTAAAACTAATAGATTCTTAACAATATTTACCAGATTTAAAACAAAAATTATTCTTTTTAACCAAAAATAACGGTAACTACGATACAAGTGTTTAAAAACCAGTAAGGAAAATCTTACTTTCCTCGAAAACCGCTTCTACGATCTTGATTAAAATTTTTGTTGGGACCTAACATTAGAACGATCTACCATATAATTAAAAAAAATCTATGAATTAAAAATGGTATCTCTCCTAAAACAATTTTTTTTTTTTTTTATTTTCGAATATCTCATTATCAGTAAGACAAATTTTAATAAAAAAATTTATAAAATAGCTCCTAATAAGTAAAATATTGCATATCGAAGTTTTCCAAAAAAAAATTGTATTTTGTAAAAAAATTTCAAAATTATTTTTTTAATTTCGATATTTCGAAAATGGGAAAATGATTTTTTTTTTGAAAATAAATTTTTTTTACTCCGCATTGATAAATTCTGAAAAATTACGAAATACTCATAAAATTGTTTTCACAATTTTAAAATTGATTTTTTTAAAAAACCGCTCCAACGATTTTTAAAATTTTTGAGATTTGTTTAGGAATTTATCAGATCCAGATGATGCATATCGCGTTGGTGAAAAAACAATTTCAGAGGTTGGATAATATAAATTTATTTCTAATTATATTAATTTTCTAACAATTTTTTAGTCTAAAGTGTAAGTATCATGCATACTTTAAAACTTTGGATACAATTTTGAAACTAACACAATTTACACTATCTAATTTCTTACACAAATCTCAAGTTATGAGAAAAACATTTTAAAAATCGTTGGAGCTTTTTTTTTAAAGACTATTTTTATAATTTTTTATTCCAATAATATAGTAGATTGTACTAATATTAGTTCACATAAAAATTTTACTCAAAATCGTAAGAACCGTTTTTGAGAAAAATGAGATTTTCCTTGCCGGTTTTTAAACACTTGTATGGGAGGTTCCGTTATTTTTATTTAATTTTATTTAAAATCTGCTAAGTAATGTTAAAAAACTGCAGAGTGCCAAGATTAATAAATTCGATTAAGACATTTTTGAATTATTAGGTTCTCAAAAAAAAAAAAAAAATTAACTTTTTTTAAAAATCAAAAAAAAAAAACTTGAAAATTTTGGTACTTTTAAAACTTCTTTAAAGATTTTCTATTAAAAATTGGTCAAAATCATATGAGCTGTTTTGAAAAAATCGAAAATCAAAAAAATAGTTCAATGGGAGTTACCATTTATAACCATTTTTCTGATTTATTTTTTTTTTGAAAATGGAAGCCAGTTTATAAAAAAAATTACTGATAAAAAAAATTGTGGGCATAATTTTAAGAAAAGTAAGATTTTCATTATTTTATATTTGGTATAATTTGTAAGGCAGTTAACGTTACTTTTGGTTTAAAAAATAAAATTAAAAAAAAATGTGTCGGGGGAATGCCAAAAAAACGCTAGATATACCAAGTTTAGAAAATTGACCCATACGTTTAGGCTGCAGCTGAAAGGACAGGACAGGACAGACAGACAGAATTCCGAGACCCAATTATTCAACTTCACTATCATCAAAATCACTTTGATCAAAATCTTGAGTTAGTTTTTATTTATTTTAATTTACGAATCCACAACTTGCCATATACATAGCACCTCTATATCACAAGTAATATATGTTTTAATAAATGGTTGTACAATAAATCTTTATGATAATTTTATGTAAAAATAGCTTACCAAATTATTTAAATTTCACCTTGTAAAAGTTAAGTTGTTAAATGGGTTGTGATTTCACAATTTTCAAGATCCATCAAACTCCTTCATCTCTTTTTTGTATATTTTGTAACAACTATGGTAATGCTTAAAAAAAAAGGACCTAAATTTTATTATGATTCCGGTGAAGCGGGAAATGGTATTCTATTCGTCGCACCTTCCACAATTTTTTTTTATAATTTTTTAAAGCTTGTGGGTCTATCAGCCAGGATCTACATTTCACTTTCACTCGAAATGAAATTGAAGTCAATCTAATTTCAATTGATTTTAATTCTATTTCGAGTGAAAGTGAAATGTAGAACCTGGCTGTATACCTCGGCTTTTTTTTTTTTTTCTCCTAATATTTTAATTCCGAAAACTTCGATGCGAGCATTTTATTTTCCAAAATTTTAAAACCTCAAACATCATCTCATAACTTTTTCACATGACAAGTTAAAAGATATTAAAATGTTTCCGATGCAAAGAATCTCAAATTTATCCAAAAATAAAAATTTCCCACATAAATCTTCTTTATTGTTTCTTTATCAAAATACAAAACTTTATATTTTCTTTAAATACAATTTTTCAGTTGAAAAAGCAAATTCTTTTGTTCATAAACGCCTGCCAAATTATACCAAAAGTTCTGTATCTTTTATGTAAGGATTAACTTTAAAGACACCCAAGATTCCTTAATCAGTTTAAATGAGTTGTGAAAATACTCTTGATGTCGTAAACATTTTCCAAGCCATATCTACATCGTATATCTTTTGTTTGTCATGTATAGGATTAGAATTTGAGTTTATTACAATTTCCTTAAAATGACAACAAAAAGTATATATTTAAGAAACTTTTATTGAGTGGGCAAATCATAAAGTTTATATCCAAATCCACCTACAATATACACTTGATATATATCTTCTCCATTATGATACAAAAGTACACGAAATCTCGCTGATCCAGTTAAATATTTTAACCAGTTCATCTCCATGATGCTTGAGGAAAGAAAACTTTCATTTTGCCCATCAGGATGTCGTCTTTTTATGTATAGATAAAAATATATAAAAAAAAAAAATAACGAATAATGAGGTGAATATAAACTCATTAAGACATCCTCTGCTGCTTAAGTCAAGAAGAGGAAACGAAGGCATAATTTTTATTCAGCTGTCGTATACTCTATGTATGTACGTGTTTTCACTCTTAGATTGCTACAAACACCGCGACTGTGGTGCAAAGGATAAAACGTGTCACCATCAACAATATTTTCTTATTAAAAGAAAAATAAACCGTCTATGGCCTTAAAGACGTTTAAAAAATTAAGAAAAAAAAAACACTATCTCGTTGAAAATTAAAAAAAAAAAATGAAGAAAATACGACAACACAGCCTTTCTCTAGATAGCTTGGGGTATTAATCCGAGACAACACGACTGACATGCAACAAAACAAACAACATGAATCTCCTGATGCGGATTTTATATCCGCAGAAGTTTATTGGATGATGGCATTTATTTTGCCATAAAGCGATAAAATCCTAGATTTTCTTTTGTTGTTGTATTAGTGTATAGGATAATAGACAAAAAAAATGTGTCAAAAACAAAGCGTACCCCAAGACGAACAAAGTATAGATATTCTTCGAGGACAATAATTCAAGAAAATGCAGAAACTAAATAGAAAAATGAAGAAAAAAAACACATTCTGACTAACAATAGAACAGCAGCACGATGCATGAAGAGGGTGGGAGATATTTCACCTCAGGTTAACTCGACATGGGATATAAATTTGCAAAAATATCTATCTACATTGCATCCAAAGGATATACAAAAAAAAAAACAAAAAGAAAAAAAATCATAGGAAAAGAATTCCCTTCTGTGCAAAAATTCCGAAGAAATTTTCCGCGTGACGTTCGCATTAAAGGTGTCCTCGAGGCAAAGTTTCCTTTCTAACGGTTAAGTGGAATTTATTTAAGAAGAAAAGCTAGCCAGCCAAAATGTTTCTATTTCAAGCACATGCTGGCATGGCTTGTAGGTACTATAATATGACTGTTCTATATTTATATTTATATAATGGTAGATGTATGGAAGTTCTTTTGAAGTCCTGACCTCAATAAAAAATAACATTAAAAACCATTGCCGGCTACAGCTTACTGAAGGCCTGGCAACCAATTTAACTTAAAATCATTTTTAATAAAATGCGAATTCAATTTTTAAAATATGTAGGTAAATATATTTTTTATCAATAAGTTTAACTCAACTAAAAAATAAAATTAGTTAAATTATTCGCAAAAGTGATGTTTTTTATTACTATATAAAAAGTGCTTTTTTAAAAATTCATTGTTATGCAATTATTTTGTTTTCTATTCGGAATTAAAAAAAAACCTGGCTTTAAAAAAACCTATATCATAAAATTGTAAGTGTTTTTTTTATTAGTTTTTTTCACAATTTTCTAAAACCTTGACTTAGGTTTTTGGAAATTTTCCTCCCAAAAAAAACTGGGCAAATTGGCCCTCCGTGTGATTTTGACTTGCGATATTCATCTATGTACATATGCACATATAGGTACTACACATGTATGTACAATGTACATATTGTATATGGAAAGTTATGGATTCGTAGAAAAAATCGAACTCCAGATTTTGATCAAAGTTCACATTACAATAATAGCGAAGTCAAAAAAAGTGGGTCTCGCAATTCTGTCTGTCTGTCTGTCCTGTCATTTCAGTTGCAGCCTAAACGCGTGGGTCGATTTTCTTTAAACTTGGTACTTAGCGATTTTGGGTATTCCCCCACACGTTTTTTTTAAATTTTTTTTAAGACCAACATAACGGTACCTGCCATTAAAAATTTTACCAAAATTTATGAAAATCGTATTTTTTTCACAACTTTTTTTTTTTAATTCAGTCATTTTAATTACAAAAAGGTTACCATTTTATAAAAAAAATCGGGCTAAGTGGTACCTCCCATATAGAACCATTTTTTTTTTATTTTCGATTTTTTCAAATGCAGCTCAACTGATTTTGAGCAATTTTGTTTACAGGAAATCTTTCAAGAAGTTCTCAAGGTTTTGTATACCAAAATTTTCATTAAAAAAATTGGTCGATTCTTATTAAACTTTGCATCTAGCATATTTTAAATAAAAATTTTTCTTATGACCAAAAATAACGGTACCTCCCATACAAGTGCTTAAAATCCAGTAAGGAAAATCTCATTTTTCTCAAAAACGCGGCTCCTTGGACCTTAAATAAAATTTGTATGAGCTACTACTACTTATATTATTGAAAAAAAAAAAAATGTACATATCTGTCGTTTAAAAATGGTATCTCTCATAGAACCATTTTTTTGGTTTACGACTATCTCATATTCTGTTGAACCGATTTTAATGAAATTTTTTTCTAATTAATTATATAATAATTTTAATAATATTGCATATCAAATTTTTCAGAAAAAAACGACATTTGGATTTTAAAAAAAAATTTTTTTTTTTTTTGAAAATTCGATATTTCGAAAATGGGTATGAACTTGATTTTCTTCAAAATTTATTTTTAAATTCCGCATTAATAAACACTAAAAAATGGCGTACCAATTTTTTTTCCTAAAAATGTTTTCAAACGCTTATACATAGGTATATAAAAAAATACTTTTTTAAAAAACCGCTCCGAAGACTTTTAAAATTTGTTTCGCATAAATTAAGATTTATGTAAAAAAAATCGGATGGTTACAGTTTCAGAAGTTGTGTTAAATCAATTTATTTCTAATTATGTTGATTTTTTAACAAATTTCCAGTCTTAAGTGTAAGTATCATGCATACTTTAAAATCTACACGTTCTGGGTATCTTATGAAAATCGCTCTCAAATTTGAGATTTGAATTCCATTTTGAAGTGGGTTGTTGAAAATAGCGGTCTTTAAATTTGCATGTTGACTCAAAGAGGAAAACCATCCTAAATTCATTTTACGTGTAATTTCAATAAAATAAAAACAAGTAAATAAGATAGAAGAGTACAAAAAAAGATTAAACCAGGGTTGTGAGATTATGAATTAATTAAACGTTAAGCAATAAGCTCTTTTTCGATTTCTGAATTGAAAAAGATTTATTTCGCAAGCTCTTTTTGATTTGCGAACTGAAAAATATTCAATTCCAAAGCTATTGTGGGTTTGAGAATTAAATAAGTTTCAACTCAAAATACGTTTTTAGAGTTGCAATTTTCTGTCATTCAATATTTGAAAATAAATGCGCCCCTGTTCATAAAACAACAAATTATACTTACAATGTTTTAGAGAGATTTTCTGAATTGCCTCGAGTGCTTTGACAAAAATTGAGAAAAAAAAACAATTTGGATTATAAATCCTGTACTTATATAAAAGTGTTAAACTTGGTGTGGTTGTCAATAATAATTAATTGCTTCGAATTGATTTTCCTTCAACACTGCAAATACTGTTTTTTATAGTTATAAGGTAAGGTTGGTATCTACAGAGTTACGTGTTCTAAGCGTTAAATGTTCTCGAATATTGTTTTATGGTCATGTTCATAAATCATGACTTTATAAGTAGCAATAAAATTGGGTGTTTAATTTTTAAGTGCTACATTTCCACCCATTTTAAAATAACTTAAATAGTTTTCTATAAAGAGAGAGAAAGAGGTGTTGTAATTTTCTCTGCTCAATAAACTGTAAACGAGGCAACTATTAATGAAGTATAAAAAGGAAAAAAGAGTGGTGCTTCTTGCAGTTGTTTGCACTTACAGACAAGAATGAAATAAATTTTATAAGAGTACCTAACTAACACAAACAAAAAAAAAATAATAGCGCATCCTTGCACTCGATATTTAAAATGGACAGGTAAAACTTGTCTTAAAATCCTTTTTTTTATTTTATTTTTATTTTTTTTTTTTTTTTTTGAATATTCTACCTGGAATAAAATTAATTTAATATTAACGCTGATTTTGCAAGCTCTTTGAGTAGTTTTTAACTATTTTAAAACATTCTAACGACACAGTGTCAGCAAAATAGTTTGTTTACCTTTTTTTTTGTTAAGTAAAAAAAAAAAAGGAAAACAGTTTTAATTTTAAAAATTAATTGATATTGTATATCGAAGGGAAACGCTTCGAGTGAAAGGTTGATGTAATAGCTTTCTGCAATGTTCCATTATTTTTTCAAAGAATTAAACTTTTAGTACCTACAACGGGTTACTGGGTACCTACATATATATAAATAATAGGTTAAGCCAGTGCGCTTATAGTTGACATTCTTGATTATAAAACTAATTTAAAAGTAACTAACTGTCTTATTTAAGATTTTTACTTTAATTTCATGTTAACGGAAGTCGTTATTATGTATTTAAATAGCAAAAGTCATATTTTCTGCGTTTATACCCAGTCTAGTCATAAATACCTACTGATACCATGATAAATTAATCCTATATGATAATGTACTGATATTTTTAAAAACCTTTTATGTATTATTTATTGGGAAAACCATTAGCCACGTTTTCTTAGAAGACGTCGCTATTTGCTTACTGGTACTGAACGACCGAAAACGCCTAGGCCAATCATTGATCGCAGCACACACTTCATCCATTGGGAAATTTTTCACTGCACGGACAAGGGATCGCTTTTGGGTGTCGAGTAGAGCATCAGGCTGTATCCTCTAAAACGGACTACCTTTTGTAATCCAACGGGTTAAGGTTAAGGCCAATCATCGGGTGATATAAAGTCCTGTATATTTTTTTGAGCCACTCTTGAGTGGATTTAGCCTTGTGAGCTGGAACAGAATCTTGTTGGAATGTCCATTGCTTGTTTTCAAACATTTTCTGGTTAAGGTACTTTATGAAATCTTCTGGAACAGTCGTTTGATAAACCTTTGCCGAAGTTTTCATTCCTTTTTCGCAAAAATGAAGGTCGGTAACTTCATGATAGCTCACCATAACATTACATTTGCGCGATAGTGGCCTCTTTTGACCCTTGAAATGAGTTCAGACGCTTCTCTTGATGTCCGAGCATACACTCGATCATTCTGTTTATTGAATGCAATTCTTCGAAAGTGAAAATTTTCTCATCAGTGAACAGAAACTGTCTGTGAGCATTCTATGCGTACCGTCTGAGCAGAGCTTTTGATTTTTTTTACGTTTCTGCTTTAATGCGAGTCCTCAATGGGCGGCCTGATATTTTCCGGTCACTTACCCCACCAGTATCCTTAAACAATTTTACCATACGAAAAACAAAACAAAGCGTGATTCCTAGCGGCTGCAAGATCCGAAAGATATTACCTTTTTCCATGTTACATTTGAAAAGCCCAATCACAACAATACGATTTTCGATGTCACCCCACTCCATGATTTTAGATGACTGGAACCAAAAATTTTTTTACGCAGCAATGTAGCATAAATATAACAGGTTAAAATGACGGCAAACATAAACAGTCGTATTCATTAGATTTTTGTCCACTTAGACACTGTCTAACTATTTTCAAATTAGTGGAAGTGATTTATTTAATAAAAATAAATATCACATTATTCACGGTTAAGACAATCTACTCTTGTGTCTAAGTAAGGCAGCTAGAAGACAACAATAAACGAGGTTTTTGAACACATTTTCAAAGTTGGACAGTTGTCTAAAATTAGACAACGTTTATAAAAAGGACCAAAAGAGTGTGAAACAGATAGTTTATTATATATGAATGCGTTTAAACTTATATCATTATTATTGACTTGACTAAGTACTAAGTAGTAAGCACCTTCTTTCTATGGAATTTTCTTCTGTATTTTAAGTTTTTAGGAAGAGAAATAATTAAAAAAAACTAAAGACAAATTGGCAATGGTGCAAAATTTTAAACAACCTTATGTTATTGTGTTATCAGTGTTATCATGATACTTAACAATTTATTAACTTAATTTATGTCTTTATTAAAATATTCTTAGTTTCAAAAATTTTTTAACAAGTGTCATACTAATCCTATTTTCTAAACAAACTTCAGCTCCCAAAATAATGACATTTCGTGCAAACAAGAAAGTAAACATACCATTTTCACATTTTTTATTGTCAAAGTGACATTTGGAGTTAGTATGATACTATACTCTGTCCAACAAAAATTGGCAGTGTAGGCAAGATAGGACGTTTGCCTCTCATTCTGGCTACAGTGGATTGCATAAATCTGTCCTTCATTAAAGCTTTCACAGGGTTGTCGTAGTGTCCACGATAACACTGATCATTAAAAACTTTTTCTTAAAGCTCGAAAATCAAAAGCACTTTAACAGAAACTCAAGGAAAAAAAGCTGATTGAATTACCAAATGGAGACGGGTAACTCTGAATGCATATCAAGCAGCAGCCAATCGCCATTGGCCACAGCAATTCAGTGCACACTCAGATGTGCCTTGAATAGGACGTTGGGTTTGTGTCAGATTCTATTGGAAATTCACGGGCGGGCAAACACTTTTTGTGGAGGAGTTATTTCAATTTAATGTGGTGCAAAAAATATGGCACGCTACTGATTTTGAAAAAGCTTTCCCATAAGACGTGTACTGCCTATTTTTGTTGGACAGAGTATAAAAAGTTAAAATAGGCATTTGGTGATTTTACCTTGAATAAAATGTTAAAAACAGAACGATGCTAACTCGTTTACAATTTTGAAAATCCTAGCAGCATGATAATAAAGCTTTAATATCGTACCTTATCGTCTTAAATTTTGAGCCAATGAGCCTAGATAGGTGCCTAATAGCTTTAAACTTATTAATATAAATACATATACCTACATATGTGTATGTAAATTGATTTAACTTCATGTCGATCAAACCTTTAACAAAAACGTCATGTTCAAGCTATTAAGTTACAGATTACAGTTTCAAAAACAACTGTTCAAGATCTTTCTAAAACCAAAAGATTGTATTATGAACTTTGGTTTTTGAAATGTGCCCAAAGTGTAATTACTTCATTTCGCTCCAAGCTTCAAAAAGTGTTTGTAAAATGGCGATTTTTCCGCAACGAAGCCTTCGTAAAAGGTTATGCTTTTTATAGCTTTGAAAAGGCCTTTCTATCAATAGCTAAAATTTGACACATCTTGTCAGAAAAATGCCAACCCCTTCTACGTAACGGCCAATACGAAGAAGCAACTTGAAAATCGACGTTTTTTTCTCTTCAAAAATTACTCACAGCTCAATCAAGTGCCGCCGAAGTGACCTAAAAATAGCAAAGCGATGATCTGAAGATTACAACCTTTCCATCAAGGTATCAACAATATAAATGGAATTTACTTAATTTCGAACGACTAATAAAATAAGATTATAATAAGAATTACTCTTGGAGGATTTTTTATATTTTTTTTTGCATGGGGAAGTAGGTACCTACTGTGAGATGCTTTTTATCATAGGCTGAGGTATGCTCGTCCGGTCCAGGTTTTACCAAAGAAACTTTGGTGTTATCGAGGTTATCTTTATTCACGTATCACTGGTTCTTTACAATTTTATTACGATGTTTATTTTCGTTACTTACGTCTACATATTTATAATGTTATATAAACCAAAATTCATATCTTTTATAACTAACTTTATACTTATAACGCAAAAAAAGGTTTTGACTGAAATAGCAGAAACAGAGTCCACTAAATTACAGTCTGAGAAAGCAGACGCCACTAAATTAAAGTCTGAGAAAGCAGACGCCACTAACTAACTACTTTCGCCTGGGCTTCTACTGTCACTTCTGGAGCCTAAGCTTTTCAAAAAGGAACTCACCTACCATTCACCAAACCAAGTACTCGAGATTGGTACATTATTTAAACTCTGTTCTTCATGTCTTTGTTCGCAGTCTCTTATATGGCTATGGTGTGAATTGAATGTGAATTATAACTTTATAAAAAAAATATATTCGATTCGTGTTATAGTATATCTGACACTTTTCTGGGATGGATCATCGTTGTCGGAATCTTTCTTGGTTAGCCAGGGTTTGAAGCAAGGGTGTTTGCTAAGCCCACTCCTATTTGCGCTATACCTTAATGACCTTCATGAAGATTTACCTGGTGGGGTGTCTGTGGCGAACATCATTATCAAGATTTTACTCTGTGCAGATGATTTAGTCCTGCTCTCCGACTGCCCTGTCAATTTGCAACGAATGATTGATCATCTGTTTAATTACTGCACGCTTTGGGGTCTGAAAATCAATTTAAATAAGTCGAAAATTGTTGTTTTTCGTGAAGGTACAAGAATTTCTAGAAGCTTAAACTGGAATTATGGGGAAAATCTTATTGAAATAGTAAATCAATATAAATATCTTGGTGTTATTCTTAACTATAATTTGTCTTTTAATAAACATCTGGACTCAAGACTGGTTGTATCCAAAAATGCAATTAATGCAACGTGGTCAAATTATATTAAAAACTTTAAAATAAACTTTTCGAAAAAACTCAAGATTTTTGACACCGCTGCTAGATCAATTATGTTTTATGGCGCTGAGGTATGGGGTTTCAAGCGATTTGAGCAGGTTGAAAAACTATTTCGATTTTTTATAAACAAGATGTTATACCTCCCCAGTAACACCCCCAACTATATGTTACATTTGGAGACTGGCCTTCCATCCCAATTTGTTCAGACGCTACGACTCCATTTTAATTACATAAGAAAAACGCTTAAACTTCCTAATTCCAGATTGACACGTATCCTCGCGGAGGAAACAATCGCCCAAAACATTTTTTGGGCCCGCGAGTTGCGTGATTTATGTAGTGAGCTGGGCATAGCTATAAATTCTAATTCTTTTACTTCTTCATTGTTCGATTTGCACCAGAATATTCTACAAACACTGAAAAGTTCGGAAAACACCAATAACATCAACAGTGCCAGGAACTCACAATTTCATGATCTATACCCTCATCTTGACTACAACATCGAACCATACTTCGTCGACGATAATTCTTCCCATTTGGTAAGCTTAGTTCTTAAAGCTAGGGGTGGGCTCCTCAATATTAACGCCAAAGCATTAAAAAAAAATACAGTCGGTATTTGCACAATTTGCAACCTAGATGAGGTGGAAAATACGTACCATTTTATTGGCAGATGTCCAGTCTTCAAAAACTCTAGACTTATATGTTTCGGCAAAAGTGTGCTTTCTTGTGAAGAGCTCTATGAAATTTTAAACGGCAAAAACTTTCCATCTCTTTTCAATTTTTTAAATTTTTCTTTGAAATATAGAGATTTATTATTAACTGAATTTTGTTAATTAGAACTATTATATTTAATAATGAAAAAATAGGAATACGAAATAAAATAAATAACGATGTATATACTACTTTAATAATTTTCATAAAATTATTTATATAAATATAATTAGCTAACCTGACAGACAACATTAAAAGTTATGTCAATAATACTGTAATATTTACATTACGTATTAAGATTTTTTGCAATATTTTGTACTTTTTTTTTTTTTTATACATAATGAAATTTTTAATAAAATCTTTTTTCTATCTTCTTCTATCTATCTATCTTATAGTATATCTGACCAGGCATGGTTTTAGTGGTATGTCGGGAGTGTTGACAGGTTTGTATTTTTTTATACATGGTATCGATCGGTCGGTGGTGAGGGAAACGCAGTGTAATGTATTATTAAACTTATTCCGAAGAAAACATTTTAAGTGGAATAAGCTGGATTCAAAGTAAGAGCCCGTGGCATAATGGCTTTTGTGTAGGATTGTCACCCCGAAGGTCTTGGGATTGAATCCCAGCCTCTATACCACCTCTTGTGAGAAATTGAAAAATACTCCAAATATTTGTCATTTCATGAAATAAGAAATAAACTATAGGGGAACCTCGCCTCTTACGCATATAAAAATGGTTGAGAGTTGTAAGTCACAAGGCCCTGGATGTATCTTCACGAGCTATCGCGCCACACTCACATTTAAAAATGTGCCCTACTTTTTACAATAGAAATTCCTATTTAGATTACAAGGTGATAACATTAACATACTTTAATTTTCTTAATTCTATATAAGAGGATGACAATTCCACTCAATGAAATAAATTCGTTTTTATTCATCGACGTCGTAGTCCCCTCTTAGATTCATATTCAAACCTTCATATTCAATTCTCTAACACATGGTACAGGAAGTCACGTTTCCATTTATTCAGCCCTATTCTGCTAAACGTGTCGGGGGGAATTATTGTTTGAAAATAAACAATTTGTATTCTACTATACTTTCGTAGAGAATCATTCCCCGTCGGTAACGTAGTGTGCCATTTTCTAAAACGAGTGAATCGATCAGCTCTATACAAAATTTTCACTTTTACATCCGCAATTAATTTCATTTTTTTATTCATTTCATTTTCAAAAGCTGAATATTGAAAGAAATGTGAGTAAAAATGGGAATATTTTAAATTTTTGAATTTTTTCTAATAAATAAAGTTTTTTTTTAGGAAGAAGATAACTTACTAATCGTGACACCTGGTATCCCACACTTTTCCAAAAAGTATTCTTTGGCTTCATGTTTCTCCTCCTCCTTCATTTGCATGGTTATCCACCTTGAACACAACTGTTTTTCCAAGCTATCTAAAACCTGCTTAAGCATTTTACTGATGGTCGGTTGTGCTATACAAACGCTGAAGTCTTTACTAACACCGTGCTGATAATTGACAATAACGTCCTGTGTTATTTTGCGTATGTCACTTTGCGTTTTTCGATTAGCACACTCACGAATTCGATCTCAAAATCTCAAAAAAAATCGCAATACTATCCATTTTTTAGTTTTCTTCTTTTAAATAAATTTTTGAAATATTAATGTGACATTTCATTTAAAACTGAATATTCGAAACATTCGAAATAAAGGTTGGTAAAGTAGTTCCCCCGACGTTTAGCAGAATTGCGACGATGAGTGAAATTGAATCGAACGTTTGATCCCCCGTTTAGCAGAATAGGGCTGATTGTAATTTGATACTTCCCCTAAATTTATGATAAATCTTGATCAAACTCGATATAAATCTTAACTGTGTATTATGTAACCAAAGATATTCCGATTTATTTAAATCATAAGTTAAAACAAATCAAATTCTTCTTCATTTAAACGCATAAAATGTGACAGATTTATAATTTTTTTTTTTAATTTAAAGCTGCACAGTTAAACACTTTAAAAGATTTGTAAGTCTAACGGCCATATTATTCACTCGATTTTCATCCAGATTAAAATTTAAATCCAGATGTAAATTATACAAATTCAATGTATATACATCCGGATTTAAGTTTGAATCTGGATGTATCGAGTGAATAATATGGCGGTAAGTGTCTTAATTGTGTGTGCTGTGAAAAAATAAAAAAACAAAAATTATACATAGTACCCACTCAGTTTAAAAAAAAAAAATTGTATTAAAATTGTAACTTCACCTACCGGACTATTTTTTATCACACATTTAACATGTTACATATTGTGTTTATCTCACATGCCATTGCGCAATTGAGTTTAAGCATACTTCGCCTTTCATTAATGCGTCTTTCGCAATATATGTATTAACATTTTCATATAAATACGTGCGTGTAAAGACGCAAAACAACAAATCATTCCAGTCAATTTCATCTTAAGTCCTTCCAAGCACATGTGTGTGTAAGAGTATACTATTTCTCCTCCTTATTTCAACGAAAACAAAAACAAAAACAACAACTATGATGTGTAACTATGTAGGAGGTATAGGTACTTTACTTACATCTCTGCTTCCATATATAATAATATCAGAGGTGATGGTGTGGAATAAAATTATCTAGGCAATTACATCAATTTCTTCAAAGTCGACCTCCATAAACTGACGAGGAGGAGGGAGGAGGACGACGACGATGAGGATGATGATGATGGTTTTTGTTGATGGGGTGGTTGCGTGGTGGCGTGGTACACCGCCTCTCATTCCTCATCCTTATCCTTATAGAAAAGGTAGGAGGCCACAGAAGGTACATACATACATACATATACACATATCCTTACTCTTCTAATATGTAGAAATAATCCATCAGCACTTAACGATAGCTCCGCGCGACGACCTTCTTCCTGGCTGGGGAAGCATTCGTATTCATGAACATGATTCCCCAAGAAAGACTCACATCCTGAATTCTGTATAGAGGTTTTAGAGAGATACATATATCTGTCTATCTATCTATCTATATATGATGTATCTAAACTCCTATAATATGTATGTATAATGTATATAGATTGTAGATACATAACTACCTAAAGCTTACATTACAAAAGATCAAGGATTCATCTTTTCGCTCCAAAAAATTCATTAATCACTGTCAAGTGATATTTACAGATACCATCTGCCCTGGCTTCTATTGCTTTTGCTTTGCTTTTTGCTAGACTATATTTTGCAAGGAGCAGTGTGATGTATTCCATATAGCATCCAAGCAACACGAGCACGAGCAGTATGGTATTTTGCTAGGATCTACTCGCTTACTCAATACTCATAAGACCGTAATGGAGTTTGCATAATTTCAAAGCGATTTTTTTTTTTACTTTTAATAGTCATGCACGCTTACGTACGCAATTATGTCGGGACGTGGAAAAATCCCTTTTCACATTTTTTTTTATTTTCAAAAGCTATGAAAAAAAAAAAAAATTGGTTTGAAAGGATTGCATTGCGTTTCGAGAAGTTTTGGTGTACGTTCGTATACATATGTGGTGCAAATTATATTATTAACAGAAAAAAAATATGTGCGAGAAAACTTTGCTTGAAGTATTATGATATTTTACGTGTACAAGTATTTATACATATTTATTATAATTAATAGAGAAAAAAAAGTACACCCATAAAGGACCCAATTAGCTAACATGAATTCATTGCTTTTCCTCATGTGAAGGTGCAGTTTCTTTTTTTCTTTAATAAAAAAAATTCATTCCACATAGATATGGTTCTATTCTAAGTACAGATACATTTGTGACAGAGCAAGAACTTTTTTCATAAAAAAAAAAATAAAATAAAATAAAACACTCGTATAGTGAAATACTAGAGTTTTATGCAGCTGTTGCTCTCTGAATTCTGTGGGGCCTGTTCTCAGTTAAATTTATGAACATGTACAGCACATGTGACCATTACTGGAGCCTTGTCACATAAAACCTGTTTTGTGCAACCTTTTTGATGTATATATACATTTAACAATGACTTTCTGAATAAAGTTTATGTGTGATTTTGTGTAGAATATAGGTTTGTCTGTTATGGAACTGTATGTTATTGCATTAAATGCTTATAAATTCCCCCTTCAGATAGATATGATTTTTTATTATTCAAAAAGAAAATATTTACAATGTAGTTCAAAGCTTATCACTAAGGTAATGGATAAAACCTTGTGCCTGGATTGACAAAATTTATATTACTTATAATGCGAAAATTAAAGTACATACAAAATATATTTTCGATATAAGTTATGTATAATTTGTTTAATTTTAAATTTACAAACAAAAAAGAAAAAATAAATAAAATGCATTAGATTTAATTTTAAACCTTAGAGAAAAAAGTGATTTAAAAAAAATAAAAATTACTTTACTTAACCTCGGGAAAATATAAGTTAGAACCAGGAACGAGTAGGTAATCATAAATAATATTTAATGATATGCCACCTGTAAGCTAATGCATTTTTAAAAATAAATAAATAAAATCAAATAAATTGGACAGCTCGTGTAGAACCAGGGCCTAGTGACTTAAAATTCTCAACCATTTCTGTGTACGTATTATTGGCAGGAATAGAGGGAACCTACAATTTTCTGCCGAATCCAAACGACTAGGGTAAGAAGAACTTTTTCATGACAAAAAATACTCTTGGAGGATTTGTCAATTCCTCACAAGAGGCAGTAACCTATGAAAAACATTTTTATTTTAGATGGCATAGGCTGGGAATTGAACCCAAGACCTTCGGCGAAACAGTCCAACGCACTAACCATTATGCCACGGGCTACAACTTTTTAAAAACAATAAAAAGATAAATCTATCCAATTCCTTTTACTGAGAATGTCTATGAAATATATTTCTCTTCAGTTACAAAAGTTCCTAGAATCAAAAATATATCAAATGATTGAAGAAAAAGAGAGAAATTAGCATATAAAATTTTACTGGCAAGTACTGTTAAATTATAACAAACTATATTTTAAGTTTTAAAAATACACTAATACTACTTATATCACTATACGAGAAATTCCTTGATAGCCATAGCCAGCCGTCTTCTTAAGTATTCATTCTTTTACCTTGTCTGTCCTTATATTTACAAAATTTGTTAGACCATACTGAAGAAAGTCATATCCGAGCATCTTTTTAAGCTCCATGAAGCCACAGTGACCATCGGACATGAAAACATTTTTCCTGTCTAAATAAAAAATTGTATCATGTAGAAGGAAGATCGGCAATGGAGACAATTTTCCTCTTTATTATTGACAGTATTCCTTGTTGTTTACGAGTTGACGGTGGTAAATCCCCTTGGATAAAGATTCCAGACTCCTTTAATCTTTGAGAATTGACTTAAATCCCCTGCACGACCGCATGATTTGCAAACTCAGCTAGGTAAAGGTTTGATTTTCAGGGGATAGATTTTGGAGCAAAAGCTCTAACTATTTTTAATTTACTCTTGGTACAAAATTTTTTAATAGTGCACCACTTTTATTGATCTTGTTCATGACTGGAAGTCCTAAAAAAATAATGTTATTTCTTTGCATAATTTCCTTTATCTCTAGGTATCTACTTTTTAATTTTTTTAGATTAAAGAATCGAATGATTCATTTACTTTACTTAATTTGGTCGATTTATAATAGAAATAACTCTCAGCGCCAAAAAATGACAACTTGTTGAATCGACCAGAGTTGCCCCTTCATTAACGATAAATTAATAAACATGCCTAAAATTGGAAAAAATGGTAAACGAAAACTGAAGGTCCCCTTCATTTCTGCCAAAGTTGAAAGTTATGTCTTAAAAAAATTAAAAAAAAAAAAGTGCAAATAAAAAATCACTCCAATTCACAAAATTGTATCCTTTGTTTTGTGTTTCTTTGCTTTCCATTTATATATTTTGGTTTATTCTTCTTTTTTTATATTTAAGACAATTTTTCATTGGGGTCGTTGTTGAGTCGAATTTTCAAAATGACTACTATTAATTAACTGTCAATGTAACTTCAGCTTACATTTGAACTGTCAACGAATTTTTTAAATTGTATATCATCGACATGTTTTTAGCGACGTTTCCAAAAAGTTAAATTTAATTTTAACAAAAGTTAATTTTTACCTTTATAAAAATTTTTTAAAGTAATTTTAAGAAAAACGATTTGGTACGCCATTTTTTAGCATTTATTAATCCCAAGTTAAAAAACTTAGGGTTTGGAAAAAAATCACACACATATCTTCGAAATATCGAATTTTCAAAAATTAATTTAGGATTTTTTTAATTTCAAAATTTGTTTTTTTTTAATTTTAATACATATGCAATATTATCAAAACTTATAGAAGCTCTTGTGAAAAAAAAATTTATTAAAATCGGCTCAACGCATAGAATGAGAGTCTAAAACAAAAAAAAAAAAAAATGGTTACATAAGAGATACTTTTCATAATGGAATAATACAAAATTTATTCAAATAATATTGTAGATCGTAATGAAAAAAGATCACATAAGAATTTTAATGAAAATCGAAACAATAGTTTTTGAGAAAAATGAGATTTTTCTTAACGGGTGTTAAGCGATTGGTATGGTTGGTACCGTTATTTTTGGTTATAAGAAAAACTTTTGTTTAAAATTGTTGGGCATTTAACAAAAATCTAATTTGAATTTAAATAAGTTTTCAAAAAAAAATTTGAAGCGTTTTTTTTTTAAATAAAAAAAAAATAAATTTTGGTACAAAAAACTTTTAAAGCCCTTTAAACTTTTCTCTAAATAAAAAACTAATTGATCAAAATCAATTGAACTGTTTTTGACAAAATCGAAAATCTAAAAAATGGTTCTGGACTTAACTCTTCGTTAAAGGATTTATTACCCTTTTTCTGAGATTATTTTCTTAAAAAATTTAGTCTATATGTATGTAAAAAAAAATACGCATTAAAAAAAAGTCGTAGGCACTTTTTTGAGAGAAATAATATTTTCATAAATAGCTAAAAGCATTTTTTTAAATTAAATTCAAATTGTACGGCAGGTACCGTTATTTTTGGTTTAAAAAAAAAATAAAAAACGTGTTGGGGGAGTGCCCAAAAAACTCTAGACATTAAAGAAAATCGACTCAACCGTTAGGCTTAAGCCCAACGGACACTTAGGCAGACAGACAGACGGAGAGAACCACTTATTTTCGACTTCGCTACTATCGCTATCGCTGGAATCCATAACTTGCAATACAAAAGTGAGTGTGCCGGTCTGTGGGACAAATTAGTCATGCTTTAGGTTGAAGAGAGCTTACCTAAAAAATTTAAACATTCTTGGGACGTTCAATAAGGAGAATAGTAAAACATTTATAATAAAAAGTTGGCCTGACAATGGGACGATTTTACTCAAACCACTTTCTTAACCAACCATCGAAATAAATTTGGAGTAAGAGCTTTAGGGTGATATCAATCAGCTCTAGATGGGGACACAATAGATCTTAAGGTCGCAGTGCAATAAATGTATCATTCGTTCATTAACCATCTCGCTGCTACCTTTTTAATTTTCGATGAAACTTGTTCAGTAGTTTTCGTTTTTTTATATGCATATGTACATAAAATTAAAGTTTCAATTGTGACACTTTAAATTAACACTAAGTAAATATAAAAATTAATTTGTCTTTTATTAAGTGATAATTATTTTCTTAAAGCTTTGTTCTTCGCCCAATATTGACAAATTATGTTCTCATAAAGGTAAAACTTCCACCGATCTTTTATACAATAGAATTTCCTTTTATAAACCAAACAAAATACCATTCGCACATTTACTTTAAGATGCCCCTCCTTAACACCCGCACAGACACTTTACAACCAAGTATAAGCCAAGTCAACCCTATATACAGCTTATATACTCGATAAAGATTCCGTAAGTTGATCTCTGGAAATATACTTCAATTAAGAACTTGCAAGAAGTGCAACCCTCGATATAACAAAAGAAGTCTTCTCCCCTTACAAGAAGAGTATAGTAAAAAAAGAAGGTATAAGGAAACTCTACAGTGTATAAAAGCAAAAGCATTTTTTTGCTTTAATAATAAATTTATCAAGAAAATTGTGTCTCAGTGTCAGGATTCATTAACACACTATATTCTCAAGACATGATTTTTACCTATACATAAATTACATAGAAACAAGATAAAAAGAAAAAGTCCTTTAGTGGATATGTACTTAACCAGTGCATATGGCGGCGGCGGCGTTGTTGTTGCCGATGCCATTGCCATTAAAATCTAGTTTTTATGTTTTGTCCTTTAAAAGAAACAATATCAACCCACATAGTACATTAAGCACTAAGAGGGTTCTTCTTATACGTTTTATAGTGTTGTTGTTGTAAAATATGCACTATGGGTATAGAAATCACACACATCCCATAATATAACGGTCTGGGTGCTGCTTTGCAAAAGCCTGGTGATGGATTCACTAATGCAATATCCCGGACTGCAAGCTTCTCATGTAAGTGGGCAAAAAGCATCTTTTTCTAGTAATTTATGAACAAAATGGGTTAAGCACTCAATACCAAAAGTGAAGATGAATTTTGTGTTCTGTACTGTTCTGCCAGACCTCCCCCTCCCCTACCGTTCTTCGTATGATAACCGCCATTATTTCACATTATTACTATGGAAATGGTGGCGCGCAGAGGGGAAGTCGTTCGGTCGGTCGGTTGGTTGGAATGGTTGGTATGGTATATGGATGAGATGGGGTTTTATATGAATTGCCAGCAACAAGAATGGCCTCATTCCGATGAGGTTTCCTTTTAAGTTTTTTTTTTTTATTATTTATAGAAGGTGGTGCAACAAAAAAAGGTCAGAGAGCTGCATTAAAACCATCAAGCGATTTTCTTTCGACTTTTCAACTTAGGTGTACTACAGCTGGAGGGTGGACAAAACCTATATAGCTTCCGCTATATAAACTTTATAAAACAACAGCTGTTTGTTTTAATTGTCTTTTATACAAAAGAAATAAAAACGGAGGGGGGGGGGGGAATTACGGAGTAAGATAAAGAGATTAGGTTAAGAAAGTATGGATTCTTGTTGGTTTCAAGCATTTTTTTTTGTTTTGTTGAAATCTTATTAGAAAAATCATTTGTTGAAAGATTTTAATTATTTTTCACTTTTTATAAAAATAAACTAAAGTCAGCTCCGCTTAACTGGAAAACTATAATTGCAGAAAATTTGTTTCAGTTAAGCGAAGTTCTGATTTTAACGAACTTCGGATAACTGAAACTAGTTTCACATAAGCGGAGTTTTATAAAAAAAAAAAAAAAAACAAATGTATTTATGTTCAACATGTACAATGTACATATGTATTTTTAATAATTCAAAGAACATTTTTACATACAGAAATAATATGTATGGATGCATTTAACAACAAAAACAAATAAATAAATAAAAAAAATTAAAAGTATAAAACAATTTAAAGTATCCAAACTCATGTAATTCACGGCTTATGTTAAGTTGAATATTAAAATTATAAAAAGAAAAAAACATCAATTGTCGTCTGTTTGCGTTTCTGCAAATTATGAAAAGACATCTTATCTAAGATAAGATAAGTTATCTTCAAGACCATCTATTTTATCGGAGGCTTCCAAATTTCCGGTAAATAATAGTTGTAGAATGCGAAGAGCACCATATGCTTCTCTTAGTTTTGGTTTTTGAGAACACACAACCACTATTTCATCATCAGAGCTGTTTTCATCGGGCTCAGTGGTAGATGGCCTTAGGACTTCGACCACTATGTCTTCGTCATTCAAGTCTCCGAGCAAGGAATTTCGTTATCCAAATCTGCGGGAGAATCAATCTCTTGCCTTACATCACTTGAAAATAAATTCGTATCTTCAGCTACTTTGGAAACAATATCATCATTTTCAGAAACTACGGTAGCAATAAAACCAGCCTTTTTGAAGCAATTTTGTATGGTCATCGGTGTCACCATCCACCATGCTCTCTTGATCATTTTTAATGCTTCCAGTCAATTAATTGATAAAAAAGTCAATAAAACGCCTTATAGTCTTGTTTTTTAAAATTTATTTTAATGACGCGTTTCGGCTAATTTGCCATCATCGGATCACAATCGACTTTGATTTGAAATTACATTTATAAAAAGCTCTAACATCAACAAAACTTTACTAAATACAAAGAATAAAAAAGCTTTTACATTATTGTCAAATTTAAACGAAAAGAAAATAAATAAAAATAAAAATAAATAATGAACATAAAGATCAGCTGGCTTCTTTACATAACTTGACCAACGATGAGTCAGCAAACCCACAATTGTTTTTCAGCGCTACGTTATGTAGTTTGTTTATATAAATTGATTCCCAAACATTCAATTGCCTAAAGCCCTGCATTTCTTTTAATAGGGATATATTGTCTGTCATCACTCCGTGTTGTTTTTGGTTTCTCCTCCCTCTCCCCATTGCAATATTCTCCTGGTGTACATGTTTAGCGAAAGCTGTTTTTTCTGTTTTGTTTTGCACATCCAGCTGATGGTCTCTAAATCTTTTCTTCAGTGAGCGAGAGGTTTGACCTATGTATACCGCATTACACCCGCTGCAGTCTAACTTATATATCCCAGATTTATCAAGTGGGTCCGTTTTTTGTTTGGTGCCTTCAAGCAAGCTTTTTATTGTACGGCCAGACTTATAGGCTAGTTTAATGTTGTTGTGGCTGAGAACGTTGCAAATTTTGTTGGTGAGAGTGGGATAATAGGTAATTTTTGCCCATTTGACTATTGAAAGCTCCGATTTCTGTTGATGAACACTTGATAATGTAATATTTTGTTCTATAAATTGTTGTTGTATTTTCTTTCTTGTTGTATTTTTTCGCACATTCCAAAATATAATTAAATTCAACTTCATAATCTTCTTCTGACAAAGGCGTGTTTAGCATTCTGTGGATCATTGTGTTCATTGCAGCATATTTGTGTGCAAAGCAATGAAATGAGTCACTCGTTATATACCTTTTAGTTTGTGTAGGTTTTCGGTAGATTTTGAATTTAATTAAATTATTTGGCGATCGTTAAGGCAAAGATCGAGGAAAGGTAACTTTCTATCTTTTTCCACTTCAACCGTAAATTTAACTGAACTGAACTGCGAGTTTATAAGATTTAGAGTTCTTGGATTGCAATGAATGGAGAAAGATTATTACCCATAGCTGTTCCTTCATCCTGCTTATAAAATTCCCCATTGAATACGAAGATGTTTTGATTCATACAGATCTTTGTCATTTCAACAAGCATGTCTAGTTTAAAAGCAGGGATATTTTTTAATTTTTTTAGTAAATTAATATTTTTAGAAAAATCTTTCAAAGTTTACCCACTATCTAAATACAGAAGCTGTCGTCTCAATAAACATGTCCTGTACTGGGATTTGTAGGATCGGATTATTTCCTGGTTCAAGGGTTGGATGAGGGATGTTGTGTTTGGAGGGAGGAATTAAATTTTTATATTTTAAAAACAGTAGCGCAAAATTTTAAACGATTTAGTACGATGTTAAAGCATTTTTACTATGACAAAATGGCTTTAACATCGTACTAAATCGTTTAAAATTTCGCGCTAGTATCTTTAATTTGATGACACGTAGCATTATCTACAATTAAAAGCACCTTCTTACCTTTAGCTTTAAAATGTTTATCCATTTCCTTTAAAATTTGAGGCAAGATTGTAATTGTCATTCAAGCCTTTGTATTGGCGTAATACTTCACCGGAACCTTACAGTCTGGAAAGCATCTAGAATTCTTTGATTTACCTATACAAAAAACCGTTTTGTCATTGGCGGTCGAGTTTGCAACAAAAAGTATTGTCAGTCTGTCTTTGGGGATTTTTACGGTTTTTCACATCTGTTTGCCAAAGTTCATGTTGGCAGTGCTTTCAACATTAATGCAGATTCATATGCATTGTAAATACCATCTGCCGCATATTCCGGAAGATATTTTGGCAAAACATTGGCTATCCAGTCTGTGTGTATTTTTAAAATGAATATTCTCCCTTTTATTCCATCGCTTCAGCCAACCGCTTGATGGTTCAAATTCTACTCCATGCATTATTGAGAGGAGAGAGCTTTAGCTTTCTCAATTAGAAGTGGGCCGGTAAGTGCAGCATCCTTGGCTCTCATGTTTTTGAACCACAAAAAAAGGGAATCTTCTACATTTTTTTGAGCTCCAGTTCGTAATCTTTTTCTGACCAAATTTTGGTTCTGTGCAGCTACGTTTTGGATGACTTCTTTTCCCTTTATTATTCTTGACAACGTTGACCGACTGCATTTGAACTCTTCACATAATTTATTTCTGGGTTCACCCGCCCCAGCTCTATCCAAAATTTCAGCTTGTTTTTAAAGGATAAATTTCTGCGTTTCTTGTTTGATTTTTTTGCCTGCAATTTTCTCCCGATATTTTTTTTTTGAAAACGTCTAAGCCAAAAACTAAAACAAATTATAAAATTAACAACCGGTAGGGAATTACAGAAAGTACGAGAATGAGGAAATAAGAAACATTTTGACATTTAAAATTGAAAATTTGGTGGCAGCGTTCAGTGATAGTTTCAGTTATGCGGAGCTGAATAGTTGAAAATATTCATTTGAGTCATGATTGTTTGTTTCAATTAAAAGGAGTTTTCATCACTTAAGCGAAGCTCAATTATCCGAATAAGTTTGCATGGAAACTGTTGAAAAATAGTGAGACAGTCCGAACAGTGAGAAATTACATTTTTTTGCCTCCCAGAAACACTCACAGATATGCCGATGAAGCCAATAACGTTTGTTTTCCATTCCGCAACTTTTAATTCTATTCAGAAAAGAAAAGCAATTTGTGGATGTGCTCTCAGTGAGTAAGAGACCAAAAAAAAAGGGCAAAACTGGTTTTTGTTTTAAAATTTGTTTAGAAACATCAAATAATCAGGTTAGTGAACTTTTTTTTTTCTTATTTGCTTAATATTATATTATTATATTATATTTTTACTACAACTACAATAAGTCAACAACTTTACCGTTTTGTTTATCTACGAGGGCTTGCATATATAGCCTCACATTTAAATAATTTAAATTATAAATCATTTCTGCAAAGTACTAGCTTAGTGATAATGCCACCTTAGTGATAATGCTTAATTCCTGGTACAAGTAAAGTAACTACCAATTACTACCAACAGGTCTAGTAATTTAAAGACCACTCCATGGACCGAACCAAACCGAATATATAGGTAGGAATTATGGAAAGTCATTCTATGTATTTATTTTTAGAATTAGCTTCCAGCTTTCGCCACACCTATTAAGTCTAACAAATTACAACTGAACTTTGTGTCTACTCAGCCAGTTAAATTAAATTTAATGACAACCACTGGTCATATCTGTGTCCTTCCATTCGTCCATGATACAATATACGAACGGTATGACCAATTGCACTATGTGGCATTTGCTATTTGTTCACTTCGGTTCGGTTCGTTTCGGGAACAAATTGTAGGATTTGCGTCGTCGTCAGCAACTATCATTATTTTCAATACCAAAGCTGCTTCTCCTTTCTCTCCATATTAATGGTTTAGATGGAAGGAAATCTTTGGAAGGTTATTTATAAAAGAAAAACTTCACACCAACTTGTCTCCTTAGGGCATTATAAGTAAAGGCAAAAGACAACTATACATAGGTCAGAAGAATTTCAAGAAGAAAGTTTCCCATTTTTCCAATAAAAATCTAAGAATAAATTCATATGAACTTTATCTAAGTTTTCTTAATTTCAATATTAAATCTTATAGAACTTTGTGTGTGTTGGTGTTCTCTGAGCAAAGAATATTTATATTCATAAAAAAAATGTGTGGTTTTATGTGCAATCTTTTGTCCTCGCAAAATACATAATATATACCTACCTATAGTGCAGTATATATTTAATGTTTCCTTTCTTCCTTTTTCCATTTATTAGAATTTTTCATCAAATGCAGTTCTATATATATACATACATACATATACATATCTAGCTATAGCAGTTTTCATTTCATACTTGAATAAACTTACAATGGCCAATGTTAACAAATCCTTAATACAAAATCAATGAAATCGAATCCAACCTCAATTTTTCAATCATTATGCACAACATTAAGCGTTTTAATTAATCATTGAATGTGCTAGAGAGAAAAGGATAATGAGGAGGTATTATTTTGGTTTTTGTTTGTCCTGAAGCAATGTTCTGGAAAATCATCGCATTAGATGTTTGTTGCTGTGGGATATAATATGTACCTACGAGTATAAACCTGCCATTTTTTTCTCTTTTCTTTAGTTTTTTTTCTGGTATGCTAAATACACCTTTTGTACCTTCTCATGTAGGTATGAAAAAAGGATTCTTTTATTAGGTACCAATTTAATTAAAATTAAAAGGCCAATGACTTTTTAAGTACATACGTGAGTGAAAATTGAAATTCTGTTTTGCCAAATCGAGGGAAAAAAATTGAAAGAAAATTCTTTTTAATTTCTTTTCAATGAGTTATTTTAAAGGGAATTTCAATTTAATTTTGATTTACTCTCTATAGGGCAAGTATTGGTTTGGCGCGAAAACAATGCAAGGTTTTAATCAGAAACTAACACTTAAACAAATAAAATGCACAAACTTGCTCTTATGTGCGATCACTCTGTGGTTTTAAAGTCTGAATAGTTTAGATCTTTTAGTCCGAGTTAAAAAAAAAAAAGTATAGTTATAGGAGCCCATATTTTGTGAAAAACGTAGTATCATGTGAGTACCTACATAAATATGAAGAATATTGCACCAAGACTTTAGACTGAAAAATTGTTAGAATTGATTGAACAATTTCTGGAATTTTCTTGACACCAACTTAATGTACATTATTTAATTTCTTACACAAATTTATTGGAAAATTATAATCATCGTTGGAGCGGTTTTAAAAACTAATAACTTTTGAAAAAAAAAATGGTTCTATGAGAGATACCATTTTTAATACATATTTTTTCATTAATATGATAGATCGTACAGATATTTGCTCACATAAAAAATGTTTTTTAAACACTTGTATGGGAGGTATCTTTATTTTTGTTCATACATTTTTATTTAAAATCTACTAGATAATAATTGAAAAACTGCTAAATTCCAAGTTTAATAAAAATCTACCGAGTTGTTTTCGAATTATTAAGTTCTCTAAATAAACTTTTTTTTAAATTCGAAAAAAAAAAAATTGAAAATTTTTTAAAACTTTTTGAAAAAAATTTCTTTAAAAAAATTTGTCAAAATCAGTTGAGACATTTTTGAGAAAATCAAAAATGGTTCAATGGGAGGCACCATTTATAACCATTTTCCTGGTAGCCTTTTTGTAAAAAAAATTTACTTATTTTTTTTTTTAAAGTTGTGGGCAGGTTTTTGGAGAAAAATAGGATTTTCATAATTTTGTAAAACAAATTTGCACGAAAAAGTTAGGTAGATACCCTTATTTTCGGTTCTTAAAAAATTAAAAAAAATATATGTCGAGGGAAAGGGAATGCCCAAAAAATGTTACATATCAAGTTTAAGGAATATAGACCCACCCGTGTATAAAAAGTATAAATGACACTTGCACAAAACTGTTAAAAAAATTATTAATAATGGCACCTCAGACAAGTTTTGTTTTTGATTTTCTCTTTTCTCAAAAATAATTTAATTTATTTTGTTATTTTTTTAATTTTTATATTTGTTTCGAAAACGACATCAAGTTTTTATGTTAGCCAGATTTTAAACAAAAATGTGATGGTACTTGAAAGTTGAGCAAAATTTAATTTTTCCCGAAAACCAAACCTACAAATTTAATTAAATTGTATATGTTTAAAAAACATTAAAAAAAAAAACAGTTCCTACAAGTGTATTTTATGTTTCTAGTCTCTATAGCTCATCGCTAATAGGCAGGCACGCCAGGCGAATAGGCGTCTATTCAAATTATATCTTGCACAAGCTGCATAGACCAGGAAGAGGAGGAAAGAAGTTTTTACATTCATTTTATCTGTCCTGCTCTGTCACAGAGACAAGGAATCCATTTGGGAGACTTCTACTTTTTTTTAATTAAAATATTAAAAAAAAATAAATTAAATTAAATTAAATTAAATTAAATATACAAACAAAGATAATATTAAATTTTTATTATTTCATTTTAAGTTACAATATTTCACAAAGTTTTAAATTATAACAATAATATTCGAATATATAGAATACAATGGAGCTTTACTTTTTATAAAAAAAAATTTACATTTCTTGAGTTGAAATGATTGCGAAAAAATATATCCTTTTTTAAAAAAAATGTATACTTAACTGAATTTCACCGAAAAAATGAATGCTCCGGTATACAATTCTATCCCATTGGCAGCTCTGTTTTTGAATATGAATTTTTCAAAATAGTTTATTCGATTTATGCAGAGATAACTTAACCAAATTCGTTAACTCTAGGATCATGTTTCAAAAGTTAAGTTAGGTTTATAAAAAAAAAATCTATGGGTACGTTTTAGAGAAAAATAATATATTTCCATCATTTGCTAAAAGAATTTGATCCTAAAATAAATGAAAACATCGTTTCGAAAGAATGCCCAAATGTTTGCATTATGTATGTAGCTATAAGAGCAAGTTCGTGCGACCCCTTTGTTTTATCTTATAAGCCAGTCTCTTTAAATATTAAGAATATAATTCATACACTTCAGGACATCCTGATGTTTAATGATTTTCTTTTTCCATTCAAAACTGTTTTTATGGATCCTGCAGTGTTCTGTGCCATCATCACAGTTTAAAATAAAAAATAATGTATTCCACAATGCCATCAGTTAAACATTTTTCATGTCCCAAGTCAAACTGTTTTATTTTCATGGCAGGATAATAGAGGATTATCCAAAAATATCATTTTCATATGATTGGATGACAACGATAATTGTGTCTTTGTTGAAGTTTGAGTGCATTTCATTTTTTATCCCGAGGGTAAATTGAATACAATTTCTAGGATACAAAAATGTTATGATAATTTTTATTATTTTTAAGAGATGTGTTTCTCTGGATTTTTTATTTAAAGGAAGCACTACAGATCCATATCTTCAGTTACAGAGCCCTCCACCGCTCGATCTAGCGATGGGCATGGGTACATATAAGGCAATCATATTATTTATTATTGGATTTTATGAGAAAATAAAAATGTCCATCTTTTGGTTTGGCTGACACTTCGTGGCCGCAAAAATGATAATAGGCCAAAATTTTAAATGTAAGTTTAATTTTTAATAACAACCCTGTGTGTTTTAATGTTATTGCTATGGATCTTATTTCCATTTAAAGAATTTAAATAAATCCCATAGGTGTTACGAGTATTTACTTTTATTTGGAGAAATAACACCCAAATGCTTTATTTCCACTAATCCCATAGGTGTTACGAGTATTTACTTTTATTTGGAGAAATAACACCCAAATGCTTTATTTCCATGGAATTTATTCCCAACCCTGGATCTAAAGGGGGCAAACGAAGACTCTGCTTCTCCCCATATTATTTTTTTCAAAGTAGGTAATTCATGTGGCGTCCCTCTTAAATAGGAATTAAAATACAACACCCTTGTTTCGTTGAGCATCTATTTCAATTATATTCTCATTATGTTAAATTTTGAAATTCACTTAAAAAATAAACATCAAGTTGTTATTTTTGTTACTCATTTAAATTTAATCCCTGTCAAATCAAAGATACAAAAAAAAAAAATCCTATTTTATCCTTTCCAAGCAGACGACAAAGTCTTGACTATATTATACTTAGCTCATTATGTCATCATCATCGTTGTTAACTTTTAATGTTTTTTAGAAGGAGAAATTAAATCCTTTATCAATATATATGTACATAGATTTATAAATCACATGCCATAAGCACAAGCAACAAAAAGCGCTCTTCCCTTCAATTAGGAAATGAAATTACGTTCTCCGTTCGAAATCTCCTTATATACAGATTTTAAGTTAAATCATCTTTATTCAATTAAACTAAATGCCATCAACAAAGCTCTAACCTGATTGTCAGTATATTTTAATGCACAAAAATGTAAAGCAGCTTCAATCTCTTCTTGATAGGGACTGTGATTTAAATCAATCCGAAGGATAATAATAATCGTTTTTCAGATTTTCTGTCTCGCTTGTTCTCTTTATTGAAGCTTTAGTACCTACATACATATATAGCTTCGGAATGGGTATTGTGTGGGGTTGTTGTTGGTGTTGTACTCGAAAATGCAAAACTTATTTATCTACAAATTTATGGAAGGTAAACTTGGATAACTATTATTGTGTAGTATAGTACCTACATTTGCAGTACACCTGATGTCTGGATCAGAACAGAATATTCTGTGGGAGAATAGTTCATAATATAGACGTTCCAACAGAAATCACTGTCAGACTTATAGGTGGTGGAAATAATTGTAGATTGTACCTGGACGTGTGGACGTGGACGTGTGTATTATTTTAAGAGATCTAGAAATTGCATATAGTGAGCATGTTATCATGTAGAATTAGAATGCCAACTGAGGTAAAATATCATACTCCCACCTTAAGGTTTTAATTACTAAGTTAGTACTTTATTGCTTGCAATGAATATTTTGGAACATTTATGAGAATTTTAGATTGGTATAAGCTGATTTGCAAATATTTGATATTTGGATCATATAGGTTATCACTTTAACAGTTTCCATCCACTTGAATGTATAAATAGGAAACTTTATCTATGGTGTACATCTTCAATCTTCATACATATTAAATTTGGAAAATTATGTCACTGTCACACTTTATATGTATGAGATCAAATGGAAGTGCTTCGTAAAATAGTTGAAAGATATAGGAATTTCCAGAAAATGTATCTGTCATTCCGATTTCTTACACCTTAGAATTTTTACCTTATACAAATATACAGTACCTACATTTCGGTAAGATATATGTGTATTATCTACCTTTTAATTTATTTCAATAACTTTTTTAATAAAAAATTCAGCTTACCTACATTTTAATGATACCCCAAAAAGATTTTTAAATTTTAAGGGAACTGAAAAGCTAAATAGAATGAATTTATCATGCACGAATTTGAATTTTTCGTGTGATTAGTACAATAAAACAGTACAAAACTATCCAAGAGTTAGTCAGGTCCGTCAAGCTGGAAACACCACAACTGATTTTTGAAATTCTAATGATGCAGGAATTAAGTGCTAATTTGGTGCTAATTTAGTGCCGCAATCCTAGCTTGGCACTAAAATTCCTTACCCCTCAAACCTATGGTGTTTCCAGCTTGACGGACCTGAGTTAGTCAGCCACGAATCGTTCTAGTCAAAAATTATCTAGACGTTTTCAATTATTTAAAAACAACTCATATAAGCACAATTGGTGTGGCACAGTGGCAGTTTTGGGCCGACTTTCAAAACATTTGACTACTATTTCGCATTATCATCAAAAGTAAAGAAAATTCCACTGTCTAGAAGAAAGCGCCCAAAAATATAATATTTATTAAACATTTTATTACTATGCATAATAACTTACTACTCACATATGAATTTTGGGTATACAGTAGAGATGCCGCGAATATTCGGCCACTATTCGGCATTCGGCCTATTCGGCCTATATTTTTGATATTCGGTATTCGGCCGAATAGTTCACAACAATCGGCCGAATACCGAATAACAAATGGAGAATAAAAAAGGCTTATTATTTTACAATAAATGTTTTCTTTTATTCAAAAATTTGTATTTTAGTATTTAAAATCTACTAATGGTAAGTTGTGGTGAATAAAATCTACTTTTTCGGCATTCGTTGGTAGCAAACGATTACGTCTATCTTCGTAAACAATTTCAGCTTCTGAAAATGATCTCTCACTTAGATACACATCGTTGGGCGAATGTTCGGCTGCCGAATATTCGGTATTCGGCCGACGAGTGTGGCCGAACATTCGGTATTCGGTATTCGGCCGAGTCACTATTCGCGGCATCTCTAGTATACAGTTTCTGAAATTGTTTGCATACAAACGCGATGTAGGTAAATCTTATTTTTGTATTTATTATTTCTATATAAAATTTTATAAATCTTTTTAACAACAAAAAAAAGGAAGCACTTTTTAGAATTTATAAATTCGGAGTTATAAAATCAGTTTCGAAAAAAAATCATATTCCCAATTTTAAAATATAAAGAAAAGATTTTAAATTATATTAATTTATAATTTTTCGGTTTGACACCAATGCGATGAACCATATGATTTCTTTAACAATCCTCAATTTATGGAACAAAATTAAAAAATCGTTGCACCGGTTTTTTTTTTTTTAAATAATAACTTTTAATACATATATGTAAATGTATAAAATTTTGAAAACATTTTTAAGAAAAAAAAAAAATTGGTACCCCAGTTTTTACTATTAATTAATGCGGCGTAAAATAATTAAATAATTTTATTTTGAAAATTTTATTTAAAATCAAAAATTTCTTTTTTTGAAAATTTTAATATATATATATATATTCTTAAAATTTATTAGAAGCTCTTGTATAACAATTTAATGAAAATTTCGTTCAATATACAATGAGATAGAGGAAAATAAAAAAAATGGTTCTGATGAGAAATACTGTTAATAAATTTTGTCCACTAATATCCTAGATCGTACTGTTGAGAATAAAAAACTATCACAAAACTATACATTCATCAATATATGTAAACATTGTAATCTGTCATCTCATGAATTATTTTAAATAAATTCATTCTAATCTATAACCTACTCTGCTGCACTTTTTTTAACACGTACTGATATAAGTCTACTTAAAAATTATTTTCAAAATTGTAGGACCCGTTTTTGAGAAAAATTAGGTTTTCCTTACCAACCTTGTTTAAAATCTACTAAGATAATGTTAAAAAGCAGCTGGGTGTCAAGTTTAATAAAAATCGACGAAGTCGTTTTCGAATTACATATTAAGTTCTGAAAAAATATTTTTAAAAATGAAAAATTTAGATTATTAGATTAATTAATAGATTAATAATAATAATAATCTAATAAAAATTTAGATTAAACGAAATAAAAAATTTAATTCTATGGGAAGTACTATTTATAACCATTTTCGGAGATTTTTTGTATAAAATGGTAGCGTTTTTGTGAAAAAAAAAAATTTTTGTGAAAAATAAGATTTCCTGTTTCTATTATTTGATAACATAAATTGCACGGCAGATACCTTATTATTTGGAGAGCTCTCAGCTGTACCGAACCAAGTCAATAAAAATCAAAAAATACAAAACTTGTGCTTATTTGTACGAAAAGTAAAACTCTATTCTGTTCTGTAATGAACTAAGTCAGAAAGTATATATTTCGTTCCTAAGTTAAAGGTAAAAAAATGAAGTCAATTAACACGCATTCTAATGGCAGTTTATTTACTTAAACTCTTAATATCTTAGAATTCCCTTTTTATGAATTGGTTCGGTACACCTCTGAGCCCTCCACTTTTGGTCTTAATAAAAAATAAAAAAAACTTGTCTGCAGTAGCAACATTTTTTTTGTCTTTTTCGTTAACAGTTAATCGATTTTGAACAACATATGTCATTGCTATAGGAGGTCGTTAAGTACAATAAAATTTTGTATACAAATGTTGAAAAAAAAATTATTTTTGGAATAAGAATCAATATAATGAAATTGGTTAATGATTTTTTTTTAAATAAGGTTGTTATGTGTATACATTGTATTTAATTTAAAACTTAAATTGCTATTAAAATCATTTTTTTATTTAAAAAAAAAAATAATTATTTAGGATTAATAAAAATTGTTTGCTGAAATTCATATTCTATCAGGAATTCAAACGGTATTCTTAATTTTGAGCTCAAAACTTTTGTAGCAGTTGTTTTAGCAAAATACATGTATTTAAATTTTGTTTGTAATTATATTACGGATAATGCTTAAATCTTATAGTGAATAAATAATAAAAATTAATAAAAAGTTAAAAAATAAAAAGAGAATTATTAAATAAAAAAAAAATAAAGAAACAAAAAAATAAATAAATTAATAAATTAATAAACAAGTAAATAAATAAATAAATTAACAAACAAAAAAATAAATAAATAAATACAACAAACAAATAGAAAATAAATAATTCAAAAATACAATAAATAATACATAAAATGTACAAGAAAAAAATAAATTATTATTAATAATTATTTGACATAGGTTAGGTTTGTAATGAGAGTGTTTTCACTTAATGTATGTTTTCTAAAAAAGCTTTCATCGAGAACTGTCTATTTTTAATGTTTTCGCCGCCGGTACGTGTAACTCTTATTGAACGAGTTGAAAAATGACAAGGGACTTTAATTAATGCATTTTTTTTTATGTTTAATACAAAGTAATAAAGTAAATAGTAAATAAATATGAGGTGGCGGCCAAGGCCATACCTTAAAAAGATTGTTATGATAAGCAGTTTATGAAAAATTTTGCAACTATTATTTATTTATTTATTTATTCAATACCCGCTTTCTTCTATGAATAATGGCATCGAAAATTGAATATAATTTTAAATATACTTTATTTGGTAAGTTTGATGTTATGAGCAACTTCTCCACAAATAAAATTTATACAAAAATATTAATTGGAAAATTACTTTATGCAATATAATTTAATTTTCATTAGAGTTGGCACTTCTGGTGAAAAGACGAATTTAACATATTTATTGCAATAGCTTATTTCAACGCACAACAATATATGGCTCTCCACTGTGCCAGTACTGTCGATCACAAACTAAAGTTTTATTTAATCAGTCAGTGTTTAGATTCATATTAACTAGCTCAATAGAATGGTTTAGCTGCAGGAAAAAGTTGAAGTTTGTGTAATCTTTTAAGTCGCATCAAGCTCTAACAGCAAGTACCATTGTAGTAGAGTTTAGTTGATGACAATATTCAATAAGTCCTGCTTCTGACTTCTTCCATTTTTTTTTAAATATTGCAGTATCAACCTTTGCAACCCAGCAAGTAAAAATTCGAAGCAATAAGTCAAAGTTTTATGCTTATTTAAAGTAAGCTAATAATGATATGTTGTCAATAAGCTACACAGATTCCATTTAAAGCGAAATGTCAAATATGTTAACTATGTTATCTTAAATAGAATTAAGCAAACCCCTTTATTTGCAATAAGTCGTAATTATGTTATGTTTATAGGTTTGGGTAAAATAAATTCCCTACCCCTTCTACTGTATGCTATGTGAATTTTTAGTAAAAGTTATCTCAAAAGCCAATTTCGCGATAAGAAAAAAAATGTGTAAGAAATACTGAATAAAAGATGCAACTCTATCCGGAATCCGGATAAACTGATTGCCATCCTCAAAATTTAACTATTTAAAGAAATAATGTTTCTACAACTAGCCATGGTTGGCAACATTAATTTCATTTATTTATTTAAACCCATTCACCTCCCTTGCAAGCAATATAAATATTTCAAAATAAAGTCTCCCCCATTGACACTTGACGTTGATTGTTCGGTTCAATTAATTTAAGGCTATTCGTTGTTATTACATTTTGCATTTACGGTCAAAACCACTATACCACATCGCACTCTCATGATGGTGGTATTCATAAACTAATGTTAACGAGGTGGTTTCTGCAACTTTCGCTCCGGCTTATTGAGTCAGAATCAGTGGACATAGATTAGATGGAATTTAAATAAATAATTAGAAATGGCACAACACTGCTGATGTCGCAAACCACCACACTCGGTTCATTGCAACTATACCAATAATAATTCCATAAAGGAAACAAAATAAAACCACAGCGCCCGATCTTATAATAACCGTTTCATAATACATTGGACTGGCTTTTTCTATCCCCTGACAGTTCAATTAACATCTGACGGAATGCCATGCCAGTTTCGCCGGATAACGCACTTACCAAAGGATTCGATCAATGGTCCACAGCAACCAGCAGCATTGCATACACAAACACAACACAACCCAACACAGTTTCAGGATATTAACCGAAACGCTTTGCATTTCAAGCATTTTGCCATTTTATATACAATCATTACTGTTATAACCTTATCTATGGTCAGTTAGGTTTGACATGCGGAAGGCGAGGCGTGCTGCTGGTTTTACATTTGTGTTTGATTGAATATCGATATAGTAGTGAATATAAGGATATCGGAAACACGCTGGATGCTGGATGCATGCATTGTGCCCGAACGGGAAGTGGTATTTATGGAAATAGTGGTACGTGTTAATTTGGACGTCGATTGTTATTATTTCCATCACAAATGTGGTTGAATATATCAAAACTAAGGGAAATTATAATTCTATATCTGATGAACGGGCTGCATTCGACGGGAAAAAGTAGTGATGCAAGGACGAATATGATGTGGTAGTTTGGTTAAATGATGAATTTGTTTATGTTAAATATTGAATTCTATGAATTTGGATAATTTTGAGAAAGAAAAATGCTATGTGCGCAGATGGGTTAAATTGTGATGAGGTCAATTTTGTTTTTTTACATAGATTGAAAACTCTTTTGTAATTTATTTTATAATTTTAGTAATAATAAGCTCTTTATTTTGAACATTTGTTATTTTGACTCCTGTTTCCACGAAGGTAATATATATATAATTTAGTCACAAATATTTAGTTATGTGAAACTAACTGTAAATTTCAATAATTAAGTTAATTTATTTTTAAATTTAATTTTGAAAATAGTTCTAAATTATTTAAATTAGTATGAAATAAAAATTATCTTTTTACTTGCTCTATTCCTATTGTTCTCGTTTTCAAAAAAGTATTTGAGGTTTTTATCAAAAATGTATGTAAGTCCTTATAATTGTTTTTCGTCATACCTTTCATTGGTAGGTGTATTTGGTTTATATGGAGCAAGAGGCCTGGAGCCTAACTAAATGGACGGATTTGGTTAAAGTTTGATTTAATTATAATTATATAATTTCCGAACGAATTTTTGTTTCTGTTGATCTAAAACGGTACCTTTTAGACGTTGTTTTTGGTTTTTTCAATTATTCTTGAAAACCACTTTAATTCTATTTGGATTTTCCACTTCTGTACAAATAAATTATTTATAACTTTCGCATTTCAATAAACCTGTGCATTTTATGTTTTTGGCGAAAAACGTCATAACGGAGAATGTATTTTAATATTTCTTTGATAAAATAATTGACCTATTTTTCGATTATTTTCGAGCTGTTTTAACTAGTTTCAAAAAGTGAACAATTTTGTATATATTTTTTTGTAGAAGATGACCAATTGAATGATCATCTTTGATCAACTATTTAAATTTATAAGAACACTCAAGGTTATCGTACAAATGTTTGATAAAAATAGGTGGGCCAAAAATACCTACCGATTTTAGAAAATTTAAAATAAATCCTTTTCTTTAGTCTCCTTAGCAATTTAACTTTTTTGTCTACACCTGGAAATAGTTTTTTTTTTTTATTTATATAAGGGTCATTCATTTCCTGACTTTTGACACATGCCAAACTCAGCTGTCATTTGCAGTGTCGTTATATTAGTTGAATGTTTTCCATTTGCAATAATGGATTGCATAACAAACAAACAATGCGTTAAAATTATTAAAACTTACTACAAAAGTTGTAGCCACTTTTCGCGCATTACGCGATGGTTATGGTCGTCATAATCGACCAACTACGCAAGCAATCGGTAAAATTGTGAAGAAATTTGAAGAGAGTGGAAGCATTACTGATGTCGTAAGGCCTGTGCATCGTCGTAATGTACGCAGAGTCGAAAATATTGCTGCTGCAAGCAAGGCCGTAGCCAGACAATTTTTTCGGGGGGATATAATTTTTCGGAAAGAAAAATTCACCAATTAGTAATCAAAAAAAGCCCACACAATTTTTTTTTAACATTTGGGCATGCAGGTTAATGCATATACATAATATGTACATATGTATATATCATGCAGTTCCGTTAAATAGGTACCTAAGCAGAAAAATTTACGAAAAGGTATTATTTATACAAAATATAATCGTACAGTTATTATTTATTAGCTAGGTACATAATTAAATAGTATCATTACCAAAATATTACATATTTTTGCAAAACTATATTCAGTCTTCTGGCCTTCTTAGCTGCAAATACATCGATAACTTCCTCATGCATGGGCCGCTTTAGATATACCGCATGAAGTTGAAGCAAAAGGGTTTATGTCGTTTGCGGTTGTATTTAAAAATTGTCAGGGTAGGTACCTTACTATGTTCATTATAAATTATGAAGAAACCTAGATATACTCTTTATGCTAAAATCAGAAAATTTTGAACATTATTAATAACTACAGCAGAAATTTGAGTATAATATCATACCTACTGAAGCGAAAAAGTGTGATTTAGAAATGCACTCCTCCTGGCTACGGCCTTGGCTGCAAGTACAAGTGTTGCTGTCGATCCGAATTTATCGATTTCCCGGCGTCCGCAGCAATTAACCGATTTTTTTTTTTTTGATCGGCTATTGAAGATCATGACTTGAACGATATGTGGTTTGACTGAATATGGCTTTATTGCGTTCACCACCAAGATCATGCAATTTTTTTTGTCGGTATTTACGCGAATAATTCCAGAACTCTAGATGCATTAAAAATCAACATTACTCAAGTTATGGCCTAGATACCGCCCAAAATGTCCGAAAAAGTGTTTAAAAATTACCTCAAAAGAATCGCATGCATCTTCCCGAGGCAGCCATTTTAATAAAATTTTTTTTACACTTAATGGAAAAGTCCAAACTTTTTAATTAAATTAAATTTTCATCAAAAATATATCGCTAATAAACTAAAATTCGCTCTAAATTATAAATAAATACATTTTTAAAAGACGACCCTTGTGAAAAACACAATTATCTAAAATCATAACTCTTCTGAATTACTTGTAAAAAATATTTGTTTCGAATATTTAAAGATGAATAATTGAATATTGTAAAAAACTCAATAATCAACAAAAAATTATCATTCATTAATATCACTCAAACTTATCAAAAAATATTTATTTAAAATTTTGAAAGATGACCTCTTTGAAAAACACAATTTTCTAAAATGACAAACTTCTAAAATTATTTTAATTCGTCAAAAACTATTGTTTTGAAATTTTGAAAAATGACCATTTAAAAAAAAAAACTCAATTATCTAAGATGACCATGTTTTAAAATCGCTCTTATTTATCAAAAAAATATTATTTTGAAATTTTGAAAAATAACGATTTCAAATTGTGGTTATCTTTTAAAATCACTCCTTAACAAAAAATATTTGTTGAAAGTTTAAAATACGATAATTTCAAAATATCAATTATCTACAGTAACCATCCTTTTAAATTGATCTTACTTATCAAAAACTATTTTTTTTAATTTTAGAAAAAATTTACAGATTTCACTCATAGAGTAACTATGGGGACATTAAAAATGACTTGTATTACGTCAATAAAACAAAAACATGTCTAATCTTTGTGATTTTTATTTTGTATACTATTGTTGCATTATAACTTCACAAACTGTCTTAGAAACCATTCTACAGTCTGAAGTACCAATTTGTATATTTAATGTCACTTCCCAGTTAGCGGTTAAATTAATTTGTTAATTTTTTTAATAAGGTGAATCTTAATCTTAATTGTAGCTTAACTCGCAATTACACAATCATACTCATTTTCATCCGCACCGGCACAGCACTTATACACGAAATTAAAAATACATATACCATCTATCTTAAAGTATATCTAGGAACATATTTGACATTTTTGCCTAGCTAAGCTTTGCAGAAAGGTAACTGAATTATTACAGATCGATTAATGCATACATCATATTCGGTTCAACTTAGTTCTCGACTCAGTTGATTGTTTTTGAATCAACCCGTGCGTTTGATTAAATGTCCAGGTAAACCTTTTTTAAATCGAGAAAAAATTTACAAAGAATTTGATGCGAAGCCCAACCCCACTGCTAATTGTTTTTATTCTATAATAAATAAAATAATATATAAAATATTTTGAACTCATCTTTTAATCAATTAAACAATATCGAGTTTATTTTAGACAACAATAATGTTTTTGAGATTTGGAGCTGTATTCTTTTAACTGAGTTTATGAAATGTGTTGCCGAGCGGCAAGCATCAATTTAGTTGACAACCAAATAGAATAGTTTATGGACTACTTTAAGATAAAGCCTTAAATTTTATTTGCATTTGAGGACCATAACCATGAAGATCTGACCATTAGGGCTTAGATTATAAGTTTATTAAAAAGGTTCGATTAGGTACCTATGCATATTCTAGGTTAAACAATCAAACTGATTTAGAAGGAAGTCAAGTTTTGTCAAAAGCATTTTCTATTCTGTCATTTTACATTCATTTTCAGACCGTAACCTCAAAAATCCGATAATTAGAACAGAATATATCAGCTTACAAAATCGACTCTTTCGATTATAATATTTCAATTGTTTAGCTAAGTTAATTCTACCTCTTGCCTGATTTACCTAAACATACCTTAACCTTGAACATCTAGCCCTTAGAACTTAAGTTATAATTTTATATAAGAGATTCAAGTAGGCACCTATATGCATATTCTAGGTTAAACAATGAAATTGATTTAGAAGTTAGTAAAGTTTTTACCCAAACGTTGTCTAGCATATTCTTCGTTCTTTAGGTTGATATAAACAAAATTTACTTTTGTCATATTTAACCTTAATTTTGAGACTTTAACCTCGAACATCCGATTATTATAATAAAAGTTAGAAGCTAATAAAGATCTTAACCTTGATGATCTGATACTTGGAACTTAAGATATAATTTTATATAAGAGGTTCAAGTAGGTACCTATGCATGTTCTAGGTTAAACAATCAAATTGATTTAGGAGTTAGTTAAGTTTTTGCCCAAACTATGCATATTCTATGTTCAACAATCGATTGATTTAAAGGACTGACATTTTACCTTAATTTTAAGACCTTAACCTCAAACATCCGATTATTAAAACAGAAGTTATAATCCAAACAAACCAAACAATTCCAACCTTTACGATTTTATTATTTGTAAAATACCTACTACAAATGTTCATGCACAATGCACATATTATGTACCTACATGCATACATACATACCTACATAAACATAATGTATATCATTTTTGTGCCCGATGCAAAGCCAATTTTGTTTGCCACGTGTTTTTTTTTATTGCACACACTCCACCGTCTTATCCCTTCTATCAATACATTCTTTGTTGGTACGTACCGACATACATATTCTGTTTGTTTTTTTTTCTTTTGCAGTGATGAAATTTCTAAAAAGACAATTTTTCAAGTTTCTAGTATGAATTTTTTTACGATTTTGCAAAAGTTTTTATGCAGATTTGTAGCCTTACATTTAAACTTTAATTATCTAGCTTAATATTGAACATCCAATAATTATAACCAAAGTTATAGGCTTCTAAGTGGGCTCAAATCGAGCATTTTTCGAATTTAATAATTCCTCCACTGAATCTCGTCCGTTGGCAATGATCAACATGTAGGTACGCTGGCTGAAATTCATCACTTGTGTTTTTTTCTTCATTTTATTCATTTTGGTAGTTTCTTTGGTAACACCAACCAAAAATTCAATCTTTCTCCCCCTATACGCTAGAGTTCATTCTCTATCTTTGTTCATTTTGGTAACACCATACTTTTATCAAAACGACCCTATAAACATTTTCAATGTTAATAATTAAAATTGATTAAAATGATTTAAATGATTTAAGTTTCTGATAAGTTATGTAAACTTATCAGAAACTTAAAAAAATTTAAATTTATTTCGCCCAAATAAATTTTAGTGTGATTTTCTCAAAGTGAAATAAAATCAATTTTTTTGTATTGTTTTTATTTTTCTTGACCTTATTAATTTAATGACATTTAAATTAAAATTGCCAATAATTAAGTTACAAAATATTTTTTTAAGTCTGAATCGGTAATATAAAATTTAATGTTTCCTTGGGATAGTTTCATAGTAACATTAGTTTCATAGGAACAGAAAAATGGAGGAAAATAAAAAAATAAAATGAAGCAGAAGACTAAAAAAAAAGAAAGTAATTTGCGTTTTTCTTAAACTTAAAAGGCAAGTATGTACGACTTAATCATGAATTTTATTTAACACTCCATACATAAAAACGTATACCATATGAACGTAGTATGTATTTCAAATGAGAAATTTTCAAATCAAGAATTCGATTTATTTGCAGCATTAATTTTACAAAAAAGTCAGTCAACCTCTTCGAGGACAAAATTAATTTCCTTGAAAACCAATAAAACTGTCATCCAACCCACAAAAACCACCATTTCAACATGATGCACAACTTACCCTAGGTTCTCTCTCCCCCTATCCATCTCCCTAGCTCTCTATTCCGATAAACCATTAGCACTCTTCCAATTGACTTGAAACTTAATCCTTTTGGAGCCAAGATCTTTTACTCAAAATGTCATCGGTTGAACACAATTTTCGATGTTGAAAAGTTTCCCAGGCGTTAATCGTTTTCAATAATTAGTGTCACCTAACTACTACACATACATGGTGTATTTTATATTCATATGTATGTAGTATTTGAGAATTTACACACCAAAGTTACCACACATCATTTATATATGTAAAATGCTTTTATTTTAATTTACAGAAAGATTTATTCCTGAGCAAACTAGATCCGGGGTCACCACGAGGGGAGCGTAAACTTTCTGCTGCAAGTGCGTCTTCGATGAAAACAAAGTGGCTGAAAGCATTTAGAAGCCTAAAGCCGGCTTCTGGTTCCGCAGCACAGCCAGATAGGTAAGTTATATAATTAAAATAACTTTTAAGTTTATCTACATTTATGTATAACTTTTGATAGTTTTATCGACCATATATTGTGTAAAGTTTTATATATGTACCTATAGGACTATACCCATTTTTTTCGAGTATATAATATATAATAATATGTATTTTATTTTTTTTTTGTCTCCCTCATGGTTTATCGATTTTATCGTTTTCAATTTTATTGCAATTTAATTTTGTTTCTTTTTTTTGTTTTAATCGCCTTAAAAGTGTACATAGAGTGCACTCTTGTCATCTTTTCACTATGAAATCTATCTAGAGGAATATATATACGTATACATAAGGAATACAAGAAGATTTTTAGCGAACTCACTTTAATCTATAAAATTGGATTAAATATTAAGATAGCTATACGTAATAGCGCAGTTCTATTATAGAAGAGAAAGAATGATATCAAGGGATACAAAAAAAAAAGCAAAAAAAAAAACAAGAGAATGAAATCAACTTTGTTCAACAAATTCTATCGATTTCTTTATTTTTAGAGTTTTGTGCATTTACTTCAGATATATTGTATGTAGGTATAGTATATTGTAGGTAGAGATATAATATTTAGATTAAGTGAGTGAATAGGCTATAGGCATGTACATTCTACGATATTATGGAAAATAATGTTAAAAAGAATAAAATTAATTTCTTTGGCAATATCAACACAGTTGCTTTTGATTGTAACAGTCGTTTTGTCTTTGCAATATCCTTAAAAACTTAATTGAAATAAAGCAAAAATCATTTAAAGCAAAAGAAGTTATCTTTCCATTGACATTCTTTTATATATTTTTTTGGATTTTATATTCTTTGAGTTAATACGCAATACAAATTTGTTTAATTCCACTTAGTTTTATGCTATCATGGATATCAAGCTGTAGAAAGGAATAAGCAATTATTCATATTCATATTATATATTATCAACGTGCAGTCCACGCCCCACAGGGGGACAATTTGATTTTATAGGGGGGCAATTAAAAATTATGCTGCATTACACTTCATTTTTCTATGGATGGATTTCTATGGATTTCTTCCTAATAGGGCCGTTCAAATTCAACGACATGTTCATCAACATGCGTCGTGTCGTTAGATTTTTGAAATAAGAAAACCAGTTGAACGACCGTTTGATCGATTAGCTCTGTAGTAAATGTAAAGAGCAGTCGGGTGACAGAAAATTTCAATCTTACGTCTTCTTTCAATTTGTTTCGTAAAATAAAAAAGAAATGTTGAAATGTAAGCAAAATAATAAAACGAGAGAGGAAACAAATCAACGACAAACATAGGAAAAACAAAAAAAAAATATTTAAAAAATACGTATACGCCACAGTGAACTGAAGAGTTTTCTATTTTGATAACATCGTGGCCACAGGTTTTAAGAAAAAATTAAACTGCGACAAATTGATTCATTTTGTGGTTCCTATGCATATGCACATATGTATATGTATTCACTTTAGCGCTTCACTTAAGGGCAATTTTTAGATTCGTAAAAAATTTCGAGCTGGAGATTTCAATGGAACTTGAAATTTCGATAAAATAATAAATAAATAATAAAACACGAATAAAAAACACGAACAAAATAGGTCAGGCAATACACAGATGGTATGTATGTTTGTTTGTTTGTCCGTGTATCTTTCCGTCTTTCTGCCTGCCTATTTTCTGTACTACGACTTGGAGCCTAGTCGCTTAAACGATTTTCTTCAAATTATAGTTTTTGTCTAATTTCCTAAAGAAGAAAATGAAACATTTTTTAGCTTTAAAAAAACGATAACCGCCACTGTATATAAAGTCTCTAATTTAGAAAAAAAATATATCATAAACTCTACCACGGAACCGTTTTTTTAATTAATAATTTTAATAATTTAGAAGCTCGCCTTCAAAGTTGCAATAATATTTTCTATTAATATTGTAAAAAATTAGAAATTTTGAAAAGTTAAAGAAAATAACTGATCTAACTATCAATAATTTATGTTTGCTAAGTATTGTTTTTCCTTAAGAAGAACTGGGTTGTGCCATCCTTTTTTGTAACTCAAACTATTTTAAGAAGCTGTTTTGACAAATCAAAAAAAAATGCACGATTAGATCATTTGAACTTGCTCTTTAAATAAAAACTATAATGTAGCTACACATGGAAATGGAAATTTATGTATGTTTATACGGTTCAAGTAGCTAATTTTTATCTTGTATGAGAAAATGTCAAAAAAGTCAAAAGTATATAGATACCTACCTACTACAAAAATATTTTGTTTTTATTTTTTAGTATAGATTCGTGAACAACTTAAAAATAGGGTAATTTTATCAAAAAATGTAAAACCCAAATTACCTAATGTTAGAGCTGTATTTAAGAAAATTTTTGAAAACTCAATTCCTTGTTCTACGTTGTTGTTGCTTCCACTTCTAAGATCAAATAAAAATTCTCTGTACCATACTTCCATCAAATTCGTCCATCAAATTGGCTCTGCTTCTATGTACACCTGGACGCACAGGCGATGTAAAGACGCAAACATAAACAGATTGACAAACGGCTTGCTGAAAACAACTTTTCTGACTTCCACATCATTATAATGTTAGTTTTGATTAAAACCTCGAATTTCTTTGAAATGTTACATACTTACCCAAGTAAAATGTTTAACTTTTAAAATAAAAGAAAAATCGTAAGCTGTTGGGTTTTAACATTTAATTACAAAAATTCTTAATTTTCCCTTAAAATAAAAAATTTATTACGTTCGTTTCTGAAATCCTGACCTATTTTTTTTGATGAAATCATATCACGTGAAATTGTATTCAGTTGAAAATGAAATAAATACCACAAAACCATCTTCTTCCAGTTTATTTTTTTTTCGCGGTATAAATGTAATTTATTTAAGAGCTTTTACTGTCAGGTCAGAATCCTGTACATAAATTTTAAACCATGATGCTGGATGTTGATGTTGATGATGATGATGTTGATGAGGATGACCTTCTTGTTTTGCGGTTAAAACTATTTCTATGCCAGAAAAGGATTTTTTTTTTGTGTATTGAATTTCTTACACAATCTCTCCATTATAATTACATAAAATCATTGCAAACCATCATCATCTACTCTAATAACATTTCATGGGAAAAATTGTTTCATTTCTTAAAAAAAAAACGTATCAACATATTATAAAAAATTATCTGCTAAAAGGTATACAAATATTTTGAGAACTTAATCGTAACCACAAAACCTCTTTTCCATTTATTATGTTAGATTAAAAGTTTGAACCTTTATGAATGTAATATGATTTCAAAGTATTTAGGTAACTTAATTAAGTCATTTTAAACTATACAAGAAGAAATGAAAAACAAATTAGTATAAACCCATAAATAGCTGGAGAATTGTTTTATATAATTTCTTCAGGCAAAACATTGTTTGTTTTTTTAATCCAGAAAATTTGGCAGACAAAGACAACCAGTGATCTTAATAACTTTTTCTTGGATTATAATAGTTAATAGTTTAATGCATGAGACATTCATCATGCTAATTTAATTTTCTCTGTTTTTGTATAGGTATTTACTTCTTCTTTATACTCACTTTTGTAAACTTTCAAACCCTTGCTTCAACTTGATGCGTGGCTACAACTTTAACTTTCATCTTTCACAATTCTATAATATTTCGTAGTTGTAAGATATAGTTGAACACAAGATTTGATTTGAGTTAAGTAAAAACATCTTCTAGTTTCCATTAATTTGGCTTCAATCCTTGGGTTAGATTGCTCTAAAAATGGTATTTCCAATTATTAGGTAGTAAAGTATATTTTTTTATTTTCAAATATCTCAAAAACTAGAAGACATCCGATTTTCAGCGTTTGAAAAAAATAGTTTCAAAATATTTAAAAAAAAATTTTTTTTTTTCAAAATTTTGAATTTAAGAATTAATTTCCAAAAACTGTTGTGTTAAATAATTTTATTTAAAAACCGAATTGTAAAATGCTTTTCTGGCTTAAAAAAAATAACACGACCTTGTAAGTGTTTCTATTGTTTTTAAATATGTATTTGTGTTTCTATTTAAAGTACATTTTTTTTAAATTCCAAAATGACGACTTAAGCTCCAGCCCAGCGAACTCTAAAACCTGTGAATTAAGTTAAAAAAAAACTCAAAATACGTTAAGTAAAAATATCGCTTGTCCACATCGATCGAATAGACAATAATGTTCCAACCAAGCTTGAGTTTTTCGACTCCCAAAGCCAAAGTTGATGCCAGGGCTCTCTTGGTCTTGGTATATACCAATGATACTCATTGAGTTATGTATGTATATTGTATATATTTTTTTATTTACAAAATAATTGATTTTTGATGAAAAAAGATGTCACTCTTATTAACCAAAATTGATTTTAATGAATAGATGATATTTTCATTTCATTAAATTGAAAAGCAATTATAGTAGATACTGATTGTGTGGAAACCGAGCTGTCAAAAAACACAATCCAAAAGGTTCACCGATGACTGATTTGTGTTTCGATAATACATTTCAATTAAAACTATAGCAGTATGGCTTTTTAGGATGGTTCATTATTTATTGGGAGTCCAGTCAACTGTATTGAAGTGAAGATACATTATTTTAAAATCAAACTACTTTTTGAAACGTAATAACGTCCATTTGTGCTAAATATAAACTCATTAAGATAAAAGTAATGTACGAACAAAATAAATATTTTTATGTTCGTCGTTATTAAATTTCAAGCATCAACATTGCTTATTTGGAATTATAATTGATTGGATATAATTTTAAAATGCAAATTTAAATACTTTGTTGCCATTTAGCGAATACAAATTAGGTAAATTTCATAAGGAATGAAAACAAAAATTAAGTTGACTAATAAATATAGAAGTTAAGGCTTTTTACGAAAAAAAAACAGTGCAAGGAAATAAGTCCTAGAAAATTATAAGGGAACACACGAAGTAGACCAACCAGTTACTTTTAATGCTTGCCTGTAGCTACTGAAAATACCCTAGGTGACCTAAGGAACTGAATGAAAGTGATATTTAACTCCACACTTAAAGGGAAATAAAATCGGTACTATATGGCAAGTTATGGATTCGTAAAAAAATCGAACACGAGATTTTGATCAAAGTTGACATTACCATGATAGCGAAGTCGATAAAAGTGGGTCTCGCAGTTCTCCCTGTCTGTCTGTCATTTTGGATGTAGTCTAAGCGGGTGGATTGATTTTCTTTAAACTTGGTTTTTTTTTAGCGTTTTTTTGGGCATTCCCCCCACTAGTTTTTTTAAATTTTTTAAAACCAAAAATAACGGTCCCTGCCGTAAATTTTTTTTTTTGCAAAATATAAAAATGTTATTTTTCTCAAAATCGTGCTCACAAATTTAATAAAAAAAAAATTTAAAAAATGGTTATAAATGGTACCTCCTATAGAACCATTTTTTTGATTTTCTATTTTCTCAAAAATGTTTCAACTGAATTTTAATCAATTTTTTTATAGAAAATTTTTCAAAAAGTTTAAAAAGTTTTTTCAATTTTTTTTTGGGGGGATTTTTAAAAAAAAGTTTACAAATTTTTTTTGAGAACTTAATAATTCGAAAATGTCTTCGATTTTTATTATACTTGGCATCCAGCAGTTTCTTAATATTATCTAGCAGATTTTAAATACAAATTATTCTTATAGCCAAAAATAACGGTACCTCCCATACAAATGTTATAAAACCGGTATGAAAAATCTCATTTTTCTCAAAAACGACTCCTGCGATTTTGATTAAAATTTTTACTTGAGGTAATATCAGTACGATCTATCATATTATTGATCCATCGTCTAAAAATGGTATCTCTCATAGAACCATTTTTTGGTTTTCGACTATCTCATTATCGGTTGAACCGATTTTAATGCATTTTTTTTTACACAAGAGCTTCTAATAAATTTGAATAATATTGCATATCAACATTTAAAAGAAAAAAAATTGTATTAAAAAAAAAAATTCAAATTTTTTTTTTGAAAATTCGATATTTCAAAAATGGGCGGATGATTTTTTTTTCAAATAGATTTATAAACTCTGCATTAATACCTACTAAAAATGGTTGACCAATTTTATTCTTAAAAATGTTTTCAAAATTTTATATATAAAAAACTAATTTTAAAAAAACCGCTCCAACGATTTTAAAATTTTATTTTTCATAAATTGAGATTTGTGCGAGAAATCGGATGGTGTAAATTGAGTTGGTGTCAAAACAGTTTCAGTTTCAGATATTTTTTAATCAATTTATTTCTAATTTTATTGATTTTTTAACATGTATATTGTATACTTACTTCAAAACCACAGTGTGATCGCACAAAAGAGAAAGTTCCTGCAACACAATCGTGCATTTTATTTTGTTTACTTAGATACAAAAAAGTGGATTTATTTCCCACTATAATATTTAGAACTAAGTAGTCTATCGTTAGAACTAGTACAGTGTTGTATTTTATGCCTGGGGAAATTGTTATACATTTTGTTTCGCTGCTGTTTCTTCAATTTAAAGGCTTTGATTTAATTACTTTCTTCAAATGAAATGATTGGATCGATTTCAGGCTTTAACATTTCAAGTGGCATTTTTGCTAAAGGTAACTGCTATTTGATTTTAATTTAAAAAGGATGAAGTATTTAATTCTACTATATATACGTCTACAAAAATTAAATATTTATATCTGAAGTGAATGCACAAAATATACAAAAAGTAAATATTGCTTATTTATATTTAGTTTATTTATTATAATAATATAATATTTTCTTTTTTCATATTAATCAATTCCAAACAAAATTATAAAATATGGTAATTAGTTTTACATTTGAGTATAGAATCTTATACGAGATGTATATAGTCAATAAAAAAAAACTGAATTTCCTTTTATAAAATAAGATAATGAATAATCATAAAACAGACCCTATTTTTGAAAAAAAAAATGAAATACCAATAGTCAACCCTTCAAACGAGAAAAATAATCTCCCAGCTTCCTCAATATTATATTGCACTGATAGATAAAATAAATTTAAGCTTTTAGATGCTTAGGATTGTAGGTATATTAAAAAAAAATAACAATTTATATTTTATATATATATTTATATAATATTTATATTCCCTTACGCTTTAATTATTAAATTTAAGTCACATCAATATTCGATATTTGCAAATATTTAAATTAAATTAATTTTATTCAATTTCACCCCACATCATTTTGCCACAAAAAATCAAAATCAAATCAAATTCGTTACCAAAAATATAAAAAAAAAAAATCAAAAGTCATCCCCGATCAAACCAAATGTATCACGCCGTTTCAACCGTTTTAACCCTAAGGTAACAATCGAATTAATTTCTCTTCTTTTCATAATAAAAATTTATTTAAAAAAAAAAAAAAAAACCTATTGATACATTGATATATTTTTCATTCATATTGCTATATTAATTGTTCATTGCATTTGTTTTGTAATTTTATATATGAAATCGAAAAGATAACAAAAAAAAAAAACAAGTTTTGATTAAAGTTCATAAACAGTTCAGTTGTAATAATAATATTATTATTATTATTAAAGCTATATAAATTTGCATAATGATTTTATCACAAACGCTTTCACATGCCTATATATATAATATAACCAGTAGTTGCATTTTTTATATTAAAATATAATTTACATATATTGGCTCCTTTTGTTGTGTTAAATTCTGTTCAGTGCAATGTTGCGTAGATATTCGTCCATTTAATTTGCCTCATTCCCAGTAGATTTGTCACTTTTTGAATCCGACAAGCCACACGTGTGTTAAAATTTTTACTGTGCATTTCATAAATTTTTAAGAAGATAACGCAAATTGAATATATACATACGTAGCATATAGAGTTAGTTGTGTGTGCGGACGGAATTTTTGTTGATATAAAAATTTAACAAATTTGTAAATAATGCTTATATAACCATGTCATGATAGCGCGTCTCATGTGTATGTGCATGTACAAAATAAAAAAGAAAAAAATCATTTCCATTCCAAATCCCCTAGCAATTATATTGGCAAAATTGGAAACAATTTTTTTTTTTGAAAGATCAAAATAAGCTGAATAGTGCACTTTTATTGCAAGCGCACCCTTAATTTAAGAAAAAAAAAAGTATTGTATAAGTTCAAATATAATTATATAGTTAGACAAATTTCATAGTTTTAATTTTTTTAATATTTAGCCTAGAGACACAAATGTATTTGTATATCAACAGAAGTGTACAATCATTATGATGCATTGTGCAATATTTCATTGATAGATTGAAGATTTGGCGTAAAATTATTATATCAAGGGTCTTAGTGTGACACTAATCAACTTCTTCCTTTTTCTAAAATATAAGTACTTTTTTATGTAGGATACACACGTTTAGTATCATGCCAAAACCATTTCATTAAGAAATTAAAGTTGAACACGCCTAAATCAATGACAGTTCATAGAAAAAAAAATATGATAAATGTCAAAATAGCTTATGATACGACACTTATAAATTACATTCAGGCTTCAAAAGTTTTATCTTTGATGCAAGTAATTATAAATAAAAGGAGTTTTTTTATAAAGTTGTGTAAGTTGGCAACTCTTTTATACTATACCTGTCTCTTTCTTTAAGAAGGAAAATCAGATTGCATGTGAATTTTTTTAGTTGCACATTTGCGCTGCAAATATTTGCGTTTTGCTTTTATGAAAATCTGACATTTATCATTTGCATTTATGAAAGTTTTGCATTCGTCAGACTTTCGCAAACATGCATTCTTTTAATGAAGTCAATACTATGGTCATTTGGATATTTTTATGTGTGTTTTATTTCATTTCAAAATTGTAAATGGTAAAAGAAAAATCGTCCATAATTTACAAAATCTTCAATATTGTGAATTCTCACACTAGAATTTTTATCTTCAAGCTTAAACTTTTCTTTAATTTAGCACCATTATATTTTGAAGTTAAACTTAATTTTATAGTCGAAACTGCAACAATTAAGGGAACACACATTTTTTTAATTTTTTTTAGTGTTTTTTGACGAACAGTATCTGTAAAAAGTGGTTGAAATGAAATAAAAAATAATTCTAAAACTTAATGTTTTTATGTTAAGGGAATTTATAGCATTACATTTTTTGATGTGTAAACACCTATGCCGGTGCAGCGTTAGGTTAAACTTAAAACGTGAGTTTTACTGCCTGAACAAAATAGAATGCACCAACTGGAACTGAAGTTGCAACAGCTGTGATAAGGTGTCGTACGTGCTATTTGTTATGTGCCCATAATGCAGCTGTTCCGTGTCATACATTACGGTCACACATTACGTGTCACACATTAAGTTGTAATTGAGAACGTTCAAAGACAAAACTACGGCACTTGGGCGCACATTGATGTTTAGTTTACACATCTTAATCGTGAGTTTCAGCACTAAGCACAAAGAAAAAAAGACCTGAAGCCCACAAAATTAGGATTAAAATATTTTAAATAAAAAGGTCACGAAAAAGGAATAATTAGTTTTGAAAACTAAAATTAATTTCCTATAAAATCCCTCCAAAAGTTCATAAACAATTTTTTTTTTTCAACCATTTACCGATCGTTTAAAATCATACAGACTTTTGATAAATCTTCTCCTGCTTTAGAAGTATTGATTGAATGACTTATGTTGGTAGAATCTTTTGAAGGAACTAATATTATAAATATTGTTCCTGAATATAGCGTAATAGTCTTAGATCCCGCCATAGGATGACCTACCCTCATAAAGTAACCGGATAAGTGGTAGTAGTTGTTTAGATAGGATCTAAACTAGCATTTTGCGCTAGGGTTGCCTGGCGAAATATGGTCAAGGCATAAAAAAACAAAAAATTCTCTATAATTCATTTAAAAAATAGAATCTAGATCCTTTTCTTCGTTTACCCTTATTTACCCTACTGAAATTTCAATTAAAAAAAAATTCACGTACCTATTTTAAAATTTTTAAATAAAGTTTCCTTTCACATAATATTTTTTTAATCACTTAAATCTACCATATGAGCTGGATCAGATAATTTTAAAAACTCAAAAATCCACTTTTAAAGCGTCGCAACCCTATGCCTTGACCATATTTTGCCAGACAACCCTAGCCCAAAATGCTAGTTTAAACAACTACATACCACTTATCCGGTTACTTTATGAGGGTAGGTCGTCCTATGGCGGGATCTAAGACTATAATGATCATCAACAAAATGTCTGTTGACTTTTGACACAATTTAGATATGTTAAACTGACAAAAAAATTTTGTCCAGTGATGTTTCTCAATGTTTCGCAATGCATAAACGCATTATTAAAGACCTCAAAACAAAATGTTGTAAATGTTTTTCATTTTATCAAAAACACGACCACTTTTCACAGAAATACTCTTTTGTTCCCTTAGTAATTTTGCTTAGTGTATTTTGTAGAAAATGTTATTAAATAAAATTTAAGATTCTTGCTGACCTTAACTGCAGCTTACATGATCCACTATTTTCGACTTGAATTTTGTTCAGCGATGAGCCTTATTACTGGTTTCAGTCGAACGGACAAAAGATTACCAGACAAAATTGAATTTTTGTTTTGTTTTTCATCTTTTAAAAATAGTACTTACCTACCTCTAAATGAATCACATAATTCTTGAAAATTTTAAATTATAGCAACTAATTTTTTGTGGTTATTTTTACCTTTTGTTTTGGATTCAAATGTTCTAAACAAAAAATGTATTAAACAAAATTATAATAAGGCCTTAAAAATCGTAGGTAAGGTAGAACTCAATAAAAGGTTTAGGTAAATTAATCAAGTTAATCAATCTGGTTTTAGACAACATTGTCTGGACACATTCTATTAAGAATATAAGTTATGAGTGGGGATAAGCCTTATAATAATTGTATGTGTATTCTGTTCCATAAAAAGTTTTAAAATAAAAAAAAATAATACTTATACCATACTTTAAAAAACAAAACTTAATAAAAAAGATACAAAAGGGATCTATCTACCCATATTACTTTTAATATGAAACTGGTAAGAGACAGTTTTTTAATCAAAATTAAACCTCCTTTCCTTTATACCTAATATTATATTATAATCATTAGCACACATATCTGTCCAATGTCCATCCTTCCCATTATACTAGCTTAAATGATATAATTAAAAGATTAAAGTTTATGTATGTATGTTATTAGACAAAACCATTAGTTTATATTCATAATACTTAATGTGTAGAATTTATTAAACAAGTGTTATGACCTACATTAATTTTAATTTATTACATAAGTCCCATATTATAAGTAATACAACAATAACAATTAAAAAAAAAAAAAAATCTCCATTAACTTACCCTATACAACAATGTTAACACAGTAAAAAATTTAAAAAAAAAATCATTTTCGTATTTAATTTGTGTAGTGTGTTCCCATTTTGCATTCATTAATTACTATAATACCCTTTTGTATTTTGTTATAATATATTAGCAGGTTATTTCCGGTGTAAATTTCGTTTTGTATGTCGCCCTAGCTAAGCGAGTAATTGTTAAAAAAAAATTAATTTAACACAATAAGTGTTGCAATTATTGTAATTCTATTTTTCTTATTAAATTTAAAAAAACGCCTGTGTGATGTCTTTCTATAGAAAAAATAAAAAATTACACATATAAACAAAATTTTTTGTTTTTACATCCTTTGGGACAATTAAGGCAACACAAATAAAATAAATTACAATAAAACAGAACAAAACAACACAAAACAAAACAACACAACATCACTTTACATTAACCCAACCAAACTTAAAGTATGCAACACTTTATTAGACACCTGCCACCGTTAACTTGAAAGAAACCATTGGTTTTTGTTTTTAGTTTTCCCGTTTCCTTCCTTCCTTTTGTTCCTTGTTCTTCTCTCACTTCTGACTCCTGTATGTACTATGTTGTTTTGTTGTATTTCTGTTCCTGGCGATGGATGGCATGGATGGCGTGGCGTGGCGTGGCGATATACGACAACGACAAAGTGACTGGAGAGACGGACTGGTACGGTACTTGGTGCTGGTGGTATGGTTTTAAAGTGGGTGCGACTCATTATTTGCGTGTGCGAAATTATACACAAAATGAAAGAACACTTCTTCCGGTGGTTGTGTTGAGTGAGTGATTTCGCTTCAAGGATTTCATCCGCGTTAAGTGTTAATTTTTTTTTTTTTTTTTATATTCTTAATTTTATGTTTTGTAGCTTAAAGCAACGACAATGACGTGTTGTTTGAATGTTGTTAACTTGCTTTTCAATTTGTTCTTCCGTGAAAAATTTGGAGTGGTGCATTTTTAACTGGAATATGTTTTTTTTTAAACTTGGGATACCTAAACTAAAATATAGAGCACTCCTTGATTATATGTATGTTTGTAGGTATATCAAAGGAGCACATTTATAACTGTATGGAATGAATAATTCAGTAAAAACTGGAATAATGCATTAAACATGAATGGAAGGAGCAAAAGGGATTTGTTTGGAAATTGGAACATCCATAGAAAGTCCTCAATGATATTCAAATAAAAAGTAACGAGGAATTGAAGATTTGAAGTGAAACTGTTTTTTTCTTTCTTATTTTTCAACAAAAAAAGGGTTCGTTTTGGTTGTATTTTTGTAATTTATCTTAGTTTTAAAAAGTCTTCTCTCTCAATAGGTGTATAGGTACAGCAAATAGATAAGATATAGACATTAATCTTAAACAAAGAAATAAATTTGAAAGGATTCAAATTCCAGAAGGAAAGGAAAGTTTGTTTCTTTTTTTATTTATTGAATAGATATAAGAATTTCACTTCAAAATTTACAGCTAAAAAAACAAGGAGAGTAAAGTTGAAAAGTTAAGGAAAATCTTAAAATTTATTGTTTGTTTATAAAATTTTTCGGAGCTAGAGATTGACTCTTTCAACAAAAAAAAAAAATTGAACCGAAAAGGAATAAACGTGCATTATACTCAAAAGTGTTGCATATTTGCATACGAATTGAAATAAAAAATTGGATGGTTTAGATAAAATAAAACACCTGCTCAAAACAAAAATTTTCGGAGCAGTTTCTCCACTCGTTTATTTAATGAACAAAATTTTTGAATACCAACAGTCTCATAGCGCCAGGTTATATAATGTCAGGTTTTTAACAGTGTTTTTCTTTTATAGCTCCAAGCAGTGAAATTATGAGCAAATCGCTAAGCAGAGCCTAAGCGAATTATGTTCTGTTTTGAGCAGAGTGTGATCAGAGGTCTCTGATTTTATTATAAAACACACTATTTGAACAACTCAGTGCTCAAACGATAAGTAATCTGTCAAATTACATCAAAATGTAATGGATTTATCAGCTATCAGCATTTTACTCGGTTCAGTTAGTCACTTTATTCTAAGCTCATAAATTCTCCGAGCTATCTCTGAAGCTATCTGAGCGCCTTAAACTATAAAATAAAATTTAAAAAAAAAACTGAACACCCTCTTTGAGCGCGTTCTTATTCTCAATACAAATAAATTTTTAGATTTTTTTTTTTTTTTGAGGTTTTTAACAACATTGAGGATTTTAGTTAACATGATTATTAACAATAAAGGCATTTATAGATTTAAGGTCCCACTGAAAAAAAAAAAATATAGAACGGGGTCAGAACCATAAGAGCGTGAGAGCCAGTTAAGATCATCTTATCACAAGATAAGAAAACCGTAAAATTTTTTTGAGCACAAAAAATCAATGCTGGTACGCTCTGATAGCCCATAGAGTTAGAACCACATGTCCTCAAGCTTTATTGCTTTTAGTCCAGACAAAAAAAATCCTGGATGATTTTAATTAAAAATGTTAAGACTGCACAAACTTCTGCCACCCTATTCGAGAGGTATTTATGGTGAAGTTTTCTGGTTTTCTGGATTATTGTTTCTGTTTTATTACACATTCACTGAGGTACAGATTGCCGTCAGAGTAAAAAGATATACCGTTTCTAAGAAACACAAAGAAAGTTTTGACACTTCCTAAAAAGATACACCGTTTCTACGAAACTTAAAGAGAGTTTTGACACTTCGCTGCTGACCACTAGATTTTTGTGGTAACTAGCGTAAGCTTAAACTTAAATTTCCAATGTTGTGCAAAAAGGGAAAAATTAAAAAAAACAGTTCTGCTTCAATTTATTTGAGTTTAATTTCAATTTAAAACCACTGCGCCTTTTAAAAAAATTGTGTGAGTGCTGGGACTCACAGCAAAGATATGTAAACATCTTTGTTCGTCCAAGTGCCTGTATTTTGTTATTGAACGTACAGAATTAAAACCTAATATGTGTGACACAGAACGTGATAAACGTAAGGATCAACTTTTTAGTTAATCCTACCGTCAGCATGTTTGTTTACATATCAAAAAAAAGAAATACATTATGATGGTGCGCCAATCACAACGGGACAACAATTGGCCTAAGTGTATCGGTTCTCCACCGATAGCCACTTCAACCTATGGTGCGCCAGCTTCTGCAAAACTAGGTCCTAGTGACTTACAAATTTCAAGGGGACCTACAATTTTCTCCCAAATCCCAACAGCTAAGATGAGTTACACTTTTTTATGACAATACAAATTGGTGGAGGTATTGTCTGTTTCTTGAAAGAGCCTGGGAATTGATACCAAGACTTTCGGCGCGACGACGCTGCGCGACGATTTACTAAACATTTATCTTGTAATACACACTTATTGCTATGACCGTCCTTTAGAGCAATATCAAATATTTTGTTGTGTTAATTTTAGGGTAAGAATATTTTACAATAAAAATCTAGGACCGAAGATTTATCTCCACGGATACCTACGTCGTCGTTATGACAAATATCGAAATTATCCATAAAGGATGATTTCAAATATTAGATATTACAAATTTGTTAATAAATATTCATATACCTAGACAAATATTCGAAGACTTACTGCCTGATTACAATAGAATGCTGCAACTGGACCTGGAACTGGAGCTGCAATTGCAACAGCAGTGAAAAAGTGTCGCATGTGCTATTTTTAACTTTCCCACAATGCAGCTGTACAGATTTTTCTATATTAAAAAAAAAAAAAAAAACAACCACAAGCTTATTTTTATTTTTAATATTTTTCTTTTATTTAATAATATTTTTCGTGAAAGAAATAAGCACAAACAGTTTCAGTATTTTTTTTCGGCTCTTTTTTTCTTCATATAAATTGAAACGTCAAAAGTGCTGCACGTGAAAAGTTAAACATTGTTAAGAGAACTCTTGCAGCACCAACTGCAGTTGCATTGTGTTATGTTTATAACATTGAATTTGTGTGTATTGAATATTTTAACGGCTATTCCAGCTGCAGTTCCAGTTGCAGCTCCGTAGCCATTGTGTTCAGACAGTTAACCCTTTTAATAAATCACATATAGACAAATATACTTTTAATTTAATTTCCGGATAAACAACATTTCCCTCAACACTTATACATTATTAGGTACATAAATGACAAAACAACAAGTCACTGTAAATTAATGTCAAATTCATCTCACAAAGTGACAGTTAAAGTAACATATGTCACCCACTAAGAGGCCACTCAATGACATGACACAAATCAAACCACACGACATCCCCAGATGTGAATACCAAACTGAGCTGAGGTGTCCCCCTAAGGAGAAATTCCATTTTGTCCATTTGTCCAGTTGTGAAGGTTGTGCTAGGAGATGAATCTGCAGACAACATGTCCTTTGTCTACACAAATCCTTTTTGATACGATTCACATACACATAGACAAAATCAAAATCAGACATCGCAATAAAAAAAAAAAAATAAAAAAAAAAAAGACCCAATTCTGTGAGAATTTTCTTGATATGATCAAAAAAAAAAAAAAAACAGCGGTAGGTAATTTAATCCTTTCAACAGACGAACTATTTGTTAATATTGGCACATCTGTATACATGTAGGTATATGTATATAGATTGTTTTTAAAGTAAACAAGTCCTCCCACACTGTGCCATCAGAGTACAACAACAACGACGACGACGGGACAAATAAGTCATACCAACGTCATCATCATCATCATCCTCATGATGCCGGAATCGATTTTTGTTTTCCCTTTTTTTTAAGCTCCATCGAATCCAATTAAAACAGCTTAAGCACTTTCCTTTGCCTTTTCCCAACAAGCTTATTATTATAGACCAAAAACAAAAAGCACCACTTTACAGCCAACGCGCGCCAACCAACATCCAAAGGAACAATAATTAAATGTCTGACATTCCTTTCTCCTCCCCCCATAACACTTTTTCCAACAAACCATCCATCCATATTCCATCCTTCCATCACACACCTATACCTATACCCGACCGACACCCGTATATATACAACTTATACCTTTTAGATAAATTTACACCTTCTCAACTTGACTATGATGTGAGAGATATAAATCTATCTTTATTTCTTGTATCCGTAACTGCTATGTTAAAATTGAGCTCTTTTTTATTGTACATTGATTCTAACTAATATTGACGAAATTTACTATGTTTTTATTATTGGTGTTTAGGCGAAATGGTGCCACAGGAAGTGCACCCTCTCAACCATTACGACCCAACGAAGACGGAAGTCATCACCTGCAAGAGTACACGTACAAGAAAATCACCGCATGTGACGTTTGTTCACAAATACTTCGAGGTAATTATTCATAGTGTGGATGAAAAGTTATGTACTTACATATGTGCAGCACATCAAATGGTAATAAAATTGGTACCCGAATAAAGTTAGTGGTAAAAAGTTTCAGTAACGCAGAAGAATCTAAACTTCTTAAAAAAACAAGTTATTCAGTCAAGAATGAACTAAAATGTGATTCAGTAAGACAAACATTTTCACTTAAATATTTCCTGAATTATTATTTTCGAAAAAAACCTTTTATTTCAGTCTTCAGAAAGATAGTAACGGTATTCACGCAATGATGCAAAACACTGGATAAGTTTACCATTCGGTTAATGAACTGTCAAATTTTGTATGAGAAATGATTTATACAATTTGGTTAATATTCCCCAAGGATTTTGCTGCGAAAAATTAACCAAATGTTTTTGGTAAACTTAACCAAACGTCATTGTGACTTTTAGAATTAGGCGTGTTCAGAAACATGATATATTAGGTATCTCAGAGAACTAAAATAAACTCTGTCCGTGTTCTGTAACTTTCGCATTGAAATTAGTTGGCGATAAAAGTTGTGAATAAAAACGTAGTAAATACAAAAAAAGAAATACTTAAGACCTCTACATTTTCTGGCTATTATTGATCAGCATATAATGGCCCATATGGATTAACAAAATTAAATGCTTTTACGTGTATTTGCTATGCTTTCCGAAATGTCATCGAAGTGATAGGAAACATTTATTTTAATGATTCCATTTTACCAAATTTCAATTGAATTAAGCTCGGGACAACTTTTACTAACGAAAACGAAAGTGAACTAAACTGAAGGAAAAGTAGATACCCACCATTATGGGTGCGCTATATGATTTTTCATGTATTCGATCATTTTCGTTCATCACTGCCCTGAATTGGAGACTATTACAGTTCTACATTTAGCCCCGAAATTGTTTTCTCATATAATTCCTATCGGGCTTGAAATAAAAAGGTACTTTTGTGGTGTATCTTACATTTTTTTTTCCGTTCCGAGATATTCGACTCCGATTTCAAGTTGGTTTGGGAGAAGTTATCCATTTAAAAATAACTCCGAAATCTGAACACACTTATTTGTATACATATTTTGAAAATTAATATTTGACGTTTAACGAACAGCTGATTCAATTACACAGCGTTTAACCAAATGAATTTAAAAGGGCGTTTATTCAAACTTGTGTGTAACTTATGACGTTGCATGAATACCCATAGTATTTATTTCATTATTATTATATTTTATTTATAAAGGTTGATTATTTACTTATTTATTTTTTACTTTACTATTTAGTACTTTAATTTTATTCTTAAAATTTTTAGTAAAAAATGAATTAAACGTAACGAATTTAATGGAATCGTAATGACTCAATTTCATAATTTCGTCATTATGACCTTACACAGATAACTCTGACATATTGAATATGTCGTATTGAAAACCACGATTGTTAATTTTAAAATCACGATTTATTTAATACAGTTTTCAACTTGAAAAACCAATCTACAAATAAGGACAAAATTAAAGAAATAAAATTAAAAGAATTTAAATAAATATATATCAGCCCCATCGGCAATTTAATCGGAACTTTTTTTCCCCGGAAAACAAAAAATCCCGGGGAAGGAATGTTACCCATCGCGAATATCCCACGAAATACTTTTTCCCCAAAAACATACTTAGGGAAATGTTTGCATTGAAATGAGGAAAAAGTTCCCTGATAAAATTATTCACGATAGCTATTTTGGTAAAAGGAATATTTTCCTTTATAATTTTGAAGATGATTCCTGATACCAAATTTCAAAAAATAGGAAAAAAAACTCCGGGGAAATTTCTTTCGCGATAGGGCTAAATGTATGTTGGTGATATCGAATATGAGAAAAGAAAAATGCACGCAAATAAAGGAGCACAAAAAAATTTTTAATGAAAAATGAAAAAATAATTCGATCACCAAAGTACCAAAACAAAATCGGAGCGTTGAGGAGTTCATTGTAATTTTGAAGATTATGAATGTCAAAAATCGGAAAAGCGCTCATAGTATTGCCAATTTCAATTTTTAATTTGACTTCTGCAAATTGCAATTAGGTATTTTTTTCTGCACTGAAAATAACAGAAAAGTATTGATCGTGTGTTTCGTGAGTAAAAACCTTGCCCTAAACTGTTCTACATTCTGTTAGGTTGTTTTCCCTATCCCTATCCCTATCCCTATCCCTATCCCTATCCCTATCAAGAAGAGCTTAATTTAAAGAAACATTTTGAGGTGGATCAACTGATTTAGAAATGTCAAAGCGGCACTTGATTTGTGTGCTAAGCAACATAAAAAGAAGTACATTTATTAGATTTTCAGATTGAAAGAAAAACTAATAAACATAAAAGAAAATATAAAAAAGGGTGAATTTCACAGCTGGATTAACTTCCATAAAACACAAAGCTGTACTTTTCGGTTCTGACAGTTTTCACACACTTTTGCTACTCTGTTCTGTTATTTTTAAATGATATTTGACAATTTTGAACTGACAATAAACAATATTTTTTTTAAGAGGCTTACATTGCTTTGGGGCTTTAGAATTTTAACTCGGCTCTGAATGCTCGTCAGCAGTGACTGTCTCTTGCTGGTTTCCGAAACAAGTGCGAATAATCCCTGAGGCAGAGACTGCACAGGCACACCAAACTGTTATTGTTGGAAAATGAAAATGTTTTTAATAGTGTTCCCTAGGGCTGTCTGGGGATAATGTTTTGTTAATTAAATCAATCATCGATATGAAAATGTGATTCGTCAGTATAAACAATATTAGTCTTACTTATAAACGTTGCCTAACTTTAGACAACTGTCCAGCTTTGTAAAATGTGTTCATAAACCTTGTTAATTGTTGTCTTATCTAACCGTGAATAATGTGATATTTATTTAAAAAAAAAATAAAGCATCTTTCCACCTATTTGAAAATAGTAAGACAGTGTCTAAGTAGACAAAAATCTAATAAATACGAATATGTTTCTAATTTTTCATGCATCATATAAAGAATATAGTTGTTTTCGTTGAGTTTTGAATTTTGAATGGTTGGCTTAAGCTGCTGATTTCCAATAATTTTTCATTGAACTTATGTCAAATGCTCTAATATCACTGCTGATGTTTATTATTTCAGAGGACTTTGGTTAACCCTTGTTCCTTCTTCTTTAATCTTTTAAATCCATGCCCAGATAACTTGCGTGTTCGTTCACTTACATTTTACATCACGCATCACTTAATCTTCGAATATTCAACTGAGTACAAATTTCACAACACACAGGAATAAACAAATTTTCGCGGACTTTAAATATGTAGACACAAAGTTTTATCAAAATTATTAGCTGATAGTCTCTGGTAGCTAGGCCGTATACTACTATTGTCATTTGTAATTAATTTACTTGATAATAAAATTATAATAATAATAATAAATATTAGAGGTAGCTTTTGACAACATTTTTGAATACAAAATATCAAAACCTTTCTACAATTTTTTTTTTCAGTGATTTTAATGTACATAGGTGGATACTTATACGTATACTTACATACATAATCACCCCTTTTCTGATTTCCGTTCCGAATTACATAAATCCGTAAACAAAATTGATTTCCGCACGGATTTTAAAAGTATTCAAACATTTTTTGCTTTCGAAAATCAAATTCATTTTTTAATAATTTAATTAAAAATGCCACAATCACGATGTCAAAATTGTGTAGATCTTCCACCAACTTTATTCTGGTATCAATAAAAATGTGCATACAACCAACCATTGCATCATCTAAATATCACGCTGCCGCTGCCTGCAATTATAATTTAAAAAATACATCAACCAAAGCCAAATGCTAATAGTCTAAGCGAGCTAACACGAACGCTTTCTCCATTTGTTTCGTCATTATGGCCAGATTTATGGTTCTCGGTCTTAGCTAAAGGCTCATCGCATCATGCATAAAATCCTAAAAGCGTTGGAAAATCAAAAAAAAAAAAAAAACTGAAAATTTATTCTCGTATTATTGCATTTTTTTATCCATTTGCCATTTCCATCGTCCTATGGTCCTGCTCCTTGCTTTCGCTTTCTGCAAAATTTTTCTTCTTTTTTTTTATTTTTTTTTTGTTTCAATATTTTAACTGACTGCAAAACTCCTTCTTTAAAAAATGATGCTAAAATGTTTTATTCTTTCTCTCTGATATTTCTATGTGTATGTGTATGGTTGTGTGTGTATATTGTATCTTATTACAATAGGACACACAAGACAAGGATTGCGGTGCAGGATATGCAAGTTGAACACACATGGAGATTGTGCACCTCAATTACCACGATGCCAAGCTAAGCAGAAACTCCTAAGACGCCAGAAGAGCACTTCAGAACTGGAGAATCGTGTTGATGTCGAGGAAGAAAGTAAGTTGAATTCCGTTTTGTTTATTTCAAGAAGTGTGTATACAAATTCGAAATCTTGAGAGATTTATGTTTGAATGCGTGAATGTAATGTACAAAATATGTGGATACAGGGTGGGATGGAAACTTTTTCTTTAACTAGTAATTATAACAAATAAAATTCGAAGCAAACGTGTAGGTGGTAGGTATTACTGTTTAGCTAAGAGAAACTTAAAAAACACAATTGAATTCGTCAAATTTGAGACTCTCTAGTTAAAGTTAAAGTTAAGTTAAACTAAAAGCAGTCTAGAAGTGTCAAGGCAGTTAAAGACAAAAAATGGTGGGTAGGATAACAAACAATTTTGACAGGCTGTGCTTCCATTTTTTGTTCCTCAAAGCACTTTGTCCCTCTAATTTTTTTTATAGATTAATTGGTCAAAAGTAATTTCCAGCGTGTTTATAAGGCACAGGTCGAATCGTGTGAAGTGATAGTGATGTGCAATAAGTGAGAGTCACAATCAACCAATTCAGTCTGCGTAAGATGATATCACATTTGATAGCTATAAGAGCTATCAAAACAAAAATGCGATTGTCATTTTCCAAAAAACTTTTCTGCCGTAGTACGAACAGAGTTACCACCAGCCTGCAAAAATCGTACAACTTTTTTTGAATTCTCTTTTTTCAACCATTTACATATATAAATAAAAATAATCATTCCTGTGAACAAAAAAGTTTACTACATTCCAGAAGATGAAGAAAATATAAGAGTTTTATCGCAAAGACGGAAATCCGTTCTATAATTTCAAAAGCTTATTACAAATATTTGAAAAATTCACTATCACGCAATCATGTTTTTGACAAATGTCATGGGAAAGTATTCAACTGAATTGAGTTGAATCACCACCCTACCAAGACGGAAAACTCAATGACAATCCCATAATGACTATGGTTGATGTGACAATCATTTACAACCTCATATTCCGACTCCACCCCTGAATTTCACTCCACTAAAAAAAATTTAGCCTCAGTCAAAATTTATGGTAGGCATTTTTAGGAAATGCTTATGACATAAAGCTCTCCACAAAAATTGTGCTTTGTCGGATTGTTTATAGTTTGGCCATAAATAGAAATGAATTTGAAAAACTAACGTTCTTATTCAAAGTAAATGTTAAAATTAAAAAGAACTGCCCGGTTAAGGGAAGAATTAGAAAAACCTTTTTTTAAACTTCATATTAAATTCTTATTATTAAAAAATGACATCACTAAAAATATTTCAATCTCCCGTTAATAAAATAAAAATAATAAAATTATTTACTCGGGAAATCCCCTTATAAGATTTTAACATAAAATCACTCTGTCCGGTTATTAAAGCTTCGCCTCCGGTTATCGGAGATTCTCTATTTCAATTGTTTATAAAAAATAATTCCTAAATAAAAGTATATTTCTGCTTATGGGTGGTTTTTTATCAAAAATGAGCAAGAAAAAGTGTCCGCGTTTGTTTATGAGAGTGTCCGATTATAGGAAAGTAATTTGTATGAGTAATTCGAAAAAGAAGTTTTTTCCCGAAAATGTGTCCGTTCAAGGGAATTGTCCGCTTATTGGAGCTGTCGCCAAGTGGAGCTTTCACAGTATTTCTTTATATATGAACATTTTTTTTAGACTTGTTAGTATTTTTTTTTCTTTTTTTAAACGGATACGTATTCGTTAAGAATTGCGGCAATACTAAATTGAAAGAAATAGATATTTTTTTAAAAGAAGGAAAATTAGGGCAAGTGCTTATAAAGGGGACAAAATTAATTTTGTATGTCTTAGACTTTGAGAAACAATAAAGATAAAATTACCAGCACGTTACATTTTTGTATTGTCATTTCCAAAATCAGCGTCTTTCAATAAGAAAACCATAGCTTTTTAATATTAATTTATTGTTCTCCAAAATTAATTGGTTTATTTTTAAAACTTAGAAACAATTTTGGGTATTTTTTTTTAAATAGGTTAAATATGTTTGAATATGTGTATAAAAAATCAATCATCAATCGTACAACAATCGAATGGGAGACTTACGGTCGTATTTATAAACGTTGTCTAATTTTATACAGCAGCCATTCAAGTTATAGATAAACATGTTTAATTGTTGCCTAACGGCCATATTATTAACTCGATTCATCCAGATTAAAACTTAAATACGGATGTAAATTATACAAACTCAATGTAAATAAATCCGGATTTAATTTTTAATCTAGACGTATCGAGTGAATAATATGGCGGTAAGAGTTATCTTACTTAGACAACAGAATAGACAAACGGTCTATGTCTTGACTAATGTGACATTTCATTCAATTTATTTAATATTTCCAACTGTTTCGAACACTGTAGATACTGTTAGACACTGTCTAACTAGTCAAAAATCTAATAACTATATGGCAGTTAATATTTGATAGTATAGGGCGGCCATTTTTATTTTTTTTCATTTTTTCACTTAATTATTTTTTTTTTATACAAACACTTTTTATTCAATACTTTTTGATTCGAATTGTATGCCCCAGCAAAAGCAGATTATGGATTTGACAAAATTTAATAGGGGGTGGAAGTGTATTTATTAAAAAGGAGGATAAGATTTATTAATAGGATTTAAAAGTTTTTATATATCCTACCTCACCCTGTATTGTTGGATATGAATGTATATTTGTGTGTGTATGTGTTCTGTATTGGACAACAGGATATAATACTTTTCATTCAACGAAAGGAAACTACCTATATTTATTTTTTTTTTTAATTCTTGAAGATTTCTTTCTGTTTTTACTTTGATTTTGTGTTCTATTTGTTTGCTTTTTTTTTTCATTCTTTTGTTTTTGGCAAACTTACCGACAAAAAAGTCTAAAGTGCATAAGGCTTGCTAAGTTTTTGGCCCCTCCATCAATAAACCGGATGCAGAAGATATTTCTTTCTTCTTTTTTTATTTTTTGTTATTATTGTTGTTTTGTTTCAAATTTATTTTCCTGTCTTTTAAGAGTCCTTTCCTTGTAAAAAAATAACTGAAAAGAAATCAAATTGTCAAACTGTTTGTTTTGTTTTACTATTATTTTTTTTTCTGTCGAAATAAAAAAATATATAAACCAATACCTAACTATACATCTTTATCTGAAAGTCTACTATGTCTTTGATTCAATAAAACCAAAAAAAAAAAAAAAAAATACACGAGGTAATTGAAAAACTTTTTGAGATTGTTGTAGGTACGGGTATAATATGTTGTGTTATATGTATATGTTGGGATGAAATGTATTTTCGTTGTAAATCGGATTTCTCATTTAACGGGAGATATTCTAAAAAAAAAAACAGTATAGAAGAAAAAAGTACATACATAGGTACCTCATCGAATTTTGTATTATTCTGGAAATTGATATGTCAGTCGACAGCGAAACGGAAAGACGATATATTAGATATTGGTTGGGGTAGGTAGATTAGGTACCTAACCTACATACATATGTATTTTTTCAGAGATACATTTTCCGATGAAACCGTTGTCTGGGGATCAATTGATAATCATTGTGACATTGTTAGAGGATATTTCTGACTAACGAAAAAAAAAAAAAAAATTCTAATGGAAGCTTAGTTGTGGATTTAAGCTTATTTTTTGTCATTGTCGTGGTGGGATTACCTTTTTCATTGACAATAATGTATCATAGAGTTGATTTATAGGTATTCTGGCAATTGGGAATTTAATTGTTATTTCCATTTAATTTTTATTCAACCTAGAATTTTTCTTATAAAATGCTTAGTTATGCTATTGAAATTATTGTAAAATATGTATACCTACCTTATATCTTGTCATAATTAAGGAGTGACTTTTTCAAAGCGATAAACAATTTTAAATGGTAATTTCTTAGATATCGGAAAAAAAAACAAAAGGCATAAATTCCCAAATTCGGTAAAATTTCATGTGAGAGTTTGAGAGTTTGCGAAAACGTCATTTGCGCCAAAAACACCATTGCAAGATGTTCTTAAACGCAAACTGCAAAAGCCTGTTTAACGAAATTTGTATGCAGAATGAAAATTTGTATGCAAAAGTATTATTTTCGTTAACACAAGTTTGCTATGCATAATGTTCGATAACATCATTTGGAGCGCAACTGTGCATTAAAAAAAATCGAGTTCATGTCATGTTCAAATCAGCTTCACGTCTCTCCCACTCCGTTTCTCTATGTCTCTGTCTCTCTCTCTCTCATTCTCTTTCTACTCTCTCTCAAATGAATGGCCAGGGGCCTATGTCATCAAACACTTTTCAATTTTCACTTTGCAACTTTGCAAAAAAAAATAATTTCCTGTAAATTAAAATTGCGAAGTGTTTCAAAGTGAAAAGATTTTTCAATTTTTCAGACCATATTTGAAAAGTGAAGTGTTTTCCAATTTAAAACAGAACTTTGAAATGAAAACTTATTATAAAAAAAAATACGTTCTAGGAAATATGTACATATATATAATATGTCAATTGAACACAGACTCTTAATTTTAAAATGGTGGCAGTTGTGTAAAGAAAAAGACAACGGGTACATAAAAATTAAAAAAAAAAAAAACAAATGGAAAAAAGAGCAGCTAATTATTTTACGACAACTTTTCAAAAGAAATGCAAATAAAAGAGCATATTTTATGCATATAATTGCAAAATTTTTCAATATACTAGATATGATTTCCAAAATTTATTTGTTTGATGAAATAAAAAGAACAAATAGATACAAATAAAGTAATAAAACTTTTTGCTTTGCCTAAAAAGAATTTTTCACTTTGCAAATTTGCATTTGGTAAAACGAAATTTGCAAAATAAAAGTGCAAAGTTGCAAAGTGAAATGTGAAAAGTGTTTGGTGAAATAGGTCCTTGTTGTTACTTGAACTTATAGCTTATAGGCTTAGCGCTAATGAACAATGTGGAAGGAAGATACGCATAACAAACCACAGAATTAGTTCAGCTGTTGAGAATACCGGGTTACCCACCAATAGCGCTTCTAATTTAAATCAAATATACATATACCTACCATTTTCAGTTAGTACCAATTTTCAAAAGACATGCCCTTGTTAAAATTTTCAACGCGTTAACGGCTGCGTTGATTCTCGCGTTGTGATGACTTTTACGGTCAAAGTGTTTTAATTAGTTTCGTTGGCATTTTAATCATCATGCACGTTGACACAACCGAAGCTCCTGCCACATCAACGACGAAGTCTGCGATGAGCTTCTTGTTAGCTGATATTACGTAAAATGCTCGTGGAATTTTTTTAAATTGAGTAGATTATTTGACATTTTTTGTTGTTCTGACTACAGAATGGCAATTGGCAATACTTTTTGTTAAAAAAAAAATAAAAATAAAATGCTTCTGGTTTTGATTTCATTATTTCAAACGTGCACCGTCATGGAATTAAATTGCATTTTTTCGGTGCAAACAAATAAAATATTTACTTTTATTTATTTATCTTTTGATAATTTGAGAGCATTTTATTTCAATATAATAGTTTTTTTTTAGGCAAAAAATTAAAATATATTTTTTTTTATATCCATTTATATCGTAACCAGACCCCTTTTTCATTCGAATTTGAAACTTTATTACTTAGCTTTATATAGTTTTTCTGGATTACCAATCGATATAGCAAACAATTTTTTTATTTCCCGAGCTAAAAATATTATAGGTATCCCAGTTTACGTATATTTATTCGAACAGGTCGATGATTCGTGAAGATGCGTTGCAATCCATTTTATTGACTGCGAAAAATTCATATTGACTTAACGTCAACGTTAAATGTAATTTTCAATCAGGGTTGAAATAACTACACTATATTTTTTACATCATTAATTGAAAGTATAACGTGTGTTCTTTTAAATATTTTTAAACTCTGTGATTTTCTGTCCAAAACTACACATTTCGTTTTTTTTTTATTTATTTATTTTTATTTGACAAACATTTGTTTAAAATTCATAGAAATTCCTAGTTTTGGAAAGTACGGGAATGGACATATATATTAACCACATTGCATAAAATAGAAATGTTTAAGTTTGTTTTCTATGTATGAAATACAGAAAAAATAATATTTTGAGACCAAAGACAATTTTTTTTGTAAATAATGTCTGAACATTATAAATTTTAAAATAAAGTAATAAATTTAATACACTTCGACATGGAATTGAAATACATTTTATATAAAAAATAGGGCAGGTGTGTTCTTTTACTTTGAAACTCTGTGCATTTCTGTGAATTTCTATTATTTTTTTTTTATATAAACTTTGACAGATTGTGTGTAGAAATTCACACAAATGCACACTGTTTCAGAGTAAAAGAACTAGGCTAATGCTTCATCTCATAATTCAAACTTCGAAGTAACAGCTGACAGACAAGTTAATATTTAAAAAAAAAAAAACAAAAATCTGAACGTAGTTAAACTATACATTCAAAAACATAAACTACGTAGCAGACGTACTAAACTGTAGGTTTTTTTTTTTTCTTAAAAATTGACAGTTGGGTGCAAAATAGTAGTAGTGTGACCGTCAACATTTTACGCGTCAACGCATTGACACATTACACGTCAAAATATAAAAATAATTACTGATTGATATTAAATGAATCTTGAAAAATGTTAACGAAGATTGTTTTGAATCCATTGGTTGTGGCTTTTTTAGTACCAATAAATACGCAAAAAAATGCATCCAGAATAATTTTGTAGGTAGAAATAAAAGATTTGATTTTCCTGAATTTTTTTTTTAAATTAATTAACAAATATGTCACATTTTTCCACAACTTTTAAGATTAATATTTTACTTGTGTTTGTAAAATAAAAATTATGCCATGGAATTAGTTCATATTTTGCTTTCATAATTGGTAACTCAACTTTCTTCTTGTAACGAATTTCATTGTCGTTGTGAACTAACCGTGAGTTTTATATAATTTTCATTTGAACTGATTACACCAACAATAGGCTTTAAATGGTGAATTAATAAAACAAAATTGTACTAAATTTCTAGATTAATAAAATTTTCTACAAAAATATTCCCTTTTCTTTCTATACCTACCAGTAATTTTTTACAAAACTGTATGTTCCAAAATTTTCAAAAAAATAACATAATATGCATAATTTTCAATCATTAAAATACACCACCAAGAAGAGTATTATAATCCATCAGCCTTAACAGTATAGAGTACCTATATTACGATAATATAGGTACTCTATGCTTAACAGTCTAACAAGGAATTTAATTCAAACTTAAGGCCGAATTCCAATTTATTTGATAACTAACAACCCCCATTGACATTAACACACAGTTAATTATAGCGTCAGCTGACCACTTAAAACCTACAACCTTCAAAAGGCAAAATAATATCTCCTTCATTTAAGTTGGGAGATTCTTCTTCCCATAAATATATACATAAACATTTAAAATCATATATAAAAATAACTTAAAAGCCCCTGAAGCCAATTTTTTCTTTAATTTTCCTTTTCTACTGAGTTTTGATAATAATTAACACCTTTCAATTTTCACCCGACACGTTATGTGAAATCCTTGATAAATTCAACAATACAACATTACACCAAGGTCAAGTCCATTTTATTATAATTATACCTATGTACATACACAATATAATTATGTACGTATTCCTCAACACAATATCAAAATCAAAATATAATATGTTTCCCTATATATCTAAATAAGTATATATGTATACCTATAGCTAAAATGAACTTTATGGGTTCAATTAACTCTTCGTGTCATGAAATGAATTTAAAAGGTCAAATTAATTTTTTTTTACCACGAACAAAACTCACTCAGTGAATCATTTCATCGCATGTTGAAATTTTGTTTTAAATTATTTTTTTTATGAAATAATTTAAAATTGAGTTGATGCCCTTTAGCATTTAAAAAAATCTAGGTATCCTCTATTCTTATGTATTTGCAGGTATATACATATATGTATCATACTAGTGGAATATAAAAAACTTCTTTAATTTTTTTTTTTGTTGAATAGAATTCTATAAATTTTGTTCCTGAAGACTATGTTCGAATATTATTTAAAATAATCTGGCAAACAAAAATCGGTTAATGTAAATATTTTGATGGGGATCAAATTTAAGAGAAAGTATGAATAGTTTTAAATGTTCAATTTAATATTTTGATAACTTGATGTAAAACCAGCGACAACTGTACCTATAATAATGTAGGCCGAAATTGAAGTACATATCGTCGCTATTAAAGAAAACTGGCATAACTCAAAAAACTTAAATCTTCAGAAAACTGATTTAAAGTTTTTTACTAAGCCATTTTCACACAAAATACATTTTTTAATAATCCTTTTCTCGGGATTCTGAAGGGTTAGAGTTATGCCGACTTTACAGAAATAATAGAATTTTTTTTGTAGCCGATTGGCATCATTAACTATAAAATCGAGTTTTTTGAGTTATGCCAGTTTTCTTGAAAAGCGACGATATATTTAAAATGGTAATTTTTTGTAATAATTGAAATAAAAATGTAAGTGTTTTGCTTCTCAATTGGTTTATTTTGCGAATTGATAGCACTTTTTTTTTAAGGTAAATATAATTAAAAAGCTGATTAGCTGGGTCGGCATTTCACATTTAAATGTAAAGGGTTTTCCAATAAACAATCGCTGTATCGTATCTCAGTTAAATTGCCGGTCAAAAATATAAACCATCCATCTTTCGTTCTTCGCTTAACAACCATTTTATGTAATTTTTTTTCCATCTCAACCTTCACTTATGAGATCTTGTACAAGACTACTGACTTTCGTTATACATTTTCTTATTGAAAAAATATCTGTCGTTAAGTTTTAATATAAAGTTTTTAATACATTCTTATAAAACATCGACTGCAGAGCTTCAAACTCATGCAGTATGATAGAATCACAACTTAGCAAAAAAGTTTTCTGACCGTGTTATTTTTCGAAGAGGTGATCACAATTTGCCACCGAGATCTTGTAATTTAACTCCTATAAACTTTTTTCTTTGAGGCCACGTGAAAGATAGGGTCTATGCCAATGCTCGACAATCTATTTAAGACCTTAAAGATGGAATTCGTGAAGTTATCGAAAACATACAGCCGCAAATGTGCGAATTCGTCATGGAAAATTTCATGAAAAAGATATGTTCCTGCAACCTTAGCCGCGTGCGACTTGCGAATGCAAACAAATATTTTGAAACAATTTCAAGAACAAATATCAAATTGTTTTTGTTTTAATTTTCAATAAATTAAGCAAATGATCCAATCAACAAATTTATGTAGAAAATACTGAGTAAAATTAATTTAAATTGGAAAATTTAATATTTAATATTGATTAATATTTTACGCGACCAACAACTTACCTTCTGCCTGCGAATTGTAAAATATAAAAATATAATTCACAACATCAGGATCAAGAAGCATTCTAAAAACCTGGGAAAATCAATTAAAATATTAATTTAAACACTCATTTTACTACGTCTGTTGAGTGTTGGCATACCAATCTTTACTGTGAAGTTATCAGTCATGCTGGTTTTTCAACAACCAAGCAAGCTACCAGTTGGACATATGGCACCAATTTTGCAGTTCTAGACTGTGAGCAGTGAAGTTAGCAGTACATGATGTTTTTTCAACAACCACGAAAAGTTAGGAATTTGCAGTTCTTTTTGCGGTTCCATGAAAAAAATTTCAATTCAAATTCAAATTTTGTTTAAATTTTTTTTTAAAACTGCAAAAAGAAATTTGAAGCCTTAATGCAAATTCCTAGCTTAGATTTTGTGCTGAGAAAAAGAATTTCATGTTAAATTTGAAGTCGGCGTTTGAATATGATTTTTTTTTTATTTTGATTTTTAAATGATGACTTTAAAATTTTGTTAAATTTTTTTCTTGAATTGCAAAAAAAAAAAAATGCAAATTTGGATCCCTCATGCAAACGGATAGCTTTTCTGGTTGTTGAAAAAACAGCATGTACTGCTAACTTCACAGTGTACACCCACCATTTGGTGAACTACAAAATCCGGAATAGAAATGCAAACAAAATACAAAAAAAATGGCAGATTTCTGTTAAGGTCCCGTTAATGTAAGTGGAAAAATTGTTATACCAACTTCACAGACGTCATTTTACTTGTTTCTGTTTTACGAAAATTTGTCAGCCACAACTCATGGGAATGAAATGTTAAAATTCGCTATACCATTCCCAATTCGCATTTCTCTAGTTGTGTGTCATATGGTCATCTGCAAGACATTTTATTGATATTATAATTGCTGAGACGGAACTTAAATATGAACATCATAAAATTATTAACCGATTTTGAGCCCTTTGTGATAAACGCCTTTAATTTAAATTAGGTATATTTTTGTTAACAAAATAACAATCTTTCGCTTTGAACGAAAATCGTAATTTTATTTTGAGAATTTTATTGCGCTTAAAGCCTAGTATAGAGTTCCTCCTCGAAAAAAATACATGTATGTACTTCTTATGGGATTGATTTATTGCAAAAAAAAATTTTGACGTTTAAAATTTTATTATCGAGCTGTGAGCCAAACCTGTTGAAAAAAATTTATATTCACCACGGATACTTTTTCGTGGAAAACTTTTTTGTTTCAATACACTTTTTTTTTTTCGTTGAAAAGAACTGTATACTAGGCTTAAAGAAAGATGAACAACAAGCGCGACAGAACGAAAGAGATGACAAAATCCTGAGCAACAGAAAAAAATTAATTCATATTAGATTGTATGGCTGCGGCAAAGTAGTGGCATTGGATGTAAACGATATTTTTGTTTAAAATTTTTTACACTTTTTTGTCGAATTTTCTCTAAGGCTCTGATACAGGCATTTGGTTATTTAAGCTTTAATTAAATGTTAAAAATATAAAATAGTGTAGGGGCCTATAACACAATACAACAAGTACTTGTTTAACAAGCAAAATTCAACAGATGTTAAAAACTCGTGTAACACGTAACAACAAGTCTTCGCAAATTATAACAATAATTGTTTTTAGGCCTTTCAACAAGTGGAAAATTTGCTAAATTAAACGTTTCTGTAACATGATACAACAAGTGTTTAAATAAATATTCTTCTAATTGTTGAATAGTTGATAAATTCTAACTGACGATTTCAAAATTGTTAGAAGCCAACAAGTTGGGATAGAGTTTATTTTATAAAGTGTTTACCTATTTATATTATATAACATATTATAAATATATATTTTAGGGAAGATAATACAAAATGTATAAATAACAATTTAATTTTGGATGACAAATTTCGTTTGAAACGTCTAAATTGCAAAAATAGAAAACAAAAATCAGAACTACTTTGTATTTTTAAAAGTTTTTGTTTTTTATGTTTTTGTATGAAAATGTGTTCTGTGGATTATAACACACTACGGAAATTTTTTGCTAATTTCTGAAGCTTTACTAATCATTTTTTATACAAAATATAATTTTATTTTATTCCAAGAAGAAAATTTTAGTCGAATATTTAGGCATTAATATTCTTTTTAATAAATAAATATCTTTTTGGTGTATACCTTCCAATATTTAAAGAAATTATTAAATAATGATTTGTATTGAACATTCGCAAAGCTATACCAAAATTCAACTTCGGTTATTCTAGGTCTCAACAAGTACGATTTAGTTGTCCAACAAGTCGAGGGAAATTTTATTTTTTAACAATTGTTACAATTTATATTGTGTCTTAGAGTTGAATAGCACTTGTTGGACACGTTCAGTTAAACAAGTAGTTGTTGACTAGTTGACTTGTTGTTCTTTGTTATAGGCCTCAGATATCCTGTTCGTAGACTGGTATAATACTAAAAATTCTTAAACATTGTACTAATTCTTCTAAGATTTTGCGTCAATTTTATTCAAATATTAAACGCCATTCGCTTTGAATGTAAAGTAATGTCAAATTTCATTAAATGGTAGTCAAAATCTCCACCATTTCCCGAATTGTATGAGCTGTTGTTTCATCCTTCTGGAACCAACAATGCCAATTCAACAACTTGCAACAGATAAAACTCTTTTATTAACATCTCTCTGACGTAGACATTTTTTATTGCCATTTGCAAAAATTATGACACATTCACATTATGTCATTACTTTTACCCCATCTTTTACATGAAACTTCAGCGTTCTTCCGGATAATCAATCGAAAATACCATCATATAACTATTATTATTCACAACCGTGCAATACCTCTCAACTAACCGAAATCATTTGACAGGCACAACCACCACCACCATTTACGCTTTGATTTTTGACACTTTAAAAATATATTTCAATTTAAAATGAAATTGATGTCAATATCGCAATGTTGAGTACCAGAATACCACCTTTAAATCCATGTGAATACGTTACGTATTCCCTTTGGGGAAAAAATAGTAAGCATAATAACCATTTTTTTCTGTTCAGAGTTTTCTAACCCCCGCATCAAGGTTAGCATTGGTATATTATTTGAATTTAAATTGACTGTTATGTTTATCGATATTCTGCATAAATTGTTTTTTTTTTTCATCTAAGAGAAATGACAAAAACTAACTAAACCATCGCAAATACAAATCAAAGTATATTTAGCATTAAAGCTATTTTCTATTTATAAGGCAGATCTATTGAACGTGACATTATATAATATTTTATAGTATAAAAAAAAAACGTTTAATCCTAATCGAAAATAAACCCCCGTTCATATATGTACATAGCTACACAGAAACCGCATAATTTATTCAGTTCAGAACATTTCCTTTTTGTATTCAATCGGCAACGTACCGCAGCACATCAGAATCAGACAACACCGAAGGATATATTGCAATAAAAATGTATCTTCTTTAAGAGGAAAAAAAGGTCCATCAGATAAAAATCGATAAACCAAGATTAGTTGATGTTAAACCGAATATAATAATAAGTTATTTCGGATGATAAATAAGGAAAACAATATTCGTTTTCCTGAAACGTGACCAAATAAAACTTTAATCAACATTTTGATAATATTCGCAGAAGATTTTTTTTTTTTTTGTTACGTTTTTTTTGTTTTTTTTTTTTTTTTTGTAACCTCACAATATTGCATACTTCGTGACAAAAAATTCAAATAGCTTTTAGTGGGAGGTAAAAAGTTATTCGATGAAATATTCGTCAGTGACAGGTTTGTTCTATTCTACGAAGGGGTCTGGCCGTACTATAGGTCGAAATAGTTTTTATCGTATATTGATGGGTTTTTAGTACATACACATCTTTACTTTTAGTTGAATAAAAATTAGTGTTAATTTCTTTCATTTATGTCGGGTATCATTATAGATAAAATGTTGCTGAAGACAAATAATTAAAGTTACTGTTATCTATCTAGGTATATATTATTTAAAATTAAATACTGTTCGTTCGTAACCGTGTCACTTGAGAACAGCTAGGCCAATTCGGCACATTTTTTTAAAAGATAAATTTTGTACTAAAAGAAAAATTGGAAAATTTTTAGTGTGTTTTCTTTCATGAGATTTTTTGTATGAACTCACGACCATAACACATGATTCGAACGATAGGTTAGGTAAGGTTTACATGGCTGTCAGCTGAGAAACATTGAGATACTACCAGAATCTAGAAAACTTTCTTCCTGCTTGTTGAACCACTTATAGAGCTTCTTACGAAGCGCGCTAGATTTTAAATGCCACAATTTACCAGATCACTAGGATCATTGTAGTACAATTCTCCTAGGTGAAGCCTACGCTTTTGAGATAGAGCCGTGACATGTACAGAGAAGGTGAGAAATCGAGTCTTCATCCATAGAACTTCGGCGTTCCGTGGTTGCCCATTAGACAGTGTCTGGTAATGACACTTAAAACGGAGCTAATGTGCGATCTGCTTAGAGATATCAAAGACTAAGAGCGCTTCAAATCCAGCTTAGGCCGGGGGCCGATTCTGGTTCTGTGAAAAAGTGCATCGAATAGCTTTTAACTCTTTCACTCTTAAATGCGATTCTCGTTCTGAGAAAATGTGAAACCAAACCTAAAAAATATTTACATGAATATTTTGCTTTCACGCCGCCGTCATTTGGAAGTGAATCTTTGAGAAGAAAGAGTTAATACGAGCAAACAATGCTCAAATCAATTACATCTCCTTCTCTGCGTTTACATCAAAGAATGCAAAGAATGCAAAAGAATGCAAAGAATGCAGAAGAATGCAAAAGAATGCAAAGAACGCATGAATTCTCAAAAGATTGCATTCAATTGATTGCTGTAAAATGAATGGGAGGAAAAAATGATTGCAATCTTTTTGCTACGAGTGAATGGTGATTGCATAATTTGAAGTCTGAAGTCCCAAAGTAAAATTAATGAATGCAATCTTTTAATTGAATTCAATAAATGATTTTTAAAGACTGCATTCACAAAAGATTGCATTCTTTTACAAGCCTGCATGTGGCGATGTTATTCCAGCTAACGTGGCGAGTTCGTCTGCTTTAAAATTACCTAGAATGTTCCTATGGTCCAGAACCCAGCAAAGGTGAATGTTGAACTGCTATGCCATATAGACAGGAGCTGATCGGCAGTTAAGGGCTGTTTTTGAATTTGTATAGAGACAAAATCCAGAGATTTAATGCATTTTTAGGGTTTTGTCTCCAAGTTGTGTTATATCGTAATATAAATAATTATAATAAAATTAAAAATTAAAATGATTTATTTTTTATTAGTTTAATAATAAAAATAAAAAATATAAAAAAGTTGTGATAATAAGTTTGTTAAAATTAAAATAATAAATATAAAATAAAAAATAAATCATTTTAATTTTTAATTTTATTATAATTATTTATTAATAAAATTTATCTGTACTTGATATCACGATTTCCTTAAGCTAAGATAGGACTTCTTTTATCGCCAAAAGTTCCGCCTGCAACACGCTACAGTGAAAGAAAGAAGAGAATTAATTTCAGTCTGTCTATAGTACACACCTCAACCAACCCAACGATGGATTTAAGTTATTCTTTTTTTCTGATTCATATTTGCACTGCATTGGTCTTAAAAATAATTTTAGTAAAATCTGCCTACTGCCACGCCCACTTTTTTTAAATTGGACCTTCCTCCTTATTTAGCAGTCATATAACTAAGATCTCTTTAAAATAAAGTATTAAATACTTATATTAATTTTTTTCGCCTTCTGCCACGCCCACTTTTCTTATATATGTACCTATGAGTTTTAGCAACAACGTTACTTGTAATTACTTGTTATTACGTTGTACCTAATTGTTGCAATTTATTTGGCCACTCTTTACTCAATGAAATTACTACCACTCTCATCTATGCGTTTCGTTGAATCTGCAGTCATGGAAACCACTAGACCAATTTAATGAAATTTTTAGAATTTGGAATTATAAGTTAAAATTAATTTAGAAAGAGATCCTCACACAGCCACGTCCACGTCTTTTTTATATTTGGTTTTTCTCCTTATTAATAATTCTTACAAAATAAAAAATTATAAAATATGTAGTTATCTTTAAGAAAAGATATGATGTGCGTAATTTCTACCACCCACTGCCACGCCTACTTTTCATATTTAAATGTTCTCCTTAGAACGTTAACTATGGAATTTTAAAATAAATAAAAAAGTTCGCTTTAACTATAATAAAGTAGGACTTGTAATTTTTTTTTTTAAATCCCCCTACATCCACACAAACTTTTTTTTAATACATAGAAGTTTGAAATTTTGTACTTAATATATCTTGGACGTAATTTATAAATTTAATAATTTAATAAATTCAGCCATTTCATTAAAGGTGGATACTTGAGTATTTCCTTATTATACAACAATTCTAGAAATCTAATTTTTTTATTTTTTTTATACATATAGGCTTTAAGGTAATATTTATTTTTTGTACCCTACATAAATTTTGAAAATGGGGAGCAGCTAGTAAATAATTATCAACATTAAAAGAACGTGGAAAAGTTTTCAATCTTCAACTCGTACCCAACAACAATCTCATATATTTATCTTTTATCTTTGTATCTGTTAAATAAAATTGACTAAATTTATTTGACTTCTATTTTATCGTTTTAAAATTGAAAACAACAAAAAATCTTTTTTTTTTTACAAAATTTACCTACATATTATGTATATACCTACCCTCAATGTTATAGGAGACGAGGCCAGTCCAATGAGTGTTTCTATTCGTCAAAACCTCCCTCGAGTCGAGCGGATAGAAAAATTAGGTACACACAAAAAAAAATATAATATTGGAGATATTGATTGAAAATTAAAAAAAAAAATTACAACCACATCATTCTAATAAAATAATCGCATTTTCCATCAGAGCTTACATACATAAATGTATTAAATAAACAAACAAAAATATTAAAATTGAAAGCCTGTCTCTTAGTGCATGTGCATTTTAGACAGGCTTTTCTTACATCCATAGGACACACAATATATACGACATACACATTTTGTAGAGATAAACACAAGAGTTTTGTTATAAAGATGTTTAAGTCCATAGAATATTTATTTTAGAGAACAATGATTTTAGCACAATTGGTTTTTTTGTTTTTTTTTTTTTTTTTGTACCCAAGGAGCTAAAAACTAAATCCTTTCTAAATAAATAAATTAAAACTAAAATATGAACAAACAAAAAATATAATCTTAATTACAAACTTGAAAATGTTATGTTGTGTGTGCGCGATATAGAAATCACGGACATCGATCAAATCTATCGAGTCCTTAAGCAAGCCGGGGACGCTGGTAAATCCAATGCAGAAAAATCATCCGTCCAGCTAAAGCCCATTGGGGCATTGGATCCAAGTATAGCCCAGCAGCTTCAATCCCAACATGATATACCAATTGTTAATGTACCCGAATGTCCCGAGAGGTCGACGCTTCCTGTACCATCATTATCTGGGAGTCGCCGGGGAGGTAGTTCGCATCGGTCAACTGCGACAACGGCACCGAGTGCTCCTTGCGGGTCAAGGGGTCTCGTAGCTCCAGCGCAAGATATCTCTAGTTCTTCAGGTCCGACATCAAAATCGCTTTCTTTAAAAAAAAAAAAAAAACAAAAAACAAACAAAATATAGAACTTTAATTTTAAGGTCGAAATTTTACTTTTTCCCTGTTATTTATTTTTATGTTTTGTATTGTTCTAAAAAGTATATACATATCTACATCTTTCCCTTAATTTAATTTGTGTTATACAAAATTAATTAATTACACGCATTTTAATGAAACAATGCAACCACCAAGTTTTTCTAATCTATCCTCAGTAAAAAAAAATAAATTAGCAAGAAACAATATACTGTAGTGTTATACAAATTTTGTATCTGATGTTTTGTACTTCTTTATCTATAAAGCTTTTTTGTACTATTTTAACTTTTTTGTCTGATTTTATTTAAGGCATGTTACTTTTTGATTTTAGTTTATGCTTTTTTTACAACAAAAAAGTCTTTCAAAAATTTAAAAATGATTGAATATTTCGAAAACACTTAATGACGTCAAATTTGTATGATTTGAATTTTAGTACGAAATTCCACCAGGCGTGGTAACCAGGGTTTGGATTTTTTATATAATATATATTTTTTTTAAATGAAATGGGAACGAGATAAAATACTAAAACGTCAATATAAGTCTTTGGATTGAGTCCAATATATGAACACTGTTTTGAGGCTAAACGAAACGAAATTTTTGAGTAATCTCCAAAAATTTTCAGGAAGAGTTTCACCAATTACAAATAAAAACCACAAAAAAACACCAAAAACTATGTTGTTAATGAATGAAACAACAAAAAAACATGAATTAACCTAAATATCATTTTTCCAATCCAAATAATGGTCCAGGCAATTAAAAAGTGGAGGCTTCTCCAAATAGTCTACTAGAATTATTAAGTTTGCTCATTAAACAGTTAGGCACACCAAGTTATAGTTGATGTTGTTCTCCACTAGCAAGTAATACCCCAAATATTCATTCATTCATTCATGTTCTCCACTTATGAGTGCGTTCTCAGTTGGAGTCTATCCTATAGCTATCCCAGCCACTGTATTTTTTTTTTCTGCTCCACGTAGGTCACTTTAAAGCCCGTAAAAATTCTTGTTGAATGTTCTCCTCCATCGCAATCTTTCGACATATAGACTGGACCAGAAATCACCCAAGCTAATTTTGATACGTACTTGATATTATGTTTCATGCTTCTGCCTCCAATAGTGTCTCTTTGGAGCTCTAAAATATCGTTCAATACAAAAAAAATACTAGAAAAAAATTTTTAATAAAATATTTCGTTGCTTTTTGTTGTGATGTACAATGGCACTGTTCGATGGATGAAATTAATTTTTTGAAGAAGTCTCCTATCTTATTTGCACAGACTAAATTGCCAGGAGTGTTGATTGGTTCGTGCGAAAAATTAAATTTGATTTTAAATCCTTACGATTTTTTAAGTGTTTATGTCAGAAAGCCCAAAGCTTTCGCTATTCGCTTTTCGAAGCATTTAAGAATTCTCTTATTTGCAGCAATTTATGACGCAAACTTTAATCAAGCTTTAATTAAGTAAGGTGTCTTTAAATATGGATACTCAATTTTAAAATATAAAAACAAGGTGGCGCCAATGTCTTGACCCTATCAAAAAATGCTATAAATTTGCAAATGGCGGTAAATAATCGAAACAATAATTATCGATTATTCCGCATTATTTAGAAGTATATATTATGTAGGTATATTTAGTATCTTTTTACTTCACAAATGTCAAAGTATTATTGACATTTTCCGCCATTTCCAAAAAATTATAGAATCTTCCGACTTTTGAGCCACCTTCTAGAACAAATTCTGGTTGGAGATATCGACACAAATTTTTTTTTATTCGAATAAACATTTTATGGCATTGAGTATGGAATATAACCTCGTTTAAATTTCTGCCGTAGTTTTGTTTGGTAGTACTAATTCGAAAGATCCAAATTTCGACGACTTTTTCACATAAATATCGCTCAAGTTGTTAGAGAGCGTTTATTTACTTGATTTTGAAAGCATCAACTGTTTGGAATTCGTTCGCACAGAAAACATAAAAATAGCCCCGGAGCAGAAAGTCTAAAGGCACGTTCTGGGTAAACATTAAACAAGTTTATTTCACCGTAAGATAACCGTTTCATCAAATCGCTTGTGCAGAACTGAGAACATCCATATCATTGGATGCACTGTGTAGTGTGTGGAACAGAGCGCAGGAGATTCCTATTGATACCAAATGTCATTGGAATTCACATTTTCCAGTTAAGGTTACAAGAAATGTCTTATTATCGCTCTTGAGCACTCGTCATTGACGATTATGACAGTGCCAGTTTCCTTTTAGAAGAAGTACGGAACGATCATTTCGCAAAACCAAAATTTATTTAAAACAGTTACTTTTTCAGTATGAATTTTGTACTGGTGTATTTCATGTTGATTGGTATCATTCTTAATCTGAAAATTTTCACCCATCAATTCAAATCCAAAAATGGGCCTTCTCGCTAAAAATATTTTTTTTCTGTCGTAATTTGGGCCTAATTGCTCCGCGGAGTTCATTTAGCGAGCACACTGCGTTATTTATATTCGTTTATAATAAGTTGAGATTTATACAGGTTCAGACCTAATTTCGAAGACAAAAGTTCAAAATTCGCCAACTTAAAGCTGGATCGGAAATGCCCGTATACACTGTCAATTACGACAGCGATGTTTTCAGCAGATTTTGTATTTCCATGATTCACCCGTAGATTGGCTAATTATTATTTATCAAACTGGTTGACTTAAATTTGGTCAGTAAATGTCAAATTGGCAGAACGTTTCTGGCGAAGATAAATGCGCGGAACATTTCTTGAACGAAGCACTGATTTTTAAAATAAAATTTGATGATTTGTACAAATACTCTAACCCACATGGTAAATTTCCGAATATATACATACTTTTTAAAAATTCATAATAAATTCGATAGTTTTTTCTTTAACAAGCATAAATGTCGCTATAACCCTAAAAACTTCGAGCGAATATCAAAAGACCAGTTGAAGCTTTTTGCAAGCTAATGTAACCTCAAAAAGAGGCAAACATCTTATCCTTCCTGAAAACTTTTGTTTAACAAACTAAGATTAAATAATTAAATTTAATCCAAAAATATAAAACTTACTATATTTTCAATTATGTATAAATGTAATGTTCAGATGAAGCACGGTTTTCCTAATAAATTCTAAAAAACTCGCAGAGCGGAAGACAATTTAACAGCCATTTCAATAAGCACAATTTTTTAATTACGTAATTATATAATAAAATAGTTTTTTTTTTTTTAAACTTAAATAAAAAAATTTTAATGAAATTATTTACCCCCACCATGGCGTTAATGATAAATAATGGAATTTATTAAGGTAAAACCTGTATAAATTAATTAATATTCAAATTTATTGTTTTCTAAAAATTATAAATTTAAACCATTTTAAAAAATATGTACAAAATACTCAATTATGCCAAAACAAATCAACAGTCTCATTAAAAACCAGCAAACTCAATTTTCAGGTATATATAAAATATTATATAAGGATATTTTAATGAATATACCTATTATAATAAGTTTGGATTTTTAAATAGCCTTTCACCTTTAAAATACCTGGTTCACTTTAATATTTGTTTAAAATAAATCGCTTGTGTGCACTGAAATATTACACATTCACAAACACATTAAACCTACCTACTGTGTACTAAAGAAGGAATATTATACAATATAAATAATTTTATCCTTTGTTAACTGAAAACAAAATTGAAATTGCAAGTATATGCTGTATACCTATACAATCCATGTATACGTACACTTATGAATAAATAATTATATTTACCTTTACTATTATATCGTAGGTTGACTTGTAATTGGGTTAATATGATTTTCGTTTATGCATTATGTATTTAAACTCGTTATTTATTTTTAGCTACTGCTATATAGGTTTCGCATTATTTATTAAATATCCCGATTAAGTTTAAAACTTTTTTAATACCAGACATCCATAAGGAGTACTATATCCGTATAATGTGAATAAAAAAATGTTTGCTTTGTGAGGGACAATTCTTGCCTAGTAGAAAATTGCTCTTATTTGGATGATTAATTAAAATCTGAATAATTATTTTTAGCTTTTAAGTTCATAGTTTAAATTTATTTAAAAATGTTAATAATAGATTATTATTTATTTTCATTTACTCCATGTCCCAAATTAGATTAGAGGTTTATTTATTTTTTGACATTTAATTGCTGTATACTGAAACAGTCAATTCCTCTGTTTACAGTATTTTATGGATATATAGGAATTTTTATATCATAAGTAAAAATGGCCACGAGACGATACAAATCTCAGTCTCGTCTCTGCATGCTGAGTTACGAGATATTTACTTCCTCTAAAGCATATAAATACAAGACGAGACAGCAGTTTTGGTGCCGAAGTTTACCAAGAGTCTCAGTGGTTAAGTCATTTAAACAAAAAAAGGAATTTTCAATCGCATTAACATATTTGAAATAGAATATTTTGAATTATAGCAGTCTTATTTTTAATTAGAAGTGTGCCATATTATCCTTAGATTCTATCAAAATAAATAAGTCTTTTTGGAGAGCACTAAATTTCGGCAATTTTTGAATTTTTAGATTTTTTTTTGCGTCAAAAAACATCTAAGACAGAGTATGTCAAAGATTCCAACAACCAGCAGATAGTGTTTATATCATGAAAAGAAGTCATCGTTATAGCATTTTAATTTTTATTTTAACTCAATTCGGCACCACCACAGAGATCCATTTTTTTAACGTTGTATTTCCATGAAGAATAATAGTCCAAGAGCAAGTGACCGACAGTAAACTCAATCTGTTAGATTTGCTAAATATGGACTAGGTGGGTGGTCCTTTTCAAAAAAAAAAAATCCGTTTAAAACCAACGTACCTCATATTCAAATTCATATTCTGTTTTAGTAAAAAAAAATTAAAATATGGAAGGAATTTTTTTTGAGATTTTTGTGTTTTTTTTTTTAAGATTTCGTTAAGCTGGTACTGCACCTGATAGCGTTTTTGAAGTTATGTCGGTATCCGTTTTTTATTTTATTTATATATTTTTACAATATACATACATACAAGTGTTTTATGGTTTCGTAAAAAAGAATCGGAGTTGTATTTAAATTTGACATTACGTTGGTAGAGAAGACGGACAAATTGTGTCTCGGCATTTGGTCCGTCTGACTATCTTTTCAGTTAAAACCTGAATTGGGTACTGGAAAGGTCGATCTTTGAACTTGATAACTAGCATTTATTGGACATTTTCCTAACAAGCATTTTGAATTTTTAAGGACCAAAAATAACCGTACCCGTCATAGTTACCATTTTTCCGATAAAAGGTTATTTATTGTTATTTTTGGTACTTCGCATAGAACCATTTTTTTATGTTCGCTTTCTCGAAGTACTTTCAACTGATCTTGATCATTTTTTTTTAATATTTTCATGGATAATATTTTAAAAAGTTTAATTGATGTTGTGCATTAAAATTTTCAAACAAATTTGATAATTTATGAAAACTTAATATTTTTATAATGACTTGGATTATTTTTATTAAATTTTTGGCATCAAGCTGTTTTTAACATTATTTAGCCGATCTTAAATAAAAAAATTATTCTTATATGTAGTTGAAATCAACAGCAGATAATTTCGATAAAATTGTTTAAAAATCGTAAAAAAGTTGAAAAAAATTCCTAAGATTTTAATTAAAATTTTAGTAGGTTTACGATCTATCTTCTAACGAGACAAATTTTTCATTCAGCTATTATTTACAATTCCTTTCATACAACCATATTATTCGTACAACGAATATTAAGTCAAAACACTTTAATGACTTTATACTTTATTTTTGCGCACTTATTCTTACTTTCACATCAAGAGATTATAAGAATTAAAAACAAACGTCAAAAACGCGTTGAGAATGTCATTTAAAGTGCCGAAATGCATCTAAAAATTGGCGTTTGTTTTTACTTTTTGTAATCTTTTGATGAGAAAGTAAGAATAAGCGCCCAAAAATAAAGTCATTGGCGCAAAATTTTAAACGGTTTAGTACGATGTTAAAGCCATTTTATCATACTAAAAAAGGCTTTAACATCGTACTAAATCGTTTAAAATTTTACGCTATTGACATTAAGGCGTTTATTCATATTCGTTGTAAATGATAGTAGACTTCACTGTTTTTGTTCATATAGTCAGAGATTTTAAACTTTAATGGTTACTCTGCTAAAAATTTTTGGTAATTTTTGTTTGCCTATTTTAATTGACCATAAGTAATTTTTTTAATTTTTCACAAATTATACAACAGTTTTATTTATTGATTTTTCAATTTAACCAATAATTGCTGCGTTTTATTATCTACGGGTAGGGTATACGTCTGCGTTATCTTTTAACACGTAATACAAAAACAACATTGGATCTAGGTTTCTATCGGGGTTTCCTTTATGGATGAAGAAATTAGTTTTTACTCTGGCGGGTAGATTAGATGGCTTTTTCATTTTAGCATTTGGTAAAGTAGTGCAAATTTTAGTGTTAAGAAAAAAGACAGTATCTACATAAAAAACTAACAAACATAAGGAAAGGAAAGAGATAGGTATGCAACACTGTTTTCATTAGGATCTGCATCTTTTTAATTTATTGGGTTGAACCATTTGGATTATTGGCGATAATAAAACGCAGCTATTAACCCTGATCATAAGCGTGCTTTGTCTTCTTGTGTGCATAGTTCAGATTTTGTCGTTTTTGAAAACTTTCCTTTCATTACCATAATATACACATAAAATATAATCGGGGAAATAATGTCATTAAATCATTTATGCTAAAAGATTTCAAACGAATATTTAAATACTATCTTATTTATTGGTATTTATAGAACTAGCTGTTTAAGCCAATTTTTATATTGCAAACTTACCTGATTAAGGTCAACTCAAGCCTCGCATTTTGGCCATTTAAGTAACATTTATGTAACACCACTGGGCCCTTATGAAACTATTTTTCTATTTTAAGATTTAATTATAATCATCTTTGAATTATTTCTTTGATGATCTTAAAAGAATATGAAATATAATTTATATTAATATTTGAAAAAAAAGAAAATGAAAATGAAATTATTAAGTATTTTGCCAAATCATCAACCATCATCATATTCATTGCATTTTATACTCTGTGTAATATTACTTTAAGATTGCCGCATCCCATCAACGGCGGGTGTTGCAACAACAGTGTTATCATCCAACCAATCTGTGGCCTATCCAAATGATTCTGGACTACGGCGTCGATTATTTGCTGGATTTAGACCTCTATCTGGTCTTGGACGCTTACGCAGCCGATCATCTCAACATCGATCAATATCATTGCCAGAAAGTAATTACGTGTCCACTGACGATAATTGTAATAATGCAATAATTTTCTATCTCTCTCTCTCTATATATATAATATCTCCTTGTCGTCAGTTGTTTGCCATAATTTTGATGCAGCTCTAAAATGAATTCACTTCTATTTTGTTTTCTTAAATTTTTTTTATAATATAAGTGTATTTCTTTTTTTCTTAATATCGATGAAATTATATAAATGTATTTTTTTTTATTCTTAAAATTGTCAATCTTGCATCAAAATGGTAAAAACATTTATCTGATAATATTTTTTTTAAATAAGAAACAAACACTCAACACGAAAACTCTACACCGATTTTAATTAAACAGACGAGCAGGTGTCATGTAAAAATCATAGTAAATCATGATAAAACAATCACTTTTGTTGTTAATATTTTTGATGGAATTTATTTTATTTTCTTAATTCACTTAATTATGTTATCATGGTTGTTGATTTTTTTTTATTTGTGTAAATTTATTCAGAAAAAGAAATAAAATAAAATCCACTCCTAGCTCGCTTCCAATTATTATTTGATATAGTTTTTGTTTTGCGCAAGGTAGTGAAAGAGGGCAACCATAGGTATTGTATATTAAGTATCTGCAGTATATCCGTCTGCAGTGTCATTATCCTGGATTTATGTTTACTTGTTATTTCTTTTTCTTTTTTTTTAATTTTTCCGGCCATGATTATTATGTACCTATTTTTTTTTTTTGTAATTTAAAAGCTCATTTACACTTTCCGGATTGTGCAACAAAGATGTCCTCTTTATCCTTTGTAATGCAGGACTGTGTTTGTTGGTTCATTTCTTTTTCCGTTTACTGTTCACTTGTTCACTTCACACGGTGACCTTCCGGAAGTGGAATTTGAAGTGTTTAAAAGAGCTTTGAGTGGGCAGATGGCGTTTTTGTTTGAAAGTGTAAATGAGTTTAATAGTTTCTTTTTTTGTTTTTTTTTTTAAATTATGTCACTTTTTTTTTTAAGATAATTATGGAGTATGAATGTTGGTGTGATAAGTGTTTTATTCTTTTTCTTGTATCTGATTGTTTTTGTAATTATAACTGCATTAGAATTTAAATAATTGTTTTCGTCTTCGATGTATGAATAAGTCTTGTATTTTTATTATGAAACACATATAGTACTTTACATTAAAAAATTTAATAGTTCATTAATTAAGGGAGATTAATAAAATAATAAATTTATCCATTCTTATTTGTATAAGTATCTAATTTTTTATTCTGTAATTTTATACATACATATGTATGTATGTATATGGTCTATAAAATGAATTTTTGCTATTTCAAAACTGCAGTTATTAAATTCATGTATGTATATACATTTATATTGTTAGAAATACTTTTTTTTTATATTTTATGAAATTAAGAGCTAAGGAGATCCCTGTGGAGCACCAACTTTAATGAATTTAAACTTTTACACTAATTTGTTTATAAAAAGCTTTAAAATTCACCATAGGTAAAGATAAGTCGACAATTTAAAAAAAAAATCAAAACCACATTTTTAAACTTCTTCATAATGAATAAAAAAATTACAATATTGTAGGCACCTAGGTACATGAAATGGGCCAAGAGAATTTATTTTGTTTCCATAGCTACAGATGTTATATATTTGCCAACGAATTAAAAAAAACTCAATGGATAGCCAAACATTTTTGGGTTCCTTTTTTTAAATTACATTTTCAAGATTTAAAATATCTAATAATACTTTTTTCCATTCACAACTTTTAAAAACAAATAAAATTGGGTATGCCATTTTAGGCATTATTTCTAAACATTTACAAACTTAATTTCAAATTTTACTTTACTGTTTTCATTAAATTGCATCTTTAAAAAATATTTAAATAAATTTTTAAAATTCAAAAAGTTATTTTCGCTAACGGATCGACTGATGTTTATAAATTTTTATCCAACATTTTAGTAGGTACACTAATCACAACCCAAAAATTTTTAATAAAATTCTTTTGGACTCGGAGCTTTTACAATTTTTTGTGTCCTAAATAATTCTACTATAATTCTTAATAACCCCGAATGGGTCCAAAATATGGGATTCAAAAGGAATAGTAATGCCTAAAGTCTGCATACACTACAGAGTGTGATGTAAACACAATTAAACCAGTGCCGTCAAGGTTAATATAAGCAATATTGAACAAATAATTTGGCTTATAATTTGGCCAATTTTGGGTGTGAAAATTTAAAAAAGATTACGCGAAATATTTAACAACAGTTCTTCAATTTAAGTGACCAAAAAAAAAGACAGCTCCCTGGTACATTTATGAAAAATAAAAAAATAACCCGTAGGTTTTACTTGCGATATAATATAAGTGTTTTCCAATAAGAGGTTTCATTTTGAATAGCCCTCTATTTGGGCAGCTGTCACTTTTGAAGTTGTCATCTTTTGATATTTGACAAGTAAAAATTACGCCATTACTAAAAATGGAACGATGCACGCTTCAACAAAGCATTGAAATTGTTAAAATTCATTACAAGATGGCGGCGGCGATACGTGTCACCAAGCAACGAAACAATCGCAATTTTGCAAGAAAAGTTTCCTGACCGTGTTATTTCTCGAAGAGTTGATCACAATTGTCCACCGAGATCTTGTGATTTAACACCTTTAGACTTTTTTCTTTGGAAAGATAAGATCTATGCCAATACTCCACAATCGATTCAAGACCTTAAAGATGGAATTCGTGAAGTTATCGAGGACATATAGCCGCAAATGTGCCAATTGGTCATGGAAAATTTAATAAAAAAGTTTCACGGAAAAGCTGCAACCGTAGCCGTGGCGGCCAGTTGGCTGATATTGTTTTCCATAGTTAATGGCATAGGGTGTATCCATAAACGCAGAAAATCTGCGCTAGTACAATCGCAGTTCTTTTTTTAATGCATTTGTGAACGCACTCACAATGCAGAATGTCTGCAGTAAACAAAAAGGCCTGACTTAGTCTGATTATAACAAATATTGTTGAACTTGATTTTTGATTTGCTTGTCGAAAAAGAAAAGAAAATTATAATTGGCACAAATATCTTGCAAAGAAAAAATAGAAAGAAAATTATAACGAAACAATTTCTAGTAGTCATTTTAAGATATTGAGATCCACATTCAATGTATGCTTCTTTCTGATTATTATACAATATAAAAAATTAAAATGTTAATTTCCATAGTTTGTTAAAGACGAGTTGAAAATATTGTGGAAAACAAAACAAAAATTCTTTACAAGTCAGTGCCGCTTCGTCCTTCTTGGTGACAGTAAAATTAATATTATAAATTCCAGCTCTTTCTGCAGCCAAAAAAGTTCAACTGCACAATCTGCCCGACGCTGACGACAGTCTGACATTTATGAACGGTAGGTACTGCTGTTGGGCTTGGTTAGTTCGATCGAAAATCTGACTTTATGAACGCAGATAATGCAGTTCTTAGTTAGGCTGACGATTATGAACTCACGCATACCTTCCTCTTAACAATTTAATTTAATTTAATTTAAACTCCGCATAAATAAATACCACAAAATGGCATAGGTACCAAGTTTTTATCTAAAAAATATATTATATTGTATACAAATGTATACAAAATAATTTTTTTTAAAAACTGCTCCAATGATTTTTAATTTTTTTTCTCATACCTATATATATTTTTATAAGAAATCAGATGGTATACATCGCGTTGATGTCAAAACAATTGGTTGTTAATGTTTAACCAATTTATTTCTAATTACATTGAATTTTTTTAACAATTTTTCAGTCTAAACTTTAGGCTCCATGCATAGCAACAAGGTGCTATATTATATTATCCATATTTATGTACTCACTCATAGCAGGTGGCATAAATTATTAAAATCTAGACTCCCACAGCTAATTATTTCTTTTATCAAAAAACAGATGCTATACTAGTCATTACTGAACTTAAAGCATACTTTACAATTTACATGATAAAACAAATTTTTTTCAAAAGAGATTTGTAATGGCCATAATAGAAAAAGGCTTGATTTCAAAATTTCCTCAAATCCACTAGGTTTAGATCTTGCGAATATATGGAGGATATCTTTATGAGATTTGGTTTAATCCATGTTAAAATATCCATCGGTTGGAACACACTTGATCGATAAAATTGACTGGAAATTGTCTTAATACAATGATTTTTTTTTTTTTTTTTAAATAATTTTCTTTTAACAAAAAGATGCGGAGGAAAATAAACATTATAACAAATTTGAAAGTGATCATTCTGGTCAGTTTTCAATGAACAGTCTTTTGAAAAAAGTAATAAATAAATAATAAAAATGAAGAAAAATACTTTTTTGAATCTCTACAAACATGTGCTAGAAAATTGTTTTAAGGAGAAAAATAATAGAATGTAATCCTAAATAAATTTCTTAAGAACCTGTTTTCAATCAATATAACTAAAACTAATAAATAACAGGAAGTTTGTTTTTTTCACATTTCAATTTCTATCGGTCGGAGAAAAAAAATTTCAAACAAAAAATTTCCAGTTTAAAATTTACTTCTCCTAAATATTTAACCCCCTATATTAATAAAGACGAACTACGGCGCGATAAGAATTTCACATCTGTCAACTTGTAATTCTTAATAATTATATATGTATAAAAGCCTGTGACAGTACGACATAATACGACAAATGCATAGAGCTTGTGTAAATTGGGTCGTAATGAGAAAAAAATTTAATGCACACAAATGATTTAAATACAACGTAAAACTTGCAATAACTTTTTTTAAGTCTAGAATCTACTCTAAAATTGTATTTTAAAGTCAATTTGATTAGAGATTATTTAAAAAAACATTAATTCCTAAACCAAAAATTTAAAAATAAAAATGGAAAAAAATTAAATTTATGATAAAAGCATTAAAATATTAAAAACAAAAATACCTAGTACCTAATTAATTACATAAAATTTTGAAAAAAATACAGAAAATATTTTTATTTTTGGGTTGAAAATTAATTTTTTTTAAAACTATTCACTAAAATAACGAGATTTAAAATGAATAGCTTTAAAAAAAAATACACCATAAAATTGTATGTACTGCTGTTGCTAAACAAGCTACGGCCCTGCTCGTCTGCCCCACTTTCCGTCCCAACAAATATGTCTAGCAACGGTCTATTTTTATAACAGATGTTATTATGTCAACTATCAACTCATAAAATAAAAAAAAAATGTTTTGGTCCTGACGACGGACAACTAGACGTGACCGACATAAGGGTTTTGAATGCCGCCCCTTTATTTCAATGGCATCGTTATAATAAAACAACCACTATCTATAGCAAATGCAACAACGATAACAATTTAATTATTCCATAAAACAAAAAAAAAAATACATTTAATTCCGCATGTCTTTGTTTTAACTTGTTTTATTTTTTTCTATTCCTTTTGTTTCCTAATCCTGTCGAGGACGTGTACAGTACAGAATAATATTTCAGTCCAATTTTCAGCAACTTCAATTGTTTAGGTTGACCAAAAGAATTTATTCCAAACCTCCCTCCCCTTACAACAACAACAAAAAAAACTAGAAGTATAATATGCCTAAATGTAGTGTAAAAATACCAAGCTGTTACATGTTTCCTATACCCAAACATACACAAGAAATCAAGGCAATTGTCCTTCTTTTTTTTTTTTTTTTTTGGATGTCGAGTCCAGATGAACAATAAGAAAATAAAACAACTATACAACAAAAGCGAAAAAAAAGGAAACAGAAAGTTGCAAGTTGCCTTGTATAGTGTTGTTATAGATTCCATCAAAAGAATAGGTCAATTTATAACAAAAGGTCTGGGAACTGGGAGGTATAGGTATATATACGTACGAACTCGTAAAGTTGGTTGGTCTTTGAGTAAAAATGTATTATTAAGATTAAATTTGGAGATTTTGTCGAGTCATCTATAAAAAGAAGGTATTTTGGCCGAATGTGAAGCTCTGTGCCAATTTAACTTAAGAAATAAACTTTAATTTCTTACCTTTTATTCTACCGATGATGGAAAAGATTGTGCTTGTGTGCAGCCTTTGCCTTTGCCTTTTCTTTTATTACATTTATATTTTTTAAAGGTATAAAATGTGCCTCTATTTTTTAAGGGTTCCTCACATTCAAGGAGATTTTAGTATACCTACATATTTGTGTGTGATTTTCGGTGGCTGAGTGGAATGGAATGGATGCTATGTTGGCTGTGCTAAATGATTTTATTTTTTCTTGGTCCTAAAAACAAAAACAAAAACAAGCTTGTTTTGATTTTTGGCATTTTGAAAAGCAAACCCAGCTAATTAGAATTTAAGATGAAAGTTTTTGAATTGCAATACCTTTGTACAGAGACTTGAATTATTTTTGGTTTTCCTTGAAACAAAATGCAATGATGTTGGTGAGTTGGTTTGGCATGGTATTAATTTTTTTGTAACTTGCATTCAAAAAAGATTAAAAAAAAACAACAAATAAAACAGAAAGAAACCAATTAAAATTTTAAAAAAAATATACATACTTACATAATATACTTAATTAAGAAAACGATGATTTAATATTTATTATTTATGTGGCAGTAAATTTTATACGAATTATATTCATAGTTTCAGAAGATGACACAAAACGAAGTAGACCATTCGGTCAGCCACTTTTCCTGCTACCAACAGAAACTAATTACGAAGAGGATAGTAAATCAACGTCCACCAACAAGGGAGCACGTAAAAAGCGACCAAAATAAATTCTTAAAACATTATCCAACCATAAATTTTAATTAAAATTGACTTCATAAACTATACCTATAAATAACTAAACCTAACCTAATTACCCTTACCTTTCTTTTTTTTTTCTTCAAAAAAACTGCCAACGTGAAAAATTGATAAATAGAAAATTGCTATAGAATAGGAAAAGTCAAGAGTGAAAAACCACTTTTTAAAATCCATTAATAAATTACGTCCCTTAATAAGACAGATTTAAAACATAAAATCTCAAATAATATTTTATACAAAATTTTGAAATAATTGAAAAAATAGCTTTATTTTAAATTTAACTCAGTAATATAAAATTGTAATGAACGAAAAGCCAAGTCAGTGAACAATAATAATGTTCTTAATAGCTTCTTTATTATTTTTGTTTGTTTTTGTTATTTATGTTTGCTTAAATTTTTTTATTATTTGCTATAATAATTAATTATTTACTTACTGTTATAATCCTTAAAAGTTAGTAACATATTTTAAAGTTTTATTGTATTATTAATTTGAATTTAAATAAAAACATTCTTTAATTGTTATATTTTTTTTTTTTATTATGTTTTTTTTTAAGCCTGAGGTAACAAATAACTTTGTTCTTAAAGTTTGAGTATAGGTACAATTGACTCACTGTTTTTTCTATTTTACATTTTTAAATAGAAGCAAATTATAAATTAGGAGTTTGTATGATTTCAATTAAATATGAACAAATTCAAATGTTTACTTTAAATGAGCAAAAATACTGTAAAGAACTGAACAAATTATAAGAAATTCCACATTTCGGAGACGAAAATTTGGTAAAGGTCGATAAATTCTCTTCAACATATTCATCCTCGATTTCATCGGTTATTTCTAACGTTTTTCTTCTGGAATTGGAAAGATTCGTCAGTTTTTTTCCAAATATATATTTAAATTTATTGGAAAAAGATAACTTGATCTGTAAGCTTTTTAAAGCATAATTATATCGGGTAGTAGCCCGTGGCATAATGGTTAGTGCGTTGGACTATTACGCCGAAAGTCTTAGTTCCGATTCCCAGCCTAAGCTGCCTAAAAAAAAAAAAAACAGAAATGTTTTTCATGGGTTACTGCCTATTGCGAGTAATTAACAAATTTTCCAAGAGTATCTCTTGTCATGAAAAAGTGCTTCTCAACTTAGCCATTCAGATTCGGTAGAAAATTGTAGGTCCCCTCTATTCCTGCCAATAACACGCACACATGAATGGTTGAGAGTTGTAAGTTACTAGGCTATGGTAATACATGAGCTGTCGCACCGAGCAATTTATTTTTTTTATTATATCGGTGAAAAATATCGGAAATTACCATAGGATTTTTTTTTTTGGAAAAAAGAGAATACAAATTTCGTTACTATTCCAAAAAAATCAGTTTGGCTTTAGAACGAATGAAGACAGAAAATTCTGAGTTTATTTCCAAAATGAAAAAGGAAAATAAGTCCAAATATAATTATTTTATTTTTTATAATTTTTATAATTCTTCAAAGAAATAATAGATACCTAATTAAATCTTTTATTTAAGGCACTTTTCTCAAAATAAATATGGTGAAATTGAGAGTTTATTTTTTTTGAAATACCAAAATTTGGGTCTTACAAAATAGGAAGTTAATTTAAAAAAAAAAATAAGAAAATCCAAATTACATAATATCAAAATGTGAAATTAACGTGGGTGTCAGCATAGGAACGCTTTAAATACTTGGACGACAAATGGGTTAATTGTGATAACACAAGAATCTAAGAGACTTTCTTTCTTCTGAAAACAATTGAACCATTTAGCGCTCTTCACGAAGCTTGCGACTGCGATATTACTAATTTCATTATTTATGAAATATCACTAGGATCATTATGTAAAGTAGAATTCTTCCATGTGGAGTCTTCGTATTTGAGATAGATATGTATGTATTTATGTACAGAGGAGGTGAGGAATTGATTCTTTCTCTTCCTCGTCCATACATCTTCCGCAGAATTAGTTTGAAATCGTTCTTCACAAAAGTACTAAGCCAACCTAGTACCCAGTCTAGCTACACCAGGTATTACCTCTGATACTCGGTCCAAACGAAAAGTAAGTACGTGAGCATTTCTTCACATCATTAGTACCGGACCTTAGTTCACAAAGCGGTACTAGGAAATAAATACGTCTAAAACTGGTCTAATTCAGATTTTGACTCTATTTTTACATTTCGTTTGGACGAAATAGAACAACAAAAAACATTCAATCTTGCTTTACATCAAAAGCAATTAAAGTTTTGGAATATTCCTGTCCAATGAATGCAGTGTAGCGCTCCCGTCGGTAATTCTTTAACACATTCATTGCCATTCGGCATTGTAAAGCTACGATCAACGTAAATGGTCAACACGTTGACTCTCTGACGTGAAATTTTGTCCCAAAATTGTCAAGGCCAGCCAACTCGCGTTGACATGAATTTTAGGCTCAGTGCGTTAATAAATTTGTGAGACCGTGTAATCACCCGGTCAACGCAATTGAGACGCATTGGCATAACACTCGTCAGTGGGTTAACTGTATCTCAACGTTGACACAGAACAATTTTTTACCTTGTCAACGTAACCTGCGTTGACCTTCATCTCAATTTCAAACATTTCTGATTTTTTTAATCCATCCTTCAATGGAATTCGACATTTAATAGCTTGGCAGATAGATATAAATTTTGTGGTATATTAGATTTCATTTTTCATTTTAAATGTCACTCAAAAGACGCAAAATCGAGTTTTTCAGGAGTACAAAATAAAATTTCATAAATTTGTGATTTATTAGAGGTTGATGGATTAAATAAACATCAACATCGCAACCATTCTCCAATGCAATTTGACAGTTAATAGTTTGACAGATAGGTAACAAACAATAATTTTGACATATTCAATATTTTGATCCAAATGTCATCCAAAACTATAATCATAATCATAATCTTAATATTTCGAATATACAAAAATTTAAAAACAAAAAATTATATGAAAATTAACAAAAAATGTATTTATTACCTATTTCTATAAACAAATGATAACCAATAAATTACTAAACAAATAAAATTAATTGGTCTGATTTGAGTATTAACGTGGTAGACTGCCGATACCGAGTCCTAACTAGTGCTCGGTACCAAATTGACAGGCTTAGAACTTGTATGAAGAAATGAGTTCACACTGATTTGGGTACTATTTTCAGGACTAGTACCGTTACTAGCGTTAGAACTCTATAAAAAAATGGACTGTTAGAATTCTTCAGATCCAGCATTAGCCAAATGTGTTTCGTGAGAAAAAATGTGAAATAGAAAAAATATTTTCGAGTAGGTACCCGATACCCAGAGATACATATGATCTGAAACTGAATTAAAAGTTTAGTTTTAGTTCTGGACCCGAAACTAAATTCAATTGTTAGTGATGAGTTTGGGGCGGGCTCAAGCTGCATATAAAATTTTATTTAAATATTTTCACTTTGGGTTTTTTTGTGATTAAATGATTAGAACATTTACATATTTTTTTAATAAAACAAATTTTCAAATAACTGCTCATTATTTCTTTTAATAAAACATTTGCATTGAAATGTTAAATGCATTTTTGCATTATTATTTTTAAACCAATTACGGAGAATTATGTAAATGCAGGTCCCTAGCCTTCTTTCAATATCAAAATTTACAAAATCTATATTTTTAATTAAAAACTTTAAAAGATGTCTTTTCGTTCGGCAAATCGCTAAGACGTATGGGCAAGATACACGCACTGCTAACCTTCGTACCGGTATTATAAGTGGAACTTAATTTTTTCCCATATTTGCATTTCACAATCTCAGTAAGGGCCACTTAAGTTTCCAAAATGCATCACATACTGGTATACTAAACATAATAGTTTAGTAGTACCAGTTTCGGCCCATACAACTTCAGATCGAAGTTAAGTGATGGAAATTCTGCCGTCACTTCATTCGTCCAGATAATTTTTGAACAAAGTTTTTTGACAGAAGTTGTCTTTTTTCATTCTGGTTTTGGACCTGTTTAGTAACATTTTCGAATAAGACAGTTTCAGGAGGGGGAGAACTATGTATACCTGATATAGTCTCGAATCATATTACCTCTTCATACATTTTTTACCTGATGAGAATCCTATTTTTAGATTGGGTGATTTGACATTTTTATTTTTTTGGGTGATGTTTCATGTATTTAAAACGCTATCATTACTGGTTAATGCAAGCAATTTGTATAACAGGAAAATAAATTTAGTTATCATAATATACCGTCTGTTAGTTTTTAGTTAAATAAATCCAAAAAATATATTAATATGAAACTTCAAAAACAACTACAATTCAAAAGATTAAAAATTAAATAAAAATAAATAGGCCAAAATAATGATTTTTCCAATATTTTAAAGCCTAGAATAAACGCTGCTAATGCGCATCGCAAAATCTCATACAAAAATAACACACCGAAACCGTAAACGAAAGATTTCGTTCTGCAGTAGGTACGCTATTTTATTTTATTTTCAGATTCTGGCATTTTGGGGTTATTTGATTGATGCATTTTATTTTCTTTATTGAAAAATAATATTTTAGGCTTTAAGGTTTTTTGGTCAATTTTATTGTCAATGCAAATAAAACAAGTCTTTTCAATTTTTTACCATTATTTCACATCTTCATTCTGATTAACATAAAGGTAAAGTTCTTGATAAATATTGTGTTAGGTATAATATCTATGGCCGAGTTTTATGTTGTTTAACATATTGGGCAGTTTTGAACGAAACAGGCGAGGAACCTTTGAACGGGTTCAAAACTAGTTATTGAAAAAAAATTGATTTTTTTTCTTCGTAAGGCAGATAGAAGGGCATTAAAATTAAAGCTTCAAAATATCAGTCTTTATTAAATTTAATCAAAAATTAGTTTAAATTAAACTTCCTCGAAGTGCCGATAACTTACAGGCCAATAATTATATCACTCTCTCGACCTTTCGATTTGCGTGCTATGAAAAATGGGTATAATGAGATTTATTCTATTACAAATTAGTGGGTAACTAAACTACACATAGTTTTTGTGTTATTTTCATTTTAAAACAGAAATATCTCGAGAACCTTAGCTGATGGCAGAAAATTGAGGAAATCCGTCATTTTTCAATTTAACGCCCAAAAGTATGCTAAGAAATATTCTTGTTCAAAAGTATGCTAAGAAATTTTCTTGCCTAACTGTGTCAAAAGTAAAACAGATATTTTGTAAACGTCCAGTGATATTATAATTACAAAGGAGTAATAATACACAAACCTAATGGACTGGCTTGGAAAGTATTCCACTGTTTTTTTTTCTTAGCCCATATTTTTCACAGCAAAGCAAAATCAGTGATGAGAGATGAGACCGCCATATTATTCACTCGATACATCCAGATTAAAACTTAAATCCGAATGTATTTACAGTGAATTTGTATTATTTATATCCGGATTTAAGTTTTAATCTGGATGTGTCGAGTGAATAATATAATAAAAAATTAATACTTTAAAAACAAGAAACATATTTGCTTTGATCAATTCGACTAAATTATAAAAAATAATATCTTTGAGATCGCAGCAATCTTCGGAACAAGATTAATAGTCCTAAGCAAAATTTCTCAGTTTTACTATAAAATACCGAGGACTTTTTGATGGAGCAAAATTTGTGAGATCGCATTTTCTGGACGGACCTTTAATTAATTTGTTCGATTGACAGTTTCCAATTTTATTTAAGTGGCAATGTCTCTCCGAAAAATATTTTTTTTGCTTAATAAGGGTGGTTTTCTTTTAGGTTGAAGAATGAGGTGAGTAAACTATTTAAAAAAATTAAAACAAAAATGTTTTTTTTCTGAAATGACGATTATTTCTAATATCTACAAAGCAAAATATATTTTCATTCGTTTTTGTAAACGGATTTGTTAATGAAACTTAGTATAAAATTCAAAATTAAACTCCAAGGTTTAATAATAATACATTAATATAGGAGTAATTGAAAATAATAATCTTTACATAAATATTAATAAAAAAAAAGTGTAAATTGTACAAATTCTGTAAAACATTGTTCTTATTTTTTTGTTTGTTGTTTATATTTGCCAACTCTTTCTGTTTGTATTTCGTAACCACACGATACTATACTTTCGTAGGTATACTGATGAGCACACTGCAATTAATGGAATGTCACCCACAAATGCTTATATAATGTCTTGTATGCATAATATTATCATAAATGCATGTCTAACATAAAAAAAAAATACCTATACACTTGGCCTGTTGTACTCTTTTATTGTGACCAATTCTTATATTTTAAATATTCAATCCATATACAATTAATCTCCTATACAAACACTGCACAATCTCTATATCCACTTTATACAAAACCAAACTTTGATCTTTCACCAAACTACTAAAACCAAACCTATACACAACTTTAACAAAAATATTCTAAATAAAACTTAAACTAAACATGAACATAAAATTTAACAAATTTTGTTTCTATGTCTAAAATCACTCAAAAAAATATGATTTTTTTTTTTAAATAAATCCTTAAAAAGCATTTCAATAACATTGCAACTTCATCATAAAAAAAATCTAGCTCCTCATTCACCACGACGCCAAAAACTTAATCTTCGCATGAAATCACTAAGTTTGGATTCGCCTGAGTCTTCAGAATTGCATGGTCAGATGCGTCGTAGGCAACCAGTGGCAGGAACATCATCGTACTACCATGGAGGATCTGGAGGTCAATTGGAACATAGTACACCGCCATCAAACAACAGTCGATTGCATTGTAAGTACACCCTAACAAGAAATACTTCTTTATATTTTATTTTTTTTTCTCATTCCTCTGTGTCCTCTTGTGTCCTGTAAATCCTTCAAGTAACGAGAGCAGAGATATAAAAATAAATAAATAAAAAAAAAAATAAATTAACACAGAAAAACTTTGAGCTCAAAGGTGGATGATGCTTCAAGCTTGAAGTATCAGATGTCTTGGTGGTCAACCACCCTAGCTGTTTCCAACGTAAACTTGAAAGCGAAAGAAAAATGTAAAATAAAAACCTAAAGCACCATAATTTACATTCTTTCGCCACGAGAGCCGTTAAGATTTGTTTGAATTGCATAACGGAAGCGGAACTACATGATGTATTATATGAGTACATACATATATACATACATACATATAAATGAAAGACCAAATGAATATTTTTCCAAGCGAAACATCAACTCCAACAAACGCTGCTCAACAACAACAACAACAAACAAAAAACTTAACATTTATTCACCAAAACCTCTTAAAACTACTCCCACAGGCTGACCCCCACCAACACCCACTATACGTATATATACCACTGCCACCCTTACAACTATCATAGACGAATAAATTTAGGACAGTACTACCTACAAAATCCAAACAACTATTGTTTTTTTTTATCATAAAGTACACTGTGTTTACTTGTAGAGTTTTTTTTTTTTATTTTTGTTTTGTAAATAAATGAGACTCAAAAAAATTTTAATGAATTCATCCTGTAAGCAAAATAAAAAAGTATAAAAAGTTAAATAACGTAGCTTTATGTTTCAAGCTTTTTTTTTAAGAAAAAAAAAAAACAACATTTTTTGTACAATTTAAAATGCGTATAACAGTAGCAAATACAAAAAGACGACTATAGTTTTTTGCACGACTCGCAAATTAGCTTTTTTTCTTAGAAAAACTTAGATTCTTTTCCTTCCCTAGAAAGTAGTTGGTAATTTAATTTAACTTTTGTATTTTTTTTTTAATTTTATAATTAAGAACTATAAGAAGAATTTTTATTAAAATTTTTAAAAATTTTCTTACAGCGCCATCTAGTCCATCTCATCAGCGAAAGCTTTTGTATGCAAATCGAGGAATGAGAACTGGATCTGTGGATCTACCAGATGACATGGAGAAGTCATTGTCTTCAGCTAGTACTTCACCGTGTCCATCACCCGTAAGACAAGTACAGGTAGCTTAGTGGCTTTTTTGCTTATACATATCACTTGATTTGTTTTATTTATTTAGCTATAAATATTTGTTTTTTTTTTTTTTATTTATCATTCCATATTTAAATTTGGTACATTAAAACTCAATTTAATAAAAATTCATTTCTTTAATAAATTGAGTTTTAAATGTACAAAATTTTAAATATTTATCAACTATCAATTGATAATTAGGAATCTTAATAGAGATGTAAGTCTTGACGCATTATTATTGACGATCTTATTAAATTGAACTCAAGATATGATTTTTGGAAAAATAACCATACCGTCATTTTTTTAGATTTTTAAGTTTTATGTAAAGCAAAAAGTGAAACATACGTCATCCCCCAAAACCAAAATCACAATCGGATGAAATCCCCCAAAAAATGCGTTGCAAGTTGCAACACGAAATCCCCATGGGAAAAGGCACCCTATGTAAAATATCAGACTAGTGGTCTTTTCTAAAAAGCCATAATCCCAAAAAAAAACTCTAAACCCAAAATTCCTTATCTAAAACCAGATGAGCACAAAATTCCCAAGATAAAATCCCAAAAAGAAGATGTATTGGGGATTTTGTATATAGGACGCCTTTCCGCATGGGGATTTTGTCTTGTTGGAGTCCATTTTGTATAGTTTTAGTCTGGGGATTTTCTTTTTGGGATTATGGCTTTTTGACAAATATCACTCAGCCAGAAAACAACAAAGTAAATAAATCTCATAAAAAAGCCGATAACGATAAGGTTGGCCTTAATAATTTTTCTCATCAAGATCATTAAAATTCAAGTATTTTCACTTAAGAAAAATTACAGAATTGCTGACTGCTGAATTTTATTTTAAAATTCGCATTTTTAAACCAATTCAGAGGACCATAATATAACTATTCTCTTCTGCAGTAACCCGATTGTACCCAGTGTCATATTGAGCCGTCTTATTGAAACCAAAACTGTTGCTTTTAAAAGTAATTTTATTGGGGAACAAACAAAAACAAGTCATTAATCACGGTACTATATAGCATTGACTGTATAACTTTTTGACTGATATCATCTTTGACGAAATTTTACATTTTATAAAATAAATTGGTTTTCCATTGAAACAACTTGTTGTCAACTTAAAAATCAAACCTCCATTGAAAAAAAAAATTATCTGTAATACCGTACGTCCATCGGTCATCACATTCGCGTCGAATTGAGGTAAAGGTTAAAGCTGCTCGTACTGGATTTACTGGAATTTATAAGATATAGTTACTTTTCTTTCAGTATTTTTCTTTGAGTGTGCTATGAGCCAGGAAATCTCTAAAAAATTCCAATAAATAAAATAATGAAAAAAAAATTCAGGAGACATAAAAAACCGATTTAAAAAATAATTACCAGAAGATCTTTAAACTGGTTGATATAAATTCAAAAGAAATCAAGATGCAAGTTACGATGCATTGAAATGTATTTGCATGAAAATGCAATCAATTCGGTAGTTTAAGCAGCTGTCAAACGAAATTAACAAAAGACATATTTAATTATTCAGATTAGCTGCGTTATAAATATTTAATATTTAGCCAGTTTAAAATGCAGTACTCACCCCAAACTTTTCGCTTCAAATTGCATTGAGCGTGGTGACCACGTTTAGAGTCATTACATTACATAGAATTCGTTAAATAAATATTAACTATTTATAACGCAGCTAATTTGAATAGTTAAAAATGTCTTATGTGTCTTATGTAAACAACCGCCAAAACTTTTAACGTTATAAAATTAACAAACTTCAGATGAACACACTTTTTCTGAAAATGTTTAGATAATTTGGACTCTAATAAAAGCTTAGCAGGTATTGAAAATTTGCCTCTGTTCTGAACTCTAAATCCTATATTTGAAAAATCTTAAATTTGAAAAATAAAAATGGCGCATACAGAATTATGACTCCAATCGAGATCGATTGACTAAATGTTGAAATAAAAATTGGCAATTTAAAAAAAAAATAAACCGACTGTTCAAAATTTCAATTCCTAAAAAGTCGATGTTGAAAATGTCAACTCTTTAAATGCGGGGCCGAATATGCAAGTAAATATCATCCACTAAGCCATAATTAAAAATAACAAATCACTACTGATGAAGTGATGAACAGATCTGTTTCAAAGATAAGTAAGGACAAATGAATATCTAGTTGTCAAAACAACTAGATAAAAATTTAAAAAATTGGGAAAACGGACATCCTAAAAATTATATTTTATTAGCGCTACCCCGTCCGCTTTGCTAGACGTATTTTTTATTTATTTTCTAAATTAGAAAATATTTCTTTTTACTTTCAAATGAATTTATTGTAAGGTTCTGTGATAAACAATTTTTTTTTTGATTTTCTTTCACGTGCACAGGACGTGAACATGCTACACCCAATTTGTCCATGTGAGAAACAATTATTGTCCAAATTCAAACCACTTGCAAAGATTGTCCCTGCGCTTTATTGATGGTCATTGCAAAAGCCAGTCACACTGGAAACTGCAAACGTTTAAATGACATGTCTGTTGGAATCATCGGGATACGTCTTCACCTTTGAATTTCTCATTTAAAATAGTGGCTTCAATAACGTTTGTAGCTTAACCGCTATAGTCTTGTACCATTACACAATTTTGATTGGTTGATATTACGAAGCATGATGATGGGTGCTCCAACGGATTGCACGTTTTTTTTTTTAAAGAAAGAAAGATTTAAAAATTGGAAAATTCATTTCAATTCCAGTGAATTGTGTCTGAATTTCATTTTGATGCACCGTCGTTCAAACTTTATATCGCAATAAATTTAGTCTCAATATTTAGAAAAATATTTGACAGACGACGATGCAGCAAATGTAAACCAAACACAATTTGGTGGCATCGACATTCGACACCATTTTTTTTTCTACAAAATTAACACTCACTTTTACTTTGCATAGCAAAATGGTAAATGGTAAACAACAGCACCAGTTGCTACGAAAACGTGGTCAGTGTATTTAACGCTGTTCTTTTATAACCAAAAAATTAACAAACGATGTCACTTCCATAGAATTGTATTTAATATTTAAATTTTCAAATAAAATTTTATTCCGTCAAAAATTCATTCAAATTGAAATGATATCGGTATTTACACGAATAACAATTTTTTTCTCTCTGCGAAATTCCAAGAAACTATGAAATTTGCAAATGAGCGAAATACACTTGTATTTTGTATTTTTTTAATGAAACATTTTTTGGGCCTATGTCCTTCTCCTTCATTTTCTGAATAGTTTAAAAGAAAAACCAAGTAAATTGATTGAAAATTTCACAAAATATCAACTTAATTTTATATATGTACATATTATATAAATTTTTTTTTTAAATTGAAATTGAATTTCTTACAGCCGAATTTTCTGTTATTTATCAAACATTCAATTAACTATCAGAGCAATTAATAGACACAATTAATTATTTTATCTGAAGAAAAAGTAGGTACTATTTGATGTTTTAGTGACTATTGTAAAATTGGCCCTTAGAAAAATTAAGTTCGACATTTCTTCCGATAAGTTGTTCAATCGACAGTTTATCAAATGATATTTAAAACTTTCAACTATTTTGATTTTCTGATGTGTTTATACAATCGACTGTGTTTTTTCAAAATTCCATACGATCCCGTATTTTTATTAGCTCAATATTTCAATGAAAAATGTAATGACCATAAAATCCATATTCAGCAGCAAAAAAAAAATAAAAAAAAAATAATTTAAAGTCAATCCAAAGTCAAAACAAACTAGAAATCAATTTTAAAATTAAAAATTACAATCATATAGAAAATTGAAGTATTCTGTTTTAACACGTACTTTTTTTCCTAAAAACAAATATTGCTTAGCAGTTTGAAATAATAAACCCCAAACTCTTTAATTGTCTTTTATAAAAAATAATAATTATAAAATAATTTACTCACCAATTATATATGTAAAATTCGATTTAAAAATTTAATAATCAAAACATTAAACACTTTCGTTGCGCTTCAGGAGCGTACCATGCTTCAAACAACAAACAAAAATTAAAATGATCTAATGAAAATATGAGTTTTATTTCACTATACTTAAATCTTCATATTTTCCTTGTATTTTTTTTTAAATTGATTCCTCTATTTTTCAAGAAGAAGATTGCAGAGCAAACGACATACACAATTCGATAAAATTATGCAATAATTTTCATCAATGTAATCATTTTATGTTTTTCCCGAATAAAATAGCTATATTTAAAAGTTATCTCTGAATTCATTTGAATTTATTATTCCAATAAAAAGAAATTATTGTTTTGAAATACATATTTCTCTTCTACCTCTCAATTTCAAATGTATTATGTGATAAAATCATGAACTGATGATAGAATGTATTACTTTTTTCTAAGTAAATCATTAGGTACATGCTTCCATGAATTTTTGATAAAATTTCCAAGTAGGTATGTTAAGAAAGATTTACAATTTCTTTTCTTCAATTACAATCTTATTTTATTGGAATTGAACATGCTGATTGTCATTGATATTGTACCTAAATTAAATCTTCTATTAATCACATGTTGACTATTAACTTTAAAATTCACTGAGAGATGAAGCTAAGAGCTTTAGCTTTTTCAAAACACGAGATTTAAAAACTTTGAAGACATTCTCCACCTCAAATATTTCTAATGATAAATTCCTAAATTTAAAATTGAATTTAATGACAAAAGAGAAATAACTTTTAATATTTCATTGAAAAATTCCATAATTTAATTCCATATTTTATGGAATTTTTCAATGAGATATTAAAAGTTGTTTCTCTTTTTTCATTAAATTTAATTTAGCATTTAGGAAATTATCACTATAAGACATCTCGACCTATCTAAGACTTAAAAGAGCTGGATATGTAATTCGTACTTGGATTAAATATTACACATATCTTATCTGCACCTGAAAATTTTATATATTAATTTTTTATTTATTGTTAAAAATATTCCCATTTAAGCGCTTATTCGCAATAAAATTAATGAATAATTTTAATAAGCTTACATAAAAATATTCAAATATCGCTTGATTTTTAACTTTTACTGTGAAATTATTATTCAAAATGTGTCTTCCAATAAAAATGAGTTTTATTTTTAAATTCTTGCTTAACATATACAATATATGTACATAAATATCAAATTTATTTATTTAATTTAAAAAAATATTTACCCCCAACCCATAGTTTTTTTACTAATTCAAAAAATTTGAACTTGCTGCTAATAATTGTGCTAGCATTAAAAAGGCGATTGATTTTTCTTGAAAAAGTTGAACAAATTTTAAAAAGTAATATTCTTCATTTCAGAAGTCTCATCGATTATTGCCAACAAACCTGTACGTGATTCTTTACAACTTCAAAGCAAGACATGCGGACGAACTAGACTTGAAAGCTGGATATAAGGTAATTACTGATGTTTTCTGATATTTAAAATAATTTTCAAGAATCTATAGCTTGTCAATATTGCTAAAGTTATTTACTTTTAATGAAAAAATTAAAGCACTTAACTTCTCCTGGAATAGATAATACCTCTTGCCAGCAATTGAAAAATTCCTTAAAAGTATCTCTTATCATGAAAAAGTTGTTCTCACCTTATCCTTTCAGATTTATCAAAAAATTGTAGGTCCCTTCTATTCCTCCTGCCGATTAAACGTTCACAGGATGCACCTGGCTTGTAATTTAGAGGTGTGGGCTTGCAACTTATTTGTCAGTCCTGTGTGTCAAAAAAATTCTTTGCCATTCTTTCATACCTTCTAACTAGTTCCGTGCAATTTAGGTAGCATCTATAAGTTCTTAGGTCTCAAAGGCATAAAGTCACAAAATTTTTAACAGCCTGATGTTAAAGTATGACCATGAAACTTCTTAACAATTTGGTAACTTTAAAGCCCTTTACTAAAATTTTTTTAGTTTTAAAACTTTTTTAACAAGTGTGTTACTACAAACCTATTTTCCTAATAGACCAAAGCTAAACATGCCTTAAATAGTGACAGTTCATGCAAAAAAGTAATCAAACGTACCATTTTTACATTTGTAAAATGTCACTTTATTTGGAATAAGTTGGATACTATAAAAAGATAAAATAGGCATTTGGTGATTTTGACTGTAATAAAATGTTAAAAAGATATTACGATGCTAACTCGTTGTAAATTTGGAAAGTCCTGTTTTTAATCTAGCATCTTACTTAATATCTTCTTTAATATCTTATTAAATCGTCTAACATTTTGCGCCATTGTTATTACATATAATTAAATTCGGTAATATTTTTTTTGGCTTATAATATTATTTATATTTTTTCCCAATTCCTATTAAAATTTAATTAAGGTCATCGCATTTAAGTTACTTTATTAAACCTTTCAATTCAAATCAATTCTTTACTTTTGAGAACTATGACTTTTAAATCAATTTAAAAGGATTTAAAAAATAACTAATACGAGAAACTACTGCAGTCAAGTAGAGCGAAGCTTATAATATATATAATAGCAAAACTATCTCCACAATTTGTCTGCTATATTATAGGTAGTTACACTTTTTATGTTAAAAGCTTCGTATAAGATAACAATACAATCCGATGATTTATGACTCTAGTGCACATTTTTCACTTTTGTATCATGGATAACAATTGAAGTAGGTATATACATAAAGTTGCATTATTTCATGCGAGTGTCCTGCCAAACAAAATATGTATGTATTGAAAAAAGTTCTTTTGAAACTATTTATAAATTTTTAAATAAATCATTTTGACAGCCATTATATGACGGAAATAAACTTTTCATAAAATGTCTAAATAATAATTGTACTCAAGCGTAATAAATACACATATATTTATAAAACATAAATACATATAACAAATTCAGTCTAGCATAATGAGAACAGAAGTAAAAAGTTCTTTTGATCCACATTCACACGTATATCCATACATACGTACACAAGCACACACACACTTTTGCTCAAAGCCTTATTCATTCATTTTTTATAAATACATAATATCATAAAGGTTGATTTCGCATCGAATAAAAGTCTCTGAAAGTTTGCTTTTAAAAATTCTTTGCTCTTTATAAAATCATCACAAGAGTTAGGTTATAGAGGTGAACATTTGGCTTTGTCGTTAAATGTTTTGCTGTTAAGTTTTTGTACGAGGAAAAAAATAAATTTATACAAAGAAACACACAATTTTGTCGTATGTATTTGCTTCAGTGACCGGTAACCTACTTTTAAATGTGCTATAATCATTCTTTTGAACATTTTGTTTGAGTTTTTATGATGCTTTCAATTAATTTAAAGAACATTTTTTGTTTAATATTTTCCGTATAATCTATAACAATTATTTGAAACATTAGTGACCAATTGTCCACACGTGGTTCGACGTCGTTGGTTTTTAAATCACCGATTTTAGTGAATAAACATCATGTAAACCATGGTTCAAGCATGTTCCACAGTTGAACATCAGTTACTTCCCCAAATCGGTGATTTATCAAATGATTTGATTTATTTTAGGACCACAAATGACAGCACCAAACTGTCAAATTTTACAACTGATATCTTATTTTTATCGAAAACGTTATCACTACAGTGATGATAAAAAAAAAAGTGTGAGTGCCGGTACTCACGGTTAAGATGTGTAAACATCAAATTTCAAATTTTGGATGTGTCAACCAAATTTCAACCCAAACTCAACTCAACCTTTCGATTTACTTTGAGCTTCGAAGAAACGTACCCAATATTGAACGTATCCAATATACATACATAAACGTATCCTAATGTGTAACAGCACAACGTAATGTGCTACAGAAATGTCTACGCTTTTAGTTTACCATACCGCTGGCGCGCCGCCGGCATAAATGTTTACACATAAAACAAAAAATAATTTTCCGACAGCTCATGAAGAACAGGGCTTGGTGACTTACAACTCTCAATTATTCCTATGTGCGTGTGAAGGGACTTACATTTTTTTACCGAATACAAACGTCTTTTTCGTGACTTAGAGATATTCTTGGAGGGTTTGCCAGTGCCTAGAAAGAGACAGTATAACCCGTGAAAAACATTTCAGTTTTTCTTGTTTAGGTAGCATAGGCTGGGAATCGAACTCAAGACTTACGCACTAACCCTATCCTCAAGACTATACTTCGAATGTCGGAGATATTATTATAAAAAAAAAAAAAAATAAAAAAAAAACAGAATTTAATTTCCTTTACAATGTTAGCCCCTGTCAAAATTGAATGTACCTTGTAGATAATAATTAAGATATAAAATTAGAGCTACATACCTACATATTATGTATATCCACTTAAATTTAGCTTTGCCGGTCTTTTTTGTCTATATTCTTGGGTTATAAATCAAAGATCTAAAAAATATTTTTTATATTTAAAAAAAATACCTTAAATAAATAAAAGAAAATAGGCAATGTGTATAAAACACTGTTTCTCACTATTGATGAAGTTTGATTTATTACCTCGATATTCACCTAAAAAAAATTACCTATTCAGTTTTGTAAAACCAGTTTTACCTCAGGTCAAATTATTTATGAATCCTTTCGAATAAAAAAAATGTGTCCTTTTGAAAATAAATAATGTGACCTTCATGCATAAAATTAAAAAAAATACGATTTTAAAAATTCTCAATTCTTGTCATTATAGATTTAAAAAAAAAAACAATTTTAAAATAAATAAACTAAAAAACATAGAAACTCTATTATGAAATACAATTTATTTTCACTTAAAAAAAGAATAAGTGCTTAATATCTGAACATACCCATTTTTGAATGGGAGGCCAAATTTTTCATAAGATTCAGTACAAAGCTCTTTGGTAAACATGATTGCTTCCAAAATAAACAAAATTATTTCGTTCATGCTTTGTTGTTACTAATTAGTTTAAGGAAACAGAAAACGAAGAAGATGATAAAACGGACAGAAAAAAAGGAGAAATGTTCGTAGGAAAAAAATGGGTATGTTTTTGATGATGATTTTTACGAAATCCGAAAAATATCCGATTTGCGTTTACTTAAATGCTTATATCTTTCGATCCAATTATCCGATTTTCAATATTAAGGTATATAATTAAAGGAAAAATGACTGGCGTGTTAGAGCCAAAAAATTTCAGAATCATTCAAAATTTTATACTAAAAACATGAAAATAAATATCGGACAAATAATTTAATTCAACGAGGAAGTTGATTAAAAAAAAAAGCATTAAAATACTTTCAACCACCAATTGGCGAGAGGAATATAGTATTCTAAAGCCGGCGGCGGCGGAGTTTGTGCAATAAAAAACCACAATCGTGGCAAATTTGTTTCGCGTCGGAAAAAAAATGCTAAATGTTCATATGTACCTACCTAAATTTGTAGTCGGTATAATAATTGTAAAGATACATTGTGTTTGGTTTGGCTTGCTTATAACTTCGGTTCTAATAATCCGTTCATTAAGGTCTTAAAATTTAGCTAGAATATCGGACTACATTTTTTGTATTATATCATTGCACAGTCACATAAAACTATATATGAAAAACCCTATTAAATTGCGTATTTAATAGAAACAAAAATTTAATACAAAACAATAATTTTTTAAACCACATGTATTTGACCCTTTTTAGGAAAGTTATGATGTTGGTACCTATGTTCAGAAAAGTTGCTCAACATTTAAATTTGACATTCAATGTACATACATAAAGCTTTTTAACATTGAAAATGTTTATAGGGTCGTTTTGATAAAAGTATGGTGTTACCAAAATGAACAAAGATAGAGAATGAACTCTAGCGTATAGGGGGAGAAAGATTAAATTTTTGGTTGGTGTTACCAAAGAAACTACCAAAATGAATAAAATGAAGAAAAAAACGCAAGTGATGAATTTCAGCCAGCGTACCTAAATGTTGATCATCGCCAACCGACAAGATTCAGTGGAGCATTGTATAAAATTCGAAAAATGCTCGATTTGAGCCCACTTAGAAGCCTATAACTTTGGTTATAATTATTGGATGTTCAATATTAAGCTAGATAATTAAAGTTTAAATGACAGGCTACAATTCTGCATAAAAATTTTTGCAAAATCGTAAAAAATTTCATACTAGAAACTCGAAAAATTGTCTTTTTAGAACTATATTTCATCACCGCAAAAGAAAAAAAAAAACAAACAGAATATGTATGTACATATGTATGTGCCAACAAAGAACATATTGATAGAAGGGAGAAGACGGTGGAGTATGTGCAATAAAAAAAACACGAGGCAAACAAAATTGGCTTTGCATCGGGCACAAAAATGGTATACATTGTTTATGTAGGTATGTATGTATGCATGTAGGTATGTGCATGACATTTGTAGTAGGTATTTTACAAATAAAAAAATCGTAAAGGTTGGATTTGGTTGGTTTGTTTGAATTATAACTTCTGTTCTAATAATCGGATGTTTGAGGTTAAGGTCTTAAAATTAAGGTAAAATGTCAGTCTTTTAAATCAATCAATTGTTGAACCTAGAATATGCATAGTTTGGGTAAAAACTTAACTAACTTCTAAATCAATTTGGTTGTTTAACCTAGAATATGCATAGGTAGGTACCTACTTGAACCTCTTATATAAAATTATATCTTAAGTTCCAAGTACCAGATCATCAAGGTTAAGGTCTTGGTTAGCTTCTAACTTAATAATCGGATGTTCGAGGTTAAAGTCTCAAAATTAAGGTAAAATATGACAAAAGTAATTTTTTTTTTATATCAACCTAAAGAACCTAGAATATGCTAAACAACGTTTGGGTAAAAACTTTACTAACTTCTAAATCAATTTCATTATTTAACCTAGAATATGCATAGGTACCTACTTGAACCTCTTAGATATATAAAATTATAACTTAAGTTCTAAGGGCTAGATCCTCAAGGTTAAGGTATGTTTAGGTAAATCAGGCAAGAGGTAGAATTAACTTAGCTAAACAATTGAAATATTATAATCGAAAAGAGTCGATTTTGTAAACTGAGATATTCTGTTCTAATCATAGGATTTTTGAGGTGACGGTCTGAAAATGAATGTAAAATGACAGACTAGAAAATGCTTTTGACAAAACTTGGCTTACTTCTAAATCAGTTTGATGGTTTAACCTAGAATATGCATAGGTATCTACTCGAACCTCTTTAATAAACTTATAACTTAAGCTCTAATGGTCAGATCTTCATGGTTAATGTCCTCAAATGCAAATAAAATTTAAGGCTTTATCTTAAAGTAGTCCATAAACTATTTAATTTGGTTGTCAACTAAATTGATGCTTGCCGCTCGGCCACACATTTCATAAACTCAGTTAAAAGAATACAGCTCCAAGTCTCAAAAACATTATTTTTGTCTAAAATAAATTACGCGACTCGATATTGTTAAATTGATTAAAAGATGAGTTCAAAATATTTTAAAATAAAATATTATAAAATAAAAACAATTACCAGTGGGGTTGCTTGTAAATTTTGTCTCGATTTAAAAAAGGTTTATCTGGACAGTAAATCAAATGTCTTGGATTTGAAATACTTTTTGATTTTTTCATCAACTGTCAAATTGATCAAATAACAAGCCAACACACGGGTTGATTTGAATAATAACCGACTGAGTCGAGAACTAAGTTGAACCGTATATGATGTATGCTTTAATCGATCTGTAATAATTCAGTTACAATTCTGCAATGGTTAGCTATATGCAAAAATGTCAAATACCTAGATTTACGTGAAGATAGATGGTATATAACTTTAATTTCGTGTATAAGTGCTGTACCAGTACGGATGAAAATGAGTATGATTGCGTAATTGCAAATTAAGCTACAATTAAGACTAAGATCTTATTAAAAAAATTAACAACATAAATTTAACCGCCATCTGGGAAGCGACACTAAATATACAAATTAGTACTTCAGACTGTAGAATGGTTTCTAAGATAGTTTGTGAAGTTATAATGCAACAATAGTATACAAAATAAAAATCTCTAAGATTAGGCATGATTTTTTTTTATCGACGTAATACAAGTCATTTTCAATGTCCCCATAGTTACTCTATGAGTGAAATCTGTAAATTTTTCATTTCTAATGTTCCTCAACTATGCTGGAATGGCAAATCGGGTAAATTTTTCCCAAAAACGGCTCCAACGATTTTGATTAATATTTTTGTGTGAACTAATATCAGAACGATCTACCATATTATTGCGAAAAATGTATCTATTGTTTAAAAATAATACCTCTCAGCTCATATACATACATAGAACCATTTTTTTGGGTTTTCGACTATCTCATTATCCGTTGAACCAATTTTAATGAATTTTTTTACCCAAAAGTCACTAATAATTTTGAATAATATTGCATATCAGAATTTTCAAAAAATTAAATTTTGAATTTCCAAAAAAATTTATCAAAATTATTTTTTGAAAATTCGATATTTCGAAAATGGGTAGATGATATTTTTTCAAAATTAATTTTTAAACTCCTCATGAGTAAGTACTAAAAATTGGCGTACCTACCAATTTTTTTTTTCTTAAAAATATATTCAAAATTTTATATATACAAAATTAATTTTTTAGGAAACCGAAACGATTTTTAAAAATATTTTCTCATAAATTGAAATTTGTGTAAGAAATCACTTGCGTTGGTGTCAAATCAATTTCAGATAATTTTTTGATCAATTAACTTCGAATTTTATTGATTTTTTAACATTTTTCAGTCCAAACTGGATATTCTATGCATAATGTGCGAAGTGCAAGACAGCACGGTGCTATATTGTTCATATTTACTCACATAATAGTTCCTTAAACTAGACTTTATTTTTGGCAGGTGTGATAAACTATAGGCTCCAATAATTAATAAATTTCTTTTATCAGAAGAAAAGTTTCTACAATTATTAAGACTTTAAAACCACAGTGTGATCGCACATAAGAGCAAATTCTTGCGACCCCGTCTTGCATTTTATTATTTTAATTTCTTTGGGACCTTATTGCCTTATTATGAAAAATGGACACAATTTTGAGCCCTTATTTCATTTTAACTTTTAGGGCCTAATTTTGAGAAGCCGACGCACATCACTTTTCGTAACAAAGAATGAATATTTTTTGTTTTATATATAAAATTACATATTTTCTTTTTTATTTTTTTTTTAAATGTTTTAAAGACCTATTTTTACCAATCAATAAATTGCCCTTACCGTTTTTGTAAATAAAAACGATTTGATAGTACTTTTTTTTATGTTCGATGCAATGAAGGCACTTTGAGTTTGAATGTCGAAGTCAAAAGAAAGGAGAACATTTTAGCGAATCGAACCACTTGATGAAGTGGTGTATTGTATTTTGTAGCAAGTTTTTTTGTTTTTTTTTTTTATTCAAATATTTCCAGTTAACCTTTATACGTACAATACAAATACAAGAGTAATGTAGGTTAAAAGTTAAAAAGAGCTATAAAAAGTGTAGAGGTTGAGCATTTATCCATTGTGAAAATCTGTTCTGTTATTGTTGATGCTGTGACATTTAAGAAAAAGAAATAACAAACAGAGTTTACTTTTATAGAAATAAGGCCCGCAGTCAAAATGCTAGTTTTAAGTTTTTTTTTTAGTAAATGCATGATGTCAAAGATAAATTAAAACAAAAAATAATTTTATTCTATAAAATAATTCTTTAGTGTTCTTTAGAGGTCGAACACTTTAAATTGAAATAAAATGCAGACGAATATTTTTGACATCCATTAAATTGACTTTATTTTGACAGATTATTTTATGGCATTAATGTTTGAGTATAAGACTTCGGCCATTTGGCTGCCCCGGCTGGTGCGTACACGGCTTAATCTGGAACTTCAATTTTCAACACACTCTTCGCTGTTCTGTTTAGCAAATTTTCAAATTAAATTAAATGAAAATTGACAACTGAAAATTCAGATTTCTGAATTTTTCAAGCTACTCATTGGTTAGCTGTCAGATGACTCTAAATGTCATCTTACTTCTTATGACAGCTGACCAATCAGATGCCAGACAAATTCAGAAATCAGAATTTTCAGATGTAAATTGTCATGTTTTGATTGCGCGGAATCATGATGAACTGCCAAACCAAACCAAATAAATAACCTCAAAACAACCTAAAGCAATAAAATTGGCTGTCACATAAAATAGTGCTACCAATTTAAGTTTCTCTGTCCTTAAAAAAATACATTTTATAAAAATGTATAAATGAGCTATGAAATTTCAATGAAATAAGAATCTACTCCCAAGACTCATAATTAAATAAAAATTAAAGAAATAATAATTTTAATACCTAATTATTTATTATTTTTCCAGGTTACTGTCATTGAAACCTCTGACCCTGATTGGTGGAAAGGAAAACTGCTGGGACGTGTAGGATTCTTCCCTTCGAAGTATTGTGCCCGTTTGAATGCTGGTGAAAAGCCCCTTCAGGTCACACACAATCTTCAAGTGTCAGATGGAGAAAGGGGTGAAAATATGACTTTACTAAGGGATCAAATCGTTATTCAGGTAAATCTGATCTCTTGATGTCAAAATTCCTTCAATCTTATAATCATTTTCTTATTTTATTTTTTTTTTTTTGCAGACTGGTGATGAAGTCAATGGTATGGTTATGGTCCGTTCCGCTGACAATCGCCAAGGCTATTGTCCAATCAAATACTTACAGGAGGTGTGACAGCCAGAAGAGCCGCCAGCGGTTTACGATCGTGATCGTGACAAACCGAAATCATCTCTATCATCGAAATTGCTCGATAAGACCAAACGTAGAATAAGAATAGTTGTCACCGATAGCGGTGGCAGTACCACTAGCTATAATCATACCGCCACCAATGGTAAAACTAATAATAATAATAATAATATTAACAATACTAGCAGTAGTCGTAATAATTTTAGTCACGAGTATAGCTTAAATAATAGTAGTTTAAGTAATAGCAATAAGTGCAAAAATGACAAAAACTGGGAAAACTGGGAACGAATTAGGGAACAAAAGCTAGAACGAATGAAAAGTATTTGTTTCGAAAGTTATCGCCAATCGAAGAAAGAAAAGCTTCTCAATGCCAAACCAAAGCCGAAGTCACTTGATCCGTCCTGGTATACCGATAACATCTATTCGAATAGATCAGAGGACTTGGACGATGATTATGTTCCAGATTGTCTGAAGTATGGAATGTATCGAAAGCTGAGAAATATTCGTGAATTGGATGAGACCTATGACAGTCAGGATGGAGGGGCTGGTCATAGTTTGCAGCGATCTTCCAGTTGCAAGGAATTCAAGTATCCCAAGTCGAAGAGTTGTTGCTTCGGGGGCTATGACCAAACCACCGTTAAGGCACCCGCAGTGCCAAAATCATTTTCGTTTAGTGCTGGAACTTCCAAGACTATGCCTTTTGATGTGATCGACTACGAACCACCACCGCCAACGCGGAAGGACAAGAAAGCGATGCGAAAATCCATGGACTATCATTGTGCCGATTCGCACACTCGCTGCTGTGCCAGGGATAGGTGTACAAGTTCCAAGTGCCTCCTGGAAGAGATCTACAACTATAATCGACGGACTGTTAGGGATCGACGTAATATCGATCGGGGGCCGAGTACTAGTCGACGCAACTTGATTGCTGAATGGGAAGAGCGGAATCGAAGGCCTTCAATTCGCTACCCCTCATGTGATGAGTTCTGTCACCACCATCAACAAGCACGGCACAGACCATGCTATGGCTCAGCTCCGGGATATACTGAGCATTTCGAAGATCACTACCACTGTAGGGCAGATCCTTACGATACTGACTTGGATCACTTTATCCGCGATGAACGTGAGCGCTTGATGTGTCAGGACAAGTTCCTTGACGAAGACGAACACTTTCTGTCCAACGACTACCGACCCATACGAAACAAGTCAATGCTGGAGGTAAAGCCTCCCAGTAGATACGACGACGACACGTGCTCGGACTCCACCGAAATGGACTTGGAAGACTTTAACATAGACCTAGAAAAGTACTGGGAAGAGCTTGAGAAGCCCCCAAGTCCCATCGACCTGGACATGCAACAGCGCAACATGAATAGCAATTTGAAAGTAAAGAACGTCAATGTTGGCTGCTACAACAATGGTGCTCCAATAGATTCTCATGACCGCGAACAAGAACGTATGATGATCAAAAAGAACCTTCTAGAAGGAATGCCTTCACCACCGCAACAAAACAATAGTGAGTTTCATTTTTTTGAACATGCTGGCTCGCCCCTTCATCGTTTTTCCCAAAAAATCTATCCCGAATCAATTCCGACTTATAAGTACAACAACTTCTACCCAGAACACAGTTCCGGTGGCCATCACCAAGCCAGTGGCGGTCACAGTGCACTGAGCCTTATCAATAATATCTTTTCGATATACAAACCAAACAAGTATTCACCACTTAACTGCCAACTTAATGAGACCAAGCCCGAGCCTTGCAAGAAAATGAATGTCCCTAGTACTAGACGCCCCTTGGGTGCACCGCATAGTGAATATATGCATTCCATGAAACGCCCATTAATTGTTAGCACCGAACAACCGCATTTTAAGATAATACCCGAAAAAACTGGCCTCAAGATATCACCGTTGTATCGTTTTGATTTTGGCGATAAACGAAAACACAAGTTAACCAGTACGGCTAGACCGTTGATGTTTCCGCACTGATGGTGCTGGACCTTTCCTTGGTAGGGTATGCTTTTATGGGGATACCTTTACTGGGGGGAGATTGTGCACTTAACGGAAGAAATTTATATGGATATGATGACTTGGATCAGCTTTGGAAGAGTTGGAGGAGAAGCTTGCATGAGAACTTTTACATTCTTCTGATTTAGTGGTGATTGTTAAAAAGATAAGTTGAATGCTACGTCGAATCGGGATATGAGAAAGTATTGATATACAGCGTATAGCAGGTACCTTCACAATTTTATGTACAACAAATTTAAATTTTAGGGGTCGTTTTAATTAGTAAATTGACATAATGCCTATGTTATGGTGTATGAATTTGCTGTGTCGTTTTGGAAGTTGACGCAAATCCTAAATTCAATAAGGAAATCAACTAATTGTGAGGCAAACCAGTATTTGTAGCAACGCTACAAAATCAGGTCCCAAAAGTTTTTAATATTTTTGACGGGCTTCTAAAACATCTTTTGACAGCTTTCCGATATAAATGTATTCATTTCGTATAAAGGGAAAAGATTTTACTGAGAAATAATTGGACGCCCTGAAAAGGGCCTATTGATACATTTAAAAAAAGAAAAAAAATATTGCGATTGGTTTCGGGATTTAAATTTACTATTTAATTAAAGGTTCATAATAAAACATTAAAATAACAGTAATTTCACGATGGCACATTGCCGCATTTTTTTTACCCTCCAAGAAAAAAAAATCCTACGTTGCTACCATAAAAACGCACTTTCAAAAAGAAATTATTGTAAGTAAATTCAATTCTTTAAAAAACCAGAACGCGTTGTAAATAACAATAATATTAACCATTGGCATCCTCTGACAAACTTTTTTTGTATAAAATATTTTACTTTCAACTCACAGAATTACCTTTTAAAATCTTGTTAACCTGTGACTGACAAAATCGATAGTGCGCAAAGTTCTAGTGGTGACTTAAGGAAGCTGCCACATGTAAAAATTAAAAGATTGAGATTTTTTGTTGTAAGTGTTATCGATTGGCTATTTGTCTTTTAATCAAACGGTACTCCAATAACAATAAAATATATTTTTTTTTCGTTTTTGACCACCTAGCGTTGTACTATATCGGCCAGTGTGCGGTAGTCTCACTTGGATCCATCAGTTGACTAATGTGATGTGTGATCAGTCAAAGCAAGATCGCCGCCGGGACGAAAAGCCAAATTTTTGTGGTCTAAAGGAACAGTTATTTCTAATAAAGAGTGTAATTTTAAAGTTAAAATTTATTGTATTGTGTTGTTAAGCACTTTTAATCGAAGCTTCATGTAGCCTTTTTCGAGACTTATTGGGCCCTACAAATAACAAAATTTAGAGACGACTTAAATATTTAAGTAGACCCTAAATAATTAATATTACATGGTATGGACTCTTTAATATGAAACATGTGATGTATGCTTCATTATTAATAGTCCATACCATTATAGTTCATTTTACTTGAATATTTAAGTCGTCTCTAAATTTTGTTATTGGTAAGACCCATTGTGTACTAAAATATTGCCTAAATATTGGGACATTAATGAATTTTTTATAAATATTAAATTTTCAACGTAAGTACGGGTTTTTTAATTCTATGTATGATGCAGTACTTATTTTTTTGTTAATAGTCTCCACTTTCTATTTGAGGTATATGAAAAGCTTTTGGCAGCTAAAATGTAATAAGCATTTGCAATCAAAACAAAGTATTCCATTTAAAAATAAAAAAGAACATACAAAAAGCATATTATTCTCTTCTCTTTTTTTTCTGTTAAGAAGTCTACTTAGCAGAGCTTCATCACAGAGCTATAACACTATAAAGACACCAGAATGACATAAATGGATAGTTTTTAAAGATAACAACTTTGAAAACTTGCAATACCGTAAATTCTCTTTCATTCCTTTCTATGGATGAAAATATTTTTTAACAGAGACAAAAAAAATACACCATGAATAACTGTGTGTTCACATTTCACATTGAGCTTTTATTTAAACATACGCCACTTGTGGGTATTATTTATGTTTATTTTATAGTAAAAAGAGCCTTTTATAATTATTTTGTGTTTAGTGAAAGGAAATGCGCTTTCACAATTATAAAGTCGAAAATATTTTTGTAGGTAGGTACCACTTACATAGTATTTTTTTTTTTGAATCATAATCATACATGTATGTATGTATGTATGTTCTTTTCATAAACAATTTTCTTTGCACCAAAACTTTAATTAGTTTCAATTTTCTTTTTTTTTATTTTTAGTGAATATAGACAAAGATGTTATGTTACAAAATTAATTAAGCGAACGCCTTTTCTTTTGCACTCAGTTATTTATTTCAAAATTAAGAGTTATGTGTTCAGTTGGAAATAAAATAATATTAATTTTAACCTCAAAATATATGGTCTTATCTATAAACGTTGTCTAACTTTTGATAACTGCCCAACTTTGGAAAAATTGTTCAAAAACCTTGTTTATTTTAATCTTATAGTTGCCTAACTTAGACAGAAGAGTAGATTGTCTTAACCGTGAATAATGTGATATTTATTTTTATTAAATAAAGCATATTTCCACCAAATTCAAATAGTTAGACAGTGTCTAAGTAGACACAAATCTAATAAATACTACTAATAGTGTTTATTGTTGACCCATGAACGGTTCTTCATTTTATTTAACGTGAATTTTGGTTTCCAAATAAACGCATCCCAAATGTCAATGATGCCTTTAACTGAACAAAAAATGCATCAAACTTTGTTTGGATGCATTCATTTGACAATGTGACGTTTGAACTGAAAGTGAAACAAAAATATAAAATCTCGATCGAAGTAAAATCGGCTTATTCGCATAGACCTGCGACTTAAGAAAGCCCCACAAGACAAAGTCCAAAGGGGTCAAATCACACGATCTTGGTGGCCAATTCACGTCATCTCGGTGCGAGATAACCATGCGATGAAACCGCTCGCGTAGAATATCGATTGTGTCTTGAGCTGTGTCGCACGTATCTCCATCCTGTTGAAACCATATGTCTTCGGTGTCGATATCATCCAATTCAGGCCACAAGAAGTTGGTGATCATCGACATATAGCGATCGCCGTTGACGGTGATGGCCTGGCCAGCATCATTTTCGAAGAAGTACGGACCGATTTGGATGCATGGGCACCTCGTGAATCTCGCGTGGATTGGTGTCGTCCCAAATCCGGCAATTTTGCTTATTCGCATTCATCCAAAAATGGGCTTCATCTCTAAAGATGATTTTTCGACCAAAATTGGGATCAACTTCCAAGTTCCAACTACTCCAAAACCAAAAGTTTTATCATTTACACGTGTTGCTCGACGCTGAAACGTGCCATGATAATTTGTCTTTAGTAACTGATTAAAAGACAATTTTTTGACAGAAAGTAAAAGGCAATATGGCCGCCACGAGCTGTCAATATCAACTCGTCCCTATTGGAAAACCTTTCATTATCGAAAGTAAGGGCCTGGCTGCAAAATACACAAGAACAAAACTGTCGTAGTTAAGATCTACTGTATCTTTTTAAACAAAACCACCTTTTATTTTTAAAAATTTATATACAGTTAAAAATAATATTTATGCCATTCCTTTAGTGACTGCTTTTTGGATTAATCCAATGCGGGGCGACATTTGTTTTGAAATTTAACTTTTTCCAAAAATATGTCGTAGTATTATTTTCTCTAAAAATAACTACAAAATAGAGGTACAACTGGGCGTATACGTATTTTTTTTATTGCATTAAGTTTAATTTAACAATTTTTTCATAAACACTAGTTTATGTCAATTGAAATATCTATTATTATTCAGAGTAACATCTAATACTTAAAAAAATAAATGAACTAATTCTCTCCTTGGCACAACAATTGAAAATAATATTAACAAAGTCATCTACTTTTATTCTATCACCCTCACTTGAATAGAAACTAGAAAAATTCAGGAAAATCCGGACAGCAAAATTGTTTTTTTTTTTTATGTATGATCTTTAAATAATATTTGTGGGTCTTATTTAAAATATTAAGACCTGGCAACGAGATGAGATAAGACGATAGTTTTTCAAAATTCGGCTCGATATCGCTTAAAATCCAAAAATTTCAGTATCGTCTCGGTATCAATCTGGGTCTAATCTTGTGTGATGTAATCGAATTATTGTCCGAAAGCAAACCAAACCTTAAAAAATTATTCAAAAATAATAAACGGTTCAATAATTACAGCCATTGAAGCAAACTAACATTTTGTTCGGATATCTAACTTTTTATAATTGTTCTCTTGTGCATTATTGCTTGTGAAAATGTCAAGATATTAAACTAATGCAGATCAATTTACTTGCTTTCCGGCTTTGATGGAGACGTGTTATAATTGTGGTTCCTGTTTTAAATCATGTAAACAATGTTTTATATCAATTGATCCGTATTCACCAAATTAAACTTTCATTTTAACAGAAAAAAAATCGTCTGGTCCAGAGATTTCTATTTCAAATGCATCTCTAATAAATCCAAGCAATTTTTTTTCCGTAGTGAATTCGATGGTGTTTTTTGTAATTTATGGTGTACACAAAATTTTATGCACTTTTTACTATTTGCCTAACGGCAGTTTAAAATGAATTCTAACACCGCTCTTTGTTTTTTTTATTACCTGTGGAGTCACAGAAATATTGGAGACCAATCTACGAAAAAAAAACTTCTCTCTGCTTCTGATGTGACTTTTGTTTCCCTACTTTTCCTCATTTTTTATAGTCTCTAATAACAACTCCAAACTATGAATTTTGTCAGTGGTTATGCGTAGGAATTATTCAAAAGGACCTTTTTGTAAGTAGTACACCCATGTAATGGGTTAACAAATTAAAATATTATTATTTTTTTTTTTTTAAGAAAATATTTTCTTGTAGATAGGTTAATTACACAAAAATTTCCCCTAGCTAAATTCTGTATCTGCGCCTGAACCGTAGTGTATCCTCAAAGAAAACTCAGTAACTACTGCTTCTATTGAGAAGCATGTATCTATGATATATGTAACGGATTTTTTGCATGCGTGGGTATGCATTGTTTTCATTGATTCATCTTCGAAAAAATAAAACAAAGACGGCTGTTTCATTAAATTATCAAAGAGCTAATCCCTTTGATCCTGAGAATAACGTTCCTTTTTTTTTCAAAACAAAAGCTATAAGACCTTGCGTGAATATGAATTGTGTGGTCTATTTTTTTTTTTTTTCAATACATATACTTCGAGTAAATGATCCTACGAAATTATTTAATACTAAGGCTGATTCTTTCAACAAAGTCCGAAGAATTTATTGTTATTCTGTGTTTTTAAAATTGAAAAATATTAAGATTTTTAACAGCCTCAGTATTAAAATTGGGTATTTAAAGTTTTATTTATTTTTATATAATTGTTTGGTAAAATAAAAAAAAAAAATTAAAATATAAATATAAATATAAATATACAACTTTGGTTGTAAAAACTGTGGGTTGTTTAATCTTACCATTTTATTCAAAAATTATTAAAAATTAAAAAACAAATTGTTTATATACTCATTGAGGAAAAGGCTACAAAATAACAGTTACATAATTTGAGTAACTAGTTGCTTAAAATTTAACCATTCTTCCCCTAAATTGAAAGCAGCAAATTTGCATATAAGAATTTATTAAATAAAATATTTTATTCAATTGGCGCCCAACTTTTCCTAAAACTGTTTTTCAATTACAATTTTTAACCACAATGGTATCTCCTCTAGTTTGATATCTTGAATATACATATTTCCAATCCGACCGACGACTTGCATTTAACTGAGGTAATTTTCATTCGTTTTAGCAGAACATATACTTTTTTGTTCTAGAGAAGAAAAAAATGTGCTACAGGATCATCTTGGTTTGCTTGAATAAAATCTACCTGTATTATTAAATGCTACAGTTTTTAAATATAATTATAAACAATTGTTAATTATTAATATAATAATATCATCCGGCTCTACCAAAGCCAAACATATAAGTCATGATTCCTTTTTTTTTGTTTTCAAATTTATTATTTTATTTAGAAACTATTTAACTTAAATATCAACAGTTTTTTCTATTTATTCGTAAAAAAAAGAAGTATTTATAAAATAAAAAAAAAATAATAATAATCTTTCGTAATTTTTTAAAAACCCCTTTTCTATTTTTTATACCAAGTAAATGATACAAAAAAGAATTAAATATGTACATCGTATGAAATAATGCAAAAGTATATAAATGTATGTATGTATAGTTAAATTTAATAAAATTAAAATTTTATAAGAAATTTTATATTTAAAAAAAACTGTTATTGCATTTCAACTAATAACACTATAAAAATATAATTATTTAAAAAATAAAATGTAAAATGTTTCCCGTTCATTAAATTAATATTAAACATAAATCACATATACTATTTTTATCCGCTGAATAAAATTGAAAAGAAAAAGTTAAAATTTATAATAAAAATTTGAAAAAAAAAAAATAAATAAATAAAACCTGTACAAGCATCACATAGGGTGATAATGAAGTACTGCTTTCATAACATATATAGTATATCCACGGGCCTTATTTTATTTTTAACTAAAAGAAAAATCTAAGAATTTATTTACTTAGCAGAGGAAGAAAAAAGAAAAAAACAAACATTTTAATAGAAAAATATCAGAGAAAAAAAAAATAGATAAATAAAAATATAAAAAAATGATTGAAAATAAAATTTTATGAACTTATACATTTTAGTAAAACAAAACAAAAAAGGAAGCCTTTAAATAACTATTTAACTAAACGAAGATATGTATAGGTTTACATGAAAATAGGTATATTTAAAAAAAAATAGAAACATAAAAATGATAAAATATAGATAAATTGATATTGAAATGCAAGAGACCACTTTATTCCAAAATATTTTGATTTTAGATAATTTACATCACGACTTACAAAATAATTGAAATAAAGAAAGTACATAAAAAAAAATTATTATGAGGAATACAAAACAAACAAAAAAATAAAAGTATTACAACAGCTTTTAGAAAGCCATATAATAGTGTTGGGAGAAATTTTAGTAACACTTTAAAATTAGGTACTGTTTGAAATAAGAATGATTTGAGTTTTTTTTAACTATTTTGAATCTTTTTTTTAAATAAGTATAATTAGTATTTATCTTCATTTGACGAAGAGTTACGCATTTTTTATGGCTATCATAGGCTTTAATTTAAATGCACTTATTTTATTTTTATTTCAGCATAATTCTGAAACCATGAGTTTTGTATCGAATAAAAACAGCTGAAGCTAGAACGGACATTCACTTTTCCTGGCTTATAAACTAGTCTTACATTAATGACATACAGGTTTATTATGACAAAGCACAATATTTTGTTTGAAAGATGTTCAAGGCTGAATTTTTAAGTTTCAAACGTTAGAAGCGTATTCAAATTAAATAAGTTTAAATCATTTTTTCAATACTTCAAATTTGAGATAGGCCATGTCACGAGGGTGAATCAAAATTGGGCAAAAAAGTAGCCAAACTTCGAAAACAATGTTCTGGCAAAGCTAAATTTTGGTGGAGAACTCTGTTTTTACGTTTTCCTAAAAAGTAAAAATGTTAAAGAAATAGGTTGAAATTAAGTTGTTTTTATTTTAAATAATTTAATGTGAGTTTTAAATTATTAGGCATTATACATAAACAAGGTGGTAACTGGTAACATATTTTTTGAAAAAAAATGTGATATAATTTCTATGTGTTTTAATGAACCTACTTACTTCCACATCTCCACGACTGGGTAAGGGTAATTTCATCCTCTGGATCTAAGCAAGTAAAATTTAATTTTTATGACAAAAATGTTCCAACCAAGCATAGCTTTGTTTTTATGAACATATTTCGCAAGAGCAGACAATTTTGAGAGAAACGTACGCAAGCTTTTCTGTTTTAATAATTTCCAAGGCCATAATAGATCTTAAGGTCGCAATACAATTAATACAATAAAATATTTGTACCATTTTTTAAAGTCACTGTCACTCGTGTTCTAAAGCGCTGGATACGGTTTTTGCAAATTTTTCCCAAAATCTGTTGGTAAGCTACAATTTGTGTATTGAGATTTTCTCAAAAAAAAAAAACTGGTACTTTTCTAGATAATTAAAAAGAAATAAAATTTCACCCCATAATTCAAAAACAGAGGTTTAAGTTTAAAGTACTTTTTAAAGGCCAGCTTTGTTGTTAAATTTTCTAAGTCAAAGTCTAAATTTATTAAGTTTTCAATTAATTTTTGTTTTTCTTCATAATAAATTTTAATGAGAAATACTTTTCCCATAAGGTCCCTTGAATTTATTTAAACCCCAAAAAAAATACAGTTTGCAAAATTCTTTAAAGAAGTCTTTTGTTTCTGGCTTCCGCTAACCAAGCTTTCATATTAGGGAACAAAACAAGTATTAGAGAGTCAAGTCAGGCTATAGATTTTGTAGTATTTTTGGAACGCAAGTCATGCAATTTTGTTGCGACTATTTTGAATGATTCAAATGAAGTGTGTTATCGTGGTGAAATTAAAGTGAAATTAAATTTGAATTTATAATAAATTTTTGAATTTATAATAAATTGAAATTAAAAAAGAATAAGAATATTTTAAGTATTTAAAGAATTTGAAGAAGCAAATTCCAGAAAATTCTTTTTGACATTTAAAAACTAAAAAAACTGGCAATAAAATTTTCACCCAGGTTATAAATTTCATTTGCCATTACAATTGATACTGATGCCGAAAATATTGCTACTGTGTTAAAAAAAAACTTCAAAAGAACAATCATTCAACGTTAGGTTGTTACCTCTGCTTGCTCTCAAACTGCTCGTGTAGAATGTCCATTGTTGGAACCACATGTTTCTCACATTCATTCCATTTCAATTTCAAGTCTAAAGAAATTGGTTATCATCAATCAGTGGTATTATTTTTTTGTTGGTGATGACAATTTCATTATAGTTTTCGAAGATATACGAACCAATGACGCCACCAGCCCAATATCCACACCAAACAATTTCTTGTTTATGTACCCGTTCTTCCAAAAATTCGCCTAGTTACTGAAAATCGGGGTCCGCTTCCAACTGCTTTAAGTAATAAAATGTTATCATTTGCACGCGCTTCTAATTAAAACTAAAATAAATATTTAAGTTTTAATTAGCACATACAGGCGTTAATATTTCATTTGCTCTTTATTATGTTAAACTTAAACATTGAAATTTTATTTCAGCAAATGGGCCTTAAATATTTACGAAAAATTTACTTTTTTAGCACTGCTAAAATAAAAGCTGTAATTATAAGTTTTATTCACGAAATTTTAATTTGAAATTTAACCTTTAAAAAATAAATTGTTATCTTAGCTCACATTAAAGCAATGTTCCTTTTGCTTACAAAACTTACTCACTGACATTCTTATTTCAAGCAGTAAATAAATTACTAAATAATTAATAAAAAACAAAAAAACCAAGCTGATAACGTAGTTAAAAAAAAAAAAGATGCAAATTCTATAGATTTATTGTACTTACAGTCTAGATAAATTGAAAAGAAAAAAAGTGTGTCTTTATAAGCTTAGGTACATTAGAATGCATATCCATAATAAAAATTAAAATTTATTTTTAATTCCAGTAAGAAATAAAAAATGAAAAAAAAATATAATAATTGTTAAAAATAGGTAAATTAAAAAAAAAATGAATTATGTTGAAATACATAAACATAACATGCCCAAATCTTATGAAACAAAAATTAACAGATTTTTAAAAACAAAATTGCTGCAAAGTATTTGTGAAAAAAATGAATTAGTGTTAATTATTACCTACGATAAGTAAATAAATTAGAACAAATTAAAAAAAAAAAAAAACAAAAACTGTTATCACAATCATTCACCGCATTTACAAAAATAGAAAACATAATTTCTATTAAAATTAAAATTAATTTTTTTATTGCAAGAAATACCTGTTCATCATCAACACCCTTGGAATGATTGTTATCTAAATAAATTGTAATGAATATCGATTTTTGCTGAAATCATTTATTTTTAAGGATTGAAGGCTGGTTGACAGCTAAAGTAGCTCGTAATTTAGAATATTCTTTAACTTTAAATTGAAACGTGGCTTATTTTTCAAAGTTTTACATATTTTTTTTGTTCTTGCACATTGACAAAAGATTAATTATTGGCTTTAAGTGTTTGCATTTAATCGTAAATTTACTTAAATACAGTTTTAAAAATAGATCTATATTTATTTGTTGCATAAAATTGTTGTTAAGTTTTCAATTATTTGTTATACCATTTTCATGATATGAACGTTTTCTCAAAAAATGTATAACATATCTTAAAAATAATCGTGTAAATACCTAACCTATCATTAATTTATCAAGTTTTGTATGTATTTGTGTATATTTATGTAAAAATGTGCATCTTATTTTAAATATTTTTATTCGCATGAAGAACTTTTTGTGCTATTCCTACAAAATGATCTTTTACTTTGTGAAAAATAAAGGCGACTCACATCAAATTTATTACACAAGAACACAGATACACTAAAAAGCAAAAGATTAATAGTAAATTATCAGATATATAAGAATCTTATAACAAAAAATTCAACAACAAAAAAAAATCATTATTTGTTTAAGTGCTATAGATAAATGTAATAAATGGAATGAAAGAAAAATTATCACAAATAACTGTTCGTAAATTGTTTTATTTATATCAATGGGTGTAAATATTTACTATAATTTGCGTAAGTAATAAACTTGCTAATGATCTATCATAATTATTTGACGTGACGTTTATAAAAATAAGTAGATAATTATACTATTTACATATGGATTTTGAATCCAGACGGATTCATTAGTAGAATTTAAAAATAAATCAGTGACGTTAATTTGAAGGTTATCAGTTATTCTCCGTATACATCACTAACGTTTTAATTTGCACGGAGATGCTTAAACTCATAAACCTAAATAATTTGGTTATTTACCGCCATAATATTATTCATTCGTTTAATCCAGGGGTGGAATGGGCAAAGGTGATAAGTGATTGTCGCATCAGCCATAGTCAAATGTGATTGTCATTGAGTTTTGAATTTTCTGTCTGGGTAAGTTGATTCAACTTAATTCAATTCAATTGAAAAGTTTCCAATGACTTTTTTCAAAAACATGGTTGCCATATTGAATTTTTTAAATATTTGTAATAAGCTATCGGAATAATAGAACGAAAATGACGTCTTTGTGATATAATTCTTATATTTTCTTCATCTTCTAGAAAGTTTAGGAAACTTTTTTGGTCACATGAATGTTTTTTTTTTGTTTATATAACGGGTTAAAAAAAACTCAGAGAAAGTTCTACAATTTGTATAGGCTGGTGGTAATTCTAGTCGTATTGCTGCAGAAACGTCAAATTTGTTGGAAATGACAATCATATTTTTTTTTTGTGATAGCTCTTTTGCTATCAAATATGATATTACCTTACTAAGAATGAATTGGTTGATTGTAACTCTTAACTCATTGCAAATCACCTTACACGATTCCACCCCAGTTTAAAACTTAAATCTGACAATTAATAAATTCAATGTAATTATATCCCGATTTAAGTTTTAAACTAGATTGATCGAGTGAATAATATGGCGGTTAATTATTTATTTATTTATATTTTAAAAATAGAATACTAAAATATGAATGATTAAAGCTTATAAGGGGGTTGTTTTAGAGGTTTAGAAAAAGAACTCAAGTTTTCAACAAAGAAATTATTTTAACAAAAATAAATATACAAAAAAATTCCATCCCTTTTAGAATTCAGAAGTTTCAGTTAAAGTCAGAGTTGGTTAGAAAATTGAATAACACAGCGCTGTCATTTACCTTCATGTGGTTTGTCTGAAGAATTTTTAAATTATTCAGTGTAGAAAAAAAGGAGTAGCAGCAGATCTCAAAAAAGCGGAGTGGTGGTTTTCTTTCCTAAAATTGAAGTAAATTTACTACGATTCGAGTAAGGTTTTAAACTGCTGTTGAATCATAATTCGTAGTGTTGACCTGTTCCAATAAATTTTGTTGCCTGGAGGAACTTCTGACTAACCAACATGACATAATTATCTCCGACAAATAATAAAAAAAAATTAATTTAATATACACGAAAGATCTTTTGATTATTTCGATATTTTACATAAATTTCAAAATATTACTTGTAACGAATTTTGTTGAAACTGAATGCGAGCTTTATGAATTAAAAGAACAAAGAAAATGAAAGTTAGTACAAAGAAATTAGCATTTATTACATAGTAACTGAAAATTTAACTAAAAAGTTAAAGGTTAAAAGTATGCAATGATTTAATATTTAAAGAAATGATTGTGAAGTATTATTAAGGATCACATACAAATACGGAATGAGTGAAGAAAACTTAAAATCATTTATGTTGATTGGTAACACAAAAACCAGCGTTGCCGAAGTGGCACGATCGGGTTTTTTTGACACGAAAACTTCATTGTGGCACGGTGGCACGAAAAAATTCAATTTGCAACGCTTTTTTTATTTCCATTTTTTTATTTCAAATAGAATTAATTTTGCAGAAATGTTAGCAAAAATTCTGCGAATGGAGGAAAAACTGACAGAAACTCTCAGTTTTTGGCAATTACGAATAGAACAAATTATTTCTTCTTATTTTTTTGTATTTCAACCTACAATAATTGAATTATAGTTTTTTTTAAATATACGAATTTGTGTTTTTATAATATTGTACTAAAATAACACGATTGTTTAGAAAAAGTGGCACGGAAATATTTTTTGGGTGGCAACTTTTATACTTTTACCGAAATATATATAAAAAAAACTACTAGGTTTTTACGTGAAATTAAAAATTTACAAGGGGCACTGGTTAATATGAATATATAGCAAAAAAATTCGACCCGTAATATCTAACCTGTGATCACAAAATCACAACCACTTGAAGAATATTTGATGTTATTTTCAGAATACGGACCACCCCAGTATACAAATATGTAAAATAAATGGTTATGACCTGATAACAAAACTTAGTGATTTTTATTTTAATAAAATGTCATTTGAGCTATCATCTGTCGCTGTCTTAAATTAATTTCATTTAATTCTTTCAGTGTATGTTTGCTTAAAATTTAAAAATTAACACCTTAGTTCATCAAAAAAATGGTGTTGAATTTCCTTTAACTTAGATAAACTTAAATCAAACTCAAAACCATTTGTACAAACAACTAACATGTTTGATTATTTTTTCAATGTTAACATGAGTTTATAAATGACCTTTAACCTATTATTTGTACAGCTAGTTTAATAACTGGGTTAGGTATAAATAATATTGTAAAGCTACCTACCTTCAAATAATATATTTTTAAACATTAAAACAAACAATCATAATTATAATCATGGTTCTTCCTTGATTAAAAAAAAAATCTAAAAACCGAAAACAACGACGATAAAGTTCCTATTCGAAGCCTTCAATTTGAATTTTACATCAGGGTGATTCGCATAAGGTGTGACTAAAAGTTAGAGTGTGTAGGTTGGGTTGAGATAAGAAAAAAATCGTATTTATAGGAGGGGGGTCTATGTCCCCCGTTTAGAGGGGACACACCATTTTCTAATAATTGACTTAAAATAGGGAAAACAATTTGTAAAAACAATCGTTACATTTACAATGCCATGTTGTACCTTTTTGTACAGTCTTAAATCTCTCCTTTTTTTCTTTCATAAATAAAGAAAACAATAAAAAAAATCCATTTTTTCAAAATTCAAAGCTCTCATTAATTTTTTGTCAAAAATAGAAAACTAGATTCTAAAATGTCTTCTTGTTTTTAAGAAAATTGTTCTAACTAAATTTTAATAAAAAAAAAACCTACAAAGGAAATAAAAAAAAAATGATTATTCCAAATAAACGATATTTATAAGAAACTTTTCTTTCACATTAATTCGCACAATACAGTAAGTACATAGGTATTGATTTGGTGTCAAAAAAATTCGAGGTTTTAGTCAAAACTAACATTCTGTTAAGGGGAGTCCAAAAAGTGTTTTATTCGGGCATCTTGTCTGTGCGTCTATTCATCCAGGGGTGGAATCACGTAAGTCAATAGTTGATTGTCGCTTTTTTTATTGTCGGCTTTGATTATCAACTATTGTAAATCGATCGCCAAAAATTGTTTGTTCTTTAGCATAACTTAAAATTCTGTCAAGAATTAAATGTAATTTTTGCATTTTTGTTATTGTGTTGGTTTTGTTTGGAGTTTGTGTTGTTTCTCAGACCTTTTTATAATTATTTTCACTCCTTACTCTCTGTGCGGTTTAAAAAATTGCAAATGATGTGAAAATTGCACTTGAACTAATTTGCTATTTTTTATTCACAAGACACACTTTTACTATAGGTATTAATTATATTATTAAAAAACCAATCAATTTTAAGCCGGCCGCATCAAACTTTTTATGAAAATGACACCTAAAAAGCTGTCACTTAATATCAATACAAAAAAACGATTGTCGATTTGATAATCACCTTACGTGGAGCAAAATTGTCGATTTTGATTATCAACTATCGCGATAGCCGATTCCACCCCAGATGTACATCGAGCTAGAGCCTTAACAGATAAACGGAATTTCTTTAAGTTTGGTACACGGCACTTTAATATGTGATTATTTCCTATATTAAGAAGGGTAGCTATAATAAAACGATTTCAGTTTTTTTTTCAATTCATTTTTAAAACTGATCGATTTTAATTAAACTGTGTACAGATAATGTGTAAAGTGGTTGTAAAAATAATACATTACAGGCTTTTGTAGAAAAAAAATCGCATAACGTTTTTTTTTTTTGTTGAGAAAATTGCCTTATTTTTGGGCATAAATGTTTATTTGTTGCTTGATCGATTTTATTATAATTTTATAATCTGGTGCTTTTAAATATTTTTAAAAATATTTTTTTTTACCAAAAATCCCCGTTAATTGCTTAATTCCCAGTCGGGGTAAGTTAAATAATTTTTCATTCGTATAGTTAGCTTAATTATGCAAAAATTGATGGCTGAAGTCTCTTCTTATATTTTTCTTCTTTTTTTTTATTTTTGTATCAATTTTTTTTTTTTTTAAACGTATAACTTAAACTAAATCATGTAAATATTTTATTTAAACCTCTTTTATAACATTTGTAATTTTTTTTTTGTCTTGGTTTGGTTTGGCAAAATAAGCTAAACAAATACATACTTTCTGATGGACTTACGACAGAGAAAAAGTGGTACTACTGAAAACTAACTGTAATGAATAGTGTAGAACATTGGATGGAATCGCGTAAGGCAACAGTTGGTTGGTGATCATCAAAATGATTGATTTTGCTGCACGTAAGGTGATTATAAAATTGACTATCACTTTTTTGCTATTGATTGTTGGTAACAGCTATTTAGGTGTCACTTTCACAAATTTTGTTTAATTTTTTGAGAAAGATAGGTTGTTTGAGATTCTCCACTAATCGAAAGTTAAGTGAAAAAAAAAGTAAAATAGATATCAAAGTTAAAATGAGGTACCTATAGAAGTTTTTGGGATGTTCGTTCAGAGCTTGGCAGAGCATTGTAGGCCCTCGTCAGCTCGTGATGTGTTTCCATGAAAGAGGAAATCATTTTTTTAATCGGTACTTTTTTAACAAATTATGGCAATCTTATTTTACTCAAAAACGTGCCCACAACTTAAAAAAAAATCATTTGGTAATTTTTTAAGAAAAAGCTACCAATCTTTCGAAAAAATGTTTAAAAATTGTACCTCGCATAGAACCATTTTTTGATTTTCGATTTATTATTGTGTTTCCTTTGTACGGGAAATAGAAAAATCAAAGAAACTAATTTCTACTTATCTTTTTTTTAAATAAATATTAATTTTAAAAGTAAAATAACTAAATCATTAATTTTCTTATATCAATTTATTTTCACATAAATAAGTTCATTTAATACTCTAATCTTTACAATTCTTTCTACATCTATTTGTGTGCTTTCAAAAGTCATTTCATTAAACTCTGACAACACTACTTTACAATAAAGTTAATAAAATTATAAAGACCGACTTAAAAATGCAGGTCACTTCAAAACTTCGAAAAAGTAACTAATAACTAGAGAACACAATATTATTTATGTATTTTAATTAAATTAAAAAAAAAAATTAAATAAAAACCGAGATGTGCAATTCCCAGACACTTTAGTCATATCACATACAAAATGTTTTTTGTTTATTATTTTGTTTAGAGAAACAAAAAACGTTTACAAAAAAAAAAAAGAAAATTTTGGAAAAGTATCTGAGAAGACACAATTTGGAATTTATGTAGAAATCTTAACATTCACTCGCAGATTCACCATATTATTTATATAGACAACATCCATACCATGACGCGCAGCACAGCTACAACCTACCTAAACCTACATTATTTTATATAATTAACGTATGTATTTACTTTTGTTTATTTTTTTTACAAAAAAATTACTTAAAAACTTTAATTAAATAGCTGATGAGCATAATAATAAGCATAAACAGTCAGTCATATAAAATCATTAATTACATTTTTTTTTATAATTTGTTTTTAAATAAACTAAAATAAGGCAGTAGGCTAGGATGTGACTGTTATTTCGGTGGTTGTTGACGTTGACGTTGATGTGGGCGTGTTGGTGGGTGTTGGTGTTGGTGTTGCCGTTGGCGTCGGTGTTGGCGTGGAGCTAGTGTTTGGCTCGGTGCTTGTACTTGTTGGCACTACAGATGCTGAAGTGACTGCAGTAGCATCTGTCTCAGGAGTTACAGCTTTTTGATTGGGAAAAAGAACGGAATAGGGTGGTGGTGGATCGAGTTCCTCGTAATTTGGTGGCGTCGACTGATGCTCGATTGTGATGTTACCCTGTTGCATGGAGGCATCAGAGTCACTGTGGGCTGATTGCGATGCAGAAGCTGTAATTGTTCGATCGGTTTTGTTAAGGAAACAGCATTCTAATTGTTGTCCAACAAAAATATAAAATACAAAATAGCACCCTTAGCCAGAGAATATATACCGAAAAGCAATTGAAAAAATAAAAATAAAAAAAATAATGATATCTTACCCCAAAGGCCACATATAAGCAATGCCCCACCGCACAGAAGCATGCCCAGCATTAAATAACCCCAAGGGCCGTATTTCGAGAGGTCACTATTTAGACCCTGATGGCGTGTTGAATTGCGTCTTGTGTAACCACTTCCACCGGGCATATTTTCACCTATGACGACATGTGTTTTATTTTTCTCAGTGTCATCCGCTTTCTCTGTTGTTGGAGTTTTGGTTGTGTTTGCTGTTGTAGCATTTGGGACCGGACTATCGAAGGCAAAGAGATTGCGAAAAATTTCTATCGCCCAATGTTCGAGAATGTCACTTTCGACAGCATCGTCATTCAGCTTACGATTCCAACACTTATCGTAGTCTTCGTCACTATCGTATTCATTGCTGTATGGGCAATGCCGTATGCCATCGCATACTAGGGCTTTGGAAATGCAAAGTAGGGGTTCAAGGCTGCAATGACAAATTAAATTCATTATTAGTAAGCATTTTCAACTATAAATTTACATTAATATAATAAATTTTTAATTATTAATTTTTAATTGATAAATATTTAAATTTGGTATTCTAAAAATCAATTTATTAAAAACTTAATCAACCATTCATTGATAATTGTCATTTTTCTTGTAAATCACATCATTCTTAAATCTTAAATCTAAATGATCAAACATTTTATCCAATGGGTTTTTAAATATCGAATTTTAGTATTTATCAATTATCAATTGATAATTCACAATCGCAATAAGGGTGAAGTTAAAGTAATTGGCATCAATTCTTTGTTGTTGTCAGCACTAAAATTTTGGATCTCTATGTGAGTACCCTTAGGAAATTAGTTTTCAATGTGAATTTTGATTTTTAAAATGGAAATGGCTACCATCCTTGGCATTTTCTGAGCTTATAAATGGCTTACTTCTCAGCCCACTCTTCCAACTTTCATCAACTTTTCATTAGCATACCAAACTTTTACCATAACCCCAAATTCACTATCATTAAACCAAATTTATGTAAAGTCAAAATAAATTACTGACTCATCTAAAGTAATATTACTCACCCAATTTTCAAACAAGGATGTTTATTTTCGTCCTGACAAGCATCACCTTTTCCTAAAACTGTTACCATCAATTTTGATGACAATTCATGTCCACCATGTTCCCATACTATACGAAGTCGTCCTTGAAATAATTTAACTGGATCTTCCATATCCACTGAGCTGTCTTCTAATAGACAAGGATCAACTTGCCATGATGGTTTCTGTGGTTCCAATGAGCTAAACTGAAATTAAACATCAATAAAAAAAACGAAATGAATAAAAAATTAATATCCATCCTGAGAGCTGATACCTGATGATATAGAAATATTTGCATAAAATACAAAAACAAAAAAAAAACAACTCAAAATTAGATCGCAAATATATTCCTGATGGCTTATAAAGTTTTATACAAAAATAAAAATAAAAAAAACAAAAAAAAGTTCAATTTTATTTAGTCAGAGCACGTACGCAGATGTGCGGAATAAAATTAAAAAATAATTTTAGCAAAATTGTTGTTGTGAATACAAATCAAAGCGAAGCGTATATGTAGGTACAGAATATAGGTATCTGTGTTATGTTTTCTTTTTTAAGTCACAAAATATTTTATATTAATTTAGTTTTGTTTTTTTATTTTTGAACCTCTGATGAGATAAATTGAGATAGAAATAATGTCCAATACGAGAGAGGATTTTAAACGTTGTTATTCGAAATTTTTAACAGATTTGCATTTTTATTATATCCATATGATTTTCTCGTTGTATTTTTGTTTAAATTCATTTGATTAAAATGCGAAATTAATTTCTCCATATTTTAGAGACTATGAGTTTCTGATTGGCTCTGATTTTTTTGATTTCAGAATTAAACCCGTTTCGTTAATATCCCCAGATCGAGCAATACAGTTTCTTTAAAAATGAATAAAATGCACAACTGGGTCTAACAAACATAAACATTAAACATGAATAAAGTAAAAGAAAACTCCAGAAGCATAAAACTTATTCTTAGAATATCATTTTCACACTAAAAAAAATTTAAAATTTTAATATTATTTGAACTTAAAGAGAGGCTATATTCAAACATTCAATAAATAACATTAAAAAGAAAGTGGAAAACGTTTCAGTTTGGGGTTCTGTTATCAACTGTTTTTGGTAAAAATTGTTTCCTAACACGTACAAAATTTTATCAGAACCATTGGAACGTTTAAAAGAAAAAAATAGATTTTTAAAAATTTTGTTTGTTTTTCACATTTGTTTTATGTAAAAAGAAATGTTTTTTTGACCTAAGAAAAGATTTTAAAAAATACACTAGATAGTGTTCAAAAACTGCTAATGTAGGTACCAAGTTTCGAAGAATCAGATCAGTCGTTTTCGAAATAATATTATTTCTGTAAAATTACACAAAATAAGCTGAAGTAAAGAAAATATGGTATCAATTTTTAACACAAAAGCTACTAATAAGTTTGAATAATATTATGCAATATTCAAAATGTTAAAAAAATCTAATTTTGGATTTAAAAAAAAATGTAAACATAATTTTTTGAAAATTAGATAGGTACATATTTTGAAAATGATTTTTTTTATTGATTTTTAAACTCTGCATAAATAACTTCACTTGGTGTACAATGTGTTGGTGTCAAATCAATTGTAAATATTTTTTTAATAATTTATTTCTAATGTTATTGATTTTCTAACATTTGTTTACTCTAAACTGTAAATTCCATGCATGCGAAGTGCAAGACAGCACGGTGCAATATTGTTCATATTTATGTACTCACGTAATACTTCCTTAAACTAAGCAATATTTTTGGTAGGTGGCATAAAATATAGGCTCCAATAACTAATAAATTTCTTTTTAAAATTATTAAGACTTTAAAACCACAGAGTGATTGCACACAAGAGCAAGTTCGTGGTTTTGTAGGGATTACCCCTTTGCGAGTTCTAACAAATTGGTATCGTTTTGAAAATTATTGACCACTTTTTAACTTTTTTTAACCACCAAAAAGATTAATCACATTTGAAAATTTCGAATTTTTGGAAATCAGTATTATTTTGTTCCTCTTTATTCGAAATTGACTTTTTCAGTTACTGTAGGTGGAAAAAAAATTTAATTTGTAGTCAAAAATCATGATGGTTATCTAAATTTTTTATCGTTTAACAAAAAAAATCGTAAATTTTTTGAGGCCAAGTTAATACAATTAATTGCATTGGCTCCTATTTGCCAAAGAGTACATTTTCGTTTTTCAGATAGAAATATGTTCTCTAAGTCTTTTGCTGACAAACATTTTTGACACATATTTGCTGTCAAAAGTTATCGTCGAAATACTTTCAAAATTTTTTAATAAACAATGATTTGAACAGTTCATTTCGTTTCATGTTAATCTGAGCCAAAAAGTATCTTTAATACATATTTTTTTTAACTGGTTATATAAATAATCGAAATCAATTTAGATTAGGTACTAAGTGCAAACCTTATAAAAGCATTAAAATCGCTTGTTTCCCCAGCGAAATGTATTTTTTTCTTAATTTTCGAATTTCTATAACCAAGGTATAACTTGAGTTCTCAGATTGAAGGTTTATCCAAAAAATAGCAGGCAAAATTATGTTGGAGGGAAAAATGGTGGGAACAAATTTATTATAGGTTTTATGATGATGAGAAAGCATTGCAACAGCTACCAATGCATCCCGAAAAAGCCACTGTTTGGTGCGGTTTATGGGCCGGCGGCATTATTGGGCCATATTTCTTCAAAGATGATGCGAATCGCAGCGTTACTGTCAATGGTGAACGCTACCGAGCGATGATAACAAACTTTTTTTTGCCCGAAATGGAAGTTCTTGACTTGCATGATATGTGGTTTCAACAAGACGGTGCCACATGCCACACAGCACGCGAAACAATGGCGCAATTGCGAGGCGAGTTTGGTGAACAGTTAATTTCACGTTTCGGGCCGGTCAATTGGCCGCCTAGATCGTGCGATTTGACACCATTAGATTATTTTTTGTGGGGGTATGTCAAGGCTAATGTCTATAGGGACAAGCCCGCTTCGATTGACGCACTGGAAGCCAACATCCATGCATTCATTCGTGAGATACCGGCCGATATGTGTGAAAGAGTATGCCAAAATTGGACTCAGCGGATGGGCTACCTGAGACGCAGCCGCGGTCAACATTTGCATGAAATTATCTTTAAACATTAAATTGCAAGGTTCAAACTATCGATTCAAATAAATATTTCATTCATTTTTTCGAATTTTTTGTTTTTTTTTTTTTTTTAAAGTTCTAAACCTCTTAAAAAATCACCCATTATAATTACAACTTGTGTATTAATCCTACCTGCCTATTTTCCTCCGATTTTGTTTTCTTATATATTTGACATTCATAACTCCAATAAATATTTGGCCACCAATTTTTTACCGATAGGTAAAAAAAAACCACAAATAAGTTTTTTGCAAATACAGTGAACAGAAAACTGTATAAAAAAGAAAGTTGGTTAACGAAAGATTGTTGCTCTCTCCTTCCTTATTAACAGTTTTTCTATGTTATTGATTCCATTACAACATTATTGGGATTAATTTTCGAATACGGTGGGATTTTAAAAATCTCATCTGACATAACTGCCCGGTACTTTTGCTGATGCAAAACGAAAACTGTCAATCGTCTTAAACACCACATCAAAAGGCTTGCGAAAGCACAGTGGAAAATATCCGTCACACACAACGAATAATTAAAGAGACAACAAATACAATGAATAAAATATCATTTTCTTCACATCTACCTTTTTTTCGTATTTAATTCAAGAAACTTATTTTTCAGTCGATTTAGATCCCGATTTACTGTCTGAACACAATAGAATGCTGCAACTGGAACTGGCGCTGGAGATGCAACAGCTGTGAAAAAGTGTCGTACGTGCTAGTTTTTATGTGCTCACAATGCTGCATTGTACAGCTTTTTGTATATTTTAAAGAAAACAAAAAACTACCACGATTTTTCACTTATTTTATTTCTGATATTTTTCTTTTAATTAATAATAATTTTTGCGAAGCAAATAAGCACAAAAAGCTTTAGTAATATTTTTCCCGGCTCTTTTTTTCTTCATACAAATTGAAACGTCAAAAGTTCTACACGTGAAAAGTTAGAAGTTGGTGAACTCTTGCAGCACCGACTGCAATTGCAATGTATTGTGTTCGTAACATTGAATTTGTGTGTATTAAATATTTTGGCAGATATTCCAGCTGCAGTTCCAGTTGCAGCTCCTTATCCATTGTGTTCAGGTAGTTATTCCGATTTAACTCAATAAATTTGATCTGGATTAGCTGAATAGATATTTCTGACAAATGGTGGCATTTTGCGTGTCAATTAAAGCCACTTGTTGAACCTTGTTGAAGTTAACTCTAAGTTAAATAAAGTTATTTCTGCAAATTAATTAAACTCAAGTTAACTAATGATTCATTTTTTTTTAGTAAACAATTAACTTTTACTTTCAAGTTGTCAAAAACTATCGAAATCGAAGTTCGGCACTTTGGAAAGGATGATTTCGATAGTGCCACAATTTGATTTTGATAGTTTTTTGAAAACTTTAAATTAAAATTAATCTTCTAGGGAAAAATGGCTTCGTCTTCATTGTATGAAAACGTCTGCAATGGCGTCGCTGTCACCAATCCCCGTTGTCGTTACTTTTTATCCAGTTTCTTCCATCAGGATTGAAAAAAACTCTTCAATTTCATTGATAGCATAAATATTTTATGAAAATAATTTTTACGAAAGATGAAAGGAATTTCATTAATTTCAAACATTTAATTAAAACACGTAAATAATAAAAAAAATGTGATTTGCATTTGAATTATTCGTGCCGGAAATCTTAATCAGATATAGGTACTCGATGAAATTATGTTACTAATTCTTTAGACGTATTCAACTCGATTTTGTGCATAAATATCCAAAATTAAATAAAATATAAATAAAACCTGCGGAATAAGTTAAGCGCCATAAAATTGTTAACTATATAAAATAATGACGTCGATTGCGATGATTTTTGATTAAAAAAAAAAAAAAACCTTGCGCCAGAAAACGTGTTCAATTTTTCAGCTCATACACGCGTCATGAATGTACATAAGTGTGCGAACTGAACAAGCGAATGCGCCAAATCAATAAAATATTCTTTTTGAATTTATTTCCTGAAAGCACCTTTTGAATATTAATACAAGTAAATTATGCCAATTTCTATGTTAAGGAAGTTTTTTTTGTCTATTCTTTAATGTGTATTGCAAAAAATTTAGATATTGGCGAAATATTCTTTATTGAGAATACATAATGCGAGAATTCGAATTTAATAATGTTTTAATTAATTTTAAATTATTTAGAAAATAGAGAATATAAAACGATTTGTAATTTTGCCAAAATGCACAAATATTTATTTTGGGTGATCTTTTATATTTTCGGATTTATTATTTGGTCATAGACAAATCACCCAAAAACTAAGAAACGCCAAAAATTTTGGGTGAGTGGATATTATGACAAAAATGAAAAAAAATTATAACTTTTTAATCTAAAAAAAAAACATAAAACATAAAAAATATAAAAAGTTATAATTTTAATGACGAATTGCCCAAAAATTAAAAATGAATAAAATGCATGACTGGATCGCACGAATTTGCTCTTATGTGCGATCACACTGTGGTTTTAAAGTATGCATGTTACTAACACTTTAGATTAGACTGAAAAATTGTTAAAAAATCAAAATATGTAATTAAAAATAAATTGACAACTTCTGAAACTGTTTTGACAGCAACGCAATGAACAACCTCCGATTTCTTACACAAATTTCAATTTATGACAAAAAATTTAAAAAATCTTGGAGCGGATTTTTTTTTAAATATAATTTTTTTATATAAAATTTTGAAAACATTTTTGAGAAAAAAAAATTGGTACTCCATACAATAGGTATTGTATTTTCAAAAAAATTATTTTGAATTTTTTTTTAAATCCAAAATTTGTTTTTTTTTTTTTTGAAAATTTTGATATGCAACAAACTTGATTAAAATCAGTCCAACAGATAATGAGGCAGCCGAAAACCAAATAAATGGTTCTATGAGAGATACCACTTTTAATCGATAGATTTTTCCAATAATATAGTAGATCGTACTGATATTAGTTCACATAAAAATTTAAATCAAATCGTAGGAGACGTTTTTGAGAAAAATTAGATTTTCTTACATACAGTTACATATATAAACTTTTTTTTTTTTTGAATTTTTTGTATGTAAAAAAAAATTACTAGATTTTATTTTTAAAAAAAGTTGTGGGCACGTTTTTAAGAAAAATAAGATTTTCTTTTTTTGGTAATAGAATTGTACGGCAGGTACCGTTATTTTTTGTCTTAAAAAAAAAAGGAAAAAAACGAGTGGGGGGAATGTCCAAAAAACGCTATGTACCAAGTTTAAGGAAAATCGATTTACCCGTTTAGGCTACAGCCAAAAGGACAGACAGACAGACAGACAGAGACCCACTTTTTCGACTTCGCTATCATCGCGTTATGTCAAGTTTGATCAAAATCTCGAGTTTGGATTTTTAACGAATCCATAACTTACCATAGTATTTATCGCGCTAAAGAAAATTTGTATTTTTTAATATTTTTCATAAGAATGAACACAACAAATTTATTTTGATGTGGTTAGTTAGGTTTCTTGTGAGGATTGGAATGGAAAATGCTATCAAATCACAAGAAATCTCAAACGGAATATTAACCACACAAAAGCTTGTGACTTGTGGGTCCTCACAACGCCAGAAAACGGTTGTTAGATCGGTTAAACATTTTCGGGAATAAACTTCTTTTTCGAATTTTTCATATAAATTTCTTTCCTATAAACGGACACTCTCATAAACGGAAGTTGACACTTTATCTTGCTCATTTTATATGAAAAAAACCTTCCATACGCGGACACATAATTTTATTTTGTGATTATTTTTAATCAACAAATGAAGCAGAAGATCCGTTATCAGTATAGTTTCTTTTATATTTTAAATACGTAAGCAAATCCATAGATAACCGGACACAAAACTCTAATAATATGAAGTTAAAAAAAAAAGTGTTTCTATTTCTTTCCCTTAACCGGACAGTTCTCATAACCGGACAAAAATTGGGGGACCATGAGTGTCCGCTTATTAGAGCTTTCACTGTAGTTCCAATTAGAAAAAATACTGTTACAAACGGTTTAGTGTAAAATGTTTGACTTTAAAATAGTATATCGTACTAATTTAAGAACACATACAAATTTCGATCTATTTCGTAGGAAACGTTTTCGAAAAAAATAAGATCTACTTCAACGCTTTTTTTTAGCATTAATTTTGACTATAGGAATATTTTTTGTTAATCTACATATATTTACATTAAAATTCTATATGATTAAGTTAAATTGAAAGGGAAAAAAATTTAAATCATTGAGAAAAAAAATCATATTTCATCATATACTTGGTGAGCGGATGTGGCATCTTTAACGTATTGAATGGATCGTACTTCAGATGGATTCAAAATTTCGGCAAGTTTTTCACCAATGTTGTCTGATGATATATCCAATTTACATCAACGTATCGTAACGTGATCACAAGTGACACAGAAATGTCAACGTTTTTAGTTTACCCTACCGCCGCCGGCATAAATGTTTAAACATCAATAAAATTATTCAAAAGTCGTAAAAAATTAAATGACAGGTACCGTTATTTTTAAACCTAAAAATTGAAAAAAAAAAACGAGCCGGGGGATTATCTTAAAAACGCTTCTTTATGTACATAATATAATTTCTTAATTTTCAAGGCTTTAGGTAAATGAAACCATTAAAGAAGTTTTTAAGTTTTAAGAATAACTAAGAATATTTTGTCATAAATTCATAAAATCATGAGTATGGTTATGTATCACATACTTGTTTTATGGAAACATAGAGAATCTTAATGAGGATAGGTCTCCCTTTTGCGGGATTTTCTACTATTTAATTCCAGAAACTTTTCCTCTATTTAACTTAATATTATTTTTATGTCCACCAATATTATAATACTTATGCAAATATCTCGTTTAAATGTGACTTTTGAATTTCAGCTGGGGATACCTTAGCATAAAATTTTTAGCAATAGCAAGTTTTAGTTTCATACCAACGCCATAATTATAAAAGAAAAATCGCCATGAGAAAATATTCCCCACAAATTAAAAAATTAATGCTTGCCTTAGTTCGCCCATTTTCAAGGTTTTTTTTTTTGTATCTTTTACGGAATTCACGTATACGAATGGAACTTTATAAAGTCAATAACCTCATTTGAACCGAATAATAGACTACCTTGGAAGAGGTTATTCGCATGCAATTATATGATGTCCGACCTCACTTTTTAAATCTCTTTTAAAAATTCGAGATAAAACCTTTGTTAAATCTATAGCATGACCTCATTGAAACAGATATTGGCCAACCTGTGTATGATTCATTTGAAGTCGTAGGTATATTAACAATGGTATTTCTCAATCTAACACATATGGTATAATTTTCTGTAGTTAGCTCTGTCAAGCTCAAGGTCAAGAATTCAAAGCCATGGTTTATTTATCAGATATGTATGTAGTTACAAAAGTATTTCTGCAGTTACAATTTTATAATGTGCTTCACAGCATATACCCCCACCCGGAAACGTTATGAGGCGTCAAGTCTAGCCAGACGGAAAATATAAAATCGTAATTAAAATTCAAATAGCAGAACAACAAAGAGAAATTCATATAGCCATATTGTTGGCAAATAACTTTATTTCTCGGGTTAGTAACTGATTATGTCATTTTGAGCTAATTACGTGGGCCATTTAATACACACTAAGTGTTATGGACTTATGGCTTAAAAATGTATGGGAAATGAATATGTATGTATGTTGTTTTTTTATAATTTCTTATAAATCATATTATATTGTTAATAACTATAGAGGAATAGTGTTGTTAACTTCAAGCTTATAAATACTTACAATTTTTAGAGGACATGTTCGCTTCCTTTGAACTTTAACAACATCCATAGGAGGTGGGCCAGCATGAGCATTGTGAAATGATTTTCGAAGTTTTGGTCTAATTAATCTTACTATAAAACCATTGGATTCTGGGGCACTGAGAATACGCAAACACGACTCTTTCTTTAATTCAGGATTAAATTCCAATATCAGACTAGATTCCTTGCCTTCACTTTCAATAAAACGTTCTTGTTGATTTGAGCACATTGGCTCGAAATTTGGCTTCGATAGCATGTTTACATCTGAAAAGAAATTATAATATAAAATTAATTTTTATTAATTTGTTAATTTTTGATTTAAATTTTTTTAAAGAATAAATACGAAATATATGTAAATACTATACTCTTACAATACAAAAATATCATTGTACAGTTTTTTTAAAGGAAATAACTAGAGATGCCACGAATATTCGGCCACTATTCGGCATTCGGCCTATATTTTTGATATTCGGTATTCGGCCGAATAGTTCACAACATTCGGCCGAATACCGAATAACAAATGGAGAATAAAATAGGCTTATTATCTTACAATAAATGTTTTCTTTTATTCAAAAATTTGTATTTTAGTATTTAGAATCTACTAATGGTAAGTAGTGGTGAATAAAAACTACTTTTTAGGCATTCGTTGGTAGCAAACGATTACGTCTATCTTCGTAACAATTCCAGCTTCTGAAAATAGTCTCCCACTTAGATACACATTGTTGGCCGAATGTTCGGCTACCGAATATTCGGCTACCGAATATTCGGTATTCGGCCGACAAGTGTGGCCGAATATTCGGTATTCGGCCGAATCACTATTCGCGGCATCTCTAGAAATAACTCTCTTAACAATTTATTTTTGACAAAAAAATCTGAGAAACAAAAGAAATATTTTGACTAGATGAGAAATTTCCCCATAGTTGCATAACATACGCTATCAAATCAAAAATTGTAAGACTTTAAGATTTCATAAAAAATAATAATAATCGTTTTTATAAAGTTTACTGAGTGGCGTATGTGGAACATTTTTGTCTTCAATATCAGTACTGAATAAAGGGAAGGTTAAATAGTGGAAATGTTTTTATAACTAAACATTTATAAACGTTGTCTAACTTTAGACAACTGTCCAACTCTGGCAAATGTGTTCAAAAACCTCGTTTATTGTTGTCTTATAGCTGCCTAACTTAGACACGAGAGTAGATTGTCTTAACCGTGAATAATGTGATATTTATTTTTATTAAATAAAGCACATTTCCACCAATTTCAAAATAGTTAGACAGTGGCTAAGTAGACAATCTAATAAATATGACTGTTAGTATCCAAGAACAATTTTTTGTAAATTTAGGCTCTAATGAGATGAAAAAAATATAAAATCGTTTATTATAATGATGCCGTTCACATAACTATTTACATATTTTTTTTATTTTCCTTCATAAAGGAGGTATTAATTTTGGGTAAAACAACATTTTGAGGTTGTAATCAAAATTGCCAATTCTATTATATGAAGAATGGGTTTCGTCATTTTAAGTAATTTTTTTTAGAAAACTGCCCTCTAAAAAGGGAGAATTCCTCCCATACATTTTTTTTTCTTGTCTCAACCCAACCTCCACATCCCAAACTTTTTTCGCAGCTTATCACTATAACTGTTGAAAATCCTTTTAAGGAAAATCTTATTTTAATGAAAAATCTCCTACAATTTTTATTATTTTTGAAATACTGTTCAATAATTAAAATACGTTGTTGTCTCGTTTAATGCTTCATATTTACTAACTCTAAACTATCAGCTGTCAAATTGTTTTTTTTTTTAGAGTTGCTAATTATTTAATACACAAATGGTGGGAATTTTTTGCAAATCTTGCGTTAATTTTGGGACAACCTTTATACGTATGTTTCAATTTAATAAATCTAAATATTTATGAAAAAAAAAGTTTAAAAATCATTGAAGTGGTTTTTTTAAAAACTATTTTTATAATTTAAATTTTTGAAAAAAAAAACTTAAGAAAAACTTTGGTACTCCATTTTTAATTTATATAAAGTAAAATATAATATTGCATATATACATATATATTTTGGCAAATGACTAGGTTGAAAATCAAAATAACTGTTCAATGCCTTCATTAATAACCATTTTTCGTTATTTTTATTTTTATTAAATCTGTAAAATGATTTTTGAGAAAAATTTCCTCAAAGGTTTAAATTATTAGTTTAATAATATGTACCATTCCTTTTTGGTTGTAAGTTAAAAACAAAAAAATGTGTGGGATCCAAAAAACACTAATATACATGTCCCTCATCGGCAAAAAGACTATAGTATAGTGACTATGCTTGATATCATTGACGCAGCGTGAGGGGCAAAGGGGGCACAGGCCCTGAGCGGAACTTTGCTTGGGGGCGGAAATTTTTAAACTATCCGGGCGGTACATTACCAGGGGGAGGCAATTTTTCTGAATACGTTAATGTAAAAGGTTTTTGTATGTGAAATGTTTTTATATTTTCTTTTCATTTCGATATATTTTTCTGTGGATACATTTTATCAGTCCAAATAAATTATTTAAAATTTTTCGATCTGTAACACTGCTTCACAGTCAATAACTGTATTTTCTTCCCAACAATAAAACTGCATAAAATGTAAATACAAAAGCTCCTTCATTCACTTTAACTAAAATTTCAAACATTTCAGTGAACTATATTTTAAAGCCACCAACAGATTTCTTTCGTTTCACCATTGAAAATAAAACTTTTTTCAAAGAACACTCAATCACGAAAGTAAATACACATCACTTCCAGGATAACACTGAATTCAGGTGTAAGCTTACTTTTTTAACAAATTGTAATAGTGAAAAAAATTCCGACAAATACTGTCCTTTTCTGAAATACACTTTTCTTTTGAATTAAAAGTTACGTGTGTGTGCATAGGACGTAGGTACATATGTACATATAGTGTAAAAGATTTTCGCGCCACGACTTCGCTTTCGGCAATGATGCACTTTTTTCTATTTCTCCTTTGTTTGTTTTTTTTTTTTTTGTTCTTGTGTCGTGTTGTGTTTGAGATGTGTATTGCCATAAGGAAGTGTTGCGTACAATGATCGACAACGACTCTGGTTTGAAACAGTAAAGGACTATTTACAAAAGAGCGACCAACGACCGACGAATGAACGAAAATTCGTCCATTTTGACATTTATTTTTTGAGATCTATTCATTTTTTTTCACACTGAAAAATTCAAAATTTCTTTATCCAAATCTAAGGAAGGAAATAACTACTGTGTTATTCAATTTTGCCAAGAACTCTAACTCTGAATCAGGGTTGTGAATTTTTTAATTAAAAAAACGTTAAGCCATAAGCTCTTTTTGGACTTGTGAATTAAAAAACATTTAATTCAGAAGCTCTTTTTGATTTGTGAGCTTAAAAATATTTAATTCACAAGCTATTTTTGATTTGGGAATTGAATGAATTTCAATTCGCAAGCTCTTTTGGATTTGTGAATTGAGAAATATTTAATTCACAAGCTATTTGGTATTTGTGATTTAAACATTTTTTAATTCACAAGCTCTTTAGGATTTGTGATTTGAAAATTTTTTAAATCATAAGCTAATTGTTTTTATTTGGGGAAAGTTGAAATTATTGTCAAAGATCAGCCTAAACATTCTCTAAACTGAGGTAGCAACCATCAACCAAGCCACGTGCAGCATGTCGCATGCATAGTGTCTCATGACAAAGCCGCATGTGCGTCATACACTGAATTACACATGTATTCTTCAATTCAGAAATCATAAGCTAAAAAAAAGGTTATCAATCGAAAGTAATTCAAATGACAAATCCCAACTAGCTTATGAATTAAAAACATTTTCAAATCACACATACCAACTAGCTTGTGAAAAATTGTTTTAAAATATTTTTTTTTTTTTTGTTAAATAAATAATATGGCTTTTGAAAACTTCGAGTTTTTCCTTCGTTTTCAAATCTACTCCGGAAATTTTCGATTCCTTTACTTTTTTTATAAGTCTGCTTCGAAATTTTACTTCTGCGGTTCGAACCCTACTCGTGAGTCCGGAGATTGAGACAAAAACATTTAGTTTGTTTCCACCGATTCGATGTGAGTTGGCTCATAAGAGTCCATGTATTCGTATTGTTGTATATTTTATGTAAGGTGTGTTAGTCAGTTGTGTTTTTTTATTTTTATTTATTATTTATTATTTATTATTTTATTTATTCAGTGAAATTTGCAAACATCATATTTAGTGGCAAAGGCAAAATTAGTTAGTTTTGCAATTTAACTTGTCTGTGTTTCGTGTGCTGTGAAACTTTATATCATTTTTAAAAATTGTGCGTACAGATATAGTACACATATCCTACATAAGCGAATGAGATTTTTATTTTATGTTTAAGTTAAAAATAAGCTTTGGACAACATTTCTGGTTCTTCATTTACTTTTAAAATTATTAAGCATTTAAAAATTTAGCGGTAAAATTGTCTCTGCCTCGGGCGGCATAAAACCCACGCTACGCCACTGCTTAATATGGTCAACAATGAACCATTTCGAAGAGAAAACTATCCACGTTTCAGTGGGGAAGTGTCTCTGAAATTATACATTGGAGAAAACCTCAAAAATTGATTAAATAAACTGTCTAAGTCTGAGTTATCATACTGAAACTACAATTTTAAGACCAAGATACATGAGCCATGAAATTAAAGTTAAAAAAAATCTATCATAGCATTAATAATTGGCATTATCAAAAACAGTTAATACCTTAAGGCAGACGGCAAAGCTATGCTTTATTGATTATATTATTGTTGTTAAATCATTTGAACGGAAAAATTAAAATCAATCTAATCTAAAAAACTAATCCTAAAGGGTTAGAGATACATACATTACATCTATATGACTAAGCAAACCATAATATAAAATAGAGTCTTCTTCTGACGATGAAGTTGAAGGTAAAAATTTGTAATGATAAATATCAATACAAAAACCGACATAAAATATAATTATCACTCGCAACGCGCGGACGTTTTAACTTTATTAGTTTCTAAACGATAACTTCCTATATTTAATTAAATTGTAATTATTGACAATAGTTTTATAATAACCAATAGCCTCAAAATAACTTGGATCTCCATTAAATTACTTAACTCGAAGCATTTGAATTTAAATCGCACTTATTTATGCAATTAACCTTTAAAGCATTATTACCGTTTGTTTGTGTTTATATTATATGTTAGGTACATTTATTACCAAGGAGACACTATGTAGCCACACAAATCCAATAACAGATTGGATACATAATTTACTCAATAAATCTAACCACTTCCTAATTGAAAGCCACACGTTCATTATTTAACCACACAACTATTCACAGTTCCGTGGTTCTTGGATACGTTAGGTACATACTTCATAGATGCACGACTATGTACATAATATCTCTCTCTTAAAAATAGTATCTAGCTGTGTTTAACATCAGTCTAATGCAATAACTCCAATTGATCTTTTAATTGAATCTGTCTACAGAGTTGCACTCCCGTAATTGGGTCAACATATTAAATGGTGTCACGCGTTAAAATAACATCACTGTCAACGACGACCACTGACGTCCATCACTGCAAGTAAATCCAGGTAAATTTAATTACTTAGTAACCTCAAACACTAGGTATAACTCAAGGAAGTTCAAAATATGTATACAAAATCAAGGCATTGTTTTTTTTTAACCGTTTATCTGTATCTGTATCTGTTTTATAAGACGCTTTCTATAGAAGTTACTCACATGCCCAATGCTCCCATCCATCCATTAATTGTGCGTAAGCAATATCTAACAACAATTTTTTATGAATAAGCTCTCAATCACTGCATGCGTATCGCTGGTCATCATCATCATTGTTCGTTTATATGGTCTACACTTAAAAAAAATAAAACTATTACAGCGCTTATTCCATCTTTATTCCAAAAGTTTACTACACCAGGGAATACGAGTTAAGCTATGGGTTAAAATTTTCCATGAATAAAACCAAAATGATCGTGGAATAGTAAAGTGAAGTTTACCAAAAATCCATTTAGAAAATCTACTACTATTAATTAGATGACTGTTTGGTAACTTGAAATTTTCATCAAGTTTTGCAAACTTGTTTTTTTTTCGTATGGGTTTTGACAGCAAATTGTAATAATTTGTAAAAAAAAAAAAAAAAACCTCACGTTGCCAAACACACCTATGAATTCTCTTTTTAATATATTTCTGTCAAAATTATTATCATTTTTCAATTGTTTGTGTTGTGTCTATTTTCTGTTTTGTTTTTATTTGAGTGGAAAATTTAAATAAATGAAGAAAAAGGTTTGCGTACTATGTCGCTGTCTCCTCCCCGTTTATTTATTCGCATGTGGGTGCAGTCAATTGTGCCAATGACGCTAGGAAATCCCAATATGTATATTTCTTAATTTATGGATGGTTGATAATTGTTGAGAAATTGATTGGGGCATTTTTATGAGCTGCCTTGCTTTTGAAGCAAATGCTTTGGCTACCTTAGCAGAAATTACGTTCAATGCAGGCTGACTAAAGCCGTGGATATCAGCACAATCGTCTTGAACCTAATTTATTTTAGTAATTTAAGATTATGATTATATAGAGTCAATAATCATACCTCAATACGATTTAGTATCTGATGGAAGCTATAACTTATAAAACAACAGGAATATGTCCACTTCTTGTGTCCCCAATTAGGTCGTCTTCAACAACTGTAATAAGTTTCCTCATATTTTCCTTGGAAAACATATGTAGGTAATATTTCTTCTTCCTGGGTTTGTAAAGGGTGTTTTTTTAGAGGTATAGAACTATAAGTTGGCAACACTATTTTATCTGGCGGCCATTTTGTAAGCTGTCAAGTGATTTATTTTTAGTTTTGTTTGACATTTCAACATGAATAGACTGACGCCTGAACAACACTTCCAAATTGTGCAAATTGGTCACAAAACAGGATTGCCGTTGACCCCAATTTTCATAAGCGAATTTTTTTTAGCGATGAAGCTCACTTTTGGTTGAATGGATACGTCAATAAACAAAACTGCCATATTTGGAGTGATGATAAGCCTCAAGTGTATGTTGGGACACCTTTACATCCACAAAAACTGACTGTTTTGTGTGCTTTATGGGTTGGTGGAATAATTGGTCCGTACTTCTTTAAAAACGATGCTGGTCAGAACGTTACAATCAATGGTGACCGCTATAGAGCCTTGATTACTGACTTTTTCGTTCATCAATTGAACAACCATGATGTGCAGGAGCCGTGGTTTCAACAAGACGGCGCAACATGTTACACAGCTCGTGCCACAATTGATTTATTGAAGGAAATGTTTGGTAACCGCACGTTACGGACCCGTGAATTGGCCTCCAAGATCGTGCGGTTTAACGCCGCTTGACTATTTTCTGTGGGGATATGTGAAGTCGATAAGCCCGAAACGATTGACCACTTGGAAGACAACATTCGCCGAGTTATTGCTGACATACGGTCACAAATGTTGGAAAAGGTCATCGACTTGGACTTCCATATTAGACTACGTCCGAGCCAGCCGTGGAGGTTATATGCCAGAAATCATATTTAAAAGATTATCATTCGAATAAAGTAAATTTCATGTCAATTTAAAAAAAATCATCTTTGTTTTATTCCATTTCAAATTTCTATACCTCTAAAAAAACACCCTTTATATTTTTCTTTTTCTGGTGGTTGATGGCTGATTGTCCAATAATTAGAAATGGTTTAAAAACTCGAGAAATCTAGCAGACATTATTTTTATTCAAAATTAAATAAGCAATCTTCACTTATTTTTTTTTTTTATTCAGGATAAATTTGACACATCTGGTTCTAATTCCTTCGCTAAACCACCTTCTTCTGTGGTTTAAATTAGTAAACGTCAATTAGTAGAAATTTTGTTTTTTTCATAACATTTTCCACTTAGTCCACAGAATGAGACCTAACCCTTCGCTATTCCACGTTTATTGATTTGGCTGTTATTGTTTAAATGGAGGAGCGATTTTCTTTAAACTTGACGTAACATTGAAAACACTATTCTTAAACAATGACAGCACTAACCACCCAGAAACGGACTACTTCTCTTTTTTTATTTTTTTATTCCAAAATTCTAAGTTTAAAAATATTTTTTTTTTTAAACTAGCTGTTCCGTTCGACTTCACACAGAATTTTTTATCAAATTAAATTTAAACAACCCTTTACGAAGAAATTTTTGGCACGCTCCAGTAATTTTTTTACACAAATGTAGCAGTTTGAGTGGGTAACGCCATCTGTTGGTGATAAAAACGTGAGGAACACAAATCTACTACATTTTGGGACAATCTTCGCATACGAAATTAAGTTTTCAGATATCACTGCCATCCACTCCTAAAAGTATGCAATTTTTTGTTTTTAAAGTTTTCTGACTTTTCCGGTAGAAATTTCCGATTTTTGGGCTTCTTAGTGTGTTTATCTGGTTCAATATAATTCCCCATGGGAATTCGTGATGTTAGCGCGTACAAAAAATAAGTGGTCCATTTTTATATATTAAGATAATTACTTAAATTAATTAATTTATACAAAAAAAAAATAAAAGAGTTACATAATTTTTTTTAAAGCAGTGACACATACTTTATTTTTCTTAAGAAAGGGGTTCTAACTAAGAAAAAAATTAGGCTCGATTTATTTCGTTCAGTGTAGGTATCTTCTCTGCCTAAGTACCTTTTATGATGATTCGTTAAATTGTATATAGTCGAACCGATTCGCTGCTATTCCTACAAATTGTCGAGGGCCAATTGATGATAATATTGCGCCTGAACAATTTATTGTCGATGATGAAGAATATCGAACAAACTGAATTAGATTGTCCCATCCCATCGACTATGCTTATAGGGTCATTGGCAGGCGACCTCTCATGCCCGCACCTAAGTCACTATCTGCATAAATTTAATTACCGCGACGAACATTTTGAGTGATAAATGGAGCATTTCTATGGCAAAAGGAAAACAGATATGTACCTACCCTAAATGAGAGGCACACGCAACTCAGGCAATCTAAATTATAGGTACATTATTTAGATACATATCTATGTGAAATTGGGTATATATTAATATTTAGCAGAAATTTCATTCGAGAGGTATAATTTTTCGTATCTATTTTCGATTTGGTGATTCTTCAGCGTTTGGCCGCAGCAGCGTGGGTGTAACTCGATTTATGAACTGATGGCCACGTTCTTTTATTAAACTATAAAATGACGATATCACAATAAGTATAACGTGAGAAGATTTAATTGACAGGGTTAAGGTTAAATGGTGTTTAATGAAAACTCTGGGTGAGCATTAATATAAGTAAGTAATGTGAGTTAATTAATAAATACATATCTAGATACATGAAAAGACAAATTAACGGCGGCGTATATTGTCACATTGTCAACAAATATATTTTTGTTTAATGAACACATGCGAGTATATTATTATACCTACAGTTAAATAAATATTTTTTTATTTTCTGAAAAATATATAATTTGTGTTTACTTTTCTTCTTCTAGCAATTTCATGGAGTAATTGTATATGATTATATCACCTTTATCAACTTTATCATCCAATTATAGGTAGGTATGTATTATAGGCAGAAATTGTAGTGGCCTGGTTTGAAACAATATTAAACTTTGTATCACTGAAAAAAATTAAGTGCATATAGGAAGATATATTTAAAGTTATCTAGATCAAAGAGCACACTAAGTAGCCTTACCCTTCGGTTTTATACTGAAGTTTAACGGTGATTGAGAAAGCAGTCAGTTGTTGCATCCGTTTGTAGGTCTAACTATTACATTTTGTTTGTATTATTGCATTGTATGCTATTACATTTATTTCACCATTTTAACTCATTTTTAAACCAAGTGACTGACAATTTGTGTGTTGTGTTGACAAAAATAAAATTGGAAGATTGCAAGAATTGGCATAAACTTATAGGTTGTACATGCATTTTACAGTTTTGTTATAAAAAAAATTTAATAATTCTAAAATAAAGAAAAACCGTTCAACGAAGCGGCTGTCACATTTTTTAAATTTTAATTTTTTGTATTGTTTTTTTTTTTATATATGTATGTATAATAATATATGAAATATTATTTGAACCAATTAGAAGCTCTGTTATAAAATATTTAATTGAAATCGAGGTTAAGCAAAGAGTGCTATAATAACTGAAAATAAAATAAAATGAACGACTAAATCGCACAACAAAAAAAAGGTATTTTAAAAATAATTTTAGTTGAAAAATAAAAAAGTCGCTCTATGAGAAATTTCAATATTAATCAAAAGATAACACATTTTTTCCAACTATATAGTATATTGTACTAACATTTGTTCACATAAAAATTTTAATCAAAATCGTAGAAGCCGTTTTAGAGAAAAATTGAGATTTCCCTTTCCGGTTTTTAAATATTACCGTTACTTTTGGTCATCAGAATAATTTTAATTATAAATCTGTTAATGTTATAAACACATCTAAATATGCCAAGTTTAATAAAAATCGACCAAGTCGTTTTCGAATTATAGTTCTCAAAAAAATATTTGGTATAAATACTTTTAAAAGATTTTCTATAAAAAAAAATTGTTCAAAATCAATTTAACAGTTTTTAAGAAAATCGAAAATCAAAAAAAAAAATGGTCTTATAGAAGGTTCCATTTATAACAGTTTTTCGAAAAAAAATTTAATAAAATGGTAGCCTTTTTTAAAAAATTACTAAATTTTTTTAAATAAAAATTATGGCCACGTTTTTGAAAAAAAATAAGATTTTCATAATTTGGCAAAAAATTGTACGACACGTACAACAAAAAAAATGAAAAAAAAAAAAAAAAATATCCAGGGAAACCACTAGGTACTGAGTTTAAAGAAAGTCGACCCATCCGTTTAGACTGCAGCTGAACTGACAAACAGACAGACAAGCAGAATCGCGAGACCCACTTTCGTTATGTCAAGTTTGATCAAAATTTCGAGCTCAATTTTTTTTACGAATTCATAACCTGTCATTTACTACCTATGTTATGGCAAGTAAAAAAAATGGTTCTACAAGAGTTACTTTTAAAAATGGCTAAATGTAAAATTTCTTCCTGGTTAAATGATAGTTTAAAATTTTCCTTACCGGGTTTTAAACACTTACATATATGGAAGGTATATACATATAGGTTAGGTACCGTTATATTTAGTTATAAGAATATTTTTTTTAATCTGCTAGATAAATAAAACAGGAAAATTGTTTTCGAAATATATTGAGTTTTCAAATTTTTGTAAAAAATGAAAAAAAGCTTTTTTTTTGTCAAAATGTTGGTATTCTTACTACATAACTATGTATGTGTTTAAACTTTTTAAAACTCCAAACAAAATTTGATCAAAATCAGTTGAGCTATTTTCAAGAAAAGCAGAAATAAAAAAAAATGGTTTTATGGGTATTTTCATCGACGCCTTTCATTTTTCATTTTTCGGAAATTTATTTTTCACCAAAATGTAGTCTACAGGTATGTATCAAAATTGATTTACTTTTTTTTTTAAATCTGTGGGCACGTTTTTGAGAAAAATTGAAAATTGACCTATCTATCCGTTAAGGCCTTAGCCAAATAAAGTAAACAATTTGGCATTTAAATTTTTAATAAATTATAAATGTTTTTGAAATATTTTTGAAAAATCCAAACAATATTTTATAAAAATACCTTTATTATTAATTTATTTATAAATATTAAAAATTAATTAAAATCTTTTATCAAAATTTTTCTCAAAAAGGATTCTTTCAAGAAATTATTTTCAAATTAAAATATTGAGATACAATAGGGCTTTGAAAAATATAAAAATCAATGTTATTTTTTGTATTTAAATGCCTTTAGCACGCAAGAATCATTATGATTTGTAGTGAATAGTTATTGTTTATTGGATGCTATTTTCCTTAAATCAAATATTTTAATTTTCCTTCACCTTATGACATCATATGTAGCTACTCTTTTTTATTATTTAATTTTAATTAAATGTGTATATTCATGTTTAAAATATTTTTTTCTTACTACAAAATTGCAACAATTTAATATTCGAGATGGGCATGCACTCATTGACCTAATTGCAAAGCTGTTAATTACTGTTATCTGTTATTCAATTCAACTGAAACGATAAGTCAATTATAAAATATATGAATGAATAGATTATTCTCCCACTAGTGAAATGACATTGAATAAGAGTATGAACCTACATTGAAACCTCTAATTTTTTCAAGGTAACACCTCTAACTCTCGATAATGAATGAAGCACCTTATCTTATAGCCAGGGAAGTTATGTTGTAAAACATTAATTTGGTACAAAACATTTTTTTTATTTTCGTCACTACTTAGAAAAATTGACTTTGCCACTATTTTGCTTAGAAATGACACAAATCAAATGAGCAAATAAGTAAATTGCTTGAAACTTGCAATTAAATTTGCATTTAGTTTTTCTTAAATTTATCTTTTCTGACCTCCAGTACGCACACCAATCCAATATTTTTTTCTTCTCAATATCAGAGCTATTTTGAATTAAATTTTTATCAATGTGAAATCATCGAAATACATCTTACGATTACAAAAAATTACTTTGACTTCCTAAGCAACGATTTTTAACCTGAGACCTGTACCAAAAAAAAACAATTGCTGTTATAAAAACTCTAAAAATAACTTCGGTCATAATCTGGTTAGAAACAAGTTATTTCGTTAAATCTGTTGTTACTTTAAAATTTAAATAAACCCAGTATTACACTTGGGTTGGCTTGGGGTAAAATTTTCCCTTTATAAGAATTATTTTAAAAAAATATTTGTTTGAAAAGTTCCATATAGTAACTTCAGGTAAAATTTTTAATATTTTTTGAATAAACAAATTATATTTTTTAAAGTTTAAAAATAACCAATCTATGAAGTTAGGTTAGATTTGGGTACTATTTCCACTCATTTCTAGACACTTTTAAAATAAAACTAAGAATTGTTATTTATTAGTTTCAGAATAACCAAATCTTGCTCCAAGTTTGGAATAAGATTTCTAAAAATTCTTTTGTTCCCATTTTCTGTAACCACAGTAAAATTTCCAATCATCAATTCTGACTACCATACACTCATCTAACACTTCAGCAGCAAGAATAATAAAGCTACTGATTTAACAACTACACCTACTGACGATAAAATATTGAACCCTTATTATTAATTAAAATAATTAATTAAATTTACTAAAAAAAAATAAATTATTACCAATAAAAGCATTTAACATTCATCTGGAAGAAGTAAGAAAAAAAAACAAACATAAATAAATGCTTAGAAAATAAATACATATTTAAAAAAAAAGTCGTCAAATTAAGGTTTTTAAATAACCATAAATCAACGGTAGGAGCAATAATACGTAAGAGCCCTAAGATTCCGTGGAAAGAAATATCTAATTTTTGTTTTGACTTTTACAAAACGGGTAGATTTCGGTTTTTCAAATTTTCTCGACAATTTCTATATCGATTTTAATTAATATCCGTGGCCAAAGTGATTATAAGAAAACAACTTTTATTGTGTTTCTTGTTTTTAGCAAAAATTAGCAATTTTGAGAAATTAAATTATTGTCAATTGAAAAATCTATATGTTATTACCTTGACTGACTTTGTTATAATTTTTCAATCTCATAATAGTTCTAACAATATTGGATTTGAAAACTTAATGACTTTTGGACGTCATTAAAGTAAATTTCTAACCAAATATTTACATTTTTAAATAACCCGGGCTATAAATTGATTTAGTAACCATATTCTATCTTCAAACTTAGGGTTCTTTTTATGATGTTCTTAAGATGTTAAAAAAAAATCTGCACCATCAAAAAAATCCAGTCGAGCTTTGTGGGAATTTATACAAAAAAAACTTGTTGTTTTAATAATTTTTTTAAAGCAAGTAAGTAAGCTCGACACTGGCGAATTCTTTATTGAAACTTTGTTTTACCGGTCATATTTGAATGAATGAAGCTTTGAAATGCAAATACAGTCGGCATAATAATATTGACTCTCCATTGCTAATTTGCAAACAAATGTCAAGATTTTTTTTGTATTATTTTGCAATTAGTTGTCACTATATTGAAATTCAAGTAAAAATAATGCCAACATGACATTGTGAATTAATTAATGTGTTCTCATCACCATAGAGTGCGTACTCCCCCATATGGATCAGGGATTGAGCTTAGATTTTGAAAAACAATAGGTTTATTCATAAAAATATGTACATATGTATGTATGTATTTAATAAATAAGACAAAATATGTTGTGTTTTTTAATATTTGAAATCAAATCCAATTACACAAAACGACAAAAACTAAGAGTGAATTTATAGTTAACACAATGAATACTCCTTTAAAATAATTTTAGATAGTGACGCATTGTTTCTAATAGCCCAATTATCTCGCAGAATAAAAGACTGAATAATTATTTTTTTTAATGACAAAGCCATATTGAGAAATTATGACACAATTTTAAGATTTTATTTTTAAAACGAATCGTATGCTTTATCTACGTAAAGACAATTATCTTAACATAATAGAAACAATGCGGCGGCGTTAACGGATAGACATAATGAAAAAAAATGTAAGTACCTACCCATAAAATTAAATTACAGTTTGCTTCTAAAAGTTTGACATTAAAGGGGTTCATTAGTCTATAAAAATAGAGCAACAGTTGGGTTTTAAGGTTTTCAAAGGTATGTGACTTTTTACTTTCTAGACCAAACAAATAACAACAAAGTATCTTTGTTTAAGAAATTAAACAAAGAAACCTAACTTTTTATTCGATGAGATGACATTTTTTTCTCGAATAAAGTTCTTACTTCCCACGCCAAAAAGATGTTTTTTTTTTTGTTTCGATTAGGATGAATCAGAATTGACCCAGAATCACAGCTATCGACAAAAGCATGAGACGTTTTATTGTATACCTATGCTATTTATTGTGAAGGTTATCTTTAACAAAAAAAAAAACAATAATTGATGTATTTTAAGCTGAAGTTGATTGTTTTTTTTTTTTTTTTTTCTGATTTAAGCAAAGAGAGAAGTCACTAATTGGTGGTTCCGGTCATATCTTGATAATTCTCAAAGCTATAAATGATTTTTTAAGAATCAAATTGAAAGCGAGATTAATGCTTTCCTCAATGCCAAATTCTCAAATAATATGATTACGATTACTTATAAAGGGTGTTTTTTAGAGGTATACAACTTTGAAATGGAATAAAACAAAGATGATTTTTTTAAATTGACGTGAAATTTACTTTATTCGAAAGATAATATTCTGGAATTATAATTTAAATATGATTTCTGGCATATGACCGCCACGGCTAGCTCCGACGTAGTCTAATCTGGAAGTCCAATTTTCGATGACTATTTCTAACATTTGTGGCCGTATGTTAGCAATAACTCGGCGAATGTTGTCCTCCAAGTGGTCAATCGTTTCGGGCTTATCGGCTTAGACTAGCGACTTCACATATCCCCACAGAAAATAGTCAAGCGGCGTTAAATTGCACGATCTTGGAGGCCAATTCACGGGTCCGTAATGTCAAACATGCGGTTACCAAACGTTTCCTTCAATAAATCAATTGTGGCACGAGCTGTGTGACATGTTGCGCCGTCTTGTTGAAACCACAACTCCTGCACATCATGGTTGGTCAATTGATGATCGAAAAAGTCAGTAATCATGGCTCTTAAGCGGTCACCAATTATTCCACCAACGCATAAAGCACACCAAACAGTCAGTTTTTGTGGATGTAAAGGTGTCTCTAACATACACTTGAGGATTATCATCACTCCAAATACGGCTGTTTTGTTTATTGACGTATCCATTCAACCAAAAGTGAGCTTCATCGCTAAACAAAATTCGCTTATGAAAATTGGGATCAACAACAATCTCCCAAACTAAAAATAAATCAGTTGACAGCTGACAAAATTGCCGCCAGTTAAATAAATGTTGCAAACTTAAAGTTCCATATACCTCTAAAAAAAAACACCCTTTACAATTGTTTGTGAGTAGATGTTTTCGATTGAACTCTTCAGTGATTTTGGGTTGAGTACTCAATGATCCATTAAATAATAAATAAATAAACATTCTGTTAGTTACCATGTTTCATTTTAGTGAAGATTCTTCGAACAAGATTTTCCCTATGACCATATTTTGAAGAATTGTGTTCATTTAATTTTAAAGCAATTATGCACATTATGTTAGTTAAACATCAAATTCTCAATCTATTGGAATTCATGGCCTATTTATTTGATAATTATTTAGCTATCATACATATCTCGCTGACAAGATATCATTTTAAAAATAAAAAATTGGGGTACCACAAAGTAGTCTACTTTTACCGTTTCTATTAAATTAAAATTAAAATTAAATTTTGTAAATATTTCATTGGGGAGTTTCACAAAGGTACTGCTAGAAATGTTAAATAAAATCAATAAAAATATTGTTCTTCTATTTTTACTTGCGATATAAATATATGTAGGTACTATGTATGTACATACATACATATATGGAAAGTTATAGATTCGTAAAAAAAAAGTCCAACTCGATATTTTAATCAAAGCCGATGATGGCGAACTCGAAAAAAAGTTTTTTTTTAATAAGTTAGGTATAAAAATCTTATTTTTCTCAAAAACGATTTTGACCAATTTTTCTATGGAGACTAAAATTTTCAACATTTTTTTTATTTAAAAATTATTTTTTTCTTTTTTTGAGAACTTAATAATTCGAAAATGACTTGGTTCATTTTTACTTAACTTGGCACCAAGGAGTTTTTTTAACATTATCTATAAGATTTTAAGTAAAAATTATTCTTGTGACCAAAAATATCGGTAACCCCCATACAAGTGTTTAAAAACCGGTATGGAAAATATCAAACTTATCAAAAACGGCACCTACAATATTTATTTAAATTTTTATGTAAACTTATATTAGTATGATCTACTATATTATTACAAAAAAAAAATATTTTTCGACAAGACGAATATGCTATACAAAATTGTAACCATAATATTTTTTTCATATTTTGCGTATTTACTATTTAGTAATAAGTAAATTTAAATAATGCGACTGTGGTAGTAGAAAAATATATTTGACCAGAAAATGTGTCAATCCCACTTTTTTTTTAAATTTGTTATCACTCGTTTAATATTTAAAATATGAAACAATATCATGTGTTCAAAGCTGTTAAACTCAATTTTCTTAATCATTTAATCATTTTTTTAATTTTTAAAATAACCTCCTTAAAATACAAAATTCTTTCACAAATGCATATTAAATCCGTCTAACATGCCTAAAATAATTGTGTATTACATTTTTACAAAAATATAAAATACAATACCACCTTAAGAAATAGAACATTTTATTCACTTAACCCAAGCCTCTGGTTCTTTATTTAAAGAAGAAAAAAAACATTCACATTTTTTTCAAATCATCTTAATGTACCTATTAGAATAAAAGACCAAGTTTAAAGCTATCTGGCAAAAAATCTAGTTTTTCCTGCAATCAGCTATTTAAATTAATACCTACCATTTTTTTTTTTTGCAAACAAGTTAAATTGTATCTATTCTATTTTATAGAAATAGGATTTTTTTTGACAAAAAAATTAATACACATAATCAATACCTGATTGTTAATAATGTTAAACCCGACTTTTATATAAAAGACGAGAAAAAACCTAATAGGTATGTATATCTATATGCATGTAAATCGATGACTTTTTTTTCTAGTTTTTCGTGTTAAAATAATTTCTGAAAGATGAAATGACTCATCTTCTTTTTATTTGATTTATTTTAAACATACACAAATTTATGGATCGCAAAGAAAGAGACTATATAATACACACATACGTATACCTACTTTTATTAAGATATATTAGCACGCAATTTACAACCAATCATGGTCATAATAAAATGGGCATGGTAACGCGATGATGCATTCTTAAGACAATGTACCAAAGATGCTGTGATTCACCTGGTCAGCTTTGGTGATTTCGTAAATTTTTGAAATATTTGTTCTGATGAATTGTGAATCAGTTAAATAATCACATAAAAAAGTTTTATTTTATGATGAGTAGTGATCATTTGAAATAACTTTCACTTTTGAATTATAAATAATAAAACAAATAATTAGCCAATTCAGTTTTCTCAGGCTCACTGAGATCTCAGCAATCTCAGAAATCTGAACGTAATTCCTCAGTGGATTTTTCACTTTTGCTGTCTAAAAGCTGAGACTTATATTTTTTGAATTCGCTTGCTCAATTATGTTTTGTCAGTTCATCAAATAATAAAAAAGGGATGGAGACTTCCTTTGGCTTCTAGCTCCTTCTTTTCCTCAGTGAAGCTGACAGAAGTTTGCTCAGTGAGATCTCAGAAACCCGTACTGGCTAAATAATAAACACATACACACTCTTCAAGCTGATTTACAATGACTAAGGCTAAATGCCAGCTGCCAAAGCTAAAGTCAAGTTTAAGAAAGTATTATGTGAGTACATAAATATGAACAATATAGCACCGAGCTGTCTTACACTTATATGCATGGAATTTGCCGTTTGGACTGAAAAAATGTTAAAAAATTAATAAAATTGGAAATAAATTGATTGAAAAATTGTCAGAAATTGATTTGACAGCAACGCAATGTACACCAAATGATTTCTTACACAAATCTCAATTCATGAGAAGTATTTTTAAAAATCGTTGGAGCGGTTTTTTAAAAAAAATAATTTTGTATATACATATACAATTTTGAATATTTGAATATACATATATTTGAATATATTTTTAAGAAAAAAACAAAATGGTACGCCAATTTTTAGTACTTATTCATGACAGCTGACGTGTGTTTAGTACCTTGTGTCACTGTCAAACAGCTTCAGTTTGGTTTGCAATTTAACCATGGATCGTCTTACAAATGAACAACGCTTGCAAATTATTGAATTTTACTATCAAAATTCGTGCTCGGTTCGAAATGTTGTTTATCGAAAAATTGTGTTCAGCGATGAGGCTCATTTTTGGTTGAATGGGTACGTAAATAAGCAAAATTGCCGCATTTGGAGTGAAGATCAGCCAGAAGCATTGCAACAGCTACCAATGCATCCCGAAAAAGCCACTGTTTGGTGCGGTTTATGGGCCGGCGGCATTATTGGGCCATATTTCTTCAAAGATGATGCGAATCGCAGCGTTACTGTCAATGGTGAACGCTACCGAGCGATGATAACAAACTTTTTTTTGCCCGAAATGGAAGTTCTTGACTTGCATGATATGTGGTTTCAACAAGACGGTGCCACATGCCACACAGCACGCGAAACAATGGCGCAATTGCGAGGCGAGTTTGGTGAACAGTTAATTTCACGTTTCGGGCCGGTCAATTGGCCGCCTAGATCGTGCGATTTGACACCATTAGATTATTTTTTGTGGGGGTATGTCAAGGCTAATGTCTATAGGGACAAGCCCGCTTCGATTGACGCACTGGAAGCCAACATCCATGCATTCATTCGTGAGATACCGGCCGATATGTGTGAAAGAGTATGCCAAAATTGGACTCAGCAGATGGGCTACCTGAGACGCAGCCGCGGTCAACATTTGCATGAAATTATCTTTAAACATTAAATTGCAAGGTTCAAACTATCGATTCAAATAAATATTTCATTCATTTTTTCGAATTTTTTGTGTTTTTTTTTTTTAAAGTTTTAAACCTCTTAAAAAATCACCCGTTATATATCGCAACTATTTCATTTGGTTTAACAGAAAATCAACTGTTTAGTGCAAACTTGTTTATAAAACCTTCTTGAACAACATGGTAAACCTGATCAGTTCAGTTTCAGTTTCTTCGGATTTATGTATATTCAAACTACTCGTCAAACATTTTACACATTTTTTCATAGAAAATTCAATTTAAAAATATAATTTCTATTGAATTGTTTTAATTTAAGAAAAATTACAACAATTCTGAGTTCAGAATCGAATTCAAAACAAAAAAAAAAATCAAAAAAGTATCGAAATGGCAACTCCATCCTTGAATATATTTGATTTTAAATTTTTTTTTTGCTAATAAAAATAAAAACTACTTCAAATTTGTCTAATTTATTGCTTGAAAATTTGAATAAAAATATAAAAACTAATAACAAAAAAATTCTCGTTTTTTTCTTACATTTTTTTAAGTGTTCTATAAAAATTGTAGTTATTATAACACTTTTATAACCATTATAAAATCAAACAAATCAATTGACTCCATAAAAAATAAAACCAGCTCCAAAAAATATAATTATAATATGGAAAAATAAGGAGTTCAAAACGGGATTTCTTAAAAATGTGGGTAGAACTAATATTATCAAATGAAAATGTACATATATGGTGAAAACTAGCTTATACTCGTATGTATTTATTTTTAAACCGGAATATAGCAAAGGTGATGATGTGTGGTCAGTCAAAAAGATTAAAGATTAAGAGTAAAATAATCATACAAAAATAATAATCAAATATAATAATAATAATAATAATAAATAATCAAAAAATAATAATCAAGGTTATTGTACTAGAGTAATATTATCTTGTTATTTTGTCAGTCTAATTTCAACAATAACAAAAAATAGCCCAAGAATATGCTGCAGATATCTCGGCATAAAATATATTGTTGACCTACTTTAACATCATCAGAATCCAGTTAGAACTACACTCTAACTGCATTATTTTGAATTGAGGCAACGTACATCTTTTGCGCAAGTTCTGCATTCTCTGCTCCTGAGTTCTGGCTGACCCACAAAGAAATGCGACCCACACTGGTTTAGAACATCCGTGATTCAAAAAATGCTCACCTACTTAATAATGACTTCTGTGTAATCTTTTCTTTGTGTCTTCCAAAAAGACATTCTCGATTTAATTACTCTGACAGATGGCAGTGTTGTTTACACTTTGGGTTTGTTTGCATTGCTGTTGTCATCATGAGCCTGTACGATGATAAAATAATAATTATTTTATTGTTGAATAAGATTTTTTGACCTCAGATTTTAGGTGAACTGGTCTAATTTTTTTTTTTTTTTTGAGTTTGTATTTGGAAATCTTATAAATAAAAGCTTGTAAATGATAATATTCTGTGCTGTCACAATTATTATTACAATAATTCCAATGCAAGTCATTAAGTCAGATATACATATTAACTGCATATTTCGTTAATTAATTTGATTCTTTAAAAATTATTTATATGATGAAACAATTATTTACGGATGCTGATGATTATTTTCGTCAGTAAAGGTCTAGGTACAAAAAACTGTATGACATCAAATGACAGATAATTATAGATTGATACTTTGCGATTAGCCCGTGGCGTAATGATTAGTGCGTTGGACTGATACGCCGAAGGTCTTGGGTTCGATTCCCAGCCTATGCCACCTAAAAACAGAATTTTTTATCACGGGTTACTGCCTCTTTCTAGGCATTGGCAGGTCCTCCAAGAGTATTTCTATAGTCATGAAAAAGGCGTTCGTATTCGGTAGAAAATTGTAGGTCCCCTCTATTCCTGCCAATAACACGTGCACAGGAATGGTTGAGAGTTGTAAGTCACTAGGCCATGGTTCTACACGAGCTGTCGTGCCAAACAATTTATTTATTTATTTTATTTACTTTGCGATTAGTTTTCGTTGACATTTGCTTTCGTAAGTGCTGCAAATGGCAGCTTACTTAAGTGAAGCTGAAATCTGGTTTAGTGATGGTAATACAATAAAATCCACAAAGCTAAAAGCTATAAAGAGCTTAATTAATTAAAATGTAAGAAATTTGTTTATTAATGTAATGAAAATTATAAGAAATACGGAAACCAATAGAAATATAGCTATTTTGGCGATAAAAAATGTCAAAACAATTATTATCGTGATGTGGAATTTTTAGCGAAAAACTTAAAATGCGGTTTTATTTAATTTACATTTGAATCAATAAAATTTTATCTAAATCTCTAAAAGCAATTAAATGTAGAAATGTATTTTAATTTTTTTTTATTTGTGTAATTTTTTAATACGCCAAATAATTTTAATTGCTTAGAAGTTACTTGTTTAAATAATTTTTATAAAATCGGTTTATTCACTTTCTGGAATAACCCGAAAATAATATATTTATTATGTGGTTTCATTATGTGATGGATTTTATTTTTTTTTTAAATTAACCTTAAAAAAGTTTAGGTTCCATGAAATTTCTCGGTCAGATATTAAACAAATTCTTGTGGTTTTTGTCAAGCAAATTGAGTGTAATAATTTGTCCTTGTAATTATTTCTTATATGTTCATTATACTAAAATGTAGGTATATCAGTTTTGTGGTTCAGATTTGACTGAACTAACATTGCTTTTCCATAAAGAAATTTCAAATACGACCAAAAATGGTAGTGGAAAATAACAAAATCTGACCAAATCTTATGAAAGAACATTATCTACGTAAGTTAAATTTTTACCAATTTTTTTGGTAACACAAGTTTACTTGCGATATGTACATACATAGGTACTATGGCATTTTATGGATTTGTAAAAAAAATCGAACTCGAGATTTTGATCAAATTTGTCATTACGATGATAGCGAAGTAAAAAAAAAAGTGTGCCTCGCAATTCTGTCTGTTTGTCCTGTCCTTTCTACGATTTTGATAATGTTTCATTTTTCTCAAAACGGCTCCTACGATTTTGATTAAAATTTTTATGTAAACTATATTAGTACGATTTATCATATTATTGGAAAAAAATCTATCGTTTTAAAGTGGTATCTCTCATAGAACCATTTTTTTTTTTGTTTTTATTATATTAATAAAAAAATTTACACAAGAGCTTCTAATAAATTTGAACAATATTGCATATCAAAATTATAAAAAAAAAATAAATTTTTTTTTTTAAATTCGATGTTTTGAAAATGGGTAGTTAATTTTTTTTTCAAAATTAATTTTAAACTCCACATTGATAAATACTAAAAATTGTCGTACCAATTTTTTTTCATAAAAATGTTTTCAAAATTGTATATACAAAAAAATAATTAAAAAAAAAAGCGGTCCAACGATTTTTAAAATTTTGTTCTCATAAGTTGCGATTTGTTCAAGAAATCGGATGGCGTTCATTACATCGGTGTCAAAACAGTTTCAGAAGTTGTTTAATCAATTTAATTCTAATTATATTGGTTTTTTAACAATTTTTCAGTCAAAAGTGTAAGTGTATACTTTAAAACCATAGTGTGACGGAATCGTGCATTTCAATTTTTATTTTTTAAGTAGTTGTTACTTAAGCTTACTCCCTAAAAAGAAATAAATAAATAATATACTTAGCTAAAAAAAAGCACCTGAAATTTCCTACTCAAACAAGAAACACATAAATTTTGACATTGACAGTTTTGAAGAAAAAAATGTTCCACATACGCCACCTCACACCTTCATTAAGGGTTAGAGCCTTAAAAATCTATTATTTATTTTTACAGAAACTAAAAGCACATCATTTTTGAATGAAACAACTTATTTATATTAATAAGATATACGACAATTTTTTAGATATAAGCCTAGTATACAGTACTTTTCAACTAAAAAAACAATGGTGGTGAAAAAAAAAATTTTTTTTGTCGCAAGAAAAATGTGTGTGGTGAAACAAAAAAGTCAAAAAACCGACAAGCCGAACAATCAAAACTAATTCAAAAACGGAAATAAGGTTCTTTTTTTTTGCAAAACAATGTCAGCAATATTTTTTTGCGCGAAAAGTATCCGTGGTGAATATAAATTTTATTCAACAGGTTTGGTTCACAGTTCGATAAAAAAATTCTAAACGTCAAAAATATTTTTTGCGATAAAATCACTCCCATAAGAAAAACATGTAATTTTTTTTCGAGTAGGAACTGTATTTTAGGCTATAAAAAAAACAGAAAACCAACCCGGAGCGGCCTGAATCAAAAATATTTGGTTTGATCCAAAAATTCTTCTGCTTATTGTCTATTTAAAATCTAAAAACAAAATAGAAATTTTTCCATTGGATAAGAAAAATCAAAAAATAATAAAATCGTAAAAATATCATTTAATTCCTAGGTCAACAAAATTTTAGGCCACAGAAGGTATTTTAAGTTAAATTTTGTTTATGAACTTCATGCTGGCCATGAGAATAACCAGTAGGTACAATATGCATCTACTAATTAAAAATACAAAAATTCATTAAATTGAGTCACAATTTGTATGAAAAAAAAAACAAATAAAACCAACTCAACCGCATTAATTTCTTTCATGGTTTTCACCTCGAAATTATAACTTAGGTCAATAGGGCCTACTTTTAATTTTAGTTAATCAGTTAAATATAGATAAACGTTTTAATTTTCAATTAAATAGAATTTAACCTTTTTTATTTTCCCGCGCTTGGTTACCACAAATAAGAGATTATTAAAATGCTTAAACAAACAATTAATCAAATTTACGATCTTAATAGCATCAATGGTTAAGTTATTTAATAAATAAAATACTCGTTAAGGTACCTACCTAATCTCAATATTAACATTTAAAAATAGAATCTTTTTTTAAGACTTAATTAACTCATTGTTCTATTTTTGTATACGTACCTACTTAGATTTAAATTCAAATCTAATAAAAGACAATATAAATAAATAAAATGATATGTTAGATAGATACTATCTCGTTATTATGTCTCATAAATATTGAATATGTTCGTCTTTATATCTTCCGCAAACGGTATTCCTAATTTATTCACATAAAACCTTCCCGTTAAAACGGCGAAAACAAGCAAAAAAAAAAGAAAAAAAATTATAATCTGTAACAATTCCCATCAATCTATCTTTAGCTTTTCATCATCATTTCTATACCGGCACATTCACCATATAGCCTTAATAATATCACGGTACATTCACATCCGTCCTGCACTGAACTCCCGATTATTATACCTACCCATATCTATAGCTATAGCCTTTGCCTATCATGGTATACTCTCTCGCGAACAAACGAGAAATGAGGTATTGTTTCTATAATGTAGACAAGTGGAATTATTCACTGTTACCACGCGATCAGAAGACGTCAAATTATGTGCAGTTAGGTTATTTTTCGCATCGCAGCTATTATTATATTTTGGCTAATTTATAATATACGAACCAGGTAGGCAGGCAGGTACTCGTACTCGTACCATACCTCTAGCCAAATAGAAAACAGCTTAAAATCCGGAATTGGCAGCATTTCATTTATAAATGTTTATTGAATTTTTAACTTTTTTATGTCCCCGTTTCCGTTAGCGTTCCCATCGCAGATTTGTTTTTCTCTTAGGAAGGTAGGTATATCGTATATGCGCATAAGTGGTCGCGCTAAACCAGTTTAACTGCATAAATTTACTACTTATGTAGGTACACTCTGTCGGCATTGCAATAACAATATCTACTACTACTATAAACTTTGGCCAAAATGCAAAAACAAACAAAAAAACAATCCGCAATCCAGCTGGGCAAAGAGAAGACTCGAAATAGCAGCGTCATAAATTTGACACAAGGGGAAAGGAAGAAGATATTTGTCTCCGGTTTTCTATCGATAACAGTTGTTGTTACTGATGGTATTCATACAGCAACAATATCAACACAAAAAAAAAAAAAAAAAAAAAAACAAAACGGTACTACTTACTTGGATAAACCGGGCTACAACGTACTGCTGCAACGCATAAGGTCATCAGAGACCAACAAGCGATCGTTAACCTAACAAGATGGATATCCATTATGTGATGATGGTGTTGTATAATTTCCGCAGAGATTTAGGAGTATCTGAATGTAGGTACAAATAACTCCCCAAACTATCGAATTAGCTAATAATTATTGTTGTCGAAATGATATAATCAACTTTTGTTTTCTTTTTTATCACGAAATGCCTGCCGCTGCCGGAAGGGCTTATCACTTCTTCGCACTCAGGATATTAGTGGGCGAAACTACAAATCGAGAGCTTGTCGATCTGGCTTGCACTAGATTGATCATTCTGGCACCCAAAGAAATCACTTATATTTTTTTTTTCTCTTCTTCCGAGACGAAAACTGAGGAGGGAATTTAAAATTTAACACCTTCAATTTCGAAAGCTCAGGGACAGAATTTATTTTTTTTTAAGATTCACTTTGAGCAAATAAAACTCGAGACAACAGGTTTTTTTTTTTTGTAAAACTTAGATTAAGTCAAATTAAAAAAAAAAATTAAATTAACAATAGAATAATTTATTAAAAATGATCTGTCACTCCCGAAGAAGCGTGTGTCGTCTAACTTCTCACTTGCGTGCGATTCGAATTTGAACTGATCTCCATTGGCATAGGTTGGGAGTGATCATGGTATATCTGATATGGGCCCCGGCCATACTCAGTGACGGATTAACTTGGTATTCAAACTAGGTAACAAAATGTAGGCTCAGCTTTTATATGGCCTTTAGAGACTATGAGACTTGTTGAGAGATTGAACATAATTTGTGAGGTTGGTATAGGTTTTGATGAGGAAAGCAGCCTTGGCGATCTATAGTAAGAGGTATTGAATTTTGCCTTTTTCTGTAATATTTTCAAAACAACATTATAACTCTGAAATTACCAAAAAGTGGCTCTGATTGTGCTGAAGGAGGTCCTGCACTTTAACCGTCGATCTGTTACAGAATAGAATCGCCCTGAAGCTTGCACCTATAAAAGGCCTCCCACACAACTTACTCCGGCCCTGACTGTAACTCATACTCCATTCAGAGTTGGTATGTCGTTTAAGAGGGGATTGGAATGATGTTTCATATGAGTTCCAATTTAAGCTTCTCTTAAAATCAAAGGGAAAGTTGTTGTAAGATCTATTCTCTTTAGTGTAAGGAGTAATCAATAAATATCTGAGTCATACTTTTAGCTTATTATTGATTGAGAGAGACTTGTGTTCTTATTGATAAATTAATTAAATAATGAAACCATGAGAATCATAATATTGTTTTGGTAGTTTTTTTTTTTTGTTATTCGAACAAAACAACAATATTATTTTTCCCAACACGTGTGTTTGTATATAGCTTACCTATGGTGATAACACTTCTATTAAATCTAATATGAAGTTGTAAAGGCAAGTTATGCATTCGAAAAAAAAAAAAAAATTAAATTAAGATTTAAATTAGTCTGTAGTTATTTATGATGATGATCAAGGTGAAATAATTTGGTCTGTTAATTCTATATACGAGACGAGGTATGTATGTAAAGAAGTTAAATGGGAAGTTAAGCAATTTTATGAAAATCTGTTTTCTCTTCTATGATTTTGATAATATTTTTTTTAGTTTCGAATTTCTCAGCAAGAACCATTTCGTATTACCTAGGCGTACTCATTTATTTTAAGAAGGTTTTAAGACAGTAAATGTACGCCTTGGAGGTAATTAAAAATTAGCGGTAATTTAAGTATAATAAAGTTGCACATAATGAAAAGTAATAGAATGTTTATAGCAATGAAATTTTGGCAATATAAAAAAATCGTGACGAAAACATCTCGAACTATGAACGAATCTATTAAATTAAATAGTTAAATAGAAAAAATAAAAAATCCGATCACTAATTTAATTAAAATCATCCTAAAACTCTATTACCACATTTAAACCCAAAATATTATCAAATTAACAATGTTTGTGTATTGAATATTGACTATTTTTGGGTTGGGCCATTGGTTTCATAATTCGGTTTGTGCCAAAATTCTAAAATTCTGTATTTAAAAAATTATGTAAATCTAAAGTTTTATGTCCCGAAATTCTGAAAATAAAAAAAAAAATCTTTAAATAAATATTTCTGTATATCAAAATTTTGTATTCCAAAAATCTGTTAGTTATAAAAGAAGAAAAAATGGTTTTATGAAATAAAACAAAACATTTACTGATTTTTAAAATACAGGGTTTTGAAGTTCAGAACACTCAAAAAAGACCACAATGTATTTCCAAATTATGTCTGCGATCGGAAAATGTATTTTTAAGTTATCCAATTAAATCTGCTAAATTTGGAAAAAAATGTGTAGTAGAATTGATAGACAATGTTACGTCTCCTTAAGAAACGTGATACTACTGCCTTAACTTTTTACTAATTGAAAGAACAACTAGATGTCACCTTAGGCGAACAGAAAGAACGAAATGTCAATTTTTAAAATTAACGACGTGTCTGGTCGAGTTTGATTCATTCTGTTTGTGAAATCGATAGTAAGCGTTTGATAAATTTCCTTTGCTTTAATAAATAGAAGCAATTTATATCAAATAAAGAAAGAAATATATACTATTATAATTGGTAAAATCTAGAACAGAAAAATGATCATCGACGGTTTTTTTTTTATACTGTTGAAGAAATATATAGTACGCAAAGAGTGGATTAATTAGTCATAGAAACAAATAGTAAAAACACATTTTCATTGCACCTTAAGGTTCCATTTTATGCCAGTAGTCCTGCTGACAAACGTCAAAATCAAAATTGAAAACGTCATTCAAGTTTTTGCTGTTGCAACTGACTGTAGAGTGTACATTCACAGAAAGAATATTTTCAATCACGAATTCAAAATGGCGAGAATCATCTCATTTATGAAAAATAAACTTTTGATCTTTATAAATTTTAAAGTTTATTATGATAAAGCATATGATACTTTTTTATAAACAAAAGATGGTTTAAAGAGCTACAAGTACAACAAAAAAAAAAAGATTTACTAATTTCTTTAAAAACCTCAACTGAAAACCATTAATATAATGTTTTCGGGATAGCCTAGTTCGCTGCTGACAGCGAAATGTTTACGAAAACGACAACAAAAAATTACCTACTCAAAGTGTCACCAAGACACCAATTGCAAAAACAAAATACAAAAACACAGAGAGGCACGCTGATATGAAAGAAACAACATATAACAACATATAAAAAATACGACTCAAATGTCACTTTTACAATAAATGGTCTAGACAATTAATTCTGTGCGAAAAAAGAGCGGAGACTTCTCCAAATAATCTGCTACAATTATTAATTTCGCTCAACGAACTGCGTACTGCAAAACGTAAACCAGAACGGAATTTTTCATTTATGATTTCGTTTTGTCGTTTTTGTATGGGATTTTTCGTTTCGCATCAGCAGTGTACTAGGCTTAAAGAGACAGAAGAGGGCTCATCTCATTAAATGGATGCTCCAGCCTAATCAAGTTCAGAAAAGCAGCCCTTAGAGTTTTTCAAATGAGTACAAACGAATTTAAAGGTTAACATATGGGTACATAATCTAAAACAGTAAAAAAGTTCATCGATTGGTCTTAACCAAGATTTCACCATTAGAATAACGGTGGGGGAATTGAACATAGGTAAATAGATTGGTATTTGATAGTTAAAACGAAAACATGACTATTGACTAAGACTCGGATAATAAATCAGACATTAGGTGCATTCCTTTGGGCCTTGAAAAGTACTTCTAGTACTTAGTAGATGATGAAGGGAATTCTTTGATTTTGCCAAACGAAAAATCTAACCTCAATGAAGATGTAAATTTTGTTGATTGTATTTGTATTTTATTTTTGATTAAAGATACATACATAGGTAGACAACAATAATTTACTATATCTACATATATGTAATTTCTTTTAACTGATGTTGTCGCTTTTTTGCATGGACTCATTTCGTTACTACATTATTGAGGTACTTTGAACTACTTTGGCCACAGAGTAGAAGTAGTTGACTGCAGCCAGAAGTACTTGGCAGTCTATTGTGAAACAAACCCTAAACTTTAAAGTTTACTAGCCTATTTATGTGGAATTCCTTCCAATCAAAGATTCGATTCTTTTTTAAATTTTTCTGAAAAGAATCGATTTTTTTCTGTCAAAAAAATCTTTCATATTTTTCAAGATTTCAAAAAGAATTTACACCGATTTGCAAACTCACTAGCAAGATTTGACATTTTTAAAATCTCAAATTGAATTTCACTGTATTCTAAATAGGCAAACTGTGTTTTTGGTTGCAACGAATTTTAATGTCAGTGATTATTTTAATTATTTATATTAAATATTTGTTCGCTCTTTTTCAATAAACAAAAACTACACATTTCGCGATAATAACATTAAGTTTCATTTAATTAAGCTTTCAAGCACCACACACACACAATCACAAAAAATAAATTCGATTCTTTACACATTCCTTTCAAAAACAGATAAAATTCGATTCTGTTTGGACAAAAAAATCGATTTTTTTTTTTGAAAGGAATTCGACATTAAACGTGTTAGTTGTTTCTTTATAATATATTTTGATGTTATCTTCATTTAACCTTTAACTTTTGTCAATTATAAATTTTTATTAAAACCTCGAATTTTTTTTTTCAAACCAAACCTATACTGCCCCTTTTAGAACAAGTAAAAATGATGATTCTTACAAAAGCTTTTTTTTTTTTGAAGAAAAGCTACAATAATCTTAAAATGAATGTTTGCAGTTAGATAAATATTCATAAAAACCCGTTATTTTTTTGATATATTATCTCACAACTTTTTAAAATTTATTTAACTCTACAATGGTCAATAATAAAAATTCAAGCATTTATTGAGCTCAAATTTTTGTAACAGAAATTTTTATTTTACAGTTTGTATGAGTATGAATCTTCTGGCTATTGGGTCACCAACACCATGCCATAAATATTGCATTGATTGATTAATTGAACATTATTCCGATATTTTGCTTGTATTTTGCTGTAATATTTACCCTCCACTTTGTATACCCCTTCCAGGTCCGTCAAGTACGTATGAAGGTTAATTATTAATTTGTTAAAAACACCTCTTTCTTCTTATTTCTGTGGCTATATATCTGGTCAATCTTATCATTTAATTAATATAAAGATTCAAGAGAAGAAAATAAGCTGTGGCTAAATTAACAAAACAAATATTATTTTATCAAAATAAATATGATATGTATAATAATCCTTTATTTTTGTATATGCTTTCTTTTGTATACAATTTTATTGAATTTTATTTTTGTATTATTGTTTATTTTATTTAATTATAATTTGCTCCAAAGACACGTTCAGAGATAATCTGCGAACTTGCTTCTTTCATCCATAAGCGGTTTTTCAAAAACAACCACAAAAATAGGTATAAATGTCAAATATTATATTAAATAAATGTTAAACGTTAAACGTAGTTACTTTACTTTAAACATATTATACGTACACATGTTTATTTGTATACAATTGCTATTTTCAGATGTATTGAGTCAGGCAATCGATTTACGCACGCATCAACACCAAAGACGCGAAGACCAAAACTGAGTTCAAAACATTACAGTATATTATTAAGCCGTTCAGCCGGTTTACTTGGGGCTATAAATAGAGAGACCACAGACAAGACAACTGCCACGATTTTGATGTTGCACAAGATTATCTCTATATACAAATGTATGAACAGTATTGAAGGTGGGTTGTGGGTTTGCCTCGGTTGTTTACTTAGGTGGAAAGTTGTTTTGTTACGACGGCCAATGCAATATTTCCAAAACAAAGAGAGGCTATACTCGTATAACGAGTACGCGTTAAGAGTGAGACACAATATTACCTACTCTTAAATGTCATTAGAGTTGGAAGTCGAAATAATGTAAACATGTTCACGATCACGTTTATCTTTATTATTTATTTTCAAAACGAGAACAACATTGGATACAAATAAGTTTAGCCTAGTTATAAGGTATAGGTATAGCTTTAATTTCTTTGCTGCAAGCCATAAAACAATTAGGAAACATATTGTTCTTCAAAATAATTTTGGATATTTTCTATTTTATGATAGTTGTATAAATTAGTGACAATTATTCATTCTTATGTAGGACCTTGACGGATTTTAACCGAATCGAGATAATAAATTTGAGTTAAATAAAACACTTTCGTTCACGCAGTTTTTTTAATACTTCCATTTAGTGAAAATTGAATATAAAAGAAACTCAATAACACAGACTTAGCTTCTCCATTTCTTTAAACTGATAAACTTATGAATGTCAAGTTAGCGAAGCAACATTCGTTGATCGAAAATTGGTTTGGCGCGGTTCGCGGATAATTTTACTTTTATCGTGCAATATTTTCTAGGTTTTTTAATGATTTGCTAAATTAATATAAAGCAATAGCAAAGCATCCCCTAAAATAATATGGATGACTGGATCGCACGAACTTGGTCTTTTGTATTTTAACACCAACGCGATGTATATACCATCTGATTTCTTACACAAATCTCAATTAATGAATATAAAAATTTTAAAAATCGTTAGAGCAGTTTTTAAAAAATAATTTTTCATAGGTATATGTATAAAATTTTGAAAACATTTTTAAGAAACAAAAGCGGTAGACCATTTTTAGTATTTATTAATGAGGAGTTAAAAAATATCGAATTTCCAAAAAAAAAATGAATCGTTAAATCTGTTTTTGAGAAAAATGAGATTTTCTTTAGTGATTTTTAATAATTTGTATATGTGCCGTTATTTTCGGCCATACGAATATTTTTTATTTAAAAACTGCCGTACAAATTTTTTTACCAAATATGAAAATTTTATTTTCCTAAAATTTTTTTTTTTAAGTCAGTAATTTTTTTTACAAAAAGGCTACCATTTTATAAAAAAAAATCCGAAAAATGTTTATAAATGGTACCTCCCCCATATTACCATTATTTTTATTTACAAATTTCTCAGAAATGGCTCAACTGATTTTGATCAATTTTTTTATAAAAAATGTTTACAATACTTTTTAAAAAATATTGTGTAACAAAATTAAAAAAAAAATATTTTTGGATTTTTAAAAAAAAGTTTCAAACTTTTTTTTAAATTAGCACCCAGCATTTTTTTGACTTTATCAAGATGATTTTAAACAATTTTTTTTCTTATAACCAAAAATAACGGTACCTCCGTTTAAAAAACGGTATTGAAAATCTCATTTTTCTCACAAACGGCTCCTTAAAATTTTTATGTGAACGATTTACCATATTATTGGAAACAAAGATTTATCTATGGTTTAAAAAAGGTACCTGTCATAGAACCATTTTTTGGGTTTTCGATTATCTCATTATCTGTTAAACCAATTTTAATGAAATTTTTTACACAAAGGTGTCAAATAAGTTCGAATAATATTGCATATCAAAACTTAAAAAAAAAAAAAAAAATTTTGGATTTAAAAAAAAAATTTTCAATATATTTTTTTGAAAATTCGATATTTCAAAAATTGGCAAATAATTTTTTTCAAAACTTATTTTTTAAGTCTGCATTAATAAGTACTAAAAATAAGCGTACAAATTTTTTTTCTTAAAAATAATTTAAAAATTTTATATATAAAAAATTATTTTTTAAAAAAACAGCTCCAACGATTAAAAAAAAAAAATTCTCATAAATTGAGATTTGTGTAAAAAATCACTTGGTGTACATTGCGTCAAATCAATTTCAGATTTTTTGTAATCAGTTTTATTGATTTTTAACATTTTTTTCTAAACTGTAAATTCCATGCATATGTGCGAAGTGCAAGACAGTTATATATTGTTCATATTTACGTACTCAAATAATACTTCCTTAACCTAGACTATAGCAATATTGCCATTGTTAAAGCGTCTCCTTTAGCAATATTCAAAGCAACGCAAATATTCTCAAAAATGGCAAATAGAGCCGCTGGGTCTTACATACATACTCGTAATTACTTCTATCACGAAACGCAGATCCAGGAAGCAAAGCTTAATATTTTTCTTCTGTATATGACATACATGTTTAACAGATATAATTGATAGAATGAAAAAAAAATTAATTTATTTACAATTTTACACTTCATATGAAAAGTTCATAATAACCATTAATAAATACAATAGCGCAAAATTTTAAACGATTTAGTACGATGTTAAAGCATTTTTACTATGACAAAATGGCTTTAACATCGTACTAAATCGTTTAAAATTTTGCGCTAATATATTTTCAAAAATAAATAAATAAGTACATATTTTTTTTAATAACTTCCGGAAGCCATTAAATCTACTGAAAGCTCTCTTAGCAAAAATATTAACTTTTCCATAGACACGAACCAAATACAAAACTTGAAACGTAATAACTTTTGTTCATTTGAATTTTTAATCTATTTTAGAATTTCCTGGACTTTTACTTGAATTAACCTCCAAATTCGCCAAATGAAACTGAATTATTATGATGAGATATGTTGTAACTGCTGCTACTATCTACAAATTAAATACATTTTTGTATTATTCAAAATTTATAACGGTATTTATTTAATTCTTATGTTTACTTACCGATGTAAATAATTTGAAATTCATTTCAAAGAATCCGGCGGCTGTAAATGGTTTTTTTCTGTGCATAACTTCCATTGAAAACAATTGCACCTAAAAATATACATCGATTTTTATTGTGTCGTTTGAGGTTATCTTGAAATTTTCTTTTATGTAAATCAACAACAACTGAAGGATTTGTATTTTATGAAAATTGTGTATTAATTAATATGTATTTATTTCTATTTATAATGTGTTAAGTGTTTATGATTGTGCCTTGAATACAAATCAAATCAAACTAATAACTAGGAAATGTTTTTCACTAAAAATTACCATTTGAAGAAATAATCCATAATCATCTCTTGGCTTCAGTTTGTGCAAAAATATCCCCGTATCGGCCATCTGAAAGCATTAATAGATAATAAATTAATTAATCTACAATAGGGAGGATATTCATGCCACGTTATTAGTAAAATAAGCAACAAAATAAAAATAGTACAAATATATTAAAAAAAATTGCCTTTATTTCTGTTTTGTATGAACTTCTATCCAATTCGCAGCATTTATCACCAAATAGTCTCGATGCTAAGTTACTTTTTTGTTTTTTAGTCCTTCAAGATACTTTATTTACATATATCATATATCTGAATATGCCTAATTCTAAAAGTCATAACGACTTTTTGTTGAGTTTAACAAATCGCTTTTCGTTAGGGAATTTTAAAAATAAAAATTATATTAAAAAAGTGTGTTTTTCACTAGAAAAGAAAGTAATAGGGGGGGGATTCATGTAACGTCGTAAAACACTAGACAAGTTTATCTTTTGGATAAATTTATCTTTTGGTAAATGAACTGTCAAATTTTGCATGGGAAATAGTTTACGCAATTTGGATAAAATTATCTAAGGATTTTGTTGGGGAAACTTATACAAATTTATTTGGATAAACTTATACAAACGTTGTTGTGACTTTTAGAATTAGACGTTTAATATTTGACGTTTAACGAACAGCTGATTCAATTACGCAGCATTTATCCAAATAAATAAAAAGGACGTTCACGCAAACTCTTTTTTTTTCTTTTTACACAATTGGTAAACTTATCTCGTTGCATGAATACCATTAATTATTCTATAGCATTTAAGTACTGAATAAAAAATACAGACAGATGCAAGATGCAACAGATGTCAAAAAATAAACCGTTAAAAAAATCAACAAGTCACCACATGAAGTGATGGTGAGATAAAAAAAAGAGAAGTAAAAAATAGTCAGAGGAGATTGTCATATGTGAACAGTGTAATTAAATTGCACGTATTCTCTTATTCTAACTTAGCTAAATTACCGAAGGTATCTTTTTTTTTTTACTTAACTAATAATTGACACAATGACACCGTCGAATTTATTTCGGTATCAAAATAATTACTGATTTTGCTTTCTAAACATCTTCAAATTAACAAAAAAAATTTGAATGATGGTTTTCAATGATAGCTGTATAACTGGCTCTGCACCGATGCCGAAGACTTTCCAGCATATTTATATTATATTTTCTTGCATTTCCCTTAAAGTTAAATCAATTACGTATATTATTGAAATTTGTTTGCATGTTAATACCCATTCCTTTAAATAACTACTTTACTTTAATTCTTAACTGTTATCTATTTTCTATTGGCAGATACTTAACTAAACGTATCGTAACATAAGTTAATGCAAGAAAAATTATAAAACTGCTATAAACTTAATAACTCTCTATTAGTATAAACTACATTTTGTATACGTCAGTTTTTTTTTGACAGTTTAACGCTGCTTTAATGTGAAAATTGATTATAAATAGCGATTTCTCTTTTAAAACTACCGTTTTTAGAGAAATTTTAAAATTAATATTATTTTGAAATGTATTTATAAATACCAAAAAATTATTCTAGAAAATGAATTCCAATTTTTTGTTTATTTTTTTATATAGAAAAAAACCATTGCTTCTATTTTTTTTTTTAAAGTTTGTATTTAAAACTATAACAAATTTGGTAGAACCATTAACAAAATGCACGGGAATAATTCAAAAATTTGAAAATTTTCTCAATATTCTTCAAAACTCTATTAATTTTATGTACAGTTATTGTCAAAAACCTCAAATCCAGTTTTAATGTAATCACTTTAAAATAATTATAGGTAAGGAGTTAGATCGAAATTGTTGGTGCCGTTATTAAAAATCTAAAAAAAAGTCATTTTATGAGATGCTTCTCGTTCTTGGTTAACTTAAACAAAAATTAAAATATTTTCTTTACATAAAAATAAGATATAATCAATTTAAGTAAAGTCAACAGCATTAGGTATTTAGGCTTTATATTCTATAACTACATACGTTTTATGAAAATAAGTCAGAATATAGAGGACTTAAATGGTTCATTAACGGTGATACAATCATATAAGACCAGTTCTTGAGATTTTCTAAAGGAGCCGGTGAGACGGTGCTAAGGTGAGTCGCAATATTCGTTACGAGTCTACGATCGCACTGAGGCTCATTCACGAAAGAACCTGCCAATTTCCAAATAAAAACCTCTCCGAATCTTACGAGGCGTCTGAACGACCGTCTCAACATGTTCGACACTCTTTTATTTATTTAAATTGTACGGATGGTGGAGGAGTTTTATTTTAACCTTATCTCCTTATATTGTTATAAACAATAATTGTAACTAATGATAAATTATGCTCATCAACATAGATTTATTCTAAAACATTTTAACTTAATCACATCGAAAGTTTTATGGAAAAAACATTTTCCTCTTAATAAGCTATTTTCGTAAATTTTATTGCACTGCGCGTATTTAAAACTAACATTTAATCAAAATGCCATCGATCTTTGACCCTAATAAAACAAATTTAATTTGTAGAAAAAAACAGAAAAACCAAAGTCATAAATTGTACAAATCTTCTTTTTGCAATGTATAACAAAACAAAAATATACTGATAACAACGACGCGTGGGAAAATCCGTTATATTCATTTATTTTATATTCGAATTTATATTTCACTATGTACTTTCACTTGGACAGATAAGTATAAAAGCAAATGAAATAACTTTAATCTTTACACAACAATATTTGATTTCATCAAGAGTCTTTCTTTGAAACAATCGCCTTTTTATAAATTTTCAACAATATTAAAATGGCTGCTTTAAACAAAACAACCTTTTTCCTTTTATTTTTGGCATTGGCAGTAATCGTTGCTGATACTGAAGCATCCGTCCGTGTTCCACCATGTGATGGTGTTTGCAGTCGAATCAATCGTGAAAAGGATGCATGTTGCAGAGCCCATGGACACTCACGCCATTATAGCTGCCACGAAGGAATGAGATGTGTACGACATTAATAATTAAAATGATTGTAAAAAGTTTTTGTAATTAAAAAAAAAAATAAAATGTATTCTATATAATATTTTTTTTTTTTTAAATGATGGTTTGGTTAACTATATTATAAACTAGGGATTGAACCAGTTGTCGCCCGACTGCATGTCCAGAAGCAAGATTGTACAAAAATGAAAATTTTGGGCTGGGATACTTTAAAATATTGTATTTTCTTTAATTTTCGCTTTCAATGTAAAGCTGATGAAAGTAATGAACGTCAATTGCAGTCCCTAGTTGCGACTTAAAAAAATTAACGAAAAATTCGTATTTACTCTTCTCTGATAACAGATCAGATAGTCCACTACCTGGTGCTCTGCTATTGACCATTTTAAAAATCCAAAAGTTTTAAAATAGGATAAATTGTAGATGGTTTGTATAAAATGCGTGAAAAAGCTATAGTGTATAGATTGAATAAAGACTACAAAGAAATCGTATAGAAAGAGGGCAATTTTCTAAATTAAAAAAAAAAAAAAAATATTAAAAGAAAAAATGTAAACCTTTAATATATGTAACATCACATCGCTCACCGCCTGCAATAATGGCACAAGGCCAAAAAATTGAAATTTGAACTGTGGACGCCATTATGATAAAAATTAAACCCTTTACATTTCTGTAATATCGGAACATTGATACTTCTTCTCAATTACGAGAGATGGAGATAGTGTCATTATGGTTTCGCAAATGGCGCTTAAAGACTATCGATGTACATTGCTTAATGCAATAATGACACTTTCCCAAAAAAAGGCGGATGCCGCCCACTTTTGAATCCCGGAAAAAAAGTTATGAGTAAGTAATGCTTTTCAAATAAAAATGGCAAATCCTTGTCAGGATAGCATTATTAAAATAGCTTGTATCTCAAAACTGAAAAAAATGCATTGTGCTTCTATTGCAGGCGTTGAGCGACATATTTTTTAAAGCCAAAAATCAATTCTTTCACTTTAATTTTTTTTTTTGTAGTTTGAAGTCAAAAAAGGTAAGGAAAACTTTTGGAATTTCAGGAATTTTCAGTTTAAGCTGTGAAACATTTATAATATCATCAACTTAAATTAAGTGAAAAAAAAATGATTACATTCTTGTTTTAAATCAAGAAATAACTGTAGTTTCTAGTAAAGAGTCACATTTTAATACGTATGTTGAAGAAATTAAATATTCCTCTTCAAAATAATTATCAAAAGTCACTGCGAAACAATGGTGCACTGTGACGTATGCGTACTCTTTTTAAAGCATATTTTTAATGTTGTTATACATATATTTTCTTTACTATTTTTTTAAGGTTTCTTACTGTATAATTTAATTTTATCATTAATATCTTATCCCTAACTACGGTTCTGGATGATAACTATCGGAACACGCAGTTTCAGTTTACTGGAGAAGTGGAGAGTCTCGGCGGTCTAGGTCGGTATATAGCAAAAATGATATAAAATTAAAAAATTCCATTAGTATTAAAAATACAATAATTTAGATTTAGATTTAGTGTGGAGAATAAGTTAATACGAGATCGAGACTAGAGACGCAGATGATAAAAAGATAATAAACCAAAGATGAGATTTAAAAAAGTCTTATCCTGTTTTGTTTCGTCTCTTACTCAGCCCTAATTGGGTTATATAAATTATCTCTTTCCTTCTTCTATTTTATAAATACTGAAGAGTGATTCTTCAAGTACAAATGTTAAATATTTCACTATTAATATAAATATTTATATAAATACTAAGGTGTGGTACCACACCAAATTAATATATGTGTTTATATTTTATAATGTTATGAAGTTTCTCATATTTCTTGGAATATGTTTATCTTTTTTTATTCATTTGATGATAGTTAATTGAGCAAACGTATTCAATTAATTAATTAATTGATGAAATTTGTAAGGCTTATCTAATATCAATAAATTGGAAAAACCAATAACTCCAATAACAATTTGTTTTTGGAATTTAATTAACGAAATAGTCAAAAACAAATGTTCTTACTAATACAAACACAATAGTATCAACTATTTAGTTATATGTGAGGTTAAAATATAGTGCAGACCTCAAATAGAATCCTACAATTAAAAACTCCCCTTACTTTTCTTAAATCTATAGACAGTTTGTGTTAAAGTCCTCACAACAGAAATAAAAAAAGCAATAGTCAGAATTGTTTGATAACTTCGCAGTTGAGTATTGCCGAATTATTTGTTAAAGTGAAAGCAATACTTAAAGTGAATCAATACTTAAAGTATTGAAACAATTTTATTTATTTATTTATTGGAGACTGTAAATGCTAACGTAACATATTAATTCTTAAATTTTATTACAATCTAATACTCTTAACATAGTCTTGAATTTCATACTTTTCAAATTTTCAATTACAGAAGATAATGAGAAAATAAAATTTATTATGCAGGTTTTTTTTTAATAATAAAAAAAATTCGATATACCTACTACTGAAATACATCAGCCAAGTAGAAGATTTAGCACTATTTTAATTGGACTTGTTGAATTATTGATTCAAAATAGCTTTTAACAGCCTTTAGTCCACAACATGACTAGCAATTATTCTATAGTCTTGTTGGATATAGTTCACCCTAGATATTCGTCATGAAATCTATGTGAGATGAACTGAACTTAACAAAAATTGCGTATTGACAAGGTCCTCACTAGTCAACTGATGAGTTCATGTGAGATCGCCGGGACGAAACGCCAACATTTTTGTGGATTAAAAGCCGTTGAGAGCTATTTTGAAAATTTATTATAATATTGCAATCAATTGATTCAAAGGACTATTATCACATTAGTTCGAACTAAAAATTTGGCACAAAGGTTGCCGTAATCTTGAAGCTTGTTTGGTTAAAGTTATAATTCAGTCGGCAAAGAACCGACGAAGATGAAATCTTTCCATTTAGGGACCAGTTATATCTTTCATTGAAACTCATCATCGAAAATTTAAATTTCTTATTTTGAGACACTTTAAAGGCTTAATCACTAATTATTTTGATGCCAATATAAAGCTGATTTAATTTTATTTTAAATTATACCAATATTTAGCAGATTTTTTTTACTAAAACTCATAGTTTTTTGACATTCTCGCAACATATGTATCTGTAATGAGGATTTTTTTTTTTTTTTTGATTAAGTGGACTTTTACACTTGCCCCCTAGAAAAGTTTGATTTTTGGTCGGGGTTTTTAACTGTGATATTTTTTAACAAAAATTTGGATCACTTCAAATTACTTTCAATAAGAAAAAGTTACCTGATATGCATTTCAATAAGATTTCGAGTAAAAATATTTCAAATACCAAAAAAATAAAATTTACTTTTGTGATTTTGTACTTTGTTGTATTATTATGATTTTTACCCAATATTTAAAAAAAAAAGTACTTTTTGAATAACGAATTGGAAGCTTGGAGGAAATATTTGATGATATCTAAAACTAAATTTTATTCATAAGTTACACTAGTTATTGCTTAAAACTACAGGATTTCTTTAAAAAAAAATAAGTTTTTTCTTCACTTAAAAGCAGAGTTGCCAAAGTGGTATGATCATGCTTTTTTGATACGACAGTTTACTTGTGGAACAAAAAAAAATAATATGGTACGCTTTTCTTATTCTAATATTCTCAATATTTCATCAAAATTGGCAGAAACTCCTATTATAGTCTAAAATCCCGCCATAGGACAACAAGATTACTGGATAAGTGGTTTCTGTCTCGAATCCTGCTGTCACTTCTCTGAGACTATAAGAATGATTTCTTTAACGCTATGAGAAATTTAAAAATGTCGATAATTAAAGGTTAGGCAGCTCTAAATGTGGAAAATGGTTTTAAAAACATCATAGTACCGTCGTAATGGTAATAAAATTTTCTTTGATCTTATTTTAAATGAAAATACCAATAAGAGTAAAAAGGAAAAAAAAATGAAAAACCAACAAAAACTGCTTAAAAAAATATGTGTTTTTCAAAAATTCACCTAGCCAAGAAAATTGCTTAGATCAAAAACTTTGCAAACACGTGTTTTTTCATTTCTTATCTTCTTCTCAGACATATAAAATTTATTTTTAGAAAACATTGGCCTGATTTTATGTGATTTTTTCCTCCAACGTCCATATTTCATGTTTTCACTTTAAAATATTTTTATCTCGAGTTTTGGATTTTTAAGAATTTGTTTTATATGTACAGCTATGGCCAAAATAATAGCAACACTCCCTTTCTTTTGGTAATATTGAGTTGGTACTTATACTAGGCAAATATTAAAAAATATTAGTGTTATATATTAGAGGTAAGTATGTTGTTAGTGTATTCTATATAAACTTTTTTGAAAACTAAAAGGAGTTTGCAAAATTTCGCAGTCCATTTGCTTTAGGCTTCGCAACAGATTACAGAAAAAAAAAACTCCCTATCACATGACTTTTTGTTTCGAAAATGGAATCTAGACCTTCCTCTTCTCTTACCCTAATTTACTCTATTGAAATTCCGATTAAAAAAAAAATTATTTTGAATTTTTTAAATAAAGTTTTCTTTCATATTCAATTCTAGTTTTTTTTCTTTGATATTTGACCAATTTTTTCCGGTATATCTTTTCGGTTGTATTTTAGTTTAGTTTTTTTTAACAAAATTAAAGAATTTCCTTTTTTTATATGGCACGAAAATGGCACGGATTTTCAGAGAATGTGGCACGTTAATTTATTTTACTGCGGAAACCTACGAAAAAACTAAATTATTGTAAAAATAATTTTAAATCATTAAACTAGGGCCTATAAAAATTACGAATTTTAATTCAATTAATGACAGTTCGTATATAAATAGTTTGTAAACATATTCAAGCTACATATTTCGAATAATTTTATAAATATTCATCACTATCACAACTTACCGCATTCGACGTCTGGCTACAAGCGATCACATTCACTCCAATCACCATTATCTGTACAACAATCCAAGCCAGAGTAAACAATATTTCATGCAACTGCATTGTCAGCGAATGCATGATCAAGGCAAAGAGGTTATAACTCTGGATGGTAATGACTCCAAAGGATGTACATGTTGTCATAAGAAGGTGGTAAGCAAACATATCTAACACCTCATCCACACAATCAGCGACATCAGAGTAAATTTCTGCCAGAAAGCGCATTTGTTCCACTAATTGAGCGTCAGTTTGCACTAAGAGTCCTTTTTCATCAGACGAGCTCTTTGAAATATTTACACTCATCGATTCATTTTGCAAAATTTTTCTTTGACATAGCTTCTCAATTTGCTTATTAATCTTTGTGAACTTTCCCTTAAGCAGGAACATAATATTGTAAAATTGAAGCTCTTTCAAGGTCAACAGAAGCATGGGTGTGAAACAGATGAACCAGTAGCAGGGAGATGTTATGCGAAAAGTGGTGTTAATCATTATACAATTGACCATCGAAAGACAAGTTGGAATTAAGAAAGATACTCCGGTTTGTATGAATAGTTTTCGTCTCATGGCACGGTAGGATATTTCAACACCAGTCATTTCTAGAGCGAAGTCAATTTTTCGGATCTTCATAAAAAAATTCCTTAATTTCTCCAAATTTGTCCACGATGTCACCAGCGATACACATCCCAGCAAAAAGAGTGAAAACACTTGTGCCCAATTTGTAATGTACGATATCATTGTTTTGGCCTCGTGTAATCCAAGACTCTCCATATGACTCAGGACATGAACTCCGCGACAAAAGCCAACTATAGAATTTTAATTCGATAGTTATGTACATTGGTCGTTAAAATTTATCAACTTGCACCTACCAGTAAGTCCAATGAAACACATGCCTGTAACGAACACAAATATCCGATCCCGTTGGAAGCTCAAATCAGGATAACTGTCTTTGGAAACTCCAACTGGACAAAAGCCGGTGTATTTGAATAGTTTGAAAAAAGGATAAACAACAAACCAAATATTGCTCTCCGCAAACCGACCGAGAAAATGTTCCAGCGGAAGATTAAACTGATGTGTGAACAATTCAATGGACATTTTTGCACTGTACGAAAACTATAATCCGGTGTATATTCTGTGGCAATATTTGTAAATTGTGACACATGCGTTCTGGGACATAATCAATCCACAGGAAGGTATATTAGCTCCTATATCGAATAACAGGTGGGTGAAATGTTCAGAATTTCACTAAGAAGATAGTTTTCAATAACTAAATTAAATTAGTGACCTATATGAATGTGATATTTGATTTTATATACTATAGCAACTTTTGTTTTGAATTAAAAAAAAAATATATTTGTATTTAAAATTAATGTCAAATTAAATAAAAACTTATTCTTAAACAAACTGCGAACTAATACGTTAATTTTAAGGTAATTAAATAATAATTTTATTGCTTTAGATACTAGGGCGTAAACAGGCCACATACAACACTCTCTATGGACGAAACATTTTTTTTATTTTGACGGCCATCTATTCGGCCAATTTTAAACAATAAAGTTACATGAACTTCTCCCTTAGTAAAAAAAATATTGTGCAAGTTTCAGCTCAATCAAAGAGTTAGTTTTTGAATTTAAACCAATTTTAATATGTTAGTGTTCAGCGCCATCTATCGACAAAAAACACTTAAAAACTTTTAATTTAAGTTCACTTCTCATCTCATTTACCAAATATATTATATGTATATGTTTCAGCTCAATCGGATGGTTGGTTAGTTTTTAATTATTAAAGACATTTTTGTGTTCAGCGCCATCTATCAGAAAACTTCCCACTCCATAACAAATATATTGTGAAAATGTTAACTCAAGTTTTGTTTAAGTTTTCAGCTTCATCTATTTAAAAACTTGAAAAATTTTGATTTAAGTACACTTTTTATACCAAGTATAATCTCAAAGTTTCATCTTAATCGAATGCTATGTTTTGGATTATTAAGTATGTCTTCAGATTTTGGTATTTAATGCCATCTTTTAGAAAAATTAAAATCTTCTGATTTACATGAGGTTAACATTTCATAAGGAATTTATGGTTTAAATTTCATTTCAATCGCATCTTTAGTTAGTTTTTGAGTTGAAGCTTATTTAAATATATTCGTGTTCGGCGCCATCTATCGAAAAACTCGAAAACTTTAAATTGAAGTATTTTCTCATTTTGTGTATTCTGTAAGTTTCAGCTCAACCGAATGATTAGTTTCTGAATTTTATGTAAGTTTTGAGTTTTTGATGTTCAGGGCCATCTATAGGAAAAAATAATCTTTTAAATTATGTGAACTTTTCAATTCATGAAAAAAATACTCTGCAAGTTTAAGCTCAATCGTATGATAAGTTTTCGAGTTTCAGCTAATTTCGGTAATTTGATGTTAACGCCATCTATATAAAAAAAAACTTTAAATAAATATTTTTACTTACTTAAGAACTCAACAACAAGTAATGTGGATAACAATGCACCAGATCAATAAATCTTTGAATCTACTCTTAACAGATAAAAGAAGAAGACCCAACTTTAATTGGATTACAAGAAACTCGGTGGGCGTAACTTAAGGTAGCTAACCCAACTAACAATTTTACTTCTATATTCCTGTAGAGAAACCACTTGAACCCTTTAACGACTTGACTTCCCGTCAGTGTTGAATGAACTTCAAAGCAACGGAAAACTCTTACATTTTGGAAATCGGAAGCAAACTGGACTGGCTGGAAGGGTCAAATTTGTTTTAAAAGCCGGGCTTTTGTCAACAATTTTCTTGGACAACAGTACCTGACCACCGTATGAAATGCAGGCTGGAATGAATAATTATGAAAACTTTTACTTTTACTTTTGTGTATATTTATGCACAAAATTACTTTTCATTTAATTGGTTCTATTAAAATATACTTTCAACTTATTTAAATCTTATCAATTCGTGTAATTCACCTTGCTTTCTTCACTCTTCAAACATATACACATTTTGCAAATTAAACATAATAGATAATTTATTATTATCGCCAAAAAGGTTTGCTTTTGTGAATGATCGTATATTGGTACCGATATAATGACAATCATATTGGCAGGTAATATAATAAAAATTCATATCCGTATAAAAGTGAATGTTAAATTGTAAATTTGTAATTATATGGTTTGATATGTAATTTGTAAGCAAAATCTTACTATAAGTTATCTTTTAAATGATTTGTTTTTTTTTTTTAATTTGTTACATAGTTTATATAAAACAACAAAAGTTAAAAAATATATTGTTGACTTGAAATTACTGCACAACAGAGGTATAAAAGCACACACATTTGAAAATGAAACTTTGCAGAATATGCTCAATAGATTTTTTCTTACATATATGTACATCACTCACCTTTTATATGTACATATGTATATTGTATATGATATTTACATAATTAGTATAATTCTAATTTCTAGAGGACTATTATTCTAAATGGCAATGACAGTGAATGCACACTGCTTGACTGCTAACAAAGAGTAGGTAAAAGTTTGGTTTCGAAACCAAATTATAATAAGAATGACTCTTATTCCAAAGTTACGGATCTAATTTGCAGACCTTCCTTACCTATGACTATAGAGACTTTCACCTTGAAAACCAACTACAATTTTTTGCAATTTAGGTTGCATTTAAAAGGCTTTAGGTTTTTTTGAAACATTTTTATAAAATTATACTCATTATCATTGGTCATCTAAATATAACTTTTTTTTCTCTCCTTAGAATCAAAAATATATTTTTAAAAAATATTTGATGAATACATATGACGCGAATTTCTCCATCATGTCAGGTTTTCGAAATATACCAGTTCAATAATGAAAAAAAAAAAAGTTTTTCGCAATTTTTTGAAGTTATGTAACAAAACGAGTTTTTTTTTTTTAATGTGTAACTATTTCGTAAACTACTTAGTTTCTTCTTCTAAATTTAATAATAATCTTTTCAATATAGGTATCATTTCAATCTGAAATATCAAGGCGCCTAAGAAATTCTGAAAGTACAATTTAGTTAAAAGAAAACAAATATTATACTTTGGCTCAAATGAAAAAAAGGAAATTGACTTTTCCTAGGAAATTCTTGATAACAATATTTTAGTGTAAAACATCGGACCTCTTCACATACTCATCAGTGTTGCCCCCCTCCCCCCCAACTGGTTCAAAATGTAGCGTCGCAGATTTAAATTGTATTGCAATAACAATTACTTGGAAATGACTCGTGATTGGTAACGATAATTTCAACAACAAAAATAATTAATTTATAAATAATAATAATGAAGACAACATAAAACAATTATTAAAAGATACCTTCAAATTTTCAGTCAAAAATTTTAACGAAAATGAATAATTTAATAAAATAATAATATTCTGAAAGTAAAATGGCTTAATTATTTTTTTTTACATATTTGTATTTCTATAATGTGTTCCAATGAAAGAGAAGAGAGTAGTTATCATTATGAAAGAAAAGAGTAAAACCAGAATTACCGCAGGCCAAATTATTTATGAATCCCTTCGAATAAAAAAATGTGTCCTTTTGAAAATAAAAGTGGCTTTTTAAAAATAAATGCATAAAATTTTTAAAAAAATTTACGTATTTAATAATTATTGAATGTTTTTTATTCTATACTAGCAAAACCCCCGCCCGCCTCGCAGGGCTTTAAAATATAGTTTTTTTTATTTGTTTTGCAGCGAATGTGTTGAAATTTTAAACATTTTTTTTTGTTCTAAACCTTCTACCCTTATTCCTCTTTAAATAAAAACAAAATTAAGAAAATCGGTCAACCGGTTTGGCTGGTTAGCGAACGTACACAAAACCAAACTTTAATTTATATATATATATATAGGTAGGTAACAAAAACTTAATAACTTCGATACTGTAATATAAATATATAAATATAAATATAAACAAAACATAGGAACACAATATTATAGAATACAATCTAGTTTTACATAAAAACTAATTTCTTTGGCAAACATGATTGCTTCCCCGTTTCATTCTCATTATATGTTTTTAAATGTATGTAGCTAAATAAATTTAAAATTTAGTGGATTTCATATGATCCTGAATAAATGTGTCCTTTTAAAAAAAATTTTATCCCGGAATCCCACTGAAAAAAAAAAAGAATCCCCCGGGATACGATTGTGTCCCATGTGGTAACTCTAAGTAAAATACATTGAACTGTCATTGTGTGTGGATTTTGGGAACCTGAACGTTCATTTGATTTTGGAACGTTGACACAAAAAGTTCTACTGACGAATTTAAGCACCGAAAACAATGTGCGATTTCATTTTTAATACTAGATTTTTAATATCTGAAGTTCTGAAACTGGATTGTTTTACCAATATTTTGCGATTGTATGTAGTGATTTTTTTTTTGGAAAAAAAATGTAGCAAAAACGCTACATTTGTAGTAGGGGGGGCAACACTGTGATGGCGCCACCAGAAAACTTTATTCATGAACATGCTATAGTATTTTTTCATCATGTGGGTGAAACCAGAAGCCTGTAATCAAATCATCAGGTGAACCCAAGCCCTTATTGTGTGTATTATATTATAAAATTATATTCAAATGACTGTTTATACAAGGTAGAAAGAATAAAGAATTAAGGTTATATAGAAATGTTATAATGAACTTAAGTTTGATGCGCCGCCGATAATAAAAGGTCGCAGATATAATTTGTAAATTCTGCAATGTCACCTTGAAACTATGCACCTACTGGTATATATATTTTAGTAATAGACAGACAACATAATATTCATTTGGTTGTCGATTAATTAAGTAAAAATAAAGATAACACTATTAAACAATTGATCTCCTAATTAAAGAAGAATACATGATGAAAAGGAAAACATTTATATGACAATTACCTAAAAGATCGATGAACTTTGGATGATAAATATATCTATAGGAATACAATTAATTTACAAATAAAAACGAATTAAAAAAATTAATGACTGAATATCCTGAATTTGTTCAAGTCTATAACGTAATAAAGCTTTGTAGAGAGATATAAATTAGGTTAAAGTTTACAAAGTTCAATCAATAACGTTATGGCCGGTTTTTGATTTAATTCATAAATCATTATATATAGGAGCTACTTGTTTTTATGATGATGAGTGCAAACCTTAAATTCGGACTGTATGACAAATTTTTGCCAAAAAATTTTCATCACTGAAAAAAGGATTTTGACTTTTTTTGAGTTAATTGCCTTATTTGTAGATCGATTCTCTTTAAACTTGGTACCTAGCGTTTTTTGTGAATTCCCCCCACACTTTTTTTTTATTTTTTTTTAAGACCGAAAATAACGGTACCTGCTGTAAATTTTTTTTAGCATAAAATGAAAATCCTTTTTTTCTCAAAAACGTGCCAGCAACTTTTTTTTTTTTTAATCCAGTATTTTTTTTACAAAAAGGCTACTATGTATTTAAAAAAAATCCGGAAAATGGTTATAAATGGTACCTCCCACAGAACAATTTTTTTTTTGATTTTCGATTTTCTCAAAGATTGTTAAACAGAATTTGATCAATTTTTTTATAGAGAATTTTTTAATAAGTTTAAAAAGTATTGCATAAAAAAAAAAGTTCAAAATTTTTTATGGAAAACTTAATAATTCGAAAACGAATTGGCCAATTTTTATGAAACAGTAGATTTTGACATTATCTAGCAGATTTCTAATACAAATTATTTTTATAGACAAAAATAACGGTACCTACCTTACAAATGTTATAAAACCGGTATGAAAAATATTATTTTTCTCAAAAACGACTGCTACGATTTTGATTAAAATTTGTATGTGAGATTATGTCCGTACAATCTAGGTACTATATTATTGGAATAAAAATGATCTAACGATTAAAAATGGTATCGCTCATAGAACCATTTTTTTTTTTGGTTTTCGACTATCTCATCATCTGTTGAACCGATTTTAATCAATTTTTTTACACAAGAGCTCCTAATAAATTTGAATAATATTGCATATCAACTTAAAAAAAAAAAAAGTAAATTTTGGATTTAAAAATTCAATATGTATTTCGAAAATTGGTAAATGATTTTTTTTTTTTTTAATTAAGTTTTTAAAATTGTATATATAAAAAATTAATTTCAAAAAAAAATGTTTTGCAATAATTAAAAGTCACAATCAACCAATAATTTTGTTAAGGATATATCATTTCATTTCATAGCTAAGCTATCACAATAAAAATGTGATTGTCACTACTTAACGAATTTGACGTTTATGCCGCAGAACGACTAGAGTTACTACCAGCAGTCTACAAAAATTGTACAACTTTTTCTGAGTTCCTTTTTTTACCAAAAATAAATATTCGTGTGACCAATAATGTTTGCTACAAGTTCCAGAAGAGATCATTTTAATTCTATAACTTCGGGATCACCATTGTTTGGCTTTAGTCGTTAAATATTTCGTTTAATTCATAATCCTTAATTGACAACTTACGTTTTCTTTTTTATTCATTATGTTTTTTAATAATTTCGCCATAAAAATTTGGCGTTTTTAAATTTCGCTTTTTCACTTTTTCAATTTTGTTTGCTAAATGAAAAATGTAAAATATAAAAATGCCAAATAAAAAAAATCAAAACAACAAATTGCCAAATACAAATATTGTCGAACTTCAAAAATCAAATCCAAACAAAACACTAAATGAAAATTGCGGAATAGAAAATGCGAAAGGAAAATTTATCATATCCTTTAAAAAAAGAAACGTAATTTGCGAAACTTAGAATTCGAAATTGTGAAACGAAAAACTTTGCCAGACAATTCTTCCGAAACCTTACCCATAATTTTCATAGATATGGCAATCATTTTTTGACAAATAATGTCATTGGAAAATGATTAACTGAACCTTATCGAGAGGGTAAACTAAGTGATAGTCACATGTGACTAATGTTGATGTGACAACAACAAATTCCACACCTACTTTTTTCATTAAATTGATAAATCTTTAAGGGCCTTATTATGGTTCTCGAATTAAACGTCCGCTTAAAATTGAACGGTTTGATAAATGGTCTGCAATTCCTTGTTCAGGTTATTATTTGCACACATTCATTCTCAGTGAACAACGTGTTATAAGTTATCGCCTTAAACGCCTATCAAAATCTGATTAAGAAATGGTTATTTCTCGCTAAATCTTAAAGTAATAAAAAAAAAAACAGATCCATATGTATTTTTTTTTTTTTCATTATTATTTTATTTAATATACAAGAATATTATAATATTATATATAATCTAAGTTTAATTTTTCATTATGTACAAAAATATTTGTTTAAGTAAATTTTACTCAAATTTCTTAAATACCTATTATATCTATAGGTTAAAAATTTTTCAATTTAAAATGAATTTCAAAGAAAATCACATTTACCTTCATCATAGTATAATTAATAATTTTGTGATGATTTTTGTCACTGATTAATTTTTTGTTTTCATTTTCTTTCTTACTCGTAATAACATAATATAATTCTTATTCAAAAATTTAAATTAAAAATAAAAAGACTAAATTTTTTTTATTTAGCTAGCTGAAGGTTTATGGTACATTAAATGGCGAATTTTTTGTTGATTAAATGAGCAGTGTTTTTTTTTTTAGCAAAGTGTTTTCGGTTTTTCTTTTAGTTAGTTATTTTTTTATAATTCAGTCACACTTTTTTCATTTTTTCCATCATATTTTCAAGAATACTAGGATCTAAAGTTGAGGCATGATCTAGGTTTTCCGAACTTGCATTTTCTTCGGCAACATTAACAAATGCACTGGATAGTTCTCCGTTAAGTTTGTTGACTGCACCAGTAGTGATATCGTACATAAAGATTTCTTGATCATCAGATGAAGATCTGCGAACAAATAAATTGGGGATTATTTAGCTTAATAATAATAAAAGAAATTTTAAGCAATATAGTTTGATTTTATTCCTCTTCAAGGTCTATGGTCTTTTAAATGCAAGCTGTATAATATGGTTACTGTTTAAAGAAACTGAATAACGGGAAATTGGCACAACAGATTGCGATTTTAGTGGTAACTATCTCAAAAAAAGAAAAGAATGCTGTACGATCAATAGGAATCAAAATAACTTAAAAAAGTTCAAATTGGGGGGGCAACTCAGGAGGAGGGGTTTACAAAATTTCTTTGAAATCGACATAATTGCATTTAAAGGAGTCAGACGCTCCAGTATAACAAAAATATTAAACTGTTGTGCCCGGAAGACACAAATTTGGTTCATTTACTTAATTAACTTACTTTGCAACCAATAGTACCACTGACTGGCTTTCCACATCAGTCCTCGATTCCTTTTCTAGCCATTTTTTGAAATTCTCCTTCGTTGGTTTCTTAATAAGCTGTTTGATAATATCACCCGACGCAAATTTAACTTCCTTTGAATCCGCTGTATCTCGTTCGATTCTTTCATCATCAGGTCGTTCATTCTCAAGAGCCTGTAGATTATCAACTGGTGCCAGCACCACAACACTTGCAATCTTCTTTCCTTGTAATTCCTCTACATCGGGAATAGGAAATTGAGCACCATTTATTTTTAGCGGTAGATATCTATTATATTGCTTATCTGACAAATCAATTGGTGGAACAACAGTTGAATCAGTCTTTATGATGTGCTTATCAGTTATATTTTTCTCATTATTGGCATTGAAATGAACGACTTTAAGATCGACATTTTGTTTTCGTGGTAGACTGTTGGTTTCCTTGACTCGATTGATATTTTTCTGGGAAAAATCAACACTATCACCATTTGGCTTGACAACTGTCAATACTTTATTTGACTCGGATATTTGTGCTCCACCACCGGCACCATAAAAGTGTTGTAAATGTTCAGCTGGGAGATTCTCCAAGGCTACGTCACCAACTTTGTCGTAATCGAGAACGCTAATGTCAGCATTATCCAATATTCCAGAACTTAGTAATTGTTGTCTCAGATCATCAGGAACTTCGTCAGGAAGTTGTAATGAAGCTTTGGCAGCATTTTTACTTGTTGTTGTTGGTGCGGCGGGAGTTGTGGTTGCTGATGTTGTCTTCTTACGCTCGGGCTCGCTAGCGAAGTTCTTGAAATTCTGCTTTGATTGGATGTTAATGTTATCCTTGCCCAAAGTATTCTTTCGGTGCTCGAGCTCCTTGAAGACGTCTGAATGCAAAGTAGACACACTGAATTGTGAAGATTCTGATTGGCGTGGTTGCTGATTATTGTAGAAGGCCTGTTGCTTAGGTTGCGAGTTGGGAATTATTTGCGGTTGTGATCCAGATCCGGATGATATAAATTGTGACTGAACTTGGCCTTGCTGATTGTAGAAGCTTGTCGAAGGCATGGGAGTGACTATCTGAATCTGTTGACCATCTTCAGATTTCACATACTGCGGAGCTTGAGTTGAAGGCTGGTATTGGATAGGGTTTGGTGCTGTGACAAAATTGTTGAACTGCTGGTGCTGGCTACTGGATCCAGCATTGTAGTGACCAGAACTAGCCAAATGCCCTGAAGTTGGGGTTGTTGGACCTAGATTTGGTGCTGGAATATCATGAATGACTTGATTCGCTCCAGAGTAGGTCTGGTAGTTATTGTAACGATTTCCACTCACAGTCTCTGTGATGTGCTGCTCGAACTTAGGAATAGCCTTCAGAAGCTCAGTTTCCTTTGAAGGTCTAACATCAAACACACTATGCAGTAGACCTAGACTTGATTGCTGATTTGATTGGCCAAAGGAATTGCTCTGTGATTGCTGTTGCTTTTGGTTGAATGAAAATTGTTGTTGGTTATAGCTCTGCTCAGGCCTATGAATTGGGTTTTTCTGATTTTGTGGTTTTTGATATTGATTTACAGTATCATATTGGGACCCTAATGATTGTGGCAATGTTGAGTAAGTTGGCTGCTGGACATATGATGGAGGACGGTTGTATTGTTGAGCCTGGGCTAGCGGAGCCCGATTTGGACTTTCTAACTTTTGAACACTTGGAACTGGAGTAGGACGAAATTTGACGGGTTGGTAGGATGTTGAACTTGGTCGTGCAGGAAGGTCTTGAGATTTGGGTGGAGGTGTTGGGAAGAAGACATTTTGCTTTTGAGCTGGAGCTGTGGGTCTCTGTTGATAATGTTGTTGTTGGTGATGGTATTGTTGAGGATGCGCTGAAGGAACTGGATGCTGTTTCGGTTGTTGGTTGAATTGGTAGTATTGTTGTTGTTGCTGTTGTTGTTGTTTTTGCTGTTGCTGAAATGCATTTTGCTGTTGATAGCTTTGTTGATATTGTGGAGGAGGTGAAGGAGGAGTTGTAGCTGGTGGTCGCTGATACTGCTGTTTGGGATGACTCAGAGGATTTGCAGCAGTTCCTTGATTATAGAAAGGTCTCTGTTGCTGTTGATGTTCGTAATGTTGTTGCTGCGGTTGCTGCGGTTTTTGCTGATTTTGTTGGAAGTTTTGGAAATTCTGATGAACCTGCGGTGGCTGTTGTTGTTGTTGGTTTTGATGTTGTGGTTGAGTTTGATGTTGTAATGGTAATTGAGGTCTGAAAGCAGTTAAAGCTTGTGCTTCCGGCAGTTGTTGCTGTTGAATCGCCGGCTTATACTCCCTCTGACTATTTTGATTTTGATTCTGATAGAATGATCCCTGGAAAGATTGATAGGCATCTGCTCCTGTGCCACGTGCGCTACTAAAATCAGCTCGAACATTTGCTGTTGGAGAAGGTCCTGAATTAACTGGTAATGCTACAACAGACCTTTGAATTGACTCAGCATTATGTTCTTCTAATTGATGACCCGATTGGGATTTATCTTCCGATCCGAAAGTCACGTGAATTCCACTGTTACTATGAAATTTCTCAGAATCTGGATGAATAACTGTTCGTAGGGTGGTTGTTTTCAATGGCGGAATTGGAGTAACAATACTTGGATAATGAATTATTTCTTCACTTTCATCAGTAGAAGCTTCATTTTCACTTAACGAAGCAATTGGTTCGTCAAGCTGAAGTTTATTATTTTCGTCCTTCTTGTATTTAACATAATACACGTGAACTTTCTCCTTCTTCTTTTTTTGCACAATTGGTTGAGGTTGTAGTGTCGGGACTGTTTCATTGCTGTCCTTAATAATAATTTCTATTATTGGCTCAGGAGCTTCAAAGTATTGTGGATATTGGGAAAATTGACTATAATCAGGCAGATGATTTGAGGTCTCAGGTAGAGAATATTGACCTAAAAAGAACGGATAGTAAATTTCAAAATAATATTAACAAGTATGATTGATGGAAGAGAAAACTCACCAATAGCACTTTGACCATTATATACACCATCTGGCGAATAGAAAGCTCTAGCATCTGAATAGCCTTGTCTTCGGTTGGCAAAGTTAAGACTGTACGAGTAGCCAGGATAACCCAAATTAGTTAACGTTCGTTTGCCTCTATTCTCACCTAGACTTTTAGCTGATCTTGATGTTTTATTTGTTGAGACTTTAACAGGACTACTTTTACTGGGTTCCTTTTTGGTTGCGATTCCAGTTGCTATTGATATGGAAATCACAAAAACCTGGAAAAAAATATTGAAAGTTGTTGTTTTATTCTCGTGTTTCATATCAAATACTAAAACTAATTTGTTTATATTTTCTAATTACGATTTATCTACATTTTTAGATTTATATTAACACTTTCTATTTTAACTACCTAAAATATACACAAATAATAAATATTTTACATCTTCATCTCTTAAAATCTTTATAGCCTTGAACCATAAGACCAAGTACGATCCAGACGCGCATTTTATTTTAAATCCATTAATATTAGCACCGTGCATCGTCGGCGCGGCGGCGTTCGTTTGCAGATTTGCATTTTTTTCTCTTAACCATGAACGACTTAAAATTGACAAAAGCATTGGAAATAACTAAATTCTTTAACAAGTCGTTGCCTAAATCAAATACATGTACATACAAATGTATTTTTTTGTCACTGCAAATTTTTAATAAATTTAAATTTAACTCTTTGCTGTTCATACCAAGAAATAATGGGGAAACAAATTAAATTTACATAGATTTCTGTCAATATTTTGAATTGGCATGTTTGACACGTTCTAAGTTTTGTCTCTCTTTCTTTTGAAAAATATACAGTGAACATCACTGCACCTTTACTTTCATTGTTTGGTTTTACAAGGTAAACTTTCTTCGGACGTGACGAGTTTAAAAAGGCTTTAACGTGCTTTTCGTGACGATACCATTCGTATATCTACCTATAACCTATTTGGTTGAAAATTATAGGGTTGAAATGGCTATGTAAATACGTTACACCTTAAAATATACAACACATTTTATTTAATATAGATTTCTTTAATAGTAATTAATTATGGTTAAACAGACGACTGTATAAAATATGATTGAAAGTTCGCACCTTCATTGTGACGAAATCAAAAATAAATTTCACTTTTTGTATTTAACACAAATATAGCGCTCATCGTCTGAAATTTATAGATAGCTAGATGAATAAGTTTTTGATATCGAAGTACATGGTAAGTATGTATTCATATTATGTATTTTTGAATGGAATTTCTTTACTGACATAATTCATCATGAATGAAGGTAACCATTGTTTAACACAGAGCTGCAGTGTTCAATTTTTGTGGCACAATTAAAAACTATGCATAATTTAATTAACATATGACAATGATGAGTAATGGATTTGTGCGAGCCTCTTCAAAGTGAAATTTTTGTAATAAAAATTCATAAAAATTGAATTTACGTATTTAACTTTAATCGATCATAGAAAAACAGGAGCTTTTCATTAGCAACATAATTAAATAACAAATGAGTTGACATCATAAATATTTTTGTTTTTAGTTCAACGTCAGCATTTAAATAACAATAGGTTTATTATTATCAGTCAATGGTTCGGTTTAGATCTGTCAGATTTAATAAATAATTTAATGGGCACTTTGACAGCTTGTTTGAAAAACTGAAAACTCTTTAATCTTAAGAAGAACCTACATAGAAGCTTATTTGCATTTGAATTTTAATTTCAGATTTATTAATTATTCTGCTTCCATATGCGCAACTATCAAAAATATTTATTTTAGAACGACATAATACCGTCATTTTTTTTTAGGTCAAAATTATAAACTGACAGAATTTTCAAGTAAAGATTTATTTTCTTAAAGACCCATTTTTGATGATATATTTTGGGATTTTCTAAGAAATTTCTTCTTTTTCTAAAGAAAGTTTTAATAAAAATTCTACTAATACATAATGTATATCATTGATGCAACTTGTTGCAGTATTATCACTATTTTATTGGATTTAAACTTTCTATAATATTAATAAATTATTTAGAATTCCCATTCTTATTTTTTTTATGTAAAAGTTAGTTATTCAAATGAGTCAGTGACTGAAATTTAGTTTTTGATGGAATTGAAATTTTACAATTTTGACACTTTAAAGGTTCTAACCAAGTTTTAAGATCAAGGGCTCAAAAACTCGAAATAATCTAAAATAATATACATACATACTTTTAAAAATATTCTTATTTTTTCTGGTTGCTGTATATTTAAATATGAGTTTAAATATGATGTCAAATTTAAAATTCCGACAACTAACACTTATAAAATAATGGTCTTATTTATAAACGTTGTCTAACTTTAGACAACTGTCCAACTTTGGAAAATGTGTTCAAAAACTTCTTTTATTGCTGTCTTATAGCTGCCTAACTTAGACACTAGAGTAGATTGTCTTAACCGTGAATAATGATATATCTATTTTTATTAAATAAAGCATATTTCCACCAATTTGAAAATAGTTAGACAGTGTCTAAGTTAGACAAAAATCTAATAAATACGACTGTAAGTATTTATAAGAGTTCTATGGAGGATTTATGTTTTACACAGAAATTCAATGTTACAAATACAAAGCAACGCAGCTGCAATCGGAGCTACAGCAGTGGTACAAGAGTTCAACAACTTTTAACTCTTCACGTACAGCACTTTTGAAGTTTTAATTTGTATGAAGAAAAATAGCTGAAAAAAATAGTGAAACTTTTCGTGCTCATTGGTTTTGCGAAAAAAAATTATTAATTTAAACAAAAATACCTATTGGAAAAAATGGGATAATAAGCCCGCAATTGTTCTTTTTTGTTTTTTTTTTTTTTTTTTGTCATTCGTGTTTAAGTCTTGTTTTTATGTTTTTCAATCATTTTATAAAAATTTAATTGAAATATTATAGATAAAATTAAATTTAATTAGTTATTCAACCGCGTAATTATTTACGTATATATAAAAGACATCTGTGAAAAAAGTTATAAAATTCTGGGAAATTGCTTCATACGTACCATCGAGAAAATGCCATAAGACCCAGTTTCGGTTAAAGAATTCCAAAAGTGAAAAATCAAAAAAACGAAAGAATAACCACCTGAACATAATAGAATGCTGCAACTGGAACTGGAGCTGGAGATGCAACAGTTGTGAAAAAGTGTCGTACGTGATATTTTTTATGTGTCCACAATGCTGTAAAACTTTTTGTATATTTTAAAGAAAAGAAAAAGTACCGGTGTTATTATTTCCGATAATCTTCTTTTAATTAATAATATTTTTCGCGAAAAAAAAACAACCATAAAAAGCTTAAATATTTTGTTCAGGCTCTTTTTTTTTATCTATACAAATTGAAACGTAAAAAGTGCTGCACGTGAAAAGTTAAAAGATGGTGAACCATCAGGTGAAATCTTGCAGCGCCGTCTGAAGCACCAAATGCAGTTGCGTTGTGTTCGTAGCATTGAATTTGTGTGTATTGAATTATTTGACAGCTATTTCAGCTGCAGCTCCGTATCCATTATGTTCAGGCAGTAAACACTCGATAGCAAAATTTTCAGCAGTAAAATTCGTTGGCCTCTGATCTCATAGTTTCTGAACCAAGCAACTAAAAATCACAACCACCATGGATCACCATGGAAAAATCAATTTCAATAAAAAGAAATACCTTAAGCTATAGCAAAAAAAATTCTAATTCTTTAAAAACATTGCCCAAGATTTTGAACTTGTTTTATTGAATTTGGTACATGTAATGTTACATTATGAATTTTAACCACTTTCATATGAAAATTCACAACCAGGCAAAAATTTTAATCCATTTTGAACATGTAATTGAAGTATCTGACTTTGATAATGCTTTTTTTTAATTTTAAAATTTCGAACTAGTTTTTTTATATTCTAACTCCATTTTAAAAACCCCAAAAATCCAATGCCTCTGAATTCAATGTCATTAAATCATCATTAAAAAAAGTTTAAAGGCAAAACTAGTTCCACAGATTTGAATCCTAGAGGCTTCAGGTTTTCAATAAATTAGTGCATAGAATTCTCAAAAGTTTTAGTATCTAAAATTTTAAATACTAAATCTCGTTTTGGATAAAACTCGGAATTCATAAAAAAATACTGGTTTTATGAGCATCAACACTAGTTTTTAAACTATTATTATATTTTGTTTTAAAAAACATTAAAGAAAAATAGCAAACAGTACTCGTAAGTCAACCAGAATGTCAACAAGTCATATCAAAAACTATTGAATAATTTTTAAAAAGTCATCAGAATTTCGTATTCTGCTAATTGTGTTATGTTTCAGACTTTAAGTTTAGTGCGGGTTTTTAGTCTCGACGCGTTGCGTCTGCGTCTACGGCTAAGTTTCATCATAAAATTTAACAAATAAGAAAGTTCAACAAAAAAGTGCAAATATTAGTATTTCCAGATTTATGTGAGAAATAGTGTTAAATTATATTGCAGAAATTACTTCAATATGATGGTGAGTTCAATCCTCAATAGTTTTGTGAAACATAAATCAGATAATGTGACAAAACGATTTTTATGACTAAAACTAGAAAAACTTTAGTTTTAAATGAAAACATTAAATGAAATTGGATGGTGAAATTTTTATAACTATATAACGCTATACACACACCTGGCGGAACAATGCCTTTATTAAGAAATCAAGTTTGGTGAGAAGATAATTCCGCGTTTCGTGCCTTTCAACTTGCCGTTTAGGCCGTGTGATATCAAATTTTTTTTCTTTATTATTTTCATTACCATGTGAAGTCAAGAGTTGACATGAGCCAAATACGACTTAAAACTTAGATGTCACAATTCCTTACTAATAGAGAATGTATGGCGTAATCGCGCCAGTTTTTTTAAACTAGTTTTAACACATTTTGACAAAACACAAAACATTGTGAATGATATAAACATAAGGTACAGTGTAATAAGACCCACGAAAATAAAGCACATGATGGGTTCTATTTCCAAAATAAAAGGAAATAACACCTCCGGGGTTTTTTTCATAAAGACCCGCGGGGGTTATTGCCTTTCCGAATTGACATTAAGACCCAGACTTAAAGTGTGATTCCATAATAAGTATTTACTTTACTTTAACTTTATTCTGTTGCCCAAAAAAACTGACGACTTAAAACACAGGGACCCAAAAAGAGGGAGTTAAAATCCTTGGAACCTGGCGGGGCGGGCCACCCAAAGTACTTTTATCCAAAAAATTGTTGGCAAAGTCCAAATCTTCTACAAGAACTAATTCTCTTTGTTCATTGATAGCCGTAAAAGCCAACAACAAAGGTGTTAAAAATATTTGTATTAAAAATACCCAAACAAAATCACGGTAAATGCCCTGTAGAACGTACAATGCACATAAGTAATAAATCCCGTGGATCTTATTCCACAAAATAAAAGGAAATAATACCTGCGGGCTTCTTTGTTGGCCTAGCTAATTAGGGAAAAACCGCTTCCAAAAAATGTTTGTTAATAGCATTAAAATTAATCTTTTAAAATATTTAAAAAAAAAACTTTTTTTTCGATTAAAACAAAAAAAATAATAATTAAATCCTCTAATATTAAAGAAACTCTTTTGCGAGTGCTATGCGAGTATTGTACCGGGCCATTATTTCCATCGTCATAAATTGCAACTTACAGACGACCACGCAATATTTAAAAAAATAATTACAAGACCGGGAAACAATGTCGGTTCATAACTATCTACAATATTTTCCCCATAAACATTGATAAACAAGTGGCAGTAAAAAATAAAAAAAAAAAAACAAAATAAAATAAAACCTCACATTGTATCACCCTAGAGGCACACTTATGACAATCGACAAGTCACTATTCGCCTCATCGACTTGCCATATATGTATATCTTGCAACGCGCTGGTATATACTCTGACGCAATTACATACACAGTATTCAAACAATCTCTCACCTCAGTATCGGCACACTTCCTGTTCAAAAAACCGACCACCTTATTCGATTGCATAAGCCGCAATTTTTGCTAATAAATATCACCAAGCAAATAATATAAGTTGCTTGCAACGAAAAAAAGGACTTAAAACCATATAGCGTGCTTGTGATGTATTGTAGTACTTGCTGTGCGATGATGGCAGCATCAGAGGGGCGATTAACCTGTTAAACCACTGTGCGCACCCCGTAAAGTGCTCATCTTTGCTGCAACAATAACATCAGCTGCTGCAGCAGGTTGCATCTTCCAGAAGAAAAGTGAAAACCAGTAACTTTTCCTTCTGTTTCATTGGCTTGGGTTACAAGCGTGCAGTTCGGTTCATTAGCATGCATTTGACTCCTCGCCGCCCCCGGGTTACATAAGGCCTAAACGCTGATGTACATAAGAAAAATAAGATCGGAATTAACCGTCTATTTGGCCTGCAGATATGTCTTGCAACCTTTGCAGTGGCATACGACGAGATGTCGTCGTTCTACTTAGTCAGACGCGCACTTTTCAGAAGGTTTACAGATGCAGGTGCGGTACGCTGTAACTGCGCGCAAGTCGGTTTGTTGACAATGGGTGGAGATAGAAGCATTATATGATGGCGAAATGGATAGCAAAACCACAAATATACTCTGCTCCTTTCTGGGGCAGCTATGATCCCCACGCAAATTTAATTGGATCACGAGTAGTAGTTATTATACCTGAAATCTTTGGTTAAAAAAAAAATGAAAAGATAATGATACCTATACAACAATGGGTAACTTGAAACTTATGCCTGCCCCGAAGTATGTATGTTTGCTTGTATCCGCACAACTTCATGAAATTGGATCTGGGTAAAGAGTGTTAATTGAGATACAGTTTGGGTCTATTAATATCATTAACATCAACTTCATCTTAAGAAATCATACCTAATGTTTTGAGGAAATATTGTTTTTGTAGAGATTGTTTATTATATTTTCTGTTGCTTATTTATTTTCCGAAATGTTTTAACACAATGAGCAATGTTTAAAAGTCTTTCGGCAAAGATCTATAAAATGCTTTATTTTAGCACGATTTATTTAAGCTTTCATATACTTGCGTAAGGAAAATTATAGGTAGGTACATTTATGATTATTTTTTTAATACAATTTATGGCTCTGAGAATGAACATTTTCCTAAGAAACTGTCAGTGAAAAGATTACTGTCGGAAAAGGGATGGAATTGGGGCATTCAGAAAAATGAGATCTCAGAGATTTTTGACTCAAAAGGTGAGAAAGCGAATTCAAAATTTTTCCTGAACACGCCTAACAACTTTCAGCCAAAACGACCGGCTATTGCTTATTGACAGTCAAGTCAGGCAGGTTTTTTTTTAATTTGAGGATTTTTGAATTTTTTTTTTATGACATCTATTTTTCTTCGGCAATTTTTCTTTGGCACTTAAATACTATAGAGATGACGGACGATAGGATAAACTTAAAACGTGGACATTTCTGTAGCACATTACGTTGTGCTGTTACACGTTACGATACGTTGATGTATATTGGATACGTTCAATATTGGGTACGTTCCTTCGTAGCTCAAACTAAATCGAAAGGTCGAGTTAGGTCGAGTTGAGTTTGGGTTGAAATTTGGTTGACAGTTCGAACTCGCCGCGTTCTTTGATATAAAACCAGTACTTGAATATTTAATTTGACGTTTACACATCTGAACCATGAGTCCCGGCACTCAAACTTTTTTTTCATTTGGAAACAAACTTTTGTAATTAAAAATTTCTATTTAATTTGTAAGAGAAGTCGGAGTTACGTCACTAAAAAAATGAGCAAGTGAATCCAAGACTTTTTTACTCAGCATTTTGACAGCAAAACTGAAAAATATGGCTGAGGAATGCTGTTCATGTGACTGAGATTGCTGAGATCTCCGATATCTCATTTTTTTGAATATGCCTATGAAGAACAATGTGAACATCGTCAATGACATGTTTTTTAAAAGTCAGCATGTCAGTAACATGATTCTATATCTGTTCGTTTACTTATCAAAACTACCAATTTCTACCACTTTTAATCCAAAGTTCTGTCGAAGAAAAATAAAATTAAATTAAAATTTGTTGAAACTGGCAAGTTCGGGAAGTAAACGAACAGGCCTTCTTACACTTTATTCGCTGTAAAATAATATTAAATAAAATTCCCATAGATATTGACATTAGTTTTATTTGAACAGAATAGACAAAATCCATGCCGGTTGCAACAGGCTGGGCAGTCCATAATATATGAATGATGTTGCAGTGCAATTAGACTGTGCTTGGACACGACGGACGCGCTGTTTACTTAAAGCTTGGGTCATGAGATTTAAGATTTTATGAGTTAATTTTTCATTCGATCTTTGTAACTTTCTACCTATAAATCCAAAACAAAAAAGTTATAACTAAAAATAGACAAATGTTTTCCGTTAATCCGAATTTCCATATCGGGAGAGAGCGAGGAATTTTAGTTGCTTAGAAATTTGCCAGCAAGAGCTACTAAGTTTCCTGCCAGGCCTTATAGTAGGGTTTTATTTGCCAGAAACGATTTAAATAATTGGAATTAAATTTTTAGAATTTATTACGAGGATGAAAATAAAATTAGAAAATGGTTTTAATTTTCTTATTTCTTGCAAATTTACATAATTTTTTTGTATAAACAAAAAAAATGGTTTTAATGAAATCATCAAGATTAAATTAACGATGATGATTTAACGATATAAAAACAGCAACATTATCAGAAATTGTCCGAAATAAAAGTTTTCGAAAAAGAAATCCACGTCAGAGCGCAGAAAAATTGTGTAAGATCTAAACATATTCGACTCAAGCATTATGTCGCATACTCTAAAATTAACTAAAAATTAAGCCCAACAAAATAATAAAAAAAAGGATTTAACACTATCACAAAAAGAAGTTTAAACTTAAAGATCAAAAGTACTGAACGCAGCTGCAGAATTTAATTTGATTTTTAATGTTCATCAATACGTAAACAAATGATCGTGTGGTGAGATTGTAGAACAAGTATCTCGATAATTATTAACAAATCCGAAGTACCTCAGCTGATGCTCCTGTGATAGTTTGAACTACTGTAACTGCAAATGGATGATTAACCATAAGAAAATATACCGAAAGAAGATCTTCAACACAAACCACTGAACCAAATTTATTGATACATAAACATTTTAAGAACATTCTCTCCCATTAGAGGGGTTAAAGGTTATGATGAATCAGATTTATTTGGATGCAAGCAAAAACTTTTTCAACGGACAAATTTGACAGTCGCATGTCATTCTACCCCACTAATTTTTTGACATGTGTTAATACTCTGTGAAATAGTGTGAATTTTTTATCTGCATTTTTTTATAATATTTATTTTTCAATTACATCATACCCGCACCTAACCTTAAATTGGATTCCTATTTCGAAAAAAATTGCAGAAACAAAAGTTTCCCTTCCGTGCACATTTTTCAAGCATTAAAAAAAAAAATTGAATATTGAATTGAATTTTATTTAAATCGCGACTTCAATTTGTTTAATTAATTTGTATATCTTGCAATCTTGTATAGATAAAGTAATTGCAAGATGAAAAAAAAAACAAATTGTTAAACTAAAAGCACACCTGTATACTTTAAAACTATCGAATCTTAAAATCGAAAGTGTGATGCAACATCTTTTTACTCCAAAGAATATAATGAATAAGACAAAACTTGTTTTAAAGAATTCGCAAAATTGCTCACCATATTATTATAATATGCAACATATTTGAGGTAAGGTACCTTTATACAAACTCGAGTCATGTTAGTTATGTAATCGTTATTTGTGGTTTTACTTTCTTTCAGCCTTGAAGTTGGTACCTTTAGCTTTCCATTTTTGACGTCAGCTGATATCCGCGTGAGACCCACTTTATTTTTTTATTTTTTTGATGATGATCAACAAAAGTAAAAATACCTCTGAATTAAATTCAAAATTTTTTGTATATATCTATGTTTGTATATATTTAACAAGAAGATGAAGAAGGAAAGGTAATAAGTAAAATTGCCTCAAGATGAACTTTTACTTTCGTTTAAATGGATTTGGTTTTGTTTCCCCCCAATATAATAAGTTTGAATAATTTGTTAAGGTTTCAGCGCAGCTCTCCGGGCCATGTGGGCAGTCGAAGCACTATACAAACAGACCAACCAGCATAAAGAGAATTATTTGTTTAAAAAATTATTGCTTGTTTAACAAATAACCAAAGGGATTATTAATGTTTTCTACGAAGTCTTTGTGGAATTAATTTGTCTTTTCATTAAGACCTCTGAATACACTTTCGTTCAAAATAGTCTTTGCGGAAAAATTCATAAAAATAAAAAAAACATAATAATTCTCTATAGTGAGCTTTTCGTCATTAACTGCCTATTTTTAAGACTAATCACTTTTGGGGATTGTAACACCCTTCTTCAGACTTATTTTCTTAAAAAAAAATTACTAAAATAAATTTGTAATCCCACCCACTAAAAAAAAAAGAAATATTTATCACGCCTACTGCGTCTTGTGAAGAATTGAGAAATCCTACAAGAGTATCTCCTAATTGACATGAAAATGAGCCTTTCATCTTAGCGGTTTGGATTCGGCAGAATATTGTAGGTCCCCTCGATTTCTGAAGATATCACGAAGAAAGGATTGGTTGCTTGGTTACTTGCCCGTTTATATACTTCTTTCTAAAATTAATTTCGAACGTGTAAGAATGTTTTTTTTTTTTTTTTTTAAGAAAAAGCTTTCAAAGAGTCGATTGGGGTTTAATTTCTCCTCGATCAGACTTTCATTTAATTTTATTTTGACAAACAAGCCCATAAAGTGACAGCAAAAAAAACTTTTCCTTCAACCGAGTGTTGCTTTGATTGACAACACAAAATGTATAGTGTTCGATTTGTTCAAATCCAAATTAATTCCACATGGAGCTGTCAACTCATTTGGATGTGTACTTAATTCTACGAGTATTTGTTTATAAACATTGAACGTTATGTCACGACAAACGTTTTAAACCATCATCGTCATATAAGTCATTGTCCGTAGAACATACATGAGTATTTCATCGAGGAAATACCATTGATGGTGTAACTTTCTCTTAACGAGAGGGATCGTATACAAACCAGTCCTGAGGGACTAATAAAACACACATAGTATGTATGTATAATAGATCTATCCCCCTACATACTCGCATAAGCAAAAGTAATATACCGGTCTAATCCGATTTATCAAACAATTTAAAATCAGAAAGAAAAAAAAAACATGAAGAATTTTGTATTGTCTACGGGTTTTTCGAAGAAATATTGCTTAATCCATTCGGATTCGATTAATAGTTGACTCTTGCCAATTAAGCCACTTTTACAAACTTGTATATGCTTTATAACAACAAACATAACATCATGAATGAACTGTTGAAGTCCCCAACGATTATTCCTTCACTGCTGCAGCCGCCACCGTCGTCGCACCACCCTCTGCCAATTTACTTCGACCATCTGAATCTAAAGAGCATGGCTCATCTTCTTCGATGCCAACACCACGAATAACAGATGTCCAAAAAAAAGTGAAAGGTATCTCTGGCGACGGCGGATCTGCCATGAAGTTAGTGAAGATACCGAAGACTAACGTAACGATAGATGATGATGGTAAATATGGTGAAGATATTTTTGTTGTTTGTTTACTCGTTAAAATGTGCTCGTGAGAAAGAAGATTCCACTTTGACTTTTTACAATATTAGCATCAAACGATAGACAGCAAAATAAAACAAGCATTATGCAGCTGCTTAACTTCGCTTAGGTTAAGTTATACCCTATATGGATTTAATTAAACTTACTCTATAGAGGGAAAAAGCTCATCTAGAACTGATAGCTGATATGCAATACATTGTTTATATATGTAGTTAAACGTAGTTAAATGTAGTTAATAAAACAAATTGTAGTAGACGTAGTTTCAAATGTCAAATGATCTGTTAGATGTCACTTTGAAGTTTGATTTTCGAGCTGTAGGCGGAAAAGGTTGTTCTGTTAGTTCTGTTGGAATTGTTCTCTGTCATGCATTTTATTTTTCAAAATTCTTTTTTTATACAATTCTAATGTTTTTCTGTATTAATTAGGTACAATAGAAGATGTAACAAATAGTAGTATAAATAAAAATAAGCTATCCTTAACTCATCCTTCTTTTAGTCCTTTCCACAAATTCAATATTTCTACCTTTATTTGTTTAAGTATAGATTTAAGAAAATTATGTTTAGTTTTAAGTCCAGCTTGTATTAAGCTTATAATAAAAAATAAAATTAAGGCATGTATGTAGTTTTTTCAATTAACTACGGGAAATTAATGGTGATGGTGTGTGTAATTCATTCGATCTACCTTGGCTGACATGCAATGACTTTGTTTTAAAAATACGCCTAATGATTATTTTAATAGTACAACTCATTTTACGTGATAAACTTCCATCAGAATAATTATTTTTTTCTAGAATAATAATATTCAAATCATAAGTGTACATAGGTTTTAGCACCTGATTTGCATTAAAACTTCCAATGATAGCAACTGTGGCATAACATTTGCAATTTCGGAATAAAATTAATTACTCCAAATCCTAATTAACATATAAACCATTATTTCTTAAGGTTTGTTCCGAAATGTCAAACTTAAATTGTTAATAAATTATACGAAAAATTTTGAACCAAGGGCATAAATTTAGAGGCCGAAAGTATTAATTAATGGATTTACGTATAACCAACTCAGGTAGCTTAAAAAACTATGAAGTGGAATTTGGGCCTTTTGACTTATGATCCTGTATCAAAATTTATAACTATAGCGGATAACTAAGCAAAACTAACATAGGCATTTTCAAACAAGCTTTTTTTAATAAATAAAATATAATAATTCTTCAAAACAGACTAAAAAATTTACTTAACTGGAAAACTGATTTTTCTGCCTTCAGAGAACAAAATGCTTCGTTCGATTTAAATGTTTAATTTTGTCGTAATGTTTTTTTTTTTTCAATTAGCTTTGAGAAATTAAATATTTATTACCAAACCTTAAAATAAAATGTTTTCAATATCTATAGTTTAGAGGCAGTCAAAAACTGTAATGACTTTTTCGATTGATGGCCATTCAAAAACCTTCTGAACCTTTCAAAAAATAATAGATATTCTTCTGAACGGAAGAAAATGCCGTTGCCTTTGGATTTGAATTAAGAATCAAAACTTTAAATATTTACACACTCTTGTGTCATAATCACTAGGTTAAGCAAATAAATGATAATTGATGCAAATGTTTAGTAAAAGTAAAATCAAGTGCTTGTAAATTCTTCAAAACCTTGTGATAATTTTTTTATAATTTATTCAACACAAACAAAGTGATACAAAATTTTCAGAACCAGTCAAACATGTGTTATATTGTGTTGTTCTTTTTAGTGAAATGTCTTCCGGACTAACAATTGAAAATGCCATAAAATGCTTAACTTTTATATCTTGCCAAACAAACTAAACACGCCCTATACTCTTTTTGTTTATGAAAAAAAAAAATTATCTAACTATAATCTTCTACGAGTGTCTTTAAATGTTTTTTTTTTATTTCATTGGTTTTTATTTGTGACATCTTTTTTTTTTTGCTGTAGAATTTGTGGTGCATTTGGCCTTGTGAGTCAAAGAAAATCTGATGTAGGCATAATTTAAACAGATTTAGTGGACATTTAATCATAAGGTCGATTCATTTAAGTTTATATAATAAAATGATGAATTTTATCGAGCAAAATCGGAGTATAATATAGCCTTGATATGAGTTTGTCCAGTGAAGACATTATAACTGGGATTTATTTGACAATGTTTGTTAAATTTAGGTTAACCTTTGTTGTTGTTTATTGTTATTTTTCCTTAAGAAAAAAATAAATACATACATATTTCAAAACTTTGGTTTGCGGAAGATGATTGCAAATTATGTTATTAAGACTTATAATAGGAGGAATTAGCAATTGAAAATTTCTATACACCAGCTTTATTTTATGTGAAATTAATTATGTTTCTTAATCAAATAAATTGGTTTAATGATAGAGATTTTAAACAAGATTAAATAATTAATATCTTAAAATAATTTTTTATTGATTTCTTTTGAGCTAAATAGGACATAAAAACGTAGAAACGTTTTAAGTACCGATAGGTGTTTTTATTTATTAGGTAGAGAGAAGAAAGGAGAGGCGGTTTGAATGTATCGATCAATGAAAAAAATAAATTTTTTTTATCTCCATGCAGATGTTTTAAGTGTATTTTTTTTAATAGCTTATTCTATAATAATTATTGTATTTTAAATTCAAATTTTATAGAAGATTATCCAAAAATATTGTTTAGGAACATTTTTGACAGAAATGACCTAAAATGAAAAGAAAATTGGTCTGATTTTAGTTTCCGTTTTCCTTATTCTGGAAGAATTTCCATTTAAAAAAAAAGGTTTAAGAACAAAGATAACCCAGCCCTATTGTAAGTTTCGCCCGAACGAAATTCCATCCGGAAAATTAGACATTTAACTTTTCGCCTATTGTAAGTTTCACCCAAAATTTTATATTTAAAAAATTACCCTTATTGTGAACATTCATTTTGGGTGGAATGTAATGCGATTGAGCAGTGCTGGATTTAGACTTAAGCCGTGAGGCCCGGGTCTAGGGAGGCAAAATCTGATGCAAATTTACTACAAAAATTTAAACAAAAATTATATTCTATTTGTTTAAGAAGCTAAAAACTTTCCGAGAATAAATTATAGTTAAAAAATAAAACTAAAAACAAACACGCTCTAAAAAAAAACGAACTCCTCGCTTTTTACTATGAATTGAATTATTTTGTAAGTAAAAATTATTTATTACTTTTTAGTTCGGCTTTCTATTAGAGCTTTTAGTTATTTAAAACTAAAATTTATTTTTAAGACTTAAAATAAAGATGCTGCTATATAATGTATGGATGTATTAGACACCCCACATCCCCTCTCCTGATGATGGCCCTGGTACAAATTTATGAGACAATTATATTGTCATTGGTCCTTGATACGTGTGCAAGTTTTTCATGTTAATCTGACTTTTAGAAGTTGTTGAAAATTACGTTCACATATTCTATTACATATGTACATTTGTAAAATATTGAAGGACAACCTGATAAAACCGAGTTAAAAATGTTCTGGCTTATGTATTCTTATATTTATATAAAATAAAAATCGACAAAAATGACATCTATGGTCCTGTTGCCCTGGTGTCTTAGTTTTTAAATAATTTTATAAATTTATTTTATAGATTATTTTTGTTAAATAAATAAATAAATGTTCGGGTGTTTTCTGGCACCATAGAAAAGAGGCTCTGCAAGAACGATTAAGAATAGGTAAAGCTAATTAATTTAATTTAGTTAAAAAAAAACAGGGGAGAGCGCCGTACTCAAACAAGCCTAGGGCGGCAGCAAACTGCTATTGAGAGCCTAAATGTTCACTTATTTTTCTAGGCGAACGAAATTTCATTTGAGTGAAACTCACAATCGAATTTTAAAATTCCGGACGAACAAAAAATTTTAAGGTGAAATATATTTTGGATGAAATTCATAATAAGGCTGAACAAAATTTAAGACACAGTCTTTAAAATTTCTGTTCAATTACTGGCAAAATGCGTAATCACAGCGTTGTGTTAGCAGCGCTTTTGAGAGGATTGATATGGATGTGCTGAGTAATTGAGTAATTGCTGAGTAATTGAACCGTGAGTTTAACCGTTTTCATCCATAAACACCTAACACTCACTGACTTCCTAGACGGAAGATAGCTTAAACTTTGGGTATACGACTAATTATTTGTTTTCAGTACGATCCTGAATTGTTGAATTTTGACTGAATTTCGATTGAATTTTGATAGTTCTGAAAACTTTAAAATATGTAAATATCGAAATGTTTTTTTTTTGTTTATAATTGTTCCCCTAAAATAACTCATTTTAAATAAAAAATTATTTTATACCAATTATTTGTTATTTAAAAATAAAAATTATATAAAATTTAGAAAATAAGGAATAAAAATGAATATTACTACTTTTTATTTAAATTCAGATCATTTTCAAAAATGTTTATTCCTAAAAAAACACTATAAATGTAATGTATAAGAAGTTATAATTTCTAAGGTAATAGTTTGCAACAATTTTGTAAAGCTAAATAAGTTGTTTTTTTTTTGTTAAACTTGGTTCCCAAAATATTTAAAATTTATATTTTTGTATTTAAAACCCTCTTCATATTTTTAGTTAACATTTCAAAATTTTAATACAAGTACAAATTAAAAATAAAAATATGGTAGGTACCAACAAAAAATTAAATTAAAGTAAAATACAATTTGTAATAAAATTAATTTTGAAGGATTTTTATATAGAAATTCTTTACCATGAAAGTTTAATCTATTATAATTATTTAATTTATTTAGTTATTTTTTGGATAGACATTAACCTTTCACACAAGATTATACACACACAATTTTAGTCGCTATAATATTTTCCTACTTAAAGTTCTTTGATGAAGTTCTTTTTTAGCTTTAAAATTGTTCATATTATTCAAAATTTTAAAATAAAACATTAAATATAAAAATTAGTCAAAGTATTTGAATGTATTTTTCTTTAAATATATTTAAGCTTACCAATAGGATGTAAATCCTCATCTTGACAATATATATCCAAAATAATCCTTTTGAGTTAAATTTATTAATTTCTTAGATATAAATCAAATATATTTATATCTTTTAATTAAATTCACAGCTTTAATATGAAAAAAAACTATCTCAAATTATCTATATGCAAATATACTTTCTTTATCCATTTGTTTTATATTCAGCGAATGAATATTTTTTTTGTATGTTACACTTTATTCATAAACCCGCGTTATTATTATTATTATATTTATAAGTATAAATGCCTTCACATATTCTTCACATCCACTGTCTTTGAAATTATTAATAATAATATTTAACACTTAAACTACCAAATTCCGACCGCTCGACGGTATAGCTAGTGGTATACTGAATATTTTTTTTTTTCGATCGAAAAAAAGTTTCCAACTTCTTAAATTTGACAACAATACAAACGAAATAATATGCAATAAGACAAGCGAAGCGACCAACCGATCTAGCCAACAGTCCGACGAAGAAGATCCAATCCCAAGAGTGACTTTACCATTTCCAGCTGAAACCGCAACACACAAACTATATAAAATAAAATATCAAGTGAAAAGTTGTTGGGCATAGTGACAGCAAAATAAGCTTGATGGCTATAAGAAGTGAAGTAAAAGAAGTAGAAGAAGAAGCAGAGCTCGAGATCCCAACGGAAGCTTTGCGCCAGTTGCCCATATCAGCCAAAAGAGTCGACGTGCATTACATTAACTTGCCCGTGCCTCCGTTCGCCAGTCGTCGTCGGCCGGTCGCACCGATTTTACTTTCTTTCCACGAAACACAAGCGCTTAGCATTCCATGATTGTCTTATGGGGCCGTACAATGAGACATATCCGACTTGGAAGGGTCCTAAAGCAGACACAAAGTAAACAAAACAAAAAGAAACGTACAAAACCATAAAGCAAAGTCACCCATTACCCGCAGAGCCAACATTGCCGCATCGTCAAAACGTGCGCTGCCGCTATACTACCACCGTCGTAGTCGTCGTCGTCGGCATGACGGCAGCGGTGGCGTCGGAGAAAGGTAAGAAAACGAACACGAAAACCCAACGCGCCTAAGAGTAACTAAAGTATCTAAGACGTATCTCTATCTTTCATTGGCATTAACAGTGACTTACAAATTTAAAACAACAAAATAAAAAAAAACTCGAGAAAAAAGTATCTGGAAGCTTGAATTCTGTAGGTGAGCAACTATTTTTTTGGAAAACCCGTTGCTCGCCCTTAAATGAGGCTTGAAATGTGTCATGATCGCATTCATTACCATCTGTAAGATACAAATTTCAAATGCAATAGTTTCTTATTCTTTTACAGGAGGACGACAAAACAAAGGCTTTCTCGTAGATATATGAGTATAATTGACCTCACCTAATCTATTTGTGCAGCAGCAGCACATCATGAGAAAGAGCGCGTAAATCTCGAGTTCATTTTTCTTTCCTTGCTTCAGATTTAAAATTCAAATACTGTCGTTAAAAACTTGGAAGTTGATGCACTTATGCGGGGGACAGGGAAGTTTCATAAAAGATACTGCACTTCGTGCAACAACTTTCGCTAGTGTTACATAGCGATCCAGTTTAAGAGTTTTTTTTTTTTTGTATTATTTTCTACGCCATATTCGGAAGTTCAAAATTCCAATGCACAATGACAATACATATGGTGGCAGTGGCAGTGGTAATGGTAGTGGAATGGTGACTAAAAGAAGCAATATTGGTGGTCAAGAGTATTAAGTCAATACTTACATATATACATCGTATGAACGATATCGGAATAGGTGGCAAATCAGATGGAAAGTGGAATGGTTATTGGCTTTAATTGGCGAGAGAAAATCATGAGCGTGTCAAAAATAATATAAAATGTGTGGCATAGTCAGTGTGATGCATGGAATATATTTATGTGGGAAAATTTTATATTTTTCCTATCCGTAAATGGTATAATGCTGACGGAAATGCTCGTATTTGTAGTTAGTACACGAAGATTCTCTAGAAAGTTAATTTGAAGTATAAATATAAAACGAATATGGTTATGGGGGAAGTTTTCAAGAAATTTTATATGAGCAAATAATGTAATTTAATCATGGGTTAATACGATTTAAGTAATCACAGGATCCTGATAAGTTCAAGCTTTCCATTAACTTACAATTTAGACATTGGTGCTCTAAGAAAATGTACATAAATGTATGGGCAATATGTGAGAATAGGTGAATTTTTTTTAACACGTATACGCCGCATTAACCAAAATGTTTCAATTTGAAAAAAGTTGTAAAAAATATTTAGTTTTTTTAGCTCAGTAATTAGCGGCAACTGTCAAACTATGACAGTTGAAAATCTTACCCTCGAAGCTGTTGACATCTTCACTCTGATCACTTATTCTTCATTATCCTGATGCCTGCACTTAAAACACGAAAAATTATTTATGAATGTAAAAGAACTACGAACGAATTTTTGGTAAAACAAATAATTTATGTGAATAGTATTATATTGATAAACCAAGTTATTGATTCGTCAAAGCAAAAATCGGGAAGAAGACGAAAAAGTGTGGCTCCCGCAATTATGTTTGTCTTCGGCTAAAACTTAAACGGACGCGTCGATTTTCTTAAAATTTGAAATTCTAGCACTGGGATTGCTCCATTTGTTTTATTCCTACAAAGAGATATTCGTGTTCGACTGGATTTGATTCGTTCTGGAGCAAAGGAAACGGTTCAACAGAAATTATCTGGTTATACGATACAGGTGAGAAATTATACTTCCAAGGATAAGAAGTGGGAGTGCGGTAAGATGGTACGCAGAAATGGATTACTATACTATTTTATTAATGTTAATGCGAGGCTGTGGCGAAGACATGTGGACTAAATCATGAACTGCAATATCGATCCATCAAAAATTACGAATTCCTTTTATTAAAACTCCAACTACCCTTATAGATCAAAATCTGTAAGCACCTATAAAGGAATCAGAAATCATCAAACCGAATATGGAGCCTTCTGAATGCATTGTTCAAGCTGTTGAAGAACCAACAAAAGATTGCAAGGCGAGTATAGAAAATCAAGCCTGTAGATCATCTTAGTTATGCTTCGTTTTAGTGGTGAGGACTGTTGCGTATTTCCAAACGCTGCCGCTACATTAGTCGAAAGCTAGATGCGAACGTGACGGAAATATCTGACATACTAAACTTCATACTATTTGTACTTTTTTTTTAAATTGTTATGAAGACAAGGATTCCTGTCATATATAATTTGTTAGCATTTTTGAAAAACTTTTACTTTTCTCAAATAATTTGGCTTGACAGATTTAAAAAGAAAATCAGTTAATTTTGATAAGTACATATGTATATTGTAAAGGCAACCTTTTATCAAAAATAAATTTCCGAAAAATGATTATGAATAGCACCTTCCGTAAAACCATTTTTTGCATCTCTCATTTTTTCGAAAACGGATCAATCGATTTTTGACAATTATAAAGTTTTTTTTTAAGTTTTTAAATAATAGAGTAAAGTCGGGTAATGTGGACCACTCGGCTAATATGGACCACCAGATGTTCTCGCCTCACACAAATGCAATCGAGGTGAGGATTGGTTGCGATTGTGTGCTACTTGCTTAAACTTACCTCTGTGTAGTTTTAGCAGTCAGGACGGGCGCATCTCGAAGTTGTCCGGATTAAAAAAAAATCTAAGGCATTGATCATTTTTTTTTTCGTAAGTGTTTCTCCTTTTTTCTATAGTTAAATATATCTTTTTTATCCTTTTCTTTTTTAAATATAAGAAGTGAATATGTGTTTTAAGGTTTTTATTCAAAAAAACTATAGTAAAGAGTCTCGTTTCGTTGTATAATAGCATTTTTTCCAAAAAGTATGTTGCGGGTAATATGGACCACGGTAGAAGGGGCTAATATGGACTAGTGGTCCATATTACCCGCCATTTTATTATAAGAAGTTTAAAATAGAACAAAAAAAAAACTGCAGAAGATGTTAACAGAAGGCTCATCAAGCCCGGAGATTGACCAAATAAGCTATCATGACGAGTCGGATGTCGAAAATTGTCGAACGCATTCCGTCACCGCCGATGATAAAAAAAATGCTGAATGTATGTAGGTACTGTTGTACACTCGACCCGGCGAAATATGGATACAATGCGTTTCTTGCCACATTTGGAGCCATGAACTCTGCGCAGAGTGTGAAAAACCACTGTTTATTTGTGAATTTTGCTCCTCATAAGGGAATCTTATGTTCCTTCTAGTGTTGCACTAGGTGGACCATATTACCCTTCACTTTTTTTTTGTTACGTTTTAGAGTTACTTAAGTTTTTATTTTTTTGTTATTTTTTTATAAAGTGAATTAATATTTTTGTTGCTACTTTTTTAATAAGAATGAACTGATATTTTTTGTTTTGTGTTTTATTAGCAAAAATATGATTGGTGGTCCATATTACCTGACTTTACTCTACTGTCTACTAATCTTTTGAAAATCTTGTTTTTGGAATTTAAAAAAAAAACTCAAAATATTATTTATTTCGAAAACAAATCGTTCGATTTTCATCAAATTTCGCACCAAGCGCTTTTTTAACATTACTTTAGCAGATTTTAAACAAAAATTATTCTTATAGTCGAAATTTTTCGGTACTTTCCACACATATTTTTTTGGAAACCGTTACAAAGGAAAATCTTATTTTTCTCAAAAACGACTCCTACGATTTTGATTAAAATATTTGTGTAAGCAAATATAAGTACGGTTTAGCACTAAACTAGAACAGATATAAATTAAGTCATTATAAATACAAGGTGGAATGAAAGTTGTCCACCTATCGGAAAGATGCTATAATTTTTGCAAATTGTTTTGCGAAAAAAATCGAAACAGTTTTTTAGGAGTGTAATGATTCATGGCTTGTTGACGTGTGTTTTTTATCTTGTATAAATATGCAACCGGTGAAAACATTTGCCGACTCACGGTGACAACTTTTGCGCCACTCAAAGATCACATTAATAAATACTTAAAAGTTAAAACTTTTTTTTTTTTAAATTAAATTTTGTCTGATAAATTAAGATTTGTTTAGGAAAACGCGTTAATATCAAAACATTTCAAAAACTTTCTAATCAATTTATTTCTAAACATGTAGAAATTTGTATGTATATTTGTAGTTCAATAATTTGGCAGGTAGCAGGCTCTAAGAAAAATTTTGTTTAAAATCAGTTGAATAGGCTTACAATATTTAGTCTGAAAAAACATCATTATGAGTTAGTTCGTGCGACAAAGTCGTGCATTTTATTTTGTTTATTTTGTGCAACTTATTTTTTTATAACATTTCGTTTCAATTTTTGTTTGTAAACAACTCGTAATAAATAATGATTTTTAAAAATAAACTACCTTACCTACTAAAGTGTTGATTCCAAATGGCTTTATTTTCTTATTGTATGTACATAGGAACTTCTGTGTTTGTGCTACCAGGTAACAGGTAACATATAAACATTACGCTACACTTGCTTTTCATGCTTCCTTCCGCAAATTATACATTGTTTCGCTCGTGCAACTCTTTTCATCATTATGCTGTCACGCTGTTTATCTCAAAACTAAAACTCAAAAATGTTACTCGCATCATTTGACTCATATACATTTTTTAAGTTAAGACGAAAGTAGTTATGATGATTGTGTACAAAATGTGTAAAAAACTCCATGCTTCCATTAATCATTCTTAACTTTGAAGGCTTTAGCAAATATTTTGTATACAAAAGTTTTTTTTTTTTTTTTAAATGACCAAAAATAAAAATGAAAGGTAAAATATTTGTATGTGCCATACAACATTTTAGATGAGTCTTCTTTTTAACTGCATCATTATTATCAAGTTATATCAGGTGTTGTTATATATTTTCGTTTATGTTCCTCAGATGTTCATTAGTATCATGGCAACAGAAAGAAATAAAGAAAACATGACAACAATATATTAATTTCAGGTTATTTAATGAGAAATTTTAAGCAATTTGACAGCTGTCAACATTTTGATGTTCTAAATTCTGTTCTTTAACTATTTTTGTGACCACAGGATTATTAATCCTTTGACAATTACAAGAAAATGATGTTTCTGAAAATATTGGTAGATAAAATTGTAATTTTAGATGGTTGTAAGGCATTTGGGACGGTTTTTTACTGACACATCTGACAATTGTCTGTACCTACTTAACTTAAGTACAATCAATTGTCAAATCTTCTAATTTTTCACGTGTTTATACTTATTTCGATTTCCTATTCCATCACAAAAAAATATTTAAAAAAAGACTGTAAGATGTCTTAGTTAGGCTGAGTTCCAAAACGTTAAACAAAAAGTTTGGATGCGATAGCATCCCGGATGCTTTTCTTTGCATACACTTTAATTTTACCTTGCATCAGTTTGACATTTCGAAACACATTTATAAATATTGTCGCTCCACATTTTTGTTTCATTTTCAGTTCAAATGTCAAATTGTCAAATGAAAACATTCAGACAAAATTTAATGCTGTCATTTAAAGCCATCGCTGACTTTGGGATATGTTTCGAAATTCATAACGTTGTCACCATTTTGTCTTTCCGATCTCAGGACTTTGTATCAAAATGAAATACGCATCTGATGCGTTTTGGAATTCATCCTTCGTGTTTGATAGCTTTATTTGTCACTAACTAAATGAAACGCTTGGCTTAGATCTTATTTGTCACAAATTACAAGTATTGTGAGACAACAAAGCATTAAGTTAAATGTTAAATTAGATTCTAAATTGAATTTTCACTCTCCAGTTACTTTAGCTTTAAAGGAAGTTAAATACCTACTTACTCCATTAAAAGAAACGCAAAATTAAACAACACTTAAATAAAATTATTTTGAATATACAGATAAATTAAGCAATTTGTGTTTGCTACATAACACCAGTTATAGAAGAGTTATGATGTGTATATAAAAATCATTAACATCACGTCTCATCGAATCCGAATAAGCAAAGCACCATTAATGTGTGATTTCACATTGCAATAAATATGACATCGATGTCAATTAAAACGACCTTAACACAAAGTGTCATTCAAATATCACATCTTTGAAACCGTTACCTTTCCTGGCTATCGATATCGCAGGTTTTTTGTTTTTTACGGTAGCACTTTTGTATTCATATCAAGATTTCGCACATTTTTTGTCGCATGAAACGTCACATCAATCATAACATCCAACTTCTCTTCAGAGGTTACGTGAGTGTAAATAATAATAACCGTTTTGTTTCTAGCTGGGTATTGACCTGAATTCGGTTAATGTGTGCAAATGATAAAACCTCGCTACTTGTACCCATGCACATTAAAAATGATTCTGTTATTGGCAAATAACCAAAATTGTTGAGCGTATGAGTTTTGTGGTTAGTTTTTTTTTTTTTTTTTTTGAAAAGTGATTTCCACACCCATAATGATTTCAAGTCGATTAAGTTGTACTTGTATCTATACAACATTCACAGATACATACATTGTATATTCACTGCGATCATCGTTAATACAAATTATATTGGTCATAGGATTTAAAAATTCGAAAGTTGCGTAGATACATAAGTATATTGCGTGATGCGTTCCGAATAGAACCAAATTAACTACTTTTATGAAGAGCCGACTAGTTAGGGGTAATTAAACTGTTATTAAAAGGTGATTCTATGGATTTAATGATAGTGCGATATTACGTAACGATTTGCTATACCTACAGCTTCCTTTCGGATCTTAAGACGAATAGCAATACAAATTTGCGTCCATGGGCAAATTATTAAACTTTACGCAATTTTGCATTCGGCAGATGACTTTTAGTGAGCCAATTACTATTACCACGATTGCGACGAAACGGCGACGGCGCCGTTGCGACACAGTGGGGGCAAAATAGGCTGAAAATGATAGAGTTATCAGCATTAATCATTAATTCAACAGGCTATGTTTAGAAAAATTAAAATTTACGGGAAACCATTGTAAAAATATAAATAACTCGGTAAATTTATAAATAAGACGACATGTTATTAAATGATTAAATAAATATATGATTAATATAAATTTATTGAAATCGCTGATAAATTTCCGAGTTTTTCGCCACTTAACATGGACCTTTTGTAAATTGAACATGGAACTTAAAATATTTTTTTTTTCTGATGTTTTTGTCTGAGTTGTTAAACTTGATAGAAATTGGTCAAACGGTTCCTGACATTCATGTCACAATGACGTCTGTGATGTAATGACTAATGAGACAGAGTTAACAATTTTCTTGTTTGGTTAATGTATAGGTACATAATTGGTGTAGATTTTAGATTTCATGAATCCAAAATCGTGGCAGCAGTTTTTGATCTATTTTGATGACGAAATTGATTGCTTCTGCAAATTTTATATTTAGGTATGAGATTTGTTTATAAGTTTAGAATTCAATATTTCTTGGATTTGTTTTTGCTGTTTTTGCTAACCAATTTTCATTCAAAGGGCTGCAGCTCTTTTTGCCAAATTGAAACGAATTCGTTTAAATCATTGACGAGGTGCGTTTTCTTTAAATTCCGTTTAAAATTCCCAAATTCAACTTCAAATTGAAATTTATATTCCACACAAATTCAAATTTCGAAATTAAATATGTAATGTCAACCCAATTTTCAGAATTCCGAAATTATGTGAAGCAATCAAACGCACCTAATTAAACACGAGCAAGTACGCACTTAGGCTGTAGCCTAAACAGGTGGATCGATTTTCTTTAAAATGGTACATAGCGTTTTTTAGGAATGCCCTGCACACGTTTTTTTTTTAAGACCAAAAATAACGGTACCTGGAGGTACAATTTTTTAAGCAAAAAAATGAAAATCTTATTTTTTTTCAAAAACGTGCCCACAACTAAAAAAAAATCCAGTAATTTTTTTTACAAAAAAGCTACCATTTAAAAAAAAATCCTAAAAGTTGTTATCAATGATACCTCCCATAGAACCATTTTTTTGATTTTCGATTTTCTCAAAAATGGTTCAACTAATTTTGATCAATTTTTCTATAGAGAATTTTTCAAAAAGTTTAAAAAGTATTGCATACCAAAATTTTCAATTTTTTTTATGGATTTTAAAAAAAAAGTTTTAAATTTTTTTTCAGAACTTCATAATTCGAAAACGACTTAATCGATTTTTATTAAACAGGGCATCCAGCAGTTTTCTACATTATTTAGCAAACAAATTATTTTTATAGCCAAAAATAACTGTACCTCCTGTACTAACGTTATAAAACTGGTATGGAAAATCTCATTTTTCTCAAAAACGACTCCTACGATTTTGATTAAAATTTTTATGGGAGCTAATATCAGTACGATCTATCATATTATTGAAAAGAAAATTTTAACTATCGTCTAAAAATGGTATCTCTCATAGAACCATTTTTTGTTTTCGACTATCTCATTATCTGTTGAACCAATTTTAATGAAATTTTTTACACATGAGCTTCTGATAAGATCAAATAATATTGCTAACAAAATGTTCAAAAAACCAAATTTTGGATTTATTTTATCTAAATTTTGTCAAAATAACTTCTTCGAGATTTAATTGTGAAAACTCCTCCTCTTGGAACTACAGTTTTTGTATTTTTCTTGGAAAATCTTTTAAGAAAGTGTTAATCGTAGCCAACTAAAAATGTTAACAATGTATAGGTTAATCCTTAATTTTGCATGTATCAAAAGATTGTAGAACTATAGTTTCTAAATAAAATAAAAAATTCTAAATAAAAATAATCAAAGTTATTTTTCTTTTTAAATTGATACTATTTCCCAAAACTTCAAAGATTGAACATTTTTGAAATTTTCCACTCAGTTTCATAAATAAGTGGCCCCACTGTACCCCACGCAGTCACCATTTGAATCTTCTTCTTGTATGCCATATACATATGATCAGTTTTATGGTGATGATACTTCAAGCCTTTCGAATTTCAAAGCAGTCACCTGAACTGCACTGCAACTCTTCCGAAATATCAGTAATTGTAAATCTCTTGTGTGCGGATTATAACCTTGTAGCTTTTGTAAGTGCAACTTCAACAGACAATCTCCATCACTAGATAGATAAGTGCATCATCGTTTTTGTACTGAATGTTAAATAAAGTACAATGTAAAAAAATATAAATGCGAAACAGCGCTGAGGTAGTTCATTACTTATTGCAAAATCGATTCCTTTTCCAATCTCAATTGTACATATGTATGTATAGTTTATTTGAATTAATTCAAGATGAAAGTGACGAAGAGAAGATGAAGACCAAGATAATTACTTGGTACGTAGCCAATGATGTTCAAGCGCAAATTTAAGTGGGATTTGTGAAAATAATAGGTATCATTGGTTTTAGTACCTACTTTTTTGTTTCCAAGCTAAAAAAATAGTAAGGTCATCTTGAATTGATTGAAAAGGTTTAATTTGTAAAGCTACTTAATTTGTAAAGCTACATAATATTAAACCCTTATCAATTTTTGTATAACTTACTATATATTCTTTCGAAATAGATAAATTATTTTAACTATGCCACAAATGAAATTGTATAAATGATAATGCAAACCAAATCATTGTAAATTTAAAATTGGATTTTTTTTTAAATGTTTGCATCATAATTAGAAAACTCGCTGGTTAATAAGAAATTTAATTCACAGACATTAGTTAAATAAGAGATAGATAGGTATAATAGACATTAGATACAATTTATTTTTTATGAAATGGCAGTTTATTGACTGATTGGCTATGAAAATCAAATTTCGTATAGGTACTTACGTTTTATTTTTAAATAAAACGTATGAAGGAAATTTAGAATTAATAAAAAAACCTGCTGATAACTAAATACGTATACTTTAATGTTTTTCCAGAATGATTGTTTAGGTTGTAGTTTGATCTAAGCTCACTAAAAAAATCTAAGGTGTTAAAAAAAAATCCAAACTAAATGGAATCGCAAGTGAAACCCCTATGGCAGAATCCCAATCACCCATTAATCTGTATTTACACGATATTGTGTGTGTAAGAAACATAGCAATAAATCTTCGCTCCAGTAAATATTCTTTGTCCAATTAGCAGATAAAATTTATATGTGTTAAGAAACACAAAAGACAAAATGTTTTACCGTCTAGAAAATTACACAAATTAGTGGAAAAAGTGCTCTCTCTTATACGTTTATATAGAATCCATAAAGTGTGAAAGTATTTAGTTCATATTTTTAATGTTCAAAATAGATTCAATTAAACTTGTTTTTGAAATTTTTTTTTCTCAGGTAATTGAGAAATTTTCATGGGTACTTTGACCTAAGTCTGTTGCTATTTAAAGAGTGAAATGGGATACAAACAAAAAGTGGTATTCCATTTAAAGAATTCTTTTTGTGTTTGAAAAGTAATAAAAGCTTGGGCTATTGATATTTTTAGAAATGTATGCATTTACGAAATGGGGTAGAAAAAAATTGCATACGATTTCAAAATTCTTTTTGCATCTGAAAAATTATATTTAGAGGTTAAATACGGTTAAACTTAAAAGTGATATCTGATTTTAAAAATTTAATTCAATTTAAATCAATACAATTCAATTCAATTCAATTCAATTCAATTCAATTCAATTCAATTCAATTCAATTCAATTCAATTCAATTCAATTCAATTCAATTCAATTCAATTCAATTCAATTCAATTCAATTCAATTCAATTCAATTCAATTCAATTCAATTCAATTCAATTCAATTCAATTCAATTCAATTCAATTCAATTCAATTCAATTCAATTCAATTCAATTCAATTCAATTCAATTCAATTCAATTCAATTCAATTCAATTCAATTCAATTCAATTCAATTCAATTCAATTCAATTCAATTCAATTCAATTCAATTCAATTCAATTCAATTCAATTCAATTCAATTCAATTCAATTCAATTCAATTCAATTCAATTCAATTCAATTCAATTCAATTCAATTCAATTCAATTCAATTCAATTCAATTCAATTCAATTCAATTCAATTCAATTCAATTCAATTCAATTCAATTCAATTCAATTCAATTCAATTCAATTCAATTCAATTCAATTCAATTCAATTCAATTCAATTCAATTCAATTCAATTCAATTCAATTCAATTCAATTCAATTCAATTCAATTCAATTCAATTCAATTCAATTCAATTCAATTCAATTCAATTCAATTCAATTCAATTCAATTCAATTCAATTCAATTCAATTCAATTCAATTCAATTCAATTCAATTCAATTCAATTCAATTCAATTCAATTCAATTCAATTCAATTCAATTCAATTCAATTCAATTCAATTCAATTCAATTCAATTCAATTCAATTCAATTCAATTCAATTCAATTCAATTCAATTCAATTCAATTCAATTCAATTCAATTCAATTCAATTCAATTCAATTCAATTCAATTCAATTCAATTCAATTCAATTCAATTCAATTCAATTCAATTCAATTCAATTCAATTCAATTCAATTCAATTCAATTCAATTCAATTCAATTCAATTCAATTCAATTCAATTCAATTCAATTCAATTCAATTCAATTCAATTCAATTCAATTCAATTCAATTCAATTCAATTCAATTCAATTCAATTCAATTCAATTCAATTCAATTCAATTCAATTCAATTCAATTCAATTCAATTCAATTCAATTCAATTCAATTCAATTCAATTCAATTCAATTCAATTCAATTCAATTCAATTCAATTCAATTCAATTCAATTCAATTCAATTCAATTCAATTCAATTCAATTCAATTCAATTCAATTCAATTCAATTCAATTCAATTCAATTCAATTCAATTCAATTCAATTCAATTCAATTCAATTGTGCTGCATTTTGAATTTTTCAACACCACCTATTTCCTTTAACGTGGTAAGAGGAAGTGAATTCCAAATTCTATAGAAAAACTTATAAAAAAGTCAGCTTTGAGTAGATGGGAAGAAACACTAGGAATATAATTTATGTAAAATTGAATAAAAATGATCTAAAATTGATTAATGATAAATAATAAAAACCCTTATAATATTTCGCCTTCTCATGTCTCATTATCGAATTTGCACATATCGCCATGACCTATAATCATAGATGAAGTCAAGTGAAGATAAGCAAGTTCACTAATGAAGTACATACCTACCTATTATTTCTACAAAAACGTTTAATGTGGCTTAATGTAATTAATAGTTTATTAAATGCACTGATTATTGTTCAACATCACAATTTAAATTGATTGATGGAAATTGTAACAACACGACCTACGAGTACATAATTTGCATGTTCAACATCATTAAGCACTTAAATTTTATTCGAACAGCTACATAATTATTATTTTTCCAATGCTATAGTAGATGATAATAATATTTGTTGATGATATAAAAATAATTTGTCTTGTTTTCATTTATTTTTGTTTTTAAGATTCAAAATGAGGTATCTGTGACAAATGGTGATGATTTTGTCACACAGTTTTTTTTTCAAGTTTATGATGCTTGAGATGCTAACGCTAAGCATTTGCCCTAGATTAACTTTACTGAGCTATAGGTTAGGTATATCTTGCATTTTAAATTATTTAAATCATGCACAGCACATCTAAGAGGCCTATTATATATATTTATAATTTCCGTCTTATTTGAATCAATTAATCGATGGCTAAATAATAATGGTGAAATATAAATTGACTGCAGATGATGGCTGATAATTAAAATTCAAACTTATACATTATTTCAATGTCATATGGAGTTTTTAGAAAGTATTATTTTTTTTTATTCAAATTATCTATTGATTTCTTTATCTACAATTATATTAATTTTTTCATTGGAGGTATATAAGAGCAATATACATAGGTACTATTATATAGAGGACAAGTTTTGCATTCATAAAAACAATAATTGAAATCGAGATCAAATGTGGTATTACGATATTGCGTCATGGAGAAGATAAAAAGTGGATCGATCCATCAGCTCTGTCTGTTTGTCTGATTGTATGAATTTCGACCTACAGTTTACCGCTGCTGTAGAGGTTACCTTGAAACTTGGCTCCTTCCTATACGTTCTATGGGGATATAGGAGAGAAAGAAAAATAGATCAGCTCTTACTTACGGTTAATGGGAGGCTTATTTTTCCCGAAAGTTCCTTTAAGAATTTTGAGAACAAAATTTGTGCATGTGAAAATCAAATTCACACGCATGGTAAGATCGATTTGGGGTGCGAAAATTAAAAATTCGCGTGAATTTCGTTCACACGCCAAATTGTTCCTTCATTGAGTAAATACTAATTTAGTGTCTCAAACTAAAAAACTTAATGTATCCTACAGATACAGCTCATCAAAAAACACAAAACCAATTTAATTAAAACAAATTGTGCTCCCTTAGTTATGTAAAGAATTTTTTTTAATTATTTCATATTAATTATGTTTTAACTGCAATTGGTACCTTAAAAATATTGTTTTCTTTTAAAAAAAGGAATAGTTGTATTTTGTTCCCAATTTTGTACTTTTTTGTATCCTTATTTGTCCGGGAAAGTGCCGAATTTTAAATCTCGATAGCTATAATAGTTTCATCAACACATTTCTGGCAACCTTATTTTAGGTGCTACATCTTCGATTAAATTTTGTACCTGTTTATTGTTTGCACATAAACCAGTATTACCATTTACATCCTGCTTGATTATTTCCACACTATCAAAGATAGATAATGCATCTGCAATTGCATAATAAAAATTATTAAACATTTTTAGGTATAGATTAAAACAAAATTTATAAAGATAAAAGATAAAGTCAAATGAACTGTTAAATTGTTGCCTGTATGACGCAGTCGCAATGGAGGATCTTTCCACATAAAAGGGAAAATGTGCAAAGCGAAAGGTGCTTTGGAGTTCATCAGTAATTACCCCATACATGAAGCAAAAGTTAGAAATATTATCTACACCAATAACCATAGATTCCACAGTGGCTATGATGATGGGATGGAATTGGATGGACGAAATATAGGAAACCCAAAATGGTTTTTCAGAAATAACTCCCAAATGATTTCTTTTTTTATAGAAAAAATGTCAAGGACTAATTTGTATCTTAAAAAATTTCCTACAAGAAACATTAGCACACTTTTTTTGAAAGTTTTGAAAATAAAATTCGAAAAAAAAAATTATTTGATAATTATTTATTCAAAAAAACTAAGCAGTAAAATAACTTAATTTAGAAACACAATTAAAAAAATAACTACTGGCTTTGAAAAAAGCTATAACATCATATCGTAAGTATTGCCGTTGTGGTTTTATACATTCATTTTCTATTTTATAATTTTTTTTTTGTTAATTTGTAAAGGGGGTGACATATAGAGTGGCCAATATCTTTAAATTGTGTTCATATAATTTATCAACGATTAAAAGAAAAGTTATGCTTTTATCACAAAATGCACAATTTATGCATTAAACCGCCTCATTACATAGAAAACTAAAACCCTTAACTCTTCCGATTGGTTTATTTTGAAAACGGTTATTTTTATGAAAAAAAGAATGTAAATTTTTTTTGTAGGAAATTTTCTAAGCTACAAATTAGTTCTTGACATTTTTTCTGTAAAACAAACCATTCGGGAGTTATTCCTGAAAAAAACCATTTTGGGGGGTCTTTAACCCCCCATAAAATTGTTAACGGCGCTCATTTCGATGCTGACTTTTGACCGTTTTTTAAGAATACCATGAGGAAAATCCAACTACCGGCGATTATTTCTTAATTTTGCTGTTTTTATGACTTTATTGACGCTATACCTAGTTTTTTGTTTTTGAAGCTTAATGGGGGTTCCATTTGTAATTTTAAACTCCAATGTTATTTTTTTAATGAGGAATTGAATCCCATACAAGCTGTTTTATATCGTTTCTGCTTTTCGTTTAAAAAACTCTTTATCAAAAACAATGGACAAAATGTTATAACCCTTTTTTAATTATAGTAGTAGCCCGTGGCGTAATGGTTAGTGCGTCGGACTGTTACGCCTTATGCGCGTTGGTCTTAGGTTCGATTTATAACACCTAAAAACAGAAATTTTTTCACAGGTTACTGCCTCTTGCGAGGAATTGACAAATCCTCCAAGAATATCTCTTGTCATGAAAAAGTGCTTCTCACCCTAGCCGTTCGGATTCGGCAGAAAATTGTAGGTCCCCTCTATTGCTGCCAACATGTACACAGTAATGGTTCAAGGTTATAAGTCACTAGGCCCTGGTTCTACACGAGCTGTCACGCCAACAAATTTATTTATTTATTAATTTTATTGTTAAATTAAAGTATGACATATAGTTTGTTTTTGCATTTCAAAATCTAAGCAATTTGAGTTGTAAGGGCAAGTTTGTACGATACAGTTGAATACTTTATTTTATTTTTTATAATATCGGATGATTTTTTTTTTTTTTCAAATAGTAATCATATTATGCTCTTTTTATATTATTTATGAAAATTCTAAAATAAAAAAATTAGTTACCTTATTATGGTCCTAATTAACGAACGATCAAATTATGTTTAAGACATTAAAACAATTACCATAATCATTTAATTGAATTTTTATTTGCTTTTTGGATAAAATCATAAACACATTCGCAATTTCCCAAACAAATTTATCGTTCATCAAATCAAATCTTGAGGTCAGTAAAACAACTACGAAATTTAGCACAAAAGTGATCTGAATAAAAATATATCCTCTATAAGTTTAGTTATGAATGTTGTTGTGTAAACATCTGTGCCGGAGCGGCGGAGGCGCGGCGGCGCGGCGGTAGGATAAATAATAAAAGTGAGCCTTCGTGTCACACATTAGGTCACAAATTACGTGTCACACATAACGTTGTAATTGGGTTCGTTCAACAACAAAACTCCGGGACTTGGACGATACTCCATGATACTCTTTAACTTCGTCAAGACAATTGAATTTCATTATTCTGTTCGTTGACGTTGAAGACTTTATCTGTAGTACTTCAACTGCTTTGACATTTTCCCTACCACAAATAACTTTCATCTGAATTTTCAGATGAGAATTTCTTGTCTGAATATTCAGATGAAACGTAACTAAACGTAACTAATCAATCAGAAGCTCTAAAAATTCAGATGACAGACGTAATGCATTGAACGCACCCATTCTCGTCTGAAAATTCAAATGAAAGTTATTTGTAGTGGGGGAAATGTCGAAGCAGCTGAAGTACTACACATAAAACTTTAGTTACATATTATTTCATCCTTATAATTTATCAACGCACAATGTTTAATTTACGAACATATAATTAAAGGTAAATGCAAGAATTAAGACACAGTGATTTTCGATTTAAATTTTCATATTTTTTTTTGCGGTCAACGACAGAAATTTGAAAATTCAGATGTAAAACGTAAATGCTTTGAACCTGCCCATTGTTTGCCGAAAAGTGACATTTGAGTTTTATTCATGTTTATATTTGTTTCTGGCTGGCACACGATGTCCTTCCTCGTGTTCGTTCATTTATCACAAACATCGAAGGGTAATATGACAAGTCGGCCGATTTTTATCAATTTCAACAAAATTCGTTCTTGGCAGCAGGTAAAATGAACATCGTTAGTTTGGATGCAACACATACTTTTAATATATTAAGCTCCGCGTGCTTTTGTCACAATCGTTCATATTTAGAGGATTTAGCAGTAGTGGGAAATTACTGTTTAGTTTTGCGGATTTTGCCTATGTTTAGAGTGGGTTCCAAATGAATATAAACACGTATAAAACTCAAATGAACGTGTCACCTTTTCAAAATAAACGATTAAATAAAATTAGGTTTAAAGTTGAAGATAACGCAAATCCAAAACAAAAGAGTTTAATATTTTTTTTCGCTTGAATATTTCACAAATAAGACAAATTTTTATTTTTCAACGAAAAGTTCATTTTCTAAATCAAAAAAAATAAAAATAATAATAAATAATAAACAATATTGAAAGTTCAGTAATTTGAAGAATACTGAGAAGAACTTTATAAATAATTAATGCTTTGATAGGCTTAGTAATAGCAAGTGCATGTGATGTTATCTGCTCCTCCAAAATTAGTTTTGTAAAAATGGTTTAATAAATACATAAAAAAGAATAATTGAAAAGTCAAGCTCATATATTTTGTTCCGTTTTCAAAAATTGTCCGTTTATATTTTTAATGTTTAAATAAAATGTTAAGAACAAAAAAATTTGCTTAAGGTATTCCTAAATAACTATAAAACCTACAAAAATATGTAGATAGTTAGGAAGTGTCAAAAAAAGTGAATTATTGTTTTTATTTTTATTTTTTAATATTTTAATAAAATAAATAAATCCGAGGTTGGTTAGGTACTAAGGCGTCAGTTATAGCGATCAGGAAAACGAAACAGGAAAAACTTTCAAATAGATTATTTACTAGGTTTTCATTCGATTTGAAACGCAAATGTTGTACTAATCGATGACAAATAACTCAATGAATTTTGTATGCAAATAAAATTTTCAACTCAACAATTATTTTATTGTTAAAAATGCATTAATGTGTTTTCCTGATGTAAATTCATTTTTCGTGCCAGCTGATTGTCACTTCACACAAAATGGAACAAATCGTTCCAATTATTTGCGTTCCAGCTTTTACTTGTTCCACTGACAGATTTGTGAAAGGAAAAAAAAAATCGTATCCATCTGTTTCAATTTTTCCTGATGGTTTTTCCTGATCGCTATAACTGACGCCTAAGACAAAATAGACAAAACTAAAAATCTTACAAAAATAATTCCTAATTGGAAGAATTTCGAACATTGTAATTATTTTTTTTTATCAAAAAGAAATCTTGTGGTGAACTGGTTGATTCAAGTGAAATCATGAACTTCAAAAATCGTATTCTGAAAAATGTATATAAATGAGAAGGAAAATATGGGATTTTTGGTTAAGTACAACAGAAATATTTGATTTTTAGGTATGTTAAATTGGACAAAATTTTTCGTTTATATAAGTATTAGGTATTAACACCAAAATTAGAATCTACCACGTAAAATCTGAATCTACCACTATTTTTTAGCTCAATCTAATACGGTTTTTAATTTAAAAGTGACAACATTGCTCCTGCTACTCCCTCCCAAAGCCTTTCATTGGCTTTCCCAAATAATATTTTCGGAGTGTTTGATCCCAATTTAATAAAGCAGTAGACGAGGAAAACAACAGTGATGTAGGTACATATATCTTGAAGAAGCCATTTTATATCAACATTCGGTATTATTTGTGTAAATTTTGAAAGTCGATTGGAATAAAAAAGAAGTATAATATTCCAAAAATCCAATTGAAAATGACATAAATAATATGGAGCTTGTGTTGAAATTTGTGGGATTGAAGCGATAGAGGTTATAATATTTAATATTTGTATGTTCACGTGACATACGGTTTTTTTTTTTTATATATTATATACTATACTACTTTACTATATTGTCTTTGCCAAATACATAACTAGTTTCAATAATAACAATTTTGTTAACCTATTAACTGTTAAGTAACACCAAAGATTTTCATAATTAATTTTTTTATTTTTTTTTTTTTGAGCAAATCCAAAAACAAATGTTTAGCAAAACATCAAAATCAGTCATAGTCAGTTTCAGTGTAAATTAGCAAGTCGGATGTAACACTTTAATCAATATTTATTATAAAACGGCTCCAGCCATAGATCAATCTATCAAAAAATGACTAAAAAAAAAAAAACAAAAAACTGATGGGAACCAACTTTTAACTAATTAACATAACATCAAAATATGAAACTGACAAAAAGTCTAAGATTTCCTTGCTAAGGTAAAAGCCATTTAATTACTCATAAACATTCAACAAAACAATTTGCCATTAATTTTAATAGAAATATCTGCTATAAGAGAGTGTGAATCTTTCCCATGACCGAACCATGTTATACAATCATTTATTGCGATTGTCTTAGGAGGTGCTTTGGACGACCCACTTTTTGTCTGTTGTTGCCCTAAAGATAGGTACCTACTCTGTCAAAAAAAAGTGTTGATGCTTCGTCACTTTGCCACCTCTGGAAATCCCTATTGACATCGCAATTTCATTATAAAAAAAAAAAAACAAAAATATTACGAAGTGTATACTTAGCTTAGGGAGGTATGAAAAAGCGTTCGAAATTCGCATCTAATTCGGAAACTCTCTATATTATATTATAGAATTGGCCTTACTTTCGCTAATGAGTTTGACACGAACTAAACCGTAATAATAAATTGATGTCTTAAGGATGGTGTTATGTTTTGAAAAACAAAACAAAAATTTACTTAAAGATTGAACAAAAAAAAAGTAACATGACCTAACAAGATCGTTTCAGTAACACTTCATTATTATAGTCTAAGTAGGTTAGTAATTTGATTTTTTTTTATCTTACATAAGACTGTCTAGGAAGTTTTGAGAGCAAGTAGAAAAGTAAGTAGTCCTTTTTTTCCAATCATGCAATCGATCGTTAAATAATTAACTTATTTTAAAGTGTGTTTGTTGCATAAAACATAATAAATACAAAGTTGCTGCGGGGCCTATGTTAAGATTATAGACAATTTTATTTAATTATATTGGTCATGTTTTTATCGGCTAGCTTTTGAGCAGTGGTGATCATTTAATTGGTAGTGGTTGGAACGAAAATGTTGGAAATTATTAGTCTACAGATTGAAAAGACAAAAAAGTGCTTATCATAGGTTATTAAATATAATATCATGTTTCCTATGTTATTGAATGGAAAGTAAGTAAAGTAATACGAATAACCCGGACATAAAAAATGGTCTAGATCTATTCACACGTAGGGTATTAAAAATAGTTGATTTATTACGGCTTTTTTTTTTCTAGCAAAAGCTGAAATACTTTTACAATTCCTTTGGATATAATCAAACAGTCCATCATGAGATCAACATTAATAAAAAGTTATATCTCGGATACGGAAAGCAAGAATTGGGAGATATAATACCAAAATTTGAGATCAATTTAAGAAAAAATTAAAACAGTTAACTTTCGATCTGGATCGGTAAATAGAACTATAATAATAACGAATTTATCGCACAATCTTGATTTTTTATCTATATAAATAAAGATCTTCAATATAGTTTATTAATAGGTTAAATATTTTTATTTAAGAAAAATATTGGTTTCGGATCAATAAAGAGAGACTGGCGTACGCAAAAGGGAGATAAATAATATTGTTCTCTTCCACATCAACAGTGTATGTACCGAAAGAATATTTTCTAAACTAACAATTTTATCAAATGGACTGAACACTGATTAAGTGTTAATTAAGTTAATTTGTTATTCACCACTAATAAGGAAATTGAAAATCTTAAAAGAACTAATAAAAATGCGATCAAGTTAAAACCAAAGTTGGGACGTATTATATTTTTCAACTGTTTTATTAATATAATATAAATTGTTTTGCTTAAAAAAAAAAAACTGTCAATAAAATTTGTATACAAACCCCATCAATTTTTAGTTACAATGTGTGTAGAATAAAATTATTCCGGAGTCGATAGCATTGTTTGTTTTCGAGATATTCATTATTCAAGCTGAAAAGCATTTTTGAACAATTTTTAGTAGGTAGCCTTTTGTTGTTAAAAAAAATGTCAATACAATACAAACTTTATCAGTTATTGAGCCGTTAGTGCACGTAGAATAAAAATAGCCGCATTTGAAATCAGATTTTGTTCTCAAGATATTCGAGCTATTTTTAGTATTTTCTTGTTGTTTTTTGGCTTTAAAAATTAAGCATTTTTTTAACATTAGAAATGTTTAAACGGAGGCATACAATATAAAAAAATCAACAGAATTTCAAAAATATGAAACGCCTAGTAGACAAAGAGGGCGAAACGTGAGGGGAATAAACAAAATAAACAAAATCAACAAAATAAAAAAAATAAACAAAATTATTTCGTTCATGCTTTGTTTTTACTAGTTTGAGAAAACAGAAAACGAAGAAGATGATAAAACGGACAGAAAAAAAGGAGAAATGTTCGTAGGAAAAAAATGGGTATGTTTTTGATGATGATTTTTGCGAAATCCGAAAAATACCCGATTTGCGTTTACTTAAATGCTTATATCTTTCGATCCAATTATCCGATTTTCAATATTAAGGTATATAATTAAAGGAAAAATGACTGGCGAAAAATTTTCAAAATCATTTAACTTCCTTGAGAACGGGTTTAATAAATTACTAATTTATCAAAATAAATAAATACAAACGATTTAATACGTTAAAAAGACTTTATTTAAGGACTGTAAATAGTAGACTTATGTAGTTAGTTACTTCACAGTTCACGATCGACACAAGAATGAATTTTATCCACATGACAATTGCATCACAGTATTATTTGTATACTACTGTATAGTGGTCCCATTCTCTTATTTGGGATCGTTACAATCATTCAAAATTTTATACTAAAAACATGAAAATAAATATCGGAAAAATAATTTAATTCAATGAGGAAGTTGATAAAAACAAAAAAAAGCATTAAAATACTTTCAACCACCAATTGGCGATAGGGAGATAGTATTCTAAAGCCGGCGGCGGCGGCGGAGTTTGTGCAATAAAAAATCACAATCGTGGCAAATTTGCTTCGCGTCGGAAAAAAAATGCGAAATGTTCATATGTACCTACATTTGTAGTCGGTATAATAATTGTAAAGATATGTAGGTACATTGTGTTTGGTTTGGCTTACTTATAACTTCGGTTCTAATAATCCGGTGCACACTTGCATCATTTTGACGCACGGTGACGCTGCGGTGACGCTTTTGCGTCATACAGTACTCACGAATAAATTGAGTGGTGCACACACACTTGCGGTGACGCTGCGGCATCGCTTTAGAGGAATACCATGACCGGCAAAAGAAAAGACCGGCGTGGATAACTCTTATATTTGCAAATTATGTATAAAATATTCCTTTTGTTAAACGTTGATCAACAAAAGGATGTACCCAATGTGACGCAGCGTCACCGCGCGTCAAAATGACGCAAGTGTGCACCCTAAGGTAGCTAGAATATCGGACTACATTTTTTGTATTATATCATTGCACGGTCACATAAAACTATATATGAAAAACCTTATTAAATTGCATATTCAATAGAAACAAAAATTTAATACAAAACAATATTTTTTTAAACCACATGTATTTGACCCTTTTTAGGAAAGTTATGATGTTGGTACCTATGTTCAGAAAAGTTGCTTAACATTTAAATTTGACATTCAATGTACATACATAAATACATAAAGCTTTTTTCATTTCTAATGTTCCTCAACTATGCTGGAATGGCAAATCGGGTAAATTTTTTTGATTAAAAAAAAAACTATCTGTTAATTTTTTTTCAAATTCTTTTCAATTCTTCATTACATCGTTATGTATAGAATGAAATTAAGTCAATGGCTTTTTTGTTCTCGAAATTAGAGACAAAAGAGTTTTTACAAATTTTTTTAAATCAATAACCGCTAATTGGTTTCTGTTTTTTGAAAACCTTTTCTGCACTTTATGACGTTATTATCTGTAAAATAAAGTTCATTCGAAGTGGATTTCTCTATTATGTAGGTAGTTCTCGAGAAACACATACGCACATACAAACATATCTCTCTAAAACCGATGAATTTTGATTCTTGGAATCTCGAAAAATGGAGATATGTCGAAAATTTTGATTCGACAAATCGGACCAATTGCAATAACTTCCAATGTGGGAATTTAGTAAATGTAATTTATTAATTTTCTGATTAAAAATTTATTTTATTTTAGTAGTAATGAATAAACTGATTTCTTTTGGTTCTTTTTTTTTAATAAAAACTAAAATTAATCCAAAATATTTCTTATTTTGGTATACGGATTTCGTTTGATTTTGCTATCTACTAAAAAATTTTCAAAATGCGACTTGTTTTTCCCTGTGACCCCTTTTTTGCGACATTTTCAAATTTCTCAGCGGCAAAAAAAGTCCCTTTTAGACTTTTTCGTTAATTTATATATTTCTGTAAAAATTGTATGCCCATCCCTGAAAATTTAACAAACTGCCGATAATTGTTTCTTCTTTTATTTATCGTGGATCTGGGACTGTCACAAGTTTGAGGGGAAAGGGATTTTAGTTCCAAATCAGGATTATGGATTGTGGTACTAAATTAGAACTTGATTGAAACTTAAATCCTGCATCAGTAGAATTTAAAGAATGTTGGCCCTATCTTGACGTACCTCATATTAGACAACATTTCATGGCAGAAATCTAACTGTAACTTTACTGGACTATTAATAAATTAAAAATATTACATTATCCTGACTTTCCTTTAAATACTTTCCAGTTTTCGGCTTTTAAAAAATCATATCTCGAATACTATGATTTTTTGTTAAGTGTGTGTATTTTAAAAATCTATAGATTAAAGGAAAAATATTTATTTACCTTCTCCCTTTTTGAAAATGATGAAAAACGGCTTCATTTTTTAAATCAAGAGGTGGAAACTTCCAAGCGGTTGATGATCGAAAACTTGGATCTAAGCTTCTTATAAAGTATTGAGACATTTTTTACCTTTGAGGTTCTCAATAACGAATTTACATAGCTGTTATCATTTTTCCAAGAATCTTTTCTTGTTACTTTCGTGCTATATGTCCAGGGCGAAAGTAACACAAAGTTAAAACTTATTAGGTATGAATTTCGTTCATATTATTTTGACAAGTGAATTATTGATTCACAGTAGTAAAAGAAGAAAGAGGAAAAGTGTTTATGAATAGACGTGTCAATAGTTCCGTTCCTCAAATAGTAATGATAACTTTCAAATAAACATTAAAAAATTTCTTTTGAATGAAAGTACCTTGTTACCACAGTACACATATTAAAGGTATAATAACATTAGTGTTTTCATTTTTGTTCAATTTTGCGTATCTTATCTGTCAAAATCGAAGTATTATGGTGGGATCATGGTGGATCCAGTGGCTCTTTGCTGTTGATGTTGCGTGTTGAGTTCCTGTGGGTGTGGGCACTCAAACAGCCATTTTTTTTTAGCTGGTTTGGTTTTGCCAACACTGGTTCTGACGTGTGTTTAGTACCTTGTGTCACTGTCAAACAGCTTCAGTTTGGTTTGCAATTTAACCATGGATCGTCTTACAAATGAACAACGCTTGCAAATTATTGAATTTTACTATCAAAATTCGTGCTCGGTTCGAAATGTTCATCGCGCGCTGCTTCCATTTTATGGTCGGCATTCTCGACCTTCTGAGCAGTCTATTCGGAAGATTGTGACCAAATTTCGCACCAAATTTACTTTGTTGGACATTAAACCACCAACACGTTTACGTACTGTGCGTAGTGAAGAAAATATTGCGGCCGTATCAGCTAGTGTGACAGAAGACCGCGAAATGTCGATTCGGCGCCGTTCCCAGCAGTTAGGCCTTTGTTACAGCACTACGTGGAAAATTTTGCGGAAGGATTTGGGCGTAAAGCCTTTTAAGATACAGCTGGTGCAAGAACTAAAGCCAGCCGACCTACCACAACGCCGAATTTTTGGTGAATGGGCTCTTGGAAAGCTGGCCGAGGATCCGCTTTTTTATCGAAAAATTGTGTTCAGCGATGAGGCTCATTTTTGGTTGAATGGGTACGTAAATAAGCAAAATTGCCGCATTTGGAGTGAAGATCAGCCAGAAGCATTGCAACAGCTACCAATGCATCCCGAAAAAGCCACTGTTTGGTGCGGTTTATGGGCCGGCGGCATTATTGGGCCATATTTCTTCAAAGATGATGCGAATCGCAGCGTTACTGTCAATGGTGAACGCTACCGAGCGATGATAACAAACTTTTTTTTGCCCGAAATGGAAGACTTGCATGATATGTGGTTTCAACAAGACGGTGCCACATGCCACACAGCACGCGAAACAATGGCGCAATTGCGAGGCGAGTTTGGTGAACAGTTAATTTAACGTTTCGGGCCGGTCAATTGGCCGCCTAGATCGTGCGATTTGACACCATTAGATTATTTTTTGTGGGGGTATGTCAAGGCTAATGTCTATAGGGACAAGCCCGCTTCGATTGACGCACTGGAAGCCAACATCCATGCATTCATTCGTGAGATACCGGCCGATATGTGTGAAAGAGTATGCCAAAATTGGACTCAGCGGATGGGCTACCTGAGACGCAGCCGCGGTCAACATTTGCATGAAATTATCTTTAAACATTAAATTGCAAGGTTCAAACTATCGATTCAAATAAATATTTCATTCATTTTTTCGAATTTTTTGTGTTTTTTTTTTTAAAAAGTTCTAAACCTCTTAAAAAATCACCCATTACATACAACCTTTTTTAACAATTTACACGAATATCTTTTCGCTGTTTCACTTTGCGCTTCGAAGTAATTTGTGTTATAATGTGAATGTTCTTACCAATAAACACTTAATTAATTATTGTAAGTGCATTTCCAAATTAAAATGTTTCCTATGTTCTGATGTCATTATTAAAAAAATGATGTTCCTATTTTTTATAGCTTTGCATATATGTATGCTTTATTTTTATTTTTATTGTTTATATTAGCATTGTCCCTGGGTAGTAAGCCCTTTCTAGTTTCTATGCGTTCAGTGACATCTGCAGAATAAGAACGTTTTTGTTTTCCTTGAGAAGGTTTAAAATGTGGCTGAGGGTCGTAACAACTAAGTTAATCAGTCTCAACTGGTGATAACAATCGATTTTAACCCTGAAGATATGTTGGAACTTCTTTTAATCGCTAAAATTTATGTCTATATGGGTTTTAAAAATTATATTTTTGTAGTGAAAGCAATAATAGTTTATCAGAAATAAGGCCAGGCCCCTCGCCCATAATTTTAAACTACTTACTTAAATTAGAAGATCAAGGTAATTGGTTTAAGTTAAAATCTTTCTTTAACCATCTATTGAAAAAAGTTCAAGTTCAAAATAGCTTTGATTCTTTCGAGATTATGTCTAAGGTCATAACATAAGCCTTAACAGGCAAATTACCATTAAAATAAAATATTATTTACTATGCCATCGAAACTTGTCATTTTGTCCTTGCCTAAAATGATTAATTGAACATTTTATGGTTATCTTCATTATATTAATGTTTCCACTTTCTTTAAACTTTTTATGTACATCAAATTATATAACATGACATATTATTATGACCCATGGTTTAAAAAAAAATGTAACCCAAATATAATGGCAAATATATTTGAGAATTTATAATTAGAAAACCGCGCATGAATATTTAAGTTTGAGTATAATGTTAATCAATACCTATAACATTTGAATAAATGACGCAACACAGCTACATTCATTTTTTGTTTAATGTTTATATATTTTTATGTTTTTACTATTCACTTTCTTTTTCATTTTTCTGACAAATATTTATTCTGAATTTCTTTGAAAAGCTTTTTAGGAACCTGATTTAATATATGTAACTTATGCTTTAATGGCTTTTTATTTCATTAAGTCTTTGTGCTGGGAGAATTGCTTTTGCCAAAAGACTTGGCTTAATGTGTGAATTTGTCTATTTTAGACAATCACCGGAATTCGTCATAAAAACACACTCCATTTTTAACACCAAAAATAGCCCTTTGAGTTAAGAGTTGTTTTTTCTGTCCTCATCTTATTAATAAAAAAAAAAAACTAATTATAATCTAATTAAAAAAAATATATAAATATATTAAGAGCCCTCTTACGATATTTTCTGGTTTTAATTGGAGCAGGAAAGTCTGTGTATATATAGGTAACTCTTTTAATTAAAACTTTTATTAATTAAATGATTAATTTATATGATGACGTTACGGAAAAGGGTGCGTATTCGAATAAAGAAAGTTAACTATATAAAACTTACTTTTAATGAAATTCAGCCAGAAGTAATTTTGTAGTTTTTTTCGTAATATACCTACCGAACTTGATTCGTGAAAACTATGTTAGGCCATTTCAGATGGAATGCCCATCTTATATGTGATTATAGAAAATGGCAACACTTTTTATTGAGATGCTCGAATAACGGATATTTGGACCAACACATATTTATTTAGGTATGTTTAATTATTGTTATTAATTCCCTTGAATGAAGAAGAAGAGAAAGTTTAAATTTTTAAATTCTTCTTCGGTTTTTCGTTAACCTTTTAAAACTAGTGGATCCCGTAGCGCGTTGCTTCGTTTAATTCTCATACAAAATTAATAAACCATAATAGGTTAGTCCCGGAGAGGAAATTGGATAAAAAACATGACGTGTCGGTGCTAAGCGATTGCAGAAATATATCGCCATTCAAACAATTTTTTTTTAACAATTTTAATTAAATTGGTTCGAAATAAAATAATGTTCGAATTAGACCTCTTTAGAATTTTTTTTGTTTTCAATTTAAAGCCTTAACTACACTGAACATTTTTTGCGAAATTCCAAAAGTAAAAATATTTTTTTCCCGCTAGCGCAGTTATTTTGTATGAAAAGAATATAAAATTTTTTTTAAAACCGAAATGTAAGTTTTCTGCATCATTTTTAAATAACAGAAAAAATCAACCAAAAGTCCCGTCAAATAAGCCAGCAAAATAGTGAATATAAAAGGAGACAAGTAAAGTTGGAATAATTATGAAGATGACGTGGCGCCGTTGTCAAGTAGTATTCCTGATCCTGACTTGAACCTTAAAAGCTGTTTTTCACTCAAAAAAGCAATGTGTTCTATGATATTTGTAGTTTTAAAAAACTGAAACGCATGTTCGTTAAAAATCCGGAAATTTTCACTTAAAAAAAAAACAAGTTTACTATTTTTCGTGACCCTTTACATTTTAATACTCTTTAATGAAAATACAGTGTGTTATATATCTGTTCGGCAATAAACTCCGACGGAGGATTACTGAAATGCTACTTTGAGTTGAGCAACGAGTTTATGACGTAATAAAGTTACTCAAAGTTATTATTAGAAGTATTTTATGTTCCCCCAGATCTGATCTAGATCAGTGCCTACTTCCTACGTTCTGTTATACTATACGTTTTCATTAGAGCCGAAATGAGGTAATTTCGTAAATTACAGAAAATGTGTTTTTTTATTGCAAATTTTTAAATTTTTTTTTCAAAAGTCTGATTTTTCAGATGAAAATTGTAGCGCGCGGATTTTGATGGGTTTACACTTTGATCCCCCTTCAAGCAAATTCACTAACCAAACTTTGTCGGTCTTTCTTAGATACTTTCAAAATGGGGTGCCATATACACATTACACACATTAGCACATTTTCTGTGTGTGCATGCAAAAAAAAGAACGAGAGAGAGCGTATAAGACAAACTAACTAATGGTGAGTATTTTATGTGAACTAAAAACAGAGAAAGAAGGCAACAAATAGCGTTATCTTTTTTCAATGTGTAAACGTTAGTGCCAAGCGCAACATCAATTCAATAAAAATTCTCTTCAGAAAGAAAAACAATTTAAAATCAACAATTATGAATTCAAGTGATTAATACAAAATGGTTCCATTATTCAAAGGACAGGATCCACCAACCAAAAAACAGGATCAGCCGCATCCATTTATAAAGAAATTTTAAAACCTTGTTAACTTTAAAACATGTACCTCTAAATAGCTCCTAAGTGGGAAATCGGTATCTGTAATCAACTTTCACATCTAAGCAACGTAATTAAGGGCCTCTCAACTTAAACTCCATCCACCGCGTAAAGGTAAACTAAAAACGTGGACATTACGTTGTGCTGTTACACGTTACAATACATTGATGTACATATATTGGATGCGTTCAATATTGGGTACGTTCCTTCGCAGCTCAAACTAAATTGAAAGGTCGAGTTGAGTTTGGGTTGAACTCTTGGTTGACAGTTCGAACCCACCGCGTTCTGTGATGCAAAACCAGAACTTGGAAAATAAAAAAATCATATGAAAAATAAAACTACAATTTTGTATTTTGGTTTTTAAATGTCAAATTGTTTTCAATTGGGCTTTTCCAAAAAACTAGGTATATCTATGACTATATAATATTTGGCGGTTATAGTTGGGGAGAAAACAATGCAGTACAAACAAATATACTAACATATACAAACACTTTTCCAAAGGCGCGACTAGTGTGCACATTGTGATTTGTCGTTGTATATGTAAGTATATTTGTTAGTATTGCATTGTTTTCTCCCTAACTAGGTCTAATTTTTTTGTTACTTTCTTCGCATTGTCACATTGAAGTATGGTGGAACTTCCCAATACTCGATTTTCGCATTTCAAGTCCTGTCTCTCGAGTATGGTAAAATGGTAAGAACTCTCCCTCACACTATATGCATGCACAAAACTGTTCCGTGGTGATTCTAATTACCATACTAATTTAAGCCACCAAAGCAGTTTTGCGGATCCGTATCGGAGCCTTCCATACGTTGTTTACTACGTGCGCGGATCCAAAGCGAACTCGTTTGCTTGGAGGGGAATGCTTTCCACTTGAGTGTGTTTATAAAGTTTTTACCTAATTTCCAATCAATTTTCGTGCAAATAATTTGTTTGAAATTGAATAATTTCGAAATATGATTTTGTATGGAGAATGAGATGATTTGGAATTAAATTTGGAAATCCTGAACGAAATTACCTCATTTGCTACTAAAACGTAGTAACTCTCGCATCGATAAAATTAGTCGTGAAACGTTAAAAAATCGAACAACACTCATATGATTTCTTTCAATATTCATCGTTTTTCAACAAATTCTATCGATGCGAGAGTTATAGAATGAAGGCACTGTATCATAATCTGGGGGAAGATAAAACTAGAGCTATTATGCATTAAAAAAAACGATGAAAATTAACTATATAATTAACTACAGTTAACTTTAGTTAGAAAAAGAAATCACCACTGCACTGGCAATGAAATGTCCAATTGTCCACACAAGCAATAAATTGCCATTTGCAATAATTGCAATTGACATTAGGTGCCATTCAAAATATGTTTAACAAGCATGGCATGAATAAAGAGAGCTTTTAACTTCAAGCGGAGAACTATATTTGTCAAATTTACGTAGCAAAATCTCTGCGATATCAGAAACGTAAACGTGAAGTCGTGAACTGACTAAATGTGAACAACCCTACAGCCATCCAATTGCACCAACATTCACGATTAAAATATTTCGAAATTGCCGACGACACCGCATCTACGTGGTTGTTGGTAGCTCTGTTTAGACTTCGATTGGGAAGTTCCCCCATAAGTCAATGTGACAATTCTCCCTAGTTAGGGAGAAAACAATGCAATACAAACAAATATACTCACATATACTACGATAAATCATAATGTGCACACTAGTCACACTTTTGGAAAAGTGTTTGTATTTGTAAGTATATTTGTTTGTATTGCATTGTTTTCTCCCCAACTAGAACCGCCAAATATAATATAGTTATAGATATATAGTTTTTGGAAAAGCCCAATTGACTCAGCGCGGTGGACGGACGACGGCGAAGAAAGAAAAAAGTTCAGCAACCCAGAAGTTCTGTGCATCACGTTTATACTTACAAAAAAAAGTAATCTTTAAGTGATAAATCACCTAAATTTTATAAAGAAAATACTTATCAATTATGGCTGATTCGAAAAAGTAAGTAAAATCGAACAAATTTACTCGATTCCAGTACTAAAATCATAGAAAATCAACTTTGCGACAAAGCCGACACATTCAACCAAGAACCACCTTCAATTTTGCTTGTCATCTTCATGCAATTGGCTAATCAGCAGCAGCCAGGTTTGCACAAAGAATAAATCTGATGGAAGAATGTAAATCGAAAATTAAAACCGAACCGCTAAATTCGTGAATATGTTTAAATAAAATTGTTATATTCTGTAATACAACTATTTCATCATGGTTTTTCTAATCTTTGTGATGTGGAGTGGCGGTGGCAATAAACTAGAAGCTTCTGTGGCCTTTGTTTCGTGAACAATTTTTTGTGTAAAATCTAAAATGTTCTTCACTGTGCTTTTCAAAAATATTTCTCATTCTCCAAACAAAGTGATCCTTGAAAATCTTTTTGCGAAATCACAAAATAATTTTCTTTTATCATTTTGCCGCTGTTTGCTCGTTTTTTATAAGTTTTTTTTGCTTATACCTTCTTGTCTGTAGTGTGAATTAAAATGGCGTTTAGAGAAAAAGAATCAAATCCAGCAAATAGATGGTCGTATGTTTCTTTTTATTTCGAAACGATTTTCAATTATTTATCTTAATTTTTTAATCGTGGGTTTAATTAATATGTTTTTGTTTTTTAATTAATTTCTAGTGATGATCTAGCTACCGCAATCCTGAAGAGGAAGGATCGCCCAAACCGTTTGATTGTCGAAGAGGCCATCAATGATGATAATTCAGTTGTTTCATTGTCTCAGGTAATTTTTTTTTGTTCAATAATTCTTCCATTATGTTTTTATATTTGGCCATAAAAATGAGTTAGATTTAAGTAAAATGATTGCGTGCAAATGAAGCGAAATTAGGTCATGAACCTTTGCGGAGAATTTTTAACTCCTCTGACATCAAACCCAAATATAAATACAAAATATATGCTACCAACTATGTACCTACTTATTTAAGTAAATACCTTTTTATTAAAAAAAACATTTCAGCTTTTTTTATGAGTTGTGAGGCCTTTTTGTCACTAAAATTGTCAGGGTAGGAGATGTGTCTACAATCTTGTATTTTAATTTCCGAATTTATATACATATATTTATATTTAATCTTTATCTTTGGTTAGCTTTAAAGCGGCCTAATCAACTTAAATCACAAAGCATATCAATAATTATCATTGATAAAAGTAAATGTTATACTGCACAGTAACCATTACTTTACTTTAGGCCGATATCTGGCGAGTAGATAATTACATAGTTTCTAGAAACTAAATTAAATTATTAAAATTAGTCACATACCTGCATATATGTATATATGTACCTATTTGATGAGAGTAAACAAAATATCGCACTACCTATTACTTTTGAGTCATCTGATAACTCTTTCGAAGGAGAAAAAAAATTTGTAATGTTCGCACTTGTTATGTTATGCTGAACATAATCGTCACTCTAGACTCGTAGTTTAATAGAAGACTTACTGCAAACAAAATTGCATGCTTTTCTATAACCAGTCGGGATATTTCAGATGATTTAGATTGACTTGAAGTACCTACCAAGTTGACTTGAAAAAAATTGAATTGACGTCGTTCTATTAATTTTTTATTTTACAATTTAGCGAACGAACTTCTCAAACCGATTGGCCTGATACGATATGAATCGAATTGCTCCTTCCATCCATTGCTACTACATTGAACTCTAATAAAAGTAAATATGTACTTAGTTGAAGAGTGCTACAGCAACTATTCACCAAAAATTCCCAAAAAAAGTTGCTCAAAACTTTTTACGATACATCAAGATGTGTGCATTTTTCTATTGGTAGACTTTGTACAGGCTTTGAAAGCCAAGAAGTGAATAAATAAATCCATGATTTTTTGCCACTCTAGATTCTCTAAATTCACTCTAAATTCTTTACGATTAAGAAAATGACTCGTTTCTTTCTTTTTAATAAGATGTGCCAAAATAAAATAATTTAAAAAAGGCGCTTAAAACTGACTACATATTCAGTTTCTTTTTGTTGTTTTTTTCTAAAAAGCTAGCTAAATAATGTAGAGGTATGTACATTATGTTGGTTCTTATAACCTATTTTCTGAGCATCATTGGTTATACCCCAGATCGGTTTCAACAATTCAACAAATTTGCTTAAGGAATGGTTACAATCGTTTCAATAGAAGCCGGAATTTTTCCAGTCTCAATTCCCCAAACAAAAATTCAATGGATTGAAATGGAAAACACTGGAATAATCGGAAGTTAATGCAAAATGGTGTCGTATTTGAACGAATTTCAAAACAGTTTCATTTTTTTAAGAATAAAATATTGTATTAAAATACATAATATATATTGGAGGCACTTATTAATGAAAACTCAAACTAATGAGCATTATCCTCGTGATCTTTTCGAATCTGCTCTGCTTTCATTTGAATTGAATGATATGGTATGTAGAAAACACTGCGATAAAAAACAAGAAGTGTTTGATCATTCTCGGGAATGGAACCGCTTTTTGCTTAATAAGTTGTTTGTTTATCAATTTTTTAATGCAATGTACATTGTACATATATGTACATATGTATGTATATTGTTTAAATTAAAAAATTAAATGACTTAATCACTTTCTCAATGAATTTTTTTTTTTTTTTTAATTTCACTTGGTTCGGGGGATTTTAGTGGAAATTTATAACACAAGTCGTAAAACTGTCAAAAATTACGTTTCTATTATCTCTTAAAGACCTTAATGTCAAGAGGGATAATCTCTATATTACGTTTAAACTTGTTTTTAGAATTTAGAATTTAAAGAAAAAATAAGTGTAACTTTTTGATACTGAGACTTTATTCAAATACTTGTTTAAAATTTTTGGTTGTTGTTAATTAACCAATTAATGTCTTCCAAAAATTCTCCATTGTTATTTCCACTAAATACATTGATAAAAATTGAAATATCATATGGCGTTTAAAAGGGGTCTAAGTACATTTGGTCTTGGAAGTCAATATGTCGATTTACGGTAGTCCATATTTTCGAAGACTATTATTTGATACGAATGTACATAAAATGTTGTCGTGGGGTGTTTTTTTTAGCAACCTTAATAATATTGGATAAAAAATTAGACACTAGGACTAAGCGGAAAAACTTACTCTTATATTTTGTAATGCTGAATTTAATAACACCCAAGCCAAGACGATATGATTATTTTAAAGACTTCATTCTGGGTTACAATCAGGCACGTAGCCAGAGGGGGGGCTTGATGGGTTGAAGCCCCCCCCCCCGAAAGTCTAAAATAAAAACTAAAACTTTCTAATATACTATGTAATATACAGTATTATTTCCTCAATAAGTCTTGAAGAAATAACGAGCAGAACGTGGGCGATGTCTTCGAAGGCATCAACACTTTTGGCAGCGGTCCAAAAAAGTGATTTCCTAGTAAGCCTCATTGTATGCGAAAAGCTGTTCAGTTTAACGCTGCCCTTATCAGTTTTTCTACAGAACAAATCCTTAGATTTCGTTTCTGCAATCGACCGCACCAAAGAAGTTCTGAATTCTCTTGAGAACATCAGAAAAAAGCCGAAGATTTTTTCAGAGAGGTTTTTCAATCCGCATCTAAACTGGCCGAGGACTTATTTGAAGTTGAATTTAGAGCCCAAGAACTTCATTGAAACAAACAACGCGTTCCAATTCAGAAACCTCTTCTAATACTGAATCCTATTTTAGAGTGTCTGTATTGATTCCTTGCATAGACTCGTTAATACAAAATCTTACGGACAGATTCATGGTCAACGAAACGTTCTACCATCGTTTCAAGCTCTTCGCCCAGGTTTTTCTGCAGTTGGTCAAGTCAACGAAATAGAAAAGCTATCATGTTACTTTGATAATGCAATTTCGTTGTCAGCTGTGAAAGCTGAGTATACATTCTTTGGTGCGAAAAAATATCGTCGATTGATCCTTCTATCGAAGTTTTAAAATTGCTTGATATATGTCACAAGACTTACTTAGAGGTATAAACTTCTTGCTTACGGTTTTGGCCACGCGTCCAGTGACCACAGCTAGTGTTGAAAGAACCTTTTCAACTATGAAAAGGATTAAAACAATGTCCCGAAGCGTTATGGGAAATGCAAGATTAAGCTCACTTGCTATGATATCTGTTCATTCAGATATTAATGTGGATCCAGATAAGGTGATTGATCTCATGTCAAAAAGAAAATCAAGACGTCTTCGTTCGTTTGAGTACATACAATTTAAAAACTAATAAAAATCAATAAGGGTATCCATGCAACGAGATAAGTTTACCAATTGTGTTAAAAGATAAGTTTACGCAAAAGTTTGCCTGAACGTCCTTTTTATTTATTTGGATAAATGCTGCGTAATTGAATCAGCTGTTCGCTAAACGTCACGTTAAATGTCACAATGACGTTTATCCAAATAAATTTCTATAAGTTTCCGCAACAAAGTCCTTAGATAATTTTATCCAATTTGCGTAAACCATTTCGCATACAAAATTTGACAGTTCATTTACCAAAAGATAAATTTATCCAAAAGATAAACTTATCTAGTGTTTTACGATGTTTCATGAATCCCCCTAATAAATTGGAATATTTATATGGTTTTTTTGTTTAAAGAATTCCTCGTAAAATTTGGAATTTGGATTTTTGTGGCTGTGAAATTAAACATCTATGTCAATTTTCTTCAAATTATTTCCAAATGAACGGCGATCTAATGTGACATGCCAAAATATTGCCAAGTAGAAATGTTCATTTTTATTGGAATAATGTTTAATAAACAAATGCAGTTTTTGAACAAATTATTAAAATTTTTTAAAATGAAATTATAATTCGTCAAATCAGCAGGTAATTCCGCTTCATTTGACACCTCATTTGTCGAAATCGGTGTAGTATGAGAGTCGGAAAAGGGATCCAGACTCTAGTTATAATATACATTATGTACATATGTATATGATGATTGGAAAAAGGAACATAATTATTTATGAAGGTTATATTTATAACCAAATTATATTCATGTTGAGATACGCAACTCTAGATCCGCAGTGATTTTGAGTACAGTGTTCTCCCTTTTTTTACGACAAATGTTTAAATAATCGACACAATTATATAGGAGTTTATTGTATTATTCAGCTTCAAATATTTGAATTATAACTAATTTTAACTTAGGAACATTTTAAAAATGGCTATAAATAGTTCCCGTAGTCATCCATCCTTGAATAAAAACCACCTTAACTTTCTGGTGTAGTTGTATTTTCTTATGGTTTTTGATGTCATTAGATGTTAGCATTGAAAAATACTAAGATTGTGCCAAACTCATTATTTCCGTTTGATATCTAGACCACTTTCCCCTTCTCCCTTTCAGAAGAAAAACACCCGTTCCACCTTAGTATTTTTATGTTTAAATGTTGATTCTTCATTCTAATAGTAAATGGAAGTTCCAGAAAAAATCTCTTTAACCTTTTTGACCGGGGACTCATTAGCTAAGGCAAGTAGGCAAGCAAGAAAAACACATTTTTCTATTATGATTTAGTTTCAACAATTAAATCGTCGCATCTCCTTCCTACTCATTAATAGTCCCATCCCCTTGACTCAAAGTTGAGTTTCTTGTGTGTTAGTTTACACACAAATTCATTTGATGTTGGGCAAAAAGATCCGCTAGGAAACGTAAAAAATATTGCATTAAATTAACTCCCTATTGCATGAAACAAATTTAAAAAAATGACTTCTAAGGCTCAATATACTGAGTCATATGCAAAAAAAAAGATGAGTTCCAGAGAGTTCTGAGATCTTTCCCAGCTTTTTTTGCAAACAAAAAATAAAACAGACCGAGCACGATTTCATGTTGTTAGATCGATTTAAACGATCATTAAGATCATTTTCATATCAAAAGCTCTAAATGAGACAGTTCTTACTTTGATATGCAAAAAGATATATAAACGATCAATCACACAAATAAGAAAGCTTGGTATTTCGTTTACTCAGTTTGTTATGAAAATTGATTTTTTTTTATTGAATTTTGCCCTGCATTATTTATGATTTCTTTAACTACAATTGCCTTAAATATAACTGAAGTATTAAGAATGCAATCTGTAAAAATAGCATTCAGCAATTAAATGCAATGCCAATATTTTTAATGTTGCGTTAAATTTTTTAAGAAATTAAAAAAACAAACTTTTTTGTCATACCATCAGACGAAATAGAATTTTGTTGTAATTTTTGAAGATGTAAGTAGATAATATCTTTGTAGCTTAAAAAATATTACACTTCAAAACAATTTTTTTATTTTGTTTGAACAAATACTTATGAAGATTTTTTTATTTAATAAGTCATTAATTTTATCATTTATTTATTTAATTTGTTTTTATAAAATATCCTTTGCCCGTCACCCAGCGCGCTCCACTGCACAGAAACTAAATTCTTTTATGAATTTTTATATCAAAAGACTGGAAAACTCTTGATTTACATGCACTTTGTGAAATTTTCAGTCGGATGATTAGTTTAGCATAAGCAAACAGTAATTTTTTTATATATAAAATATATGTAAAGGGTGGGCCAAACACAGGTTTATTTTTTAAATATGCAATAGGATGGACAAAATTAATTTTGTTTCCATGTATTATGTCTTTATTCGTGGCTGCCTCCGATGGCTTCGCAGTATCGTATTCTGTTACTCTAATCTTACAAGACCTTATTGATGGTTTTGGGCTGTAGCTCACGGATTGGTTGGATGATATTGGCCTTAAGTGCTTGAATCGTTCCCGGATTGCTGGCATAACATCGGTTCTCCACAAAAAAAAATCCAAAGAGATCTAATCACAGCTCCGAGGTTGCCAATTGACATCGCCAAGACGGCTGATAACACGATTTGGGAATTTGGTTCACAAAAGATCGATTGTGGCCCAACTGCGAAGCGATGAAGAAGTGGATGGTCGTGCGCCTTAAATTGCTGAGTCAATTGGACCTTGCAAGCGAATAATCCTAGATCTTTGTGCAGAATTCTCCTCAGGCAAGTGCGTGAAACGCTGAGCTGTTGAGATCGATGGCGAGTTGGTGTTCGTGAATTCAGTCTCACACTCTCGGCTACAGCAGCCACATTCTCGTCTGTGCGCACCCTACGACGACGGGGATTATGAATGAGTGTTGTCCACTAGCATACCAGTCTCACGAACTTTTTGCACGAACTTGCTGTGTACAGCAAGCCAAAAATTCTTTTCAAAAAACGCACTGTTTGGGCTACACTCCCTCACTTTGAAAATAAGTTTTCAATTTTTCCCAACGTTGTTCAAGCGTAAAGCGACTTATTTCGTTCCACGTGGGTATGCTACTGACTTTCGAGCGGGAAACAGCTATCAGTGTCAAAATAACCTATGATTTAAAAAGAAACCCCTAGATGACGCATCCTTTACATACATGAGTATTTAGAAATCAAATATTTAACAAACGAAATTGAAAAAATTTAACCATTTACACTATGAACTCGTGATTGATAGGAAAATGTGAAAACAAAAACCCGTAAGTTGTATAAATGTGACATTTTATCATGTAAATGGTTTAAAATCTGACAGTTTTTCTCATAAAAAAGCTGACAGGTGCAGGTGCAACTTAAGAGCCAGTTATATCGACCAGGAAAACGAAACAGTATAGTAAGATTTAAGAGCTCAATTACTATTTTTGAAAAAAATAATTATTAATAATACAAAATGTTAAAATAGCAAATGTAATGTTAAATAAAGCTACTACTACTAAATATGTTATATTTCGATTTGAAATGCAAATGATCCACTAATCGATGACAAACATATCAATAATTTTTTTATTTGAATAAAATATCCAATTCAACAATAATTTTTTTTTTTTTTGTTAAAAATGCATTTATTTATTTTCCTGATGCAAAATCCTTTTTCGTGCCAGCTGATTGTCATTTCAAACGAAATGACACAGCCTCAGTGCTGGGCACGCCCCTCCTTACCTAATCTAACCTATCTTTCGTGTGCTGACAGAGAACATCAGTCGGTTACAAATTTCTTCATATTTAACTTCTTCTTTTTTTTTTGTAAATTCACACAAATCTAGTCCGCGCGTTCCACAAGATATTCCCAAAAATATCCACTAGTTTTTTTTTTCTTTCGTAAAAAAAAGTTGAATTAATTTTTTAAGCATTTATTTACTAATTGAAATTCAATCAATTATTTTTAGACTAAGATGGATGAATTGCAACTCTTCCGAGGTGACACCGTTCTTTTGAAAGGAAAGCGTCGCAAGGAAACTGTTTGCATCGTCCTATCCGATGATAGTTGTCCCAATGAGAAGATCCGCATGAATCGTGTTGTGCGAAACAACCTGTGTGTTCATCTTTCGGATGTCGTGTCTATTCAATCATGCCCTGACGTCAAGTACGGAAAGCGTGTACGAATCTTGCCTTTCGATGATACCACTGAGGGTGTTACTGGGTAAGAATTAAGAGAAAGAAAAAAAAACTTCATTATTACAATTTTCTAACCAAAAAAAAAAATTTCATTTTCAGAAATTTGTTTGAAGTATACTTGAAGCCATACTTCCTTGAAGCCTATCGTCCAATTCACATGGGCGATAACTTCATTGTACGCACTGCTATGCGTCCAATTGAGTTCAAAGTGGTCTTAACTGATCCCGAGCCATATTGTATAGTCGCACCGGAGACTGTAATTTTCTCCGATGGCGATCCAATTAAACGAGAGGTAAGTCTCAACACTACATCCTAAAGTCATAACGCATCGAAAAACTTATTGAATTATGGCATTATGTTTTAGGAAGAAGAGGAGTCCCTAAACGCAGTTGGTTATGACGACATTGGAGGCTGCCGCAAGCAACTGGCTCAAATCAAAGAAATGGTTGAGCTACCACTTCGTCACCCCTCGCTCTTCAAGGCGATTGGTGTCAAGCCGCCACGTGGTATTCTTATGTACGGTCCACCTGGTACCGGTAAGACTTTGATTGCCCGCGCCGTAGCTAATGAAACTGGTGCATTCTTCTTCCTCATCAACGGCCCGGAAATCATGTCCAAATTGGCTGGTGAGTCTGAATCAAATCTGCGTAAGGCTTTCGAGGAGGCTGAGAAGAACTCGCCGGCAATTATCTTCATCGATGAAATCGATGCTATTGCCCCCAAACGTGACAAGACTCACGGTGAAGTCGAGCGTCGTATCGTATCGCAGCTGTTGACTTTGATGGACGGTATGAAGAAAAGCTCACATTTGATTGTCATGGCCGCTACTAACAGGCCAAACTCTATTGACCCTGCACTTCGTCGTTTTGGACGGTTTGATCGTGAAATCGATATTGGTATTCCCGATGCCACTGGACGTCTTGAAGTACTGAGAATCCACACAAAGAACATGCGACTGGCCGATGATGTTGACTTGGAGCAAATTGCTGCCGAGACACACGGTCATGTCGGAGCTGATTTGGCTTCATTGTGCTCGGAAGCAGCTCTGCAACAAATCCGTGAGAAGATGGATCTGATCGATCTGGAAGATGACAAGATCGACGCCGAAGTGTTGGCTTCATTGGCCGTCACTATGGATAACTTCCGTTATGCCATGACAAAATCAAGTCCATCGGCACTCAGAGAAACGGTTGTCGAGGTTCCAAACACAACTTGGACCGATATTGGTGGTTTAGAAAACGTGAAGAAAGAATTGCAAGAACTCGTGCAATACCCAGTCGAACATCCAGATAAGTTTTTGAAATTCGGCATGCAGCCAAGTCGTGGTGTGTTGTTCTATGGCCCACCTGGTTGTGGTAAGACTTTGCTGGCCAAGGCCATTGCCAACGAGTGCCAGGCCAATTTCATCTCGGTCAAGGGTCCAGAACTGTTGACAATGTGGTTCGGTGAGTCCGAGGCAAATGTGCGTGACATCTTCGACAAAGCACGTTCAGCTGCACCATGTGTCCTTTTCTTTGATGAATTGGACTCAATCGCAAAGGCTCGTGGTGGAAATGTGGGCGATGCTGGCGGTGCTGCAGATCGTGTTATCAATCAGATTCTCACTGAAATGGACGGTATGGGAGCCAAGAAGAACGTGTTTATCATCGGAGCAACTAACAGGCCCGATATCATTGATCCAGCAATCTTACGTCCCGGACGTTTGGATCAACTTATCTATATTCCACTTCCGGATGATAAGTCACGTGAAGCTATTCTCAAGGCAAACCTGAGGAAGTCGCCTCTGGCGAAGGAGGTCGATCTCAACTACATTGCTAAGGTCACACAAGGATTCTCTGGCGCTGATTTGACAGAGATTTGCCAACGTGCTTGCAAGCTAGCTATCCGTCAAGCGATCGAAGCCGAGATCCGCCGGGAAAAGGACAGGGCAGAGAACCAAAGCTCGGCCATGGATGTAAGTTCTCAGATTTTGTTTGAGGATTTAATTTAATTTTAATTAATTTTTTTACGTTAAGCAGATGGACGAAGATGATCCGGTTCCAGAAATCACTCGCGCCCACTTCGAGGAGGCAATGAAATTCGCCCGCAGGTCGGTATCCGACAACGACATCAGGAAGTATGAAATGTTTGCACAGACACTTCAACAATCTCGTGGTTTCGGATCAAACTTTAGGTAGGAAGACAAATATTCAAATTTTTTTTTTATACTTTAATGTTAATTTTTTTTTTTTACAGATTCCCATCAAACTCAGGACCATCGTCTCAAGGAGCTGGTCCAAATGCTCCCGTGAATCCGCCAGGCGACAATGGAGACGATGATCTTTACAGTTAGATTTGTTCTTAGTTTATAATTTTTTGATAAAACACAATTAAAAGTAATCCCAATTGAATACAAGAATAAAACGAAAACAATATTTAATAATTCGTGTGTGGTGAGGCGGTCATTAAGGAAACAATATTTGTTATAAAAATAAGTAACGGAACAAAATACATTCTACAAAACACCATAGTTAGAAAACAAACAAAATAAAAATAATATTAAATTAAACATTTCTACTAAGCATAATACATTCATTCAAGCCTAAAACCCAACAACATTCAATTGTCCTTCTCCCATTTGCCATTTGGTTTGCAAATGGAAAATATTATTTAAATAAAAAAATTTTATGTATTTAATTATTATAAAGCAAGAAAAGAAACATTTTGGTAAAATAAATTATTTAATTTGAGAAGAAAACAACAATCGTTGGTGTCTTGGTAAGATGTTATTGTTCTATTCTCTTTTTTTTTCACAAAAATCACATCGCTGGATAGTTAGTTGTACAAGTACCCGCCCTGTTTTATTTTAAAATTAGTATTTTAATTTTAATATTATTTGAAAATAAATCGAAAATGAGGCCGTGTGTGCGCTTCATGAAGACAAAAAAAAAGCATTGTTTTAATTTAATCTGGGAATAACTAAACATTTAATGATAAAGCAGAAAACTACAAACTCATTTGTATTTTATTTCACTTATGAATCAAAGCAGCTGGCTAATGAACGTGATTGTATTCTTCATTTATTTTGTGCAACTAGCTACCAAGAAATGGCTTACTTCTGGCGATTTACCTCTTTGTTGACGTGTAAACACCTATGCGAGGATAGGGTAAGCTAGAAACTTGTGCCCTAAATTACGTGTAGCACGTTAAGTGTCACACACCCAAGCTCCCAGGCCCCCTGCATAAGAGAACATCCATAGCAACATTAAATAAAAACCAAGCAAATATAAACCATACCTCCTTTCTCCGCTCAATGGTACGTGGGGAATCCGAATAAGTACCTCTAAACTCTTAAAAATCAATAAAAATATTCCCCTTTTTATTAGACATGGATAGTAAAAAAATCGAACTTGAGATTTTGATCAAAGTTGCATTAATATGATAGCGAAACCGAAGAACATGGGTCTCGCAATATATGCTTTTTGGAACATTCTTTTTCCTCCCACGGATACAAAAATACTAAAATTGTTTGTCTGTCCTATCGTTTCGGCTGCAGTCTAAACGGCTGGGTCGTTTTTGGGCATTCCCCCAACATGTTTTTTTAACATCAAAATAACGGTACCTGTCGTACAATTTTTTTTACCAAATTATGCAAATATTCAGCCTTATGAGTTTCGCCCCAACAAAATTCCAAAATTTGACATTTCCCTTTTCGCCTATTGTGAGTTTCACCCGAAATTTCATGTTTGAAAGGTTCCCCTTGTTATGAACATTCACATTCATTTGGGGGGATGTAATGCCATTGAGAGCCTCAATGTTCACTTATTTTTTTGTAGGCGAACAAAATTTCGTTCGGGCGAAACTCACAATAGCTTTTAAAATTCCGGACGAACAAAAAATTTTAAGGTGAAATATTTTTCGGGCGAAACTCATAATAAGGCTGATTATTTTTCTCAAAAACGTGCCTACAACCTAAAAAAAAATCTGCAATTTTTTTTTCACAAAAAGGCAAGCATTTTATATAAAAAAATTCGGCAAAATGGTTACAAATCGTAGGTACCTCCCATAGAACCATATTTCTGATTTTCTATTTTCTCAAAAACGACTCAAATGATTTTGATCATTTTTCAATAGAAAATCTTTCAAAAATTCTACACAAAAATTTTCCAAAATTTTATATTTAAAAAAAATGTTTTTTTTTTTTTTTTAAACGAATTTATCAAAATTGTTTTCTCATATATTGAGATATGTTAATGATATCAGATAGTGTACATCTACATACAGTTAACGAGACGAAACGCCAAAATTTTTGTGACAAAAGGCCGTTAAAAGCTATTTTGAATCAATTTCAGAAGTTGTTTAATCAATTTATTACTAATTATATATATTGATTTGTTAACAATTTTTCTATCTAAAGACTAAGTTCCATGGATATGTGCATCACGGTGCTATATTGTTCATACTTATGTTCATACATACTCACTACCACCTTAAACTAAAATACTTTTTTGGCAAGCGGCATAAAATATAGGCTCCCATAACTAATTTATTTGTTTTAAAATCAGATGAATAGATTCGTGCGACCCAGTTTTGAATTTTAATTTTCAAATGTTTTTTGCGTGACTGTATTTTATTAGCTGCGTCGCACGAAGAGAGATTTCTATTAGGGCTGATGATAAACGGGTACCCGGGTACAGCAAAAAAAAAAAAAAGAAAGCAAAAATAGGAACTAGGTGCGAACCACAGCCATTTATAATTAATAAATTAAAACAAATAAAATATATAAATAAATAAATTTGTTTCATTTTAGTCAAATTGAGTAATTCGCCCGAAGATGGAGGTACATTCCGAAACGCGTCGCTGAATCATTTAATAATACTTAAATTAAAATATATACAAAAGTTGTTAAAGTTATTAAATAACACCAAAATAAAACAAAATTATTTATTTATGTATTTTATTTGTTTTAATTTATTAATTATAAATGGCTGTGGTTCGCACCTAGTTCCTATTTTTGCTTTCTTTGTTTTGCTGTACCCGGGTACCCGGATAATACCCGGGTAATTTCCTACCCGAATACCCGGTTAATTTCCTACCCGGGTTCCCGGGTAGATGATTACCCGGGTGGAATCATCAGCCCTAATTTCTATACGCTGAGCACTGGCTTATGTGAAAAAATGTGATGATTTTTTATATTGGCATATTGAACTTGCTTACTAGCACAGTCGTTATCCATGCATATATAAAAAAAAAACTGAAATGGAATGAATGGAAATGGAAATTTTATGGAACACGTTTTTACTACTCGTTGGAGGGGTTTATTTTGAATATACGTGAGTTTATTTTAATGATAGCCTAAGCCGCCATCATGGATTTATCGAAGAATTAGTTTTTAGTGAATAACTCATTTCTCAATTTTAAACAAAAAATGTTAAAATGACTCTAGAACGAGGATTAATAATATATGAAGGGTCTAAAGGAAAAACGGCTCGAGCCCATTTTTTTACAAAATTAAACCAATGATAACATCTTAGACTTACCTTACCCAATGCGCTTTGCTGGAGCTAGCATATTCTTAAATTATTTTGCTTAACGACTTGATTGTGAATTTTTATTTATTTTTTCATATATTTTAGCAATTTTTTTTTATTTAAAAAAATGTTTCTATTGAAAAATTTAAATACAATTCAATAAAAAACTTATACCTACTAATGTTTGTATGTAGATAACATTCTTTGTGTGGGCGCCCCCTAAAAAATTAGCCCATGATCAAAGATACTGAAAATAAAGATACGAGTCCTCAGCTACTCATGATGAATGCCACATACAACCGTCCAGTCCTTTTTTCTTTACACTACAATTTGTACTGCTTACCGACTGAAGAGTCGTCCACCCGCCAGATTCTTAGAATAGATCCAGACACAGAGCTGGATCCAAAGTTGTTGTATTACGTGTTAAAATATGATCCAGATCCGTAGATTTACTTTTTGAGTTTTTAGCCATTTTTGAGATCTCTTAATTCACGCGGATTCACCGATAGGGAAAAAAGAGGGAAATAAGAGAGTTTTCTCTTACTGTGAATAAAATTTCCGGTTGTTTTAGGCAAGGGGGTACGAGTCGGTTCTCTCGATAATATAGGTACTTTATGCTGCACACAGATCGCATCGCTTCTGATTTGACCAATGAACCTACTACATAAGAATCTTTTCACATGAGTTCACTGCAAATGGAATGACTCATAATAAAAATAAAAATATTTGTCTATACTTTTCATAATCTGATGGCCTTTTCGATACAAGTCAACAATTCGTTCAAAACCTTCAATAATATGATAGTGTGAAAGCTTGGCAGCCAACTGCAAGTGTGTTATCATGGTGTGTTATCATACAAAAAAACCCCTAATAAATACGAAACTTGTTAACACTTCGGGCTTCGATTTTGAAATCATATCCAGAAGCTTTTTTTCTTTTTTTTAGAATAACAGAACTTTTATTCTGACACCAATCCAAAAGGCCATAATAGTGAATATATTTTTGAGAGGCTTTTTATGAAGTCTTCAGGGAGATTGCAGCTTCAAATTTCCCACAAAAGATATTTATTTTGTAAAGAATAATGTTTATGATTCATCCGTTAAATTTCATCTCTTGTCTAATTAAGCTAAAGTAGGTTTCCAGAAATAAACAAATAAGCGAAGCGTTTTACCCCTAAGTAAAACAACAAAACATCATATTATAGCCATTATGTATATTTTCTTTTGTTTTCAGTAAAAACAAAACATCTATATTTCATTAAAATAATATTTTATTGCGATTGGAAAATAGGTCATTAAGTGTCGAAGTTGAAAGTGCATTGAATTTGCTGGTTGGCAGTAAGGTTATATAATATATAATTTCTATGCATTTTTATATTATAATTCTGCACCTCATGTATGTAGTTTTGTTTTTGTTAAAATGTATTTCATACTTCATTACACTAATAGTAAACAATTGATATTTTTTTAAATTTTGTTTTCTTTATTTTTTTATTTAATTCATAAAAATGAATTTAGTTTTTTTGTTTGTTTTAATTATTTCTAAATGGCAAGATGGACATGATCATCATTATACATCTAAAAACATATTCAATACCATGTTAATTTTTTTGTGAAAGGTATATAAACAAAATTTTTGATGATTCATGGTATGAAAAACGCATTATTGTAATAATTATTACATAATAATTAATACATAATAGTTTTCTGAATTTATGTTGTTGTGTATGTAATGATTTTTGTTTTAAGAAACATTTAATATTTGTGGTTTTTCTTTTTTTTGTTTAGCTTCTACAATTTTGCTGATTTTGTTTTTGTTTTTCCTTTCTGTTTGTGATTAATTTTACTTATTGTTTAACACAACACAACAATACAGTTTTTTGTTTAATTCTTACAAAATAAAATATAATTATACCGATATAATAATTTTATCATAATTTCTCTCAAATCTGATTTTGTAACTTTAATTACATGTTTTTTTTTCTTTTTTGTATTTGTTTAAGTGAATTTTGGAGAAAATGTCCAGCACTTTCCATAATTCTTAAGTTGGTATGTTGTGATTTTCTTTTTTTTATTTTAAAGTCCCACACAAAGACTAGACACCAAAGAATAATATTTTATTTTTAGTTCTTAATTTTTTTTTTTTATAAATATTTTATATAAATATTTTGTTTTTATGTATAATACATCATTATTCAACATAATATTTTTAAATAACACTTGCACCGATAAGTATTTTATTTTATTTTATTAAGAAGATTTAATTTAGTTTTTCTTTGATGGTTAAGCTCTTTTTGTTAAGGGTGGAGAAGTTTACATACATACATATTTCTATTCCTTAAACTATACACATACCGTAAGGCTAGAAAAATGTGTCTTATATTTATTTTATTTTTTCTCTTTTGCTTGCATTCTTTTCAACTTCTTTTTTATTTTTAAATTTGATTGCTACGAAATGTACAAGAGTCAGTACATGTAAAGAAAATAAAAAAGTAATTCACTAGGGAATATGATAATTAAAATTGTATGTTGTAACAACTTATAATGAATATTGCTTTAATTTACTGCAATTATTTTTTTCCAATTAGTTATTATTAGGGTTTTTTTTAATTTGTATAAAAATAAATATTGTAAGGAACAAAGGCTAAAGATTCCACCCTTTTTAAAATAATAACAACAATACAAAAAAAACATATAATAAGATAATAAATTAACAATTAAGACGGGGCGTTTAAATATTTTTGTTTTTTTTTTTTTATACTTAACAAAATACTAAACAATACAAAAATACACACATACATTTATCATCTTTTTTTATGGCAACTCTATATCTATACTACAAAAAATTGGTACAGCAAAATTTTGAGCCATGATTGTTTTCGTTTCAAGTTATCTGTTGTTTTTTTTATTAGGTTTTCATTTTTATGAAGTAGGAAAATTACGCAAAGTTAGCAATGAAAAAAAAAAAACGATCAAGAAAGAGACAGCAAAAAATGGAAGCTAAGATAATGCTGAACACTTTTATAATTCAAATTCAAAAGGTTTTACAGAATAAATCAACTAAGATGAACCTTTAAGTATTATTGTTTAAATGTATTTTATAAACATCAATAACCTTATATTGTTTGAATTTAAAACTTTTCGAAAATGTGACTTTGGCTACAGACTTGCTGAGAATGAACTCCCTATTTACTAGGTTTATGACAGGCTGACAACAGAGAGAACCGAATAATCCAGGGGAAATTCTTGTCTATGAATTGTACTATTGAATATAAGAATTAGTTATTCCTTTTTTATCAACTTCCAACAATAAAATCATTACACATTACATTGTTTGTAAATGGTAATAAATTTGATTATATGTATGAGTCAAAGTTTAATATTTGTGCTTTGAAACGGATTCAAGGGTTCACCATTTGGGTTTCTAAAGTTCTGAATGTGATTTGGTTGCACAAAGCCAGAGAAATAACAGTTTTCATGATTGTCGAATTCTGAAACGCTTGTCAACTTGTAGTTATAAGCTTGGCATATAAAGGAGAGATCTTAGGGGCTGAGAGATCTTTTAAGTGGGAGAAAAAATTTCACCCGAAAGCTACGATTTTTGTATGAAGATTTTTGGGACGAAAAATTTTGGGATTAATTTCTCAGTAAGAATTTGTAACATAAGACATTCATGTCGATTATGGCATTCGCAACGTATTTCCCGGCTAATCTGACACTTTTGACATTTGTTCAAAGCTGCTTTGGTATACCAAAACAATGTATATTTTTAAGTCCCTAACTCTTATGATGCGGGTATGAAAAAAAAAAAAAAATTGTATTCAGTCCGTAGGGTAATACACTCATAGATTCATAGACTTTTGAATTTGACAAAAAATAAGACTTATTCCCTGTGAAGGATTCAGTATTCAGCTTGATTATGTAAAAAGAATAAATCTGTAAGTAAGTTGCTTTAAAATTCTTGTTTTCATATTGAAAACTAACTTGAATTAAAACATTTAAAATTTCTTGTTAATGAAGACTTAACAGTTAAAAATGAAATATCAAAAAGTGAACTAAGGGAGCCTTTATTAAAAGGTGACCATGTAACCATGTAATGCGTGTCCTAAAATTACTGCCCCAAACGGAAATGGTGAATTAATGCCAAAGATTGAAACAATTTGTTTACAATAGCCATGAATATTTTAAATTCACGGAAGAAAAGCATTTAAATATGCCGCAAATGGTATATTTATGTGCGTCAATATTGTGAAACGCAAAAAATACACAAGCTCCGACTATTCGGGAATTTGTTTTTCGTAAAACAGCAAAATACATTTGTAAGTAATTGTGATGTGGTTTGGACCATATTCTATTGATAATTTAATAGACGTTGATAATAGAGATAGATGAACAGGCAAACAGACCACAACGGTCGGAATGACGAAGTTCATCCTAAACTTCTCATCCGTCCTACTTCCTCAACCAGGGGTTTGAAAATAATCAGTAAATGATTTACAAGCATTTGCGAGCAAGAACCAAAAATCAGAATCACCAATATTTGCGACAATAGCAAATCATATAATTAAAACTTTTCAATTGAGCAAGGAATTCTTTATTTTCATTTAAAACTGATTTGTAAGACATGCAGAAAGAACTGCCGCTTTGGTAATGAATGAAGCCTTTGTTTAATTCCAAACACTTTCACCATTACTTTGGTCCAAGAATCTTATAGGAAATTGATCCAATTTACTAATAATGATGAAGTCAGGTAAACTTCTGTGAATAGAATACTCAAGGTGCAAAGTGATCTGGACGTCCAAAAAAAGGAGGGTTAATAATTAATAGCCGTTTTTATTAACAGGGTTGATCCATGTAGATCATCAAAAAAAACTATAAATTTCAACAACAACACGAGATCTAACTCTCTATCGAGATCAAGCCCAAACATTTGGTTTTGGAAAATAACCAAACACAATTAAGAAATAAATTAATATATTATCCTGTTGTCACTTTGATCTGTGTTTTTTTTTTAATGGAATGATCTAAATATAATGGATCATACGGCTACCATCAATGAAACATGGAATACATAGTAAAAGGTATATATACGTAGGAAAGCAACTTCTCGTTGCCCGAAATCTGCTAGGATCTAAAATTTGACTCTGAGAAGGTATGTAGTCTTCGTACAGTTATTAACGGGGAAAGTGTGTTAAACTCAGAAAAAATTGTTTCAACCACAATAATTAGTATATGATTTACAAGTTTTCTTCACTTTCTGTATTTAATATACATATGTATATGTAGCTATTAAAAAATATATATGTACATTAATTTGCTATCTCTTTCTTTCATTTTTCTTCTATATCTTGCGTTTTTTTGCAACTAACTTATATATTTTTAAAACGTTTTAAACATAAAAATATAATAAATAACAAAAACTAACATAAGTTTAAATATTTTCTTGTTTTCTTTGTTATTTTTAACTTTGCATTGCTTTTGTTTAATAATTTATAAGAAAGAAAATTATTGTTTTTTTATTTTTTCATATAAATATGTTTGGATTTCATTTCAGTTAAATAACAATTAGACATTTATAACAATATAGGACTACTATCTTTTGCAGTTAGTTTTAAATATAATTTATTAAAATAATAATAATAATTAAAAAAAAAAAAACACTTATTGTTTTTATAACTACATAGTATATTTATGCAAAATTAAAAATACAAAATCTTCATAAATATTTATTATATTCAGGTAAAATGAATGCTAAAACTAGTTTACTTTTTATTTTTATAAAAAAATGTTTCTTTTTTCATTTATATTTATATTTATATAATTTAGTTAATATTGTTTTTTTTTTTTTAGTTAATATGTATATTCACTTATTGTTTACTCTACTTGAAATTCACATTTATTTAATAAATTAGTCAATATGTTTGTATTTTTTTTTTTAATTTTCATTTGTTTTATTTAATATCAGAAAAAAATGTTCAACATTATTTTTTTTTTTTTAATTTTATTTATCTATTATTTGTTCTACAATATAATAAACAAATATCATTCTATATATAGATACCTTCTTGCATTGTGAATAAATATTATGTATTAGTTGTGTTTTATTTTACATTCACATTATTTAGATTTTAGTTAAAATAAAAAATTCACGATATATGTAACCATTTTTTTTATCTTGCTACATTCAATCCCATTTTGTATCGATATAATAATTTGTTCCCGATGTCTAAGCATATTTTTGGAACAATTTCACTTGTTTCTTCTCCATTTTGTATGTAACTTTTTAAATTTAATTTTCTTTTTTTAACTAGCTTTAAAAGTGATTTAATGGTAATTGAATTTACACCCCGGTAAATGGAAATTTATAACTAAAAAGCGTTGTAAATTTTCTTTTTTGTTTTAATCTTTTTTTTTAATCTAAAAAGTTATTGAATGATGATTTTTGATCCTCTTGTTTTGTGTGTCAATATTTTTTTTATTGTTTTTTTTTTTTCTATTTTATGCGTGAATAAGTTAATAAATTTTTTTTTATTTTTTCCTAAAACTTCGGAACGGTTCCTAATTGTTGTTTTTTTTTTTTGCGCGATATTACAATAAATACTTTTTGTTTTAACTTACGCTTAATAAAAATATACATTATAGATGTGAAATGTTTTCTTTTTTTTAAGAATCATACTGTTTTGTTGTATAGGTGTGTGTGTGTGTGTTTTATTTGTTTTGTTTTATATTTTTTTTTTCTTCAGACTTATCATCGAAATATGATTTTTCTTTTTCTTTTTATTTAAATATTTATCGTGTGTCAGTGATATTATTTTTACTGCCGAATATTTTAATCAGCTGTGTTTCATAGTCATCAATGCTACGTTTCATGATCTCCATGCATGGTCCTAATAGACGCTCAAATGCATCCACATCCAAGACTGAAATTATTTATAAATTTTTATTCATTTTTTTTTTTAGAAGTTTAAGTTTGATTGTACAAGCTTTTTTTTAATAACATTGAACTATAGACAAATACAAACAAATTTTGTAATCGTTAGTTTAAAAAAAATAATTTTCAATAAACTGTATGCACGTTTAACATTAACTATTTAACATTAACATGCTTCTTTTAGTTAATTTAAAAAATATATATGCATAACAATATTTAAATAAAAGTAGTCAACTATGGAAATTAAATTTTAAGATTGAAAACGAACGAACCAACATTGTTAAAAGTTGTAAATGTTTTCTTTTCATAATTCATTCCGGACTTTTACCACCATGCACTTGGTAAGAGAATCACCCAGGGTAATGTTTTTCAAAAAAAAAAAAAAGAAGTTCCCAATGAATTATGGAAACGAGACGTTTGTTATTAAAAAAATTAAGCAGACGGGGTGGATCTAGACGGTCGTAAGGTTTGTACAGAATTTCAACGGATCACCAGTTGCACGAGGCCCATTCAACGCTGTTATCATTTATGGCCCTTTTAAGAAATAAGTATTAATTGTGTTTTAAAAAACAGTGAGTTTGAGATGTTTTTGGCAATTTTAATAGATGCTTAAAACTGCTTTAAATTTAAACTGTCTATTTTTTTTAACCTAGCAAAAAAATTACAAGGTCTTGAGTGAAAGTTAATTACCAAAAGTAAATTACTTAATGAATAAATTTTGTAAATACTTTAATTTTTACAAAATTATATGGTTTGGACAAAAAATTAAAAATGACATTTTTGAAGAATGTTGGTATGCAATATTGATTGGACTATATACTACTTGCTAATACCTATTCGACATTAACGAGGAATATATACGAATGCATAGTTGCATACAAATATGGCAATTTTTAAAAATATTTCCGTTATGTGGTATGTTATTCAAAAATTTGAAACGCAATTTTATTTAACTAAATTTTGATATTACAGGAAGGAAATCATTTAAGTCAAACTCGATTGATCCGTTTTCGGGTACCTAAATATAAAAAAAAATCAAAATTTAATGTTTACTCCAGCAAAGTTGGATGGGTTAGCTAGCCCTTTTACACATTATTTTACGCAATTTTTCATTTAGTTTGATATTTTTTTATGAAACAAATATTTTCGAATTTAGGACTTCTCTAGATCACACTGTACGTCGTTATTCGTCTTTTTTGACAGACAAACATTAATTTGGACGGATAGATATACTAAAACATTTGAGGAAGTGTGAAAATGTATTTCAAATATGCTACACCAAAAGAAGGCGAAATGATATTTTCACGACACAGTGAAGCTGGGTTATCAAAGCTCTAGAATTACCACCATATTTGAGATGGTTTGTTTTTTTTTTTTTAATGGACAACGGTGAACTTTTTAGTAGAATAACAATGCCCCTCTGGATTCACAGAAAAAATAAGGATGCATTTATATGACCAGCATATTCACCTTTCCTGAACAATAAACCATGGAAAACCGTTGGCTATAGATGACCTTTTATCGTAGAAAGGAGGAAAGCAAAATAGTAATACGACCGAGTTTATTGTTGAAGCCACAAATTGCTACGAAATTATTTACATTTACTTTATGATAGTAAAGTAATATATAGTAACGTGAATAACTGAAAAAAGGCGAAGAATTCTTAAAACATTTTAAAACTCTACTTTTGTAATTCGGTTTTTTTTGGCGCAGTTTTATTAAAATCTTTTTGGTCATTACATGTACGAAGTTTTATGAGTTAAGACATAAATTCAAATTTTACTTCTAGTGAATTCTATTAAGATACTCTGTTACCTAATTTGAGGAAAATCAATCCAACCGTTTAGGCTCTAACTGAAATTAGATGCAAGGACGCACAAAAACATAGACGCAGAGACCAAAAAAACAGTATATTAATCTCATTTTTTTGACTTATCAACTTTAAACTTTGAGTACCTATTTCTTATGGTGTGAATATAGCAAAAAGTTCTCCGTCAAACTTTAAAATATTTTTGAAATCAAAGTCTTATTTTACTGGGTTACATTTAGTGTGACCTAATTTCGTCCCCTTGGAATTAAAAATAAAGAAGGATATTAAATTAATTCAAAAAAATATATTTCCTCAATTGCTTCTGTTGATTTATTTAAATTTAAATGTAAAAAAGAGTACTTTTTGTACTGACATATGAGTAAAATATGTATATTAAAATATTTAAAATACAAATTTATCAAAGCTAGTTAATGTTAGTTAGTTGAACATTTTGCGGTAAATTTAATTATATAAATAAAATAAAATAAAAATAATTGTCAAACACCACATGCTGTTGGGATTTTTAATATTTACATTAAATAAACAATGAGAACATGCATAAAGACATAAAATATAAATAATAGTTTAAGATTTTAGATAAAGGTGCATATTTTATATTTTTTTTTTTGTGATGTAATTAATTGCATAAAAGTGCGATTGTGTTGATTTTGTCATAAATAGTTAGAAATAAATTTAAAAAAAATATATTACACATATATATTTACATAATAATAAAGCCCTTTTGTATTTTTATTGTTATTTACTTTTGAAAATTATTTATTGCCTTTTGAGGACTTTCGACACCTGAGTCCTATTTCATGCGTTTTGCATGCGAATTTTTTTTATTCTTCAAAAAAAAAAAAATTGTCGAAATCTTACCACTTATAAATTTTGAATTTAACTTCATTTTGGCCAAATTAAAATCTTTTATAAGAATTTTAGAAATTGATTTTTGTTTTTTTTTTTTTTCAAATTGGAAGCCCTTTTATTTTATTTTGTAATAATTTTTTGTTCACATCACATCACGTTATGTGATTTTTTAAGTAAAAGTCGTTTTTTTTTTTTTTTGCATACAAGCTAAAATTTTGATTTTTTTATTAGTTCAAAAAAATAAAAGATAAAAATTTAAATAAAAATAAAATTTTAAATTAAAATTAACAACAAGTATTTCTCATCATTAAATTTTCCAATGTCTCTTCATAGACGTCAATATTTCTTTTCATTACATCCACAAGGAATCCAAGCAAACGATTAAAGGAATATTTATCTAAAACTAAAATTAAATTTTTTCAACAAATAGGTACAATTACATAAATAACTTATTTTATTAAAAATGAAACAAGCTAGTGTTTAAAACTGCTAAGCGACAAACAGTAAAGGATCTACGATTTGGGGGCTCTTAAATACAAAATTAAAACACTAATGGCCTTATTTATAAACGTTGTCTAACTTTAGACAACTGTCCAACTTTAGAAAATGTCTTCAAAACCTTTTTTATTGTTGTCTTATAACTGTCAAACTTAGACACAATTGTAGATTTTCTTAACCGTGAATAATGTGATATTTATTTTTATTAAATAGAACATATTTCCATCAATTTGAAAATAGTTAGACAGTGTCTAAGTAGACAAAAATCTAATAAATACGACTGTAAGAGCCGACAGCAAATTTTGGGACTGGATATATGCATAGCCGAGTTATACATATGCATTTTATTTTATAGGTATGAATATGCGTCATGATAGCGGTATTTTTTGATTTTCAACTATCTCATTATGCAAAAACTTCTAATAACTTTACATAAATCACTTTTATTTGTTATTTTTATTTGAGTTGTCTTTTCACTTTTTTAAAAAACAAGGCAAAAATTTATAAAAGCTTTGGATTTAGAAAAAAAATTCAATGCTAACTTGTAATAAATGTGAAAGTTAATAAAGTTCGAAATTGTAAAGCGTTCGATGTGAAGCTACCTGCAGCAAAAAATTTATGGTGTAGTACAAAGTTGAGAAAACATATACTACAGTCACTCGCCGAATGGAAATGGAAATTTCCAATGGAGACATTTTTAAATTGATTTCAGGATTTTCTTTTTACTATCCCAGTGGGAATCAATTTAGAAATAATTAAGCTTTTTATGTCAGTTGTGCTGTGCTTTTCATTTGTATATGCAGGTCGAGGAATTGAGTCAATTATTTCTGATATGAAGAAACTTTCTTTATGTGTAAACATCTATACCGGTACTTGAGCCCTTCGTGTTATTAAATTAAATACAAGACTATACGTAAAGTAAAACTACAGCCCTAGTGGTAGTTTCATATTGTTTAACATAATAAGCTATATTTATGTAATTTATAAAAAGTATACAAAAAAAAAAAATCTTCTTAAAATTATAAAATCTTGTCTTGTCTTTGTATTCCTTGTAAAATTTAATATCATTTGTTAAGTTGTTTTTGGTTTAATTATTGGTCATGATAAAAAAAAATAAATTAAATTCTATGCTATAGGAAAATTAAAATGTTAAAATTAACCATTGTTAAAACTTAATTCTATAAATGACTGTCTTGTTTGTTTTAAATTCTGTTATTTGCAATATCCAAGCGTAATTCTTCGTCAATATAAGGATAATCGCGAATACCACGTTTAATTAAGTTAATACATTTGCCCAAAAGTCGCTCAAAGCATCCAGTCTCTAAAACTACAGAGGGTGTGAATTAAAAATAAAAAAGTACAAATTAAAAGAAAAATGAAAAGGAAAAATAAAAATCAAAATAAAATTGCAATTATTAATTAAAAAAAAATAAAATATGTATGGAAATAAAATCGGCTTGAATAAATATTTTAAAAAATAATAAGCTGCGTGGATTGGATATGGAGTGTTTTGTGAATTATTTTAATTTAATTGTGGGATTGTGCTAGGGTTAGAAAATTTCAATACACTGCACTAGATATACAAAAATAAAAAACGAAACAAAAATAATAATAACTCCATATCAATTACGAATTGACTTAAACAAAAAACTATGCGGAAACGTTACATCATATACAATACAACTACAAAGCTATAATTTTTTAAAGCGATAAAGCCAATAGATAATAAGGTAATTTCATTTATATAAGTAATGTACTTACATGCAACTTTGATGTCATCGATAGCATAAACAGATGCTGCCCTGGGTCGATGTGTAACCAAAGCCAATTCACCAAAGTATTGACCTTTGCTTAGTTGTGATACTTCTACTTCACCGCCATCTTGTTCTATTCGAACAGATACTTTGCCCAATTCGATGAAGTACATGCCATCAGCAACATCACCTAAAATGAACAAAAATATTATTAATTTGAAATTTACAGAAAGAAGAAAAAAAAAACAAAAAAAAAACAGCCTTTCTTTAACTATAAAACCAAGATATTGGAGCGTATTCAAAGTCATTTTTAAAGTGATGCTAAATTAACAGAAAATTTAAATGAATTTTTTGAAATTGTAGAATTTTTATTTGTGCGGTTTCATTTTAATATTTTAAGCTATGTATTTGTAGTAGAATAAATTAATAAACACACATACTAAGCAATTTTGTTATGAAAATAGCTGCGAACCAGACCGTGTTATTTAGTAAAGGGTTTTCCAATAAGGACTTGACAACTCTTCAATAAATCGATTGTAAGGTGTGCTGTGTGGCTTGTGGCACCATCTTGTTGAAAGCACATGTCGTCCAAGTCGATATCTTATCTTCCAATTCGGGCCAAAAATAATCGGTAATCATGGCGCGATAACGCTGGCCATTGACAGTAAAATGACGATCGTTATCGTCAACGAAAAAATATGGCCCAATAACGCCGCTAGCATGCAAACCGCACCAAACAGTTATTTTTTGTGGATGAATTGGTGATTCATGAAGCAAATGTGGATTTTCACCCGACCAATAACGCATATTTTGCTTATTGACGAACCCATTGAGCCAAAAATGAGCTTCGTCACTGAAGATGATTTTGCGATGAAATTCATCATCTTGGCGCATCTTCTCCAGAGCCCAATCGGAGAACGTACGTCTCGCTTCAAATGGTCAATGATAAAAATGTTGAGTTTACTGAATAAATTGACAATGACAGTTCGATGATTTGTGAAAGGGTGCGTTAACAAATTAAATTCAAAGTTGTCAAGTCCCTATTCGAAAACCCATTTTGTATAATAAAAGTCATCAAAGGCGCGATCCGTCGCATGCTTTTCGGCAACGGATTTGTTGTCATTGAGGTATGAAACGGATAGGGATGACCCAAGCGTTGTTTTGACAGCTTTAATTTGTTCGAATTTATAAAGTAATTTTTCGGAAACACAAATTGTCAATACGTATTTCATAGAACTGTCAAAAAGGTTTATTTTTTTAAAGCTTATGTTGACACGAAGGAAAAGTCAAAATTACTGTCTCAAAACTGCCACAGATAATGGATAAAATCCATTCTTAATGACATAATATTTATCAGCGTCATATAATGGCGCTCTGAATTTGCAAGAAATGGTTATTGATTTAATTAGCTATAGTTTACGTTTTTAAGATCTCGCTGAGCAAACTTCTGTCAGCTTCACTGAGGAAAAGGAGAAATCTGAACAAGATTTCTTCGCTAGAAGAATAAAGCACTTTCCATCTTTTTTGTACTGAGATTTTTTTTCCTTGGAATTTTTAAGGAAATTAAAAGAAAACATGAACGAAATTTGCAAACACTGATTTCCTCGTGGGAACGAGGGCTTTTGTTTTTGAAAAATCTTTCATTTGATACGATTTTTGACAGGTAATAATTGTTGTAAATAAATTAGGGTTTTAATTGTACTGCCACGATATACATATATGTTGTACCCCCATTCAGAACTCCTGAGTGTTGCAGGAGGCCCTTTATTATTCTTAGATTGCTCTACTTAAGGGATGGGGATTTTAGTCTTCACATTTTGCTATATGGAATTAACGTCCGCCTGGAAAATGCTAGGAGACTGTCCCTCCATCTTTAAGGAAAGTTTTGGCTCAAAAATACCGAACCAAGGTTCTTCAATTATTCTCGATTTATAAGTGTACCACTTGATGGGATTTGCTTTAAGGGTATATTTCACCGTTTTGAGATGGCAGCACTTTCTAGTTCTATTTCGGTTCTTTTGTGCTATATACAACCTCAAAATAGGCAATGATAGGTCTAACCATCATTGTATACTACCTTCTAAACTCGAATATTTCTAGAAATTTAATCTACTTGTAAGCTACTTGTAACTACTATACTTTTCTATTAATCATCTTGTTTTAATAAAACCTCAAGATATAACAATAATGAACATAAACAACATCTCAATTTCCTTTGACCGCACTTAAGTTAAAACAAATCCTAAATAAAATTGACCAACCCCATTCTAAATACATCTCAACTCAAGTTGTCCATTTCCAAAGACAATCCTAGTGAATGAATCCAGATAGTTTAACACCGCCCACCTGTCGTCATATATATTCTTAATAGTCTCAATTTATCTGTAGATAACATTTGTTCTTTCCACAACAATAAGCAACAAGAACAAGAACACAACAACAACAATAGTCAATAACAACTTACCCTGCTTAATAACTCTTTCGTCCTTTTTGTAATGCTTTGTGATAAGAGCGTCAGCTAAGTTCATTCGTTCGTAACTCTAAAACGACAAATAGAATAGATTTAGAATTTTGAGTTTGTGTGTGTGTGAGTGTGTGAAGGAAGATGTGTTTTATTTGTGTGCAGGTTCACAAAGGAAAATCTATTTATATATATATATGCGAGCGAATGCACACAGGCACATCTAACCATAAGCATCCATTGAATATAATATTTACCTGTAGTGCCTTTAACATAGGAACACTGTCCAGCAGTGTTTCATACATTTTTCGCTTTTTAAATGCGGATTTCAGCAGGATACGACGGAACGTTTGACGGTCCATTGCCCATAGTCTTCCTTCTGTTTCTGCTTGTATGGAAGCAGCTCTATTTTAAGCAAAACGTGCGATAAAAAAGGAAAATAAAATTAAAAAAAAAAAGAAAGATAGAAAAAAGTTTTTATTGAGAACCACGACAACGGCTTTATTTTTATGTAGATAGTCGTATATTATATACGTATGATGCTATTAAGGCTTTGAAAAATTGAAATATATTAAAGAGAGTAAGAGAGGTAATATTTAAGGCACAGTAGGGGTAGGATGTAATGTTTTTTATATGAAAAGTTTAGTTTGGGCAGAATTTTTCTTTATTGATTTTTTAGAGGCTTCTGATAAAAAAAGTCATTAAGAGCCCGTTTATCGGCCGGTTTTTTATGTTTTAACTTTTTTTTCCAATTAATTTCTTTTGAAAAAATGTTCAACCGAAATCAAAAAAATTCCCACTTCGAAGGAGCGGAGCGCCCGGTTTGCGAGACAGAGCCAAATAATTAGTGGCATAAAGATTATGTTCCAGCCATTCAGAAGGTACGATGGAATGAAGGTTCCAAAGGAAAGATGAATTCTGTGATATCTACTTCGGCCAGTCTTACAAAGAGCAGGGTAAGTGGTTTTCTGGATTTGGTTTTGTGACTTCCGTAGTGTAAACGAGCATCTGGTCAAAGTCTGAACCAGGGCCAAATTAAAAAAAAATATAACGCTGATCTATTCTCACGCCCCACGAAAAAGGAAGGCGGCTTAACCAAGTAAGCATTTACGTATTTCTTAAGAAGAAATCTAGAGATTTTTGTATGAAGCAAATAGAACAAATTAGAGGCAGGCTGAAATTTTGGAGGGTTGTTCTGTTGATATTAAATTTCAGTTTTCGTATTCGAGACTCTTGCAGAGTCCTCCATTTTCCTTATATGATGTATTCTTCTTTCTCAGAGCGGCTTCAATGATTTGGATGAACTTTTCAACATTTGTTGATATTAGTAATAAAAAAATAAAAAAAATATTTTAAGTAAAATCCGCCCACTGCCACACCCACTTTTCTTATATCTTTGTATACTAAGTGCCTAAAGTATGACATCAAGATTATTCTTGGCGATTCAAGCGCAAAAATCAGAAAGGAGGGCAACGCAGATAGACGGAGGACACTATCTGCATGACAATACTTCCGGTAACGGACCAGGCTGATAGACTTTGCGGCGCGGGGGGGTTAAATTCCATCAAGCACTCGATTCCCAAGGCACAATATACATAAGGAGACCTTGTGGTATCTAGATCAATGAACTATCAACCAAAATGATCATGATGCGATTGACGCCAGGCATGTTATGTCTAAACGTTCCGATGGGCCAACTACTTGGTAGTTACTCTAGTACGTGTCCGGTCGCTTTGGCTTTATGGTAAAGCCAAAACGCCAAGCGGATTCTGTGAACAAAAAAACTACCAAAACTTTTGCTGCCTGCGACTTTCTTAATCTTTCAGCAAGCTCATCACTAGCCTCAAATGCAAAGTGGGAACGCTGCTACCATGCCCTCAGGAGTGTTCCTTTATATGATATAGCGTGATAAGGACGAATTATACAGAGCCATCGCTTATATCGAATTCCCTGATAAATTTTGTTCGCTTTGCCGGAAAACGATGAAAGAAATGTCGCTGCCTCGTCAAAGTGGGCAAGAACACCACCTTACCCTTTGACCTCGAAAAAGGTCTAAGGGAAGTCAACATCGTCCTTCAAGTAATTGTACACATTTCCGCAAGTCAAAAACAGGCGTGCAATTTTTTAAAAGTCCGTTGAACTTACTTTTTTACTGCCATAATGGTATGCGAGGATTTTGTACAAGCCCCTAATGTGGTGCGTTATTATGGTATACCTATGTCGCAAGTCATAAAATATAAAATATACACGATAATAAAAATGTAAATGTTACACTATAAAAAAAACATAAACGGTCACACTGTTGCCGTTGATGTGTGTTTGCCTGACTGGATACATAAAGTATTCAAAATGTTGTTTTCCGCGTGAATTCACACAAACGAAAAAGAATAAAACCAAACAAAAAAAAAACAAACCCATTCCTTATGCCTTTAGCCTCTTCCTCTCTTTAACACATTTTCTTTTGTTCTTTTGAATTTAAAATTATATGTATTCTCTCTTACCTGGGCATATTGTACAAGAGCGCCAATTCACCAAAGCTTCCATTGCTATTATAGCTATGGATGAGTTTATCGTTGACGAAAACATTATAGACCCCACTGTAATTATAGAAGAAAAGAAATAGTGATTATTTATTGATTTTAATTAAATGTAGGTATATCAAGTTTGCTTGTTTCACAGACTATAAACAAAACTCTTTGACAAAGAACTTAATAGCTATAAGAGATAAATATACCTCAATTGGGAGTGGATTACCTTATACACCTATTAAAATACAAGAACTAACTAACCTAGAGAGAATGTAAAATAACTTGGATATATAGAGAAGACTCCTTTAAAGGGATAGCAAATGATAGTCAATTTATTTGGTTTTATCAGCTCCATCTAACGTAGGTATAATTGGGGTTATTACTCACCTATCTTTTTTAATTAGAAAGATTTATTGAGAACTTTAGATATAAAGTACTGAATTCATGACCTAATTTGTGTATCGGTTAGGTCAAAACAGGGATCAATTCATTAAAACAAAAAAAAACTCAATACTCTTTCACAAGATAAATTCAATTCGATTGGTTTCATTATCTTGTTATTATTGTGATGATAAGGTTTCTTGGCTTCGTGTAAATCAGGATCTTTAGACCTCAAGTTTGTAGGGTTCATTTATGGTTTAGGTATATTTACATAACTTTATAGAAAATGAAAACAAAATGGTTTCATGTTATGATAAAATTGTTTTATTGATTGTTAGGAATTTGGTGTGGAAGGGAATTTTTGAGTACTTCAATTTTTTTTTTTTGAAAATCTATTGTTTTTTTTTTTTTTAGATTTTTGCGCCAACTTCCGTTTTATTTTTAACTGACTGGAAATGCGCTTTTAAAACTTAAAATGCTAATAAATAAAGGTCCATAAAAGCTACAAACATTTTGGAAACCAAGATAATTAGGTATTGTTTTCGTAAAACTATTGTCCGCTAACTTCAGACTTATTTCATCGGAAACTTGAATATAAAATAAACTATTTGAGCAACAAAATCGAGTTTTTCGCAAACCTAGTGCATTTAGCTACAAATTTGGGTGTTAATAAAACTTAAAAATAAATTCATATTATTTTATATTTCGTGAGCTAAAATTTAAAATATGAAACTACGCGAGCTATATAAATTTTTGGTTTTCGTAATAACTATATTAGCTATTTAATTAGCTACAAATTTAGATATCAACATTTGTTGATTCCGCCAAAGTCAGGGACGTGCGTTACGCGAGAGAACAACGTGTTTTCACTATTGAACAATATTTCAAAAATAATGGAAGTTTGGTGGCTACACTTTACTATTCAAATTGCGTTAAAATAAAATTGACTTAATTTTGGGACAATCTTTATGAAGTAGGTTCTTGAAGGACTGTCTACTTCATGTATAAAATTCCAATATCATATTTAATAGTTTTTGATACCAGTTGGACGTATTTAAGGATATAACCCCCACGAATTTAAAATCATAAAATTTTCATTTTTTAGTTCTATGTTTGAAGTTTGCTTCATGTCTTTGGTGTCAGTGAGTTGTTGTATTATAGTCATTGGGTCTTACTAATAACCAAGCACCAATGTCGACTACATATTAGTAAGATGCAAGGTTAAAATAAAGCGCATAGCTTAAACTGAATCCTATACTAATAACCTTCTCAAATCCTCACACTTTCCTTGAATCTACTACAATTTCCAAAAGAATTAATAATCACGGCACAGACAAAAGAAATTTAAAAAAAAAAACTTAGCACGGTTAAGTATTGCCGTATCCTTTTTTACCACAAACTTTTTTAGTACTAATAGTACGTGAATTGATTTAAAGTGTCTGTACGGTTTTACTTTTATTTATCTTTTTTGGTTTAGGTTCACCACATTTAGCAAGCAAAGCAAGCAACATTTATGTAAGGAATTCCTTAAAAAATAAATCAGTACATATATGATTTTAATGTTTATTAAATTGTAAGTTTAATGGTATTTTCTATTGGTAAAAAATATTTATTTTTTTTCAGTTCAGATTTGATAAAATACCCATTTTGATATTAAAGGCTCGGCTGGCGTTGCATGTGGGCAGAACCCGAAGTTACCCGCTGCATTCTATGATGCGAAACAAAATGCGGACATAATTTGACGCCCCCATAGCTTAAATGAATTTTAAATTGTAGCGCCGCACCATGTCTAAGTGTCAAAAAATTTTCAATTTTCTTTTCAATAAAGTCAATAACAAGACTATATCTACATTATTTGTATTTGTTCTATTTAATTTTAAAACCTCTAAAATTCACTTCACATTTTTTAAACTTCAAACATTTATATTGTATACACATAATGTAATGAACGGCCATTGTTTCGAAATGGTCTTGAAAAAAAAAAAAACATTCCACAATATTAAGCGCAAAAGAGATTTTATTCAAAATTATATTTATATTTATTTATTTATATATATTTATTATACATAAACCTATACCATAACTTGGAATAAATTAAAAAAAAATATCAGATGTCTTGCATTAATATAATTCTTCGCAACAATCAAGCTGTCTATAAAGTGCCTCTGTCTGTGGATCGAAGTAAGCTGTTAGGAAATTTACTCCCACTGGATTACCCAATTTGTATTTCTCGACAAAATCTCGAGTCGAAAAATTTAAACGTCCATCAACAGTATATTTATCTACTCGTTTCTCATTGAATTCAGTTTTTTCTAATTGCTTGTAAAGGAAGTAAAAGTATCGATTCATGCCCATATTTTTTGGTGGACCAGCACTAACGTATTCAACTAATACATCTGCTGCGTTAATATCTTTTCCAGGAATATTTCCAACCAACCAAGTTAGAATATCTCTCATATAAGGATCCTGTCGTGATGGTCCATCTGGATCAACAACCATTAGGGTATAGTAAGTATCTTTATCAGCATTCCAATCTACAATAACGGGCTGATTCTTTGTTTCTGTGGGTGTGATATTCTTGCCTAGATCCAAATATGCGCCATTATCGAAGACAACCTAAAATTATATAAAACCTTCTTATATGATTCTGGGATTGGAAGTCAATTAAAAACTTTTACAAACCTTTATAACTTCTGGGGAACCTACAATAATTCCCGGGAAGGCTTTATTTATTTCTAACATTGCTTCATTATAATCTGACCCGTCAACAATAGTTAAGGCGGCTAATAATAACCCTAATATAACAAAGGACTTCATAATCTTTAAACTATTTTTTTTCAATATCAGTAAAATGATCCTTCCGTGAGCAGCTTCAAATGAGAATTGAAATACATTTATGGTATAACTGAAAAAATGAACCTTAGCGATTTCTCTTGAATAAGTTTAGGTATAAATACACTTCAGTATCTATAAACGCGTGTTTTGGATAAGAGTTTGACATTGAATTTGTTTAAACAATTTTTATTTCTGAGAATGTACACATCTAACGTTGGTAAGCAAATAAAAGACTCGAATAAAAACTAAATAAACAGAATATAAAAATAAATATGAAAATATTTATGGGTAAAACCTGACACTTACCTAAGCAATGTTTATAATGACTTTCGAAAACCTGGCTATCTATCTATGTATATACCTAATGAAGCTCGTGAAATACAGTAGAGTAATATTTAATGCTGCTTGGTAAACTGTCTTAACTCTAAATGTGCCTTTTTAATTTGATTTAACTTTGTAAGAAACAGCATTAACTTGAGAAAAAATAAAAAAGTTGCTTTTGAGATAAGATGTAACAATGCATATATAGAAAATTCGAAAAATTAGAACAAAGTAGCGAGGGGGGGAAGGGGCCATCGAATCGATAATCGTTTTTGTATCTCAATGTCAAAAATCAGAATTATTCGTTTCAAAAGACACAAGATGGTGAAATGAAAAAATTCCAATAACAGTGGACAAATCTTAGCAAAAATCAACAAAACACACTAAGGGTATTCATGCAACGTCGTCGTTAGTTTACAAATAGTGTAAAATGATAACTTTACACAAAAGTTTGCATGAACGCCCTTTTTAATTCATTTGGTTAAATGCTGTGTAATTGAATCAGCTGTTCCTTAAACGTCAAATAATTTTCAAAATATGTAAATATAAAAATAAGCGTATTCAGATTTCGAAGTAATTTTTAAATGGAGAACATCTCCCAAAAAAACTTGAAATCGGAGCCGAATGTCTCGAAATGCAAAAATTGTAAGATCCACCACAGAAGTCACTTTTTTCTAAGCCCTACGGCAATTAGATGAGAAAACGATTTCGGGGCTAAATGTAGAATTGTAATAGTCGCAATCTCACGGCAGTGATCGAACGAGAATGAGCGAATACATGAAAAATCACATGGATATCTACTTTTCCTTCAGTTTAGTTCACTTTCGTTTTCGTTGGTTAAAGTTATCCCGAGCTCAGCTCCAACTGAATTTGGTGAAAGAGGAATCATTAAAATAAATAGTTCCTTTCAATTCGATGACAATTCGGAAAGCATTTAATTTTGTTTATCCATATGGCCCATTATATGGATTTGTGTAAATAAACAATGCTGATCAATAACAACAAACACAAACATATATGTATATGCCAGTAAGACCTAGGGTCTTATAATTTAGGCAATGTTAGAAGGAATAGAAGGATAGGATCAATAATAGTCGGAAAATGTTTGTATAAACTACGTTTTTGTTCACACCTTTTATCGCCGACTAATCTCAATGTGATAGTTACAGAACACGGGCAGAGTTTATTTTAGTTCTCTGAGATACCTTATTATCATATATCTGAACACGTCTAATTCTAAAAGTCACAATGACATTTGTAAATACAAATCCAAATAACTTAAACCATTTCCCATACAAAATTTCACAGTTCATTTACCAAAAGATAAACTTATCGTAAAGATAAACTTATCTAGTGTTTTACGACGTTGCATAAATCCTCTTACTGAGTTTAAAAAAAAAAAAAAAAAAAAAAAAAAAAAACAAAGAAGATATACCTTCCTGCTTTGAAAAGCTAAAGTAAAATTGTAAGCACAAAATTTTAAGTTACCTAGATAGAAAGGTGGCAGCCACTGGATCACCACACCGCCATTTTTGGGTTGTTTCAATTAACTATTGAAGGGGCAAAAAAAGGAATTTTTAAGTATTGTCCGATACATCGAAGGCATTGGTCTTTTTTTATTTGGTTACAGAAATATCGCCATCAAAATACTTAATTTGTTTGAATTGGGTCGAAATAATACCACTTCGGATTATATTTAGAAAACTAGACCGTGCACAAGCTTTTGGCTTAAATGTACAGATATAATTTAAAAAGTTTTAGAATGAAAAATTGTTAAAATATTAATATACAGTAAAAGCTCTAATAAGCGGACACTCATGGTCCCGCAATTTTTGTCCGGTTATGAGAACTGTACAATTAAGGGAAAGAAATAGAAAAACTTTTTTTTAACTTCATGTTAAATTTTTATTATTAAAAAATGACATCACTCAAAATATAATGGAACGCGATTAGAAAAGGAAATCATACATTATCAAAACTACACCAACTTTGTTACTCGGTAAATCCACTAATAAGCTTTCAATATAACATCGCTCTGTCCGGTTATTAGAGCTTCGCGTCGGGTTATCGGAGATTTTCTATGGATTTGCTTACGTATTTTAATAACGGACCTTCTGTTTTTTTGTTCTGCTTTGTTTATAAAACAATAATCCCTTTATAATATTATGTGTCCGGGTATGGGAGGTTTCCTATCTTAAATGAACAAGAAAAGGTGTCCATGTTTTTCCAATAATATGGTAGATCTTATAATGGATGATTTTTTAAGAGGTTTAGAACTTTAAAAAAAAAAAACACAAAAAAATCGAAAAAATGAATGAAATATTTATTTGAATCGATAGTTTGAACCTTGCAATTTAATGTTTAAAGATAATTTCATGCAAATGTTGACCGCGGCTGCGTCTCAGGTAGCCCATCCGCTGAGTCCAATTTTGGCATACTCTTTCACACATATCGGCCGGTATCTCACGAATGAATGCATGGATGTTGGCTTCCAGTGCGTCAATCGAAGCGGGCTTGTCCCTATAGACATTAGCCTTGACATACCCCCACAAAAAATAATCTAATGGTGTCAAATCGCACGATCTAGGCGGCCAATTGACCGGCCCGAAACGTGAAATTAACTGTTCACCAAACTCGCCTCGCAATTGCGCCATTGTTTCGCGTGCTGTGTGGCATGTGGCACCGTCTTGTTGAAACCACATATCATGCAAGTCTTCCATTTCGGGCAAAAAAAAGTTTGTTATCATCGCTCGGTAGCGTTCACCATTGACAGTAACGCTGCGATTCGCATCATCTTTGAAGAAATATGGCCCAATAATGCCGCCGGCCCATAAACCGCACCAAACAGTGGCTTTTTCGGGATGCATTGGTAGCTGTTGCAATGCTTCTGGCTGATCTTCACTCCAAATGCGGCAATTTTGCTTATTTACGTACCCATTCAACCAAAAATGAGCCTCATCGCTGAACACAATTTTTCGATAAAAAAGCGGATCCTCGGCCAGCTTTCCAAGAGCCCATTCACCAAAAATTAGGCGTTGTGGTAGGTCGGCTGGCTTTAGTTCTTGCACCAGCTGTATCTTAAAAGGCTTTACGCCCAAATCCTTCCGCAAAATTTTCCACGTAGTGCTGTAACAAAGGCCTAACTGCTGGGAACGGCGCCGAATCGACATTTCGCGGTCTTCTGTCACACTAGCTGATACGGCCGCAATATTTTCTTCACTACGCACAGTACGTAAACGTGTTGGTGGTTTAATGTCCAACAAATTAAATTTGGTGCGAAATTTGGTCACAATCTTCCGAATAGACTGCTCAGAAGGTCGAGAATGCCGACCATAAAATGGAAGCAGCGCGCGATGAACATTTCGAACCGAGCACGAATTTTGATAGTAAAATTCAATAATTTGCAAGCGTTGTTCATTTGTAAGACGATCCATGGTTAAATTGCAAACCAAACTGAAGCTGTTTGACAGTGACACAAGGTACTAAACACACGTCAGCTGTCAAAACCAGTGTTGCCAAAACCAAACCAGCTAAAAAATCACCCGTTATAACCATCCAAACAACTTTTCTTTTAACAATTAGAATTGAATTGGTCGAAATAAAGTAATATCACTTTAGATGGAAACATTTCGACAACCAGAGCAAGTAGAAGCTTTTGGTTTTCATTTTTAGAAAGATCTGTCATCCAAACAATTTATTTGGATTGATTAGAAAATTTTTAGACAAAAACTGTTTGATGATTATAAATAAGCAGTCCAACCAAAATCGTTTTCGAAAATTAAAAACAAAAATATAAATGTATTGGAGGTTTTTCTCCTCGTTATAAATGAACTAAAACAAAAAATTGAATCTCTTCCAGACAAATGCCCTTATACTTCAGTTTAAGTTAATTCATTCATCCACTAAGATTGTAGATGGGATGGGACGCTCAAATGTTATAGGGCAGTCTTCATACTGCCGCCTATTTTGGGTATCTCCATAATCGTAATACATTATTATGGGTTTGATTAAAACTTCGAAAATTAATGTCCCCTTGACTCTTACTCTTGATCATTAAGTTGAAAAGGGCTTTGCATTGAATTGTTTTCTATAATTATATAAATGTTCTTTTGAATGTCTTTAGATTATGGGTGTTTATAAATTCTCTTGCCGGATGAAGATCGGATGAAGAGAGGTTCATTTCGTATATATGTATATGTTTCCACTTTAATCCTGACCAATCGAGTATATGTATCGAGGAATTATATATTTTACTTTGATATGCGGCTACAAATAAAAGACCAGGTGATGATGGTATAATAATATAAATAAATCGGGTGTAGATTTTCATGAAACGTGACTAACTGATTTTCGTAAATAAAATTGAACAGAATCCCAGATGTTTACAACTTATGCATGAAGTAAATGTATGTTAAATGTGTACGTGAGTCTTTATTAAGATTGAGCTACACGCAAAAGGGTCATATCACATGGTAAACTTTATGGAATAAGAGAGTATATTATATTGACGTCTGTATAAGTGTATACTGTACCTATATAGAGTTAAACCAGACTTTTAACGACCGTAATATATGGAACCAGTGAATAAAGGATGTTATATTTATGACATCAGAGTATGGTTCTTGAGAAGATTTTAGTGTTAATCGAATTGGAATAACCTTTTCTTTGTGTTCAATTAGAAATCTAAAACAGGAAATGCCGTTTGGTAAAATGAAATGATACAATTGAAGATAAGGATTGAATATCAAATAAAGTTAATATTGTATACCTGGCTGTATATTGATTTCTTTACTCACGCTCTAGTTGCATTGTCTATGGAATTATTTGTGTTAGATTTTACGGAAAATCATTAAAAAGACAACTATAGAAACGGGATTCGGTTACCTATATGTACCTACTTATTTTAGAAAAGGTCGATACCTAGGCCTTCCACTTCCAGTTCCTTCAAACAACGTTATTTACCCTTTACAATCATTGTTTCTTTGGGCCCACATGGATATTCAGCATTAGTTGGTAAGAACTAATCGATTTTTTTAAAAGAACAGAGTCGTTGAAATTAGGGCTTAATGCATATACGAGAAACATGTTACAAAAAAGTCAAATCATGCTAAAGTAATAAAGTGAAGGATAAACATAGTCTTTATGAGTGGAGTTTTCATTCGGTAGGTATTACTTAAAACTTATTTATTACCCTGATTTCCAACACTTCATGCACTAAATCTGGTTTGAATGTCAGATTTGAGAGTAAGAGTGTGGATGAAATAATCTCAAAGAAAAAGAAAACTGTCAAAATTCAGACCAATTTTTAAACATAAAAAAAAAAAATTAACTAGAGTTGCCGTAGATCAATGATATATTTTTTCAAAATTATCAAGAATCACAATCCAAGAAAATAAAATTTTAACAAAATTAAAAGTACCATCTTATATAAAAGTTTTTTAATATGAACACAAAAAATCTTTAATTGTGCATTCAATTATAAAATTTAAGTTTAAAACTCAATTGTCAATTCTAGATATTCCTCTTAAGAAACAGTTATTCAAATTGACATCCCTTTTTTAAAAACTATTTGATTAGTTAAAAGATTAATAAAATAACAAAAAATATGCTTATCTATCAAAACTAAAATAAAAATAAAATTAACACTTGAGCAACCCTTAGTCGACATTTTCCGTCATCTGACAGATGGCAACCTGTTATTTGACAACCAGTCAGAAATATCCAGAAGAAATTCCTTGGGCTAAAACTGGCAAGAAGGGGAGATGTTTTACTTTCTCGTGAGTGCTCTCTTTTCCAAGAAATAAATAAGTGTAGAACGATTTCGAACCAAAAATGAATAAATATGGCGATCTGAAACTGTTTGAAACTAGGTGTGGAACAGAGCTATTGTCAACAGCAAAAAAATTAATATTATAAATTCCACATTGACAACCGGTTAATCAGTGCCAGGTTGAGGTTATTTAGTGCCATGTTAAAACTTAATTTTACAAAATTACAGAATTTTTTTCAAAATAAAAAAACACGTTGCAGGAGAAATGATTTTCAAACACAACGTAAACAGGAGTATTCACAATTAAGTCTCGTTGTTGATCAAACATAGTTAACCTATTTTCTGAATACATTTCAGCTGTGAACACTGCTTAAACAGTGACAGTTAAGCGGGGTTCAAATAACTGTACAAAAAAGTGCTAAGCTTATATAGAGAATATTCGTACCTTTTTTTTTCGTTCAATTAAGAATCAAATAAGCGAGGTGCAAGAAAGCTATTCCGCACTTTATTCCAAATTCTTAAATTCAAACACAAGTTCAAAACAGCTATGCAAACTATGAAATGTGTTGTTTCCTGTGTTATTTTTGTATTTAAAAGCATTTGTCAAATTCACTAATGCGCAGAGAGTTTGGCTTCGCTTTTGCTTATGTTTGCTTAAGTGACCGAATCGGAGTAAGACTCCTACTCTATTATGGTTAATAAATAGGAATTGTATGTTCGATTCCTGTTTCTGTTTCTAACATGGCCAATAAATTATGCGACATTTGCCTCGCATCGTCGCCAAACCGAAAAGAAAACGTTGAACATGCAGGTGTCATTAAAGAAATTTTACTCCGAAAAAATCGACGGATAGCTGGATTTTGGTATTTATAAGTAGTCTCCTCATGGTGTTCTTAAGAATCTGTAAAAAGGCTTCATCGACATAGTGCCGCTAACGATTTTACGCGGGGTTAAAGACCCCCTTCAAACTGGTTTTTCACGAATATCCCCCTAACTCTAAGTTTACTTTTACTTACTTTTTTCATAAAAATTACCGTTTTTTAAATAAAACAATCAGAAGAGCCAAGGTTTTTACTTTTCTATATAGAGGGGCGGCTTAGTTAAAAAATTGTGCATTTTGTGATAAAAGCATACTTTTTTTTCATTGTTTGTACATTATTTATTATGTCCACCCCTTTAGGTGGGAGGGGCAAACAAAATATATAAAATAGAAAATTAATAATGAAAGACAACGGCAACACTTAAAATATTATGTTTTAGCTTTTTTTTAAAGCCAGGAACTCATTCTTTAATTATGTTTTTCAATGAAGTTATTTTTTTGCTTAGTTAAAAAAAAATAATAATTGGAAAATAATTTATTCAAAAACTTAGCACTGAAATAACTTCATTTAAAATAATTATTAAAGAATGCTCCATGTCAATAGTTTAAAATTGACGAACTTGTCCAGCTCCGATTGCAGATGCGTTGCGTGTAATCAATATTTTGACAGCTGTTCAAGCTTCATTTCCAGTTTCAGCTCCGTCTACATTGCGTTCAGTGAGTTATTCAATTTAAATAAATTATCTGTATGTTTAGGTTACAAATAATTTTTGAAAACAAAAGAAAGGTGCATATTGAAAATCCTAATCCAAAGAACCTGTTAAAAAAGCGTTTCTAAACTATATTCTACTACAATTCCCTCAAAATTTCTTATGATTTGTCCTGTTATTTTTTTATTATTAGTGTGTGGGGCATAATTTAAAGTATAATTTTTAAATAAGTTTTGTATATATAAACAATATTACATACAAAATTAACGAATACAAATATAACGAACAAAATTATAATTCCAGGAAATACTTTGATAAGTTTGATTTTATCCAAAGACGCCCGACGACAAATATTTACTATGTTAAGAATTTTTATTTAAATAACTGTTAATTTTAAATGCTGATTAAATCTGTTTTTGCTTTATTATAATACATTTAATAATGATAAATTAAACTGAAGTATTAAAATTCTAATAGTTTATTTAATACATCAACACTATTACACTTGAGAAAGAGAAACAAATATTTATTCGATAGAAAGTTTTTTATGTGCAAAAAAAATTTAAATTTTTCAACCAGAACGGCTTTGTTTTAAAGAATAGGTGTGTCAGTGGGCAGTAATTTATTAGGATGATACCTTATGTAGGTATGTCATTTTTTTGTCTCTTGAAGATTTGATTGAAATCGGGTAGGTGGTTCAAATTAAATAAATATGTCTTAATACTAAATTTAAAAAAAAAAAAGTCGGAAAAGCCTAAAAAGATGGCGTGGCCAAATATTTGTTGGGATGTATGTATTTTTTAAAAAATCTATTTCTGTAAATTTTTGGAAGAACACTACCCAATTTTTATTAATTTTTACGATTATGTTGTTTTTTTGTTTTTTAAAAAAAGCCTTTTAAGTGCTTCAGATTTTATGGATTTAAGACCGTCGCTTCATACAATTTGGACCGCTCCATCATTCCATCCCGGTTTCAGAACCTTGAGCGCCCTATTCGATTCAATGTTTCGAACCCTCTTTGCACCACTGACTACTTTTGATATTTGTATTTTTTTTTTATTTCCCTATAAATGCATTATAGAGAATGTAGAAAGTATCTTAATCCGAAAACGTTAAAACTTATGGAACTTTTGAAAGAGTTAGGTAGTGACTCATACACAATAATAAAATAAATAGATATTTGAGAGGCGCTTGTTTTGGAATTTTTTAATTTCTTCAATCGGTTAAACAAGTATTAATTTAATATTATTAAGAACATTTCAAATGCAAAATACCTTCTAACTAATTATTATTCATTAATGCTATCTCAGCATCTGTCAAAAAAATAATTTCAATTAGTCCACAGTTAACTCGCAGTTAACTCAATTTTTAAATTCTGTTGAAAAACATGTTTCAGAAGTTAATTTGAATAAAAAACTGGGAGCTATTGATAGAAATATTTAAACCGCTTCAAGCTAAAAAAAAAAAAAAAAACTTAAACAATTAAAATACTTACGATTCAATTACATAAAAGTTATCGCCATCATTTCCTTGTCGAATAATGTATTCTTCAGGTTGAACTCTTTTCTCAAACATAGCGTCCAGCACTTGGTTCATCTAAAATAAAAGAAAAAAAAAAACAATAATTTACAAAAGTATTCAAAAATAAATCGATACACCAAAAGATAGATATATATCTTAAGAAACTATAAACAACTTCATATACATTTTATAAATATATAGCAGTAACCTAAAAATGTCTGAACATCATAATTTATTTAATCTCTCTTTTAGTAGATATTTTTGCTGTTTGTACTTTTGTTATTTCTTTTTTGTTTAAACCTCTTCAGTCGTAAATGTTGTGAGTAAAGTTTTATCCATTAAAATCCCATTTTTAACACTATCTACTTCTGAACAAAAACACAAAAAAAAAAAGAAGAAAAACATAGAGAAAAAAAATAAAAGAAAAAAGTTTCTAATTGGGAATTAAGAGTAAAAACATTTTTGTTTAAGTTTTAAGGAAGGCATAATAAAAAAGACCAAAAATTTATAACTTTTCTACTTAATGAAGAAGGAGGAGCATTTCATCCCTTCCATCGAGGAAGAGCTATTTGTTTCTATCTTTATTACTTTTTATCTATTGCTACAGGTTGTTTTCTCTTGGGAATTCTAGGTTATAAAGATGAAAGATAAAGTTCTGCAATTTTGATTTAAAAACAGATTTTCAGAATAAAAAAAAACTTCAAATAAATATCAATTAGAAATTTATTGAGGAAATGAAATGGCTTATATGCAAAAGGGAGAAACCACAATTTTGATTACGTGAACATTTTGAAAGAAAATATAGTTATAAATAATCAATTGGTGCTTTGACACAAATACATATAAGTGTTTGTCCTTTTGACACTTTAAAAAAAAAGTTACATATGTAATAACAAATTTGTTCATTTTTGACCTTTTGTCTTTTACGCAAAGTGGTGACAGGTACGAACATCAGTTTCGGTTATTTTCGTTTGGATAAAGTCGAAAATAATTTTTTAATGAAGTTCTTATTATAGATTAAAACTGTGGGACCATAACATATTCATTTGATCTTAAATAAAATAAATTAGTTAAAGGATCGTCGCATATGTAATGCGCCCTACCAAAATTTGGTTTAGTTTAAGGTAGCTTTTGAGCAATTATTAAAGTATAAGAACCAGAAATTCCTCAATAAATTATTGTCATTAAGCTATGTAGATAAACTACATAGCTTAATGACAATAATTTATTTGGATTATTTTTTTTAAATCCAAAACTTTTTTTTTTTTAATTTTTGTTTGGAATATTATTTAAACATATTAGAAGCTCTTGCATAAAAAATGAATAAAAATAAAAAGCAGTTGAACAGATAATGGGAAGTATTTTAAAAGATCAAACGATTGCGACCGATCGATCTGGCAAACATGAGATCGTTGAATTTGTTTACACAGACTGGTATGCGTAATAATGGTTCAATCTAAGTATGTTTTCTGTAAAATAGTACCAATATTAGTACGCAGAGAAAATTTAATCAATATCGTAATAGTCGTCGGCAGCATTGTTTAAATGAATTTATTTTCGCGATATAATCCTATTGAAATTTTGTTACATTTTGTCTTTTTTTTTTAATTTTAAGAAGGAGTTAATTTAGGACCTAGTGGCTTACAAATTGCAATAATTCTTATGTGCGTTTAGCTGTTTTAAAAGAATGAAGGGGAATTACAAAGGCATATTTAATTATAAAAAAAAAAACAATATTTTTGTGAAGAAATAAACTAACCCCTAGAGAAAATATATGTTTTAATAGAATAACAAAATTCATTACTTTTAAAAGTTCCGTTTTCATATTTCAACTGGATTTTTATATTTTATCCATTTTTCAAACAGTTTGTAGGAAGGTTCCATTAATATTGACAATAATAATAATTTTACTATAATTGTTAAAAATATTATAGATTATGTTAAAAACCCGCTTAGTGCCAAGTTTAATAAAAATCAACCGAGACGTTATTGAATTTTCGAACAAAAAAAAAAAACAAAACTTACAAAAAAAAAATATTTTTTCGAAAATTTTGGTACACAATTCTATTTAGACTTTTAAAACCTTTTTCCATAACAAAAATTTATCAAAACTGATAGAAGTCAGTCTATCCGTTTTCGAAAATAAGATTAAAAAATGAGATGATGCTATAATAATAAAAAAAATTTTTATTCGCCAAAAAATAGTGAATTTTTTTTAGAAAAATCTGTGGAGCCATTTTTCAAGAAAAATAAGATAATTCAAATATCCTAAAAAATATATACATATGTTCAGGTGTCTACTGTTATTTTTGGTCTAAGAAAATTAAAAAAAAAAAATTATTGGGGAGTGCCCAAAAAACGCTAGGTACCATAATTTTCAAGAAAATCGACCTATTCGTTTACGATGTAGTTGAATAGACCACAGAATTTTTCGATTTTTTTACGAAGCATCACAAGTATTTGAATTATGTAGAGGTACTGGATTGCAAAATAATAACAAAGTCCGTCCAGCTATTCCAAAAAATAAAAAAAAATAAGGAAATTTTCTCAAAAGACATCACAACCATATTTCGATCATGCGAATTTTTTGGCAAAAACCAGAAATGCAATATTATTTCAATTAATTTAGACATAACATGTACGAATTTTAATAAAATCATTTAAGACGTTTTCGAGAAAATTTGAAAAAAGAAAATATGTAGTTATATTGCAGCTTCGTGTCTTAAAAGGTAAATTCGAATTTCTCCTCTAGGGAATTTCAAACGAATTCGTCCATCATTTAGGCTCTTTCTGGAATCTGGATGAACACCTGGATGGACGAAAAAACAGCCCGACAACGGATGGCGTGCCGAAGATAAATTTTTTAAACTTTTAATTATAATTAAAATCTGGAATTTTTTTTGACACGAAGCAATGACTTGGCGTATAGAGCAAGTAAAAATTGAGAATTATCATTTATGTCAGCTCATCATTTATCCATAAGATTATTAAAAGGTGGGACATTAATTTCTTAATGTTTCAAAATCTTTATTGTTGCCTTAGCTGTGTGAGCCTGAGCAGTTGCTCCGTCCTATTTAACCCCATTTGAGCATCTTGCCAAAAAAAAAGCTCGTTTAACATCTGCCTTAAGATATTTGACGCCATTTGCCTCACATTATGGCATTACTTTTGCTATACAACTTGTATATCATCCCCATATTTCAAAGTGATTAATTTTAGTCGATTTAACATTTAAGACATTAGACTCCGGAAAAATTGGAGAAAAGCTGCTTTGTTTAGATGCAAGTGTAAAATAATGAAAATCATTTTCAGCAAACAAATTTGGCAGTCTTTATATAACTCTACATCCACTTTTTTATTTCAGGTTCTCTGTAACATAAAATGTCTGTTTGGTTTGAAACGTTTTGCGACGTCGTACGACGTCACTGTTAAATCCCTTAAAACATTTTGACAAGTAGCAACTTGTAGCAATTACCAAACAGACATAATGTGTGAACAACCCTAAAAAGGAATTGAAAATTGGCATGATATGGTTCGATTGGCAAGGATTTGCGAAGGACGGAAGGAGTTGAAAGTCAGCGAATTTGAAAAGAAATTAATTGGGCAGATTTTGTTGATTGTTTAAAAATTGATTAGATATTTTCAGTGCTATTTATTAGATTTTTGTCCACTTAGACAACTAACTATTTTCAAATAGGTGGAAATATCCTTTATTTAAAAAAAATAAATATCACATTATTCACGGTTAAGACAATCTATTCTTGTTTCTAAGTTAGGCAGCTATAGGACAACAATAACCAAGGTTTTTGAACACATTTTCCAAAGTTAGACAGATGTCAAAAGTTAGACAACGTTTATAAATAAGACCAATTGACTTTTGCCGTCGTGATTTGTGATGAATTTTCAAACCAACCTCAAAACAACCGAGGAACTGTCAAAGCGGCTGTCATAGAAAAAAGTGTTGCCAATTTAATGTTCTCTGCCTTTGAAAAAAAAAAACACTTTTTTTTATGAGACTGCACTGTTGGAAGGCGCATTTTATAAAACTGAAAAAATTTATTTTGGTTTACAATCTAATCTTATATCGCACATGGCTTTGAGTTATTTTGTATTATTGTATCTAATAAAATAAAACCAAGAACATTTTACTAATTGAATCATAAAAAACAAAACAACCACGAGTAGGCATAAATGATGTTTTTTATTATTTTTATTTTTAAGTCAACTGTACAGATGATATGCAATTTGCTGATTACAATTCACTCTCTCTATAATAAAACTAATTTAGTCAAATGACCATGAATAAGACAATGTTTAGTTCATAATGCAGTTTTTTGTTTTATTATTATTTTTTTTTATTGCAAACAACTATCTCTATATCTACTTATTTTAATTTCCATACGCAAAACTAGTTCGTATAGTCGAGTGGAACAATTTTTGTATGCATAATTCGTATATAACCCGCTGTGTTTTTATGACGTCACTCGTCCCTCAGAGAAATATTGAAAATTATTTTAACCAGGTTCATATCTAAATATATACATATGTACTTGATGCAGTTTGGAGCTCTGCTCTGCTCTGCTCTCTCTCTAATTAATTTAATTTCCTCAATCTTCATTTAGATTTATTTATGCTCCCATGTTGGATGTTTTAATCGTAAACATCATTAGGTACATCTAAACTCTTGATTCGAAAGGGATGTTCTGTATAGGAAGGTAGGATACGTAACGCTACGCACGTCTGTCTTAATTGACTTTTCAAAACTTCAACCTAACAACATAAATAAATAACAACAACAACAACAACAGCAAATATAAAACTACGGTGATGTCTGTTTGAACATTTTTGTGAAGAAATAAACTAACCCCTAGAGAAAATAGTTTTTTTTTTAAATAACAAAATTAATTACTTTCTGAAAGTTCCGTTTTAATATTTAAAGTAGATTATTATATTTATCCATTTGTGAAGCAATTTGAAACATTTAAAAAAAAAAAATTTAAAGATTAAAATTAGATCAATTTAATTTGACGTAAATGCCGAAAAATAAATTTAAAAAATATGCAGCCTCAATCAAGTGACACGGAAAAATATATTTTACTAAATATAAAGTGCAATAGAGTGAAATTTGAACGGAAGTTACCTCTTTTAAAATTGTTATGAAAACTCCGGTGTTTTGTGTCGAACGAGAAACAATTGTGTACTGACCGCAAAATTTATTGGGATATTGTTTATTTTATGAATTTATTTTGAATAAAAAAAAAGTTTCGATTGATTTTAATATCTCTACAACTATAGGTAATTTTAGAGCAGTTTCAAAAACTTGATTACAATTTCCTACAAGACAATTTTTAATGTTTACCATTTTTATGATTAAACGCTCGCAGTTAGGTTGAAGCAAAGTTTTCGCACCATCATATTCATATTGCGCGGGTTTGATTGAAACTCAGGTGTGCTTCCACTAAGTTTATAATGTTTACTATCAATATTTTAGTTTATAGTAATTGTATGGTCTTTCATTAAATCTATCGCTAAACTTAAAAAATGTAGATAAAAAGAATAATTGTGCCAGCTATTAAATTTATTGTGCATCCAGTTGGTGCAGCGGGAGAGGAGTCTGATCATAGTGACTATTTGATGTGGTCGTGGTGAAATTTTTGTATTGTGTGAGAAGCACTTTCTTTGAACTTTTTTTTATATTATTAGCACATCGAATTGATTTCCGTTTTATTTTTGCTTTTATTTTTTTAAATAAGTTGGTTTTTGTGTACGGGGTTTTAATACTCACTTACGTCAATTTAAATATAAATTTAGAGTGTTTTAATTTAGGTAGGTATTTTTTATATCAATTTTATAATTTTTTATTGAATAAATTATGAATCAATTAAAGGGCAGGAATGCAATAACTTAGACATTCCAAAATAATAACGAATTCTTGTACAGATACAAAATACCATAATTGTTTACCAAAGGGGGGAGTCTATATCTATGTTCGTTAATGCAGGAGTGCCAACTATTAAAAAAAAATTACTTCAAAGACAAAATATTTAAATCAACGGCAACAATAAAATACTAAAAATAAAATTGTTTTATTTAAGTTATATACCTACGTCATTTTGTTCATTTTATTTTAAAATCGAGTTATTTATATTATTAATTTTATTTAAATATTTTTAAACTAAACAAATTAAACAAAAAACAGAACTAAATGGGCTTTTAGTATTCCACACTGCTCTTATTTATGGTTTTATGTCAACTTTAGTTTTTGAGAAAATTGAAAATTAAGAAAAAATAAAATGCACGACTAGATCACACGAACTTGCTCTTATGTGCGATCACACTGTGGTTTTAAAGTACACATTACACATAGTACTTACACTTTGTTAAAAAATCAATATAATTAGCAATAAATTTATTAAACAAATTCTGAAACTGTTTTGACACCAACGCAATGTACACCATCAGAATTTTTACACAAGTCTCAATTTATTAGAAAAGGAATTGAAAAATCATTGGAGCATTTTTTAAAAATAATAATTTTTCTATATATACAATTTTAAAAACATTTTTGAGACAAAAATTGGTACGCGATTGTTTATATCTTATTAATGCGGAGTTAAAAAATTAATTAAAAACAAAAAATATCCATTTTCGAAATGTCAAATTTTCAAAAATAAATTTTGATTTTTGAATGTTTAGATATGCAATATTATTTGATCTTATCAGAAGCTCATGCGGAAAAAATTTTATTAAAATTGCTTGAACAGAGAATGAGATAGTCGAAAACCAAAAAAATAGTTCTATATCCCATTTTTAGACGATAGATAATTTTTTCTTTTCAATAATATGATAGATCGTGCTGATATTAGATTACATATAAATTTTAATCAAAATCGTAAGAGTCGTTTTTGACAAAAATGAGATTTTCCATAGCGGTTTTATAACATTCGTATGGGAGGTACCGTTATTTTTGACTATAAGAATAATTTGTATTCAAAATCTGCTAGATAATGTCAAAAAAATGCTGGATGCCGAATTTAATAAAAATCGACCAAGACGTTTTCGTATTATTAACTTCTCAAAAAAAAAAATTGAAACTTTTTTTAAGAATTCAAGAAAAAAAAAATTGAAAATTTTGGTATGAAATACTTTTTAAACTTTTTGAAAAATTCTGTATAAAAAAATTGATTAAATTCAGTTAAGCCATTTTTGAGAAAATCGAAAATCAAAAAAATGGTTCTATGGGACGTACAATTTATAACCATTTTTTTAAATGGTAGCCTTTTTGTAAAAATTACTGGATTTTTTTTTAAGTTGTGGGCACGTTTTTGAGAAAAATAAGAGCTAAACAAAATTGTACGGCGGGTAACGTTATTTTTTGTTTAAAAAAAAATTAAAAAAAATTGTGATGGAATGCCCAAAAAAACGCTAGGTACCAAGTTTAAAGAAAATCGACCCACCCATTTGGGCTCCAGCCGAACAGACAGACAGACAGAATTTCGAGACCTACTTTTTTCGACTTCGCTATCATCGTCATGTCAACTTTCATCAAAATCTCGGGTTCGATTTTTTTTAAGAATGCATAACTTGCAATATAGTACCTACAATCTACATACATACATATATATCGCAAGTAAAAACTTATTGAAGTTAAACTTTATTGAGGCATTTATAAGTCAATAGCAGACTGCGAGCGTGACGCCATCTGTTGGCGATTTAATTTTTTTTTGTGAGAGACAATATTAGCTGATTGTTAACTGCTTAGTGTTTATCATTCTCTAGAATCAATCTTTTCTCCTTTCCACCATGCACCTCTATAAGTAATTGTACATTTTCTTGTAATTCACTACGCGATTGTTTTCAAGAATCAAATCTTTTATCAATTAATTTGTTAAATAACGATTTGCATTTTAGTCGATATGAATGGCGGGGATCGACAATTTTTTGCTAAATCCGGGCAGCTTATAGATGAGAGACTCTTTATAACGACAGACCGTACCACCGAAAAAAATATTGTAAGTGAAATAGCCAGGATTTGAACCTTCTCAAAACATTTCATTCGAACTTTTTTTAAAAATGGAGATGAGATTTTCTCAAAGTTCACAGATAGGGACTTTGTTATACACTTAAAATGCTTTTTTTTTGTGAAAAACTAAACATTTTTATAGAAATCTAGAAATTCATGAAAATTCACACTACAGCGAAATTAGTATATTACCGCTATGGTTAAATTTATTAATAGATTCATTTATTAACTTACTTGTTCTTTATCTAACGAACGGAATAATAGAATATTTTTAACGGCATCGATCAATCGTGATCGCTGTTCATCTGTTTTTGGGAAAATTGCGGTGGCACCTTCATCTTCATCTGCATCATTTTCAGGATCATACGCTTCGGCGAACACAGATTTGCGTCTTCCAGAAAATCTTTGTACAACGGGTTCTAAAAAGAAATAATAAATTTAAAATGTTTTAATAAATGGATTTTAGATTTTTCTTTAAAGAAGATTCTTATGAAATGTATTAATTTTTTTTTTAATTAAAAAATACTTTCAATCTAGATTTGTTTACGCCTTTAATTTTTCAAAGGCTATTTTTTTAAATAAAAACACAATAATTAAAAAACGTCAAATTGATTTTCCTTTCAACTTTGGAAGAAAACTCAAGACATTTTCCTAAATAATAAATAATTGTTTTCCATATTTTAATCACAGAAATATAATTAACTCATTATTATTTGGAAAAGCGTCAGAATTTCAAATTATATTTATTGCTGCATATTCGAGTGTTTTTCCATTAAAAGTCAAATTATTTCTTACAACATCAACAAGAATGCTCTTTGGCATCATACTCGTTCGTAGTGAAGCTCAGACGCATTTATATTTTTAATTTTAACTCATAACGAGTGATGTAAAAATCGTGAAGGCCGCCCGAAGTCAAGGCATACAATCACAATTATTGTTTACAGCATCAAAGGTGCACAGCACACCCGGAGAAAAACTAATTCTGCACTCGAGCAAGGATAAATAAAACAAAATATCTCATTTGCAAAATATCCAATGGATTATTTTAAGCGTTATTATACTGTTTGCGTATACAAAAAAAAAAGAAAAAAGAAACAAAACATAGAACGGGACCGTAGCGAATCCGGGGAATCGTTTCCATTACACACAGCCTGAGAATCTGAAACTAAACCTACAAAATATATATACGTACATCACAAAATACATAGATTCAATTTAATTTTGTGTTCGGCCATAATCGGATTGATGATGATTGAATGCTGAAATTGGAATAATACAAGTTATTCTGGGGTATAAAAGAAGCCTCCTTGAGCTTTAGAAAAGTATATAAATCTAATAAATCATACCCTAAGTATATAGTTTGTGAGGTAGCGTTGGGAATTCAAACGTCTGGCACTTGAAATCAGTTGAAATGTAAATCATTAAATTGTCATTACACTTGTCACAAAGAAGACAAATCAGATGTGGGATAAGTCGTTATTTTAGATTTGAATTTTTGTAATGTCATGTAGGTGTAATGAAAATACTTAAGAGGGTAAGGAATGAATAATCTTTTAATAACTTTTTCTTCGAAACGAAATATTCGTAATTTAACCAATTTCTACTTTAAAACTTTCTCTGATTTTTGCGCATAACATTTTTCAATAATATTTTAAGTTCATTAGAATATTTAATAATTAAAGCGATGTGCCCGGGAAGATTTATGTATTTTATAAACTTAAGAATGAGATTTGTGATTTTTAATAAAAAGGCACTATACAATAAATTGTGAATAGTATTAATTTTAATGATTCGAGAGTTAACGAGCAACCATCGAAAAGAAAAAAGTAAATCGATCTTAATTGACATGAAGAAGAGTGGTTTATTTAAATGTTGTGTGGTATTATTTACGATAAAAAATATACCTTTTCGAATTTTCGACGACGAACTATTTAAATGTAAAATGAAATTTTTTTTACTTTAAACGGTTCGTGAATGGATCTTGAATAGTTCGCACTTGATAAATTCGGGAAAGAACCATATTTTACAAATGCCAACAGATTTGATTCGCTTGTGAAAACGAATTTTATTTTAAAAGAACCAAAAAATAAGATTCGCGATCGAATCAAAAATAAAATTCCTTTTTGAATTTTTCACTAGAGAGCGAACCATATTTTATCGTTCTTCGAACCTTGGTTTAAAGATCACCAATCAACTTGCGAAACTGGAAGAAACTAGCCAAAGACCAAGTTGTTTTGTAAAGCTTTTTTGATCAGGCCCTGGCCTACATCCGCTATAGCACCACATTTAGAAATGAAGTAAAAGGCAGTTAAAATGTTTAGAAAACAAAAATCAATGTTTAGTAAATAAAAATAAATTGATCACGACACATGCTCTACACTCTGTTAGGCACTTTTCAGTCTAAGTTGTCTCTTGTCTCATTTTAAATTTCACATACCTAGCTTTTCCGTAGCTTGCTTGCATCATAAATTACCGTACATCTATCAAACAATAAATCCCGAAAAAAGTAACTGAAAAAGCATTAACGATATGCTTTCAGTTAGTAAGGGTAACTTTATTGCAAATTTTTAATACACACAACCATAATAGATGGCGATTATAGTACTCGATTATTCTTCCCTCGAGCTATGCTGTATAACAGACTCGTTATGTTGGAGCGCATTAAAATTTACGAAGAATTAGAACAACAATTCATATTTAATTTCTTCTAATGATTGTATCACTGTTTTAAACAAAGCACTGTCATCCCAAAAACAAAATCTGCAATCAGTAGTGTTCAGCGCCATCTATTGGAAAATTTGAAATTTGATAACAAATACATTGTATAATTTTCAGCTCAATCTGTTACGATAGTTTTTGAATTTTTAGAGCATACACAAATAGGCAATTTGTATATATGTATTATGTACACATATGTAAATTTGTTAATTAAATAAATAGATAATGTCGAACTCGAAAGTGATAAAAAATATGCGAAAATTCAATTCTATTTCTTCAAATTTCAATACTTATTTTTCATTAGTGCAAAAGTTTTCCATACAAATTAAAATTTCGAAATGAGATCATTTAAACTAAATTTGCACGAAATTAAATGAAAACCTAACGAACGCACCCAAAACGTCAAATATCAAAACTCAATAAATGAAAAACAAAATGTCTAAACTCAAAAAAGTTTGATGTGACAAGTTCGAAGTGTCAAGTTCGGAAGGCCAAATGCGGAGTGTCATGTGTGGGGACTGGGGTGTCAAGTGCCGAGTGTGGAGTATCAAGTTCGAAGCGCCAAAATTACAATCAGTTATCTATGCAGTCTACTAAGAAACATAATATTCTGTGAAATAGACCTCTGGTCAGTTCCTTTATCGCAAGTAAAACTAAGCGTAAAATATTCAATTTGGGATTGTAAGGTTATGGACTTCTCGCCATTTTGTTTTACGTTAAATTCTACGCCCAGTGAATTGGCGGGTGACAGCTAATGTTTTAATAAAATCGAAAAAGAATTCAAGATTCAAATTACATATATACAGATTCTAATTTCAGAGTTTTATTTTAAACCAAGAACAATAAAGACCGACTCATAGTCGTTCATTTTCAAATAAAAATCATTACTATACCTAAATATAACATATGTATGTAATTATTGTATTGAAAACCTAACGAACGCACCCAAAACGTCAAATGTCAAAACTCGATGAATTAAAAACAGAAAAAAACAAAAACAATCGATTAACGGCTAATTCTAATTTTAATGAGCTGTCAATGTCAAACAACCAATTAACCAATTTTAGATGAAAGTAAATTTTATGAAATACGCTAAAATATAAATTGCTTAGGAATTATTCAATGATAATTTAAAACAAGAAACTGAAAACAATGTTATTCAAGATACATAGTAGCATTTCAAAGGGCTCATTTATTGTAGTTGCTTCGACAATACAGACCACGGTACTACTTAAAAGGCAAGTCTACCTTCCGGACTCCGGTCTATATTAATTGAGTTTTATGAATTTTTGGGCGTCGAAAACAGCCAACATCAAATATTGCAATAACTCAAATAGCCTCCATGCAAAAGCCGCCGCGTCGCCGCCGCGCCGTCATGTCAGTGTATTTGATCAGCCGAATATACTTTATTTCCATGAATATTAAATAAATTTGCACAGTTCATTGCACATTATGTCGTCATTAAAAAAAAATCACGTGGGTATATTTGAGATCTGCTGAAATATTTTTTTTTTTTAAACTTGTTGAAATCATCCACTACTGATGCATTCGTATAAAAGTAAAACTATACTACGTCAATGCCATCGAGACCGGGCCTCGTTTTTCATAAAAAGAAAAAAATATTTGTTTATTTATTTTTGAGGACATTTTATAGGATATCATCACAGATACAAATAAAATTCGAGGTCGAGATAGGAAGGAGGACGATTGAAAATGATTCAAACGCCTCAGGAGCAGATCTGTAATTCGATTTTCATCAGTTCTTCCTTCCATTTTCTGAAATGATTTTTTTTTTTTCTTTTTTTTAGTTTTTTTTTTTATTCCGTTGGCGTTGCCACGGAAATGGGTCAGTTACCTGAATAAAGTAACAGGTACATATATCACATTATGTGATACCTAGTGCCATATGTATATGTATGTGGGAGAATCTGATGATAATTAAATAACCATGGCTACTGGAGAATAAATTACTGGAACTGGGGCTTAAACGAACGGAAATTCTTCGCATCCTCAAGAGGTCATGGTTGAAAGTTATTGATATTGGACATTGAACGGAAACTGCTCAAATTTTAATACACTGGACAATTTTTTGAGATTACGAAGCGATGGAAGAGAAAGAAGAATTGGGTGGTTGTTTTCATTTAAATTTTCAGTTTTGTTTTTAATATTAACATGAATATGTACGAAAAGAAAATTTAACATGGATTGTTTAATTTTTGGAATATTCATATTGATGTTTTGCTGGAGGTATATTAAATTATAGTTGTGGAAAGAGATAAAGTTTTGATTTTGATGGACTTTAATCAAATCTATTAAGTTTTGTATACAAGTAAATTTAATTAAACACACATTGCTGTCTTCCTTTAAATAAATTAATGATAGAATATAAAATTGTTAGTTGCGTTCTATGGTATGATTTAAGGTAATATTTCTTCTCCTATAAGCCATCAAAATAAGATGTATTTTTGGGTTCCACATGTGGTCTACAAAATATAATCACTTTTTTCGTTTCCAATGGTGGAATTGCTTAGTTGGCTCTGGTTTTTGAGATTTTCGAATAAAATTTCAAAAACATCTTTCATCGATCTTTTTTCTTTGTCAGCAGACACACTCCGAGTTCCAAGCGGGAGTGCGTATTGTCAAGTTCGAAGTGCCAAGTGGGCAGACGGCGTAGCCATGCTTAAATGTACTTATTTAATAATATGTATGTATGTTTTATAAAATTTTAAAATGATTCAATAAAGTACTAAATTATAATAAAAAAAAAAAAAAATAAGTGGGCAGTGCCAAGTGGGAGGTGCCAAGTGGGGATTGCCAAGTGTATAGAGTGCCAAGTGTGGATTTCCAAGTGCTGAGTTTCAGGTGCCAGGTGTCGAGTTCCCAGTGCGTAGGCCAATGCATAGTGCAAAGTGCATAGTGCCAAGTTGCATAGTGCTAAGTGCATAGTGCATAGTGCCAAGTTCATATTGCCAAGTGCGGGGTACTAACTGCAAAGTGCCAATTGCAGTGTGCCAAGTGCAAGTGTTAAGTGCAGAGTGCAGTACGGAGTGCAGTGTACAGAGTGCCAGATACAGAGCGTTAAGTACAGAGTGCCAAGTGCGGAGTGCCAGGTGCGGATTGCCAAGTGCGGAATGCCATTTCGGTGTATTTGGGTGTTTTAGTTTGAATTTTTAGATCTGCCAATATTGATATAAATATATAAATACGAAAGAAAGTATGATATAATGTTCTATAGGCCTCTGGTCAGTACATTTATCGCAAGTTAAATTAAGCAGACTTCTTGCCATTTTGTTTTAAGTTAAATTCTACGCCCAGTGAAGCGGGCGGTTGACAGCTAGTCTTTTAAAGAAATGGAAAAAAAATGCTTTAAATCAAATACGCTTTCTAAGATTATATAGATTTCAGAGTTTTATTTTAAACCAAAAACAAAAATGACCAACTCATAGTCAATCATCATTTTCAAATAAAAATCATTACTAAACCTAAATAATAAATGTATGTATGTATGTATGTAATTATTGTACTAATTTATTTATGACAATTTATTTTATTATTCAAGTACACAATAATAATAAACTTCAACGTGTGTGGTAAATAAATAAATTTAATGTTTTTTTTTTTTAAGTCAATAACTTACCAATCAATAAGGCAATCGAAGGTTGTAAAGTCATCTTATCCAATTAATTTTTGTTTATGATGTTAATTTATCAAAAATTCTTCACACGTTCTATTGACACTATTTAATAATAATAATAATGTAAACTGAAGTTGTGTATTTTTGTACTTTTGTATTTTCAAATTCGTGAGTTTAAGAAACAAAAAAAAAAAAACAAAAAAAAAAGTATTTTGAATAAAGTGTTTGCACAAAGCAGCGGCATTTTGAAATATTAAAAACGAACTCCTTAATTGCTATTTTTAAGTAGGTACTTTGTAAAAGTCAACAATAAAAACAGCCAAAAGAGCATAATACATACGTGTACAATGCTACTATACTTCAACCTAACCCTATACCCTATTTTATCCTAACAAACAATGCATTTTAAGCAGCTAAACCCCTAGAGACTTACTTGCACACCCACAATGAAGCTTAACTTTACTTATAGCAAAACCAAAAAAAAAACCTACTTTTATAACTCATTTACATGACAACCAAATGCTTAATTAAAATTAGATTATATTAACAAAAGGATGAAATTTAAAAAGAAAATATGTTCTAGGTAGGTATATGGGATCCTCATATACATAAATACGAAAATATGTATGTTTAATGTGTTTTGTTTAAATAAATGCTTAAAATTAATTCCAACAAAACGATAGACATATGTATATTTTGGCCTAAGGGGATGGGGATTATTTCCTTTTTTGTATTGAAATTTCATGTACAGTTATGCACTTAGGAAAAAACTTGGCAAAAAAGTTTATTAGGGCATTATTTGTTAGTTATTCATTATCTATATGATTTGTTAGCCATTTCACATAAAAAAAATCGCTTTTCAGGAAAAATCTTAATCAAAATTATAAGATTCCTCATAATTTTTTGATTCAACACAATTTTTTTTGATAAAAACTGTGAAATCATACTTGCAATTCAGAGATGAATACTAAACAAACACACCTTTTAAAACATTCAGCGCTCAATCAAACGTCAAAAATCAAGCTGATGGGATGCTGTCAAGAGAAAATAATGTCATTTTCGATCGGATTTTCGAATTTTTCTCTTGTTTTTTTGATTTCAATAGAATACGAAAAAATCAACTTCCAAAATTTGACAAGTAATCCGACGAAAAACTTTAAATGTATATAACATTTATGTATGTTTTCCTCATAACTGTATTTTTTTGCCATGTTATTGTAACACAATTATCTACAAAAAAAAAAATATTTCCCCCTTAAACTGTTCTTCCACGGTTTTAACAACGTCCCCCATTCACACGAGGAAACTCAGTTTCTAACAACTTTCAGATTTTAGATAAGAAGGGCACGAAGTAAGAGGGAGAAACTAAATCTCCCCGGTCAACGATTTGAGGAAATTTTTTTTTGACATTTGTTTGTGTTCAACCAAACTACTTTAAAAGGAAACTACAGAAAATTTCTACGACTTTGTTTCCAAATGTGAAAAGTATCTACAAGAGATTTTTAATGAAATAAAAAGAAATCGTCAAAAAAATCTCCAACTTGTTTCCTCGTGTGAAAGGAGACAAATTCAGCTATTTTTCGAAAATTTTCATTTTTTTTTCTCAGTGCAGTAGTTGTGTGAATTGGAACGGATATTACCAACCAACAGAAAATATAAAAAAAACAGCATTTTCTTTCTGTACAATTTTAGGTACCTACCCATAGAACATGTGTACATATACCTATTCGGATATTATCCATTTCCTTTAAATTGCGTGGGAGTTGCGCGTGGAATTAAAAAGTTTATTCGGGTTGACTTTACGAGGGGCTTTTTTTCTGTTTAATTCATGGATGGAGGAAAGGATAAAGTTTTCATAAAAAAAAAAAAAAAAATGCATTGATTTTTTTCTATGAAATTGACTTACAACAAAGTGGAGCTTTTGCAAAATTAACTTCACGTGTCGACAATTCATTTATATTTATAAAAAAAAAAAATTAAAAAAACGCAAGCTGATTATACGTCATGAAATTTAAATAAATATGTATGTTGATAAATTTGTTTTCATTTTCAATAAAAATATAAAATCAACCAGAAAGTTTGTTGATTTTTTATTTCATAATCTGCTCAGCCTTCAGCAAAAAAAAAAAATATTTATATATTTATTAAATTAAATTATAAAAAATGGTTTTAAATTATTTATTTTGTTTTGCTATAAAATTTATAAAATCTCTGACGTCAGGCAAAATTGACTTACGTCAGATATTGTAGTTTTCGAGGAAATGAGATTTAAATTTTATTGTAATGTATAAAAAAAATTTGTATTGTATAAAAAGTTTGAAAATGCTTGCAGGTTTATTTAAAAAAATTTCTCCCCCATTGGTAGTATTTTTATTGCACCTGATAGTTTAACAAATGATGCACAAAAAAAATTTTAATTGAAGTACCTACTGTACACTCCTGTTAGAGCGAACACTCGTTAATGTTAACACCTGGAAACGTGAGCATTTTTTTTTTATATTACTATGAATATTTTAAAACGTGAAAGGAAAATTTAAAAAAAATTATGGTTTATGTTTTATAGCGTTCGTGAAAATATTTGTTTTCTTTTTAGCTAGCGCCGTTATATTTCCTATTTGATGCAAAGCTTACTATTTACGTTGATGGATGGTTTTTGTTTTTGTTTAAATTTTTAGTGACAAAATTCTACTATTGCTTACGTGGTGAACAATCTCGCAATTGTGAACTGGGTTTGATAGTGCACGTTATAGCGAGTGTACTGCTATTGCTTCTTTTTTTTTTTTAATTCAATATCTCGTATCGGCAATTCGTATTTCTTAAAAAAAAACGTTCACCCCACGAATTAGCCAACATTTTTTCCTTAAAAAAAGGAATAATTAGCGCTTACATGAACCGTTATAGATTTTAAACGGATCAATAAAAATTCACTAGTGACCCAGTTTATAGCTGGATCTATGTAGCTATAGGGAAATAGAAGTGCGTGCCTATATATCAACTCAAAAAAAAAGGATTAAAAGATGATTCCTATGTGACAGGCAAGTGTTAAAGAATAAATCGTTCTAGACCCACTTTTTGACCGAAACCGAGAGGTACCATAACTAAGTCCTTGTTTCGGATGCTAACTTCAAAGGATGCCTCGTATACTACCTTTATTTCGTCCACAAAAAAACCCTTTAATTCTGAGATGATACAGAAACGTTACTGAAATTTTCCGATTCTAACGAAATTGATACAAGACTTTAAGTACATTCTTGTTTCTCTGATGTTGTTACGCCCGTGGTCTAACGGTCGTAATGTTTAGAGCGTTGGACTGTTACGCCGAAGGTCTTGGGTTCGATTCCCAGCCTATGCCTAATACCTAATACAAAATTTACAGAAATTGACAAATCCTCCAAGAGTATTTCTTGCCATGAAAAAGTGCTTCCCACCCTAGCCGTTCAAATTCGGCAGAAAATTATAGGTCCGCTCTATTCCTGTCAATAACAAACACACAGAAATGGTTGAGAGTTGTAAGTCACTATAGGCCTAGGTTCTACACGAGCTGTCGCACCGACCAATTTATTTTTTTTTTTATTTTTGTTTTTGTTACGCAGACAGCACAAAAATTCTTTTGGATAAAATATAAGGAGTAGAAGGGAGTAGAAAAGTATTGTATTAATTTAACTGCAATGATCCTAGTGATCTGGAAAATCAGGGCACTTCTTAAGGAACTCTATGTGGTTCAACGAGTAGGAAGAAAGTTTCCAATATTCTTGTGGTACCGCAATGGACCAACTTAAGGTCTGATTGTCTCAAGCGTCCCTCCTCACAGTCACGTAAACCTAACCTACTGTGTTTGTTTATTTGTTCAATACCCAGTTTATTAATTTTTTTAATATTGTTCCACATACGCCCTAGTGATCCTCACTTTCTTTCTTTTTTTTAATAAATAGTTATTCGCATAAGATGGGATAAAAGGCTACGGAGTTTTGGGAAGATACAGACAAAAATTGTATAGAGAGGGAATCTACTTCCCCGCGTTGAGGCAGAAATAACAATTTTGCAATCAATAGCAAACAAAAAGAAAACAAAAAGTTGAGGAAAATGTAAAGTTACTGATTTTGTTTCTAGTTAAACAGTATTAAGTTTAACTTAAGCTTGTTCATTTTCAATGCTCCTAATTTTAAGTCGAATGCCAAGAACCGAATGGCCAATTCTTGCAATATACCCCTTTATATTAATTTTTGTATTGTAGCGAACAGTTAAAGAAAGTGTTTTTTTGTTCAAATTATGTAAACATTTCTGAAAAAAAAAAAATTAATACCTTCTGATTTTACTTATTTCGCTTTTAATAGGTATTCAAGAACAAGTGGTTTAAAATTTAACAACCCTATTAATGAACTCAAATGAAACATGAATTATTTTTAATCAGTGAAGTCAATTCATTTTAATTAGCCAAAATAGATTAGATGCATTGATGGATTAATGACTAATTAAGTTAAAAACATCTAAGATGTTTTTGTTAACGATTAGAGATGAAAAAAAACAAGCTAGTGACACCTATTTATATTTTTTTAAAAGCTTAAATGATAAAGTGTATGTGTGCATACTGCAGACTTAATAATACCATTTGGCGATTACATATTTCTTGTTTAATATAGTAGATTTTGGTTCACTACTTAAAGTAAATTAGTATTTATTTATTTATTAATAAAATATAATAAGTACAAAATACTTAATCAATATTTTTTTAAGAAAAACGTATTTTTTTAACATTTTAATCTTCTCAAATCTTAAACCATCTGCTACTTGGTTTTCGACTAAAAGTTGTTAAGAGCATTAAATGTAAAAAAAAAAATATTACTTTAAAACAAAAAATGTTTACAGGAGAAAATATAATAACTGGTTATATTTTAAGTAGTACCATTGTCTTGATTTTATTTAAAATATTTTTTTTTTTGTTTTTATTTTAAAATATTTTTTTTTTTTTATTTTTATTTTGAATTATTTTTTTTTAGTTTTTATTTTATATTTATTTTAATTTTTTTTTTAATTTCACTTCCCTGTAAATGGGAGAAAATAGACTACTACCAAAGTGTAGACCATTCGTATATCGTAAGAAAAAGCTTATGAAACGTATGGATTCAGCACAAAAAGAATAGCGCAAAATTTTAAACCATTTTGTCAGAGTAAAAATGCTTTAACAACGTACTAAATGGTTTAAAATTTTGCGCTAATGTTTTTATTTCTGTAAAAATGCTTTAGGTGGCACTAACTCAGGAGTGGAACACACTCTCTAGCAGCTCGGAATGGAACGTAGGTTACATATTATGTTAATGGCGGACCAATATTGCTTCTCTTTCACCTGTCAAATCCATAAATAGGTTTTGGACTAGTTCAGCGGTTGACAGTTTTGTACAAATAAGAGCAAAACTTAAAAAAAACATCATGTTATAATAAACAAAAATAAGAAGACCTTCCTGATGGATGTCATAAAATTATGCTCATTTAAATTAAATTTTCGTTTTGCTTAAATTATGTTTTTAAATTGTAATGCTTCAAAAACAATTAAACAATAGTTTTCTAATATTATAAATATTATCTATAAAAAGGAGGTAATCCATATTTTTTTTTACGATTCTTTGAAAGTGAGTATATTAATTAAAATAATTTCATGCGCATTTTTCAAACTAACTTTATATGCTACTAAATCCTTCAGCAATTTCTTGGAAAAAAAGGAAATAAATAACAAAAAAAAAAAAAACAAAACAATTCACTCGAAATCAAGAAAATTAGATTTATTTTTGTTTTATTTAGAAAACACCACGAAAACAAGAAGAAGACAAAAATAAAATCAACCTGTCAAAAGTTCACTTTTCACAACAAAAAAAAAAAACAAATAACTTCATTAATTTGCCGAAAACACCCACATCCTGTCCTAACTCTTAACACAACTCAAATAATACTAAGTGTCGATCTGAAAAATGTTTTTTATACCTACCTCAGGAAACCAACATTATCTAATTGAAAAAAAGTTGAAATTACCGCATGTGTGTGTTTGAAGTCAATTAAAAACAAAAAAAAAAAACAAAAAAAAAGGAAAAATATTTAGTAGGTTAGGTACATAGCTACCTGTAAAAAAAACAAAAACAAAAAAAAAATACCACCCACCCACATAATATTATACTGTGAATAAAAATTAAGTTTAAACATCAACGCCTTACTATATTTGTATGTAGTTGCCGCAAAAGGAGTTCGTTTATGTTATTTCATCAAAATAATAAAACTTCTAAAGCTCAAATGTAAAATTAATTATTATAATCGCGATGAGGTAGTTAGTGTATGACCCGATCCGTTTCTACCACCCAGTGCGTGCGAATGTACACAGACACACTACTCGTCGTTTGATTGAGGTTATATTTTAGGACAGCACTTTTTACTTGTGAGATAAATGTAGGTACCGATTTTATTAGGAAATTAGTAAAAACTTCGCCCGAAATTCTGTTTATGTGTGCAGACCCATAGCTTAATACTTCTGAATTCTAAATTCAACAAAGCAAAAACACAGTTTTTCTTATTTAACAAGAAATGGAAAAAATCAAAACCATTTTTTGATATCATTTGCAGAATTTTGCATATAGAATTTTGGATTTACAGCATTTTTAAATATAAATCATGGCCATTTCTTATTATATAAAATATTCAAAGCCGAAACAGGCCTACTATAGTTCTTTTTATTATTTTTGAATACGTATTTTTGCATTCATTCTACAAGATCTTTCATTTTCTTGCTATTTTGCAAATAATCGTCTTAATACAGTTAATGCTCTCTCACGCCGACAGTGACGGTGACAATATTTTTGTTTCCCTGAGACAATTATCCGTCAATTTTTGAATGAAATATGTGAAGCCATAAAAACTTTTTAAAAAAATCAGTTTCCGATACAACCTTCTAAACTATAAAAAAAAATAAAATGCACGACTGGGTCGCACGAACTTGCTGTTATGTGCGATCACGCTGTGGTTTTTAAGTATTCATGGTACTTACACTTTGGACTGAAAAATTGTTAAAAAAATCAATATAATTAGAAATAAATTGATTAAACCACTTGAACCACTGAAACTGTTTTGACATACATATATACCATCTGATTTCTTATTTCTTATACAAATCTCAATGTATGATTTTGAAAACATTTTTAAGGAACTTATTAATTAGAAGTTAAAAAATTAATTTTGAAAAAAAAAATTAATCACCCATTTTCGAAATATCGAATTTTCAAAAATTAATTTTGATTTTTTTTTTTTAAATCCAAAATTTTTTTTTTTTTTTTGAACATTTTGATATGCAATTTTATTTGATCTTATTAGAAGCTTATGTGTAAAAAATTTCATTAAAATTGCTTGAACAGATAATGAGATAGTCGAAAACCAAAAAAATGGTTCTATGGGAGATACCATTTTTAGACAATAGATACAATTTTCTTTTCAATAATATGATAGACCATACTGATCTCACATAAAATTTTTAATCAAAATCTTAGAAGACGTTTTTGAGAAAAACTGGATTTTCCTTACGGGTTTTTAAGCACTTGTATGTGAGGTACCGTTAATTTTGGTCATAAGAATAATTTTTATTTAAAATCTGCTAGATAATGTCAAAAAACGGCTGGATGCCAAGTTTAATAAAAATCGACAGATTCGTTTTCCAATTATTAAGTTCTCAAAAAAAATTTTTAAACTTTTTTTAAAAATCAAAAAAAAAATTGTAAAATTTTGGCATGCAATACTTTTTAAACATTTTGAAAAATTGTCTATTGATCAAATTCATATAAACCATTTTTGAGAAAATCAAAAATGGTTCTATGGAAGGCACCATTTATGAAAAAAATTGTTTTTTTTTTTAAATTTTATCCTTTTTGTAAAAAAAAAAATAATGTAATTTTTTTAAAAGTTGTTTTTAAGAAAAATAAGATTTTCATTTTTTGATACTTTTTGTACCGCAGGTACCGTTATTTTTGGTTTTAATAGATGAAAAAAACGCTAGGTACCAAGTTTAAAGAAAATCATTCCACCCGATTAGGCTGCAGCTGAGAGGACAGGACAAACAGACAGACAGACAGAATTGCGTGACCCACTTTTTTCGACTTCCCTATCATCGAATCCATAACTTGTAAAAAGTAAAAATAGAACGAACAAATTTTATTTATTTTTTTTTTTTAATATCAACAATAAGTTTTGACCAATTTAATAATTTTTTCCATTTTACTGATCAATTAAATTTTTAAAATCTTTTGAAAACTGAAAACCAAAAACTTCTATACGAACTGTGGTTTTCAAAATATTTTCATCCAATTCAATTAAAATTGTTTGGATGGCGATATTCCGCAATCGAGACCAGTAAGTGTTTTCGGTTTTCAGTGCTGAATTGGAAATTCATAGTTTTTTCCGCCAATGTTAAAATTTTAGAACATCTTGGCAAATAAAATTTTATTGACGTTTTAAAGACTTTTTGCTTCAAAAAGTGATTTATTCAAAAATGTTTCCAAAACCCGTCGAAAAATACATCAAAAGAAAGGTATTTAAAACCTGTAAGGCGACATTTTTCTACGTGAATATGTATACTCAAAGTTATATTTCGATCCAATTTCGAAAACCAACCCAAAAAAACTTGTTTGGATGGCGGTATTTCTTAATTCAAGACTCCTAAGTAGTTGCAAATTTTAAAATTGTGTATTCGTTTTTTAATAGTCATTAATGTTGTCTAATCTAAGGAAACATAAATTGGATGTAATATGAAACATAAATAAATTAGCAAAATTTCCTTGTCAAATTTAAGAGATCTATCCGCCTAAGGACGCTGCTCATTATGAAAGACTTCATTGTAAATATTAAATATTTTTTTTATTTAATTAAAAATTTAATTTATTGTAGCTGAATTTTTGACACAAAAATACACGGATATTGTAAATAAATATTCAAAGCAACATTTTTGGCAATTAAAATTGTGATGAAACCTTTAAGAAATTCACGAAATTTAATTATGTTATTTAATGTTTTTTTTTTCAACGAAAATGGACAATTTGTTATTTATGATCAATGGAAACTGCTCCCAACATATTCTGATGTTTTTTGTAAAAATTAGACGAATTGGACAAAATCAAGTGTCAGATCAATTGGGCAACACACACAGTGGTTTCTTTGCCCGTTCGTCGATAAATTGTAAACAAAGTTCGGTCAAAGTTTTATTCTGAGAAATAAAGATCAGTCGATTGACCAAGGTGGTCATAGGATTTAACAGTCCTAAACATTTTTCTATGAGGTTTTGTTAAATGATTGGTTTATTCCAATTAATCAGAGACTTAGCACGACCCACATTGAATCTAATTCTCTGGAACTCCACTCTTCGGAGCATTTAAGATGAATTGAATTTTTGAATTTAAGCATTTTCATAGTACCTGCTCAGCATTTTTAATTGAGAATTTCCTCTGAGAACATGCTTCGTTTTATTTATATTAACCAATAATTTCTTGATCTATTTTTTTTTTAACTGAGCATATGTTAGCATATAAATCCTTAACTACTGGGAAATATTTTAAGAATGGAATTGCCAAATCTTTTTTTTTCAAGCACTTTGCGACCGTAAAGTATCAAGTTTGAAAACAATCGCTTTATTAGTTGGGCTGTAGCTCGAAATATATACCGAAAGAAAATGACGGAATTTTATAACGCAGTTTTTAGAAATCCTTCATCTTAAAGTCATATTTTTTAAAGAACAATAAACTTGCGTCTATTCGACCTGTAACGACCTTTAAAATAAAAGGGTTATCTATTTAACAGATATCTTAGATAATTTACAACTGATATTAACGAAAATATTTTTTTTATTAGACTTTTTTAAAAAGAAAGTTAAAAATGTCCAGTTTTCTTTTATGCCAATTCACTTAATTTTTTTAATTTAATTACAATTTAAACTAAATAGTTATAACACACTAACACAAATTTATATTTTTTTTTCTTAAAAAGTCCTTAAAATAGGACGTTCAATCCCCATAAAGAATGCAGTTGGGGAGATTAAAAAAAATACAATTCAGAATTAACTCAAAAGCTACACCACAGAACGTCTTTTATATTTTGTTTTATCAATTTAACACTAAATAAACTTTGTAAAAGGACAAAAACAACAGTTTGCAAAATATCACTACTAAGAATCATATTATTGTTAAATTTGTTGATTTTTCCCGATGAAGTTAAGTATCGCGAAATAAAACAGAAAATAACATTTTTGACCTCAATCAAGTGACGCTGAGTGTGTATTTAATTTACTACAATAAATTTAAAAAAAAACACACAATTTTCAATTCATAAATTAACTATACAAAAATTTCAAAACACTTCAAAAGTTTGTTATAAGAAGCTGCTGTCAAATTTAAATTGTTGACATGACTTGGCTTAGTCAAATTAATAAATAAATTACCGGCGAAGAAGACACACGAAGTCAAATCTATTCGAGAGAGAAGATCTTGACTGACTGACACACCTTGTTAGTGTGGCGTTTTTAATTACAAAAAAATCACCAATACTTACTTGATGGGAATGACACAGCCAGGAGCCACAGCCACCACTTGGTAGGTATAGTAGGTAAATATATGTATATTCGTCCTTCTTTTTTCTCGTGGTTATATAGCTCTATTATCATCGGTAGAATCTAGCATCCACTCATCATATTGCCTACACTTCTACACATCCCCAAAGGTCGGTCGACGGCGGCGACAAAATTGACAACGACAACACCGACAAAGATCTGTAGTATTCTAGGTATGCCTGGACCACTTTCTTTCTCTCATCACTGAACATCGAGGATATAGAGGTACACATTCACAGGGCCGCATTTGGCAATACCATATACTCGAGGCCTCCCATAAATAACTCATGTATTGACCTAATTTTTTGAGGATACATTTTATTTGATAGATATGCTCTGAGTTTTTGAGAAAAAAAAATTTTTGAAATACTTTTTCGCACATAATCTTTAACAGTTTTGGCAGAGATACATATTTACTGACAATTTCATACTGAACAATTTGTTGCATCCGAACCTGTTCGACTGCCAACACACCAGCACTCTTGGAATGACTTGATTATTATTATTGAACCTTTATAATCCAATATAAAGAATGCTTCTGCCAACAAATACACTAAAACACACAAACGGCACAATGAAGCCTGGAGAGTTGAGGGACCTAACGGAGAGATACAGAGATGTAGGATAATATTGGAACAAAGGCCATATTATACCTACGGCACATATCCTTGATGAATTCAAAGGAGAAAGGGTTTTTTTTCTGCTCAATAATCCACACAGCACGTGTGGGGATGGACATCAGAGTATGGAGTCCATTTATAAAGAAGAAAAAAAACAATATGACATCCTTTCCCTCGAATTTCAACATGACGACAGAGGTGGAACGGGTACCACCTTTTTCAATTTTGGTAGGAAGTTGGCAAAAAATCAAAACCCCGCCGCGCCACCAACGGTTCGGTTCGATGGTTTGGTTGTTGAGTGTTAAGTATCTATCCACACAGCAACAATGATGGCGATGGCGGCAGTGGCAGTGGCAGTGGCGGAGGCGTGGTGGCAGACTTGTTTGAATAGGTAAATCCTTTATTTATTGAAAATAGAATTTTGGTGAATAGGTTTAATGCAGTTTACAGGATATCTGGGTTTTGGATCAAAATTCCGGAAAGAGCCTTTTGTCTTATTAGCTTTTCAACATGTTGACCTAATCGGGTTGAGTTGGGTGCGGGTACATGTAGGTACCAGTATGTATATGGAGAGTGGGAATTTTAGAGATTTGAATAAATAGAAAACGACGATGATTGGAAGAAGTATAAAAGGAAGTGATTTTTGCATCGAACATTGATTATTTTATCCTTTTACACAAAAAATGCGTACGATGGAGGATAAACTTTAACTTGACATTTTCTTCTTCATGATGTTTTTTTTTCGGTTTGTCGATTTTTTATGTATGATTCAATTGTTCGGGTTTTTTTTATTAAATATGCAAATTAAGTTCATTTGAATATTTACGATTGTTTTGCTGCCAGGGACGTATCTTAAAATTAATATTTTTTTGAGGGGTGATAAATTAACAAAATAATTTTTAACAGGGACGGAATTATTTTTTAAATAGGTATTTTAAATAATATTTAACAAGGTTTAAAAAAATTGGGGATTATCGCGAATAACATTTCCCTTTGGAATGTTTCCCTACTACTACTTCCAAAATTGGGAGGAATGGAAATTATGCTTCCAACTTTCCCTCGGAATTTATTCGTATGGGGATTAAATTTGTCAGGGGAATTTGACTGTTATTTCATTGGATTTTTTGTTATTCGTGGAAGAGTGATGATGGTAGACAAATTTTCGGGTGAAACTGTTGGTTTTAGCCGAAAAGTTGTGAATACCAACTTTGTGGGCAATGAAATCATCTTTTATTTGTACATACATACATCCCTTTTTTTTCTGCGTGAGCAATATTTCCAATTTTTTTTTTATTATTCGCATTTTTCTCGTTCCCTAAGAATCTTACGTAAATTATTTATATTTATGACTAAAATTGTAAAGCACTGAATTTTCTGAATATGAAAATATCTTGCGACAATCTAAAGTTACAACTCTGTAACAGGAAAGGTTACTGCATAGTTGGGTAAGCACTTTATACAAATCCGCCACTCCACCACTACATGATGTCGATTTGAATATTTTTAAAAAGCTGACAAAGAATTCATAATGATTGTATGTAATTGTTTACGAATCTCCTAATCGAGTCAAAAGTTTGAATTATTGTCTAAATGCAATTTAATAGTATATTTATGATATACATAGTTTTTCTCGGCTTCACTCTATTTCCAAAAATATAAAGCCAATATTTTTAAACATTTGAAAATATCCGGTAACTTTTGGTTTGAATTAGGTATTATTTTATTTTATTTTATTTTATTTTATTTTATTTTATTTTACTTTATTTTATTTTGTTTTATTTTATTTTATTTTATTTTATTTTATTTTATTTTATTTTATTTTATTTTATTTTATTTTATTTTATTTTATTTTATTTTATTTTATTTTATTTTATTTTATTTTATTTTATTTTATTTTATTTTATTTTATTTTATTTTATTTTATTTTATTTTATTTTATTTTATTTTATTTTATTTTATTTTATTTTATTTTATTTTATTTTATTTTATTTTATTTTATTTTATTTTATTTTATTTTATTTTATTTTATTTTATTTTATTTTATTTTATTTTATTTTATATTTTATTTTATTTTATATTTTATTTTATTTTATTTTATTTTATTTTATTTTATTTTATTTTATTTTATTTTATTTTATTTTATTTTATTTTATTTTATTTTATTTTATTTTATTTTATTTTTTTTGTTTAACGAAAAACTACTTGCAACATTTTTTATTGCAAACTAGAAATTTCGCCGGAATTTTTCATAAATTTTAGCAAGTGAAAATAAACTTTATAGGGGCTTCAAACAATCCTTTACAAATACATTTTTTTTTAGCCCGCTCCAATAATTATTATATACAAATGTAGCCGTCTGAGAGCGTAACGCCATTTGTTGACGATCCATTTTCGTGAGGGATCAAATTAGCCGATTGTCAATTTCGTAGTGCTTGTCATTCCTTAAAATCACCCCTGAAAGTATACAATTTCAAGTTATTAAAATTTTCTGACTTTCCCACCAGAAATTTCCAATTTTCAGCTCAATAGTGTGTTAACATGTTTCTATACGTATTCACCACAAAAATCCCCATAATAACCGTATGATTTTCAGTCGAGTTATGGACGTACGAACATAAAAACAATTATTTCTATAATCTGGACCCCTTTTCCGACTCTCATACTACTGCTGAATTGATGAATTATAATTTCATTTTAAAAATGTTAATAATTTGTTCAAAAAATGCATTTGTTTGTTAAATATCATTCCAATAAAATTAATACTTCCACTTGTCAATTGGTAATGTTTTGGCAAATGACATTGGGTCGGTTCAATTTATTAGGTCTGTTCATTTAAAATAATTTGTGCGTCTTTTATTTTTATGCAGGTAATTGCGAGAATTCTCTCTACGCGTAAGCTTGCTATCTTAAATTTTGTTAATCGGTGGGACATAAATCTAGAATTCTATTTTACTCCTGCTAACCTAAAAGGGATTTAATTCCATAATATAATAATTCCATAAGAATACACGTAACGCACAAAAGAACTTAAGGTTGCCTACCCTGGGAGAACCATGGACCTGCGCCCCGGCGCGGCGGCGGCGGGCCGCATACACAGTTTTTTTTATTGTAGTTTAATTATTTTTACAGAATTCTCAATTTTTTGTTTTTAATTCTGCTCTTAAAAAATCAAATTTTTGCAAAACTTAAAAAAAGGTTTGAAAAAATTAAATAGATTTAAGAAAATCATAATTTCAAAAAGTAGATTTTTTAAATTTAGTGTATTTAAAAATTCAGCTTATGAAGTTGTGTACAATCTAATTTTGGAAAATTAATTCTATGAAAGCTTTTTAGTAGAAAGTTAGTAAGTAAAATTATTATAAATTTTTAATTAAGTTTTCGAAAATTTTGAGCACAAAAAAGACCAAATAATCTCACATTTTAGAAATTTTCCAGCAGAAATCTTAATACTCAACTTAATTTTGAAAAAAAAAAAACATATTTATATATCAACAGAATAATATTTTCTTTCTTTAATTTAATTTTTTTTAGAAAATTATTTTTTTTTTTAATTCAGCTTCAAAAAATTTTAAGAAAATATGACTTTAAAAAAACAACATTTTTAATTTTTTTTCTTTTTTTTTGAAAATTCAGCTTGCAAAACTCTGCAATTATTTTTATTAATTTCTTGCAGAGGTTTGAAAACGCGAATTACAAAATCAGATTTTGGAAAAGCTATTTTTTTTTAATTCAGTTTCAAAAAAAAAACTATAAAAACAAAGCATTTCATTTGTGACAAAATTCGATGGACTTCGTTGACACATATGTAAGTCTTTAATCAGATTGTGGATTTAAAAACAATCGAAGTTGGACATAAATTCATTGTGAATTGACGTAGCACGTGTGTACAATATGTAAGAAAATGTCATTTAAATTCTTCAATGGTATTAAATGAAAAGTGTTCTGGACCAAATAATAAAACCGCATAATTTAAATTCACAGTTGGCAGCTTTTGTCAATAATTAAAAAAAAAAAAGATCTAAAATAGAAATTTGATGTTTTTAACTTAAATGCATGCGGTTTAAAATAAAGTTTGACTTCGAATCGAGCAGAGTTGCCCTCCTCCAAAAGTAAGTTCATATGGTATCACCATGGCACAGGGAAGATAATGATGAATATATGTATTTTTAAAACTTAATACTGAATAAATACACATTAAAATTCAGAACTCACTCAAATTCAATTATAAAATAAATATAACAAAAGTTAACTACTTTAATCATTTTCATAAAAGTTACTGTTAGTTTTTAAAGTTTTTTTTTTCCAAATTCGGATTGAATTTATGCAATTTATGCAAATCGGATCGGATAGTTTTGTTGATTTAATTTTATTTTTTTCTCTCTCTCACTCTCTGTCTCTCTATAGAATGCTTGAGTTCTATTTGAAAATGGTAAAGGTAGGTGGTACTTGAAAAAGATTTTATTTTCTGGACAAATGTTGATGAGTATCTATCTGAAGAAACAAGACAAATTTGTCAAGGTGAGTTCTTAGGAAATATGTAAAGGAGGTATACACACACAAAACACATAAATGTACAAACATTCCCCAGAAGATATAAATCCAATGGAAAAAAAATCAAAAGGTAAAGGAAAATTCTTTAGTGAAAATGTTATGTCCTGTCCAGTCCAGAATTCATCATCTAGAAGTATCATTGAGTTGAGTTGACTTTGACTGAAGTTCATTAAACAAACATGTCAAATAGAGGAAACGTCCTTGTTTAGAGTTATTTTTTTATTTTGTTGTTGTCTGGTTTAACTATAATCAAAGCATGAAAGTTGATTTATTTTTAAGTGATTGAGAAAGAGATTTTGTGAATTAAAAAAAAAAAAAATGGAAAACAATTTACAAAAAGTATGTATAGAAATTTTTAGGATATAGAGGCAAGTTATGAATTCATAAAAAAATTATAAGATTTTTGACTATATGTATGTATGTAATCAAAATAAGATTTGGAGACATTTAAACAGAAATCAAATTTTTATATTGGATTTATTGTGACATATTTACCAGAGGTATTTAAGTTTCAAAAAATATGAACTTATCGGTGAAAGTGTATAGCAAGCTCTGCAAAGTTTTTACACACAAACAATAATAAATCATTTCTTGTTTTGTGAACAAACAACAACAAAATATTTGTAATTACTTTTTTTTGCTATTGATTGGGTGTAAAAATTTTGCTGAGTTGGCTATTTACTTTTTCAAAAAAACGCTAATAGATACTAGATTCTCAAAATTAAAATCCACATGAACTACAAGAGCAAGTAAATTTATATATTGGATTTTTGAAATAACCAATCAACCAACCCAAGAAATAAAAAATGAAAAAAAAAAAAAAAAAAAATATATACTCAAAAAATTGTATGGAGTTGGAGAGTTTTTTCATATGGAGATAGTCATCAAAATTGGAGATTTATTTCTTGGTTTTTTGGGGAATTATTTTGTTTTCAAATTGCAGGGGTTATTTTATAGGGAAAAAAGTCCCTTTATTCAACTGTGAAATAGATTTTTAAATTTGGAGACTTATTTTGTTTTTGTTTCTATTTTTTAACGATTTTTGACTCTGGATTCACTTTTCAGATCCCGTTTAACCAACTTCGTGGCTCCGCTTAGCGTATGTTCAGTCACCAGGCAAGCGCCTATGTCCACGATTTTCTTGGACAACAGAACATTGATTTGGGAACTTATTTCATTTCTTTTTGGAGACTTATTTTATGATTTTTTAGATTTATTTCATCTTCAAATTTCCGGACTTATTTTAAAATTTAAAAAATTCCCAATTTAGAAAGTTATTTCATTTTTTGTTTGGAGAGTTATTTCCAAATGTTCATACATTTTTTCGTTCTATCCGGTTCTCGATTTTGTTTTTATTTAAATACATGCACAAATCATAAATCCAAGTATTATATTATTATTATAATTATTATTAGCCATAAAAGAAATATAATGCGTGTTGAGAATCACGGCAACATCGGCGCTGTTGACATATAGATGGCGTGTATATAATTTTTTTTCTATATTTCACTATTGTGAATCTGAATTTTGTACGCATTTGAAGAATGCAAAATTTCTTTCTTTTTCTTTTAAAACCCATTACGTGCGGTCATAAACTTTATATAAAACTCTTGTAATTTTAACATTTTGTTTAACTTGTTAAATCCTTAATTCCTTACTAAACGTAAGAATTAATTAATTATAACAAATGAAGTAAACACATAAAAAATTCTGTTTTATGTATTCAGGAAATTTTAGCGCAATAAAGCTTGAAATTCGGAAACTTTGATTGGGATTTATTTGGAGTTAACAATGCGGTTAGATTTGTCTGCAATAGTAAGTACTCAATCACATTTTTCTCCGAATTACATCATGAACGAAATATTACTAAAAATATAAAAAAACAAGATTAATTGCCAGAAATGTGAGTTCAAGTTATTTCTATAGATTTTTTCCGGATGATGGGTGAGAAAAAAAAAACATTTTTTAATCCTAGAATCTCATTTCATATACATATGTATTTCATGTATTGTATTTTAATGAGTTCTTCAAAAAAAAAAATAAAGCTAAATAAACCACACATAGCGAAACATTTTTGATGAAAATTTTATTTTATTATAAAGTTTGGACTTTGCCATTAAGTGTGAAAAAACAATATCATTCAAATGGCCGCCTCGGGAAGATTCGAAGCATGCGATTCTTTTGAGGTAAATTTTAACCACTTTTTCGAACATTTCGGGCGGTATGTCGACCATGACTTGAGTAATGTTGGTTTTTAATGCATCTAGAGTTTTGGAATTATTCGTGTAAACACGGTCTTTTGCGTAGCCCACAGAAAAAAATCGAACGATCTTGGTGGCCAATTGACGTCGCCAAAACGTAAAATTATGCGATCAGGAAAATTCTCACGCAATATAGCCATAATTGGTCGTGTTGTGTTGCCTCGTCTGGTTGGAACCACATATTGTCCAAGTCATAATCTTCAATCGCCGGCCAAAAAAAAATCGTTCATTACGATGCTGCACATGCCTTACGACATCAGTAACCCTTCAAATTTCTTTACAATTTTATAGATTGCTTCCATAGTTGGTTGATTACGACTACCATAATGATCACGTAATGCGCGAAATGAATCTGTCCACCATATTAGATACAAATAACCAATCGAATTGATTGCTGTAAATGTTAATTTTATAGTCCGGGAGCCGACCGTAAAAGTACCTACCTCATCGAGTCAATGGAAAATTTAGCCATTGACGAATAGTAAATGTCACGAAGTTTACAAAACTGCTGGTCGGACAGACATTTTCCGGGCCTTTTGGCGGAAAAATGGTCACTTCCGGTGGCATTTTTGGGTGTTAGGTTATACCATAGAGTCAATGGAAAATTTAAGTACAAGGCAACAGAGATTTGATCGTAGATTTCAAATCATTTGGTCGGACAGTCAAAATCTGGGCCATACCCTCTGTCCGACCAACTCAAAAAACGGTATTTTTGGTGTCGGCCTACCTCATCGAGTCAATGGACAAATGGGGTATCAAATGAAAGCTTAGACTGTCTACATTAAGAATCTACTGGTCGGACAAACTTATGATGGGCCAAACATGCGTCCGACCACTTTAAAAAAAAAATATGTTATAAATTTCTTTAATATTTTTTAACTCAATATCAACATTTTTTAAGCCAAATTTAAATAAAATTAGTACCAAATAAAAGTTTAAACTGTAAAATAAATTAAAAAAATTACTGCAGTGCCAAAAACCCCACTAAAATTGATCATCAAAGTTTTTGATCATTTATTTTATAGAAAATTAAGATTTTTGTATATAAATAAAAAAAATCATAATTAAGAATTTAAAAAAAAACATGTTTTTATACCAAAAAATGACAGCAGGAACTTATAAAAATTATAGTTTATTGGTTGTAATAGTAATTATAAGAATTTTATTTTATAGTACAGTAACTTTGTCGTCTCAAAGGAGGAAGACCCTGCGTCAAATCCGGTAGTTATGATTTTTTGCTGAGTTGTTTATGATGTTGGCCTAATGAAGAGACCAATTTTTCGACCTCGAGCGCCGAACGCATCATGGTCAAAAATCGAAAAATAACAAGAAATTTTCGCGTTTTTTATAGTAGTTATTGGCGATTTTAACCCTAAAGGACTAGTTTTCGATTTAAACTTTGCTAATACGATTTCAAACTCACTAAATTTCCTTTAATTTGAGCTATGAATCGTGTCTGTAGACCCAACAGTTTCCAAAATACAGCTTCTCAAAAATTAGCAATAATTTCTTAATAACAACAAGTAGCAAAAAAACAGAATTAAAACAAATTTAGGGTCTTTGGCATAAGATGCATCAAACTTCTAAGGCTTGTAGACTGGGTCAAAAGAAAAAAAATTTTATGGGAGGGGGTGCCTATCTCTCCACGTTTTCGATGGGAGGGGCAATTTTATAAAAAAAAAACATGAAATATAAAAATCACCATACATAAGTAATGGCACAACCTACAAAAAGATCCGATAGCTTTCCTTAAAGCCAGAAATCCATTCTTGTATTTTTTTTTAAATAAAGTTGTTTTAATCAATAGTTTTGGAAAAATTTATTTTTTAACATATAATTTAAAACAAAACAAAAACAGGCATTTGTTTTTAAACTAATTTTTTCCAAAATTTACGTTACTAAGCAATATTTTTGTGTTTAATGTTCAATGCTCTTATCAATTTATAGTCAAACACCGAAAACCAGATGCCTGTATGTCTTCTAGTTTTGAAAAAAAAAAAAAAAAAAAAATACCAAAATCTACTTTGATAGATACAGTCGAGTAGCCTTGCCGCCTTAAAGACGACAGCCTTGTGTTAAATTCGTTAGTTCTGATTTTTTTGGCTGAGTTGTTTATGATGTTGGCCTAGTAAATTATCCAAGTTTTTGACCTCGGGCGCCAAACGCAACATTGTCAGTAATCCAAAAAAAACGCGAAATTTTCGCGTTTTTTTCAGTTATTAGCAATTTTAACACTAAACGACCAGTTTTCGATTATATCTTCATTCTACAATTTAAAATTGCTGATATTTCCTTCCATTTGAGCCCAAAAACGTCTCTGTAGACGCAATAGTTTCTAAAATACAGCTTTTTATAGGAACAACGCAAATAATATTTTATTTAATTTTTTTCCAAGTGCTTAATTTTATTATTCGTATTATTATATTATTATAATTATAATTTTATTATCAAGTAAATTAATTACAAATGACAATAGTAACAGCCTAGCTGCTTAATTTTAATTATAATAGCGCAAAATTTTAAACGATTTAGTATGATGTTAAAGCCTTTTTTAGTATGATAAAATGGCTTTAACATCGTACTAAATCGTCTAAAATTTTGCGCCAATGTTTTTTAACTTTCAACAATATTATTTGTGTTGTTCCTTTAAAAAGCTGTATTTTAGAAACTATTGCGTCTACAGAGACGTTTTTGGGCTCAAATGGAAGGAAATATCAGCAATTTTAAATTGTAGAATGAAGATATAATCGAAAACTGGTCGTTTAGTGTTAAAATTGCTAATAACTGAAAAAAACGCGAAAATTTCGCGTTTTTTTTGGATTACTGACAATGTTGCGTTTGGCGCCCGAGGTCAAAAACTTGGATAATTTACTAGGCCAACATCATAAACAACTCAGCCAAAAAAATCAGAACTAACGAATTTAACACAAGGCTGTCGTCTTTAAGGCGGCAAGGCTACTCGACTGTATCTATCAAAGTAGATTTTGGTATTTTTTTTTTTTTTTTTTTCAAAACTAGAAGACATACAGGCATCTGGTTTTCGGTGTCTGACTATAAATTGATAAGAGCATTGAACATTAAACACAAAAATATTGCTTAGTAACGTAAATTTTGGAAAAAATTAGTTTAAAAACAAATGCCTGTTTTTGTTTTGTTTTAAATTATATGTTAAAAAATAAATTTTTCCAAAACTATTGATTAAAACAACTTTATTTAAAAAAAAATACAAGAATGGATTTCTGGCTTTAAGGAAAGCTATCGGATCTTTTTGTAGGTTGTGCCATTACTTATGTATGGTGATTTTTATATTTCATGTTTTTTTTTTATAAAATTGCCCCTCCCATCGAAAACGTGGAGAGATAGGCACCCCCTCCCATAAAATTTTTTTTCTTTTGACCCAGTCTACAAGCCTTAGAAGTTTGATGCATCTTATGCCAAAGACCCTAAATTTGTTTTAATTCTGTTTTTTTGCTACTTGTTGTTATTAAGAAATTATTGCTAATTTTTGAGAAGCTGTATTTTGGAAACTGTTGGGTCTACAGACACGATTCATAGCTCAAATTAAAGGAAATTTAGTGAGTTTGAAATCGTATTAGCAAAGTTTAAATCGAAAACTAGTCCTTTAGGGTTAAAATCGCCAATAACTACTATAAAAAACGCGAAAATTTCTTGTTATTTTTCGATTTTTGACCATGATGCGTTCGGCGCTCGAGGTCGAAAAATTGGTCTCTTCATTAGGCCAACATCATAAACAACTCAGCAAAAAATCATAACTACCGGATTTGACGCAGGGTCTTCCTCCTTTGAGACGACAAAGTTACTGTACTATAAAATAAAATTCTTATAATTACTATTACAACCAATAAACTATAATTTTTATAAGTTCCTGCTGTCATTTTTTGGTATAAAAACATGTTTTTTTTTAAATTCTTAATTATGATTTTTTTTATTTATATACAAAAATCTTAATTTTCTATAAAATAAATGATCAAAAACTTTGATGATCAATTTTAGTGGGGTTTTTGGCACTGCAGTAATTTTTTTAATTTATTTTACAGTTTAAACTTTTATTTGGTACTAATTTTATTTAAATTTGGCTTAAAAAATGTTGATATTGAGTTAAAAAATATTAAAGAAATTTATAACATATTTTTTTTTTAAAGTGGTCGGACGCATGTTTGGCCCATCATAAGTTTGTCCGACCAGTAGATTCTTAATGTAGACAGTCTAAGCTTTCATTTGATACCCCATTTGTCCATTGACTCGATGAGGTAGGCCGACACCAAAAATACCGTTTTTTGAGTTGGTCGGACAGAGGGTATGGCCCAGATTTTGACTGTCCGACCAAATGATTTGAAATCTACGATCAAATCTCTGTTGCCTTGTACTTAAATTTTCCATTGACTCTATGGTATAACCTAACACCCAAAAATGCCACCGGAAGTGACCATTTTTCCGCCAAAAGGCCCGGAAAATGTCTGTCCGACCAGCAGTTTTGTAAACTTCGTGACATTTACTATTCGTCAATGGCTAAATTTTCCATTGACTCGATGAGGTAGGTACTTTTACGGTCGCCTCCCATACTATTAAATCCAACGATGAAAAAACTCATCGATTCTAATTATACACGATTTTTCAACAAAAATTTTCAAAAATCAAGTGGAACCACCTATATTTCTCCAAAATGCCGTAAGAATTGGTTAAACTTTTTTTTCAAATATCTGGTACACTTCGAAAAAGTGTAAGATGTCAGCTTTATTGAAAAAAAAAAAACAAAAATTTGACATCCATCTTTTAACTTAAGAAAATATCATTAAAATCGATAACAGATTATTTTTATTTAATCCAAATAAATCTGGTGTTGGAAACAATCGATAACACTGTTTAAATTCATTAACTAATTGCAACTAGAAGGTATATCACATCTTATTATTTAATCGCTATAGCTAAATAGGATAATATTAAAGCATCAATTTAGATCGAATAATATATGTATGTACACAAGGTGGCCCAAGAGGCATCACCCTATCGGAAGATATAATATAATTTTTGCAAATGGCGTCAAATGTCAATTATTCCACATTCATTAGGAGTAAAGTGATTCATGTCTTGTTAACGTGTATTTTGTATCTGATTACGTCACAAATGCCAAAGTTGAAGTGACACTTGCCCACCATTTGCAATAAAAAATTATAGCATCTTCCAATAGAGTGAAGACTTTTACGGCATTTTGTAGTTCCATAGCAACACAAATCATATTAAGAGGTTTGTTGAAAATATCATCCACAAATTGTTTACACAAATCAGGAAATAACTTTTGCAAAACGCTAGGTTATTTTTTTAACACTTTATTTGGTATTTTAATTATAATTTCTTTTTGTGAGTTCCAGACTGAAATTATATAGAAAAACCTTTCTCTCAAATGTGTTTTGTGATTCTTATTATTTTTGTTGTTGTTTTCAAACGAAGCAATATTGTGTTTTATTTATTTTTTTTATTTATATCCATGTGACGGACGCCCGAGATAGTATCTTCTTATTATTCAACCCACTCTAAATAATGTCATTAAAATGATTATTTTTTAAGGCTAAGAAGAGCAAGTGCTGTATATGTATGTACTGCTGTTCTGTTCTATGCATCCACTTTGTAGAGCCAAAGGTCATAATGAACTAAAGTCTAATTAACTGAGGCACCAGCAAACAACAAACAATCTAACGTAGGTTGATAAGATACACACCCAGACCTAGTTCTGTACTAAATGTCTCTATATTATACACCTCCCCCAACTTTCTAATTCTTTGCTCTTATTTTCTGAAGCACAAATTCAATTGTAAATAAAGTGCATGACAGAGTCGAATGAAATTGCTTACGATGATGGTTGCTTAAAAATTGCGTAGAAAACATGCAATCTTATGAAATTATAATAAAATGATTTTTTTTTTGTACGCGCATAACTCGGCTGAATATATGATCCGATTTTAGGTAAACACACTATGGAACCGAAAAATGGAAATTTCGACCAGAAAATTAGAAACATCATGAAAAACGAAATTGCATACTTTCAGAATGGATGGTGGCAATATTAGGAAAACTCCATTTTGTATGGGAAGGTGAAAATATTGATTCTAAGGAATAACAAACACTACGGAATTGACAATTAGATGGCGTTACACACTTAGACTGCTACATTTGTTTATAAAAATTATTATAACTGAAGCTTGCTAAAAACAAATTAATTTTTGTTTGAAAACCCTAAACATTTTATTTTCACTTTTTAAAATCCTAAAATTGATACAAAATTCCGTGCGAGTTCTAGCTAATTTATTAGAACTTAAAATCGTGTTTGGCTGGGAAATCAGAAACAGTTTTTAAATTTGTTTCGTATTTCATTTGGATTTTTTTTGTTAAGAACACTTCTCTTGTTCTATCAACCTTGGCGTTTGGATGAACTTTTTACTAAAGAAAAAAATGGATTTTAGTCGGTGGAAACCTTCAATCATTCATTTTTTATATAGTTTTTTATGATGTTCGAAAATTTCATCAAATTCGGGTTCGATGCAAAAAATTAAATTTTAAGCCAAAAGTTTTAAGAAAAAAACGGGGGTGGCCCCGGCGCATTAGAAGTAGTGTTTGACTGCCAACAATTGGATGTGTGGCAGTCAAACACTACTTCCAATGCGCCGGGGCAGCATTCTTTTCTATATTCCCTCAACTGAACGCCACCCCTGGGATAAATAAATCAAAATTTTATTAATTCCGACAAATATTTATTACAAAATAAAATAAAAATTTGTTTAACAATTAGGGGCGTACATTTTTGTGATGATTCATTATGCCATTTATTTTCATGCTTGAAATTATGAATGCTCGGTTTTATATGGAGTGTATGTACAAAGTGTATCACTTTGCAGTTCGTGGATAACAAAGGCCTAGTGAATTACACTCTCAAACATTTCTTTGTGCTTCACAGTTAATAAAAGAACATAAAGTTTTCTGATGCCGTATCAAAACGAATAAGATGTTGGGCACCTTATCACTTCTTCACAAGATTCAGTACCCCTGAAAAAAAGGATAGGCGGGATTCCAACTGATACCCAGATCGTGCAGGATCCTTAAACTACGCGCAAACCGAAGCGATGGCGGTGACGATCATGATAACTTTTATCGCGCAATAAAGATGCGATCAAAGACCTACTCACATTAATGCGATATATTGTGTGGTGGACAGTTCAGAAAAATGAAATCTCTAAAAAAATACGAAATTTTTGTATTAAATTTTTTCTCCCGAAAAAGGGTTTTTTTTAAAGACTTTTGGATGAAATTTGGATCAAAATATTCAATATGCGACGAAATATAGTTTGCTGTCGGTCTTTCAAGCTATAAACTGTCCAGTTTTATTGCAGGATGGCTACGATATCGATGGATTAAAAAAATCTACAAAATCAGAAACTGAATGCTAACTTCATACGATTTGGTGATCAAATGGTGCTTGCTGCGTTTAACAAAAGTCGCGTAACTGAACGCAGCAGTGGAACGTGAACGCAATCCACATATCGTGCTGATGTGTGCCTCTCCATTGATTCACATGTGCGGCATCCATATTGTTATCGTGATCGCTATCGCCATCGCGTCGGAAATTGTTTAAAATTGGCGCTCAAAAAAGAAGCAATGGAATCCATTTCTCGATCTCGATGCGAAACCAAGAAAGGTCTCAAAAAGTAGCGACAATTATTAAAATAATCCAAAAAATCTCTTTTTGTTAAATATTTTGGCGGAGATGCTCTCTCAAGAATTTAAGCCGGCAACGCGATGACTGTATGTAGTCTTAAATTTTTTGTTTGCAACTTTAAGAAAGGAGGCATTAATTTCAAATACGCAAACATAATATAGTGTTTACTTTGAAATAAAATTACCCCTTTAAACTCTTAATTATATTTAGGCAGCGTAGGAAAATTCGACACAAAATGGTCGAACTTATTCCGATAAATTTTAATTTTTGTGTTTAGGGTTCACTTAAAAATTTTAACAGCTGCTTTTGAGGTTAAGGGTGTAGGAGGGGAATAATTTTTTTGTTTGTTATTATCTCAAAAACTTTCGCTCTTCTAGCCCCACAAAGTCAAAAGCAGTGGTTTAAAATTCAAAAAATTCATTTAATTGGGTTTCTTTGACACACAAGCCTTTTTCAGCTGATCTTTTTTTCGAGATTCAAAAATTATAAGTTCCAAAAAAATCAATCGCCTCTGACATCAAAAGTGAGTCGGCTTGGTACCGCCAACAAATAATAATTGTTAAATTTTTCAGTGAGAAAAATTAAATTATGGATGAATTGATATTGAAAAAAAGAATCCTAGTGACTTCGACTTCTACTAATTTTTTTGTCGCCATACATGTGGAATTGGCTTTACAGTCCCAATAGGAGCGTGATCCGAAATCTAATTAATAATTTATTATATTAAAACCTTTACATTAAAATTAATTTAAAAAAAAACTTGTGATTCACTGAACAACCTTTTTTATATCAAAGAACCGTTCATAATGGAAAAGTCAGAGGAGTTTCTTCTTCGTATATTTTCCATCATCTTAGTATAATTTCATTATAAAATTTCCAAGCTCGATTTATTTTTAAGGAATCCTCAATTTGCCTTTATATTATCCATTTAGCAAAAGCAAAATGTAGCATGTTTCAGAAAAGAACTTACTCTCCATATACCTACACCATAACCACAGTTATAGAGCTGATTTAAAAAAAAAACACACTTTGACGATGCATAGGGCGACTTGATTAAAAAAAGCTTTTACACCGGCGGTTGTTGGCTTCGTGTTTTCTTTGTATAACTTTAGATGTACGAGCTGCGAAAGCAAAAGGGTCATCTACATATACATAAATAGGTATACATATATGGCTATATCTATACACATAGATATCTGTAACAAAGAGCGTCGGAAATAATAAAAAAAAAAAAAAGTTATAATGAAACAAAATGCAATTTGCAATGACATCATTTAGATGAAAAATATAATGGAACATGATAATTTTTTAATACTTTTTGCTAAAATATATAAAGAAGATAACAATGTTTGCATGTTTTTTTTTTTTATTTTTACGAAGGCACATTTATCCGAATTCATTCCGCATCTATTAAAAGTTTAATTTATATGGAGTGAGAAATATTCTCATTTGATAATGCGGAAGCATTTGCTAAATATTTCAAAGTATTTCATTACTTGAGAAAGAAGTCCAGTTAGTAGACAAACCCTGGAAATTATCATTTTTAACAATGATAATTCTGCTAGTGATCACGAGTCGACTGGAAGCATCACCAACCCCGATAAATTAAATGAACTTTTCTAAAAATCTAGACGACTTAAGAAATCATCCGGATCGGACGTGATTTTCAACAACTTCATAAGAAAGTTTCCCGATGTTATAGTGCTGTTCATTGTGATCCCGTTCAACAACTGTGTCAATAATTAATATTTCTAGAAGAAATGGGAGACAACTTAAATTGTACCTGTACCCGAAAAAAGGTGAAAGAAATACCTACAGTTTCTCCTTGCTGAGAAACACCAGCAAAATCCTGGAAGGATTTCTTGTTCGGAGGCTTAAAACTTCGTGCAACATCAAAAAGATCATCTCCAATATGCAGTTCGGATTTCGAACATTCATTATCATCACCAATCACAGAAGCCCGAAGTGTAAAATGTCTTTGTGAGAGAGCATTTAAAACATTTCTAAAGATAGAGAATGAAAGTCAATTCAGCCAAGCTGCGAACTGGCTTGCTTCAGAATAGCCTTAGGTTGTCGAAATACACTCTCAGCTACAAGCTATCGCAGCATAATCCTAAGTCTACATAAATACGACGCCAACTATTAAGTATCCAACTTCGACGAGGGATTAGATGCAAAGTATGATTGTTCACGTGAAGTACAGTTACAGTGTATTTAAGATAAATTCCTATCAGTTTAGAAAACATAGGAGAAAACATAACCTTTGACAGATCGATATTTAAATCATGAACCTCTCAATATTACGGAAATGCAAAATCACTTGAGATTTCTTTGAATTCAATATTATAGACAGCCTTGCAAATGGAATATGTATATAAATGCTTTTATCAAAGAAAAATATTACAAACTGCATTCAAATTAAAAAAATAAACTTCTACTTTTGACCCACATATCCAAAGTCTTATAAGTAAATTTATACATACATATGTATGTACAGTACATGCATATGTATGTACAGTACATGCATATGTATGTACACTGTACAGTACATGCATATGTATGTACAGTACATACATAAAAAAATCAAAATTCAGAAGAAAAAACATTAGAATTAAACTTGCTTATGCAGAAATTCCAAAGTCAAACACAAAAACACCTCTTCAAATGCATTCTTTATTTTCAACTTGAATTTAAGGCATAAAATTCAATGCGCTGCGCTGCTGTATCCAAATATTCACCAATTAATTACTTGACCAAAACCTTGTGAGCCGTATCTAACATACTTTATGTCTACGTAGGTCGTAGCATAAAGATACGGAGATACACAATACAAGTCATTAGATTGATGACTTATTTTTATTTATTTTTTGCAATATCTGACTGACGGATTTCGCGTTTTCTTTTTTTTTTTTTTAATGTCATGAATATTGCCAAAACTACACTAATAGTGTATAGCTAGTTGAGCAAAATTAAACCGAAGTTTGGCGCTACTAAGCCAAATTTCAACCAGAAAAGTTGGAATTCAAGAAAACCCGAAATTGCATACTTTCAGGGGTAGATGGTGAAAAAAAAATGAAATTTTGAAGTTGAGGCTTAATGCAGTTGTTGAAAAATATTAGATCCAAAGCCTTCTTTAAGCCATGTTCAAAAAAATATTAGTTTTTTACAGAACTCTCACAAGGTGAGAGAGTAAAACAGGTGCCAGTTATAACTTTCATTGAAACTCATCACTGCAAAATTTTATTTCTTATTTTGAGACACTTTAAAAGCAGTGACTATTTTGATTTCAATATTAAGCTATTGACTTAGTTATTATTTATAGTAAATAAAATATTTCATTTTGGCCCATCAGTTCACGTAAAGCGACTTCTAGCTTTTCAATGATCAATGATAAGGTAGTTCAATCATTGAAACACTTAAATTCATTTCAAGTCGAAAGTCGGGCCAAAAATGAATTTTGTTTTGGCAAGAATTAATATTTTAGTTATCAGCTCTACATTGGTATCAAAATAATCACGCTCAAAACTTAAAATTTAAATTTCCAATGATGGGTTTCAATGGTAGTTATAACATGGCGCCTAAACTGTGATTTTCTGCGCTAGAAATTTCTGTGGACACAAATTAACAGTTCACCAAATTGTCAGTATGAGAATAAATACTAAAAAATGTAAGACAAACATTGTACCTAACGGAAATTGGGTGAATTTGGGTTGATGTACTTTTTAGCAGTTTCGACATTTTTGAGAGAATTTCATTGTCGCTCTTTAAAATTCTTTTCTCTTTTAATTTTCTTTTCCAAAAATAAAGAAGTATAATTATATTAAACATCGGTAATTGGTTTTTAGTTTATGACTAACAAAGAGATGTGTTATTTAAAAAAAAAATAATATTACTCAAGCGTCTCAAGAAATTAGTTTGTAACAGAACGACCACAGTTTTTTGGGAACCACATACATATCTGTTTTTTAGCATGTAAATCAACGGCGAAAACTTTCATACTAAAAAAAGAAATAGAATTATATTTGACGAGTAGATTTCAAAAAAAGAAAAGTTTAAAATACTTTCAAAATTTTTCATTACAGGAAGTCATTTAGGACCCTTTTTGTTACTTGTCATTGAAATAGGTACCAGATATTTTTTAACATTCGGCCCTTATCTTTGCGAATGGCTTCAAACTCTTTCGTGAAAGAAAAATCTAGAAGTTACACAAGGACTTCAAAGAAATTTCACAAGATATCATTTTATCAATTTGAATTGGAGTCTATCACTCGTATTTATTAGATTTTATTTTTGTCTACTTAGACACACTGTTTTCAAATTGGTGGAAATATGCTTTATTTAGTAAAAATAAATACCACATAATTAAAGGTTAAGACAATTTACTCTTGTGTCTAAGTTAGGCAGCTATAAGGCTACAATAAAAGAGGTTTTTGAACACATTTCCAAAGTTGGACAGTTGTCTAAAGTTAGACAACGTTTATAAATAAGGCCATATGTGTCTATGAATTTATTCTTAAAAACTTTAAATCTTGAAAAAATTGCATGTACTAAATCAAGTAATGCGTAGTGTATAAACTCTGTATATACATATATGATCGATATTTAATCGATTTGGTCTTGTCCTAAATGTCTGAAATTCTTTGCATTACGAATTTCTTTGAAATACTAGAACTAATACTCTTGGGGTAGGTTCGACGGTTATATGGATTAGTGCGATGAAATAGTCAGGAGAGATAAATAAATATTGAGAGTTGTGTCTACGAGTATGAGATAAACTATGTTCTACTTATTTATCCAACTTGGGTATATATGGATTTTGAATAATAGATGTACATAAATACATACATATATCAAAAGCCTAAACGCACAATCTTTGCGGTTTTCACTCTCTCAGTATAGATGCACTAAAGTTGAAAAAAACACGTCTACCATCTTCTGCCAAGATTTACTTATAATATTTGCAAACTTTGAGGACAAATTTGTGTATATTTTTGTTCCTTCTTCTATTTTCATTTTAAAAGAAATTTCCGGAAATATTTCTGAGGTTAAATTATATTGTAATAACTAATAAGTAAGTAGGTACTTGGTTTTGAATCAAGCAAACTGAAAACATCAATTGTTTTTGAAAGAACTGGGTGTTGAGTTAAAAAGAAAATACAATAATGTAGGCGTTTAAAGTTGCACCTGAATAAAAATATGTAGATACATACTCGTACATCGCCTGGGATGAATTTTTCCGATAACAGGCCGTATTTTCAATTGAATAAAAGAAGATTAAACAAAAATTCTAATGGGAATAGCCAGAGTCACATTCATACAATGAATCTTCCTTCGAAGGAAAAACATTTTCAATTTATATTATTTTTTTTTTACGATTCGATAAAATGAGTACCTTTCTGCAATTGTAGGTATGATAAGGGTAAGTATAAAGTATTCTTAAAAAGTAAGCAAAAGAATAATTTTTGTTTGTTTGGTAGCAGCCAAGTTTTATGAACTACTTGCAGGTAATATAAAATTAAAATGAATATCTGCAAAAAAGAACATTAAACGATCTTTTTAATAGTAGGCATCGAAGTGGGCCATCTGCTGGCTTCTTTTTGAAGCATGTTACTTATTTAGACACTGGAAGCTCTAAGGCGATATAAAAAATATACAGAACTTCAGTATTACAAATATTTCCGCGGTAAAAAAATTTCTAGATTCAAGCTTGAACAACGTTGCAAAGTTACTTCTAAAATGGATATTGTGTTATTGCGAAACTGTGCGAATTTCGAATAGAAATTTTGTTCAAAATAGTGCATCAACTGCATTTGTAACGAAAGTTCGCGATTTGCAGGTTTGCTGATTGATAACGGAACAATTTCCTTATTTCTCTTTAGTTTTGTCTTAGTTCTATATTGTTAACGGCTCTTTTTAATTTTAACCAAAATGACAATATGAAAGAAATAATGTGAATTTTAATTTTAGTACTTTCTTTGCAGGTTTGTTATTTTTAAGAAAATTTCCTCCACGCTCATCAAACTTTGTTGAAATTCAGCGTCAATAAAAAATTGTATCACCGCTGTTCTGAATATCGATCGGTTATAAGACCCTTTCATTTTTAAACTCTAGTAGCCAAATATATAAACGTGGAATAGCAAAAGGTTAGGTCTTATTCCGTGGACTAAGTGCAAAATGTTATGAATAAAACAGTGACGTTTACCACCGAAGAAGGTGATGTAGCGAAGGAATAAGAGTCAGATGTGTCAAATTTATTTTGAAATAAAAAGAAAAAAATTAGTGAAGATTGCTTATTTAATTTTGAATAAAAATAATATTGTCTGCTAGATTTCTCGAGTTTTTAAACCATTTCCAATTATTGGACAATCAGCCATAAACCACTAGAAAAAGAAAAATATACAAACTCAGATATGATCCAACGCAAGTACTAAGTGCGGAGGAAGAAATATAGGTTTTCCAAGGAAAATATTAGGAAACTTATTGCGGTTATTGAAAATGACATAAATGGGAACACAAGGGGTGGACATATTCCGGTTCCGTTTGCAAGTTATGGCTTCCATCAGATACTGGGGTCGTAATAATGTAAGATTTTTGACTCTATATAATCATAATCTTAAATTACTAACATAAATTAGGTTCAAGGCGATTGTGCTGATATCCACGGCTTTAGTCAGTCTGCATTGAGCATCATTTCTGCTCGGTAGCCAAAACATTTGCTTCAAAAGCAAGGCAGTTCATAAAAATGCCCCAATCAATTTCTCAACAGTTATCAACCATCCAAAAATTTAGAAATATACGTGGATTTCCTAGCGTCATAAGGCCAGCTTTTTTTTTACAAATTATCACAATTTGCTGTCAAAACCCATACGAAAAAAAACTTGCAAAACTACGTGAAAATTTCAAGTTACCAAACAGGCATTTTATTTATTGAAGTATATTTTCTTAGGGATTTTTGGTAAACGTCACTTTACTATTTCACGAACATTTTTTTTTAATGGAGAATTTTAACTCATATCATAACTGTTATTCCCTGGTTTAGTAAACTCTTGGAATAGGTAAGGGTGGAATAAGCGTTTTGTATTAATGTGGCTGTAGGCGATCTTTTCGCTTTCAATACTTGCCGAATTTTTGTTCTTTGATTTTCGATCATATTGAAAATGCTTGACGTTTGAAATTTATTTAATTTTTTTTATAATTTACCTACATATGTAATTTTTTCAACAAATTTGACGTTTCGAGTTTTGGTTTTGCTGATTTAAAAAAAAAAAGATTTAAATACTCGCTAAAATGAAAGTGAAATTCAAAACACCTTTTTTCGTTAACGGATTTGATACGGAACGGAAATCAGAACAGGGGTTAGATACCTACGCTTGACAGTATTTCAAAATCGTTTTTTGAAAATCTCGCATTATCGAAAAATATATGTAGAAAAGCGATTTAATAAGAATATTTGCCAAGGGGAGAAGTTTTTGCATATGCAAGATTTTTATACTTGAAAGCCAAATTATTAAAATGCGAGATTGTGCAGTTGCGAAATTTCGATAATGTGAAATCAGATAGGGCTATCAGAAAATTTTAGTTTGCTGTTAACCATTCCCAGTTGCAAGTTGAAGAGAACCTCAACCAACTTAGATAGCTTGCGACCGAAAGCCGAAGAAGCTTGTTGGTTAAGACACAGGTCCACACCTGTATGTAGCGTCGAAATAAATAAGTACAAAAGTTGACAAATAAATCAAAGAAGAAATTCATGTACCTTGAAATTTTTAATACATCTTCAACGATAACAAAAGTTTAAACTTTAAACCACAAGAGTAATTTCTCATCTATTTTATTTTTTATTATTGCGGGCAATTTTTTTTTTGCATTTCCCTGTTCCGGTGAAAATGATATAGGGTGGAATTTCCACGATTTTTATGGCAATAATAAAAATAAAGATTTAATTTATTTATAACTAGTCGTTGACCATCATTGCGCTCCGCTGCACAGAAAATTAATTCGTGACAGAAAGATGTTTATGACAACTAGTAAATTTTTACATTTTAAATACGCAACAGAGTGATCGTGATTTTTGTATTTATGTAATTTTTATTTTTTTTTATTGAAAAATTAAAGCAAAATTAAGTAAAAACTCATCTCTGTTAATTTTTTGTTAAGCGCCATTTATGAAAGAACTTGAAAACTTTTGATTTATGAGCTTCTCTTAAATAAAATATATTCTGTAAGTTTCAGCTCTATAAAATGTTTGATATTTGAGTTTTTCATTGGATTTTTATTTATTCAGCGCCATCTATCGGAAAACCTGATAATCTTTCGATGTATATCCATTTATTACAATTCTTTACAATAATTCCATTAAGTTATTTTCAGCGCAATCTGGTTGTTAATTTTTCAGTTTTTAGAGCTTAACGAACAGCTTATTTTTAAACATGTATATAAATTTTGAACTTTGCAGACAAACTGAGTTGAGTTGAGTTGAGTTGAGAATCGATATTGTTTTTTTTTTATTTTCGCTTGGTCACACTTTAGGGGTGTTTGTTGAATACAAATTGTTGATAATAAAGAACACTTCTGTGCATCCGTAACACAATAAAATAAACATAAAAAAAAAATATAACGAAAACAAATAAAAACACCTCGAAACAAATAAAATCAATTGTGCGATAGATAATATACAGCACTGGGGCAATGAGGGGACTAACAATTAGCATTGTGTCGATTATCCAATGCTCAATGTTGCACACGTTTCGGAAATCAAACTCTCGAGATAGAACGAGAGAGAGAGAGACAGAGAGTTTCAGCTCGCAGGAGACGGAGATCGAAACGCACGGGATTTCATAGTCGAATGCATAGTGAAGTGTGTCCTTAACCCGTTTTTCTTGCATTTAGCTGAAGCTTGTTATTTGTTTGTTCGACTATGATTATTGAGTGCTTTAAATAGATTACGGTATGTGATGCGGTATAGTGGCGCTCCCCATCATCAGTGCTTTTATACCTCCTCATTCATATTATACATCAGGGTATCAGTATATACATATGTATAAATAAGTTGAGACGTAATTTATGCAAACAACTTGCATTGTCACGAGACAATAACCACATAATGTACTTTATATTCAACAGGAATTCTAATAAGTTGCCCTGCTCAGAGCTCATGATGATATTGGGAGTCTGAAGGGCGTGGGCGCTTTCGATGCGTACCTACATATATACATGCAGAAGGGTGACCAACCAACCAACCAATTGATATGTATCTTGAGAACTTGAGATAATAGCTTTTCTACCATTTGCATGCGATGATTATGAATTTATTTAATTTTGGAGACTTCGTCGTTCGTTCACGCAAAATGTGTTTATTTATCGGCCTACTTATGTATGTACATTATTTTGTATAACAAAAGGTCTTTGAATAATTTCTAGTACGAGGACAAATCGTATACCTACACACATATTTACATATTATGGAATTTCAAACATATTTTCCCGCAATAGTCACCTTAAAATATTTGGGGGCCTTAAATTTTTAGGGTAAAAGTTTTTGTAGATAATTTTTATTTTTAAAGAACTCGAGACTTGTTTTCGTCAAAAACTTGATAAGGAAAATAAATTGGATGGATGGATGGGAGTATTTTGGATGAATCGCATTTTTTTAAGATGTTATGACTAAACTCTTAAAAATTTGTAAGAACTGTATTCCGCCAAACTGAAAATAAATCTTAACACTATTATATTAATGCAAGACTGGATCACACGAATTTGCCTTTGTCGAATCGTGTTTTGACATTTCCAAACAAAAGATTTTCAAAGGTTTATTTTAATAGATTCCGACTGGGATGTGTTCGTAAGTTATACACGTGATTTCCAAACTACTTTCGCAATAATATAATTTCAGCATAATTTAGAAGAAATTAGGTTGGAAATTACGTGAAAACCTAATGAACACACCCCCAATTGGATTACATTTAAAATGTTCTAATAAAGTATTTGTTTGGAAATGTCAAACCCAAATTGGAAAAAAAGGAAACTTCACAAAATCGCCAATTTCTACCAATTTTAGTCTAATTTTATTTTTTTTATTAGAAGTTTGACAGAACATGGGACTAAAAATTGGTAGAAATTTTAAATTTTGGGAAGCAAGCGAACATTGAACCAGTGTTGCCACTTTTTGTTTATGTAATGTTATTAAATGTGACTTGTAGTTATTTTTGTAGCCTCCTATTAATTCATGTAGGTGTAGTTTATATTTTTTGTGTGCCTTATTTGTTATCTACATATATTAGTGTGTTAGACTAATTATATATTTTACTAACAACCATGCTAAATAATCAATGTGATGACAAGGAAATATGTTGCAAATGCATTAAGCTCTCCTGATAACGTGAAAAATAACCAAAATTTAAAATAGAAATCAGCAAAAACAAAATGAAAATCAAGTGTCAAAGCAAATTCATATGGCTAATAAAATTAACAAAATTTAAATTGAAAAAAAAAAACCTTTTCTTAGAATTTGAAAATAATCTTCTTTCAATTCTTATAGAAATAATTTATTGCAGATTCTTTTTGCCTGGAAATGAAGCTTAAACCCATTTCCGTCAGTTAGCCTACATGTTCCAGTCAAGCTATCAAACCATGAAATACAATATTCTGTCTATTTAGAAGAAAATCTGATTAAAATAAAATTAGAACAACTTTTAGTTTCTGGGAAGCTTCAAATTGTATTTTCGTTGCGTTCGTTCACCGAAAGAGTTTTATATGGAATTTCAATCAAAATCATTTGAATATTTTCATGAAAAATCGATAAAGTTCTTAAAATAGATAAATATTGTATCTAATCCTTTATTAAATTACAACAACTGTATGTTAATATTTTTGAATTATCAAGGTTTCACAAATAATTTGAAGTACTGTGGATGTTTAGGGGCTTATTGACAAAACACATTTAAGCAAAAATCAGCTTCATTACTGGAAGCAGTGTTTGGTCATCACGATGAAATTGCAAAGACTATACTGAATAAAAATGACACTGACAGTTTACAATTTGAATGTTGGTTTGACAAATATAACAGTCTAATGTTGCACTGGATTAAAAAAAAAAAAAAAATGCACGACTGAGCCCACTAACTTGCTCTTATGTGCGATCACACTGGTGGTTTTAAAGCATTACACTTTAAACTGAATTATTAAAAAATCAATATAATTTATGAGAAAAAAAATTAAAAATCTTTGGAGCGTTTTTTTTTTTCTTTTAAAAAAATAATTTTTTATACATAAAATATTGAAAACATTTTTAAGAAAAAAAATTGGTACGCCATTTTTAAGTATTTATTAATGCAGATTTTAAAAATTAATTAAAAAAAAATTATCAACCCATTTTCGAAATATCGAATTTAGATTTTTTTTTTTTGAATCCAAAAATTGTTTTCTTGTGTAAAAAATTTGATTGAAATCAGTTTACCAGATAATGAGATAGTCGACAAGTAAAAAAATTGTTCTATGAGAGATACCATTTTTAAACGGTATATATGACTTTTTTTTTTTCAATAATATAGTAGACCGTTTTAATATAAGTTAACATAAGAATTTTAATCAAAATCTTTCGAGCAGTTTTTGATAAAATTGATATTTTCCATTCCAGTTTTTAAACAGTTGTATGGGAGGTACCATTATTTTTGGTCTTATAAATATTTTTTATTTAAAATCTGCTAGATAATGTTAAATAACTGCTGGAGTGCTGGGTGCCAAGTTTAACAAAAATCGACCAAGTCATTTTCGAATTATTTCGTTCTCAAAAAAAAATTTCGAAACTTTTTTTTAAAAATCCAAAAAAAATGTAAATTTTGGTTACAAAACTTTTGAAACTTCTCGAAAGATTTATATAATTTTTATTTTATTTATAAAATTTATATTATATTTATAAAATTTATACATAAAAAAATAGGTTAAAATCAAATAAGCCGTTTTAAAAAAAAATCGATTAAAAAATGGTTCTATGAGAGGTACCACTTATTACCATTTTTTCGAAACTTTTTTTGTATAAAATGGTAGCCTTTTTTTAAAAAAAAAATACTGATTAAAAAAAAAAAAGTTGTAGGCACGATTTTTAGAAAAATAGGATTTTCATATTTTGACATTTGTACGGCAGGTACTGTTATTTTTTATCTTAAAAAATGAAAAAAAGTATGGGGGAATGCCCAAAAACTGAAAGGTACCAAGTTTAAAGAAAATCGACACACCCATTTAGGCTTCAGCCGAAAGGACTGGACAGACAGACAGAATTGCGAGACCCACTTTTGTCGACTTTGCTATCATCGTAATGTCAACTTTGATCAAATTCTAGACTTCGATTTATTTCTATGAATCCATAACTTGCCATATAGTATGTACCTACATTAGGGTGGTTCACGTTTATTTAAACTATATACTAGATGGCAAGCCACCTTAAAATTTTGCTATACCTTCCTATAACAACGTGTGTGTGAAGTTTCGGCCTTTTAAATTAATGGACAGACGGTGCTCATCAACTTTGAAATATCAAATTTTAGTACTTAAAGAAATGCGTTAATTTATATAAAAAGTTGATTGATTACAAAACAAAAATAAGTCTTAACACATCATATATATATTCATATTTTCATTTATAATATCAATACAAAAAAAAAAAAGTTCAATACAAGGAAAACTAGGGTTTTTTTACATAAAACTACTTCTTAAAGCTTATTTGGACGTATCAGTGGACACCATTTTTCTGTTTTGTTCAACCACCTGAAGGATAAACTGCTTTTTTTCTTCATCCTTGGTCAAAACGTTACTAAAACCCTTCAAAAAATTAACACCTCTTTCCGCAGTATCGTTTACTACACGTAAATTCCTAATGCGATTTCTTACTTCGAGAAAATCGAAATTGCAAAAATGACGATGCTCTTATATCAAAAATGTCGAATGTTTTCAAGGACCTCTTGGAAGCAAAGACTCCTAAAGATGCATCAATTGACAAATAAGCAGAATTTCCACGAATCAAACGAGGGCTGGCTTCAACCTTCATGCCTTCAACAATCCCTTTTTTCTCGGCACAACTACTCTTGTCCGAAAACAATGCGAAGGTTACCTTTGGTATAAACAAGTGCACCAAAACTGACAAATCGGTTCTGTTCTGGATGCATGATGGATAGGTCCCGGTAATCGCCAGTGAATCTTTTGAGGTGGTTTGTTCGGTAACACAAAAGTAACGGTTTAGTAAAAAGAAACAAAAATGATAATTCTCTTATTAGGGGGATTCATGCAACGTCGCAAAACACTAGATAAGTTTATCTTTTGGATAATTTTATCTTTTGGTAAATGAACTGTCAAATTTTGTATGGGAAATGGTTTACGCAAATTGGATAAAATTATCTTAGGATTTTGTTGCGGAAACTTATACAAATTTATTTGGATAAACTTATACAAACGTCATTGCGACTTTAAGAATTAGACGTTTAATATTTGACGTTTAACGAACAGCTGATTCAATTACGCAGCATTTATCCAAATAAATAAAAAGGACGTTCACGCAAACTCTTCGTAAAATTATCTTTTTACACAATTGGTAAACTTATCTCGTTGCATGAATACCCTTATTGTTTGTGTTTTTCTTCTTCTTCTTCGTAAAAAGAAACAGACATATTATGACACAGTATAAAAAATCAATACTAACTTCACCATAGTCAAAGCAAAAGTTTACAGTCGTTGGGCACCAGGTTGCTCTTGAACAAATAAGCTTAAACTTCACATGGTTAATGAAATATACCTAATGTAACAAAATTTTAGGGTGGCCCACCAAAATTTATAAGAAATTAAAAAATGGACCACCCTAACCTACATACATATATATCGCAAATAAAAAACTTTGTTATCTGTTGCGCTTATGAAAAAAAAATGTGCAAATCTTTTTTGTGTAGAATTTTATAAGCTTACATTTTTGCCTAATAAACTAAATTCAGTTTAAAAAAATTAAAAGCAGTGTTGAGATTGAAGGCAATTTTTATGATGTGCTTAAGACGTCAAAACAACACTTTCTATCAAAATTCAGTTTTATTAAAATTTTGTTTTTAAAGTTTGTATTTTTTTTTTCCTGTAGGTACCTACTTTAGAATTAGGTATTTATAAAGAGCATTATTTTCATTTTTTAATAAATTAATAGAATTGGTAAATACCTCACATAAAAATCTCTATTTATAATCCTCGCCTTAAGTTGAGAAAAAAAAGAAGCAATTATACTTTTGTATTCGATGTAATAACCTATGTATAAACGCTTGTACTCATACGTTTGGTTATACATTTACTTCCAAAATGTCTGCTCTTATACTATTAAAACTATAGGAATCCCTTTGTATTTGCAAATATTTACAATAAACTCAAACTGTTTCCTTGGATTGAATAATTATTATTTTTAATTATGCTAAGGTGTGCATATTTTACCTATAGGATGGACATGATGCTTCATAGAAAAGATTTAAATCAATAAAAATAAATATGTCTCTATATACATACATATGTACATACATTCAAGAAAATAATTATGTATACCTAAAAAAAATAAAGGCAAGTTTATTTGGGTCAATGTACTCCACCTAAAGGGAGGCTAGCTAAGCCAACTTGTAATGGGTGTATATTGAAGGCAGAACCATAAGGACCAAACAACTGCAAACACAAACTTCTTAACCCCATTTTTTTTATTGAAAACTTAACTAAAGAAAGTTTTAGATACGAATTTTTGTTTTTCAGTGAAATATGTTAATTTACATTTTGATTTATATGTAGTTACTTGTAAACGTGAGCAACTACCTTCGTAGCTTAACCTCACACATACTAACATAGGTTTACCAATGATGTACCTGAAAGAAATATCAGACAACGGAGCTACCGGGTATGTGCAAGTACCACTCAATAGAACGTACAGCAGAAAATTTCCACACCAAAAAAGTTAATGTTTAATATTCTGACACATATATTTTAATTATAATGATGGCTTATGTGAATAATGTAAAGATTTTTGGTATTTAAATAATTTTGCATAGATGCATTTAAATACAAAGTAAAGTCACTTTGACGGTTTGCGTCTTTTCACTTTTTCGCTTATCCGATTTGTCGTTTTGCTTAATGTTTTAATAATACAAAATAAACTTCTTTTTAAATTTTGACCTGTATTAAAATTTTGATCGAAATAGGTTAAGTCGAAAATCAAAAAAAAAAACTATCTATTGCAGGTACCGTTAGTTACAGTTATTGGTCACATTTGTTTTACCAAAATGCAGGTTAGGTTAGGTTTACGTGGCTGCCAGCAGAGACGCGTGACACACTTAGACCAAAAGTTGGTCCATTTTGATACCACAAGAATATAGGAAACTTTCTTCCTACTCGTTGAACCACTTAGAGCTTTTTACGAAGCGCGCGAGACTACTAAATTAAGACTAATTTAGTAATGCGGGGTTGGAGACCCAATTTATTCCTAACGGCTTTTTGGCACGAGAAAAGTGTCACAGTAGCTTTTTTTAACTCTTTCTTGTAGATATATTAGGTTTCCAGCCTATCTTCTTATCTAAAATAAGTTCTAAATATTTTGCTTAATCTGCGAATGTTAGTGGTACATCTTTTATAGAAGGAGGGTCTATAAGAGGAATTTTGTATTTCCTGGAAAAGAGGACAAGATTGGTCTTATAAGGGTTAACACCCAATCCGCAGCGATCTGCCTAATTTATTAGCTTATTTCACGCGTTTTGTAAGAATTCTTTCAATGTGCTAGACCACTTTTTGACAAAACTTGCGATGCCGGCATCGATAAAAACTTTAAAACTCAAAATGTCTTTGAAACCCTATATATCTCCGCAACCAAGCCTCGTAAGTGGTACAGATACAGACCATACATACAATAGGTTCTGCACACACTCATTTTGTATCAATATCGTTAGAACCGTTTCCGAGATAAATAACCTCTTTCAAAACAGTTGTATGATAGGTAAAAAATTTTTGAATCCATTGTTTGTTCCTTTTCGCCTAAAAAATTTTGATAAAATCATTTTAGCCGTTAAAAAAAAAATTACCTTCCACAAAAGTAAATTCTGAATAATTTAATTTAATTAAAACCATAGATATTTTATTAAAATAATTGAAATTTTGCTTATTTAATTTTGTATAGCTCTTCTAGCTATAATTACTAAGTTTTAAATAAATTCCAATAATTTATACATCCTTGAGCTTAATAATTTTTTTTCGTATATACATATGTATGTATTTAAATTTAATTATATTGACTTACCTTCATCTTGGGACATAACACTTTCATCGGGTGATGGAAGATCAGATTGTTTTAATAATAATGCTGCTCCTGAATTTCGGCTTTCTTGCAATTTAGTGAAATATTCGACAGCATAATTAACAACATCACCAGGCTGTTCTATAAGGTATGCTATAGAAAATTCCAAAAGGACTTCTCTCAATGCATCTGGAACTTGAATTCTTTGCTTTTGTGTCACAGACATTTTGTAAATAATTCTGAAAAAAAATAATAAAAAAAAATATATTATTTTTTGATTTAATCATAGGAATTTCATTAAAAAATAAATGATATTATTTTTAAAGTAAAAATTATTGAAGGTAGTATATTTTTAGTTTTAGTTTAGTTTTGATTAGTTATCTAAGACAGAGATTTGAGCATAATGGTCTTTTGATCCACTTATGAGTGAATTATAAATCTCCAAACCACCCGTTTCCAATCCCTTTGTTTGATTTCTGTTATAAATGCGTAACTTTATCAATCATCTTCAAGGTGAAGGTTAGCAATATGATTGTGAATATTGACAAGTTTTACCTTGATTTTGAAACCAGTTTTAGAGAATCAGAAATTAGTTGCAAAATTTTCAATATTAAATTTATTTCCAACTGAGGAATAGCATCGATTCACACTGATGCACAATTTCTATAGAATGATGTAGTTTTGAAAAACTAACACACATGTATGTACGTATGTATCTATGATGAATTCGAACAAATAGCCTAAGGGCTTAGTTTCGATTTTTTTTGTTTTTAACAGAACATTTTTATTCAGGACCATATAACTATGAACATTTCTATTGTTCGCTTTTTATTGTAATTGGAATTTTTTTTTTTTTTGGGGGGGGGGATTGATAATGAAACTCTAAAATGTAAGGTTTATTAAAAAACAGCCTTTTATAAAGTGAAAATCGAAAATATGATGCAGACACGTAGAAAGCTACACAGAAAAGGATTTATATATTAGACGGGTAGCCGAAAAAGTTGCTTTGGTTTTTGTTTGATTTATTCATTTGTTTGATTGGTTGTAATTTTGGGATGATGAGAAGCACAAATTTATTTTTTTTTTATTTGAATGATTACCTACACTCAGAGGAAAGCTAAATATTTCTAAAAGTTGTCATTTATTTATAGATTGAAAAATTGAGGTTACAAATTTTTTTTTTCCGATTTTGCTTTATCAATGAATTTTTTTTGTTTTTTTTTTTCAAATTAAAAAATATAAAGTGGTGTTCTAGTACAGTAACTTTGTCGTCTCATAGGAGGAAGACCTTGCGTCAAATCCGGTAGTTATGATTTTTTCGACCTCGAGCGCCGAACGCATCATGGTCACAAATCGAATCAAAAAATCCTTAGTAACGTAAAATTTGGAAAAAATTTGTTTAAAAACGAATGCCTGTTTTTTTTTTTTATTTTGTATTACAAAATAAATTTTTCAAAAACTATTGATTAAAACAACTTTATTTAAAAAGAAAATACAAGAATGGATTTCTGGCTTTAAGGAAAGCTAAAGGATTTTTTTGTAGGTTGTGCTAATATTTATGTATGGTGCTCTTTTCCTATTTTAAGTTTTTTTTTTTTTTTTTTTTATAAAATTGCCCCTCCCATCGAAACGGAGAGAGATAGACACCCCATCCTTTACAATTTTTTTCTTCTTTTGACCCAGTGTACAAGCCTTAGTAGTTTGATGCATTTTATGCCAAAGACCCTAAATTTGTTATTATTCTGTTTTTTATACTGCTTGTTGTTATTAAGCAATTATTGCTTATTTTTGAGAAGCTTTATTTTGGAATCTGTTGGGTCTACAGATACGATTCATAGCTCAAATTAAAGAAAATTTAGTGAGTTTGAAATCGTAGAACAAAGTTAAAATCGCTAACAACTATAAAAAAAACGCGAAAACTTAGCGGTTTTTTCGATTTTTGACCATGATGCGTCGAGGTTTCTTTATTGCCAACATCATAAACAACTCAGCAAAAAATCAGAACAACTGGATTTAACGCAAGGTTTGATGTATAAAGTTACTGTACTATTAGCACAAAGAACATTTAAAAAAAAATAATTCAATTAGGTTTTTAAATTAACTTATTGTAGTGCTTAGTTTTTGAATAAATTATTTTCAAGTTATTTTTTTTTCGAATTTTATTTTCAAAATTTTGAGTTTGAAAATAATTTATACAAAAACTAAGCACTAAAATAACTTAATTTAAAAATATAATAAAAGAATAAGTTCCTGACTTATACTATAACATAATATTAGGCGTGTTGTTTTGGAAGCTCTGGGAGAATTGGATGAAAAAAACGACGTCGTTATTGATTTCCTATTTTATATATTTTTTTTTTATTTCCCCCTCCCATCCAATCCCATTTTCATATAATATACCAACAATGAAAAAAAATGCTTTTACCACAAATTGCACAATTTTTTAACTAAGCCGCACACTACCTTATAGATAAAAGTAAAACTCTTTCGATTGATATATTTCGAAAACGGTTATTTTTATGAAAAAAGTATTTGAATGTTTTTTGCAGGGAATTTTCTAAGCTACAAATTAGTCCTTGATATTTAATCTGTGAAATTAATCATTAGGGAGATATTCCTGAAAAACAAAATGGGGATCTTTAAACCCCCATAAAATATTTAGAGCTGCTTATATCAATGGGGACTTTTTTACAGTTTCTTAAGAACACCATGAGGAAGATATATACAAAATCTAGCTTTCCGGTGATTTTTTCGGAGTCAAATGTCTTTAATGACTGGATTAAGCAGGGAAGGGAATTTATGGTATTCATTCTAAGCGCTTTCAGCTAAAAAATAAAAAAAAAAACATATTTAAAGCTGCATCGACCAAAACATCTATTTCGTGCATGTGTTACTATAGGAATCTACACTACAAACGTTTCTTAAATATACAAGTGATGTCTTAGAAACAACTTAAATTATTCTCTTGTCACAAAAAAAAAAAAAAATATGCGACTAGATTTGTGATTCCGCAATTTCGTTAACAAGATTACATTTTCTATGAGAGAGATATATGAATGTGTGGGTATAGGCATAACATCTTCTATCTTGTGTGAATTGTATGGATGTGTGATGTGTCTTTGGTAACACAATGTGATTTAAATGTATGTAGTATGTACTTAATGGGGTTTTGTGACAAAGTGTAATTCAGTTGAAACAATTTGGAGACACAAAACACGTGTTAAGTTTTACCGACCGATTTGTGGTTGATCCTGCTCTGCTTCCCCATTTTCATCCTTTTTATATGTTTTTATTACATTGAGTTAGCTTTATTCTTTATATACCTATATATATATTGCGAAACGTGTAATTTATTTTTATTGATGTTAGGCGGAGTCATAAAACTCAATCACCCGTAAGCTAATAAATTACTTGTACAAATAAAAAAAAAAAAAAAAAAAAAAGATTTATATGTAACACTCGTTAAAAAAAAACTAATTTTTAAGTTATTATATCTGCAGAGATGGAGAATGCAATAATTGCAATTATTTTAATTGATGATGACTTGACGAAATGCTTGTGACAGTGAAAAGAAACACATTTTTACACCAATATTTTGAGATAACATGGAGTTTTGATGAAGATTAACAGAATCTTAACAGAATATCGGTCAAATTTTAAAAACTGAGAGCAAGCGGACTAAGGGAGAAAGGAACTTATGGTGAACAGAGACCGGTAATAACTTGTTTGTTATTTTTCTCACAATTTACTTTAAATTATGATCAAAACTGTGGAAAAAGAAAAATAAATTTTTTGAAAAAAATAGAAAATCGAATTAAAAAAAAAAAAAAAACAAAAAGCAATTTTTTTGTGAAAAAAACATTTTGAAAAAAAAAATACAATTTTGAAAAAGATCATAAAATTTTGAAAAAGATCATAAAATTTTTAAAAAAGATCATAAAATTTTAAAAAAGATCATAAAATTTTGAAAAAGCTTACAGTTTTTAAAAAGCATACAGTTTTGAAAAAACATAGGTACAGTTTTGAAAAAAACATAGATACAGTTTTGAAAAAAACATAGGTACAGTTTTGAAAAAAACATAGGTACAGTTTTGAAAAAAACATAGGTACAGTTTTGAAAAAACATACAGTTTTGAAAAAAACATACAGTTTTGAAAAAACATACAGTTTTGAAAAAACATACAGTTTTAAAAAAAAAATACATTTTAGAAAAAACATACACAGTTTTTTTTATGGTGCTTTGAAAATTTGTGTCCATCATGTAGAAGAAACTAAACAAGTTGATTAATTTTAAAAACGTTGTTGAAAATCGCCAAACTTACTCTACAGATCCAATTTAAGTTTTTTTTTTTTTATAATGACCTCATAATATTCCCTTTTCTTCCAAAAAGGAAATCCATTATTTTTCTTTTTTTAGTTTTCATCCAAAATAAAGACATAATATACAACCATGCATAAATAATAATCTTTCAGCTTTAAGTACCTACGAAAAAAATATGCTGCCTCTGTCAGGACATTCTACCTACTCTCCTATTTCCTTTTTTATACAAAATGTAACTCAAAGACTAATGATGAGGACATAACCAAAGGCGTTTATTAAGCCATTCTCCGCTTTTTGATCGGGGACGAGAAAACGAAGGCGAATTCTCCATGAAACCCTTAAGGAGTTAGTATAGTACAAGTGTATACATACATACATATGTATATAACAACCATAAAAGGGAAATGAGCAGCAAATGAAAATATAATAAATTATGTCACACATCCTTTGCTTTAAAGAGTCTGAACGGAGTTGTGTTCTGTAAGTGCGGTGCGGTACCTCCATCTAGTAAGGAAAAAGTTTATATTTTTTTTTTTTTTACTTGTTGGACGCTACCATTGCGGAGTCACGAGAGATCTAGGATAACGATTTGATTGATATTCATGGATAGAATAAAATAATAAAAGAAAAAATTTCGAGTCAGTTGAGTGATTTTATTTCCAGACAGCACAGAAGATTTGTCTATGTTAAAAGTTTGGAAACAATGACATTTAAATTTTTTTTTATTTTTATTATTTTGTCAAGACTTTTTGTGGCACCATTAAGTTAATCTTTGTGACCAATGATTGTTTAAAACTGTCGATTTTATTGTTATGGTAAAAGCTTTTAAGAATCTACACACATTTTCAAACCAAAAAAAAAAAAAGAAGTAAGCTTCAATCTTATATCTGGTAATCAAACAATTTTTTTTTTTTTTTGAAATTTCCTAATGGTAAGTGGGCAATTTTAGGGTTAATTTCCAACATTAAGAAAGACCTTCTGCCTGCTGTGCTGCATATATGCCAATATTGAAAGAACACGGGCTAACTGTGTTGGCACTTAATGAAACTAAAGTGAAAGAAAATTTCGATCATCATTTATTTACTTGTAGATGATGTGTATATATGTTTTAGGGTGACGCTTATTTTAGCAATCTGTAAATTTCTTTTGTTACTCCCTCGCCCCTAAATTGAGGAAGCTACATACAAATAAGATTAAATTAAAATTTATTGAAATGAGCAAGCTTCAACGTTCGCCAAAGAGCAGTACAAATTTGTCACTTCCTCGCAAAAAGTAGTACCCATAAATAAAAAAAAAAATATGTGGAACAAGCTGAATTGAAACCAGACTTACGACTCTTTATTTCGACTTTTTATTTCTTTGTAAAAAGATTTGCTTTTTTTACTCTGAGAGTAGTGAAAAATAACATTTATAAAAACTTCACTTGAACTTCACTGAATTTAATTTTAAACAAAGAAATCGACAAAATTCCACTTTTAAATATTCCTTCGATTTCGAAAAATTCGCAATTTTTTCGAACTGTCAAAATTAAAGGTGCATTCATTTTAAATTATTTTCAAAAGTGAAATTACACTGCGGATGGATCGTGTTCTTAATTTCACTTTCACGTTAGCCAATATTCAAACCTTTTTTTCTTTCAAAATACACTTTATATCAAATTCGAAATTTAAAATTTGTCAGAAAAATTAAATACTTAAATTAATAAAAAAGGTAATTAAATAGTACCGTACCTTTTCAACTGAAACAAACGTTTTGTCAATACCAATTCGAATATGAAAATTCCAAACGTCAAGAATTTTCAATCGGATTGAAAATCGAAGCACACTCATTCCGCAAGTATTGAAAGCGAAAAGTATTTCAGAACACATAAGGTTTGAAAACGAAAGGATTTAAAAACGAATCGCAATTCAGAGTATATTAGATTTTCCTGACATAGCGTGAGTATACCGAAGTATATATGAATTGTTTAAATTAAACTTTAACTGGCACGTAACCATCTTTCAATAGAAATTTACAGTTTGCGGCTAGACTAAATTTTGACATATTCCAAATACTTTTTTTACGGGTGAAAAATGAAATGTAATTTTTTTTCTTTTTAATTAATTGACAGTGTAGCAATTGATTATGCATTTTTTTTTGGTGACGTCAACGAGTTAAGGCATTAAATATTATTAAATATTGATTGTAATGAAAACAAAACATAAAATAAAAAAAAATTATCAACGAACACATCCTTAAATAATAAAAACCCTGTCAAACTACACGTCATTCTTTTTCAATTCCAGTCTTTCCAAAACTTAATTTGCACTATTATTGGTATGTATGGGCACTTTTTACTTAATTATTAATCCAGTGCCTACATTCTGTAAAAATGAAATAAAACTCTTGTGATTTGTTTCAATTTTCATCGATTTTCGAATTATTTTATCGATGCAAGAACATAGGTACGTGGGTTGTTTAAAAGATATGCACGACTGGATCGCAAACGACTAAAATATGTGTATTTGGTATTTTAAGAATTTTTGTTAGTCTAAATTGCTGTTCAAAGTTTTAAAATGCAATAATAATAATATGAATTATTAAGAAACACTATATTGCGAAATTATAAAAAAAAATCTATAGGTAGCTCAATAACTAAAATATAAAGAATTTTTTTTTTTTTTCAAATTACATCAAACCCATATTTCAGTAATCCAAATTTTGTTGGCAAAAATCGGAAACGCGGTTTTCTAACAATCGATTTTGTTATTTCGAGCATGAAGTTTAATCAAAATCGTTAGAGCTATTTTCGAGAACATTAGAAAAAACAAAAATCGTTGTATGGCAGCTTTTCCTTTTAGAAGATCTAAAGCAAACATTTGAATTCTTTTTCTAGACAAATCACATAAAAAAGCTGTTTATCAAATTTGAAGCAAATCGGTTCACCCCTTTTTGACCTCTAGGTCAAATTACAGTGGACGCACAGATGCACAGACTCATACACATATGGAAGGTGTGATGAAACACAGCCGCACTGTTCCATCATTGCATAGTGTTAATTTTGATTACAACCTCGAAATTTTTGTTTTACACGAAACCAATACTTTACCTATAGATCAAGTAAAAATAAATAAATTTGGTAACGCAACAAATCGTGCTTACAACTCTTAACCATTTCTAAGCGGTTAGGTGGAATATACTTTTTCATAACAATTCCACCCAAAAGGCAGTATCCGTGAACAAATTTCAGTAATTAGGTGGAAGAGGCGTTATTGTTTGCTATGTAAAATTTTGCTCACTGCCTTTACATTTCCAAAAAAAAAAACACTATTATTATTTTATTAATTTAACCTGTTTATAACTGTTCATGTATTTAAATGTTCTGTAAATATGTTAAAGAAAACCTATTTTCAACTTACTTGCATGTCTTTTACCAATAAGGCAATGAGGGATGTAACAAAAAACAATTTAGCGCTTAAGGGGATGGAGCTGGGTGGTAGTAAAGAGCGTCAAATGGTGTCAAATAGCTCCTTGTTATATTATTGAACTTTTAATGAACTTCTGGGTCAGTGCTTCTTTTTTCTAGATTTTCTTTTACTGGGTATACCTATATCCCCTCATTCATGTGAACAAATTTAAAACTATATTTATGTCTGTATGGTATTTGTTTTTTTTTTTTCAATACCTTTAAACCAAAAATGTATCGACACGTAACCCATGGACGTAGTAATGTGTATTTTTACTTATAAATCTATATGAGCTCTAATAATATATAATAATAATATTGTATCCTATAGCCAGTTAAAAAATATTATGTACTTAAAAAATCCTTCTACTTAATGTAAGATTGTGTGCATATGTGTGTGTGTGTGTGTGTGTATCTAGGAAATTGTTACATCATATTGGCGAATACTTAAATCGAATCCCATTTTACCTGCAGCAACTGAAATTATAGAACCGAGACCACTTTAATGGCTTCTTTTCAGATTACGAGCAAAAACCCCTAAAATCTAATTGAGTTTTCTCGGTTCTATATATTATTATCCGTTATTGTAGGTATGTGTGTGTGTGATGTGTTTTGAGAAGGATAAAGAGGTCCTGAATAAAATTGTTTAACCCACAAGGAAAGTCTGCAACTAAAAAAGGGCATAATATAAATGTATATAAATAGAGAGACTATACAGTATTTTGTATTCTTATATTGTCAACCACTAACAAGTCATCACTAACTTTACTCTGGGGCTGTTCAAAGTTTTATATTTATATTACACATCAGTTACCTATGAACAGGATTTTAAAAACTTTTATTTTATTTATTTATTTTAATTTACACTTGAAGCCAAAACCAACGGTAAAACTTTTTAAATTCAGAACAATTTAATGTAAATAAATTGGAGTGGTTATCGGATGGAAGAAAATAACTCAGGGGTATTAAATATTTGCTAAATTAATAAATATGTGCAGGTATAAGTTATAGATTCATTGAAAAGTGTAATTATTTTTTTATTATCTAATTATTTCCCTCCGGAAACCTCCAAATCTCGAAATGTCAATATCCAAAAGGCCAAAATCCCGAAAACCCATAATCCCGAAAACCCAGAATCCCGAAAACTTCAGATCTTGGAAATTAAAAATCTCGAAAACACAAAATCTATAAATCTCAAAATCCCTATAGGCCAAATTCCAGAAAGCCCAAAATACAAAAAAAAAATAAAATCCGAAAAACTCAAAATCCCGAAAACCTGGAAATCAGAAAAACTAAAATCCCTAAAACCTATATTTCAGAAAACTCAAAATCTAAAAAACTCAAAATACAGAAAACTCAAAATCCAGCAAACTCAAAATCCAGGAAACTCAAAATTCAGGAAACTCAAAATGCAGGAAACTCAAAATCCAGGAAACTCAAAATCCAGAAAACTCAAAATCCAGGAAACTCCAACTCCAGGAAACTCAATATCCAGAAAACTCAAAATCCAGGAAACTCAAAATACAGGAAACTCAAAATCCAAACTCCAAATCCAGGAAACTCAAAATCTAGGAAACTCAAAATCCAGGAAGCTCAAAATCCAGGAAACTCAAAATCCAGGAAACTCAAAATCCAGGAAACTCAAAATACAGGAAACTCCAACTCCAGGAAACTCAATATCCAGAAAACTCAAAATACAGGAAACTCAAAATACAGGAAACTCAAAATACAGGAAACTCAAAATACAGGAAACTCAAAATCCAGGAAACTCAAAGTCCAGGAAACTCAAAATCCAAACTCCAAATCCAGGAAACTCAAAATCCAGGAAACTCAAAATCCAGGAAAAACTCAAAATACAGGAAACTCAAAATCCAGGAAGCTGCAAAGCAACTAGAAGGAACAGACTTCGACATAAAATCTACGATTTTTCCTCATAAGTCCAGGAAACTCAAAATCCAAACTCCAAATCAAGGAAACTCAAAATCCAGGAAACTCAAAATCCTGAAATTTTTCGGGATTTTAGTTTCATGAAAATGGGTTTCATTGATTTTGGGTTGTCTGGATTTATGGATTATGGATTTCGAGATTTTGGTTTTCGTATTCTAACCCTATCCCTCGTTTAAGCGCTATTTAGTTATTCGGTTGATCCTTAATACTCACAAAGTGCTTATAGAGTGCTAAGTGTCACACAGGTAACCAATGTTTTATTACTAGAAATTAATAAACAAACTTTATCAACCTGATAATTTGGAGAAGTAATATTATGATTTATAGATAGACAAAATTTAATTGATTTTGGAAATTATACTGAGCCCGAATTTGAAGTTTAAAGGTTGTGTCACATCAGTAACAGTCTGCCATTTCAAAACTTAATACTTTTGTTTTTTTCTTTTCTTTCGAGTTTTGAGACTCACGTAACGCACCCAAGTGGAAAAACTCATCGAACTGTCTCGAAGAAGCTTACTGGTTGAGGCCACGGTCCATTTCGGATTGTCGTGCCAGTAAGAAAAGTAAGGAAAAAAGAGATGGGAATATAGATCGTATCTTTTTTTTTTGTTCATAACATGATCTATATGGATCACTAGGGATAGAAAAACAGATTATATTTTGTTCATGCATTCTTCATACATCCGTAACAATTCCAAACTAAAATGTTTGAAAAGAATTTGTTAAAGAATTAAACATAATTCTCATTCCCATATTTTTCCATTCATATTACTACTTACCACTTTCAACTGATTTGTCATAAATATGGAGTCTAAGCCTTAAGGCTTAACTTACTTTCCATAAGAGATTTTTATAGGCATTTACTTTAAATTAAACTATTCTCGTTTTTTTTGTGGTGAGGAATAAAATTCATCGCTGATTTATTCATTAAATATTTGGTTCGTATATATAATGGTGCCGGTTTCTATAAAACATTTCTTGCCACATCTTAAATCATCTTAAAAAAGTGTACATTTCAATTAGCTGTTGGAATCACCTTAAAACTGATAATTCGCTATAAATGTCGAACTATTATTAAATGGAAGGAGCTTGTAAAAAGTAAAGTAATTCGCAACGTTTCATTGCTCCTCTTATGGTAGTTTTTTTTTTCTTTTTTTTTTTATTACAATTTGTTTTGCTTTGCACGTAGTTCGTCTCTTTTATATTCTTATTAAGGAACATTTTATTTTTTTCTCAAAAAGGCTTGGAAAGACTTGAGGCTGTTAATTAGCTTCTGTTAGTTTGTTTGTTTGTTTATTTATTTTTTTTTTTTTGTTCAATCGTTCGCCGGTAAAGTCGACTTTTGTGGATGCAGCAGCAATAGCAGCAAAATACGTTTTATGGTTTTGTGTGTCGGGCGCAATTTGTATCGCCCATGGGCATTGCTATGCTATAGTAGATAGTCCAACGTTGTATTTAGTAGCACAAAATATACATCATGGCACTGCGAATAAGTTTATAGGGAATGAAACAAATCGTCGTTGTTACAAACGCTTTTGGCGAATAGGTTAATGATTTTTGGCGTAGCAAGCAAGAGCAATTTGAAATTTGCCCCCAGGATGTTGCGTTCTGCGTTGAGGTTTAGTTTTATGGCTTCAATGTAAATTACATTTGTATTAGGCATGCATAACAAGCAATGAAGAGCGGATTTTAGATAAAGAATTAATCAAAGTTGTCAATTGTGTGGATTTGATATTAAATGGAAATCTCTGGGGTTGGCTATAAGGGAATGATGTGTTCCCAGAAAGATCACACAATGCATCATCAGTGATGGAGTTTGTGCTGAATTTAACTAGGTACCTGAGTAGATCGAGACAAACAGGAGACTATACACATATTTTATAAGGAAACATTAATGTAACAATCTGGAGCCTGTAAAACAACGTGACAAGTACTTGTCAGAAAAGTAAAAAGCGACAACTTGTCCAAAATTCTGTAACACAACGCTACAAGTTTATGAACTATCGAAACTTGTCACCATAAAATTTTACAAGTGCAAAATCCTTTGGTTTAGTTCTTTCTGTAACAGAAAGTGACAAGTGTAAAGAATTTTTTTTATATGAATAACACAACATGATTTGTCAGAAAATCTATATTCACTTGTCTGACAAGTACAAGTTAATGCTGTAACACAACTCAAACTTTTAAACTTGTCAGAATAAATAAATTTCCCCGACTTGTCCAAAAAATTGGACAAGTTCCTATCGTGCGTTAATATGTGCTTTATAATTTGAGCTAATGTCTAAACGGGTGAACCGATTTGTTTCAAATTTGGTGCAAAGCATTTTTAAGTTATTGCCTAGAGGAGAAATTTAAATTTATTTATTATTTTTTTTTTATTTTGTTGAATACGGCTCTAACGATTTTGATTAAACATCGTACTTCTTTGGAATAAAGTGATTGTAGAAAAACTGAGTTTCAGGTTTTTGCCAAAGCATTTGCAATACGATTTAGACGTTTTTTTTTTTTTTAGAAAAATATCATATAGATATGTTTACCGTTATAATTTTGTTATAGTTTTGCATTTAGATGTTTCTGAAGAGCTTGAACAATATTGCATTTAAAAATTTTTCAAAATAATTTTTTGTATATAAAAAAATCATTTATTTTTTACTTAATTTCTAATCTTTTGTTTTATTCATTTTTTTTACACTTGTCCGAGTTCGACAATTTTTAATTCACTTGTCACAAATTAAACAAATATTTTCAAGTCTTTCCTGACACTTGTCACGTTGTGTTACAGAAAGAAGGAAATTTAGAAACTACCCACTTGTCATATCATTGCCACACTTGTCCAAATAAATGAAGACTTGTCACTTTGTGTTACAGAATTTTTTACAAATTTTTTCAGGTTTTGCTTATAATATGTGTATTTACTTGTTGCATTGTTAAGGGAACTTTAAAGTCCTGACAAGTTTTATAGATTTAGTCGTGTTACAGAATAAGCTGGACTTGTCGGACAAGCCGAAGGTCTTGGGTTCAATTCCCAGCCTATGTCACCTAAAAAAAGAAATTTTTTTAACGGGTTACTGCCTCTTGCGAGGAATTTCGGCAGAAAATTGTAGGTCCCCTCTATTCCTGCCAATAACGCGCAAACAGGAATGGTTGAGTATTGTAAGTCAATAGGCCTGGTTCTACACGAACTGCCGCGACGACCAATTAATTTTTATTTTTTTTTGTCGGACAAGTACAGTTGGACAGGTGAATTAAAACTTGTAAACTTGTCACTTTGTGTTAAAGGCCCATGATTACTTAAATTATTATTGAAAATATAAGCGAATTGTTTAATTGTAAGTTTTTTAATCTAATGGTCTATCTCCACATCTGATCTATGTAGCTGTAATCTATAAAGCCACATCTATAGAACACAATTTTTATATCTTGACAGGGACTAGTTTTAAATACTTAAATCTATTGGTTATAATTTAAAAATGAAAGGTTATAGCATAAAATAACGACAAAGTTTGCATCTCTCAAACACCGCCGTAATTTTGTGTGTCTCTCATTTTTTTTTATTTGTGTTTTTATAAATATATTGTTTCAATGAATATTCTCAATCCTTAAAGTTCCACAGTAATACTCACACTTTAATAGACGTAGTGTCAAGCAAAGAGATTGTTTATTCAGCCGTACTCCACGAATGTGGAACGTTTTACCTAACATTACCTTCTATTGAAATATTTAAAATTTCGAAACTAATGTGCATCGGTATATTTCCTTTTAAATACATCCTGATTTTCCTGTGTTTATACCAATACAATGATTTTTAACTCTAAGGCTGAAAACATATGGAGCTGCAAACAGAACGATGACGCGAGAGGTGAACAGAGCGACGAAAACAAACAAATGATTCTTTATGAAAGCTTTTATACTGAAGCGGCTAGCGGCGAAGTATTTTAGCTCTCACAAGAAACCATGTGTTTGTTTTTAACGCCCTGCTCAACTTTTGCATCGCCACTTTGCTCGAAGCTCGAGTAGATATGTTTTTACCCCAAGTTATCAAAAATCAATTTTAATGAGCTGAATTTGTTGTCTACTTTTTTTAATATTTACTACAACATGACATTTTCTGTTGTCTTTAAATAGATAAGATTTATTTGTTTGGCTTCTTAAAAACTAATTGCTTTCAATTTTATTGTCTGGAGAAAATAGATACATATATACTAGCGCCATCTATTGAACATTTTTCAAAATACAACATTTCAACTTTCAAAGAAACTTTTATAAATACGTTCTTATGAAAAAGGAAAAAAACTCAAATATAAAAACAGTGGGTGTGGCAGTAGGCGAACTTAAAAAAAAAGCAGAGATTTTATTTACAAAATTTTATCATTCTAGGGATTTAAAGTAAGAAGGAATTATAGATAGAAAATTTGGCGTTGTAGTTCAAGGCGGTTCAAATAACACATGTCGTTTTTCAGGTGGATGAGATATTAATTTTATAATTTTAAAGTTCTAAGGACATTAAATAAGTAAAAATTAAAATATGATAAAAGTGGGCGTAATAGTGGGCGGATTTTACCCAAGCCACTTTTTAAACCATTTCAATAGTATTTGTAAGATTTCAGCGAAATTATTTTAGTAGTTTTGGGGTCTAAGCATCATAAATACCAAAATTAATTTTTTATAAAGGGTATTCCAAAATTTACGCAAGAATTAATTTTGATAAAAATTATTGTTTGTTAATTAAAAATTAAATTTGTTTTGTTGATTTTTAAAATATACAATAATAGGTTATGTATGGAATAGAACAACAGGTAAGTGGCCTTTACTCGACTTTTCTGGAACATGTACTTTGTTGTTGGCATTTTCCAAGACCTCTCCGGATAAATGTGGCTGAATATTGCTGATACAGCGCTCAATTTCCACCTCAGGCACCAAACAGTGCCACTTTGTGGATTCATTTATTTCTCAAAAATAAGTCATGTATTTTCTGAGCCCCAAATGCGATAATTTTGAGGATTAACGAAGCCATCAAGATGAAAATTATTTTGTTAAAAAATTCACTACCAAACCTTCATTATTTTTTAAATTGTTCTTAAAAAAATGAAAATCTAACCGGACAAATGACTTGAAATTCAAATTTTGGGATACCTTTTTATATAGATTTATCATAATTTGAACCTCATAGAACTTAAAATCTGATATTTTGTCTTGTTTGAATTAATTTACCATATCTACACAAAACAATCGTTCTGATAAACATTTTTTTCATCCATCTTTGTCTTGATCCACTTAATGTTGGAAAACTTAAACCAATCAATAAAGTAGGTATGGATCAAGAAAAACCTGGAAAAAATGTTCTAAAACTCTTTTCAGCTATCTAAGGGTTTTGTTTTTTGTCTTTTCATTTAAACAGGTTTGACTGTATACTAAAATCAAAGTAAGAAATACTAAACTCACATACAATTCGGTAACGTATTTCCATACTTTACTGATGCGTTAAATTTTGTCCCTTAAGAACAACCTGATTCCTGATGTTGGCTTTGGAAACGGTAGCGCAACAGAACTTCATACAAAAAAAAAATCTTTTGTCATAAGCTTATTTTCTATATACTTACACACAAAAAAAATGAAACTATAACTGTAAATAAACCTTCCCAAAGTGAATGAGTAGAGGAGGAAGGTATAATGTTATGTTTCATAATACACTCCCATCTTCATAATATAAAGAAAAGATTTACGTCATTTCCATATAGCGTATGGCAAGTTTCACCAAAAAATTGTTTATAAAGCCTTTCATTTTTGTGGCAGGCCTAAAAATGCAAATTTAATTCATCCTTTTTGATCATTTTTACCCTCTTGGCATTATAATGACTTCATATCACACAACACAGTGCGTGCGTACGTGATATTTAACAAAATGGATAGGTATGTGTGAGTGTGTTTCAGAAAGCAATATCTTCCGTTAGGTTGGTTGGTTATAGAACATCGCTACCCAGATTGGTGTCATTTTTTGAAATAAAGACTCTTAAAGAAACACTTAAATATATGTACATATATAGAGGTATAGATTTGGTCGTATAGCCAAAACATGTTTCATCGTCCATTTTTTCTTAGAAGTTCCTTTATGTGTTTACGCACTGATAGATAAACGCTTTGCACAAAGAACCGTTATCTATGAGAAGATAATATCAAAGTTTTATAATACAATATAACACTTCATTGAAAAATAATAAGCAAGAGATATCTAGATCTTTCTTAACCTTGTGGACCACCTGTTGTTTTAGGATACAACAAAAAAAAAAGCTGACTCTTTTACGAGTTTGCAATAAATTGGAGACAGGCGCGGATATGAAGGAGGTTAGTGGGCATCGAAATAATAAAAATTGCATAAATAAATGTGACAGACATGTGAAATATAAAAATATTTTTTTTGTAACTAAAAATACATAAAAATGTAAATTTACACGCAGCACCCTATTCTGCCAGTGCTGTCGGAAAATTAGTACGGTACGATGTCTGTCTGTAGTAATGTTTTGAAATTTGCGCAGAGCGTAGTGGAAACAAATTAAGGGCGATTTTTTATAATTTTTCCTCAAAAGAAATAGTTTTTTCTTTGGCTCCAAAAATAAAGAAACCAGCAACACAACCGTTATTAGAGCGGTTATTTACCTCAGAAACGGCTTAAACCATTTTTATTTACAAACATTGAGTGTACTATTGTAGGTATGGTTTACATTCAGGCAAAAAAAATTTGTGATTTGGTGAAAATTGGTCATCGTTACCGGAAACACTCACTGAACAACTTTTACTGTCAATAGAATCGTTGGCAAACAGGATGATTTGCATCAAAATGATAAATCGTGATACTCTTATCATGAAAAATTGCCTCTCACTCTAGTTTCGGCAGAAAATTGTAGGTCCTCTCCATAACTGCCATTAACACGCACACAGGAATGGCTGAGCGATGTAAGTCACTAGGACCGGGTTCTTTACACGAACTGTCGCACCACCCAATTTCAAACTTCAGTTTTCCAAAAAAAAAAAAGAAGTTCATACTACATAGTTTTGTTTATACCTTATACTTTTTGTTTTTAAAATTCGATTTTTTATAAATTTTTAATCGAATGCTTTAAACCAGATGAGTTATGGGTTTTAGTTTTTTTAGAAAATTTAGAAAAAAAACGATCCCCTAGCGCTTTCCTGCATTTGTAATTAATTTTTTTTATCGATGTATTTCGGTTCTTCTGGTAAGGAGAGAAAAAAAGTAAAACAAAAATTTCAACTTCAAATTCTGAATATTTTTTGTCATACGTCAAACAATCTGGAGTCATTTTTAGTTTTTACCTTATAAAATATATCAAAGAAATTAATTTAAAATTTAGTTGTTGTAACAATACTTTAAATTTTGGAAAATCTAAATATGTGCCTAAGGTTGCTTTAGAAATAAATTATGTGTTTTGGATAGCTGTGAACGTTTACTTTCTGAAAATATATATGATAAACCTCGCAAAGATTTGCAAAGCCCTTTTTTTGTCCACTTTTTAGGAAAAGATTTCTGCGTCCCTAGGAAAGAATTTTTTAAAGTTTGGTGTTCGAATTCCAAATCGACACGGACAAAAAAAAACTTTTAGAATATATTTCTAACAAATTTTATTCATCAAAACCCAGAAACTAATAATTAGAAATAAAATTTAATAATAGATTTCTACTTTAAAAAACTCTAATATTGTAAGTTTTGCCGTTTTTTTTTTTAATTTTTAATTGATTTTATTTTACAACATTACTGCTCTCGCCTAAATATGGAGAAATAGACCACGCTCCCTAAACTCTTCTTTCAACCCAACCTAAATGTTCTATAACTTTAAGTTATCTTGTACAAGTCACCCCTTGTATTATAAATATTTCATAATTAATGCAACCTTACACCAGGAACCTTCTGGAATCTGAAAAGGTGGGCTTATTTCTTTTTTTTAACCACGATAAAACTTTATACCTCCCTCGTGGCTATTTATACATTTCATATAAATTTCTATAGATCAAAAAAGAACAGATTGAAATGTAACCCCCATAAAAAAATAAAATAATTTCATTAAAAATTTAAAAGAAAAAAATACATCTTACTGTATCAGTAAGAAACCTTAAATGTTTCTAAATGTTGCACTCGTGATAATGAAATCACCCCATATCTCAATCTACATCAAAGAGAAAAATGTATTTAACCCTACTAATCAAGTTTCACATAATCGCATTTCAAATTAAATCCAGCTTTTAAAAAATGTACCTTATCAAAAAAAAAAAAAAACAAGTAATTGAAATTTATTTTAAGAACTTTATGAAGAACAAAGTTTATGAGTATTGCTTCTAATACCAAATTTACAAAGACTTCCAAAACATTGCTAGAAAAAAAACAAAAACCTAAATCGAGTAAATGAAAATTATGATTATATTATTGAATTAACCTGATTTCAGTTCAATGAAAAAAGTGAGTCACAACGGATTCAAATTTAACATGGGTTTTCACATTGAAAGGAATACAAAAAATATCTTTTATCTTTAGAGTCACGAAATAGAAAAGATTAAAATCTAAAAGGGATTTATCATCAAGTTTATATTTAATTCGTATTTATATATTCCATTTTCATAATGTGTATATAAAGATATCACTTCCGGTAGAAATAAATTAAACAATCACATGCATGCAAACTAAATTAAATATTAGGAAGTATATGTATTATGTAATTTGTACACATATTCCTTCTACACTAATTTTGGATATTAGAATGGTGTGTTAGTATGTATTCAATTCGTTAAAGTTGGATATGGAAAGCTTGAAACCAAATTTTTGGCCATTAAGTCCCTGCTTTAAACTATCTATCAGGTATTCTTCCGATATCAAAACAAAATTCCTTCCCAAATAAAATATTAAATTCGAATACGAACCTTGACTAAATATTCCGAATTAATAAGTTTAAAACCATAATTTAGTTCACAACAAAGACTTTTCCCCCAAGAGTAATCAGTAATCACCCTTGATCCGCACCTGATTATTATATTGAAAAAAAAAACTAGGTCGAGAACACAACAAAACCAACAAAAAAAAAATTGCCCAAATAAGATACCATCAAATAAGTATTAGATATCATAATAAATATTTTATAGACACATAGATACTTCGTGCTGCAGAGTAACATGTTTTTTTTTTATTTTTTTTTTCTATTCCACTTTCGAAAATTTAGCAGAAGCGAAAAATGTATCAAATAGCAAAATGTGATTCCTTGACATAAGATCTGTATAGAAATTAGAAGGTTTAAAAAACAAATTCACAGGAAATATTGAATTTCTTGGTAGTTCGTTACTTGTATATTTTTAACATAAGCAAACAAAAAATAAATTAGAAAAAAAAAAAATAATAAATACTAAAACATGAAGATTTGGTGACTATATTTGAGATAGTAGGTTTAAGGCGGTGGATGGTGGCGTAGGCGTAGGTGTGAATTACTTTTTTTTATTATTTTTTTTAGCCATTTATCTCAAGTATCTCTGTGGCGATACAAAATTTAAAAAAAAGAACAAATAATACAACCTATACAGTGAGGACGTTTTCATGCATTTTTTTCTATAGTTAGTTAAAATATGTATACCTCTACTAATAAAAATTTTTAATTATCTTGTAATTCAAAAATAATTGACTAAAATATTGAACAAAAGTAAATTGAGGAATTTTAAATTTCTTATTAATAAAAAAAATCAAATTATTCACATTTAGTACCAAATCTAAACGAAAATATATTACAATTCCAATTAACAAGAATTCTACAGTCAAGTCACAAAAGGGTATTAATTAAACTTAACACCAGCGGCGGCGTCAGAACCTTTAATCTTAAATCTATTCTGTTTTTAAACAAATGGAATGTTTGTTATTTATTTTGTCTTTTAATTTACTTCTGAAGTTCTAATCCTACTGTACACTTTCTCAGCTGAATATTTGCCTGAACACAAGTCTCTTCCACACTTGTTTGGATAGAAATTATCAGTCTTTCAAATTTTAAGGTGTTGAAATGAGATTCCCTTAGAAAGAAACAATCTGCTGAAATAGTCTCAAAGGGTTTCTGGGCAAATATTTTACCTACTAATATTTAAACGACAAAAATTTAAGACGTCAAGAGTTGCCACAGATCTATGATAAATTACTAAAAAAATGTTTAAAACCAAAGCAAACAAAATTCGAAAAATTATAATAAAAACAAAATGTTTTTTTTTTTATTGAAGGTTTGAATGATATAACAACGCTTGGGTGAGCTACCACCGAGATTTTTATAGGCTGCAGTTATAGTTATTTCATGAATGCTAGGCCGATCATCGGACTCTTTTTAGTGGCGCTTGATAATTTTAAAATGCCATTTTAATTGAAAAGCTTTTTGCCAAGCTGGGACTTTAACTTAGACCAAGCTCCCTCAGAGCCAATGCAATGCTGGTTTCAAATGCAAATATCAAACAAAACATTGGGATGGACTTGATCACGTGACCTCAGTAGCGCAATGCGAAGTGCATGAGGGAGATTGATCTAAGTTCGAGTCTTAATGTTCTGTCAAAAAGCCATACAATATATACCTACTAGAAAATTATAAACACCTTTTTTTCTTCAGTAAAACTTTTTCTAAACAAAAAATAAATTTTATAAAAATTAATTGATTATTTTGAAGATTGATAAAATAATAAAATATTACACATCTACTGAAACTAAATTAAAAAAAAAAAACACTTCGGCAACTCTTAGTCAACAGCTTTATTTGAAAATAGACATTTTTTGACAGATTTCTGCCCAAAGAAACTTCTTGGACAGAAGTTGTCAGAAAGAAAAAAATGTCTTACCTTCTATACTAAGCGCTCTCTTCTACCCAAAATTACCCATTTTGTTGAATGTGGAACAAGATTTGGCATAAATTTATGACAATTCGAGACAGCTGAAAGTTTAGATCGAAATTTGAAAAAAACATACATTCTCATGTAGTAGAAATTTTCCTTAATTTTAAGCGTGTAAAAAAGCATGTGTCACTATCGTTTGTTTTCTTATATTTATAGTTTTTAGGAAACATTTTTAACTATAATAATTCTTGAAAAATTTGGCGAATGCGAATTGCTTTAAATGTCAAACATTTTTCGAATTGAGATGTCGGTCAATTCGAACATTCGCTATTTGTATAATATTTCTCGTTAAATTTAACTTTGAAATAATTCCTATAAAGCTGAAGTTTGATAGAGAGCTTTGTTTTGACGTTTTTAAGTCAATCCTAGCTAGCGAAGTAGAAAAAAGTGGGTCTCGCAATTCTGTCTGTTTGTATGTCTGTTTTTTAAGCTGTAGCTTAAACGGGTGGATCGATTTTCTTTAAACTTGGTACCTAGCATTTTTGAGGCATTCCCCCCACACATTTTAAAATTTTTTTTTCAAGACCAAAAATAACAGTACCTGCCTTATAGTTGCAAAAATATGAAAATCTTACTTTTCTCAAAAACGTGCCCACAACTTTTTTTTTTTTTTTAAGTCCAGTAATTTTTTTTACAAAAAGACTACCATTTAAAAAAAAAATCCGAAAAATGTTAGTAAATGATACCTCCCATTTTTTTTTTATTTTCGTTTTATTTTAAGAAATGGTTCAACCGAATTTGATCAATTTTTTCATAGAGAATTTTTCAAAAAGTATTGCTAGCAAAATTTTCAAAAAATCAAATTTTGGATTAAAAAAAAAAAATAAAATTAATTTTTGAAAATTAAAAATTTCTAAAATGGGTGGTTAATTTTGTTTCAAAATTGATTTGATTTTAACTCCGCATTAATAAGTTATGAAAATTGGAGTACCAATTTTTTTTCTTAAAAATGTTTTCAAAATTTTATTTATAAAAAAATAATTTAAAAACATGTATTTTCTCATAAATTAAGATTTGTGCAAGAAATCGGAAGGTGTACATTGCGTTGGTGTCAAAACTGTTTTTCAGAAGTTGTTAAATTAATTTTATTTCTAATTATATTGATTTTTTAACAATTTTTCAGTCTGAAGTGTAAGTACCTAGCATACTTTAAAACCACAGTGTGGTCGCACATAAGAGCAAGTTCGCGCGACCCAGTCGTGTATTTTATTTCACATCAGCGCGGTTTAAGATACTGAAGGTGTTTGCGAATTTCAGTTTTAGAATTTCATAAGCTACAAATTTTTGTCTTAACATTTCTTCGCCAGAACTAATAGTTTTCAAGCATTTACAAAATGCATTTTTGCAACTTTCACTCCACAACAAATTTCAAACCTTGTCGAAATTTAGGGTCGTTTCAACTTTCAACCATTCCTGTGTGCGTGTTATTGGCAGAAATGGAGGGGACCTACAATTTTCTGCCGAATTCAAACTGCTAAAGTGAGAAGCACTTTTTCATGACAGGAGATGCTCTTGGGGGATATGTCAATTCTTTGCAAGAGGAATTAACCTTTGAAAAACATTTCTGTTTTAAAGTGGCATCGAACCGAAACCCCTCGGCGTAATAGTCCTACGCACACTTACCATAAAGTCACGGGCTAGGAAAGGCTTAACAGATTTAAATAAAGCTCTTCACCAAAATTCAGCTTTTTCGAAATTATTTTTTGATTAGAAGGTCTAATTTTACTTGGATTATCAGTTAACTCCAGGACGTAATTTCGGCCGCACCACACTTAATAACTTAGGAATTATTCGAAATAGCTCTTTGTATCTCTTTTTATTCACACAAATTAAGCGTTTCGTATGGGTAGCCTTTTTATCATATTTTTCTTAACTCATGCTGTGAGGTCTGTTGTGTTTTAAATTGAATTTTAAAGTAAAATAATCTTATTAAAAAAAATTTTAAAAATTAAAATCTAATCAATATAGCGGGAATTCATACATATTTCTCTTACATCATATACGAATTTAAAAAAAGTTCAAACACAAGAAAATTCTTCTCTTATCGATTTTTTGTAAAATAAAATTAAAAAAAAAAAATGGTATAATAATATCGTCTGCAATGCCCCATTTCCCAAGAATAATATACTGCATTCTCTTTCTTGCGACTCGACATTGTTAGATATTTTGGTAGACAAGTTTTCTGAGAAGTTTCTTTATTTTGGATGACATCCAAGTTTCGTTTGCTGTGGGGCACCTTCTGTTTGACATTACATAAATTGATATTATGTCGCTTTACACGCTCTTCAGTGTGTTTATTATTGTGTGCATTTTGATGAAATTGACTCTTTTTTCTATATTTTTTTGTTTTTTTGTTTTTAAACAAAACCAGATGGTGGCGATCGAAAAGTATTACTATACATTTTGAGGCGCAAAATCTATTATTGTGGTGAGACAACAATTTTATTGACATCGATATTTCTATATATGGAAAAAATATAAAATGCTTTCTTATAAACATGGGTGTAGCTAAAACATTTTGTGACCGAGGTTAAGAATAGTACTTGCGAACCCAGTCTTTTAGAAATAAATTGTTGTTAACAATACGATTTTTTACTTGTTTTTTTGTTATATGCTGAAGTTTTTTTTTTTGACCCGGAATAATCGTTGCTAGCATTTAAGTTGAATCCGTGCAGATTTTGGGTTTGCTTGAGAGACGTACTGACGCTGAAGGGTGGACTGGGCGCCAGGAAACTTTTATAGGTCAATTCCTTAACCAACCGGTAAGCTAAAATTCCTTTTCAAAAATATTATGAAGGAATCGCAAGTTTAATTTCCCTGATGAGCAGGTCATAAGTTATATTTAAAAAAATATCAGTGGCTGGAATAAGCTGAATCTAAATGACTTGTTTCAGATATTGGCAATCATATTGGAAGTCCATGAAACACTGGCTAATATCTTGCTGAATGATCAAATCTTATAAAAGCTTTCATTATTGTTTCCAATTCTAATAAAAACAATGCCGGCCTTAATTTAATATGCGCCTTGGGCGAAGCACGACCCCTAGAGATTTATTGAGTTAGATCCACCATTTTGTTTTCATAAATTTTATTTTTTTTTCAATAGAATTTTCACTTAATCGTATCATTGATTCCACTATTCCAGAAAACAAATATTCACACCTTTTAACTGCTATCGGTTCATCAATTTAACGGACCGTCAGCCATCACAAAACAATTTTTTTAATTTTAATTTTATTTATTCAGTTTCAGTTTCGGCTAGGATAATAATTTCAAATTTAAATGTCTAACTTGACGGACATTCAACTTAAAAAAATTTTTTGAATCCAATAACTGGATATTGTTCGTCGTAAATTAGTTGTAAATTCGTCGTAAATTAGTAGTAAATTCGTCGTAAATTAGTTGTAAATTCGTCGTAAATTATTTACATATTCGTTGTAAATTATTAATAATTTAGTCGTAAATTAGTAGCAAATTCATAGTAAACAAGCAGTTAATTCGTCGTGAATTATTAGCAAATTGGTCATTAATTAGTAGTAAATTCGTCATAAATTAGAAGCTAATTCGTCGTAAATTAGAAGCTAATTCGTCGTTAATTAGTAGTAATTTAGTCGTAAATTAGGAGTAAATTCGTCGTAAATTAGTTGTAAATTCGTCGTAAATTATTTGGATATTCGTCGTAAATTGGTAGTAAATTAGTAGTTAATTCATCGTAAATTAGTAGTTAATTCATCGTAAATAAGTAGTTAATTCACCGTAAATTTTACTACTAATTTACGTTGTCGTAAATTAATTAATTTTTTGTGGCACGTACAAAATAAATACAATAAATTGGGGGGGGGGGGGGGGTAAAAATGTGTACCATACCAGGACCTAGTGACTTACAACTCTTAACCATTCCTGTGTGCGGTGTTCTTGGAAGGAATGGAAGGGACCTAAAATTTTCCAAGAGATACTAATGGTAGGATTTATCAATTCCTCACAACAGATAGGTGGCATAAAGGCTGGGAATTATACCCAGGACCTTCGGCGTGATAGACCTACGCACTAACCATCACGCCACAAAAGTCATTTATTTTGTACTTTTTCAAATATTAAGTATACTAAAAGGCTGTAATAGGCAAAATTCTCCTTCTTTTTGCTGTATGATCATTTGTTTCTTAAATATTGATATTGAAAGATAAAAAGCAATATTTCATCAAAAAAAAAAAAATATTTCAGAGAAAAAGTTAAAGTAAACAAAAATGCTCGGGTTAAACCGTGTGTAGTTTGTATAGACCATGCTTCGTCTCAAATTCGTTGCAGGGTGCGGGTCTCTTAAATAGTTCAACGGGCTCCGGAGCAGAATTTTTACTCTCAAATCGACAAGAACCCTTACAGGATTTTCCCCCAGATACGAGAATTAAACTCGATCTTAAAATACTTTACTGAAGAACAGACAGCTGCAACTATACGGAAAGAAACACATGACTTAATTATTTGCTATTTAAGATATGATGCCATATTTATACGAGTATTGAAAAAAAAATAAACTCGTTATTTGTTTTCTTTGTTGTATTGAATATCAAATGATCTTGAAATAAAACAAATATAAAAACAATGAAAGTTCATTTGTCAATTGAAACTGAACAGTTAACCGCTTAATTTACGTTAAAATTTCTATTCAATAATCATTGTTTTTTTTTAATCAATACTTTATAAAACTTCTAATAAATCATTGTTAGGAAAAAAAAATGTGTTGTAATAATTTTCAATAGACTTAAAATTAAATCAAGAATTTTTGTTCCACTTTTGTTGTATAGAAAGGTTTTTTTTTTTTTTTTGTTAATACGTCATATTATTATTCTAATGACATCTGATTCTACACACTTGAACAAACATTTAATTAAACTCATGTCAATGAGATATATGTACATATGTATTATGTATGTATGTACATATGAAGGTATGTATAATTATCAACCATTTTCCTAAACACCATTATTCAAAAGTTATTGAATTGACAGCGATATTGTTTTGTAAGTAAATAAAATACAAATGAGTTAAACGTACCGCAATATTTATTTGTACACAAAATATTGTGAAAGTCAATGCGTCAATAAGTTGTGTTGTCACGATTTTAGTTTCTTTTTTGTTAAATAATTTATTGTTATCTATGTTTTATGGAAACATACTTAAGAATACCTACTTCCTTTTGATAATGCACATTTTCAACTTGAAGTTTTCATGTTAGTAAGTAAATATTAACTTTTGTGTGGTCAAATTAAAGCCCGGATAGTTATATTTTTTGTACTTTATTATTTATGCAGGGGTTTTTGAAGAAATTTTAGCTTGGCAGTTTTTAAGTGATTCGTGTGGGCGTGGCAAAATGCAACATAAAGCGACAAACGAATAAGCCATAGACATGTGGAGTTAGTATTGTTTTGGGCCTTTACTTTAATATTTACACAATATTAGAAATATTTATTTATCTGTAACAGAGCCACTAAGGGGATATTCACAAAAAAAAAACTGTATTTGAGAGCATTTGACCCCCCCTTGCTATTGCTATTGGAGTTCATATTGATGGGGGAACATTTGTAGTTTTTTAAAGAATATAAAAAGGAGGCTATACACCAAAATTCAGTGTACATTTCGTTTAAAAGCGATTTACACCGCGCCGTAACTATTTAATGAAATATTTCGAAAACGGTACCTACGTGTTTTGAAGGAAATTTAAAAAAAAAATGATTCCTATAAATTTTTCTTTACAACTGACCATAAAGAGATATTTCTGAAAAACCAGTTTGGGAGCCTTCAACTCCAACGTAAAATTGTTAGCCGCGCTCATATCGATGGAGGCTAATTACATGTTTCTTAAAATCACCGTGAGGAGGCTATTTACGAGAATCAAGCTTTCCTGAGCCAAATGATACCCCAAAAAAATTTTGTATTTACTTAATCCTTTCGATTGGTCTCACCTACTTGCCCTTTAATTTTTTAAGAACCCCTAGAAAAATATCCCTTTTCGATTATCTTTGTTGTTTTTTTTTAGATTTTTGTATACATATATGTATCTTGTTTTTTTTTTTGAGTTATTATTGTTTATCTTTTCAGCTTTTTTTATTTATTTATATTTTAATTTTTAATTTTTTTTAAATTTATTATAATTTTTTTTAATATTTTATTATTTTTTTTTTATTTTCCTATTTTTTCCTTTTTTTAATTTTCATGTCTATGTTGCCTTATATGTAATAATAATTTATTATTATTAATAAATAATAAAACAATAAATTGGGATGGACCTGATCACGTGACCTCGGTAGCGCAATGTATATGGCTCTAAAAGTAGCTTGGTCTGGTTCGCCTCTCAGTGACGGTAAAAAGTTTTTTCAAAATAAATTAATAAAATGATCAAGCACCACTAAAAGGAGTCTGATTATCATGAAATAGTTATAACTCTAGCCTATAGCATCCCCAAAAAAAAAATCAAAAAAAAATAAAAATACAAAATAAAAATATAAAAATAATTTAAAAATTTTCTATTTAATTAAAGTTAAGAGAAGGTATAGAAATTCAGTCTTTGTTTGCATAAAACTTAAAATTTAAAACAAAATAACTCTAAAACAAAAAAAGTCTTACAAACAAACAAAAAAAAACATAAAAACTTAACATAAACTTAACACAGTTCATCTTTAGGGTTCATAATAGAGTTCATAATTGTATTGATGTCAAAACCAATGGAATGCGTTCAGGACAAAATAAAATTGTACTAGATGTCTTGTTCGTTCTTCGTTTAATCGGTAAGGGCACGTTAGCATTACTATTTTTTGTCAATGAATTTTGCTCTAATATTTTTTATGTTATTGTTTTTAAGAATTTGTACGAAATACAGAATAAATAATGAACAACTTCTGAAATACAGAACATTTTTTTTTTTGTGTAACAAATAATTCATAATGAACATCATCTTCAAATACAGAACTGTTCATTATTATATTATTATTATTATTATTTATTAAAACTATACATAAATGTACAGTAAAATACTTAAAGCTACTAGCTACCAGGGCTTCTAGCTTGTTCATTATTATAATTAAAGGATGGTCAGGTATAGCTACGTAGTTCTCCTTGTACAAAATACGACCAAAAAAGTTAACAATTTTAAATTTTTTAATTTGACAAACTGTTTGCATTTAAGAATTATCGACGAAGAATTTATACCTTTTGATAATGAACGGAATATCGGGTTTTACTGTGTTTTTTTTAATTTATATTTAACACTAACAAAATTGACGTTCATTTCAATTATAATAATACTAAATTTCTGCATGAAAATGTTTTTTAATTGATTTTTTTTTTATGACAAACAGTAAAGTAAAGATTTGTATTGTATTTATTTAAATTTATTGCATTACTCAATTTTTTCGAAAGCAGAATATTATGTTTCATTTAATTAATATTCAGCATATTTATATCTATTTAACTACGTAACTATTTAGGTTAATTATGTATAAAAAACATTTTTATTAACCATTTGCTAAATTAGACCAATTTATTTATGGAGATAATTTCTGAAGAGTAAATAAAAAAAGTTCACATTTTAAATTACAGTAAAAGCTCTAATTGCGGACAGATCCATTAAGAGGACAATTCCCTTAAACGAACACATTTTCGGGAACAAACTTATCTTTTTGGATTTTTTCATACAAATTACTTTCCTATAAACGGACACTCTCATAAACGGACGCGGACATTTTTTCTTGCTCATTTTTGATAGAAAACCTCCCATACGCGGACGCATAATTTTATTTTGGGATTATTTTTAATATATTTAAATACGTAACCAAATCCATAAAAAATGTCCGATAACCGGACGCGAAGCTCTAATAACCGGACAGAGCGATGTTATGCTGAAAGCCTATTTGTGGATTTCCAGAGTAACTAAGTTGATGTAATTTTGAAAATGAAAGGCTGCGTTTTCTCATCGCGTTCCGTTTTATTTTGAGCGATGCCATTTATAAATAATACAAATTTAATATGAAGTTAAAAAAAAGAATTTTTTCTATTTCTTTCCCTTAACCGGTTTTTCTAAACGGACAAAAATTGTAGGACCATGAAAGTGCGATTATTAGAGCTTTCACTGTATATCAAAAGCAATAAGTCATAAAAGAGAAAAATTAGATACAAAACAAAAGATAAAAAATTAAGTTAGACCAAAAAACTTATAACTTTGTCTTCTTGAAAACGTGGAAACTTAGATCGATAAGATAGATCCAATTTTTTTTTAATTTGGCATTATTTTTGTATTGTAGTATTTAAGCATTCCATAACTTTATAATAACAGTCATCAAATCTGATTATTAAATTTCAAGTAAGGAAAAACTGGATGATTCTGGTGTCTCCACGACCGAGAATTTTACATTTGACCTTTTTCACAAATAACTTTGCACAATCGGCAAAGATTAAAGAAAATGATATCTTTTGTTGGATTTATATACAATACATATATTCTATGCAAATATTGAGTATCTCCGAAATTGCTATGTATGTATGTATGTCCGTCAAGTAAGCATTACCACCTTAAAATTTTAAGATTCTAATAATTGAAATAATTGTAGTGAATTTGTGGTGATGAAAAAAAAATTTGTCGCGCACCCCTCAAGAAAAATTTAAAAAAACGAGTATGTCATCAAAAGTCGTGAATTTGTCGTGAAAGAAAAAAAATTGCCCACATTTTTTTATTCCAAGAAACCTTTAAAATTGCATTGCATCAATGAATCCAGCATTACTACAGCTAATTCCGATAGTAACCCTTGATATCCTCTTGTTATTGGGTATCTACATACATATGTTGTGTATGTATATATTTTCTATGAAAATACTAACGAGTAAAATTTTAAATCTAGTTTTGAGAACTGGATATTTTCTATCACGTATTAGTAAGAAAACTCTAAAAATACCTAATTTTACTAGTTATAAATTGTAGTGATTTAAAAAGTAATATATTTATCGATTTTATTCATATTTCACTTAATTAGGTCAATTTTTTTGTCATCATACGAATTTTCGATAAGAGATAATTAATAATTTCATGGCGACGATGTATACGGCGACACTCTACTATCAGTTTTTTTTCTCGGATAGCATACCTATATAAAACGATAAATAATCATAGCTTGGTAGTAAAAAAAAAAAAATAATAAAATATCAAGCATTAATTGTTTACAGATAAGATAATAAATTGAGATAGGACAGTTTTATTAAAAAAAAAATATACATAGACATACATTACATATGAAACGGGTGGGCCGTCTAGTGGTTTCTTTTTAAATCATAGGTGATTTTGACACTGACAGCTGTGTCCCGCTTGAAATCTTGACGGAAGTCAGTATCACACCTCTTCGGAACGAAATGAGTCGCTTTACGCTTGAACAACGTTGGGAAATATTGAAAACTTATTTCCAAAGTGAGTGAGTGCTGTGTAGCTCAAACAGTCCCCCAGCCCATTTTCATCTCGGCGGCTACGTTAACAAACAAAATTGCCTCATATGGGGCTCGGAAAACCCGCACGTTATTGTCGAGAAGCCAAAGCGGTGACATTATTGGAGCATTTTTTTTTTTTTTTTTTCGAAAATGTTTCGGTCAACGGTGGGCGTTAGAGAGCCATGTTAACCGACTTTTTTTTTACTGAAATTGATTTGGACGACCTGTGGTTCATGCTGATCATGCCACAAACGATCTTTTTCGCACCAAATTCCCAAATCGTGTTATCAGCCGTCTTGGCGATGTCAATTGGTCGCTGACGATTTTACCCCTTTGGACTTTATTTTTGTGGGGAACCGTGAAGGACCGATGTTATGCCAACAATCCGGAAACGATTCAAGCACTTAAGGTCAATATCATCCAAGCAATCCGTGAGCTACAGGCCGAAACCATCAACAAGGCCTTGGAAAATTGGAGTGACAGAATGTACTACTGCGAAGCCAGCCAAGGCAGCCACTTGAACAAAATTGTGTTCCATAATTAATGGGGATGTTTGCTCTTACTAATAGACCCATAATACTAATTTTGATAATTTTATTGCATTTCAAAAAAAAAACTTGTATTTGACCCACCCTGTATGAAGGTATGTATGTATATCTTAAAAGCAACTCAATCTTCATAATGTTATTACATATTTATTTTATTTGCCAGAATATAATGTTATATGATTATGCTTGAGACGAAAATAACTTGAGATAAGCAAAAGAATAAATAAATAATATGACTTATTCGACATTATTTTTGATATATTGAAAGGTTTGATAAAACTATTAGAAAAATGATATTTTAATGAAAAAAAAATGCTCAGATTTAAAGAGATAAAGATATTTATATTCTTTTCATATTATGTACTACTAGCCTAGCCGTGCGAGAATTCTCGCAATTATCTACATAAAAATAAAAGACGAACTGTCATTTAATATCAAACAATTTTGTGAACGACCCCATAATAAATTGAACCGACCTAATGTCACATACCAAAATATAACCAATATGGAAAGTGAAAGTATTCATTTTTTATTTGAACTGAAAAATGCAGTTTTTGAACAAATTATTAACATTTTTAAAATAAAATTATAATTCGTCAAATCAGCAGGTAATTCCACTTCGTTTGACACCTCATTTGTCAAAATCGGTGTAATTAAATGAGGTGCTTCAAATCTAGGTCAATTTTTATGTTGTACTAAAGAAACAAAACAAATTTCTCCACCAATATTTAAGGCGCTCATCACTTAATTTTTAAGACATACGTCAAAAGTTTGCTTCGTGTAAATTCACAATTACATCGTTTCTACATGTCCGCCATCTTTCACAGTTTGAGAACAACGAAAAGAATCAAAAATAAAATTTCGTAATTTTATTGTCACCAAAAAATTATCAACAAGGAAAGTAGAATGCTGTAACGTAATTTCTTGCTTCATTCACAAACCAAACTGTAACAAAATTTACCCGATTTGCCATTCCAGCATAGTTGAGGAACATTAGAAATGAAAAAAGCTTTATGTATTTATGTATGTACATTGAATGTCAAATTTAAATGTTGAGCAACTTTTCTGAACATAGGTACCAACATCATAACTTTCCTAAAAAGGGTCAAACACATTGTGGTTTAAAAAATTATTGTTTTGTATTAAATTTTTGTTTCTATTAAATACGCAATTTAATAAGGTTTTTCATATCTAGTTTTATGTGACTGTGCAATGATATAATACAAAAAATGTAGTCCGATATTCTAGCTAAATTTTAAGACCTTAATGAACGGATTATTAGAACCGAAGTTATAAGCAAGCCAAACCAAACACAATGTATCTTTACAATTATTATACCGACTACAAATTTAGGTAGGTACATATGAACATTTAGCTTTTTTTTCCGACGCGAAGCAAATTTGCCACGATTGTGGTTTTTTATTGCACAAACTCCGCCGCCGCCGGCTTTAGAATACTATATTCCTCTCGCCAATTGGTGGTTGAAAGTATTTTAATGCTTTTTTTTTAATTAACTTCCTCATTGAATTAAATTATTTGTCCGATATTTATTTTCATGTTTTTAGTATAAAATTTTGAATGATTTTGAAAATTGTTTGCTCTAACACGCCAGTCATTTTTCCTTTAATTATATACCTTAATATTGAAAATCGTATAATTGGATCGAAAGATATAAGCATTATAAGTAAACGCAAATCGGGTGTTTTTCGGATTTCGCAAAAATCATCATCAAAAACATACCCATTTTTTTCCTACGAACATTTCTCCTTTTTTTCTGTCCGTTTTATCATCTTCTTCGTTTTCTGTTTCTTCAAACTAGTAACAACAAAGCATGAATGAAATAATTTTGTTTATTTTGTTTAGTTTGTTTATTTTTTTTATTTTGTTCATTTTGTTTATTTTGTTTATTCCCCTCACGTTTCGCCCCCTTTGTCTACTAGGCGTTTCATATTTTTGAAATTCTGTTGATTTTTTTATATTGTATGCCTCCGTTTAAACATTTCTAATGTTAAAAATTTAAACCATATTGTGTGCAAAACTCAGAACATATACGTATTTACAATTTTTTTGTTTGTTGTTTCCGCTCTCATCTATACCCACACGGATAAGAAATGAAGATGAAAAAAAACTATATGTAAGTAATGTAAAAAAAAGGTTTTGAGGGAGAAAAAAGATTAGATAAGCGGAACTCTTTGAATTCAATTGTATACAATGAACAAATAAAAACATCAAATGTTTTGTTATTAAAGGTTGGTTAAATAATGTTAATTTCTTTATTGGAATTTCAAAAAAGAAATAATTTGAATAATTTTTTTTAAACATACATTTGATCTCTCAATTTATCTATTACATATTTATTTGTATGAAAAAAAAGAATTAAAAAGAGTCAATGTAGGAGGCGATTGTGTTTTTTCAATCACAATCGTTCAGTTGCCTCGTAGGCTGAGTTGCAAAACACATCAGATGCGTATTTGATGGAATATGATAACTTCCGAAAGTCAAATGAAAAAATGGTGACAAATTCATGAGTTTTTAAACGCATCCTAAACGTCAGCCATGCGCTGCGCATTAACTGAGCACCAAACGCATCCAATTATGTTTGGATGCTTTCATTTTGACAATTTGACGTTTGAACTGAAAGTAAAACAAAATATGGAACCCCAAGTGAAGTACCCTCATTTTTCTATTGTTATTGTTTTTTGTTACTCACTTATTATACAATTGACTCTTATTACGGTTTTCGTTTAACTAAAACAACATCTAACAGTTTAACTTTTTGTTTGGATTTAATAACGTCATATTTTTTAATTCAATACAGTAGAATCTTGAAAAGATGAACAGATTAAAAAAGGGCCCGTTCATCTTTTCGAGCATCAACATTTTGTTGATGAAAAAGATATAGTTATAAATAAAAACATAAAATATAATTTACATATGAAGTTAAAACAAACTGACTAACGTTACATAAATATAATACGAGGAAGTAAGGGCAAAGTAAAATTTAAAAAAATTCATTTGGGAATAAAATTTCAATTTGTAAAATTTCAACTTGTTCATCTTTTTGAGCTCTGGAGGGTGAAAATATTTCGTTCATCTTTCCGAACTGTTCATCTTATAGAACCGTTCATCTTTCTAAGATTCGACTGTATTCCATATTTTTGGAAATAAGTTGAAAAAAGTGGCCAAAGAGGCATAATAGGAATATTCATGCAATGGCGTAAAGTCGTTATAAATGTTTTAAACTGCGTAAACTTGTCAAATTTGTATAAACATTTGACAGGTTTACGCAGTTTACCGCGTTTAAAGTTAAATAGGCTAATTTGCCTTAGGAAACTGAGCAAAATTTTTTTAGATTCATTACTTGCACACCATTTTTTTTGGAAAATATGTAAGTATATGTAAATAGTTATTATGCATTTATATGCATTGTTGGACTTTCTAGATTTCTAATAAAATAAAAACGAAAACCAAATTGCCTGGATTCACTAGTTGCACATTTTTTTTTTAAATTTTATCTTCAAGAGGTTTTTGCTTGGGGATTTTTCTTTATCTGGTTTCTGTTTTGGAATTTTGGCTTTGGAGATTTTCTTTTAGGGGGATTATAGCCTTTTGGCAAACATCAATAATCCATATTTTACTTAATATGTCGAGGAATTTGGGGATTATTGAGGATTATTGTTTTTTTTTTGGAATATGGAGAATGGAGATATTAGCAAAACAAAAAATATTTATTGGGGATTATGTTCATAAGGGGCTTTTCCCGATGGGGATTTTGTCTTGTTGGATTTTTTTTTTTTTTGGGGATTACGTCCGATTAAGATTTTGGTTTTCGGGGATTTCGTTTATTTCACATACATATCTATCTACGATAAATCACCTTATGTTGGAATTTTTTTTAAGTTTGGTCTATTTTTTGTCTTACACCAAATTTATAATTTCTTAAGTCCAAATACTTAAGAAAATATAAATTTGTTGTTTTTTAAATATTCCAATTATTTTTTTATAAGATTTTTGCAAAATACGTTTACATTCAAAAGATTTTCATTTTAAAAAAATCCGTTCTTAAAAATACAAAGCTTTTATCTAATTTTTAATTCAAAATTTTTTATTTTAAAAGTTAAAAAATTACTACTAAGTTAAAAAATTACTTTTTAGTTAAAAAATTGCTTTTTAGTTAAAAAATTACTTTTTATTTTAAAGATTACTTTTTAGCCGAAAAATTACTTTTTAGTTAAAAAATTACTTTTTACTTAAAAAAATTACTTTTAAGTTAAAAAATTACTTTTAAGTTAAAGAATTACTTTTTAGTTAAAAAAATTTAATTAAAAAAAATATTTTGTTTTCAAAAATACCTACAGTTTTTTCTCCAAAATACTTAGTGCGTATATTTATCAGACAAAATATAAGAATCTTACATAACAACTTTTGAAAATGTAAAGCTCCTGGCCGGCACTTACCTGAAAAAATAAAATTAAAAAAAAAACATTAACTTTTTTATTAAATAACAAAGTGAACTAGAAAATGTGTTATTTTCATAAATTGTATAATTATAACAATAAAATACCTAATAAAAGTTTTTATAATTAAAATTTACATAGAAAAAAGAAATAGTTAACCAAGAGCCAGACTCTTGGCCTCGGTGGCATATTTCCTAATGCACTATAATTACACAGAGATGCTAATATTTAATTTCGGTTGTGGGATATAAATGAAAATAAGCAAAATAAAATAACATCACTAAATAAGTGTTAATTGGGTACATAGGCTTCGATATAAAATCTATATGCATGTCCGTACTTGGTGGTTCAACACACGTAAGTTCTTTATTTGTTAAACTTCTTATCTATTATTTATTTGTTGGATTATTTTTTTAAGCAACATAATAAGAAAATTAAACAAAGCAACGTGTATAAGCAGTGGCATAGCTAGTTGAAAGTAAAACATTCCCAGGAAACCAACTTCTAAGCTTTTGAAAATAATTAATAGGTGTGTTTTCTTCAAAAGTGAAAATTTAATTCAAAAAATTTAACATTTAAACATTAAGAAACAAAAAAACCTTAAGCACTTAAGATTGAGATTATTCTTTGCTTCAGGCACACAATTCTCTAGTTACTCCACTGCCTACCGTATAATAATATAAATATTAAGAAATTCAAAATAGCTTTAACCTATTTCAACAACTTCTCAATCATATTTAAAACATTTCTCTTTATAAAAAAAAACTCTCCATCTAAAAAAATATATACATATACACATCAGCAGGAATTTTCTTATCCCCAAAGTGAACACTTAATCAAGAAATTCTTTTTAATATAGACAGCTTTTCCAATAACCCATTTATTTTCTTTATTGGCTGACATCTCAAGGTTGTTTATATCCTAAAACAGAGTTTGACCTTTTTACAAAAAAAAAAAAAAAAAAAACACATTTCCATATCGTACCTACTATAGAGTATAATATGTGACATATTTGCTCTCCGCCCTTTTAAAAAATCCTCTTAAACTAAAATCTGTCAAGACCTACATGATTTCTCACTTTTCTTTAGAAAAATAATAAAAAATAAAATAAATCTAAAAACTGTGAATCTATTATAGAATATAGCTTCATTTATATCATAGAGAGTGAGTTCAGGGTTTATAGAAAATAAAGCCACATCAAATTGAAAAGAAATAGATTATCGAAATTGAACCATTTTGTAGAAAGTAATTTATTACTTCCAACAACTTCTGTTTATACTTACGACGATATATTTAGAAACTTGATATGTTTTTTGTTTTAAATCGATTTAAAGATTTGATAAGATGGGGAAAGAGAACCCCCTAAAAGTCAGATCCATTCCTTTAGTTTTTTTTCTAAATTCTTCTGACCTAAAATATCTTGACGAATTTATTTCAATCTTGGATTGTGTGGAGTCTTTGGGGATAATTTTAAGTTTTACAATGGTTTATAAAGAGTGTACAAAAAAGGTTAGGTTAGAAGGGGTGGTGACACGTTAAGCCGCATCACCTCAGTCAGATCTCTATGGATCCATTGTGCTGCCGAAAATAACTATGTTACCATTTCAATGTGCATAATGTGCATAATGTAAGGAAAATATGTACATAGGTACACCAACCTTCGAAACGAAATTAATCGACTGGACATACTTATACACCAGAAGTCTGCGCAATTGTTAGGAAAAAATTGTGCTTTGAAAGATCTCGCTTTTGCACCACGGCCAGAGGTGGCCACTTAAAGACCATGTTATTCAATCAATAAAATATTAATCATAAAATTATTTTTCATTTAAAATTTACTTATAAAAATAATCATTTACCAGAAGGTTTTTTTTTTTTTTTAATAATACAAACTCTATATACTACTGAAATACATCAGCCAAGTAGAAGACTTAGCACTATTTAATTGGACTTGTTGAATTATTGATTCAAAATAGCTTTTTACGGCCTTTAGTCCATAAAAATTTAGGCGTTTCGTCCCGGCGATCTCAATCATTTAATCATCTACCTTTATAATAATAATATAATCATTTACCTTTATAATAAAATTTTACATAAAAATTACTCTGTATGTCGTCGCATCTTTCTGTCAAAACCACGTAAGTCCAAAAATGACATATGAAGTTCATCCGTTTTAAAATCTTCTTGTTTCCACAAAAATTACATTTTCTTATTTTTTTTAAATCAGTTTTTTATATGCCCTGAATAATCTTTCATTTTCGACTAACGAGGTTTGGACAGAAAGCCTGTCTTTTCGTAATAATTTGCTATAAACGAATAGTCGCACAACATTTTTATGTATTTTTTTTTAAAGTTTATTTATTTCACTTTAACACGTTTTTAAATTTTATAAAAATGTTACTTTTTCAAAACATTTATTGAGCAAGGAGAATTTGTTTCGTGAATATTTTTTTCTGGAAAAATTAAAGAAATTTGTTTTACAAAGTTCTGGTCATCGAAAATAGACTAGGCTTTTCTGACAATTTTTTTTTTCAGAATTTTTGGCATTTTCTCCAAACAAAATTCTAATATTTTCTTTTCACTTTCATAAATTTTAAAAATTGTTTGAAAAAATTTACCCGATTTGCCATTCCAGCATAGTTGAGGAACATTAGAAATGAAAAAAGCATTTATGTATTAATGTATGTACATTGAATGTCAAATTTAAATGTTGAGCAACTTTTCTGAACATAGGTACCAACATCATAACTTTCCTAAAAAGGGTCAAATACATGTGGTTTAAAAAATTATTGTTTTGTATTAAATTTTTGTAAGGTTTTTCATATAAGTATAGTTTTATCTGAATGTGCAATGATATAATACAAAAATGTAGTCCGATATTCTAGCTAAATTTTAAGACCTTAAACCGAAGTTATAAGCAAGCCAAACCAAACACAATGTATCTTTACAATTATTATACCGACTACAAATTTAGGTACATATGAACATTTAGCATTTTTTTCCGACGCGAAGCAAATTTGCCACGATTGTGGTTTTTTATTGCACAAACTCCGCCGCCGCCGGCTATAGAATACTATATTCCTCTCGCCAATTGGTGGTTGAAAGTATTTTAATGTTTTTTTGTTTTTATCAACTTCCTCATTGAATTAAATTATCTGTCCGATATTTATTTTCATGTTTTTAGTATAAAATTTTGAATGATTTTGAAAATGTTTGTTTGCTCTAACACGCCAGTCATTTTTCCTTTAATTATATACCTTAATATTGAAAATCGGATAAATTGATCGAAAGATATAAGCATTTAAGTAAACGCAAATCGGGTATTTTTCAGATTTCGCAAAAATCATAATCAGAAACATATCCATTTTTTTCTACGAACATTTCTCCTTTTTTTCTGTCCGTTTTATCATCTTCTTCGTATTTTGTTTCCTCAGACTAGTAAGAACAAAGCATGAAAGAAATAATTTTGTTTATTTTGTTTATTTTGATTATTTTGTTTATTTTGTTTATTCCCCTCACGTTTCACCCCCCTTTGCCTACTAGGCGTTTCATATTTTTGAAATTCTGTTGATTTTTTTACATTGTATGCCTCCGTTTAAACATTTCTAATGTTAAAAGCTAGAAAAAAATTGTTTTTTTTTTCTTTTTTTCTTTTAAAAAAGAGACAGAAAACTGAGGTGGACCGCTTCGTGAGTTCAAAGGAAATATATATAAAGTTTTCTGACTCTCTTTTTTTTAAATAAAATGTGAAAAAGGCCAGTTTTTTAAGTCTTTTTCAGTACTAAGTTGTTCTCAAACATATAAAAAACCCAACATATACCCAATTTCCGTATCCCCTTCTCCAAAAGCTTCCGTCATTTGGTCCTTTTCTTAAAAAACGATCGGAGAGAAAAAATGTTCAGATTAAAATTCTGAGTATTTTGCCCAAAAACTTTTCGGCTGAGAACGGTAAAGTAAAAAAAACTGTTTTTTTTTTAGAATTTTAGCTCACAAAATTAATCAAAGCAATGAACTTTAATTATAAATTGTAGAAGTCAAAAACAAAATATTTGTATATGCTCTTCTGACACATACCGACCTTGCCTATAATCTCTGCTGAACAATTTTGTTTTCACTTTTTCGCTCAACCGATGGGACGAAAATAAAAATAAAACCTACAAAAACTGTTGTCCGTCAAATAAGCATTACTAGGTCAAAATTTTAAAATTTTAAAATTTCGTAAATTTGTCGTGAAAGAAACAAATTTGTAGCGCTTGTTCTTTTTTTTTTTAATGACCCATGGTAAATGCTTCATTGCCAATTAAATAAGCATTACCACCGCTAAAAGTAGAAAAATAAAATGCACGCCTGGGTCGCACGAACTTGCTTTTATGTTCGACCACAAAGTCTTAATAATTTTAAAAACTTTTCATCTGAAAAAAAGAAATTTATTAATTATTGGTTTGGATTAAATTGATTAAAAAATTATCTGAAATTGATATGACAATGTACACCATGTGATTTTTTACACAAATCTCAATTTATGAGAATTATTATGGTACGCCAATTTTTAGTACTTATTAATGCGGAGTTAAAAAATTAATTTTGAAAAAAAATCATTCACCCGTTTTCGAAATATTTTTGAATTTTTTTTTAAATTCCCAATAATATGGTATGTCGTTCTGATACTAGTTTACACAAAAATTTTAATCAAAATCGTAGGAGCCATTTTTAAGAAAAATGATATTTTCCATTCCGGTTTTTAAACATTTGTATGGGAGGAATTGTTATTTTTGGTTATAAGAAAAAATGTATTTAAAATCTGCTAGATAATGTCAAAAAAATGCTGGGTGCTAAGTTTAATAAAAACCAACCAAGTCGTACATTTTTAAAATTATTGCAAACATTCTGTATAAAAAAATTTGATCCAAATCAATTGAAATGTTTTTGAGAAAATTAAAAAAAAAAATGGTTCTATGGGAGGTACCATTTAAAACCATTTTTCCGAAAAAAATGTGTACAAAATGGTAGCATTTTTGTAAAAAACAATTAATGATTTTTTTTAAGTTGTGGGCACGGCAGGTACCGTTATTTTTGATGTTAAAAAAAATAATAAAAAAAACGTGTGGGGGGAATGCAAAAAAAAAACGCTAGGTACCAAGTTTAAAGAAAATCGATCCACCCATTTAAGCTCCAGCCGAAAGGACAGACAGAGCAGACAGACAGAATTGTGAGACCCACTTTTTACGACGTCGCTATTATCGTACATGAGATTTTTTTACGACAATTAAAGTCCTAATAATGCTAACATCGTCCGTCAAGTTAACATTACCATTTTAATTGTCTTAAAAAAAAAATGAGATTTTGAAATAAAGGCAAATTATAGTGGTAGATTTTCAAAACACCAGAAAAAGTCTTTTGGTTTAATAATTTTTCAAACAAATACTCAGCATACAAAATTTTGTTTTGTTTTCAAAGGCAAAGGCACTTAAAGGACACCTCAAGTTTTTTGGCATAAAATCTTATTATTGACATTATCATAAGCCTTCGAAAAATATTGAACTCTCAAAACTTTTTCCCAACATTTTTTTATCGTCTAAGCTTTAAACCTTAGCAACTAGTTACGAGCCCAGAAACCTGATTCAAAAGAAGATAGAAAACTGTGTTGGACAAGAATTTTTTCTGAGCCTTTTGAAAGACATGACAAAATGCTATTGGGTTGAAAATCTATTCGCAAAAGTTCAATATTGTTTGTATAAAAAAATTATATCATGGTCGGAAATTTCATCAATCGAAAGTTGGTCATTCAGAAAAAAACATTCGGATCAGAAACAACAATGAATTTAAGGATACAAGTTTGAAAATTTATACGCCGATGTGACGTTTATTTTTACTTTTCGAATTTAATAATCAAAAAAAAACTAAAAGACAATTTGTTTTTACAATTTTTACCTAAAGTTTGAATTTTTATTCAACGATCGATATTTTTCAACCAAAAATATTATCATGATTTACCTAATTTCATATAACATCACTGCTTTCACTACAATTAACGTTCTTTCTGCAGGAACCACTTTTTATATCATCATGATGGAAATTAACAAAAATAAAAAAAAACCTACGTGCTTTGCATATAAGCCATGGCTATTTCCGAAACATCAAACAAAAAATAAATACAAAAAAAAAAAATATAAACAAAAATTAAAGAAAAAAAAAAGTTATTATACTTATACTACCAACCCAACCAAGTGACGCATTTTGAAAGATAAAAATTTGCATAATGGTTTATAATACACGATAGTAGTATCTTGCATGCTTTAAAAGCACAGGCAAAGCACGTAGAATAGGTCAATGTTTTCACCTCAACTTAAACTAGTGGGGTTTTTTGGCCCCGTCCATTTTTATAACAATAGCTTAGTTATAACCAAAATAACCATAGATACGCGATAGGAATTGAAAAACGCTCCACATTTATACAAATTAAATGCCGTACTTTATGCAAAAAAAAAAAAAAAAATCAACAGACTAGTTTGATTTAAAGTAGGTTACACCGCCGGATACGCCGCCATGCCATGGTTGTTGCTATTAATACACGACTATCGTTCTCCTCTCTTTACGCTCAGACAATGTATACATTGTCATTCATTAGAAATGCGATTATATGTAACTAGGTTCTAGGAGATATAAGGCATAGGTAGATAGAGGGATACACAAAGGTATATAATATATATATATTTGCAAAAAAGGAACTAACTTTATCGTTAGCAAATAGTCGAAACCAAGTAGGTAGGTATATAGTAACTGAAGTTTTTTTTGTCAAGAGTATCATTAAGGAAAATGGACGAGTGGTTCTTAAGAACATACTCTTAAAGTTTAAGTGGCTTGGAATTTTAAAGATTTTATTTATAAAACATGTAGCCCAGGAAAACTAGTCAAAACAAACAAAAGGAAAAACTTCTTAAAAAATTTCGACAAAGCTGGATTTTGCTGGAGAACTTTATTCCTAGCTCTAACGAATTTCCTAAAAAGTATTGTAAATTTACATCAGTACCTACTTATGTTTACTCAATGTAACCCAATATAGAAGTAGACAATAAATTCGAAATAATTCTGACAAATTCTCGGCGCAAAGCTTTCATAAGAACATCCTAAATTTGAACCACTAATTTTGATTTTGTGGGGTGAAAGGGCAGAAGGGGTGTTTAATTTGTATAAGCTACAATATTTACCTTGACATTTCTTAAAAAAAAACTGATATTTTCAACCCACAAAATCAAAATCACTGGTCCAAATTAAGGTTACAATTTAGGAAGCGCTTTAATGCCTGAACACAATAGAATGCTGGAACTGGAACTGGAGCTGGAGATGCAACAGCTATGTCGTACGTGCTATTTTTTATCTGTCCACAATGCAGCTGTACAGCTTTTTGTATATTGTAGAGAAAAAAAAACAATCACGGGCATATTATTCACTTTTTTTTATTTCCAATAATTTTTTTTTAATTGATAATATTTTTCGCGAAACAAATAACCACAAAAGGCTGCAATATATTTTCAGGCTTTTTTTGTTTCTTCATACAAATTGAAAAGTCAAAAGTACTGCACTGCACGTGAAAAATTAAAAGTTGGTGAACTCTTGCAGCACCGACTGCAGTTGCGTTGTGCTGTGTTCGTAATAATGAATTTGTGTGTATTGAATATTTTGACAGCTATTCCAGTTGCGGCTCCGTATCCATTGTGCTCAGCCAGTTACACAAAAAAATAAAGCTTTCCACTAGAATTCAGCTTTGTGGAAATTTTTTCAAAAATTAAAAATTTTATTTAGGGGTAAGAAATGCATTGTTTTAAAGATAATTATAAAAAAGCAAGAAACTCGTTTTTCTTTATTCTCCTAAAATAAAAACTCAAAATAGTTTTACGTCAAAAAAAAGGGTCTACTCATTTTTTGAATTAATACGAATTTTTACAAATAAGAAATAAAATTTTAAAAATCTTAACAGCGGTTTTATTAAAAATTATTTCTTTTTACAAACCACTCAAAAAAAGAAGATAACACAATTTTTGTCCAGTTTTGAGCTGCATCTCTCCCTGAAAAGTAGTCGCATCGAGATGAAAAATAAGCGGCTAACTTAAATGTCCCCCCAATGAAAAATGCGTTCAAACAAAATACCACAAATCGCCTCTTTTTGTCCAATAATTTACAAAAAAAAGTCCCAAAAAATTAAAGAAAAAAAAACAGTCCCAAAAAATAAAAAAATAAAAAAAATGTCCCAGAAAATAAAAAAAAGTCCCAAAAATAAAAAAAAAGTCCCAAAAAATAAAAAAGTCAAAAAAAAGTACCAAAATATTTAAAAAAAGGCTCAAAAAATAAAAAAAAAGGCTCAAAAAATAAAAAAAAGTAAAAAAAAAAATAAAAAAAGAAGTCCCAAAAAGTAAAATAAGGCACAAGAAATAATAAAAAGTCACAACAAATAAAAAAGGTCCCAACATAATTTAAAAAAATCCCAACAAAATAAAAAAGGTCCCAACATCGTTTAAAAAAATCCCAACAAAGTAAAAAAAAATCCCAACAAAACAAGATAAATGTCCAAACAAAATAAAAAAAAAAATCCCAACAAAACAAGATAAATGTCCCAACAAAATAAAAAAAAAATCCCAACAAAACAAGATAAAAGTCCCAACAAAATAAAAAAAAACATCAAAATCCCAAAAAAAAGTCCCAACAAAATAAAAAAAAAATCCCAACAAAATAAAAAAAATCCCAACAAAATAAAAAAAAATTCCCAGCAAAATTAAAAAAAAGACCAACGCCTTAAAAAATTAGATAAAAATCAATCCACACCATAAATTGCTTTACAGATAAAAAAAAAAACCCAAAAATCCACGCAATTTTTTGTACGAGTATTTGATCAGATTTTTCAAAATTTAAAAGGGTTTTTCTTAGAATAATAGTACACATTTTGTTATACGATTGTTAATTAACTGTCGTGGATTAAAGCCAAATTTCATGTATCCAAAAAAAGCGCAAGTTTCTAGCTGTAAGACTTTTCCTAGGATTTTTTTCACTTGCGAATAGTTACTTTTATTATCACCAAATATCTCAGCAACACACAAATTAAGGATACAAAATTGGAACGCTAGTTTTTAGTATTTATTAATTCGAGTTTAAAAATTAATTTTAACCATTTTTCCGAAAAATGTGAGCAGGTTTTTGAAAAAAATAAGATTCTCATAATTTGGTTAAAAAAAAATTGTACCGTTAATCAAAATTTCACCTGATATTTTTATTTAAAATCAAAAGTTTTAATATTTCACCTGATATTTTTATTTAATTTCATATTTATCATTCAAAAAAATAACAAACAAATCATATACTAGATTTTGACTGTTTTAAGTTAAAATATTCTACTTTAAGTTTACCACCAAAGTTTGTTAAATTTGTGTAGGTAAGGAATACCTACATAAGCATATATATATATTTATATATCGTAAGGCAGCACTTAAGAAATACTTTGTTAGACATTATTCTGCTTTCCCGGCCAGGACACCACCGTAAGACTTCGTCCTTTTGTATACACTTGATATAAAGGTACGTTATTGCTTTATACACACTACACACGTCCTCGATCTCATGGACGAGAGAAAATTAAAAGGCAAAATGGTGTTTCCTCAACTTTATGTTTATATACATGTATACATTTATTTGACAAGGACGATGCTATGAGTATAAATAACACACATACATATGATGGTATAGATATGGTATGTCGTCAGTATAGATGCGGTGCGCGTCTCGCAGTTTTCCAGCAAATTTCACAGCTTTAAACTAAACCATTGCTGAACATACCACACAGTGGGATGAATAACTTTCAATTTAAGTTAAAGTTAAATAAATTAAATAAATCAAAATATAAAAGTTTCAATTTCTTTCATTTCCAAAAAAAACGTAATTTTAACTTATTTCGTAGTCTGTAAGCCAAGTAAAAAAAAAACTGAAATGCATTACAAGTTTATTGATTGTTGACAAGAAGTGCAGACTTGTTCGCAAGAGTTCACATCGAAAACTTATATTTTATTCGCATAGGCTTCTAAGGAGAAAACATGCAAATATACAAGTTAACTGCAAAAAAGTTTTTCTTTTTTTACCAACTTTGTTTAAATTCTGCCCTACTGTAAAGCACTCTACATCTAGGGAAACTTGTACGTCACGATACGTAAAATTTATGAGATACCGACGACGACGACGACGATGTCAGTTTATATTTGTTTTTCGCTGGCATTTGCATGCAGCAGTAGCAAGAACAAAAAAATGACTTCGGGCTGTAAGCGTGGGTGGTACGACGACGCCGGGTCCGCCAACATAATGGTTTTAAGAACCCAAGTATAGGTACATATGATATATGCATGAGAAAAACTCAGCACCCACATTGCCGGTTAAATGTTTGAACGCGCATACATATACATACATATATGTAAATATGTAGCGTGTAGTTTTGAGTAGAACTTCTGAATCACCGAACATATCTCTCTACTCTATACGCCCCTCTCGCTTCCTCCCATCGTTCGAAATGTATACTCGTTATCCTTTTGAATTGGGTTTCAGTATATTTTTTTTTAAAGCCTTGCAATGCTGTTCAGTCAAAGCCGGCATAAGTAAATTGAAAATAAAAATAAATGATACATGTAATAAAGTCGTTGGCGTTGACCCACCGCCGCGCTGCGCCGCGCCGCGCCGCTTCCTGTCTGTTTGTCACATCATATATAGTGTTTGCTGTTCTGGATATTCTGAACCGAGCATAATAAGTGAGGAAAACCCATTCAAGTGAATTCAGCGAACTGCTGTTGCTCATGTTTTTGAGCAAAATTAAAACACCTCAACAAAAGTAGCAGATGATATATAAAATAATGGTTTCCCTTAAAGTAAGTTTACACTGTGAGTATGTATGTGGAAATAATTTAAACGAATGCAATTTGAACATTGAAGTCCTTTGTAATGAATATAATGATCCTGCACATATTATATATACGAGTTACGAGAATGATTTTAAAGCGTGCAAAGGACTTATTAATATTTTGCTAAATAAATATCTTTATTCAAATTGCATTGAAACCATTTTCCCCAATTGTTTTTGTTATGGAAATACATAGCTATGTATTTATACAGGAACGTTAGTTTTTTATTTCACCACGAATCCTTGGAATTATTCATAATATTTATATAACTAAAGCAAACAAATAGGTTTTAATACTTTTAATTGAAAAGTCAACAATGGATTTATTTTTTGGAAGGATTTTTGTATATTTTTGGTTAATTAATAGCAAAAATAGCATTATATGAGAATCTCCACATAAACTAAATTAGAAAGAGCCAAATCATTTAATTTTATAATAACAGAAAGCCAAAAAAGTTAATGAACAAAGGGCAGTTATTTACGGAGAGAATAATATCAGATAAAAGTTATAAAGTTGAAGGCAATTCTGAAACTTACACAATTTTAATAAAATTAAATCCATGGTTAGATTAACATTACACTATTATTTGATAACATCGAACATAGTTGATTTAAAAAAAATTCCATGTTATTCCAACATGAAATTCAAAATACAAAAATTTTACAAGAAATTGACATGACCACAGTCTTATTTAAATAATGTCTCTTGTAAATTTCAATTTAACTGCATAGCCTATTAATTTGACGTTTCATGTAATAACTTTTAACATTTTATTTATCTAATGAACTTAACTTGGTCTTCTATTAACTTCATGCTGTGTCTTTTTATTTAAAAATAAGTAAACCATTTAACAATATTTGGAGCAGTGTCAAATTTAATTACAATGGCAATTTATTTCCTACGTCGGCATTATATTGCCCGGTAATTTAAGTTGTCAAATTTTAGAACATAAATGGCTGTGTTCACCTTCAGAGTATATTACCATTACCTAAGCATTGGCAATATTCAAGGTAATGACTCATGCAATTTATTTCATCAAATTTTAATGGAGCCACTGCTGTAAGTGTGTAAAAAATTACTGGTACGAAATGAAACCTCATAATACCTGAATGCAGTGTTCATTTAACAGTATGTAAATGTACAAGCAAACAGATTATCCTGTTAATTTATAAAATTAACTATTGTTTGAATTCTCATTCAAACCGGAAGCAGTGTTGTTTAGACAGTATTTTTGGTTATATCAACTCGAACCACCAGGGGTTGAGTCGTGTAAGGTTATTTGCGATAAGTGATTGCCACAATCAACCAAATTCGTCTGTGTAAGTTGATATCACATTTGATAAAGAGCTATCACATCGAAAATGTGTTTGTCATTTTCCAACACATTTGACGTTTCTGCCTCAGTACGACTAGAGTTACCACCAGCCTTCGAAAATTGTACAACTTTTTCTTAGTTCTTTTTTTTTAACCATTCATAATAAACAAAAATAAACATTTCTGTGAACGAAAAAATTTCCTACATCCCAGAATATGAAGAAAATATAAGAATTTAATTGCAAAGACGTCATTTTTGTTCTATAATTTCGATAGCGTATAGCAAATTTTTGAAAAATTCACTATGACAACCATGTTTTTGAAAAATGTCCTTTAAAAGTATTCAATTGAATTGAATTGAGTTGAATCACCTTACCCAGCCGGAAAATTAAATGTCAATCGCAGGTGACTATGCTTAATTTGATAATCACTTTTCACCTTAGCCGATTCCACCTCAGATTATCTGTTTGGTGATTAAAAAGTACTGACCATTTTGTTTGCATTTCAACTGATCGTACTCTTGATGGTTTTCGTCATATGTATATTTTTAACACTGCTTTCAGAAATTTTGTATCCAACTCTATAACAGTCAATCGGTACTGGTGTTTCAGGTCTGATCGAATTAGCCAAAAAGGAAACAAAATGAAAGTGTAACGTAACCACTGATTTAATATGACAATGATTCAGGTAAACTATACATAAATGAGTATTGGTTAAAAATACCAGTCACCATGTTAATTCATCTTTGTGCACGTGCAAATTTAACATGTCCAAAGATTGAATCAAACATTAAATCGTGTTAATAATAAACTTAAACAAGTTCTATCAATTTGTTATTAGACCTAAGTTAATTGATTAGAATTTTCATGTTGATTCAAAAGGATTATTTATTTCTCAGGTAATGTTAAGCTTAAAAGGTGTCATGTATTTAAGATTTTTCAAGTAAGTTATGTTGTGATTTAAAACGACTCTAAAATCCTTTTTTGTTGTTAAATATTAAACATTAGCTGGACCAACCGGCTTTGCACGAAATTTCATCAATTTTATAATTTTAAAAATATGTAAGTGAAAATAATAATTATTATTTTCATGATAGACAAAATTATCTGATTGTTAATTCCGTAGTTTTTGTCATTCCTTAGAATTTCATTTGAAATTTTTAGATATAGAAACCTTCCATCCCCTGATAGTACGCAAATTCGGGTTTTACGATTTTCAGACTTTTCTGGTCAAAATTTTCTTTTTCATTTTTTATTTTCATTTTTTTAAGACCGAAAATAACAAAAATAAAAAAAATCTTATTTTTTTCAAAAACGTGCCCAAAACTAAAAAAAAAAGGCTACCATTTAAAAAAAAATCGGGAAAAAGGAACCATTTTTTTTTTTTGATTATCGGTTATCTCAAAAACGGATCAACTGATTTTTATTAAGCTTGGCATTTAGAAGGTTTTTGCAACATTATCTAGAAGATACAAGTGTTTAAAAACCGGTAAGAGGAATCTAATTTATCTAACAATTAAAAATGGTTTCTCTCATAGAATATTTTTTTTTTTTTGTTTTCGAATATCTCATTCTATCTGTTGAACCGACTTTAATGAAATTTTTTACACAAGAGCTTCTAATAAGTTTGAATAATCTTGCATATCAAAATTTTCAAAAATAAAACATAATTTGGATTAAAAAAAAAATGTTCAAAATTTAAATTTCAAAATTCGATATTCCGAAAATGGGTTTATGAATTTTTTTCAAAATAAATTTTTAAACATAAATAAATAAAATACTAGAAAAAATGGCGTAGGTACTAATTTTTTTTCTTAAAAATGTCTTCAACATTTTATACATATATAAAACAATATTAAAAAAAAAACCTCGCCAATGATTTTTAAATTTTTTTCTCATGAATTGATACATATTTGTGTTAGAATTCAGATGGTGTACATCGCATTGATGTCAAAACAATTTCAGACGACCCAGTTGCACTTTGCATTTTTTCGAAAGGAACATCAGCCCTTCTGTTTACTTCCTAGGCCAAGGAATGAATGAAAAGATATACAAACGTATTTTGAACTCATCCCATAAGCACTTAAATATACAATACATATCGTACAAATGTAAGTTAAAAGTAATTTAATGATTACATTTCCAAAAATGTGCAAATATTTATTTATATTATGTATACTTCTAATTTGGTATAATTATTTATTTTCTTAAATAATTATTTCGTTCAACTCTCTCTCTCTCCCTATCTATTTTTAATTTCAATGGAAGCTAAAACCCAGCTAAAGTCATCAATCACTTCAAATTTCATCAGCCACTAGATTATGTCAACATTTCAACAACAATAATTGTCAAATTGAGATAGAAAATTAGAGGATTTAATTGCGAGTTGATATTTATTAGAAGGGATGTTTAAAGTGATGGGTTCATATAGCCTAGATAACTCTATTTTCTTCCTTCCTATGTATTATTGTTTAAACGAATGATGTAAATAAATTGTGTTCTTAAATTTAAATTCAACTTGTGTGTGTTTTTTTTTTTCATATAAAATCCTATCTGCCATATTAATTCCAACGCTTGAAACCCTTTGCCTACCAGGAACTGTCATACTCCGGCAGATTCTGGGGAAACCCTAAGAAGTAAAAATCGATATCCACTATCTTTAAGACTGATTCACAATGCGACGAGGAAACGAGACGAGAACGTGACGTGAAACGCTGTCATCTCTCCTTCTCGTTATAAAATCGTTTCCCAATTCACAATGCGGCGAGTTTCTTGACGAGTTTTTTTTTGACAACGTTAATTCATTCGGTTGTTTGCTTTCAGTGCGGTATGCGAAAAAGTGATTCAAGTGATTTAAAGAAAACAATAAAAAAGAAATACATTTAGAAAAAAGGCAAATGAAAAACAATTTGAGAAAAGAAATGCTTGTGTTGTAGTCAACAAGACGAGCCTAGACGGTGACAAACGATGCTAGCAGAACTGAGGTATCGGGCAATTGAAATAGACGCAGGTTTTCGATTAGTTCTTCACTTTTGATGTTCTTTCATTTTTTTTATTGTATTTAATTGAATTAGTTTAAAATTAAAAGTTATATCCAGTTGAGATGCAGTGGTCTTCTGTGTTTTTGTTTTCTTTCTATGTCACTAACTTGTCAAATAAAGAAAATCTTCGTCTCGTCGCTTTTTTTCAATTTTCGAACTCTTAACGTGACGACTTTCATTGCTTGAAATTGGTTTGACAATTGCGACGAGTTCATGTCACGCTCTCGTCTCGTTTCCTCGTCGCATTGTGAATCAGGCATTAAGCAGCCCATAGACACTACACTTCTGTCTGCACCGGTGTCAGTGTACGGAAATGTGTGCTGTGTGTGGGCTGGTGCGCACACCGATTTTCGGTGTCAGACACGGTGCGAGTAAAATCAAAAGTTTTTGATTTTTGGTGTCGGTGCCTCGATCGGTTTGGCGTGTGTGACGGAATGCCACACCGGTGTCAGTACACCGGTGCAGACACAAGAGTAGTGTCTACGGGCTGCTTAAAACGTGTCTTTGAAAGGGTAAGAGAATGAATGAAATATATACCTCAAAATATAGTGCTTCCTCAATCTGTCGTGTTAAATGTCAACTCTAAAAAAATCCAAAACTTTGAATCTTCATCAGTAATTACTCCAGAAATATTGTCTAGAAAAATTAAACAGCCTGATATTAAAGTATAAACTTCTGCTGAACACGCTTCAAAGAGTGACAGTTCGTGCAAACAAGTAAGCAAACATAGCATTTTCATATTTTTTTTTATTGTCAAAGTGACATTTGGAGTTAGTATGATATACTAAAAAATTAAAATAGAAATTTGGTGAACTTTAATAAAATTTTAAAAAGATAGCACGATGCTTACTCGTTTTAGATTTGAAAAATTCTAGCATCATCGTACTTAATCGTCTATAATTTTGTGCCATTATATTTTTAAAGGTTTTCGAGTGACATTTGAAAGAAAACATTCAATATACTTCAAAATTGTCAAATTGCCTTAACTGTCAAGCCATAATATGTGAAATTCCATGGATGGGTGGTTACAATGTCAACTGAATAAAAATCCTCTAAAAAATAATGACATTTTATTTTTTGCTCCGGAAAAAGACCGTTTTTGAAAACATCAAATTAAGGTCAATTTGAATGTCAATTTGAATGTCAAATGATCGTCATTTTGTTTGGAAGATGTTAAGCCATTTCAGTTTTCTCAGAATCTGTCAGATCTTAGAGATCTCAAAGATCTCAGCAATCTCAGGAAACCTCAACGTAATTCCTCGGTGAGATTCCAAAATTTTTATGTAAAAAAGCTAAGACCGATATTTTTTTTGGATTCGCTTTCTCAATTATTTTTTGTCGCAGTTGATCAATTTAAAAAAATGATATGGAGAGCACTTTTTACTTCTAGCAGATAAATCTTGGTCAGGTTTCTCCTTCTGCTCAGTGAAGCTGACAGAAGTTTGCTGAATGAGATCTCAGAAACGTGAACTGATTAATTAATAATTAAATCAAATATGCAATCGTTCTGCTTGCACAAAGTCTGTTTGACCTTTGACGAACATGCTGAAGAGTTGCGTCTCAAATGATGTTATCGAACACAAGAACTGTCATTTAAAGGGTTCATAAAGCTTCTAGATGACCAACATTAAATGCCATAAATACCCTGTTTAAAGACTCAACCAAGTATTTCACAATATATCCAACCAACAAGAAGCTCAACAGGCAAACTAAGTTGATACGTCACAAAATTCTGCTGCAGCAACGTTGAAACAGTGTCTTAACAACATTGGCAGGGGTACATTGTCATCGAATATAATCAACGCGTTGACCCTCTTTTAAAGTCTTGTCAAAGCAATCTTCAAAGCATTTTACGTCTCTTACGGCCGGCGTGGAGTCACACAATATAGCTATTTAATAAACTTAAACTTTTATGTATTAACTTCCAATCTTTGCTTAATGAATTCTTTTCTTCCCCCTCCGGTGTAAAATTATTTATCAAATGCATGTACCCAAGTTGCAACTGATATATGTACACTGCAAATATTTTAATTTTGTCATATTATACAATTCGATTACACTTGTAACTTGATTTGCTGTATAATAAAACCAATAAACAGAGGGGGCTAAGGTGTGTCACATACATTCATATAACTACTATATGTTCTACTATGGCAAGCAAAGGCTTAATTATGCCATTATCATAGCGCCAGTCGGGCTGACAATCAGAAACTCGGTCAACCATCAAAGAGTAGAAATTTAAGCATGTATTGTATGTGCTTGGCACAGTAGCTTTTAGAATCTAAAATCTCCTCCCAACTGTAAGAACTAATAGATATAAAGACATAGTTCGGGAAAAAAATGTTGTATTTTAAGAGAACGTTTTTTGTTTTTAATTTTTTATATATTTAAAATGAAATGTTTATGTTTCCTTCTTCGTGACCTTTTTATACCTTTGAAAAATATATTATTATTATTCTCTAGGTCTCAGAAGATCATTATCTTTTAAAATGAAATGAGCTTATAGAAGGTTTTATTGATATCTTTAAAGCGGTTTCGAAGAATTTAACTTTTGGACTTAATTGTATTTTCAAGAACGCAACAAACTATTAAAAGAACATAGGCTAAATTTACATAAGTGTTATCAATAACCAGTTTTTAAATAATTTTCAAGGTTTGGTATTTTTTGAGTTTTTTAATTGTATTCGTAGTATTGTATTGGACTTTATTTCATATGGTCCTTGCATCTTAAACTTCATATTTGTAACGATTTTAGAAATAATGAAGTACAGAGTAAAATTTACACTTTCACCTGTCAGACTATTATAATATAACAAAACAACTACATAATATAGATAGGTTTATAGCTCTCTAATACTTGGTATACCTCCCAGAAAGTGAAAACTATTTGCGCCAAGTTATTTTCTATCTGCCGTCATAGTATAGACGACGACGAGGACGATGTTGTCGCTTAATTTATTGCATTGAATTGAGTTTATTTAGTTAGATAGACATGCCGACGACAACGCTTTATATATATTTAAAAAAAAAAACACACACAAAACAACAACAATAACATTGACCGGCATTGCTTTTATATCAATTTCAAGACTCTTTTCTCGAGCATCACAGCCAAAAGATGTGAGAGAAAAAAAATAGTAATAAATATCCAAACGAAACTAAATTGCTGGCAGCGAATTGTATCTTGATTTATTATATGGCTTGATTATCCTCTTGCCGCAGATTAGTTAGGTAACAACAATGTACAGAAATTCATAAATAATACATACACATAAAATAGATACAAAACTAGAAATATGATTGAGTATGTTGAAAAACGTATCTATAGTTGGATATATTTTTGTTGACTTTAATTTTAAGCAAATAATAAATAAACATTGAAGGTCCTTGAAACTTTAAGCTACAGATAAAAAGAGAAAGCGAGTGATGTTTGCACTGAATGGCGTCATGACGTAAGACACACTCAGAGACCTTTTACAGAAAAACGAATAATTTTACAGAAGATATTTTTTATTTATTTATTTTTTTTTTTTTTGAAAAAGTGAATGCACGCAAATAATGTTAAAAAAGTGATTATAAAATACACCTGAGTTTCAAAAAAAAAAAGTAGACTTAGTGATTTTTCATAGAACAACGACAAAAAATCATAAATTTATTGAAAATTGCAGATATATTCGTGATTCGTGATTCGGAAAAATTAGTCGAGAAAAGATGAAAATTGAAAGAAATCATGAGTTTTGTTCCATTTTTTAATTTCTCTAGACTGATTTATTCAATACGAGAGTTACAATTACAACGTGGGCATTGGTTCTACTGGGCACAGTACTCCATCAATTCTATTAAAGCCTTTCAGTACGAAGTAATCAATTTCGGAGTTAATCCCGTCTTAAACATAAGTTAAATCCGAATTTAACCCCAGTTTCAAACGAGTTTGACCCACGTTTAATTCAAGTTTAACTCGAGTTTAACCCAAGTTTAACTCGAGTTTAACCCAAGTTTAACTCGAGTTTAACCCAAGTTTAAATCGAGTTTAACCCAAGTTTAACTCGAGTTTAACCCAAGTTTAACTCGAGTTTAACCCAAGTTTAACTCGAGTTTAACCCAAGTTTAACTCGAGTTTAACCCAAGTTTAACTTGAGTTTAACCCAAGTTTAACTCGAGTTTAACCCAAGTTTAACTCGAGTTTAACCCAAGTTTAACTCGAGTTTAACCCAAGTTTAACTCGAGTTTAACCCAAGTTTAAATCGAGTTTAACCCAGGTTTGAATCGAGTGTGGTAGTGGTAAATCATGCGATCAGTTAAAGTCAGAAAACTGTTATAGGATAGGATAGGATTTTTTTTTTAATTATAAAAACAATTTTTTTTTGTTTGATGGAGTAGTTTTTTATTATCGGGATTAATACATAAAGATCATCAAAAACAACAATACGAGATTCTGGTCTCTAAATCGGGAAAATAAATATCAGTTGCACTTATCATTTTTCTTTGCCCAACTACCTACTGTAAGATTTTGAGAATATTGAAACGCTGAAGTCATAAATCGTAGAAAAAAATTTAAAGAAATTATGGCAAATTGTCACACGTGTAAATCCAAAATCATTTTCACCACAAAAAAAAATTAACAATTTGTTTCAATTAAAAATACATTGCAAACTAGGGATTTTTTTTAATCCCGAGAAGGAATTTTATTTATCTCATATACATATACTATCACTGCATACATTTCATTTATTTAAATCAAAAAAAATTCCCTTAAATTTGATCCCAAACCATAAAGAAAGGAAAACGCCGTAACTCCATCATATGCCACACTTTGACATTTATAAAAATGTCAAAAGGGTATGTTTGATTATTTTTTTGCACAAACTCTCACTGATGCTTTTTTTCTTTTGATATTAAATATATCTATGGTGAACTTCTCAACCAAATTATTTGCATTACATCCTCATTAAGTTCTAATTTAGAAGTAATTTTTTTTTCCACAGAAGTCACAGCTGTAAAGAAAGCAATTATTGACCTGAAGCTCACTGCAGGAACATAAGATTTCAACTACAATATAGGTACATACCTACACTATGCCTTTTATGTCCCTGACATACACAACCCAGCCCAAATGACCTCAAATGACAATGACGACAAGAGACGACGACGACGGCGCGGCGGTGGCGGTAGAGATATGTTGACAGTGGGTCTATTGTTCTCGCTTGACAAATATGCTGTCGGTTTTCTGTCACGCACCAAAGGACTTTTCATTTGCACAAGGCCGAGGCAAGAGTGTGAAATGTAAAAGTACATACTGAGTTATAGTGATGTGTGTGTTTTTTTTTTTTTTTGTGGACATCACTTGATGGAGGTTATATTCGGGAACGATGCTAAATGGACTTACGTGACCTAAGCTAAGCAAACTGCATGCAGAACATATGCCTTGATTAATGACTTATACTGAAATCTTTGGAAGTAATTGCGTCTAATTATATGATACAAGCTCAAGCGAAAAAGATAACTCTATTTCGTCATCGTCATCGTTCAATGAAAATTTTGAGACATTTATACATTTGCTTTGAATTTTTTAATAAGAACTTGAAATTTTATGAATTTGGGAAGTTTATTACTTACAAATAAAGGTACATGAGACTGGGAGACCTTTTTGTGATATTTTATTCAATATGTCGTATTTACGAGAGTTATGTCAATTTGGAAAAAAAAAGAGGGAGTTTCCATCAAGCGACGCAATTATGTAGCTTTAAATATTAATTAAGTAGCTATAAATTGTGTTTAGATATAGCTTTTGACATTTCACTTTTACTTGCTCTAAAGGGCAAGTGTTAGTTTTGTTTAGAAAAAAAATGTCCATGAAAGAGAAGTTCCAAAAGGTTGGTTTCTTCAAACCGTCTCCATCGGTCTGTGCATCTGTACGGGGAGCTGCCTTACAACGATTTAGATTTTTTTTTTCGAAAGCAGCTTTAACGATTTTTATTAAATTTCAAACCTGTAATAACCAAAGTGATTACAAGAAAACTGCTTTTTAAGTTTTTGCCAAAAATTTTCCGAAACTTGTTTTAAAAATTGATTTTATCTTATGAGATTAACTACAGCTTAAATATTATATCTATTTACTTTATAAATTAATTTCTTACCAACTTTGCATATGTTTTTTCTTACCTGCAAAAAAAAAAAAAAAAAAAACAGAATAAAATTAGAGAATAGTTTTATGTAAAATAATTATGATAGGTATAGTCAATTTTTTTAATAAAATAATTATCGTTTTAAACATTGAAAATAATTATTGTTTTTAAAAACAACATTAAAAATAATTATAGGGTTGTTTCGAGAAAATTATGTTGTTTAAGGGGCCAGTTATAGCTTTCATTGAAAAATTTAATTTCTTTTTAGAGCCAGTTTTTAAAGCAAAATCAGTGACTATTTTGAAGCCAATATAATGTTGATAACTCAATTATTATTTCTAGTCAAAAAAATTTTGGCCCAACCTTTCCCGTAAAGTGACTTCTAAGATGGATCAATGGTAAGGTAGTTCAATCATTGAAATAATTAAATTTATTTCACGTCGAAGTTTGGGCCAAAATTAAATATTTTTTTGGCAAAAGTTAATATTAAGGTCATCAGCTCTATAATGACATCGAAATAATCACTGATTTTGCTTTTTAAGTGCCTCAAAACTTAAAACAAAAATTTTAATGATGGTTTTTAATGATAGTTATAACTGGCCCTTAAGAATATAAATTTAGTTCCAATTGTCCGATTATCAAATATGAGTTACTTAATTAAAGCTAAATTGCTAGGTTAAAATATCGTCAGTTCGTGCGTCAGTGCATGCGACAGTGCGTGCGTCAGTGCGTGCGACAGTACGTGCGTCAGTGCGTGCGTCAGTGCGTGCGTCAGTGCGTGCGTCAGTGCGTGCGTCAGTGCGTGCGTCAGTGCGTTTGTCCGTAGAAAAAAGCTCTGTTTTAATTAATTAATCAATTAATCTTAAGATTTAAACACATTACATGAAAACTTTTCCATAATTTCCGTTTCAAGAGTTATATTATATGAAAAACCTATATTTTTGACATTTGACCTTGAATAACTTATTTTTTGATTCCATGAAATCAAGTCCAATGCAATTAAGTTTAAAACTTGTCCGCTTTAGTCTCCAGAAAGGCACCAATGTAAACAGCTTTTTTTTATTAAAAGTACCTCCCTGGCCCGATTCGCAGGTTCCAAGAATATTTAACTCCCATATTGGGTTCTCTGTTCCACTCACGCAACTCCGTTGCTCAAAAACTAATATTTTGCGGTTCCAAAATTATAGTACTCTAGGCCCAAAATTTTTGTTTTTTTTTTCTTTCATTCTCTATATACTTTTTCTACTTTGAATTTTATTGCATATTAGTTACCGACTTTGAAGACGGACTCAGTTGGAAGAGGGCAATAACTAACTTTATTGCATTGGACTACAATTCATAGCATCTTTTTCCGACACTCAGATTCAAAAGGACTCTGAGAAGTTCATTCGTAATAACGAACAAAAAGTTCTGTACCGATTTTAAGCAAGGTCCAAATTCGTCCCAAGAATGCATTTTTTTTCCTATTTTAACATGGACTATTAAAAAAGCAGGTATTTAAAATGTGGATATAAATTATTGGTTGTTTTGTTTTTTACTATATGTACATATGTAATAAATTATTTTGAATTTATTTTCAATTTTCTGGCGCGAAGAATATTGACATTAAAAAAAATCGATATAAATCGAATTGATTTTTTTTTCTGGCGTACGTTACCCTAAAGAATTGTTAAAAATTAAAACTTATTCAAAAATCATGGCCGTCAGGAATGTTTTGTCCTACATATATTACAAACTAAAAAAAAATTGTGTCTTTAACACAAGTAATGATAATTTGAATTTTTGGTGCCATTGAAGATGATTAATTTAGATTTTTTATGTGAAATTGGAATTTCTAAAATTATCATAGAATAATTTTGATGTGTTTCTTCCTTAAAATATTTTTCTAAAATCAAACAAACGTCCCGATCTTAAAATCGACTCACAAAAATTCAATCTCAATTGTCATGCTTTGCTGTTTTCTAACACTACCATTACGGTAAAATAACTTAGTAAAAAATATATGTTTATTAATCAAAAAAGTTATCAAACGGAAAAGTTGTTTCTATTTTTAAAAGGTCACGTTTGTTATTTGTTGTGTTTTTCAGTTAAACCAAAAAACTTTGACTTTTTCAATGCAAGTAAATTTTTCTGTCAGTAACTTATCATAATTAAAATGTACATCAATATCAAATTCATGCGTCAGAAATTTAATTAATCTCTCTGTAAATTAGATACTTTTAATTTGATGTTCCTATTCAATATATATAGGATTTTTGAAGAAGAAATTTCATAACCAACAAAGCACTTGGAACAACTTAAGAATAACAGTATAGAAAATATAAATACACACAAACACATACACAATATGAATGTCTGTTCAATTTTAGGGCTTACTTTTAGTATATATATTTATGCCCTGAAGGAGTAATGTAATTTAGAGATCATCACCATACCTCAAGTTTTGTATATACAGAGCTTAAGATATTCTTTTAATTGTTATATTTTGTAAGCAGCTTATTTGCCATTTTTCGTTTACTTGGAAAAACAAGAGTTAATATTGTAATAATCATCCAATCTTATACTTACTTGCATATATTTCTGTTAGATATAGACAGGTATCTATAATCTCAGCAGGTATATACTTAACGTTAAGAAAAAAGAAAACAAACAAATAAAAATCTGAAAGCCCTCCCTCATTTTCGAATATCTTAAATCACAGTAGGTAATAAGTACAAAATATAAGTACAAGCTCAAGTACATGCATAGAAATGTTTCGATTTTTTTGTGTGTCTCTGAACTTTAGCGAAGATGGCTTGAGAAATTTTAAGAAGGAAATAAAAACAATAACATGACATTTTTAAATCCGGAAACAATGTAGGGTTTTTTTCTCTTGTCTGCCTTAATAAATGTAAATAAAAATATTTTTTTCTCTTCACATAGGTGTGGTTACTTAAATGTAAACAACCATAATTTTTTTTAATGAAATTCAATTTGCTGAATTTTCACAGAAATCGATCTTTTTTCTCGTTATTTTTTCTGTTTTCTTGCAACTTAATTCTATTTTTTGATTTTTGTTGTTTTAGTGAGGTCTTAAGATTATTTTGATCCTTGAATTTGTTAAAAATTTAATATCTATTATTTAGAGTTGGAAACATTTAAAATGTATTTAAAGTTTTCTTTCTATGTATACACTTTGTATGCCCTAGATGTATAACGCAAAGGTAAACGAAAAGAACAATCCTCATGTTATTCTCAAAGGAGACTTCAAATCCTTATCCTTTTTTTTTTACCTATGTATGTATATAACAAAAGGAAATCTTCATCCGTATAGCATTTTATTGTATATGTATAGTAAGAAGCTGTCGGTGTATATGGAAGAATAATAATAAATTTAAATAAAATATTTCAAAGATAAATCCGGTTATATACATATTTTTCCTTTTATATGGCATGCAATGGACCATGAAGATTTCCTCACCTCGAGCATATACATACATATGTAGGTAGAACATAAATGAAATTTTTCTTTTGTATTTCTTTTTTTTTTTTTTCTTAAAGAATTGCATCCTTAAAATCCTTTAAAAGTTGAAGATTTTCTTTGGAAGATATTAAATAAAAAAAGACATTCAAGGAAATATGTATCCTACATTATAAAAAAGTGAAAAGTTTTTTCAATGAAAATCAAGATTTTAAATATGTATGTAATATAAAAAAAAAAAAAAACCGAATCCATAGCCCCAAGTTGTAAGGAGTTTCTTATAGCTCGTGTTACATCATGTGCTCCTGTAAACACACGGAATAAGAAGTATCGGGAGCTGCTTTTTATGTGCATTCCTTAAGGCTGAAAAGATTTTTTTAAGACTACATACTTCGATATTCGACAAATTAGATGTATTTTTAATGCTTGTATTATAATCGTGTATATTTCTTTATAGTTAAGCACAAAATTAACGTATGGTAGATACATAATAACTTTTGATGTTTGAAGAACTATGTTTCCCTTAATTTATTTTAAAATACCTAATTATTCATTTGATTTCATTTTTATTTTTTTTTAATTATGTTTATTTATTTTTTTATTTGTTTTTTTTTTTTTATTTTTATTTATTTTATTTTTTATGTTTTTATTTATTTTTTTTTTTTTTTAATTTTTATTATTTTTTCTTTTTTTGTTTATTTTTTTATTATTTTTAGTAACTTTTTTTATATTTATTTATTTTTACTTTTTTTTTTATTTGTAATGTTGATTTTTTTTTACTTTTTTTATTTTTTTTTTTACTTTATTTACTTTTTTTTTTACTTTTTTTACTTTTTTTTTTACTTTTTTTACTTTTTTACTTTTTTTTATTATTTTATTTTTTTTTATTTTTTTTTTATTTTTAAATTGTGGGTAGGGTATCCAAACATGGCTCAAAGTAGGGGTTTTTCAAAATTTCGAAAAAACCGTTATGATTCGCTATGGACAAAATACTAAATTCTGAGAGCTAATCGACGTGGCCTATCACTAGTTTCAGTTTAGACCATTGTTTATGGAACATCCTGTACAAGAAAGGAAAGGAATTTTTGTTTTTTGCTTTCAAAGGATCTTTGAAATCGCACCTATGAATTCGGCATTAATACAGCTTTGATTGGCTATATGTTTTTACTACAAAATTTTTTGTGTAATTTGTTTAAACAATTGTCGCTCGACTTTTTTATATTTTTTTTTATATTTTTAAAAAATATTTTCAATCATTTCGCTAATGTTGGCAATTTGTTGTTTAGTTTTTTTTTTTTTTTTTTTTTTTTTGTTACATTGTTTGATATTTATTTTTTTTTCGCGAAATAACATATCGTCGTCGCGGTTTCATTATTTCCAAAATATCACCAAGCCGTTTTATTATTTCGCTGATAGATCATTTCGCCGTTTCGTTGTTTTGATAATAATTAAGAATTATTTTTTTTTTGTTTTTGTTATAAATATGTACATATGTATGTACGTCTGTTTATTTTCGTTTTGTTTTTGAGTATTTTTCATATTACTTTTCTTTCGTTCGTGGTATTTTCAGATTTTACTCTTTTTATTAATTTTTAACAATAAATAGGCCTTTAATTATTTTTTGGTTTATTAATTTTTTTTAAGATGAATTTTGTTGTTTTGCTTCTTTTTTATTTGGCATTCAATTGTTTTCTCTTAAAATTTCACGCGATATTTAAAGACATGTAATTTAATGGAAAAATAACAAAACAATTAATGTCAAATAAAAAAAAAAAAAACAACAAAATTCCAATTAAAAAAAGCTAAATAATAAAATGCCAAAGCTAAACAACAGAATGCAAAATAAAAAATAAAAAGTTTTCGAACTTCAAAAACCCAATATAACAAAAAAACTAAATGAAAATTGCGAAATGAAAAATGCGAAAGGATAATTTATCATATAATTAAAAAAACGAAACGTAATTTGCAAAACATAAAATGCGAAATAACAAAATTCTAAACAATAAAAATGCGAAGCGAAAAACGTTGAAATGAACGCGAAACGTTATTTTGCTCAGACAATTCTTCCGAAACATACATACCATACCTACATTTTGTGTACAGTTTCAGGCAGAAGAGGATACATTATTTTTCCTTTTCCAAAAACAACAACAAAAACAAAATAACAGGTGTTTTTTTTTTTTTTTTTTGTTATATTTGTTCATAAAAAAAATTAAATTTTAATTTAAAAAGAACTGAACTTTTTGACAAACTAATTAGTAAAATATTTAATTAAAGAAACTTGTGTTTATTTAATTAAATTCTGCTTTAGTTATAATTCTTTATTGAATTTGGGATTTATAAAAAAAATACGAAAATTAGAGTGTATTTTCCACTTGTTAGAGTAAAGTCGGGTAATGTGGAGTACCCTTATTGTTTTCGGCTATATTTTTTAAACTATAGCTTTTTTTGAAGAGATAAAAATGTGTTATCGTTCATTGAAACATTGGCAACAGCATTTACTAACCCTTGTGCTTAATTTTCCTCAAATAAATTAAGTATTTGCAAAAATGTGATAGTAGTGCAAAACTGACCTTTTGCAAAAGTGGCGGGTAATGTAATGTGGGCCCCATAGTGCGGGTAATGTGGAGTAGTGCTCCACATTACCAGAAATTGAAATTGGTATAGATTTTTCCTATTTCATGAATCAATTAGATACATTATTATTTAAAATAACATAAAAAATTGTCTTGCATAAGTGTGTCGCTATTTAAAGCTCTCACAAGGTTTCCGTAGTTTACATTATAAATCGCTGCAAATGAGAGAGAAAAACGCGTAGGGTTACCGTCTGCCTATTTGTCCCCAGTCAAATCATCACCCCAAGACAAATCGCAGAAGTTACATTAAGTATCTCTTTCTTGAATGCGGTTTTCGACCCAAGGGAGTGGACAAAATATCACTAATAGGCTTACCGGATCGTGCCATACGTTGCAACGTTGTTTTTGGAACGCTATATATTTTGGAAGCAAGCTTCACACCCATTTCTTTATTTTTGATGGCAACAAGTGCCTTTTCCATCACAGCGTGGTCCCACTTTCTCACTTGAATTCCCTTTTTCGGCATTTTTAGATGAATAAGATTAAGATTAGACCTCTACACACCTGTAATGTGGAATACTACTCCACTTTACCCGCCTGTGCCTACTCCACATTAGCCGACAGGTATATAAAGTAAAAAAATCTAATTTATTTATATAAAAATAAAGCAAAACAGTAAAATTTACCTTATGTTTATATAAAACAATATATTAGAAACGCGAATAAGAAACACTTTTTAAAATTCAGCCTTTATTTTTTTCGGTATAAACATTTAACGCGGAGCAAAAAATTACATCGACCACACATAAAAACAAGAATCATGGCACTACGCAAAATCAACAGCTCTTAAATACGTGGTAATAAAAGATTTCCCTCTCTGTTTAAGAGAACTATCGTATATGAGCAATAACAGATCTCTCACTCTCTCAGGAAAAAGAGAAATGCAGGGGTCCACATTAACCACCTACTCCACATTACCCGACTTTACTCTACCCTTTACAACTGAAGTGTAAAGTGTTGCCGTACGCCAAGTTTTTTATGAATCTCTGATTTTTCTTCATTAAATCGTTTCCAAGTTGGCAAAAATACACTTTACACAAATAATTCATAATTCTATATGTCAAAAACGAAATTTCCATTGTAACAGAAATATGTATTTGTTCACCCAATAAAACTGACTTTTCATTTCTATAGAAAACACATCTACTTAAACAACAACAAAAATATATATATTCCAGATAGATACAATATTAATGAAGCTCATTTACTTTATACTCCAGTAGGTATGAATATGTATAGCAAAAGAAATATAAACTGAAGAACTTTCAACCGAATCTCAAGTAAAATTACGTAAGGAAAATTCTTCTTCTTTTTTTTTTTGTTGCCACTTGAAACGAATGGAATACAATCTTATATGAGTATATGAGTACACACATATCTCGTTCAGTATAATAATAATAATTAATTAAAGGAGAAGAAGAAGAAACAAAAACTTATTTACTTTCCAGCTGCACACATCTATAAAAAGTGTTTGTTTATATTCATTTAAAATATCTATTTTTAACAGGTAGGTACTTACTTTCAATAAATTGAAAACAATTTTATTTTTTTTTATCTGAATCTAAAAAAATATATTATTAACGTTTTACGATAACTGGCTGATGATAAGTTATTAAAAAATAAAAATTAAAACAAAAAAAAACTTACTCTGGCAGTTGGATAAGAAGTTTCTATACATTTGAATTTTGTTCATGTTTTGCAAAATTAATGAACTCTTCAAGGCGACACAAGATTTTTCAAGTCTGATGCGAATATTTACATATGTTTTATATTTAAAGAAAGAGCGTATGGCGTATGTGGATAATTTTTTCTTTTTTTTTTAATTTTTTTGTTCAGATAGACACATCATGTGGGTTTCACACCCTCTATAAAGTCTAAACTCTAATTGAATTTTTGGAAATTTTGTTTGTGTTTTGGAAAGAGAGAGTATCTGTTAATTTTATTTTCCAGTTTTCATTAGCATTTGGGGGTTTTAATTTTATCGACTGATTGATGTTAGCCCGATTTTCTTATACATACATACATTCATGCATAGATTATTTTCTTGAGATTTTTGTTCGCAATTTTAATAAGACTGATTAGTATTTTTTTTTTCTTTAACAAAAAAAGAAATGAGACAGTGAATTTAAACGAGACCTTTATTTAGGGTTTTAAAATAACAAATGATTTTAAGTTTCTATTATTTGTATTAAAAGTGATAAATTTTAAAGTATTGCTAACATATACAATTTTGTGGTTATGATTTTAACACACTGTGAATTATATTTTTATATTTAAATAGATTTCATTTTTCAATTGATGTCTGAAAATTAATTAAACCAATTTTAATGGAATAAATTTTAAAGCGATTTTCCGGATAAAGGACAGAATGTTAAATTCTTAGCATACTAAATTCGTCTCGTTTGATGATATTTAATTAAGTGAAATAATACCAAATGATAAAATTTGGCTTTATTTGGCGGGTTTTATTTTTGAATCAGCTTTAATTAAGTTTATAAACATTTTGTGAAAGTTCCCCATAATGAGCTCTGCGTCATTAATTAATTTCGTGGGGTCAAAGGTTACGCAATAGGAATTTTGACTAATACGGTGCTGCTAAAATGAAAAATAAATTCGTATGTTCCTAAAGCTTCGTAAAATTGTTTCAATTATTATGAGAATGAAGAATGAAAAAGGCCCTTAAAAATATATGATGGAAAAGGTGTTTGTGGTTAGTGGTTTTCGAGTGGTTGGGGTAATGTGGAGGGGGGGAGGGGGATTGAACCTGAAATAAATAATTTGATAGAATCTGGGCATATGGCACATAATTTTAGGGTATTTTTAAATGCGGGATCTAATAAACGACACATAAAGATGTTATATATATAGTAATTTCTTAAACAAAGATACGGGGTTTTTCTTAGTACCAATATAACCAAAATCTAACACATAAGGTGGAGAGCTAGAGACGGATTTGCACACATCATTTCAGCAAGCATAAAACTTTGGTCAAGGAAAGATGCGTGGCCATCAAATACAAAAAAAAATGCCAGTCTTACACTCTGGTTCTCTCAATAAAACCTTCATTTTGATTCAAGGCTAAAAAAATGTCATTTTCACAAGGCTGTTGTTCAAGACTATAACAAAAAAAATATTTTTGAAGAAGTTTAAAAAAAGCTAAACTGGGGGCACATTTGACACAGGGCATATTTTACTTTGCGATTTTCGGTGTGAATGTAGCCTTTAAGAAAATAAGTTGAGATAGAGAAAGAAATCTAATTTGGTATTTAAAGGGACGTTATGAACTTTGGCAGTCTTACTTCAACTCTTCGCGGAGTAGCACGTGTTCTTGTGCTTTTGTGAACTTAACAAAAGAGTTTTCTTTAATGTGAAAAAATATTATGATAACAACATTCACGAAAGTTAATAAAAAACTAAAGCAAGTTTTGTGAAAGTAGGTATTATATTAATTATAAAAAAAAAATTAGTTCCTTTGAAGCACATTTGACTTTTGCAATGGAAGCATATTTAACAAATGTCTTTTGATAAATTTTACTAAAGATATGGTTCGAAACTACAAAAGAAAAACAAATAGAAGTCCAATTGATGAAGAAAAAGTGAAAAGAGCTATTTCAAAAACTTGATGAAAATAATGCATCAGGACACCTTGAAAGATTGATCGGGTTCGAGCAATGAAAGTAGGGATAAAGATTTCGCTTTTCAATCAATATATACGGTATACTGGTATAATATGTAAACGAGTACATATGGATTATTATTATATAAATTTATCAAGACTAATCAAATAAGGTGCCCGCCAAGTTGAGACATTTCAAAAAAGCTGGAGAAGATTGACGTTTTGTCGCTCAGGCAGCATCAACAGAGCGTGGGTATTTTGGTGACGACGGTAGGCATAGATAATGCTAGTGAAAATCGTTTCCCACTGCCATATGAATTATTCATTTACTTTTTTATGTTTAATAAATCGTTTAAAAAAGTTTTTCGGCTTTTCCTTAAATTCAAACAGCAGACATGGTTGATTCGCTGATACTTTTTGGAAAATAACCCAAAGGATGTAGGGTTAAATCTGCTATTGTCAAATAATTCTCTTGTAAAGTCAAAGTTAAATTAAAAATTAACTGTCAAATGTAGGTGCTAACTTGACATTGAGTTCAGGCATTAAAAATGGTAGGGAATAAAAAAATAGGTGCGCAATTAATTGTAGCTTTCCCCAAATAATTTACAACAAAAAGTTATAATTAATTGCGCACTTAGTTTTTTTTCTTAATTTTCAAAAGTTAATACAAGATGTCCCGAAATCACAGCCACAGAAGAATACCATGAGTTCCTCAGGCCATTTCAAATCGAAAACTTAACAGGTAATTTTCTCGTTTTCGCTTCGTTTCGACTTACATATAATGGTTTTTATGATTTGTATTCTTTTTTCCTTTGACTGGCTCTAACTTTGCCAAACTACAACCGATTTTTTAATTTTTTAAACAAGAAGTTTGTATCTACCATACAACTTTTTTCGGTGTGGATAACGGTTTTCCCGCAATTTATTAATTATCAAACACATTTTTCAACCAATTTAAAGGTTGTTTTTTTTTTCACAAAAACACGTTATTAAGTAAATTTTTTTTTAATTTTATTTAACTTAAAATACATTTAAAATTATTAAAAAAACAAAAATATTTTTTTTCCACAACTTATTTACAACAAAATAGTTACAATTAGTGTTTTTTAGTTTTAGCTTATTCCTTTTTAGTTGTTCCTTTTTTTTAAATTCACAACCGATTTAAATAAAACAATAAATGAATATAAATTTTATTAAATATAAAACTATATGCCAACAGAAAAAAAGTTAAAATTTTCCTTGCACCGAATGAACTTTTGTTAAAATACTTTCCCATAAAACACCAACTATATTTTCCCTCGATAATTTTTGTTTGATATAATTTGGTTTAAAATTGATAGAACTCAATTATAAAATTCAAATAACTTTTCATGACAACTGGAAATCAGGGCCATAAAAAAAGTTAGTTAATTAAATATCTAAATTAAATTGAACACCCCAAATTGAGTTTAAATGAACTACGAATGCATTAAGCTTTAATTCTTCGCTATTTTATTTTTAAAAAAATCAAAATATTTGCAACACAAAATTAAAAATAATCAAAATTTAATCAAGTTAAAAGGTGTTTTTTATGCTTTATAATTTGTATTTAAATTATATCATATTAGAACTCAGGGCAAAACAAAAAAAACAATAATTTCTGGTCATAATTTATTTATGTTCAACCCCATAAAAATTAACGGTTTACAAATAAAAAGAAGGAAATGTGTATTATGTACTATAAAGTTATAACCATAAGTCAGTGAAAGTAAAATGAAGGCTGAGTAATGAAGGTTCTGCTTATACCTTTCCTAAAAAAATCTTACAAAATAAACAGAATAATTATAGTGGACAATAAAGTCGTAAAAAATAACAACAAGTCAAGGAATTTATAGATTTTTTTGTTTTCAAAAAACATATAGAAGCTGGAAAGTGAATATTTTATATAAACTTCTTAGTTCATATGCATATATCTACATGTGTACATATGTGTTCCTATGTCCTACATATGAAGGGAGATTTAGGTTACTTTATATTCAATAAAATCAAAGGACTATAAAAATGTTGGCTATTGACACAAAGTTATAGTAGAAATCCTTTTGAATCACCAATAAAAGGATTCTCCACCATGACATGTTTTTTTATGTTTTTGTTTTTATGCACAGATTTATTATCAGTTTTTTTTTTTTCTGAGAGCGAAAATAAAGCCTTGAAGGTAACAAAGATTTATTAAATTGTATCTATATAGCTTTGAAGTTTTTACTATATACATATGTAACTCTAATGCTGTAGATACAATTTAATTAACATTTTATTTTTTTCTATTAAATATTTCTCATGACATTGTAGGGTTTAATGTATTTTTAATTTAATTTTTTTTTTATTTTACAGTAAGGTCTTTAATCTGTGTTTAATGTTTTAATGGTTTAAGTTTAAACATAAAATGCTAATAAAAAATATCTAAAGTAATTAAAACCTATTTCAGTAAATCAAGAAGGTAATTTCAAAGGATATGAATAAGACGGATATTTTTAGGTTTTATTTTTTAGCTTTCCTAAACAATCCCTCATGATAATTTATGTGCCTAATATTGAATCATAAAATATTTTACAAATTATCTACTTTTTAAATCTTTAAAAGGGTCGAACGTTGAAAAAAAAATATTTGTATATATTGAATTATTACCATCGAGTTTGAAAAGTTAAAGTTGACGATGGCATATATGTAGGTACATATGTCACCAATTGCTGAGCAACAAATAATGATGATTACCTACACCAATAAAAAATGTAAGTGTAGTTTGGATAAAGCGGCAAAAAGATTACGCTATCTTTTTATGATCAAAAGATATTCCATATATGTATGTATGTACCATCTAAAGGGAATATCCAATCCATTCTGCAAAAGAAGACAAAAGTGTCCTTGAAAATTTTGAAATTTATTCCAACTCATTCCTGAATGTAAAAACACATATATCGTTTATTTTTACTTTACTTGCTATTTATTTGAATTCCCTGAACCCCCAAGTACCAATTTAGGTATAACCAACTCCCATTTTAAATGGCCTGGAATAGAAGTACATTTTTTTTCTCTTCTATTCTATTTGTCCCATACATATTGGCAAACAACGATTTGTTTTTTTTTTTTTTTTTTTTGAATTTTTCTCTCTCATTCGTCGCCCATATTTGTTTCGTTTTTCCTTTCTATATAATCTTTTTAGTGTCCCTGAAATAAATTCAACAGGATTTGTCATCCCCTTCTTTTGCAAAAAACCATCTCTTCCTTCGCCGCCTTCCTCCCTCCTCACTTGTTGTTGATGATGATGATGACGATGATGAGAATGAGGATGATGGTGATGGGATTCGAGTAGCTCAGACGTACGTAAGTGAAAAATGATGAAGACTGGCACTGGATGTCGATGTGTATACACTTGACGTTGCTCTGTGTGTCGCAGTTGTGTCTGGTAATCACTTTTCCATCAAATGAATCAAAAACTCGGGCTTATGCTTGGGGATGTTTTCCTACCGTATTACACGATTATTTTTTTGGCTTGAAATAGCTAGCCCCCAATCACACGCACATACATATGTATATACAAATACAACACCCTTACACACAGGAGGAATACCGCCACCACTGTTGTTGGTGTAGGTATTGACACGCACCACTCCCTTGTGTTCCGTTACGTGTGTCACTCACTACTACTAATCCAATCATGCCAATCGTTCTATACTTAGATTGGGATTTGGAGATTTACGAACGTCATTTTTTTTTAATTTTTTTTTTTTATTTTCTGTGCTCTCGTTTTCGTCCTTCCATCTTATACGGCCTTTATTTTTCATCCATCCTCGCTCTATACGCACTTCGGAATTACTTCCTCTCCTGTTCCTGATAGTCATCAAGGGTATACCTTTATGTGTTTGTACACCTAAACAAGGACTATAATATAGAGATGGAGATCCTTTAGCCAAACAAACCCAATACCAGTGTCGGATTGTTTATAAGGAAAAGTAGGCATCTGGTTAAGCCTATAAGAATTCGTGTCTCTAAGGGGCTCCAGTATATTGTACGTGATACGAGCAAAGTTTAAACTTTGTTTTGGTTCAAGGCTAAATAAACTTGGTACATCATAATAGAACAGCGAATAAGTTGCATGAAGTATTTTTTTTTTGCTTGATAGATAAATAAGCCAACATTTTAGTGACGACAAAAAAAATCAAGTTTGATTTGGTTCAATGCTTCAAAAGCAAATTGTGGTGGTAGTGAAACTAAGGAATTATCCTTGGGCCACCAATCATATTCCAGTCGCATGTTTTTCTTTTATTGTTTGTCTTTGGAAATGTTTTTTTTTTTTCCACTGAGTTATTATGGAGAATTTCCAGCACATGCTAAATAGAGTGAGTGATGGGGCAAGAGAAAAGGCCTCAGGCCAATGAGGACCCATATCCACCAGAGGAAAGGTTTAGAAGTTCTACATTTAACTGTAAAAAAAATCCCCGTTAATTGTGATGGATTACCAGCGGAGCTCTTAAAATAACGAAATGGTGAGTTAGTATGTAGGGAGCATGCATCAAATCATCAACCAGGTATTGGCGGAAGGAAGCATTCCCGATGACAAGAACATCATGTCCATATGCTCCATCTACAAAATAAACGATCCTTTGTCCTGCAAGAACATATAGACTCCTATCCCTCATACCATCCCATATAAGATCCAATCCAACGTCTTATGTTAGCTTTTTAAGCCGTTCTATGTAACACTTTAATCAGCATGTACCAAGTGAAGACTTCAAAGCCGCATGAGCTCTATTTGGATATCGTCGAACTCTGGATCCCGGTTAAACTGATCGAGTTTTGTTGCTCGGAATGAGCAACTATTATTTCCGAAATAACTATTTAAAACTAAACCTGAACAAAGTTTTAACAAGGAGATACCCTGCCATTTGAATTCAATATCTTTCTAGGATTTGAAAAGTGCGTAGCCGTTAAGATGGGAAGCAATATCTTCAACTGATCCATCCAACTACTGACGATGAGAACGACATCATCAGCCGCTTCCAACTTCCTATTATTGAGATTGACGAAAAGGGCGAAACTTGATGGTCTTGAGGTAAACGAGGACAAGACCAAGTATTTGCTATCAACAAAAAAAAAAAAAACAAAAAAGACCTATCTATCCACCGAGACTCAAAATCGAGTCAACTTAAAATCCCAAAAACCGAAAATCCCAAAAACCCTTGATCCTAAAAACCGAAAATTCAGAAAGCCGTAATCCAGAAAAAAACTGAAATCCAGAAAACCAGAAAACCGAAAATCCAGCACATTTAAAGTCCCTTAATTAAACCGAAATAAAATTCTTCAAATCCAAAAACCCAAAATTACAGAAAACCTAAAATTCTCGTAAACTCAGAATTCCCGAAAAAACAAAATCTGGAAAGAAAAGAATCCAAAAAACTCGAAATCCATAAAACCCGAAATCCAGAAAACCCCAAATCCAAAAAACCCGGAATCCAGAAAACCCGAAATCTAAATATCTAAAAAAACTGAAATCATGAAAATAAAAAAAATCATCAAATTGTTAAAAAGGTAAATAAGTCTTCAAAATGATCTCTCTGTAAGACTTTATTGCCGAGTGTTGATACTGAATTCTTTGGAAAAACAAAATTCTTTGATAGATATTTGGTCCTGTATGCGAGGAGGATGAACGGAGGTGACTTGACTATTCAACCGCAAAGTATGAGATATATTAAGATTTGATTGTAATCTAAAACTTGGTCATAACCTCATAACACATTAACTACATTAGCTCGGACAACAACTTTCTACCCAGGGCAGTCTTCGCATCCCAGCTCTACTCGATCGCAGCAAATAGAGAAATCTTAAATTGCAAGACCAAGCCGTATCATAGCTGCCCGAGCGCTTGGCCTAGACGACTATAAGCAGCGTGCTCGCGATCTTTGAGGATGGAAATCTGTCGTGTCCCTGGCTTGAGAACCTTCAAAACTTTTAAATGCAATATTTTTAGAAATATTTAGAAGCATTAGATTAGATTAAAATTGGCAAGAAAATTCGAAAGAAAAAAATCCTTTTTCCGTTATTCGAATTTTTGGGCATAAAAAACTTTGAATGCAGTTTCTTTACAATTACATCCAATATATATATATGTCATTATATGTACGAAGTTTTATAAAAATTGTTAAAGTCGTTTTCGAGAAAATTTGAAAGAAAACAAAAATTGTTGCATGGCAACTATACCCGTTCCTTGTAAGCTAAAACAATTATTCGAATTTCCCCTCTTGGGAATAATCTCTTATAATCGCTATAGAGTTACCAGCAAAAAAAAATTATATTTTAATATTATTATTTTTTTCGAAAAAAAAGTAGATTATTATTAAGCTAAAAATTGAATATCTCAAGGATAGATAAATTAACTAATATTATTTTATTGCGTCAACAAAGAATAAACATTCTAAAAATAAAACAATTTAAAAAAAAAATAAAAATGTCTTCTCCAATTACCTATTTCTGGAGATATTATCACCTATTGATCTTTATCAGCGTATAAACTATATTTTTTTTATAGATTCTTATCGAAACAAATTTGATCACTTTGTTCACAGTTGAAGAATCGTGACGTATGTATGTATATAATTTTTATCAAAACTTGTGTAGTTTTCAGAATCATGTAATCGCAACGTGAATAGCCAGCTATAAATTATGTAAGTGAAGCTAAATATAAAAATCAAAGCAAAGGGTAGTAAAATATTGATTCTAGTGTTCTGACGCAGCTAAAAAAAATATTTTTTTAAAATTTTATTTGCTTTTAAGAAGCTTAAGATAAAAATAATCAAACAAACTTTCATTAAAGTGTCATTTAAGTTTCATACCAAAACTTATTTACAAAAAAATAGTTGTATTTTATAATTAAAAAAAAGAAAATAAGAAGGGTAACTTAAACACTACGTATCTTACGCATTTTTCAACACAAATTTCCCTAACTAATGTAGATATAGGTAGAGTTCTTTTAGAGTTATAAAACTTCTTGTGAGTTTTTTCCGTCTTTGCACCACTGTGATGCCGCGCAGTTGTATAGAGAGGCGGTCTTAAATTTATAAAATCTGAACCAGTAAACCTATGTTGAACATCACTCATCAGACATAATAAAGGATGGCATATCCGCCCACTTAGACTTATTAAAAAAAAGTCATCTAATCTTAAAAATGTATGAAAATTAAAGTTTTTGTTCAGAAAAGTTATTCATAATGTAATTCCAAATAATTCTTCAATGCAAAACTTTATGCCACGCCCACTTTTTGGGGGAGTTTTCCACTAAAATGTGATTATTTAGATAAACTTCTAAGAAAATAAAATGAACAACATTAAAAAACCAAAAGAATCGTTCAAAATGTATGCCACGCCCATTTAATGGGATATTTTTTGATTATTTTTAAAAATTAAGAAAAACAAAAAAAGAATACTGGTTCAACTATTACTTTATAAGACTGCAATGTCAGGCGCATCAGAACTTCTATATTTGTACAGTGTACATAGCTTATTCCAGCCCTGCTAAAAACAACCCCAATCTACTCCCATCACCATGACATGTTCGGTTTGCTGAACACTCGATTCAATATAGGATGAGAGCGGATGTTCCACCACTGTAAATTGAAGACTTGAGATTGGAGATATACATCTCTTTTTTTATTTATTTTTTTTTTTTATTATTAGTTGAATACCAGGGCTTAAGCTTCAAGGAATATCTACAAAAATATAAAATAAAAAAGAAACGAAATGACATACCTGGTGGGGAATTGAAAATCGTTGCGTTGATTGACATCTCGCATTTCTTTTTATATTTCTTTTGTTGCTCTTGCTCCGAACGGAACTTTAACATGCAAATATTATAATTTTATCGAAGAAGAGCTTGATTTTCCAATTCGATAATTTGATTGCGGTCAGCAAAAGTATCGATGTGTACATGTATATTGCGGTGTCCGAGAATATATGTATATGTAGCAATTGAAAAAGCAACCACAAACTTTGATCAGTTTAAGAAAATCAATCAATTTCGTGATTGAAATTGGTTACGCTCAACCTATAATAAAATTACTTATATTTATGGGTTGAGATGCAACTTATTTGTTTGATGATAAAAATATAATGTACGGTATACATTATAATAATGTAAATAAATAGATACAAACTGTTATCTTTAAATACTTGTTTTTTTTTTTGTAAATGAAAACCCTTAAGTGGGTGTTGTTTAGTTACCATCATTTTGGTTCACGGGAGGTTCGAATGACAGTTTAAATAATATTCAAAAAGGATCAAAACCTTGTAATTGTAGCTAAATAATATCCCTTTAGCTTGCGGCAGCATGCGTCATGAATATCAAATAACACGGAAATTATACCATTATGCCTTATCTTTGGAACATGTGTGACCTAGAATTATATATAAATGTGATGTATGTATATCTATGTGTGTCATTTTGACAGAGATATACATTTTCATTTTAAAAATGTATTAGGTATGTCTATGTATGTATGGTGGGTGATATGACATAAATAAAGACACATAAATGGATCTAAAATTGATATTACTTCCATTAGGTTAGCCAGTTCTTTAAAAAAAAAAAGAAACGAGTATTGTTGAATTGCATAATTTGTGTTTTTTACCTTTTTACTTACTTATACTATATGTATGTTGGACCCATAAATAAAGCCTATTTAAAGGATACCTAAAGCCAAACCTACATCAAATAGAATAAAACTGTTTTGAAGAACCCAATTTTTGTTTTAATTTTTAAATTCACTCTTTTAAATGCGTTAGCCCACGTGTCTACATCTTACAATGCCAGACAAAAACGCATAAAGAGACATTTTCAAAGCAACCCACATTGAATTTGTATAGTTGGATTGGGTATAGGTATTTTGTCATTGAGTATATTAGACAAATATTGCGCGACTGTAAAAGTCGTATCATTTTTTTAACCAATATCTCGATAATGGTTCGTTGTATACAAAGAAATCTTAATGACCTTTATTTTGTTTATACGTAACATTTTTGTAAAGGTTTTATTTTAAGAGTCGGGGAGGTGATAATTTTTGTCACTTAACTCTCTATGGGCTCCTAGCCAAATGAACAAACAAAAAAAAAAAAAACTGAAAAAAAGAAAGCTTTTCGGCACTTTAATAACTTTGAAACTATGAATCCTAAAAAAAATGTGGATAGCAAAAAAGGTACTTAAATTTCGTATACAACGGCAACACTTAAAATGTTATGTTATAGTTATAGCCAAAGTTCTATTCTCTTATTTTTTTATTTAAGTTGTTTTAATCGATAGTTAAGCTCAAAATTAAAAAAAAAAAATGTAAAAAAAAAGTTTGACATGATTTTGTCAGAATTTTATTTTATTAAGCACTATTTTTGTTTTTTAATATTCAACAATTTTCTTATCAATTTTTAGTCAAACACTAAGAACTAAATGCTCAGTAGTTTTGAGAAAATTAAATTTTCTGGTTTAAGTAATTTTTTTTTAACTACCCCTCTCGCTTGAATACGGGGCAATATACACCCCACCAATACCATTTTTTACCTGTCTTGAGAAGCGTTAGAACCTTACTCCAATTTCAAGAAAGAAAATAAATTAATCCGACACTTCGTTTTTTTGAGATCTACTCCATTTTTCCAAACATGTATTGTTTTATTCTTTTTTTTTTTGATAAAAATACAGTTTTTGAAAACTTGGGTTTTCTTAAGTTTTAAGGATTTGTAGATAATATAAATTGCAACAAAAAAGTATTTAATTTTTTGTTCATAAAAAAATAGCATTAACGTAGAAAAACGAATAAAACCAAAAAAAAAATCAAGTTATATTTTAAAATAACGGGATTCCTACAAACCCGAATTTCTCGCAAACTCTGATTAATAATCAATCCTCCTACAATACTGTATTCAAACTTGGACCACTTTAAATTTTTTCTCAGATGGCCTATAAATAACTCCCCCTGTACTATCCTTTCTTTAGACTTCTTCATCATCATCATAATGTTATATTTTATTGAAACTTAGATTTATTTTTTTAATTACGCGAAACCAATACTTGCCCTAATGGGCAAAGATAAAAATTAATTTATTAAAGATCAACAACTTTAACATTTAAAGTATCAACATTGATTGATTTATCTAGGTAATTATTATTTGAGGTCGAAACATGAGATTTTTGCAGAAAATCTTGAGAATATTAAGTTCAAAAATGTTTGATAGAAGATTTAAAAAAATCGAAGTAAATTGATTTTCTGAAATTTGAAATTTAGGGAAACACAGAAGGAGATACTCTATACTGCAATATTGTATTATTTGTGTTAAGACTGAATTGTGTAACAACTGAATTCGAAATAAAGTGTTTCAAGATTTTTAATCTAAAGGGTGTTTTTTTAGAGGCATAGAACTTTAAGTTGGTAACACTATTTTAACTGGTGGCCATTTTGTCAGCTGCCAGGTGATTTATTTTTAGTTTGGTTTGGCATTTCAAGAATTGAAGGCACAGAATCACCTAGCAAGGCGTAGATTCGGTGAATGGGCCTAAACAAGATCGCAGTTGATCCCAATTTTCATAAGCGAATTTTGTTTAGCGATGAAGCTCACTTTTGGTTAAAGACACGTCAAGAAACAAAACTTCCATATTTGGAGTGATGATAATCCTCAAGTGTATGTTGAGACACCGTTACATCCAAAAAAAAACTGACTGTTTGGTGTGCTTTATGGGTTGGTGGAATAATTGGTCCGTACTTCTTTAAAAACGATGCTGGCCAGAACGCTACAGTCAATGGTGACCGCTATAGAGCCATGATTACTGACTTTTTCGTTCATTAATTGAACAACCATGATGTGCAGGAGCTGTGGTTTCAACAAGACGGCGCAACATGTCACACAGCTCGTGCCACAATTGATTTATTGAAGGAAACGTTTGGTAACCGCATAGTTTCACGTTAGGGATTCGTGAATTGGCCTCCAAGATCGTGCGATTTAAAGCCGCTTGACTATTCTCTGTGGGGATATGTGAAGTCGCTAGTCAACGCCGATAACCCCGAAACGATTGACCACTTGGAAGACAACATTAGCCGCGTTATTGCCGATATACGGCCACAAATGTTGGAAAAAGTCATCGAAAATTGGACCTCTAGATTAGACTTCGTCCGAACCAGCCGTGGCGGTCATATGCCAGAAATCATATTTAAATTAATGTTAAAAGATTATCTTTCGTATAAAGTGTCATGTCAATTTAAATAAATCATCTTTGTTTTATTCCATTTCAAAGTTCTATACCTCTAAAAAGTTACAACACTTCACTGCAACAAATTACTGGAAAGTTGATAATTGATAGTTGACAATCGTAATAGGAGTGATATAGTTCCAACAAATTTCATCAAAGTGGGACGTACGACTACATCCCAGTGATCATTCTTTTTTTCTCTGTGCATTAAGTACGACATCTATGGAACTATGTATACTATTCGTGCTAAAACACTCAAAATCATCTGCTTTTCAGCTTTGCTTCCAAATTGATTTTAAAACTGAAAACCAAATTAATATGTACTTTAAAACGTAAAATTTGGAAAACAAAACTTTTGATAAGGAAGATAAAATCCATTGTTTTTTTTTTCTGTTCTCATTTTTTAGCGTTTCTGAGTAGTTTTTGTAATTTTAACCCTTTATAAATATTCTACTGCTCATAACTTTGGATCTAGGGTGAGTTGTAATAAGTTTTATACTTTTTAAGAAACTGCAGAACTAGGGCCAAAGGAATAATTGAAATATTAAAAAATTGAATTGAAAAATATTGAGCAGTAGAATATTTATACAAGGTGCTGCTTCAAACCGTTCAGTTTCACATTAAATTTGATCACCATTTAGCGTTATGGATTTATTTGTAGCTACATGGCGAAAAGGTAATTAAAAATATTTCACTAAAGAATGTTAAGCTAAGTACAGACGATTGTCAGATCTTACAATATTGTCAGAACTGCCAATGTTCTGACAATAGCTGACAATTGACATATTTCTTACAATGAAAGATAATCCGTTCACACGGTTGGTAGATTTCATCCCAAAGTCTGACAATTTGATTGCCAGCTCTTGTCTGACAATTTTCGGACAATAATATATCTGACAAAATTGTCAGCTTGAAAATTTTCTATTCAAACGGTTGGCAGATCTATACAAAAAATTGAATGATTGTTAACATCTTTTGGGGGGAAGTTCTGCAGTATTCCCATCGATTTCCTCTCCTCTTTTTCTTCTGTGATTGATGGTTGCTCCTTTTCATCATCGGGCTCTTTAAGAATTAAGAATTGATAAATTTCCATTTCCATTTTTTATGGTAACATTTTCGACCATTGATGCCTCCATTGTTAGATTTTGTATCTATTTTTAGTCAAAAATGCGACAAAAATAATTGAAGTGAACTGAATAAATAAACTCAAAAAGTTGTGCAAAAACTAAAAATTTCCAACACAAATGTTTTTTTTATCTTTCTTTAACCAACTCGACTCCAACCGATAGGTTTCATTGACATTTCGAACAATGAAGAAATTGTCAGCTGTTTTCAATGAAAACATCTGACACTGACCAATGAGTCTGACAATGTCCTAATCGTCTGACAATGATAAAAATTGTTGGTCTTATTTATAAACGTTGTCTAACTTTAGACAACTGTCCAACTTTGGAAAATGTGTTCAAAAACCTTGTTTATTGTTGTCTTATAGCTGTCTAACTTAGACACAAGAGTAGATAGTCTTAACCGTGAATAATGTGATATGTATTTTTATTAAATAAAGCATATTTCGACCAATTTGAAAATAGTTAGACAGTGTCTAAGTAGACAAAAATCTAATAAATACGACTGTGTGTGTTCAGACGATTGTAAGATACCTGACAATTTTTTGTCAGATTGTCGTCTGACAATTACCTGACAATGACGTTTCTGACAATATTATAAGACAAAATTGTGTGTTCAGACGATTGTAAGACATTTGGGACAGTTTTTTCACATGACAGATCTGACAATATTGTAAGATCTCACAATCGTCTGTACTTAGCTTTAGTCTAAATACTAACCAGTGTCAGTAAAAAAAACCGTACAAAATAAAAATCAATTTTGGACAAGCTGACCCAAAAATTAAATCAAAGTACAGGTTTTTCTAAATTTAAAAAAAATGTTATAACTCAAAACCCTTTGGATTTAGTATTAAAATATTACAGGTTATGAAATTCTTAAGAAATAATTAAAAAAATGCATTTCGACGCACCGTGTACAGTACCTATGATATGATTCGTTTCTAAACTAAGGTTATAGTGATTTTTTTGAAAATATTGTTTAAATAAGTTTAAACAAGAAATCAACTTTGGGACAGGTTCTAAACCATTGAAATGTGTTTTCGGTGTAATTATATACGTTAATCTGAAATCAACTCCAAGTCCCAGTTTCTTAGCGGTTATTTTCTGTAGGCGCGTACTTTTTTTTATTTATTTAAAACAAAAGTGCAACCTAGGACCTTTAAAGATCATCAAAGCGGCCACTAAGTCAAAATATAATAAGCATGATATAAATATTTATAAAATATAAATATCTATTGTTATAAACAAAAAAACTATAAAAAATTTATTTCAAAAAAATAATTTTCTAACTGAATATTCAGAAACTATATTACGAAGAATCCCTAAAAATTTCAAGCCTTTGTTATCAAGACTGGAAAAGTTATGCAGCTTTTAACATTTGCCGGTTTTCAAGCAAAAATATTGAAAAAAAAGCTGGTAGCGACTTCTAAATAGTTTTCGATTTTTAATATTTTAGTCTTAATCGTTTGGTTTCAATCTAAGCTTCATAATTTCGTTCGGTCCCGGTTGAATCTCAAGAAAAGTGTTTTTTTTTTTTTTTTAATTACCCTACTGCACAGTAACATTTCTTGACTGAAATTTATTATCATTACGGCTTATGTTCTTTCTCTTGAGATCTCTCTTCTGCCCAAAACAGCTCAGGATAAGACTAAAAATTACTTAATATTTATGACAAATTAGGTAGGTGAACTAAAAAACGAAGAAAATGTATAACATAATGGCAAAGTACGTCTGGCATTACTCGTAACAGTTTTTTTTTTTTCAGTAGTATTATGCGTAGGTATACATTGTATTCGTATTTGCTCTTCCTCAGAAATTATTTTTTTATGAATGAAAACTTTTTTTCTTTTTCATCGAGTAGTTGTAGATATTGAAAGGAACTTTGGTGGCAGCATTTGTTTATAAATAATGTAGGTAGTCACCGCAGTCACCACTTCTACAATTTTTTTTAGTTACGTTGCAACCTATTATTTATATTTTTTTTATATATTTCCCCACAACTTTTTATATTTTATAGCAGCAAAAGTTTACAGAGAAAAATTGTAAAGCAATAGTTTATCTCCAAGTGGTTTAATATACAGTTACGGCGCGGCAGCAGCAGCAGCGGCGACGAGAGCCAGTATTATATAAGTGTATAATTATATCCCCTTGGAAACAAATCCTAAAACCCACCTTTTCATTTCTCGATAAATTGAACAAGTTTTCCATCGATTTTTCATCTTCTTTGGTTTAAATGAAAAAATCATCCAGCATAACTTTCATTTCTGGAAACTACCTATAGTACCTATGTATATGTATATCCTATGACGAAACCACAAAAAGTTTGTGATAGTTTTATTCATGTTTGCAACTTTTTCTTCCCCACCAGTCCTCATTAATAACTTTATTCCTCTGTCATTTGATTTGATGTGTATTTTTTTTTTTTTGCAAAAGTGTTATAGATACAAACATGCATGTAGATTGTAGATACATTTTTAAATAATATAATAGTTTCAATCGAATCAATTTTACATGGTGTACTTGAACACGTTTTAACGAACTCGCATCTACAATCTACGTATGTATTGTATATATATTTATAATGGCGGTTTATAAAACTTTTTTTTTTATGGTCGTCAAACAATAACTTGTCGCTCAATTAAATTGAAGACCTTTTGTGTCAGACCTATGCCCCAAATGATCGTTATATTGCTGTACTGATTACTTTCGCCGGGCCGGGCCAGCCGGTCGGCCAACCGACAGCTTCGTGTGGGTACATCGAAATAAGTTTTTTTTTTTGTCATTATGATTTCTTTTGAATAACTTGTCACGTTTTTGAAAATATTTTCATTTAATTTTATTTTGTGAAATTGCTTTTATCTATTTATTTTGTCTGTATATAGTCAACAACCAGTATAAGGTTGTAAATAAATATATATTTATGGGAAGTAGGTAAACGTCATAATTGTGATGATAAAAAGATTAGGTTAATGACAGATTATAGTAAAGGATTAGATGGGGTCTTTATTTATTATAAACCCATCGTATAACAGAAGCAAATGAAGCAAACATCAGGCCATGTTCATAAATTATATTTGTATTTACAACAACAACAAAAATTAACAAATCTACAGAAATATTTGACTGTTAACAGTCGAATTGTTTTTTCCTGAACACCGTTTATTTTAATAAATATGATTTTAAAATCACGAAAATAAATATAAACATCGGGGCGAAACGCATATATGAACACTTTTATGCTGGTTTATATTTATTTTCGTGATTTTAAAATCATATTTATTAAAATCTACAGACATTGGGTTTTGTAAGTTACACGTACATATGGCGGTAAGTTGAATACGACACATCAATTTGCTGAGCTTTTTAAAAGCCGCACGGTAACCAAGCTTGCAGGAGCTGTTATATATAAAATTTATTTTTATAAACAAATGCTTTGTTTCTCACCACACCATCGCGCTTGGCTATTTCCAAATATAAAACATTATCGATCGCAAAAATAAATTGAAATGCGTGACATAAAATATTAATTACATTCACGGCACAAACACATTTCCCTTCTTTGGAAGATCTAGAAGGGGAAGTTATTCTATAGGGTTTGTGAATCCTGTTTCAAAATAGAAGAATTTTATAGGAGAATTCAATTTTTGTATTTGGAGCAGTTATAGAAAAATTTACTACAAAATAGAAAATTTAAATTGACCCTTATATGGCCAATTATTTTTTGTTTTTATGTTTTATACACAATGTTGGGATGTCCGTCAAGTTAGCATTACAATTTCAAAATTTTAAGATTCTAATAATTGGATTAATTAACGTGAATTTGTCGTGAAAGAAAAAAAATGATCGCACTTGTTTTTTTTTTAAATAACCTCTAGTAATGCTAACTTAATGGTCAACTTAGCATTACCACCCTCCAAAATAATTAAAAAAAAAAAAAAAAAAACAAGTATGCCATTAGTTGTCGTGAATTTGACGTAAATTTGTCGTGAAAGAAAAAAATTGTAGGAATTTTTTTGAGCTTTAAAAAAATTTTTGAAACTGCATCTATGAATACGGCATTACTCATACAGCTTTGATTGGCTATATGTTTTTCCTGCAGGATTTTTTTGATGTGGAATTTGTTTAAACAATTGTCGCTCGAAGTCCTTAAATAATTTGTGTCAAAAAATAATTTGTCGCGCCCTTTTTCGTCAAAAAAAATCACCTAAATACGACATAATACCCCAAAATTGCATTTTTTTAATAATTCCAGCATTACCACCACTTTGATTAGCTGTATTTTTTTTCTGACAGACTTTTTGGTGTCGACAGACATTTTTTTTTGACACAACTTATTTAAGGACATCGAGCGGCAATTGTTTAAACAAATTCCACATCAAAAACTCTTGTAAATAAAACACATAGCCAATTAAAGATGTATAGTATAATGCCGTATTTATAGATGCAATTTCAAATATTTTTTTTTAAAGCAAAAAAAAATCCTAAAATTTTTTTTCTTCAACGACAAATTCACGACAATTAATCCGATTATTAGAATCTTAAAATTTTGAAATGGTAATGCTAACTTGACGGAAATTGTTGGGGTCAATTTTACTAGTGATATACATACCTACAGTTATATACCTATACAGGTATATCGTAGGGGAGGGTGGGGTCTATTTTAGGCGAGTGTCAAATTTCCTATATATCTATATATTTTTGGAAAGTCAGAAATTTTTTTTTAATTTTTTTTTTCAAAATTTCGAGTTTGAAAATTTAATTTTTCAAAACTATTCACGGACACAACTTAATTTAAAATGAAAAATAAAGAAGAGATTTCTGGCTTTCCAAAATGGTATAGCATGGCATTGTAGGTTTACCCGTTGTTTTTAAATAATTTTTTTCGTTTTAAGTCAATTTTGTCCCTCCCGCCTAAACGGGGCCAAATAGACCCCCTCCCTTGCGATTTTTTTCTTGTCTTAACCCAACCTTCTCACTCTGACTTTTTGGTGCACCTTATAATCACCCTGTATAAATAATTTTATTTTTTTTAAATTAGGTCTCACAAATTTTAAAAATAATAATAATTTTTTAGTTTGTAAATTTACGTTATTTATAACTATTTATAACTATTTTTTGTTTTAATTAATATTCAATGCTCTTATCAAATCTAGGCAAAAACAAAAACCAGATGCTTAAATGTATTCTAGTTTTTGAAAAAAATGAAAATAATATAAAAAAAACATTAAGATTAAAGTACATTTAGTTATTTTTAATTTTATCAACAAAAAAAATAGATAACATAAGTGTTAGAAGGTTTAATAACGCAATACTACACGATCACATAGCGAACATAAATTACCCAATTATTTTTTAGAAATGGCCGGCCAATAATATTTACACTCAATGTGCGTACCGGCAATTTTATGATTTTTGAAATGATCCAACGGCTCCCACAATTCCTGGAGTGGTGGCCAAATTGTATCGATCGCTGGAGACGTGATACGTGCGGGCAACGGCAAATGTTGTTAGATCGTCTATAACGTTATCGTTATCATAGGAACTGGGACTTTTGGCCCACAAAGTATCAGCAACAAAAATACGTCTAATATTAGAAATAAAATCAAGATACACGTTTTTGTTTTTATTTTTTTTTATTTTCTGTTTTTTATATCTCTAAACATAGCTTACTCCCTGGTTGGTACGCCACTGATAAAAAATTGGATTTGCTATAATGTGTTACAATTAATTTTAAAATAATTTCTTGAAAAATTGTTAATTTGACATACATTACTATTCTTGAGTCGATATTAATCAGTTTTTTTAGTATTCAACCAAGAAGGAAGCATCGCTCAACAAGTTATTTTTGATCAACATCATCATAATTGTATTTTAATTAAAACGTCAAAAAGTACCAATGTCCATTTTAAATAATTTGTAATATAAAATTTGGCCTGCAAAAATATAAGTATGTACGTACATACATTTTTATCAATGTTTTTGTTTGTGGAGCACGATTTATAACGACACGCAATTGTTTTGATGGCTCTTATCACTTACTTATTTTTAATGATGATATTATTTGTATATACATATGTACATACATTATATGAAATTAACAAGCCAAGGGTGATGCAGTATAATGTTTGGGATTAATTGCTACCGATTAACCTGCATTTATAATTAATTAGCTTGCCTTTAAATTAATTTCTTATCTTTCAGCACATATACATTTTGTACGAAGTTTGTACCTATACTGATAATTATTAAAGGAATTGCCATTATCACATACATATACTTATACATTATGTATTTCGATTTAATGAGAAATACGTATAAGGAATGATGATGATTCATTTTGAAATTGAATTAAAAAAGAAAGAGTTACATATTATAATTTATTGAAAACGAGCACTAACAAGGTTGACGACATAAAGTGTAATTTATTCAAAATAATAATGTAGATTCTTTATTTCTTAAGTTCTTATAGTTTCATATTTTAAGACGGACGAAACGCCGCAGCCGTGCGGGAGAACTTAATCATGCTAAGAGATGGTCTTAGCATGATTTCTCACTTCCTTTGAATGGTTGTCACTAGACTCTTGTTATCCATGAGTTGTCGCGCCACGAAATGTATTTATTTACTTTTTGTATCATTTTATAATAAGGCGGAGCATAATCGACGCTCGTACGCCAATCCTGTCCTTAATCGATTTCAAATATAGGCTTTTAAGAACGTCAATCGAAAGTTAGTATGGAAATCATTGTGCAGGTGGGTTATTCCTGATAAAATAATTGATGGTTTATAAAGGCTTCGTAAGAAGAAGTATAATTTCGTAGCCTAAATAACATTTTATTATATTGGTTTTGAAAATATTTGCCGCAAAAACCTATTGGAAAAAAATGAAAATCTAACAAATAATTTCTGACTTAAAATTCTCAACCTGAGTGCTTGTTGTTAGTCGACAGGAATGGAGGGAACCTAAGCTTTCATGAAAAGAGATATACCTACCTACTTTTGGAAGATTTTTCACTACTTCGCAATAGGCAGAAACCAGAAATTGTTTTTTTTTTTTTAGATGGAAAAGGCTGGTATTCGATCTTCAGACTTCGACGATGTGACAATCTAATCATTATCTCATGGGGTACACGTACACGGCTAAGAAAAAAAAACTATAAACAATTTTTTTAGTAATTTTGTTTTCATTTAAAGTCATTTTTTTAAATGATTTGGAAAGAAATAAAATAAAAAATTAGAAATTTTTTTAAACATATATGTAATTATTTTTTTCTTTAATAGAAAATTGCGCTTTCCCCCCCAAACAAATGCAAACAACTATTTTAATTTATTGACCGATAGATTTGTGACAAATCTTATGCCAATCACCTGCATATACGCATACAAAAATATATTTTCTCCCCCTTCTTTCGATTCTAAACTACCTATCAATTATTTGTACGTAGTTATTCTTTAAATCTACGATAATGCAGTTACGAATCTACATAATGTAGGTAAGAACTATGACGTTTTAGAACAATTTATATTAATGAACACTCATAAAATATAAAATAATGCATTTAAAACCCAATTTTACTTGTCTCTAATTTGTTCCAACTACATTGGTGATTTTGACAACAGTGCGAGAAAAAAATAAAAATTAAAATATATGTAGGTATATGTATTTAAAATAAAACGATAAATAAAAATGAGCGGTTAATTTATATTTTTTTTTATTTTTCCGTTGTCGTCATCATAACGATGCGAGATTTATTTTTTTTTTCTTAAGAGAAAACAGAAAGCGCAAAATCCAGAATTTTATTCCTGTAATTGTTTAACAATTTTCTGAATTGCAGGTTTAAGATATGGCCGAAGTGTTAAAATATCAATGTTAAATATTTGTAAATTTCCAAGAAAAACCTACATGTACCCAAATAAAAAATATAAAAAATGTTTTTATTTTTTTTCCTTAAGCCAGGGTGTGACGTGTTTGTTTCATTAAAAAAAAACTAAAACTAAAAAAAAAATAAATAAGTAAAAAAATAATTAACAAACAATTTTTTTAATTAATAAATTGTGTAGCAAAAACGAGACTATGCTTTTTGGAAGGACTTTGAAGCGCTGAATTAAAATACGCTTCTGAACTGCTCTATAACTTCAGCTTTTCTAACTATTCTAATCTTACAGTTATAAGAAAACATTTTACGGTACATATTTATGGCTACGAAATCATTTGTCTAATAAATTTTAAAATGCTTTCTGGAAGTACTAATCCACACCCGCAAAATTATTCCGCATATGCAAAACTCATCAAATTTCAACAAACTCGGAAAGAAAAAAATCCAACTACCTTCTAATGGGTGATTTTTTAAGAGGTTTAGAACTTTTTTTAAAAAAAAAACACAAAAAATTCGAAAAAATGACTGAAATATTTATTTGAATCGATAGTTTGAACCTTGCAATTTAATGTTTAAAGATAATTTCATGCAAATGTTGACCGCGGCTGCGTCTCAGGTAGCCCATCCGCTGAGTCCAATTTTGGCATACTCTTTCACACATATCGGCCGGTATCTCACGAATGAATGCATGGATGTTGGCTTCCAGTGCGTCAATCGAAGCGGGCTTGTCCCTATAGACATTAGCCTTGACATACCCCCACAAAAAATAATCTAATGGTGTCAAATCGCACGATCTAGGCGGCCAATTGACCGGCCCGAAACGTGAAATTAACTGTTCACCAAACTCGCCTCGCAATTGCGCCATTGTTTCGCGTGCTGTGTGGCATGTGGCACCGTCTTGTTGAAATCACATATCATGCAAGTCAAGAACTTCCATTTCGGGCAAAAAAAAGTTTGTTATCATCGCTCGGTAGCGTTCACCATTGACAGTAACGCTGCGATTCGCATCATCTTTGAAGAAATATGGCCCAATAATGCCGCCGGCCCATAAACCGCACCAAACAGTGGCTTTTTCGGGATGCATTGGTAGCTGTTGCAATGCTTCTGGCTGATCTTCACTCCAAATGCGGCAATTTTGCTTATTTACGTACCCATTCAACCAAAAATGAGCCTCATCGCTGAACACAATTTTTCGATAAACAACATTTCGAACCGAGCACGAATTTTGATAGTAAAATTCAATAATTTGCAAGCGTTGTTCATTTGTAAGACGATCCATGGTTAAATTGCAAACCAAACTGAAGCTGTTTGACAGTGACACAAGGTACTAAACACACGTCAGCTGTCAAAACCAGTGTTGCCAAAACCAAACCAGCTTAAAAATCACCCGTTACATTTAATAGAGGAACATTAGTACTTTCGGATGCAAGTTTAGTGTTAAAAAAACTAACTCGTTGTTTGCGAACATAACCTTAATCATACCAAAAATGTTTTATTTTAGTCCGGATTTGAATTGAGAAGATCAAAAAACTTTTAAAAAAAATATGTACATACTATCGTTTATGTATTACACAAAAAATGCAAGTGCAAGTGCATCTCTAACTGCTCAAATCAACCTTTAAGATTTATTAGACCCTAGGTCTTACTGGCATATAGTAGGTACATTATATATTCGTGTTTGTTTGTTTAAGATATTTTAAGCTTCAAATGAAAGCCTGTGTGGCTGCATGCAGATCACAGCATCCAAAATAGAATGATCAATTTGCATAAAACACAATAGAATGAAAATGAGCTAATCTTTTGAAAACTCTTTTCAATGAAAAACAACACAAAATGTCAAGTTTTAAAATGTCTATTTCAAACTAGAATTTAGAATTTCAAAATAGAATTTGTATTATTAAAAAAAACCTTTAAGAAAATTACTCTCGCTTCGCAGTTTTGACAGGTTTCATTGGTATGTTTTTTCTGGAAAAAGAAACCAAACAAACCGAATGAGTAACTGAGCAGACCCCGAGCAAGTTGAGTACTTTTTGAACGGAGTATGATAAAACACCTTTGAGCACGAACTTACACCAATGAAAATCTCTTCGAATTGTCTCTTTTTATCATAAAAGCAATTTCTCTATCTATCAAATTTGAATAAAAACTGCTACATATGTATATAAGCAGAGCATAGCTCGAACATCAGTTTTCTTTTCAGAACTGCCCAATCATTCTAATTTGTTTGAAACTCATTAGAGTATTTACTTATCTATAAATAGACATCTCTAGGTAGATGCTCTAAACGTCCTCTGAACCGAAAGTGTTTTGGCTGTCAGCCTCATCCGCTTACAATTTTGTCTACATATATACGTATCCGTTTTCTTTTTATTTTAAAACGTGTTCAAATTTGCTGACGTTATCTGTCAATTCTGGTGTGCTATTGCTGTGTTTTTATCATTTTCCGCTCATTTCCCTTTATGACAATATGATTCAGCTTTTTGCTCAAACTGCTCAGAAATTTGCATGCAAGCTTGTAGAGTGGGCTTTGGGCATGCTCTGAATAAAAAAAAAAAAAAACAAATTCCAAATTCTGATCTAAAAAATAAATCCAAATTTTAGTTTGACAACTCAGGTGCTGCTCTGAAATTTGTTTCAGTGTGACATTTGTTGTCCTCGGTTTTTAACTCAGATTGCGAGATCGTAAAGTGCGCTTTGCAGTGAAATAAAAAAAAATTAAAACATCTAAGGTAGTTATCGCAAGGTCAAATCTCTACATCATAGTCTTTAACTGAATTTAAATTTAAGATTTAATTTTCTATGAGCGTATAATAATTCTGTCAACCTGTCACTTTTAATAAGAAGAAAATACTCGTAAAGCCAATTCAAATTTCACTCATCTGATTTTGACTTATGCGCAATAGGTAGGTATACCTACCTAATACCTGCTTTTAATGTTTGCACTATGGAGATCTCAACATTATGAACAGGCTAAATTATAGGTATCAAAACAAAAAAATTCGAAACGGATGTTATTTTAATGGCAACTAGGTTTTGTAGAAGAATAGATTTACCAATGTTGTTTTCAAATCACATCCAATTTGCAATTTGCGCGCCCAAATTTAATTCAAAAGTTAAATTAAATATTTCACCACCTCTTTACCTTAAAACATAAACAAAACAAAATGAATCAAAGCGGAATTTGGATTGAACTCATTTTTTTAGCCAGTTTCAAATCGATATTGTTGCAGAAAAACGGAATAAGTTCCCGTTTGGAAAAAATCGTACCTATTTAAAAATCGAACATAATTGTTCGTTTATTTTAAGCGCAAGCTTTCACACGATATTATTCCAAGAAAAATGAATATTTTTCGAAAAAGCAAATAAGTCCTATTTAAAAAGCAGAAATATTTGTTCTCATTACACCTATTTTTCCTGGAATCAACCTTGAAATTGAATTTCTATTTAAAAACTTAAAATCAATCCCAATACGTCAATTGGACGAACAAAAAACATAACACCAAATTTAATAACTCTGAACAGCAAGAATGTTATATGCAGGTAGATACATGGCCTACATATCCATCTATTTATCTATCAAGAACAAACTATAAAAGTCAACTCTAGTGATGAATTTATAAACCAAACTCAAACAAGCTCCCCGTCGTCATGTGCAAATCTACTTAAAAACACAGTCTTCGATCTGTCCTTCCATTCCCCTTGCTGCTCAGACGCACAAATCTTCTTGTAGGTTGTGAGAAGTCTGAGAGGAGGCAAAGATGGAAGAAGGCTGGCAATCTGGCAGGCAGTCAGGTGAATACGAAGCAAGCAAGCGAGTTACCTTATACATCAAACAGATACAAATCGAGCAGCAGCAGATAAAGGCCCCACGGGGTGGTAGATAATTTGTGTGTGTATATTATTCAGAGGTGTACCTACAACCCACATTCAACAATTCACTAAAAAAAGCGTAAAATCCAGAGTACAAAAATAATGGGGTAAAAAAAAGGATCATTCCACTGTTCGGAATGGGAAATAATTTGAAAAACTTACCGTTTATGTTTCTCTTCAAAGATTTTTTCGAGACAGAAGTTTCTTGTAATCAATCAACAGCAAACACCAACACCAGGCACCAGAAGAGAACCGAGTGTACTTTCCAATTAAAAATAAAAACCCGAACCGAATCGAATCGAACCAAACAAGGAAACTTGCCCTCAACCGTAGTAGCACGGACGGAGCTCGAGAGATGCAATTTATTTTCTGTGACACTTAGGATGCACGGTGTACACGCACTGGGTACCTTTTACGCGACAGCGGGAGTCTGTCCGACCGTCCAACTCTGCCAACACGGAAAATCAAAAATGGAAAACTCACGTAAAAGACGCAAGGAGGCGACACAGCAGGCACTGGCAAAGTGTTTCGTTTCGACAGCCAAATCCAACACACTTTTCACTTTTTTTTTGCTTATTTAATTCCAAACCTCGTCGTTGGAGTCGTCGTTGGTCGAGGTAGTCGGTTTTTAGTCGTCGTGCTCGGCGATGATAACTGGAAAATTCATGTATCGATTAAGCCAGGAGAAGCAAAAGAAGAGAAATACCTATTTTGAAAAACCTCGATCCGGGGGAGTTAGAGTCACGCGGCGACGAGGGTAATAGTTGGTTTCTTTTTGGGGGGGTTGGGCGAATTCAATTTCTATTTTTTTCCACTTTTTGGAGACTGAGACTGCAGTAGGCAGGAGCAGGAGCAGCAGTAGAAATGATATAACTTTTTATCGATTCACAGGAAACGACGATCTATAGGACTGGGTTTTTTTTTTTTTTGTTGACACAATTCAATGTAATAGAGATTTTTCGAATCAAGAGTTTGATTTTATTAATTTGATCAAGTGATTTATGATTTTTCTTTGAGAAATTTAATTAATTTTTTTCACTTTCACAAAAAAAACGAACAGACGTGAAGTACAAATGCGGCCGCTCTCTCGCTCGGTATCTCTACAATAAAACAACATGGCGCCCCAGATGATAATTTTCCCATCATATGTGTGGAAAAAGGGGGATGTCAAAAAATCTTATTGGAATGTGGGATATTTTGTGTTTATTGGAAATTTGGTTGGGTAAACTGTTTTGATGACTGCTATCATTGGTTTGAGGGAATGTGGTGTAATGGTTTATGTATAAGATAGTTGAATGAATTTGCTAACAATTTATGGTGAACTTACATGTACCTATCGTTCATTTCAGCACAAAAATTTGTCATTTTTGCATTTAACTTCCCAACGAATTTCATGCAAAATTGATTGAACTATTTCGAAATGTGAAATGAGATAGTTTGAAATTCTAAGACCCTATTTAGATTGTGAGTTTTCACTACGTAGTGAAATTTTGTCAGTAATGTTTGTGTCTCTTGTGAATTGGACATTCAATTCTAAGCTCCATAAATCCTACGTTTGAATATTAAAAAAAATAAGTAGTTGCAAAATATGAAAGAAATTGCCAGTCTAGCAGTTAAATCTGCTTCAGCATCTTTTCTGTTATTAGTACCCATTTTAAAAAAGCATTTCTGATTCTACCAACGACCAAATACACATTTTTAATTTTTTTATTCGTATCTACCTTCACCTTCAACGGCAAAGCCGAAAATGGATTAAAATGGACCGTTTCAGATATGAAACATTACTGCTCACTCCAATTTTTATGTTTTCTTCCTCACTGGTGCCTCCCTTTCCACCTCACCAATTTCGTCTATAAATTGGCATCACTCCCAACTAACAATTTTCAATAAGATTCGGTAACTACAGGTAAGAGGAGCTTTTAATGAGGATTTTTAAATATATGCACATAACGTTAATTTTTTTTTACAAATTTTCGATATTTGCTACTTCAAAAGCCCATAAGAAAAAAAAAATAGTTTTGCGAAAATTGGTGATCATCTCAGCTACAGGAATATACAGTCGTATTTATTACATTTTTGTCTACTTAGACACTGTCTAACTATTTTCAAATTGGTGGAAATACGCTTTATTAAATAAAAATAAATATCACATTATTCACGATACACTCTACTCTTGTTTCTAAGTTAGACAGCTATAAGACAACAACAAACAAGGTTTTTGAACACATTTTCCAGAGTTGTCTAAAGTTAGACAAGGTTTATAAATAAGACCAATAGTTATCTGGCTACATGGTCGTTTTACGGATATACGATGAAGAAACAATTCTTATAGTTCCTTAAATTCCAACAATCTCTCAATCAAACAACAAAAGAAATCGTTCATGCTAACACCGAGAATTATTTTATATTTTGCAACTGGGGCCAAATTTTAAGTAAATATGCATTTTCGTGTACACAGAAAAAACTAACACTTGCGGAATGGGGCCTCAGATAGGTATATTTCTTCTTGCATATTTTCAGCGTGAATATAAAGTGCACACAAAAAATGATTCATACTTGCGGAATTGGGCCGGTGGATTTTGTATCAGTGCGAGCAGGCGCTTAACAAAAAGCACTTTCGAATAAAAAAATTCTTCTTGGCATCACTTACGCATCAATTGGGCTTTTCCAAAAACTATATATCTATAACTATATTATATTTGGCGGTTCTAATTGGGGAGAAAACAATGCAATACAAACAAATATACTTACAAATACAAACACTTTTCCAACGGTGTGACTAGTGTGCACATTATGATTTATCGTAGTATATGTGAGTATATTTGTTTGTATTGCATTGTTTTCTCCCTAACTAGGGAGAATTGTCACAATTGACTTATGGGGGAACTTCCCAATTCAGCAGGGAAATCCAGCAAACACCTGTCAAACTACCACCAGCGGTTTCAGACGAAAAAATTCGCCTTTGTCGCTTGTGTCACTTTCACTACGTCCTCCAGAAGTAAATATGAAAAGGCATCGATACTTTTTTTGTTAATTATTATTAATTAAGTGAGCCAATTTATTTTCGAACAAAAAATCCTACAAACACCAAAATACAAAACCTTAACACAACATATCCCCTCCAAGACATAAAAAAATAAAAAAAACCAAATGGGTAACTACGACAGGAAGAAGAGCACACCCTGCACCGATTGCATGCGTTGCCTCAAGTGGATTCCAGTAATTTTTATAGTGGCGATCATCGTCTGGTCTTACTACGCCTATGTTGTCCAACTATGCCTACGTATGTGATTGTTTGTCTTGAAGATCCTTGGAGTTCAGGTGTACATTCATTCATTTATTTTGTAAACTCTTTACTTTTTCAGTTTCAATCGATAGCACTGTGCAGAAGATTATTTTCATTGCATTCTATCATATTGTCTGTGTGCTCTTCTTCTGGTCCTACTGGAATACGATTTTCACTCCTGTTGGCACAGTTCCTCATAAAGTGAGTATCAAACTAGAATAATTAATATTAATCTAAAAAGATAGCCTTTCTTATCTTTGATCAGTTTGGTTTTAATGTATTCATGAATCACTTATTCACTGTCGAGTATCATGAGAACCTTATTAATGTTCACAAATTGAAATGTTTTCATTTCATACCAGCGATAAGATTAAAGTTCTTTTAACCTACAAACTTTTTTTTGAAGTTGGGTGGTGTTTATTTTTGTTTTTGATTACTAACTGGTTGTCTGTTTTATTATTATTATTATATTTCAATTCTATTGAAGCCGATTACATTGTGATATTTGAGACCAAACAAACAAATGTTTGTCATATTGAATTCCATTTCATATGCGGTTGAATTGTTGTAATTTTTCATTGTATATGCATACATACATTATGTACATATGTATGTATAAAATATATGAATAATAATAAATATGAAGTAAATGGAAAACTAAACCAAAATATAGAATGTTTGTAATTCAAAAATTACGAAATACATACGAACTAAAATCCAGCATTCGTTCTTCCTTTTTTTTTCATTCAGGGTTGTCAAAAAGTTTTCAAACGAACTCCACGACTGGTGCTTTTGGAAGTGTGAGATTTTCACTAGGTTAAGTTGAATTGATTAACAAAAAACGCACTTAAGACTACAATCTTAATGTAGAGAAGATTTCTTATAATGGGTCTGAATTTTTTTGATCAATAGGATCATCATCGACCAGACTATGTGTACGGCCGTACGAGATAACGAGCATGTGCAGAGAAGATGGATTGTCTTCCCCGTCGCAGCCTTTCCAAACCTTTATGGAAAATACTCTTTGCGTTCTCACCTTCTAAACGGTGTCCAGTTATGCATATTATGCACATATTTGAAGTGCGTAGCACTTTCTCATAAAAATTTCATTATTTCATTTAGCGTGCTCCAGCTACAAGAGGTAGATAGATAAATTCCTTTTTTTTTTCAGAAATAGTTTTACAATAAATGGATTGCTCCCAGCTGTACCGAACCAAGTCAAAAAAATCAAAAAATCCAAAACTAGTGCTTATTTTTGCGCAAAGTAAAACTCTATTCTGTTCTGTAATGAACTAAGTCAGAAAGAATTTCGTTCCTAAGTTAAAGGTAAAAAAATGAAGTCAATTAACACGCATTCTAATGGCAGTTTATTTACTTAAACTCTTAATATCTTCGAATTCCCTTTTTATGACTTGGTTCGGTTTTCGGTACACCTCTGAGCCCTCCAAATAAACTTAAGAATAAGGACGTGGCAATTCTGCTGTCTGCCTGATGGAGCACACTACAATATCCGGTTTTTTGTATGCCATTAAAATATCGCCGTTTGAAAAAATAATAATTGTAACAGATTTTGTTTATTTTTTCAAAATTTAATTACTACGCTAAAGTCTGAAAATTGAAGTGGTCTGAAATAAAATATTCCTTCTTCCGAATATTCCATTGAGTTCCAATTTTCATCGCAATCACAAATGAGACTGGATTTTGGCCTTCCAACTTTTCTAGGATACCACTAAGAAGAAAGGCTCTGTTGGTCATTTCATTACCTATTCCTACATGCTAAAATCCACCTCTCTTATTTAATATTAGTCATTATCCACCGACCAATTATAGTTACCTATCTTAGCTTAAGAAAATGTGCTAGTATTTTTTACACCAAACTCTTAAAAAGTGTGCCAATACAGATGTACATAGCTACAGACCAATTTCAATACATTTATCTTAGACGTTCAGTTTTTAAAACATCAGCAAACAAGCAAGCATTTTGTAAATTATTCGATTTCATTAACCTGATTTACCTTTTTTTTTATAAATATATTGTTTGTATTTCAGTGGCGTATTCCTGAAAGTGAAATTGATCGATTGTTTCGGGCAGAAAATCAAGAACAACAAAAAAGAGTTTTAGAAAATTTTGCTAAAGACCTGCCAGTTTCTAATCGGTATGTATATGTACTCGGTATATTTTTCTAATTTAATTTAAATTACGAATATTTCTGGTAAAAGGACACTTCATGGTGCTGTAAGATTCTGTGAAAAATGTCAAATTATAAAACCAGACCGAGCACATCACTGCAGCGTTTGCGGTACATGTGTTCTAAAAATGGACCACCACTGTCCCTGGGTTAACAATTGTGTGAACTTTAAGAATTACAAATTCTTTGTTCTGTTCCTGGGATATGCCTTGCTTTACTGTTTATATGTAGCGCTAACATCTCTAGAGTACTTTATAAAGTTCTGGCGGGTAAGCACTGTATGATTTTCTTATACCATTATAAGTCCTTCTTATGTTCACTGCATGTTTTTTTTTTTTTTTTTTTTTGCAGGGCGAGCTTAACGGTGGAATGGGACGATTCCATATACTATTCCTATTTTTTGTATCTCTAATGTTTGCGATAAGCTTAGTCAGTTTGTTTGGCTATCATATATATTTAGTTCTAGTCAACAGAACGACTTTAGGTAAAATAATGTGGCGGTTCATTTAAGTGATTTGCTTATACATATATATATTTATTTTTTTTGTAGAAGCATTTAGGGCACCTGTATTTCGTATAGGTGGTCCTGACAAAAATGGATTTAACTTAGGAAGATATGCAAATTTCCAAGAAGTCTTTGGTGATAACTGGAAGCTCTGGTTGGTTCCAGTGTATACTAGGTAAGATTTTTGTAGTGTTCTCTTGTATTTGTGCACCTATTCATTTTCAATAACACATGTGTTTTGACGCCTTTGTTATAACTGGCATAACAGACAAAAAAATGCCTTAACCTGATATTTTGGCATATTTGGCAAATTAAAAACATTCAGATTATATGTATATTTAAGTTTAAATTTACTAACAATTTTATGTGTTTGAGCATTAATCAAACTCTTTGGAGAACTATTTAATTTCATTTGAAAAATTTGTTGAACTCATTAACTTGATTAACTTTTTGTTGAAGTGTAATAGGAATAAAGAGTCATGGGTATGTGTTTGGGGTGTTTAATTCATGTTTATTAAGTATGGTTAGGAAGCTTTAACTAACATCAAATGTGTTTTCGTGTATGATTCATTTTAGCTTTAATGAAATGACATATAATATTGATTTATCGTCCCCTCATAACACAAGCATGAATGCGGAAAATTTTTGAGACATCGTATTTGAGTTTTCTACTTAATGAGAATAAAGTTTCGTTTAATTAATTTCCTGATATTTTTAAATATTATTTTTTCTTCGATATCCGCTTTTAAACATTGTGATAATGAATACGAATGATTTATTAAATTGAATAATTAACTAAAACAAATTTATTTGTAATGGGTGATTTTTTAAGAGGTTTAGAACTTTTAAAAAAAAAAAAACACAAAAAATTCGAAAAAATGAATGAAATATTTATTTGAATCGATAGTTTGAACCTTGCAATTTAATGTTTAAAGATAATTTCATGCAAATGTTGACCGCGGCTGCGTCTCAGGTAGCCCATCCGCTGAGTCCAATTTTGGCATACTCTTTCACACATATCGGCCGGTATCTCACGAATGAATGCATGGATGTTGGCTTCCAGTGCGTCAATCGAAGCGGGCTTGTCCCTATAGACATTAGCCTTGACATACCCCCACAAAAAATAATCTAATGGTGTCAAATCGCACGATCTAGGCGGCCAATTGACCGGCCCGAAACGTGAAATTAACTGTTCACCAAACTCGCCTCTCAATTGCGCCATTGTTTCGCGTGCTGTGTGGCATGTGGCACCGTCTTGTTGAAACCACATATCATGCAAGTCAAGAACTTCCATTTCGGGCAAAAAAAATTTTGTTATCATCGCTCGGTAGCGTTCACCATTGACAGTAACGCTGCGATTCGCATCATCTTTGAAGAAATATGGCCCAATAATGCCGCCGGCCCATAAACCGCACCAAACAGTGGCTTTTTCGGGATGCATTGGTAGCTGTTGCAATGCTTCTGGCTGATCTTCACTCCAAATGCGGCAATTTTGCTTATTTACGTACCCATTCAACCAAAAATGAGCCTCATCGCTGAACACAATTTTTCGATAGATGAACATTTCGAACCGAGCACGAATTTTGATAGTAAAATTCAATAATTTGCAAGCGTTGTTCATTTGTAAGACGATCCATGGTTAAATTGCAAACCAAACTGAAGCTGTTTGACAGTGACACAAGGTACTAAACACACGTCAGCTGTCAAAACCAGTGTTGCCAAAACCAAACCAGCTAAAAAATCACCCGTTACATTCATATTTCTGGCATAAGGACTAAGGACTAAGGAGGCGATTTATACACATTTAAATTTCTTTGAAAAAAGTTGCTATTGTTATGATTTTTTTTTTTTTTTAACTGAGAAGTAATCATAAATTTTTTTCATAATAAATTCGAATTTTTCGTAAAATGACAAAACTTGACACATTCGTTATCACGAGCAAAAAAATAATTTTTCGAAAGAAAAATACTTGACAGAATAAATTATCAGTGAGAAAAAAACAAAAACCATGATTTTTTAACTACTTCAAAATTATAAGACAAGTCCTTGCAAGAAATCTTTTAATTAAATTAAAAATAATTTATGTACATATGTAGAGGGTGTTTTTTTTTAGAGGTATAGAACTTTGAAATGGAATAAAACAAAGATGATTTTTTTAAATTGACATGAAATTTACTTTATTCGAAAGATAATCTTCTAGCATTATAATTTAAATATGATTTCTGGCATATGACCGCCACGTCTGGCTCGGACGTAGTCTAATCTGGAGGTTTAATTTTCGATGACTTTTTCCAACATTTGTGGCTGTACATCAGCAATAACGCGGCGAATGTTATCCTGCAAGTGGTCAATCGTTTCGGGCTTATCGGCGTAGACTAACGACTTCACATATCCCCACAGAAAATAGTCAAGCGGCGTTAAATAGCACGATCTTGGAGGCTAATTCACGGTTCCGTAACGTAAAACTATGCGGTTACCAAACATTTCCTTCAATAAATCAATTGTGACACGAGCTGTGTGACATGTTGCGCTGTCTTGTTGAAACCACAACATCATGGTTAAATTGATGAACGAAAAAGTCATTAATCATGGCCACCATTGACTGTAACGTTCTGGCCAGCATCGTTTTTAAAGAAGTACGGACCAATTATTCCACCAACCCATTAAGCACACCAAACAGTCAGTTTTTTTGGATGTAACGGTGTCTCAACATACACTTGAGGATTATCATCATTCCAAATACGGCAGTTTTGTTTATTGACGTATCCATTCAACTAAAAGTGAGTTTCATTGCTAAATAAATATTGGGATCAACGGCAATCTTGTTTTAGGCTCAATTTGCACAATTTGGAAGCGTTGTTCAGGCGTCTATTTATGTTGAAATGCCAAACCAAACTAAAAATAAATCATTTGACAGCTTACAAAATAGCCGCCAGTTAAAATAGTGTTGCCAACTTAAATTTCTATACCTCTAAAAAAAAAACACCCTTTAGATGATCTCAAATTACGAACATGTGATATTCTATCGAGATTCTAAAATCAACTTGAACCGAAATTGATGCAAATCTAAGATAAAATTCCAACCTAGACAATTTTAACTTTGATTTTGAAGAAGAGATTTTTGAACCATTATATTTATAAAGAAACAAAATAAAATGCGCAAAAACTTTATTTTATATATAGGATAACATTTTATAAAGGTAATATAAATTTTGTTTGGTATATGGACTAATTCAATTGACAATGTTTGGTCAAGTTGTTTGTCTTCAGGTCTAGGGGAATTCTATTAAATTATATAATCTCTCTTTCTAACTACATTCTTGTTTTTCTTTTAATAATGTGATAGTCAATCCGAGGGACTAACCGAAATAAAAATGTCCAAGCATGGACCGTTTTGGGCTTACAAAAAAAAACATAAACTAAACTAAAGAAATTTAAAACTAACGTAACATGTTCGAATAAACGTAGTAAAGCAATCCGAAGACATAAAACTTGGTACGACAAACAGGTAGCCCCGCCCACAGACATCGATGAAAAATCAAAGTCCTTTCGATTTTGGCCAGACAAAATGTTTGCTCGAACTAGCCCGCTTAGACAAGTAAAATCAAATTGAACACAGTACTCGAAAGAAATTCTCTAGTTCCATGTACGAATGTTTATAGAGCATTTAAGGGGCTAGGGATTATGTTCTGCAACTATAGCATTGATACATTTTTTCGCGACGTATTTCATCGATGAGATAGTTTACAGCACCTGGCGACAAAATGTGTAACTTTTTCTTTGCTGAAAGTTTTTTACAAAATGATTTCTTTGGATGTTAGCCGTAGGTCTTTAAAAAATAAATGTATAGAATGGTTCTTTTAAATCACCCATTGTAATATGTACATAACTACATTGTATAAACTGTATTAAATTCCTAATGAGTAAGTAAAGTAATACGTAGACCAGTTGTAATCTGTATGTAAGCAAACGACCCAAAACATTTCAACATTAATCTTTAAAAACAACAAAACTTTAACATGTGAGCTTTGGCTTTTCCTTTTTAACCCTGCTCTGTCTACAAAATTACTTTCTTTTCTTTCTTTATAACACAAACATTTATATTCTTTTCTTTGATTTATTTTTAATGAGTTCAACTAATTTTCTAGAAGACGTTTTTCCTATGCTAAAACTATTAGGTTTTCTTTGAAGCCCCAAGTATGTACTAAAGCCTATAAAAAACACCCGTGTTTATTTATTTTCTAAAACTAACAAACATCAAAGTTTTATTTACTACACTCATTATTATCAAAATAAAAAAAAAAAAAAACAACAAAACAACAAAAAAACAAATACCAAAATTTTGTTTCTAGTTTGGGTGATGGTTTAATATACCCAACACAAGGCCACCATCAGAGTTCCTCATACGAATCCATGGGAGACACCCAGACAAGGTTAGACCAACCAACTGATACATTTTTAAATCAACCGATAGACAATTTGCCATCATTAAATAATGCGTATGGCAATGCGAATGCCAATGCCAATGCTAGCTTATCATCAACAAACGCTGCCAATATCGCTAATGGTAATGTTATCATAGATATGAAGAGTAGTAATTATAGCGATCACACTGATCCCCATGTTTTTGTTGTGAATGGATTTGATGATGCTAGCGTATTGAATAAAAATCAATTGACAAATTTAGACGAGAAAAGTGAGCCAACAAAAGTGGCTGTGCCGTTAACGGTAATGACAATGACACCAGCGGATGTGGCAGACGAACAAAATTGTGCTAGCATTATTAATATTTGATTGAACCTGATTTATAAACCATCATTGATGTTTGATTGTTTATTATTTCACGTTTTTTTGGAATAAGTTTACTTATTTTTTTTTACAATGATATAATTATTTAATTTTTTTTACAAATAAATAATGTATTATATTATAAATATAAAAACAAATATTTTTGATATGTTAAAATATATTTTTGGGTATTTTTTTATGTTTATTTTCTTTTTTTTTCAATGTTAAGTTGTTCTGTAAAAATTGAAAGTACAGTTCAAAATGCATTTGATTGTTATAGAAATAGAGTTATATTTCGCATTCTACTTTTTATATTGTCACATTTTTTTTCGTAGTTTTAAGATTGTTCTTAACCCTTTGATATAAGCCATTATTAATATGCTAACTTACTTACAAAAGTGCCTTCATCTTATTATTAAAGAAAAATCGAATAAAGAACATTAAATTCTACCCTTAGAAGTTATAATAAATTTTTCATATTTAAAATGAATGCATTTACATTGATTCGGCAAACCTTTGGCATGGCGATACAATTTTTTAGATTTTTTTTTTATTTTTGTCTGTCTTGTACAAATGTTTGATGTTTATTTGAAATCGTTCTATATTGCTAAACAAATATATTTTTTTATTAATTGCTTTTTATATGTTTTGGATATTTTAATGTTCCGATTCCATTCGAGAACTTGTTTACCATGTTTATGAGCCATAACGAACAATTACTAAAGGTGCCAATGTTCTGTAAAAATTTCCATATTTCCATTTAAAACTTATTTACCATTTTTGTAATCATATTCCTGATTTGTGAAGACGAAAAAAGGCTTTGTACTTTAAGGGATGCTTTTTCATAAATTTTCACTGCCACTTTCGACTTTGTATAATATTCCCAGTTGTTCATGAAACGATCGATATTTTTTGTAAATTTCTCTCATGGCTAAAATAGAACAAAGTTGTTGTTTTAAATAAGTCTAAGCTCTTCGAAATCATTTGTCTAATGATATCATTTATTGATAAGTTATCATTTGGTGGCTTAAAAGATTAATTATAAAACAAAATAGAAATAAAAACAATTTTAAAAATTACATACTAAGAATGCCAAGCAACCGCAATACTTTTAGTAAATCTCTTATCGACCGCGAAATATTTTACTTTGATGAGGAATTTGCGTATTGAAATGATGATAAATAATGTTAATGTTTATTTTATCTTTTCTCATGTACATATGTGCGTATGTACATATTTATATGCTCCTGTTAACCTCCCAATTGTGATTTACAAGCAGTAATGGCAAACTTTCGCTATACCTATTACAAAAACGGAAAACTTAAATTTTCATCGTCTTCAAGTATCTTGGTACTTAAAAGGTTGTTATCTCTAAATAAATATAAAGTTACCTTATGATATTAAGATTTCCACAGTGATTTATAATTAGATGTGTTCCCGATAGTGGGCGTCACTATATATGTAATTTCTACACTAATAAAACAACAATGTTTTTTGTTGTTTTGTTTAAAAAAAAATTTAAAAAACGCATATAAAGGGTCCAGGGAAATATCAAATAATTCTGAAAAGTTCTATACTTAAGTCCTTTAAAATAAGTACACATCATCTTTTATGTTTCTTCAACAACTCGGTTTCTAAAAGAATCTTTTAGAAAAAACTGTTTGTTAAAAAAAAAACCTTGAGGGTTTAAAGATTTTTGTATATCATTAAATTTCGATTATCGATTTACGAGAAGAGCCGTATATGTATGTGCATATGTAGATAAAAGACACCTGCAATAAGGGCCATAGTCATTAGAGAAAACGATCATCCTGTATACAGTCTGCGTCAAAAACACGTACGTAACTATTTGAATAATTATGTAATGCTTGTTTTTTATCATTCATGTAGGTTGTATTAAATTGTTGACATTCAAGCGATATAAATCGTCATCAATCTTTCAAAACATCCAAATTTAATAAAAAAAAAAAATAACATTTAAAATTTTTCAGATGAAACAAATAGTTGCTGAATTTAAATATCATGATCTTTACCATAATTTATTCCTTTCTCCTCAATCAACAACCTTTAAAACCATCCAAGTTTACGGATTTTCAATTGGCAATTTAAAAACTCGTACATATATTTGACTAAAATTTAGTATTTTTGAATCGGTGTCTGTTCCCTCAAAGAAGTTTTCAATGAAAAGCAACGGCCATTTCTTTATTTAGCCAGTTCAGGTTTCTCAGGCTCACTTAGATCTCAGCAATCTCAGAAATCTGAACGTATTCCTCAGTGAGATTCCTCACTTTTCCTGTCATTAATTATTTTTTGTCGCAGATGATCAAATTATAAAAAAGCAATGGAGAAAGGTTTTGACTTCTAGCGAAGAAATCTTGTTCATGTTTCTCCTCCCCCTCAGTGAAGCTGACATAATTTTGCTCAGTGAGATCTCAGAAACCTGAACTGGCTAATTCACTCATGCCATGCTGATTGAAATTCATTAATTTATTTCAATTTTGTTGAGGTTCATTTCATGCTTGCACATTCAATAAAAAAAAACACTCATATTCTGTATTTTTTTAAATTTTAAACTTTGTTACTTGTAATTGTTTGCTAAGATACATACATTCATCCATACTAGTTCAAATGTTGCGATTTTTACTTGTTGTAATACCGAATGTACAATTTTTTTTTAAATGAATCAATAAATTTCTAAATAATATGAATAATGTTGTTGTTTTTTTTTATAGAATTTTGACTAATTGTTCTTATGTAGCGGCAATTATTTTTATTATTTAGTAATGCTATGCTCACTGGATTCCTTTTAGTTAGATAAGTTATTGATGTTAAAAGTTATATGATTGAAAGCAGAAAATGAAGATAAATGTTTTTAATTTGCCAAATATTATAAACATAATGTACAAAAATATTGCGTGTTTGCATATTCATGTTTCTAAAAATTTATTTTCATGATGAAGTTTCATATGTCATCAATCAGAATTTCTGTTAAATAATATTAAGTTTCAAGAAAACCTGGTGAAACTTTAAATATGTACACTGTTACCTGGCAAAACCACACTCGACAGAATTGATTGACACTTTTTTTCATGGGTACTGCGGCTTACGAGGAATTGACATATCAAAAGTATCTCTTGTAATAAAAAAAAAAATGCCTCTCACTTAAGACGTTTGGATTCGGCAGAAAATTGTTAATCTTCTCCATTCCTGCGGATAAAACGAAACATGAATGGTTGAGGGTTGTAAGTCACTAGGCCCTTGTTCTCCACGAGGTGTCACAATACCAAATTTATTTTATAACTAGCTCCTAAATTTGTTAACCTAATCATGAAATGATTTAACTCCAACTTCTGGCAGTTGAGTTATTTGTGAAATAGTTGCTCCTTGGGTTGAGTGCTGCTCTAAAATACCTAATCATTAGAGATGTTATGTGGATTAAGACATCAAAGACCTCATAAAGTTAAGGAGGGCTATAATGTTTAAAGTAACCATTTTAGAAAAATCCAATATCTTTGAAAAATGTAATGCTCAATAAACAGGTGGACGCACAGGCGTACATGGTATAACTACTCAAATTTTGTTTTAGCACAAACCTATACTTGCTGTTTGGAGTTCACTTTCACTGGCGAAGGTGACATACGATTAAAGTATCTCTTTAGAGATTTTGGTTTTACGGGGCACAACATTTTTTTTTCTACATTTTATCCTTCCGACATTCAAACTAAGAATCGCGCAAAGGCAAAGAAAAATGTATAATATTATTTAATTAGATGTTGATTAAAATTTAACTGAAAGATTAAACTGAATATGCAAACACTTAAACAAACAAGCAAAAACATTTAATATTGCACTCCAAGTAAATTTTTCGTTATTTTCATTTTCAAAATATTCATCCAACCATATATTTAGCTTTGGCGATGGATTTAGTTATCCAATCCGACATCTGGATGAAGATGCCGAATCACTATTGGGAAGTGAAACACGAATTGATATCGAAGGAGACCTCTACAATGATACCAATTTTCTAGACACGACGATTCAATAGAATTTAATTTATTTTCCAAAGATTGCAGCAATTGAAAATGTTACTTAGTTAAGTTAGTTTTTAAATTAAACAACAAATGTACTTTTGCAAAACAAAAAGACAAAATAATACATTTATTAAATGTAGGCCTAGGTATTTATAAAGCAGAGTACAAACTAGAAAGGCAGTTCTAGTTTTAGAAATTAAAAAAAAATATATATATATTTACCATAGAAAAAAAAATACACCAAGTTAATGCTTGAAAACAATTTAGCAGTTGCGTGTGACTGATTTTTTAATAAAAAAAAAATAAAAACTATTTTTGTTTGCATTATGTTTAAAAAAAATTATGTAGATATTTTAAGAATTCTATTAATAAAAAAAAAACTACATATTTAATAGGTTTAAAAAAATCATAGTTGAATTATTGTACATACGAAAAAATTCAAAATTAAATTTTAACCGAATGCGCAAGCTATTGAAAAAAAAAATAAACAGAAAAGGCAAAACCGTATTTTGTATAAATGAGACGTAAAAATTAGTATAGTGTAGGTGTTATGAGTGTAAAAACTATAGTGTAAGTAATCCACAATTTTGTTAAAATATATATAAACCAAATTATATATGAAATAAAACAGACTTGCGTATATTGTGTGTATGAATGTATGGTTGCTGTTTTTTTTCTTTTAATTACATATAAACGAAAATTCAAAAGATGTTCTTTTAGTGATTAGCTCACAATAAATGCATTAATTTCGGATTTTGTATTTTTATGATTAAACTCTTTGAACTTTGATCAATTTATACCAAAATACTGAACCTTGTACTATTTCGAAGTCATTGAAAAATTTTTCAGAGTAAGAAGAAATAATGTAATCAATTGAATACAATCAAAAATAATGAATTCCTTCAAGTCTCTTACATTTCTTGACAACCAAACCAATCTTTACGTCTTGTATTTGCTAGCCCGATTTTCTATGAATTAAACTAGTTAACTTAGGTTGACCAAGACACAAAAGCACAGATAATCTGGAACCTAAGAAACTCTATTTTTGTATTTCCTCCGCTAAAAGGTATATCCTTAAGAATGCAAACAATATATCAAAAATTTATTTTTAAATTCAGCTTTTAAAGAATGAACAAAACGACACAAAATGTATCATCAAAAATCTTTGTCACTGGAATCTGCAAAAAGTAAATACAATATTGTGTGGGAGTATATTACTTTTTTCTTAAGTTTATCTTGGCCAACACATCGAATGGTCAACTTTAAAATGACCTCGAATCAGATTTGTCAAAAAGTTATCTTGCCTTTTGTAGTACATTCTTAAAAGCAGTTATTCTGTGCGAAATCATTCGAGATTCGCAATAAAACTCGAGTTAATTCCTAAATAATTCTTTTGTTCAGTTAATTTAAATCTAAGGTTAACTTTGAATTAAATGAATTGTTTTTGGCAGATGACAAAATGATAGCATGCTTTTAAGTATTATTTACATGATATATGTATTTTTAAAAATATTGGTTTAACGATTTTTTTTTTATAGACTATCTATTCTCCGAAAATTACTTTTAGAGGTGCTGAAGTTTAACCATTTGTTAAACTCTGAATTGAGTCAGTACTGTCAAAATGCTATTTAGAAGTTTTTTTTAGCAAGAAGTCGATAAGTTATAATTTTTCTAGTTTTTTTTAATTTGATTTTTGATACAACTTTAAAAAAGTAAACTTGTTACACAAAAAATGATGGTGATCTGATGCATCTATTAATATTTGAGTAAAGTGATAATTTCTGCTAGGATTTGCTTTTGAATTTGCATCAAGTTTTGTTATTCTAAAAATATTTTTTTTAGTTTCATTAATTAATTAATCAGCCAATTAAAAAACTTAGTTTCTAATTAAATCGGATTTATAATTTTTAATTATTGAATAATAACTATTATTGGCATTTCAACAGTCGTATGGGCTTAGTTATTATTTGTATTGCTACCTGAGATGTAAATGGGCCCTATCGCGAACGACATTTCCCGGGAAATATTTCCCACGTTCGAAAAATTCGTATCGTGAATGGTGTTCGAAATTCCCCTCGGAATTTATTGCTATCGTGAACAATATTTCCATGGGAAATTTGTTGTAATTTCTCTGGAATTTTTTCCCATTTATTTTGGTGGAGAAATTAAGGCGAGACGGAGGAATTTAAACTTTTTTGATAAATAAACACAATTTTTTAATTTTATTATGGGACGAACTCAACAAATCAAATCAAAATAGAACCAGTATTATGGAAAAGAATACTATAGAGACTGGATTTACTACCTACAGGGTAAATAAGATTTGGCAAAATTTGGCCGAAATGCATCTTCATTTTGATTACCTTCTTGCAGCAAAAAACGAAAAATGCAAAACCAAGAAAAAGATCACTCAGTTTATATTTTACGAAAAAATATAAATTTTTCTTTCTTTGCTCTTCCGCGGTTTGAATTTTGATCTATTCTGGACAAAGCTTTTCCTCGAAAATGTTAAGGAAGTTCGACAAAACTTCACAGAATGTTGACTGGGCAAGACCTCCATCGTGGTCCTTGCCGACTCCTCTTTGGAACCCACCTTCAGCAAAAAAAAAAAACGCAGACATGCACTAAGCCTGACGATGTGTGGACACTGGACAGTGTTTTCAGATAGAGGAATTTTGTTCTTCTGCGAAATTTAACACCTCGTTCAAACGGAAAAATATAATTGGCAACATGAAAAATTCAATTATTTTGTTTGTTGTACCTTAGCAAGGTATCGAAGAGGATAATTTTATGCAATTTTATACAATTCAGTTGAAATGATCGCACCCAATATTTCTTTCTTCACATGGATGGGGAATTTGTTTGGGATATTTTGTTTTATTGTAAAGGGAATTTCAACTTAAATTTTATTTTTTTTAATTATGATCCTTTGATAACACTGCACACAATTCGAAATTGATCTCCGAAAATAATTTTGTTTTTTGAATGTTGGTAGTTTTTTCCCTGGGAAAAATTTATTCCGAGCGAAGTTCACGATAACTAGAAATATTTCTTGGGAATGAAACTTTCTGTGGGAACTAAAATTCCCCGGGAGATTCCCGATAGGGCCCAAATAAACCTTTGATAGGCATTTCAACCCAGAAAAAAAATGGAATTTTCCCAAAAGAAAGCAAATTGTTATTTGATTTTGTTTTTCAAAAAATGTATAACTACATCTTCTCATTGCATTTTATTCGATAAAGTTACAGAGCAATTTTACATTAAACAGTCACACACATAAATTTGACTTCCAAAACTTATGTATACTATTATGTAAACCCTTTTTCGTTCTTACCAAATTCCATATAAATACAGTACAATTTCATTAAAAACTTTAAACAATTTAAAGCCACTTCTTCTTCTTTAGCGTACAGCTTTATACAGTTAATATTCCCGTTGCAATGTAAAATCCATTTGTTCCAGTTGTATGCATTTGTGATAAATGAACTTCGCTAACAGTGAATTTTCCAAAATTAAAATCAGCATATTTCTTTAAAATTAATCTTGCGTCAAAAGTTTTCATGCTTGCCGGATCCTTTTGAATGCGCCCGCGTACATTCATTAGGGTCATGTGTAGCTTTGTATTGTTTCGAAACTCATCGTTGTTTAGATGAGCATCTTTGAACTTTTGTAACATTTTATCAGCAAGTACTTGAAGATCGGCCGATTCGATGCAAGCATATAGAACCGCAACTGAGCTGGGATCATCGTTCATTATTTCCAAACCACGTATATTTACTTCAATCGGAGGTATATTCGCCAAAAATTCTCTATAGAAAAAAAAAACAAATTAAAAGGAATCAAAAATAAATAGAAAAATGGTATTACTTACTTGCATTCATTAAATATTTGTGCGGCTTTTACACGTTCTTCATCATCAAGTAGTGTACATGAAGCAAAAGTTATGTGTAATTTTTCTGAGCTTAAAAAAAGATGTTCATCTATACCAGCGATGTTATCATAAAGAATGGAATCCTATGAAAATAGAAATGCTATTTTTCAAACATAATAATATATAGTTTAGGATCAACTGTATCGAGATTCATTTATAAAAAAGGGAAATAAAGTTGAACAACACTTTCGATGATACACTTTCAAAACTCAAAAAGCGTGAAATAATGTTAACATTTAATCAATCGAACTAGGACCAGTGTCTGAGTAAAGTTCTTAAAGTTATTTATAACTTATTTAAGATCCGACTCCCTGTTTCATTTTGCCACAAATCAAGTTGAGTTATATTATGAACACTCACTCAGCTGGTTTGTGAATGGTTCCTGAACCACGTACATTTTGTCGGCCTGGCAAGCTGTTTGCTTTGCTTTAAATAAGTTCCAATCCAACAGTTTGACCATCTGGCTAAAATGCGCAAGGCACTTTTATTAACGGCATACCTACATAACATACCTTAAAATTATTGAATGCTTTTTTGATTGCATCTGTGCAGGCAGGTACACAAGTAAAGTGTGTTGACTGTGCTTTCTTTCGTAAAGATTCAGTAACTAATTCAAGACGTCTTCGTGCAGTACAAACATCTTTTCTGGATTTTCCTGGTGTTAAATAAAATTTTTGTTTAAAAATAAATAATCAACAAGAGCTCTTGTTGAGACTAACCTTTTATTGAAACCAAAGATTCCCGGGTATCTCTAACGCCTGGGATGAATATCTCGGTTTTGGTTTCCGCTTCAATACGCTTTTTTGTCATTCCTTTCTGCCCAATAATTCCTCCATAAAATACTCTGGATATATGTAAGTTAAAATATTTTAATTCAGCATGGCTGATAAAAAACTGTTTCGTTTATTTTACCTAGGAACATGAAAAGATGTTCGAAATATGGAGTTTTCAAGCTCTTCAACTTCATATGCATCTTCGTCATCTTCGCCAAATAAATCTACAAAAAAAAAATGTATTTTATTAACGTTATACTTTTCAAATAAATTTTGTTTACCATCTTCCTGATATCCTGGCTTAGAGAAAATTGAGCTAGGTCCTCCATAATTCTCGTGAATTGCATTAATACGGTAACGACGTGTCCCCATTACCACAATATGCGGTGATAAGATGTCTCGGCTCATTCTAAGTTATAATTTTTTAGTATTTTGCTTCAATTACAATATTTATGAACTTTCAAAAACAAGGATTTGAGTGGCTTTTGGTAAATTTAGCTAGTTGGAGTTTTAAAGTTGTTAAGTTGGATGAAAACAAACACCATTCCCAAGCAGAACAGAAGTAACAACAAAGTTTTTTTTTTGCAACAGATCTGTCAGTTGTACCGCAACCGTTTATGCTACGTATGTGACATTCCTGTTTATTTAACAGGGTGATGCTGTGAATTATGCTGGCGGAGATCAAATTTAGCAACATTTATGTGTGTTCCTTTGGGCTGCAACTGCAACATCTACTTCCAAATTCTACTCTCTCGTCTAAGTAGTTAAAAGCACTTCCTTTTCTGCTATACGATTTGATCGAAACTTTCGATTCACGGGAATTTTTTATTAAATTTACTTACATTTTTTTTTTAATCATCTGTCTCAAGTGCAAAGTGTTAACCTATAGATATTTATTTTTGACATTCTCGAGAAAATCTAACGGATAGCATACAAACTTTCACGCGAACATTTAGCAGAATAGAGCAGTATATCTACGTAAGAAAGCGACAAAATTATTGTTGTTGAACAATACAATTACCTACAAACGACAAAAATTAGGTATCGATTGATGCTTCATTTTGTTTTGGGAAAATTAAATCGTTCCATTTTTCATTTATTCCATTATCTGGGAAGTACTGACAAATATTTTGCAGGGCTCAATAAAACAAACCTTTTTATGATATCGCATAAAATGTCAAAGATTGAGCAAACGAATACAATTTCTTATAACATATAAGTGTGAAAAGAAATGTAAAAAAAATTCTTCAAATCGATTTCGATTTCGTTGACTCCTCTTGCTTCATGTTGTTCTCTCCTAATAAACAAAAGTCAACAGAAACAAAAATATGAAAGGGGTCTAATTCAAATCGAGAAGGATTTTCTCGAAGTAAACAGTAAACGGGTAGATGGCAACATTTTTCGAAAGTCTGGAACGCCCTTTCGCACATGGCTGATGATGATCCCAAGCATGACAGATGTCATTTTTGAACTGTCATAACAAAAATACCTGTGGCTACAGTGCTACACTTTTCTTTTATCGTTGGTTGAATGGTTTTAAAATTAATTTAAATTTAAAATGTCCTCAAAACCAGAACAAACTAAATCCTGGAAAAAAATAAATGAAGAAAGAAAAGCAATAAAAAAACAAAGAAAACAAGAGAACATTCTCAAACAGCTGGAAAAGGCAAACAAATTAGAAGAGTTGGCAAAGGCAGCTCAATTGGAAAAGCCAGCCGAAGTCAAGAAGCCTTTATCAACTGTGAGTATTGCTGTTCCTGGTTCGATTCTTGAGAACGCCCAGTCTTCCGAACTACGGACATATGTTGCCGGACAAATCGCTAGGGCTGCTTGTATATTCCGTGTTAATGAAGTGATAGTGTTCGACGATATTGGAATCGCAACCGCAAAAGAAACCAAAAAGACCACAGGCGATGATGGCCAAGAGCAGACGGTGAGAGGTAGTTCTCTGCAACTGGCAAGAATCCTACAATACTTAGAATGCCCGCAATACCTGCGGAAGTTTCTCTTTCCTTTACATAAGGATCTTAAGTATTCGGGCCTTTTAAATCCACTAGACGCGCCACATCACATGCGAATGCAAAATGTATTCCTCTATCGTGAGGGTGTAGTGTCTGACAAAAAGGCCAAAGATGGACATTGTTACGTTAATGTTGGGCTTTTAAGTGATGTTATGGTGAACAAAGCAATCGCTCCTGGCGTTCGGGTAACAGTAAGAATGGATTCTCTGCATGGTAAATTTGCTTCCAATTTTCTAAATAGATTTTAATGAAATTCTTCTGTAGAAATCCAAGCTAAAAAAATGAAGGCGACTGTTGTGAGTCCAGATGAACCCCGTCGTGAAACTGGTATCTATTGGGGCTACACAGTTCGTGTGGCACATTCATTTTCTGAAATCTTCACAAAGTCGCCTTATAAAGAAGGTTATGATCTAACGATAGGAACTTCTGATAAAGGAACCAACGTTGTTGATATTCAACCTAAATCACTGCATTACAATCATGTTTTGATTGTATTCGGTGGTCTTAAAGGATTGGAAGCAGCAGTGGCCGATGATGATAAACTAAATGTCGAACCAAAGCTTCTATTCGATCATTATCTTAATGTTCTGCAGTCACAAGGATCAAGGACTATTCGCACTGAAGAGGCGATTCTAATTGCAATGGCAGCTTTGCATGAGAAATTTAATCCTGAAGTTCCTGATATCGATAGAGATTTCAAAGAATTTATTCCACAGAGTGAGGAAACTTCTATGCAACAACAAGGAACCGGTGTATCAGCTGCAAATGTAGATTTAAGTAAATTTGACTAAAGTATCTTTTCATAAATAAAAATTATATTTTTTTAAATACAAAATTCTCATTAATCTGAAATAATTCAGAAACTAAAAATAAGGCAAAATTGAAAGCGCGTATCGTCGGTTTGAAGAAAAACGACACAAGTAAAAAATTAAACTATTTAGTTAACAACCCAATTTTGTTTTGGGATCATCTGGCGGAGTTTTATTGATTTTTTTTTCCTTTCGCAGTTTGAAAATATTTATTTTTTAATACTTACATACATAGTCTTAGCAACCATTTATCCTTTTCTCTTTCCCCGAAATGCCATATTCAATCGCTATCGCGCGTTTAATTTCTATAAATTGCCCTTTTAGCTACTTAGTTGCCCTGTTAGCTACCGCGTCTGGATGGCTCAAACTTGCTCTTGTCTTTAAAAACACATTTAATATCTATGTATGTTAATGGTTTAATAATGCAATCTTTTTTTTAAAGTATTACCAATTTATATTTTCATTTGATTTTGTTTCGTTTTAAGAAAAATTATTGAGAACATTTTTAGAAATTCAAAATTACAAAACCTGTCAAGCAATTAAAAAGTTGTACGTAAATAACTAAAAAAAATTAAGCAGTTTTCTTAAAAAATAATATGAGAATTCTTTTGGCAAAAATCTGAATTGAAATAATATTATTATTGCTTTAGAAATTACATGTAGGTACCCAGTTTTATCAAAAATGTTAGAGCCTTTTTCGAGAAATTTTAAAATAAATTTCCACTTCAAACTAGGTTTCTATATATGCATTATTTACTCAATAAGGTTGGATAAAAACATCATAATTTTATATTATTACAAATCATACTTCAAACGCAAATTTATTAAATATATTGTTATGATGACACCAATACAAACACAAATGTATTATTCTAACATATTTTTTAAATATTTCCAACATTTTTCAACAAAAGTAAGTGGTTTTTCTTGATTATAGAAGGTCGATTTGAAAGACCAAAAGTAATTTAAGGTAATTCGACAAAATTCAGCAGGAATTTCCACACCCAGAATAATTGATGTAAGCCAGAATATTAAAATTACCATCAGGAGAAATGATAAAAATTTCCTCTGACTTTCTGAAATTAAAAAAAAAAAAAAACTAAAGCTTAACAGTATTCATTCGTGTGCAAAATTTGAACACAGTTTGAACAACTTTTTGAGTTTTCGGCAGAAAGGTGTAGTAGAGTATTTTCTTGGAAAACCAACAATCTCATGAAGAGCCATATGGTGCAAGATTTTAGGTAGGTACATTTTGCAATAGAAAGTCAAACTTAGTTTTATTTTGTCTATTATATTTCTAAAAAGGCTCAAGATCCTTAAGCCTACTTGTTTAACATTCAAGAGGTCACCTATAATTCTCCATATATTTATTAAATTTCTAGCTATTAGGTAGTCTTATATTTGGGAGAAAACATACATACATACAAAACAAAAAAATGTTTTTTTATATGTTTTTCATATAAACAATATATGAATGTATGTGTTTCATATAAAAACTGAATCTAGTCATTTATCTCGCACTCTAAATTTGATCGGTCAGAAATTTCGGTGAGACTTTGCAACCATTTTTAGTCCCAACCATCCAGCGCTAAAATTTTAAGCTTTGACATCCAAATTAAATTTGTTATTTTACCAAAGAACTGGATATAGAAAAGAAAATTTGAAACACCAATGTTTAAGATAAATAAAACCCCATATGTGGGAGGTTTGGAAAAAGTACATATCGTCGGTCGTTCATACTGCAAAAAATCGTTTATGTAATTTTTCTTTTTTGTGTTTTATTTTGTATGGAATGTACGAAAAATTTGTTATTCTTTTCCCTTATGGAATATTTTTCGAATCTTAGAACTGCTCATGTTCACATTGAATACAAAATAAAATCCCAAAACCGCAAATTGTCAACTTACGAGGATTTATCACCAATCAGGTATTTTAGTTTCAGTGTTTAGTCCGCCGTAGTAGATTTTTAATGAGTTTTTAAAGTTTTATTAAGGTCGTAGAAATTGTTAGCACCTAACTTCTTTTGTGTGATGTTCAAAAAAATTATAGTGCCATTTCAATATTACTTTCCGCACAAAAAAGAGGTAGACCTAGACATATGTATGTTGTATAAAAATTAAACTTATTAGATAGTTTTTGAGATATGTATAGTTTAGACATAAGAATTACAGCAATGACGAACATGTTCACCTTGATTATGGCAATATCATCAGCTTTAAGATATTCTTATAGGTCTTTTAACGTTTGTATACCATTCTTTAATAATTATTAAAGATAATTATTCTTAAATTCCTTTCGCACAAAATAATAAAACCTTAGCGGTTCAATATTTAATTCAAACTATTTCTTATTATACCTGATAGATACTGCATGTTTGGTTGATTATCTGAATTCATGATTTCCATTGTTGTGGATGACGTCAAATCCATACAACTTTGACTAATTCTTCTACTATCTCCAATACTCTCAGGAAAGTTAATCAAACCCATTGATGGATCCGTTTGTACTGCGGCAGCAGCACACTTTGTTCTCCGAGCGGTGATTGATGATTTTTGCGTTAAAATGATCTTGTCTACTTTTCTTCGATCTTTAGATTGAATCTTTCGACGATTTGGAAAACGAAATTTTTCATGTTTAAATGGGAATTTTTGTAAAAAATTATCATCTAATTTAGAATCATGAGGTACACAATTCAAAAACGGGTTGGTTTCGTCTAAGGAAGTTTCCAAACTTTCAAGAGAATATGTTTTACGTTCACCACTAGGGGATACCGTCATAGCCGTTGGTATTTTATGTAATTCGCTTGTGTTTGATGTGTTTGCAATCATTTGAATTCTTGGTGAAGCAGGACCTGTTGTAGAAGCTTTTTCGTTAACCAACGAAGAATATTGTTCAGGTAGTTGATCATAAGTAGAGTTGGATCTTTATTAAAGTTCGAAACAAAATATTTGTATAAGTAAGTTAAAGCTTATTATAAAGGCCTACCGGTAATTCATTGTTTTATTTTATTAACTAAATTTTTAAACGAAATTAATAAATCATAGTTTTAAAGTAAAAAATTATTGAAATCTAAAGCAAAGTTTCTTCATGAAAGGATTTAAAAGTTCAATAATTTGTATTATGGTGATTGAACTCTGGTATGGGTGTTATAGGAACCGAGAAATGCCTGCCCACCAATATTGTGCTTATCTTACCACCATGTGCCATGTGCTAACCAAGACCTACACCTATACACAAAAATTGCAAAACTATATAATATAGCTAAAAACTCGATATCTACTTTCTTAATTGTCAGTTGAATTTTCGAGATACGATTTTTGATGTTTATGATTTTACTCTAAATCCAATTTCTCATCCACAAGATTTATAACTAAGAGACAAATTCATAAAAAATGCTCGGAATAATTCCAAAGGAAATAGTTTTGTAAAGTTCTTAATTTTTTTTTCGATTTTCTTTGATATACCTATCTTTGGCTTAGTACCACATATTTATTTATTTTATTAAAATATTAATTTAAAAATTAAATTAATACAATTCAATCTTTTTTACTCTTACTAATTATCAATTTTCTATATTTTTGTTAAAACTTACTACCATAGATTGAAGTTATGTATATGTAAACGGACAATTTATGAAAAAGGGACAGAATTTATTAGTAGTTTTTAATTTCTTTTTAAAAACTTTTTATTAATTTATTTTTATTATTTTATTATTTTATTTTTACATCAAGTTGTATCCTTTTTAGAAATTTCCAAAACTTATTTGCAGCAAAAGAAAACATTATCTACATACTTACTATGACTTTTTCTCAACATAAATTAATTATAAAGTTCTTTTCAGTGTAAGGAAAGGTGGGGTAAGTGCGGCCCATAAAATCAAAAGTTCAACTTAAAACCCATGTCAAAAACTTAGTTCTTAAAATTGATACTAACCGATGGTGTTGCCCTGAAGCTTTGTTTATTACGGTTGGTTTAAAAGCTAATTTGTTGTTTTTTTTTCAAAACTGTATAAATTTTTTATAAATAAAAAACAAAAAAAAAGACCCATGGTATGAACTTCCCCCTGATTTGGGGTAAGTGCATACCAGTGAGGAAAACTTTTTTGTTTGTTGCATGAATTATTTGCTGTAAAGGATAATAAATAAGGAGTATTTTGTCAACTAAAAAAATATCTTTATTTATTCAAAAGTTACAAACTTTTTCACACGGCTCCAAGCACTTCCTCCTTCATAGTAATTTGAATGGTCAAGTACATACATACCATGGTCAAAAACGTATCTATATCGGTAAATCACCAAAACTGAATACATGCTTATTATAAACAACATTTAAACAATACACTTACCACTTTTTTTTTTGTATTTCCTTAAAATATAAAACTAGCGTAGTTAACTTCTCCCATACCCGACTTTGCCGGCAACCAAAAACAAATTGATTTCAAAATGTCAAAAATATGTAAACAAAAACACTTTTCAGTGCTTCCAACTTTCTTGTTTTATAAAGAAAATATATTTAACTTCCGTGTTCATAAATTAAATATTTTTTTCCAATTAAACTGTAGCTTTGTTGGGCAGGGTATGCACTTACCCCGGATATGCACTTACCCCACCTTATCTTATTAAAAATAAATGTATATATTAATTTTATTTAAAAAAAAATTTATATATTAATTTTATTAAAAAAAAAATTATATATTAATTTTATTTTTACGAAAAGTCGGCCGTCGACATTTTTAAAAATTCATACATTTTTAAAAATTCATATATTGAAAGAAAAAATTGTAAAAATGGATATTCTGCTACCTGCATTTTTTATTTTTTTTTTTCGGTTTTAGAAATTGTGTTGTTTTTAGGTTTTTGTTAGACAAAAAAATATTTATTCTTCGGATATTCTAACGGTAGTTAAGAAGTTTTTTTTATTATTTATATTATTTTATTTATTGAAGTTTTTAACAATATATTCAATTTTAAAAAAAGTTGTAGTAATTTCTTTCCAGAGCAACTGATTTACAAATTTTGTTATATATAAGCTTTAGGTATCTACAGAAATAAATGTTTTTTTGAAAGTACATTCAATATATTATATGTAGGTACATATATTCCTCATCAAGCATTATTAATTAATTGAGAGGTTGTAGAGATAGCCATAGAATTTAGATAAAGCTTAAAAGTTTGCGTGACTTAATACTTAACTAACTTAACTTAATCTAACGAAATAAATTTGTATTTTGAATTTTTTACCTTCGGGGTAGAAGTGATAAATTAGAAAAATCCTCAAAAAAGTGATATGTGTACTTATTTAACACATTTGTGATAAAGTGACAACATGGATACAGATAGTCGTGCTCTCTTTCATCGCAATGGGAGTTTCGATGATTAAAATCTAAATATTATTTATTTAACGATTCCAAAACTGGCTTGGTAAGTAGGTACCGTCATTTCTTATATACAAATATCGCAACTAACTAGTAGTACCTACCAATCGTAAATTAAGTTCCTCCATAAACAAAAATGAGAAAAAAAATACGAAAGGTAATCAAAATGATTTTTATTTAAAAAAAAAATGAAAGCAAAAAAAATATCATGCAACACACAAATGAAGCATCCATTTCCTTTGCTCGAGCAGCATCCGGGGTGTTAAGTACGTACTCATATCATCGTTGTTGTTTGTAGCGCGGCGGCGGCGGCAGCGGAGTAAGTTGGGAGGCAAGTTGATATGGGGAACACACGTCTTTGGAACGTGTGCGGTGGACCTTATTAAATATAGCACTGCGTCTGGGATCTGGAATCGGTGCTACGCGGCAGGAAATTGCCTTTAAAAAAAATGACAAATAAATAACACAAAAACGCTGGCTGGTGGGTGAGGGAACTCATAAAATCGAATTCCAAAAAGCCACAGCATTTAAAAGAAATAAAGAGAGAAAGAAACAAAAAAAATAAATAGAAATCGATAAGAATATTTATTTGCATAAACGGTAAGTGATGCTTTCCAAAATAAAGTACCGGCACTTAATTAATAACACAAATTAATTGCTTTTGCGTTTCTTGTTTAAAAAATTAAATTGAGGAAGTTCTTTATTAATATGAAAAAAAAGTACGGTATGAATAACTATAGACATTCTACTCGCAAAAACATTGATTTTGTTTTTGTTAATAATTCTATAAATTAAATTCATGTTTTAATTAAATCATAACCATACAAACTGTAATACTCTTAGGCACTGTTTTTCTGTCTTATTTATATTACACTGTGTTTACCTTGCCTTTAAGTTAATAATTAATTATTATTAATATCTGTACCTATATATTAATAAAGGTTTCAATTGACTGAGAAACATGTGTGAACTTATACTTTGTAATATTAAAAATTATAAAGATAAAATAATTGTATTTTTTTAATATGCTATTCGAATTAATTTTTTTTAAACAAAAACATAACTTTCTAAATTAATGTAAACTTATTATGAAATCGCTACTCGACTTAAGGTTATTAACTTAATTAAGCTTAAATCAATAAATTCCAATATACATATGTATATATTTTATGCTTGTTCTTTTAACAAAAAAATGTCCATAGTCTATTGACCGTATCTGCTTTTTAAATCTCAAAATAAAATAAAAGGGTTTGTAAGTATTAAACAATCAATATATATGTATGTAATTCGTTTCATTTTAATTCGAAATATTAATTTCATGGAAACAACATAAATTTAATTCTCATAATTTAACCCTGAAAGGGTTTACAAAGGGTTTATAAAGGGTTTTCCAATAAGGACTTGACAACTTTTTTTTTAAATAAATCGCAAACCATTTAAGATATTTCAAAAACTTTATTATCGGCTTGAAGTACAATCAAAACATTTATGAATGGAACTCGACTTCGTTCATATGGCCACCGCAGGCACGTTTGCAGCTGTCGATTCGTTGGATCCAATTTTTGATGACTCGGCCACACATTTCCAAAGAAAATAGTCTAGAGGCGTTAAATCGCACAAACGAGGCGGTCAATCGACTAGCCCATTTCTTGAGATAACACGCTCATCAAACTTATTCTTCAATAAATCGATTGTAAGGTGTGCTGTGTGGCACCATCCTGTTGAAACCACAAGTCTTCCAAGTCCATATCTTCCAATTCGGGCCAAAAATAATCGGTAATCATGGCGCGATAACACTAGTAACGTAACGATCGTTATCGTCGACGAAAAAATATGGCCCAATAACGCCGTTAGCATGCAAACCGCACCAAACAGTTATTTTTGTGGATGAAGTGGTGATTCATGAACTAAATGTGGATTTTCACCCGACCAATAATGCATATTTTGCTTATTGACGAACCCATTGAGCCAAAAATGAGCTTCGTCATTTACGACCGAAAATTGGAGTTAAGGCTCTTAGAGTTGCGGTCACCGACTCCGAATTTCGGTAAAAATTTTTTATAATTTGCAGACGTTGCTCCTTCGTGAACTTTACCATGATGAAAATGTTGAGTTTACTGAATAAATTGATAGTGACAGTTCGATGATTAGTGAAAGGGTCCCTATTAGAAAACCCGATATATGCTGCTATGATTCGATCTAAACTTTAAATTCACTTGAATGATGTACCTATTCCATTTGTCTAAAAATATTGTTCAAAATCTAAACATGTATTGTATTTATTTTTTAAATTCCCAGAAACTCTAATTGTTAAAATTTTAAACGTAATTTGGGAAAATCCTTTCCATCCGAATTCCGAATAGCAGAAAAGAATTTTTTTCACGCCAACGTTTAGCTGAATAGGACTGATTCGTTTCTTTATTTTCAACTTCTTTGGTAAATTTTAGCTTTTTTTATTCTTCCAAATATACAACATTAAAAAATGCCAATTATTGAATCTATGTATTTTCATCTGCAATGTAATTCTACTTTTCGAAAAAATTCAAAACCCACGCCGACTCACCTTTGATTTTGAGTTTTGACAATTCAAAGTAGGTAATTGCGAAATTTTCGAAAACGAACGAAATTAGAATTTTATTTCAAATGAAATTAAAAATCGATTTCAATTTGGCTTCATCCGAAATACACGAATTTTGTAGGCACACTGAGATAAGGAATTCATCTTACGAAATCCTTGGTAGGTATTCAAGTTTTTGGAAAGAATGCTTCCTCGGGTGTTGCTGAAACCCACACCTCTAATTTAGCAGAACGGGCTGCTATGCTATGCCATTCTAACGCGCATACCAATTCTGCAACTATTGAAGAGTGGATAAGATTTTTTTGTTCACATAAGAAACAGAGTACCAATGAATAAGCTTATTCTAGTAGAAAATAATTAAATAATAATTTTTAAAAAATCCTTCAATTCAATTAAATCAATTAAAATATTTAATAACTCACTTCAGTTCAATAAACTAATAAATTTAAATAGTTTGTCCGAAAAATTAACAGCACTATTCTTTTGACGCACTTTAATATCTACATACTTATATGTAGATATGTTGATGGTGTTCCTGTTCATCAACCTCACCACAATAAATGAACCACAATATACTTTCTTCCTGTATCACCATAATATTTTATGGCTTAACAATTTCGATACGGAACAGCCATGAATAACATTGTGTTTTATTGGACTTTTAGAAATAGAACAAAAAACGTGTCTAACATCTTATAACGAATTTAAGTTGTTACCCATAATTGTTAACAGATTGAAGTTATTCCCAGACGATCAAGGGTCGTCGTTGATTGATAGTCTCTTAACGGACGAACAACAAAAACCAATCCAAAAATGTCTGCCTGGGTCTGGTTCAACTCTATTTTTATGGCTCATTCAGCATTCTATATCTCGGGTGTCTGCTGAGCTTCAGCATCAGTGCCGCATTATGTGAAAAGCAAAGTAGTGTAATGCCTATAGGCTCCGTATCTAGAGGGTCTATTGTTACTGTACTTTTGAGCTGACGGCAAAGCCATTTTATATTCATTAAAATTGTAAAACAAATAAATTAAAAAATTTGAATAAATGAACAAAATTTAACAAATGAAAATGGTAATGTTTTTAGCCCGAATAGAAAATAATTGAAAATTTTAAGATTTGTTTCAAAAATCATAGACTTATTTGAAATCATTTTAATGTACATATGTATGTGCCGTAAGGTGTGCCTTTACTTTGAAACTCTGTTCTTGTTCTTGACATTCATTAAAGGCATTATTTGAAACAACATTTTTTATTGTCTATGCTAAACAAAAAAATATCGAGGTTGTAATTAAAAGTTTTCTGTTCATTTAGTAAACAAAATAATAATAGAAGAGCAAAGGGATGGTATTCTAAAACTTGTTATTTCCCAGGGCCTCTACATGATTTCGTCCAGCCCTGACAATCACGCAAACACAATTAGCACCGTTGTAAATCTGGTAAATCCATTTTCGAAGGCTAGACAATAAAAACCAGGATAACTCAGAATCAGAATTGATGCTGTGAGCCGAAGCCCAAATGACAGATACAAAGTGCTTAATATTCTTTTCCATCCATAAAAAAAAAACGACATCTTCCAGTTCCAGAGTGCATTAGGCTGTCAATTTTTCTTGGATGACTTTGACTACAACCGAGGATAATATTTTAAATTTAATCCATGGGGTTGGATAGGTACATAGACATTAAGTACTATCACTATGGGAGGGCACGAGGCAACAACAGAATGCAATGACGAGACAGGCCGAGGAGACATGAGGCACCCGGATGGGGTTGTCTTTTAGTTTTGTTTTCTAAGTGCGCTTATTACGAGCTAAATGCGGCTTTCAGCACCGACGACGACGTCACCATAAAACACTGATTTATACGTTCCGTGGTCTGTGTTTATATTCGCCACGCAACAAATTATATAAAATTAAATTGAGAGATAAACGAATTGTATCCCCCCGCCCCATCTTACATGTTATAGCGACAGCAAAGACGCGCAGCAGCAGCACCATCACGCACATGATAATAAGGAACGAAAGTCTTGATGAAATAGTATGCAATTCTATTTGTTATAGGACGGACTGTGTAGTGTATATACAGCGATCGTTAATAAATTGACTATAATTACAAACGACACTCTTATAAGAAGCTAGTCATTTGTCTGTTTTATGGATTTTGTCTTGGTGCTGAAATTTTTCCTTTAACAATGTGGCTTTACTTCGGAGTTTTTGGTAAGTTGTTTTCAGGAATTAGGATGGTAAGTTTGTTTAAACAACACACTCATATTGTCCCACATTTGCGACTATTTCAGACCCATTTGTTGAAACAAAACTAAGGCCTGGTGCTCACAAAGCATTTAAAAAAAATTTCGGCTTTAATCAAGTAGTGCAAAGTGTATATGTAAACCGTATAATAATTAAACTACAGACACCTAATGTTTTGACACTAGAAACGTAAACTATAAAAGATAAAATTCATAAATTTTCACTGACCATGAGCTGGCAGAAATCTTTAAAAGATTTTAAACAAAGTGTATTGTCTATATCAGATCTCAAATAATGCGCCGAGGTGTTAGAATAACAAACAACACGCGTCTGTCTTGAAGCTAATTAAAAATGTTTGAATATTTACGATTTTTGCGGATGCAATACAATTTAACATCGTGATGTAGAATTTATAAAGTAAACAAAAAAAATGGCTACCTTTAAAAATTTGTATGATATAAAATGATGGCATTATATGAAAAGTTATAAACAAAAAAAATGTGCTAATTGTTTATTACTTTATTAATGAAACAGATCAACGTTGTTGGGAAAATGTTTATGAAAGATTTTTGTTAATTTATGTATGTACCTACTCGTGTATAGTTGGAGAAAAACGAATGTTTTGTTCAAAATTATCAAATACACAAAGATGTATTAAACTGTTCATTTAACTTTTGATATAATCAATAATAGAAGTAATTTTAACGAATAAAATTAACTGGCCCATCTAGGGCATAACGTAGAATTAAGACGACATGTGGGGAAAACTCATTAAAATACAAAAAATGGGTTGAATTTTACATTTAATTCTATTTTGTAAACTTATAAAAAATAGATGCAGCTGGCAGCCTAGGTAATAAATACAGTAAAACCCGTTTAGTTAAAAAAACACTTATATACATAATTGCTAATTTAACGCCATTTTTACACTTTAACGATTTTAATGAGAAATACATGTACTGTGCTAGTGCATATATATTTTAAAAATAAGGTAAACACGACACATTGTCTTTGAAGCTTGAAATCTATACAATTTTACACAATTTTTAGTTCAAAAAGAGTTTGTGTATTAAGTCAAGAATACCACTATTTAGCCTATAAATAAAATTCCTACTATCAAAAAGGAGTTTATTGTTAGGAGGATTTAGCCATCTAAAATTTTTAAGAATACCTACAACAGCTTTAACATATTTTGGTTTTAAATAGGTACCTAAAGAGAAGATTGATCTTTGATTTGATGGCAAAGGTCTTGCTTTAACATTTAGAAACTGTTGCTTTAATTAAAATAAAAAACTAATTTGGAAATTAAAAGATTTTTATTAAAATATTTATTATATTTTTGTAAAGATTTTTAAGTAGTTATTTTATTTTTTTACAGATATAACCTTTCTTTTGAATTACAAATATAAAGCATTATCAAACTTGAACAAAACAAAAAATGTTTTTGCCATCAAGACTATGCGGCCATTTTAAATTAGGGTCTAGTTATATGAATTTGTTTTTTTTTTTTTTGTTAATCAATAATTTAGTAATATTAAAAATCCTGTTGTGATTTTCACCCGAACAACATTTCACACGGAAAATTTAACATTTCACTTTTCGCCTATTGTGAGTTTCACCCGAAATTTCTTGTTCAAAAAAACTCCTCTTATTTTGAACATTAATTTTGGGGCCGAATATGGACATTTATTTTGGGGCCGAATGAGGGGCGTTCAATCCATTACGTCTATGTCATCTGAATTTTTAGAGCTTCTGATTGGCCTGCTGTCATAAAAAGTTAATGATTTTTAGTGACTTTTAGGTGCGTTTAGTTACATTTCATCTTAATTTTCAGACAATAAATTCTCATCTTAAAATTCAGATGGAAGTTATTTGTGGTGGGAGAAATGTCAAAGCAGCTGAAGTACTATACACATAAAGTTGAACTGAAATAATTTTCTCTGTGTTGGTGTTTGATTTGTTATAAGTTTTGGTCATGAAAATTCAATTTTTATTTCAATGAACGAACTTGTTGTATATTGTTTAGTGAGTTTTAAAAAAACTCTTCACAAAATTTCGCATACGATTATTGTGGAAGAATTTTTATATTGAAATTTGCTGGCCATACATCTCAAAAAAAAATATTTGAAAAACAAAACGAAATAATTTATGGCGTTCTAAGCGAACACTTTTAATGAAATTAATAAAATCTGTTGCTTTTTTTTTACTTTTTAGTTACATTTACATATAATTTCACCCTCATAACTACAACTACTCACGCTCAATGTTTAATTACGAATAGGTATAATTAAAGTTCTATTTTATTTCGGTTCAATGTTAATTCTATAGGTAAATTCAAGAATTTGGCACAACGACTTTTGACTAAAATTTTTGATTTTTTACCTACATACATATGTATACATAATAAGAACCGACAGAAAATTTTGGGAGTTTATCTAAAACTGATTTTTATAAACCTATAATATGTATAAGTATCGTGACATAGTAAAACAAAATCTTTTAGTTGTTTATGATGATGCTCGTTAAAAACTTGGCACGAAATCGCAGAGACGCAGATATTGATGTGGAAGATACATGCGACTTTATAGAAAGACGAGACTCCCCAGATATATATACATAGATACAGAATGCAACGTGTCGGTGCCAGCGTTGCCGCCGTGCCATTTTCGCGCCATATGAAAAAAAAACGGAAATTCTTTTATTAAAAAAAAATATAATTCAATAAAAAATTAGAAGAAATAATTTTATCTATTCGTGTATTGTCAAAAAATAAATAGATTCTGCAAGTTTTTACTTTATTTGAAGTAAAAATTGAACGTGTCGTATTGATTTTTTTGTGCCACCGTTCCACGATAAAAAAAAGCACGATCGTGTAACTTCGACAACGGTCGTCCGTGCATGTTTGCTTAAAAAGGTCGCATTATTTCATTCTAACAACGCACTAAATTTTTGTTATGGTGCTTGATTTTATATGAGAATCGTTCTTCGAAAGAAAGAGTCCAAAAAAAGATTTGTGTTCTAAGGGTGTTTATTTAAGGTGGTGGGAGAGGTAAGTAAATAAAAATAAAAAATTTATTTTCGTACATAGTATTTGTATGTATGTATGAATGACCGCAATCATGATGACTCTTTTTATTTTTGGATGTTATTTGTTTACGTATTGATGTAGGTGTTGAAACTGTGATTTTCTGTCCAAATCTAAACATTATATTTTTTTATATATTAATTTTACCAGACTTTGGTGTAGTTTTGGGCAAAAAGTCACAGAGTTTCAAAGTAAAAGAAAACACCTATTAGAATCATCGCCTTTTTTTCAAAAATAACATTTAAACGTATGCCTTTAAACCTTATACCTATGTACATAGATTCAAGATATTATCATTTTATTTTTTAATACTAGGTCTAGGTCCACCCAGCTTTACAGGGAATTTGTCATCAATTTTAGATAAGATAAGAATGTTATATCATATAACTGTTCCCTTCTTTTGAATTTTTAAAACATGTTACAAATTTGCAATAACCTTGAAACAAAACCATACGTCAATCTAAATTTGATATACAAAACCATAATGACACCACAAACTTCTTGCGTAAAACAATATCATTCGACGTTTTCCCTTATAAGACCTAGTTTTTCAGTGGTGAGTTAAACGAGAGTTCATTAAATCTGGGCATAATTTTATTTACAGTTAACTCAAGAAGCATTTTTTTCAGTAGAGAATTCATTCCGATTGACCTAACAGCCTCGGAAGATAAAATATCAAAAAATCTGTTCAGTTAATCAAGAGGTTAACAGAAAATTTGGGGAGTTAACTCGGGTTTAAATTTAATCCCGCATTAAAAAACTGGTCCTAAGTACCTAACCACCTTAATAATTATAATATATGATATTGTATCAACCATCAGTTTGCTCTACTTCGAAACCATATATTAAGGGTATTCATGCAACAAGTTTACAAATTGTGTAAATAAAATGATAAGTTTATACAAATGTTTGCATGAACGCCTTTTTTTGTTGGTTAAATGCTTTGTTTAATTGAATCCGCTGTTCGCCAAACGTCAAATACAAGTATGAAACGTCAAAAGTTGTTTTTGTGAACAAAATTTATTTCGTTTTCTATAAACTTGTAAAAAAATTAAAAAATGTAATTCAAAGATGCCAAAAATGAGTAAAAAAAAAGAAACTTCAGCCTTAACTACATTGGCAAAAAAGTACAAAAGTGAAAATTTTGGGATAGTGTTCTGAATGGGAAACTTATAAAAATGGTGCAGAAAGCTTAAATTTCGGTTTAAAAAATAATAATTTATATATTCTTTTTCACAAAATAACTGCGCTAGTGGGAAAAAATATATTTTTACTTTTGCAATTTTGCAAAAAGTTGTCAATGTAGTTAAGGCTTTATTCAATTATATGAACAAATTGCTTTAATTCTAAAATTGTCTTATTCTAAAAGTCACAATGACGTTTGTTTAAGTTTATCATAAAATTTGGTTAATTTTCCACATCAAAATCCTTGAGGAATTTTAACTAAATCATTTCTCATACAAATTTTGACAGTTTTCACTAACCAAATCTTAAACTTAACCAAATGGTAAACTTATCTAGTTTTTTACATCGTTGCATGAATACCCTTATTATTTAATTTCAATACAAAAATAAAATTGCAATTAAAATATCAGTAAACTATACGCATCCGCCGCACTGCCGGTGAACAATTACGAAATTACGAATACGATTATCAGTGTGAGCATTGTTTGTCCGTCGGTCTTGTCGTCGTCGACGACAATCGGCCGGTAGTCTCTCTATATCCGCTTTAGATCGAAGCCGGATATTCTACTTTATATTCTCATTTTTCTACGTAAATTTTTCGTTTTGTTTTCCCAGTGCAGTGAGTAGGATGTACCTATACAAAACAACGAAGATATAGGCTTTGGTATGTAGGTAGAAATTAGGAAGTTGGTATATTGTGGATTTTCGAAACAAAACAAAACATAACCACCAAACAAAAATTCAAACTTAAAACGACTCAAAGCGACTGAAAAGCGTTTTCCTCTTTTTTGTTCTCCTTCCTTGATTGTGATTGTTTCTTTTGTATTGCGACGTCATCAATAGCACACTACAACTTAGTATATACACTACGCTTCAACTGAATAGGTATATACATAATTTTACAAAATGTTGAGTTAGATTTATTCGATCTAGGTGAGCATTAAATTATTATGATATAAATCAATATAGGTATGTACATTGTACATACATAGGTAGTTAGGTACTTTATTATTTAATGATTAAGTCACAGTAGGTATCTATAACATAAAATGTTAAATTTATAATAATATAGCGAGAAAATTCACCAATACAATTTTTTGTGTTTATTTGATGAAGGACATAGATCAACAATCCTTTTTGGTTTCATCATGTTCTTAGCTCTTTGCCGTCATCATTCCTAAACGCCAAATTTTGCAATGCAAAACATATGCAAAGTAAATAAAGAAACCATGTTGAAATGTCAAAAGCATGTTTGCATTTCGTGCATATACCGTTTTGGAACGAACATCATTTACTTAAATTATCGACTGTTTTTTTCTGCATTTGATTCACCTATATTTTTAGATTTAAAAAAAAATAAATCTCATCCAGATCAGATCATGTGTATAATAAAATGCGCAGCTTTTATGGTATCGCAAGTAAAATTAACTAAACCATTTAAAAAACTATCAGTTATGCTTATTTACTTGAAACGTAGTGTACTCCCGCCACGACCACCGCAAACAACAGAACAACGAATTCCGGTTTAATTGTGTCAATCGTCAATAGCGATGAGCTTATGATGGCTGGGCTGGTTATTTATATTTTGTGTGTTATTTCTTTCCGCATGTGCGGTGGAGAATTGTTTTTCTATTTGTAAACAAAATACTGTCTCTCATCCGGGCGCCATGCCATCGCCACCGCTGCTGCCGCTGTCGATGACCAACCTCCTTTATATTGGGGCAATCGCACCAGACCCACCGACAAATTTGCATATCTATAAACGATATGGTGTTCAGCTTCAAGGTTATCTTTATCAACTTACTTCTACAGCCAGGCCGGGCAATAATATTTAATTGGGTGGGGGGGGGGGTGGTGTGGTGTGCGAGTTGGGTAGATATTTTGTCATATCGGTCATATTTTGCAATGACAAATCCGGAAATGCCTTCACCTTTTCTTGATGATAAATCAATACAACATGTATGGTCTTAATATTTTGACAACTTGTCGTTTTCTCTTTTAATTTTCGACCTAGAGTTTGATCGAACAGATATTTTGATTTTTGTTTTCTGTAGGCCAACACCGCCGCATTGGTTGTCACACGAGCTTGCGCTTTTGTTAAATTTTAGTGCAGACGTAAATATATGTACTGGATTTAATCCGGAAGCATTTAATGAAGGAGGAAGTGACTGTTGAACTTAAAATCTCAGGTGGGAAGCGATGATAGTGATTCATAATATGATTTTATTTAAGTAACTATATTATACATAATAATTGTTAATGGAAGCTATAAAAATATTGGCGCAAGAATTTAGACGATTAAGAGCGATGTTAAAGAATTTAAGAATTTTTATTATGAAGCTTTTTCATTCATTAAAATGAATTAACTTCAATTTTATTTTGTTTTTAAGATTTCGCACTTATTTATCTGATTAAAAATAATTCATATTTAATTTGAGTTTATTTATAGGGGTGTAAGTTCCTATAACGAATCAATTAATTTAAATCTAGATAAATAATGAAATCGAGGAATTTCACCCGTTTCGAGAAAATATAATTTAAAAAAAAAAAATTATCTAATTTAAAAGAAAAACCAAAGTAGGTGTGTGAAAATAGATACTTTTTGTAGGTACAGTCTGCTGTAAGGTTCCTTTACTCAGCTATATTTACTTTGCCTTTAAAATCAGTTCGTGGGCGATATAAATACCTTTAATACATTTATTCTCATCGATAGCCTAACAACTATTAAATTGATTAAATATACAGGAAACTTACACAACACACTCCTCTTCTATGTCTCACACTTCAAACAACCCGATTAGTGTTATCAGATCTCTAGATACATACAACATTGGGGAATATACAAAAAAAAAAGAACACAAGAAAAACAGGAAAGAAACTTGTCAATTAAGTGTGTTCAATACTCCCACGGTATTTCTTTGTTTGACAGACAGAATAAAAAAAAACCTCCCTCGCGGCCTCGTTTTCCACGCATGAAAAAGACTCACATATTATCCATGCAACTATATAGTCACATAGGGTTAATTAAATTCAGATATAAAGCCCCATCAGTCCCAGTTTTTCGTTCGAATCTTAATTGGGAAATTCTGTCCTCCTCTATAAGATAAATGGTGTCTTATAAAGAAGATGACACTCTCTGTATCCCTTTTAAGAAGAATGATACGCGACTCGACTATGCGCCCTCCTCAATTAAGATTCTTCCATTAAACAACACGACTTTATAAAAAGCAATTGTTACACGACAGCACATAGTACCCATGACGATCTTATATCTATATGAAGGACTGATATTTATAGTTTTATTATGCAATCAGAAAAAAAATTCTGTTAAATTTTTTTAACTTTATGTATGAGGACATAAGTTGTGCATTCCTTAGAATGAAGCCAAATCAAAATTTTAATGTTATATGTAGTTAAGATGATAGACAATTAAAAATGAATCAAAATTCGGTCTGCTTGAATGCAATGCATTGCATGATGTGTGAAAACTAATTGTCTAAGAGGCTTATCATTAAAAAAAAAAATTGACAACCAATGTAAACACATTGTAAAACGAATTTACTGCTGAAAATATTTGATTTGCAAAATAAATTTAAAAGCAAAAAATAAATGAATTTTTTGGTCATAATCGGCTTTTTGACAGATGTATCCAAATAAAAAATTAAATTGAAGGTTTCACGGCCTGGCAGTCGTGAAATAGCTATAACTCCAGCCTATATAAAATCTTGGTGATAGCTTACCCAATTGTTGTTGTTCATTAATAGCTATAACTCCAGCCTATAAAATCTTGGTGGTAGCTTACCCAATTGTTGTTGTTCATTCAAACCGTCGATATTAATACGATGGTGCGAAAGCTTGGCAGCCTAACTGCAAGTGTGTTATCACACAAAAACCCCTTATAAAAAAAAATTTAATTAATTTATTTTAAAAATTTTAGCTGGTATCATACTTTTTTCTTTTCTTAATAAACTTCAACTGAACAGAGCCTTAAGCATTTACATTTCAAGTAAAAAACAACTAAGCAAAAACATTTTTTTTTACATTTATAAAAATGTCAAGGTGTGATATGAATAAATAATAATGGTGATTTCAACTTTAAAAACAAAATTTTAAAATGATACTAAACTCTTTAAACATCGTACTAAAGCATCTAAAGCTTTGCGACATGGGCCAACAGTTTTATACGATTTAGAAGGATGTTTTTGTATTATGTTTATTAAAAGCAGGATTTTAAAATTGTTGGTTTCGTTCTATCTTTTTAACATTTTACTGAAGCGAAAATCAGCAAATGTCACTTTGACACTTAAAAATGTGAAAATGGTCACTGTCACTGTTAAGGCGTGTTTAGATGGAGATTATTAAGAAAATAGGTTACAACTAAGAACATTTTAGTGAAGACCTTTAAAGGTAGAAAATTATTAAGTAGGGACATTATTAAGTGCTAATAACATCAGGGTGTTTGAAATTTTGCGCCATTTTTTTTTTATAGATTTATTATTGACTGGACACTGGTGTATGTAAGTCTTAATATTTAAAAATACAATAAAAAAACTTGTCTGTTTTAGTAAAAACAACACTATGATACGTGATTAAAAAAGATTATCAAACGAATCATATTAGAGGATTAGACCTCAGATAGTAATTTATTATTAATAAAAAAAACGTGTTGCTACGACCTGAAACTCAATAAGTAGAAAAATAATTATTATAAAACAAAAATAAAATAAAGTTCATATATACCTTATAATATTGTTATTTTTAATAACTTATCAATGTTAAAAAAAAAACATTGAAATTACCTCAAAACAATGATGCAACACTTACATATTATAATAAAAATACCGCAACGAATCGTGTGTGCTACGAAGCTATACCTACATTATTTGAAACTCAATTATTTTTATTTTTATTTTTTTTAAACGTCAAAGTCAAACCGGATATGAATTACAAACTTGGCTTGAATGGCTGAATTAGCTCTATGACAAAAGGTCAGGTGTTTTGTAATTAATTTAAATTGAAAAAAAAAACAGTACCAATGTATAGTGTTGGTATACCTACTCGTATAATTGTGATATATTTTGCAAAACCTGATATGGTGGTGGAGTTCAATTTAATTAAATGTTCACTTGACCTTATTGTTGGATTTTTTTATGTGGCTCAGAATTAAAGGATAGTCTGCCGGTGCGTTGTTATTTATTTTTTAATTTCAAGTCTTACCGCCACCATTGGCAACAATTTTATTTTTTTTTTCGCCATTAACTAAGTACTGCGCGTTTTCAAAAAAAAAAAATTATTTTTAATTTTGAAAATTTGCATCACTTCCATATACGAAGTTCAAAGACACCAAATACCACTCATTTGTTTTTGAAATTGAAATCAACAAAAGTAAATAGTAATGAACCAGACACAATTTCCTGTATGTACTTAAAAATAGATAAACATTAATTTATTAAATGGATTTTTGTTTATAACCTTAAGCTTGATACATATGTATGTATATACAAAGTGGTTGTGCATTCTGTTGATAGAAGATGAATTATATATTTTTTTTTCAATTTGATTTTCCTAAATGATGAAGAATTGAAATGATCATTAAGAAATATTTAAAAAAAGAAATTTGCTTTCAATATTTAGAGAAGCGATAAGGCAAATTTGTTACAGGAAAATAGTATTCATGTAGGTATGCACATTTTATTCTGTATTGATCGAAATATAAAATAGTGAACATTCTTTTAGGGAGATAATACGTTTTTATTTAAGTTCGTTAAAGTGCAATAATTTTTGTTTGTGAACCACATTCCGGAGAGTATAGTAATGTTGCAAATTATATTGATTTCTTTTTTTAAGGCTGTAGATTAAAAGAAAAAAGATCTCCCAGTCTTAAATGTATATATGATGAATTGAACTTTATTAAAACAAACAACTTCGATTACCTATAGATCAAATTAATGTACTTAGTTGCTCTTATAATTCCAGGCTTTAATGTGAAAGATTGAAGTTGCATTGATTTATTGAACAAAAAAATGCAAGTTGTTAAAATGTTAAAAATCGGTAGGTACCTGCAATTTATTTTGTTGATTGTTCTTCAAAAAAAATGGAAACTTGGACAATGTTGATGTTATTACTTGGGATCTTTAGTATACTCAACCAATTGAACAACAAGACAAAAAATTCGTGCATTTATGTATTTTACAATTTTAAATAATTTTTGTTTTAAAGTGTTCCCTTCTGTTTATACAATTTTTATTATGTCCTTTAATTGCAGAAATATAAAAAAAAATTGATAGTAAGAAATTAAAAAAAAAAAAAAAAAGTGCACATTTCTACCGCCTGACTTCTATTGAAAAAAAATGTTCCACATACGCCACCTCACACCTTCAGTTAGTAAGCTTTACAAAAATTATAGGTACATATGTATATTATTATTTATTATTTTTTGTGAAAGCTAAAAGTGTTCAATTGTTTGAAGTAGGTACTTTTTTTTTACAAGTACATTGGGGGTAAACATTTTCGAAAAGAGACATGACGAAGTTAGCTGCGCTTTGAAAATAATTAAGTATAATAAAATAAAGTTAGATCCGAGGTGATTTTGTTTGTTTAAATTTGTTTTTTATTATCTTTTCGAGTTTTTTTTTTAGTGCTTCGACCTTGATTGATGATTGGCATATTATGTTAAGTACTAGCTGGCCCGCCTCGGCTTCGCACCGGTTTTGACAAACCCAAGCATTGTCAAAACTTCACAAAAGAAAATATTTATAAACAAATAATAGGTGTTTTTGGAAATCTATATATAGTACAGTAAGAAATTCAAAAAAAAAAAAAAAAAACGCATCGGCAATACCGTGTTTTTTATATTTCACATTTGGTACTATTGAACACCTGTCAGAATAATTTGAAATTAAAAAAAAAATCTATTTACATTAAGATTCTACTTAAGCTTTTATCGGGCGTAATCCTACTGGCGATGTTGTATTTGTAATGCATGTAAAATCGTACTATAAAACATGCCTAATGTTTCCTTTGATAACTTTAAATTAAACGTCGTATGAAGCAAGTCACAGAATTTTCTGTCAAATCCCATATAGATCCCATTTGACAAGTAGTAAACTGTAGCAAGAAGTTGCAGTTAACAGTTAGATATAAGATAACGGGCAATGCCAATCACCCCAATGACTGAATTTACCAGGTCAGAACTCTATTCGCTCTGCATACATTTATTTTGCTTAAATATCTGCACAAAAAGTTTTGCAGGTTCAGAAACAAAATATTACTTTAGTACGCAAGTGCCTTAAAATAAATGAAAAAAAGTGCTCAATTTCCCGGTTGTCAAATATTGCGGATTTTAAATTCGGTATTTCATAGGTTATTCATGAGTCGAAATTTTATTATATTTCTTAGAGCTGGTTACCCGTTCAATTCGCTGAAGCTTCCGGACCCCAAAACCTCTGTCTAGTTTATCAGTCCAGCAGTTCAAACATTGCGGAAGGACAAACTTTGGTCTAGCCGAAACATAATTAACAGTTCCCCAATATACAAAATTCTGGCTCCATGATCTGGACACGAAAATCCCCCTTTTATCCGAAAACCAGCCCTAATATTGAAGTTTCATTGAATTGTAAACTAAATCGACATTGATTTCTCATCATATATGAAAGAAAAACTAAATGCTCAGAAGTATACCTATACCTTAAGTAAATGCTTATCAATTTTAACTCGCATTTGATTATATAAATTTGAAGAAACGTTGAAATTTTTTCCAAACAGGAAGCTGCAGTTTGACATTTATTTTATTTATAGTAATTAGTTTTTTATAAACTTCTGTTGGTTTGACCTACAAAACTAATCGTCAAGTGGCGCTAATTGTTTTAAGTTTATTGCGATAACAATTTTGACCTTATGCCAGCCTCACTTCCTTCTCTTATCTCAATAAAATCGTGTGTAGGTACTTTGCAAATATGTTTTTATTGGTATTTGATTTGGGTTTTAAGAATTCTTTATTATTATTATTTTTTTGCACATAGTGTTCGATGGAAAGATTTCATCACATATTTTTTTTATATAAAAAGTAACTTAAAAAATTAATATATTTATTGGCGGAACAGGGCCTATCTACTTATCGGGTTTTTCGGGGAACTCCCTTAACACAATGAAGCTGAAACTGGAGCTACAGCTGGAATAGCTGCCAATATTCAATACACACAAATTAAATGTTAAGAACACAACGCAACGCAGCTGCAGTCGGTGGTGCAAGAGTTCACCAACTTTTAATTTTTTACGTGCAGCACTTTTGACGTTTTAATTTGGATGAAGAAAAAAAGATTCGGAAACAAATTTTGAAGCTTTTTGTGCTTGTTTTGATTTTGTTTCGCAAAAAAAACTATTAATTAAAAGAAAAATATCGGAAATAAAAAAAAGTGCATAATAAGCCCATGATTGTTTTTTTTTTTCTTTAAAATATACAAAAGGCTGTACAGCTGTATTGTGGGCCCGTAAAAAGAAGCACGTACAACACTTTTTCAGAGCTGTTGCAGCTCCAGTTCCAGTTGCAGCATTCTATTGTGTTGCAGAAATATCTAATTTTGATTAAGTTTACGACGTTCTCTCTCACGCTGAGTGGAATAAGCCGTAAAACATCTTTAATACCGTCATCTACGTGAATCGATTGAAAGGGTATATTAATATTATCAGGATGAGGTAAGAGGAAAGCTCTGATTGCAATGAACAAAGTAAAGCCCTCGTATAATCAAAAACTCATTTCTTAATTATTTATTAAAGAATTCTTTATAAATAGATACATATAGAACTTCAAACCTTGGAAATGACTGTTTACGACACTGGATACGTAATGTGTTTCATTCAATCTTTTATAAGTTCCAATAATAGTTATATCGTGTTGGCGGTCAGACATCACATCATGTCTCGGTCGACGGAATATTTTTTTTTTAATCAACCCCACTGTCTTGCGGAGCTATGAATTATTAAACATTCCCTTCGATAGTTAATTAACTTGCGTGCGTCAGATTCCAAGGAGCCCACTTAAAAATTAAAAGACAATAATTTAAATATTATATATGCGCATACCTACTTATAGATACAAATCTTGCCGCTTCTGCTCCATCATCGTGATCACTTAAAAAAAAATGAAGCATATCATCAAAAACAGCGGGTGATAAAACGTTGATGATGTCACACATAACCTAACAAAAAAAAAAAAAAAAACATTTCTTCAACAATCATAGAGCCCCAAGCAAGCAAGCTTGAAAACGTGTGCATATAACCCTTTATGGCCCCAACCAATTAAAACAATATAATATATTTTACTTTCATTTAAAAGAAAAGGCTTTAATAATAAACGATTGATTTATGGCAATCAATTTTGTTTCATTAAAAGAAATCAAACTCAATTGAGATCCAGAGAGTATCACATCCCTGGTTATGAAGAAGACTGTCGATTGTGCTGGCTGTAGTAAAGGCTTTTTTTTTTATTTAGAGACCTAAAAAAAACCGAGGATAACAATAACAAATTACGAACTAAAGGCCTCCAACAATCAATAGATCACGGAATACATTTTTGTATTATTTCTGTATATGTATGTATCTTTAACATAAAAAAAAAGATACACAATATTCTTCTATGTCGATCTATCGTTCTGTTAATTTCATTTAATTTCGATGGCGATAAAAATTGACAGCCATATGGCTTACAAGTTGTAATTTAAAAATAATTTATAACCCGAACCGAAGAAAGATGAAAAACTCAAACCAAACAAACATCATCATACTAATGCGTGGCACATTAGGTTCTTGCCGCTCGAAACTTATAGACAATATTCCAATTGATGATGGAATATTGGGTTGTTGTTCTAAGAAGCGTATACAGAAGAAGGGCAAATGGGTGCGGTAGGATAACCTTATCAATTTTAAATAAAATAATAGTTTTAAATTATTAACCAAAAACTAGTCAAACTGAGTAAGAAAGTATTGGACAGAAGATTTTAAAGAAGTCTAAAAGATAGGGGCGGAGCCGGGGTACTGGATCCGCCATTTTCTTTCATTTTGACAGATGCCAAGAACTAAAAAAAAAAACAGATAAAAAAAGATAAAAAGATGATCTGATTGACAACAACATACCCAACTTATTGCAAATATATGTTCGTAGAAAAGTTTCCAGAACCAACGGAACCTACATAAGTAGAATCTGCCAGATCCACTAAAAAAAAGATTTTTTAAGTGTTTTTTTTGCAAGCCCGGGGGAATTGGACGAAAAAAGGACGTCGATGCTAAACAATCAACATTTAAAATACAATATTGATAGTTTGTATGAAAACTCCTGTTTCTGTTATGGTGTCGCTAATCCCTGTGGTTGGTTTTTCGTGCAATTCCCCCCGGGCTTGCAAAAAACATGCCTATTATTATAATATACTCTTGCATCAACTAGATAGGTATTAAGCTACGATTAGACGGTCTACTTAAAAGGTCAACGCAAACACTTAACGCGTTGACTCTGACGTCAAAATGACGTCAAATTCTGTCCCAAAGTCGTTATGGCTTGTGATCGTCAACGCATAATACTGTCAATGCGTTGATAGCTGCGTTGACACGGATTTTAGAGACAAATGGCGCGTTAAAAAAATGATATCTCAGTAATTTTTCTCATTCAAAAAGTGAATGAAGTGAATCCAAGATTTTTTTTCTTCAGAGTTTTGACAGCAAAACTGAGATTTTGTTTGTCATTTGCTCCATGTATTTTTGTCATCTGTTAGATTACTTTTTTTTTTGTCTAATAGCCTTGACGGATTTTACTCCAGAATAACAGTATAATACCGAAAAGAAATAAAAAGGGAATTACCTAATTTGAGTCATGAGTTTACTCAAAAATTATGAAATAGATCGCGACTAACAGACGAAATTTCAAAGGAGTCTTCGAAGAAGAATCACGATTACGACGCGAAAGTCGTCGTGTAAAATAGCAGAATTATAAAACCTTCTATAGATGTTCTAAGAATTTTATTTTATTAGTTTTTAAATTAATTTTTTGTCTTTTGAATATTGTGATGTTTTTTACGAATTTAATCAAAAACGTTAACTAGGCTCCTTATGCGATCGTCTTTCAACGTTTACACGATAAAAGTCGTTCAAATTGTTATCGAACGATATCTGCATAGCTTTCTATTTTTTTAATTCCTTCTGAAAATATAGCTGAAAACATCTGATGCAACAATAGCTTAAGATACGTCATTGTTTTTGAAAACCCAAAAAGAATTGGATAAAAAACCACATAGCAAATCAAATTAGACGTAAAAATAACAATAAATTAAGTCTATATGGGCTTAGCTAAGTCCAGACTTAACTTTAGTCCCAATAAAAACCGTTTTACCGGGACTAATTATCATTTTCCTATCCATGGTTTGTATGGAAACGTAAAATTATTTGGTTCATCGAATAGAACAATTTTATTTGAGAACAAAATGGCGGTCATAGTCATTAAATTTAGTTTGTTTGCCTATAAATGACTTGAAATTAAGTTCTTTGTTATTATTAAATTTTATTTCATGAAGAGGAATAATTTTTTTTCTGTGATGTTTTAAGGTAAGCCCCGATGACGTTTTTCCATATGGACTTGGAAAATAACACGCCTATTATATTGGAAAAAAACTGATGATCGACTATCGATAAAAGTCGTTTATCGATATACAAACTAAACACGCAATAAGTGCCTATGTATGTATGTACATTTAATAAAGTTAAAAATTTAACACTATTTAGACATTTACTCATTACTGTAATTTTGTTTTTTTTTTTAAAGAAACTGTAAGTCACTTTCTAAGCCCAAAAAATCAATGATAAATTATCCAACCTTGAGCAACCAAAGTTTCAAAATAAAAGACAACAAAATTTTTCGTTAAAAAATTATTTACACATTTATTTATTTTATTTTTGTATCTTTTTTCGTATTTTCTTTTCGGTTTTGTTTTTTTTTCTTTTTCATCTAATTCCATATAAATAACAAAAAATATTTAAATTATTACTTAAAAACTAATAGGAAAAAATATTTAAGCAAAACAATAATATATAATACCTATAATTAAAATTATAAAAAAAAATATTTCATAATTATTATGGATACAAAAATTAAACTCACATTAAACATATACAATACATATATTAATTAATACACATATTATATTCTTTTCTTTAAACTAACAAAGTTTTAAATACATACATTAATTACATATTTTGTAATATTTTTTTTTGTTTTACATTTTCATATAGATAAATCTACAAGTGAATATATTATCTAACTACATACGAGTATAACCATTTAACCCTAATATATAATTATTAAGTTATGATAGCACTGCCATCGCTCGTGCTAATCGCACTCTAAAATCACGATACAGCATTTTACCACCCACAGGAACTCGACTAAGATACATATCCAGACTCATTAGGCACAATGCTTTGCCATTCATGGGGAATTTTTGTGCCAGTTCGGGGGTAACTTCGAGACCTTCAGAAACTGCCATATTGATAAGCCATTTCCAGACGTCCGCCCGCGACCAATCTCGTGGATCTATGGGCAGACCATCGGTTCCAAATTGTACTTCTTGCCGGCTAATGTGGTGATGATGATGCTGATGGTGGCTGATGGGGTATGATGGGTGTTTTTTGCCATTAACTGAGTTACCACCTGGTGTTGATTTATTCCACAGGTGGAGGTCATTCTCATTGCGACAACTGCTATTGACATTGGATAAATCTAGAGGTGGCACTCGACCCGCATACTTGGTGAAACTTGATTCGACCTGCATTTTGTTGGTTTTCTGTAAAAAAAAAAAAGAAAAAATTACAGTTAGTCAAATTGCAATATTGATGATTGATTGTAAGAGCAAAATAAATAATACAGTTTGATGGATTAAGAAAAAATCTTTTCTATGTGGACAGTTTGCTTTTATGTATGATTTAAAACTGTTTTTATTTTAATCGATCCTAGCTTATCTTGAACCTAATTTTATAACGTCCCATACAAAATACAGATCATTAGTAAAACACCGATTTCTGATAACTCGTTATACTGATTATGCTGATAACTCGTTACAATAAATCACTACCCTCCTTAATGAATATTTAGCTCCGTGCCTGAATGCAATTGTGATCTCTAGACTCTATACTATATATGTATCTATATATACGCTCATGTTCTAGTAGATATTATAATGTCCGAAAAAGCATCCCAAAAAGAGCGTGGGGCACAACATCTATCTCATCGCTCACAAAAACTATCAAGACGACCGAAACGACGCGACGCGATGGACGACCACCCGAGCTAAATCTTTTTACTATATAAATATAAAAGAATCTCCTTCGTCTTGTTTTTCATTATACTTTAGAGAAGATCGTCTGGTTTTATAAATTTTACCGCCTTAACCGAGACAAAAACAGATTACAGATACAAAGATACTCTCAAGTCGAACATCAACCAACGAAATAAAAAAAAAAAGAACAACAAAAATGAATATGCCTCGTGTTTAATATTGATGGCTTATGGTATCCGGTCACTTATGGGTTGACGCAACTACAATGCTCTATCGATATGTAGGAATTCTTAGATACTATATACATATATACAAATGGTAAGTCGTTGAATTTTTATGACCGCCTAATATCACTGTATCGAGGAGGGCTGTGAAATTTACGACTTTTAGTTTTTTCCATTAAATGCTAATGATAACTTCTTTTGAAAAAAAAAAACAACAACAACAAAATTCTTTGCTCGATCAGCTATAGCACCTCAAAGTCCTAAGAATCTCATATCTTATACCTACCTAAGTTCTTGATTTAATTTATATGCAAATTTAAAAAAAAAAAAAATACTACAAGATTCTTTTCCGTCAACATGACCCTTGCATTATTAAATGTATATAATCTGTCATCTATAGTGTATTCCCATTATACGAAATTGACTTTTGTGTATCTTGAATTTATTTTCAAAAGCCTTCACATAATTTGTCTCAAAAGCAATGAATTCGACAGCAGCTTTTGGTGAGGATAGACAAATTTAGACAATATACAAGTAAAAGGCTTGTCATTCTTGTCAAGACAAGTGATCACGTATGAGAATAAAAATTAAAAAAAAAAAAAAGACACAAGAAGATACTTTCTTGAAAGACTTTTATAGATACTTTTTTGATTATATTATACATATACTATATAGGAGCGGGGGAGTTAATCGTTTTTTTTTTGTTCCCATAGACAAAATTGAAATTTAAAAACATGTGGTTTTTTTCGAGTGCGTGGGAAAGACATTACGAACATCCAAATATGATTTAGATATTATTAAAAGTCCTAAAATGTACATAAGACCATTTAATTTTTTTTTTTTTTGGTTTGTAACACTTTTGGGTGGGAAGAAATTATTTATTTTGATGATCGGTTATATGGTGTCATATGGGAAAAAACAAATAATCTAGATGATTCAGATAATAATAATTGGTGATTACATCAATGATTTTATTGAGGAAGTTGTCTTATAGAAATTTTACATCCTACATTTTTATGCCCCATGTACAAGTTCAAATTTTTAATTTTTTTCATCACAAGTATAGTCTGAGAGTCAGTGTTGTACCTACAATCTACATGTTGGATAACGCTTCTAAACATGGTCGATGTGTACTTTTCTTTAACAGAAAGATCAGTCGGATGTCAAATGTACATGGCCAACTAAGACTGGTTTTACACGCCTGAACAATGGCAATAATAAAATAAAATACCTTTGAAACATATATTTTAGTTAATTTATATCTCTAATTAAATCAACAAATTTGGTCAATTAACTCCGGATTAACTGAACAGATGTTTCTGACAGAACATGTCAAAACCCTATTGAAATAGAGGGCACCACTAAAGAATTCGCCTTTTAAATTGAGATTTTGAGAAACTCTCTTTCTAATTTGACAGTTCTAACTGGAGAGGCAATACAAGCAAATTAAATATACAACGACAAATAACAGTGTTCAGTCGGAGTCACGCTATTGAAAAGTGTTTGTTTTCTCTTCAAGAAGAGCTGTCAAACTTTTGTTTTGTTTGTGTTGATGACGCTGTATGGCGGATCTTCCGATTAGTGCCATTTGTTTCGATGGAAAAAGCGCATTTCCTAATATTTTCGTACTTTGATTTCGATTTATATGACGCAAATAACGTTGCTGTTTGAGTTTTAAGTTCAACACCATCATATATATTTCAATTCAGATCTATACAAGTATGCAGTGTATCAATTTTAATACTTATAAGCAGGGAACTTCAAAGTAAAGATCTAATAACAAAGAATTTCTCTTACTATATTTAAACTCACTTCAGGTTTTCTATTCCAGACAACTTAAAATACTTAAATTAAACATAAACGACAAAATACTTGACATAAATAATACTTATATATATATGTATATATGTACCTATAATTTGACATGCATCAAAAATGAAAGCAATTCGAGAGAGCAATAATGCCTGCCATTCTATAAGACAAACCATATCGAATTATATAGGTACTGGTACATATACATATATAAATTGTCTTGCTCCAAATGAGAAAACATGCTGTGGGACAGGAACTTTCGTTTAGGATTACAAAGAAAAAATAAAACACAAAAACAAATATATACTTCAAAGAAAATTAAGATTAACACTTTAGGAATTTAGAATAAAGAAAAAAAAATATAAATAACATTTTATCTTTTGTTCAACTGCGTGAGTTTCGAAACAACCTTAAACATAACTAAATATGACTTTAAGACAGCAACAACGATCATTTTGTATTTTTATTTTAAGATGACGAAGTAGAAAATATTGTGCGAAGCAACTAATCCATATGATGCCTTCCTTTACTTGGGCTTATTATTGTCTGCCGCACCACTACACCACCGCCGCCGCCGCCATACCGATCACTGGTCCAGCACAGGCCCAACCAAACCAAACATGTCAGAAAGCAAAGATCAAATTTCAATCTTTTGATGCAATACGATGCTGGAGCACGGTTGTTCGCAATATACATAATATATATAAAAGATTGTTCTTGATGGTTGATGCTATTGTTGTTGGCGGATCGGATCGGTGACTCAGCAAAGAAAATTTTCAATTTGCTCTATAGCTAATCTGACGTGTTTACTGGCCTGCGCCACTGCCTCCCCCGAGCCGCCGCTGCTGCCGTCATTGGCCGGTTGATACAGCGACAACGACGACGCCACCGTAGAACCACACATTGTCCGTCAAACAAACTATGGTATAAAATTAACGCAAAGTTGGAATAATTTTGAAAAAAAAACAACTTTATAGGAATTTTTTAGGAAATATTATTTTTTAGCAAAGTCAATTGCCACCACATTCGAACGCATCCCAATCTTCCAGTATTTCAAAAAATGGTTATTTTTATCTTCAATAGTGGAGGCCATTTTAAATTCATTATATATTATTATGCCTGTTTGGTAACATAAATTTTTAACAAACTAGTTTTATTTTAATGGGTTTTCACAGCAAAATTCTGAATTCGCAAAAAATTGTGCGAAGCACTAATTCAACTCGAACGGACCTTATTTCTATTGGTTAATCAATACCAATAATTAAACTGTTTAGTTCCACTGTTCTTCATTGTCTTCGTCGTCAGGTTTTGCATTTCTCTTGATGGTGTCGTATGCGATTACAATGATTAACACCACAGTGCACATTTAAACATGGCATAGATACATTATAGTGTGTTTCTTTCCTATCTACACTCTGGGTTGGTTAAGTATATAATTTTTTTTTTTATTTGTTTTCCATTCTATACATTTTTTACAGTGATTTCTTCCTTATGTCTGCTTGCTTATTATAGCTTCTAGCTATTTATCTGTCTGTCTGGTTGTCTATATAAAACCGGGGTGGTTGGTTTGAAGGAAAAAGATATAAATCAGATATGTATCTATGGGAGATTTACTACAGACGTCAAATATCAAAAATGTGTGCAGCATGCCTATCTATACCTATATATGAGGTTGCAGTTCTCTTTCTTTCCTTTTCGATGGAAAAGGGGTTTTATCATATCGTATAGGGTATGATATAAATTTCAGTTTCAATGGTATAAAAAATATCAAGGATCTGTTGTTGGAATGTACCTTAACTATTTGTATGAACAAAAATAGAAATTTATGTCAATAATTATGACATTATTGGTCAGGTTAATAGAACAAAGGGCTATAGTAAATTCACCAGTATCTTATTATCTTCAATACATCTTTACCTTGTTCGTTAACTTTCCAAAACTGCCCATTTATACCTATTTTAGTCCAAAGCTGTCAAAGTTCGTGTACAAAATAAAAGTGATTGAAACTGGCGGTTTTGTGCAAGTAAACGAACATAACCTTCTACTAGTTACCAATTCAAACGTCTAAAACACAGATAAGTGAAATAATTTCTTTAAATTTCTATTTCAACAAAAATCTTTATTGGAATAAATAAATCAAATAAAATTAATTTTTTTTTAAATATAAAAGGAAGCTTCCATTAAGATTAACAAATTCTTAAAAGAAAAATCATACACATCGTACATCACAACATTCAAAAACCATAGAGGAGGAATGATAAATAGGGTAAATCACAAAACCAAAACCCAGACAGATCACAGTTTCCCATTCTTTGTTTGAAAATTATAAATTTTCCATCCTTTTATTTAAATTTTTTTTTTATTGTTGGCGCCAAGAAGTTGGGCTGGCTGTTGGGAGTTTTTATCAACAACAGCTCAGCGGTCTCATAAAGTAAATTCGCTTTGATTGATGTTTATCCTTCATGTCGCCAGTCCGGGAGTAATGTTGAAACTGTCTTTAATTAACTTGAACACATTTTCATTTATAAACACATTCTCCTTTGCTCCAGACTAGGAAGTCGGGAACGGGAATTAAAAAAAAAAAAAAAAACTTCGGTAGGTATGAGTAGGTATACCTATTAATATGATGAACCATGTTTTCTTGCTTCTTTGTGTGTAGGTACAGTAGATGGAAGGTGACTTCTGACTTGACTTGACACGTGATTAATATTAAGGCTTTCACGGTGAAATTTTCGCAAAAAAAAATAAAAAAAAATGTGTATATTTTCTTTTAAAATTTGCTTTCATGTGAAGAAAATAAAAATTCACACAGGATGTAGCTATACACGTTGCCACCACCACCACCGCTCAATTTCCATCATCACCATCACCGAAGCCGCAAACAACGACGACACCAACGTCAGCGACACCGACCATCATCATGTCTCACTTGAGTTCATATAGTTCGGAAAGCAATTGGAAATTCCAAAATTAACATGGCACGGGGTCTCCTTTGTGGGAGTGCAAAAATTGTATTTAAAAATAACAAAAAAAAAACATGCAAAACATTTTTTTGAGTTGCACAGCATCCGGTGGATTACACTTTAAAAAACAAAAAAATAAAAATACAAAATGCTTCAAACTTAGGTACCTATGTCGTGTAGTCCACTTGTTTTCTATTTTAGATATTTTAGCTGTAAAATATGTACTTAGCCGATACACAGTCAGTAGGTACTATAACTACTAGCACAGCAAACATAAATGTTTATACCTATCTTTTCGAGCGAAATTAATTCTATTTGTGGATTACGGAAAAGAACTAGATTCTCTTGCTGATGTACAGCCGCTGCCGCCGCCGAGCGCCGGCTGCTGTGTGCCTATGAAATGGTGTTTTATCTTCTATAGGAGCCAAATAATGATCTTAAAGGACCAATTTCCTAGAAGGGATGCCTATTATACTCACTACGGAAGCCAGAAATCGATTGTATAATTACTACCTACTCATGATAATAGTTTTGATTGGATAATTACAAACAAATCTTAATAAAACACAAACACACCTCCAGCGCCATCTATGTTTTTGTTTATTTTTTTTTAGCTTTTGAAAAAAAAAATATACATATACTAAGGTGGTGGAATGTTGTTTAAATTTGAATAGGTACATAAAGAATTTTTGTTTTTTTTTTTTCTTCGAGACGAAAAATGTGCCATTATAAATAGAAAAAAAATAATAACACAGAACTTCGAGACGTGAGCTATTTTTCCCTGTTTTTTTTATTTTTTGTTAAGACCAGATGGGAAAGAAGTGGACAAACTTTTATTTGTAAATAAAAAAAATAATTTATTAATAATTTGTTCGTTTAATTAGTTCAAAGCCCTAAGTTATTTTATAGATGCTTTTGTCTGGGAATTTTGTGTTTCAACATATTGAACATTTTTTTATTGACAAGAAGTTTGAGCATTTTTTCAAGAAAAAATACAAAATAAAACGAATTGGAAACTTAAATTTAGAGTGTCGTACTTTAGGAATAAGTCATTTGTATAAATTTATTGTTTTTTTTTAGTAGTTTCTTCGTATTTAGGTAGAATTAGAATTTGACTTCAATTGATATTTAACACAAACAAGGATTTTCTCGGACATGTAGGTATTCTTTTTGGCCAGTACGAGGAACATCCTGAATAATTTTTCTTAATTATTTTGGATTGTTCCTTATTCATACTTAAAATATTTGTTTTATTCTTAATTTGTTGTCTTTTCTCAAATTAAAAAAAAAACGAACAGAATTAGTCAGTAAAAAAAGAAAATTCAAAACCAACATAATTTTTCACCTGTCAAACGTCAAAATAATAGGTATGTTTGGTAATGTGAAATTTCTTTCGAATTTGCCCAAATCTGCATCAATTAGGCTTTTCCAAAAACTATAACTAATAACTATATTATATTTGTTGATTCTAGTTGGGGAGAAAACAATGCAATACAAACAAATATACTTACATATACAAACACTTTTCCAAAGGCGCGACTAGTGTGTGCACATTTTGATTTATCATTGTAAATGCAAGTAGGTATATTTGTTTGTATTGCATTGTTTTCTCCCCAACTAGGAAAAATTTTTTGTTGCTTGTTTCGCATTTTCACATTGACGTATGGGGGAACTTCCCAACTTACTGAAAAAAAAAACCCAAAGGCAAAAATTTCGATAGTTTTCGAAGATTTTGCCTAAATAACGGGATTTTTCTCCACTGAAGAAATCGATTAAGAGAATGTATTCGATTTTTTAACTCCTATTCTGCTAAATATGGTGTGAATTTACTTCCGTCATCATACCTACATTCCTACTTCCTACATATGTACTTCCATCTCGGTCGGTTTTTCTGTGTAAACTATCCCAGAGGGCCAGAGCCTCAGTTAAGAAGCCTCACTTCAACTACATACATATGTACATATGTATATACCCTTGACTTTTGGGGAGAGAATATAATGCCATAGTTAATTGTTTTAAGGGACAAAGACATCACGAAAAGTTTTTCAGTGACTCACGGTTTGATATCACAAAAGGTTAATATGAAATTCAAAAAGTTTAAGTCAAAATGTCAAAAGTATAGGTAGGTAGGTATACTAACCTACGAAAGAAAATAAAGCAACAAAACGTGACCTGATGATAAAGGAGCTATTAACTGCAAGAACCGAACTCGATTAAACTGACAACCTCTTTCATTTCCGATGGCCCCACTGGTTCTCCGCATTGCGGTCGTTGCAGTAACGTCAACAACAACACTAACATAATGACGACTATATACGATGAACGAACGAATGTTGCGACGACCGACGACGACGACTTGTGTTGATTGCTCTTTTGTTATAGTCGTCGGTTTCCTGACTTCAATATGGTTTATGAAGAATGTGAAATTACTTTGATTTGCAATTGTTGTTGTTGTTGTTGCGGCTGCTGCTGTCGCTGTTCAGTGTTCATACTTTACTTGCAACATGATACGTGAACGCGATTTCTTTAGTTTATTTCAGTTATTTTTTTTTTTGTTTTTGCGAAATCAGCACAAACAAGCGCAGCAGCAAGCCAATCTCCACAAAGCAGGAACTGCAAGTACCATACCAGACCAGCACACTGGTTTTTGGTTTGTGTTCAACCGCGGCAAGTTAACCTAAAATGCTTTAACGGCGATGACGACGATGGCGACGGCCGACAACCGACGACGACGACATGACGATTGGCAAGGGGCAAAGGGGCACACGAAAAACAGAAAGAACTCGTTTCGGCGACATAAATATTGTTTCATCTCTCGCCACAGAGGAAAGCGCAGCGCCATAAATTACACGTCCAAGACCAAGAGTCACTTCACTCCGTGTGCTATGTTGTTGCTGCTGCTGCTGTTGCTGGTTGGTGTGCTGCTCCTGCTTCTGCTGGAGCAACCTAAAGATACTTAAAGAGTTCTGTTTTTTTTTTGTTTTTTTTTTTCTTTATTATTATTCTCCAGAACCGGCCAACTACAGAGCACACAATTACTCTGCTTAAGCGAACCGATCCAAGTTTGGAAAAGGTACTTCAGCTTCAGCAACACGAAGCAGTAACAGCACCAGCAGTCAGTAACGGGTAATGACCTCCGAGCGATCAACTTAAAAGTTGTTCCAAGTTGTTGGCCCCTGTGTGTGCATTGCAGAGTCAAGCCACTCCAATGAAGTTTGCTTTAAACGGAAAAATAATAATAATTTTTTTTTTGTTTTGTTATGTTTTTTTGGGAGCAGGCAAATATTTGCCTTTGTCTCAGCTCAGCTTAGCTCATGGAGGAATGAGTTCCAGAAGTGGAAGTACCCAACAGATACCTACAAAGTATCTGAGTAAACAGCTACAGCAAACTCATTGTTGTTTTTCATGGCATGGCTTATACCTATACATAGCTAGCTACCTATACCTAACCTAACCTACCAACAATCATGGAACGAGTATCCGTATTTATATGGTGCAACTGAGTCAACAAGTTTTGCATTTTTACCTCGAAACGGACTGGCCAAGAATTTGTATTTCCAATTAACATTCCTGAGAAAAATCGACAACGACTACGACGAAGCGACGATTCTTTGGCATTTTAAAATTATATCTTTCAATTCCACTGTACCTATACTTCATACTGTAACTCTGACTCTCTGTCGATCCTATATAAAGAGAGACTGGTGTTTAATTTTTTTTTATTTTTTTTTTTTAGGAGATGTTTTATGAGATTAGGAAAGAGGTGTGGGTAATAAAGTAGGTTATGTGTGAAATATCACATCGTTTTAGTAGAAATCAACTTCATTGAATGTTAATTATATTTCAAAAAAAAAGTTTTTTTTTTCTTTTAAGAAGAAACGAAAACAAAAATTTAATTATTTTTGGTATTTTTTTTTATAAATACTTTGATTGAAATAAGTATGTATGGTTATAAAGTGATTTACAGAAATACTTGCTTTCCATAAGAAATTTTTAACTACGAGTAGACAGGTACCCGTACCTGTGTCTTTCTCAAAGAAAATGTTTCAAAACGAATCTTAATCTAACACGTTTAAATCGTTGAATGGATTATGTATGTAGGCAGGTACTTAGATTTAAAATATGGCGCATGAGCAAATGAGATAATCAATCAATCTAGGTAAGGTATTGAAGCTTTTTTTAAAGCATTTTAGAGGACGAATACTTAAAGTATCTACTTAAGTTGGAGAGTCTTACGAGTAAATTTTGTAATATCACTTCAATACAAATACCGATTATCGAAATTTTGAACTGGTTCTTAATTAAAATTGATCTGAATTAACTTTTCTATTTATTTGTAAGGTTTTTAAAGATAATTAATTTTATCTATAGGTAGTAGGTACCTAAGGTAAGTGACTTTAATTACATATCTCATCTAAGCTTTTTAAAAAAAAGGAACCACGGCAAGCTGCATCATTGATCACAATGCGCAAAGCAGAACTCGCATTTTCGAATAAAATACTTTTGCATTTTCGAACAAAAGACTTTTGCTTTAAAGAACATTTAAATGCTTGGAATGCATTTTTTTCCTGTAGATTAGGCTATTTTCAAAAAATTAAATTCAAATGATAATTATTTTATGACGCAGAATCCTCAAATGACGTAGATACATAATTAAAAAAAAATCGTATTTCCTATTTTTTTTATGTGTTCGAACATTGGTGTTTTCGAAGAAGACTTTTGTAGTTTGCGTTTAAGATCATTTTGCAAAGTATATTTTTTTTGACGCAGATGACGTTTTCGAAAAAGGTCTTAGGTATAAATCACGCAATGTTGTCAATTGTTTGTTTAAATTATTAATTGAAATTATAGACCCTTTTTGAAAACGTTAAACTTAAGTAGCCTTTTAAGGCGAAATAGTGCTTATTTATAATGACGCGAAAGTGAGAAGCGTCAAGTGTTGCAAGTGCATTTGACGTAGGTATATATTCAAAAAAAGATTTAAATATCCATTTTTTTGTATACACACCGCTTCTCTACATTCTGCAAATGTATTTTTGAGGCAGATGACGATTTCAAATCGTCAACTGACTTTGTGGCAAGCTCGTCATCTCCATTTTTTTGAGTTAGGTAAATGCATACCTACACCGAAGCAGGTGTTGGTTTCGAAAATGTGACTTGATCAAACTGTATGATTTTATCGAAGATATTGCGTTAGATATGAAGATAAAATTCGTATTTGCGTCTTCTGTTGCAGTTAGTTTACAAATACATTTTTGACGCAAATGACGGATTCGAAAATGTCATTTTAAAGTATCACAGTTGTTAGTAGGTATAACACAGTCGAACGCTACTAATTATTATTTTTTTAAATATCTACCTATTTTAAATTTTTGTGTCACTTATCTATAAGATTTTAAATAAAGCAAATTTGATTGATTGACGGTTGATTGTTTTAATTTATATTTAAATTTGTATACAAAATTTTAACTTGTTCACTAATCTTTATTATAATCTGATATGTAAATCAAAATTGGATTATAACTAAATCCAACCTTATACAAAATTAATCTGCTCCAAATGAACATCTGCTCCAAATGAACATGAACATTTCAACATCAAACCTTCCGGATTAACAAAAAAAAAAATAGCCCATACTCTCATAATTCATTATTTAAGCCATGATCTTTTTATTATCATTTTTATTTATGACGGTCATTGAAATTGCAATCGCGTCATACTTATTCATAAACATAGTTATCTACCTACTCTTAAAATTCTATACAAAAAAAAAATTATTACCATGATTGCTTTAATTCAAAAAAAAAATTGTCATCAAACGAACAGGTAATCATTTACATATTTTGTTATTTAAAAAAAAAAAAACGAATAAGGTCACACAAGAGAGACACCAAGTCTACGACAAATTGAAATGCCACTTAGGTATGTGTTATGGTCGTATAGAAAAAAAAATGTGTAAGTAGGTACCTATAATGTATCTTTAAAGTTCAAGACACAAATTAAAAAAAAAAAAATATGAAAACTCGTTGAAAAAAACCTGCCGATCTTCAAAACTATTCATTACCAATAAATTTATGTTGTCGCAGTCGGATTTGATGTAGATTTTACAAGTGGCATTATATAGTCCAAGCTCTGAGTTGTCATTTTTATTACCAAAATCATTTTACTTTTTACTTATTCGAATAGGTATACCTACGTATTGTTACTATTTCCACAAGTTAATCTAGCCACGTACCAAATTATTTGTATCATATTGACCAATAACTATGTAAAATAATTTCTTTCTTTTTATAATTTGCAACTTTAACCCCCAAACTATTATATTAACCTGAAGGTATAGTTTTGGCATTTAACTTCAATTAACATTCCAAGCTTACCATAGCAGCAATATTGACTTGGCTAGTAGGTACCTACTTGTATAATATGTCCCGTTTGGGTTTTTCATATTATTCTCCTTTCATTTAGATTTTGACCACAAAAGATAAAAGATTTTATAATTGAAAGAAATACCATTTAACCACGTCAAGTGAAAACAGACACATCACACATGTCGCTTCTATACATTAAATACGTGCATTATAGGTATACATACTCGACTCGTATTATGACCAATATCTTTAATAAAAATGTATGCCTTTTGGTGGTAAGAGTAGGTACCTACATATCTGCTTCGATTTTCTCTACCGTCCTTTCTCTATAACATGCCGCGAACTCTCGAGCATGACTCTAAACCAAACCGATCTTCGTGCAACGCAGACATGATCCCAAGAAAGACCCACTACACGTTAGGTAGAGGGTAGGATTGGGGGGGGGGGGGGGGGGTATTAGGAAGACGCGAGACGTGCCGCTGAATGAGACGTAAGACGTGTTACTTGGGTCTGCCTGCCTGTGATGGTTGCGGTGGTGGTGTTTCGTATAGAGTGATATAGAGTTGCTTTGCTTGGCTTGGCTGCCTTGGGGCAACGTCAAGGTGAAATTCTTTAGAAATGTGAAACGTTGCATAAAATGAGCTCCACAATGGTATTAATGGAAAAGATATAGGTATAGGTATACCTACAATTATACATAAATATGTATGTAGGCAAAGCGGTGCTTCTTTTCCAGCAAAACCATTGCCATGGATTTCTTTCTTCTTTCCTTTTCTTTTTGTGATTTTTTTTTTTATTATTATTGGTTCGCGAGACTTTGCTTATGAATTTATTCATTACCAACCACACTATAATATATGTATGTATGTATATAAACTTATTGAGGATGGAAAAAAAAGAGAGCGGAGAGTATATAGCGATAAACCCCTTGAACCGAAAGAATGCAGACATTGGCATTCCAGGCAATTAATTACCCAAGTGTGCAAACTAACAGTCTACACACCCAACGTTTTTCAACTTATTTTCAGTTGAAGAAACAAGTATGTACATACACATAGATACATAATATATGTAGGTTTAGACATATTATATAGCAAGTAGATACAAACAAGTATATTGAAGAAATCGAAGCAAAAGAAGTGCATCAACATCCAGTAACAAAAACAAAAAAAGATTATACAAATGTATCTTTCACAGTAGATATGTTGTATGTATGACTACAACTTCGCGGAATGTGTGTGATCATGATCGCAATCGCAATGGCAATTCCAGGCCCAACAGAGCATTCTACTGTGCATAAAAGATGACTCCGTAAAGGCTGCGGAAATTAAAATGATGATCATGTTGCAGCTTTATCAAGTCCGGATTTATGTACATATATATAGAGGGGAATTAGAAACCTCCATCTGAGAATGATTTCAGTTTTTTTCTACTCTCGATTTATATTTTATATATATTCATCAAAAATAATTGTCAAAAAAGGTTACAATTTTTTATCACAGAAAATCTTAATTCCTAAATTTTTAATTCAAATCATTGTTTTTGGTTTCCAATTTAGCGCTCCTATCAACTCTTCAAATTAAACCCCTATAAGTTTACTGAAAGTTTTATAGAGTTCAGTTCTAAAACATGTTTTTAAGTTAATTTAGATCCAAAGTTATCTACGAGTTAAGTCAATGAATTCGGTGAATTAACTCTGGATTAACTGAATAGATAGATATTTCTTTATGATACTTGCTACTGACACTATTAACATAGAGAGGCTGACATTAGATAGATTTTTGACAGTTTAAATTTAATCCTACACTACACTGGGTTAACCCGGGTTTAATTTAATTGCAGGATTAACTAACTCTGGTTTAAATAGATGTTTACTCAGACATTGAAAAACTGTTCTTCATTATTGTAAAACTGTACCTATAATAACTTAAGTTTATCTTTGTTCGTAGAAAGTCTTTTGTGTCTTTAAACTTTGCTGTCAAAGACTTAAACATAAACGTGTAATTTGCTTCCAGCGTAGAATAATCCCCTCCCCAAATATGATCTATGCATCCGCACCTGATAGATATTTACAAACTTACATCTTATACAAAAAAAATGCACATCTCATAGTTTTTCTCAGTAATTATAACGGCCGCAGGAGTTTCTTTCTCTATAGACAGATACAAAAAGATACATAGTATCGTTAACTTTATAAAAAAAAAATAAATAAAGTATCTTCTTTCAATTGAAGAAGCCTAAAAAGTGATTAGTCATTGCTATTTTATGAGACTCATTTGAAATATACAAAAAAAAAAAAATAAATAAGAAAAACCGCAAAGCGGCTGACTTGATGGCCATGGATATAATATATGTAACCCCTTTTTTTAATTGGGAAAATATTTAATGGCAAAGTTCAATTTAGATAATTGAGAGGAGAACTAATTGAACACCAAGAGCTAGCTATACATTCTACTCATATAAATTTATTATAAAGTCTGAGAGGGTGCCAAAGCAACAATAAGCTATAACGTGTAATCTGTTAACGCGCTGGCAATGCCTGCATCTTCACATTGATGTCTTTTTAATTAATATATATACATATATATTTTGCTATAAAAGATACTCTTCTTATGTTCATGAAAGAAATTTTAATTGTTCTTTTTTTTTCGTTGTCTTTGAATTGAATTGAGGTTGCGAATTTTTGTGAAATGAAAGTTTTTCGCCATTGATTGTCATTGTCTTTATTAAAAATTTAACAATAAAAATTCCATTTCTTTGGGGTTTTTTATGAAACTTAAATGAAAATAAATATTCAAGAGTTTCATAAAAAAATGCTTAGATAATTACCTTCTTATTCACAAATCAATTAAAAATAATCTTATTAATAAACAATTACTTGCTAATTCACGTTAAATAGAAAATCTTAACGAAAATCTATTACATTCAGAACAAATTTGCACTCCTACACTTTCCTACACATACACTTTTTCATTAGAAAGTATGTATGTGTGCATATTTTCACACCTTTATTGTGACTCTTGTGAGAAATCGTATGTGTGCAGCACTGACAGCTGAGTTCTTGTTAAAAGTAATAGATTTTCGTTAAGATTGCAACTTAACGTAAATAAGCAAGTTAATTATTTATTAATAGATATTTTAATTCATGAATTAAGTTTGTATCAAAGTATTAGTTAACTTGATGAAAAAGTAAATATTTTGTATATAAAGAAACAACTAAAAACTAAAAACCAACACTCAGGGTTAATACACCTATGTTAACCTCAGTTTCCGCGATTGCCAAGAAAAGTCTTATTAGTTGTTGTTTTATTGTAAACATGATATGAAAACAAAACAATATTCCCAATTGACCACAATAGCGCAGCGGGATATGTACGTATCTAAGTATGTAGATATTATGGTGTTACCAAAATGATCACTATTTTGCACGCATCAACCCACGACTTCCTTTCATCGACCATATAATAGCAATACAATAGCATATAGCACACATCATGCTCTGTGCAGCCGACGGAAAAGGATGTATTTAGTGTTTATTTGTGGTTGCCCACATTCATCTTTCCGCTCCATCTAAATCCGAATCGAATATACATACGTAGGTAAGATACTTTCTGTGGGAGTTGAATGGTGGATTTGCTGATGTGCTGCTCTGATGTACGTACCTACTTAACACTGCAGCACTAAAAGAAGAATGTAATTTCATGATTTATGAGCGACGCAACTCTGCTCTTGTTTACAACAAACAAATACATCCTTTGTACTTTTGGTGAATGTGAATTGCAGTTCTAATCAACGTAAAATCACCCTGGAAAATACTAGCTACATACATATATATTATATATGTCTACAATGCTTTAATTTTTTTTCAGAAAAAGTTTGCAAAACCCTTAAAACAATAAAAGAACACCGACATTCAGATTTTATATTAACCACATCATTTCCGTTTTGATTATAAATACATACTTATGATTGTGTGTACCTAACCTAAGTTAAGTATAAAAAGATTTAAATATCACAAAATTAGTAGGTAGGTACATGTGTATATATAAAACTCATCATCAAACCAACCGCTAACTCTATGAAACAAAAAATCACATCATTTTGACAGTTTCTATTTCAAAATAAGTCAAACCAAACAGATTACACTTGTGCCGATCAATATAATACTCATATAAACACACCGATCATGATCATGATGATCATGCGATCATGCCCCACACATTCTTTCCTCTAAATGTCATCGAAATACATGACATCGTTGTATTCCTGTCACGTTTGACAAGACGTGGAATTTAAATTGTCATATATCGAACTGAATGGTGTCATTTATATAAATGTAGGTATATATATGATCGTTGTCGTCGTTGTCTTCGTGCGTCGTTGCGTTGTCAATGCAGTGGTCACACAAGGATGTGCTCCTTCTGTTTAATTTTTCATAAATATTTCTTTTTTTTTGTATGTGTATATTTTAATTCTTTTTCCAGGATGTAACGCCATCCATTTATTGTCGATTAAAATGACACCCACCATCATCATCATTGTTCTTCCATTTTACACAGGAAGCAATTTTTCCTGTTTACAAAACAAAAAAAGTGATGGTTTTGGCGGCGGCGGCGGTGGTGGTTGTGGTCGTTTGCGGTACTTATTTGTCAATTTGAATGACAGTCGTGATAGTGGCAACGATTTCCTTTGTTGTCATTTCCTTTTTCTATTACAATTTAATTTTTTTTTAATAAAGTTTTTTTTTTTTTTTTGGTGTTATTGTTGTTTAATTGACAAGACAATTAGAATTGTTTTATATACATAATATGAATGTAGAAGAAGCACACTCGACAACTGTTTATACCTGGTGAGTGCGGTGACTATTTTTTTGCGGGTGAAGTAAAGTTAGCGAAATTAGGTATATCGATTGGAATTTTATATTTGCGAATTCGGGTAATTGGCAATGCTATCTATATAGTGGGTGAAACATCATGTCGTGTAATTAAACATTTCCTGGGTGATAAAATGGATTATTTAGTAGAGAACGTGTGAGATGGCAAATGAGTATAGACGTCATAATCATAAATCAAATAATACATTATCTAGTCACTGGCTTAAGTTAAAATAAAAATTAAATTTTCTACAACACGTTGGGTATAAATTTAACGATATCGTCTACCCGGTCGTTGGTATTATAATGTATATAGCTGAAATGCAGTTGTAGCTTAAGTTTGATCATCTTGTATACTGCAACATATGTATACAATTCTTGCTTCAGCTTTTAGTGCTGTATACTACTTTTCTTCACCTTTTAACTTTTAGGCTCAGTTTCTGACAGATATATGCAACAATACTTTTGAAATTGAGAGGACGAAAGTATGGAAATCGCTCTTTCCACGGACAGCTTAAAGCAATGTTAACCAATTGCCGGGTGGAGGGTATATGTTGTGTTAAACCGGCTTAATATCTATAAGACTAGGCGTTTCTTAAGACCAACTCATCCAATATTCCTTAATATTCTTCAAATGTCGAAGATTTGTCAAACAAATTTATTTCGTTAATCTAGTAGGTTTGAAATATTAATCTTGTTAAAATTCATAGAGCCATGTTAGATATATCGCGCTGAATCCATTCACTGGAAAATGGAATTTTGTTTGCTTCTTTTGACATAATGTACATGGACATTTGTTTAGTGTTTCTTTATTTATTCCGGATAAGGAATAAAACAGATGGAAAAGATAAAATTTATAATATATATATATAATTTTTATATTTATAAACGTTGTCTAACTTTAGACAACTGTCCGACTTTAAAAATGTGTTCAAAAACCTTGTTTATTGTTGTCTTATAGCTGTCTAAATTAGACACAAGAGTAGGTTGTCTTAACCGTGAATAATGTGATGTTTATTTTTATTAAACAAAGCATATTTCACCAATTTGAAAATAGTTAGACAGTGTCTAAATCATTAAAATCTTATAAATACGACTGAAAATGTTTATTCAAAATATCCAGAATGAATTGAATAAAACTAAAACAAAAAGAATAGAAATCAGTTGTTCGGTGATAGGCATGTCAATACAATTCATGGCGTATGATCTCTATCCGCTTTAAAATCTGTCATAAAAGAAAATATGTACGTCAATTGCACTGAACGAGACCAGTATTCCATTCTTCATATGGAATGAAAAGAACACATTCCAAATATTCTGGAATTATGACCAAAAAATCTTTTTTTTTCTAAACTGAATCGATTTTTTAAACAAAATCGATTCTTTGGTTGAAAGGATTTCCACATAAAGAAACGCAAAATGCTTAGCTTATTCCGAAGATTTTGAATATTCCGAATGATTGGAGAAATAGAAATCTTTGTTCTACTTCAACTTCATAAAAAAAGGAAACATAATTTAGTCTTTAAAAACGGGTGGGCCAAAGTTAATCTACTTTTTAATCTTTTTGTATATAGTAGGTATAATCTAACTTCCTTATCATTTTTAAAAGTTATCAAGTTAGTTATTTTAATCAGATTTTAGATTTTTTTTAAATTATAACAGATAATAAATCAGCATCTAGAAAAGCAAAACATAGATTAGATGATATCTGTGTTTAAATTTTGTATCTTTGGAAAAAACGTGTTAAAAAAATAAAACAAAAGAACTATAAAATAATAAACTAGTTATGGAAGCTTCTTAGAATATACCTTTACTTAAGTTTTAATAATTCGTTATCTTAAAATGAGGTAGGTAGATACTCGTTTCTACATAGGGGGCCATTCAACTTGACTTCGAACAAGAACTTTTGAAAGAGTCTATTAAGATTATGTCACTTTTGATAGATTGGTTGAAATTGATATTTTTCTAAATGTAATTTATTTCATATAAACTCAACACACATTTATAAACTTATTAACTTATAACGTTACTAATTTATTTATACTTCTTTTTATAGGTATGATTTGTGGGCTTTGTTTTATTTATGTCTACCTAAATATATCTATTTAACTAACCTATAAGATTTTAAATAAAACGTTCTTCATTTTTAGACGTCTTAATCTCTTAAACTTATGGGTGGGCAGATTATAAAGTAGTATGTATATAGGTATCTAACTGAACACCAAATTTGTTACAAATAATTATAAATTAATGATTTCCTTAGAATTAAATAAAAACAAAAATACTTGACACCTACACCTTCATTACATAGATAAGATTACAGTTTTACTTTTTCAACAAAGAAGTTTCTTTTTTTTCACACGAAAACTTTAGGTAGGTATATACCTACCTTCATATACTTGGCTTGTTGCCTATAGCTGCAAAATTTAGATAGTAGGTTGGTATTCTAAATTCTTAGTAACCACATTAAAACAAACACCCAAGAATAATAAAACTATCTAGGTACATATATTTTATTCCTAGAGGAACACATTAAAACAATTTTTAATTTAAATATACCTAACCTGACTATCCAGTTGTTTTTTTTTTTTTACACAAATAACAATGCCATTATTTAGTGTTTGGCACATATACAACAAAAACAAATAAGTATAATCCTTTTGTTATTCTGCCATACCTATACATTAAAAGTAAGATTATAAAACTAAAGAATTAAAAAAAAAAAAAAAAAAATATTAAACCGACACAAGAATTAATGTCTTCCACATTCCACGAAATATTTTCAAAAGAAGCCACCACACCACGTTCAACGTTGTTCACAAGGATGTGGTGCCAAGAGCAACATTTCAAAAATTCTCAGTATAGTTTTAAGAATTTCATAACCAGTGCCGGATTAACCATTAAATGTAAATATAATATAGGCAACTGATTATACGCTTTCTATCTCTAAGGCCCCGCAGTTTGTCAGTGAGAGATCAACCTTACTTCGGGGTTAAACCTGAGTTAACTTTTTCAGTCCATTTATTTAGATCAAAATTCACTCCGATTAAAATCAACCAATTTCTTGAATTAACTCAAATTTCAAATCAATGCTGCAATTTGTGGGTCAAAAACTATTGAAATCGACGTACGAAAATGTGGTTAGAGTGATAAAAGGATAATATTAATCTACTACTAAAAACCTAAACACCTTGATGAATTAATTTTGGTTTAATTTATTAAAGACAGACGGCACAGCCATGCACTTATGATTTATGTACAATTTGTAATTATAATTATAATTTAATTTAAATTTTGGATGAAATAAATTGTATCTAAAAATTATAAATAAATAAATTGTATGTTAATTTTCGAATAATCACTAAAACATCATAAGAATAAGTTATTTCTTCAGATAAGGCAACACTTTGTTCCTATTTATTATTCTAACAGTTATCTGAACGTTAAATTGATGATTTAAAAATCGGTTGTTCCAAAATTAACTTATTCTTATTTAACTCCGAATTAACTCAGCACTAAAAATTAGCACCTGGTTAGGCGTTTATCTAAGATGCAGGCCATAAAAAACAATATTAAAAAAATAATTCAGTTTAAATAGGCGCGTAAACGAGTACTTTACTTAAAAAATATCAAAGATATTTTTTGCCAACGCCAAAAGATAAAAAAACAAACGCTATTGAGTTATTTAAAAGCTCAAATGAGAAATTATCAGTCGTATTTATTAGATTTTTGTCTACTTAGACACTGTCTAATTATTTTCAAATTGGTGGAAATATGCTTTATTTAATAAAAATAAATATCACATTATTCACGGTTGAGACAATCTACTCTTGTGTCTAAGTTTGGCAGCTATAAGACAACAATAAACAAGGTTTTTGAACACATTTTCCAAAGTTGGACAGACAACGTTTATAAATAAGACCATATGTGTTCAATAAAATAAATAAATAAAATACTCTTTCGCGACATTCATGTTCATGAATGTAGTAGATTTACGTTAAGATTAACTTTTAACTTTAATTAGCAATTAATTGTTTATTAATAAAGATTTAAATTCGTGAATTAATTTTTGATCAAAGTTTTAGTTAATTTCTGAATTAGAAGATAATTAAGCATTTTTCTTTATTAATAGGGAGCTAAAAACTTGTGTTGGCTAAAGGTTAGGCTAGGCATCTGCATTAACAAGTTCGTCCCTGCTCAGAAAATCAAAAAAAGCAGAACTATATTATATCTACCATTTGTGTATACTTTTACCAGTATTTCTTTCGTTGATATTTATTATCAGGAACAAACCCGAATTAATCCGAAAGAGGTTAATGCACAAAAAAGTAGTAGTAAATATTAAAGTAAAGATTTAAAATGTTTTGGAGATGAAAGGAGAGTTAGAAGTAGGATGAGATGAAATAAAGATATTTTTTTGGTAAAAAGATTCAGCTTGATGGAGTGGAGGAACATTTTTATTTAAAGCAAAAATGACATGACAAAGAGATAATATGCAATCATGCGATAAACCATGATATTCGAACATGCAATAGATTAAAATACAGATAGGATATTGGGATTTAGATGTAGATACGGTGTGATCATCTTCAAAATGCATTTTTTAACAAAGCTACAGCACGCCAAAATTTAATTATTTCTTCTTTATGGTTATCTGATGATGTATAGAGTATTCATATCTTCTAGAGAGCATTGTATTTTGTACATTCCAATTTTTAAACCCAGGAAGTATACTCACGAAGAGATAAATTAAATTGTGTCGCATTCAGAACAAAGGCACAAGTATTATACAGCATTCCTGGAAGCCAGGTGAAATAAAAATGTTTTATTTTTTTTTGTTGTATTTTTATATAAAAATCCATGCTCTTGCATTCATTAAACGGTTCGCCCCTATATAAATATATTGTATCTCTCTTTCTATATGTAGATGGTGGTCCTTCAAATGATCGATGTGCATCCAAATTATACACAAAAACTTCAAGATGCATAAGTATTATGTTGGTTTGGTTTTGGTACTATATACAGACAGATATTTTAAGTGAAAAGGTAAACATCTGCTCTTGTGTTATCCGGGCGAGATATTTTATAAAGGTGGATATATGTACCTATAGGTAGATACTTTTTTTATTTTAACCTTTTGCCGATGAAAACAAGAAAACGTGAGCGATTATCAGTCAAACGCACTCGCACTCCAAAAAGGATGTTCGTTATTTTTCCGTTGAAAACGATACAAAAAGTCCTTTTGTTAAAATGAAATGAGTTTTTTTTTTTTTGTATCTTTTTGTTCTGGTGCATTGGTCCTTTTCCTTTTGGACAAAAGATATATGTATGTAGGTAAGGTATCGATAATAACACGCATTCTGTAAATTGTTGTCTTCCTGCGTTGTTTTGCTGCTGCTGATGCAGATGACGCAACAAAAATAACACGCACGCAATCTGACAGCAGAAGTTACAACAGATGACGTACCACGTACCTACCTATCTAAAGTTTTAATTTTTGCATTTGCCATCGGCACATGCGATACGGGTGGTAGTTAGGGTAATCTAACAAAATCCAAATACCTTCCTACATTATATTTCTTCAACAACAAAAAAAAGAATCACAACATCATAAACGATTATATTATAAAAGGCACCTAAAGATATTATGTAAGATCCTCCTTAAGGTTAACGGTTCCTGTTTTTAATTTATATGTAGGACGTAGGTACTTATATTTTTTTTTTTTGAATTTTCTGAAGTGTGTATTGATTTGATTTGGTATATCAGATTACATGCAGAAGGAGTCCTGATGAAATTGATGGATATAAGATAGTTTTCAAAGTTTAATTAGGTTGAAGTAAAAGGTTTCCCCAGCGGCGGCGGCGTTGACCATCAAAAACACCAGCAAAAACAATAACAAAAAAAAAGAAACCACAAAACGGAGATTAAACAAGAATGAAAAAATAAACAAAAGTGCGCCAAAGCGATGTGGGAGGTGTATTGTTTACGTATTATTTTTTTCTTTATCTCGATGTGATTTATGTGGTTTTAAAAACATAAAGGGTGAGAAGGGTGACATTGGAATTTTGGAGCAAAATAAATAGATTTTTGCTTTCGTATATACCTAGTGACTAACGTTTTGACGTTGACTCTCTGACGTCAAAATGACATCCAATTCTGTCCCAAAATTGTCAAGTATTGTGAACACAGAACACTGTCAGCGTGTTGACACTCGTGTTGACCACGACTTTAAGTTTAAGAATTAAAGCGTAGATTTTTATTTGCTCTCCCTTTTAAAGCTTCTCTGTTGACAGCCACGTAAACCTAACCTGACTTAACCTTTTAATGAAATTATTTATAAGGAGGTTTATTTTTATCTTATTTTCGTGTTATGCTTATGATTTTGTTAAACAATTTGATACCGAATTATCTTAGATCATTGACAACTCTATAGATTCTTGATTTTGACGTTTAAAAAGTGGCATAAATGATTGCACAAACCATTTCAGACTTTTATAGTACTTTATTTCCTTATGATTTCATCAAAACTTAACGGATTGGCTTGGGCTTGTAATTAATTTATTTGACAGTTGATTCATATTTCCCAGGTCCCCTTGGGGCAGAGAAAATTGGACAAACCATATATGTAGATACCTAGATAGTTACGCTCATTTTGCATGAAAAAAGCAGCTCTTTAAAGCTTTTGGGGGAAACGGTAAGGTAAGAGATTTGTTTCCTTTTTTCTTTTGATTAAACGCACACCGCATTTGAAGTTTGAAAAGAAATGTAAAAAAATCTTTTCAAGTCATTGACCCCTTCTATTTTATTTACTCTTCTTATACCTACTTCATGCCATTATCTCCTTAAAATTGAAAAGTTACTGACAACAAAGTTTCTTCGCTTGAAAATAAAAAATCCTGAGTTCTGACTTTTTGGCTGCGGAATCTGAGATAGGTACCTACCTATATGGCCGGCTCTCTTAGACCTTTCAAAAGCTTTTTAAGTCATTAATTATTTCTTTATCTAATGATGTATAAGTATAGATATGTATAAGTAAAAATAAGGCCATTTTGTTTGGTAACGTGACATTTCTTGCGAATTTGCAAATAAGTGTTCGAAATTTGCTGTCAAAACTTATATACAAAAAAACTCAGTTATGTGAAATTTGTTGAAAATTTAAGTTACCAAACATAGGTATAGGTGTAATGTCAGGTAGCTCAAAAATGAGCATGAGAAAACTCAAAACTCAAAAATGAAAATAAAATACATCTTTATGCTTAGAAGGGCAGTTAAAATATCGCTTTATATCTTCCTCATAACCTAGATTCTCTAACCACCCACAATAATTTAAAATATGTGAAGGTACCTACTACTTTAACACACTCCTCTGTTCTCATAATAATAAATTTATTCTGTTGAATCCGCGGGCAACTTTACAACCCATTCATACAAGCCGCCAACAAAATAAAAAGACTTTGTGCTCTGTGAATAATGTGAATAGTCAGTCATTCATTCACAATACACCAAATTACGCATTTCCGCAATAAGTTTTTTTTTGTTTTGTATTCTAGATTCTTTTTGAAATTCTTTTAGTTGGATTTTTTCGCGTCATCATCTTCGTCGTAGTCGCGTCGTCGTCGTCGCGGTCGCACCAAAAAGATATTCCTCACACTGGAAAGGAAATACGAATCTTTTCATTTTTTTTTTTTTTTTTTAATTTTTTTTTTTACATTTTTTATTTTTATTTTATTTTTCCCAGTGAACCAACTAAAAAAAAAAAACTCATTGAATGCGGGACATACATATGTACATATAAATGGATCTACGCAAGAGAGCAAAAGATCCCCTCTTGAGAAATAAAAAAAAAATGCCGTTGTTTTGTCATGGTGTAACAGGAAGACAGCGCTAAAGAGTCTCACTTTTATGCCGATCTAATCGGCATTTACAGTCGTTATAATTTCGCCAGTTTTTTTTTTTATATTTTTAATTCTGGTATTGTTGTTATATCTACAAACGCCCCGAAAAATAAATTGTAAAAAACATTGAAGGCGCTAATTTCAAATCCTAAAACTAGAGAAGTAAGTGATATGTGTTTGTCATATCCTGTCTGTCTGGTAGGTTTGTTCACTTTAAAAAAAAAAGATATATGTATTTTTTTTTCTTCTCTGATCTTTTCTAATTAAATTATCATTTCCTGCCACGGTATACCTATATAAGATAAATAGGTATATAGTAGGTATACCGAATATACCGTCATCATTGTTAAAAGAGGGGGCCTCTTAAGATTTCTTTTTATTATTATTATATTTTTGGGCATAAACGAGTGTTAATCAATTTAACACCAACTTACGAGTTATGCGCCGAACACATTTTAAATGTTTATTAAAGACATTAACGATTTTATGCTAAAAAAAATGAATAAGAGCTTAAGAGTATAGGTACTTATAAGAAAGAAATTAGTGTTGAGATCATTGTGGCAACACAGGAAATGTGAAATCCTGTCAGTAGCACTTATATAGACACATTAATTTATATATATGTACATACATATATGAGGTCACATTAGTCAGTAATTTTAGACGCGGGAAACACTTTGCACTTCGTTAGTGAGTTCTTGGGTGGTAGGTATAAGTATAAGTTTTAACTTTATTATTGTCAGATTAAAATTGTTCGTCATTGGAAGAATGTGAACTTCAAAGTGTAAACAGCCACTTAAGTTATGATATAAAACAACAAAAAAGTAACTTTGTCTGATTCATTAAAAATAAAAAACGACTGTAAAATGTATCCGCCATTTAAATGTAATTATATATTATACAATGCTAAACTGGGTGCACGGAACTATACATGATATACCTACATATATCTACTTATGGTTTTCAAGTTTGAGGTTTTGTCGTTATGATCTAAGGTTAGTAACAATCTGTTCAAATATTCATTAAACCTATTCCAAAAAACAAACAGTGGCGTTATTTGTATTCTGTGTTTGTTTTTTTTGTATTAATATTGAAAGACGATGAAAGCACACCTTTATATTTAACTGAATTAAATTGAATTGCATGACCAAGTCACATTGTGACCTAGTCACAATTACATCTGCCAAACTGATAAATATAATAAATGAAAAAACGGTATACCTAGAATTGATTTAAGAGAACTTGTTTCCAGTTATGTGTATGACAGATATGTTATGGATTAGCACACATTAACGAATATACATATCTCCAAATGTAAGTAATAAATAAAATATATTTAAATTGTCGGTTACAAATTTTAATTGTTAATAAAAATCATATTTCAATTTTTTCTTTAATCGACAATTTTTTAACATGACTAACGTCAATTACAAAAGAAAAGCCGTCAATTTACGGAAACAAAAAATTTAAAAAAAAAAACAAAACTCATACTTATACCTACTATAAAAATATGTATGCTCATGTTACCGGATATTGTTTCTGATTTAAATGATATCGAACCACTTTTATAAATAATGAATCATTTTCCTGAAGTTACCAGTATAATGGCAATGGAATAGCATTCATGGACAGAGTGCGTCACACCTAAGAATTTACAGTCATATATGTACATAACTCCCATAATATCAATTTCAATCGGCATTATCACGTCTTCAATAAATAAATTAAAGTCGATATAGTTTTGAGAAATATGTACAAGTGTTTGATTTTGTAAAGCTTGATAAACTTTACCCGATAGTAGGAAAGTAAGACCAAAATAATTTTTTTTTACTAAACATTTATGTATGTACCTACATGTACATACCTACATACCTATATAATGTGATAATAAAGTGAATGCCTTATTTTGTAATGTTCAAAAATTAGGCCATGTTTACTTTTTGGGGCTTTGGAATATAATAAAGTACAAAGGGGCCCTTGTATATAGATATGATAAAACGCCCTGTAGTCTTTTACCTTAAAGTTCCTATCAGCCGTGCACTTGCTGGAGAACAAAAAAAAATATTTTAATACTATACCTACTTCATGTGGCTTTTTCACTGATAAGATATAATAAAATATAAATGCATGCGGTTTTTATGGCATTTTACTTTTTTGATTTATTTTTTCGTTGGCAATAGATTACGATTACCTGCATTTATGTGTATGTGGATTGTGGAGCTGGTTGCTATAAACTGATGGCTGCGAAGGGTACTGGTGTATTTTTTTTATATGCAGAAAAATTCAAATCTGCAAAATTGATTTCTGATAAGAAAATTGTCAAAGATTCGATTTTGATCTGAATAAAAATATTGTATTTTCTTATCAATGATGGAAAATGAATGAATTATGTATTTTTCTGTCTGGCTGAAGTCTCGAAAATATTACAAGTTTTATTCATACCGTTTATATTTTAGTGGATTCGAAAATCGAAGTGAAAAATTCTATTTTGAAGCGTACTTGAAAAGAATGTGCATGCGGAATGCATTTTTTGTGTATCTTGTTTGATTTCTTTAAAATACACATACCTATACATTATACACACACATTAAAGTAGCTATCATCTGGATTCTATAATATTCTTCAATACATATCTACATTGGGATAATTTGTGTCGATTCAATCTCTAGCAATCCCACTTTAATTAAATCCAGGTCTACAGGGAATTGAATTAGTATCAATTCGAATTTAATTATCCATGTAAACGGAATTATTTTAAGTGATGTTTTTTACAAATTCAAATTAGATATCAGAAGTAAATCACTAATCCCAGAACTCTATGGAGGTACTAAGGCCTAATTCGATTCTGTCGATGATAAGATAGAAAGATGGAAAACATCTTTAACGTCAGAGGGTGTGCTGGGTCAGGTACTACTAAAGTGTGTTCTTTTATTTTTTTTTTCAATAGAAAGGCGATTTGCCATCTGTGTTTTATCAACTTTCATTAAATATGATTTCAAAATCAGAGATTTGTTTTTTTTTGGCAAAGATTTTTCAGTTAATAAAGTTAAATGCGATGTCTCGAAGTTTATTTGATATCATGTGACTTAAGACCATAACATCAGAAATAATTGCTCTGTGTTGATTTCGTTCGAAAATAGCAAAGTAAAACAATCTTTCAATTCAAAAATACTTCTGGGATAAAAGTTATTAAATAAAAACACATTGGCTGACGTTTCATCAATTTGTTTTCATTAGTGAGTAATGGAAACAATTTACAATGTTTATAATCCAAAAGAAGAAAATGGAAGAGCCTTGTAGCTTTGGCAATGTTTGATATAAAACCAGTTGCAATAAATGGCGCCCAATGTCGAAACTTTTTGTTGTTGTTCGGAATGAAGCTAAGTTTTGATGGATAATATATTAAAATACACATATGTTTAAGCTGTACGTAGTTATCTAATTATTGTCCTTTCAAGATATCAATTTACAATTCTTTGATTTTCTCTACAAATTTTATGACATATTCTAAACCGTTCAGAATTAAACTTAAATGTAATCGCAACGCAATTTAGGGGTGTATTTCGACTAAATTAAATTAAAGTTTGAAGATGGAATTAAAAATAAGTTCGAAAACAATAAACTCAATAATTCTAAAGATCAGAACAGAACCATAAAGAAGGTAACTCTGTATAAGTAAACTTATTTCTAATGGGTGATTTTTTAAGAGGTTTAGAACTTTAAAAAAAAAAAAAAACACAAAAAATTCGAAAAAATGAATGAAATATTTATTTGCATCGATAGTTTGAACCTTGCAATTTAATGTTTAAAGATAATTTCATGCAAATGTTGACCGCGGCTGCGTCTCAGGTAGCCCATCCGCTGAGTCCAATTTTGGCATACTCTTTCACACATATCGGCCGGTATCTCACGAATGAATGCATGGATGTTGGCTTCCAGTGCGTCAATCGAAGCGGGCTTGTCCCTATAGACATTAGCCTTGACATACCCCCACAAAAAATAATCTAATGGTGTCAAATCGCACGATCTAGGCGGCCAATTGACCGGCCCGAAACGTGAAATTAACTGTTTACCAAACTCGCCTCGCAATTGCGCCATTGTTTCGCGTGCTGTGTGGCATGTGGCACCGTCTTGTTGAAACCACATATCATGCAAGTCAAGAACTTCCATTTCGGGCAAAAAAAAGTTTGTTATCATCGCTCGGTAGCGTTCACCATTGACAGTAACGCTGCGATTCGCATCATCTTTGAAGAAATATGGCCCAATAATGCCGCCGGCCCATAAACCGCACCAAACAGTGGCTTTTTCGGGATGCATTGGTAGCTGTTGCAATGCTTCTGGCTGATCTTCACTCCAAATGCGGCAATTTTGCTTATTTACGTACCCATTCAACCAAAAATGAGCCTCATCGCTGAACACAATTTTTCGATAAACAACATTTCGAACCGAGCACGAATTTTGATAGTAAAATTCAATAATTTGCAAGCGTTGTTCATTTGTAAGACGATCCATGGTTAAATTGCAAACCAAACTGAAGCTGTTTGACAGTGACACAAGGTACTAAACACACGTCAGCTGTCAAAACCAGTGTTGCCAAAACCAAACCAGCTTAAAAATCACCCGTTATATATTGCATAGGTATACCTACCTTATAATTATTTAAATTTTGTTTCTAATAGGTATATGTACTTAACAATTTTGGTTTCTAATTATTCAAGCCATTGCTGCTATAAAACATGCATAAACTTAGTTAGATACCTAACTAGTAACTATAAGTAGTAACTATAAAGTTTAAAGTTTGACCTTTTCAAGGTAGATGCTTGATTCATTACTCAAGAATATCAAGAATAGGTATACTTATAGGTATCTTAACAGCAAATACCTGTTCTTCTATTAAGTTAAAGGCATCATTTCTAAACATCTTTTATACTTTTGTTGTTAAAACTATAAAATGGTGTTGCACCAAGGTTAATGTTTAAGTCTTTGCCCTTTGTCAACAAAACTGGTCTCACTTCAAGCCATAAATTATACCCGAGAATCAACAAAACCTGTTTTAATCAACAAGATGCAAATAATTCCATACTTTAAGAATATAGGTAAGTATAGGCTACAACAATTCTGTAATAATTGGAATAATCTAGTTTTTTGAATTTTTTATAACTTAGGTATATAAATTGCACTATGAATTTAAAGTTTTCTATTTAATGTAAAAGTTTGAATTACAACAATCATTATTTATACCTGTCAAATGGCAGTGTTCCATAAAATCCTCCTACCATGACAATGATAACTCAGCAAGAAATGAACATTCAACAAACTATACAATATACAAGTATATCTACCTACTTAAAGAAAGTTACGCTAAGTACGTTTCGTTAAGTAAAAATAATTTTCACCGACCCCAATTTCACCTCCCACTGCCCAGACCCCCGCTCATTGTTTTCAAAATCCTATTGTTCACGTATAGGGTATCGCACTATCTCTGTAAATTGTTTGCCCGCGATAACTGCGTGTGCATGACTTTCTGACATGCGTATTACAGTTGAAGTCTTAGAAATTAAATTAAATTTTGCTAAATAACCTGTGTATACTTTATCTTATGTTTTATTAAAAAAAAAAAACAAACAAACTTTAATGTAACTTCCTACTTGCTTTATTTGAATAATTGAGGTAATTAAAAATGGGCACACAAAAAAGTTGTAAGTACGAAAAACAACAACATTCATAAATAAAAAAAACTTATCCAGCTTAAAAAATAGTATGAAGGTAAGTAAAGTATAATAATTGTAAAATTTGGTAACAAAGTGAAGAATAATTAACTTACCGGTTGGGCAATTGTATTTTTTTGACAAAAATTTCAAAAAACAGAAACCGCTGCACTCTTCTGCCGTTGCTATGTTATTATGTAGAAAACGAGAACGAAAAACGAAAGAAATCAGACAAAAATACAAAAAAAAAAAAAGAAATTATTTTTGTATTTCTGAAGGACTTCCGGCGAGCGTCGCAACGTTTTGTGGCTGGCGCGTTATAGTTAGTTGTTGTCGTTGTCGTTGGCGTTCGTCGATGTTGTTGTTGATACCGTTGTTGATGATGATGGCGGGCGGTGGCGTTGCTATTTTGAATTTGCAGCCAGCAGCAGACTTCCGGCGTTAACTGTAGGTGTAGAGATAGAGAGGTTATCTGTGCTCTGATTTCACAATGTATCTCCGTTTAAATGGATGGATGTATCTCTCTCGCTAGGTACATATATACCTATCTGTGTGAATTATTATTGTTGATACAGATGTTTTCTTGTGTATCCCTTTAATATTATGAATTGAAATAATCCGCTGGGTTATTTTGTTCCCTCTTTATTATTTGCACACTTTTTTTATTTATAAAATCAAAAATAAAACATTCACAATAATTGGGTAGGCTTAACTTCTTTTTCTTTTCTCAAAAAATAATTATATCATAATAAAAGAAATTTTCTTTTGTTCACACAACACTAAAATGACAATGTATTTTTGCACATTTAAAATAAACAGATAGATAGATAGGTAGGTAAAATCTAACGGATGCGATAAACACTTAAAAGGTAGTTTATTTGTAGCCAGCTACTCAATTACAGCGGGAATTTTCGACCGATATAAAACGTATGGTAGAAAGAACGTCACCGGACAAAAATGTTAAAATTAAAATAGGAATTTTTAAGCAGACAAAAAAATTCCGTGGTACGTGCTAACGACTTGCCGTTTCTGTCCAGAATGCGAGGAACGTTCCACGTGAATTTGTTAGGAGGAACTGATGGTTGGCAGATGGTTGCAATTGTTTTTGTTTTGAATTCGAAAAAGTAAACTGAATCGAACATCAACATGTTTGATAATGAATAAGTTTGAAGTATGTTCGATTGTACAGTGGACCAGATTGTGGAATTAAGTTATAAAATATTATGTGTGTATTAATTATTCTTTTAAAATCATTTGACTTTAATATTTATGATTTATTAGAATGAAGGTGCAAAGTAAAATTGTTGAATTAATAGGTATACAATTTAATATACCTTTGCATGTAACATACAAATACATAGAAATACCAAGGATTAATCTCTTAATCGGGATTAGATTCATATTTATTGAAGTTGATAAAACATATAACCAAAGATACTGAATTCTTAAGATATGAATGAATCTTTCGTACGTTTCACATCGTTATTTTTGTAACATAATTTTGTGTTTATGAATACATGAGAAATCCAATAATAATAATATAAAAGGGTGGGTGAAGATCCCTGCTGTACGACATCTAACCGTTCATGCTAGTAGGCAGATTAAAATGGCTACTACGATTCACATCTTTATAATTCAGTATCTTTGCATTTAATAATAGCATCTTGAATCCAAAAAGAGATAATCTAGACTCTAGTAAAATAGTGCATTAAGGTTTGTGTTAAATTGGAGTCCAGAGAAGTTTTAAAGATAGATAGATAGTTTTAATGAATATAAAACCAGAAGGGGGGATCTTGTATTTATTTTGGATTGACGCATGCGTTTCATTTCACTAAACACATTTGAAATAACATCAAATGATTTTTTTTGTCCATTAAAGATGCAAATACAGAAAGAACTGAACATTATATTATATTTTATTTTATTTACATATTTGAATATATTTTATTTTATTTTAAAGGTAAAAAATAAAGATAAAGAAAATAAGATATAAGAAATAAAAGCATTATAATGTAAACTTTTTTTTTTTCATTTCGGCTACCTATTGCAAAACTTTACTGTTTGAATTTTCTATAGAAGTTATAAAGGACCTTATTTAGCTATATTTGATGAGTTCTTGTTTGATGTTTAATTTGTTGCAGGTGTTTCTATGTATCCCTTCGTATTGACCTCCAATCTTAAAGTTTGATTTGCAGACAAAGCATTTGTACTTTCTCCATATTCTTTAATAAAAACAATTTCGATTTGTGTTTGATTCTTTTAGTGCATTTCATAATAGGTGTCATAAGGGCTTAAAACGTTTAACAATTAAGTCTTGTAGATTCACACTCAGATCGCGCTTAATTTTAGCTTTTACTTGTCTCCCAAGACAATAGATAAAAACCTATGTTGAGACATACGAGAATTAGCGAGAAAACTGTTTTCTGAGAAAGAAATTATATATTCAACGATATTAAAGAATTTGACGCCAAATTTTAAACAACCTGATAATAACATCAGGATGTTGAAAATTTTAATAATTTAATTAATTAATTTTAAATAAATCCTTTTATAATTAAAAACACCTTTATGACTTATGTCTTTTTATTCATAGTAGATACATAGGTATATATTTATTTATTTTATTGTATTGAATTTGGATGCATTTCGACTTTTTATCATCCTTTTGCAAAAAAAATATCGTTTTTTACATAAAACATTATAAAGCCTGATGCTAAATTATTAGCATGGTACTTCTTACAATAATAAATTTACTAACTTCAAAGCTCTTTATTAAAATGTTCTTAGTTTTAAACATTTTTTAAATAATATTATGATACTTAACCTATTTTCTTTAACTGAAAACGCCTAAAAAGTAACAGTTCTTTCAAACAAGTAATCAAACATATCTACCATTTTCTCATTTTTAACTGTCAAATTGACATTTGGAGTTTGGAGTAATAAAATCGCTTTAGTAAGTATTTAGACTGTCTTGATATTTTTGGTGAAATGTTAGAAAATTTCTTCACTTGATTGAAAATTTATCAGTGTTTTCTTTTTGATAAGTGGGCTCCGTGTGCAGAAGGCCTTTATTTCATATAATGCTTTAAAGTAAGTCAAATTCTTTTGCAAGATAAATGTTAGGTACATACTATTTTTAATTTAAAAATTTCAACATAATTATATCTATAATTTTTTTAGTAAAAACTACAGTTTATTAAGGGAATTACCTATTATTTCTTACAAAAACGCTACCTACAACGAAAAATTTACATTTAACGTCAGACATTGTTTTTGTTCGTATACCTACTTTGTGAATCAGAACAAATAAACAACTATAACGCCAAAATAACTTATTAGCTTTCTACAAATCGTCAAATGCATTAAAAAAAACAACAACTACATCAAATTCAAGGTCAAATAGCAAATCTAATCATCTAATAAATATTTTTGAGTCTAATGCTTTTCAATAATTATAAACAAACGTGAACAACACATGCGAGCACATGTTTGCATGTCAAGCGGAAATTGCGTATAGTAGATACTAGATATTGCTTACACATACACACTCTGTTTTACTGTTTTCTATTATATTATATTTTACATTTCCCGGAAACCAAATTTCGATCGGATGTTAAAAAACCTATTTTTTTGAACATACCTACACAACAATGACAATAATGGTATAATCGCATTGAGCAAACTTTTTTGTAACAATAATTACAGTTATATGTAGGTACGGATAGTCATTGGAACCGAGGGCAATGAGAAAGAAGATCATGGCCTATAGCAAAGCAGATTAGTTAAATACCTAAATAATGCATCTTTCAAACAAAAGCAGGAAACTACAGAATAAAATGATTTATTTTCATGAGAATTTTACTTAAAGTATTAAGAACTTTAAACGATCAAGGAGCCTTCAATAATTGATCTTTAATCCACTAATTGTGTAAAGTTAGTTCTTAAATTAGATCAAATTCTAGAATTATCGGATTTGAAAGGCGCTTAAACCGATTTGATTTTATGAAAATTAAAATACAAATAATCTCCTCTGCCGCTGGAATGCTTTTGTGGATTAAGTAGGTACCTATAAATGAGTTGAACGTATATTACTCATCGATTTATTACAAGACAAGATAGATTGCTTGTATCTTACCGCTTTGTTATAACCGACCGACAACATACAGTGACTGCATCACCCTTTGTTGCGATGCTAGACACGATTTTGTTTTAACGAATAACTAACTCATTGTATCATTTATGATAATGTGATTATCATTGAAACTTGAAACTACACAGATATTAGATATTATGCCTTGCCCTAAGGTTGCAGCTAGTCATGTTTTGTTATTGTTTAGTGAGTGGGTGTGTTCCAAATACTACGCTTTAATAGATAATGATAATAATAAATAATAAATATGAAATAGATTTAATCATGTATAGAAAAACAAACAATCGACAATAATAATTACCTAACAATTTCTATAGTTAACTATATTATAATTTCAATTTATTAATATTCTTTGATTGCAAAAAAAAACAGGTTCTTAATTTCAATACAAACGAACGCCCACAAAAATCATATAAATTAAAACTTGTTCTTGACATTGCATTCCATTTTGTGATATAAATCAAAATGATTAATGTTTTATTCATTGATTCCATAAAAGTTCAAAGTGTGATAAAAAATATTACTCTGCAAACAGCAAACTGTTTTATTATATTTATATACAAAACTAAAGGTGTACAAGATACACCTCGTATCAGGAGATCTCTAGCACAAGTCGGTTCAAATCAACTTTTCAAAATTTAATTTCCAGGAGACATACAAAATGTTTCTGTCTAAACATCATACAGTAAATACAACTTCTATAACAAACACACTTTGCGCGCTGGTTGAATTATTTTAATTATTTATAACTCCTAAAACATTGTGTGATGTTACCTTTGTAGGTATATATATGTAGATATGTTTTTTTGTTTAAATATGTACATAATATTAATTATAGGTATATGTAAGGTAAACAAGTAAAATGCACAACTGGGTTGCACGAACTAGCTCTTATGTAAAAACATTTCATCTGATAAAAGAAATAAATTAGTTATGATGGAAAATTATATATTATTACCAACTAGGTACCAAAAATGTTTGTTAGTTTAAGCTAATCTTATGTGGAAACATAAATATGAACAATAAAGCACTGCGTTGCACATATGAATATGGAACTTACAGTTTAGACTAAAAAATTGAAACAAAATTAATATATGTAATTAGAAATAAATTGATACAAAATTTCTGAAATTTTGTTGACCTAACGCGATGTGGTTACATAATCTGATTTCTCGAATAAATCTCAATTTATGGGAAACTAATTTTTGAAAAATGTTAAAGCGATTTTAAAATTAATAAGTATTTACATCCTATGTATATTAAATTTTTGAAAACATTAAAAAAAAAAATTGTACGCCATTTTCTAGTATTTATTAATGAGGTGTTAAAAAAATTTATTAAAAAAAAATCATCTGCCCATTTTTGAAATATCGAATCTTTAAAAAAATGATTTCGATTTTTTTTTAAATCCAAAATGAGTTTTTGGAAAATTTTGATATGGAATATTATTTGAACTTATTGGAAGCTGTTTTGTTATTCATCAAAATTAGTGCCAGAGATAATGAGATACCTAGTCGAAAAAAAAAAAACGTTCCATGAGAGTGGAGAGATACCGTTAATAATTTATGTTTAAAATCTGATAGATTATGTTAAAAAACAGCTGGGTTTAATAAAAATCGACACAACTAGGTTTTTGAATTATTCATTTTTCAAAAACAAATTGGAACCTTTTCAAAAATAAAAAAGAAAAAATTAAATTTTGGTATAAGTATACGTACAACACTTTTAAAACTCCTTGAAAAATTCTCCATAAAAAAAAAACTGATCAATATCGGTTAGTAAAATCATTGTTCTGTAGGAGGTATCATTTTATAACCATTTTTCAGATTTTTTTTACATTGTAGCCTTTTTGTAAAAAAATTATACTGAATTTTTTTCAAAAGTTGTGGGCACGTTTTTGAAAAACAAGTAAAGGTTGTTTGTTTTAGAAGTATAGAACTTTAAGTTTGCAACACTATTTTAACTGGCGGTCATTTTGTCAGCTGTCAAGTGATTTATTTTTAGTTTGGTTTGGCATTTCAATATGAATAGACTGACGCCTGAACAACGCTTCCAAATTGTGCAAAACAAGATTGCCGTTGATCCCAATTTTCATAAGCGAATTTTGTTTAGCGATGAAGCTCACTGGATATGTCAATTAACAAAACTGCCGTATTCGGAGTGATGATAATCCTCAAGTGTATGTTGAGACACCGTTACATCCACAAAAACTGACTGTTTGGTGTGCTTTATGGGTTGGTGCAATAATAAATAATTTTCTTTAAAAACTATGCTGGCCAGAACGTTACAGTCAATGGTGACCGCTATAGAGCCATGATTACTGACTTTTTCGTTCATCAATTGAACAACCATGATTCGCAGGAGCTGTGGTTTCAACCAGACGGCGCAACATGTCACACAGCTCGTGCCACAATTGATTTGTTGAAGGAAACGTTTAGTAACCGCATAGTTTCACGTTACGGACCCATGAATTGGCCTCCAAGATCGTGCGATTTAACGTCGCTTGACTATTTTCTGTGGGGATATGTGAAGTCTACGCCAATAAGCCCGAAACAATTGAGCACTTGGAGGACAACATTCGCCGCGTTATTGCCGATATACGGCCACAAATGTTAGAAAAAGTCATCGAAAATTGAACCCACGTCCGAGCCAGCTGTAGTGGTCATATACCAGAAATCATATTTAAATTATAATGCCAGAAGATTATCTTTCGAATAAAGTAAATGTAATGTAAATTTAAAAAAATCACCTTTGTTTTATTCCATGCCAAAGTAATATACCTCTAAAAAAAACACCTTTTATTAATTGCTAAAAAAAATGTACGGCAAGATTGTTATTTTTGGTCCTAAGAAAAAATGAAAAATGCGTGTCTGGGGAGTTTCCAAGAAAACACTATACCTACGTACCAAGTTTGAAATTTTTTTTACCCTTTTAAGCCTAGTACGCTGCTGATGCGAAACGAAATTTTTCGTTGGTCTCGCTGTGTTCTGTGATCTAAATCCAGCACCTGAATATTTAATTTGATGTTTACACATCTTAACCGTGAGTTCCAGCACTCCCACTTTTTTTTTCTGTTACTCGCTGGAGGTTTTTAACGCGATCTTTACATTGAAACATGATTGCGGTATTTTGCAAGCTCTGAGACCTCGATAAGCGGACTTTTATAATACTTCACGAGAAAGACAATGATGTTTTAGCAAAATGTAATAAGGACCCAAAATGTTTTTCAAAATAAAATGAAATTAAATCCTAAAATAAATGTTGGATTCATATTTCATTGGGGCTTTATTATTTATTAAGATCCCTAACAAAAAAATGAAATAAGGCCCTAAAAAATTTGAGAATTTTCATTGTAATGGTTGTATATGCATAATTTCAGGGCCTTCTTATATTTCATTATTTATTTTGGAACCAAGATATAAATGCAGGTTTAATTTGGTGAAAGGTCGTCCTTCTATATTATGCAACCAAAAAAAAATTCACAGTCTGGCATGTATCGCTATACAACTAGTTCCTCCGGACAATGGAGTAGAGTCAGACATCTTTTGAGAAAACTCACCCATTGTCTGGATCAAGCTTGCAAACTTTAATAGCGTTTTCCAGGAGAAAGTGTTTGTTATTGTAAGGCCGTAAAACATCTTTCTAAATGAAAACGAGTAGAAATTCTGATATCTTTATAGATAGCCATAAGTGGTAATCAAAGCCATTTTCTCCTCATTCGTCACAAAGTAAAAACTGGTTGATAGCGTTGCCGCAATAGTTGTGATTTCTTGTCGAAGCAGATGCAATCACCTTTAGATGGGTCTACGAAAAGAGTTTCCTCTTAAAGCCGCAAACGACAGATGGCCAACAATTAACACTTTCCGGGTTGCGAGGAGTCTATGTTCTTTTTCTAAAAAAAAAAAAAAAACAGACAACTTACACAAGGTTCCAGTGTCGGCTCCGGCTGTCATCACCTCTTCTAACCTAAATTTTTGAATTTCTTCCGTTTTTTCTAATATATCGTTATGTCATATTTTGATCAAAATCTCGAGTTCATTTATTTTTTTACGAACACAAAACTTGTCATGTTTAATAGTGTCTTTAGATTGCAGGGAAATTCTGTTTAAAATAATTCCAATATTCTTGAAAAAAATATCATCAACCTTACACCTTAATTCAAACAATTATCTCATCCAAATCTATACATACGTGGCTACAATATTGGTTTTGTAACTTTGTAAACTTATTTTCCTATAAACTAAGCTCATTTAATAGTTTAACGCTTAAGGCTTGAAAACAAAATTCTTATTAAAATTACTGATTTATTGTTAACTGCAGCGTCTAACGAAATAAGGTGCCAAATACCAAATACACCCATGTCCACAATGAGGCTATATAAATTCTTTTGTCTAATTACCAAAACGTGCGGAACGTGTATTTTTTCGATTTCCCATTTTTCACAATCGAGGAAGTTTATTTAACGATAAATGAATTATCGAGGGTCTTTCTTAAAGAAAACACAATAATCAGTCCAATACAGGCAGGGACCAGGTATGTCTTTAGTTTCTAAATCAAAGAAAAACACATATAGGTATAACAACTCTGAACAGTCGATTTAAAATAAACACAACTATATCTGATAGCAATCAGCAGCACCAACGAAAATTCTATTGTTGCAATCACGATCGAATGCAAAAATTTGTCAATCAATTTGAAATACCTATACAACATACATTCAGACTCAAAAGGACCCAGAAACAGAATATCCAAATCATAATGTCTAATCCTAAACAAACATCCTTTGAAACAGGACTTTTTCATCCGCACAACTATACGTGTATATATAGAAAGACTATATCTATAGGTAACTGATGTGGTGCATATATAATGCTTATCTCGGACACATTTTCCATTTTTGTAAAAATGTAAAAATTTTAAATCCTCACCTATTCAACAATCAAACAATAACAACTATTTTCCATATAGATATGGCCAGGCCAGGCCATCATGGACGAATGAAAGTGAATCCTTTTAAGGAGCTTATAGGCGAAGCATTCGATTACCACACACCGTTTGTTTTGAAGCAAACAGGAAATCGACTATTCGTGGGGCTTAGGATACACGAGTAACAAAAGAACTATACCTACAGCTGCTATATGCAATTTAGGAACGGATTATAGAGAAATGAAAATTTGAATTTCAAATGATAACGAGTGATGTAAATAGAATTCGGGAATCTTCAGCTGCATGTATGGAAAGTCCGTATAGATTAACAATCTTGCAAGGTGTATCCTTGTTCAATTGGAAAATATTTATAGTTCTTCCTATTTCCATTAATATTAAAAAAAAATATAATCAGTTTCGAAGAAAAGTAATTCATCGTCAAGTGCATATCCTCGAGGACCAACGAGTATAATTAAATATCTTATCATCGCCATAAAGACATACATACATATCTAGGTAGCGCAGGACAAATAGATAAAAGAAGAAATTATAAACTTGAAAGAAAAACGCCCAGCAGCTGCACACATCCTAATGACAACAACCGGCGGGATGCGTCCTGATCAGCGTTGCCAACTTAGTGTTTAATTAGATTATACATGCTGACTCTTCATAGACTGCTCTATTTTTCTTTCGATACCGGGCTCAAATTGTTATTTAATTATCTGATGAAAGAAATGACATTAGCAAGTTAGTTTTATTATAGAATAGGTGTAAATTTGTGGTTATAACTAGTTAGTGAGGCACTTAAGCTGTTGCTATGTCTTATTTTGACTGGGCGAACCGTATTTATCTCGCTCGTGTACGACCACAAAAATCAATTTTTTCGTCCCTACTAATTAATTAACCGAGCCCTTCTAGAAATTTTGAAGTACAATCTTTTCATATTCAAAATTTCTTAAAATTGTATTGTCAATCTTTCTATTTTAATTTTTTTTAATATTTTGCAAAATAACTCAAAATAGATAAATTTTCTAGAATAATGTCTTAATCGTATTTTAGTTATTCGATTTTTTTCTAGCAAAAATTTTATAATTATACTTTGGTTATTACAGGCAAGAAGTTTAATCAATATCTTTAGAGTCGTTTTCGAGAAAATTAGAAAAAACTGGTATTGTTTTTCTGAGGTCTTAAGCACATCTTATAACCTAAATTTTAATCAAGGGATTTTCATTTTATCGGATTAAAGGGGCAAAATTTAGTTCTTTTGTACATGGATAATTTTATAACCCTAAAAAAGTGCAAATAAATGAAGTCAAAAGTAAATTAAAACACGAAGAAGAGAAACCAAAACAATAGAAAATATTTTTTTTGTTTTTTTTTTATTAAATAAATTAAAACAATCAGGTAATTGATATTGAAACGTTTGGGCAGTTTTCATATTTTAAATGGATGGATATTAAATCCATATATTATTTTTCTTGTTTTGAACTTTATACTGCGGTGAAACCTCACTTTTGTCCGTCTGAGTGAAAAAATAAAAAAAGAAACTGCTATACAAAGAACAAGAAATAAGATACAAAAACAAAACACAGCTGCAGAAATCAAATCTGTTATGCATTTGATCACAAACAGTGACATTTGGTGGCATGCACCACACACAAGTTTAGAGCTACGTTGTTGCAATTTTATTGTTTTCTTTATTTTATTTAGTTAATAATTTATGTTTATCATTTACATCTAAAGCCGCTGTGAACAAGTGGGAACGTTTTTAATGCAAAATAAGATATGGAAAAGTATTTCTGAAAATAAGGGTTAAAATTTACAAATTACAAACATTTTTGTTTGATATTTTTTGGGTATATCTTTTCGACTGTATTTTAGGCTGTTTTGATATTTTTTAAAACATTTAAAACATTTTTGTCCGCCTAAGAGAATTAAATTTTTGAAACTGCGCCTGATATTCTTGTCCACGGTAAGGGAGTGTTCGCTTAAAAGATAATAGAATGTATAGAATTCAAGCCCAAGTCCCTTCACCAAAATTCATCTTTGACGAAATCTTTTCTAAGTCAATTGTATATTAAAACACATATGTACATAGATTCTGAGCGTTTTTATGTTTTAATTTTGTTTCATTTGTGCATCTCTTATATCTGTCAAAATTAAGCGGCGCAAAACAAAATTTGTTCGGTTGATTAATTTGTATGCTAAAACATAGCATGCAGATCGCGTACTATCTAAATAGCTAAATTTTGACGAAACAGCTGTTTTCTGAGAAGAAATTTTATTCAACTAATTTAAAGAGTTTATTTTCACTACTATTTCAAGTGATGAATGAAATAAAATAAAATGGGTTCTTTTCTTTAGCTGAGATAAACTATTTCTTTCCAAATATTCCTTCAGTTCGATTTTAAATATCTCGAAGCAAAGTTCACACAAAATATCAGAATCAGAATTACAGAATCCTTCAAAATTTAGTTAAAGAATTAATAGGTATGCCGAAAAATTATTTCGTGCGCTAAAGAAACAAACATTTGATTTTTTAGAAGTGGAAGTGCTTAACTCTTGGCCAAAATATTTTCCTTAATTTTAGCTTAACTAAATTTTGGAGAGTACGCGATCTGCGTAATTTTCTTAAATTTTGACAGATTCTATAATTTTTAATTTTAGTAAACTTTGCCTTTTGTAAATAAAAATTAAAATGGAGAAATATTTGGGAAGAAATGATTTATCTTAGCCGAAGAAAAGATTCCATTTTATTTGATTTTGTCTTAAATTGAGCAACGGTTTAAGCATATTAAACGCAGCTGAAACGAAACAAAAATTTCCATACAAAAATGACACAATGAAATCATAAACAAAAAATTTCGATCTGCTCTACGTTTTGCAGTACCTACGCGTTTCAACGAATGACATTGCTAATTATAGCAAATTATTTGGAGAAGTCTCCGATCCTTTTTCACACAGAATTATTTGCACGAACTATTAATGGTGTGCGGGAAATTGAGACCACAAACAAATTCAGTTACGCATCATCTGTTAAAATTCACCATTAATATTTGTCCACAGTCTTTGGCCAAACTATTCTAAACGCAAATTTGCAAAGCAAAACACATGCAAAGCAAATGCAAAAAGCAAAATATTTTTTACATTTGCACAAATGCATTTGCATTTGCACAAGAAAACAAAAATCCATTTACATTTTGGGACAATCTGGGACGTTTGCATTTTAAAACTGTTTGCTTAGCATAATTTGCGCAAGTTTTGCGTTTAGGAGTTCGGCATTTTTGTTTACGTTTTCGCTTTTGTTTTGGAGACCACAGAAAATTTGTTCGCTTCAGCTGCGTTGTAGGCTTTAAGCTGGTGTGTGGAGAGAGTGTGGTCTGCGCACTAATCTTTAATGTACTATTTTTGTATCACATAAAATTAGTAGGACCATTTTTGTTGTTGTTCTTTACTTTCAAAAACGTTACTAAAAAAAAAAAAACAAAATACAGTTATTCCAACTCATTCTCTGGATATGCCAAATAAGTCAAAATTAAACTCTACACTTAAAACCAGGTTTGTGCGAATTTTTTCTCGAAAGAAAAGTGTAATTTAACTAAAGATTAGATTATTTTTCTTTTATGCAAAAAATGTTCTTTAAGTTGATTTTTTTTTTTAAGAATCAAACGATCGTAAAATATCCTGCGGGATGGTAACGCGGTTCCTATTAAGTGATTAATATTGATTTTTCTAAAAACTATCTACACGCACTCATTATTGAATTTGTTACAGCTCTCAATATAGAATAACAGCCTCAGTCTGGGCATCTCTTGTCCTTATTATATCTATGCGGTATCCTTTTTCTCTAGAAATTCACAATCCACAAAAAATGTGACACTGTCAAGAGGATAGTTTAGCAATTTTTCATTGCCTTTAGTTCTTAATTCATTTATGCTAGATTTTCAATTTTAGATAAAATCTATGACTATAGATGTATGTGTGTATGTTTTGAAGTAGTTTTGGGTCACATGCCAATCAGTCTTATTTTATTTCGAACAAGAAAATTATTTTTTTTTTTAACTGCGTGGTAATTGAAATTGGTTTACATTTTGAAGTGTAGGTAGTAAGCATTTCTTTGGTTTGAAAAGGATATTCGTATGTTTCTGTACCTTAACATTTTTTCATTAATTACGATAATTAGCAGTTATAGAAAATGAGTATCTGAGTGAGCAAATAATGACAATTAAATACGTTAGCTATAGGTAATACCAACACAACAGTCAGTTATTTGAATTTAAGTTGAAAAAGATTATATCTGCTTCCGGATTTTTGTTTAAATTGGTTTAAATACGTTCTTATATGTGATTTCTTTTTACAAGGATCTGAAATGCCTTTATTAGATCTTAATGACTGAGTTAACTCGGAATAATAGAAACATAATTAGGTCGATTTAAGCTATTCTTACCTTTTACAGCAACTTTTTTCTTGACAAACTAACTAGCCAAATTTATAATATACCGCTTTGGATTTTATTCATTTGGAAATTATTTATTTTTCGAAAAGAGGATAGAGTCAAAAATGCATTTCTTCATTCTTTAGTTAAGCTTACTACCGGAGCTCAATAAAAAATATGTCTCAAATGTTTTAAAACTGTGTAAACAGACTGTTTAGGAATAAAAACCCGAAATCAAGAGACTAGCGCTTTGCGGAAGGGTAGTGCCCTTCATATTTCATAATATTAGTTGAATGTTTGCCATTTACGATAATGGATAGCTCAACAATCGAACAACGCGTTTGTCGCAGAAGTGCGATAAAGAGAGTAGTCTATCCATCGATTTTAACGTGAACGCATCGGCAACAAAAGGCAAATAAACATAAACTACAAATTACATAAATAAGCTGTGTCTTTTTTTTTCATTTATTTTTTGAGAGACTATAGGTATATAATAACGAATACAGAACATTTTGGTGCCTCCTGTGAGGAATAGTCAACGGTGGTTGAATAAAAAACGAAACTTGCGAGTTCTTACGAAAAAAAAAAAGGCCAATGAATGTTGTTGTCGACCCAAACGTTTGCGCGCATACGGTTTATATATACCTACACATATTACATAGGCAACGAATACAGTGCATATTTCCCCTGTAGAATTAAATAACGAGTTGAACTATAGAAACTTTGTTATTGTTTCTTTTTGCAATTTTACGGGAGTATAATACGTACGGTACTATACGAAAAGAGGTACCTAAGACAAACGGTGATTCTTTTTTGTTTTTTAGAGCGCTTACGAAACGGGACGATAGTTGTTTTTTTTGGTTTCAATTTGCGAATCGACGGAACATTTTCAAGTTTAATAAAAAAAAAAGCTAAGACAATTTAAAAAAGACTATGGCTGAATTAAAGTTACGGATAAGTGCTGTGACGGCAATTTCGAAGTTGGCGATAAAATTGGGGGATGGTCAATTGACTGGACTAGATCTAGCTATGAAGCGTGCCACTTTGGACAATTTAGAAGGCCATTTCACACGTTTTAAGGATGCACACTTTATTTTGGTAGGTGTTGCGCTGGATAGCGAGATGGATGCACATACAACTTTGTTCGAAGAGGTGGAAGACAGATACACGAAGGTGAAGGCCATGCTTGCGGGTGCAATCGATTCGGCTGTGCAAGAACAGCAGGCATCTGATGTCAGTATGATGCGCTCAGTTCACGGTCAACAAGGCGATCTGAATGATTTACGTCTCGAGAAAATTGTCATTCCAGAATTTCATGGAGAATTCAACAAATGGATTGCATTCCGTGATATGTATGAAGCGATGGTGCATTCAAAAGAGCATCTTTCAACAGCTGCAAAATACACCAGGCTTATGAAAGCAGTGAAAGGCTCAGCTGCTCAGGTTGTAGCTGGCTTTCTACCAACCGATGATAATTACGAATCAGCATGGCAGACGTTAAAAGCAAGATACAACAACGACCGTCTCATTGTGTCGGCCCACTTGAATATTTTCCTTAATATGGAGTCTATTGAGAAGGAGACTAATATAGGCTTGCGTCGAGTAGTCGACATTACCAATGAAACTACACGCTCATTAGCGGCAATGAAACGACCAGTTGAGACGTGGGACGACATCCTAGTCCACATTTTGGTGTCAAAACTCCCAAAGACAACTATCATACATTGGGAGATGCAGTTGAAGGGAACAGAACTTCCCAAATTGGCAGAATTACTAACATTCATCGAGGGCAGAGCACGAGGTCTTGACCACATGGGAAGTGCGATGACAGAACGGACGAACAACGCAGGCTACAATAAACGATCCACAGCTAATCCTAAGGCACATACGAGTACGAATGCAGGCACAACTCAGAGGCTGACACGATCCAACTTGCCGACAGCAGATCGTGGTCATTGTTATTACTGCAATGGTGACCATTACATTGGGCGCTGTCCAGCTCTAGAGTCGTTAACTCCTTCAGAGAGATTCGGTAAGATAAAAGATTCAAATTTATGCTATAATTGTCTGACTCCAGGTCACGCAACACGAGCTTGCTTATCAAAACGTAGATGTGGACAATGTCAAGGGATGCACCACACAATTTTATGTCGCACGAAGACGACATCATCAACTACAATAAGTGCTGCTTCGGTGGAACCATCGCAACCACAGGCGTCAGCATGACTCAATAAGGCCCCCGCTGTGACATCTTTCGTATACAATGGTCACACTACGTTATTGGCAACCGCTACTACAATTTTACTTGATATTCAAGGCAATCCCATTACGGCACGTGCGCTATGCGATACAGGCTCGCAAATCACTTTTATTACGGAACGATGTATGCAGCAGCTGCGAATCAAAAGGCAGAAGTTCGACATGGTCATCGCTGGTGCAGGTGATGTGGAAGGGCCAACAACACGAGGTGTAGCAAAATTACAGCTACGATCTCGTTACGAAGCAGAATTTGCAATTCAAGTCAATGCTTTCGTCTTGACAAAAATTACAGCAGATTTGCCTGCTCATTGCATAGGTATCGATCAATGGCAATATTTACAAGGCTTACCTCTGGCAGACCCAAATTTCGGTAATCCAGGCGAAATCGATCTATTGATTGGGTCCGATGTTTGGGGTCTGATCGTTAAAGACGGACTCATCAATGGCGAAGCAGACCAACCCCATGCGCAGAATACACATCTGGGTTGGGTAGTATCAGGCCCAGTCGATTTGATACATTGTAATTTGGCGCAAAGTATGCACACACGAGGCAACGAAAATTTAGAGGAGGCTCTTATACGATTCTGGCAATTAGAAGAACCAACCTTTTCAGAAGCCAATGGTCAGGCAATAGACGAATGTGAACGGCGATATGAAGAAACAGTGCAGCGACAAGAAGATGGCCGGTATGTGGTCAGCATACCCTTTTTAACAGACGAACCGAAGCTTGGTGACTCACGTCGAATGGCAACGCAGCAGTTTTACAGGAACGAAAAGCGACTGCATTCCGATCCCGATCTATTGACGAAATACGTCGCATTTATGAAAGAGTACGAGGCATTAGGTCACATGGTGTTATACGAAGACGAGGTGAGTCTGAGTAAGAATGCCCAGGCCTACTACATTCCTCACCACGCAGTCACAACTAAATTTCGTGTTGTGTTCAACGCGTCAGCGAAAACAGACAACGGTGTATCACTTAACGACACACAACATATCGGTCCAGTAATACAGGATAAATTGGCGAACATTATTCTACGATTCAGGCTTTATCGTGTGGCAATTGTGGCGGACATTGAGAAAATGTTTCGCCAGGTGTTGGTGAATCCAAATCATCAAAAGTGGCAGCTAATATTATGGCGAGAGAATCCTACCGATCAACTTAAAACGTATCGGCTAACAACGGTGACTTATGGCACACGCTCTGGTCCATACTTGGCAGTGCGAACACTTCATCAATGTGCTCGAGACAATTACACTATTATCAAACCGGAGACGGAGGCAATTGCAACGAGGCGCAGCATCGAGAAAGATTTTTATGTTGACGACTACCTTTCCAGCGCTCCCACTCCAGCGATCGCCATCCGTCGATCGAAGAATGTTGATTGTGTCTTACAGCAAGGGCATATGCATTTACGAAAATGGCAATCTAACAACAAGGCAGTTATACAGGCAATAAATGGTCAAAGCGATTCAGGTAAGCCCCCATTGCTAATAAACCCGAAAGAAACATCTGTTTTAGGTTTACAATGGGACAGTGATTTTGACATGCTGTCATTCGAAATCACCTTGGATGAGGCAATAACACGCACTAAACGTAAGTGTCTCAGCGACATTGCGAAACTTTACGATCCGACGGGATTGTTAGCACCAGTCGTCATCAAAGCAAAAATATTTATGCAGAGGCTATGGTTGGCAGGCATTGGTTGGGACGAGGAAATACCAGAGGACCTACTTAGCGAGTGGTTCAATTTTCGCCAAGGCTTGTTTCAGTTGTCAAATCTGGCGATACCAAGACATATTGGAGTACATCCAGGCCAGCAAACAACCCTACATGGTTTCTGTGATGCTTCGCTACACGCATATGCCGCCGTGATTTATCTTCGGACCATAGACGAGGCAGGCATGGCAACGGTCCGTTTGCTTACATCCAAGACCAGAGTAGCACCGGTGAAGACGGTCTCGATTCCAAGGCTCGAGCTTTGTGGAGCACAGTTATTGGTGACTACATTGAACACGGTACGAGAGGCAACGGAGATGTTGAATCTGGAATATTTTCTGTGGACCGACTCAACAATAGTATTGGCATGGCTACGACAACTTCCCGTCAGATTTAAACCCTATGTAGCGAACCGGGTGAGTTATGTGCAGCAAAATAGTGAACCATCTGCATGGAATCATATTCCGACGTCACAGAATCCAGCCGATTGCGCAAGTCGAGGGCTAACGGTGTCACAGATACAGGCGCATACACTTTGGTGGAATGGACCCGATTTCCTTCAACGAGGCGATAGGTACAGTATGGCAGGCGAACCATTATGTTCCACAGACGATATCCTTTTATTACGAGAGGAAGAGAGGTCAGCATCGGCAATCGTGACAGTGACACATACACGAATCAATCAAGCAGGCATACTCATAACGAGACGACGAGATGGCCAGGTGTACAATTTTCTAGATCGCACGAATTCCTTAACGAAGTTAAAACGCATTATGGCTCATATCCTATACGCCCTTTTCGCAGGTAGCAAGAGGCGTGCAGTGTATGGTTCCGAAATATGCAGTGTTGAACGCTTACATCAGGCAATGATGATATTGTCACGTTTGGAGCAGAGGCAATGGTACAAACGCGAAATAGAATTATGTAACGAGGCGAAGAACTTACCGAGTACCAGCACACTCAGCTCATTGAATCCATTTCTCGATGAAGATAACATTTTGCGAGTTGGTGGCCGGATCAAACGAGCAACATTGGACGCGAATCAAAAATTTCCAATTATCTTATCAAAAGAAGGCAGACTAGCATCTATGATTGTTGCTGAAGTACATCACGAGACTTTACATGGTGGTGTACAATTGATGCTGCAGATCATTCGACAAACACATTGGATCATAGGAGGCCGGGCGCTTGTGAAATCCCACATACACAAATGTGTGACATGTCGCTTACAACGAGGTGAGGTAGCGAAGCAGCGAATGGGTGATTTACCAAAGCATCGCGTTACTCGACATCGTCCATTTCTCATCTCAGGCGTAGATTATTGCGGCCCATTCCTGTTACGCTTAGGCGCAAAACGGTCGAAAACAACAACCAAGACCTACGTGGCAATTTTTGTATGCTTGGCCACAAAAGCGGTTCATATTGAACTGGCGACGGACTTATCAACGGAGGCATTCTTAAATGCATTTGCACGATTTACCAGTAGAAGAGGACCGTGCGAGCAACTTCATTCAGATAACGGCACAAATTTCCAGGGTGCAAATCGACGACTCCAAGAGGACCTAGAGGCATGGCAGAACGAGCACGTTAAGCAACAATTGGCGCATCGTGGAACAACATGGCATTTTATACCGCCAGCAGCTCCACATCAGGGTGGTATTTGGGAGGCTGCTGTCAAGTCGGCGAAAAGGCATATCGTACGAGTGGTTGGCAATCAAACTATGAGCTACGAACAATTCAACACCTTGCTAATACGTATCGAGGCTTGCTTAAACTCCAGGCCATTAATGGCTTTATACGACGACCCAGATGACAAATTAGCATTGTCCCCAGCCGATTTTCTTACGGGTGGTCCAATCATTGCACTACCTGAACCCACATACATGAATTTACCATTGAATCGTATCAAAGAATGGAATTTAGTGCGGCGATGGACTGAAGAAATATGGCAACGTTGGCACCAGGAATACCTAACAACACTACAGCAAAGAAGTAAGTGGCGCAAGGCAGAAGAAAACGTCAAAGTTGGTGATATTGTGGCAATTAAACACGAAAATTTGCCACCGACACAGTGGTGTATTGGGCGAATAACTGCGGTGCATTCAGGCGAAGATCAACTGGTTCGAGTTGTTACAACTCAGCACTATGATAAGGTGACAGGTCGAACATTTTCTCGACAGCGACCAATTCAGAAAATCTGCATCTTGCTCACGGAAGATAATTCAGAAACGAGTGTTTCAGAGGAGGCCGGTATGTCGCAGAAGTGCGATAAAGAGAGTAGTCTATCCATCGATTTTAACGTGAACGCATCGGCAACAAAAGGCAAATAAACATAAACTACAAATTACATAAATAAGCTGTGTCTTTTTTTTTCATTTATTTTTTGAGAGACTATAGGTATATAATAACGAATACAGAACAGCGTTAAAATTATTAAAACTTACTACAAAAGTGGGGATGATTTGGTCGTAATAATCGACCGACTACGCAAGCAATCGGTAAAATTGTGAAGAAATATGAAGAAAGTGGAAGCGTTACTGATGTCGTAAAGCCTGTGCATCATCGTAATGAACGCTCAGTAGAAAATATTGCTGCTGCAAGTGCAAGTGTTGCTGATGATCCGAATTTATCGATTTCTCGACGTTCGCAGCAATTGAACGTGTCGTACACCTCACTATGGCGTATTTTGCATTTGGATGATATGTGGTTCCAACTAAACGGGGCAACAAGCCACACACACAACACGACCAATTTTATGGCTTTCTTGCGTGAGAAGTTTCCTGGTCGCGTAATTTCACGTTTTAGCGACGTCAATTGGCCACCAAGATCGTGCGATATGACACCGTTAGATTTTTGTCTGTGGGGCTACGCAAAAGACCATGTTTACACGAATAACCTCAAACTAAAAACCAACATTACTCAATTTATGGCCGAAAAAGTGGTTAAAAAGTACCTCAAAAGAATAACTTGCTGCGAATCTTCCCAAGGTGGACATTTGAATGATATTGTTTTTCACACTTTCCAAACTTTATAATGAAATAAAATTTTCATCAAAAATGTATTGCTGTGTGTGTTTTATTTAGCTTTACTTTCGAACCCGAAAATGAATGACCCTTTAGTAACAAAATAATAATAAATTGAATAAAATAATTATTGAATCAAATATTCAATTCAATTCAAATACAAATTTGGTCAGAACAAAAATTTTCAGACGACTATCTTATATTCGTCTGAACGCGTATAATTTTTATTATTGTCAGACAATTATGACATTTTCAGGCTAATTTGAAATTGACAGATTACGTAATTTATGACATCTGACAATTTTCTTGTGAGATAAATACATTTTATCCACCTGCAAAAAATGTATGTACCTACAATTCTGGCTCCTCACGCTCACAGCTCGCCATTTCACGGGAATTTTTTCCATCGGTAATCCGGTTCCGGGAACTGTTGCCGCTGGAGAAGGACAAACCTATATTTATTTTTGCCCAAAAAGAAGATGTGCAAGTATGGAATCAAGCATAATAAAAACAAGCGATTTCTTCTTGCTCACCTTCTTTTTGGAATTTTATCTTGGGGATTTTATCTTCAAGAGATTTTACCTTGGGGTTTTTGTTTTTAATAAAGGTTTTAGTTTGTGGATTTTCTTTTTCGGGATTATGTCTTTTTGACAAACATCACTAACCCATATAATATACTAAGTGTAATCGAACAAGTACGTGTGAACCAGTTATGCACTTTATTTTTTATTTTATTTGTATAAATTAATATACAGTTCTTAGGTAATAAACAATTAAAATATAAATAATATTTCAGCTCATATGGTATAAGTAGTTTTCATTTTTAATCTTATCAGTATAAAATTATCGATTACATAAACAGATCAACTTTTCCTTTTATTAATTAATGAACATTTTTTAATAAATAACTTAGGTAATGATTATTATATGTACATACATATATTTTGATGTCGGAAATGCATAAATCTTACATTCAATGACGTTTATAGGATTTAGAATTGAAATTAAAACTATAATATATCATGTAACAGTTGGAAAATCAAAAATTAATCGTGACCTTATCGGAAATCATCTTAGCCTTAGGCTACAAATAAATTGAAAATAAAATAGAATATAGTTGTTAACTTCAAACTCCAGCCAAGGCGACATATCAAAGAGAACATGATTCAATTTTGACATTTTTAATAAGCGGAATGTCAAAATCTAGTCTGATTAGGCGTGTTTAGTAAAATGCAATCTCGGAGATCTCAGCAATCTCAGTTACATGAAGAGTATTCCTCAGCAAAATTTCTCAGTTTTGTTGTCAAAGCTCTGAGAGAAAAAAATCTTGGATTCGCTTGCTCACCCTTTGAGTAAGAGAAATCTCTGAGATCACATTTTTCTGAAGACGCCTATTATCTTTGCAACTATTCATCGGATATTGTAATTGGGGTAAATAGTTAAGTATATTTTGTTATAAATATTCGATGCTCTTTTAATTTTTTATTCGAACGCTAAGAACCAGATGTTGCATGTCTTCTAGTTTTCTAATTTTGTAATTAATTAGCCAGCGAAACAACACTTTTTTTTTTTTTTTTAAATACGCTTTAATTGTAAAGTTTAGCCCGCGAACAACTTTTCAGTATCAGATGAGGACCAAGTTATCTGGAACGTTATGATTTATTTGATGAATAACATTTTTCATTCTTATACTATTTAACCTTGACCTGACGTGCTTTTAAAGAAAATTAATACTTTTCTTAGAATTTCGGGACCCAGCACCCTAACTTCTTTCGGGTATTGGCCTTAAGCTGTTGCATGGGTCTTGGATTATTGGTTCACACCTTACCTACTTTTTAAGTAGCACCAAAGAAAAAATTTAGAGCAGCTAAATCGGGCGAACGTGGTGCCTACTTAAAATCAGAAAAACGTGACATTATTCGATCCGCCAAACTTACTGAATGCGTACCTACTTGTGGATCATTTGCTTTCAACTCGTTGAAATCAATGTAATTTTATATAGAAAAAGGTGTAACGTGTAACTACCGAAAAATTCTTTGCAAAGACCTCCTATAGACATTACCAACTGCTTAGTGGTGCCTGGTGGAAGTATCGGAGTTTTTCTCAATACATTCCCGAGGAATGTTTACATCATTTCGAACTGCACTAGGTGTTCCAGCACCCGGAAGATCAGAGGCCAGGCAGTCCCTTGTTGCTGAAAAAGCTGGACCAATCGGTTAATTGGTGGACATTTCGATATGATCTCTGTGTGTCAATAACTGAGTGCAGACTTTCAAAATAAAATAAAATAAAATTGTTTTTTTGTTCTGTGCTGGGTTCATTATAAATTTCACAATTTTTTCAAAGTTCATTCTTTAAAAAATACGTAAACAAAAAAAATGATTCCATAATTAAATCATAGCGTTACTTTATGCACCACCCTTTATAAATCGTAGGAAAAAGCTATTTCACTAGTATCACTACCATCAAACTAAAAATCATACTTTACTCCTTGATCACGAAAAGAAAATGAAAGAAAAGATACAAAATCTTAAATTCTCTTGTCCTCTCCAGATAAAAAAGTAATTTTTTTGGGACCTGTCGAGTCCACTCAACTGTCAAATCACATTTAACAAACAAAGTATATTCAAAGCAATCAATACTTTCTAAAATAATTCGTCCCAATTTTGCTAGTATCTCTCATTCAAAAAATTAATTTCCTGTTCTTAAAAATTATGTACTTATATTCTCGGATCCGAGACGTCTAAACACACGATGTGTCGATCGTACTCATGAAAGATAATAACTGTACGGAAATCCCTTTTGGTTTTGTTTGATTCTTTATATTTTGTCGGAATATATATGTATGCGCCTACCGAAAAATATCACACGTCTTTTTCATTGTTAAGCCCACATCATATAAAGGCAAAACCAAAAACGGAAACGCAGCCAATACATACAAAACCGATTAAACGGAATAATTTCCTATTCTTTACGCCTCAATCAAAGGTCCAGGATATCTGTCATGACTTCGGCAAAACAAAAAGACAACAATCAACAATTAGAAAACAACAAAAAAAATCACACAATTCTTACAGTGGGAAGGACTAGAGGAAAATAAAAGAAGGCATGTCTTAGTCCGTTTCCTGGCAGGCAACAGGTAGATAGATAAAATGGTAAAATTTACAGGAATATCCTGTCGCACCTCATTGTATAAAAACACATGTAGCGAATGGATGCGAATCCATAAGCCAAAACGCTATGGTTTTACCCGTGCATTATTTTTGTGTTGACAGATGTCACCTGCTGTTTTATAGTACAATGAATTATTGCAGAAGCATTGCAAAGGCCACTGTTGGACGGGAAAATTTTCAGAGGGAATCCCTGGTTGCTATAGCCAGCTTTTTAACATATGCTTTGCTATGCTTCCTTTGGTCGAACGTTCTTCAAGAAAAATTTCCAAATATGCTCTACAAATTGTTGGTGATTAAATAGTATGACCATGTGTCATAATAAATAATCGTTATAAACCGATAATGATGTACCTTCTTCATTCATATCCCTCGAATCAAGTCGCTGCGCTGTGGTTTACAGGCATAGTACAAATGTAGGAGTAAATTAGGTAACGAATCAATATGTGAACTTGTAAGTTATAATTGTGATAGAATAAATAATAATACGCTTCCGCATCCGCATTAATATAATCGCATTCTGTGCATGGGATTTGGGGGAAACTACTTCCGATAATTGTGGTGATCAATGTATGTATGTCCAAAACTAACAGTAACAACAACAAAACAAAACACAAGTCATTCTATATAATATGAAAATTCAACGTGCCTACATGAACCGGAAATTAAATTATATAGAAGACACCGGGATGAATAAAAATCTCTTCATTTTCGTTAGAAGATATGCCAGAAGAAAGTACCTACATTAAGATAAGAAATAATGTGTTGTTGCACAAGTGATTGGAATTGAGTAAATTTTGATAATTAAGAGTAGGTAATGATGTTCATATCTCAGTTAACTTCATTCAACATTAATTATATTAAACAGTGTATTGTTATGAGGCGGTTTTTATTTTGGAAATAATTGACAGATCAAGGCCAAATATCGAAATATCGCTTGAGTACAAGCTCCGACAAAAGTAATTATGTCATAAATGGGTGTTTTAAAATCTGCATTGTTGACCGACATGTGTGAGGGGTTGCTCTGTCCTGATGGGACCCACAAACAATCAGTGGTGCCGCTGAGATATTTGAAAGTTCCCAAAAAAAAGGGTCCAATTATCGACAATTTTATATTTTATTATTACAATTTGAAAGCGTTGTTCAGACATATGTCTATTATTTCTTCATTTGACGTTATCTGTCATCTGTCTTGTTGAAACCACAGCTCCTGCACACAGCATGGTTGTTCAATTGATAAACGAAAAAGTCAGTAATCATGGCTCTATACTGGTCACCAATGACTGTAGCGTTCTGGCCAGCATCGTTTTTAAAGAAGTACGGACCAATTATTCCACCATTCAAATACGGCAGTTTTGTTTATTGTCGTATCCATTCAACCAAAAGTGAGCTTCAACAATAAACAAAATTCGCTTATGAAAATTGGGATCAACGGCAATCTTGTTTTGTGCCCATTCACCGAATCTACGCCTTGCCAGGTGATCCTGAGCCTTCAATTCTTGAAATTCCAAACCAAACTAAAAAAAATCATTTGACAGCTGACAAAATGGCCGCCAGTTAAAATAGTGTTGCCAAGCTATAAGACAACAATAAACATTTTCCAAAGTTAGACAAAGTTTATAAATAATACCAATACAATTCCTGTTCCAAATTCAAATTTTGAAAAAAAAAGGAAAATATTTCAAACAGATTTTTTAAAATACATTATTTAATGCTCTTGTAATGTAGGTACTTTTTTTTTTTGCTTTTATCGCTTCTTAAGAATGAAGCATAAACCATTAGTTCAAAGCTATAATATAACTTACTAATCGGACATGCTGCAGAAACGACACATGCGATAGCTGATCAAACAAAAGCCACATCCGTTTGCTAACATTTTATAAAACGGGTTGGGTGCATACTGCATAGGTATACAATAAATGTAAATCACCCTTATGTTTGCTTATAGTTACATCCCTTTTCTTCCACAACCATATAATTTACACTTAACCTAGCTATAGAGCCAGGAAGGAAGTCAGTTAACTTACACAAAGGAGTCAATGGTAGGCAATTTCTATTCATCAGTCACCTCACCAGCACGTCCGTTGTCGTACATATGTATACATATGTATGTAGGTACAATACACATCCGCAGCCTCAGTCTCAGCCTCCATCAGTTGCAAAAGCAAATATTTAAACCTACCCTCTAGTTACAATAAATAAATTGTTCGTCCTTGCATTTTTTACAATTTTCTCATTTCCTCCACATTAAGTATTTTTGTTCGCCTTTGCTAAAAACACGGGAAACAGTTTTCGATCAATCGAATCGAAACATGTTAGTTGTATTCAATGTTCACCACCACTGTGTGCACCACATGACATTAACAATAATTCTTTTAACAACAACAAAAATGCTGAATAGAATCTTTGAATTGGAAAAATTGGGAAAAAAAGGAAGTCCGCACATCACAGCAAGTGAGAAAAAATCGATGTCAAGAAATCTTCAAAATATTTTAGGTACGTGTTTTCAATATTGGTTTTAGGAACTACATATAAATGTACATAGAAACAGAAAGGATTCCATTTCCTTTTTATTTTTTTTTTGTTTTGTTTGCAGAACCATGTTCTGGGCGCATTTTGTTAAGAAACAAACACAGGCAAATACATATAGCAAACGCAGCTTAAACATTCACAGCGTGTTGGCAATTAAAAGAGGATTTGAAAAGGATCGAAAGTGAATTTACGATGTGTGATTTGGAACCTATGTATGTACATAATATACGTACGTCGTACATGAAGCTTTGTAGAATACCGACGACAATTTTATTTATTTTTTGACACAATGATGAACGTCCGGTTTGGTAAATTGTTAAGGAAATTTATCTTTTGTTTACTGAACCTTTAGCTTTGTGGATTTTTACTTCCTTTATATTTAAGTGTTGCTTGGATAATCTTGGGATTTGGGGGATTATGAATTTCATCGATTTCTTAGGTGTGACCAAAATTTGTGAGTTATGTCCACGACTACTAAGATGAACTCCTTAAATCCTTCAAACCTCCGCTGGCTATATAATGGCGCCCAAATATACAATATTATAAATTCGGAAAATCTTTGAGTCCGCCCCCGAAGGTATAGAAGTTGCGTCATAGAGGAAGACGGCGGCGACTCAGGTATCGCACGCAAGTAAAAGAGAAACTCAGACTACTATAAGTCTTAAGAAATAGTCTATATTAGTGTGTCTGTAGGCCAGGAAAGTCCGCCAGCGAACAAATGTTTACATTATGACAGATCTTGGAAAAAACCCAGGAACTTCAGATCGATACCCACCACTTTTTAATCAATTTTAAGGCCGCGTATGACAGAATCTATAAAGACGAGCTATATTAAGCAATGCCTAATTTTAACATCCCTGCCAAACTCGTCCGTTTGTGGAGGATTAAGCCCGATCCACACTTATCTCGTGTGGTGTGTTGTGGAGTAGTGTTTCGATGTGACTGTTTCCGTGTGACTTTTGATCCCGTCTGCATAAACGGGGAGTGCAAGAAAAAATACAACGATGAACTGTATGGGCTGGTATAGCGACACTGACCTAGCCAAAAAGGTAAAAGCCAACGACTGAGATGGCTGTGTTATTTAGAGCGAATGGGCACCAAAGCTCCGGTCCTAAGATTCTTTGAATCTAACCCTGAAGGACGGCGAGGTAGAGGAATACCACGACTCAATTGGTGCACGCAAGTGGAAGAGGACCCCAACCAACTTTGGCGTGCGAAACTGGATACAGTTATCGAGGGATCAAGCTGGCTGGAAGAAGCTTGGACTATAGCGCCACCTTATGTAAGTAGTTAAGTAAGTAAGTTTCAGCTCAATCCAATGGTTATTTTTGTAGTTTTTAGTTAATTTTGATATTTTAGTGTTCAGTGCCATCTATCGAAAAACTTAGAAACTTTTGATTTAAATGCACTTTTAATTTCATACCAAACTAGCGCTATACCGTTAGCTTCGCTAGACGTTTCCTTAATTTATTTGCTAAATTAGAAAACATTTTTTTTTCTTTCAAATTAATTTATTGTAAGGCTTTGTGATAAACAATATTTTTGGTTTTTTCTTTATCTGCAAACACAGGTTTCTTTACACGTGAACAAGCTAAATACAATAGACTGAAAACTGCAAACGTTTGAATCCGAATAGCATGTTTGTAAGTGTGTCATCGGGATACGTGGAATTAAAACGTCTTCACCTTTGAATTACCCATTTTAAATAGTGGCTTCAATAACGTTAGTCATTCATTAGCTTCTTAACCGCAAGTCTTGTACCATTGCACAATTTTAGTTGGTTGATATTACGAAGCTCTCAATTGCAATATGTGCGGTGGATGACCTGGTAAATCCAATGAATTTAAAAATTCTTTGGTATAATTGACCACCAGTGTTGTGCCATGTAGACTATAAATGTAGACTACACGATTGTCTACGTGTCGACAATTAAACGTAGACAATTGGTAATTGTCTTCATAGCAACGTCGACAAAGAAGACAATGTAGACAATTCATAATTTTTATTGAACACACATTTTTGTTGAACAGAGTATATAGTTGCCAAACATTCCTATTATTCGTTTATTCAACAGATTATATTTTATTCTAAAAAAAATAATGAGAATTTATATTACTTATGCCTTCGAAAACGGTTTTCAGCTGCACACCGTGCAAATAGCTGAATATTTGTTGTTGGCTTTTATACCAAAATAAAGCCTAGGTCATCGAACACTTTATTCTTCGGTCTTCCCGACATTTTAGTTTTTGGTTTTAAATAATATGTACTTTGACTTAAAAACACTTTCTGCGTCCAATCCACGCGTTGTTCTGGAATTAATTTTATTGATTTGCAATTTGACAAATGTGACAGCAATTGGTTTACATTGTTTACATGATTGTTGACATTGTCGACATTGTTGACATTGTCGACGCAATTGTCTACCTATAAATGTAGACAATTAAAGTCGACACGTAGAGGAACAACACTGTTGACCACCTAATCTTCATTTATTATAACTGTATCCACTGACTTGAATATGAACATTTCTCCGATGTAAATTTCATAGAATTGTATTTGATATTTTAATTTTCAATAAAAAAATTATTTCGTCGAAAATTCATTTAAATTTTATCGATTAAAAATAATCTTTTGATTTCTTTTAATTTTTTCACCTATTTCGTGAAAAAAAAATTAGAAAACACTTGATGAACACCGCAAAAATCTGTATTTACACGAATAGCAATTTTTTCTCCCTGCGAATAAATTATGAAATTCGCGCATTTTTTGCATTTTTTTGAATGAAAAAGTAATTTTTTTTTAAAAGGGCCTATATCCTTCTCATTGATTTTCTAAATAGTTTAAAAGAAAAACTAAGTAAAATATCAACTTTATAGTTTTATACTTTATAGTACATATATTATATGTATGTATGTATGTGTAGATAATATTGCGTAAATTTCAGGTAAATAGGATGGTGAATTTTTGATTTTTAAGCTAATTTTTAAATTTTGGTGTCCAACGCAATCTATATCGGAAACTTACTTTTCCTCTTTCATGAGGAATTTATTATGTATAAATTTCATATTTCAATTGGATGGAAGTTTAAAATTTTATTTTATTTATAACGTTCGTACGTTCGTGAGCCTTTCTATCACTGTATATTATGGAGAACGAATAGAGATATCGACCTTGAATATTTTATTTTACAGATAATAACATCACAAAGTGCAAAAAGGGTTCCCAAAAAAAAAATCAATTAGCGGTTTTTTTACTACAGCAATTTAAAAAAAAAAGTTGTACAAAATGTTTCGTCACGAATATTCCGAAAAAAAAAAATGCCATCGACTAATTTTAATTTTATTCTACACATAATGACGTAATAAATAATTCGAAAGAATTTAAAAAATAAACAGCGGCCAGTTTTTTTTTAGATCAAAAAATGTGTTTCGGTTGTTATATTTTGAGAACAAACAACGATATTAACTTCGGGATAATTTTATTCTATTCATGATGCCATATTTGGTTACTGATATTATATCAGTGATATAAATTTAAAAAAAAAATCAATTGACGGTTTTTCTTTTAAAGCAAACAAAAATACAAGAAAATACTAAAATTCATTGAAAAACGTTTTTTTCGGCTCGAATATTTTGAAAACAAGCACTAGCTGAGACGGCGGGCCAATTTTATTCAATACATAGTGACGTATGTAGTCAATTACTGATAATGTTTGTAGAATAATTCAACTGACAGTTTTTTTTAAATCAACAAATTTTCAAACTGTAACTACTAAAAATAATAAAAAAATGTTTTTTGTCTCGAATGTCTCGAAAACAAACAAAGCTATCGACTCTGGAATAATTTTATTTTACTCACAGTGCTGTAACTATGAATTAGTGGGGTTTAAAAAAAAATTAAATTGATAGTTTTCATTTTTTAAGCAGAAACATTTGGCAAAAATACAACTTAAATAATTGAAAATTATAATACGATCACAAATTGAACATTTGATAAAGTCTTTTAAGATTTTGAATTAGGAATTTCCTTATAACAAAATAACATTGGGTGTCCAGTTGCCACGGGCACCAATGGGAAGTTACCAGTGTAGGTCGCACCCAGCCTCTTGTTTTATTTTGTGTTTAGCGCCATCTATGTATTTATTATTAATTTTTTTATATGCATTTCACAATTTCATATTAAATATACTGTGAAAGTTTCTGCTCAGTGTAAAGGTTAGTTTTTAATATGTATAGGTTGATATTTTTTATTTTATTTTATTTCGCTTAGTTCAAGCTGGCTAGGCAATAATAATAACAAAAAATAATAATAATAAAAATAAATAATAATAATAATAAAAAATAAATAAGAATAAGAATAATAATCATAAAAAAAAAATAACGATTTTTCTGATGGAGGAGATACTGGAGCTAAAGTCTAGGACATGCTGTGCACTATTGGCTAAGCGTAACATTCGGGAAATGGGATTATAATGTCCGTAGTTGGTGCGGTGGGTAGGAATATGGAAAAAAGGAACAGACCTTAGGTTACGGGAATTGGTGTTAAAGGAGATCATTTCAAGAAGTGCCGAAGAATCAATGGCACGCGTAATTAGTTGGTGGACGAATAGTACGACAGCGATTGCACGGCGTTGAGCAAGAGTATGTAGGTCGACCAATTGCAATCGATGCTCGTAACGGGGTAGGATAAGGGGATTGGACCAAGGAAAATTGCGTAAGGCAAAGCGGAGAAATCTACGCTGAACGGTTTCTATTCTTAGTGAGTGGGTGGTTTAATATGGAAACCAAACCTGGCTGGCATACTCAAGAATAGGTCTAACGTATGCGATTTGGTAACATAGGGATTGGAAAATTCTTTAGACCAAAGCTTTACAAAGCCAAGAGAGGAATTAGCTTTGGCAATAATTTGATCAAAGTGAGAACGGAAATTGAGCTCTTTGTCACAAATTACGCCAAGATCTCTGATGCACGATACCACGGGAACAGGAACTGTACAAGTATTACAAACTTTTTAAATTATTTTTTTAATTAAATTATTTAACAAGGATATTTTTATTGTGTTTCCATCTTCGTGTATAATGTTCAGGAAATATAATGTATATAAATAAATGACATATATCTATAGGTATCATCGCTTTTATAGTGTCGTCGTTTCTCTTCGTGCCACAGAATGCTGAAAATAAATGTTCAACGACCTTTGACATTTAATACGATATGGAACGTTAAAACGAGGTAACGCTGGTATGATTAAAAACGATATTTCTTATAGAATGTTTGATTTCGTCTCATCGTATATTTTTTTTGGAATCGTATAGATATCTACATACATATGTATCTCACAATGTGATATGAATGGCATTTGACCTTTCCCTCATATAATTGTACGTTACGACGTATGTTTATTCAAAATATTCTCCATAAACCCCTTTTCAAAATTCTTACGCTTATACCATGATGATCATTCATTAATTAATTTTCCACTTTCATGATAAAAATAAATTCGTATATCAAACTAAATGTTCCCCGATCGCTGCTTACTTATAACACATTATGGACTTTAACACATCATCATCATCATTCATTTTAACAGTCATCGCCTGGAAAAATTTGGAGTATGTATAAATTTCAGTATATTCGGAATATTTTTTTTCTTTTTAGGATAAACAATGACTGCAACATCCGCAGGGAAAGGCTATATACATATGTATATATATTATGTATGTATGTGCATGATATATGATAAATTGTTGAAATTGTCATTAATGTTGAAATTAAATTTCAACGACTATCGAAATGGAGAAATAAAATAATATACCACGAAGAAAATGATTAATTTTCTTAAGGAAAAATAGAACCTTGGATTGTTTTTTTCAAAATACTGATGTATACATATACATATATAGCTGTTATTGAAAAAGGGGTGGAACGAACGTGGAAGCCATGAGTGAAATTTTGGTTTGAAAGCATTGAATTGAAACCTTAGATAATATTCTGTTAATTTTTAAGAATTTGTATATACATTTTTTTCATGTTCTATAACGTATCTATAACATAATGTACACAGCGTTGCCACAATGTTACAAGTGTAACAAAAGTGTTACACTTTTCTTATTTTTTTTGTATTTGTTACTATGTTACTTTTTTTTTCTTTTTGTTACACTTTTCTTTTTTCTTTAAAATTTTACTTTATCATTTTTTTAATCAGTGTGAAGTGCGCTTAAACAACACTTCCACCTATTTGTACACCTACGTCCTAAATTGAGTTGAAATCACCTTCATTCGACTCGATCGAACTCGTTCAGTTACAGTTTAGTCGAAATCTTGCTATCTTTCAAATTCAAACTCGATCTCTCGATCCAGCATATAAACATGGTTAGATATCCACTCCTCAAAGTATTCCAGTTTCCACATTCCAAAAAAAAAAAAAATTATTAACTTATTATTTAATGTATAGTTTTGCACTGAATTTAAAAACCGTGATCAAGAAAACTTATGTTCCTATTAAAAATAAAAAATTGAGTTCAAGAGCATTCTTTGCATTTAAATCATTTTTTCAATTTGTTACATTTTTTTCGCTTTTGTTACGTTTTTTAAAAAAATGTGTTACACTTTCGTGAAGCCCAGCGGCAACGCTGAATGTACATCGTATATCCTAAGGGTTGATTAAAATCTTGGGTTCGATTTTTTACGAATCATAAAATTTCCTTATATTACCTACCTTTTCTGTTGCATATGGATATATAATATAATGATTAGTAGGTAGTATTGTGTGTTGATTCCTTGTTATGTTTACCCAAATATGAATATTTTAGCAGCCATTATGGAGATATAAACGAAAACAAAATACAATATTCTGCGAAAAACTTAAGTAAGCCTCCTTGTTGACCCCAGAATTTTTTGTGTATTCATATGCAACCATCCCAAGGGTAAAACAAAAGTACCTACGCACATATGTATAATCTGCCTACAGAAACCAATCCCAGTCTAGACTATTCTCATAAGATATCTACACGTATTTTTAATGTATTTTTGAATTCCAGATTGTTGAACCCTTAACCGTTACACGTGCACATACCTACCAGCTTTCGGTCAGATAAGTATCCTAGCCCACCTATAGTAAGAAAAAACTATCTATATATGTAGGATATCATCGACATTTTGTATTCGTTTGAAAGGCCTATCGATGCACATTATGTATGGAATATAACATTGTTCAATAATGTCCACCGCGGCTTCTCTTGGTGGGGTGGGCGCATCCAAAGTTAACAATTTTCCATGATTTTGGCGCATAAATAAGACTGAATTTCACCGATGACATGCCTTTGAGGGCCGCTGGTTTTTTGTGGCTGATTCGCATAGACCTGTGCGACTTCTGAAAAGTCCACAAAAAAAGGCCAACGGAGTCAAATCCCTGGATCTCGGTAGCCAGTTGACATCACCTCCATGTGAGATGACCACCATGTCCACGAATCGCCCGTGCAGAATTTCCAATGCGGTGTGAGCTGTGTGACACGTTTAGCGCCGTTCTGTTGAAACCACATGTTTTTGGTATCCATATCATCCAATTCAGGCCAAAAGAAGTTGGTAATCATCGATCTATAGCGTTCACCGTTGACGGTGATGCCCTGGCCAATGTCGTTCTAAAAGAAATAATGACCAATGACACCGCCAGCCCAAAATCAACACAAAACAGTAGGGGGATTCATGCAACGTCGTAAAACACTAGATAAGTTTATCTTTTGGATAAATTTATCTTTTGGTAAATGAACTGTCAAATTTTGTATGGGAAATGGTTTACGCAAACTGAATAAAATTATCTAAGGATTTTGTTGCGGAAACTTATACAAATGTATTTGTATAAACTTATACAAACGTTATACGTTTAATATTTGACGTTTAACGAACAGCTGTTTTAATTACGCAGCATTTATCAAAATAAATAAAAAGGACGTTCACGCAAACTTTTTCCTAAACTTATATTTTTACACAATTGGTAAACTTATCTCGTTGCATGAATACCCTTAGTGACTTTTTCGGGATGCATTGGACGCTCATGGATCTCATATGGATTAGTGCCATGTCAAATTCGACAATTTGGTTTGTTGACGTACCCATTCTGGATGAAGATGACTTTTCGATGAAAATTGGGGTCAGTTTCAAACTGCTCCACGAACATACGTCAGTCGTTGTCTATGGTCGTTTACCTTTAGCTCCCGGGTCAGTTAAATTTTGTACGGGTGCAGGCCCAAGTCACGACGCCAAATTCGACAAGTTGTGGTTTACAAAAGGCCGAGTTCTTATGAGCGACGCGAAATTGGCTGTCGGATTCTGCTGCACACTCTCACGGACAGCAGCGATGTTTTCGGCAGATCTTGAGTTTCGTTGACGAGACGTACGGGTGTTGCTCGATAATTTACTGAACCAGTGGACTCAAATTTATCCATTAACACAATGCGAATAGTCCTCTCGGAAGGACGACTATGACGACCGTAGGCGTAAAATGGGCGAAGCGCGCGGAAAATAGCCCGAACAGAATACCCATTTTGGACATAAATGACAGCCAATTTGACACATGTAGCTTCATCTGTCATCTGTGTGTTTCTTTACTTTGAAACTCTGTGATTTTCTGCCCAAAACTACACAAAAGTCTTCCAAAGTTCTTATAAAAAAAAAAAAAAATATGTAGGTTTGGACGGAAAATCACAGAGTTTCAAAGTAAAAGAACACACATATCGCCGCTATAAGCTATTAAAGTATGGAAGTCTCTATTGGAAGACCTTTAATATCATCATCCATCGCATCGGTACGAAAATCAGCTGGAGTAAAATTAATAACACGGACTTTAAGTAACACCTTGCCAAACCGTATGAATTTTTATCTAAAACAAATATTTGTCAGAACTAACGAACTGACCCTTTACAAGAATTTTGAAAACTACAAAAGATGTAGGTATACGATACGATGCATGCATATGTTAAAGTAAGGTCACCACCTCCGATCCGACTGTCCTTCTTTTGGTATCAAATTTCACAGAACACTTTCGGCGCAGTGCGATTGCCAACGAATGCATTCACATGTGCTATAGGTAGAAGTATCGCATCCTTTACCAATTCATAAACATTAATTTTTATAACAAAAATAGATTTTTTTCAAGAATTTCAGAGGGTGACCAGCTAAGACCAATGACGGTGCATTATATAGTGTATGTTGAAGGGTAGTAGAATATTTAACATTTGGTATCCTTGTTTTTCTAACCATAACGAAATTATGTATAGGCAGCCTGCTGCCTTGGCTTAGGCTTACTCCAAACCGAACTGTTTTCGTCGTCGTGCTGCGCCGCGTATAGCGTCATTTGAAACATTTCACAAACACGGGCGTGTGCCGGATGTTATTTCTGACGAATTCAACGTGACCTATATGACGACTCTTATCCTGTTAATCGCTTTTAGGGGCTGACATTTCATAAGGGAAATATTTTTCGAACACACACAACACACACATTAAAATTACCATCATGACATTATGCGCAGCACCGCGCCAGCCATATCCTCGATGACTTCCCTTCCTGGTTTTTGGAGGAGTTCATTGACTTAAACGTCACACGACACGACAACGTGTGTCAGATTTTAGTCGTTTTTTTTTTTTTTTCTAATCTTTGTTATTCAACTCAGAATGCAGTTCTATATCTAATTTCGGAGTTGATCGTTGTATGTATTATTAGTATTTGCTTTTTAAATTATTTTTTTAACCCTGGAAGTAGAATTGAGTTTGAGGTATGGACGTTTTTATTAACACTCCTTTTTGGATGATTTTTTGATAGACATAGTCTTATGTTGGGTTAAACAAGTGATATCACTATCCTTTTTGAAATATTTGATGGGAGATGAAGAGTATGTACTTTGTTTATGTTGAATTTGGAGACACCTAGCGTAAAGGAGTATATTTGAAAATGGATTTTTTTTTTTGTTTCAGAACACAAAAACCTCTGGAAAAGTTATTCTATGGCATAATCTCGGTTATGTTTTGGAAGTTGGTAGGGCAATTTTTACCTATATCGCAATAGTTCCATGACAGAGAAGAAAAAGATTAAAGATGCGATTTGAGTAAAAATAAAATGCACGACTGGGTCGCATTAACTTGCTCTTATGTACGACCACACTGTGGTTTTCAAAAACTTTTCATCTGATAAAAGAAATTTATTAGTTATTGGAGCTTATAGTTTATGCCACCAGCCAAAAACATAGTCTAGTTTAAAAAATTATTATGTGAGTACATAAATATGAACAATATAGCACTGTCTTGCACTTCGCACATATGCATGGAACTAACAGTTAAGGCTGAAAAAATGTTAAAAAATCAATAAAATTAGAAATAAATTGATTAAAAAATATCTAAAATTGATTATAGACACCATCGCAATGTACACCAAGTGATTTCTTACACCAATCTCAATTTATGAGTTTTTAAAAAAATTAAATTTTTATAATTTATTATATACAATTTTATATATACAAAAATAAATTGGTAAGCCAATTTTTAGTAATTATTGATGCGGTGTTAAAAAACTAGTTTTGAAAAAAAAAATCATTCACCTATTTTCAAAATATAGAATTTTAAAAAAAAATTAATTAATTAAATCCAAAAAATTAAATTAATTAATTAAATCCAAAATTTGATTTTTTGATATGCAATATTATTTAAACTTATTAGGAGCTTTGGCGTAGAAGTTTTTATTAAAATTGGTTCAACAGATAATGAGATAGTCGAAAACCAAAAAATGGTTCTATGAGAGATACCATTTTTAAACGATAGATACATTTTTTTTTTCAATTATATCGTAGATCGTTTTAATATTAGTTCACACAGAAATTTTAATCAAAATCGTAGGAGCCGTTTTAAAGAAAAATATGATTTTCAATGCCGGTTTTTAAACATTGGTATGGGAGGCACTGTTATTTTTGGTTATAAGAAAACATTTTATTTAAAATCTGCTAGATAATATCAAAAGAACAGCTGAGTGCTATAAAAAAAAATAGTTCTATTGGAGGTACCATTTATGTATAACCATTTTTCGGAAATTTTTTTTATTAAATGGTAGCCTTTTTGAAAAAAAAAAATAATTTTTCTTTTCAAGTTGTGGGCACATTTTTTAGAAAAATAAGATTTAATTTTTTGTTAAAACAAATTGTTCGGCAGACAACGTTATTTTTGATCTTTAAAAAATGAAAAAAAACGTGTGGGGGAATGCCCTAAAAACGCTAGGTACCAAGAAAATCGACCCACCCGTTTAGGCTCCAGCCAAAATGACAGAGAAACAGAAATAGAATAATGGATGCACCAGATAAAAGGGTCATTCATTTTGTGGTTTTAAGTTGATAGTAGTGCTGGCATTTGACACCTGTCAAACTCAGCTTTCATTTGAAGTGTCATAATATGAATGTTTGCCATTTACGACAATGGATTGCCAATCGAACAACGCGTTAAAATTATTAAAACTTGCTACAAAAGTGGTGATTCAAACGTAGCCACTTTTCGCGCATTACGTGATTATTATGGTCGTCATAATCGACCGACTACGCAAGCAATCGGTAAAATTGTGCAGAAATTTGAAGAGAGTGGAAGCGTTACTGATGTCGTTAGGCCTGTGCATCATCGTAATGAACGCTTAGTAGAAAATATTGCTGCTGCAAGTGCAAGTGTTGCTGATGATCCGAATTTATCGATTTCCCGGCGTTCGCAGCAATTGAACGTGTCGTACACCTCACTATGACGTATTTTGCATTTGGACGATATGTGGTTCCAACTAGACGGGGCAACGAGCTACACACACAAGACCACCTATTATGGCTTTATTGCGTGAAAAGTTTCCTGGTCGCGTAATTTCACGTTTTGGCGACGTCAATTGGCCACCAAGGTCATGCGATTTGACACCGTTAGATTTTTTTCTGTGGGGCTACACAAAAGACAGTGTTTATGCGAATAATACCCGAACTCTAGACGCATTAAAAACCAACATTACTCAAGTTATGGCCGAGATACCGCCCGAAATGTGCGAAAAAGTGGTTAAAAATTACCTCAAAAGAATCGCATGCTGCGAATCTTCCCAAGGCGGCCATTTGAATGATATTGTTTTTCACACTTAATGATGGCATACTAGTCCAAACTTTATAATGAAATAAAATTTTTATCAAAAATGTATCGCTGTGTGTGTGTTTTATTTAGCTATACTTTCGAAACCGAAAAATTAATGACCCTTTATATACATACATATGTATGCAGTACTTAACTCTAAATAATTTGCTATAGAGTTCTAATCGAATTTTGTGTTTTTTGAGCTCAAAAATTGAACAATGGAAACTTCAATGTTAAAGTTGAAGATGTTAAAAATAAAATTGATATATGTAGGTACCTACCTACCACATTTTTTTAATGCCAAAATAATTCCATAAAACATCCATATAACAAACTTCAGCAGCCAACCCATCCGCAATGCCAACTCCTATTATTGATTAAATTCCAGTGTACCTACCTACCTACAATCTACATACATATATTATATAGTGAGCAGATATTCCGTAGGCACATAGATACGTAATGGCTAGTAAGCATTTAGGTAGTGACAAAAAAATCGTTCAGCATCAGCTGTCTTGGCTTGAGTCCCTTATAAATTTTATATTTTATCCAGGCCCAGAAAGACTCCGACGTCATAAGTTTCCTAAAATATATTTCGGTAACGCATCACATTGATTTTTTTTTTTTTTAATAAAAACATCAATCAACAACATAAAATAAAGTGTATTTGTGGCCAAGTAAAAAAAAAATCATGAATGAAGCTGCGTTATAATGCACCTAATAATAGATTCTGCTAAAAAAGATACACAGAACTTCCTCTTCCTGTTTTTTGTTTTGTTTCATTTGCTCACGGTAGTCTGTGTCTACTCCAAAATGCCGGCCGAAACTTTTCCCACGATAAATGTGATACCTCCTAATACAGCATCGGCGGCGGCGGCGGCGGCGATGGCGTATCACCTTTACAAAGTCCAATTCACGCACAAGCTTCGAAAAATTTACAATGCGCATGACTTTATCTGGAACATTAGAGCTCTCTTTTCATTCATGAAAAACAGGATTACAAACCCAGGAGCAGGACTATTTTTTCAAAGGTACCTATCCTATAATATGATGATTGATGGGAGATGAGAAGCAAAGCAACTGAGCGAAATCTTGCCGCGTCAGAAGTCAAGAGTTCTTTCAGATCGTTAAGAGTGTGTCCTTTGTGCTTAAATGTCGACGAGGACGTCAGCAAAGCACGAACGGATATGGATATGTAGATATATGTCGCAATGACGTCACGTTTGGTTAGTGGCAATGAAAGTAGGTATATGCCTTTGTACATGCGTTTCCGGAAATCGTTGCTGATGGAGTGGAGGCTCCATTGAGAACAATGTTCCCCCATATAATATAATGTTGCATTAATGGAGAGCTTGACGTAGGTGAATTTGAAGTAGGCGCACCAAGTGGAAAGAAGGTAGTAACCGTGTGCGTTTGTTTCATTGTTTTTTCAATATTGTTGTTGTTTTCTATGATGACTTAAAGCGTCATAGAAAAATTTTGAAAACCAATCGTGAATCAATCGCACGCAGAAGGAAATGTTTGACATTAAACAGAATTGCAAGTCGCAATTCTATTAAGGCTGCTTGTAAATACAAACCAGGTGCATCCTCGGAACAAGATTTTAGTTCACCGATTAAAAAGAAATAATAGGCAAATGAAGTTCTAGATGAATAGTTTTAAAAGTTATTTATCTTTTTCAACTCCATGAGGCCTTTTTGAATATAAAGCGTTTGTTCAAGACATTGACCAAAATTGTTACCAATTTTTGCCAACTCCTGTTTCGAACATGAAGACTTTCGAGGGAGTAAAACATTTCCCCTTTCTAAAAAAAAAACTTTGCCTATTGGTGCCCACAAAATTTCTATGCACAGAAATTGCCAAATATCAGAAATAACAATTTCAATTCAAACAACGCCTATAAGGGTTGCCCAAGTATAACTTTAATTATTAATATTCAAAAATATTAATCAAAATAAAAAATAATAGAATTTTGAATTTTCTGTTTTTATATTTTCTTATTCATCATTTGGATCCATTTTTCTTCAAATGGATAATTTCTGTAAGTTCAAACTTTTAACTAAATTTTTTTGACTACGCACTACGGTTTGCGCACTACGCTTACGCTCTACGCAGTAGGCAGTGCAGTGCAATATTACGCAAAAATGCAAACATTTGTGATATTATCAAATACAAAGTTGTTTATTCGGGCGTTAAAATAAAAGAACAGAATTCTGTACCTTAAAAACAGTTACATACAGTAGCCTTTGCTTTTTTGATCATTATGTTTTCATTTTAAGTAATTTTTAAAAAATAACTCCCGCCTAAACGAGAAATTCCTTTAGCAGAAGACTCCTAGGCGCATATCTCCACCAATTTGAAAATAGTTAGACAGTGTCTAAGTAGACAAAAATCTAATAAATACGACTGTAGGTCTATTTCAGTTTCTCTTTCAAAAGTCAAGCCTCACCTAAAATAAAACAAAAATAATAAGTAATTTCTACTACAGATTGAGAAGCTTTCTGCAACCGCCTGAAAATATGCAGTTGCAATGCAACTACTTCTATTCAACTACCATCTTCATTAAGCCTATGAATACTCATCAAAAAATCCAATAAGCGCCTTAAACCATACTATATTCCCCACGCAAACATAACATTCCCTGTCCTGTCACTATCTTATTCCTCACCTCGTCATAATCAAACGCAATTTCTGCACCATTCAAAGAAGTTTCCATTTTTAAATTCCCAGAATCGAGAATCTCTCATTCATTTTTCGTCGTTCTACGCACAGACACCATTCTTCTCGGCATAAAAATAAATAAAAAAAAAAAATTCCAACTTTAGCATCATTCAAAATGTACAAAATTTAATAATTTCCCCTTTCATGACGTCAAACAGAATGAATGGTGCGCACAACATGAATATTACGGCGATGGCACCTTTTTTCGCTTAGTTGGCAAGAGTGAAACAAAAAAAATAAAACAAACAAAAAAAAACTGACAATAATTCGCTCAGAGTGAAAAGTACAACCACTTGTTTAGAGATGTAAGTTATATCATTTGGATTCAACCACACTAGATGGAAGAAAAGGGATAAGCAGATAAACGAGGTGATGATTTAATGGATTTTATTCACTTCGTCGTTGTCGTTCGTTCCTTGTCGACTTGAGGACTTCTGCTGTGTTTGTCTCGTTGACGTCGTTCAAAATCGCCACTGAGCACCGAAATTTCTTCACACAGTGGTTTTTTGTCGCCCTAGCTCACTCACACTCGCTGTATCTCAGCGAAAAATTAATTTATTTTTTTTTGACAAGGAAACGTGAAGTGACAAACAGTCGATGTCGAGTTGAGAAGAAATGAAAAAACGAATACAACTTCCAAGTTCCAATCAGATATTCAGATAATGTCGAAATTTCCTCCTGTATCGTGTGTGAAAATAAGTCGCTCTTACAAGTATTTTTTATCTTGGGAAAATATGATATTCGAAAAACCCATTTCAATAACAGTAAAATAAGGAAACCCTCTTAAGTGTTCGCCTTAATTGATTATTTGAGTAAATACAAGAAAAAAGAAATTGAAGGACAGGTGGAAATTGATTGTAATAAAAATTTAGCAAAAAGTTACGAGAAATACAGTTGTTCACTTAAAATAAAAGTAAGAATGGAATCAATCCGAAATAAAATGGAGAAAACAGTTGAAATCGACAAAAAAAGTTAAAAATTTGGATGAAAAATAAGAAAAACGAAGAAAAAAAAAATTAAAATAAAAAACGGGGGCGGTGAGGTGTACCCACAAACGGACGGACGTTCGGTCGGTTGGTTGGTGGCAAATATAATTGTATCTGTCTTGTTTATTTTTTTTCTCTCTTACTATATTCGCAAGTCAAACAACTCACCTTGCAGCTTGCTCGAGCGGGTTGTGTTAAAAAATCTTGTTTTGTCATTTTTTAGTTGTTTTTTCTTGTGTATTGTTGTTGTTGGGGAGTTTTACCAAATTGTTAGCCGTGTGCCTCTAATTGGAAAAAGTGAAAAGAGAAAATTCTCCTCCTCTCCCTTGTGTGTCTAGTTGGAGTCTCATAAACATGAAATTTTGTTAAAAAAATCTTCGCCTAATACCTAGTTAAATTTTATTAATTTTCCATAAAAACGATGTGAGTGCACGAAAAAAACACTAAGTACAAAACACGAAAAAAAAGAAAAAAAAAAAAAAAAAAACACTATAAAAGGAAGCATATAAAAAGTAAAAGTTAGTATTCTCTGCTTTTTTTTGCTTTCTTGTTGGTTCGTTTTTGCTTTTGCCTCGCAGTCGTAGTCGGTGTCGTCGTCGTCGCTGTCGTTGTCGAAGTCGAAGTCTTTACATCGTCTGTAGTACCCCCACATACAAAAATAACAAGGTCTCCCTTTGGTGCTCCTTCCTCCTTTGTGTGAAATCTGAGATGGCGTTTCTTACCTTTCCTGTGTTAAGAAGTTGAATCGAAAAAAATAAAAAAACCGACAAAACTGAATTAAAAAAGTTGTCCCTACATCCAAAGATATCCCTCCATTCCCTTACAATTTATTAAGAATAAAAGGTGTGTGTTGGCTTAATGCAGTTTGCCGGAGAAGTGGGAGAAGAAAAACACAGTTTGTCTTCTTCCCCGCAAAAGGCTCCAAGAGCTGAAACTCGCACCTACACCGAGGAGTTGATTCGGCGTGCCGCCTAAAACCGCCAGCACCAGGCAGCAGCAGCAGCATCCAGAGAAAAACTCGTCCCTTTTCTTCACCAACTCCAACACCAGGATCAGCAACCACAGCATCATCATGTCGTCCACTGCAATGAACTACAAAGTTCCGTCTACGTCAAAAATCTCTGTGGATAAACTGCTCAGAGTCGGATACTATGAGCTGGAGAAGACAATTGGCAAAGGAAATTTTGCTGTAGTTAAATTAGCTTCGAATATTGTTACCAAGACGAAGGTAAGTTTTTATTTTATATTTTTTCTTTTCAATTTTATTATTCTTCAACCGGTGAGCATAATATTTAGCTTACCTTTATTATTTTGTATTTAAATAAAGAATTTTATGTTCATTCTTTTGGTATCTTCTCTCTATGAAGAAAAAAATTAACTTAATGTATTGATTGGTAATGGACGATGGTTTGGCCTTCAGATGGGGCATCTACACATGAATTTGAGTTCAGTGTCTGGCATAGCAAATGCGGGGATGGATTAACTACCTCTAACTTTAGCTCTGGTTTATTTTTATTTTAAATTTTTATTATGATCCCTATTGAACGGTTTTCTATTTCAGTGATAGACAGAAAATTATTTAATAAATTAAATTAAAGAAATTACAACTGCAACATTTCCGTCCTCCAATATCTCCTTCCCTTTGTTAAGGTCTCAAGACGTTTGCAACTCATCTTGTTTCAACAATTACCTATCATCTACCTATCCAAAATAAATCTAGTAAAAAATCCTAAAACCAAAACCTCGAAAAAAGAAATTAGTTGAATAGCCGACAGCAAATTTTTAGAGTGGATGTACATATGTGTTTATAAATAAAATGTGAGTAGGTACGTGGGTTTACTGTAGCAGGTTTTTGGTGATGGTGATGGATTAACATTAACGATTTTTCCAATTTTTTGCAGGGGTACATATGTAGGTATATGAATTATTCATATAACTATTTAAAATAGGAAATGATTAACCTACGTCTAAAAACCTCAATTATCAATTCGATTAAAAGAACTCACCACTTACCTACCTGTAGATTTTGTACATCATTCGAGATTATTCACAAAGATAAGTATTAGTATTAGTATTATTAGAAGTGAAGAGCTGCAGAAGAAACGTCTTCAGAAGTGCACTTTTGAATTTTTAAAATTGAATAGGAACACTAAACCTAAAAATAAAGACAGCTGCAAATTTGATTTGGCTTTTTAAAATCCTAACCTGGAGTCTGTTCTTTACATTTTTCAGAAATTTTTAACTTCTCATCTATACACTTTGGTTTTTAAAGGATGTAATCAAAATTATTCGTTTGAATATTTTTTTAACAGCGAGGTTTTTTCTTTTGTGAGCAGCTGTTGATGTTAGAAAAACTTTAAGCGTTTTTTTATCTACACACCTGTACTCATATTCATGTGTAAAATTTTGAATAAGATTTCACCGTTCTTTATTTTTTTCGAATTTTGTTTTGTGGTGAAAACTAGAATAGTCCGAACTGCATTTTTGGAGATAGATTGAATAGATAGATTATTTTAAGCTTTATTTACTCAATAATATTTATGTTATTTAAAGTTAAATTGAATTTATGTACAGTTATTTTTGTTTAAATTTTTTATTTTATTTCATACAATATATATATATATATATCTGATGTGAACATAAGGTTAACTTCTTCATCTTCTAGTGCATCTCGATAGTAGAGTGGAGATGCTACACGTCCCCTCCAGCGTTTGAACTATGTTCCTTACCTTCCTTGACTATCTAAAGGTATTCAATCTGTAGTTATTTTTGTTCAGCGATTATGAGAAATACGTGCCCATTCCTATTAAAGTTTCATAAGTTTGTGTCGTAACTACTTCAAAATTTATTTTACTTTTTATTTATCCATCGTTTATTCGTTGGGTGATACGAATGATTAATGTGATTCTATTGCCCTTTGGCAAGATCGTACTTTGGCTTCAAGAAAGGAAATAATTTCTCAAAGGTAGGTATAATTCTCAAAGAACCCTTTATATTCAATACTCATTTTTATGGATATGCCTAGCGCTTTAACATAATTTTGATTTTTTGTTACCGAAGAATCACTCTTGCCCTGTTTCTTCGTTGTATTTTTGTGTTATTGTATCTAGTCCAGCGGTGTGAGAAAAAAGCATAAACTTTGTACAAATTTTCAAAACAAATTGAATAGTAAAAATGTGGTTAATCTTTCACTATGACAGAGAACGACCTCTTAGACGCGACTTCATAGTTAACCTCAAATGTCACTCCACTATCTCGCGAATGTTATAACAAACCCAGGCTCTGCATCAACAGTGACTAGAAGCGAAATTTTTAGAAACTGATTCTTATAACTAGTTCAAGTACGGTGTAATCAATTTCTAAAAAAGAAAACAAAATCTGAAGGAGAAAATGGCGCAAAATTTTAAACAACCTATTGTTAAGGGCTTAGCATATTACTAGTTAGCAATTTGCTGAACATTTAGTAATTTACTAGCTCTTCGGAAATTTGAATCCTTTTTTTTCGTTTTACTAACTAGTAAAATACTATTTCCCTTTTATTAAAAACGGTGCATCTGAACACGTCCAAACAATGACAGTTCGTGAAAGAAAAACAAAGCAAGCAAACCTAAACCTAGGTAACCGACCTAATTATTTGATTTACCGTTGGCCAGATACACTTCAAAACATTTTTCAATTTTCTTAATTTTTGCCATCATGAAGAAAAATCAAAAACATTTTGGAGTGTATCTGACCAACCATAATCCGTACAGGGAACCTTTTTGGAATCAGCACCTCCATTAGCTTCAGCAACTCTTGATGTCTTCCGAAAACATTTTATTTTATTTTATTTACTTTGAAAAACAATTAGCACACGAATCATAAAAAAAACACAATTTAACTATGCCAACAAATTTTTTTCGAGGACAATGATATTTCATATGGATTTAGCAAGTTACTAAAAGTTAAAGTTGCCATTTTGTGATCTTAACTTTAGTAAAATGTTAAGTGACAGTAAGACGATTAAAAATTTATGAATTTTGGAACTAAAAAGTTTTTTTGCGCTACTCTATGGCAATCGAATTAGTAGAATAGTTTATTTATTATTCCTTTATTTTTAAGAATAGACCAATTCTTATACTTTTTATTTAATTTTTACTTAAGAAGAAGTAAGAAATTTAGAATCCGAGTCCGACAATGGCACGTTAAAATGTAATTCAAATCATAATACTTCTATATAAATCAAACATACCTTTTAGCCAATTACATGTCATTAAAACTACGCATATTAAAACTAGATATAGGTATAGTTGTTGATGTGTCTTTACAGTCAGTTAACCTTATGTATTGTACATACCTATATCCAGAAAATGTTAATTATGTACTTGCTGCAAATTTTATAAGACATTGACGTCATAGCTAAACTATTCATGGTTATGGTGTTTACATAAGAAATTCGTTCAAAAAATATTTTGGAAAATGAAGGTACGTCATGGTTTTGTTGTCATATCTTTTTGCTTAGTGATGTTGTGTGAAACGATGGATATGACGTATGAAGAAAAACTCAGGTCTTGTTATGGCCATTAAATGTTTTTACAAGGCAAGAGCATACGAATTATTATAGTACATATTATTTATTTTTTGTTGTAACTTTCCATCAGATTACTTACGTAGTTTATTTGGATAACTGTGATAATGTGGTATTTTTTTCTTTAAAATTTAAATTCTATAATGAAAATGAACATTCATAAACGTCAAAAAAAAAAAAAACCTAACTAACTTTGGGGTTACATAGTAGGTACTGTAGATTGAAAAAAATTGATTTCACTCTCATTTTTCGAAGGAAAACCAAATTCTAGCACCGAAAAAACTTTTTAGTAAAAAATGAGTATGTAGAATTTATGAGGAACATTAATATAGTTGGCCTTATTTATAAATGTTGTCTAATTTTAGACAACTGTCCAATTTTGGAAAATGTGTTCAAAAACCTTGTTTATTGTAGTCTTATAGCTGCCTAACTTAGACACAAGAGTAGATTGTCTTAACCGTGAATAATGTGATTTTTATTTTTATTAAATAAAGCATATTTTCACCGCTTTGAAAATAGTTAGACAGTGTCTAAGTAGACAAAAATCTAATAAATAAGGAGAAAAATATTTTCATTTTGTTGTTTACAAAAAGGAATTTATTTAAAAAAAAAAGAAAAATTACTTAAACCGATTTTTCGTCGAAAAAACCTCCTTTGCATTCGATTATTTTTGTTTTTTGCAATTTTTGGCAATCTAGCTATAAGTTTTTGAATTTTTTCATGTGGTATAACGTTCCAGCAATCCTGTAATGTATTCCACAACGCAGATTCCCATGAAGGGCATTGATTCCGGACCCTTTTATCCAGCTCCTCCCACTATAACTCTATAGGGTTTATATCGGGTGATTGTCATCTTCTCTCTGTTTCAGGTAATCCTGGCAAAGTCTGGACGTGTGTTTAGGGTCGTTGTCCAGAGATCAAAGCGTTTTCTTCCAGTATCTTCTTATACGCCTCCTTGTTAATTTTTCCAATAACTCGAGTCAAATTTCTCACTCCACTTAAAGAGAAACTTCCCCGGACCATCACAGAACCACCTCCATGCTTGACGGTAGGAACCATACAGTCGGGTAGCATCTTTTGTTCCGCGCCGCTGCGTCGAACTAAAACCTTCCGTTTTGTTACAAATACTTTGAACTTGGATTCAACGCTCCATAAAACTCTATTACAATCTTCTTCCGTCCAGTCTCTATGCTTTTTGGCTCACTTTAACCGTTTCAGATTGTTTTGTGGTCGAAGAAGGGGTTTTCGAACAGCAACTCGTTCAAACAGTCCAGCATCTCTCAACCTCCGTTTGACCGTTGTCAAGGATAGCGGCTTATTCCGTGTTGTGTTTATTTCGGCACGTATGTACATATTTCCGATGCTGTTTTTCGCCTATTTCGTTTGCTTATTGTTACTATTAGCAGGTCCTCGTGTTATATAAAAAACTTGCAATCCAGGTCTAAAATACGTCTCAATAATATGTATGTAATATAATCGGCTAAAATCTAGACATTATTATATTTGGTTATTACAAGATTCAGATGCTAAATACCAACATCTTATTTGCAAAACATACTTCATTCATTGAATTTTTATATTACAAAGAATACGTTTATAAACAATGTTTAGATGAAAATTGTGCAATTCCAGTCTTAGTATTGAATGTACATTGTACATATATATAATATGTATTATGTGTAAAAATTGCAGCCTTTATTTGACAACTTCGAAGAAATTTTGTAAAATATAAAAAAGACAATTTTCGTATTCAGAAGATACTTCCGGTGTTTTTCCATTGCTTTTCATACGTAAGTAAATACATATGTATATATACTAAAATTTCCCACCCACAACACTATTGTGTTCTGTATACTATAAGTTGTTTCTTAAAGGTTAAATAAAAGTAAAAGAAATGCTATAGTATTATCATCATTAAGTGACGTAAATCAGCTTGCGAATATTCCTGGAATATTTTCCCTGAGGTATGTATATGTATGTATAGGAATGAAAGTCTTATAGAATTGATGAATCTGTAATTTCATAATCAGACTAACTGTATACATAAAATATGATTTGACAATTTAACAATTGAAACAAAGCAACTATTACGTTTGCAGATGTAACTTCCGTATTTAATTTATATTATATTCTTGTAGGTTTTGAATTTCAAAGGAAAACAGCATGTTTTTTTCGCATTAAAAACAGTTTTCTATTTAACAGACGCACGTATCACATATGGTACGTACATAACACACGTCATAAGTCATTTTCAAAAGAAAACGTTTTTCGTTAACAAAATAAACAATAAATGGAATACATTTTAGCTCTTCGTTTTTATATTTAACAAAAGAAAAATATTCAGAAACAACTACTAGTTATATGCACTATTACCTACTGTCAAGCTCAGATTTATTTTTACTAACCGGAGTATTCCCGATTAGTATGAGATTCATTTTCTTTATAAATATCGGGTTTTTCAATAAGAGCGCTACAAAAGTTTTTTTTAAATAAAACAAAAACGGTTTTGGATATCAATGAAATTCTTTATTCCTGTGAAAGTACGTTCGATGCCATTATGTATGGAACTCGATTTCTTTTGCATGGCCATCACGCGGGCACGCTTGCAGAAGTCCAGACGCTGAACCTAATTTTCGACGCTTTTCAAACATAAATCGGCCGATACTGCTGCAATTTCACGTTCGATATTCGTATGAAGTTCATCAATCGTCGCTGGCTTGTTGGCATAGACCATAGACTTGACGTAGCCCCACAGGAAAAAGTCTAACGGCGTCAAATCGCACGACCGAGGCGGCCAAGCGACTGGACCATTTCGTGAGATAACACGTTCTCCAAACTTGGTTTCCAATAAATTGATTGTGACATTCGCTGTGTGGCTTGTGGCGCCGTCCTGTTGGAACCACAGGTCCTCCAAGTCCATATCATCCAATTGGGGCCAAAAATATTCGGTTATCATTGAACGGTAGCGATCCCCATTCACAGTAACGTGCCGGTCTTGATCATCACGGAAGAAGTACGGCCCAATGACGTCGCCGGCCCATAAACCACACCAAACCGTAATTTTTTCGGGATGCAATGATGACTAATGGAGTACGTGTGGATTGCTGCCTGACCAATACCGCATATTTTGTTTATTGACGAAGCCATTCAGCCAGAAATGAGCCTCATCGCTGAAGAAAATCCGCTCTTAACGTTGAGACCACTGACTCCGAATTTCGGTAGTAAATTTTAATAATTTCGACTCGTTGTTGGCTCGTATATCTTTCCATCATGAAATGGCAATGGCAAACCTTACTGAAGAGAAATGTCAAAAGAGCGGCAAGAAATATGGCGTCGTTTGCTGTCTCTGTTGCTCTACTTTTGTAGCGTCCCTGATGAAAACCCCTTTATATTTATCACTAAAATACTTTTACAGTTTTTGAATGTTTGACAAGAGGATCGAGAAGCCAACTCAGTATATGCACTGGACTTTTTTTCCCTTTTTCCCTTTATCACATTTTCGATTTTAAACCAATATTTAAACTCATACTCAATCACTTGCAAAATGTTTAAGATGGCACTTATTTTTGCAATGTTTGAATTTTTTTTATTTTTTCCTCAAGACATAAACCTTAAAATTCCGAAATTTGAACATTTTGCGACAGTTTACCGTAATGGATAGTGCTTATGAATGTCATATGGAAGGTTTTGGGATCGAATCCAATTCTATGCCATCTAATGGTCGATTTCTATGAACAACATGCACACGGGAATGGTTAAGACCTGTCAGTCACTCGACCCATGATTCTATATGAGCTCTGGCGCCAATCATTTTTTTTTTTTAAATTTCCATCGGAACGAGTTATATATAAAAGAAAAATCTTTTATAAAATGTTTTTTTCCTAAAACAAAAAGAATTATATTCTACGACTAAAAAAAGCAACAAAAATTGAATTTTTTTGAACGTTTTTTTTTTCAAAATGTTAGACAACACATAAATTTGTTTTGTTCAAACCTTGTGGATTTGAAAACTCCGAATTAAAAATCTCAATGCACCGGCATAGTATTTGCAAATATTAAAATAAAAAAAAATTTACAATTATTTCAACAATTTTAAATATTTTAAAATTTGTTATGCTTTTATTAAAACCTGGAATTCAATTTTATTTGCCGAACAGTTGGGAACTGCTATTTTTCTCATTCATTTAAATACCCACAAAATTTGTTTTGACAATATTTATTATAGTGATATGAACGAACAAAAAAAAAAAAACGACAAACAATAACAAATTAACACCGGATACTTGTTTATCAAGCTCTAAGCATTGCAGAATATTATTGTCAAATATACCCGACTGATAAATGGTTTTTTTTTTTTTTTATCAACATACTTGTTCCCTTGGAAACATTATTATTATTGTTTTTTTTTTTTATCTTTTGAAAAAATCTTATTAGGTCCGTGCAACACCGGATCCAACCAGACACAGATATAATGTGATGTTACGTTAAACCATCAGTAACAAGTTGGTCTTTATAAATTAATATCAATAAATAATAATAATAAAAAAAAAAACAAAATAGAAGAAAATAACAACAACAATTAGTAGTTAAATTAGAAATAAAAAAAAGATTAAGCCTAATCGAATAATAATAACAATAATAATAAAAAAACAACAATTTTTTTATGATAAATTGTAAAGTCGATGTTTTTTTTTGTATATACATATGTATATTCATATATCTATGTACCTATTTAAATGATTGCCTTATTGACGCAAAACACAATAATTGAAATTTTCCATAATTTATTCGCGGCTGCATAGCATTAATTTGTTCTTTATTCTATTTAACTTACACGTGGATGTTATTTGGTCATACAGTAACTGTCATAACTATTCGGACAAAATTTTATATCTGTTAAAAAGTACGAGAGTTACATGATAAATACAGGGTATTTTTTTGTTTAAGAGTCTCAAATTTATTTGAACAAAAACGATATTTATTTTCTTTTTTTTATTTTACTTTTAATTTTTCAAAAATATTAACTTAAACAACTTGATGTAAAATGAAAATTGTAAGTGTTGCCGTTGGTGTTTAATATATTTTTTTTAATAACTTAAGAAAAAATACACACATTCTTATGAGAAGCAAGAAGCAACGGACGTAGCGGAGAAAGTAGCTCCGTTGACATCAGTGTTGTCAATAGTTTTTCGTTTTGTTATTTTTTTTTATGAGATTTGGTAGTCCTTTTTGAAATAAATTTGTTCGTGACAAAAAAAATAAAATAAGATTTTAAAATTTGTCTTTGGATTTTTAGAAATGAAAATAATTCCAATCCGTCAAAACAACGTATTCATTATATAAAGGGTGTTTTTTTTTAGAGGTATAGAACTTTGAAATGGAATAAAACAAAGACATGAAAATTGACATGAAATTTACTTTACTCGAAAGATATTCTTCTGGCATTATAATTTAAGTATGATTTCTGGCATATGATCGCCACGGCTGGCTATGAAGTAGTCTAATCTGGAGGTCCAATTTTCGATGACATTTTCCAACATTTGTGTCCGTATATCGGCAATAACGCGAAGAATGTTGTCCTCCAAGTGGTCAATCGTTTCGGGCTTATCGGCGTAGATTAGCGACTTCACATATCCCCACAGGAAATAGTCAAGCGGCGTTAAATCGCACAATCTTGGAGACCAATTCACGAATCCGTAACGTGAAACTATGCGGTTAGCAAGCGTTTCCTTCAATAAATCAATTGTGGCACGAGCTGTGTGACATGTTGCGCCGTCTTGCTGAAACCACAGCTCCTGCACATCATGGTTGTTCAATTGATAATTGAAAAAGCCAGTAATCATGGCTCTACAGCGGTCACCATGGACTGTAACGTTCTGGCCAGCATCGTTTTTAATCACACCAAACAGTCAGTTTTTGTGGATGTAACGGTGTCTCAAAATACACTTGAGGATTATCATCACTCCAAATACGCCAGTTTTGTTTATTGACGTATCCATTCAACCAAAAGTGAGCTTCATAATAACTAAACAAAATTCGATTATGAAAATCGGGATCAACAGCAATCTCGTTTCGAGCCCATTCAAAACAATTTGGAAGCGCTTTTAAGGCGTCAGTATATTAATGTTGAAATGCCAAACCAAACTAAAAATAAATCACTTGACAGCTGACAAAATGACTGCCAGTTAAAATAGTGTTGCCAACTTAAAGTTCTATACTTCTAAAAAAAAAAACACCCGTTATCACCCTTATCCCACCCATCCGTCAACGTCAGCGAATCCGTTGCCTCAGCGTATTTCACTGATTCCATTAGTCGGGGCCTTTGCTATATAAGTAAATAATGTCTAACAAAACCGAAAAACCTTAAAAAAAATTATATAAAAATAATAAATTGTCGGAATAATAATTATTGTGACAGTAACTGTAGGTATATGTTATTTTACAAAATAAAACAAAAATTTTATGTGGTTGCTTTGCAGACACTCAGACAGTTGTATTAACATACAAACCTTTTGAGTACACAAATTCAAGTATTTATGTATGTATGTATGTATGTACATATGTATGTATATTTGAATGTACATATATATACATATATCATCATTCATGATTCATCTTAAATATTTGGCCCAAAGACATTTTGTCGTGTGACCTTATGAGACGTGTATAATAGAATTAAGTTCCACATCAATGGTATTTATGTATCTGTGTTTGAATGATGTTAGACAAATATTATGTATAGTATTGCTTTTTGTTTGGTTATGGTATCATTGTCCTTGTCACTGTCAATGATATATATGTCTATCTGATTGCGATTATATATAGCTTATCGTAAATCAAGGTGTGCATAGGTGATTCTTTTCTTAAAATTTTATATTGTTATTAAAATATATACGAAAGGAAACATTATCCTACATCTAATGATGTTTTGTTTTATTGAATCTTAATAACGAAACTACATAAATAAGAAAATTTAATTTCAGAAACTACAACATCAAAAGTTTTTAAGTATAAGACTTTTATGAGTTGAGCTAATGTTAATAAAACCCAAATGTTACTAAAATTGAAAGACATTTAAAAGAATTTCGAAGATACCGACTAAAAGTGATTGAATAATGATTTAACATGACAAAAATGATAAAAAATCTGATTTTAGGGGATATACAGGGTAGGCCAAATACAAGTTTCTTTTTAAAAATGCAATAAAATGTATAAAATTAAATTCTTCCCATGTATCGGGTTTTCGAATGGGGACTTGACAACTTTGAATTTAATTGGTGAACCCACCCTTTACCTAATCATCGAACTGTCATTGTCAACATTTTCATTATGGACCATTTGAAGCGACGTACGTGCGCCAAGATGATGAATTTCATCGCAAAATCATCTTCATGTGACGAAGCTCATTTTTGTCTCAATGGGTTCGTCAATAAGCAAAATATGCGTTATTGGTCGGGTGACAATCCACATTTGCTTCATGAATCACCAATTCATCCACAAAAATTAACTGTTTAGTGCTGTTTGCATGCCGGCGGTGTTATTGGGCCATATTTTTTCGTCGACGATAACGATCGTTACGAATTGGAAGATATGGACTTGGACGACATGTGTCGTTCTTCAAGTGGCTGTTTTGGCTGGCTTCGCAGTAGCTCATTCTGTCACTCTAATTTCCAAGACCTTGTTGATGGTTTCGGACTGTAGCTCACAGATAGCTTGGATGATGTTGGCTTTAAGTGCTTGAATCCTTTTCGGGTTGTTGGCATAACATCGGTCCTTCACGATTCCCCAAAAAAAAAAATCCAAAGGGGTCAAATCGCAGCTCCGATGCGGCTGATAACACGATTTGGGAATTTGGTGCGCAAAAGATCGATTGTGGCCTGGGCTGTGTGGCATGGCGCGCCATCCTGTGTTAACCAGAGGTCGTACAAATCCATGTCTTGAATTTCAGTAAAAAAGTCGGTTAACATGGCTCTGTAACGCCCACCGTTGACCGAAATGGTGTTCCCAGCCTCATTTTCGAAGTAGGATGACGGAGATCATGAGTGTTGTCCACTAGAACTTTTTGCACAAATTTGCGTACATCAGGCGCGGTGGGTGCCTCATTTCGGCAAAAACTTCTTTTTAAAAAAAATGCACTGTTTGGGCTACATACATAGCTCTCACTTTAGAAATAAGTTTTCAATATTTCCCAACGTTGTTCAAAAGTAAAGCGACCCATTTCCATCGACGGCGGTATGATACTGACTTTCTGTCAAGATTTCAAGCGGGAAACAGCTGTCAGTGTCAAAATAACCTATTTATTTAAAAAGAAACCACTAGATGGCCTACCCGTTATAAGCATGCAGGAATGGGTATGAATACAAAGTGAAATTAACAGACTTACGGCCAGTTTGTTCACAGCTGATTATATTTAATCAAGGATTATTGCAACTGGTAAATCATTGAATGTGCATGTTAACTAAAATTTTTATCACGAAATCCATAATTTGTGTTGTTAATCATGGAAATCGATAATCAGCTGATTTTGGTTGATTAGCGCCATTTAATTAGAACCTTTGAAAGGAATAGTACATGATTTAACCCACTGTGAATAAACTGGTCCTTAGATATTTGTCTGTAGTTGGCACAGTTCAAAGTATCTATTCTTTTTTTTTTTTGTGGATGGAGCACATTAAATGGAGTGTTCTGCCTAATAGCGGAATGTTAGCTATTTTCGCCGTTTAACAGTTTGAAGAGTGTTCTTTCACAGATCCTCAGTACTGAATGGGTATCTAGCTACAATATATATCCATTCTCATTTTGGGAGACTTCTGTTCTGGCCTTGTAGTCTAAAACTTTCGGACATCATCCCTATCGCTACAACCCTCAATAGTATCGACTCTGGATTCCTTCTTTTCCTCCTGATAAGTCGGAGTTCCTCCCTTCTTTTTTTGTCCGTAGAGATAGGGCTGCCGGGCGGCACTTCTCTAAGGATCGGTCAAACGATGCTGAGTCTCTAATATTTCAACGAGGGAGTGGTCCGAATCAATTTTAACCGTTTAAACTTTTGAACTTTCACTGTACTAGAGTATTGCTTTCTGTTAGTCGTAATGGTCGCGTTCGGGGATCAATTGCAAGCTATCCGGATAGATTTGTGTTGTTGTAATCTCTTGTGAAAAAACAGCTGATACAACAACAACCCAACGTATCTGAAAAGTTTTGGGATAGGTAGATAGCCTAGGTAGATAGATCTGATATTTCCTCGAACGCAAAGAATGAGATCGGTTGATTGATCGGAAATTCAATTCCATTTCTTTTAACAAAAAGTAAACAGATTTTCTTTTCATTTAAAACTAATGCGTCATGCTCGACAAGAAATTTAGATTCAAGATCTCCAAGAACGATAAATTCATTGGTAGGTACTTCCCAAAAAGCCAGAAAACTTCTGTCTCCAATTCTTGGCTTTATGGTTTAAATGATAGTCAAGTTTATTTTCTTGAATCCACTATGAAAATGTAAAAGGCACGTGTGTTGATAACAAATATATTTTTTATTTAAGAATAAATATAAATACAATTAATTTACAGCATAATTACTCTCACACGACTGACTAAAAATCTTTGCATTTAATTTATAACATTGTTATTAAATATTGTTTTAAAAAGAAAAAGGTTTAATAAAATGCAACAGTGAAGTTCTTCATCAAATAAAAAAAAATGCTTATCTTATAGAATTTGCTTCCAGAACAACAAATATGCATTGTCTAGCCAATTAGATTAGAAGTGACTGTGGCGCGGCGTGTGAATGTTATAGAACTTTAAATTTATACAAATAAAAATTCGTGATTGGAATGGAAAATACAAATTTTCCATATACACAACGATAAAATTTCAAATAAATCTATTGTTTGAATTTATCGATAAAGCACTCCCGGCCAATCAATATTTACTCTTCAGAACTACATGACAACAACATTTTTGTCATAAATTCAAATTGGAACCTACATATAAAAAGTGCACAGATTCAATGTCACACTGGATTGCTCGTTTTTAATTTTGTCATCGAAACAAGTCTTTTAATTTCGTACTAAAAACTATTTTAGATTTTAACAAACTGTGAGAGGAATAATCTAAATGTCCATCGATCTATACTCCAATTTTTTATGTGTAAACATCTATGACGGCGCGGCGGCAGTAGGGTAAACTAAAAACGTGGAAATTTCTGTAGCACATTACGTTGTGCTGTTACATGTTACGATGCGTTGATGTGTGTATATTGGATACGTACCTCAAACTAAGTCGAAAGATTGAGTTGAATTTTGGGTTGAAATTTGGTTGAAAGTTCGAACTCGCCGCGTTCTGTGACGTGAAACCAGAGAAAAATTTTAATTATTTTTTTGGGTTAGTTTGGGTTATGGCAAGGCCACTCAATAAGAAACAAAATTTTTAATTTAAGCGACAACTGGCCCAGTGTTACATATCGACGGTTAAATATGAATACCTCCTATGTCGCATTTTGTAAACTTTACAGGAGACACAAAAAACTGAATATTTTCTCAAAACAAAAACGCCAAGATGATAGGAAGTATTTAAAAATGACAATAAAAATGTTTTGACAGCTGCTGGCGATATAATGAATACGTTCAGCGATGCAGATGGAATTTCTTAACGAAACTACATCAAAAAGTGATTTTCATTAAAAATGTTTGTTAGGAGGTACTCATATTTAACCGTCGATATGTAACTCTTGAACAGTTATGCCTTTAAACAAAAAATGTCCTCTTAATATTTATGAAGAAAGGCATCTTTAGAAAAAAAATGCAAAGACTTAAGGCCTTATAAATATGAAAGTAAAAATGTAAAAAATTAAAAACTTGCGCCTGAGTTGCGAACTTCTTTTAATGTGACGTACTTCGATAGTTTATTTGAAGTGTTCCCACTAGTTTTTTGCACGTCGTCCGCATCGTAGCTCGGAAACAATTCAAATGAAAATTTTTAAAGGCAATACCCTTGGTTTGGTAAAAGTAATACTGGTTATTCAAAATCAAAAATTACTTTTATCAAAAATTACTTTTATTAAATTCTTTCTTTTTTTATTAATTTTTAATGTTATAGTACATTGATATAGTGTACAATATTTCACTCACACAAAAACAAGTAAATACTTTTTAAAGCCTAGTATGCAGTTCCTCCTCGAAAAAAAAATACATTGTACTTCTTATGTGACTTTATTGCAAAAAAAAGCAAAATTTCAACACCATATTTTTTTTATTGAAAAGAACTGTATACTAGGCTTAAAGAAAAAAAGTGGTTTAAAAATTAAATTAAGAAAAAAATAACAAAAAGTACCTGCTTGTTTAATAAAAGTCCATTTTCTCAAAAAAATATTCATGTCGATTATGGAATCCGCAATACTGGTGGATCCGCAGTGATTCGCAGTGCAGGGCTCTCTTTTCTCTTTAATCATTTGTCTTGAAAAGAAAAGAGAACACTATACTGCGAATCACTGTGGATCCAGTATTACGGATTCCATAATCGGCATGATAATTATTATTTGAAGCGTTTAGAATGAGAAGGTGTTAAGTTATAAAATTTGATGTGTTGATTTATAGTCTTTAAACGACCTTTATTTCTTAGAACTATTTTTTTTTCTTTCTTAGAACTAATTTTTTCTTAATGCTAGAGAAATTAAGGAAAAGGCAATACAAATTTTAAAAAATAAATGCATAATTTGTGATGTTTTTATTTAAACTCAAATTAAAAGTAATATCAGTCAATGTCACTTAACAACTTCTCATTCTAGACGCTTCATTTGTTACAAAACATTATTAGCGGAGTGCTTAAATTAATACAATGCATATAGCGAATTGCAATTTTTACTTATTATATTCGATACAATTCAGCGATCGATGTTCTTCGCCTGTTGACATGCCACATATACTTTTTTGTTTTTCTGTCTTTTTTCCTGTCACTGTACGAGTTTTTCCAAAGTTGTTGCTTGTAGAGATCCTATGCAAGAACCGTTAAAAAATTCCAACGCGAACTTCTCACCGGATGAAACGGAATTTACATATGTACATACATATGTATGTAGGTATGGCATGGCTGACAAAAAATTGTAACGGTAATGGTGTGGCTAACAATTTGTTTTGCAGTATCTCATACTCCAGTGGGAGGACGGAAGGATAAATCCGAAATTTGTTTTTTTTTTTAATTTTTTTAATAATTAAAATCAGTTCAACAAATAAATAGACGGTTTTTAAACACTTGTATTGTAGGAAACTTTATTTTTGGTGGTAAGAATAATTTTTGTTTAAAATCAGCTAGGTAATGTTAAAAACACTGCTGGGTGCCAAGTGAAATCGACCAAGTCGTTTTCGAATTATTACGTTTAAAAAAAATTTAAACATTTTTTAAAAATATAAATACAAAATTTTGGATATTTGGTTATACAAAACTTTTAAAGAATTTTAAAATAATCTTCATAATGATTGATAAAAAGCAGTCTAACCGGTTTTGAGAAAATAAAAAATAAAAAACATGATTGCATGGGGGAGGTACATAGGTACCATTTATAACCATTTTTCTGAGACTTGCAAAAAAAGTAGCCTATATACGTAAAAAAATTACTTATAGATCGGCCACCCGCTTAGATGAACAGACAAAAGGACATAATTGCGAGCCCCACTTCTTTCGACTTTGTTTTGTCATCGATATGTCAAGTTTAATCAACATTTCCAGTTCGATTGTTTTTACGAATAACTTGCGATTAGTATGTATGTACCTACAATATATGGCAAGTAAAAAAGTGACAAAAATGTTAAAAAAAGTGTCTGAAACATTTTTTGTATAAAATCTTGTGATCTACAAGCTGTCTATTAAGTATTTGTCGGTACCGTTTATCGTTAAAAAGTTACATATATTAAAAAAAAAACGATATTTTCGGCCTGTAACTCTGAATAACTTTTTGTGCTGGGAACTTAGAACTTAAAAAAGGACCATGCGGTCTACATTTTAAAAATGTTCTTTCGTATGATAATAAACATACCTCAATAAAATTATTTTTTTTATTTTTGAAAAAGTAGATACATACATATCTCTTAATTTATTAGAGTTCAATTGCATGTGACCTTATCGTTCTTTTTGTATTTGTTTTTCTTATCAGAATTTGTGAAAAAAGCAACAGCCTATAGGTTTTTTTTTTCTTTACGAGATGTACGTTTGCGAAAATGAATTTTTACCGCTATAAGAATAATAAAAACTGGATTGAGACAGACGACATTATTCAAATGCAAATTTATTGCTTGAAGTTTTTTGAGAACAAGGTTTTTTTTTTTTGTTTTGATTTGATGAATAGAACTTCTGATAAAAAAATCTCATATCTGTAATTTGATAAAAAAATATTTTTGTTTGCATTGAATGAGAATTCAAAATGATTTATTACAATTTACAATGAAAAGAATAATTTTTTTTTAATTTTTGGGCTTTCTGCAGATAATTTGACTTAAAATTTTATGGCGCGACAGCTTGTGTAGAACCAGTCCCTATAATAACTTACAACTTTTAATCATTTCTGTGTACATGTGACTTTACTATTTCTGTGTGCATGTTTTTGGCAGGAATGGAGATGACCTACATTTTTCTTGATTTGTCAAGACCCGCTTACGCAATTTCGTAGCTCCGCTTAGAGCATGCTAGTCCGCCAGGCAGGCTCCAATGTCAACAGTTTTCTTGGACAACATTTTTTTTGAAATTATAGATGTACATTTGCATTTTGTATATTTTTAAATATGATCCTAAATATGTATTGTATGTATTTTGAAATAGAATCGAATATTGCTAGCAATAATGTGGAAAATTGATTTTAAAGTTGGGAAATAAAGTCGATTATCAAAATGATAAATTAAATCCGACCGATATTATTACGCATAAAAAAATAAGACATTTCACATGAATTCCAATTTTTATGGAATTAAAGTTCATTCGACATATTTCTAACTAACTTATTCCTCGGCAGACCAAAATTTTTTTCTACATATAGGCTGGAGTTATTTACCACTATATTCTTCACACGATATATCAAGACTAAAACTTAAATCCGGATGTATTTACATTAGGAGTATTCATGCAACGTCGTAAAGTCGTCATAAACTTGGTAAATTGCGTAAACCTGTCAAATGTTCATACAAATTTGACAGGTTTACGAAGTTTACAACGACTTTACACCATTGCATGAATACCCCTATTGAATTTGTATAATTTACATCCGGATTTAAGTTTTAATCTGGATAAATCGAGTGAATAATATGGGCGTTAATATATCCATATGATGGTGTGAATGTTTAGAAGACTTTGCAGCGAGTATGTGTTATCATACAAAACCTCCTTTTAAATTGAAATAAATTTTGGACCCAGCAGCGTCAATTTTTTCATACAATCTTTCTCCTTATAATCATGTCCAAATAATTTTCTGTTGACTGAAAAATAAATAAAGGACAAAAAAAAAAAAAAAAAAAAAAAAAAACAATAACACCCAAATTGTTTGTGTCAAATCAAAAAAGTTTTATTCCTTTTTTGCTTCAAGCTCCAGATAATAAATAAACAAATAATCTCTCGCACAATTAAAAAACAAAATTATAATAAAACCACAATTTGCCGGGAGAAATGAAAATATACAAAATTATGATAAATTTAAATTTTCTTTCATATTAGTGATTACAAGCTTTGATTAATTTTTGGTGATCATTTTTCGAAACCGAACAATTTTATCAAGTGTGATAATTATTACAAACGTGAAATTTGTTGAAATTTGATAAAACATTTTAAACATAAACATTGATAAAAAATGGTGTTCAAAAATAGTATTTAACAGCTTCAATCAAATTTCCTTTTAAAATAATGTATATACTCTACTCGTTTATTTTCTTTTAACGTTGTAACTTATGTAGACTGACATACATATTATTATGTAAAAAAAATTGTATTGTTTAAAAAGTTTTGCTTTAAATTTAATTTTCTGTAAGATTCAACTTAAACTTTATTTTGATAAAAAGGTAGGCCGGGGTAAGTTGGACCACGCGAGTTATTTAGAAATTCGAAAATACTACCAGAACATGATCAAATACGAACAAAGCGTTCTTTCTTACCAGCTCGTGTTACACCGGTTGCAGTTGCATTGTGTTCAAAGAAAGAAAGCCACAAACAGTTTTGTTTTTTAAGTGCAAAAGTAAAAATACGGATAGGATAGTTTTTTTTTTTTTTTTCTAGTAAAAAAAACGAGAATTAACGAATTAATTTTTTGTAGTTTGTATGTTTGATTGAACAATTTTTGAGTGTTTTTATATTTATGACGAAATATGTCCATTAAACCAGGTGTAGGGTTAGTTCGACCAGGGGCATATAACACAGAACAACAAGTCAACTAGTCAACTTGTTTAACTGAACGTGTCCAACAAGTGCTATTCAATTCTGTAACACAATTTAAATTGTAACAATTGTTAAAAAATTAAATTTCCCTCCACTTGTTGGACAACTAAATCGTACTTGTTGAGACGTAGAATAACCGAAGTTGAATTTTGGTATAGTTTTGCGCATGTTCAAATCATTATTTAATAATTTCTTTTAATATTGGAAGGTATACAAAAATCAAAAAGAATATTAATGTCTATTTTTGTATACCTATACGTAAATATTCGATCATTTTCTTCTTGGAATAAAAAAAAATATATTTTGTATAAAAAACGATTAGTAAAGCTTCAGAAATTAGCATAAAATTTCCGTAGTGTTTTATAATCTACAGAACACATTTTCATACAGAAACCTTAAAAACAAAAACTTTTAAAAATACAAAGTAGTTCGGATTTTTGTTTTCTATTTTTGCAATTTAGACGTTTCAAACGAAATTTGTCATCCAAAATTAAATTGTTATTTATACATTTTGTATTATCTTCCGTTAAATATATATTTATCTATAATATATCATATAATAATATAAATAGGTAACCACTTTATAAAATAAACTCTATCCCAACTTGTTGGCTTCTAACAATTTTGAAATCGTCAGTTGGAATTTATCAACTATTCAACAATTAGAATAATATTTATTTAAACACTTGTTGTATCATGTTACAGAAACGTTTAATTTATCAAATTTCCCACTTGTTGAAAGGCATAAAAACAATTGTTATAATTTGCGAAGACTTTTTGTTACGTGTTACACGAGTTTTTAACACCTGTTGAATTTTGCTTGTTAAACAAGAACTTGTTGTATTGTGTTATAGGCCCCAGGTGGTTCAACTAGCCCCGCTGATTTAAATAGACATATTTTATATGTACATATCTATATAAGTTTTCCGGGGGAGTAGTGGATACAGTGCCATAATTGCAGACAGTGGGTTCATACAAAATGTAGAGCAGCCGAAGATTGGCTCTTCTTTGTTTGCGTCAATTGCAACAGTGTTAACGATTCGTAACTTATTTTAAAACTTAATTTATTTTAATTATATTTATTAAATGAAATGTTTTTTGTTACTTTTATTTGGTTTGTTTGACCGTTTGAAATAAAATTCTTTATGAAATTTTGAATTTGTTGCCTTGTTGCCTTGTTGCCTTGTTGCCTTGTTGTCCTTTATGGAACTTGTTTTTCAACTTTTCCGGGCTTGGTCCAATTAAACCCACAAACTAGTCCAACTTGCCCCGCTATAGGTGGTTACATATTTTCAGTTTTTTTTTTCAAATTTTATTTAGAAGTCAGAAGTCCATTCTTTCTTTTGATACCAGCTCCATATATAGTTGTAGTATGGATAGTTTGATAAGTTATCAAGTGAAAAGTGGTCCAACTAGTCCCTCCCTACCCTACATACATAATGTACTTCGATACAAATGTAATCAAAATATTTTTAGAGGTTGAAAATCGTGTTGGTTCATTCTAATACTTAAATTCAAGAAAAAATATCGCTAAATATGTAATTAAGCTCCATAGATGAGTTTCATTGAATTTCTGAGATTAATTTTAATTGGTATGATTTGTTATGCCAAAATTTATAGTGCAGAGAATAAATCAATCGTGTTTATGTTTGAAAATTTGTCCAGCTAAGTATTTTGCATGTTGTTTCTGGGTGAATTTTTTTTTTTAACCCAATAATAATAAATAATAAAAATAATACTGTATTGTTTCTTACATTATTATATTATAATATATGGGGAAAGTATGATAACTGTGGCGCCAAGAAGTGATAACGGTTTTTTGTAGAACACTTTAATACAAGCATTTTTTATTATGGGAGGGGGGTCTATCTCCCCCCGTTAGGGCGGGAGGGGCAATTTCATGAAAAAAGTAATAAAAATGATATTTTATTTTATTATTTATAAATATGGAAAAACCATAAAATTTAAAAATCCGCTTAATTAAGTAGGTGCTAAGTTTCTGCTGAAACAAAATAAACACAAATTTATTAAAAATCAACTATGTATTTATACATATGTATGTATATCACGGATAAAATTATTTTTTTATTTCTTCCATCAAACTACAATTAACATATTAATTTAATATACAAATCTAATCTTCAGTCCACCTCATTTTTCCCTAATCTATCTCAGCCAAAAACATATTTAAGGAGCATCAAAAAATAATTTAATAGTTGATCTCATTCGAAATATCAACAAATTACACTATCTCGTTCAAAATATCAATTATATGCTTTCGAAATATCAAAAATTATTTCTCTAAAACCACAATATTGTAAAAAAAAATAATTAAAAAAAAAAAATAATCATTATGCCGGTTCTTCTCCGTTTTCAATAATTTCGAGGTACCTAGGCTCTTCTCCAAAAATATTGCGTTAAATACCGCAAGAATTAATAAAACAAATAAATAGTCAGACCACGATATAAGATAATAAATTAATATCAGTTTTAATTAAATTATTTAAACAATTGTTGATGTTTTGAATTGTTCACCCATTTTGATCATATAAATATGTACGTATATACTTACGCTCTATACGATCCATTCCACACTGATTGTAGCATTTATGTATGTATGTAGATGTTAGGTATGTACAATTTTTTATCATTTATTTGCACATTTTTATTCTACATCTACAATATTACTTTGTGTGTTGTTTTCTATATTTTATCTTTAGGTTACCTACATATTGATATCAAAACGAAGCGATTTTTTTTTTTATCAGTTTCAGTTCACTTAACAATTGCACGTGACTTTAATAAACCATCATCATAATATACATACATCTACAATCAAACATCCCATCTCTCCCTCTTTACACATAGTCAATTGTGATCACAACACAATGGTGAATGGATATAACGTATGTACAATGTACAATGTACTGTACATATCAGATAGACATATGTTAGGTACAATGAAATCTGATTTTTGCTTTTGCTCTCATATTTACATACATAGCTATATTATATGTGTTCTGTGCTCTCTTTGCGCCCAGAATTCTTCTTCGCTAATTAAGCTTAATCATTTCGACAAACAGTATGACGGTGGTGATGGTGATAAGGAGAAAATTGTAGCTATCGAATGTGGGCAGGTTTCGAGTTAACTCGATATCTTTCTGGTGTTTTCCTATATTGGATTTAGTTTCAAATTTCAAGGGCGGAATTCCGTCATCGTAGGTATGTACATTATAATATGATCTACATATACATAATAATTTTTGACATATTTTTATTTTTTGAATTTTAACAGCAACAACAATACAATTGTTATCTTAAGAAATTTAAAAAAAACATAATCGGCCGTGCTTGTGTGAGTGAAAAAAAAAAAAAAAACAAAAAATTTTTGTCAGTTTTCAGCAGTTGTGTCAATATTATTTGTCTAGCTATGTTATTTTGTCTGGCGCGGCTGGCTATATATATGTACATACTAATCTTTAAAGTTGCGATAGCATAATGCTATATGCACCAATAGGCAGAGATAATATAAAATTGATTGCCACCAGGGAAGAACTTGCAGCAACTATATACAACTGTGTGTACTTGAGCAACACTCGAGATAGCTGTATAGGCAGGGGTCTAAATCAAGAGTCAACCATAATCATCAGTACTTTTATCACGAAAAGAATTACATTGTTGGTGTGATGAATTGTATAAGAAAATAGCTATAAGTAAAAGAGGCGGTTATGTCGCATGTTCTTGTCATAATTAAATTAGGTTAGAACTGAAATTTATTCTAAATACATATTCAGTTTCTCTGAATTATTTAAGAACAACAAAGATTAAAACTTCAAACTTGAACAAAAAATTTATTGAAAATCACATTTCAAAACAGGCATATGAAAAATGCAAAGTTTTGCACTTCTAAAGCTCAACAATTTTATCAAACAAATGAAATATAAAAAAATCTGTAACCAAAATATTATTTTTGTTGGACTTATTTAATCAACTTATTTTTCTAAGAATTTGTTCGGCATTGTAAATGAAATGCACGACTGGATCGCAAGAATTTACTCTTTCAGTTAAAAAAAAATAATATATAGCTGCACTTGAAAGATGTATGTTAACGTTTCTTTCATTAATATAATATACTGATATTTTTAACGAGAAAATGTTAAAAAAATTAAAATTCATTTATAGTTTAAAAAAAGTGTGACTGCTGGGACTCACGGTTAAGATGTGTAAACATCAAATTAAATATTCAATTGCTGGTTTTACATCATAGAACGCAACGAGTTTAAACTGTCAACCAAATTTCAACCCAAACTCAACTCGAACTTTCGTTTTAGTTTGAGCTACGATGGAACGTACCCAATATTAAACGTACCCAATATGCATCAACGTATTGTAACGTACCTAATGTACATACATACATATATACATACATGTATATTAGGTATATAAAAATGAATCCCTGTTTTCCATGGTCCCGCCATATGTATATTGAGTAAATTGGTTAATTTCAGAAATCTTAACGACTATTTTTTTGAATGTGTACTGCTGGAATAAATTGCAGGAACTACTGTTTTTCCGTATTCATGGAAAATTGCCAACAAAAAAATAAAATAAAAATAAAAAATATCGTCGGCTATTATTTATGTTTGCGAAATACCGGTACTTAAAAAAATTTGGTAAACAATCCAACTTAAATTTTTATAATTCTTTTAGCTACATACATATATCTCGATCAAAACATTTTTAAAAGTTTTGTTTTTTTTTTTTTTTTTAATGGAGGAAAGGTACAATTTTTAAACAATAGATACATTTTTTTTCCCAATATTATATTAGTTCACACAAAAATTTTAATCAAAATCGTAGGAGCCGTTTTTGAAAAAAATGAGATTTTCAGTACCGGTTTTTAAACATTTGTATGGGAGGTACCGTTATTTTTGATTATACGAAAAAATTGTATTTAAAAATTGATAGATAATGTCAACAAACTGCTGGGTGCTAAGTTTAATAGGAATCGACCGAGTCGTTTTCGAATTATTAAGTTCTCAAAAAAAAAATTGAAGCTTTTTTAAATAATCCAAAAAAAATGTTTGAAAAATTTTGGTACACAATATTTTTCGAATTATTGTAAACATTCTCTGTAAAAAAAATTGGTCAAAATCAGTTGAACCGTTTTTAAGAAAATCAAAAGAATGGTTCTATGGGAGGTACCATTTAAAACCATTTTCCGAACATTTTTTTTTTATAAAATAGTACAAGTAAAAAACACTAAAGAAGTTAATAATTATTTTTAAACTCTTAAGTTTTGAAAAAAGTAGCTTCTATGAAATGAGTATCAGGCTTTCCAAACATAATCTTCCCGTTATTAGCACTTTCATTAAAATTTCCTCGCATTTATTATAGGCCAAGGTTTTTTTTGTTTCATGTGTTGGGTGTAGCAGTATTAGTATACAAAATGATTTTCGGGGTTGTAAACCTCTTTTGGCTAATAGGGTAATTTGTGTAAATGGGTATTCACCATATCTGAAGAACCAAAAGTTCCACAAAAAAAAAATGCGTCCTCAGTTTAGTAGAAAATTAAATTTTCTAAAATGTTGGTATTCAATCTTAAACTTAACTTAAGTGTGATTTTCTTTGGTAATAAACTGTGACAAACATGAATCTGCTAATCGAAATCAGAATTTTTGGAAAACCACTAACTGCTAGGACTGTAGAGCAGAAGAATAATTATTTATGACTAGAATTCATCCTAGTCATAATATTTAAAAAATATTCTGTGGATCATTTCCTAAAAACATAAGTTTTTCTAAGTGTTTTCCGCTTAAGCGGTTTTGGTTTTGGGTGATTGTTGCTCCCGCACGGAGGAAACAATAACTACCAAACATATTTGCATGCTTATACAGGGGGCCCTTAATTAACGATATGATTTATTCAATGAATAACATTTTTCTTTCTGATTTTATTTTAACTTCGAATTTATTAAAATTTAGATTATGGTTTGGGAATATGTTCACATTATGTTTTAAAGATAATATCTGTCAAATGGTGCCTATTGTTTGCTTCGACCTGACGTGCTCTTTCCAGACTATTACTTTTATTGGAATTTCAGGTCTCAGTGCCCTCACTTCTCGGATATTGGCCTTAAACTGTTGCATGGTTCTTGGTTTATTGGCATACACCTTACTTTTTATGGGTAGGCCCAAAGAAAAAAAATCTGGAGCCGTAAAATCGGGCGACCTGTTCTTGAAAACTCCGAGCATATTGAATGCGTATCCTATTTGTGAATAATTCGTGAACTAATTGTATTTTATATGAAAAAAGGTATAACTGACATAAAATTCTTTGCAAAGACCGCCTAGACATAATCAACTGTTGAGAACGCCGCTTGGTGGAAGTTTCGGAGTTTACTTCAATCCTTGCTTGTAGCCGAGCAATGTTCACAACATTTCGAACTGAACATGGTCTTCCAGCACGCGGGAGATCACAGACAGCCCCTTGTTGCTAAAAACGCTGAACCAATCGTTAAATTGTTGGAGCAATGGACGCATTTCGATATATGATCTTTGTGTCTGAATAATTGCAACTATGGTTGGTTGTGCTGAATCTGTTCATCATGAATTTCCCAAGTTTTTTAAAGTGATAAAAATACGAAAATAAAAAAAAATTATTCAATAATTAAATCATAACGCTACTTATTGACATCTCTGTACCTATAAATGAAGCCCTTATATCTTTCTACTCTTCTAGTGGATTAGATTTCAAGTTCGAAGAAACATAAGAAGACAATTACGAAGAAACCAAGTCATTTTAACAGAGTTTTTTTTTCCTGGTTGATTACGAGTTAATTGTGATGCTTCCAGAAATCGAAGCACTTTTGCAAAAATGTACGTAAATTGAGTGCGAAATTAGGTAAGGTTTTAAATAAATTATTTATCTTTTGCATCCGATTATTGGCAAGATTATTGTAAGCTGAAAAAATAAACTTTAGGTAAAACGGTACTTCCATTCGATTCAAGTAATTTTAGCCGATATACTTACTTGGTATCGCAACCAAAAGTATCGATTCCAAAAGTACTTGGTATATCGAATCAAAAGTATCGAGTACTTCTATCGCAGTCATAATATGAAATTTCTGAATTTCTTTTTTTTGCTTCTGCTAAAAAATTCTTTCTTTTTTCTTCGTTCTTTTTTAAGCTGTGACGTAATTATTCTCAACGTGCGATTAAATAAAATATGAATCAGCAGATGTTATCGCTGTCATCATCAGTACTGCCAATCAGAAATTTAGTAATACTTCATTTCAGTTACTTTCTTTCAAGGTTTGGTGCAGTCTAAAGCTTATTTTCATTTCATTTTTTTTTTATTTAAAGAATCCATAACTTACCCTCATATTATATCACAAATAAAAACCGGCAAATAGTGGGGGATAGGGAAATTAATGGAGGCTGCTGAAGAGTGAGAGCGGAGATACAACTGTCATCCAGTGCATACAAGTAATAGAATTAAATTTTCCTGTATAGAGTAGTTAGACAGAAGATATTTGTTTATTAACAAAAAGACAAAAGTATAAATGTTCCTAGGTATTAGTAGAGCATATGTAATGTATAGGTAGGTATATGTGTGACAAAATAAAAAAAAATATTTGTACATACACATGTCCGGTGTTTTGCGGGTACTTACTTATTAATGAGTTAAGAGACTACTTAGTTCTTATTGCAAAATGTGTGTCTTGTCTACATAAAATACAACTACATTGGCCGTGGACGTTGATTAAGGAAAATTAGGTCCACAAATCAGATTTTCTAATTTAGCCGGATGATTAGTACAGTACCTACAAGTAGAAAGTATGAGTGTTCCTTTGTGTGTGTTTTTGGTTTGTTTGTTCTTTTCTTGTCGGATTTTTAGAATTATTGTTTTGTTTTGCGCGATACGATGTTTATTTATTTTTTTTTTTTTTATTAGTAAAAACATTTGTGCAAATGTTTCGCTACGTCTTCTTTATTTAAGAGTGGGTCTAATAAGATGTGTATTCACGCGCATCTTTGACTACTGTTAAGTAGTAGTGTTTTTTTGCAAGCCCGGGGGGAATTGGATAAATAAAACGACGTCGGTGATAAACAATCATCATGTTAAATACAACAACAAATTCCCTGCGGGATAAGCTAACCTAGAGAATTCTCCGGGCTTAACTTAAGCGTATAGAAAAACTGTGTTACCGGCGTGTATTATATACTTGTTATCGATAGTTTGCATCAAAACCCCATTTTGTTTCTGTGATGGTGTCGCTAATCCTCGTGATAGTGTTTTCCGTTTAATTCCCCCCGTGCTTGCAAACAAAAAAACAAGTCTAATGTAAGAGATGAGGAATATGTCTGATTCTGATTAAGCAGCATAAATCTATGCAACATTCATATACTTCGGTCGGTTGTGGTGGGAATAAATAGAGGCTTGTTATGAACTAAAGTCGTTCTGCTTCTACACTTCGCGACTCATAGCATTATTGAAAAATTTCTTGAAAAATGCGTGAAATATTTCTTTTCCTATCATTGGGGCATCCAATAAAATTTAATTGTAATATATAACATCTGATATAGATCCTTTAAATGTGAAGCACATTTTTTTTTTTTTTTCAACTGGAGTTTTAAGATTTTAAATATGTACAAAGGTGGGATAAATAAGTATCCGTGTGTTTTTTTTAGTTTGGAGATTTTTATTTGTATTGGAATCATTTTTTACTTAAGTTGTATGCCTTTTATCGTATAAAGAACATTTAAAAACATTTTAGTGATCGAACCCTTCACCGCGAAAGTCTTACCCACTTACCATTAAGCCATAGATTTCCCCACATTTTGTATCTGCGCTTTTAACTTAAGTTAAGGATGAAATTACATACCTAGATTATATGGTTAATATTGCATTGAATTCGAAACAAAATATAAAGGGATTCGTATTTACCTAAATGGTGGATTTTGCCAGGATCATGATGGGCATTTCGAATATCCAGTCTAAACCTTTTTTTTTATTTCGATCCAAAAAAAAAGAAGTATTTTATTTATATAATAACTTTATTATACTACAGAGCCATCGGTAAAATAGCAAAGTTAAAATTTGATACATAATTATAATTCATAAAACTTTTTTTTTTTGTTTTACGAATTCCAAAGAAATATTTTAAGTTCGATAAAAAAATAACAGCGCTTATTTACATATTTGATAAATCATAAAAAAATGTAGCATAGCGTCAAGCTTAACATGACGTTCTCCGTAAAAATAATTTTTGTATCCATTATGAGTGATGGTGAACAGCGTTGCCACTTTAAGAAAAGAGGAGCGCAGTAGATCATTAAAAAAAATGCAGTAGATTGGATCTTTTCGCAGTAGATTTTTACTAAACAAAAACATAAAAATAAATAGCTCGTACATTCATTTTCTTGAATCGAATTAGAGTTTTCTTTTCTATTATTTAGTAAATAAAAAAGAAAGAAATTAAAAACTTGAAAACTAAACTAAAAGAAAACACTCACGATATTTGGCTAGAGCCAGCGAATGGTTCTACGGCAGACTGAGTTTCGTTCTCATTTTCTTGTAATGTCCTTTTTGGTGTTTCTCTATATTAAAAAAAAAGCAATTTTAACACTTGAACAAAGGTTTGTCAGAACAGTTTTACTTTTTTTTTTGTGGTTTTATCCATGTCTTTTTTTTAATAATTCTTGTAAAATGAGGAATTGTCAGTGTCACACAATACAAATACGAATTCAAATAAACTCTCAGAATCCCGTTAGTTTAGCAGAAAACGGGAACACAATAGAAACAGAGACAGAGATTTGTTTCATGAATGAAAGCATCCAACTAATTTCATATGTCATAAGAGAATGTGGCCAAGTTCACAATGAATTGGCTTCGTTCAGACGTTCTTTACAACGGTTATTTGTTTCAATGTTTTTTGGACAGCTGTCCAAGAGAAGGTTCATTAAACATAAAAAAGTGCAGTAGATTGAATTTAGTGGCAGCAGTTTTCGTTTTTGCGAAAGGTGCAGTAGATTTACTGCTATCGAAGCAAAGTGGAATCCCTGATGGTGAATTGCCTGCCATTGTGGTTAGTGATTTTTTTCTTTCATTTTTTTTTTTGATAATTTTTTTTTATTCTGTTCAAATATAAAAAAAAAAAAATATGAAAAATGACATATGTACTTATGTGCATGTACAGGGTGAGCCAAATACAATTTTCTTTTTAAAAATGCAATAAAATTAATTTTTTCCATGTATTATGGCTTTAACACAACGTGTCGTTCAAGTGGCTTCCTCGGCTGGCTTCGCAGTAGCTCACTCTGTCACTCTAATTTTGTTGTTGATGGAATCGTGCTGCAGCTCATGGATTACTTGGATGATATTGGCTTTAAGTGCTTGAATCGTTTCTGGATTGTTGGCATAACATCGGTCCTTCACCATTCCACACAAAAAAAAGTCCAAAGGGTCAAATCGCAGCTCCGAGGCAGCCCATTGACATCGCCAAGACGGCTGATAACACGATTTGGGAATTTGGTTCGTAAAAGATCAATTGTGGCTTGGTCTGTGTGGCATGGCGCGCCATCCTGCATAAACCAGAGGTCGTACAAATCCATGTCTTGTATTTCAGTAAAAAAAGTCGGTTAACATGGCTCTGTAACGCCCACCGTTTACCTAAATGTTGTTCTCAGCCTCATTTTCTAAGTCTCACAACAGCAGCCATATTCTCTTCTGTACGCAACGTACGACGACGGGGATTATGAGTGTTGTCCACTAACATACCAGTCTCACGAACTTACAAACTTGCGTACAGCAGGAGTGGTGGGCAAAACTTATTTTCCAAAAACTCACTGTTTGAGCTACACAGCTCTCACTTTGGAAATAAGTTTTCAATTTTTTTTTTCAACTATATTCAAGTGTAAAGCGACTCATTTCGTTCCGCGGAGGTATGATACTGACTTTCTTTGACTTTTCTAGCGGGAAACATCTGTCAGTTTCAAAATAACCTATGATTTAAAAAGAAACCATTAGTGGCCCATCCGTTACAATCATTGTGAGTTGGTACCACACTGATAGTAAACTTTTCGAACGTTTGTAAATTTTACAAATGCGATCAAGTGTTTGTGGATTAGTGGCATAGCTTGACGCTGTTGGCGGAAATTTTGTACATATTTAAATTTTTGTGGTTGAAAATAAATTAGTTGATAATTATCAACTAATCACGCCACGCAAGTAAATTACCTCAACACACATTGTTTTTTATAAGCTGTACGAAACCACAACCCCGACTTAAAATTTTTGGGGTCGAGGTATATCTGATTCGTTTGTCCACGTGTGTCAGATAAAACAACGTCTGTCTACAATCAGGAAAGAATATTAAGCTTTTCTTTTTATAGCAACTCCCCCAAAAACAATAAAGTAGTCTTCCACCCGAAATTGATACTTAGGATTATGGCATTCGTTTGTCCAGCGACTGTTTATGATTTTCTACCAAAAATTATTCAATGTTTCTTTTTTATAGCAACACCCCCACAAACTAAAAGTCTTCTACCACCCACAATAAACAACATAGAAGGATGGTTCCAAGCGGGATCGTTTGTCGACCGGCTGATAATGATTGTCCTTGTCCCACCCTTCTATGTTGACTATTGTGTCCGGTAGACGACCGGGAGTGTTGCTATAAAAAAGAGGTGTTGAATAATTTCTGAATTAAGGGTGGACAAACAAAAATGTTTGGTCGAAAATCATAAACAGCCGTTGGACAAACGAGTGCACTTGGTAACATCCTTCTTAGTTATCAGTTGCGGGCGGTAGACGAATTTTTTGTTTCTGGAGGCGTTGCTATAAAAAAGAAGAGCTTAATATATTTTTTCCTGAGGGTGGACAAACTTTGTTTGCCTAGACAAACGATGACCAAACGAATATGATATATTTTGAATTCGGGATTCTGGCTTTATATTTAGAAAAAAAAAATTAAGTCTTCCCAAAAATTAATAAAACATTACGGTGCGTGAAGAAAAGAGGTGTAACGAATCTTAACAATTTAAAGACGTCCTTCTTTCAGTGTTTCATTTTCTTTGTACAAAAAAATCTATTTTCCACATTACCGCTCAGATCCGTTTGTAAAAATATGACACTACACAGTTTTGGCGGACGACGGACAGAAAATATATTTCTGGAGTTCTTAATTGCTCGATTTTTTTTTTAAATTGTCAAATGTCAAGCCCTTGCTATATTTTCGGAAAAATAATATATGTACATATATTTCTGTTTGCTTTCCAAATCATTATTCATATTATTTTCGTTACCATGAGTTTTTATATGTAGTCAAATATCGATACCAAAATCATATTCTTTCAAACTGCTCAGCTTAATTATTATTCCTTAGAGAACTACATTACATACATAGAGCCATATAACTGCCAAGGTAATGACTTCCTCGACAATAAAATAGATAAATTTCAAATCACTATGAAACGCCCCAAAATAATAACACCCCGTACCTATGTATGTATTTGTTCCTTAACCTATATAACATAGTTCTTCATATTCTCACTAAAATAAAACCCAATTCACAAAACTATTTCCTCCTTAGACTGGATAGACATCAAAAATCCATTTTAGCACTCATAAATGAAAATATCATTTTCTGTGTCCTCCAAGTTGTCCTTAAAATAAATGCATAAATCTATATACATTGAAATAGCTTTTGCAGACAAAGAAGGACAATCATAAAACCGTGTCCTCCACCAAAAAAAAAAAATAAAGAAAAAAAAAATAGTGCCTACCACGAAAATGTCTATATACGTATGTATGTCCTCACCCTCTCTTGGTTTTCATAGCTTGTTCGACTTTTACAGTTCTACTTATACAAATTCTCATTTGCATCTCCTGGGTAGTTATTTGTTTGTCAGTATAAAAGCTGAAAGTGGATACTGGTTACCTATTTGTATATAAACCGAACCAAAAAAAATAAAATCAAGAGGACACCAAGAAGCACCACAGTGACTGTGCGGTGGTATTATAATATAGTAACTACCTTTTGCAACATAGCTGCTAGCTACATAGTAAGTATATACACATTCCATTCCAAGGAGTATTGATTAAACGACTCCTGCGAGGACGACGACGTCAGTTCGACTTAGTAACACGTTTGATTACGTATAGTAAACAAGGGGCAAGTCGTAAAACAAGTCACATTCTCCTTGAAACTCGAAGGACTTCGATTCCCTAGTGAGCGACGACAATAACGACAACGACGACATCTACGACGATAAACACAAAACAAAGGACCTTAAAAATAAATAAATAAATAAATAAAAACAAAATAAAAAAAAATGAACGAGCACAAAGTTACAAATAAGAAATCCTGCACAAGCATACTCTGTGAGCTAACACGTTTGAAATCCCAACAAAAATATCTCGAATGCAGCCAAGTCAAATTGAATCCTGATAATTTCGGTTCCGATGAAAATGATTGTAATAGTGATGATGATGAAGTTCGGTCTATTATTCGTGAGATTGAAGACTTAAAGATCACGTTGGCCAGAGAATTGGACGAACAAAAGATGTCGTCCAAACGTGAGGTCGAAAACATGTGGATTTTTATTAATGCAATACGAGACGATGTCTTAGATGGTGAACGTTTGAAAAAATATTCTGTCCAGTCGATTAGGGATAGAATTCTTTCAATAAACTCAATGCTGGGAAAAATTATTGAAAATAACGAGCGTAATTTAAAAGAAGTTCAACAGAAGATTATAGAAATCGAAAAAGATACGAAATTACTTTTGAAATGAGTAATAATTTTGTTAATGTTATTTGCAATTGATGTTTTATGTATATTATTTATTTTTTTTTGTATGTATAGTAATTAAAAAATCAATCAATAAAAATTTATAAATTATCATTCACATTTTTTTTTCTTTAAATTACAGTGCTATCTTCAGAAATTAATATCTGTCAAACAATATCTCATTTTACAAACTGTCAATTCATTTAAAGTGATAATTTCAGTTCATTTTATTTATGTTTGTCTCTTCGTGCTGACGTGTTTCATTCGTATTCTATCAAAGTACATACCTGTGCAAATATACAAGATTTTACTCTTAGCTTTTTCATGTACGGATTGGTCATCGTGTACCTTGACGTATTGACACGTCTACTTATACTCTTACAAGGGCTGCTTCGTATTTTGCCTGAGTGAGTCCGTTCAGGGGGAGAGAATGTTGTGACAGGAGAGGTTGTAACGGAACAGTTCATTGAATTGTACTACATACTTATAGTTCAGTCAAATAATAACTAAAAATAGAAAAAAATACTAACAGGATAAAATTTGTCAGTTGTTGTGCAGAAGTAAAAAAAAAAAAAAAATTAAGTTTTTAAAATATAAACTTAAAAAAATGAATATCTGATAAATATTGAAATTTGGTATTTTTAAACTCAGTTTATCACAACCCTGATAAACGATCAATGGTCTTATAGTTCACAGTGTTCTGCATCATGCTCAATGATCAAAACTTTTATCAATTCGGTTTTGTATAATAAAATTTCACTATCAATCGATAATTGACAAACGTAATAAGATTGCTACCTATTAGAGTGAGGGAGAAGCTTTCGGTCCATTGTGGTTCTGCCTGGCGTTGAATCCATTGAGCCGACTGATCAATAGGAGACAAACATTGGATACGAATTAAAAGGTATGAGGTATGAAAAGATCATAAGTCACCTTCTGTTTTTCGACGACCAGAAAATATATGCTCCAAACAAAGAAAAAAATGTATAGACTGATCAACATAGTCAAAGCATTCAGTGACGATATTTGCTTGGAATTTGGCATTCAAAAATGCAAGCTTGCTTATCTGCTCAGAGGAGAAATTATGGACACATCTGATGGATATCCTATAAACGACAACCAGATCATTAAAGAACTGAAGATAGCTATAGGTACCTAGGCATTTTGCAGTTGAAAGGTATTTGCTTCACAGAAATCAAGGAAAAGCTGAAGCAACAATTCATCAATAGGGTGAAAAGGATTCTGAAGACTGAACTGAACGCAGGCAACAAAGTTAACACCATCAAGACGTGGGCACTGGGCATTCCCTGTCCTAACATAACCCTTTGGAATGCTTAAATGTTCGGACACGGACCTGGACCAAATTGCCATGTCAGTCAGAATCAGAACGTAGTTCTCGAAATCATATCATCCGAAAAGAGCTGTAGAGAGAATGATGGAACCCCGAAACCCCGGTACAGGTTTAATCGATATTATTGCACTACAACATCAGCAAAAGATAAACTATCAGAAACTATGTTATGTCAACGACTGAGGAACTTGTAACGACTGTTATACAGACAGGCAAATAACCTTCCTGTACCTGACAATGTTAAAAGCTTGACCGAACATAAAGAAACTTTGAAATCAAAGGCCTTGCCTGTATATGGAATACACCCAAATGATTTAACTGAGAGTAATATTGATGCTGAGAGCTCAAACCTGTGGCTAAAAAAGGATTGCTGTACTCAGAAACCGAAGGATTTGTTATTGCCATCCAAGATAAAGTAGTCCCCCACTTCCCGTACTTGAAAATGCTGCAGCTATACTCTACTGGGACAAATCAATAATAACAGATCGGACTATCTTAGCAAACAGACCTGATATCTAATATTGTTCTGTTCAACAAAGAAGAAAATAACATTGAAATATATGACATCGCGATACCACTAAACCACAACATCTAATCCACAATTAGTACAAAAACCAACAGATATACAGATTTAGCAAATGAGCTACAAAGAATGTACCGAGCAAATAGTGTCAGAATTAGCCCAATAGTTATCTCAGCCACTGGGCTGGTCCCAAAATCGCTTACGGGAAGTCTCAAAAAGTGGAAAATGGAACACAATGTCGACCCCATGCACAGACCAGTTATAGCAGCAACCTACAACATAGTAAGAAGATTGAAGATGAATAGCTTGGGACTTGTTCAAATTCCATTTTGTAATAAAACTCACTTCTCACATTTTTATACGGCAACCGCACCTATGCTCTTTAATAAATTACCGCATGCAATAAAAATAATAAGAATCTTGACATTATTCTTAAGAAAAGTAAAAACTTGGCTTTTTAGTCTGGATAATTCTGCAGTCAAATTATTATTTTCTTCTAATTAGTTAAATTTATAAATGTACCTACACATTTATTTTTCGTAATAACTGAAATAACCGTAAATTCTTTTTTGATTTGCATTCATCTGGCATTTACCTTATTTTCATTTTTATCCCCACACACATTCTAATAAATGATTAATTATTTAAGAAGGATCATTCGCCTCTAGCCACTTTCGTGCTACAGAATGATGCCAATTATTTATTCTTCTTATTTCAAAATGTTAATTTAACTTCTTTTTTATACCTGAATTATACGAACTATGCATGCTTATTAAATAATGTTAAGAAATTTTGTTATAAACTGAATAAATAAATTATGAAAAAAAAAAAAGATTCATGCAATAATAAGTTTGAGAAATTTAGGGTTGTTTATTTAATAAAAAGAGCTGATCGAATAAATACAAAATAACAAAATCAAACTTCAATATCTACTGGTGAGAATTTTAACATATATCAGTGTTTTATAAAAAAGTAAATATGTACATATAATAATATTGCCTTCATTACTCAACCCTCATGGCTGTTTCCAGCTCTTTGGAAAAAGTTAAAACTTTCTCTTAAAAATAAACGCTAGAGAAATATAAAATTCTGCTTTGAATTCTCTATTCTCTACTCCCCACTCTTGCAATGTTGTAATAATTACTAAGAGATTAAATGTTCCACCTTTTTTCTTCACACCAAGCTAAAAGAGACATTTTTCTGTTTTGATTTTCGCTGTCCTATTCATTAAAAATCATTAAAAAATATTTCTGGAAAGAATACTTTCAAAACATTTTAATAAAATAGCCCAGCAATCTTAAAATACGAATAACTTTAAGTCTCACGTAGTAAATTTAAGATTTTTTTTATTTATTTTTTAGCGAAAAATAAATAACAGTACTTTAATGTCTACAATTAACCTTAAACTCGTAAAATTGATTAAAATTCATTAAACATTTTAAAATACATTTAAAATTTTAAAATATATACTGTGTTTAAAGAAGTACGCAAATAATACCTGAACATTAGCAATACACTGACGTATTAAAGTGAGTCAATTTGCAAATCTTAAACAAAAACAAGATAAACAAAAAAAAAAACATCTTAACACTGTCGTCACTGGTTTCTCCAGACTCGCGTAAAATTTTCATAAATGTCTTTAACCTCCAATTAAACTAATACGATACTTTCTGGCGTCTTCCTTTCTGTCGTCTTCCTGATATAATTTATTTGAACCAATTTTCAGATGAAACTTCATACGAATCCCCATAAAGTTGGTTCTTTCCCAAAGGTTACTGACAATTTTATATCACATCATTACAGCATCAGCACGTCAGAGAGGGTTTAAAATCTTAAAACCAGCTTAAGCCGGTTGCTCAACATACGTAAATCAAAAAGTAATAAAATTGTTTGGAAAATAAATTCACACAAAAAATAAATAAAAAAAAAAACAAAACGGTTTATTGTTAAATATTTATTATAATTTTAAAATACCTCATTTTTATAATTGATATTACACGTGATAATGTTTAAAAAAAAAATCACTAACATTTTGTTTTTTATTTATTTTCCAGGTGGCAATAAAAATTATCGACAAGACATGTTTAAACGAGGAATATTTGGCGAAAACATTTCGAGAAATTGCAATACTCAAAGAAATGCATCATCAGCACATCACACGTTTATACGAAGTTATGGAATCTCAGACGATGATCTATCTGGTATTAGAACATGCGGCGGGAGGTGAAATTTTCGATCATTTAGTAGAAAAAGGTCGAATGAAGGAACCGGAAGCGGCAAGGGTATTCACCCAATTAGTGTCGGCTGTGCAATATTGCCACTCCAAAGGAGTGGTGCATCGTGATCTCAAAGCGGAGAATGTCCTGCTAGATAAAGACATGAACATAAAGGTAATATCTGTTACATATTACATATTGTTTTTTATTAATTAATTTTTTTTATAATTTTTATTTGAGAAGCTTGCTGATTTTGGATTCAGTAATAATTATGATGAAGGAACACCACTAAAAACTTGGTGTGGTTCACCCCCTTATGCTGCCCCAGAAGTATTCCAGGGTCTTGAATATGATGGACCTAAGGCAGACATATGGAGTCTGGGAGTGGTGCTCTATGCTCTGGTATGTGGAGCATTGCCTTTCGATGGTAAAACACTTCTAGACTTGAAGAGCAAAGTAGTTTTAGGAAAATTCAGGATTCCATACTTTATGTCGCAAGGTGAGCTTAAATGTATTATGTCGCCTAAAAAATATAAAAATCATTGAACTATTTATTTATTATATTCTATGTGAGGTCACTATATTTTAGCAAAATGTTGCACTTTTTTAGAACTGACATCAGCTTAACAGGAGAGTAGTAAGAAAACCAATTAAAACCATCATATTGATTAGTCAATAGAAAACTATTTAATTTAAGATTACTCGGGTCAACAAAATGTAACATTATTTTGTTGTCCAAACCAGAATGTGCTCTTCCGAAAGTTTTCTGTGTCCTTAACTTGAATTGAACAGAATTCCTCAATTGATTCATGTTTTTGGTATTTTCGAATGTTTTTCAATAATCCCTAGCTGCGAAAAAATAACAAAAAAGATAATTACAAGATTCAGTGTTCCCTGAGTAAAAACTAGAGCTCTCGGTTTCAAGTGTGTTTTTAATTATACCTGTATCACGTGTACAAATTACATAGGTGTATAAATAAAAATGCCAGCGACTTCACATATCCCCACAGAAAATAGTCAAGCGGGGCGGCGTTAAATTACACGATCTTGGAGGCCAATTCACGGGTACGTAACGTGAAACTATGCGGTTACCAAACGTTTCCTTCAATAAATCAATTGTGGCACGAGCTGTGTGACATGTTGCGCCGTCTTGTTGAAACCACAGCTCCTGCACACCATGGCTGTTCAATTGATGAACGAAAAAGTCAGTAATCATGCCTCTATAGCGGTCACCATTGACTGTAACGTTCTGGCCAGCATCATTTTAAAAGAAGTACGGACCAATTATTCCACCAACCCATAAAGCACACCAAACAGTCAGTTTTTGTGGATGTGTCAACATACACTTGAGGATTATCATCACTCCAAATACGGCAGTTTTGTTTATTGACTTATCCATTCAACCAAAAATTGCTTCATCGCTAAACAAAATTCGATTATGAAAATCGGGATCAACAGCAATCTCGTTTCGAGCCCATTCACAACAATTTGGAAGCGTTATGCAGGCGTCAGTCAGTAAAAATAAATCACTTGACAACGGTAAAACTGAAGAATTCAAACGAGAATTGAAAAATGGGAAAACGTTAAATACTGATAAAATGGCCGCCAGTTAAAATAGTGTTGCCAACTTAAAGTTCTATATCTATAAAAAAAAACACCCTTTACCCTTTGACCCTTTTTGTTGGAGAGATTTGGTTCGGATGACCTTAAATTTATTATGAAGACTATATTTATAATATTTGCAAATTTAAAATGAAATTATAAAATAAAATAAAAAATAAATTATAATAAAAATTTGAAATTTCAATCATACAACTTGCAAACTAAATGTAGTACAAATGTAGGTTGGGGGTTGTGTTCAAATCTATATATATTATGAGGTTATAAGTATTGCACCAATTCTTGTATGCATATATTCCTCTGCACTTAATCATAACAATATATAGAAAAACATTCGCAGTAATATGTGAGAACCCAATAAATCGTATAGGATTGAGCTTGAATTTGGACTTACCAAAACGAATGTGTAATACCTAAGTAGGTAGACTTTATTTTGCGTTCCCATTTCGATGTCGTGAATTTAAAGCCATCAATAATATGGTTTTCTCTTACTTAACCTTCACCCTACTTTTAAACACTCGAACTACTTTATGTTAATACTTCAAATTTTAAAAGTCTAACCCCTTGACTTTAAATTTCATATAATTGCCATGTTTAGCGAAAGTTATAGGCATAACTGAAACAAAGTCTATCTGAATTTTGAATCGTTTCGTTGGCCTAAACAGAAACTAGTTAAAAAATGAAACGAAATTAGTCACACTTGGCTTGTTTCTTGAACTCTATTGCAATTAAATGAAAACATATACATATAAATCCGATAAACTGTTTTTCAAATAACTACAGAGAAATTTGGTGTCATTTTAACTTTTTATGTGATTCAGACATGAGAAGATTGTCATCAAAAAATCGAAGATTTCTCGAAGAAAACAAAAACACGATCTTTGAGGTTTTGAAGGGCATATTAAAGCATAAATCATTTTATAATCTCTCTTATTTTCGTACATTACAGTACAGATCATATTATACAACGGGTTACCGTATCATTACTACTACCGTTTTAGCTGGACATTCATAATCTCTCATGAATGACACTGCCGATATGACTACTTTCATCAAAAACCGGTGGATGAAGGAGTCGACAATAGAACCTGCTATTTTGGATGGGGGAGCAGAAATAAAGAATGTGGATGGCGAAAAAAAAACACACACACACATCGAAAGAGTCATTCATGAGTGATTGTGTATTCCCAGCTTTACTTATATGTCTTCAATGATAAACATAAACACAGTTATCACTCGATCTTTGAAAAATAATAAAATTTCTCCTTCTTTTGAGTAACAATTTGGAAGCTTTCTGCCTCAAATAAATACAAAAATAAAAAATGATAAAAGAATGTAGGTATAATAAAGTAATGATATTTATTTTCCTTTGTATGGTATAAACTTTGTATACCTATTCAACCTTTAATCCATGTATAGTTAGTTAACAATAACCTCTGCTACATCTTTTTTGTTTTGAATGCTTTAATTATTGTTTTGATCTACTTTCTTTAGTTCTTTTTTTTTGTTCACAGTAAAAAACAAAATTAAAAACAATTTTTTTTTCTTTTGTTTTTAGATTGCGAAAGTCTTATACGTAACATGCTTGTCGTTGAACCAGATCGACGCTACACTCTCAAGCAAATTATCAAACACCGCTGGCTCAGTGAATGGTCTAGCGACGTTGAGATAATCTCCACCGTTACCGCCACCCGCAATCAATCAGTCATCGAACCGACAAATCTGGATTCGGTGGTAATGACACACATGCTGCAATTGCCCGGCCTAACAGCTGATATGATTGCACAATCGGTGCATGAGAATCGTTTTGATAAAATCTATGCCATATACAACCTCCTTAACGATAAACTCCAAGAGAAAAGAAGAGAACAGCAAAGACTGCAACATCATGCGAACTTGGCCTACTCTAGGTGAGTTTTTTGCTTTGTTTTTGTTTTTATACTGGATCACAGCACATCTTTCAGATTAGAATTTTTTTGTATGTACCGTCATGTTCTGCTTATAATCGATAAAATGAGTATGTCCAAGTCAACAACAACAACTTCAATTGTCCACGAAAATATAGTCCAATGAACAGCAACACCAACTAATTGTGTACCGCTGTTGGCTATTTCTAGTTTTGCCTGTTTCCATTGCCGTCGTTGACCGGTTTGACAATTGACACTATCTCTTCCGGTGACAAAACTATTGTTTTGCCCGAACAATAAAGAGAACAGAATATGTGGGTCTGGTATGTGTGTGTGATGCAGAAGAATAATATTGTAATAAGGCAAAGGTCATCTGTCATTGGAATAACTTTCAAAAGGGGTGCATTTTTAGTTAAAAATGGCTTACACTATTTAGCTTTGGATATTGTTGCAGATGAATTGGCATTTTGTGTTGGCACTGAATGGTCACGCGCATAATTTTAAATGAACTTTTGCAAAATTAATTATTCAGTCCTTCACTTTTGTGTGGAATTACTTAAACATAGAATATTGACCGGAAACAATGTATCCCCTTCTATAGGTCGCGAAAAACAAGCATAACAACGGGCGTTGTGGACAGATCAGAGCCCATGAAACAAGAATCAGCTGATCGACTGAGTCCGCTAACAAATGCATCATGTCCAGGTGCGGGCTTGTTGGGCTGGACCGATGTCTCGGTTGACTTGGAAAAGTTCGGTGATTTAGAATTGGAGTGTTTGGCACGTCCGAATGAGGTACGAATAATTTCTATTTTTTTTTTTTTTTCGAAATATTTTGTCTAACAAATTTATTTTAATTTCTTGTAGCATCAAGTAAACAATCAAAACCATTTGAACGCCAATAATTCGGCAGCAAATGGTGGTAATACAAGACGACATACAGTTGGCCCAGGTGATGTGGCCCACGAACAAGCTCTAGCCAATCCAAATCCCATCAATCCAATTAATTTCAAGTGTCAAGAAAACGAGGCCGGCCCGTATCTGCCAATGAATTTGCCTATGCTTCAAAATCAGCCACTGCACAACCTCACGATTAAGGATCAGCATTTATTAAAGCCACCCACAGTCATGGGTGCAAGTAAGTCTATTATTTGAATATGAGATTTTTTTGTTTACGTTCCTAACGAGTGAATTTCATTGCATATAGCTGGTGCATTTGGAAGAAGAGCTTCAGATGGTGGAGCTAATCTTCGAATATATTATCCATCTTCAATGAATAATGTCCAGCAAACACAAACGCAGCCACAAATGGAAGGATATTATACGAATACAAGTATTGGCGGTGGAGTTTGTGGCTCAGGTGTCGACCATGTGACTGGAAATCCAATTGTTTGTGATCAACAGCAGCTGCAACAACAACAACAACAGCAACAACAAATGCAACAGCAACAAGCTCATCTAAATATGATGGGGGAAGCCATGATGGGACATTCAAATACACCTGAAGTCAACGAGGAATCAAGCGATGAAATTCAAAGGTAAGTTATTTCAAAAAACCTTAAATAACTGCTCTGGCATAACCACATTTACATAATTTTGTTTAAAGGTACATGCAAGTTCGAGGTTGCACGAAACGGCACACAGTGGGATGTACGGATGACATATCAGCGTCTCATCATTCAGAAGCAATTGGAATGGATCAGCCAAATCTATCACATTCACCAGCGCCCCAATCCGGTGGTGGGCGTACAAGGCGTACAGGACTTCTTACTGTTATGGACCGTCCGCCAGGTATGAATATGTTTTCAAATGTTTGCTAGCAAATACCTAATAAATAAGCATGATTTTGCACGGTATTTTTTAACAAAGTACCTAGGAAAAAAATAGATTAATTGCACCTATGTAGATGTTATGTACATACATATTCCGATTTTTCTCACATATTATATAATATTACCTATTTATTTTAATTTTATTCCTGTGTTTTCAAATTTTTTTATTTTTATTTTTATTTATTTTTTTTCTTTTCGGTTTTTTATTACATTTGATTTTGTGCTTGGATGTGTGCCTTGTTGGTAACAAAACAAAACTGAAAATCGAATTAAATCCTACTCACCTGTATCCTTGTCTCAAAAAAAAATATATAACTTGCGACTAACTTGATCCTACTTTTCCTACTCCTTATTGTGTCAATTTTAAATTCCTCTTTCGTATCGGCATTATCAATGCCCTTACCTTAAATCCTTATCCATACTCCAAATACTATTTGCAATCACTCAGTGATTAGTCCGGAACTGATTAGAGAAGTTGAATCGCGCATGAATCGCAATTATCTTCCACCGGCTTTAAAAATGCAATGCTCGAGCGGTGGACTTAGTCAAAGTCCTCCGGCGGGCACTCAATGCAGCCCAAGTCCGTCTTGCTCCTCTGCAATAACAACAACATCATCAGCTGCGGGCGCAAACTTAAGCAACAGACGCTTTGCTAGAGCTTGCAAATTACTACCCACAGTACAAGAAGTTGGTAAGTTTTCTTTTTTATTTTATTCTTGTTTTTTTTTTTTTCTGTTTAACATTTGTTTCGTTTACTCATTTATGATTTTTGATAAGTTTTTCCTTCATTTTTTTTTATGTTTTAGTTAGTTTTTTTTTCATCTGCAAATTTAAAGTGATGTAATATAATAATAGTAAATATTTAAAATAAATTAAGTTACATGTTCCATATTATAACTGTTGTTGATGTTGGGTACGTTCAATAAATTAAAGAACCTTCATGAAGCAAAGCAACTTTCCAAGTTTCTAATTCGCTAGCAGTTAAAAACTTGGCTTTCATTTTAGTAAAATTTTGAGTGGAAAGCAATTCAAAAGCTGCCTTTCTTTCAAGTCAAAACATCAGCTGATTGAACTTTATCGTCATATTCTTCGTATTTTATTTGCGATATAATGTACATATTATATAGGTGCTAAAGAGTAAGATTTGGATTCGTAAGATAGACTGAATTCAATCAAACATGTGTGGGTTCCAGAAAAATATCTGTATGTCTGCAAATCTGTCTGTACCTCAAGCTAAAGCCTAATCAATCAACTGAAGGGATTTTCTTCATAATTAGGATTTAAGGTTTTTAGGTGACCCTAGAGTCGAAATTGCGAAATTAATTTTTTTTTAGCTCCAATAAAAATTTATTTGACTCGGAAACAGATTTAACGATTTTGTTAAAAATTTCTGTTTGTAATTTTGTAGGTTTTGATGAAAAAAAAAAACATTTTAACAAGAACTTTTATTAACGTTATCTCCCCTGTGGGATTGTTTTCGATTCATGCATTTTACCTTCTAACTCAACGGTCTGGAATGATCAAAACTTTTATTTGTTCGGTTGTAAAATATGGAATTTAAATATTTATCAATTAGATAATTAGCAACCTCAAAGGGTCAAAACATGTTATAACGGGTTTTCCAATAAGGACTTGACAACTTTTTTTTTTTTTAAATAAGACGCAAACCATTTGAGATGTTTCAAAAACTTTATTATCGGCTTGAAGTACAATCAAAACATTTATGAATGGAACTCGACTTCGTTCATATAGCCACCTCAGGCACGTTTGCAACGGTCGATTCGTTGGACCCAATTTTCGATGACTCGGCCACACATTTCGGCTGAAACGGCCGCTATTTCGCCTTCAATGTTGGCTCTGAGCTCTTCCAACGTCGTCGGCTTGTTGGCATAAACCAATGACTTAAAGTAGACCCAAAGAAAATATGTAGTCTAGAGGCGTTAAATAGCATGAACGAGGAGGCCAATCGACACGCTCATCAAACTTATTCTTCACTAAATCGATTGTAAGGTGTGCTGTGTGGCTTGTGGCACAATTCTGTTGAACCCACATGTCGTCCAAGTCCATATCTTCCAATTCGGGCCAAAAATAATCGGTAATCATGGCGCGATAACGCTGGCTATTCACAGTAACGTGACGATCGTTATCGTCGACGAACAAATATGGCCCAATAACGCCGCCGCCGCTGGCATGCAAAACGCACCAAACAGTTATTTTTTGTGGATGAAGTGGTGATTCATGAAGCAACTGTGGATTTCCACCCGACCAATGACGCATATTTTGCTTATTGACGAACCCATTGAGCCAAAAATAAGCTTCGTCATTTACGACCGAAAATTGGAGTTAATACTCTTAAAGTTGTGGCCAACGACTCCGAATTTCGGTAAAATTTTTTTATAATTTGCAGACGTTGCTCTTTCGTGTACTTTACCATACCATGATGAAAATGTTGAGTGTACTGAATAAATTGACAGCGACAGTTCGATGATTAGTGAAAGGGTGCGTTCACAAATTAAATTCAAAGTTGTCAAGTTCCTATTGGAAAACCCGATACATCTAAAAAAGACGGGTACCTGTTGTATCAAAGTATGTTTGTGAATTTTTATATTAATTAATAAATTTGATAGTGTAACAACTCGTATATATATAGAACCAGATTCTAGTTCAATTCTCAACCATTCATGTTTGTGCGTAATGCAGGAATAGAATGGATTTATACTGCTGAATCCGAAGGGCTAAGGTGAGAGGCAATTTTTCATAACAAGAGAAATTCTTGGAGGATTTGTCAATTCCTTGCAAAGATGAATTGGGTTTGTGTGAGGGAAAAACATTTATGTGTTTTTCGGTGGCAAAGGCTTGGAATCCAACATTTTTTTATTTATTTTTTTGACTTCCAAAACATGAACGAAATAAATTATTGGGAACTTTGACGCCCTCTATGTCGTAGGGCAATAACTGCAGCGAGTCGGACTTATAAAAAAGAAATGTTCAAAATCACAACCTGAATATTTTCGCCGAAATTAGAAATAATTAAATACAAACTGCTTAATGTACCTCCATTTTTTATAAGCTTTTACTTTAGTTTTATGGGAAAAAAGGGAAATTATAGTAAATGTCCTATAATTTATGTGTTATTTTTGTTAGTGCTTGTTTCACAATATCTATTTGAAATATGCAAGTGTTGTAATCATTTTCCTAGTTCTTAATGTTGTCAGATTTATTAGTTAAAAAAATAAAACTGAAATAAATTTGAATTCAATGCTTACGATGAGTTGACCGCTAACATTGAACGTACCCATTGTTAATTGTAGTAGACTTAATTATCGAAGAGATCTGTTACTTGCTTTTTATTAAGGCACAGTTTCACAGTACACACTTACTTGAATAAGTAGGAAATGTTTCATAATGCAACTATGTATAGCTTCCATGTTTTGAGCTAAACACTAAAGTTTGACCTAAAATCGTGGAAGAATTCAGTTATTCGTGTCTATATATAATAAGCTAATCATTCAATGTGTCGATGTTTAAAACGTCTTTTTCACTTAATGTAAAAAAAAAATCTTATATCTATTTCCTACCAAGTCGTATATTAAAATTATTTCCGTATGTTTTGTTTTTCTATTTACAGGTCGCTATAGTCCAGTTCGGCGGGCCTCTGAAGGATCTAAAGCTCAATTCCAAGGACCATTACAAGAGTGTCAGTATCTACAAAAAGGTATAGCACAGCGCAACTTTTTAGTTGCTCCAAGTCCACCGCTTTTAGAGAACTCAATTAGCTTGCCTGGTAAGATTTGCTTATAATGGGATGTATTATTTTTATTAGTATGCTTAAAAAATATAACGAAAATGCATGAATTTACTTTAGTAAGCATTGCTTAAATTAAATTAAGCTAAAGTCTATTTACTTATTATTTATTTTTTTCTTCTAGAAACGCACTTTTTTGAAATTAGTAAAAACGTAATTTTTTATTGCACTTTTTTTTTATTTCAAAGCATTAATAATAATTAATCAGTTCGATATTTTATGTTCTTTGCCTGACTTATACGTCCATTTCTGGTTGCCCACATCCTATCTTGACCTTTGAATTTGTCAAATAAATAAATATATGGTAACCGTTTTGCCAAGGAACTTACAGGTGGTCACAGCTCAAAGTAAAACTCCGTATAAAAATTCTTGAAGACGAATTTTGATGCCCCTCTTAAGATTTTCGATATCCATATTTTATTTTTGGAATCTTTCTTCCCCTAAAAAATGGATCAAGTTGTCGTTCTCTATACTCCATCAGGGGTATCCCATTCCTGAAAACCTTGATATGATCAACTATTTGCGAATAGACAGGCTCTCGAATAAACAAAATTATTTTACTGTTTTAAAATAATTTGTATTAAAAAAAAAAAATTATAGTAGAAGTAAGAGTAGGAGTAAGTTTTGGAATTGAGTTCTTTCAATAAAAACGTCACGCAAACCCCTCATCCCATTATTGTTTATCATTTACTTACATTTCTTTTTTTGTTTTGCTTTTAGGCTCACCAATACATGGCAGACCAATCATTAATGTTATACAGAATCGAGGGCAAAACATCGAAGTACCTCAAGATGCCATGATGAATCTAGTTCCCGCTCTGAATCGTCTTGTCAAAGAGCATCGCATCAGTGGTGAAATAGCTAAGAATATCGTTACATCGGGCTTAGTTCCATTGGAATTGGCGCAATATTTAGGTCTTATCGCACATTCCGGTCAACAATGTAATATGCAACAACAAATGTACAGTTATAGTGTTAATCCACTATCTGCACCTTCAACAAGCAATACTAGTTGTGCCAATGCGGGTCAACTTGGGTCAGGTATGCAGTTTTCAAAATATATGACGGGGTCACTGAATCCAGCGTCGAACTTCTGCAATTTATCACAACAAAATCCCAGTTTGATTGGACAGTTTAGTAATATAAATTTGACTGGTGGTGGATGTGGCCAAAATTCTGGATGTCAATCTCCAGTGCACAACAGCTTTAGTGGTTGTTCATCTCCTAACCCGTACATGTTTAATGCACCTGTTTCAGTTTCGCCCATGCATCAAATCACAAAAGGATTTAGTGGGCTGACCACAAGTGGAGGTGGTGGTTCTATAACAAGGGGAACTTCCGCAGCTATTGAAAATGCCTCCAATCAGCCACTTGATTTATCAATGGATGTGTGCTCTTCAGAAGTGATGCCTTCAGATATGTTTGCCTGCCCATCTCAACAGCAGCCGGGTGGAAGCTGGTTCATGCCTGTGAGCTATTTTGATTTAAAGCCATTGAATTTGTCACCCGCACAACCAGTTCGCATTGTTCCCACGCCACCCGCCTCGCCAAATCTTTGTAAAATTCAAGAGGAGAATGCCAACGGCCACATAAGCCACACGATCTCAGCGGGTTTACCATACAGTGCTATGGGTTTTGCCAATGAGGAACTCTCAGCGTGTCAGCCATCACATCCACAAATCTGCCTGACTGATGTCCAGGGAAGTGAAATCACCCTTGTTGCACTCTCTTCAGAGAATAGTCGAGACAGCGACTGTGACTCATTAGAACCAAATATGCCATCACTGGCTTTACAAGGTCTCATCATTACCGAACCTTCGATTGATATGCCCTCGATCACACGAGGGGTAGGTCGAAAAGCAAGCCTTGAGAGTGAGAACAACTCCCGGCTAGACACAGAACCCTCATCGTCCGCTTGCGGTGCTACTAGTGGTTCAAATCGTCGAGGAAGTGACAAGTCCCTAGGATTTAGTGACGACAGCCTAAGTAATGATTCAAACAACCTGTCACCATGTCAAGAACCTTCTGCAAGTTCCGGTTTTAAAAGTGATTCTCATTCGGAAATTGGTGATCAAACTGAGGGTCGCATGAGTCCCGATTCGATTTGTGATTCTCGAATGTCAGACGAGTGCTATGAGGTCCCACTGCCACACGAATGTTCCAATCTAGATTCTACACGAATTCTGCAATTGGTTAAACAAACTATAGACTCAGCCATGCCACCAAAAGGTTTTGTTCTAAACAAAGCAAACGTAACTGATGGATACGAAGGGGTGAGTGCAAAATCAAGTACTTCTTCATCTGGAACAGGTATGAGTTTGAGTTCGTCCGGATCGGGAGATTCAGATGTGCCAGTTGACATTTCTAATTTAAGTTTAGAATATTCAGGAGGTTTGCAAATTGAGCTACAAGTTTGTGAGGGTAGAAATAAAGATAACAAAGGAATCAAGCTAAGAAGAATATCGGGTGATCAGTTTGAATATGGTAAATTGTGTCAGCAGCTAATTAGCACTTTGAATGTGTAAATTTTAAATGTCTTTTTATGAGTTCGAAATAACTCGGCTATATGAATAAGTAAATTTATTTTAATTTTTTGTGTGCTTTAGAGTTTTTGAATTTAATTTTGAAATGGTAATTGCTGATTATACAATCAAAGCAAATTCTTATGTCCTAACCTTTGAATGTTTTGCACAGTGTAGAACATAGAAATGTATATAATTTTTATATAGCAGATGTTAGTTTTTGAACTACACTCGATATATGTATGTTTAAACTAAAAATTTTTCGAGGAAATGTGCTAATTAAACCATTCTCCTGTCAATTTACACAGGAATACCTTTCCATGCTTGTTGTGTTTCATGCAAAAAGGAAAACAAAATATTCCTGTGTGCAACAATAGGCGATTTTTCTCTTCCAGTAGATTTGAAACATAGAAAAAAAATCTATTCAGAGCTAATTTCTGGTTGAATAATTATCTGTTTTAGAATTCCAAATTTATTGGAAAACAAAACATTTATTGTTTACGTTTCTGAGATCAACTAATTTCTTAATTTCGCAAACCAAAAATATTCGAAAACTCTGCCACAAGAGACTTCTCATGCATTCCTCGAAATAATAGTGTAGAGTGATAGAGTACTTAAACTTGGCGAGAAAATGCATTCCATAAAACCGTAGTCATGACATTTCCAGCTGAAAGAATGAATTGACTCACAAATAAAGTTAATCATGTATAGTAGGATGAACTATACAAGTTTTTATTTAGGATGAATACAACTTAAAATGCTAATAGCAGCTCCATTTCTTGCCATGGTTCGGTATCAATCACTCTATCTTTCATTTATTAGCTGCATTTTATTTACCCAATTGACCCGATCCAACATTGGATGAATATAGGGACTACAAAAAACAAAATAAAACCTATCATAAAGGTGGAACTATAATAGGCGGAAATAAATATTACCACCGAACTTCAAAGAAAGAATCAGTTTATTTTAATTCCAATTAATACAGTCATCTGTACGTAAGCTGTGGTCTAAGTGCTCTTCACTTTAAAAATTAAACGTGAGCTAAATAAAGTACAGCAATCCATGTACATGGGTACATAATATGAATTCCTTGTACACAATTTGATTCTTAAGACCACCGTTACTATTTTTTTAGTTATAGTTGGCTAAACAATTAATTTAATTTAAATTTTATAGAATTTTAAAAACACATGTGTAAGGGTCATTAATTAAATAAATGGTAAAACATAGCTGAAGGGAGTTATGAATAAGATCATATGTCTGTGAAATAATAACTTGTTAAATAAAAACAATCAATCATGTCCATCATAATATCCCCAGATAATAACTTTTGAAATTTTTTTAAGGCATCTACCTTTCTATATTCATTGGTAATTTCACTGATGTCTATATATACTGGATAGTGTATTCATAAAACATTTTTGAGGCAGATTGAAGAACTTATATATTCGTGGGCGGTACCTTCATACAATAGTATAACAACTATTGTTATAATTTTTCGTAGATAATTTCCTGTTATTTTTTCTTCTTCCTGAAATTTTATTTTGAAAATGATCTTTTTCTTGTTTTCCGTCTTTTATCTTTTTCGATATTCACCGCTGCAATGCTTTCTGGCATCAAATAAATGCTCAATTACGGCAAATATCTTCTATCTCTTGTTTTGTTTGTATAGAGCGAGATACGAGGTCGTGGCCGGTACCCCGTCAAAAATATTAAAATTGCCTCAAAAAAGCTGTTATACACTATAGGCTATCCACTATCCAGTGAACATATATAGAGATCAGCGGGTAATTTTGCCAATTCGATGTACACCAGCCAGTAAATTGTTCATTGCCAATTGGAAGAATTTCATCACGCCAAACTAAATCATGTTTTTGCAGCTGCTCTGATTTTGCCGTGGGATCAATCGTTGGGCTTGAAAGGAGCAATCCTGCTTCCGCATCTTCAATTTCTGTAAGCTCATAAGAAGATTCTGAGTACCATATTTGATACACAAAATTAGTTAGCATACGTTTATGTATCAAAAATAACCACAAAACTAAAACCGATTTTTAACAGCAGTGACCAATTTTTTATGCAACCAACCCCTTCTATGTTGAATTTTCCTAAATAATAATGTTTTTTTTTTTTTTTGAAAAAACCACCGGACGTATGGGCGTTTTTAAATAATTTTGTATGGGACAGTGAAGCCGAGTTCAATTCATGTATCAAAAATGATACATGGACGTAAGTGCCCCGAGAAAAAACAAATTTTGTGTATTAAATATGATACATGGGACGTATTGTTGATGTCTTGGAATATTAATGGACGTATGGGTGATTTTAAATCAATTTGTATGGGGACAGTTCAGGTGTTAAATAAGTACAAGTTCAAATTTAATTGAATGATTAAAAATGTATTATCTGAAAGAATTAACTAATGCTAATCTGCCAGCATTTTCGTCATTATTTTTCTTAAGTAATGAAGTAATGTTGTCGGTTCTTTTAATTTGCAGTACAATGAGTCGTAATAGATTTGCTATAAAATGATGCAAATTTTCAAAATAAAATATTTCATAATACTTAAACATCTCCTTTCCACATATACTTTACTCAGCAATCTAGTCCGCAAAGTTTTGCGTATAAAATGGTTGCAAAATTCTCTCTTCACAACCTGTCATTGAGAATCGACTCGTTGAGTATCAATTTCATCAGGTGTCACGAATAAATTGTCTGGGTCGTTGTGGTTGACTTTTTTGTATTCATTTTTAATTTCATTTTGTCCTAAACAAATATATATATTCCAAAAATCTGTGTGAATAGTTGCTCCCGGCTTCACATGTTTTTGAATAAAAAGTATACTAAAGTCAGCACTTTTTGTGTTGTGTATCTAATCTAAAAAATTCTGACTGATCGTGACAATTGGTCTCAGGACAAGAGTTGAACGAATAAATTGATTATTGCTCTTTGAGTTGAGTAGTTTATACTGACGTGAAATCCTATTTTTTTTTGCTCGTATATACATTTGTTGACATACATTTAAACAGCAAGTACAAAATTTAAATGGGTGGCTATTATCATGTTACTCCAATAATACACCTTCATATAAACTCTGAACAAACAAATTAATTAATTGGTGGTTATAAATTCTAACACAAAATTAATTTAATAGTAGTTAAAAAGTAAAAGTAGTAAAAACAATAAACTCCTTTCTGAGTATTAGTAGGAAGTCCTATTACCATTCCCCTAGTTTTTGTTTGATTAAAAATCCAAACCAGATCAAATAGTTAAGTAAAATGCAGCTTTAATTTCTTAAACATTAGAACTAATCAATCAATCATATTTTTGTCATCGTTGTCGTCGTATTTCCGTAGCTTCAAAAATATTATGTATATTAAAAAAAAATAAATAAAATATAATAACGAATTCAACTATAAATGTTATCACACAATTACATTATATACTGACTGAAAATTTTGTATATTTAGTAGATTTAAATATAAAATTTATAATAAAACAAAAAAAACTCTGTCTTCACTAATAGTAATTTTTTAACTAATTCCGATGAACACAATACAACTATATTAAGTTCAGCTTAAGTGAAATAATTCTATCATGTTTTCCTTTTTTAATTACTCTTGGTTTTTGGTAAAATCTTGAAAAAAACCAAGCAGTAAAAAGAGAGCCAATGACATGATTCAAAAAAAAAATTTCAATTAAGGTTGGACGGCTTAAAGATTTAAAAATTATAAGAAATTATAACAAGTTAAACGAATAAAATTTTTTTCTCTTTCTATTTAAATAAAAAAAAACATAAAAAAGACAAAGCAAACGTAAAAACAACAAACACTCGATACAAATATTTTATTTTTAGATCAAATATTTTATTGTAGATTAATTTTAGAAAATCCCTCTCTCATTGAGTTAGTATACAAAACAATTAAACTTATCTTCCCGATTTTTGATTGTATTTTCTAACCAAAAAAAAAAAAAAACAAAAAAAATAAACTAATGGACATTCTGTTCAATAAACTTAGAGTATTTAATTCCCTATAAAATTATGTCCTCATTAATGTATCAATGTCCTTTTTCTATATTGTGATGAAAATTTTATGTTGAATCAAATAAAATAATTATTAGCGATTCTGAGATACAATTCGATTAAATATATCGAATTTATTTTTATTCTTTTTCTCATTCCGGCTATTTATAAAAAAAAATAATAATATTTTAACAAATAGTCTTTAAATTAAGAACAATTACAAAAGTCTTTTGTAAATCTGATTGTATTCATAAACATTAATCATTTTATCATTCCAAATAGAGAAAATTTACTTCTTCGAGTATTTGTTAAGGTATAGGAAGTAATTTTCCAAATAAACTAATTAAACAAAATGGAAGAATGCGCCAAAAGGAAAAAATATTACGATGAGCTAAGCGTATAATGCACTGCAATGATGTTGGATGTTGTTTTTTTTTAATTTTCCTTAAATTATTCATTAAAAATTATATATATTTTTTAATGGCGCAGTAGTGTAAGATAATAATATTAAAACAAAACATTAAAACAAACTATTTCATTGCAATAAAACTATCAACGAGTGTAAATTTTAAATACAATTTGTTAGAATTCACTTAAGTCTAATGTTATTTTCAGTTTTATTGTTATTCTTAAATGAAATTTTATAAATAAAGTAATTTTTAAAAGTTCAATTATAACAAAAACACATAATTAATATCACTTATGTTTTAAGTAAACAAAATTAAACAACAAATGTAAAAAAAAATTAAAAAGACTGCTGTGATTTAAAAATATAAATAAACATATTATACCAATATTAAACAAAAAAAAAAAAAAAAAAAACTTTGTATTTATAACCTATTTGTACAATATTTTGGAAAGTGCCTTCATAATTTGTTTTAAAGGATTAATCTGCAAATGATTTCTTTAAAATTAATTGGTGATTTAGAAGAAAGAAATACTATAGTGATATGAATAAAGGTAAGTTTAAAAATAAAATAAAAGCAAACAAATGTGAAGTGGAACCCCTAAGGGGGATTATCTCGAATAAAATGTTTCTCTTCTTCGAAAATGCGAAATGTGAATGATGCTTCTGATGTCAATTCCTTCGGAATTCATTAGAATCGGAAATAAGTTTTCTGGGGAGATTTGGCTGTCATTTTATTATTTGTTCTGGGGTAATTTATCCAGGAGTTATTCACAATAATAGACAAAATTTCGGAAGGAATAAAATAACTCTGGGGGAAACAATAATTCCTTCAAGGCTACGGATAGTTCCTATAAATTTATAACTGTACATGATAATTTACGTAGAAATGCAGAAATAATTTCAGTAATTTTAGTAATAGTCATTTTTGAAACACATGCGTCAAAAATCCATTTGGAAAATATTCTTAAATGCCTTTTCGCAAACTCAAATGAAAATTTGAACAAGCTACTTACGCATTGTGTTCGATAAAGCAGTTTGCTCAGATTAAATGTTCCAAAACATAATCGTGCAGTAACCAAATGGAGATCACGATATTGTTCTTCTATAGTTCTGAGTAATGTTTTTGGAATGTTTTCATGTTCCAAATTTCGTAGAGTAGTAGACGTCTGATCAATTTTCAAAATAGATAAATGTTTGAAGAAGCCAACTTTTTAAATGGCGGCATTCATTAGTGTGTGTGTGTAAATTTGGGAAGTCGATGGATTCATGTTCGATTTAAATCAAAAAGGATTGGACAGTGGAATATTCCGAATGTCCAATCGAAAACCACAGTACAAAAATCTACGGTTCTGTTCTAGTGCCCACATGAACTCAACACGCATCATTAGAAACAACAACAAAATATTTAAATAGGACACATTTTGAAATCGATTTTAAACTAACTTATCAAAAAAGGTAGAGACTTTCGTATAAAATCGATTGCAAACTGTGTCCAACAGAAAGGAAAAAAAGTGACTAAATTAAACCTGAAAAAGGGAAAACTATAACTCTCCTCACTGACCCCTGTAAGCTAAAAAGACACATCAATATTGTTGCCTTTGCGACCAGCACCACTTGCCAATTGTGCCAATTTTCTTTAATTCAAATAAAAACGTATAGAAAAAAAAACCAAATGAAAATATATTTTTAGTTCTTTGAAAAAAATAAAATAAAATGAACAACATTTTTAAATAATTTTATTCTAGTGTGATTTTAGATAAATTCAAGTTTTATAAAACAAATAAATATTAAATTTTAAAGATTTGAAATTATTAGTTGAATTTTTAAAAAATCCTAAAATAAAACAATCGTATACAAATATATTTTAAACAAAACACTTAATTTATTTACTTTTTTTTTTTACTAAAGTCATTTATAGTGCTTTTCCATTTAATATAATGTTGGAATTTTTTAAAAATGCATGTTATGCAAAAAACATTTAATTAGTATCAAAAACAGTATGTATATTGTTTGATGACAAAATAAAGATGGTGCTGTTCTTTCTTTCCCTGATTGTTGTTGCTAAGTTTATTTATAAATGGTATTAGGTATATTTTCGAAGAGAATTGATCAAAATATAAAATGCTGGATGACATTATTGTTCGTACATCGAGTTTGTGAATAATAAGTTTTTGAATATCTGAAAAGAAACAAACAAAATTGTTAAAATTGTTAGCTATTTCTCAATAAAATAATTAAGATTAATTAAAATTTTAAGGATTTTTTGCTAAATCTTTTTTCAATAGAAAAAAAACTTCAAACAGAGTTTTCTTACAACCACTTTGGTCGTTGCAAAGAGCGAAGTTGAATCGAAATCGTTGATAAGCTACAACAAAAATTTTCCCCTATCACATACAAATTATTTATAGCAAATTTGAAGTAAATGGGTCCACTCGGTCAGGCTCTACAATTAATTACATTGGACGGACGGACGGCCGCACAGATCGAAGGACGGTATGACGAAACCCACTTCTTCTTGATTATCGTAGTGTAAGTTTTGATTACAAAACTCGTTTTTTTTTTACACAAAACCAATACTTGCCTTGCCGTTAAGAGCAAGTAAAGAAACACATTTACCCCTTAAAAAGGTTATTGTTCTATTGCATTTTGAATAAAGCTAACTATTGGAAAAAAATTATAAAGGCTCCAAAACACATGCATAGTTTGAAAAAGAATCTATTTCAAAAGATGATGCGATTAGTAACTTTCTTTTCACTTTCTAAGCCAATTATGGACACTTAAGGTATTTTGTTCATAAATTAAATATTCCATCAAGAAAAAGCTCCTAAAGGTAAGGTACCTACCTACAGTTCGGTTCGCATTACTTAAATTTGCAATTAGTTTAACAAGTGAGAGTTAATTTTTATTTGGAGTAGGTCATATTACTTTTGAGAAACCTTTTATGCAGAATTGAAAAACTACCCCCAAATGACCTCAATTTTCCCACCTTGTCGAATATAAGCCCGTGCGGGGTGCATAGTCTTACTTTTTTTCTATTGTTCCTTGTGAGCAACTATTGGGGTGGGGTGATGCAAGCGAAGCGCCGCCGCCACCTGTGTACTTGACGACAGCATTTGTAATTTCAAAATTTAGGTCGTAGTTGACTTACTAAAATGCAGGTATATCACAATCACATAGTACCTACAATTTAGCGGGTTGATTTGACCCCACACTTACCAGCTTACTATTTCATTCTTTCGTCACGTATTTTGGAAGCCAAGTATAACGCCAAAACAATTCCAAGAATTTGTATGAATGCAATACCAAGTCCTACACCAATAAGAATAACTTCATTCTTATCGATGCGTTCCTTAAGTTTTCCCACACATCCATCCTGGAAATAAAGAAGACAGTAATATAAATTTACATAAATTTCCTTTGAAGTTCTTCAAAGAAATTCCTTACCTGGAAGTATTTATCTTTTCCCAGAGGTAGTGCCTCAGCACAGTTACCAACAGATTCGTCTATATATTCCGGTCGACAACAACTGGCTCGCAGGGTCTTATCCCTGCTAATGCCACGCCAATCTGATGGATTATCAACACCACAGCACATGAGCTTTCGTTGAATGTTGTCCCAAGCTTTCAGATCGTCATCGTTGGATCGTTTTATTGTATCCATTAGTGAGTTTTTAAGAATCATTTCGAGGTCCGATTTGTAGACTATTGCTGCAATACCAACGGCTAGCTCGACGATGAAAACAATACCAAGCAGGAAGGCATACTATACAAAAAATAGGTAAATAGGTTATCAGAAAAGGACTTCGATATAATGTTGTAGACATGGATGATTGATGGATTTTCTTAGTTACATACTAATATCAGTAGTGACGGTGCTTCCTTAATGGCACCGAAACAGCCAAGTGATGCGATAAGAAAAATAATTGCTCCAGTAACAATAAGGACAATTGGAGGTGCTGTTATTTGTCCTTCAATGAAGTGGTTGAACTCATTGACGTCAGCCAGAACTAAGGCACCAGCAATCAAGATGCCTAGACCCGATAGCTATGAAATGGAAATTATAATAAATTGAGTGATAAGAAAAACTTTATTGCTACAAAAAATTAAGAATTTATTGATCAAAAATAGTTGGTTAATGACCAGCCAGGTTTTATACGTTCTTATAATTAATAGGTTTTATTCTATGAATCAACTTTTTTGAGTTATTTTGAAGCTTAATTAGTATTGATTTGAAGGTTATAAGTAGGTTAACCACTTTAACAGACCCTGTGGAGTTAAGCTATTCTGAAAACGCTTCATTAAGTAGAAGAAGTTTATTTTAACTATTAACTTGAAAATAAGAAAACACTTCACATTGTTTTTAAGTAGTTTCATAAATTTTATTAAAAAAAAAAGAAAGCCATAAAGCTTTTTTTACACTTTAAGAAAAATAACTGCGTGTTAGATTTTGGAAAGGTCAGCATTTTATCGTAGGTTGTCGTGTTTTATATGAATAAATTAAAATGATTAACTTTACTGGAACTCATATTCAAACCAAAGAAGGTGAAAAAGTATTTTAAATACGGTAAAGTAAACTAATATAAACATAGGTACCTAGTATTTAAAGTTACCAAAAAAAACTATAGAAAATTTAAGTGCTGTAGGTATAGGTACTCTGGAAATCGCTAATCTTCCATTTCCATAATTCTAAGACACCAAAAGCTATTAATCCAAAGTTAACTCATCAAATTCGTTGAGTTAACTACTTATAAATTGACTTTAAAATATTCTTTTGGATTTAATCTCGAAACTAGACAACGGGGCCAATGTGAATAGTTTCCTTGGACAAGAGTGTGTGGCCCGCTAATCAAATGTCTAGTGGTAAAAGTCTGAATTGAATTATGAAAACAAAAGGTTTCGAAGTTTCGAAATGTATGTCCTATGTAGGGTTCCCAACTTTTTTTCGACCGATTATAGTATTTTTAACTATTAGCTATAAAAAATATAGTACTCTTCAAAAATATATAGTATTTTATAAAACGGTTAAAAATAGGCCAAACATATTATTAGTAATTATTTATTTTTAGAAAATCTATATTTTTTGTGCTTTTAGCATCGTTCAACAATTTTGTATTTAAAATAAATAGTGTCATAGGCTTTATCGCAATCAATTTTCAAATTTATGTAGATTAAAAGTTCATTTTTGATTAGTGAAATGCTTGCTTCTTCTCGCCATTTGGAATTCATAATTGAAAAAAATTCTTTCTGTAAATGCAGAAGTGGCAGGAATAGAGAGTAAAAAAGAAATTACATTTGGTAAGTTGTTTTTGGATTTTTTAAAAATATATTGCAATTTTTGGTCTGTTTTTCTGTCGCTAAACTCATTCATATTTTTTATTCTCGTAAAAATTTCGTTTAGTATTAAAATCAGTCAACAATTGATTTGAATTGAGACAATTCATACAAAAACCGACAAAGAAGGTTGGAAAACCTGGCCAATTCCACTTTTTCCAATTGTAGATAAATATTGCGTTGTAGTCTTGTATTAGTCTTTGTAGACTTTTTTGTACCTTTCGTTTTTTAGGTGTTAATTTACCACTGGAGTTTGACGAACTTCCACTGTCGCTTCCACTTTCCATATTTGAAAAAAGCTTTTATTTTTAAAACATTCGAAAACTATAGACGTTTGACAGCAAGACTTAGTCTCATTCGGATACATGTATAAAATGGAACCTTAAAGTGCAATCAAAGTGTGTTTGATATTTGTTTATATGTTGCAAAATGATTGATAAATCAAACTGAAATATAGTACTTTTTCGTACTTTATATTTCTTCAGCAGTATATAGTACAGAGACCCGAAATATAGTACAATACTATATATTATGGTACGGTTGGGAACCCTAGTCCTATGGAAAAACTGGACTTATGTCCTTTTTGACTGGGGCGGAATTCCCACAATAGATTTAGAGATTAGGTACCACTCAAATGGGTCAAAAGACCCTTCGCACCAGTTTTACGTAGAACAGAAGTTAACAAGAAAGAAACTTTTTCTATATTCTATATTACTAAGTCCTTCATGACAATTAAATCACAGGTGAAAATTATTCATCTTGTCGTAAATGCGGCGAAGAAGTATACCCTATGAATCAACTGTTTTTTTTTTTGTTGAAACAAAATTGATTAAAAACTGCTTAGTGCTTATTCGTAAGATAATGATGTAGAGCGTACTACAAACCCCTAATGCCGCCATTCCTGATCCTTACTTAGATCGAGTGTTGGACAGTAAACAAAAATGGAGAGCTTATATTGGGGTTCTTTTGAAAGAAAAGAACGTGCGAGCGACAAGGAAGGCCAAACCTTGGTTTCAGAGACCAAAAGAAATCGTGGAAGTACTTGGTCCAGTGATTGATGAAAACAGTGTGTTCGTAATTGAGGAGTATGGAAAGCTGATGTTTCTATAGGCTAAAACCATACACAGGTTGGGAGCTGGGAGGCGGTCAATTAATTATAAATTTAAATTTAAAATTTAAATAAAACTGATCAAATCGTTTTTGGGAATATATATTATTTGAAAAAATGTTCAAAATATCATATAACTTATAAATTTGTCTATTAATAAAAAAACATTTTTGTAATTAATTAAAATTAAAAATTAATTTAAAAATGAAATTTTACTGAAAGAACCCTTTTATGGAGATATAGGCAGTAAAAACCTAGAAATAAGAACCTAAAAGCAAGTAAGGATCTTCTCACTTAAATAAGGCCAGCAAGGGTTATAGATAAAATTTAAATAAAAGGGCAGGGTGCGACCTACACTGGTAACCTGCCATTGGTGCCCATGGAATCGGACACCCGATGTTGTTTTGTTATAAGAAAATTCCTAATCCAAAATCTTAAAAACCTTATCGGGTGTTCAATATGCGATCAAGTGAAAACCAAAGTTGGGGGTATTATATTTTTCAACTATTTTAGTTGTATTTTTGGCAGATTTTTTTTTTAAATCCCATAAATTCTTATAGTCAATTCTGGAGTCAATAGCATTGTTTGTTTTCGGGATATTCGAGTCGAAAAACATTTGTGATGAATTTTAAGCAGTTTTGTTTTGGAATTTTGTTTCTTTAAAAAAAAATCTGTCAACTAAATGTTTCTGCAATTTTTTTCAGCTATAAACTACATCATTGTTTGTAGAATGAAATTAGCTCAGTTTCGAAATTAGTGTTTATTCTCAAGGTATCCGAGCCGAAAAACTTTTTTTTTTTACTATATTTTTAGTATTTTCTTTAATTGTTTTTCCTTAAAAAAAAAAATCTCTCTGTATTGAATTTTTTTAAAAATCATATCAGTATCATTGTTTCTTCTCAAAATATTGAGATCGCAAAATTTTTTTTATCAAATTTTAGCATTGTTTTTCGGTTTTTAAAAAAAGGAATTTATTTTGAAGGATGAATTCTGAATCTTTCAAGGAAAACTTAACATCCGAATATTATTGGTACAGTCAAACTAGGTTTTGACAATAATTTGTAATATAGGTCGGAGTTTTTAAGGTTTCTTAAAATCTTAAAGGCATAAGATAAAATTTTTAATTTTTTCCCAGAAAGATTTCTCAGTTTCGTTGTCAAAAAATTGAAGAAAACAAATTTTAATTTAATTGAAGGAGACAAATAAATAGTAAGAAATAATTTATGTCGTTTACCATATCTTATTGGTAAGTATGGTTTATTTTTTCGTTATTTATTTACCATTTGTTTTATTTTTGTTCAATTTATAGATTTGGATAATTTGATAAACGGATTGCTTCTAACATGGACATTGGACAATTATATGTAGCGTGTTACAGAGTCGGTAAACCAGACAAACTCCATATTTACACAGACAATGGAACAACTAAAAACATTGTATATAAACAAGTGTTATAAAATTAAACATTATTACATGTCCTATTTATCCTTCCTACCCTTCTTTTCCATTTAACCACAGAACAGTATAGTACAGCATAAAACTACAAAGTAGGTATAGCGTACAACTATTATTCCTTGCGTTCCAAGAGGCTATATCCACATAATACCAAAAAAAGATACGTTCGGTTGTTGTTATAAATATTAACTGTTTTTACATGGGATTACAGCAACAAATCTATTAGACAGTTCTTTTAACGCGACCGTTATTATTAAAATTTATCATTATTAAGATATGTTATGTAAATTTAATTTAAGTATACATAGAAATTGTAATAATTGTCTTTCAATAATGCTGGAAAAGCTGGAGTGATTTAATTCTCTTTTATAAAGAAGGAAATATAGCGACGGTTAATAACTTGAACTTAAAATTTGGCAGGATAGATAGATAATTTACATACATATGTAAATCTACTCTTAAGGGGTAAAAAATATATAAATTCCCGTTTTTAAACTTTTATTTATAAATACATTAGTTTTATATTTTTATTGTTTTCTTTTTAAAAAAACATTTAAATTAAAAATATAAAATAATGGACATTTTTTGGAGGTCTGACGAAATGTCATAAGCAGGGATCAGTGCCGTAGCCAGGATTTTGGTTCGGGGGGGGGGGGGCTTGCTTCTAAATTTTACGAGGAATTTTTTAAACAAAAAACTATATATATCCCAATTTATTGATTTTTATTAGTTTTTAAATTGTATGTACTCAAACGAACATATACTTAAATTATTTTTTTTATACACACATTTTATCAAAGCAGAAGACGTCTTGATTTTCTTTTTGACATGAGATCAATCACCTTATCTGGATCCACATTAATATCTGAATGAGCAGATATCATAGCAAGTGAGCTTAATCTTGCATTCCCCATAACTCTTCGGGACACTGTTTTAATCCTTTTCATAGTTGAAAAGGTTCTTTCAACACTAGCTGTGGTCACTGGAGGCGTGGCCAAAACCGTAAGCAAGAAGTTTTTACCTCTAAAGTTAGTCTTGTCACATATATCAAGCAATTTTAAAACTTCGATAGAAGGATCAATCGACGATATTTTTTCGCACCAGAGAATGTATTCAGCTTTCACAGCTGACAACGAAATTGCATTATCAAAGTAACATGTTATCTTTTCCATTTCTTTGACTCGCCCAACTGCAGAAAAACCTGGGAGAAGAGCATGAAACGATGGTAGAACGTCTTCGTTGACCATGAATTTGTCCGTAAGATTTTGTATTAACGAATCTATGCAAGGAATCAATACAGACACTCATAAATAGGATTCAGTAGAAGAGGTTTCTGGATTGGAACGCGTTGTTTGTTTCAATGAAGTTCTTGGAGTCTTAATTCAACTTTAAATAAGTCCTCGGCAAGGTTAGATACGGATTGAAAAGCCTCTCTGAAAAAATCTTCGGCTTTTTCTCTGATGTTCTCAAGAGAATTCAGAACTCTTCTTTGGTGCGGTCGATTGCAGAAACGAAATCTAAGGATTTTTTCTGTAGGAAAACTGATAAGGGCAGCGTTAAACTGAACAGCTTTTCGCATACAATGGGGCTAACTAGGAAATCACATTTTTGGACCGCTGCCAAAAGTGTTGATGCCTTCGAAGACATCGCCCACGTTCTGCTCGTTATTTCTTCAAGACTTATTGAGATGCATTTGAAGAGCTCTACAAAGGAAATAATACTGTATATTAGAAAGTTTTAGTTTTTATTTCTGGCTACGTGCCTGACAGGGATAGGATTTTGCTAACTTTACTTTTTTTTTTTGCGCAATCGTACGACACTTTAGACTTTAAACAAACATGTTTCGAGTCATGGTGATGTCGAATATATGTAATTTGTTTTGCCTTTTCTTTGGTTGTTGCCTTTTTTCGCCTTTTCTCATATTTTTCCTCTTTTCAAATATACACACAAACAGTAAATTTACTCAATGTAAATACATGCATATTTCGGATCAACGTCATTTTTTGTATGCATTGACTAATTAGCTCAACACAAACATTTCGAATGAATACAAATAAATCAATGTAACTTTTTTATGTGCCATCCCATTGAGTGCTTTCTATCGGCGACGCTACATCTTGTAACATTATAATAGTACCCAATTCATGTTTTTTTTTTTTTTAAATTTAGGAAACAATCGGAGAAGTTTTGAAAATCTTACGGTTCGCGTACACTAAAACCGAATCACCGGCCGATATCGGGTCGGAGGTATTCGGACGACTGTCTCGGACGTTCGTCTGCATACACTCCTTCCGATCTCGGACGGTGCTGGTGTGGACTTGTGGAGTCTGACTGTGATGTGAAAGTGATCATTTTCTATATTGTTATAATTTAAAGAAAATTTGTCCCAGAGAGGTGCCCTTTATGAATGCAATTAATTAACTTTTCAGTATCCATTTTCTTTAATTTATTTGTATGAACTTTATGAAGAATCAACCGGACAACTGACGAAAAATCCAAACATGTTGGGATATGCCGGTTGATCGCTTATTAACGGACGTCATCGGACGATCGTCATTGGTTCGATCGCCCGAGTTCGGCCGATAATGGCCGATGACGGACTAGGTGAACGCGAGCCGTTAGACAAAATCAAGGGCGACTTAGAGAAACCAGTCGCAAAAGATGTTTTGAACATACAAGTCTGTTTTTTTTTCTGCGAATAAGGGACTTTTTTATAAATAAACTGCGTCATTAAAGGTGACGAGAAAAGTAAGCTCCCAAAAAATATAGAAGTGAGTGATGTTGAGTTTTTCAATTGGGCTCCACTCGTTTCCGTTGATGATGATGAATAGCAATAGAGGTCTGTCATTTCCTTTAAAGCGCTATTGAGGGTCAACCGCAGGCGGCTGTTGCCTAAAAGTTTAAAAAAACACATGTTTCTGTGTTACTATAATTAAGTTTTTATTTTATTCCCTCTTGTTTGAATAAATGCTTTTTTTGCCTATTTGGATGTTTTACTTTTGCTTTTTTTAAATTTTTAAGTCAACAAAATCCTATCCCTGGTCATAAGGATGGATATTTTTAAAACATTTATCAAACCACTTAAAATGAAATTAATGAAGGTAAAACTGATGGGACAGATTTTTATACAATGTTAATTAATTTGTTTTTAATTTAAGATGTACCAAAGAAAATAGCCGTAAAGGAAAAAAAAAATGGAAGAAAATGAATTGTTAGCAAAAGGAGAAAATAACAACATTTTCTGTGACAAATAGCAAATATTGTAGTTGTTTTTCAAATTCAAAATTTATTTGAAAATGTTGAAGGATAAGCAGATAAAATAAATACTGTTCCTTTTTGCGAAAGTAAAAAAATTAAAGTAGGTATAGAATACAATTTAGAAGATGAATAGAATTTATTAAATAAAATATACTTTTTCAAAAATACTGATTGTAAAAGATTCAATTGATATATGATATGTGAAGTTATAAACCTCTATTCATTTTATATTAATTTAAAAAACACCCAGAAAAGAGGGCAGGTAACAGCTTGTTTCTAATATTTTACTAATTAAATACAGGCGTAGGTAATATTTCGGATATATTAAAAAAAAGAGCCAAACTTAAAAAAGTTCCGACAAAGCTATATTTTGATGGAGAACTTTGTATCCTAAAATTGAACCACTTTTTATGATTTGAGACGGAAACTCAGTTTTTTGTAAATTGTTAAAAACAATTATCAATTTTTTCGATAGAAATTTTATTACAAAAATTGAAGCTTTTCTAGACAAAAAAATATAATAACACATTTTTTCTTAAGAGTAATAGATTTTGAGAAAAAATTCAGCTCTGGCAGATTTTCTTCTGAATTGATACATCTGGAAAAGGTTGTTTTCTGATTGGAATTGGTATAGATGATTTGCGATGCTTAACAATAAATTGTTTTAAGAAATACCAATTTAAAACGAATTTTGATCGCTACTCTTTAAGGGACTTTACAAAAAGAATATTGGATTAATTCAAATAACTTTAAAGTAACGAAAAAGATTTTTTTTTTAATTCTTAAAATATTTTTTCGAGCTTGTAAGCTGCCACTGAAAGTAATTGTCATCAAATAAAAGCTGAGTCTTATACTTTTCAAATAAAACTTTATATCACAAAACACTTTGCATTAACACCTATTTCAATAAATAAAAAAAACCTTAATCTTTTTGTATAAAAAAAAATAATCCTAGAAACTCACGGCAAATATAACATTAAATCCAAAGAGGATATATTTCACGGTGGTCATTCCACAATTTCTTATTGTAAAGTTCATTTTTATTTTTTAAAAACTTAACTACAGGTAAAAAAAAAATTATTTAAAATGTAACTTCTTGACCAAAACTTTTATAACAGTCCGTTCGAAATCACGTTTCTAATTCGACTGGACACTTCTTAATTCTTTATACATTGTTTGGGCTTCATTCGGCAAGTTATAAACACTATATAATGACCCCAAATGAGAGTAAGAAAGAAAATTGTGGAAAGTCCACCACAAAACTCTATAATATATTGGTCAGTTAAGGGGTTACATAGAAAAGCAAAATCGTATCTAAGGGTTGCAGTAGAGAGTTTTATTTTATTCAATGAATGGAAATTTTGTTCGAGTATGGAATTCGAGGTTAAGTATAGGATGTAGGTACCTCATTCGCTTTATGGTGCTTTCTAGTATTTACACGAATATTAGGTACACAGGTGAACTACTAAAACATACACATAGTTAACTGAACATTTACTATAGGATTAAAAAAATACATAAATGCATTATGATAAATGAGAGTTCAATACACGAAAATAGGTTTTCATTTAGTAGCCAGAAGCTTCATAATTTATTTAACGTATGTTCGTTTGGCAATCACTCAATTTTGAAAGCTATTATATATTTTATTGGGTCAGTTTGATTGGTACATAATATAAATAGTATATCACTCGAACCAAATCGATTTGAAGACAACAAACACTCAAAAAAAACAGATCATTTTAATAAACTATAATATGGAAATAAGATTTATAAAAAGAAAATGATTGCGCGAATTCAAAGAAATACACATCAGGGCGCAGCAAAAATGTCTGAATTTTTCCGACTTAAGCAGACGTCAAATTCTGAAAAAATAAACTTAAACAAAAGTCCTGCTAAATACAAAAAGGACAGAGTTTAACATAAAGAGCACATCAAAGAGAATTTCGCCTTCAAAGATAATAAAAAAAACACTGAAAACCATCCACGCAGCCGGGAACCTGCAGAATTTGGTATTTTCTGATGGAATTGTGATGTTTTGGGATGCTGTAACTGCAAATAGAAGCTTTTCGCTGTAATTTTTTTATTTACTGTGGCCTTAAAGTGAATCAGTAAGATTATCAACTAAAGTTCTTAAATTATGCGTTGATCCATTGATCTGGGGTGGAATCGGCTAAGGTGATTTGTGATAGTTGACAGTCACAAAATACAAATTCGGTTTGCGTAAGGTGAACGTCACATGTGACAATCACATTTTTGTGACTTTTACTTGTGACATAGCTATTTTGTTATCATATCAACGTAAAATTGGCGTGTTTTCAATTCGATTTGTTAATTTTTCTTATATTTTCATACAAAATGAATGTGTTTGTGCCAGTGCAAATTAAATATATCTGAGCTACCAAATGCAAAGTAAGCTTTCGTTTTTTTCAAGATTTTTTGTGTCTTAATGACTGTTCTTTAATTTATTTGAATCCTTTAATTTAATAGATTTCTGAAAAATTTTCGCGTAACAAAAGAGACATTTTCATATATATCCTTGGGGTTTTGGATTTGCCCACTGGAGTACGATCCACCCATATTCCACCTACCCTCCAGTTAGCTGTGACGCTGACTTTCTTGGGAACCTACCAGAGGCAAGTTGGTTCTGACTGGTCGGCCTCCGAACATTATGGAGAGAAAATTGTGTCCTTTGGCAATTAAATTTATTACCTCGGAGACAACAAAAAGATTTTACTATGAAAAATAGAAATTAAATATGAAACGACAATCGTTAATGCTTTTCTTCTTAAGTGATGCCAAATTTTGGATAATTTTTTGTGATCACCTTACCCAGATGGAAAATTAAAAGTGATCACAGATGATGATCACAAATGTGACAATCACCAATCACCTTAACCGATTCCACCCCTGGCTACTAATTCGACAGAACCGACAGGGCATCTAACACAGAACTTTCCTTTTCACCAATGTACAAAATTTCAACCAACAACGAAAATGTTAATAAAAAGCCAAGTTCTTCTATACGAATACGAAAACCTTTAAGTAACAAGCCAACCGTGAAAAGTGGTGAGATCTAAAAGTACGGAAAGTTCTTAATTTATGAAGATTTAATAACCAAATATTTAAAATCGAGTAATTCTTAAAGAACTACAAATTACTAAAGAAATGTATTATTTTAAATGATCACTGATTGGGTAAGTTTACTTAGCGAGTTTTCTTTTTATTACTTACAGTTCAAAATGTTTTGAAAACTCGACTAGTGAAGTCATCAGTAATCATTTAGTCAGTAACATTTAAGTTAGTACATTTTACCAGAAAAAATAAATACCAAGCGTCAAGCGAGCTAGCAAAAAATTAGCTTAGCTAATTTCAAGAAAAATGAAAATTTTGACAAAGGAGATTTATGGTCAGTTAGATCTTTTCTTAAGGTAAGGACAAACATAAAGATCTAATCGACTAAATCGGTGTGAAGTATTGGCATTTTTTTAAGTGTAACACCCTCTGATTCAAAGGAATTTAATCTTTTTCTATTTTAAGGGTAAAAAGAAAGACCAGGTTCATTCCGGCCTGACAGAGTTAATTGCAATATCCATATGCTTTGCGAAAGACACTAAGGTTTGGTCGATTAAGTCTTAATGTATATGTCAAGGTTTAAAAAGAAAACCTAGTCGGCCGAACCGAAGTGTTTCGATGATCATTTATCTTTCTGTTACCAAAGTTTCATACTTAATATAAAATTAAGTAAGATACCTACAATCTGCCCAATAACAATAATAAATTTATTTTGTTTCAGTTTATCTTATTTATGAATTTGTGTGTTTAAATATCTACAATAAATATATTTACGCTCATGTCCGACTCTGTATTTCATTATTTCCCTATTACATATTTGTGCATACTGTGACCACAGAGATAGAAACTCGGGTAAATGAATGAGTATACGAAATCCTAAAGTTATGTAAAACCAGCTAAGATTATTATCGACCAAAAATCTATATTTATTTAATGTAAATAGATGTTGTATTGTTCTCATATTAGTCTAAGAACCCGCCATAGGACGACCTACCCTCATCGAGTTTACGGATAAGTGGTATGCAGTTTTTTAGATAGTGTTTTAACTAACATTTTGCGCAAGGGTTGCCTGGCGAAATATGGTCAAGGCATAGGGTTGCCACGCTTTAAACGTCGATTTTTGGGTATTTTCAATTATGTGACCCAGCCCATATGGTAGGTTTTAGTGCTAAAAAAAATATCATACCAAAAGAAACTTTATTTAAAAATTTTAAAATAAGTATTTATTTTTAATCGGAGTTTCAATAGGGTAAATCGGGACAAAAGGAGAGAGAGGTCAAGATTCTATTTTTTAAACGTAACGTGATAGAGAGTTTTTTGTTTCTTTTATCGATAGATCTTATAAATACAAGAAAATTCTAGAAAATCCAAAACTCAAGATAAAAACGTTTTAAAGTCAAAAAATTAAAAATGGACGTTGCAGAAAAAAATCGCATAAAATCAGGGAAATGTTTTCTAGAAATAAATTTTATATTTCTGAGAAGCTGATAAAAAATGGAAAGATTCGTTTTTGCAAAATTTTTGATTTGAGCTTTTTTATTGACTAGGTGAATTTTTGAAAAATTAATGTTTTTTAAATAAATTTTACTTGGTTTTTAATTTGTTTCCTTTTTACCCTAATTTGTATTTCCATTTAAAACAACAGTAACTTAAAGAGAATTTTATTATCATAACGATGGTACTATGTTGTTTTTAAAACTGTTGTCTACTTTTAGAGTTGCTGAAAATTTAATAATCGACGTTTTTAAATTTCTCATAGCGCTAACGAAAACAATTTTAATAGTCTCAGAGAGGTGTCAAGAAATTCTGGGACAGAAACTATAACCAAAATGTGAGTAATTGGGTGAATAGGTACAATGATGCGATCTATATAGAACCCGAGATATAAGCTTTTCACAAAACAAACAATTGAAAAAAAAAATATCCAAAAGAAATTACAAAAACGATTTTGATTGCTTAGCAAAAAATTTTCAAAGAAACCAAATGGTTAGTTTAAAAAGCTTATATCTCGGGTTCTATAGATCGGATCATCAAAATTGAGATCTTTAAGCTTAGGAAAAATTACAGAGCTCCAATTCTTGTTTTTAAAATATGAATTTAAGTAAAAAGGAAAAAAATCAAAAACCAAGAAAAAAAATGTTAAAAATATGAATTTTTCAAAAATTCACCAATAAAAAAGCTCAAATCAAAAATTTTGCAAAAACGAATCTTTCCATTTTTAATCGGCTTCTCAGAAATATAAAGTTTATTTCTAGAAAACATTTCCCTGATTTTATGCGATTTTTTTCTCCAACGTCCATTTTTAATTTTTTGACTTTAAAACGTTTTTATCTTGAGTTTTGGATTTTCTAGAATTTTCTTTTATATATGTGACTTTCTTGTATTTATAAGATCTATCGATAAAAGAAACAAAAAACTCTATATCACGTTTCGTTTAAAAATAGAATCTTTACCTTTCTCTCCTTTTGCCCCGATTTACCCTATTGGAATTCCGATTAAAAAAAAAAATACATATTTTAAAACTTTTAAATAAAGTTTCCTTTGGTATGATATTTTTTTTTAGCACTAAAACCTACCATATGGGCTGGGTCACATAATTGAAAATCCCCAAAAATCGACTTTTAAAGCCTTGCGCAAAATGTTAGTTAAAACACTATCTAAAAAACTGCATACCACTTATCCGGTAACTCGATGAGGGTAGGTCGTCCTAATGGCGGCATCTTCTACTATAATAGCTATCCATTTTGTGTTGAGGGGGAAATTAAAAAATACGAACAAAAAATGTTGATCGGTACTGGGGAGAGCTTAAGCTGGATTGGAAGAGGCTTAAAAGGCGCTAACTGGCTGGCAAAGCGTTAATTCCCTCCCCTCGCTCCCCTGATTTACAATTGCTTACGCAATTGCGCACAGTTGTAGGTACCTACATTAAGTACTAACCTTCGACACCACAGCTGAAGGTATATATTTTATCAAATCACATTTGACTGGGTTAATATTCCTCAAATTGTTTTGAAAGGAAACACAATGAGGTCACTGTGGTTGTTTCCCTAAAAAATATAAAAGAAACGCCCACTGCACTGGAACTCTACCACGATTTTATTGTTAAGCAACTTCAAATCACGCAATTAATAAGTATTCAGAACAACAGGACACTGCGTCTTTACAAATTTTTTTTTTAAAAGTCAGACATTAGGGCAATATAACTACGAACAAAAACCTCACAATCAACCTATGAATTCTTCCAAACTAATGATTGTTGTTTCTAAAGAAATATTCTATGACCGGATTTCAAAATACATTTTCGTAACACCTCAAAAAAAATTCATAAATATACTATAGTCATAGGTAGTCACCAAAATAACGACACTATTTTATTTATTGTGATATACCTTATTCCAAAATGTTTGATTTGAAACTTATGTTGGTTATTGGGGAGGTCTAGTTCTATGTCAGGTTAGACTTTCTAGAGGTTATCGACTTCCTATAGTGAGCTAAATAGTGTTAACCGTGTTATTGTTAAGTTCTCTACTGCGTGACTCTGACTTAGTATGTAGGTGGTAGATATGTATATATATATGAATCAATAGTTGTTTCCTTCACAACCATTTTATAGGTTGTGTTGTGCCACTCGGTTTCGAATGATTGAATCGAAAGTAGTTAAGATCAAATGCTTTTTAATGCTGATAATTATAACAACAGGATTATATTTTTTTGTTGTGTCACTATTTGCCCATAGATTCTTAGAATATGGAGTGAGATTGATTGCAAAACTTTCCATGGAGAAAATAAATAGAATGACCAAGTGGGCGCATGTACATATATTTGTACAATTAGGTAATTCCTCCCGTGGTCTTGTTGCTAAAATCAAAGGCTATACTCAAACCTACGAGGAATAATAATGTATTCAGAAAGGTTGTGTGGAATCTTTCCTTCAAAAAAGTGAATTCATACATAAAAGATCTAGTAGTAAGTGCGTAGGACTACCACGTCTGGGATCATGGGGATCGAATCCTGCACCCTCTTCAATATTTCCATTTTTGACACTTCGAAATTAAACAATACGCAAAATATTACCCTAGATTTGTGTAGGTATACTTCGCAGAAGCCCAAGATGTTTTTCCATGGAATTTCATTGATTTCACGTAGGAAGTTGTCTCTAAAATAAAATAACAGCTTATCAGCTTAAATTAAAAAATAGAAAATATTAATGGTATCAACATTAAAAACAGCTATAATACGCATTTCTTTATTTATATTTTAAAGCTATTCTACGATCTTTCTTTACCTTTATATATTTTCTGCAAAATTGTGAATTTTTATAGCTTGAAAAATAGGGTAAATAACAAAATTGTCACTGTTTATACTTTGATTTTGTTTATACAAATTGCATTCAACTTGCCAAACGAATTTTTCATTTTTAAAACTGTAGCGAAATTGATCAGCTCAATTAATACAGACTGTTGTTCTTTAACAGCCACTACTGTTCAGTATTATATAGAATTTGTATTATTAAAAAAACCTTCAGCCACTACTATTGTTCAACAGCAGCGTAGTGAAAGGAGAGGAGATACACACAGAATTCACCAAATAAGTCGAAGAAAAGACTGTTATTTGTTTGCATAAGAAAGGTGAACAGAGTATTAATCCACCACAGCACAGCGCAACGGTAGAAGATATTCACAAAATTCACCAAATAAGTCGGAGAAAAGCGTGTTATTCTTTTGCTTAAAGCCTAGTATACAGTTCTTCCTCGCACAAAAAATACATGTGCTTCTTATGGGAGTGATTTTATAGCAAAAGAAATTTTTTGACGTTTAAAATTTTATAATCGAACTGTGAGCCAAATCTGTTGAAATAAATTTATATTCACCATGGATACTTTTTCGCACAAAACAAAAAAATGTCTAAACTTTCTTCAGAATGCAAGAAAAAATGTTTTTTTAAATTTTGGTAGGTAGGTACACAATATTTTTAAAATTATTTTCTATAAAAAAAATTGATCAAAATCAGTTGAACCGATTTTTTTTTATAAAATGGTAGCCTTTTTGTAAAAAATAATACTGATTTTTTTTTAAGTTGGTGGGCACGTTTTTAAGAAAAATAAAATTCTAATTTTTTGCTAAAAAAATGTACGGTAGGTACCGTTATTTTTGGTGAAAATGAAAAAAAAACGTATGCCCAAAAAAGGTAAGGTACCAAGTTTAAAGAAAATCAGCTCACTAATTTAGGCTACAGAGGAAAGGACAGACAGAATTGTGAGACCCACTTTTTTCGACTATCATCGTAATATCAAATCTCGACTTCGATTTTTTTTACGAATGCATAACTTGCCATATATCTATGTAGTACCTATGTACATATATATGGCAAGTAAAAAACTATCAAAATCAATATACATATTGACTGACAGGTAAGTCCGTATAAGTTATGGTCAATGGTCATGATTCATGAATCATGATACTGGATCTCAGTTGACCTAGGACGAGATTATAGATAGATATATTAATGTTAAATTGTTTCATTCCAATTTAAAACCAAACCAAACCAATCTGTGGTACCCCACCCTATAGCTAAGGAATTGTTAAAAATTGTATAGTTTAATAAAATTTAGGTATATAATTAAAATGCAAGTCAATTTAAGTCTTAAGACGCTAACTGTTAATTTAAAAATAACAAATTGAACTAGATATGCAAATTTGGTTCAATATTTGTTTGCAAATAATATTATTTTAATTTTTAACAAAAATAAAAAAAAAAATCCAAATTTAACCTTTTCATTCTGATACTTTCTAACGATGGTCAGTTTGTAAGAATACTTTAAAGTAACAAAAAGTAAAGATCGATTTACCTATTTAAGAAACGCGTGAATTTTTTAGCTATTAATATCTATATGGAATAATTACTCGAATATAACGTTAAATGGCGCAAAATACAGAAATTAAAAACAGAGGTGAAAATAATGAACATTTCAAAACAACAATAGTTGTTCCGCCACTAAATGTTTTATAATGAAACTTTTCCGTGAATTTATTTCGGAATTGATTGTAGCCGAAGAAACAAGTTTAATTCGCAACAATATTTTTAATATCATTCAAGTTTATTGTGAAGACCAGGAAAATTTTCCAAGTAAAATGTATTGTTGCTGAATGCAAATGGTGCGTTAAAAAAAAAAAGAACGTCAGTGGCTTTGGTGAAATTTGTAAAGTTCATGCTTACGCGGCCCTCCCCCGCCGCCGCGCCGCCACGGGTGCGCATACCCAAGGCACACAGAGATTTTGTTCGGCATTTCTATAGAATGACTTAATTTTGAATGTAATATATTCTATTCTTTTTATTTTCAGGTCCAACTTTCGGTGTTCGCTATGTTCAGACCTTGCTTTTTTTTTTTGCCTTGTCGTGAACATAATTGATCGCCTCAAAATTTCATTTGCACTTTTTGTCATGACTGGCTGTCATGACGACTGCCACAGAAAATCATCATTTAACGTAAGTAATAATAAATATTTACATATATTTTCATATAGTTTGGTTATTTGATAAAGTTTAAATGAAAAAACCAATTTAAGTTTAAAGACTTTATTTAATTAAACAAATAGAACAAACAAGTTCACAAGACAAATGAATAGTGTCGACTGACTTATTAGACTTAAAGACTAATTAACAAACTTGACTTACGATAAACATTAATACTTATGATACGATATGACGATTGATCTCTCGAGCATTATCTTCTTAAGAAGATAATGGTGGAGAGAGAAATTTACATAAGTTCCTAATTTCTAAAGCACTCTTAACGTATGTGCAGCATACGATAAGAAGTGCTGGAAAATGTGACCTCTTATACTTAATGGGTGAAGGTTATGTAGTTAAGAGAACATAAATACTATCCATCATATTTCATTATGTGACACCTCCCCCGATAAGTATTTTTGGTCTCCAAAAATTTCAACAATTTGTTAATAAACATAACTCAAAACATAACTCCTCAAAACGTACATTTCTGTCAAATTAGTTTTTCTATTTATCTAAATTTAACAAATTATTAATTTTCATTTTACTTTTTTGTATAGTTTAAATAGTTTTTTTTTTTTAAGTAATAATTATTTTTATTAATCAAATAGAAACCTAATAAATTCAAAAGATTTTAATATTTTTTTTATTTTTGTTTTGTAGGTTTTTTTTTAAAATTTTGACATTGATATTACAATTTCAATTTATTTTAAACTAATTTTGTTTTCACATTTGCATTATATAACTTATTAAATTAAAGGTTAATTTTTTTTATTGCTGTATTTTAACAAAATAATTTTAATAATTTTATTATTTAAATTTACAAATGTATACAACTTTTATGCCAAAATCTTTGTTTGTTTTTATATTTGTTCAATTTACTTTGTATTTAATCGAAAATATTTCAATTTGGCGAAATATTTTTTTTTTAAGTTTTAATTCCTATTAAGATTCAACATTTGTTTTGAAAATATTATTTTTTTTTATTAATTTAATTTTGACATTTATTTTTTTTATTTAATTTTTTTTTTTGCCTGTGAATATTCCCATACCATACTAATATTTTTCCCGATCATCTTTGAAACTATCTTAGAACTTGCATTCGTAATCTTTTCTTGTAACTCAATGGGCTGGTTTCCCTTCTGAATTTTCATCTCTTAAACCCGGCAAATAACAAAATTGTCTAAACTATACATTTCTACTCAAATACGCAACAAATTTTCAAAGAAAACGATCGGCATCTTTTTCCCTGAGAAAAAAAAACATTCCTTACACACTACCGTGTAAACTGATCGAACAGGATAAAGAATTGTACTAGAAGAACATTATACTGCAACCTGGAACGCGCACCGAATGTCATTTTGGTCTTGTTATCGAATGTCAAATCGAAAATCAAAAAGTTATAAACAACAATGGTGGAAGGAAATAAAAATATTCAACAAAAATATTTAACCGTTGTAATTTTAAACAAATTATGTAAGATGTGGTTTCTTAAAACAGAATTAATAAATTTGTTAAGAAAAAAAAATGGTAATAAAATGAATGATCAGCAAAAATAAAAATACTTGAAGCAAAAATGGATGAACCAAAAACAAAATAACAAGGTATTTGCAAAAGTTTTATGAATTTTGATGTTTATATTTGCGCTTTAGCTGTTTTTTATGGTATTTTATATTTCGATTAGTTGATCTATCAACAACGTAGTTACCATCTTCTTCAATGTTATAAAGTTTTTTATATTTTGGTTTGTTCTTGAAAACTGTTCGATTTCTAACAATGTTGGTACATTGGTTTGGATTAGATTCTAAATTTTGATTAATCTTATTTATTCTTGTTGTTTTTTCATCTTGAAATTTTTTAGCTAGACATTCAATGTCTTCTTTGGTCAGGTTTTTAGAAATAAAGTCCATCGGTCTCAACTTGGTCGTCGAATGGATTGTATTATTGTAAATTGAAATAATTTTAAAGATTTTTTCGTCCAACTCAGAACTATCTTTGGCTACATTCATAATTCTGAGATGTTCATTCAGTGTACCATGTAACCTCTCAACATCTGCATTACCAGTTTTCAAAGATGCCGTAGTTCTGTGAAAGGCAATTACGTTTTCCTTCAGAAACTGTTCGACGGCTGAGTGCAAGATGCAAGTATCTCCGTCTGATACTATTTTGTTCGGCTTTCCAAGAAATTGGATTCTTTGCTTCATTGCACTTAGTATAGCAATCCAATTTCTGTCTTGCAAGGGGTGAACAGTGGCATATTTCGAAAACTTGTCAATAGTTGTTAGGTACATTTTCCCTCGTTCGGGAAACCAAATGTCTATGTGGATAATGTCGTTGAAATGTGTAGGTGCTTCTGTAATTTGCATTTGTATCTTTGGTGGTTGTCGATCGTGTTTCGCAAGATTGCAAATTTCACAATTGTTGATGAACTTTTGTATCTCTATTTGCAATTTTGGAAAGAAATACAAAACTTTCAATTCCATGAACATTTCATTTATACCGCGATGATTCTTACTCATGTGTTCGTTTTTTATTATTGAAATCATTTCGTTTCTGTCTGAAATATCTTTTAACTTGAAACTAGATTTTAATATTCTTAGGTTTTTATTCATTGAAAAGTATTTAACGTACAGATTTTGGAAAAGTAAAAACAAAGGCAAATCTTCGCAATAAATACAGATGAGTCCTTTTGTAATGAGGAGTCTTTTCATGATTTCCAACAAATCGCTACTATCTTTTTTAATTTGAACCAGATTATGAATTTTCTTATGTACAATTTTCATTGAAACTTTTTCGTTAGAACCATAAAATAAATAAATTTGGTTTTTAAACAGATTTACGGGTTTTTCTGTTATGTAAATGTGACGGGTTTCATCTTCCATTGCGCTATGGATGGTGGCATCAGTGGACATAAATTCTTCATTATGGTTCCTGGCCAAAGAAACTTGTGGAATGACTTCTTCGTCATTACATTCGTCACTCGAAACCATTTCATTATTGAAAAGGTCAACTAAATTTATTTCGTACTTATCTTTTGACGTTTCTTTCGTTTCAATTTTGTCAATGTATCTACTAAGTCCATCTGCTACACAATTTTCTTTCCCTTTTAGGTACTCGATTTCAAAATCATATTCGTTGAGCATAATTTTCCACCGCTGGAGTTTCATGTTTGGCTCTTTTATTCCATCGAGCCACACAAGGGGCTTGTGGTCTGTTTGAACAACAAATCTTCTGCCGTACAAATAGGTCCTAAAATATTTCACAGACCACACAATAGCAAGCAGCTCTTTTTCGATGGTGGAATAACTCAGCTCGTGTTTATTCAACGTACGTGAAGCATAACAGATAGGGTGGTGGTCTTGGCTAAGTACAGCACCTAGAGCATAACCGGATGCGTCCGTGGTAAGAATAAATTTCTTACTAAAATCGGGGCTACGCAGTATTGGGTCGGAAGTTAGTAAAGTTTTAAGCGTATTAAATGAATTTATGTATTGGGAATCTGAAGTGTTAATTTTTTGAGACTTTTTCAGGTATTTTATCATAGGATACGCAACTTTTGCGTAGTCCTTGATGAATTTGCGGTAATAACCTGTTACACCGAGAAATTGTTTTATTCCTGTTATAGTAGATGGCAATTTCATTTCTGTGATGGATTTTACTTTATTCTCATTTGTTTTAATGCCATTATTTACTATTACATGGCCTAAATAATTGGTTGAAAAGTCTGCAAAAATACATTTATTAACTTGAATCTTCAAGTTACTTTCTTTAAGTTTTTGAAAAATTTTTTTGAGTGACTGTAGATGTTCCTCAAAACTTGTAGAGAATACGAGGATGTCATCTAAGTACACTACACAAATCTTGTTAATAAATTCTCTAAGAACATGGTTCATAAGCCTCTGAAATGTCGCTGGGGCATTCTTTAGTCCAAACGGCATTCTCAGAAATTCGTAATGCCCACTTTTCGTTGAAAAGGCAGTTTTCTCCCTATCACGCGGGTTGACTTCGATTTGATGGAAACCTTTTACAAGGTCGATAGTCGAAAAATAGTTGCACTTTCCTAGTTTGTCAAAAAGATCATCTATATTTGGCATAGGGAATCTATCCTCCACAGTCTGACTGTTTAGCTTTCTGTAGTCGATTACAACCCGCCATTGTTTTTGTCCGTATCTATCGTCCTTTTTAGGGACTACCCAAATAGGCGAATTGTAAGGACTACTGCTGGGGATGATTATTTTCTGTTGCAACATTTCAGAAATTTGCTTGTCTACTTCATCTGAATGGATCTCCGGATAACGATATAATTTGCTATAGATGGGTATGTCATTTTTCGTAATGATTTGGTGTCTTATTTCGTTTGTAAACGAAAGAGCATCACCTTCTTTATAAATTATTGATTTAAAAGAATTTAACAAGGATTTAAGTTTTGAAACATCATTGTTACTTAAATGTTTTGCGAAAAGACTATTGGGAATTTCTGATATGAAAGATTCGCTGCAAAATACACTCAAAACTTCTTCGTTTTGGCGTAAAATATTCGCATATAATTCTTCCTCATGATTGAAATATATGGGAATGGTTGCGTTATCTGTGATAAGAGATCTTGTTTTATAATTTATTATTGGGTTAAGGCCGACAAGAATATTGTTACCAATTAATCCGTCAAAATGGTCATGAAATTGATATTCTAAAAAGTTTACATAATGATTTTTTTCGTTAAATTCGTTGAATAGGGGAATTCTTAATTCGACGTTTGTATTGACATTGCGACCAAGTACTTTTAAGACGCGATTGTTAGATGGAATTTGCCATTTTGGGTTGCATACATTTTTGTTCATTATGCTGTACTCTGCGCCGCAATCTATAATTAGTCTTAAGGGTCGAATTTGGGTTTGAATGATTATATAGGGTAGTTGTTTCGAGGAAGTGTGGAAAAATTTTGACCGTTTTGGTCGTTTCCATTACCACCTTCATTAAGTGTTATATCCATCGGCTCATAAGAAGTATTTTGAAATCTATTTCTATTTGACCTTCGCGATTGGTCACTTTGTAAAAAATTATTGTTGTTTGCAGTTTGACCACTTCTAGTGTTATTTTGGTTTTGTTGAGTTGTAGTATTATTATTTTGCCTATTTTGGTTTTGTTGAAGTGCATTATTATTATTTTGTCTATTTTGGTTTTGTTGAAGTGCATTATTATTATTTTGTCTACTTTGATTGCTTTGAGCATTTTGGTATGACCTATTGTTGTTTATATTATTTGAAAAAAAATTGTTTTGTCTACTAGATGGAGTATGAGAATTGAAATTTCGATTATTTCGATTCGATTCTTGTCGTAGACTTTGAGAGTAACTTTGGGACGTATTGGGTCCATAAGTTTGGTGGTCAAGTTCGAGGATCACCTTGTAGGCATCGTTAAGTGTTTTCGGATTTCGGCTAAGCACTATAGACTTTGTAGGCTCAGGAAGATTTTGTTTAAAAGAATCAAGAGCAATTCTTTTATTAGATTCTATTAATGTAGGGTCATTTTCATTTTTAAGTAAAAGAGAGTTGTTAGTCCTACTCAGTAAATTATTGATGTGATTGTAATAGTCTTCAATATTTGTCATAACTCTTGCAGTTCGAATTCGGTCAATCAAAGTGTTAGTTGATTTTTTTTCTCCAAAACTATTTTTCAAAATTTGCTTAATTTGTACCCAATATCCTATTCTCCCATGTTTTTGTAGCTCAATTCTAGCTTTACCTACAATTTTATCCCCAATGAAACCTGAAAGAATTGTCAAAGTATTTTCGTCAAATGTTGACAAAATAGGTACCAATGAATCTATTCTGTCTAAAAAATAAAGAAGGCTACTGGAATTCCCGTTAAACTCTGGGATTTTACTTATAAGATCTATTACTACCTTAAACTTATCTGCAGCATTGAGGGCATCCATGTTGAACTGTTGACAGGTGTTGTTTCTCTTCTTGGACAGGATAGCTTAAAGTTGTTTCTTCTTAGATTTTTCCTTGAATTGGGTTTTGTGTTGTTTATTTTAAGAAGAATTTTTATTGTTAATTTACTTTTTTTATGGATAATGATTTTTATTGTTTTATTTATTTGTCTTTAAGTGTTCAATTAATAATTTTCCTTCTATTTTTTTGGTTTTTTATTTAAATTAGCTATAGAAAGAAATTTATTTATTTATAGGTTGATAATGTTGTTTTTTATTTTACTTTTGTTGCAATATTTATTTGTGTAACTATTATAAAAGCTTATTTTTTTTTTTAAAACTTATTATGTTTTTTTTTTTTCAAGATGAGCTTTTTCTTAGGATTTTTGTTAAGTGATTTCAATAGTTTTTGAAAAGTTTTATTAAACTTGGTTCGATAAGATCACAGGGTGTACTTATTTTATCATCGAAAGCTTTTCTGGCTTGGTTTGATGAATTTGTTTTCGAACTATTTTCTTATTTAATGTTACACAAAAAGCTTTGCGGTGGGAAGCATTTATAACGGGTTGTTTTGGATCTTTTAAAGACTCCCGCGTCTTTTGATGAATGTATTTAATGTTTTTGATGCAATGATGACTGTACTAATTGATTGTTTTAAGGAAATTTGTTACTTTAGTTTGTTAATCTTATTAAATTCTATTAACACTTTTTTGTTACGTTTGTAGGTATTTTAAATTCAAACAAGTTTTCCTCATTATTATTATTTTTCTTTTTTTTTTTTTAGTTTTTGCACATATTTCTTTTTTTGTTATGACGCGTTTAAATTTTATGATTATTATTATTTTTTATTATAACCACTTCTAATAATAATTATAATTCAACCCGACTTTTGCCGACTGCGCCAGTTTGGTTATTTGATAAAGTTTAAATGAAAAAACCAATTTAAGTTTAAAGACTTTATTTAATTAAACAAATAGAACAAACAAGTTCACAAGACAAATGAATAGTGTCGACTGACTTATTAGACTTAAAGACTAATTAACAAACTTGACTTACGATAAACATTAATACTTATGATACGATATGACGATTGATCTCTCGAGCATTATCTTCTTAAGAAGATAATGGTGGAGAGAGAAATTTACATAAGTTCCTAATTTCTAAAGCACTCTTAACGTATGTGCAGCATACGATAAGAAGTGCTGGAAAATGTGACCTCTTATACTTAATGGGTGAAGGTTATGTAGTTAAGAGAACATAAATACTATCCATCATATTTCATTATGTGACAATATAGAAAACTATTTTTAAAAAATTCCAGTGGACTAAAACAGAAAAAGGATTAATCGTAAGCAGCTCATATTGGGAAATGATACCAATGCAATTTATGGGTAACTTTATGTGCCAAAAGTACGGTGCAAAGCTCACAATTCTCATCTCAACTTTGGGATCCGCTATTACAAATTTACTCATTCCTTCCCTCGTACCTTTGGGCGGATGGAAAATGTACATAGTGATATTAATTGTTCAAGCAACATTTCAAAGTTTGTTTGCATTCATAACCACATAATCAATTGGGCACCAATTGAGGAACGAAGACGATTACAAGCCTTAACTTTTTCCGGAATTGAAGTGGGAATCATTCTTGCAATGGGACTGCCCGGCTTAATAGCACAATCAAGTTTGGGCTGGACAGGTATATCGTATGCATTATTTGGTGTATTCTTTGGGCTATTTATGCAGATAATAGTCCAATGGACTCTAGATTCATAAGTCCAGAAGAAAAAGATTTCATACTTACTTCGCAGCCGGAAATTGATGACAAACAAAAGAAAATACCAGTTCCGTTGAGGGAGATTTTTACCTCTGTTCCGTTAATATCTATAATAATTATCGAATGTGCTCTAGCCCTTAACTTTAAGACTATTCAAAACGAAATGCCATCATATTTGCGTGCAACTTTCAAGATGGACATTATATCTATTTCATTATTTTCCGCACTTCCATATTTGTGCAGATTAGTCGTGAACTATTTATCTTTTTTTTTGGAAGATTTATTTATAAAGAGGAAAGTTATGAGTTTGACAAGACTTCGGAAGACGGCTAACACAATATCAACCTGGATTCCAGCGCTGACTCTTCTTTTACTTGTTTTCTTAGATGATAAACATGAGATAATAATTAAAGTGCTCATTATAGTTACCGTTGGAATAACTGGCGGTAAAACTATAGGAAGTGGACTGAGTGCTTCCAATCTTTCACGCAATCATGCAGCGACACTTATGGCGATCACTCGAACTGCATGCAATATAGTTTTCATGTTGACACCGATCTTTTCTGCAGAGATTGTGAATGATGGGGTAAGATATGAAAGCTTTATACCAACCATTAAATATTTTTAACAAGCTTCTTTATTTTAGTCGGAACTAGCAAACTGGCGAACCCTATTTGTTATCACTGCTTTAATATTATTTTTCAGTAATTTCCAATTTATTTGTTTGGGAAAAGCTGAAAATCAACCATGGGATAGTGAAAATTTTAAACCGAAAATTAGAATACCAAACAATAATATCGAAGAACCTGATGTAACAGAACGACGATTGTCTGTAACATCAATCTGCGAAATTAATGAAATTTTCGATCATGATATTAGTGGAATGGTATTTGCCGAACCAGTGAAACATTTGGGACCAACCGATCGAACAATTAAGTTGAAGAACGGAGAAATTAACAGAAGTTACATACATGATAATACATTTGAGTATTCTATCAGTGATGATCAGAAAACTCAACCATCGGATGATAAAAATTTTAGACCAAAAACTGGTATATCAAAAATTGAGCTGAAAAACAAAGATGATGATATCCAAGAGCAACCAACATCTACAATAACAAACAAAAAAGTTAACGGGAAGATAAATAAATGATGCACATGAGTTTTTCATCATTTACTATAAAGTTAATTGTACTAAAATAATAAATACTTTTTTCATTTTCTTAACATTATTATTTTGTTAAACCAATTCTGATGCTAACCTATCTGTATCTTTCAGCGGCGTTATCAACAACAAACGAACATTAAGTAAAACTTACTTAGAAGATGTAAGCCTCATTTCAAAATGTCATTTATTGACAATAGTCCATTGTTGCGATTTAAAGGTAAGACGGGGCGTCTTCTGCGTACTGGAAACGTAATGCTGCTCAGTACAACGTATGGGGCGTGCACCTTTCTAAAACAAGAATAAGTTTCGTCTTTGTAAAATCAGGGGATAGGTAAGGAGGCAGAGGCGGAGGCGCGAGGCGGGAATCGGAAGTAATAAACCTCTGTTTACTTCCCAAATTTTCCAATTTCTTCTAATGTTAGTCCAATGTTTTGGCATAGATAATAAGGTATAGTATGTTTCGCAAGAATTGTCTTACAAACTAACGTTTCGCGGGGGTTAATTTCGCCGTTTTTCGTTTCACATTTTGTTTTGTTTAGCATTTTGTTATTTCGCATTTTTCGTTTTGCATATTACATTTCGTTTTTTATATGATATGATATGACAAATGATATGACATATAAATACATATGTTTCTTTCGCAATTTTTCTTTTAGCTTTTTGTTGGAATGGATTTTTGGAACTCGGCAATTTTTTATTTCGCATTTTATTGGTTTGCTTTTTTATTTGGCATTAAATTGTAAATAAAAACAGTGAAACAAAAAAAAAACAGCAAAGTGAATTAAAAAAAAATGAAATGATAAGCTAACATTAAATCCCCATTTATTGTTAAAAATTTACTTTCTAGGAGTAAAATGTGAAAATACGAAAAGAAAGTAATATGAAAAAGACTCAAAAAGCAAAGATTTTTTTATAATTTTAACATTAGAAATGTTTAAACGGAGGCATACAATATAAAAAAATCAACAGAATTTCAAAAATATGAAACGCCTAGTAGACAAAGGGGGCGAAACGTGAGGGGAATAAACAAAATAAACAAAATAAACAAAATAAAGAAAATAAACAAAATAAACAAAATAAACAAAATCAACAAAATACAAAAAATAAACAAAATTATTTCGTTCATGCTTTGTTGTTACTAGTTTGAGGAAACAGAAAACGAAGAAGATGATAAAACGGACAGAAAGAAAGGAGAAATGTTCGTAGGAAAAAAATGGGTATGTTTTTGATGATGATTTTTGCGAAATCCGAAAAATACCCGATTTGCGTTTATACTTAAATGCTTATATCTTTCGATCCAATTATCCGATTTTCAATATTAAGGTATATAATTAAAGGAAAAATGACTGGCGTGTTAGAGCAAAAATTTTCAAAATCATTCAAAATTTTATACTAAAAACATGAAAATAAATATCGGACAAATAATTTAATTCAATGAGGAAGTTGATAAAAACAAAAAAAGCATTAAAATACTTTCAACCACCAATTGGCGAGAGGAATATAGTATTCTAAAGCCGGCGGCGGCGGAGTTTGTGCAATACAAAACCACAATCGTGGCAAATTTGCTTCGCGTCGGAAAAAAAATGCTAAATGTTCATATGCACCTAAATCTGTAGTCGGTATAATAATTGTAAAGATACATTGTGTTTGGTTTGGCTTGCTTATAACTTCCGGTCTAATAATCCGTTCATTAAGGTCTTAAAATTTAGCTAGAATATCGGACTACATTTTTTGTATTATATCATTGCACAGTCACATATACTATACTTTTTTAAACCACATGTATTTGACCCTTTTTAGGAAAGTTATGATGTTGGTACCTATGTTCAGAAAAGTTGCTCAACATTTAAATTTGATATTCAATATACATATACATAAATACATAAAGCTTTTTTTCATTTCTAATGTTCCTCAACTATGCTGGAATGGCAAATCGGGTAAATTTTGTTTTTATTTTGAACCTGTAGCGGTGCAAACAAATCCATACCATGTTTCCCGTCACTTATTTTGACTTGACTATGCTCAGTTAGTTGAATCGAACGATAACGAAGCTCATTTCAAATCAACCTGTGTTGGATGATCGAAGCGAGTTTGAAGTTTACATACTAAATATGTATGTTTGCAAAAGTATAACCTTTGTAGCCATAGTTTAAAATTTGTTGTGGCTTATATTAGCTACAGACTGTCCCCCAGGAGAAATCCTTATCTAAACCAATGTGTAGGCTGACTTTTGGTAAATAAAAAAAAAATTCCGAAAAATTATTATTAATGCGGCATCTCTTATGGTACCATTTTTTTATTTTCGAAAACGATTTGACTAGTTTTGATCATTTTTTTATGGAGAATCTAATGTATGTAATGTACCGAATGTATACCGAAAATTTAAAAAAATGTATGTAAAAATTTTTGAAAACGACTTTGTCGATTTTTATTAAATTTGGAACCAAGCGATTTTTGAACATAATCGATAATATTAATAATAAATGGTATCTTCCATACAACTGTTTAGAAAAATAAAGATTCTAAAAAACCGTTAATCTTACGATTTTCATTAAAATGTGTCGATGTTTTAATAGTACCTACAATCATTGAGTATTTATAAATACTCAATGGTACAATCTATCATTGAACAGGAACACATTTTACACTGACCTATTATTAACAGTACCTCTCATTTTTTTAAATGGAGTACAATGTTATTTCTTAAAAAATGTGTAAGAAATGTAATATTCTTAATTTTTTTTTTCTCATAAATTAAGATTTGTTAAAAAAATCATATATCGTGAACCTATGTACATCGCGCTAATGTCAAAATAGTTTCAGAAGTTGTTTACTTAATTTCTTTCTAATATCTTGATTTTAAACAACTATTGAGTTCAATTTCAACTTCAAGTCAGACCTGACTTGTTTCTTTAGACACTTTCTGTTAACTGATAAATACCAAATTGAACTTGATATGCAAATTTGGTCGCAAATTTGATGCAAATTATATTATATTTAACAAAAAAGAAATAGTCTATGCATTTTGAAATCAGTAGTTTATACTGCCGATAACAAAGTGATCAATTTGTAAGAACACTTTAAAGTAACAAAAAGTGAAGATCGATTGGTTTGTGATTTATTTATTTATTATTTATTTATCTGTGGAATAATTGATCGAATAAATTTAAATGGCGGAAAATACAGGAATCCAAAAAATAGGTATGTAATTGTAGCCAAAGAAATAAGTTTAATTCCCAACAAGTTTAATCTCATACAAGTTTATTGTGAGATCAAGAAAAGTCTACAAGTCAAATTTATTATTACTGAATGCAAATAGTGTTTTTAAATTTCAAATTTGCCGACAATTTCGACAAATTGAGTTTTCGAGATATTTACAGAAAAAACTGACTACTACATTGAACAACAAATTAAATGCACGACTGGGTCGCACGAACTTGCTCTGTGCGATCATACTTTGGTTTAAAAGTTTGGTAATCTATTCATCTGATTAAAAAAAAAAGAATTGGCTATGGGAGCCTATATTTTATGCCGCTGCCAAAAACGTTGTTTAGTTTATGGTATGTGAGTACATAAATATAAACAATATAGCACCGTGTTACACATATCGAATTATTAAATTTTCAAAAAATTATCTTGAAATGTTTTTTTAAAAATCCAAAATAATTTTTTTTGAAAATTTTGATATGCAATATTAATCAAATTAATTACAAGCTATTGTGTAAAAAATTTCATTACAAATCGGTTCAACAGATAATGAGATAGACGAAAAGCAGAAAAATGTTTCTGATGTGAGAGATACCCTTTTTAATCGGTAGATAATTTTTTTCCAACAATATGATACTGATATATTAGCTCACATAAAAATTATAATCAAAATCGGAGTAATCGTTTTCGAGATAAACGAGTTTTTCTTTACCAGTTTTAAAACACTAATTGTATGGGAGGTACCGTGTCAGGGGAATTCCCCAAAGACACTCGTCACCAAGTTTAAAGGAAACCAACACACCCGTTTAGACTGCAACCGAAAGGACAGGACATAGGTACAGACAGACAGACAAACGGAATTGCGAGGCCCAATTTTTTCGACTTCGCTATCATCGTAATGTCAAGTTTGGTCAAAATCTCAAGTTCGAATTATTACGAATCCATAACTTGCCATATATGTACATATGTATGTAGTACCTATATATCGCAAGTAAAAAACATAGAAAACATCATTAATTGAAAAATTAAAAATTACCACAACTAAGTACATACCTACATAATATGTATATGTATATAATTAACGGCAAATTATCCACCCAACCAGTTATCGATTGGCGATGTTCCTATTCGCTAATTTGACTGCATGAAACGCACTGAATTACTTAATTTTTGAAAAACGAATTCTTTTCTATTTTTCAGGTCAAATTTTTGGTATTCGCTATGTTCAGACTTTGCTTCTATTTCTTTGTCTTGTAGTGAACATAATTGATCGGCTCAAAATTTCATTTGCAGTTTTTATCATGACAGATACCAAATTATCTAGTTCAACATTTAAAGTGAGTAGTATTAAAATATTTATATTTTTACGAAACAGGTTCCTTACAGAAAACTATTTTTAAGCCATTCCAATGGAACAAAACAGAAAAAGGATTAATCGTAAGCAGCTCATATTGGGGAATGATACCAATGCAATTTATGGGTAACTTTATGTGCCAAAAGTACGGTGCAAAGCTCACAATTCTCATCTCAACTTTGGGATCCGCTATTACAAATTTACTCATTCCTTTCCTCGTACCTTTGGGCGGATGGGAAATGTACATAGTGATATCAATTGTTCAAGGAATATTTCAAAGTTTGTTTACACCTTGCATATATAACCACATAGCCAAATGGGCACCAACTGAGGAACGAAAACGTTTACAAGCCTTAACTCTTTCTGGAATTGAAATGGGAACCATTCTCGCTATGGGACTACCGGGCTTAATAGCAGAATCAAGTTTGGGCTGGACAGGTATATCGTATGTGTCTGGAGGATTAAGTATTATTTGGTGTATTCTTTGGGCTATTTATGCAGATAATAGTCCAATGGACTCTAGATTCATAAGTCCAGAAGAAAAAGATTACATAATTTTTTCGCAGCCAGAAATTGATGACAAACATAAGAAAATACCAGTTCCGTGGAGCGAGATTTTTACCTCTCTTCCGTTTATATCTTTGTTAATTATCGAATGTGCCCTAGCCCTTAGCTTTAAGACTATTCAAAACGAACTACCATCATATTTGCATGGAATTTTACGCGAGAAAACTACATCTATTTCATTATTTTCCGCACTTCCATATTTGGGCAGGTTTGTTGTGAACAATTTATCCTTTTATCTAGGAGAATTATTTACAAAGAAAGAAATTATGAGTTTGGCAAGACTTCAAAAGACGGCTTACACAATATCAACATGGATTCCAGCGGTGATTCTTCTTTTAATTGGGTTCTTAGATGATAAACATGAGACACTGATTTTAGTGCTCATGATAGTTACCGTTGGAATAACTGGCGGTAAAACTATAGGAAGTGGACTGAGTGCTTGCAATCTTTCACCCAATCATGCAGCGACACTTATGGCGATCACTCGAACTGCATGCAATATAGTTTTCATGTTGACACCGATCTTTTCTGCAGAGACTGTGAATGATGGGGTAAGATAAGAAAGCTTTATGCCAACCATTAAACATTTTTAACAAGCTTCTTTATTTTAGTCGGAACTAGCAAAGTGGCGAACCCTATTTGTTATCACTGCTTTAATATTATTTTTCAGTAATTTCCAATTCATTTGCTTGGGAAAAACTGAAACTCTAGCATGGGATGATGAAAATTTTAAACCAAAAGCTAAAATGCCGAAAAATAAGCCGAATGACGAAGGAGATAATATCCAAGAACAACCAACATCTACAAGAACATTCGGAGAATTTAACGGAAGCTATGTAAAAGATGAACATATGTATTACGTCGAATACAATCAGGAAATACAAGTTACCCACACTCAACAAATAAATACTCGTCAAATTACTTATTAAAACTAAAGTTTTTTTCAGTTTCTTATCGTAAATGTTACAAAAATATTCTCTTAAACAAATTCCCATACTAACCTACATTGGACGCGTTTTATTATCTACGGGTCTATCTAAGTTGGGTTACCTTTCAAAACGTAATACAAAAAAAAAATTGTATTTCTACCGGGGATTCATTTATGGATCCAGAAATTAGTTTTTACTCTGGTGGGTAGATGGCTTTTTAGTTTTGCAAATGGTAAGGTAGTTCTTATTTTAGTGTAAAGAAAAAAAGACACTATCTATCATGGAAAATAAAATACAACACTGTTTTAGGCAACGATAAAAGAAAGCTAGTCGGAACGTATTGAAAACAGTGTTGTATGCTTATCTCTTTTTTCCTTAGGTATGTTTGTTTATTTTTCATGTAAATACTGTCTTTTTTCTTAAAACTAAAATTTGTACTACCTTACCGATTGCAAAACTGAAAAATCCATCTACCCGCCAGAGTGAAATATAATTTCTAGATCCATAAATGAAACCCCGATAGAAACCTAAATCCAATGTTGTTTTTGTATTACGTTTTGAATGATAACTCGACTCAGACCCGTAGATAATAAAACGCGGCTAATAATTATGTTTGCTTACTTTCAGCTAATGGAGTTTATTAAGAAAATAGGTTTATTATAAACTAATTAAAAAGTTAGAAAATTGTTCAGTAGCATGATGTTTATACCTTAACATCAGATCAGACTGTTTAAAATTTTGCTTCTATATCTTCAGCCAGTAGCGTGATTAATCCTCAGTGAAGGTAAAAAGTTTTTCAAATTAAAATGAACAAAATAAACTGAGTACCACTTATAGAAGTACAATGATCCTGAAAGAGAAAAACTTGTTGGTAGCAGCAACTTAGAATTCGCAATCTTTGCTTCGCTGATAATACTGCAGGAGGCCACTCACCAAATTTTTACGATTAAGCATTAGTGGTTCTTGAGTTAAAAGACTTTATTTTGTTATTTGCAATTTTCTCAAAAACTAGAAGACATTTTAGCATCCATATTTCTATTTTTGACTAAAAATTAATAGGTCTGCAACACGAGGTCATTTTTCGACTTCGCTTGGTTTTCTTTTAACATAACTCAAAATTTATCAATTTTTCTGGGAAAATGTCATTACAAGACACAATTTTTTCAGAGATACAGGTTATATTAGGTCGCAATCAAAAATGTGGCTTTCATTTTAATCCTTTAAGATTTGTTGCGTACTTGTGTAGTCTGGAGAAAACTGACCTCAACCCAAACGTTCGGTAAGTACAATACATTTTGATGATGGTTTTTGATATAATGTCATCAATTAATTAATTTTAATTTCTTCCACAAAAATTCATATTTTTCGGATTTTTTTTTCTAATTTTAATACACATGTAAATAATGAAATATTCTAAAACAGTGTGCAGGCACCTTTCAAGGAGAATTTGACTATGTTCCGGCACAGTAATTCTTAGTAATTTTTGCCTGAAGTACTCTTATACCCTATATATTCTCGAAAAATCTATGTTAAACAGTGTTTCATCTTTCAGTTGCCAGTTACTCGTTTATTTAAAGGCTTTTAAATGTCGAGAGTTGCAGGCCTATAATAAGGGCATTGAATTTCGAAAACAAAAGAAGGACTTACGTTAAATTTGGAAAAAAATTAGGTTGTGAATTTTTTTTTTTCAAAATATTAAGTTTGAAGACTAATTTTTCTGTTTTCTTAAACAACTTTATTTAAAAACCCGAAGAAAAGAAGAGATTTCTGGCTGTACGAACCCCCTTCCATGCGATTTTTTTTTCTGTCCCGACGCAACCTACACGCAGAACCTAGGTCATTGTAAATACATACATATATGTATATATAATAAAAAATTTCTACCGAAATTCGGAGTCGGTGAACGCAACTTTAAGAGCGTTAACTCCAATTTTGGGTCGTAAATGACGAAGCTCATTTTTGACGGCTCAATGGGTTCGTCAATAAGCAAAATATGCGTTATTGGTCGAATGAAAATCCACATTTGCTTCAAGAATATCACCACTTCATCCACTTCATTCATAACGATCGTCACGTTACTGTGAATGGCCAGCGTTATCGCGTCATGATTACCGATTATTTTTGACCCAAATTGGAAGATATGGACGACATGTGGTTTCAACAGGATGGTGCCACAAGCCACACCTTACAATCGACTTATTGAAGAGTAAGTTTGATGAGCGTGTTATCTCAATAAATGGGCCAGTCGATTGGCCACCTCGTTAGTGCGAATTAACGCTTCTAGACTATTTTCTTTGGGGCTACGTGGTTTATGCCAAAAAGTCGACGACGACGTTGGAAGAGCTTAGAGCCAACATTATGTTATCTGCGTGAATTATATACTTATTATCGATAGTTTGTATGAAAACTTCATTTTGTTTCTGTGATGCTGTCGCTAATCCCTATGGTCGTTTTTTTCGTGCAATTCGTTTTGAGCTTACAAAAAACACGCCTATGATTTGTTTCAATTTTCGTCGACTAATCTTATCGACGACGCTAGAGTAACAGAATTTAGGCACATTTATGTAGACGAAATTTTTAATTGTGACTATCTTTATCACAAATCACTATAGCTCATTTCATACCTGAAAAAATTGGAGAATATTTTTGTAGTGTTACCATTTTTTCTTTTTTTCTTTATAAATTTAAGAACTCGATCATGAAAAATGAAAATTATTTTCACTTATTCTTTTTTTCATAATATATTTAAGTACATATTTTTCTTGCGTAATTTCCTCTTTTTAACTATGTGTCTGTTTATATTTAGATAAAAGATATGATACTTATACAACAAAATGTAGAAAACAAAATTTAAACAATAATACTAAAAATAAATGTTTGTTTCTTCAAATTAATCCATCAAAGTCAAATCACTTCCAATAATTCAATGTTTTATGTATCATAGAAAAGTAATAAAGCAGGTTTATTAAAAATAAAATTGTATGTACATATGTATATAACTCTTCTTTTTTTACTACACAAGTTTTAAAGTAAAGCCTTAAAGACCGAAGCAATTATAACTGTAAAGAGTGTATTCCTTAATCCATGATTTGTCGCAGATGCACTGCATTGATGTTCATCAAAGCCCGACCTAAATAAATGAAAAATCAATAAAAATCCAAAAGTTTATTGTTACATTAAGACCCGAAATATTTATTAGTCCCCAAAAAACAAACAATTATAATGTAGATAGGTAAGTATGAAAAAAAAAATTGATTTTTGTCAACAATTTTAGGCAGATAGTAAGTGTATACATATATATTAATAATATGCGTTATTTCAATTTTCTGTTATAAGCGTGTTTTATTGAAATTTATTATATAGCTATAGCGCTGTCAAATTGCCTGTGACAAATAACAACAAAAACCAAAAGATTTTCGATATTAGAAAGTCAGCTTCAAAGTATTGTTTTTGTTATTTTTGTTTACTACTCATTCGCTATATATATCATTTCCCAATAAAACACGCATTATGCTATATTAATATAAGTGAATTGAATGTGTGCAGTGCTAGAAAAAAAAAAAAAGCTTTTGAATGAAATATAGGACAAAATAACACAACCCGCATATAGACATGGTGTATTACCATCATAAGAAAATAAAACACAGACTTAAACATTATAACACACACAAATTAAATACACAAATTATTTGACAAGGACATTAAACATTAATATATAAGAAAGAAGTACACAGGAAATGGTTTAGCTTTTTTACATGATTCCGATTACACCACAGCCAGCACGGCCACCAGCGTTTCCGGTTTTCTTTGAGTCCGGGTGCTTTGTTTTGCCTAAATCATCGACTCCATCGTGGATCACTAGACCACGTCCAATAATTGACTGTTTGCCGGTCAATGTGATAACGTGATCCGTAAGGGTTGTATCAACAATACCTAACTCATTAGCCACAACATTTCCCAAATCTCCAACGTGACGTATTTCGTCTTCGGGCGCACCATGGTCCATCTGCGGAAATAGAAATAATTAGATAATCATATTTACTACCTATATGTATACATATTTCTCATTAACAAATTTATTTGATTAATTTTGTTGGGGTTTTACTTGATTCATTTTAGTTAATGAGGATTTGTTATTGGTCAATACTAAATTATGAATACCTACGTCATATTATTAGATGGGTATACTCTAAGGGCTGCTTCGTGCTTTGGTGGACAGAGAACGACAACAGTGAACTTATTTGACTTGTTGACAAATAGCTGTTGGTTTGACATTTTGTCAACAAAAATAAAGAAATGAATGGTTTTTTTTTTGTTGTACTGTGGATGGATGTTTGGCAATTACCTTTACGAGCAGGAACGTAATTTAACATAAAAGTAAGGTTTTGTATTTTAATTCTTGTTATATATGTATGTACAATGTACATTCCATACATACATTTCTTGAACATACATACATATGTAAATACAGTAAAACCCGCTTAAGAGAAACGGCAAAATGTCACAGTATTTCTTTCACTTAAGCGGGTTTTTCACTTAACCGAAACCCGCTTAAGTGAAAAAAAATTTCACTTAAGCGGAGTCCGGATAAGTGAAAAAAAATTACACTTAAGCGGATTTAAAAATTCCATTCAGCGGAAATTTAAAGCTAGAAAAAAATTTAATTTATCTTTTGGAGTTATCTAAAAAAAAATTAAATAAAATCCAACAACGATTTAATATGTAACACAAAAATATTTTATTGATAGCCAAACCAAAAAGCAATTTGTTTACAAAACGAGAATGAAATGGTTGTGACATACAGAAATTTAAATGTCAGGTGGAGGTGAAAAATAAAAAAGAAGTGAAAGCGTTCAGCAAATTTTTTGTTCTGTTCGATTAAATTTTTTTTTCACTTAAGAGAGTTTTTTTCAATGAGAAATATAAAATTTAACTGAAAATATTTTTCAGGTAAGCGGGTTTTTCACTTAAGCGAGTTTCGCTTAAGCGGAGTGTTTTATAGGTGATTGGTCGAAAAATGCTCGGGGATGAAAGATTTGTTTCAGCTAAGCGGGTTTTTCTCTTAAGCGGGTTTCTCTTAAGCGGGTTTTACTGTATTATATTAGCAAGTAATGGATTCGTAAATAATAAAATTTTGAACTTAATCATTCGAACATGTTTTTATAATTGACATTTGACACTTGAAATAATTGATAAAGGAATTCGGAAATTAACTACAACCAGCTTTTATGGAAGGCACATATAGGTCAAATGTTTTTGAGAAATGAAACGCCAAATCTTTCCTTTTTTCTCATTTGTCAGTTTTAAGAAATTCATGGCATCATCCCGGAGAAATAAATATGTATATATTTTCCCAACTCCGAAAACAGTTTGAATTTTCAACTTTATTTGCCAAATCAGAGTTCGATTAATTATATTAACTGGGCCGCCCTGACTTCGCCCGGGTAGGGGTAGATAAATAACAAATCTAAGCTTTCAAAAAAAATAAATTATATGTACAGTGCATATACATATGTAACTGTACAGAGTGTTTTACATAAGATGAGAGAATAGACTGTGTCAAGACAAGAAAATCTTTACCGCCCTGTTTAGGCGGGAAGGGCAATTTTCCTAAAAATCAAAAAAAAAACTTAAAATTGACAAAAAACATTTGAAATCAACGCAATACTTACTTTTTTAAATCAAACTATTTTAATTAATAGTTTTGGAAAAACTAATTTTCAAATTCAAAATAAAAAATAAAAAAAATGTTCTTCAAACTAATTTTTTAAATTTTACGTTACGTGTTCCCTTTTCAATTTTTAGTCAAACATTAAAATCCATGACGCTTAAATGTCGTCTAGTGTTTGAGAATCAAAAATAACAATAATAAGTTGTATCCAATTTGACTTCAATACCTTGTAAGGTGCTCTGTAACGATCCTATTTTTACTAAGTAGTGAAGTATGTACATAGATTGTATTATTTAAAAATTTTCTGATCCTCGAATTACCAACAATCCTTAAATATTATATAACAAAGACAAATAGAATTTTAATATCGGTAAATAATTTTTTAATATTTTTCGAATTTTACCCCAGAAATTTATTATTTTTTGAAAATACTTAGTCCAAAAACCACCCTCTGGGTATCTACTTTAAACACAAAAAGAATATTTAAAATCGGGATTTTGGTTACTGAGATTAACCAGGACATACAAGACATTTAGAAAAAAAAACAACAACTTTTCCGCTTGAAAATTGAAAATGCTAATTTTTCATATGTATTTTCAAGCTAATGCACTACTACGAGGTTAAGACAAGACCCAGGGCCAAGAGAGACACAAAGGTCTACGTCACTTATATAGCGATGTGGCTTATATCTGACTCGCTTTGAACAATCACATTCACCCCGTTTGGTTAATTTTCATAATATTAATTAGCATATCGTCGCAAAACCTCGCTAACCAATTTCCTAACATATATTCTCGGTCACCTATAACAAAATTATGAGAATAAATGCAATACAGAATTATTAAACCTTATAAAGGTAAATCATCTGAAAATAATATTTTTCCTCTTTAAAGAATTATTTAATTTGAATATTTGAAAATTATAAAACAAAGAAAAAATAATAAATTAAAATAAAAATAACAATAAATTACAAAAAAATACAAGAAAGATTAATGAATGATATTTTTATCAAAAAATAAAACGAAAGTTTGTATGTAACCTTGAAGCAAGGTCATTCCACCCAAAGAAATCCCCGAAACTGCCAGAGTTTTTATATTTTTTTGTGAACAATATCACTTACCTTGTCGGGATTATAATGTCCACCAGCACTAGCGCATCCATTTGTCAAATCTCCTTTTTCATGAACATGGAATCCATGTTTTCCAGGTGTCAATCCGGTTATCAAAACTCGAATATAAACATTTTCCCCACAAGCGTTTTGTGTAAATGAAACATTGCCTCTAACCCTTCCTTCGCTTCCTTGAATACTAGCGATAGCAACAATTGGTGTTTGTTTCTGTTAAATAAAAAAAAAAATACATATATCTAGACATATTAGCTAATGATAATAATTATTTATTTCTTGGAAATTACCTCGGCTAATGCTGCTACAGCACCAAAGGCTAAAACTGCCACCACAAATTGTACAGATACCATATTAACTGGGAATAAAAAAAAAAAATTAAAAATCAAATCGATGTTATGAAAAAATATTTTGATGTTTAAAAATATAAAATCACAACAGCCACTTTACTCAGACCCTCAATGAAAACGAGTCTCACTTAAAATAAACCAGAGATCGTGTCGGCATCACTTATGTACAACCAACGTCATAAGCTTTCACCCCCAAGCCTCAAGGGGAAGCAGACAGTCAGTCTATTTCTCCATATTTAATATAGCTACTAAACTCAGCTTGATATCAAAGGTAAGATTCGCGATAAATGTTGCCGCATAAGAATTTAAAAAATTTAACAAACAAAAAATTAAGGGAATAATAAAAAGTAAGAGTTCGGCGCTGATAAAGGAATTAAATGTCTAGTAAAATGAAAAGTAATAAATACTCATTCCAATGGAATCCGAATGATCTTAACAAGCAACATAATTATTTAAAAAAAAAAGATTTTTCTTAAAAAAAGTAATACAGCCCTATTAATAAACTCAATTTCAAATATGAATTCTTTTTAATCAGTGAAGTGCAAAATCTTATTAATAAAACTAACAAAATGTTAATTTATGGCAATAAATTAAATCTACGATTTAATTGCTAGGTATATTCAAATTATAAGCTCAAATGAAAATCAGAAAGGGTGTGTTCAAAAGCTCAAACTTTATGAGAAAGTGTATTTGTGCAGAATTAATAATTATAATCTTTGGGAACAGCCGATTTCTCGTTCTATCTAGTAGAATTTTCTTAAGATTTGTTACTTAACATGTATAGGTAAGCAGTTAGTTTTTTATAAATTTGTTTCCTGTCCCTTTCTTTAATATCGGCGCGATCACCCCCTCTTTCCACCCCTCCGGACAACCGTCACCTCTCCTCCTTTTCTGCATATCTGCCACTGCCATGCTACCTCTATCGCTTGTTCTCCTCCATATCTCCACGCCTCATTCGGTATTCCATCTATACCCATTGCTTTTCCTTCTTTTAGTTTTCTCACTACCTCTCTGATTTCCTCTTTGCTAATTTCAGTCTCACCTCCCGCTCTTATTGTTCCCTCTGCTCCCATTCTCACTCTTTCTTCCACCCCTTCAATTAGACTCATAAAATATCTTTTCCATTCCTCTTCTTCAATCCCTTCCCCCATTTTCTTTATCTCCTTTCTTTCTCTATTTATTATTTCCCACACTTTGTTTTCAGTATTGGCCTCTTCTATTTCTTTTATCATCTTATCTTGTTCCTCCTTTTTCTTTTTCTCAATAATCCGTTGATATTTTCTTTTTTTCTCCTTGTATTTTTCTTTCGTACCGCTACCTTTCCTCCATCTCCTTAATTATTTTCTTACTTCTTCTTTTTTCTGCCTGCATTCTTCATCCCACCATCCTCTCATTTTTTGTCTCCTTTCTCTTCCCCCTACCCCCTCACTTCGTTCAATTTTATTTTGATTTCTCTGGAAAAATACCCAAACTTTAAGTTTTCCGAACTAGAAATTGGCTAAAGGTGGTTATTAATTTTTTTCCCCAAAAATATGGCTGGTAATAATAATTTTTTAAAGTTCAAGGTTAAAAAATTTGCCCAAGGGAAGATCAATCGAAGGTGTGAAAATAAAAATTTTAAACTTCGCCCAAATTCATGTAGGGTAGTGGCACCAGTTCTCGAACAGTTTACCGAGTTCAAATATTGCGCGAACTGTAAAAAATACATGCTTTGGGCCTAGAAATATAATGTAGGTTCATTCAGACAGCTTAACTCAAATAGTTTCATTCCTCATAGCAATTTTTTTCGTTATTTCTATCGATTTCTCACAAATAAAGTTAAATTGAAAAACAACAACTTTTGCCTATTCTCGAACACTTGTTTCCCAAAGCCGAACAAAGAGTTTCCTTACTCCGAACCCCAGCGTTATATGAATGAAAAGTTATTTAAAAACCATTTCAGTGTAATATTTAAGTGGTTTGCACTTTTTAATTCAATATAAATAAAATAAATGTACATATTTATAATGCTAATTTTAACTAAGCACACAATTATGGCAGGTTTTTCATATTCGATATGGCAATTCTGTGATAAATAATTTTGTTATTCGAGCAAAAATCACTAATAGCATGGAAATATTCGATTTATGCCCATCAACCAATAGAAGAATTGGTCTTTTAACATGGTGCTGATCCAGCCAACTAGTAAAATCGTTAGCGATATACTCGTAAAACGTCTCGGTTCTCATCCAACCCAATCTTCCGGCATGCTATTAACAACTTTGAGCGGCACTTTTTGATATGAAAAAAGGACAACCGGAGGCATTGTTTCACCGCTTGCACTAAACACAGGAAGTTATCCTTTTCATTCGAAAATTTGAATTGATAGATGTTGCGATAAACTTTTGAGCTAATAACATTGCTGGTCTTGGGTGCGAGACTAAAAGAAGTTTCGCCGCCATTAAAAATACGAGTTGGGTCATCCAAAATGTCCTTAGCGTTTTCTTCTTCCAAATGTTTCTCTAAATCTGTGAACCATTTGCGAATTGCCTCTTCCCTAATAACTGACCTGGCTTTTCCAGGCCTTTGAAGCTTATCAGGTGCTCTACCCTTGATGCGGTCATGAAGAGTTGTTAGAGGAACTCTGAGTCTGAACTCCCTACTTGCAGCTCGTATTCTCATAAAATTATTTCTTATTTCCCTTAAAACAGCTTCTAACAAGTACTTATCGTATTTTCTTTGTCGATTCATTTTAGTGACCTATGATAATAGAATCACATATAATATTATGTTGTTCGAAAAAAGGAAACCTTAAAACTGCTGTTTCTTATTTCCGAACACTATAAAATTAGGTGTTCGAAAATAGGAACATCAATTTTTTTTACATTTTTGGGTACACAAATTGAAAGGCAATATATTTTCCCACAAATTCCCCTATAAAACTTACAAAAAAAAAATGAAGCAGTTGCCTATTCTCGAACAGAAGTTCGGAATAAGGAAATTCGACAAAAATTGGTTTCCTATTCTCGAACAGTTAATAAAACAACTTAACACTACATTTATTTCGCAATTTTTCTTCAAATATTATAAACAAAGGCATGTATTTGATAAATAATATAATTGCAAGTACTTTCTTTGACAATTTCCTCACTAAATTTGTAGTTTCCCGAGAGTCCACAACAAGTTTTTTTTTAATTAAAATTATACGAATCGAATTTTTAGAAAACCTTTTGTGAACTGACAATTTTTTAACACATACAATATAACTCCATCTGTGGGGAACTTTGTGGAAGTGGAGAGGGAATGTACCACAATGCATTTGTATAGATTTGAAAGAGAAAAATGAAAAAATAACGAAATTATAATTATAAGAATTAAACACTAAATTATGTATTCAAATATTTATTAATAAACAATTAATTGTTAATTGACGTTAAGAAGAAAATCTTATATTGTATGTCATTATTCCACTCCGATAGGAGGTACCTATACAAAATAAAATCACAAGTTGGCAATCTAGTTTGCGATTCATCACATCACATGCGAATATTTTAATGGACGAACACTGAACAGATATCATTGAGATCTATCTGTAATTTTTTTTTGTTATATATGTTGTATGTGCGGGGGGACCAGTGAATGGTCAACAATTGAATTGAATCATAACTGAAAAATTAAGTTACATAAAATGGGTCATGGTGGAAATGATGCCCCTGATATGCTGTGAAAGGTATAAAATTGAGTGCTAAAGTACCTATACTTCAAGAATAATTATTATTGATTTTTGTTTATAATCAATTATATTGGCTGTGGATTTGCACAAAATCATTTAGTTTTCTTCTACGTTTTTTTTTTTTTTTTTATATTTAAACCAAAAAATGACTTGGATATTTTTATCGCTTTTTTGATTAAGATAAATGATGGTTTGTCGTCATACTATACCTATATAAATGAAGTGACTACAAAAATGTGCCAATTTGCGGACTATGTCATTAGCCTACCCCTACTTACGCTCCGCTGCCGTCTCAGTTCTTGTGGATTCAAATAAAATTAATTATTGTATTATATTATTGAATTAACACACTATGAATATTTCTTAAATATATACTGTTCTGTTCAGAAAATTTAGCTAAACTTTGCGATTTATGTATTTTTGCAAGTAATGGAATTTTAAACTATGAGAAAGTAATTAACAAACAAATAATATTATCGGTAAACGGGCATTGGTTTTTGGTTTTTAAGATATCAATCAGATTATTATTATTCCCTGAGTATGACACCTGATCATGCATTGAGAGTTGTTGTTTTTGAAGAGATTGGCATTAAAGTATGAACTTTTTGAGTATTAAAGATAAGATAAGATATAAGTATGGGTACGTGCTATGTAGAGAAACAAAAATCTATTGTTTTGTTATAAACATTTTATGTCAATATTATATCAACCTCTGATTTATGTATTAATCTTTGATAGTTATCTGAGTGATTAGTGATTAGAATCAAATAGTGCATATGTGGTAGAAAAATACTTTTTCCCAATATCCAGGTTTAAAGTTATTCAACCACACCTATATTAATAAACGTGATTTAGCGACGAGTTTTGTATCTTGGATTAAAACCAAAATCTCATTAGTAAATCAACGAGCGATTTAACTCCTTTTACATGGTTAAGTAGATAAGAAGCAAGTTAAACGTTTGTCATTAATATAGGTCTTTCAAATGATTAATACTTTTTTAATACTTTTTAAAACTGGTCATTAATGATTTGAGTTTTTAAACTTGTGAAACTTTCACGAATAGTAACCAAGCCAGGGGTACTTTGTTAACTGTTTCAAATTGATAAAGCTTTCAGTTAATTACAGTTAAAACTTAAATACTTCACAAAATAAATGAAATGTGTTAGACTGTTAGGTGGGTTAGTTGGTGAAGTTAAACATCCATTCTTACTCAAATTTCTTCGTTAGACATTTTAATTGATATGGAACCATCACTAAAAAATTAATTTTGATTGAAGGTTTAGCCCCTATCCATGTTAATGTCAGAAATAATTTTAAAATGTGTTATTGATTATGATTGAGATGTGTCAAAATTGAAAAAAAAAAAAAAAACAAAAAAATAAATTTTAATAATGCAAAAATATACCACTTTGTGTGTTGTGTTTTATTTTATCTACCATTTTGAAAAAGATTTTAATCAATATCGAAAATTTTGAAATAAGATAATTTTAATGTTTGTGCATTTTTGTGAATTTCTACACAATTTATTTTTGTTTATAATTATGAACTTTGACAAAATTTTATGTAGAAATTTACACAAATGCACAGAGTTCCAAAGTTATGGAACTATGCTTTAATAAAATTTACTCAAAAAAAGTTTTGAAAGTTACATAATTACAAATTTTACGAACACACCCAATTGGAATTCATTTTAAAAGCTTTGGAAAGCTTTTATATGGAACTGTCAAAACTCGATGTTTGTATGTAAAAAGTGGGGACAAAAGTAGTGTCATATAATTTCATAAATTGTTGCTCGCTGAGCTGTATGAGCGGTTGCTTCATTCGCTTAAACCAACAATTTAAATAAAAAAAAACTCATTTAATATCCATTTTTGGTAAAGATTTGACGAAAAATTATGAGGTAACAATTATGGCACATTGACATAAAATTACTTTTGCTCATTTTGTAAAAAAAACAGAAACAGAAAAGAACGTTATTCAGATAATAATTATATGTCAAAAAAAAATTTAAATTTTAATTTTCGATCAAAATACTTTTTCTGTAATTTGCGAAATTTAAATAAATAAAATTGTACCTAGAACCCACAAACAAAATAAACGTGAAATTTCATTTTTTTCAGTTAACATTTTAATTGGACTTATATAAGATTACTTTTAAAACCTTCAAGGTATAAACAATTATAACAATCACGACAGTCACAATATTAGCGCTAAGCTTATTTCTTGTTTATTAATATTCAACAAAATAAAACGAAATTTTAACATCATATTGTGAAATTAAAATTAATAGTGAGAACAACTTCTAATTATTCTATTTTAACTTTTTTTTAAAACTAAACTTGTAAAGATTGTCGAAAAAATTATATGTAGGTTAACACAATATATCTAGCTATTTCTTATATATCTACTTATCTTGTTGAGTTAGGTCTTAAGATATTTAATAAATTTGGTGAATACAATGACTTTATATACAGATTTAATTATTACAATTATTAAAACATTTAATCATGTTCATATCAATTGAAAATATTTTAATATCTTTTTCATAAGGCCCCAAGCACGTAGAATCATATCAAAATATACTGTATCGCTAAATGAAAAGTCACGCCGAAATCGATAAGTAACTACAACTTTACCTATATATCAACAATAACAATACAATATAATTTCAAGAGGTGATGATTCTACTGCCAGCTGATGCCGAAGTGAATTTAAATTATTTGTTCAAGGTAGTTTTTAATTATCAAGTTCATGTATAATGTATTTTGTAAGTATACAATATTGGACAGTGCTGTATTCACAGATGAGCATTGTAAGTACGTGCTTGGGGCTCTACATATATGTATATAAAAGCCGTTAAGTACAAGGGCCTCTATTTTCATGACATATCTATTTTAACTTGCGCTGTAGAAAAACTACATAGATATGTATGTAATATTGGTTTAGTGTCATACAAAAAATAACAAGTGGTTTTCGGCATAGTTTTTGCCAAAAAAAATCGCATAACGGAAATACTGTTTTGAGTTTTTTTTTTTTAAATTGACTTATTTTTGATTAAAATTCCATTACCGCTTGGATTTTCAAAAGCACCTGTTCAATAACATCATTAAATGTAAAGCACATTTTCTGAGCATATGCCTCTTTTATAAATATACCAGCCATTTTGATCAAATTGGTGGCATTTTTTTCAAATAAATTGTTTGACGAGAACATAAGATTTTAAATCGACCTCGACCTTATTCAAAGAGTTTGATTTTTTAAGACATAGTTTTTCACTGCGATATCATCCCAGTTCCAGAATTAAACACGATTTAGCTGCCGAAAAATATTTTTCAGTCAGTTTAGATCCCGATTTATCTTACGCCGAATTTGGTGAAACAGATATTGTGTATCAAAACTTTATCTAATTATAGATGGAAATACGATCGAAATCCATCTTCCCATACTGCCATAGTGTCGTTCTTTATGTTTCGATATTGATAGAGCCCAATACCAAAGTATCGCACTTTGATTTCAATAGATTCTTGACAACTGAAAGTTGAAGTTAATCCTATATACACTGCAAAACTATTCTTCTGAGTTAACTCGGGTTAAACTTTGGTGTAACGCAGAGTTATACACTGTCAAGTTTTACAAATATTTAAGCCTGATTCCGGTAATTTTAACTCGCAGATTTTGGCAGATTAAAGCTGATTCAGGATTCAATTATGCTGTAATAGCCAATTACATGTTTGAACCAGCTTTGTACTCAAGGTAATCCATCGAAATCGGCTAGTAAAAATCTTGAACCAAGGCTGAACTACATGTGGATTTAGTCAACTGGTTCTTAGATATTCAATTGTTTAACTCTCTTATAATAAAATAAAACAAGACACAATTATGACGAAAATAATTTGTTTTCTCTTTGTTGCAAATATCTACTTGTGCTTTTGGGTTGGGGCCTTTAAAAGTTAGGAATGCGCTACTTTATTTTAAGATAATCGCATACTTTTGTAAAATTGTTTAAAAAATAATCTGTCCCAAAATTTGTTTATAATTTCATTTTAATCGTATTATTTATTGCAAATCAAATGTCAACTGGTGTTAGATTTTTTGGGAACACTCCAATTTGTTGATATTGTTTTGTTGTTAAAGAATTTCTTGATTTAGCGATAAAGGACTAGAAGGTTAAGTTTTGCATTTATTAATAAATCCGGAAAAAACTGGTACCAGAATTTTGTCTGTCTGCTGTCAGAGTGCACATACATACATACATACCTACTTACATATAGGATGACTTGTTTAAGATGAGATAAAAAGTTGGAACTCGTAGGTTAAGACAAAAAATGTGTTATAGACCCCATATACAGAAGACAGGAGAGGAAAAATTATGAAAAAAATTACTTAAAGTGGAAAAAAAATATTAATTAATAAGGAAAGCTTTTACAATATTATCCTATTAATCCCTACATTCAGCTTCAGATCACGTCCTAATTTAAAGTTTAATTTTTAAGACATATATCCTGGAATTTTTGTTTAAATGTCTTAAAAACAACCTGTTTGTATATTATATACGTTGGTATGTGTATACCTTCATACATAAAGGTACAAGTAAACATATATAGGAAAAGTATTTTTTTTAAACAATGGCGTTGAGATGATTTATTCATAATTTGTTTATAAATATTTTTTTTATTCACTCTCTTTATAAATATAATGTAATAGTATTTATATATTTGTTTAATTTGTTGTAAAAATATACGTACGTAAGTAACTTTTTACAATTTTTTCAACAAAAATAATCAAGTGATGAGAGTTGAGAGAATTACAATTAAACAACGGTAGTTCATTTTTATATAATGAATTAATGTAAATAATTATTTATTGAAATTATTTATCGATTATACCAATTTCTTCAATTGAACTTGTTTGTTTATTTCTTCGGTTATTTTAAAAAGAACCACTTATATTATTTTGTTTATTATTTAATTTTAATTGCTCATATTTTCAAGCCACTTAAGTTATAATAGGAGCAGCTAAGAGTACTCGTACGTGTGACCCATTTTTTACTTTATTGCCTAACCACGAAACCGGATAAACAACAGCTCTACCAAAAAAATGTTTATCCCGAAGAAAATATTACAGATAAATATTATAATTTTACGATTTTAAATAAAAAAAAAAAAGTAAACACTATATCAAATATATATTAATCACAAATAAAATGTATAGCTATGTTTATAAAAAAATAAACAATATACATAATATACGTAGTTGTTACTCACTTCAGTTGAATTTGTTTAACTTAAAATATATGCACTTAATTTGTGATAAAATAATATGATCAACTATTCACTACGAGAAACAACGTGAGACTAACAATCATATCTTTTCAGTTTGAAATATGTATTAAGCTTTAACTCTCACTTGTTTAAAAATAATTAACTTTTTAGGCATCGGAATCGTACTTTAACCTAACGATATATAGCTCTGTAAATACTTTTCAAAATTGAATAATAATAAATTATAAATTAGTAATCTTTTTTTATTAATTTGTGGAATTTAAACGATATAATTTTGAAAACTGTTTTAACGTTAATCTCATACTTAAAAAGTGCTTTACTGTTAGTAGTTAAAGATTAATGCAAATACTAGTAATAATTTTCTTGGGCTAAGTTGACTTTTATTTTTGTTGTGTGTGCATAGGAAAAATTGTTTCTTTTTAACGGAACACACAGTTTTTTTTTTTTAAATAAGGAATTCTAATTTTATTTTGTCAGAAAAATAAAAATTAACAAATCATTATTGTTACGAAACGGAATAAAGAGGATTTTAAGCTTAAACATGAATTTTAATGTAATAATTAATAATTAGAACACCAATATTAAAATTGGTTTCTTCTACTGTGCAAAAATGCTAATCTTCTATACCTATACAACATTTTTATTAATTTTTTTAATTGTTGCTATTTTTTTCTCAATTTACATTCTTATACGTTCTTTAAGTTATTATTTCTTTTTCAAAGTTTTTTTTTCCATTTTTTAGTTATATTCAAGATTTTCAACCCAACAGCTTTCGCAGTGGATGAGGGGTATTTTGGACTTAGCATTTCAAGCATAAAATAAGGATAAGTTCGACTTTATGTACAGTAGATGCTCGATATATTGAATCTCAGTAAAGTAAACTATCCAGTATAGTGATCACACAAAATTTTATATCGATATGGTGAACACACATTTTTTTAATATATTTTAACAAAAATATTCCAGCTTCAATGCGTTTACATGCATTGTCGATTTTCTTTTAAGATATTTAACCGTTCGTACAGTCAGACACGAAAGAAAGTATCCACTACATATTACACAAGTTAATGTTGTTTTTTTTTTTTTGACTTTTGTGACGTTCCACGTAATTGTGAAAATACATTTTTTTTCAAAAAAGATTTTCATTGTCAATTAAACCGTGTTTGCAGATATTTTTCCAAAATCAGGTATGAAACGTTTGGAAGAAAAAGCTGTGCAAATCAGGTATCATAATAGAGAGGTAGATACAATGGAAATCACTCTTTCCATACTTCCGCATAGTGTCGCACTCTCTAAAGCGATATAGTTAACCCGCATTTGCATAGTGTAGCTCTTTGATTTTACCAGGATTTTGACAACTGGAGGATTAACTAACTTAGGTTAACTCAGGCACGAAAAAAATGGCCCTTAAAAAGTAAAAAGAATTTTAGATGCCAATATAAAACTGATGACTTAATTATTAATTCCTGTCGAAAAGAAAATTCATTTTGGCCCAATCTATAACAAAAAATAATTTCTGAAGTTTAAATGATCATTCATTGGTATAGATAAGTTATAGTTCAATCATTGTGTTGAGAGAAAGCAAGAATTTTTGTTTCCCTTTTATTAAATGTCGAAGCAAAATACGATTTTGCTTGATTATTTATTAAATTGCAGATTAAATTAAATTGATTACAATTTTAATAAGAAGAAGGAATATATGTTTGGTTCTGCAATTTTCATCATAAAAATTTAATACTTATTTAAATAATATGTAAACTTTTTATGTAATGTTTATCATTTTTTAAATACAAAAAAAAAATACTATTCTTACAAAAATTTCCATTAAATTCTTTGTAGTGATATTTTTGAACTATTTCTCCATTTATTAAGTTTGGTTATATCGTTACATGTATTTTTAGTATTGTAGAATCAGACCCGATGCAAAGACAAACAAAACGACAACACCAAACCGAAAAACACTTATTTGGACTTATCTTGAATCAAACTTTTATTTTATTTTAAAATCGATCCGAACCCTGCCTTGATTGCATATAATTTTACAGCTAATTGTTGTTGTTGATTTATACAAACATAAGATCTTCAATAAGTGGGGGTATAGTGGTAGTGACGTAATTCATCATGGGGAATTCGAATGAAAGTGAATAAATATTGTTTTGTTTGCTTGTGGTTTTATATTGCATTTTATCAAAACACTTGATACCTTTTGAGGCAATATAGATCTTTTTACATGATGGTGTTTTTGTTTTTGTCTTGCAATATAATTTAACTGACGTTTTATCTTAAGGAAAAGTGTGTGGTAAAAGGTTTTTCGAATTGATCAGACCGTATACAAAAAGAGCAAGGTAAAAAATGTTGTTGGAATCCTGTATTGCTGGTATCAACTTGCTGTTGTACTTAACAGGTATATAGTCCAGAACGTAAGAATAAGAATATTATGTACCTATCTCTCATTGTGGATTCTGAATTAGGGAACACTTGGCGATAGGTTATCACCATTTATGTAGGATGTACATTGAACAAATATACAAATATACAAAACAATTCAAATTCAAGTCATAGTCAAATTAAAGACATTTATATTTTTTTTTTATTTTTTTTATTTAAAAATATTTTTTTTTACATTAAAATCAATAACTTTTTGTGTATTAAAAAACTATTTAAAACTAAATAAACTAGTGTTATAATTTAATCTCTTCCCTCCCCCTACATTTATAAAACCGCTTTTAGGACAAGTAAATTTTGCAATTCAAATTAAAAAGCCATTTTAGACGATGATGAAATTCATAATATGTCTTTCCATATGACCAGCGGCCTTATCATGTAAAACATAAACGTTGGAAAGACGTCATTTTTAAGATAGCTATATTTCTTTACAGGCGGTATGATAGAGCTAGCAATGGCGGAAACGATATCATCCGATCGTTTTCGTTTTACGTGATAAAGGCCACAGTATAACAAAAAAATCATATTAAATCGTCTGATCAACTCATATTTGAAATAAAAGGCATATCATGACTCTTTTGACATTAGACTGCAACTATTTCCATTCAATATGTCTTATGCTATTTTCATAAGTATTTTCAGTGGAAAAGCATATTAATAGATCGCACTAAATTGTAACTCCACTTTTCTCACATTCAACTTGAACACATTCAGCTGAAACCATAGGTAAATTTTGACATAGGAGCACTGTGAAGAATATGTCATAGAGAACAGCGGTTCTCCTAGAAGAAAATAGGTCTGCTCTCTTAATATTTCTCTCATTAAATCTGTATAATTGTCAAATAACATGAAGAGGGGTGATAAAATGCTCTGAAAAAGAAATAAAACTTCCAAAATTTCGGAAACGGTTTTCGCACTTATTTGCACTGATTCGGACCACTTTTGAAATATCAATAATAAATCTTAAGCAAAAAATAAACGAACGTTTATTAATAAAATAAAAAACATCTAAAATATAAACCTTGCTAATTCACATTTATAAAAAATTCTTTGATGAGTTTAAAGATTATTTAAGTAATAAAAACAAATAAGCTTATCAGTGGCGAGGCGTCCATATAACTCGATTCCTACCGACTTACCTTTTACATTTTCTGCTATACAACAATGTTTACTAAATACGAGCAACATAAAGCCCACGGGATAAACCTAATATGTATCTATACATCAACCTGCACACTCCACCACTCAATTGAAAAGCCATACACGAAAACACACACACCTCATTATCATTAGTATGTGTATTCTGTCCACACTCTGTGCATAGCCAAAGCAAAGCAACCCGAAATATGTCGGGTTATAAAATCTGTCGCTAGATAGAACAAATTTATTTCATTTCTTCCTTATGATTTTCTGATTTTGACTCAACTCTGTTTAACACACGCTCTCTTATGCAAAAGAATAACACGCTTTTTTCCGACTTATTTGGTGATTTTTGTGAGTATCTTCTACCGCTGCGCTGCGCTGTGCTGTGGTAGATTAATTGAGTAGGTCAGTTCTCTTAGTTACTTAATGAGTTTCTGAGTTTGGCTCGTCTCTGTTCCCCTTTCTGATGCAAACAAATAACACGCTTTTCTTCGACTTATTTGGTGAATTCTGTGTGTATCTCTTATCGTTGCGCTGTTGTTTAACAACAGCAAAGGCTGTTAAACAACAGCAGTCTGTAGGTATTAAATGAGCTGATAAAATTTGCTACCGTTTAAAAAATGAAAATTCAGTTGGTTGCTTTTAATGTTCAATATTTTCTATTTTTTAATCCAGATAAATAATTATTTATAGAAAAATTTTATTTATTGGCTTAGTTTGTCTTGGAAAGCAGATCTGCCATATATTATTTAATATTGGCTACATATTAATATGTTTTAGAATGCATTTACGTTTGCAGGTAATTAATTTTTACATCGACTTACCGTTTGAAATTATTCACGCCTCGCCACTGAAGCTTATCTATCAAAAGTAAAAAAAAATTAAAATACTTGATCAGAGTTAATATTTGAAGTCAACTAGAAGGGGAAATTGTCAAACGAGAGTAAATCTCTTCTGCAGGAAATAGCACAATTTTTGAGTTTTCAACAGTCTGGCAGTCTGAATCTATTTGAAACTAGGTGGGGAATAAAGCTTATAAATATATGTATGTATTAAACAATTTTAAAGAATTCGTTTTCTCTATTTGAACTTTATTTATTTAAATAAAATCGATTCTTTTCTTTGGCTGAGATAAATAATTTTTTCCTAAATAATCCCCCATTTCGATTTTTATTCTCACAAAAAAATAATTCACACAAAATTTTAGAACAACAAATATAACAATTATGCCTAGTCCGCATTTATCGCACTAAATTTTAGTTTCCATACAAAATTGTCACCAAAACTTAGCCAAGCTGAAATTAACCAAGTATTTTAGCAGAGAGGCATGCAGCTGCAGATAAAAAAAATAATTATTTTTTTCTTACCGTACATCACTTATGTTTGCCAAAATTAAGCGCACGAAATAATTGTTCAGTAATTTTTTAATTTTTTTAAATTTTTTTTATTTTGTGTGAAAGAAGTTTTTTGAAAATAAAAATAGAAATGTAGGAATATTTAGTAACAAATGATATATCTCAGACAAGTAAAAGAATTAATTTCATTTGAAGTAATGAAAACAAATTCTTTGAAATGGTTGACTGTATAGCTGTTTTCCATGACATATTTTCCGCGAGACTGTTTTGTCAAAATTCAGGTAGGGATTAAGCTGATGTTTTGAGAGGAAAGTGGGAGTTTTTTAGCGTGAATTAGCAAAATTTTAGTTTCAATACGAAATTCTCATCAAAACTTAGCCAAGGCAAAATTAAGCAAAGCATTTTAGCCGAGAGGTCACTCCAGCTAAAAACTCAAAAGTTTCTTTCTTATCTACTCGCTTATCTGTCAAAATTTTGTGCACGAAATAATTGTTCAGTAATTGTTAAATGGATAAATGGAGATTCACTGATACTGACGCAAGGTCAATGTTGAGCAGTACTAGAGTGTATGCACATGGGTTGAGTTTCACACCACTATATACTCGGTGGTGTTGTTACAAATTTTCAAAACAAATGGGTTGATTTTAATTTGTCCGATTACGTGTTATCATAAATTATTTTTCTTGTTTTAGAATAAATCGATGCATATAAAAGTAAAAATATTTAATTTTAAAAATTGAGCATCCACTCACATCTGAAATAAATCTGAAAATTAAAAAGTAAAACACATATAAAAATAAAATTAGAGAAGGGCAAACCAAATAAAAAAGTGCACATACGCCCGAGTGTACCGTTTTGAAGACATTTGTAGTAATACCCTTTTTGATGTTTGAAGTGCAGATACAGGCATATCTCTCTTCCTTCACAGTTTTTCCTTTTCGACTGGATTTTCTATGTTAACTCATATCCTAAAGTGTTGTTCTTAGCTTCATTCCCGTAAATTAACCACAAGAAACTCCAATGTTGCAGAAATTGAATTGGACTCCACGTTTCCATTGTTGCAAAAAGAACGAAATTGAGAAGACATTTTTTATCAGGGTACTTCGTTGTTAAACCTATTCCCTTTTTTCACATTTCTCACTTAAGTATATGAAAACACTTTATAATATTCTTAAAAATTGATTTTAACTTTATTGATTTATATAACTTTGAAATATGTAAATACTTGAATTTATCTTTCTTTACTGTATACAATCTTGTTGATTTTCAGTGGAACTTAGTTTGGAAGACAAAGAACGCTACCTACGTAATGTATGTACCTCCATATATCTATTTGCAGAAAATACTACTGCTTTTTGAAATTATTAAGAATTTTCTCAACATTTTGTCCAATATTTTGTATATTCTGTTCAATAACTTTTACATTCATTTTCATATTTTCAAATTTCTGTTCAATATTATGAAGTTTACTTACAATACTTTGTTCGTTTAGTTCAATATTTTGAACTTTTTGTTTAACATTTTCAACTTGATTTTCAATGTTTTGTATTTTATGTTCTACACTTTCAAAATTTGTCTGAATATTTTTTGCATTTGGTTCAATATTTTCAACCCTATTATATATTTCTTGAATTGTGTTTGTATTATTTTCTAATATGGTCATATCTTTTAATTCATTTTTTTTGTAGCTTGACGATTTTTCTTTATTTATTATAACATTAATTGATGCTTTAACAATAGATGATTCCATAACTGTAGGATTTTCAATACAAAAATCAAGGATTTTCCGTAGATTATTTAAATGAAAACATTTAGACCAAGTCCATTGATTTGTATTTGAACACTTTTTCCTATCTACTTCGTTATATTTCTTACAACAAAGAGCGCATCCATTGGGAAAACTGACCTTATTTGGAAAATATTTATGTTCTGGTTCAACGATACAGGAATATTTGCAGCAGCAAAAATTACTTTCTTCCTCTTCATTTTCATTTTCATTTTCATTTTCATTATTATGATGGGGAAATAATTTGTAATCGTGATTTTTTAGGAATTTAGCACGAGAAATTAAACCGTTAAGTTCGGCTTCATCTCTCATTTCCTGCAATAAATAAAATAAAAATTGTTTATTATTTACATAAAAATACACTGTACATACATCTATATACATTATACATATATATCATTGCAACATATATAAATATATACGTATGTATATTTAATTATTTTTGTACAAAATACATTATATATAGAATTTTCTTTGCATTGATAATGGAAATCTACCGAATGGAAAGATTAAAATATAAAAAAAAAATATAAGAATATAACAGGACACAATTCGAAAACTGAAAATCGACAAAAAAAAACGATTATATATATACGTCCCTTACTTTGGCGGACATTTTTTTACGGAATCAAAAAAATTTCATGTTTGAATTTGTAGCTAATTAAATGCTAATTTGTTGCGCAAACCAAAAATTTGTAGCTTGCATAGGTTCTTAGTTTGCTTTTATGGATCATTTTTTATTTGAATTTTAAATTTCCAAAGTGCATTTCCGGTAATTTAAAATATACCGGAAGTTAGCGGATAAAATCTAAAAAAAAAAAATTTTCAAAATTTTTAATTTTTTTTTTTTGCTAGAAATTGTGGCTTTTTAAATTCTACTTTTCAGCACCAAGTTGAAATTTGTAGCTCTAACGGTTTTTTTATTGAAGCTGTCAAAATCTAAAAAAAAATGGGAAAATCAAGTTTTTTTTACACGAATTTGAAGTCTCCCTGAACTTAATTACACGCATAAACCTCGATTTTGTAGCTAGCTCGCATAGTTTTTTTGCTATAAAAGTTTTCATTACTGATGTATGTACATATATTGTATATATCTGGATCGTACATTCGATAACCGGTTTTATTAGAGACGACAATCCCTCGATGGGCGCGTTCAGATTTGTATGAAAATCTATCTGTTAATGGTCAACAACGAAATCATAAACACAAGTTTTTTTCTACTCTACGTTTTGCAGTATGTTCTTAAATGAGCTAAATCGATAATTATAGCAAATTATTTGGAGAAGTCTCCACTCCTTTTTGGCACTTTGCACGAACCATAATGGATAAAACAATGCATTAAAATTTGTTCGTAGTATTCTCGACATTTACCTAAGAAAACTTTCGTTACCTTATGCGAATGACAATCACGAGATGATGTTTCGCTTTTATTAATTTATTCTCATACCAGGCCTGTTCGTTTACTTAATTAAAAAACTGCCAGATTTTACCAGTTTATTTTTTTTCATTTGAACTTTGACAGACTTTCGACTAAAAAATGGTAGAAATGGGTACTTTTGAGAAGTACGCGAACAAGGTTACTGACATTTTGCTGAACTTTGAATTTATGTCCAAACAAATTTCTTGGATAGGTAGATAAACTTTTTTGTTCTTTCTTGAGCGTTTGTGAAAAACTGTGAATTTTTTGAGTAGGGGAACGACATTCCACTGAAATTCAAACAAAAGCACAGAAAATCACAGAGTTTCAAAGTAAAGGAACGCACACAATATATTTTGCACAAAAAATGTATCATCAGAGTTTTATGCGTCAAATTATAAGAAGTTGCGTCGAAAATGTTGAAACTTTAAAGTCAAAAGTCACAATTGATCTATGGACTTTTGTCTTATAACCAACTTAAGAGTCGAGTGGGTGTTTAAATCTATTGAGGTCTTTTGGTAGTGATCGTGTTAAACCAGGTATCTATATTATGTAAGTCGGGTTATATATTTCGAAGAATTTTAATTATAGTGGTTATTAATAAATAAATAGTAAGGTAAGGTTTGAAAAAAAAAAAACATGTAATCCCTACTCTAATTTCATCATGGTTAAATTTTCTTAAACTAAATATATTCTTTATTTAATTAAACGTATCTAACAAACCTGAATATCAGTAACAGCTATTCCATTGAGAAGGTTCATCAGCACTATTGTAATGCAAATGACAAATAAAAGAAATACAATGTTACGGAAAATGTCTGTTTTTAATTCCAAACCTTCTAGATCCAGTTCTCCAATAAACATTGCCATCGTTTTAATAAAAGATGTGGAGATATTTCCAAATCTATGTTCTGGCGTAGAGCTTTCATTTGATTGGTCCGTTTTATTTTGTTCAACTCCAAAAAGGATATAAAAACTTATGGCAAACGTAAAAACAAAAATCGAATACAAACTGAAACTCTTAAGAAAAGACTTTAAAACCTCTTGTAGCATTAGCATATGCGTTGAAACAAATAAAATTGGAAAATTCTCAACAAGATTACAGAACAAGGTGACCATTAATAGTATCGTGGACACAACAATTTCTTTCCAAAAAGAACTTTCAAAATCCATTGTGATGGCGCATATCGAAAAGCCTATGAGTGTAAGTTCCAAGTAGTTGATGGGTTTTTTTAAGTACTCCTTGGGGACTAATAACTGCATTAGTTCCCTAATTATAAGATATCCAATTCCAAGTATCGTTAACCACCAAGTCAATATCACAAAACCGCTATCTGGTGCAAAATGTTTGCACATAAAAATGGTGTATGCTAAAAACGAAACAGAATAAAAGCAAAAAAGAAACAAATTTATGTATAAACACTTTGCCATGCTTTGCCATTTAAGAGCCATAAAGCTTGTGATTAGTGGATGTTTCAGAAGATGTAAGTGTTCTTTTGAATTTATAATTAGCATGATTGCATCCATTTCGTTCACTTGGTTTTTTTTTCGGGGGCACAAGATTTCTATAATTGAATTTTATTTGCTTTGTTAAAACAAATTGTGTTGTCATACAAGAATCAAAGCATTCTCTAATATCTTGTGGGTTCAATGGTTTACGAAAACTAAAATAATTATCGAAATGTATTGGAGCTCCTATGTACGCTCGTTTTTGTAAAAGTTTTTCAATCGCCGTATTATTTTCTTCCCAAAGAGCATACCATAACAGTGTTCTATTCCTGTCATCAACTTCGTTTAAATCGAATTTCTTCAAATTATAAAGAATATCAAACCATTCGTTAAAAAAGCTCTCATCAAGAACACCTATTAAGGATTTAAGAATTTTCATTGTGGGTAAATTTAAGTTCCCATGACGTAATAGTTTTTTGAAAACTTCAACATTATTTGCAAGACAAACGGATTCAAACGGATTTAAAAATTTCAATGGGTAATTAAAGTCCGTAACGTTGGATAAAATGGCGTCAATGACATTGTCACTTCTTTTATCTTTTATTGCTATGTTTAGCAATCTCAATTGAATCTTATTCGTAAGTAGATTCGATGATCTAGTATATTTGTTCAGAAATCCTTCTTCGTCACCCTCTTTTAAAATTTCCGACAAGGGTAATTCTATTTGCGGTCTTAAGTCTTGAAGTTCATGTTCAGATCCAAATAAAAGTGCCTGAAACATAAACATAAAATTAAATATTGTAGAAGTTTTGTCAGAAGGTAAATAAATTGAATTTTTATATACCTGTTGTTCAGATGTCGAACTATTTTCATTATTATCATCTATGTGTACAACAGAGTCAGGCATGATTTAGTTATTTGAATTGTCTGAAAATAAAAAATAATTTTTTTTTTTGAAAAAAAAAATCAATTTCAATTGCTATAGAATAATGAATAATGAATAGTAAATAATGAATAATGAATAATCTAATATTTATTTTTATTTAATAAAGCATATTTCCACCACAGTGTCTAAGTAGACAAAAATCTATAATAAATATATGTATGAAGTTTAACCAAAATCTTTAAAGCATTTTTCGAGAAAAACTGAATAAACCGAAATCGTTGTATAGAAGCAGGTATACCCGTTTTAGATGAGTTTTAAGTTATCTTTATTATATTTAGAATATACTTTTGGACAGTAGGAATGTATTGTGTAAATATAGTTTAAGATCAAAGTAGATGGCGCCGGTGTGTTGCGTTTAACCTTGTCATATAACAATAAATGATCTCGCAGATTGTGTTTTATGATTCACATCTGTTAGCATTATGTTATGAACAAGGGATGCGTCAGATAACATCGTCGTTATCCACTTTACAACCCTATTGTTAGTTTAGTTTTATAGAAAACTAGAGATATGATAGGTTAAGAAATGTAAATGTATTTGTAAGCTAGGTATAAGATTTGTAAATAATTAGGTTAAAATAAAGGAGTTCAATTTCAGTCTTCAAAGAAGCAGGACGTGTTTTTGTCTGCCTTCCTTAGGCTCGTTTTTTAAATTCATTATGTGTAGGGTGTTCAGAGAACAATGTCCAATGAGTTAAAACAAAAATTTGAATTTCGGCTCCAAGAAATCCCATAGATATCAGAACCATAAATATTTGAACCCAATTTCCATCGAATCAAGCTGAAAATAACAGGCAAACTGATAAACAGACAAACATTCAGATGGACTACATGCCGAACAATACTTTTCTAAACTTCTACAACATCATTATATGTTGATTGTATGAGTAGAGTATTCAATATACGTGGTTAGCTAAAATCTTTTTTTTTTAATTGTGTTCAGCGTACTAAATTCTATATACATACATTCGTTTTTAAGCAAGAAAATAAAACGACGACAATTTTGATTTAGTAACCCAATTTTTAAGGCGAATTAACACTAATTATTTATTTAATTGATTTTATTGTGCACAATTTATATGTTTTTTTTGTTGTTCGTTTTTTAGTTCTTTTTTTATTTTAAGAAAATACACTTGCACAAAAAACACACTAAACATCAGTTACTCGAATAATATACTATGGTTTCGGTGGCAGCGATCTTTATCGCGATAGTAAGCGACTTCAAATGATTTATCGCTCAAGCGAATTTGCCTAAATGGGGTGATTTCATCGTTCTACTTTAAAAAATAACTATGACCAATTATCACAGAAAAAAAAATTGACATTTCACTATCGATAAAGAATCTATAACGCCCGAACATATTTCGGGCTTATCTGTAAACCGGTAGGGGACATAATAGTTGTTGCAATTAACATTGTGAGTTGTTAAGTAACGAATTCATAATTTCATACAATTTCCTTTCGTTAAAAAAATACACACCTAATGTCATGATTCACCAATACCTAAATTTCTAAGTTTCCTTCGATGAAACATGAACATAAAGGTTTTGTAAATAAATCTTTATGCGGAAGTGGAACTACTATTATGCAAGAAATCGCGTTGCTTTGCAAAAACCATAGTCACTTTGTTCACTTTTAAACAACTAAATAATTTTCCCACCGATTGTCTTTAAATTATTAAATACTTTTTTTTACATATACATACATATGTACTTACATTCGATTCGTATATCTATTTTATTAATCAGCAAAACTATTGACAACGCATTTGAATTTATTTATCAGGTAAAATGCATTTGTTATCACGTAGATGTTTACAGAATTATTCACCTACAGTCGTATTTATTAGATTTTTGTCTACTTAGACACTGACTAACTATTTTCAAATGAGTAGAAAATAATATGCATTATTTAATAAAAATAAATACCATATTATTCGCGGTTAAGACAATCTTCTCTTGTGTCTAAGTTAGGCAGCTATAAGACAACAATAAACACGGTTTTTGAATACATTTTCCAAAGTTGGACAGTTGTCTAAAGTTAGACAACGTTTATAAATAAGACCACTAGAATTTAAAAACAAATTAGTTCTTAAATAGTTTAGTTTTTTTGCTTTCTGTTTCTCATTCAAAGAAAACTGCCAAAACTTTTACAAGCAATTATGGGGGCAAATTGAGAATTATTTACATACATATTATGTACATAGGTATGTTCAATATCCAGTATTATATTTTCATATTTTCAGTTAGTAATTAAGTAAGTAAGTAATGTTGTTTATTTCAATTCATACAATACATTAAATTGTTTTTTACAAGTTTCATTCAATAAAATGTAATTTTAATAAAATTATAAATAATGTGACAAATATGCTATTAATATTTCTTTAAACAAAAGGTTCGAAAATGACTTTCGTCGTCTGTCGCAATCAATAAACTTTTTTAAAGTGGGTACTATCTACCCTATACGCTAGATTTAGTACATGATTAATAGGCAAAATTATACATAAGCGAGAGGAGAAAAAAAAGAAGGTAGGTACACTAGGGATAACAAGTATGCACTGGAACCATCGGGCTGGATATCCACCTTTTCCTCGTGTGTATACTTGTTATCCCTAGTGTACTTACCTTCTTTTTTTTCTCCTCTCGCTACAACCCTTTTCGTTATTTCCCCCTCTCTCCTAGTGTGTCTAGCGTTTTTGTTTGGTGTTGTAATTATAAGTGAACATTTATAATAATATTAAATAAGGTGGCCCAAAAAAAAAAAATTTAAAGAATAATTGAAAATTAAAAATTTATAAAAAAAAGTAAAATAATAAGTGGTAAGTAAATCTAACATACACATATACATACATATGTACAGTACATATATTATATATTTAATACAAACAAAAAATAAGAAATCTAAACCATCCCTATTGCCCTTAAACAAAACAAAAACAAAACAACGTAAAACATAACTCTAATTTCAGTGACGTCGATACTCCAAAGCGTCGCACCTCCTTGGCAGTTTGGGATGACAGAGTAAGTCACTTTTTTTGTTGTATGTAATTTTTGTTGGACTTTCAAATAAACACAAAAAAAAAGAAAAACCCAAACCTTTTATTTCTGTTTTGATTTTTGTTTTTGATTTAAAAAAAAAAAGTAAATAAGTTAAAAAAGGAAAGAAAAGAAGTTAGACTTGATTTCCTAATCTATATAAACAAATAAACCAACAATCATAAGTACACTGAAAAAAAAAAAATTTACAAAAGAAACACAATAGCTACTATATTATTTAATTTGAAAAAAAAAATAATATTAATAAAAAAAACAACAACAACAACAACAACAACATATATTTATCATATATCAACATAATAAATAGGGTTGCCAGCTATACCCAAATATAATTTATTATCTTTAAACTGATATTTATATTTGTTAATTTTAGTTTTTTTTTTTTTAATTTAATTCTAATTTGAGAATTAACAGATATTTAAGAATTTTTTTTGAAACCATCAGAGATACCGATATTTTTTTATTACTCGAAACATTTATTGAACGAGACACATCACATTATGAGACATATTTCCAAGAATTTATACTTAAATGGACCCCGGCAACAAGAACGAATAACCATGGAAGAGCAAGCGGTGGGTGCTTTTTTGGAATAAAAAAATCACTTAGTAGAATGTTAAAATGTCGCTTTGTAAATGAAATGAACAGAACTGTGGTCGAACTGACAATGAAAAATGAAAAATTATATATAGTTCCTGTCTATATCAATTATTGCAATAAATGGATGGATGATTTCACTAGCTTGTACGACTTTCTTCTTGAATTACAACAAGAAAATGTCATGGTAATCGGAGATTGCAACGCAAGGGTGGGCTACTCCCAGCTTTTATAATTAGAATTAGAGTTTATTCCTGACCCATTAAACATCACAAGATCTGCAATGGACACAAAAATTGACGGCAACGGGAAAAAATTCATCGAAATGTCCGAGTCAATTGGCCTAACATTGTTAAATGGACGAACTAGAGGCGATCCGGATGGTCATTTCACGTTTATCAGAGGAACTTCTTGCTCGATTATAGATTACTGTCTTCTGCGTGGAAGATGGTTGGGGGGGAGTTGGTCTATTCAGATTACATGCTACTTACTTAGCCATCTGTCCCGTTCTGAAAGAAATAAGACATGCCTATTGGGGAAGGCCTACCTTAACTTGGAGTGAAGTTGTTGAAGCCCTAAACGGCCAAGATGAGTGGACTGATGTGTTATACGGTTATGTGAAAGCCGCCTTAAGATATCGCAATCAAATTTTAAATGAAGCATTTTGAAACCTTTAGAAAATCTTTAAACTTTCAATATTTTACTAAAAATATATTATATTTTTACTTAAATATTTTTAAAACAAATGCAATTGTAATTTATCGAAAATAATACTCTCTTTTTCTGGCTGACGGCAAAAGCCAATGCTATATATTGTGAAATTTGTAAACATAATTTTTAATTCTTTTGTTCAATAAAATCACAATTTTACTACTTCTACTACTACTACTACTACATAAATATAATGTTGAATTAAAGATTTTAAGTTGTTGTATTCATTAATAAGTTGATGGCGGTAATTCGATGGTATTTGTAAATATTTTACGATGCAATTCCAGTCCTTTGCTCCATTCAAGAAATCTGTTATAGCGCTCAGAACAAGCATACCACTTCCTAATGTCTCTCGGCAGATATTTCTTAAAATTTGAGGCGCATCCCACAAAATTTAGAAGGGTCTCCTCATTGAAGTTGCAAAGAGTGCAGTTTAAAATTTATATTTTGTCTCCTTCGTGTTGCAGTAAGCATAATAAGTCCTACTCTCGCTTTCAATATCCAACGGATTTTGGAGGTATCCCAATCGTTCGAGACGTACATATAATCGAGCGGTATAATCGAGCATATAGTATAAACTGACTGAGTTCTCGTTTGATGTGCTCTTTGCTCCATGTCTTCTCGACTAAGGTTATTTTTCCAGCTCCTAAACCAGAATTTTTTTTTTAATTATCAGCTTGGCTAAGAATTTTGGCAAACTATCATTTCCATATGCGCTGAGAACTCTTCGCCCCACATAGTTCATGTGACATCTCATCGTATACTCTAAAATAGGTTTCATTTGGCATTCAAGGTGGAGAACGTAATTTCGTGTTGCACTTGACAGACCCAGTACGTTTTTGTAGAAGTATCTTTGCATCTTTTCTACTGTATCCTGTTGTGTCCTCCCCACAGTGACATATATCCCAAAATAGACCTGCCAACCGCATTAAAGATTTCAAACTTAGAAGATAGTTTGACATCTTTATTAGTGATGAACCGATTCCACGTAAAATTTAAGCTCTGCCTTGATTGTTTTGATCACTCTTTAAAGTATTCCGTTAAACATAAACCGGTAGTTAGCCACATACCGAGATATCTGTATTTGTTAACGATTCTATTGTTTCACCGTTGAGCATCCAATTTTCTTGTTGGCTTAATCTACCCCCTCTTTTTTTTAAGACCATCACTTTTTATTTTTCCAGGTTTAAAAGGAGGTTCCAGCGTTGGCAGTACAGTAACCTGTAATACGTCTGGTTTATCGGCTATTAGCACTATGAAATATGAAATCCCGAATGTCGTTTATGTAGAGAGCGAAAAATAGGGGGCTCAGTAAACAACCTTGTTTAACACCAATCGTTGTTTCCGTTTCGAACCAGTCTGACAGTTTTTCACCATTCAATTGGTTTTATCATAAAGATCTCTTAGAATTCGTATAAGTTTATCAGAAACCGCTAATTTTTCCAGTTTGTTTAGAAGAGAAACAGTATACTTTCTTTTTATAATACATATTATGAAGTTTGATGATATTAAAGAAATTAAACAGATTATCGGCAGTGCTGTAGCCTTCTCGGAATCCAGCTTGGAATTCATTTAGAATACTATATTCCTTATCCCATTTTTGCAGTCTTTTCAACAATACTCCCGCAAAACTCTTTGCGATAGTGTCCATAAATTATATCCCCCTGTAATTTTGGACCAAGTTCTGATCACCTTTTTTGTAGAGGGAAAATAATCGTTTTTTTATTATTTTCAGTTAGTATAGGTATGGGAGATTGTTCAATCTCCATTTTGCTACTATTTATTATATTGTTTTTTTTTTTTTTTTAATTAACAGTATTAACTACACTTTAAATATATTAACTCAAATTCAATATACAAAATATTTAAACATTTTATTTAAAAAAAACTCTGATCATATAAAATGTAGATATTTTAAGTAACTTAATATGAAATCAAAGACAAAAAAGGGTATTCTGAACAATTTGATCTCGGGGTTATTGAATGAATGAGTTTTCAGGTGACGCAATGAAAAAATTTGGTGGGTATGCATAAAAGACTTGAAGGTAAGCAAAGTTTCTAATTTCTGATTGGTCAGCTGTGAAAAAATTGCGTTCTAATTAAGGCAACTTTATTGGATAGTTGAATGCAGTTGATTACAAAAGTAATGTAGTCCCTTGTGTCTACTGAACATACCCATTGTCAGCAACACTGTCAGATGTCTAAAGCGACGTCTAAACGATATAATCGTCATTCAGATATTGTAACAACCCTACAACTGTTGTATGGTGTGCATATGAAAGCTTGCCATGGTTGTGCCGATATCGTTTTGCGACTAGTATCATTAGCGTTTTCATATTTGTTCAGTTCTGCGTATCTGTTAAAAACCAGGTGTTATGATGGGAAAATGGTGCATCCAGTGCCCCTTTACATGTCTTATTTTAATTTTATTTTATTTTGTTGTTGTTTCTAATGATGCATGTTGAGTTCCTTTGGCAATCGAACAGCCAGCCGGGTTTGGGTTATCTTTTAACACGTAATATAAAAACAACATTATCTAGCTTTCTATAGGGGTTTCGTTTATAGACCCAGAAATTAGTTTTTACTCTGGCAGGTAGATGGCTTTTTCAGTTTTGCAAATAGTAATGTAATGCTAATTGTAGTGTATTCTATTCCGTTCTCATTATTTCATCGCTATTTTCATAAACATTATAACTTTAAAAATAAATATAAAAACGTATTGGAAGTACTTTAATATCTTTGGGGTCAGCGACTGTGTAACTTAACAATTCAAAGAGACTCCCAAAATAGAACAACAAAGGAAATTTTGTAGTCCAGTAACCTTGTCGTCTCTAAATAGGAAGACCTTGCGTCCAATCAAGTAATTCTGATTTTTTGCTGAGTTGTTCACGATTTTGGTCTAATGAATAACCCAAGTTTTTAATCTCGAGCGCCGCGCCGAACGGATCATGATAAAAAAAAAACCAAAATACTATGCACTTTTTTCAGTTATTGCGGATTTTAACACTAAAGTACTAGTTTTCGATTTTAACTTAGTTCTACGATTTCACCCTAGAGTACCAATATTATCTAGAGAACCGACTTCAGCGCCTTTTCTCTTTCACCCTATAAGCTACACTGAGAGGATTTCCTCCTGATGTACTACCTGCCCAATGCATTTTAAATTTTTTTTAATTTGAGCAAAAATCCATGTTCGTAGACTAAATAGTTTCCAAGATACAGCTTCTCAAAATATATCAATAATTACTCAATAACAAGTAGTATAAAAAAGGCAATAACAAATTAGGATCTTTGGCATAAAATACTACCTACAGTTTATAGTCTGGGTCAAAAGAAGAAAAAAATCGTATGGGAGGGGGTGTCTATCACTCCCCGTTTGTGTTGGAGGGAACATTTTCTAAAAGAAATACTTAAAATAGAAAAAATAATCATACAAAAATAACGGAAGTAAAATCTTATACCTACCTCTTCTTAAAGCCAAAAACCTATTCCCTAATTTTAATTTTAAATAAAATTATTTTAGTTAACAAGTTTTGACAAATTTATTTTCAAATTCAAAATTTTTGAGAAACAAATGATTTTTTGTCTTTAAGCTCATTTTTTTTTTAAATATGTACATGGTATTTCTCTGGATAATTTATTTGCTTTTAAAACACTAATAATGCTAAATAGTATTCTGCAAACAAAAAAACCACAACATATTTACAACAAAATTCAGTTTCCGCGCTCAAATAGAACATTTGAACTGATCCCAGTACGCTACACCTACCTTATTTCCAGTCTTCAATTTTTTGTATACGCGATTCGGTTGTGGTTCAAGGCGAGACTTAGACGGTACTTTGAGGCTCTTTAGTGATAGACAACCTTCAGCTTTTAGTTTATAACTTCTTCTCTTTTAACTTAACTTTATTTACCTACATTTTCATTATTAAATGCAACTATTTTTTTTGATTTCTTATCAGTTTTTAACATTAGAAATGTTTAAACGGAGGCATACAATATAAAAAAATCAACAGAATTTCAAAAATATGAAACGCCTAGTAGACAAAGGGGGCGAAACGTGAGGGGAATAAACAAAATAAACAAAATCAACAAAATAAAAAAAATAAACAAACTAAACAAAATAAACAAAATTATTTCATTCATGCTTTGTTGTTATTAGTTCGAGGAAACAGAAAACGAAGAAGATGATAAAACGGACAGAAAAAAAAGGAGAAATGTTCGTAGGAAAAAAATGGGTATGTTTTTGATGATGATTTTTGCGAAATCCGAAAAATACCCGATTTACTTAAATGCTTATATCTTTCGATCCAATTATCCGATTTTCAATATTAAGGTATATAATTAAAGGAAAAATGTCTGGCGTGTTAGAGCAAACAATTTTCAAAATCATTCAAAATTTTATACTAAAAACATGAAAATAAATATCGGACAAATAATTTAATTCAATGAGGAAGTTGATAAAAACAAAAAAAGCATTAAAATACTTTCAACCACCAATTGGCGAGAGGAATATAGTATTCTAAAGCCGGCGGCGGCGGAGTTTGTGCAATAAAAAACCACAATCGTGACAAATTTGCTTCGCGTCGAAAAAAAAATGCTAAATGTTCATATTATGTACCTACCTAAATTTGCAGTCGGTATAATAATAATTGTAAAGATACATTGTGTTTGGTTTGGCTCGCTTATAACTTGGTTCTAATAATCCGTTCATTAAGGTCTTAAAATTTAGCTAGAATATCGGACTACATTTTTTGTCACATAAAACTATATATGAAAAATCTTATTAAATTGCGTATTTAATAGAAACAAAAATTTAATACAAAACAATAATTTTTTAAACCACATGTATTTGAACATTTTTAGGAAAGTTATGATGTTGGTACCTATATGTTCAGAAAAGTTGCTCAACATTTAAATTTGACATTCAATGTACAAACATAAATACATAAAGCTTTTTTCATTTCTAATGCTCCTCAACTATGCTGGAATGGCAAATTGGGTAAATTTTATAAATGTGCCCCTTCCACCCAAATGGGAAGTGATAGACATCCCTCACACATGTACGCTTTTTCTTCAGCAGCCTACACGCCATAACGCATTTTATGCCAAAGACCCTAAATTTGTTATGTAACTGTTTTTTTATACTACTTTTTGTTATTAAGTAATTATTGCTATATTTTGAGAACTTGGGTTATTCACTAGACCAACATTATAAGTAACTCAGCAAAAAATCAGAACTACTGGATTTGGGGCAAGGTCTGATGTATATAGTTACTGGACTATTGAGGCAAACTGCAAATATTTGGGTTATGAACTTTCTTCCAAAATTAAGTACGCAGGCGCAACAAAAATGCGCCCAAAATTTCGCTCGAGACACCCACTTTCAAATAAAACATCCTTTTTACTTTTAGGCTAATCTTAAAACAAAATATATTTATACATATCTTCTGTATATATTTCAAAAAGAAACCGATACAATTCAACTTTAAATTACAATTAAGCTTAAAAATAACATATCTAATGTAGGAAGCTGAAACATCTAAGTTAAAACTAACTAGCTCCCAAAAATTTGCACATATCCTCCTTTAATATAATATATGTATTATTGTATAATGTTTATTATGTACATGTACATTTTAAGCCGCTTACAAAACCACCAATATTAAGTTAATTGCTAAACTAGAGTCTATTTACAAATCCATGGTGGGCCTTGATGTTGCAGGACAAAAATAAATTCGCCAAAACTTAATTTTAAGGATTATTTATTGATTCTCAACTTCTATGTCCTTTTCTCATTGTAATCAGTTAGGTTTCTCATCGTTTTTCTTGAAAAGAACATTCAGTAATTTTCAAATGTTATGCTTTTGACGCCCTAACGATGAAGTGTGCAAGGGATTGCAATTCTCAATGAGAATTGCCTCCTGCGATTTTTCTGTAAAATGGGCTCGTTTGAGAGATCGTTTTTTATCGGCATCATTATTTGGATTTAATTCAACAGTTTGAAGGCTTTGGGCTCGTTGTAGGGAAAGCCTTAAGGGTTTTTTTGGTGGCGTCGGACGAATTCTATTATCAGATGAACTCTCTCCTTTGTGGGATTTTTTTGTTTCATTTTCTCCATCGAAATCTAAGCTTTTAACGCTTCGTGAATCATTGGAATGCTTGCGTGTGCTGTCTGATTTATGCATTTCCCGACGTCTTTCGTTTCTGAAATTAAATTTAAACAAAAAATCAGCTTAAAAACTTTTGTAAATTTATCGAAAATATTTATGTAGATAAGTTGTAGTTATATATATTCTGCTTAAAAAAATGCCTAGACATACCCACTATAATGATTTAAATGTTCCACACTTCTGGCATGTAAATTGGTTCGATGCTGTTCACTAAGTCTACTTGGTCGCTGCAAAGATCTGTCCCCTGCATAACGCTCTTTACGCTCCTTCTCCTTCTTTTGGATTGAATACGAATGTGAGTCACTATTAATTGATATTTTTGATGCAGACAACGATTTCGAAGGCAGATAACCGACACTGCTGCGGTCTCTCTCATGTTTGGCATCCTTAATCATGGTCTTCGTAACATGAGTTGAACCATTTTGTGGAGTACCTATGATTTCAATTGGCTTTCCGCCAACTAACGTCGTTATATAGTTGCCTCTTTGGAATACCAATGGTTTTTCAGGAGGCGTTGATGGTGGTGATGATATGCTTATACTAGTGACATGTCCCGAGGTTGTACCATTCGTGGGATGGTCTTTTGTTTGTTGCAGTTCTTTGACCTGTTCTTCTAGGTATGAGATTCTATGTTGAAGACGTAGATTGTCTTCCTTTTGCTGATCGAGTTGTTTTTGTGGAATAGTCGTTGCTTTCTTACGCAACACTACCAGTTGGCATTCACCAGAAATTCCAATTAGTTTTTGCAACTCTTCTTTAGTCCTGCAAGTGACAAGTTTTCCATTGACTTCGAGAAGGCGGTCACCTTTATAGAGACCTTCGCCTTCGAGTGCCCAATCAACATAGAGGCCTGGAGCTTCAGGTTTCACTTGGGCATCCCAACGACCAACTGTTGCTTGAATAGCATGCAGGCATAAGTTGACTCCTGATGTTACTAAGCTATAATATAAGAGAAATTGCTTTTAATTTTTTGTTGGAAATGAAAAAAAAAATATTTACCTGTACAACGAATTTAATTCAGGTTTAGATTTGTCTAACCGCGTTTGTAAGGCCCTTGCTTCTTCGACTATCGACAGTAATTGCAACTCCTCTCGTCCCAATGCATACTCAAGCTCAGCTTGCCTAATTCGGATGTCAATATTGCTGGAAAAATTTCAATTAAGTTTAAAGATTCTCAAGAAATTTGAGTGCTAAAATTTTTACTCTGTTATATCTAGTTTATCAAGTGCAGTCTTTAGATTCCTAATTGCGATTCGTTTATTTTCAGCATCAGATTTAAGACGCAATAACTTTTGCTCTGCTGCAGGCTTCTCTGAATCTTCTAGTGGTGGCCCTGAGGGACGTGGTAGCTTTCCCAAACATAATTGAATTCTCAAATTTTGTATAACAGCTTCGCGATCTTGCAAAGCAGAGCGCAGCTCTTTCGCTTCAGTACGAGCAGATCGAGATGATAATGCTCCCCCCAGTGATGAACCTTTTCTTCTTCGGCCATTCAATTGGTTTGATGAACTCAATGAAATCTCAAGGTTTGACATCTAAAATAAATTAAGAACAAAAAATTAATTGCTAAGTAAATTGAATAAAATTCTTATTCATGTATAGTTATTCAAAGCTTAACGTAAAGATCGATCGATAACAGCGTTAAAACCTTAAGTGACCTTGGCAGAGATTTCCTGAAGCAAAGAATTTTAATAGTACCACCTGCTATTTCCAGATAAATATAATCCGTGTTTTCTCTGTTTCACTATAAATTAAGCTTACCTTTGCTTCTAGGCTGTCTTTCTCCTGTCCTGCATGCTTGGAATAGTTATTGTAGTTTTTCTGTGAAAGAATAGTCTGCAATAAAAATAAAAAAAACAAATTATACTAAGTTGTATGTCGATATTATTATGATTATAAGAAAGATGACTATGTTTTAAAAATTATTATAACGTATAAATATAATATATATATAAAACCAATAAACCTTGACACCTTGATAATCATTACAGTAAATCTGAAAAAATGGTAAGACCCATCCTTACCTATGGTGCGATCGCATGGCACAAAAGAACCGAACTAAGCACAACTAGGAAATCACTAGAAAAAGTTCAAAGGCTCGCATGTTTATGCATTACTGGAGCAATGAGAACATGCCCTACAGCAGCAATGGAGGTAATTCTTCATTTGACTCCATTACATGTAGTCATAGAAAGTGCTGCTACGGGAGTCTTCATGAGATTCGCCAAGGAGGGAACTGGGACAGGTAAATGCATTGGTCTGAGAGAGAGAAACTCGATCTGCAAGTCCACAGTAACGAACCTCCTTGACATCCCAAGAGATGGTATGATTAAAAAATATAACTTCGTGAAAAACTTCCAAACGGAGTTAAGTAACAAGAAAGAGTGGGTAGGCGAATCAGTGAACTATACTCTTAAGGAAAACACCATCAAGTGGTACACTGATGGCAACAGATGGCACTGGGGCAGGTATATTTGGGCCTAGAACCAAACTCTCCCTGCCGATGGGTCAGTCCACCAACATTTTCCAAGCGGAAGTCAACGCCATTGGTAAATGTGCAGAACAAAATCTCGAAAGGAAATACCGTAATCAAAACATTGTCATCATGTCAGACAGCCAAGCCGCACTCAAAGCGCTAAATTCATACATCATCAGCTCTAAACTGGTATGGGAGTGTGTTGGCAGATTGAACGAACTAGGCAAGAATAACAATGTATCACTTCATTGAGTACCAGGCCACGTTGGTGTCCAGGGTAATGAAGTGGCAGACTCCCTAGCAAAAATAGGAGCAACAACACCCTTAACGGGTCCAGAGCCCTATTGTGGAATAGGAGAAAACGTGATTAAAAATAGAATCAAAACAATAGAGGAGACCAAAAGACATAAAATTTGGAATGAACTCCCCAAGCTGAGACAGGCAAAACTGTTACTTGGGAATTATAACCAAGAACGTTTTACATCCTGTATCAGCTTAAGTAGTAACAATCTAAGGATAATAACGGGTCTCCTCACTGGCCATTGCAAACATAAAAGACACCTAAGTATCCTTGGCTTGGAAAGCAATGCCATCTGTAGATTCTGCAATACCCATGAGGAGACACCAGACTACATCCTAGGTAGTTGTGAAGCACTTTTGCATCAAAGACATAGACATCTGGGCCGACACCAGATAGAACAGAGCGACTTATCCTCTCTTAAAATACTCCAAATACTAAAGTTCCTCAAAGTGACTAATTTGGAGGAAGAGCTGTAAATGAGCACTTTCATCTAGCTCTAAAAGGGGGGCACAATAGATCTCAAGGTCGCAGTGCAAGTAATACCCCAAATATTCATTCATTTAAATCTGAAAAACAAAATGGGGGTACCTAATAACAGCACACACATTTTTGAACAGACTATAATTAAAATTTCATTATTCCCCCCCACTCTTAAATATATAAAAAAAAAATTGCCGTATTCCTCCTCTCAGAGCTTGCTCACCTAACCCAATCATTATAGGTATTCCCTTTTTAAATTTTTATTTCTATAGTCGGGAGAAAAGTAAGTTAAAAAAAAAGTTGTTCCAAACATAAACTCTTAATTAAAAATCGAAGCAGTTTTGAATTTGAAATGATAATTGAGCTCATTCATCTTCCTCGTCTAAAATGTCGTTTTTCATTGTATTTAGAAAAGGTTTGATCTTTCTGTTTGATTTCTGATGTCATCAAATTCTGTTGATAATTAAAATAGTAGCTAATTAATCTAAACCATCTCAAACGAATTTTATATTCGATTTTAAAAACCATAAAAAAGCATTATAAAAATACATCAAAATATTAAGAGAACGATGAATTTCCAAGAATACAAAGATAATTTAAGCGCAAGCTACAGTGCTGTCATTAAGTAAACAAGTCTGTGATAATAGTTGATAATTCGTTTTGTCTTTCAATTATTTATTTATTTTCATTCCAATTATTAAATGTAAGGAATAGGGCCGGTTGGCCCAGAATTCATCACTGACCTAAAGACAGCCCAGTACTTTTTTTTTCACAGACATTGGTCGCGTGAGTTAGGATTTTAGCTTACTTTATTCGGCTGCAAGATAATGAAAAACAATTTAATTTTTGTATGACCTTTTTATTATCTAGTCTAATAACAACTGACTTAATTTCTAACTTACAACTAACGATCATTCTTCAGCTTATCCATCGTAAGCAGAGAGCGAGGGATACATACAGAGCTCAGCATCTCTCTGTTGCTATGCTGCATAATGATTATTATTATTATTTTTATAATAATTTATATTTTCTTAAACTTAACTTATAGTCTAGCTCGGTAAGTTGAAAATGAGACATACATATATTATGTGTTATGTTATGTAATATAACTCTTCCCCCCAAAGTATGAACTTAAGGATGAAGTTCATTTTATTTTATGTATAAATTTATGTTTTTTTGTTGGATAGGTATCTATGTACATTATTATAATGTAACGTTTGAAGTATTTTAGTATAATGAATGAATTTAGAAGTTATGCATTTTTATATAATATATTTTATACATTTTATGCAAAAACTATCAAATTATAATACCTGTATTAAATAAATATAATGGTTAACGTAATAATGATTTCTGTATTGAACAATAAAGATTTTAATCCTTTATTAAGTGTATAATATATATATATATATATTTATATTTTTTTTCTTTTTCTCTCTTTCTTTACTATTTATTTTTTTTATGTTTATGTTTATTGTGTAATTTTAAATTAACTATAAACATACTTAGTTTTCATATAATATCTTTACACATAAAAAAAAAAATACATATAAATCCATTGATCAAAGCTATCTTACTGGGTATTTTTGAATAGAAATCATTTTATTTTAACTGTTTTTTTTTTTTTTTAATTTTTTGTTTATGAACCTTTCTCTTGTTTGTTTCGACCGTTATCTTATTGTTCTGAGTGACAATATGGTCATTGAATCTTGGTGCCAATTTATTTCGTCTATCGTCCATTTCAAATATTACTTCATTTGGGTCATAACTGGGAGGATCTTTACGTGACTGATTAAGTTTGCTTATATAACTCTGTTTTTGGTTGAAAGATTGATCATGTATTATTTTAGATAAATGTTCATAATTCTTTTTATGCTGCAGTAAATATTCTTGCTCTGTATTAAAATCTCGTTTAGATGGAAACGGTTGCTTTGTAGATATATGTCCTGAAAGAAGCTCAAAAGGTGATAATTTTGTTGTGGAATGAATGGAATTGTTGTACGTTAGTACAGCATCGTCAACGATTTCTTCAATAGCGGCATTTTTTCTTTGAGACTTAATAATGCGAATTAGTTCCGTCAAAGTTGAATGAAAACGCTCAACAGGAGAATTTCCATTTGAAGTTTTTGCACAGATGTTATGGAAATCAATATCATATAGTTCTAAAAATTCTCTGAATAAAGTACATACAAACTCACTTCCGTTATCGGAGACTACTTTTTTTGGGATACCATGATGTGAAAAATAATGTCGTAAGCACTTAGTGAGATTGATACTTGTTCTTGCATTTAATGCATATACACTTGCAAATTTACTAAACTTGTCAATTATAGTAAGGAAATTTGTTTTGTGAACTGAATAGATATCAATATGAATTATTTCGAGTGGTTTCGATGGAGTTTCGGTAAGCTCAAACTTTAGTTTTTCTCTATTACGGTCGTACTTGTACCTATGGCAAATATCGCAACTGTTTATAATTTTTGAAATAACATGTTTCATTGCAGGAAAATAAATATCTCTTTTTAAATGATTCAAACATTCTGTTATACCTCGGTGATGTGAATTTTCGTGATAGTCTCTAATTATCTTTTCTTGTTCATCTCTAACCGTAATATCCTTGAGTAATATTGTACACCTCACTAACTTTATACGAGATCGATGGAAGAATTTCGTAAAAACTGATTGGATTACCGTAAAGATTTCATCATCCGTTAGAATAGCCATTTGTCTCTTTGTATTTAGGTATTGTTTAAGAATTGAAATTACAACGCTTTCATCAGTAGGATTACAATGCTCGACGATGTATCTTTTTTTCCTTTTGAAAAGAATTTGTAATTTAGAATATAATTCTGTTTTTAAAGGATTTCGTCTGATAATAATTTGGTGTGAAAACTCATTTATTGCACGTTCGGATATTGGAATACCAGTTTTCAAATTTTCCTGTGCTGAATGGATAGTTGATGCATTTGATGAATCATCGACATTATTTTGCATTGAAATTGTTTCTAAATTCGCAGAATCTGTTTCATTAAAGTTTATTTCGATACGTGAAAGCGCATCGGCATTGGAGTTTTGTGAACCACTTTTGAAAACAATTTCGTAATCGTATTCTTCGAGACGTAATCTCCACCGAACAAGCTTTGAGCAAGGATCCTTAATTGAGAAAAGCCAGGTGAGAGGTTTGTGGTCAGTAACTATTTTAAATCTTCTGCCATACACATACGGCCGGAAGTATTTTGTTGCCCAAACGATACCCAAAAGTTCCTTCTCAATTGTGCTGTAACTTTGTTCGCTTTTTGATAGCGTCCGACTTGCAAAACAAATCGGCCTATCGGAACCTATAGGACCTTGAGAAAGCACTGCACCTAAAGCAACATTACTAGCATCTGTAGTAATGATGAAAGGTTTATGAAAGTCCGGATATTGAAGGATTGGGTCATTACAAAGAAGATTTTTGCAGTGTTCAAAACAACTTATAAACCTAGAATCCAGAACAATTTTATTTCCTTTTCGAAGGCACTCCGTCAAAGGTTTCGTGAGGTTAGCGAAATCTTTTATAAATTTCCTATAATAACCTAGGAGTCCAAGGAATGATTTTATTTGTTTTTGTGTAGTCGGAATTGGAAACTTTGCGACTGCACTTATTTTATCCGGATTTGGCTTTATTCCGTCAGGCGTAACAACATGGCCTAAGAACGATACCTCCTTACGTAGAAACTCTGACTTATTAGTTTGAATTTTTAAGTTTGCTTCTTTCAGCTTTTGGAAGACAGCATTTAGACTTTCAATGTGTTCTTGTAGTGAGGTGGAATACACTATGATGTCATCCATGTATACTAAACAGATCTTTCCCTGAAGTTCCCTTAAAACATTGTCCATAACTCGTTGAAAGGTCGAAGGCGCGTTTTTAAGCCCGAAAGGCATTCGGACAAATTCATAATGACCGTTTTCAACTGAGAACGCTGTTTTAGGGATGTCTTCATTTTTTATTTCGATCTGATGAAACCCCGAGGCAAGGTCAAGTGTGGTATAGTATATGCTTTTACCTAGTTTGTCTAAAATATCTGTGATGTTAGGAATAGGATAACGATCATCGATGGTTTTCTCATTCAATTTTCGGTAATCGATTACCAATCTCCATCTATCCTTTCCGCTCATATCCCTTTTTTTTGGAACAATCCAAATAGGAGAAGACCAAGGTGAAAAGCTTGGACGAATGATACCTTGACTTAGCAAGTCATTGATTTGTCTATGCACTTCTTCCTTATGCACATAAGGGTAGCGATAAGATTTTGAATAGATCGGAATTTCATCGGTTGTCTTTATTTCATGTTTAATAGAGTTAGAAAACGTTAAGTTTTCACCCTCCTGGAAGAAAATACATTTATATTTATTGCATAAGTGTTTAATTGCCTTTTCCTCCTCTTCGTTTAGATGATCTGTTCTTATAGTTTGCCCAACATTTTTCGATTCAATGTTTCGTGAGTTTTCGATGGTATAGTTATGAAATTCTTTAAAATTTTCTATTGGTTGGGCTCTAATTGGCTGCTCAACTACGAATGTCTGTTGAGAATTCGATTTGTTTATAACTTCTATAAAGCAGTACCAATTTCGAGCTTCATACAACCCCTCTGAAATCAATAAATCAGACTTAATGTAAGTTGGTTTTATATACACGCTTCCGAATTCAATATCAACTGGCAATAAACAAATACATTTACTTAGCTCAGGAACAATATATGCTTTTGACATGAGGTTGGGTTTGAAACTTAAAGGAATGGTTGTACTTTGTGATTTAAGAGTTGAGTTCTTTATATCGATCGTTAGTCCAACGTCCTTAATGATGTCAATTCCTATTAAACCATCGAAATAGTTATGAAATTTAAAAATTAAGAAATTCATGTGTTCTTTAGTATGCAGCTCAGGCAATCCTTCTAAAACGATTTCCTTATTGACAAATTTTGTGCCAAAAATTGTTTTTATCTCAATTGGTTTAATAGTTCTTGGATTTAGAAATTGAGCTACATCTGGGCAAATAAAAGACCTATTACTGCCAGTGTCTATTAAAAATTTTAATGGTTTATTGTTGATGCTATTAATACTTAAATAAGGCAAGAGATTTGAGTTATAGTTATTTATATCAAGGTAACCTATAGATTCTCCGAGGCATGTAAGTGAAAATTTGCATCATCAATTACAGCTTCATTTGACAGATTTTGTTGGTAGTTTTGATCATACAGATTGTGTTGAGACTCAGGACCTAAAAGTGTATTTTCATTTGAATAATAGCTTGATTCTAAATTATGTAACTGTTCAAAAGGTGGGTTTTCGTTTGTATAATAAATTGATTCCATGTTATGTAACTGCTGTGTGTTGGATTGAGGATGGTTTGCAGACTTTCTTTGAGTGTAGGCATTGGAAACTGACATAGGTTCAGGTGGTAAAGAAGATCTGGAATTCATATTTGGCCTAACATAAGGAATATTACTGTTATTGTTGAGAACCGGAGGATAATTATAATTTTGAGCACTTGGAATATTCTGTCTACTGTAATTTTGTCTCGATTGTGTAAGGTTTGTGTTTGTAGGAATAGTCAATCTGGGTGTTTGATGATAATGGTTTAAATCTGGTCTGTAAGGAACCTGTGGAGCTTTTACGGTTGGTCGTGGATAAGAAGCAGCTTCATTAAAACGGTTTTGCCTGATTTGAGGAATTCTTTGAAAATGTTGTTGGCCATGAAAATAAAACCGATTCTGTTCTTCTAAGCAAAAAGAGAGAGCTTCCGTCAATTTTGTTGGCCTCATTGCACGTATTGTTGAGCCTAAGGGTTCCCTCAGCCCTGACAAAAATGAATTTAGGCACATTTCTTGGTAGAGTACCTTTTTTGCAACGATTACTGTAGCTTCTTTTTCATGCAATCTTACATGATTCATAATGGTAGAGAAGATTTCAATAATTTTGGCATAAAATGTTTCCACATTATCTATTCCCTGCCTAATTTGGTGTAGATCACGAATAAGACTTGTCTCGTTTCTTTTGTCAGCGTAATGAACCACTAAATTGTTTTTTATCTCGTTCCAGTCAATGGAAGTACCATACATATTAAGTACTTCATTCGCTGGACCAACTACTTTATTGCGAATTGCTCTTAAAATTACATTTGCGTAATTTGTTCCTGAAATTTGTCCCATTAAACTTAAAATCTCTTCAACGTTGTTTATGAAGTCAAACAGTAAACGTGGATTCCCATCGAAAGTTGGTACATCCTTCACTGCGTCTGGAATTCGCAGTGAGTTAAAGACGTCTAGATTTGGATTTGTATTCATAATGGGAGATTTTTTAAAATTTAACTGAGATGAAAACCCAATAAGAAAACTTAGAACAAGGACTTACCTTATTTAGATAACGTTTTCAAAATATTTACAGTTATTAATCACTTATTCTAATTATCTGAACTAAAAATTTAAATATATCTTATTATTATTATTATACTCGTATGTACGTAACTTATATATGTTTAGGTATACTTTTGTATTGTGATAAGTAAATATATGAATTACACAATTCTCAAAATCATTCAATTATTTAATTTAAATCACTTTTAATTTTGAATACACTCAAACATCAATATATAGATTTGATTATAATGTTTTAAGAAAAATTGTTCTTATGACTTAGTATTATGGGTAGTGTTCTTTGTAGCACCAATTCGTTTTGCGTCTTTTTTTTAAAGATCGAATACGACGAGGTTCTTGGCATCGAAAGTTCAAAACTACCTCTTCAATAAGCCGTCGAAGAGTACGCCTTAAATTCGGACTTTTATAAAAGCTACTTTTTTATGTGTTCACTTTTTAAAGATGGAAGACGACGAGGTTCTTGGCATCGAAAGTTCAAAACTACCTCTTCAATAAGCCGTCGAAGAGTACGCCTTAAATTAGGACTTTTATAGAAGCTACTTTTTTATGTTTTCACTTTTTAAAGATGGAAGACGACGAGGTTCTTGGCATCGAAAGTTCAAAACTACCTCTTCAATAAGCCGTCGAAGAGTACGCCTTAAATTCGGAATTTTATAGAAGCTACTTTTTTATGTTTTCACTTTTTAATCCCGATTTAAAGTTTGCACCGACTGCGCCAGTTAGGATTTTAGCTTACTTTATTCGGCTGCAAGATAATGAAAAACAATTTAATTTTTGTATGACCTTTTTATTATCTAGTCTAATAACAACTGACTTAATTTCTAACTTACAACTAACGATCATTCTTCAGCTTATCCATCGTAAGCAGAGAGCGAGGGATACATACAGAGCTCAGCATCTCTCTGTTGCTATGCTGCATAATGATTATTATTATTATTTTTATAATAATTTATATTTTCTTAAACTTAACTTATAGTCTAGCTCGGTAAGTTGAAAATGAGACATACATATATTATGTGTTATGTTATGTAATATAACTCGTGCGGGGATCAATACAAAGATATCCGGATAGGTTTGTTTTGTTGTAATCCCTTGTGACAAAACAGCTGATGCAACAACAACCCAACGTATGTGAAAAATTTTTGGGATAGGTGGATAGCCTATGTGATAGTTCCTCGAACGCAAGGATTCAGTCTTACCAGAACAAATTACCACTCGGAAAATTTGACATTTCACTTTTCACCTATTGTGAGTTTCAGCCTAAATGTTCAATTATTTTTAAAGTAGGCGAACGAAATTTCCTTCGGGCGAATCTCACAATAGCTTTTCGATTTCCGGTCGAACAAAACATTTTTAAATAGTTATATATTGTTTTAATTTATTCATTGATTGCATACACAGTAAGAAGTAAATCTTATAAATTAGTGTTATACTAATTAAATACATTATAACAAATGGAGAAAAAGCTAAACACATAAAAAAAAATTTATATAAACATAAATATTGTATTAAATCCAAAATGGATAGTTTACATTAAATCTTTAGATTAGATAGGTATCTTCGAGCATTTAAATACTAAAGTTTTGAAACAAATTTCATTTTTACATACACCTCACTTATTAAATTCATAAGTACAAAATGATTGGAAGGCAGTTTTGAAACCTATGCACTTTGAAAGAAAATTCGAAGCTCTCTGCGAAACTTAGTTTCCCCACTTCTTCGTTTTAAATTACTTAGAAGGAGATTCCACAAGCGAATAGCATTAACGAAGAATTGTTGTTCTGAAGTCCGACAAGAAAACCGAGGGTGTATAAGCATTATGGATCTGTTGGAGGAGCTAAACCGTATCCAATTAAATAAACAACAAGGTTGTTGAGTTTAAATTATATTGTAGAGTAAGAGAAGTGTTCTGTACCGAAGAATAAGATGTTCGAGGGAAATATTATAGATTTGAAGCGAAAAACTAGATATACGGTCAAAACGACGTTGACCAAATATGTAGCGAGTTGTATTATTAAAGGCGACATTCAATTTTCTCCTACTACCAGCGTCACAGTCACAGGAGAAGACTTCGCAGCCGTATATTAAAATAGGAACTACTACAGTTTTGGCGAGAATCATCCGAATATTCAATTTTAAGGTGAAATATATTTCGGGTGAAATTCATAATAAGACTGACTATGTATGTTGCCTCGATTAAAGTGTTTTATTATTAATGAAATAAATACATTTTTGTTGGCTTTATTTAAACATTTTATTTCTCTTAATTAACTTTTAGTTTTTAAAGGGGTTGGAAAGATTATAAAAAAATATATATTTATTTTTCTGGTTCATAGGTACAATTAATAAAATATAACACACTTATTATAAAATTTCTTTACAGCCAAAACATTTACTTTGGAATGTCGTAAACCCCACACTCCCGGTTTGCTGGGACAGCTTTGTCTGAAAAGAAAAAATTATATAAAAATTAATTTAATTATACGGTTGATAATAATAAAATATAAATAGATTTACCAATTTGTTTTGGCTTTGGTAGGTTTATATTATTCATTATTGAAACAAACTCTTCAAGACTTTTCGTCAAACGTGGGTTCCAGGTTTTTTCTTCGTAAACAGTGCTCTCTAGTTGACCTCTGAAAATAGATACATTGATAAAAAAAAAAACTAGTAAAATAAACTTCCCTTGTCCTCACTTATAATCATGAGCTGGATAAATACGGAAGTTATCAGGTAAAGAAAGAATTTTCGAATGAACATTTTCATACAATTTCGTTGGATCGCCTTCTTGAAAATCGGTTCGACCACACCCACGAATAAGTACAGCATCTCCAGTAAAAATAGTACCTTGTTCGTGAATGATAAATGACATGCAGCCATTTGTGTGACCTGGGGTTGCTATTGTTTCGATTTCGTGTCTTCCAAAATGAATTTTTTCACCATCTTCGAGAAGTCTATCGGCCTTTGCACCACTATTGGCTGAAATGACACTCTTAACATTGGGAAGGAGCTGCTTTAACCAACCACTGCCGGTAATGTGATCGGCATGCATATGAGTGTTCACTGAAAATCACAGACTAATTAGTGGCTGAATTTTAAAGATAAAGAAACATTTGAAAAAATTATTCAAAGAAAAGAACTTTTAAAAATGGGAAACATAAAATTTACTTCTTGATTTGTCTTCTGATTCCTGCTTCGAATTGAATTCATTGCTTGCATGTTCAGACAAGAATTATGTAGGTACCTACATAGGTTAAAATCATTGAAAAGGTTCTGTACTTCTAAAGCTGGGTAAGTATATTGATAAATTTAATTTTATAAAACATAGGATTTAATTAATGGTAGGTTCAAAAACTTCAGCTAAATGCCTAGCAAATAATTCAATCTTTAATTAGATTAACCTACCTAAAAACAAAGGCTATACATTATGAAACTCTTCATATGGAAACTATAGAAATCCAGAGGGACAGAAGAAAGGAGAAAATCTTATCGAATTATTTAAACTTACTTGCATACTTTAGAGTGAAACCCAGCTCATTAATAAGTTGAGCGTCCCGTTTTGCATGCTCCAATACTGGATCAATTATCACAGCTTCCTGAGTATTTAAATCGGCCAACAAATATGTATAAGTACTGCTAACCGAATCGAATAACTATATTGGATGAAAAGTAGGTAGGTATGTATCACAGAAATAGTTGACAATATTTTCTCTATGGCGGGAGAATCTTAATAGTAAACTACTTACCTGACGGAAGAAAAAGTCAGAGGAAAACGGGATTCGCAGGGGTATGGCCATGGCTCCCTCTTTGCAATGATGCAACCGACAAAAGTTTACTTTATTTGCTGCTGCAAAAGTTGCGTGTTTGATGAAATTATTATCACACGGTCGTGAGAGACTTGCAAGCGCTCTCAGCGCTGAATGTAAACTAACCACTTGCCGCATCAGTCCCATCGGTAAAACGAAAACCTGATCTCATGGAAGGCACTAGTTTTATTTTTGTTATTTTTTTTTTATAGAAACCTTAACTGTGTACGTACTATGCTGCTCCCTTTTTATGTATGTAGTTCGTAATCGTAGAGAAAAATGAGAAACTTAAAAGATAAACAATTCGATTGAATTTAGTCATGGTCTGTATTATTTCATAATAAGAATCAAAATGTGTAAATTCACTTGTATTTATTTGTTGTACTTACCTATATATACTGGTATTTGTAGTCTCTACTTTTTAGCTAGTAGGTATACTTGCACATATTTGAATAAGTTTAGATTAAGCAAGAACAATCTTTTCCTAATGATGGTGATAAATTGATAATACTATACAAATTGAATTTGATTCGAATTATTATGCACTTTATTTACACTGCACTGAAAATAGTATTAGATTAAAATTAATGGCGTTGTTTGTAATTAAACATTTATATTTTTGTCTTTTTTTAGAAACAAGAAAATTGTTGATAGAAAAAATAAAAACAAGAAACGAGAAAAGGTGGGAAAGAAAGCAATACAAATATGTCAGCTGCAGCGTTGCCACAATGTTACAAGTGTAACAAAAGTGTTACACTTTTTTTAATTTTTTTGTATTTGTTACTATGTTACTTTTTTTTTCTTTTTGTTACACTTTTTTCTCCAAATTTTTTTTTCTTTAAAATTTTACTTTATCATTTTTTTAATCAGTGTGAAGTGCGCTTAAACAATACTTCCACCTATTTGTACACCTACGTCCTAAATTGAGTTGAAATCACCTTCATTCGACTCGATCGAACTCGTTCAGTTACAGTTTAGTCAAAATCTTGCTATCTTTCACTTCAAATTCAAACCCGATCTCTCGATCCAGCATATAAACAATTAAACATGGTTTAAACTTATGTTCCTATTAAAAATAAAAAATTGAGTTCAAGAGCATTCTTTGCATTTAAATCATTTTTTCAATTTGTTACATTTTTTTCGCTTTTGTTACGTTTTTTAAAAAAATGTGTTACATTCTCGTGAAGCCCAGCGGCAACGCTGGTCAGCTGGTAATGTAATGACATTTGGATAGAGCTTTTACGTTGTTTTTAATAAACTTAACGAAACAAAAAGCTAAAGCACAACAAGAACTGGTATTTGTAGGGGATTATGGAGTTACATACAGTAGTATACTTGGGTTAAGGTTGTAATTTAACTAGGAATACGTTTGAATTGGTTTGGGGTTGGAATTTCGTTCCAGGTCAATTTTTCTTCACTGAAGGCACTCGATTTGGAGTTGAGTTGAAATTGTAGAAGAAGGATTGCTGTCGATTTATTTATGTCAATATAAAAAAATGAATAACTACAAGCAATTGAATGTATCTACTTCAGATCAAAATTATCTTTAACTTTCGAAAAAATGGTATCCCTATTAATAGAAAGATTGAACGAAGCTCATTTAAAATTAACGCAGGTATCTTTACAAAGGTTCGAAGCCAGCTTCAAGCGTAAAGTAGTTAGAGGTTTTTTGAAATAACGTGTAGTATCATTTATTTATATTTTTATTTTATTTATAATTTCCAAAATTTAGAAGGTATCCACTTGAAAAAAATTTAATTTCTGCCTTAAGCCTTAACTACATTGACCACTTTTTGCAATTTCTTTTTTCGCTAGCGTAGTTATTTTGTGTAAAAGAATATACATTTTTTATTTTTAAACCGAAATTTAAGCTTTCTGCATCATTATTATAAGTTTCCCAAAATGAGTTTGAAAATTTTTACTTTTGTAGGTACTTTTTCACTTTTTTGGCCAATATAGTTGAGGCTTTATTCCGTAAGACGTTTTTCGAAAACGACAGTAAAACGACACGGCTCTAAAAGCGGCAATTGGAGTTTTAGTAAAACGACTATAGTTTTAATAGTCAGAAGGGTGACGAAAGAAGAGAACGGTAAAGTTTTAGTTTAACTTAAAGGCCAATTAACGCTTATGGAGCCCTGTCATTTTACTAGCGTTTTCGTAAAACGCTCTACGGAATAAGGCAGTCGTATTTATTAGTTCTTAGAACACTCTTGGACAGTTGTCCAGCTAGCCATTGTCTAAATAGTTGGACATCTCCTTATTTATAAACGCGTTCCAAGAGTGGCCTACAAATGTTCTCATATACACTCATTCACATCCCTGTAATCTGTCAATTTCGTGAGCATTTGGATACGTTTAATGAACATTTCGTTCATTTGAAGATTATTTTTCAATTTTTTGTTCATTGATAGTACCCATGTTAGAATATAGTTAGACACTTGATGGAACATGATTATAAATAAGGTTTTGGACTTGGACAGCTGTCCAAAGTTAGACATACTTTGGAATGGGTTTATAAATACGACTGAGGGTGATTACATGTTTAAATGCTTTTGTGTCATTTTGTATGAGTTTTATTTGTATGTATTTTATTAAATAATTTATTTAATTTTACAATCTAAAAATGGAATGGATTTTTAAATTTTGTATGATAGTCGGGGTGTTCATGCAACGTCGTAAAGTCCTTGTAAACGTGGTAAACTGCGTAAACCTGTCAAATGTTCATACACATTTAATAGGTTTACGCAGTTTACAACGACTTTACGCCATTGCATGAATTTTGCAGTAAATAATGTTAAAATAATTTAGTTTAATGTTTAAAAACTTATTCTTAATCGCCATATAACACGCTTAAAAAATGTTTTTTAATTAAAAATAATTAACTCTTTTTCCAGCTTTTTTCTTTAGCTACATTCACACTGGTATAATATGTTTATAGTTACGCCTTACGCATCACTGAACCAAGAAGTTTTTTTTTTTTAAATACAAATATAAATTCACTTTTCTATTATGAGATATAAGAGTAGGTATGTATATGTTACCTATGAAATATACTTTCATGTTAAAATTTAAATATATTTTTATTCATAAGCTTATTCACCCGCTGCATTCATTGAAAATAAACAGACTAAAAACACTTTTTCGCCGCATCAAATTAATATAATATGAGAACTATTTTACTCTAATATACTTTCACTATTCGATGGCAATTAAAAAATAGAGAAAAAAAACTTCCTCGTTTTTGCAATGTATGAATGAACATTCCGACATACCTGTCTGCACATCGAACAGAAAAAAAATATTTTTTTTTTAACTATTTTTCCTTTCAGTGTGAGATTTTGAGTTTAAATAGGTTAAACTTAAGTTAGCAACTAAAACATGTTTTTTAAGGGCCACTTAAACAAACTTGGTTTATCGAAGTAACAAGATTTTGATCCACCGATTTCAGTGGATTAGAAAAACTTCAAACAGGATTCAAGTATGATTTCAAAATTCGTATTTTTTGTAAAATTGATCAAATTTTACAAAATTCCTGCTGAACTGGCGGAGGGTCTTGGCTCTGAAAAACCTCATAAACAGTATGTTTTTTTTATAAACAAACTATTATACATTGGTATTTCTTTTCTCTTTCTTTTTTATGTGGAAGATAAGCCCTGGACCATGAAAACTGTGACAGTCGTATTAATTAGATTTCCTTAGAACACTCTTGGACAGTTGTCAAGCTAGCCATTGTCTAAATAGATAGTTGGACATCTCCTTATTTATAAACGCATTCCAACAGTGGCCTACAAATTTTCTCATATACACTCATTCACATCCCTGTAATCTGTCAATTTCTTGAGCATTTGGATACGTTCAATGAACATTTCGTTCATTTAAAGATTATTTTTCAATTTTTTGTTCATTGAACGTACCCACTTTAGAATAGGTTTGGAGAACCAATTTCAGTGTTTAAGTTAGACACTCGATGGAACATGAATAAGGTTTTGGACTTGGAAAGCTGTCCAAAGATAGACATACTTTGGAATGGATTTATAAATACCACTGAATATTGAGTTCGGTATCACGGCAGTTGATTGGCTAGAGAAGTCTGGGGTGAGAATTGTCGTGAGGCGCAAAGAAAAAATAACTCATGAGTCCCATTTTGTTGTTGTTTTAATGAGCGAACTGTCAAAATTGTTGTTGTTTCAATGTATTTTGAGGTGCCTTAAAGTTTCTAACGTTAACACGATGAGACACAGCAGTCCGGACTAATGATGGGTAGGACACGCATTTCAAATGAGTTTGTATGAGGTACTCATTTTTCGAAATGAGGTGGTACTTTGTCCTACTTCAAATGTCGCATAGGACAAAACTTATTTAATCGAAATTTTAATTAAAAAAAATCTTGACGTTACTGGGTATAAATTTCAAATAAAATATTGATTTCTGACGAAAATTAAATAAAAAACATCAACATCAATATTTTCTTTTCGGTAGTTTTAACATTTATTTAGAAAAAAAACATGATTAAAAAAATGAATGCATTTGCAATCGTAAAAAAACATTCTTCAAACATACACTTTCCCCTACTCCTTCATTTCAATATTCAATCCTTTCCTTTTAGTAACAATCGTGTGTCTTTTTCATTTTCTCTCCTCATTTCATCTCCTCACATATTTCAAATTTCACAACCTAAGACATTGTTACGAATTTTGTTACACTAATACACTGGGACATTTGAGGTGGCTGGACATTTTTGAGTTGGCTGGGACATTTGAGGTGGCTGGGACTTTTGAGTTGGCTGGGAAATTTGAGGTGATTGGGACATTTGGGTTGTTTTGTATGTTGCGTGTCAGGGTACCACTGAGGCGTATCTTCAGGAGTTAGGAAAAGGCGTTGGCATGCTTGCTCTAGCTCGGCTAAGCTCGACGGGTTGGGGAGTGGTTCTTGCCTTTTTCCGCTCTCCTCCTACACAGCAAACAAAAAAAGTCATGCCTATAATAATAAAGGATCAGGATAGGAAATGCGATAGGATATGAAAATAGGGCTAGGATTACTAAAGGACATTGAATTGCACAAACATAGTTACCTATGCCACTGCATTGGAGAAAGAGTGAGGCTTTGGTGTGTTCTCAGTGGATAAAAAAAAGAATTAAATTTAAACTTAATTTCTAAACCCTAAATTTATAGATATATATAGTTATATATATATATATTTATATATATATATTTATATATATATGCTCTTAAACCTAATCTATTATTAAAACCTATAGTAAAAAAAAATATATAAATTTTTTTTTTCCACCAGAAGACACCATCTGCCCCACTGTCCCACCAATACAATGGTTCGCCGAGCCATCAAAGACATTGCCTGGTATTATTGGCAAAGGTTGGCCTGCCCACCCTTGTATCTATATGATACAACCGATGCTATCTCGTTGGCCAGTATTCACGAGATAGCCCCTATTTTTTTTTTAAATTTAAGTTAAAATTTTCATTACATACCTTTTATTTTCTAGTTTAATTTTTTTTCTTTTAAGTCCTTTTTTAGTTTTACTTTAATTTGTTTTTTTATTGAATTTCATCGAATCTTGTTTCTATCATTTTGGTTTCATTCCTTTTGTCGAAAAAAAAAAAAAAAAAAAAAAAAGAATATGCAACCGACAGGTGCTATCAAAAAGAGTACGGTAGTAAGAAGTAGAGGTAGGCGACGACTCACTCGACTTGCTACCAGAACCGAATTGAGTCCAACTCCTTTAGAAACAGAGCTCAGCCAAGAGGTGTCGCGAAACCCGTTCGACGATTTGTTAGGAGAAGACCTGAATGAGTTACCAGGTGGGTCACAAACAAACCTAGCTAGAACAGGGACGAGGGAGTCAGGGGCTGAGGCATTAATTCCGATCAGGGAAAGCACAGAAGAGACAAGAGACTCCATAAACAGACTGACACAGGAATTACATAAAGAACGCTTCCTAATAGAACAAACAGATGAACAAGGGCAAAGTGTAGACAAAGAGGAATACGAATTAACCATGGGGGGAGAAAACCTTAAAAAAGTTATCGACTGTGCGATTTCAAGATCGATAAATGAATCCCATAATAAGACAATGGCAATTCTGACTGAACAAACGAAAAACATGACGAAAATGCATTCCATGGTAGAACTAGTGACAGGGAACATGGCCGCGATGAGTGAACGTTTACGAGTAGTAGAGAAATCGGCGCTTTCTTTATATGCTAGGCAAGAGCGAAAGGACGGGGCTCTTCTTACCGATCCCGATGTAAGTCAACCCAGACTTCCTTCACCACCCATAGCCCAATCAAACTACCAAACAGGCAGAACGTGTAGTGATCATAGCAAACGAATTGACATTCATAAATGGGGTATCAAGTTCGATGGGACAATGAAAAATATGACCGTGGAAAGTTTTATTTTTAGGATTGAAACCCTGCAGAAAAAGAACGGGGTCACTAATGAACAAGTTTTTGCCAATTTCCACCACTTAGTTTCCGGTACAGCGGAAAAATGGTATTGGCAATTTCTCGAAGAAAACCAAGGTGACGAATACCTGAATTTCTACGACCTTAAGTCAGAGTTATTGAGACAGTTTAGAAATAGTAAGAGGGACCATGAGATTCTTAGGGAAATAATGGACAGGCGACAGCAACCAAATGAATCATTTGACGAATTTTATGAAGATGTAAGGGGTTTGACCTTACAAATGAGAAATAGACCTAGTGAAAAGGACCTAGTCTCGATGGTTAGACAGAATCTTAGGGACAAGGTAGCGACCCTGATCTTCGGATGTCCTATCAAGGATATTCGAGATCTAAGAGAACAATGTCGACTAGCGGAAAAACACTTATCCACTAGAGATTTTAGGGCTAAGAAACAGATAAGTGAGATAGACGATCACAAGTTAGTACGGACTAGACATTACCTAACGGATTCAGAGGACGAACAAGAAACACATATTTCAGCCGTGCAATGACGTCTATAACAAAATAGACAAATACAATGCAAAATTAGGTCAAAAATATCTAAAGTCAATAGTGTTAAGGACTGTAGGTAATTCCCTTTATGAATTAGGGAACCTGAGAGGCGAGGTAGTAGGAATCTATCACGCAAAAGACATTCACTCATGATGACGCACTCAGCTACTGTTGTTCCATTAGCAATCTGTGATATATATGTGATGTGGTGTTTATTTATTTATTTATCTATAGAGTTTATTTATATAATTATTTATTTATGTATTTATTCATAGAAATTTTTATTTATTTTTTTTATATTTTTAGGGTTTATAGAGTTTTATTTATTTTTTTTATTTATAGAGTTTATTTATTTAACTTATTATACTGTGATATAAGTGTTTGTGAATGTTATAGATTATTTATTTATTTATTTATTTATTTATTAATACTTTATTCTGTGATATTAAGTTTTTGTTTACTTATTCAAGTTTTGGGTTGAATTTTTTGTACCAGACTGTGATATGAATCACAATTGTGAGACCTGAAGACTGATTCGTAATATGCAAATAAAAGGGCTAATTATATATACTCTGAGTAAGTTATTAAAAAAAAACAAAGAAAAAAAAATTCCTAAGAATATATGCCCGGACATGAGAAGCAAAACCTAACTCAGGGAGTGGGACGTGCCACACGTTGAGAACGGCAAAGATAAATGTACCAAATCAAATACATAATAATCGGCCGACTTTTTTTTACGAGCCCATTTTTCTCATGACCACTCGAAAAATGTTTCGAGCCTGTTACGTGACCGATTCTCACTAGATTAGGAACAACACTTCCACCCCATGACACAATAAAATACACCGTAGCCGTATGAGCCTTTAAATAAAAAAAAAAACTGAAATAATCCACAATTTTATTTATCACTTTATTTCATCCGTTTTAAACACAAAAAAATCACAAGCACAATCAATCGATGTGTAGTGTGGTGGTGTTTTGGTTTTGATTAAAGTTGGGGTTGTTTTTGTTGTTGTCTTCCTGTCGGATTTGTCCTGCACGGCAGTTCCACTCCGATCTCACATATCCAAATAATAAAAGGAAATAGATACCTGAAAAAGAAAAAAAAAAGAAAATAAATAAATCAAAAATAATAAATAAAAGTTTACATAAGGAAGTTGCCACCAGATCTTGACTCTGAACTATCCCTGTTAAAGGGTAATTTAGAGAACAATTTCTGGCAGCTATAATACTTATCTTTAGGATGCAGCCTATCGAGAATACGAGAAGTTTGTTTTATGTTGAGTAGATGAATGTTGACGATGAACCTGCAAATAAAAGAATTGAAATTGTAATTAAATCAAAAAAAAAAGTCTAGCTACATATGTAGGTACTGTAGCGAAATCTCACCTGCAATGATGGGTATTTTATTCCACAATCCAGGGTAAACTTGTTTATATTTTATTGTTTCATTTATTTATTGTTTTTTTATGTTTATTTATTTATATATATATTTTACCGATTTCTTTCACATTTTAACAAAATATTCGTGATATAAAGAAAAAAAAAAGAGAACAAACTAAACAAACACAAAACTTGACAAATTGATTGTCAGCAGTAAGTGTCTCTTGACAAATGTCAACAGAAAGGGTCAATCTAGTGCGACACCTACTGCTGAATTGTAATGTAGGTAAGGTAGTTCAGTAAAGTTAAACGCTGCGATAGGGATTTAGTGCAATATTTTATTATTAGGTATATTATTTATTTATGATTAATTTATATTTCATGCTTTAATTTATTTTATCTTAGTTTTATCAGATATTTTGATCTGTGCAATATTAGATGTAAGCAAAGTAGTTACACCCACACTCACATAATATTTTTGCAGAAAAGTGAGTTAATATATATTAGTTGATACATAGACATGCAAGATAGAATTCTATTGATAAAAGTATTGCTGACTAGGGGAAACTCAATCCACTTCCAATCTGCATACCAATACCAATGCAATTTTTTTATCACTTATGTAGGTCATAAGGCGACGACCGATTACAAAGAAATTGATCCGACATTACAGAAAAGCAATTATCAGCTGTAGGAGTTCAGTGTTGCCATAAATCTATAGACAAAAATATATTCTCTCGAAATTTTGGAAAGAAAGTATATATACTTAAAGAATTTTTTTTCTTTTCTCGTGAATTTTTTTAAATTTTTTTTCTGTTGAAAAAAAAAAAAAAAAAAGAAAGAAAATATACCTACGAAGAGTTTGAATCTCGATTTTCGATAGAAATAAATTACAAATAAAGGTAAATCTAATTTTTTTAACATGATAGTTTCATGAGTTTAATATACAAATTTTATATATGTATCTATACCTATAGAAAAAGAAAGAAGAAACGAGTGAAGGTCAACCTAAGGTGACATTTAACACTGTGGGGAAGGGGAAGAAATCCCTATAGGAAATTTTGGGACCCAGTTCGTGTATAAAGCAGAGGTATAAAATAAGATTCCCAAAGTGTTTAATTTAAATATTTATAGAGTTTTCAACTTATTCCTAGGTTCTTCATTAGGCATAGACAAAATCTAACCAAGGCTCGTTAGATATATACGTATGTATATATATATATATTTATATACGATAGCAAGAGCCTACCTGTATAGACCAAACCGACATTTGGTTCGAACCTCTGCTTCCTTTTTTTTACCTCGACTATCAGAGATTCGTTGGCAGGGTGGTTGAATTCAAGACCAGGCTTTGACTCGAGGGCTGGTAGCAAGTTGGGAAACGGGGATTAGCCACAACGCTAAGAAAGGCAATCCAAAAGGAAAATCCGTTGGAGGTGCTGCAATTAGTGAATTTTTTTGTTGAAACAGTCCCTTTTGGACTAAAAGAATCTACAAATTTTTTTTTACTATTTTGATTTTTAATTAATTTTTTTTGATTCATTTTTTTTAATTTTTTTGATATTGTAAAAGAAAAAAAAAAGGAAATTAGTGAAAAGTATAGTAAAATAGTGAAAAAAAAAGGAACAAATTTAAAGTGATACAAAGGGATTTTTTTGTAAAAAAGAGTGAAGTTAAGAGTGTTGTGTTTTCTGGACCTTAAGTGGGATATATGTATATAAAAAAAAAAAAAAAAAAAACAGGTAATACGTGGCTAGAAAAGTGAAGCCATTTTTTTCATAACTTCAGAGTACTGCCGGCAGGACACCGAGGGAGATCTTCTAAAGTAGTAAGTGCCTTGTTTATCATATAAAAAAAAAAAAAAAATATTTAAACAAATATACATACACTTATACATATATATATCTTAAAAATACACTGAGGTGAATAAGGGAAGGAAGTACCTACACTCTGGTGCTTCGAAGTATATCCACCTTTTTACATAAATTTCAACCCTAAATCCTTTTTACACTCCAGAGCTATTTCATAAACCCATAATTTTTTTTATATATTTTTTTGGCCGAACACAAATTAATAAGTTATATACCTTTTTTTTTTACCTTTTCATTAATTTTTTTATTTATTTCTTATTTTCTTTTGTAACGTAATTTACCTAAAATTTTTTTTATGCTAATAAATTGTAATCAATTGTTGAAAGAAAAAAAGCATACTTTTAATAAAAATATCTTCTGATCTGAAAACATTAGAATCATGAAGTGCTAATTTCTTAAAAGAGGTGTGTGAAGGATCGGCTGGGCCGACGATGAGAAGAAGGAAAATAAATTGGACGACTGAAAAATGACTTGACACTTACCTTTATAGATTCAACAGACTTACTAACTACGACAATTATACTTATACTTACCAAACATGACCAAACCTACTTTGTTACTAAACTTACCACTAAACTATAACTACTTTATACCATACTTACCATACTATACTTACCCTACAATTTATTACTAATTATACTTACCTTACTTACACTTACCATATAGACTATACATTCTCTTGACAACAATGACTATAATTATTTACTTACTTTACTTACTTTTACTTACCTAAACAGGACCTAAGACTATAAGCATAAACTATGACGATAAACTTTAACTGAGACAATAAACTAGTTTGCGATCGGAGGTTCATATTAGGGGCTATCTCGTGAATACTGGCCAACGAGATAGCATCGGTTGTATCATATAGATACAAGGGTGGGCAGGCCAACCTTTGCCAATAATACCAGGCAATGTCTTTGATGGCTCGGCGAACCATTGTATTGGTGGGACAGTGGGGCAGATGGTGTCTTCTGGTGGAAAAAAAAAATTTATATATTTTTTTTTACTATAGGTTTTAATAATAGATTAGGTTTAAGAGCATATATATATAAATATATATATATAAATATATATATATATAACTATATATATCTATAAATTTAGGGTTTACAAATTAAGTTTAAATTTAATTCTTTTTTTTTATCCACTGAGAACACACCAAAGCCTCACTCTTTCTCCAATGCAGTGGCATAGGTAACTATGTTTGTGCAATTCAATGTCCTTTAGTAATCCTAGCCCTATTTTCATATCCTATCCCATTTCCTATCCTGATCCTTTATTATTATAGGCATGACTTTTTTTGTTTGCTGTGTAGGAGGAGAGCGGAAAAAGGCAAGAACCACTCCCCAACCCGTCGAGCTTAGCCGAGCTAGAGCAAGCATGCCAACGCCTTTTCCTAACTCCTGAAGATACGCCTCAGTGGTACCCTGACACGCAACATGTACTTGTAGTACAATTCCTCACTCATTCATTCATTATTTGTAGTTATAAGACAAATGTCCTAGGTGAAAGAGAGAGGGATTGTGTTACTGTTGTGACTTGTGAGTAGAGTATGCAGTTGCAGTACGAGGAGGAGGAGCGATGCGTTTCATTATTACTGCTTCTCTTTTCTCCGCTGATGTTAATACAATAACAAATTCAATGACGAAGACAAAAATTAGTAAAGAGAAGATTTTTGTTTGTTGTTTTGAGTGAGGTGTGAGGTAATACATTTTTTTGCTTTGAGGCGATGGGACATTTGAGAGCGGTGTATGTGACATTTGTATTGCCTCATGTATGAGGTACCCATCACTAGTCCGGACTCAATCTTCCCAATCTAAAAAGGGTCAAGGAGACCAGTGAGCTAGAGTCTAATGCAAAAACGCATTTCGATTCAAATCTAGTACAGATAATTGTTATATGCAAGGCTCTAGATAAAAATCCGAGATTTTGTTTTAGCTCATCTAAAAAGGGCTAACTGCCATGCCTTTTCACAAATTGGTAATTATGATGCTAAAATAAATAACATCATAATAATCTTCACTTAGATTTGTTTTCGCAGTAAAACTACCTACATAAATAGGTTCTCTCCTACATTTTTGCTGGGCTATATAAATATCATGCCTACAATAGAATTTTACTTTCGCTTTCTAATTCCATTTCCTATTGCAATACAATTAAGATGCTAGGTACGTATAAATATAATCAAAGAAGGGATGGTGGCGCTTACTTAACAATTATTGGCATTTAAGGTAGGTATTCTTTTATTTTGAATTTTGAGTCCCTTATAAATTTGTCCTTTAAAATCTGTCTACCTGTCGACGATATCTACCTTTTGAGTTACATTTTCATGTCTCAAAGGAATAGATATTCACATTTGAGTAAATGGGACTATTAGGAAATCCATTTAAAACCAAATAAGCACATGGCATCCCAATGTGTCTTTGTTGTCATATGATGGTTTATCGTTTATCCCTTTTAATAGCTTGATGGCTATCTAAACCTAATAATAGAGTCAAAGGTGAAAAATCAATTTATTGTATTGAAACAACATATGCTATGTATTTTCACATCTTAACATATTGTTCGAACTGCGAAGAACTACATCACCGTGCGCCGGATATTCTTTGGTTTTAAATTACTCAAAACGGACAAAAGAATTTATGGAAAAAAATATACCACATGTTACAGACGAAAAGATAAATCTTAAACATTTTCAATAAATATATTAAAATATTTACTGTGGATGCTCTTTTCTGACTAAAAATGTCAAATATATTTTGTATAACAGTTGACTTAATTGGAGACAAGAAATTTGACAAACTCACCATTGATGCCGATTTTTGTTTGCCATAAGATCGATGATGTGTAGTTATGGGTTCACTCATAACACTGCCAGAGTCCATTTTAATTCATTTGAATTTCTATAAATTAAAAAAAAAATAAAATGTATGAGATAAGTAAGTTCGAAGTTTTTAAATAAAAAAAATTTAAATAGGTATTTCTGAAAAAAATATCATTTTTTCAAAATGATGCTGAAAGAAACTGTTATTTTTGGTTTAAAAAAAATTAGAAAAGCCAAAAAACCCTCGAGATTTTAATCAAACTCGACATTGGTACCTAATGTCAAGTTTGATCAAAATAAGTACATTGGTACCTAATTTCAACAAGTTTGATCAAAATCTCGAGTTCAATTTTTTTTACAAATCCATAACTTGTCATATCGCAAGTACAAATTCGGGTGTTGCGATGCGATGGGCATGGGACGTATTGAAAATAAACCTCTGATCTCATTTTGAATATTATGGACTCTTTTAGCATAAAAAAACAAATTAGACGTTCAAATTTCATTCAGTAGTATCTATTATCTCCCATCCAGGCAGGGTTTTCACAACCAAGATTCGAAATAGAGGGAAAAATATTCCCTTCTTCTTGGTCTTCTTTCAAGTTCCCGTTAAGTCGGAAAGGAATTAATTCTACGTGAAAGTAAGCATGTTTAGTCATTTAGTGTTGGATTGCGACCCCTTATATAATTCGAATCATAGCATGATCAGAAAAAAAGAAAGAAGAAAATTGACTTTAGTGAAAAACCTCTGTCTACACGAGTTGTATACTGATTTTACTGGAAACTTTGTAAACTCATAAATTCAGCATTAATAAATTATGTGATGTAGTTTAAGTTTTTTTTTTCATATTACAACCTTTTCTTAATTCCTTATATTCAAACTTGTGTTGGTCTTATGAAACCAGATTGGATATCGAAAAATATTCCTTTTGGAAACAGAAACAGAATTTTAAACCCTAATCCGGTCAAATTTTCTAGGTAAAAATTCCAAATTTTAAATTAAAAAAACCTGAACACCATTGTTAGGTTGAGTAATTCAATATACCTACCTTTTCCGTTTGAAGGGCGATGGCGGCGGCCGCCGGCAGCGCATCGTGTCGGACCGATTTGAAAAATTGAGGTCCAACACTCAAGGGATTTACATTTTATATCCAACTAAGCAGGATTATTATTATTATTTTTTTTTGTTCGTATTCTTCCTCAAAATCAAATGCAAATGATTAAAAAAAATGAGGGTTGAATGCACTTACACTGTATATTATTGATGTTGGTTGCATTATACCTACACACACAAATTTAAACCTTTAGGAGTATATTTTTATGTAAATTATAAAAAGGCACCCCGGGTCTTGTAATGATATACCATACGTCTGGTCTCTGGTGTAGTCTACCCTTTGCTTCATTGACTTAATATTTGGTTGGTATCCTGAGTTAGGAAGTGAAAAGAGAAAAAGGATTTATATGTAGGCATTTATAGTAAATTGGAATTTGTGTTACATGAAAAATATTCTAATTTAACATATTTTCTTTGATTAGCATTAAAACGAATGTCAGAGGGAGTGAGTGAAGTGACAGTTAAAATGACAGAAAGGCGGAAACATTTCTGCAATAGTATATGGATGCATTTGCATTACAAAAAATATACATACTTAAGTTTTGGAATTTTATTTTGATTGACATCCATGTGACAGATGGACATTATACATTATTTATGAACTTCATTGTTTACACTTCTTGTAACCGCTCGTTCGGTTTTAATGATAATAATGAACCAAAAGTCCACAGTTCGTTTTTGGGCGTGTTATACAAATTGTCAAAACTAGGTAAAGACATTTTATGAATAGTGGTATGAATAGAGGTGCTTTTCGGTTTTTTGTTTTTGTATGGAAGTTTGGTTTTTAAGTTGGTAACACTGTTTCTAGTTTCAGTAAATTTGACAGCTGATAGATGATTTGTTTTAAGAATATTTTACCATTTTACCATGAATATACTTACGATAGAATAACGCTTGCAAATTGTAATCGCCAATGTATAGCCACAGCAGCGGCTCTCGATTAAGTGAACAAAAATGTATAGGTAGATAGCTCTTCATTCGGCGCGCCAAATTTTATTTTATTCATCTTGACTGCACATTATGTACATATATACCTATTTTGCAAACTAAAAGCACAAAATACTCGAAAAGAATTTCGATTGTATTTGGTAATTTGCATATTCAAGACATTTAAGTCCACACCCATTTATGTACATCACGCTTTAAGACAGTCAACGCAAATTGTCAACGTTTTGACGTTCTTACGTCAAAATGACGTTTTAACAACTTTGGAAAATAGTTTATAATTTTGACGACAGAGAGTTAACGCGTTGACCATTTGCGTTAAGCGTTTAATATTAGCTTTAAGAATTTATTAATTGATTGAAAAAGAAAGTTATTTTGTACCCCATCATATAAATAGCAAATAATTAAATAACAACCTCCGTGCGTTTGCTTTTACTTCCCCAACTTCAAATTTTAGTCCAAAGTTCTGTCAAAGTTATTTCTCATAAAATAAATAAAATTAAAATAAAATTTGTACCTATAACTTGACAGATTTTGGAAATACCTAGGTACTGTTCGATTATTTCCAATTGTAAATAAGCTCAACAATACATACATACAATATACATACCTACCTACCTACTTAAGCCTCTACTACATTTTTCACATGTATTTTTCTATAAAACAATTCCATGAAAAAGTTTTCTTGAATTATTTCCTTATAACATTTCATTCACACACAATTATTTACAGACAAACTGCAAAATCCCTTCGTCGTATTCAGGGCAAGTTAAAATAATTAACCATTTCCTACTTCCCGACAATTATTCTCCTCCACAACTACATTTATGTACGTATCTCTGAACATGAATATCAAAACTACGAGTGCGAAAAAGTAAGTAGACCGACTGACTGACTGACTTGACAGTGACAGTGCTGCCGTCTTCGGTCGTCGTCGTCGCATCAAACCTGATGCAACTTTATCCATACGATATAGAAAAAAAAATGTGCATTAAAGCGAATTAATTTCTGTAATTGCCTGGAAAGAGTTTTATGCAAATAACATCAAAGTAGCGCGCTACACGGTTTTTGTGTCTGCATAGTTGACTCACAAAAGCCCTCGCTGAGCACGACAACTTACACCAAGACACAATATAATAATACCAACTTTGCAACACGAGCATTCAAAACTTAATTATTGTTCTAAGTCATCAGACCATAAATACCTGAACATATGAGTGTTTGGTTCTTTTTGGCTTAAGTTTCTAGAATAGTTTCCATAAAATAAAAAAAAAAACAGATCCACAATAGTGCATCGGTAGAGTTGTGATTTGTTTGTATACATGAAAGTCCGTCCACCACACAATAGGAAAATGCATTGGCGTTAGCCTGCCCCTCGTCATCGGTCGGTCGTAAGCATCACACACATATCCGATTATTTGGATTCCCCACCTGATATGCCTAGATATAATTATTTCTGAAAATGTAATGGTTTTGGACGAAGAAATTCACAAGACAACACACAAAACAATGAGGTTAAAAACCTCCAAGCTAACAACAATAGGGAACTAAACTGCGCCTAAACTCTTCCTACACCTCGGATAAGGTTACAAAATACTGATGATGGTACCTACGTATGTACTTCTATTTGCATGGTATCGACGACGAACGCCACCGACGACGAAGAACGGTGCCTTGTTATTTTTTATGTTTCTTCCACCACCTTCAGTTAGGTTTAGGTGTGTAAATTACGGAAACTAGCTAAATCGTTTCGGGCTGTAAAATTAATAAATCATGCAAATGAACGAATTAAAATGTTTTTGGCCGAGGGATGCGAGGAACTGCGTAGTGCGTGGTAAGTTTTTGGTGACTATAGATGAGCGCACATTGAACTATCATCATCATTGTTTTTTTTTTTTCTATCAAATAAATTATTTAAAACTTTAATCCTACACTAAGCCATTATAATTATAACAAACAATACCAGATTTTTTCATAAAACACTTTTTTTTTGAATAGGTGGTACCTACCTATTTACATTTTGTAATAGGTATGTAGATAGAAAAATTAACTGTAGGTATCATCGCAATGAGTATCTATGAGATACAGCGTTGCCGAAGTGGCACGATCGTGCATTTTTGACACGAAAATTGTATCATGGCACGGTGGAGTTTTATAATTTAAAATTCAATATGGCACGCGTTTTTTGTTTCCAATTTTTACTCCAAATAAAGCGAAGAAATTTTCAGAAAAAAACTGGCAAAAACTCTTATTTTTTATAGAACAAATTATTTCTTCTTTTATTTGTTGTATTTCACCCCACAATTGATTTATATTTTTTTTAAATATATACGAATTTTGGTTTTTTTTTTCATATGGCACGAAAATGACACGATTTTTTAGAAAATATGGCAACGCTGATGAGGTACCTACCTACATACATAGTTAATGCTTCAATCGATTGGCGAATAAAAAAATATGCATATCTTCCTAATCGTCCGCTATTTTTTTTTTGGCGAAATAAAAGGTAAAATTTATCAAAGACGGGTTGATTTTGGCAGCTCGTGACGGCCATATTGTTTCTTTTACTTTCTGTCAAAATATCGTCTTTTAATCAGTTACTAATCATGGCAAGTTACAGCGTCGAGCAACACATCGTGTGTTCGCTAATTGGGTTTTGAAGCAGTTGGAAGTTGATCCCAATTTTGGTCGATCACCTTTAGCGATGAGGACCTTTTTTGGATGAATTTGGTACGCGAATAAGCAAAATTACCGGATTTGGGACGACACCAATCCACGGGAGATTCACGACGTGCCAATGCATCCAAATAAAGTTACTGTTTGGTGTGGATTTTGGGCTGGAGGCGTCATCGGTCCGTACTTCTTCGAAAATGATGCTGGCCGCGGCGGCGGCCATTTGAACGATGTTATATTTCACACTAATGTCATTGATAGGGCTCTCAAATAAAGATAAAACCTTATTGATATCTCATATACAACTTGTTTTATTCATTTTAAAATCGATCCGCCCTTAATGTTAAAGTGTTGTATTGTTAATATTCATGGTCGTTCCTAAATTGGAAAATTGTAACATTTGTGTAACATTATGACGTCATCAAATCGTTCCTAAATTCAATGTTGGAGTATCAGAGTGTTACACTTTTTAACAGAGTTCTTTTTGAATGTAGTTGATTTTCGTTAAGGTAAACTACTTAACCTGAATTAGCAGTTAATTATTTATTAATAAGATATTTTACTTTTCGTAAATTAATTGCAAATGAAAGGTGTTAAAGAAAAGATTGGTAAATTATGACTAAATTATAAAACTCCTTATTCTCCTAGACTGACAAATTTTGAGGTAATTTCGGCTCAATTTATTTGCAGGATTAACTAACTAAGGATTTAACTCAGAGTTAGCACTAAAAACCTGTCCCTTCCCTTAGAATAAGATATCTGTTAAACAAATTTGAACAATATCAGCTGAGCCATTATAACTAGAAATAGGACAGTTAATATAAATAATAATTATTTTTACAAAAACCGTTAACACTTTATTTCTGTTATATGTAGCCAAAAATCTGAATTTTCTTAAAACACATTAACGTAATACGAAGTTTTATCAAAATCGTTATATGAGTGCTACAAAATCAAGCCAGACGAAAACAAAAATACTAATTTTACCTTAAAGGAATTTGGTATGTATAAAAATGATATGACTGCTTTTAAACGCTGCAAATATGCTGCAATTATCCTTGCAATTTTTAAGCATGTAGGTGGGGGACGTATGCGGTGTCCGGGGTAGACAAAGTTGCAGAGGTTGATATAATTGCAGAGTTATCGCTCTTTCTTCTTTGTGCTTTTTCTTATTGTTTGAGACATAAGCGGAGTAAAGAGTGACGAGATATTATTTCCTTCTCATTTAACAAAAATTGCAGGTATTAAAATTTGCAGCGTTTAAATGAATGCTGCAATCGGAAAGAAACTCAAAAGAGAATTGCGGATAGAAATTGCAGTCGTCTAAAAGCAGTCTATGTGACAAATTTGAAGAGAATCCGTCCATCCATTAAGATTGAAAGTTAATGTACAGATTGACGTCACTGCCGCCGCCGCGCCGCTTTCACACAGAATGGCTAAAGGTATGACGAAAAGCAATAATTTAGACTTCCTCATAATTTTTATATTAAAAGGTTTTATTAAAAGTTTAAATTTGGTTTCCATATCAGGAAGTCAATATACAGATATACCTAATATTGGAACAGTCAAAATTAATGTTTCATTTTCAATAAAAATAAATTATTATAAATTACAATTTTTTCGTTGTCGTTGTTGAATAGAATTTCACCTATGAAGGGCTCCATACTCCAACCGGTATACAAAAACACACTACCTATATAAATATATACCATTAATTTTCATTAAAGCTATTGTCTTTCCACTATTTATTATTTGATTATGGTAATTTTTATTCTAAGCGGATATTTTTTGTATATGAAAATTGTCTACTGAATAAAAAGAAAAAAAAAGAAGCCTTCACAAATTATAAGATCTTCTATCTCTGAAGGTATAACCATTCTTATTGTCATACTTACAATCAAAGTATCAATGAAATATGTTAATATATTCTATTCTATTTGATCTGATGTTATTTTCCTGCTGTATTAGAATCTATTTTGTAAAGGGAAGCCTGATTTTTGTTATCTTTATATAATATCTACAATAAGGTATCCTATATAATTTCTGTATTTTATAATATTTAAGTTTAAAAAAAGTTCAAATCATCGTTATGTTTTTAAATTGAAAATATATAGTTATTTATTCTTAATTTTTTTAATTCATCAACGCTACATGTTGTTCACCTACGAAATGTAATTAATTTAAAATAAACAACATGCTATTGACCTTATACTCGTAGTCAGAGAAGTAATGTTGAAAACAAACTATTTTGTTATCACAATTTTTTAATTTTTTCGTATTCTTTTTTTTATAATTTGTATATGCAATTTAAAACAATTATATAATGGGTGATTTTTTAAGAGGTTTAGAACTTTTTTTAAAAAAAAAACACAAAAAATTCGAAAAAATGAATGAAATATTTATTTGAATCGATAGTTTGAACCTTGCAATTTAATGTTTAAAGATAATTTCATGCAAATGTTAAACGCGGCTGCGTCTCAGGTAGCCCATCCGCTGAGTCCAATTTTGGCATACTCTTTCACACATATCGGCCGGTATCTCACGAATGAATGCATGGATGTTGGCTTCCAGTGCGTCAATCGAAGCGGGCTTATCCCTATAGACATTAGCCTTGACATACCCCCACAAAAAATAATCTAATGGTGTCAAATCGCACGATCTAGGCGGCCAATTGACCGGCCCGAAACGTGAAATTAACTGTTCACCAAACTCGCCTCGCAATTGCGCCATTGTTTCGCGTGCTGTGGTGCATGTGGCACCGTCTTGTTGAAACCACATATCATGCAAGTCAAGAACTTCCATTTCGGGCAAAAAAAAGTTTGTTATCATCGCTCGGTAGCGTTCACCATTGACAGTAACGCTGCGATTCGCATCATCTTTGAAGAAATATGGCCCAATAATGCCGCCGGCCCATAAACCGCACCAAACAGTGGCTTTTTCGGGATGCATTGGTAGCTGTTGCAATGCTTCTGGCTGATCTTCACTCCAAATGCGGCAATTTTGCTTATTTACGTACCCATTCAACCAAAAATGAGCCTCATCGCTGAACACAATTTTTCGATAAACAACATTTCGAACCGAGCACGAATTTTGATAGTAAAATTCAATAATTTGCAAGCGTTGTTCATTTGTAAGACGATCCATGGTTAAATTGCAAACCAAACTGAAGCTGTTTGACAGTGACACAAGGTACTAAACACACGTCAGCTGTCAAAACCAGTGTTGCCAAAACCAAACCAGCTTAAAAATCACCCGTTATGTAATAGTTTACAGCTTTTAAAAGTAGTTGTGCATTACAGCGCTTCGCCTGACATATGATAAGAAACTCTAGGTGCCCGAAGTATGCTTACCGGCGGCATGGTGGTGCAGTGCGGCGGTTCCGCATTAATAGTTGAAAAGTTGAATTTCTTTAGCCATTTCAGTAAAATAATCTATACAAGATGTAACATTAATTCCAAGACTATTACATGATATTATTCATGAAAGTGTAAGCTTACTTTTTTAAGCTAATCCGACACTGAAATTAATGTATTAAATGATATCTTAAACAAACAAACAAATAAACAAACAATAAAAGTCAAAAGTTAGACATTTTAATTAATGTGCGGTTCCATTCGAACAGAATTAAAAGTGAAAAGTTTGATTATTATTAAAAAATGCTTGTTAACACTCAGAAGGCTTTCACTATTTTGTATCATAAATATTTTGTTCCACATGCCCTGATTTTAAAGCAAGAATAATGATGTGAGTTTATCTATGTTTAAACTTATTTGAATATTTTTTTTTCCTTTAGGTAACGTTCTTTTACAGTGTTAACAAAAAAAAATGTCAGAACTTATACCATTTTATATCAGATAACAAATATTAAAGAATTAAAAAAATAGAAACTTAACTAGAGAGAAAAACTTGATTAATGTAGGTAGGTACAGGGAACTTCTAAAAGCAACATCATTTTTATTTGGAATCAAATTTAAATAAATAACATTATCTAGAATGAAAAAAATAATGTTTAAATGAACAGGATGCCCCTAACTTGCGTTTTTAATTTTTAAGTAAGTACCTAAATACATATCATATACATATAGATACCAGAACTAACAGGTATTTTTTTTAGAGGTATAGAACTTTAAGTTGGCAACACTATTTTAACTGGCGGCCATTTTGTAAGCTGTCAAGTGATTTATTTTTAGTTTGGTTTGGCATTTCAAGTTCAACATGAATTGACTGACGCCTGAACAACACTTTCAAATTGTGCAAATTGGGCCCAAAACAAGATTGCCGTTGATCGCAATTTTCATAAGCGAATTTTGTTTAGCGATGAAGCTTACTTTTGGTTGATTGGATACGTCAATAAACAAAACTGCCGTATTTAGAGTGATGATAATCCTCAAGTGTATGTTGAGACACCGTTACATCCACAAAAACTGACTGTTTGGTGTGCTTTATAGGTTGGTGGAATAATTGGTCCGTACTTCTTTAAAAACGATGCTGTCCATAACGGTACAGTCAATGGTGACCGCTATAGAGCCATGATTACTGACTTTTTCGTTCAGCAATTGAACAACCATGATGTACAGGAGCTGTGGCTGTGGTTTCAATAAGACGGCGCAAAATGTCACACAGCTCGTGCCTTAATTGATTTATTGAAGGAAATGTTTGGTAACCGCATAGTTTCACGTTACGGACCCGTGATTTGGCTTCCAAGATCGTCCGATTTAACGCCGCTTGAATATTTTCTGTGGGGATATGTGAAGTCGCTAGTTTACGCCGATAACCACGAAACGATTGACCACTTGGAGGACAACATTCGCCGCGTTATTGCCGATATACGGCCATACAAATGTTTGAAAAAGTAATCGAAAATTGGACCGACCTCCAGATAAGACTACGTCCGAGCCAACCGTGGCTGTCATATGCCAGAAATTATAAATAGCCGCGCTTATGAGCTACGTTACTTTTTATAAAATGTTTGTTTGTTTTATAATCATGATCTGATAAAAATAAGATGTGGGAGGATAATAAAATGGAGCTAATATTATTTGTAAAACATAATTTTAACATTAGAAATGTTTAAACGGAGGCATACAATATAAAAAAATCAAAAAAAATATGAAACGCCTAGTAGACAAAGGGGGCGAAACGTGAGGGGAATAAACAAAATAAACAAAATCAACAAAATAAAAAAAATAAACAAACTAAACAAAATAAACAAAATTAATTCATTCATGCTTTGTTGTTACTAGTTTGAGGAAACAGAAAACGAAGAAGATGATAAAACGGACTGAAAAAAAGGAAAAATGTTCGTAGGAAAAAAATGGGTATGTTTTTGATGATGATTTTTGCGAAATCCGAAAAATACCCGATTTGCGTTTACTTAAATGCTTATATCTTTCGATCCAATTATCCGATTTTCAATATTAAAGTATATAATTAAAGGAAAAATGACTGGCGTGTTAGAGCAAAAAAATTTCAAAATCATTCAAAATTTTATACTAAAAACATGAAAATAAATATCGGACAAATAATTTAATTCAATGAGGAAGTTGATAAAAAAAAAACATTAAAATACTTTCAACCACCAATTGGCGAGAGGAATATAGTATTCTAAAGCCGGCGGCGGCGGAGTTTGTGCAATAAAAAACCACAATCGTGGCAAATTTGCTTTGTGTCGGAAAAAAAAATGCTAAATGTTCATATGTACCTACCTAAATTTGTAGTCGGTATAATAATTGTAAAGATACATTGTGTTTGGTTTGGCTTGCTTATAACTTCGGTTCTAATAATCCGTTCATTAAGGGCTTAAAATTTAGCTAGAATATCGGACTACATTTTTTGTATTATATCATTGCACAATGCACAGTCACATAAAACTATATGTATATGAAAAACCTTATTAAATTGCGTATTTAATAGAAACAAAAATTTAATACAAAACAATAATTTTTTAAACCACATGTATTTGACCCTTTTTAGGAAAGTTATGATGTTAGTACCTATGTTCAGAAAAGTTGCTCAACATTTAAATTTGACATTCAATGTACATACATAAATACATAAAGCTTTTTTCATTTCTAATGTTCCTCAACTATGCTGGAATGGCAAATCGGGTAAATTTTTGCAGGTAATTATTCATTTCTTTTATGATTATTTTATCTAAAATTGAAATTGAATAAATTTAACAAAGTGCACTGATCTTAAGTGCGTTTTCTATATGATCTTCAATATTCAAATATTGCCCAATATCCCCTTTGATATTATTTGTTTTTTTTTTTCTTGAAGTGATATTAACCGAATCAACTAGGCATGACCGTATATACACACGGGTTCATTGTAATACAATTAACCGTTTTACACCTTATTCATGATGCCTCTGCTTCAGAAAGTTCTGCATTGAACAATAAATAAATAACAATAAAATAATATATAACCGTGCAACATATACAATATTTCATGCGTAAGGTTGAATTAAATAAACATTTAATTATTTATAATCGAAAGTCAGATAATTATAAAATTAATTAATATAGTTAAAATAACAACAAATAGGTACACATTTGATTGAATATTGCTTTAAACACTTTGAGCTGATGTACTTTTGTTATTTAATAAAAAATGTACGTACCATCCAACCGATTAAAGTTTTTTTTTCGCTTTTTTTGTATCCATTTAAACAAAAATTACTTTTAAAATAAAACACTTCACATTCACGAATTTTAGTGAATTAATAATTCATAAAGGATGATTCGTTTTTCTGATCTTTTCAATTCCTTATCCCGAGAGAACCATATTCTACATGAATTTTATTCGACTGTTCGCTCAAGAAACGAAAGATACCGATAAAAAAAGTGTAAAGTTTTTTTTTGAGCTAACCATAAATTTGTTTGGATGGTTAATTCTATTATTCGCGAATTTTAATTCTTATGGCTCGTGAGAAGATCGAAAAAGAGTGAAAAATATCAGTATTTTATGATATTTGAAATTGATATTAGCCGTGTTTTTTTGGGAATCTATACATAGTACAGTAAGAAATTCCCAAAAAAACACATCGGCAGTAGCCTGGTTTTTATATTTCACGTTTGGCACTACTGAATAACAGCTGTCAGAATAATAAAAAAAAATATAAATAAAAGAAAGTTTGTTACAAATGAAAAGGAAAACAAAAAATAACTTGAGCCAAAAATTAATTATAGTTACATAAAATGGACAATTTTTCAGAAGATATGGTAAGAAAACATAGAAAAAGATATTCTTTCTTAAATAATTCATGAAATAATTGTAGATTTTGCGTGAACTGTTAGAGTCCAGTGAAAGTGGAAACGAAGCTGAAACTCTTCGGCCCTCGCCGCATAAAAATCCAATAACGCTTCAGTTCTTTTTTTTGTCCAGTTCGTTCTAACCCTCCTATCCTACTGATTAGAATTGTTTAATCATATAATTTATATTAATTTTCTTTTTACCTTTTTCCTTTGTCAGACATTTCGGTTTCAGCAATAAAAATAAATTCTTCAGGAAAAGGCAGCGATAAACATATGTTTCAGGAAAGGGGTTTGTTCGTAGATTATGGTCGAAGTAAGTTGTGGTTTATGTATCATGTAGTAGATGACGTCATCGGCGATCATTTTTGTTAGATCATATAATGATTTTTTAACTGAATTCTATGTAGTTCTTCAATCAGAAGTGCATTTAAATGCATTTTTATTTAAAACAAATTTTAAAAAAACCGATAATGAATAAAATAAATTGATTTTTTTGGTTGAATCGAAAATGATAGATTGATTTTTTTGGTCAATGGAAAAACAGCCATGAAAAACACACAACTACTTTATAAACACAGCCATCGAGATGCAAATGATAGTCAATCCCACCAACATCTGAAAACAAAACCACCAAAATTCCATTCGATACTAGAATAAACGTCACAAACCTATCCGCAGTAGGATTCTACTTCTGCTTTTATTGGCAGTAATTCTACTGTGGATGTTGTATTTGTAACTCGTGTAAAATCCTACTGTACTGTGAATAGCTTTTCCAAGAAAACACGACTATTATTGAAAAAAACTGTAGGGGAGAGGGGGGCACCTTTGAACACTTTTTGGTTTAGAGTCTCCAAAAACCCAGTGTGATGGAATTATTGGCCTGTAAGTTATTGGCACTTTAAGAAATGTATTTAAAGTTTAAATTATACCCATTTTTGATTAAATTTACTATTTTATAGATTTTTTTTTATTAAAATACAAAATAGGTCCTTATGTTCAAAGGTACTCCACATGTGGGGCAGGTTTGAATTTGCCTGGGGCACTTTTGAACGGAAGTATTTTTAATAATTTTCAACAGTAAATAATGTGTAATGAGTATAAGAGCATATCTATAGAGGGAAACAATAAACTGTATAAATAAATTAATTATGTAGAAGCTGAATTAATATACAAAAAACTTTAATAGGATACACAAATTTTAAAGGTATAAATCACTATAGTTAAAAAGTAGACTTTCGAAGATAAGTAAATTTAAAGTAAAATTTTTAAAACAAAAAGTCTCTGAAGCTTTAATTTAAATGCTCTTAACATTCCATCTGTCTTACGAAGAAAAAATTTAATTTTTTTTTTTCAATAACTAGTTTTAAACCCATTAAAAGGTGCCCCGCTTGTTTCGTTCAAAACTACTCCATACATGTTAAACAACATTAAACTCGGCCATAGTTATTATACCTAAAATATTTATCAAGAACTTAACCTTTACGTTAATCAAAATTAAGGTGTTAATTTAATAATTTTGCAAAAATGAAAACCTTGGCAAAAAAATTTAAACTCTTAAACACAACAAAATATTACAAAAACACAATTTTCGCATAAAAATTGCATATCTAGGTACCTACTTTCAGATGATTATAAGAGAGGCACCGCAAAATCGTTGACGTGTAAAGATATCGGTATTGCCAAGTTTAAAATTAAGTTTTCGATTTGAAATATTTATTTGTTAAGATTTTATTAGCCATGTTCAAGCTGTGTGAAGTCAGAACCCCGACCTCAAAATTTTTAATCCAAATGTATCGGATTCGTTTGTCCATCGTTTGTCCACGTTTGTCCAGGCAAAATTTTCGTTTGTCCACCCCCAGGAAAAAAGTTATTAAGCTTTTCTTTTTTATAGCAACACCCCCAAAAACAAAAGAGTCGTCTACCGTCCGCAATTGATAACTTAAGAGGATGGGACCAAGTACATTCGTTTGTCCAGCGGCCATTTATGATTGTCCACTAAAAATTTTAATTTTTCGACCCTTATTACAAAAGTTATTCAACATTCCTTTTTTATAGCAATACCCCCACAAATTAAAAAGTCCTCTACCGCCCGCAATTGATAACTTAAGAGGATGGGACCAAGTCAATTCGTTTGTCCAGCGGCCATTTATGATTGTCCGCCAAAAATTTTCGTTTTTCGACTCTTATTTCAAAAGTTATTCAACATTTCTTTTTTATAGCAACTATCAAAACCTTAAAGTCGTCTACTGATCGCAATTCTTAACTTAGAAGGACGAAACCAAGTGCGATCGTTTGTCCACCGGCCGATTAAGATTTTCCAATAAAAATTTTCGTTTGTCCACCCCTAGGAAAAAAATTATTCAACTTTCTTATTTTATAGCACCTAACACAAAAAATGAAAATTTCACTTAGCGAAATAAAGTCTTTGGCAATCGTTTGTCCACCGTTTGTCCACCTCAGAACAAAAATTAAAAAAAATTTATCACCCCTATTTCGAAAGTTATTCAACTTTTCTTTTTTATAGCAACACCCCCAAAATTAAAAAGTTGCATAACACCCACAATTTTCAACTTAGAGGGGTGGTTCAAAGTGCGATCGTTTGTCCACCGGCCGATGATGATTTTCCAATAAAAATTTTCGTTTGTCCACCCCTAGGAAAAAAATTATTCAACTTTCTTATTTTATAGCACCTAACACAAAAAATGAAAATTTCACTTAGCGAAATAAAGTCTTTGGCAATCGTTTGTCCACCGTTTGTCCACCTCAGAACGAAAATTAAAAAAAATTTATCACCCCTATTTCGAAAGTTATTCAACTTTTCTTTTTTATAGCAACACCCCCAAAACTAAAAAGTTGCCTAACACCCACAATTTTTAACTTAGAGGGGTGGGACCAATTGCATTCGTTTGTCCACCCGCCGATAGTGATTTTCGCCAAAAATTTTCGTTTCTCCACCCTTAGATCAAAAGTTATTCAACATTTGTTTTTTATAGCAACACCCCCTCAAACTAAAAAGTCGTCTACGGCCCACAATCCATACATTAGGAGAATGGGAGTAAGTGGATTTGTTTGTCCATCGTATGCTCATGATTGTCCACCAAAAAATTTCATTTGTCCATTCTTAGTTCAAATTATTTAACATATCTTTTTTATATAGCACTCATCATAAAAATGAAAGGCTTACGGATTGTAATTATATGTTGTATGTTATATGTTGTATTTTTCATCAACTTTTGGATTTAGAATGGATTCATTTTTTTTTTGTTATTTCATAATAATTTGTATACTTATCAATTTAAATGTAGCCTTAAGTTATAAACCTCTTTATTTTTTGCATCCGAAATCGAAATTTTTTTCAAATATAAATTTTGTGAAACTTAATATACATAGATCAAATATATTGCCCAATCTGTTGCTTAAACCCTAGAAAACCTCCAATAATTTTTTAGAGAGGGGTTAGGACAGTAATTTTATAAAATACTGTTTTTTTTTAATTATGACATTTTTCATCGACTTTTGTAATTCGAAAAGCGTAAACCGAGTTAGCTTGATAATTTCTATATTCTAATGCAGCCTGACAACCTAAAAAAAATTTGTTGATCAAATTGATAATTTCTATTATATATAGGGATTTTAACCTTTGCTTATAAAGATTATTATACAAAAAATTATCTGGAAATTTTTCAATACTCAAATTCTCTCCAAATTTTTCACCAAAAATGTATTATCGATAATTTCATAGTTTTACGACTTTATAATATGAGTAAAGTACAGATATGGCTAAAGACAATAAATACCTAATATATCTATTCAGCATCGTATGAAATTTGTGGTTTACTTCACCTTTTTTTATTAAATAAACTGCACGACTAGGTCACGCGAACTTTCTTTCCTGTGGTTTTAAAATCCGAATATTGTAAATAAAAAAAATGTTATGGGAGCATATTGTATTTTATTTCACCTGCCAAGAACGTAGTTGCTTAAAGGTAGCTTTATGTGAGCAAATGAAAAATTTACAAAATATTAACACTGTTAGAGTGGTTTTTTAAAATTAATTGTTTATATATTTTTTTTTAAGGAAAAAAAAATAATAGGTATGTCAATTTTTGGGATCTATGAAGGTAAATATTCATATTTGAAAAAAAATCATCAACCATTTCCGAAAAATCGAATTTTCTTTGTTCTTCTTCTTTTTTGTTGAATAAAGTTGAATAATTTTTTTCCTAGGGGTGGACAAACGAAAATTTTTATTGGAAAATCATCATCGGCCGGTGGACAAACGATCGCACTTTGAACCACCCCTCTAAGTTGAAAATTGTGGGTGTTATGCAACTTTTTAATTTTGGGGGTGTTGCTATAAAAAAGAAAAGTTGAATAACTTTCGAAATAGGGGTGATACATTTTTTTTAATTTTTGTTCTGAGGTGGACAAACGGTGGACAAACGATTGCCAAAGACTTTATTTCGCTAAGTGAAATTTTCATTTTTTGTGTTAGGTGCTATAAAATAAGAAAGTTGAATAATTTTTTTCCTAGGGGTGGACAAACGAAAATTTTTATTGGAAAATCATCATCGGCCGGTGGACAAACGATCGCACTTTGAACCACCCCTCTAAGTTGAAAATTGTGGGTGTTATGCAACTTTTTAGTTTTGGGGGTGTTGCTATAAAAAAGAAAAGTTGAATAACTTTCGAAATAGGGGTGATAAAATTTTTTTAATTTTTGTTCTGAGGTGGACAAACGGTGGACAAACGATTGCCATAGACTTTATTTCGCTAAGTGAAATTTTTATTTTTTGGGTTGGGTGCTATAAAATAGAAAAGTTGAATAATTTTTGAACTAAGGGTGGACAAACAAAAATTTTTGGTGGAAAATCATAAATAGCCGGTGGACAAACGAACCCACTTGGTTTCGTCCTTCTAAGTTAAGAATTGCGATCAGTAGACGACTTTAAGGTTTTGATAGTTGCTATAAAAAAGAAATGTTGAATAACTTTTGAAATAAGAGTCGAAAAACGAAAATTTTTGGCGGACAATCATAAATGGCCGCTGGACAAACGAATTGACTTGGTCCCATCCTCTTAAGTTATCAATTGCGGGCGGTAGAGGACTTTTTAATTTGTGGGGGTATTGCTATAAAAAAGGAATGTTGAATAACTTTTGTAATAAGGGTCGAAAAATTAAAATTTTTAGTGGACAATCATAAATGGCCGCTGGACAAACGAATGCACTTGGTCCCATCCTCTTAAGTTATCAATTGCGGACGGTAGACGACTCTTTTGTTTTTGGGGGTGTTGCTATAAAAACAAAAGGTTAATAACTTTTTTCCTGGGGGTGGACAAACGAAAATTTTGCCTGGACAAACGTGGACAAACGATGGACAAACGAATCCGATACATTTGGATCAAAAATTTTGAGGTCGGGGTTCTGACTTCACACAGCTCCATGTTCAAAGGTACCACCCGCTCAAACATGCCCCTCTCTCCCCTACACAATTTTGTAGACAAAAAAGTACAAAAAAGATCAAAACATTTGTTGGTCTTGAGAGCGTTCAATAACATGAAATAGCAACAAAAATATACATTTTTCACATACAACTTATTAAGCAAAGCATTTTATCGAAAGATATAACTTTAAAAAAATTGTGGAAGTAAACATTAAGTAAGCGTCAAGCTTATACTAAATTCCGAGGCTAAAGTGTTTTTGGGGAAGGGTATTCAGGTTTTTGTGAATAAAAAAAAACTCACTTAACGGTGTATTGATCGTATTTTTTTAATAAACTGTCTTGTTTTTGGGTTATTGCCGTATACTCGTATACCTAACTATTTTAAATTTTCAATGCCTAGCCATAGTCAAATTAGGTATAAGTATAACCTTAAAGTTCAAAACTTTAATCATTCATTCCGTGCCTACGTTCTGTAACTCTCGCATCGATAAAAACAGTCGAGAAACGATGAAAATTGAAACAAATCGTATGAGTTTTGTTCCATTTTTCATCGTTTCTCGACCAATTTTATCGATGCGAGAGTTACAGAACGTAGGCACAGATTTAAATAATCTGTTGGTTAAATAGATCAAAGAGAAGAATCTATTCCATATTTCCATAACAGTAAAAAGTTTTATAACAGAGTTGTTGTACTTACCTATGTATATTTTATAGATGTCACATAGTTTTCAATTGACCTATTTTATATTTTCTCGTAAGGAAAACGTTCAGATGTTAATGTTCTGGCACAACTTGTCCAAGTCAATCTTTGAAAGAAAAAATAGTGTGGTGCGAAGAATCCGCATGTTTACTATTTATGTCGTTCTAGGAAGCTATAGGAAGTAAAAAAAAATAAATACCAGAAATCTCATTTTCGGAATGGCAAAACGGTGGTTTTGTGCTGTCCTACTTTTTCAATTACTGTGATTCACACGCAGCGCAGTAGACATATCTACATACATACATAATATGTAATATATACCTAAACAAAATATAATGATGATCACAGTAAAATCTACATGTATACATGGATTCATGGATCGTAAAAGGAAGACAACATTATTATGTTGTATTAACATTGTAAAGAAGAAAGATTTTATATAATTCAGACTGCGTATATTTGCACAGAATATTAATGCACAAACAGTGTTGCCAATTATTCCTAAAAGTACTAAGAGTTAAGTTTATTTAAGCATATGCATAAATGATACCTAATAAAGATTAAACAAAAACATATCGTGATGATTTTATTATAAAATGAACAGTTTTTAAAATGGTTCTTATTTTGAATAAATCTATAAGTAGGTAAGGCTAAGTTTTTCAGAGCAAGAGTTGAACCTGAGTTAACCTTTGAAAAATGTTTTTCAGACAGTTCGAATTTGATGATTCAGCTCTAGATTATCTGGGTAGATATTTCTGACAGTGCCTCTGCGTTTAAAAACACTATCAAAAAAGATAGGGTGACACTTTAAAAATATTATTTTGATTTTCCATAGGTACTGTGCGATAACAGTGTCACTCCCTCTGTTTCGATAGTTAAAGGCCATTTCGCACTTTGATTGCGATAGATTTTTGACAGTTGAAGGTTAAACTTAATCCTACATTAAAAAAAACTGATTCTAAGTTAATTCGGGTTCGATTTGCTTGCAGGATTAACTAACCCTTTTTTAATTTAATCGACAATCTTTACAAACGTGATTAAGTCTTAGGCATGGTTAAAAAATTTTAACTCACCTTTTTCGATTTTCCATAGGATATAATCGAACCATCATCGTTGAACTTGAATTGAACAGCTGGCTCTAATTAATTGAAAAAAAAAAAAATCATCTAAAGCTAAAAAATCTATCACATCGTAGAAAAGTAACGAAAATTATCAAAGTGGGAATAGTGATCGTGACTACTCCCCACTTTTTGCCTATCTTTATTACGCACGCATTGGCAATCTGCAACCAATGATTCTGTCAAGAGTGGAGAAAAGCTATCGCACGCAGATACGTATACTACGATTATGGTATACCTACTACTTAATAGTAAGATGCACATTTGGAGAATCATTGATAGCTGGTTAATCAGGTTCATGCCTCATCAGGGACATGCCTCATCAGCAATATAACATGCGGCAGTGGCACGGAAGCCTTAGATGGAATTATATCGTTCCAGCAGATGATCCAGTGATTAGCGTGAATTCCGTATTTTGAATCTCATGGCCTTCATTTGGCATCTGAATCGAATATCATTTGCTGGACATGTTCCCAGATATGTATGTACATACATGTACATGTATGCATGTGTGGTTTGTATCTCAGCAGTGTTATCTGAGGGTCTGCGGTGCAACTTCAAACGAGTTAATCTTGATTAATTCTAATTCCGTTGTGGCTTACGCCGCCGCCGCCGTCGGTCGCCTCTTCCTGCCCACCCAATGTGGTGGCAAGTGTTCTACTTTAATCTTCCTCTTCACAACTGGGATTCCTCTTGAAATGTTCCTTCCTCGAGAGGTGAGGTGGTATTGGAAGGTATAGTTAATAGAATTTCTTTAACTGTCACCAAGATATTAGTGTAACTACTGCCTCGCATATCTTTGGCTAACTATAGCATCGGAAAAACAACACCTTGCATCGGATTAATAATTGGCAAAGTGCGAGAATTTCTCAGGGAAATTTTTCAGTTATGAGAGTTGTCGCCTGTCGCGTAATAGTTTAATGTGCAATGTGCACCTGTGGAACCAACCGAACGGTTTCCTAGATGATGTACCTACATCAGGTAGGTATTATAATGTCTGTGGGAGCCAAAACCAGAAGAATAAGGTGCGGTCTAGAAAACGTTTGCAGTTTATTTATATGCAATTCCCAAGGGAAGTGAATTTCCCATCAAAAATGATGAAAGAATTAAAGAAGACAAATAAAAAAAAAATAATAAATTCAAGTGCAACATGTTGTTGAAAATTCACTCAAGCAAAACGAAGGGTGATCGAGGTTAAGGTATAAAACTTTAATATTTCTTTTGTTGAGCGTTATATATGTAGGTAGATAAACCTATCTAATAAATTTTTCGCTGTCTTTTTTTGTTTAATTAAAATATATCATCGACTTAAAGGGGGAGTTAGAGGAAGCACATTTTAATTGTTTTTTATATGAGCAGCATGCATGAAATTAAATTTTTAAGAAAACGTTTAATAATGGCCGGATACCTATTTAATTATAAAATGCAAGAAAAATATTCTTCGCGTCGTTTTAGCATTTTTTGCAAACCGTTACTTCTGTAATTGTCAATTCTTACCCACCAATTGTCCTAAAAACAAAAAATTGTAGGTACCTTACAAAATTTACGCAAGATTTGAATTTGACATCGCCTTAAAAAAATTGACAGTTTAAAGTTTGGAGTAAGTAAAAATTGAGCAATTTACCACGAGATAACAGCATGTTTTTATTGTTGAACAATATTTCAAAAATTATGAAATTTCGACGGCTAGAATTCGAAAATTTTGTACAAAGCATGGTCGGAATATTTATTTAAATTCGTTAACTGTGAAGAGAATTGGAGAATTCAGTGAGACTGGGTTTCTTTTTATGGGGCTATGTGAAATCATACATATATACCAGTCGTATTTATTAGATTTTTGTCTACTTAGACAATGTCTAACTATTTTGAAATTGGTTGATATATGCTTTATTTAATAAAAATAAATATCACATTATTCACGGTTAAGACAATCTACTCTTGTGTCTAAGTAAGGCAGCTATAAGACAACAATAAACAAAGTTTTTGAACACCTTTTCCAAAGTTGGACAGTTGTTTAAAGTTAGACAACGTTTATAAATAAGACCATAGGTAGGTACATATATGTATATGTATAGGAAGGATGCAGTTCAATTCTGCATCAACGAAATTCAGCCACATTAATGCAAAATATAGTCACGGAAAATTTCGACAAAAGAGTGCGTATTTGCCAGCAAAGCCGTGGAAGCTATTTGTCATATGTGTTATTCCAAACATGTCCTTATTCATGTGAACTTTATGATTCAGTAAAAAAAAATAACAAACTAATGAAAAAAAATGTGTTTTATATTAAATTCAAATCTTGCTTAAATCTTGGAACACCCTTTACATATCTAGGTATAGAAATCATCATATTTACATTTGGTTGGGTAAACTGACATACAAAAAAAAAAAATGTAGGTATCTTTTGTAATAAATAGAAAAAACAAAAAAACGTTTGATGCTCGTTAATAGAATATTAGGCACATTAACTGTAAAATCCAGTATAGATTAACCTAAAGGGCTTATACTAATTAATTTGTATTTATTCATGTCTTTCCACTACGACAGCAATGCAAACATATAAATTAATATTAATAAATTCATATTTCATCTTTTCTTCTTTATTTTTATGTTATTGCCTTTTATTTAAATCATTTTATCTTGAATCGGGTTTGAAATTCAGTTTGAATGTCGAACACTATACTACCATTCTACCATCACATCATTCTCCAATTAACCGTTGATTCATTGTTTCTTATTTAAATTTTTTTAATCCCACATAATTATGTCATTAGGGCATCGGATTTGTATTCTAATTTAAATCCTAAAAGCTGTCATTACTTGCGTCTTCTGTGGATGTGAGTACACTCCATGAACTTTAATTAGGTATCACATAATATGTTTGACGAGAAGAAGCCTTTATATAATGAAGTAGGTAAATTAGGTACATAATTAGGTCTTTACAGATTTTAGTAAGGCGTTTGACAAACTCTATGACATGCGATTTTGTTAAAAAGCTAAGAGAGCTTGGTCTGAGCGAAAACTTTGTTTTGTGGCTTCAATCTTTATTTATTAAACAGATCTTACTCAGTGTTATTTAACGGTTATCGATCAAATTATTTTACTGTATATTCTGGAATACCACAGGGAAGTCATTTAGGCCCTGTTTTATTTATCAATGACCTACCATCTGTCTTAAAGCACTCTAATTGTATCATTTATGCGGACAATGCTACAATCTTTAAAACAATTTATAGAATTCGTGATTGTGAAATGTTACAATGTGACATTAATTTGACTGGTGTATACATAACTGTTTGTCTCTTAAGATCAGTAAATGTGTATTTTATGAACTTTACAAGAAAACTTTCAGTTACTCCTTTTAATTATTCGTTAAATAGAATTCCCTTGTCATGTGTAGAAAATGTATCTGTCCTTGGTGTCTTAGTTGATAGTAAGTTTGAATTCATTCAAAACATTAACTTCATGTCAAATAGAGCCAATTCACTTCTTGGATGGATAAAGAAAGTGTCACGCCAATTTACAGACCCCTCTGTTACAAAACAGCATTTCATAACATTTTTTCGACCTATTCTTGAATATTCTTGCTAGGTTTTGTCACCCTATTATGACTTATGAGTGCCATATAGAAAGACTGGAACGATGCCCAAAAAAGATTTCTGCGGTTTGCCTTAAGAGGGTTAGGCTGGGAAAATCCCTACGAGCTCCCCGCATACATCAATAGACTAAAACTTATTGCCTATTCTTGAGAACAGACGCTCTTATTTAAGTTTCATTTTTATTGTTAAAATAATTAATGGAAATATAGATTCTTTTTACCTTTTGTCCCGAATAAATTTTAATATTCCTCAGAGAAACTTTAGAACTATACCCAACTATGCATAATATACTTCAAACTATCGTACTAATTATGAAAGATTTTCTCCATTAAATAAAATGTTTAAATTGTTTAATCTTTTTAATAAAAGATGTAATATTTTATTCGACCAATCACTAAATTTTTTAACTAAGTTTAGGTATATCAAATTCTTATTCAATTATTTAATTGTCCTAGAGACCTAAGTAGTTACGTATTTTTTTGACCTAGTCTTTAGCTACCTCTGTAAATAAATAAGTAAATAAAGATACATAATTAAAGTGTCGAACATGAAACCTTTTTTATGATTTCTTTTAAATAATTATTTCTTTAAAAACCAATATTGTATATAGTTTTCACATGAGGAAACTGAATTGCTTGTTCTGTCGAAGTATTTTTGATTTAAAAAAGAACACGAAATCAAGAGACGTGGAGTGTAGATTTTTACAAACAATAAATAATTAAAAACTTATAAAAATTTGAATATGTAGGTATCTAAAAACCTATCTGAACCAATAGAAATAAAAAAAAAAACATACCACATATTTGGAAATAAATTCTTTCGTGCAGCTAATAGACTACCTCGGGTTATATAGCTACTTATTAAAGTTCAAGGTAACAAGGTAAAAATGCCTGACCCGAAAAATCTTATATTTTTCATTATTTAAAGATTTTAGACATTTAATTTATAAAAAGGTATCTGGAAAAAGGTTTATAATATTTTTAATTATAAATATTAAAAATATTTTACCATATTTAAGTATAAGTATAAGTAAAGTACACATAATTTATAATTGCTTATCGTCGTCCTAGTCTTTCTTTCAAAAGAAGTAAGTCGATTTAAAAAATAATTAAATAAATGAAATTCTTAGAACAAAGTTTTAAAACTGGTACTTATTTAGAGGCAAAAGTTAATCATGGTAATAATCATGGAAATAAATTTTCATGTTATTTTTTGACTTAAATTTAATATAAATCCAACGTAATTTTCAACGATTAAGTCCACAAACATTTTTGGCGTTTCGTCCCGGCGATCTCACTTGGACTCATCAGTTGAATCAATAATTCAACAGGTCCAATTAAAATAGTGCTAACTCTCTTCTACTTGGCTGCTGTATTTCAGTAGTATATATTATTTGTGTTATTAAAAAAACAAACCTTCATATAAACAATTCCAGGGAAAAAACAAAAACTTCCAATTTAATGATTAGGAATTCTAGTCTTGTTGGATATAGTTCACACCAGATATTCGTCATGAAATCTATGTTAGATGAACGGAACTTAACAAAAATTGCGTATTGACAAGGTCCTCACTAGTCGACTGATGAGTCCAAGTGAGATCCCCGGGACGAAACCCAAAAGTTTTTGTGGACTAAAGGCCGTTAAAAGCTATTTTGGATTAAATATTTTACAATATCATACTTTTTCAAAATGTCACTTTGACAATTGCAATTGTGAAAAAGATATGTTTGCCTACTTATTTACATGAACTGAACTGTCATTTTTTAGGCGTGTACAGTTGGAGTTTATTAAGAAAATACGTTCAGTATGATACAAGCTAAAAAATGTTTAAAAACTTGTATTTATATTTATTTATTAATAATATTTAATAAAATATGAAATTACAAAAAAATATGAGAGCAATAAAGCCATCAGCCTAAAACAAAATTTTATAGTAAAGGGTTTTAAAGTTAAAGGAAATTGTTAAGTAGTATGATCTTATAATACTTAAAAATCAGGCTGTTTAAAATTTTACGCTACTGACTTTAACAATATATCTAGGTACATCACTTCATATTAAAATAAAATAATAAAAATGATAAATGCCGATAGGGCAAAGGCGTCACATTTTATCTAAAAATTAACAGTCGTATTTATAAACCCATTCCAAAGTATGTCTAACTTTGGACAGCTGTCCAAGTCCAAAACCTTATTTATAATCATGTTCCATCGAGTGTTTAACTAAGACACCGAAATTGGCTGTCCAAACCTATTCTAAAATGGGTACGTTCAATGAACAAAAAATTGACAAATAATCTTCAAATGAACGAAATGTTCATTGAACGTATCCAAATGCTCACGAAATTGACAGATTACAGGGATGTGAATCAGTGTATGAGAACATTTGTAGGCCACTGTTGGAATGCGTTTATAAATAGGGAGATGTCCAACTATTTAGACAATGGCTCGCTGGACAACTGTCCAAGAGTGTTCTAAGGAAATCTAATAAATACGACTGTAAATGTATAAAGAGCCTCTTTAGCTCAGTGGCAGAGCACTGGTCTTGTAAACCAGGGGTCGTGAGTTCAATCCTCACAGGAGGCATTTATATGCTTTTTACTCCGATAACATTACTATTTTAATAAATTCTTTTATTTTGATTAAAAAGAAAAACAATAATAAATACTCTATTCATAAGTTCTAGTATAGGTACCCCTTATGTATAATTAAAATGTTTCGGAATGTGTTCTCTGAAAGTAAAAAGATCAATAATAATTTTACGCCATTATAAAAGCAATCTTCATCTACATTATTATGTGATTCAATTTTCGATTAGAAAATGTATAGGTCTATAATTATTATATAGATTTTTATTTAACAAAAATACCTATGTTATGATCGTATATATTTTTAGCTGCTCGTATAAATAATATTATATTCTTAGGTACATTAGGAGTGCCATTTTAATGTTAATTTCGAAATGTAGTTAGAGGTCTTTCTGTAGTCTAACTAAGAACAAAGCTGTATGACACCTGGTTTTTATTTGCGGTTGATATACCTACTCATATCTCTGCATATAAATGTTTTCACCTATAACACACCTGTGTCTATTGTTGAGATCTTATTTTGAAATACGTGTAGGTATATAAGTTGGAAGTGACGTTTCTAATGAAGCTTCAATAATGAAAAAAAAAAAAAATGCTTAACTTATGACAGAAAGTCATTAAATAATTATTTTATCATTGGCAATTGATTCGATGGGAATTTTGTTTAAGTTTCAATTTTTTTTAAAGCTTGATCTATGTTTTTAAGCAAATTTAATTTTTAAATTCCATATATGAATTATGATAAAAATATATTGTTTGATGCTATAAGATACCCGCGGGATCCCATGGTATTCCAAATTTACCTAAAATGTGTTTCTTTACTTTTTTCTGGCATACGAAATTGCCAGACTTTTTGACTTTTTCTAAAATTTATTTCAATTCCCCTCCAGCAAGAATTTACCCGAACATTTTACCTGCGGCTTTTTCTGGCTTGTCAAACTATACTAATACTTTCTGTTGTCAAATGTGATGTTTACCAAGAAACAAATCAGCAACGTCCCAAATGCGTTTCTTTACTTTTAATTTCTGGTCAAAAATTACAACAACAATATCAATAATCTCGAGCTCAAACTTTTTCCCGAACTCTTCCCAAAACACTAAAGAAACAGACCTATTGTTTATTGATATAAAATATTAAATGTCATTAAAAAGTAATAGTATTTTATTTTTTGAAATAATAAGAAGATTATCGAAAAATATGTATAAATACATAATTTTTTCACCAATAATGGCAGAATTGATTTTATTGGCTTGATACTACTTAACAACTTACAATTTAAAGCTATGTATTTAAATGTTCTTAGTTTTAAACATTTTTTTAACTATTATCATACTAAACCTATTTTCTTAATAACATCCAGCTGAACACGTCTAAAACAGTGACAGTTCATGAAAAAAAAGTAAGCAGAGATGCCATTTTCACATCTGTAACTGTCAAAGTGACATTTGCTGTTAGTATATGATACTTAAAAGATAAAATAGGAATTGAGTAATAAAGTGTTGAAAAGATAATACGATGTTAAATCGTTTAAAACTTATAATATTCTGTTTTTAACCCAGCATCATACTTAAAATGCTTTAACACCGTACTTAATCGCCTTAAATTTTGACCCAATGTTTTTTAATTATTTTATTGGAAATATTGTCTGTTTTTTTTAATTGTGTATTCTGTGTGTCTTATTAAAATCTACTTCAAAATGTTTCTTTTCAAAATTCTACATTCCGACACACAAATTTGACGCATGGGCCATGGACAATGGACATAAGCCCACAATGGTATGGCATGGCTTGGATTCTTCTAATTCTTCTATAGTACAAAATTCAACGATTTTCAATTTTTTTTATAAATGAAGATTTCTTAAAGAAATCGGATAGATTTTTTAAAATAAATTTATTTCTAATAACATTAACAAGATAATTTAATGTATGTGGTTTTATTTTTTTTTTTTAGGTCTGTGATATCACTTTTTAATGTTGATATATTTTTTCTATTATTCCTGATTTTCTGATATTTCAAAATGTGACTTCATTTATAAAAAAACGAGATTTTTAAACTAGGTCATCTAAAATGCAGATAAACAATAATTAAATATTAAAAAAAAATCTGTGATCTGAAAACAAATTAAAATGTGACCTAATGAAGTCAACTTAAAAACCTAGTAAAGTACCAAGAATAAATGCTAACATAACATGTGTACACAATACAACCATAAAAATTTGGTAACTTCTAACCCAAATTAGTCACCACTGCAGAATAAGTAATAAGCTGAGCGTAACGGTCGAGGTTGAAGTAAGTTATATAGTTAAGTTTGTAATAAAATTATGAAATAGGTAATTATCCAAATCAAAACATCACCGCAATAATTGTGGTTAAGTTGAACACCTTGTACAATGTATATTTAAATTATTATTAAAACAAGTATAATTCACTTAAAGTGGTATATAGATTTTTATTTTGCTTTTCTTTTAATTGTTTATTCAGTCATTACAATGTGTAGCAACTTGTGTAATCCTTGAACTATATTATTTGGTCTAATGACTTATGCTTTTTTTTGTTTTTAATTGATGTTCTCTTTTTATGAGTAATGTAGGTTTTAATCATTTTTAATGTGCGTATATGGTAACAGAAAAAGTTATCTTTTCTTATAGTTTAGGCAAGGTACTGTGCAAGAATGGTTTAAATTTATACTTGAATAAAAGTCATTCTATTAAATAATTTTTTATTTTTTGTTACAAATTGTAAAACAAATTATTCAACATAAGGCCGGTTAAAAGTAGTGGCAGTAATCATTTTTCTCTTAATTTTAAGACCATCAGAAATAAAATGAAAAAATTTCGTTTGGATGAATAATCTTGCTGTGCAAAAAATTTTAATTTTCAATTTTTCAATTAAATGTTCAATTTTTTTTTAGTTTTGAGTGTAAAAACTGAAGAGAAGGCGTAAAAAAATTTTTGTTTCTTTTTGTTTTGTTTAATATATTTGATTATTTATAAAATAAAAAATATTTTGTTTTTTATTTAAAAACGTTTTAATTCAATATTTTTTGAAACACCACTTTAGGCACACTTTTTAAACTATAAATTAAGTTAAAAAAAACCCTCCTGTCTTTAAATTATATACTTTTGTTCACATAATCCCAAAAATTCAGTTTCATAAAATTACCTAGAGCTGTACTGTACTAGCTGTACTAGCTGCTCAAAAATTATAATTTAATTTAAAAACAGAATTCATGGATGGATTTCTGGCTTTAAAAAAGGTATAACATGGCATTGAAAATGCTGCCGTTAAGTTTTAATATTTTTTTTTTCTAAATAAATTATAAAATTGCCCGTCCCGCCTAAGCGGTCAAGGTAAGAGAAAATCGTAGCCTAAAATCTGTCTAGCCTTTTTAATGCAAATACAATATTTGTCTTGAATTCTATTACTTTTGATTTTTTTTGTTAACTATTTGACTTGTAATCTATCAATGAAATATTTTTAATGCTCTTTTTTATGTCAAAAAATTAATATATTTATCCTTATTCCGTAAGGCATGTGATCACATGTGATTGCCATTGAGTTTTCCATTTCAGTAGGAATGTAAGTTATTTTTTTTTTCTCAGATTAACGTGGATCAAGGATGAACGTTAACAACCATTGTCAAGTTCATTCATAAATAGTTCATAAAGGCGCCTTTGTGGCTATCCCAACGCCGCCGATGGAAGTATTTCTAAATCTTTTTTTTTTCAGGGAAAATTATTCATGGATATCTTATCTCCCTTCTCCCAATATCCGTCACTATTATTTCGTCAGCTAAAGAGGCAGATTTATATAACTCCTTGATCTTTTTAAGTATTAATATTTGTCACCCCTAAAACTTGTCAACCAAGTTCGCAATATGATTGAATTAGGAATATTCAATTTATTATTGATATTCATTTAATTTTGCATTGTTTATTTGTTCAAATGACTTCAAAATAAAATTATTTTTCTTATAACTCTCATATTTTGATAACTTACTTTATAATTTTACAATTTTTTTCAGTTGTGTCGCTCAGGTTTAACCGGTCTCATATTTAAAAAATTCTTAGTAATTGTATCAAATATACGTGTTTGTTTTTGGACGTGGAGTAAGTCCAACTTTAAAAATTCTCTTATTTGTACGTGAAAATATGCTGGAATTAATTTATTGTTTCTGATTGCAATAACGTAGATTATACTTTTTTTTCGATAACCCAACATGATCATTAAAAAAAAATAATACATAATTAAATTATGCAAATTCAATGCGATGATAAGTCAACTTTATCTTAACTAATGACAGTTTGGTCATGTCAACATTAAAAAAAAGTAGATAAACTAGTATTTATTTTTATTTTAATGTACATGTAGGCATAGTAGGAAAAACTTGACCTTAATGGTATGGTGTAGATATAGAAGAATGAACCCTCTTAGTGTTGGCAATGACAAATTTTCAAGTGTTTTCTGTTTTTCTTTTTTTTATTTTCCATCATTCATCGTCTTCGTTAGCTAATTTTATTGTTCATCGTCATTAAGCGTGACGACCAAATTACTTTAAAGCAATTTTCAACAAAAATATGTATAAGCGATAAGCAATCACTTTTGTTCTACTTGGAATGTGCGCATAATTTGACTGTTTTGGGTTCATCTATAAGAATGATCAACACTCCACAACCAAAGCAGCAACGTGTTGAATGAAACTCACTTAATTTGATAATGATCACTATAGTGACTAGTGGAAGAATAGGAAGTCTTTTATTTAATACAAAAAAAAAAAAGTAAAAGTGTGATAGTAGTTCTTGCACGAATAGCTTCTTAATTTCTGATCATGGTGAAAATAGACTCTGATCAGTGTTGAAATAATATTTTCTAAGAAAATTTTAAAACCCCATGTAGCTTCAGGGAGGGAAGATTATAACTGGGATCGTTGAGTAGGATGAGCATTATTCAACGTTACCACTTTTGGAAAAAAGTGTAGGTAGATTTGAAGAAAAAAGTGACCCTTTTTATATAAAACTATATTTAATTTATTTTTAATTAAATAAATTCAATTGAACAAAAAAAAACGTATTATATTTCAATTTACTGTTTAATAACACTTTTAAAATTAATTAAACCAAAGAATTATTATTTTTATTTTATTATTATTTTTTACTTTATCTCTACACATAAATTTTTACAGACAATTTTTAACAAAAAATTATCTCAGACTTATGTTTAGATACTTTAATTATACTTTTTTTTATAAAATAAAACATTAAAATTAATTTAATTTAATATATGTACATATTTTCATTAAATAAAAAAAAAATAACTACGAGAGTGAAATAGAGAAAAAAGAAGTAGATTTGGTCTTTTTCTGTAAAATTGAAGTAGGTTGAAGCAGAGATTTTTAAATGAAATAGATTCAATATTTTGGTGATGGTACGAAGTAGGAAGTATATTTTTAATTTTTGTTTGAAAAAAAAAAGAAGTATGTAGATCTACTTCAATTGAAGTAAACTGGTACCACTGGTGAGCATACTGCAAAGTTGGGAATTTTTCACAATATACTCACGATCAAATGCAGGACTAGCGGGAAAAGAATAAGTTGTTTATATTTTTATCTCAGTGTCGTGCCACCAAATTTATTTTTTCTTAAAAAAATTAAAAAATAGCAAAAATATATTGTTTTTTTTTTTTTTAAATATAAAAAAAGCTGAACAACTGAATTATGCCCATACTAAAATAAATAAAATGGTGAAAATTCTTGAGTTTCTAAAAGCATCCCTAACGTCAATCTAATTTTGTTTGGATGTTTTTATTTGGATGTTTTTATTTATAAGCCCATTCCAAAGTACGTCTTTCTTTCTTTGGACATGATGGTCCAACCTTAGGGACTACAATTAGTTGTCCAAACCGAAGTCTTGAAGACCACTGTTCATTGAACAGGGATGTCAGTGAGTATATATAAACATATTAAGACAACTATTGGAATGCGTTTATATAAATAAGGAGTTGTTCAACTATTTAGACAGTGGATAGCTAGACAACTGTCCAAGTGTGTTGTAAGGAAAAATTTACAGCCCTATTCTGCTATCCGATCCGATCGAATTTTTTTGTTTCACTTGAATTGTTCACTTAATTAAGTCCCAAATTATTCTTTAAACTTGTCAATCTTCCGAGTTCAAAGCTCTATAAATAATTATTTTTGATGATGTTCAGAGAATATAATTTTTATAATTTGATTTTTATCGCAATTTATATGCTTTTTGGAAAATTCGTTTTTCTCCGACGAATACGAATACGAAAATCCACGTGAACGTTTAGCAGAATAGGGCTTTAAATACGACTTTGATTTTCTAGCAACTTTTAGTTTTTTGGAGAGAAAGGCATCAAGTAAGAGGAATAAACGGTTTACGATTGGTGGAAATTAGAAATTAAAAGATAACGTCAAAAAATCTTCAACTTGTTTCCTCGTGTGAAAAGGGACAAAGTTTCTTTTTCTATTGTTGTTGTTTTTTTTCTTGTAAGTGATGGTTTGTTATTTATCCTTTGTTGTCCTTTAATTTAACATAACTAATAATCATCAAAACGACATCTTACTGCTCTTTCATTTTAAGCTGCATAAAATGCATTCCGAAATGTCAAACTGATGCAAATTAAAATGTATGCAAAGCATCCGCAATGTGTTGCTGATGCTGAAGAATAGTGTAATTCTACCGTATCAATTTTTTTATGTTTCAAGTTCTAGAATCAGCCTTATTACCTACGTTCTATTTGATTTATACTTTGATTTAAATTTCCAAACGCGCAGTACATGTTGTTGAAACAATTGAATTAGCATTGTCAAAATTAGCTTATAGCCTTGATATATGAATATTGAATATATACATAAGTACATAAGTGTAAATACTTCTGAAACGAATCTGAGATCAAATCTAGAAGCAAATTTCCCTCTTTCCAAAAGAAGAACTGTCATTCCAATTCCACTTAACGAAAAAGCTATTAGAGTCTTCTAAAATAAACACTCCCAAGTCCTGCAAGTTCTTCATTGCAAAATTTTTTTAATTCATACAAAAATTTAATTTGTCACAAAACGATGGCAAGACTCAGGCTCTTTTCAATATTTTTCTACAAATAAATGTAAATAAGAAACGCTTTAAGTGAAAATAAAATTATGGTCGTTTCAGTTTAGAGTCTACTGTACATAAATATTTTCTATCTCTACATATATGTACATATGTATATGTCTGTACACAAATCTCTGAATGAATGAAAGAGTTCCGTTTTTTTTTAAATAAATTATTAATCAATTATTAACCAAGTGATTATTTTCTTCAATCATATCAGCAATACATATATAAATAATTTAAATGTTTAATTTTTTTAAACCAATAAATAATATGTACTTGTATCAATATAAATAATTTACTAAAGCAAAAATATTGTTGTCTAATGCAAGTCAAGTTAAATTCAAGTTAATAAAAAAACAAATCAATTTCCATCATTGCCAACTTGCAATCGATCGTGAGCGACAATGTGCGTGGTATCAAGTGTCAGGGCCAACATTTCCATTTAAAAATTGATATTCGCTCCAATACGCCTATTTTCTTTCAATCAATGTTGATAATACGATTTCTTTATGGCATGCTGCCCGAAATTCCAGTCAAGATTTAAGAAAACTATTAAGAGTTTACAGTTTACATACTTATTGTGAATTAACAAAAAGATGTAGGAAAGGTATTTATTTTATTTATTCTTATGATGTAGGCAATATAATATCAAGCGTGAGTCTACTTTTATATTGAATTAAGTTGTTTATTTAAAATCAATGAATTGTTATTATTTCTGATATTTTGCAAGGTTCATATCATATCACTGATCTTCTTACATCATACAAATGTAATGTCACAAGTTAAGTGAATAAGGAAAGTTACGTTCTAGAAGGTTATTTCGTGTTAATTCGTGTTATTTTGATTAAAGTTTCTGCAGTCTGCAAATAAATTATTTTACAAAAAATATATTTTAACAAAAAAGTAATCATATTACCAATTTTTTAAATCTAACACTACCTATAAGGTTTCCTTCTCACTTCTTGGCCTTTACATACACCTCGAATTAAAAAAAAAAATATGTGGGGTTTCAATGATTCACTGCAACCTAAAGATTTATTGTGCCACATCTTTAAGTTCTTTGTTCATCATAAAAAACTAATAAATTGTTATTGGTATCTAACACCTAATTAAAGTCAATAAACATATAACAAGCAATTACGGTATAGGTAAGCAATTAAACAACTTCAATAATATTATAACATTGCATTATTTTCTTGCAACCTGAACCCCGTCATTGAGGATGTCAGCAATTTATTGCAATTGCAAATAAATGTGCAATCAAACTTAAATAAATCAAAATAAAACGGAATCTCAAATTCAACAAATGAACGAATTTCTTGCTTGTTTGTTTGCAAAGCACATTCATTAAACATTTACTATGCAAGGAAAAAAAACAAAGAAAAGTGAAAACTTTTAATTCAATTCGATTGTATTATTTAAATGAAAGTCCGAAAGATTATAACTTGACTTACAATTAAATAACACGATGATCTCAAGTATAATTAAATTTTATTTGTAAAATAAAATGCATGGCTGGGTTGCATTTACACACTCTTTGTATTTGTGTTCCTTCTTTATAAATGATCGTCGTAATATTAAATTAACAATAAAAAACAATTAGAAAAAAATGTTAATTTCAAAATTATATCAAAAGTTTTAAAATCATTATTTAAAATTTCAAAATAAAAAATAAAAACAAAGCTTAATTTCTCATCAAGCTTTCCGCACTTATGCACCTTAGGGTGGTCCACGATATTCTCTTGGAATTAAATTTCCCTGAGTCAGTTACAATTTATCAATAAATATAAGACAAATATAAATATAAATATAAATATAAATATATATAAATATAAATAATATTTATTTAAGTTTATATTATCAGTTTTTCGCATATTAAAAATCGGTTTTGAAAAAAATCATCTACCTTTTTTTGATATTTCGTATTTAAAAAAAAAAAAAACAATTTAAAAATGTTTTTAAAAATCGAAAATTTGTTTTTTTTTTTTTTAATTCATATGCAGTTATGCTATGCTAGTTATTAAAATTAAGTTTAAATCTAATTTAGTTGTTTTATGAAAAAATAAGATTCTACTTTAACTGTTTTCAAAAATCTTTATGGAAGGTACCGTTAATTTCGGCGATAAATATAATTTTTGTTTAAAATCTGATATACATAATATAATGTTACAAAAAACTGCTTGAGCTAAAATTTTATAAAAATCGATTAAACCGTTTATGAAATTTTCGAGTAAAGCGAATACAAAAAAAAGTGCTTCTATAGCAGGTACCATTAACTACTAATATTACTGAATTTTTTCCATTCTGCCATAAAAAAAAAATAAAAAAAATATTATGTTATTAACATATCTGTATCTGTTCAGTTGGATTTTGAAAAAATTTCTTCAGAAAAAAAGAGAAAATACTTCTGAATTGTATTTGTATTTTAGCTCAGATAAGAAATTGCAAACAACAATAATTATGATTATCGACATAAATAATATATCTTCCACTTTTATTTATTAATTCTTTCGAAGGTCGACCTTCTTGGTCGAGATCTTTGCAACAACTCAATTTCGTTACATTATTTTGACTTAACAAGCTCTGTATTTCGTCGTTAAGTTTCTTATATAACTTACAGAAGTCTCAATACATCGAACGCAGAGTCTCAAATACTCATGCAGTTCGATACAGAATTTCAGAGTCGAAACTAAAATCGTAAATTAGATGTTGAAGAGTTCTTGCAGAAAATCAGTCGAAAAAGTGATTACTTCTATTTTTAAAATGGCGTTATTTATTATAGTCATTCATGTAAGAGTTAGTTTAACATTTTTTACACCAAATACAAATAAGAATTATATACCTACCTGACCTACCTTGTTCTTTGCTTTATTTTACCTGATACCATACCTTTAGATGTATTTAACTTTAAAAATGATGCGCTTTATGAGTCATTATACTTCTATATAAAGTAAAATAAATAAAAAAAATAATACTAATCCCACTCGTAATCGAATGTCATCAAAATTTAATAGAAATTACCTTCTTTCAGAATTTGTGATACCTACCTAACATTAAATCAATTGGTGGTAGTGATGTAGTACATCCGTCCCACACAAATTTATGCCAAACACATTTGAATTCAGGTTGTTTATGGTACATACATATTTATATTTATATTAATCAGAAATATTAGTATTAAAATCTTTAAATAAAATATCATCTTTTATATTTGTATTGTCTTTCTTTACGAGACTTGTTTTTTTTTATTATTATTGTGAATATCAAATTATAAAAATAAGGTGCAAAAGACCTTGATATTAATTTCTAATCGAATTAAAGTAAAAGTATTTTAAGTTATTTTTTTTTTTTTTGATTTTTTATGATAAAGATGTTGTATATAAATATTTATAGAAATTACGAACAGATGCGAAATATTTAAAATAATATGTCGCCACATAAATTAATCGACACAATTTTAAAAATTAGCGAAACCGTTTCATTTATTAGCTAGACTTCTTTCAATATTAATACAATAATCTATAACTTGATTTTTTTTTTAATTAAATTGTTGTAAAAAAGTGGGCCAATTTTTTCTGTGGAATTTCGATCTCGTCATATAAATATTTATGCAGAAGGCATCATGGTTATTTTTTTTTCTTATAGCTGTCTCTGTATGTTATTTGAAATTTATATCTATACGACTCTTCTAGACATAATATGCGAATGTGTCGGTATTAAATTACAATCAATTATTATAGTTAAACGACTTTGTTTTATAGATGATCTTGGCAAGATGACCTTGGCTAGGGTTGTCGTACATTGATTTGATTGTGTTAGCTTAAAATATTTCTACATAAAGGTGTGTGAATGATGACAGTTATATACATAAATATACATATGGTTATTGTAATTTTTAACGCCAAAATTTTATTTTACATTGAGGAACAAAAAATGAAAAGTCAAGCTTCTTACAATATAATTATAGTAATGTTATAACCTAGATTCACCGTACCTATGAACTATTATTTTGTCCGAATTTTTTCGATAAGTGAAATGTTAAATTTAGCATCCGTATATAGTAGGTAGTCACCCAGTAGGGTAATAGTAAGTAAGTTGGTCTAGGAATTGAATTCAAGCATATTCCACTTCACAGGAACAATATGTTCTTTTAAGGGAACCTTTCTACTTGCGCTTGTTTATTTAAACACTTACTTAAAAAACTAGTTAAACTTCATACATAGCTAACTAGTACACCTTTTCAAATTAACTGAAAGATCTCCAGCTCATGGTTGCACCAAGTCATAACTACCTATATATAGGTAAAAAATTGTAGGTATTTTGTTGTGAAACACCAGAGTATCCCTAGGTTCTCCCTAATTATTAATGCTCATCGCACTGATTCATTCATCTATTAGATTCTGTCGATCAATGTTCAAACATACACTCTATTGCACACTCATTGAATTTAAAACAACTCTCTTTATAAGTTTTCCGCCATTCATTTGTATTCCTTAAATGTATCCTTTCCAGACCAAATATAGGTAGTCAATTCTCAAAGGTACCTACCTACCTACATAATCTTTGTCGCATAATTAAGTATGCCCACAGTTATCTACTCATAATGTTTCCTTTCTAGATTAACTAGAATTATCTCAAGAATACACAAATCCTTGTACATCAGGCAGTAGCAACAACTGTCAGAAATTGATGTTAGTTTCATGATAAACGTGATCAGAAATCTTACATAATATAGGTACCTAGCTATCTACGAACGAGGGTGCCTCAATAAAGTTGTTACCATAATTGTAATACTAAAACTTTAATGTTTAAATATGCGTGATAAGGTTTTTAATTAATAAATTCAGCAGTTAAATATGTACCTTCCAAACGTCAAAAGAGTATCAGAATACGGTTTGCTATAGTAATTCGGTTAAAAGTTAAATAAGTAGGTACTTAAATATGCAAAATAAAACAATCGATAAATTAAAAAAAAAGACACTTACCTACCGCAGTAATAAAAAAAAATAAATATTTATGTTATTCCTTTCACACAGGTTTTGGTGGTTAGAATGTTAGTTTAAATCCTTCCTTCGTTTTTTTTGTTTTTAATTATTGTATCCACTTGAATTTCTTTAAATTTGTAAATAAATCCACTCACAGAAAAATATGTAATCCGATATTCGAACAATATCAACTGACTGATCACTATCCCGCAAATCCACCACAACAATCATTTGAGTAAAAGGATCTCAAGGAAAATGTATTAATTCTTCTTTTTCACAATTTCAGTAATTCGATATTAAACATCTGTATTGTGACACTGACAAAATATTTTTGACCTGATTCCTTAGGATGTTTTTTTTTTCTTTTTTTTAATACCTATTTATCGAACAAAACCGAGAAAAGGATATTTATCTAACAAACCAACAGGATATGCACACTCAACGAGAAAATCAAAATTTTAAATTTATGACAAAATAAACAATAAGAAGAAATCGACAAAAAATGTTATGGGAATTTCTTTTAACAACCACAACAACTTCAAAAAAAGGAAAACAACCACTATTTCGTATTGAATTCGATAAAGTCGTTCGTAAAATATCCAAAAGGAGCGCACACCTATCTATAAACTCAGTACTCGACGGAACAGAAGTTCGAATGGAACTGAGCTGAAGTGCAATTTAATATTCAAACCAAGCCAAGTTTTGTTGGTTTTTGGTGTTTTGTAGTTTGTAGCGCTTCGCTTACTTTTCCCATCAGAACCAGATGCAGATAATATAAAATGAGCTCACACAGAGTTTTTTAAACACGAAAAAACTGAAAGAAAGTCGAGAATTGAATAAAACAAATTCAAAACACAACAGAAAATGCATTAACCGCTCTATTGAGAATGTATCATGTACGTATGTATCTCTATCTACCGGCTTTACGTGTTTTGTTTTTGTTATGTTGCCTCTCTGCCTATCTTTTGGATAGTTTTTTTCGTTTGGTGATACAAAAAAAAAATCAACCCTGAAGCCCGTGAATATTTATTTATTTAACGGAATGATGGAATTGAAACGAAATATTATTTGGTTGCATTCGAACATAACAAAACATGCTCGAAAACAAATAGTTATATGGTAATGGTACTTTTATTTAGTATTTATTAGCTTTGTTTTTATTTTTTTTTTCGTTGCTATTCTTTCTTCTTTTTGCAGGCGTGCAATACAATTGAACTTTAAACTCTTTCTTATTGTTATGTTCTTGTTTACGTTTTGTGTTGGTATGGTACGTACCTTTGGTAAATAATGAAAATGGAATATTTATACTTATGCAACGGGTAATTAAATTTTAAGGGCCGATGTTGAATGTGAACCACACTTAAACGTCAAGTTTTTTTCTGCATTTCATTTGACATTTCTCAATTTCAGACTAACTCAATTTGAACCATGGAAAGATATACAATCGAGCAACACGTTAAAGTGGTGGCAAGAAATGGCAACAGTGGATGATCAATTTTCGAAGAAAATCATCTTCAGTGATGAGGCACATTTTCACGTCAGTGGATTCGTCAATAAGCAGAATTGCCGCATCTGGGCGAATGATAATCCAAGAGTGATTGTCGAAAAACCAATGCACCCACAAAGAGTGACTGTTTGGTGCGGTGTATGGGCTGGTGGCATCATCGAGCCGTGTTTTTCTCCAAAATGAGGCCGGTTAGGCAGTTACTGTGAATGGTGTTCGCTATCGTGAGATGATAACGAACTTTTTATGGCCCGAATTGGAAGAAATGGATGTGGACGATATGTGATTTCAACAGGGTGGCGCTGCCACTTGCCACACAACTAACGAAACAATGGCTCTTTTGCGGACAAATTCAATGGCCGTGTTATCTCACGTGGTGGCGATGTCAATTGGCCGCCAAGATCATGTGATTTAACACCGTTGGACTTCTTTCTTTGGGGTTATTTGAAAAAAAAGGTGTACGTCGACAAGCCAGCAACAATTCAAGAGCTAAAGGATGAGATAATTCGGCACATTAACGGCATAGAACCTCAATTATTCCTCAGCGTCATCAAATTATGTCTCAGCGTCTTCGAAAATTTGGACCATCGGATGGAGGAGCGCCGCCGAGGTTGCGGCGTCCATTTGGCCGATATTTTGTTCCATACATAATTGAACCATACCAATATTATCATAATAAAAAGAAATGACAATAATTTCCTAAATAATTTGTGTTTTATTCAAAATCAACATCGGCCCTTAAAACTTAACCACCCTTTACCTAATTATACGTTTCCACATGTCTCTTTGCAATTAACTAAAAAACTTAAAATTACATTTTTTGGGATCAGTCTTAAATTGGTTCAACATATTGCAATGTAAGTTATAAAATTAATAAAAGGTAGGTACAAAAAAAAGTTAACGTAAATTACAACAGTGTAAAGCTTTAGCAAGAAATGTATGGTGTAGTGAAAAGTTAAAGAAAAATAAACTTTCTATTTCTGCTGCAGCTACTTTTCATTGTATGTATCTATCGTAAAATTCTTCGAACTGCTTGTAAGGATAAGGAAAGGCTTCGCTGCATCGCGTTAACTTTAATTTGTACGAACCTCCAAGGAATCAAGTTGCTGGAGATTTTTTGATAGGTATTTGCTTTTAATTTCTTCCAAAATTTCTTGTACCTTTCACATAAGGAAACGAAATCGTAAGAGATTTTCTGTAGTTTTTTTTTGTTTTTAGTAAAACAATTTTTATAGAGAATGTTTCAAAATGTTTTAAAAGTAATTTTTATTTATCGATTAATTATAAACGGTAGATATCTCTCATAGAACCATTTTTTTGGTTTTCAACTAAGTATCTAATCAGATATTGAATTGATTTCAATGCTTTTTTTGACACAGAGCTTCTATTAAGTTTGAATAATATTGGATAATATAAAAATCTTGTGTCACAGTGTTTGTGGTCGAACTCCTCCGATTTTTATGAATTTTTTTTGGTATATTTCGTAAAGGTCGGTTTGCTCACGGCAGATTCGATTGATGCTTTCAAATGAAATCGTTCGGAGCAACTGCGGCAAATGGTCAACAATTCAATTCCTGGGTGTTCAAAGTTCAAACAACCCGACGAGATGCTTGATTGCTTCGATATTTCTGAAGTGATATAGCGCTGTGACATTATTCTTCTCAATAGAACACAAGAGTCACGAACGTTTTCACGTTTCGTTATCGAATGACAATGCGCACCGTCATTGTGCGCACACTTTCGTTCAAATCTTTTCATTCTTTCTATTTTCTCAATAAACGATTGTTGTATTTTATCGATCACATTCGATCAATTTTATCGATCGTTAAAACATTTAAACACACTTACAATATATTCGTTTTTGTTTTATTTAACAACCAAATATTCATTAGAAATAATTTATATGGCAAAACAACGTTTGTCTGGTCAGCTAGTAAAATACAAATTTTGTATTTAAAAAAATGAAAGTTCTAAATTATTTTTTGAATTTATTTCTGATTTCTCGGTAAAACTTTGTTTAGCAAAATTGTAAAGAATTCAATTTACTACATAACTGAGGTAAAATTTAGTTTGAGAAACTTGTGGTTCCCTAGATATGGCGAATAAACTTTTTACAGCTCCGAAAATCATCTCGTACACTCACACTGACACTACCTACACATTTAAAAAATTAAACCTTGTTTTATACTAAATTCAAGGTCAATGTAAGATGTAACATTTCAATGGAATGTGATGTTTTTCAACAAATTATTAATGAAACGCTTTTATTGTTACAAGATAACGCAAACATTTGCGCCAATATTTATTCAATTGATATTGTTTCTATTATTTTTAAGATAATTTGTTTTCTTTTTGGAACTTTTTGAAAATACAAAATAGTTGATTTTGAGCATTGGAATTTGCAAATCAAGCGTACCTACATAATAATTATATGAATACAAAGTTATGTCCCCAAAAGACCAGCATCATTTGATGGTTTCGAAAGTCCCTAAAAATTCTTTAAGGTGAATATTTATATAAACCTCAATCTCCATAAGTTTAGGTAGCTCTGTTACAATACAAATGTGCCATTCACAGAACGTACAAAAAATTAAGCAACCTTCTTCCGCTGTGATCACTGCTGCGATATTGCCACGAATTACATTATATTTACATAAGAATCGCTTCACTTCCCTAATGATTGACGACACTTTGTTGGTAATTTGGCATATAGTAAGGTTCCTAAAAAAAAACACATTTTCACATATAAATTCAACCATCGCAGAACTATGGCATAGGTATCTGATTTGATTAATCATTATTTACCTAATGCGACGCACGGTTGGCTGAATTAAATTATAAAACTCTATATTTGTAATGTACATACGTCCCATTGATTCACATAACAAAAAGGGTTCGTAGGTTTTTTAAAAGCAATTACGATACTGGTACGACGACGACGGCCCACAATGTTACATATTAATATGTATATGGTGGGAGTAGCGCTATATGCGTACAAAGAAGGTCAATATTACGAGACTTGATGGTAAACATGATATGATAGAACCTACATTGCTAAGAATATTTTTGGAATGTCAAATTGAACAACAACTGAACACATCATCCTGCAATCGTGAGGAAAACACCTTCTTGTTCGACGATTGTTTTTTTTTTCTTTTTGGTTAATTTTGTGGTCGAGTTCATACCTAATATGCCAATTTTTTTATGTGTAAACATCTATACCAGCGGTAGGATAAACTAAAAACGTGTAAATTTATGTGACACATTACGTTATGATCTTATACGTTACGATATGTTGATGTAAATTGGATACGTTCAATATTAGGTACGTTTATTCGTACTTCAAACTAAATCGAGAGATCGTGTTGAGTTTGGGTTTAAATTTGATTGACAGTTCGAAATCGTCGCGTTGTGTGATGTAAAACCAGCACTTGAATATTTTTAATTTGATCTTTACACATCTTAACCGTGAGTCCCGGCACTCACACTTTTTTTTTCGTTGCAGTTCATGACTTCAGTTTTATAGGACCATTAATAAAATTTGTATCTCTCACTTTTAACTTTAATAAATCACTAACCCTTGAGTTTAAGAGAATATATATTAAAAATCCCATAGACGACTTTATCTGTTTTTTAATGCCAAAGAATATTTTTCGTCGTATTGGAAAACAAAATGGTAATGTGGAACCTCTAAATTCCAATACTAGGTATGTATGTGTGTTCTTTTACTTTGAAACTCTTTTTTCTCCAAAACTGCACATTTTATTTTTCTTATATGAACTTTGACCGACTTTTTTGTTGTTTTGAGCAGAAAATCACAGAGTTTCAAAGTAAATCAACGCACCAATTTTAATACCGCAGAGACCGTGCCCCCAGATCTATAAACAAATGAGCGAGTATTTGAATAAAAATCCATTTTAATTTAATTTCTTGAAATAAAATCGGGAGTTTTTTAAATCTAGTGCTAAGTTCGGACAATCATACCTGTCAAATCAATTATCGGCTTGCAAACTGTCATGTCTACTGTCTAGCTAGCTAGGGCCCTAGCTGGCTGGAGAGGCTTGTTGGTTGAGGCCGTTAGTCCATCCTGGACTGTGAGCGCCATCTTAAGTAAGTAAAGTAAGTAAACTGTCATGTCTCATTTTTATTAAATTTTCACAATTTGCTGTCAAAACCCATAGGAAAAAAAACTTAGTTTTCCGAAATTTGTTGAAAGAAAGTTACCAAACAGACATATCTGTTATTTACCTACTAAAATATAAGGTCAGTCAGTATGCGGTAAAAGTGTTTACATGAATTTAATATTTGGTGTGACAAATGCCAGCAAACAATCTTTTTTGACCACTCTTTCAAGCAAATTAATTTATTTGTTTTATTTTTTTTAAGGAAGGTCAAAGCAACGGTGAACAATTTATCACAAGAGAATTATTATGGAAAAGAAGATGCTGTGGAGTTAAAACTAAATTGATTTCGAAAAAATATACCTATGTACCTAATGTTGGTATACCTACCTATAAAACCTTACGCTCTTTAGGTACAACAAAGGAATTTGAAACTGTACAAATAAACATAGTTCACGAGGCGTGTCTTTTATTCCTTGAGCTATATAGACAACCGACTAATAACAACGACAACGACGACACGACACACTGCAAGCGACTTGAAACTTCATTTATTATCACACATTTCTGATTCAGCTAGGGTAATGTGTGACAATTTGTCAGGTCTCACATGGCGCGTTGGCGTCAATCTTCCTCCTCCAGCAACAGCAGCAACAAAATCAGGCATTAAAAAATTTTTTGCGGTTTAAAGCATAGCTACAATAGCTGAAGTATAAAATTTGTGAAAATCCATTTAGATATCGGGACTTAATATCAGTCTTCAGATTATACAACACGATATCGCGAATCCCATTATATAGCGAGTTGATATTATAAAATTTGATTGACTTTTCACGACACATTACGAGATTTTTAAAACCACTGCGATATCTAGGTAGGTATGTACCTATGTGTTTGTTTTTAAATTTATATGCATCTAACTCCTTATACCTTCTAAACGTCTTATTTGCATGGATCAAGTGGGCGATTAACTAATTGAAATTGTTTTGATTTATCAAATTCTCATTTTTGTTCCCAGCCCACTTGAAAATGTTATATAATTAACACGTTTGGGGTATTATTTATTTAAGTACCTATTCTCTATGAATGATGAATGGTTTTTTATTAATGTATTTTTTTTTTCATCAAAAGACAATTTTTTAAAAAGAATTTTTTAATGTACCTACCTACCTATATTGGACTCAGCTTGATGTCATTTGTCAATAGCACGCTTGCCCTAGGTACATATACATATGTGAAACAAAAAACGAAACTGACAGCATAAAAGTGACCGACATAAAAGTGTAACGACATTACAATTGAATTACTCAGATGAAAGGACTCATCATCAGCACCATCAACATCGTTAAAAGGGATGCTATGCATCGAGATGCATCACCAAAAGTCATTGTTGTCGGATGTGTATCGGTTCATTGATTTTCAGAAGCAATTTCCTTCCCCTTTTCCATACCTACATTTATACAAATCTTTTATTCTTTTGAAAATGACAATAAATTGAGTGATTTTTCTAAATTCCCCATAATTCCCGTTGTTTTTTTGTAAGGTTTTATGCCCTGCGGGATGCTGCTGTTAGGATATTTTTATTCTTCAAAACTGTAGACTTGAGATAAATGCAAATTATGTTTGGATAGCTTTGTATAGAGCACAATCTGAAGTGCTAACGAGGCGCACATGAAGCGGATGGTTATAGATGTAATTATGACATAATTTATTTGAGTATATCAAGCTTTTTTAAGGTGCATCTGCCTTTGATATTATCCATGGCCAAAATTAATGAAATAATTATAATTAAAAGAATCTGAAGTTTGGATAAATATAGATAAAGAATATCACGCTTTTAAACAAACATGAAGGTACCTCTGAATGAAAATTTTAGCAATTCGCTAGCTACATGAACGTTTTACTGAACGTTGTTCACCAACAAGGCAAAAGTTAGATTTTAGGTTGAAAGTCAGGACTCAAGAGACTGCACTCAAAATTCACCGAGAAAAGATGCATTTTAATAAGTGAGTAGTAGACGGAAGAGGAAAGGATAGATTTCGTCCTAGACGTAATATACAAATTGACTGAAAATGAAGTTTACATCTTTCAAATGTTAAACTTATTTAGCTTTTTTTTGTGGTCTATTCATTATATAGCAAAATTCAAAATCGTGGAGAGAGAAAGATTGTGGAACGTTTTCATGTAGATACTATCTTTTTTGTTTACACTTTACAATTTGCACTGCCTTACCATTTGCAAAACTGAAAAAGCCATCTACCCGCTAGAATTAAAAACTAATTTTTGGATTCATAAATGAAATCCCGATAGAAACCTGTATCCAATATTACTTTTGTATTACGTATTTCTAAGATAATCCAGACCCGTAGATAATAAAATGCGGCTATAATATGTCTTAAGATGAAAACAAACATTTTATATTCTAAGAATGAGAGCCTTGTTATCTTATAGCAAGGCATCAAACACCACGCAGAGCATGTTATTTTTTGGGAAGGGTTTTAGCTGGCAGCAGAATAAAACATTAAATAATTTATACAAAAGCTCATAGTTTTTTTTAGAGGCGAAGAACTTTAAATTGGCAACACTGTTTTCTGTGACAACCGATTTGACAGCTATCGGTTCTTTTGGCATTAGTATAGACACACGCCGCAGCCGGCTAGAGTGGAGCATACGCTTGCATATTGTTGAATTTTATTTTAAAAAACATAGTTCAATTCGAGAAACTCTCATTATGAGGCATTTCATTTGAAAATTTTGTTCAGTGATGAAGCACACTTTTGGTTAAAGGTTAAAGGTAGCCCTAAGCGACGAACATGCTCACCGAACTTGCTCGTTTGCGTTATCCCCACACGGCGAACACATTTGGCGAATATTCATTTGTTGTTTTTTCAAACCTTCAACATGTGTGATAGGGAAGCGCAAGTTGTTGCTATTTATTTTTTTAAATTTTATTTTTAGAAAATTCACTCTTTGAATCCTATATCGCACTTTCATTTTGTAAGAGCGCAATGAATTCCTCGATAATATCGTGGCTGACTGTTGACATTGTGCTTAATCCGCGATATGCACTCGGCGACGTTCACAGCAAAAATGAGGTTTGATGGTGAACATGGCCCTACACGGCGAACATCAAAACCAACGAACACGACACAATCGAAATTTTTCGCCAACTCCACCGAAAAATACTTTTTGATCGCCCGTAATTTTAAAGCTATATTGTGATTTTCTCTCTAATAGGCGAAAAGTCAAATTTTCCGGGTGGAATGTTTGTTCGGGTAAAGGCTGATTATGTCTTAATCAAAAATATAAACGTTACAGAATACAGTTAACAGTATGCGCGGTACAGAGACATTGTAACTAAATAGTTCGCGTCTTATTTGGAAGACATTAGTGTTGCAGACATTTGGTTTTAGCAGGACAGTCCCACATGCGTATCTACCTACCTAATACAATTAAATTAATTTACTGAAAGAAAAATTTGATCAACGATTAATTTCACAAAATTGACCTTGTTCAATGAACACCTCGTTCATGTGATTTGACGCTTGTCTAGGTTAGGTTAGGTTTACTGCTAAGAGTGTGTGAAAATTGAACAGATTAAGCCATGTACGGCGGCGTCAGCTGTGGCGGCCACTGTATTTATGATTGTAAGTATGAATTTTGAATTATGCTGCATTTTTCCTATAACTACCCTAAGTATTCTTAAATTATAAATAAAATACATTCCTATTTCCCGAAATCCAAATAGGTATACAGACATTATAGGTAGTGTTAATTCCATGAAAGTTTTATGATTAAACCATTTAAATGAACTCAAAAAAAAATCCTTTTTACGAGCGTGAAATGTTGATGTGCATACAAAAATCATCACTCCCGATTAAATGCAAAAAAAAAAAACAAAAAAAAATAAGGATTACTCGTTAATTCAGTGGAAAATGCCAATCAATCAGATACCGTGTTAGGATACTTTATCAAAAAAAAAAATATATCTCCTTTGCCACTGAACAGTGATTTAATGATAACTCTGCTGGAATTTACCCTTTTAATATCTAAGTAACAACCAAAAATCAGACTTTGCACAAGGGGTACAAACCAATGATCGTTCATCAATCAAATATGAAAGATGAAACACAAAATAATTCCCTCATTGACATCTTTTGACATAGAAACAAGAATTCACCGTAGGTTACAAGTACAACACACATACCTATAAAAAATAATGCAATAAAAACATCTGCCTCTTGTGTTCGTAAACCGTTAGAAAAAACATCAACATCATCATAGAAAAACTCGTAACAATTTTAAGAATTGTTTGATTCAACCCCTGTATTTTTATTTTCCATGTTAAATGTAAGTGCATTGTTTAATTGCACTGCCACAAAAATATAAAATCAAAATGCATGTTTTTACCCCCTGTCTGTCCTCGCTGCTGGCTCATGTAAAATACCGCTACTGCTACTTGTAAAAAAAAAAAAACTTGTACAGTGTTGTGGAAGATCGGACAAAATGTTCTGTACCTATAAATATTCACCATGTCCATTGTATAAAATTCAAAACAAAATGTCAACCCTTTTGTATTGTGTCGATCTCGATGGGCAATATTCACGATTGCACTTTGTTAAGTCGGGCAAATTTCCATCAATAAGAAGGGTTGATTGTGTTTAACACAAAGTAAAAGCGCCATAAACCCTTTAAAATGCGTTTAATAGGCGTTAATGCACTCGACTATATTGGGTGTGTATTTCAACGAACTATTTAGAAAGATGAGTTTGAGATAAATCAAAATATTCGGTGACACACAAGACCACGGAATAAAGTCAAAAAGTGAAGTGGAATAACCTAAAAGAATGGTCAATTTTTTCTTTCGAATAACGTAGGGGGGTTCGGAATGCAATAAATTAAAATAAGGACTAAAAGAGAGTCAACGTTAACACCCTAAAGAACTTCTTTTGTAGGTTTTAACTTTTTGGTAATTGCAAAACCTATGCGGATTAGGAATAGGTATTAATGTTATCGCAAATTATGATTTACTGTTTTATTTATTTTTTTTTTTTATTATGAATGCTTCGTCCACTACTCTTTTCTCTCATTGAAGTGGAATATCTTGTGTACGTCATTATAGATTACCTCAAGTGATAAGATGTAGGAATGAAGCATTGCCTGGCCAATCATGGGTGAGTTATCAGAAAAGTTAATATTACTTGGTTAATTTCAGGTTTTTGTACAGCTAGCTACTTGTCATATTATTCACTCGAAACATCCAGATTAAAACTTTAATCCGGATGTATTTACATTGAACTTGTACAATTTACATCTCAATTTTAAGATTTAATCTAGATGAATCGATTGAATAATATGGCCGTTGGTGTAGGGTCGTTTGTGGTAAGACCGTGCGGCGGCGCTCAGTTTACATTTTGGCCAGCAAATAAAAAAAATCGAGCAGCTACCTAAAACCTAAATTTAACTGTTATTTGGTAGGCTTATATTTTGTAAACAAAAATATACCAACAAAAATGTCTTAGCCATCTCTGATTCAGGTTCAGAGTGTGTAAGTCTAGTGTCCTAATAATTTGAAGCCGTAAATTCCTATCTAAGTTTATTTTTTACAAAACAATTACAAAGAAAAATGACGTACAGTAGAATCTTAGAAAGATGAACGGTTCTATAAGATGAACAGTTCGGAATGATGAACGAAATATTTTCACCCTCCAGTGCTCAAAAAGATGAACAAGTTGAAATTTTACACTCGAAAAGATGAACGATTTATTCCCAAATCATTTTTTTATTTTTCTTTGCCTTTAGCTCCTCGTATTATATTTATGTAACGTTATTCAGTTTGTTTTAACTTCATATGTAAATTATATTTTATGTTTTTATTTATAACTATATCTTCTTCCTCAACCAAATTTTGATGCTCGAAAAGATGTACAATTTGAAAAGATGAACGGGTCCTGTTTTATATCTGTTCATCTTTTCAAGATTCTATTGTAATTGACAAAAAGTGTTCATAAATTCAGTGTCAAGCACATGCGCAGATAGTTTTTACCACTTCCAGGCATTTTAACAAGACTGTTTTCATTTGTATCCGTATCGTTTTATTTTATCGGGGTGAACCATATGAGTTATTGAGAACAATAAAACGCGGCTTTTGTTACACTGGCATATCCCAGTATAATGACATACATAATGTATGTTGCATTATATATACTTATTTATTGTGTAACTTACATTAAATACACAGGTGTGATGAGCTAAGCCAGCGGATATAAAAGCTCCAATGATAACAGCAATAAACCAACATATTTGAAATTTGAATATGTGACGATTGCGGAAAGTTGCCAAAACCAATACTCAACGTTAAATTCATACCAGCTGAAATGAAAATAAAAGAAACTGAAAATAGACAAAAAGAAAATAAATTTAATATTAAAAGTTGAAACAAACACATAGAAAATGTATTGTTTTTATTGCTAATTATAAGCGTACTGTATTGACTACTGAGTAAAATTCAATTGAAAGTTTTTTTGAAACTATATGCGTTTCCCCCATGTAGGTACGACAGTTGGCTTTTAAATAAAATTACTTCAATTCCGTTATTTATACCCAAAAATTAATAGTCATCGTTATGTTATAATCCAATCGGTATTGTCACGTATGTTTTTGTTTTTGTGGAAGAAATAATATCGACTTTTATTTTTAGTCTAGAAAGACTAGAAGCTGCTAAATATTTGTACTGAAAAATTCAATTTCATAATAATTGTGGTAAACATTTTTTCTATATTAATATTTTTAATCCAAAGTGCTTTAGTGGCAGCATTGCCACCCAAAACAAATTTTCGAATTACCCCACGCATATACATATGTAAATAGTCTGGACAAAACTATTTCATGAAAAACAACAAAACTATACCTAACAATAATTTTTGAAAACCGTGTTATCGACTCGAATCAATTTGTTATCGATAGTTGCTTGGAAATTGATTTGTGATCTATGAACAAAAGCGTAGTATACCGTAGGATCTCGATCAGGACGTGAGGAGGATGTAGAAATTTTATTCCAATTTATTTTTAAAGGAGATAGCTATTGATGGTCAGTTTAAAAGAGTTAGGACGAAACCAAATACCTATATAGATGAAATCTTCAATATTATTCGAAAGGAAAGACAAGTCGTAAAAGTAATTTTAGACAAAAATTAAAAAAAAAAAACAATGCATTTCGCACCAAAGGCAAATTAAAAAATTTTTTCCATACACTGAAATAATAAAGGGTGTACCAAAATTCACATATAAGATCTGAATTTCACCCAATTTGTGCGGTAAGTTGTTGCTAATGAACAAAAAAAAAAATGTGGTGAGTGCCGGGCCGGGACATTCGGGTAATATGTGTAAACATAAACGTTCTTCCGAATGCCAGATTACGGTTTACATTATCGTACCATGCACAGGTATATGTGCATGATACGATAATAATACATGTGATAGTGATACCAAACGTATTACACGTAACATGTTACACGTAAGGCAAACGTTTTTATTTTACACCTTTCCCCGGCATTAATGTTAAAAAAAAATGCTTGACAGCTAACAGCTGAGGGTTATTCAATATGGAGGCATCGTCTTCGTCCGTCGCCGTCCATGGTCGCCTTGTTGATCACAAGGCCGGCTTTTTTTCTCAATTTTTTTTTTCATTTTTCTAAATGTATTTCTTTATTAATCTTTATATAAAATAGGGCCCGTTCATCTTTTCAAATTATTCATTTTTTCGAGCATCAATATTTGGTTGAGGATGACGATCTAGTTTTATATAAAAACATTAAATGTAATTTACAAAACAAGTTAAAACAAGCTCAAAAGTATCGTTCACAAAACTACATAACGTTACATAAATATAATTCAAGAAATTCATCTTTTCGAATACAAAATTCCACTCGTTCATCTTCTTGAGCACTGAAGGATGAAAATATTTCATTCATCTTTTCGAACTGTTCATCTTATAGAACCGTTCATCTTTCCGAGATTCTACTGTAATTGTTTTTCTCTAAATCACTTGAATCACTTTTTCGCACACCGCACTGAAAGCAAACAACTGGATGAATTAACGCTGTAAAAAAAAATCGTCAAGAAACTCGTCGCATTGTTAATTGGGAAACGATTTTATAACGAGAAAAAGATGACAGCGTTTCCCGTCACGCTCTTGTCTCGTTTCCTCGTCGCATTGTGAATCAGGCTTGAACTGAAAATGAAGTGAGTAATCGCATTTGATTAATTTTAGCTTCTGACATTCGCATCGACATAAAAAAAAATCCGTTAAATGTTATAAATATGAAAAAATTTATTTAAGAGTTTTTTTCATACTTAAGGAATGTTTTTCTTTCACCACAAATTCACGTCAATTAATCCAATTAGGTAGGTATCAGAAGCTTTAAATTTTGAAGTGGTAACGTTAACTTGACTGATATGAGCAAAATATCAATTTTTTGACATAAATACTAAATAGGTAATTTTATCTTATGATGAAGGAGTTTTTTACAAACAAAAAAACTCTACAACTCCAAACAGATTTTCTGGAGGGGGGTATATTTTTCATTGGGGGGTATATTTTATTGGAGTTGGTTCAGGAAGCCCATTTAATTCATATACCTAAATAATTTATTAAAAAAAACTTTTACATTAATTTAAAAAAATCATTAAAAAGAACGGCAACACTTGCAATGTCATGTTATACCTTTTTTTAAGGCTATTTTTAAATCAAATTGTTTTAGTTAATATTTTTGGAAAAATTAATTTTCAAATTCAAAATAAAAAAGGAAAATAGGTATGTAAACAAATTTTATACAAAATTTTCATATTCGAGTTTCTCAAAAATACGCAATACATTATTTATGTGTACATAATTTACCTATTATATAATTATGTACTTGTCTCTATATCCTATTCCTTGGAAGTGAAAGCCTTAACCGTGAGCAGTTCCTCGAAATTCTCAACGGACAAAATTATATCCAACTTTAAAATTTCTTAAAAAACGCTCTAAGATATCGAAACCTAATTATGAACGAATATTCTTAAAAGTACATAATAAATCAATCGCTAAGTTTTAATGAATTTATTACAGATAACATTTTAACCTGACAGGCAACTCAAAAAGTTATTGTCATTTAATTTAATTTTAACATAATGAAAACAAGCCTTTGTAAAAAACATTCTGAAAATAAAATTTTTAATCTATCTATCTATCTATCTATATCAAAATTTTACCTAAAGAAAAAATGTAATGCCCCGGGTGAGGCTCGAACTCACGACCTTAAGATTATGAGACTTACGCGCTGCCTACTGCGCCACCGAGGCTATGAGTAATGCAAGCTAAGGTGTATTTTTCATCATTTTGCACTGAAAATGTAAATATTTTCGTTGTATACTTTTAGAAGTTTTATTTCTTGCTTAAGCTTATTTCAATAAAAAGCACTAGGTTTAAACTTAAAAGAACAAAGCTTTAAAAAATTAGACAAATCTGTGCTGCCATCTACCTACCACAGAATAGATAACAAAAATTCAAGAGTCCATGAGTATTGTGTTTTCACCTTGTTGCTTTTTATCTCCGAAAAATATTTCATTAAAATAAAATATTTCAACTTTGGTTCTTGTCATGGATTTGTAACAGTTTGAGAGCATATGTTGTTTGTAAATCATGGGGCATTGTTTGTTTAAAAATTTAAAAACCCTCAGTCAATTGAAGTTGAGTGGTTCTGGTAAGTTGAGCTGTTTTTTTTTTTTTGAAGAAATAGTTGTGAGTTCATAAAACATAATTATCTACTAAATATGTGATAGCACAATTTTTAAATCCAATAAAAATCAAAAAGGAACGGATGAATTTCACTTTATTTTTCATTTAAAATTAATTTAGGTATATGTAGGTACCTACATATTTATTTTCATAACGATTTCAAACTGAAAATCATTGGCACTGCAGATAATCTTTTGAAAATTATTAAAATCGAGTAAGAATTAAAATTTTAAATTAAATGGAATATTTATTTGAATATTGTTTTTTGAAATTTTAATATGTTGCTAGTAATTGTATTAATATTTTTGGAACAAAGATTTCTACTTCGGTATAATCTTTGTTAACCAAATGAAAATGAAATGTCAGTGAAATTTATAAAAAACAAAATTATGGTAGTGAAATTAGTATTGCAAAAATCTTTTATTAAGTTATTTCTTAGGGTAAACACATAGTGAAGTTTCAAGCTTAGCGTTGATGCGAGAGGATGAGCAGAGCGGGGAAAATCAAGAAATTTTTTTTAATGAGAGCTCTCATTTGTTTTTTTTTTTCGAAACTCTAACATTTCAAAAAAACGTAAAATGACAAAACATTTCAGTTCTTCGTGTATAACTCCTTATAACCGTGACTTTTTTTTATAGCAAACGTACAGGGGCTTAATTCCGTAAAACGAAAACGATCGAACGATATCGTTTTGACAATGTCCAACTCTATCACATTTTAATAGAAAAATAGGGACAGCACTATTACCAAAACGATATCGTTCGATCGTTTTCATTTTACGGAATAAGGTCAAAAACCAAAAACAAAAATTTCCAATTTAATGATTATAAATAATTATAACCTGTTGGATATAAATAGTTCACACTAGATATTCGTCATGAAATTATGTAAGAAGGATGAACCGAATTTAACAAAAATTGTGTATTAACAAGGCCCTCACTATAGTCAACTGATTAGTCCAAATGTAATCGCCGCCGGGACGAATGGCCAATTTTTGTGGACTGAAGGCCGTTTGAATAGATAACGAATATATGCAAAGTTGTATACTTATGTACATTAGGTGATCTTCTAAAATAAAACATTAGATACAATTTTTTCTAAAGATGAGTCATGATTTTTCAATAACTGTGACTGTGATTTAAAATTCACTGTGATTTTAACATATGATTGTTATTTATGGATTTCTAACAAAAAATCACATGTTGTAGGTACGATGATGTTCTTAAGAGTTTAATTAACACAACTTCAGCTTATAAATGTATAAAATGAACGAGGAAATACCTTAAACATAAAATAGTAGGCGTGGAAATGGGTGGATTTTCTTTTTTCAAATATGACTTAAGCATTAAGGTAGGTACTAGAGAGTTTATTTAGATAATTCAGCTTGCTTGATGAAGAAGAAAAAAAGAAATGAGATATAAGAAAAAAAAGCCAAACATAGAATGGTAGGCCTGGCAATGGGTGGTATTTACAAAAAATTCCACGGCTCTTATTAACAACTTAAATTTTTTTAGAAAATAGGAGAATAAGAGAACAAAACTTAAAAATAAAGTAAGATTGGCAGTTAAAAACAATTCACATTTGTATAAACAGGTCGCAAAAATTGTCACTGGTTGCAAATGTCAATTCTACTTTAACATTTGTGAAGTAAAAAAGAGGCTGGGTGCGACCCACACTGTTAACTTTCCATTAATGCCCGTGGCAACTGGACACCCAATGTTATTTTGTTATAAGGAAATTCCTAATTCAAAATTTTAAAAGTCCTTATCAAATGTTCAATATGCGATCAAGTGAAAACAAAAGTTGGGGCGTATTATATTTTTCAACTATTTAAGTTGTATTTTTGGCAAATGTTTCTGCTTAAAAAAAAAAAAACTATCTTTATTAAAAAAAAAAAAAACCAATTCATAGTTACAGCATTGTGTGTAAAATAAAAATATTCCGGAGTCGATAGCTTTGTTTGTTTTCGAGATATTCGAGTCGAAAAACATATTTTTTTATTTTTTTTAGTTTGAAATTTTTATGACCGAATACCTTTATTTGTATGATCAGTAGTAATCACTGCTTTATTATTTTTAGTTGATTTAAAAAAAAAATTGTCGATTGAATAATTCTACAAACATTATCAGTTATTGACTACGTCACTAATGTATATAATAAAATTGCCAAGGTTTTTAATCTAGTGTTTGTTTTCAAAATATTCGAGCCGAAAAACGTTTTTCAACGATTTTTAGTATTAGGTACTTAAAAAAAACGTCAATTGACTTTTTTTTTTAAAATAGAATAAGTAGAATAAAATTAGCCTTAAGTCGATGGAATTTTTTGTTCTCGAAATATTCAAGATGAAACATTTTTTCCAACTTTGTTTTTATAAATTGCTGTAGTAAAAAAACCGCTAATTGAATTTTTTTGGCAACCCTTTCTACCCTTCGTGATGTTATTTATTATCTGTAAAATAAAATTTGTTCGAGGTCGATATCTCTATTCGTTCTCGAGATACAGTGAACGATAGAAAGGCTCACGAACGTACGAACGTACATACCCACACACATACATACAGACATCTCTCTAATAATGATGGATTCGGATTCCTTTGACCTCGAAACGTCGAGAAATTTCAAAATTTTCAATTCGACAAATCGTATCAATTACAATAACTTCCAATATGGGAAGTTAATAAATATAAAATATTCGTCAACAAGACATGAATTACTTTACTCCTAAAAAACGCGGAATAATTGTTTCGATTTTGTAATTATTTGCCGCGATTTGCAAAACTGAAAAATTTATCTCCCGGTGATTAATTTTGTGGCACCCTGTACTTATTTATAAACGACCTATAAAATAGTTTCCATTTCAAAATTGCACCGAACTAGAAAACTAAATCACTGTCAAAATATAAATCACCAAATTTTCTTTGCGCATTTTGCTTTGTTCTATTTGATTTGCATTGGGCACAGAAAATCACGAGCATAGTAATTCTACTCCGTTCTTTATACTTTCATCGGGATTTGTGACACTTCTATGTTTATTGTGATTTAAGCAATCACTTACAAGATATTGTAGAAATGTTGACGTTACAATATTATAATGAAAGATACCTGACCAGATCCAGTCTATCATTCTTGAAAAGAGATGCTCAGACAAAAACTTTAACAAAATTTCCATGAAGATCTAGCTGTGCAATCTACTTGAAGGCGAATAAAAAAAATGACACAAAAACCTCCATATAGGTATACATATACATACATATGTATAAAAAATTCACTACATATTATGTATATAGGGATACACAGGTTAAAAAAAAAGCATTTACAAACAAATAATCTCCAAGGTTATTATAATTATAAGTCTGACCCAGTCAATGCTATTAATTTCACATTTACCGGTTGAGAGACTGCGAATAATAATCGCATTTTATTGTCCTGAAATGAAATTGAGTCCACCACCCGCAAAAGACATGCTGATTTTAATTAAAATCGCTCGCAACGTGATGCAATACGCGTATACGGTTAAATAATGCCACATTAAACCAAGTGAGGCCAAGTGTATATTATGCCCTTTGTCTACATTAACATTAACATTCACACAAACACCATCATCACCTCATGCTGCTCGTTTTATATATTCGTACCGTTGTTATCTTTCGAATTCCATTTTAAGCTTCGCCAATCTGGGCCAAGCCAAGAGTCCATATAAGACCCGTCCCAGAATCATACCCAGATACGACCTACTGTAGGGTATTTAATTGGAAACTTAAAATCTACGAAGCTCCTGACGAAGGTGAAACAACATGTTAATTCGATGTTTATTGCCGAAAAGGATTAAATATAATGATGGGTTTCGGGTAGTTGGATTTTGTATTAATTTACATTCGAAAAGACGAGAACTTATCTTAAAGCGAATAAAAATACCATATTTGAAGATTAAAGACACACCTATAGTATCTAGTATTTAAAAACGTTGTCGAAAAAATTTAAATCGATTGAAGTGTGATGTTGAAACTATTATTTATAGTTTGAGTAGAAGGGGAGACCGGGGTATACATTATCTACGTATATAGATTCAAAATTTCAATTTATGGTATTTCAACTCATTAGTGTCAAAAATTAATTTTTGGATAAAATTTAACGCGATTTTGATTTAAATAGTACGCACACGAAAATGTTAAAAAAAAAAAAAAAAAAAAGATGTAATAACAAAAAAATCCTACCTCACCAAAAAGTAGGAGTGGGATTAAGTACTGAGACGTGAAGTCGTGAAACGTCAAAATAATTCGTCGGATTGCGTTTAACGTGAACACCGTCCATAGGAAATAACTTAACAAATAATTTGTCAACCTTAAAAATTAAGTGACATTCGTAGTTTTATTGAAATTTAGAGATGCAAAATAGCAAAGTAAAAATAAAAGGTGTTTTTAATCTTCACAGTAGTTTTGTGCAGTAAAAAGATTCCAAGCATTAAAAAAGTTAAAATGTTTCAAGCTGTTAAAAGACTGCTGAAAGTAAAAATACTTCATATTTATAACACAAAACTTCTGCAACACTTTGAATGCATTAAAAAGAACTCCATAAATGCAAAGAATTTAAAAGTCTTTAAATAATTCAAACAGTTTTTAATAATGTACATATTTTTTCAGCTCCGCATCAGCTATCCTACGATATAAAACTCTATGCTAACAATATGCGTGTATTTTTGCAAGCCCGGAGGAAAATAACGACCACAGGAATAAGCGACAGCATCACAGAAACAATTAAAATGGAGTTTTCATACAAACTATCGATAAGAAGTATATAATTCACGCCACTCCGCCGGTAACACAGTTTTTCTGTGTGCTTAAGTTAAGCCCAGATAATTCCCTGCGTTAGCCCGTAAGGGATTAGTTGTTGTTGTGTTTTACATGGTGATTGTTTAGCACCGACGCAACGTCCTTTTTTTCGCCCAATTCCCTCCAACTATCAGTCCAACTGAATATGAGCTTATAATTTAGATAATAAAAGATCTGTTTCTTGGGAAAAAATTCGAGAAAAAGTTCGGACTCGAGCTTTTTGATGTTTTTGTGGTAACTTTTGACCAGAAATGAAAAGTAAAGAAATGCATTTGGGATGTTTCTGATTTGTTTCTGGGTAAACGTCACATTTGACAACAGAAATTATCAGTAGTTTGACATGCAAAAAAAAGCAGTAGGTAAAATGTTTGGGTAAATTTTTCCTGGAGGGGAAATTATATAAATACAAAAAAAAATGAAAGGACTTGCTTATTTGTATCAGAAAAAAGTAAAGAAACACATTTTGGGTATATTTGGGACATAACCGGGGTCCCGCGAGTAAAGAAACAGACCTAAAATGGGCAGTGCGTAGGACTGTCACGCGGTGCGCCGAAAATGTATAGGAATAGAATACCAGCCTATGTCACCTAAATTAACCCGTAATAATATCTACTACTTCTTGTGAGGAATTAACAATATTTCCTAGATTGCCTCATATCTAAGTGTCCCGTTCGGATTCCGTAAAAAAATGTAGGCCCCGTCCATTCCTGTAAACTGATACCACACACACAGGAATGTTTTTGAGTGAGAATTTGAGTCACGATTCCCCGGTTCTCTACAAGCTACCAAATTTATTTGTTTATTTTAGTTTACAATTACTGTTTATGCAGTACGTCTAGCATTCCTAGAAAAAATTTAATCTCGAGTAGTTACGTTTTATTCTATCTAAAGATCTTTCTAATGAATTTTCATACACTTATATCTACCTATACATATTACATACATCCCTATGTAAGTACTTGTACGTACATGGATAAAAAAAAATCCTAGACGTTGAAGTAATTACAATAAAAATAAAAAGAAATTCTTAAACTGAAAGCGAACGAGTTAAGAAAATGGAAGATACTTTTTCTCAAGATTTATTTTGTGTTTTTTAATTTTCATTAAAACAAGAAAAAAAAAACAATTTTGTAGAATATTTTCCGTTCTGATGTTTCTTTTTTTAATTCTGTGACAATTTGTTAAATTCTTTCATGAAAGTTGAAACGTGTCAAAATTATACTTTTACTCTCTTGTGTTATTTTAAACGTTTCCATTTCTATTCTCAAGCATTTTCATAATTAATTATTTTCATTTCAAAAGTAGAGCATACAAATGAAGGAGTAACTTTAAAGATAGGTATATTGTTTTTTTTTTATTTGTCGTTGTATAAATTTTATGAAAAAAACGTTTTGTCCTTGGTTTTTTTTTTTTTAATTTGTTTACAACTTCTTCAGGTTTTTGCAATATTGCAATAATAAACTAATACCTCTCTCAGTCCCTCAAGAGCTTTTGCCCTCATTTTGCATTTTATTTTATCAAGGAATATTCGAAGCTGTTATTTTAAGCATTATGTCATGTCTACCTAACAATGATGAAACTTGTATCTAAGAACAAACGATTTTCTTTTATGGAAATGAAAATACAATAGGTATAATATTAATAATAACCATTGATAAAAATATCCCCTGAGGCGAATTAACTAATGCAGAGATGTCAAGAGGGCGAAAGAAATCTCCTATAAAGTCTTAATAGTATATCTAACATAAACCGTATTCAATTTAATCAAATCAGTAATACCATTCAGAAACTAATCTACTTATGCAAACGGAAAGAAAACTGAATATCTAATACGAGTTGGTATATGCATATATGTATATATATTATTATTGGTATTATAATCTAAGAATGGAAAAAAACAAATCTTCGTAAGTATTTTTATATCAATCTCTTGGAACAAGATTGTTTGAGTTTATTATTGTTGATATCATCGTTTATGGTTTTCAGTACAATAAGGATAATTAGAACTCGTATTAAACTCGAAATAAGTTTTGGATGAACAAATTGATTAACCAAACATTTAAATACAACTTTTCTAGAAAAAAAAATAACTAGAAAAAGTCTTATGAGTTGGTAAATATGATTAAAAAAAAAAAACATTAATTTTGAACCCAACTCAAAATGTTGGGTTGTCGAATCCTTTTTTTTTGTGTAAAACTTATATCCCACTATGGAATCTATATTACGCCTCATTTGTATATCAGGATATCTAAAGAGTAGCCTCGAAACAAGATAGCGATATATATATATACATATATATACATATGGGTATAAACATTGAGGCTTATAGGCATCTTCGCATCTGTTAATGTTATCAGTTTTTGGGTCATGACCTTCTCATGTCAACACTATTATCGTTTTCTTATTGAAAGTATTATTTTTTTTTTCTATTAAGCCTTTTGAAAGTAATGAAAGCGAGTATATAAAAGGGTAAGGAATATATGTACATATATGTATATAGGGAGCTTCAAATCTGTATTTAACATGCTATAGGGATTTCAAAGGCATCACATTTGAAAAATAAAAAAAAAATCAATTCAAAGAAAAATTAAATGTCAGGACATTGAAACTTTAACATGGCTTTTGTGTGGTTTCAATATACATATTTACCGACCGAACACACAGTGGGGCAGATTTTATGAAATAGTCGGAATAAATTAATATATGAATGTAGATTTACAACTTATACAATATTAGTTTTCGTAATAAGATTGAGATCTTGAAAATTATAAGTTAGTTGTTATTTTATTTAGTTTTTGGGAAAAAGTAGATCAGGCGTGTCAGTTAAACTTCACGATTCTTGGACTTATTATAGGTCTGGTATATGCTGGTATATTGTCGTTGTTCTATTTATATTGCCCCAAAAGTGAAATAAAACCTTACAAAATAAAATAAAATATTGGGTCGCGCGAACTTGCTGTTATATGCGATCAGACTGGTGGTCTGAATAGTTTAGATCTATTCATCTGATTTAAAAAGAAATAAATAACATATGGGGCGCTTTATTTTATGCCGCCTGCCGAAAATGTAGTTTAGTTTACAGGTAGTATTATGTGCGCACATAAATATGAACAATATTAAACAACTTCTGAAATTGTTTTGACACCAATGCGATCTACACCTTTTGATTTTTTACAAAAATCTCAATTAACGAGAAAAAAAATTTAAAAATCGTTGGAGCGAAAAAAAATAATTTTATATGTATGTATACAATTTTAAAAACATTTGTAAGAAAAACAGTTGGTGCGCCATTTTTAAGTATTAATAAATGCGGAGCTTAAACATTAATTTAACAAAAAAAAAATCATCTACTCATTTTTGAAATATCAAATTTTCAAAAAATAATTTTGATTTTCAATCCAAAATTTGTTTTTTTAATTTTGGAACGCAATATTATTAAAACTTATTAAAACCGCTTGTGTAAAAATTTTCATCAAAATTGGTTGAACCAGGTAATAGGATACCTATTCGAAAACCAAAAAAAAAAATGATTCTATGAGAGATACCATTTCCATCGAAAGATAAAATTTTTTTCAATAATATGGTAATTGTGACAAGTGGGATAGTTCTTCCTTAATTGTGTTATTATAGCTATTCATAATTCGTAATTGATAAATTATTTGATGTGTGTTTTCAGAACCAGGGCTTAGTGAATTACAACTCTCAATAATTATTCCTGTGTGCGTATTGTTAGTCATCAGAAATAGTGGGGACTTTGCTGCCAAATCCGCGAAAATGATTAAAGTTTCTCTTGGAGTACCTATCTTGAATTACAGTCCAATCCCAAACGTACGTAGGTCGATGTTTTTAAAACTTGTTACCTTGCTTATTTTTCTTAAAAATATTGCTCTACAGAATTTCCTTACAAAAAATCCAATTAATTTTAATAGATAAAGGATACCTTTTAGTGAAAAAAAATAGTTATTAATGGCACCTTTCATAGTTTTTCTTGAAAATGGTTTGACTGGTTTTGATTAAATTTTTGATGAAAAAAGTTTAAAAAATTCTTACTACTGAACCAAAGTTTTGAAAAAATATTTTTTTTAGATTTTTATAAAATATTTCTAATTCTTTTTTTTTATTTTAAACTCAATGTGATGTTAAATTTGGCACCATGCTTTTTTTTAAGCATAAACTTAAACTTCCATACAACTATTTAAAACCCATTTAAGAAATCGATTTTTTTCGAAAAAGGCTCCTTTGCATTATAATGCCTGTGTGCACTAATATTATAGAACTATGTATGTATACTATTTTACAGAAACAAATTTTTTTATTATACCGCATTATTAACAGTCCCTCTCATAGACCCATCTTACTATCTTATTATTCACCATCAAACAAACGTATTGACTATCGGCTAACTCCATGGTTTGTACTTCCCTTAACTTAAAGAAAAAGCGTACAAATAATATTAAATACAAATTTTAACTGAAACCTTCAAAAAAATATTTAAAATTTCTGTCAAACGAAATAGTAAAAAATATTGTATATTTGTGGAAGAAAAATTCGAAATTCAAAATTCGTGCAGTGAAAAAACAGTATTTTTCAAAGTCACAACCCTTTTTGCTTAAGAAAGTATGATTTAATAATAGTCGTTTCCGTTCCCGTTTTCATTGCCATTTCCGCTTCCATTGCATTTCTAATTTATCTATACCAAGAGTTAAGATCAAAAATCTATCATAATTATCATAGAAAAATAAATCACATACCTAATGTAGATTTAGGTATCTTTTATAATGACATAGAATTATTAATCATTTTACTTTCAGACAACACTTTTCGAAACATTTTAATTATTCGTACGGGGTATTGTCACTTATGAATAAAGTATTTATTTTATTATTGTTTTTATTTTTTAAATCAAAATAAAAGAAATAAATTCATTAATAATGTTATCGGTGTAAAAACTGTATGCATATCTGCCTCCTGTGAGGATTGAACTCACGACCCCTGGTTTACAAGACCAGTGCTCTGCCACTGAGCTAAAGAGGCTCATTGTAATTTTAACTTCTATATAAAAACTGACGCCTTTAATTGACCATTATAAATAATTTATTTTTTTTGTTTTGTTTAAAAAAAAATTCCTCGAAATTGAATTCAAAATATTAATTCTTCGAAACTATACAGTAGCTTTATAAACCCGGGGTATTTGTTTATCTGCACGCAAGTTCCGAAAATGTTTTTGTTTATTGTTTTTAAATAAGTTATTCAGTTATGTAAACTTTTTAAGTAAAATATCAGAATTAAAAAAAAAATAATATTTTGCATCTTAAATTTAATTCTTGAAAAACGAATTATTTGATGAGTTTTTGAAATCAAAAATAACGGTTACTATCTTTTATATTTTTGCATATTTAATCAAGATTGCAATGAGGTCGAAAACTTGGATTCTTCATCAAGCCAACAATATAAACAACTCAGCAAAAAATCAGAACTACCGGACTTGACGCAAGGCCTGATGTACCTATATTAGAGTTACTGGGACTATCTATGATTAAAGCACAAATTTGTTTCAATCATTCCTGTCTGGCGTGTTGTTAGTTCGCAGGAATATAAGAATATACCTATGTAATTATAATTAGCTTTACCTAACTGATTGCTCGTTCAAAAAGCATTATTTCAAAATGAAAACAAAGTTAAACAATTAAAAGTGTAATTTAATTAAAATCGTTTAAATGTTTTTTGTAATTTTTAATGTTTTATTATGTAAGCGTCTGCGTCTGATTGTTCAATTTATCACAAGAAATCTCTAAACATAATGACTTTTATCTATTTATATATAATTCTTTGTCATTAAATCTCAAAACTTCAAAAACCACAATCGTTAAACATTTAATCGTGAATAACAAAACATACCTAATCCTTTTTTCCCAAAGCCTATATACACCGCTTTCAAATTAGGATATTAAAGAGCCTCAACCACTATACCTATATATATTTATAAAGCTTTGTCATTATGTAAATGTTGTTTTTGATGACACTGATATCATCCTACTGAATATAATAATCCCGTAGGGTAATTGCCCGTGAAAACGTTCATCAAATCATCACAAGCATCATGATAGAAGCTCTATACATAGAACATCAAGAGAACCCATTATCATAAACGGGTAGACATCACACTTTTGAATCTTGATAATTTTTATGCAAATATCCTTGAATCTTTGTATGTTTATGTATATGTTTCTATTTCTATAAGAAAATAAATAACCGTAAACGATGCTTAAAAAGTCTAATCAAAGATTTCATTCATCAGATTTTTCTTTTGTTATGGGCATAGTAAGGTTTTATAAGCTGCTATGTATATAAAAAATAAAAACACATTATTATTGTAGTTGTTGTTTGTTTTTAGGCGAAAAAGCTTAAGGCAATTGCCCTTTTTGCCTTTAAAATTTAAAAGAGGGTTAAGGATATTCAATTATATTATAATTTTTCATTTCGCAGCAAGATAGTGGATTATGTTGTAATGTAAAGTGTTTGATGTAAACTCAAGTAGGTACCTAAATAATAATAATTAGAATGATTACTAAGAATAATTCTTATCAAAACCAACAGTTAGTTGATAGTTACCTACATACATACATCTTGAGGGCTTAGATTGTATACCTGCTATTGTAGTTTCCGGGGTTTTAATAAAAATTAAATTTCACATTTTTAATAGTTGTATTTTGTTTTCGCGAAAATAATTTTTCTTTTTACAGCAAAACACTTTTATTGTATCCTTTTTTATTGAGTAGATATCACGAAATTTGTAAAAACTATTCACACGACGACGTTGATGTGGATCAAAAAACAAACCAATGCACAGCAATCTCGATCAAGTTATTATTAATTTATTATCTCCGCTTTGATTTGAGATGTTAACAGGTTGGTGGTTTATAATTTGACAATACAGTACACAAATCTAAGCTAATATATGTATATAGTGCAGGTTGTCAAAGTTGGAAGTGTCAGAAATTAAAAATGGCTGTTCAAGTGGCCACAAGAACTACTCACCGCATCATTAGAAACAACAACAAAATATTGAAATTAGACAAAAAGGACAAAGTGACACTGGATCCACCATTTTCATCGATTTTGACAGATGCGCAGAACTGAACAAAAATGAATGAAAACGCTAATGATATATTAAACAGGGTATTCATGCAATGAAGTATAACACTAGATAAGTTTACAATTTGATTAATGAACTGTCAAATTTTGTATGAGAAATGATTTACACAATTTGGTTGAAATTGCTCAAGGATTTTGCTGCGGAATATTAACCAATTTTTTTATGATAAACTTAACCAAAAGTCATTGCGACTGAATTAATTATACTTATTTTTTGCTTATTTTATGCATCTGTGAATAACATTTTTAAATTTGTTTACAAGTTTATAGAAAACAAAATAATTTTTGTGCACAAAAACAACTTTTGACGTTTGACTTACAGAGAATTCAATTCATTTTTGTTCACATACAGAGGATTCAATTAAACAGAATTTAACCAAAAAAGGGCGTTCCTGCAAAAATTTGTGTAAACTTATCATTTTACACAATTTATAAACTAATGACGTTGCATGAATACCCTTATTATCTTTAATATGCGTATACTGTGATTTGACAATGCAATACGAATAAACGGAAACCAATTGCAAAAACAAAATACAAAAACACAACGCATAAAAATCACAGCAAGGCACGTTTTGCTTCAGCAGCGTACTAGGCTTTGCAGAAAACTATTTTGTAAAAAAAGTGCTTTGGGAATTTCTGATCCACGAAGTTACGGGGCACTAGCTCCAGGGAACAAGTTACCCCAAGATTAAAAAAAGAGGATGGGTGCGACTCACACTCGTAACTTCCCATTGGTGCCCGTGGCAACTGGACACCCAATGTTATTTTGCTATAGAGAAATTCCTAATTTAAAATCTTAAAATACCTTATCAATTGTTCAATATGCGATCAAGTGAAAACCAAAGTTGGGGCGTATTATATTTTGCAACTATTTAAGTTGTATTTTTGGCAGATGTTTCTGCTTAAAAAAAAACTATCTTTATTTAAAAAAAAAAAAAACCCACCAATTCATAGTAACAGCATTGTGTGTAAAATAAAAATATTCCGGAGTCGATAGCTTTGTTTGTTTTCGAGATATTCGAGTCGAAAAACATTTTTTTTATTTTTTTTAGTTTGAAATTCTTATGACCGAATACATTTATTTGTATGATCGGTAGTAATCACTGCTTTATTATTTTTAGTTGATTTAAAAAAAAATTGTCGATTGAATAATTCTACAAACATTATCAATTATTGACTACGTCACTATGTATAGAATAAAATTGGCCCGGCTTCTAAGCTAGTTTGTTTTCAAAATATTCGAGCCGAAAAACGTTTTTCAACGATTTATAGTATTTTCTTGTAGTTTTTTTTTGCTTATATCAGTAACCAAATATGGCATCGTGAAGAGAATAATAGAATAATCGTTGTTTGTTCTCAAAATATTACAACCGAAACACGTTTTTCACAAAATTTTAGCATGTTTTTTGATCTAAAAAAAAAAACTGCCACTGATTTTTTTAAAATTCTTCTCAATTCTTTATTACGTAATTATGTGTAAATAAAATTTACCTGAAGTCGATGGAATTTTTTGTTCTCGAAATATTCGATACCAAACATTTTTTATAACCTTTTTTTTTAAATTGCTGTAGTATTTATTGCATTTCTTTATTCGTTCTCGAGATACAGTGAACGATAGAAAGGCTCACGAACGTACGAACGTACATACACACACATACAGACATCTCTTTAAAAATGATGGATTCGGATTCCTGGGACATCGAAACGTCGAAAAATGTCAAAATTTTCCATCGACAAATCGGACCAATTACAATAACTTCCAATGGGAAGTTAAAAATTATGTTATTGAATTAGTAGTAAGAAATCGCATTTGGAATGTTTCTGATTTTTTCTGGGCAAAAGTCACATTTTACAACAGAAATTATAAGTAGTTTGACAAGCAGTAATACAGACAGTATAGGTAAAATGTTATTGCTGGTGGGGAAATGAAATAAATTTTAAAAAAAGTCAAAAGCTCTGGCATTCGTGATAGAAAAAAGTATAAAGAAACTAATTTTGCGTAGAAATGGGGTACCACGGGATCCCGCGGGTGAGTAAGGATTAAGGAAACAAATCTTTTAAAAGGGAATTCCAAACTAAATTTATATTAAAAAATGCAAAAATGCCAACGCGATTTCCCAAGAACTTAAAAATGGCGTGTACGACAACCCAATATTAGGGCGATGACGTAATGGTTTCACATGAGAGATCGTTTATAAAAGTGTAAAAAAGAGTCGTAGACAAAATTTAACTTAGAGGAACACCAGCATTTAATGTTACGAACTTTAAACTATCCCAAAACCACTAAGATTAAACGGTTAAAAAGTGTATTACTATTCTTTAAAAATTTAGAAGAGATCAATCGGTAGCAAATGAACGTATATTATAAATAAAGGATCTGGATACCAAACTCTATAAAATGTTTTGTAAAAATTGAGTGCAATAATCTTAATTCCTTCAAAACGATGTACTTAGATTGGTTAAACTTTTCAATGAGATATGCCAACAAATTACCAGTGAATAAATTACTAACGGGTGATTTTTTAGCTGGTTTGGTTTTGGCAACACTGGTTTTGACAGCTGACGTGTGTTTAGTACCTTGTGTCACTGTCAAACAGCTTCAGTTTGGTTTGCAATTTAACCATGGATCGTCTTACAAATGAACAACGCTTGCAAATTATTGAATTTTACTATCAAAATTCGTGCTCGGTTCGAAATGTTCATCGCGCGCTGCTTCCATTTTATGGTCGGCATCGATGAGGCTCATTTTTGGTTGAATGGGTACGTAAATAAGCAAAATTGCCGCATTTGGAGTGAAGATCAGCCAGAAGCATTGCAACAGCTACCAATGCATCCCGAAAAAGCCACTGTTTGGTGCGGTTTATGGGCCGGCGGCATTATTGGGCCATATTTCTTCAAAGATGATGCGAATCGCAGCGTTACTGTCAATGGTGAACGCTACCGAGCGATGATAACAAACTTTTTTTTGCCCGAAATGGAAGTTCTTGACTTGCATGATATGTGGTTTCAACAAGACGGTGCCACATGCCACACAGCACGCGAAACAATGGCGCAATTGCGAGGCGAGTTTGGTGAACAGTTAATTTCACGTTTCGGGCCGGTCAATTGGCCGCCTAGATCGTGCGATTTGACACCATTAGATTATTTTTTGTGGGGGTATGTCAAGGCTAATGTCTATAGGGACAAGCCCGCTTCGATTGACGCACTGGAAGCCAACATCCATGCATTCATTCGTGAGATACCGGCCGATATGTGTGAAAGAGTATGCCAAAATTGGACTCAGCGGATGGGCTACCTGAGACGCAGCCGCGGTCAACATTTGCATGAAATTATCTTTAAACATTAAATTGCAAGGTTCAAACTATCGATTCAAATAAATATTTCATTCATTTTTTCGAATTTTTTGTGTTTTTTTTTTTTAAAAAGTTCTAAACCTCTTAAAAAATCACCCATTATAAAAGTCGTAGGTACTACATTTATTGTGATCTTGGAAAGAAGAGACGTCAGTGTAATTGGCACCTTTTTTGAGAGACTGGTTTGACAAATTCAGTTTTCTGTCTAATCGGAAAGTATTGAGACGAATAGAATAGATATAGAACGTAGTCAAGAAAAAGGAAATATTATTCAAAACAATCTTCCCAATTGATTAAAATCCCAGACGATAAATTGCAAATTCAAAAAAACAAAAATGACCCTTACACAATCGATAGATTTCAAGTTATGATGATTTGCCTTTCTAACCATCATGTGTAACGGATTTTCTCATTGCATTTGATATTCTTCACAAAAGTATAACATTGATCTATCAAATCATCAAATAAATAATTTAAATTCATTCATACATCACTTGATTGAACAAATGTATATCCATTCTTATTATTTATGTAGGTAGGTAACGTTATACCTACTGCTGCGTGACCATGACCAGTATTGAGGTTTAAAACCTCCTTTTTATTATGTACCTATAGGACTTTCTTTTCAAACGGAAATAATAAAAGCAAATAACAACAAAAAATGTCTGCTTAACTTTTGCAATCAATCAAATCCTCCAATCGTAAACTCATTTATATTTTTCAATAACTTGGAACCTCATTATGTTGGTTACTGATGGAAAGTACGGGTATATATATATTATAACCATTCATCCTATCTACTCTGCAGACACACTCCATTTCACACGCAAAAGATATAATATTTCACCCTCATGTGGCTTAAAGAAGAAAAACTGACTCTAAGTGGGGTTGCATGAATTCACTCTAAAATTATTATGATTGTTTACATTTTTTATATTATTTTTGAAAAAATATATGACGTATGATATGAAAAATATTTTTTTTTTTCTAAATTCTACAGTTTTACAGTAGAAATTTAAACTACTCTTTTAGTTTAAACTTCAGTTCAATAATTAATTCGGTTTAACAGCTGAAGCGAAATGAACATTTTCTTTGGTCTCCAAATCGATAACGAAAACGTAAACGAAAAAATATTAATGGAGAGTTTTATCAGATGATGCGATACGATATTTGTCTGTGGTATCCAACACTATAGTAAAATCCTAACGGAAACCACAAACCATTGAAAGTGTCACTAATTATTGCCAAACAAAAAAATTAAAACAAGCTACAATTAATAATTTTGCTCGTTGACAGCGTACTGCAGAACAAAAATGAGAACGAAATTTTTTGTTTATGATTTTGTTGTTTAAATTTTTGTATGAAAATTTTGGTTTCGTTTAAGCTGCGTAATATGCTCTAGTTGTGAATTTGAAGAGAGAAAAACGCATACAGTGGAAAACAAATCACTTCAATTATTGTTCTATTCTCAGGTCGCAACGGTAATTTGAAAAAAAAAAAAAACATCTTCCCATTGTCAGGAATAAATTGTAGAGGAATAAATAAATAAATAAACACAAAATATTTGTTGTTTCGGGTGTTTTCTACTTCAGAGAGAAAGAGAAGACAAGGAAAGATTTTGGAAAAGGGGCATAAAAGCTACGTAGGCAACTATACTATGTACAATGATGCCAGCTTTCGTTTAATTATTTAAACAACGTTTAATACAGGGTCTTTTTTTTAGAGGTAGGTATATAACTTTAAGGTGGCAACACTATTTTAACTGGCGACCAGTTTGTCAGCTGTCAAGTGATTTATTTTAAGTTTGGTTTGGCATTTCAAGAATTGAAGCCTAGCAAGGCGTAGATTCGGTGAATGGGCCCAAAACAAGATTGCCGTTGATGCCAATTTTCATAAGCGAATTTTGTTTAGCGATGAAGCTCACTTTTGGTTGAATGGATACGTCAATAAACAAAACTGCCGTATTTAGAGTGATTTCAAGTGTATCCTGAGATACCGTTACATCCACAAAAACTGACTGTTTGGTGTCCTTTATGGATTGGTGGAATAATTGGTCCGTACTTCTTTAAGAACGATGCTGGCCAGAACGTTACAGTGAATGGTGACCGCTATAGAGCCATGATTACTGAATTTTTCGTTCATCAATTGAACAGGAGCTGTGGTTTCAACAAGACGGCGTAACATATCACACAGCACGTGCCACAATTGATTTATTGAAGTACCTAAACTTTTGGTAACCGCATAGTTTCACGTTACGGACCCGTGAATAATCCTTTCCAAGATCGTGCAATGTAATGCCGCTTAACTATTGTATGTGGGGATATGTGAAGTCGCTAATCTACGCCGATAAGCCTGAAACGATTGACCACATGAAGGACAACATTCGCCGCGTTATTGCCGATATACGGCCACAAATGTTGGAAAAAGTCATCGAAAATTGGACCTCCAGATTGGACTACGTCCGAGCCAGCCGTGGCGGTCATATGCCAGAAATCATATTTAAATTATAATGCCAGAAGATTATCTTTCCAATAAAGTAAATTTCATGTCAATTTAAAAAAATCATCTCCTCAACCTCTAAAAAAAACACCCTTTAGAACTGAAGTTCAGATGTCAATAAGGGTATTCAATATTCATGCAACGTCGGAAAGTTTAAGATATCGTAAACGAACTGTGAAAATTTTAATGGAAAATATTTTCCGACAAATCGTAAACTTTCCGACAAGAATTTGTATCGTAAACATCGTAAATGAAAATGGTAAACATTGTAAACTTTTTTTTTAATGGTATTATGACATTATGGTTGAATCAGCTGATCTGGTTTATCACAACATTTACACAAGATGTTAAAATGGGCATCATCGTAAAGTTTTCGACGTCGCATGAATACCCTTTAGGGCCTTAATGTGAAACAGGAAGATTTGAACTTCAAGTTTAAGCTCAAGTTTATGTTCAACTGAACTTAAGTTAAAGTTCCACTATGAAAGTGGGGATTAATTCAAAAATAATAATATTTACTACGACTACTGGAAAGATCCCGCCATAGGATGACTTACCCTACCCTCGAAATCCAAGATCGAATTATGTTTGAAAAAAAACTAAGAATTACTAATTTCACAGCTCCAAAGTTTCACAAATTTGCAATGAGATTCAAAAATTATATTTAAGATTACAATACATGCCCTTAAGGCTCAATCTTGATAAAGTAAGAAAAAAGTGTTGGAACAATTTGTACAATATTCCCAAGACATAAACTTACACAACACACGTCCGTATTTCAATTTATCAATTTCGATTTCAGTGTCGGTTTTTCGTGTTATACACCTTTCTGTGGTTGAACCATTTTTTGTTTTTGCTCCTTCTTTACTTTAACTTCCTTTTCAATATAATACATTTCTTTAAATCACGCAATAAGTCCCTCTTTAAAGATATATCGATTGAATCAGCAGCGATTTAACATCTGATGATGCAACACATGTTTGTTTATACATCAAGTACAGTACATATCTCTGTCTGTCTAGCCTCTGATGGCACATTACTGGTTTATCCATTTTCCAAGGATTATATCTCCTTATCATCTGCTGATCATTATTAAAAAAATAAAAATAAAAAGGATTGCAATTGCAATTCCAAGTATTTTTGCAAACACTGTCGAGAGAGTGTGAGTATAATAGTAAGAATAAGCTGCTCCCCATAACTCCGCAATGTAAAATTGCAAACGCTGCTAAACTAGGTAAATGGAGATGTCTAAACGAAATGGAATAGGGTTTGAGGGAAGGTGAATGTATAAAATACAAAGCTTTAAATCTCACGAGTATGACACAGGAAGTAAAGTTTTCATTTCGTTACGACCGACGCGAAGACCGACGACGACGACTTGGAAATGTGATTTATAAAATTGCATTACAAGGCAAAAAGGAATAATTCACAATGTGCAAAGGTATTATGAGAAAATCCTGCTGTATATAATATATCCTTGTGGAATAACTGTAGATAGTTTTTTTCAAGATAATACTCCAAATATTTATGTGTATGTTCAAGCAAAAATTTAAGAGTTTAACCCTGCAGATAAATAAGGTATTCTTTTGTGTAAAAAACAAAACAAAAACTTACCCGCACCACAATATGTATGCAGATTTACTCCATATATGTATGTAGGTATGCGGTTAAATTACTTGAGACTTTTGGAAAGTGAAGTTTTTAAATATGTAGAGTTATAGTTACCAAAACTTATTTTTATAGTTTTCTTTATTATTTACCGTTGCACTTAAATACGAAAACAAACAAATTTAACAAAGTTTAAATCTGATAAATAATTTGAACTTCCCAAAATGTAGGTTTAATAATAATTGAACCCTTTGTGGGCTTCAGGTAATCTATCTATAGAATGTTATTTTTACTCAATATTTTTCATTTAGTTTATAGGTTATAAATAGATCTAGAAGTTTTTTAAAAGATTTAAATTCAAATTCATGTGACATAATAAAGAAAACATTTCTATTTTGCTATAATATATGGATATTGGGTTGGAATGTTCTAATCTTGTGACAATTTAATGAGAAATAATCTGAGAAAAGTTTTGAAGTGGTCCAAGTTTGGATGCAAGTTTGTAGAGCGGTTGATTCTGGCTACAAATCTGAGTTTGCAGAAAATTCGATTTTGTGATTCGGTTTTTAATTTTTTCTCCGTTTGTTTTAATTATTAAAAAAAAAAGATTAAATACTTTTTTGTTCTATTTTATATTACCTACAAATCCCTATTTGGGATTCATCACCCTTAATTTCAAATTGCTCGCAAACCATTATTATTTTTTAAAAATAAAGGGTGTTTTTTTAGAGTTATAGAACTTTGAAATGGAAAAAAACAAGGATGATTTTTTTTTAAATTGACATGAAATTTACTTTATTCGAAATATAATCTTCTGGCATTATAATTTAAATATGATTTCTGGCATATGACTGCTCGGACGTAGTCTAATCTTGAGGTCCAATTTTCGATGACTTTTTCCAACATTTGTGGCCGTATATCGGCAATAATGCGAATTTTGTCCTCCAAGTGGTCAATCGTTCTGGGCTTATCGGCGTTGACTAGCAACTTCACATAACCCCATACATAAAAAATAGTCAAGCGACGTTAAATCGGACGATCGGACGGAGGCCCATTCACGGGTCCGTAACGTGAAACTATGCGGTTACCAAATGTTTCCTTCAATAAATCAATTGTGACAGGAGCTGTGTGACATGTTGCGCCGTCTCGTTGAAACGACAGCTCCTGTATATCATGGCTCTAAGCGAGAAAAAAAAAATAGATTTAGGCTTAGAAACAGCTTTAATAGACCTTTGATCGGTAACTCTTTCAGATATATTTGTTTGTTATATCTTTCAGATATAGGAACTACATACATATATCCATACGAGGAACTGGACATGGCACGGAATCTTGATTCACAACTTGAATCAAACAAGGAATTTCTTCGGAATTATGGGGACTAGTATTTGTTTGCTTAGTGTTAGGTTAGATCAAGAAAAGAAAAAAATCATTTAGAAGGGGGTATATTTCTCCTCGTTCAGGAGGGAGGGGCAATTTAAAAAAAAAGAATAACTGAAGCCAGACAATTTTAGATTTTTCTAGTTTAATTAATTTTATTTTTAAATTGCCCCTCAGACCTCAACGGGGGGAAATATAGCTACTATCCCTCCTGTAATGATTTTTTTGTTGTCAACTCAATCAACTCAAATATTCCTAATGACTTTAAAAATTGTCAGAAATAATTAAACAATATTACATTTGGTGTGTTAAAGTATTATCTGAAAAAGGTTTAATATTTTTTTTTTAAATGTAGCGATTTGCGAGCAATTTGAAATTAAAGGTTATCAATCCAACATTTTTACTCGTTTTTCGTTTATAACAATTTAAACTACCTTCTTTAGAAACACATGTTGTATAGGAATTTTTGGATAATACAAATTGGAAAAAAGTACAAAAAATAACTTATTTTCAATATAACGGGATTTATACTCAAAATCAACCCCCCTACAAAACTCCATTCAAACTTGAACCACTTTTCGCACATGGGCTATAAATGATTCCCCGTTGCATGGAATATAAGGAAAATCTCTGTTACAAGATTTGAGCTGAATTATAAACTACTACAGTGCCCTTTACTAGCCGCACATAACCTTGTTTAACATCATTCGAAAGTTATATTTTTATTTTGATATATTATATGTCTTTTCTCTATAGGCATCTTCAATATTAAAAATCAATACTTTACCTTAACCTATATAGAGTTTGCCCAACTCGCGTTAGCTTGAGTGCTTCAAAAAACTAAAGAGCTCATCACAGTGACGGTATGATGTTTTCTGTCGAAAAACTATAAATAGCTAAGAAAATCAACAAATAGACCAAACTTGTGTAGTACTTAACATAAATATGTAGGTATATAACGGTACCTTTATCATTTTCGAAAACTACACAAATTATATAAAAGTTTTGTGGGAATGAAAAGAGAAACTAAATAATACCCCAACCCCAAGGAACAATTTCGGCTAAAATTTATTCGAAATTTATTGGTTTTTCTTTTAGAAACATATGAACTGATTTTATATATATACATACCTATACCTATACATATATGTACTTATATTCCAAAAATATGTTTATATTCAGAGGTTGTCGGCAAAACTTTTCATGCGTCAGAGTTTTTCTTAATCATACTCTCTATATACATAAACGTTCCTCGAATTCAAAGTTCTTGTTTTTTTTTTTGTTTTTCATTGACTTCTTGTTTCCAATAATGTTAACAAATTCATCTGAATGCCTTCCTACCTGACAAAAAGTTATCTCCATCAGAAAAACACAAGTTGGAGTAATTTAAAAAGAATAAAGCTTTTTTCCTCTTGGCTTTCCTACGAATTATATACTGTTTTAGTTTATAACTGATGACATACAGTGCTGTGCGAAAATAATTTTTTTCAATTATTTATTTTTATTTGATTTATGCAAAAATGTGAAAATAACGGTAATGTTAAAGCACAAGCAGTTCATCGACCTGCTATCAATTAACTTAAAGTCTATATTTGAATTAACTTAAAATTTGAATTACAATTCTAAAATCTAAATTGAAAATCATTGTGATCATAGCTTAAAATGTAAATATCCTAAACTAGTACTAAAATTCTTAACTTTTCAAATTTTCCGCCACTAAAAATCATCCGCCATATTTTATCTTTATAACTATTGTACTAAAACAAAAGAGAAAAAGTAATTAAGGAAAGATTGGTCATTCAATCACAGACCACCGTCAAATGGAAGTCGTTGTTTTTTTATTTTCCGCTCCACCGCCACCGCCACCGTCGCTTAACTTTTCTCTCGTTCGTTTTTTATTAAAGACATTCAGTTACTAAAAAAGTAAGTAAGAATTAGTAGAAATAGCTACTTTACTTATTATCTGTGAAGATTAATTTAATTAGATAAAAAATTCGCGATTAAAATCTAAACAGAGCGAATAAAAAAAGCTTTGCTCGTGCAGGTAAAAATATTTTTATCAAATTATTAAAATCCAATTTTTCTCAAAAATGTGCCCACAACTTTGGAAACAAAAATCAATAATTTTTTTTTACAAAAAGACTACCATTTTAATTAAAAAATCAGAAAAATGGTAGGTACCTCCCATAGAACCATTTTTTTTTTGATTTTCGATTTTCTCAAAAACGGCTTGACTGATGTTGATCAATTATTTATAGAAAATCTTTCAAAAAGTTTTAAAAGTATTGTATACCAAAATTTTCTGTTTTTGTTTGATTTTTAAAAAATTTACAGATTTCACTCATAGAGTAACTATGGGGACATTGAAAATGACTTGTATTACGTCGATAAGACAAAAAAACATGTTTAATCTTTGTGATTTTTATTTTGTATACTATTGTTACATTATAACTTCACAAACTGTCTTAGAAACCATTCTACAGTCTGAAGTACCAATTTGTATATTTAGTGTCACTTCCCAGTTGGCGGTTAAATTAATGTTGTTAATTTTTTTAATAATATGAATCTTAGTCTTAATTGTAGCTTAACTCGCACACAATCATACTCATTTTCATCCGCACCGGTACAGCCTTAAACACGAAATTAAAGTTACATATCATCTACATATATTAACGTATATCTAGGCATTTGACATTTTTGCATAGCTAAGCATTGCAGAAAGGTTACTGGATTATTACAGATCGATTAAAGCATACATATACATATACGGTTCAACTTTAGTTCTCGACTCAGTCGGTTGTTGTTCAGATCAACCCGTGTGTTGGCTTGTTATTTGATTAATTTGAGTTGATGAGAAAATCAAGATTTTGAATTTTTTTCAAATTGATTTACAAGTACAGTAAAACCCGCTTAAGAGAAACGGCAAAATGTCACAGTATTTCTTTCACTTAAGCGGGTTTTTCACTTAACCGAACCCCGCTTAAGTGAAAAAAAATTTCACTTAAGCGGAGTCCGGATAAGTGAAAAAAAATTTCACTTAAGCGGATTTAAAAATTCCATTCAGCGGAAATTTAAAGCTAGAAAAAAATTGAATTTATCTTTTGGAGTTGCCTAAAAAAATTAAATAAAATCCAACAACGATTTAATATGTAACACAAAAATAATTTATTGAATGTGTAATCTTCTTTTAAAGAAATGTTAAAATACGTACCTCTTGAGACATTGGAAATGTTGTTTTGGATTTTTGAAAGCCAAACCAAAAAGCAATTTGTTTACAAAACGAGAATAAATGGTTGTGACATACAGAAATTTAAATGTCATTTTTGTGGTGAAAATGGTGGAGGTGAAAAATAAAAAAAGAAATGAAAGCGTTCAGCAAATTTTTTGTTCTGTTCGATTCAATTTTTTTTTTACTTAAGAGAGTTTTTTTCAATGAGAAATATAAAATTTAACTGAAAATAGCGGGTTTTTCTCTTAAGCGGGTTTCTCTTAAGCGGGTTTTACTGTATTTCAAATTATTGAACTATGAATATTGTATTGTATTGTAAACCTTTTTAATCGAGACAAAATTTACAAAAAATTTGATACGAAGCCCAACCTCACTGCTAATTGTTTTTGTTCTATAATATTTTATTTTAAAATATTTTGAAATCATCTTTTAATCAATTTAAGAATATCGAATCGCGTAATTTTTTTTACAAAAAAATAATGTTTTTGACACTTGGAGCTGTATTCTTTTAACTGAGTTTATGAAATGTGTGGCCGAGCGGCGAGCATCAATTTAGTTGATAACCAATTGACAATTGAATAGTTTATGGACTACTTTAAGATGAAGCCTTAAATTGTATTTGCATTTCAGGACCTTAACCTTGAAGATCTGACCATTAGTGCTTAAGTTATAATTTTATTAAAGAGGTTCAAGTAGGTAGCTATACATATTCTAGGTTAAACAATCAAAATGATTTAGAAGTAATTAAAGTTTTTACCCAAACGTTGTCTAGCATATACTAGGTTCTTTATGTTGTTTTAGAAAAAAATCAACTTTTGTCACATTTTACCTTAATTTTAAGACTTTAATCCCAAACATCCGATTATTAGAATAGAAGTTAGAAGCTAACCAAGACCTAAACCTTGATGATTTGTTCCTTAGAACTTAAGTCATAATTTTGTATAAGAGGTTCAAGTAGGTACCTATGCATATTCTAGGTTAAACAATCAAACTGATTCAGAAGTAAGTCAAGTTTTGTCGAAAGCATTTTCTAGTCTAACATTTTACCTTCATTTTCAGAGCGTAACCTCAAACATCCGATGATTAGAACAGAATATATCAGCTTACAAAATCGACCCTTTTCGATTATAATATTTTATTTGTTTAATAATTATTCCTTTTTCGTGACCTTCAATTCTTATATAATATATCTAGATACAGAAAGAAAGACCTGAAGCCCACAGAAATAGGATTCAAATATATTGAATTTTATTTGTTTAGTTAAGTTAATTCTACCTCTTGTCTGATTTACCTAAACATACTTTAACCTTGAGCATCTGGCCCTTAAGTTATAAGTTTGATTTAGAAGTTAGTAAAGTTTTTACCCAAACTATGCATATTCTAGGTTCAACAATCGATTGATTTAAAAGACTGACGTTTTACTTTCATTTTAAGACCTTAACCTCAAACATCCGATTATTAGAACAGAAGTTATAATCCAAACCAACCAACCAAATCCAACCTTTACGATTTTATTATTTGTAAAATACCTACTACAAAATGTTCATGCACATACCTACATGCATACATACATACCTACATAAACATAATGTATATCATTTTTGTGCCCGATGCAAGCCAATTTTGTTTGCCACGTGGTTTTTTTATTGCACACACTCCACCGTCTTCTCCCTTCTATCAATATGTTCTTTATAGGTACGTACCTCTATATATGTACATACACATTTTGTTTGTTTTTTTTTTCTTTTGCCGTGATAAAATTAGTTCTAAAAAGACAATTTTTCAAGTTTCTAGTATGAAATTTTGTGCGCCTTTGCAAAAAATTTTATGCAGATTTGTAGCTTGTCATTTAATCTTTAATTATCTAGATTAATATTGAACATCCAATAATTATAACCAAAGTTATAGGCTTCTAAGTGGGCTTAAATCGAGCATTTTTGAATTTTATACAATGCTCCACTTAATCTCGTCGGTTGGCGATGAATAACATTTAGGTACGCTGGCTGAAATTCATCACTTGTTTTTTTTTCTTCATTTTATTCATTTTGGTAGTTTCTTTGGTAACACCAACCAAAAATTCAATCTTTCTCCCCCTATACGCTAGAGTTCATTCTCTATCTTTGTTCATTTTATTAACACCATATACTTTTATCAAAACGACCCTATAAACATTTTCAATGCTAAAAAGTTTCAACAATTTTTTTCAACACTAAATAATTCGAAAACTACTTGGTGGATTTTTATTAAACTTAGCACACTGTAGATTTTAAATAAAAATTATTCTTATGACCAAAAATAACGGTACCTCCAATAAACGAGTTTAAAAACCGGAAAGGAAAATCTCACTTTTCTAAAAAAACGTATCCTACTATTTGGATTAAAATTTTTATGTGAACGAATATTTATACGATCTTCTATATTATTGGAAAATCTCATAGAACAATTTTTTTTGGTTTTCGACTATTTCATTATATGTTGAACTGATTTTAAGGAAATTTTTTATAAAGGGTTTTCCAATAGGGACAGGTTGATTTTGACAGCTCGTGGCGGCCATATTGTTTATTTTACTTCCTGCCAAAATATCATATTTTAATCAGTTACTAAAGACAAATCATCATGGCAAGTAACAGCCTCGAGCAACACGTGCAAATGATAAAACTTTATTATCAAAATGGGTTTTGGAGCAGTTGGAAGTTGATCCCAATTTTGGTCGAAAATCATCTTTAGCGATGAGGCGCATTTTTGGATGAATGGGTACGTGAATAAGCAAAATTGCCGGATTTGGGACGACACTAATCCACGTGAGATTACCGAAGTGCCAATGCATCCAAATAAAGTTACTGTTTGGTGTGGATTTTGGGCTGGAGGCGTCATCGGTCCGTACTTCTTCGAAAATGATGCTATAGGTCGATGATCACCAACTTCTTGTGGCCTGAATTGGATGATATGGACACCGAAGACATATGGTTTCAACAGGATGGCGCTACGTGCCACACAGCTCAAGACACAATCGATATTCTGCACGAGCGGTTTCATGGCATGGATATCTCGATTTTTCTTTTCAAAATTAATTTTTTAATTCCACATATATTCTCTGTTTTTCTTAAAAATGTTTTAAAAATTTTATATATAAAAAATTATTTTTTTTAAAAACCGCTGCAACGATTGTTAAAGTTTTTTCTCACAAATTGAGATTTATGTAAGAAATCAGATGGTGTACATTGCGTTGGTGGCAAAACAATTTCAGAAGTTTTGATTTTTTAATAATTTTTCAGTCTAAAGTACCATGCATATGCTTTAAAACCACAGTGTGGTCTGATCGCACATAAGAGCAAGTTCGTGCAACCCAGTCTTGAATCTTATTTGGTTTCCGTTCACCCCATACTTAATCTTCAATCCCATCTTTGAAAGACAGACTTAACTAGAAATTTAGTTGTAATATGTGTAGATATTGTTCCATATTCAATTTCCCATTGAAGTGGCTTGCTTGTGGTAAATGAGTGTCTTCGAGTTAATTTTTCTTTGCAATGGTTCTCTCCACTATCACACTGACTTTCAGTAGGCGCCTCGTATAAACATCACAAAAACAGTAATTTTAATGCAAATTCGTGCCGTATACATACCTACTGAACTACTGGAACTATCAATATTTAACGGGACAACATAGCTGAGGTGGTGAATTGAGGTTTGATATTGAGATTCCAGATAATAGATATTGTTTTTTTGTATTTACGTGTTAAAATTTGATCCGTATCAGATTATGTGGATATTAAAATGCAGCTATTGTCAAAAAAAATTCATCTAAAAAATTTACAAAATAATTTGAAAACAAATATTTTTGCACAGCATTGTTCGAACCACACATAACAATACTTTTGCCTCATTCCGAAACGAACGAATTTTTCAAATATAAACCGAAGCCCCAAAAAATCCCTTTTTATATACAAAGTATCTATCATTTGAATCTATTGTCTCGAAAAAAGAAAACAAATCCAATGCAAGCATTCTTTAAAAAAAAAAGAAAAAAAAAGAGTAAAAAATGACAAGAGTGTGGTAACAAAAAACTGAATTTAAACTTTTGAATGCATTCCGTTTCCGTTTAACAACTAGCAATGTCGGAGAGTATAAAGCAAAATCCAGAAATAGTCCTGTCTTCTGTGCTCTTAAATGTATGTATATATATGTATGAGTGAATTTCTGGATTGGGGGACGTTTTATGGAAGTAGCTGAAGTAGGAACTATTGAGTGTGAATGTCAAGGGAACTTGTTCTCCTCAGTATTTGCGGTATGTAAACGGATATTCTGGATTTATTCACATTGTACTCGTTTGTTCAATGTAAAAAGGAAAAAAGGAAAAAAAAGTAAGTATGTAGGTACAGAGATATCGAAGCTTCTTTTTTTTTTGTGGTGTGGTTTGATACGACAAAATCTTATTATTCCGTATCAGTGCTCATATTGCTGACGATAGTCCTCAACTTTGTGTGTGATGTCGACGACAGAAGCTTTCGTCGAGAGTTGAGCACAGAAATTGGTTCATCCATCGCTAATGCAAACTTATTATTTGGGTAAACCAAAACTTATATTATATCTGGAGGACTTTCTTTTCGTGTTCGGGTTAGCATTGGATGTGTTTGTGGGAAGCATGATGTTATATAATGTGCATGTATAAGTAAAATAAACCGCCAGAGCTATATAACAGGCGATTAGACGATTAAAGCCAAACATGCTTGTACTCTATTATGAATCCTTTATGAGCAATTTGTGCAGAGCTGCGGCAAGATGTACCTTTATAAGAGGCATTAACGTATCCAATAAAAAGAACACGTCGTTTATTTAATATGCTTATATGGGTACCTATACCAACCTATAACAACCATCATACACAACACACATGATGTTTGAAATCAAGTGATGGCTTCAATTATTCTTCTTTGAACGTCGTTGTCGTTGTCGTTGCCGTCGACGTCGTTGCCTAGAAGTGATGTTAGGTTAGGTTTATACTATGGAGGATAAGATTTTCAAATTATTTTTCGTGTCAGTGCCTTCAAAATAGGACAAAACGAATACATATATGTCTGACGATGATCGATTTGTAGAGTTTTTCATCTTTTTAATAAAAAAAAAAATAATAATAAAAAATTAAATGAAGTCATGAGGTGGAAATTGATTGGAAAATATTATATTTTGGCGCTTTTCCCACCAAGAAAGAAAAACTCATGTCTTATACGTAAGGAGGGTGAAAACAAATACAGACGATGCCAGAATTCTGGAGTCCTTCAGTAAGATTTAAGGTTACATATTTTCCGGTAAATTAATAAATATGGCAGACGAGCAGTATAAAAATTGACATCTATTGTGAAAAATAAATGAAAGTAGGTATAGGTAGGTACAATTTTTTGAAAAAAGAAAAAAAAAAATTACTGCTAACAGCACAGTATTGTTAACAGCAATGTAAATAATGTACATATTTTCTAAGTCAATCAAATTAAAATGTTTTTACTTTTTAACGTTTGTGTTTGAAAGTATACATAGGTATTTCTTCTTTTACCATTGAATTGAATTACCATCACATTGAATCACTACTCAGTCTAGCGCTATTAACCCACTATATATTTTACATCGTTGCAATATCACAGTCTGCAACTAAATAACAGAATTATGTAACAGTGATGATAATGATATCCAATTCCATCGTGTGATAGATTGTATCCATTCAAACTTGGGGACGTAGATCAACAATTTCCTCTACCCCGATTTCAATAAAGATATCATTATTATTACTATTTTATAAAAACGAAAGAATTACCTATTGAGTTTGTCACGCGTAAATTTAGAAAGTATTAAAATGATTTGCTTGAAACAAATTTTATAATCAGGGTATTCAAGCAATACCACCATTTGGTTAATGAACTGTCAAATTTTGCATGGAAAATTATTTACACTATTTGGTTAAAATTCCTCAAGGAATTTGCTGCGGAAAATTAACCAAATATTTTTCGTAAACTTAAGGCTTGGTCAAACAGAACGCGGTCCGGCGGAATGGTCAGAAGGCGCCGCCGTTGCCCTCCGCCTTCTGATGTGTCAAACAGAACGCGGTCAGCTTTCGGCGTTTATTTGGGTTGGGTACGAAATCCCGAATCACAAAATCCCGATTCACAGAATCCCGATTCACAGAATCCCGAATCACTAAATCCCGAATCACGAAATCCCGAATCACGAAATCCCGCCATTTCACTACTAAATTGACAGCACTGTATGGATTTTCATTTCCATAGTAACTGGTGACACCAATCAATGAGAATCAACAAGAACGAAGTTTCCTACTGTTTTGGTTTGCAGAAGACCTCACTGGTTTAGGCTCCTCCTCCTTTTGAAAAAAGTATATAAGCAGGATTCGGTCGACAGTAAACTTCAGTTCTTATTAGAAACCGGTAGGGGTAAGATCTCACTAAGAGATATTGGATTTTTTTATTTAGGTCGGATTAGGTGAGGTTGAAAGAACAAAATAAAAAAAAAAGTTCTTTCAAGGACTAAAAAAATTTGTAAAGAGATATTAAATTTTTCAAATAGTTTAAAACGTTGATGAAGCGGTTTTAATTTGTAAATTGTTCTTTCTTGGACAAAAGTACCCTGGGTGGCCGATTTGCGGGTTCTCAGGATTTTAACTCCCTCTTTGGGGGGCTTTGCACCGCTCACGCAACTCCGTTGCTCCGCTTAGGGTATGTCAAGTCGCCAGGCAGGCGCCTATGTCAACAGTTTTCTTGTACAAAAGTCTTTTCTTGGATCAAAGTGAGATATCTATGGGGGGGCATGCTGCCCCCCTGCAACCCCCCTACTTGGCACACTATAGGATGTGCAAAGTTTCTTTAAACTGATGTACCGCATTATATGAAAAATCGACTTTTATCTTTAAACACGATTTGCGGCTAAACTAGACGTGCTAGAGGCATCAAAGTTGACACCTTTAAACTTGATTTGCGGCTAAACTAAGCGACCTAGCGACTTCAAAAATGCATATTCGTGATCTAGGAAGTGTCAGTTATAAAAAATCAAAAAAAGTTGGTAAAAAAGTTTTTTTCAAAAACTTTTAAGAAAATAAATAATTAATAAATAAATGAAGAAATCTTGCTGTAAAATCTTCAATTGCCTGGCCCGCTGCGCGGGTAGCAAGAATGTTCACCCCCCTTTTTATTTTTCCTCTAAATAAAAACGCTTAAAATTTCATTCAAGCGAAAAAAAAAAATTATACATAAGCCATTTTGCAGAGTTAAAGAAAAAAACAGCTTGAAATGCGTTTTCTTGACATTTTTGCCGTCGTCGAGCCCATTTCTTCTGATTGGCTAAGAATAATTAAAAAATATTTCAATAAAATTTAATATTTTGTCAAAAAACATTAATTTAGAAATATTTTTTAAAAAGTACAAAAAAGTACTTTATAAAGAGTAGTGAAAATCCCGACAAATATTTATAAAAAAATCTTTTGGCGGGATTTTTATTTTTTTTTTTCGGCGGGATTTTGTGATTCGGGATTTCGTTACGCTCCCGTTTATTTGAGTTCTAGAGTGATTTTCCTCCGTCCAAGCACATGTTTATATTAGTGTCCGACCGAAGGTAGATTTTCAGCCGAAGCCGAAGCCGAATTATTAGGCTGAAATAAAATCTTCGGCCGAAGCCGAAGCCGAAGCCTAAGGTTGAAAAAAGTCAAGAATTCTCTTTTCCAATTGGATACAAATATTATTTTTATTAAAATTTATTGCTTAAAAAACATAAGACAAATAAAATAAAAATAACTAATAACTAATTAGTAATTATAAAGAAAAAAGAAATATATAATTCATTTTTAGTAATAATTTTTATGATGGCACACATGTGTTTTGAAATTTTTGAATACCTACCGAAGAAAAGATTGCAATCTTTTCTTCGTTATTCAAAAATTTCAAAAATTGAAATTTTTTCCGGTTCCTAGTACGATGCTCGATATAATAAACAGATTCTTCGGCTTCGGCCAAAACTTCGGCCTAAAATGCCGAAGCCGAAGGTTTGGCCGAATGTTGTTTTTTTGGCCGAATTCGGCCGAAGCCGAAGCTTCGGTCGGACACTAAATAATATAAATTGAATATCTCTCATAAAAGTCAAGGCAACTCTTTTTTTCTTTGTTTTTGTAATTTACTTAAGAGTTTTTGTTAATATTTCGTATTTTTTTCACTCTGGGATCAGTTCCGAGAAACAAACATTCAACAAAATGCAAAGAGCATAGAGCGATGGAATAATTTTGTTTTTTTTTTCTTTCTGTTTTGAATTTTAACCGTCGGGTTCTTTGTAATTATCTACAACTTGAATTTGACCGTCGCGTTGCATTTTTAACCGCTGACCTTGACCGCGTTCTGTTTGATCAACAACGTATAAATCTATAGAAGACAGTCAACGTGACGGGCAGAATTGTTTCCCGTCCCGCCGGACCGCCCTCTGTTTGACCAGGCCTTTAACCAAACGTCTTTGTGACTTTTAGAATTAGGCATGTTCAGAAATATGATATTTTAGGTATCTCAAAGAACTAAAAAAAAAATTCTGCTCGAGTTCTGTAACTTTCGCATTGAGATTAGTTGGCGATAAAAGTTATGAATAAAAACGTAAGGACTTGACAAATCTTCAATAAATCGATTGTAAGGTGTGCTGTGTGGCTTGTGGTTCCATCCTGTTGAAACCACATGTTGTCCAAGTCCATATCTTCCAATTTGGGCCAAAAATATCGGTAATCATATGGCGCGATAACGCTGGCCATTCACAGTAACGTGACGATCGTTATCGTCGACGAAAAAATATGGCCCAATAACGCCGCCGGCATGCAAACCACACAAAACAGTTATTTTTTGTGGAGAACGTACTTCGCTTCAAATAGTCCATGATGAAAATATTGATTTTACTGAATAAATTGACAATGACAGTTCGATGATTAGTGAAAGGGTGCGTTCACAAATTAAATTCAAAGTTGTCAAGTCCCTATTCGAAAACCGATACAAAAAAAATAATTAGGACATCTACATTTTCTGACTTTTATTGATCAGCATTGTTCATTTGCACAAATCCATATAAACGAAAGTAAATAATTTTACTTGTATTTGTTATGCTTTTCAAATTGTCATCTAACTGCGTTTTCTTTTGATATGCAACAATAAACAGAGTATATAAGAATTCCGATTCTCGTAAATTGTATTCCTTCCGTGAATAAATTTGTAAACATACCTACATAGAAAGATTCCAACCATAAATATACATACAATACCTTTTTGGAATGGAAACCAACAGCTTCCGGTTCGGTTACGCTCTGCTCCGCAGTTCTATTATTCGATTTTTCCAAACCCTAAAATTACTGACCGTACCGAGAAACAACTATTTTTTAACCAAGCTCTTGCAAACACATTCAATGTACCTACAGTTGAATTTCATTGAAAACTGCTCACGTTCCAACCATTTGATGTTTGCCAAAATTATAGACCATATACATATATCTATACCTACCCTACCCTTCTTAAAGTATACCTCGTACCTACTTGTCTGCCTTGATGTCCACTGAGCTTTGTTGAACAAAAAAAAAAAAAAACAAAACTTTTCTACAATTTATTGTAACTTTAAGTCCAATTATATTTCAATTTTCACATTGCCAACACAGATTCTTCCTCTTTTTATTTTTTTTTCTATTCAGACGAAAAAAAAAAAAAACAAATCCCAGGACAAACATAAACCAGAACTCAACTAATTCAATTCATGTTACATGCACCAAGAGATAGGAAGGAGCCAGCTAAGAATATTCTTCTTGCCGTTGTTCGTGGCATCGCAAATTGGCAAGACAACTTGTTGCAAAAGCGTGTGGTGTATTATTTTTGTCTACCATCAAAAGAGCTGAATTTGACGATTTTTGTTCTCTGGTACTTCGAGTATGCGGAAAGTAAAAACGGAGCAAACAAAACGAGTCCTCTGGGGTGGGCTAAGGACTGACTATTTGCAAAAGGATCACGTAGCACAAAAATAATTTTCTTCTTGTTGATTACTTTGCCGGGCGCGCGTCATACGTCGCGTCGGGCATAGTCCTCAAAATTCAAAAATGAAGTTTGAATTGTACCTTAGCACTCAAAAACTTATACACACATCATAATAGTCTATTTTCAGAAATGCAAAATTTCAAGTTTAAGAACTTAAGGTTTTGATGTTGGCGGATCTTAAATGTTCATGTATAGGATGCACAACTTTTTTTTACTGTCAAATAGCAATTGTGAAGCGGGCCACCCCAGGCACTGTTGTCCAAGAAAATAGCGTCGGGCAAATTATTTTTTTAAATTACTTTAAAAATATTTAATTTTGATTTTCAAAAAAAAAATAGTAAGGGCATTCATGCAACGAGATAAGTTTACGCAAAAGTTTGCGTGAACGTCCTTTTTATTTATTTGGATAAATGCTGCGTAATTGAAGCTGTTCGTTAAACGTCAAATATTAAACGTCAAATTCTAAAAGTCACAATGACGTTTGTATTTATAAGTTTATCCAAATAAATTTGTATAAGTTTCCGCAACAAAATCCTTAGATAATTTTATCCAATTTGTGTTAACCATTTATTCCCATACAAAATTTGACAGTTCATTTACCAAAAGATAAATTTATCCAAAAGATAAACTTATCTAGTGTTTTACGGCGTTGCATGAATCCCCCTAGTGTAAATTTGTTCAAGTAACTTGACTACAAAGAAAATTTGAATTTTTTAAAGATAATTTTTTTTTATTTTTTTTCTGATTTAAAAAAAATCGTGAAAAATATTAAATTTGATAGAAATTTTCCACAAAAAAATTCTCAAATTCAGCGTAGTCATACCTAAACAAAAAATGCGTATGCCAAAGGTCTTGAGTTCGATTCCCAGCTTATGCCACCTTAAAACAGAAATGTTTTTCACGCGTTACTGCCTCTTGCGAGGAATTGACAAATCCTTTAAGAGTATTTCTTGTCATGAAAAAGTGCTTCTCATCTTAACCTTTCGGAGTCGGCAGAAAATTGTAGGTCGCCTCCAATTCTGCAAATAACACGAACACAGGAATGATTGAGAATTGTAAATTACTAGGCCCTTGTTTTATATGATCTGTCAAGCAGTCTAATTTATTTTAATAATTCTTTAAATCATTAGCAGCTTTATTTTGGCAGGCATCAAAATTATGACAGATTTAGCTTCATAATAGATAGACTTTTTTTGACATTTCCTTTGAAACTTTATTTTATTTTATAAATCTAAAAATAATATCAATATTTTGTAGGTTTCTAAAATTACTTTGTTAACTTAACAAAAATAATTTCCGTTACCTTTAGCCTTATGTTTCCGTCTCAAAGATGTCAAGAACATATATATCTTATACACGCATGTCCCACATTGCCTTCTCCTCTCCATCATTTACCAATCACACACAATATATGCAAGTAGTTAATAGTAAATGGATATATTTAAATATCCTGTGTAAAGATATTTTGTAAGGAGGATTATTCCCAATTTAAGTTTTTTTTTTTATAAGAAGAACCTACGATAAAATAAAAAAAATAATTAAAGAATTTAAAGAAAAAATCGAATTTGTGATTATTTTAATTGAAATCATTGACAAACGAAGAGAAATCAGAAGGAATCGTGCTGTTTTATTGTTTTTTGCGAAGGGCATGAATGGAAAATGAGTTTTCCATCATAATAAAGTTGAAATACTTACGATAATATGGGATCTTTGCATAGGCGTCTTTAGACATTTGGAGGCCCTGTGCCCAAACTGATATGGGGGCCCCCTGCACTCTAAAATTATTTTTTAGGTTGTAGGTTTTAGGTATCTTATCTCAACTTAAGATTTTTTAAATCAATAATTTAAAATAAATTTAAAAAGGCAAACTATCTTAAGTCATAATTTGCCCTATAACTCAATAAATATTAACAATATATTATTTTTACAATAAATTAAAAAAAAAAAAGTTCATAAAATTTTACCTCTAAAAAGTTCATTCTAAGAATTTTATGTTTTAAAGGTTTTTTGGGAAGCTTCTTTCAACAGTTTTTTTGCTCTCCTGAAAAATGTTAAAAACTGACTTTAGATACTTTACCTTTTCAGTCCAGAAATAATTTGTATGGTTTGCACTTAAAAAAAGATATTATACGAGATTTACTTTTCTGGCTTTTTCATTAGCAAAATCATGAATTATTTCATCAAAGTTTATTTCTTGCAGCGAATCATTTTCTATTGACATAATCGATACACTGTTGAGTCTCTCTTGGAGCATTTTACTTCTTAGTTCATCTTTTTATTCTTTTTAATTTAGAAAAAGAACGCTCCCCACTGCAATTTGCCACCATTATGGATAAAAAGATTCTACAGGCTATTTCTACATTTGGAAAAGTATTTTCAATTCTGTCCACTGTTATCAGATCATATAGTTCTGTAAATGTAATTGTATCTTGGCGTAAATATGGCCACAGGGGGCCCCTAAAATTGCAGGGCCCTGGCCCACCCGGCCCTGGCCCAGCCGGCCCATGCCTAAAGACGCCTATGAATCTTTGTAAATCGCAAGTTATGGATTAGAACTTGAGATTTTGATCAAATTTGTCATAATGATAACAGGAAAGCAGAAATAAATGAATCTGGTAATTCTGTCTGTTTGTCTGTTTGGTTCGGCTAAATCCTTAGCCGAACTACCGTTATTTTCGGTCATAAGAATCATTTTTATTTAAAATAAAGATTTACTAGAAAATGTTAATAAACTGCTGAATTCCAAGTTTAATAAAAACCGAAGTCGTTTTCGAATTATTACATTGTGAAAAAAAATTGGAAATTTTGTATGTGCACCGCCATTTTCGATTTTCTAAAAAAAAATTTTTTGCTGTATTGTGCTCAACTTGTGCCGGCTGGTGCCGAAAATATTTTTTTTTAAATTCGCAAATTTGCAAATTTTACGGATGAAATTTATAATATAATAAAAATATACTGCACATGCCGGTACAAGTACCATTATGAAATTTTGTTTAAACCTGAAACCGGATTAAAGTGAGTGGATAATATGGCTGTTACTGAAATTAAAAACCTTAAAATGAGATTAATAAAATACTTATGCTTGAAATTTAATAATTTCATATTAAAGTGGAGAGAATTAAAAAAGATCCTTTTGTTATCTGTTGTTTTTTTCTACTTAAAGGATTTTAAAACAGAAAAAAAAGGGATCAAAAATGGATAAGAAGACATTGCATATATAGTAATAAAGGATAATACTCAGAATAAAAAAAAGAACTAAAGGCGGAAAGGATACATATGTATAGTGAAAAATTAAATTCACAAAAATTATGATGATTAAGGCGAAATAAAATATTTCTTTTTTGGTTTGCTTCTAGGAATTGGATTGTCCTATTAGGTATGTTATATTTCGTATATTTCTATATTGTTAAAAACAAACAGTGTTTGGATTTGAATAAAAGATTTAAAACGTATGGGATACCTATCCCTACACCTACCCCTATCTCTGTTTTTATTTGTTTTGTGCAATAAAAGGTTTTTTTTTTTGTAAATAAATTATGTAAGCATCTGGTATTTTGGTGTTCAAGTCGATTTCTCACAAAATCCTATATCTGAATAATTCCCCATAACGGTGAAGTAATAAATATTTGTTTACAAATGCGAAATTAAAATTTTCAAGATTTTAGATTCGAAGCATTTCATTTTGACGTCAAAATTCAGATCTAGACTGTCGAAGGAAAAGAAATTTGAATTTGGACGGACATCTTACAAACACCTGGAGTTGTCCAGCGTCTGAGCAAGAAGCTCTCCGCTGTCCATTCACCTCATCACCTCATGAGTCAAAAATCGGTTTTCCCAGTACTACGAAATTATCAAACACAGGTATTCCAGAGAAAGGGGGCCATCTACACCCCGGAGTAGACACCATGCGTATGGATAGACCTAAATAAAAACTCGAAGGATAGAACATCAAACGTATCTGTAAATTTAATACAGAGTTTACCTACCCCATTAAGGGCCACTTTTAAAAACGTGTTTTTTTTATCCGTGGTTCAGCAATTTTAATTCAACGATTTTGTCGGTTTAACTGAAGTTCACTGAATGTTTCAAAGTCAATAGTATGTAAAGATAAAAAAAATCGGTGCTTGAACCTAAGCACATCCGGCGAAATTGGTGTTTTTAAATTGCTAAAAAACTACTACTTGGTCTTGGCGAAAAAATAGGATTTAAACTCCTAACAAACCAAACGAAATGCACGTTGTATAAAATCATCCTACACTTGCTTTACGGCGCGAGTGTTAGAAGATTAGTAAAAAGGGAAAGCTAATTCAAGTTTTTCTCGAAAGAAAAATTCTTCGACTGATATATTCGACCCTGTGTGTGATGAGGGCAATAGAGGAAAAATTGACAATCACAATCGCGAACTCTTTAAAAAAAGTTAAAACAATTCGACTCCCTAATTTAAAATTAAATTGACTCGGCAGCACCGAACGAATGGACACCAATACCCAAGATCATCTTCGGATCCTTGTCATATTTTGCCAGTTCATGTTTCTGAGATCTATGTAACTGAGCAAAACTTCCGCCAGCTTCACTGAGAAGAAGGAGAAATCTGAATAAGATTTCTCCGCTAGAAGTCAAAAGCACTCTCCATCTATTTTCAACTGTGTCAAATAATAATTGAACAAGCGAATCCAAAAAATATCAGTCTCATTCTCACCTTTTGACAGCAGAAGTGATAAATCTCACTGAGGAATTACGTTCAGATTTCTGAGATTGCTGATATCTCTGAGATCTCATTGAGACTAAAAAACCTGAACTGTGTGAACTGTGTTTTTTTCAGTGAATATGACAATTTTTCAATGAAAACCAGCTAATTTCCCATACAACCAATATTTTTTCATGTGTCAAAAGGTTAAAAATCTTTTACATAATATGTCAATAAATTTGCGGCATGTTTTTGCGGTAGGTATACCTAGCCTATACACAATTCTATATATGTATTTCCAAATAAATTGTCCTCTCTGTTTATGACATCAAAGAATACTAATTTAACATAAATGTCAAAAGAACTGTCAAAAACTAAACATAATCTTTTGAAAATAATTTCAATTGGAAAATCTATATTTGTTTAAGATAAAAACACTTAGCACTGCGATGATGATGACGATGATAAAAAATAGTTTAATGTGCAGAGTTGGGAGAATTGAAAAGGTCCGTTTGTTCGATAGGTACTGACAGTTTAATTAATTTTAAAATAATATCTTTTTGACAGCTCGGTATATGTATGTAGGGTAGGTATGTATTTATTAGTTTAAAATGTGCCCGGAAGTACAACTACATAAATCGATTATTATTAAATCAGAAATGTTTTCTTTTCATTCCTGGTAAACTTGAACAAACATATACCTACTTGCACTTTGTATTACACAGACCGAATTGAAATATCCTGAATCTGACGAACGTGCACATTATCATCATGGATGCCAACACCAATGTTAAGGATTAATTACTGTACATATACCTACATATTTATGTACTTACTGAATTGTGTTATCCTTCGTTAAGTAATATTACGAGTATCTGTATGTAGATATGTGAATTGGTCGAATGGAAGCAAAAGCAACACAATCAAAGCACAGTATGGTGTCAATATATTATGTGAAGTGTAAGTGATGCATGTACAATTGTTATGCATAATTCGATACTTGTATCTGGCCGCACACACCCTGTGGGTGAGAACAGAACTATTAAACTATCAAACCAAAAAGACTGACTAACCAGCTTATGTGCAATATGTACATTATAATTTATTTTTACTTGCGATCCATATGTAAGTAATATTTATGGCAAGTTATGGATTCGTAAAAAATATAATCTAAGTCGAGATTTTAATCAAACTTGACATTACGATGATAGCGAAGTCGATAAAAGTTGGTCTCGCAATTCTGTTAGTCTGTCTGTCGGTCCTGCCCTTTCGGTTGCAGCCTAAATGAGTGGGTCGATTTTTCCTTAAATTTGGACCCTAGCGGTTTTCTATTGATTTTTAAGAATTGTCGATTCTCAAGTCATGCATACTATAAAGCCACAGTGTGATTGCACATAAGAGCAAGTTCGTGCGACGCAGTCGTGCATTGTATTTATTTTATAAAAGCTCGTTATTAGAGTTCGTGTTAATTAAGAATTTATAGGAATTTGCTTGATTGCCAATTAGGCCGAACAATTTTAATCGTGTGGTTGAAAAAAGTGTGATCAAATCAAAATTTGTTAATATTTTCAGTTGGTATGTGGAATTAATTTTATACTCAAAGGACTTATTCACTCAAAGTTTAATACAACTTGAGGATTTTTATTTTCAACTTATGAATTTGTATTTTTATTCACTGAAAGTTTAAGTTTTTAACTTTCGATTTTCAATCCTAGAGTTTATCAATTTAAGATTTATTAATCCCTGGAAAAAGTAGAATCAGGCCGAGCAAAACTTGAGATTTTACGTAAAAAACTTATTTTGGTGCCAAATGTGAGGAATAATCAGTCAAGACCAGCTAGCATCACCAAAACGCTGCTGAAAACATCGCTGCTGTTTGTGAAAGTGTAGTGTACGGAAAAACCCGATGCAGTTAATTTCTGTGTGCGACTTAAACTTGGGGAATTTAGCACACAGTGTACTGCTAGAATTTCGTTACTAATGGGTGATTTTTTAAGAGGTTTAGAACTTAAAAAAAAAAAAACACAAAAAATTCGAAAAAATGAATGAAATATTTATTTGAATCGATAGTTTGAACCTTGCAATTTAATGTTTAAAGATAATTTCATGCAAATGTTGACCGCGGCTGCGTCTCAGGTAGCCCATCCGCTGAGTCCAATTTTGGCATACTCTTTCACACATATCGGCCGGTATCTCACGAATGAATGCATGGATGTTGGCTTCCAGTGCGTCAATCGAAGCGGGCTTGTCCCTATAGACATTAGCCTTGACATACCCCCACAAAAAATAATCTAATGGTGTCAAATCGCACGATCTAGGCGGCCAATTGACCGGCCAGAAACGTGAAATTAACTGTTCACCAAACTCGCCTCGCAATTGCGCCATTGTTTCGCGTGCTGTGTGGCATGTGGCACCGTCTTGTTGAAACCACATATCATGCAAGTCAAGAACTTCCATTTCGGGCAAAAAAAAGTTTGTTATCATCGCTCGGTAGCGTTCACCATTGACAGTAACGCTGCGATTCGCATCATCTTTGAAGAAATATGGCCCAATAATGCCGCCGGCCCATAAACCGCACCAAACAGTGGCTTTTTCGGGATGCATTGGTAGCTGTTGCAATGCTTCTGGCTGATCTTCACTCCAAATGCGGCAATTTTGCTTATTTACGTACCCATTCAACCAAAAATGAGCCTCATCGATGCCGACCATAAAATGGAAGCAGCGCGCGATGAACATTTCGAACCGAGCACGAATTTTGATAGTAAAATTCAATAATTTGCAAGCGTTGTTCATTTGTAAGACGATCCATGGTTAAATTGCAAACCAAACTGAAGCTGTTTGACAGTGACACAAGGTACTAAACACACGTCAGCTGTCAAAACCAGTGTTGCCAAAACCAAACCAGCTTAAAAATCACCCGTTATTATATAAAGACGATGTAATATTTTATGTCCGGTGTAAACTCAGAAAGTATTAAATTGATTTACTTGAAACAAATTTTATAATATTCCTTATATTTATAAGATTTTTTAAGAATATGTTTTGTTTTTCTAATTTATTTATTTAATCAGAATATAATTTTTTTTTAATTTTTTGTCAACTTTTTCTTTGAGGTTGAAACACATTTTCACTTATACGTCAAAACCTTTTGGATACTTTACAATAATAGAGATTGTTTCGAAAAGTCAATATTTAAACGGAAATTTTAAGGCCTAAATCTTTTTTTAATTATACCTACAAGCTGAGAAATATGTACTTAAACAAATTTTAAAATTACAACTTTTTATATTTTTTAATCTAGAAATTGGTTTTATGCGCAATCAAGGGGTCACTGCTTTGTTTCACTTCATTATCATTCCGGTATTTTTGCATTTTCTCTTCCTCCTTTTTGTATTTGCTTTTTATTCTGTCCACTCAATTCCTCTCTGTGCCATTAAACTGTTCACCGTTTTAAACTGACGTGCGATATATATATGTACATTAATACAAGAACTATAATAGGGGCAAGGGCGCAGGGCAATTAATGGATTCGTCAAAAAATGTGAGACGGAGAACTTGAAAAAATGGGTGCTGTTGTGCGTGTGTCTGTCAATCGACTTGAGATAAAAAAAAAATTTGAGTGGAAGCGAAGCAATGCAAAAATGAGCCGAGTGAAAGGCTGAAGATAAAAAGAAAAAATATTGAAGTTGAGTCGATTTTGGATTTACTCTTCCTGCGACATTTTTTTCCGTTTCTGCTAAACTTCCTGTTTCCCAAATTATTTTTTAAAAAAGGGGATTGATTTTTCTCAAAACGTAGGCATATAAACTTTTTTTAATAATATAAAATACCTACCTACAAAAATTACGGGTATTTTGCGAAACAACGCGAGCTGGGGTCTGCTAGTTGTAAGATAAAACCAATAGAAATATTGTTGTTCTATTTTTGTTTATACAATTATTATTTATACAACCAACGATAACAAAATAATTCTTTGTGTTCAGTTTCGTAACAACAACGATTTATTTATTATTTATTTTTCTGACAAAATAAAGTTAGAACTCCATATTTTAAAACAAATGGGATGGTCCTATAATAGTGAACCGATTGTGTCTATTTTCGCACAGCATTCTTTATCTTTGACAGTACAGTTGGTACACCTAACTTACTGACACAGGAATTTATAGTAGATGTAATTCAGTGCGTTTGCTGATTTTGGACTTTGGAACAGTTGGTTCTAAAACTTCGGAAAAAAAAATGTCATCTTAAGCAAAGTAGCCCATTTTTGGTAAATCTTTGATACCAATTCATACCAGTACCAAATGCATCCTCCAAGATTTTGGTCTGGTGGAATCAGTGCCTATCTAATTCTTCTAAAATTAAACTGGCATTGGCATATCCGTAACAAGGAGCGCTAATACCGATTATGAGCAATTACTCTTTGCCCAAGCAAAACATTTGTTTTTTTTTTCTAGCGAATAAATTACTTTGGGAAGTTTGGATCCATGTTGTTTTTTTGGAACTATTTCAAAACCAAATATCCTTCTTCCTAACTAGCTTCTTTAAATTGTAAAATTTCCCAACAAGTCTATAAAAATAGACTGAAAAATGCTAAAATATAAATCAATGTTAATTGTTCAATAAAATGATTCAATCAATGTGCTGTATTCATATTTCTATGTCCCCTTGTTATTTAAAATCCAAACAATAAAGGCATTATTTTGAAATTGATTTCTCCTCATTAAAAAAAAAAAAAAAACAAACTCATATGGCATTATTCTCCCTCATTATCAAATGTTTACACAATATACATGCAATGCACATTCATGAATCTTATCTTTACGTACCTACTGTGGTGCTGTGCAAATAAACATCTATTCTGAAAATTAAAAATTTAAACATTCAGCAATGCAAACCATTGTTGCATATTAAATTACATGCTTAATTTAATTATTTATATGACTTCAATTCAATTTTATTTGTCATTTTTTATTATTGTCAACATTGACAATCAAGACCAGTGATATGTACCTACATACATATATGCAATGTATCCTTAATGATGGTGGTAAATAATATTTCTCTGATAAACATAAAGAATCAGTTCAGTGATTTTGGTTCGTTATCTGAATTTTCAGCAGAAAATAATATTGAATGAATATAAAAAAAAAAATCTACCTAATTGTTGTTTTAAATAATATTTTCATAATGCATCAATAAATTCTGTGAATGATTCATGATAATAATAACTTTATGCTTCTGAAAATGTACATAATATTGGCTTTTCTGTCAGGGCAGGATGTCATGCATATATTTTATGTGTTTGACGGAACATTTAATATTAAATTGGTATTTTAATTAAAGGTTTAATCAAAATTTAATACAAGAAATTATTGAAATAATTAAAAATTAAATTGTCTAATTTCTGAATGAAGTTAATGTAAAAATAAAATAAAAGATTTGACAAAAGGAAATCAACACATAAGTCCAAAAGCATAAGCCCGATGATGGATTATTAAATCCGAAACGCTTCGCTTTACAAAAATTAAATGTTGTGAAAATGTTAAATATAATATTTTAACTAAAATAACACAAAGTTTTTCTTTTTTAAATCTTTTATTTTATTTTTATTCTTTACATTAATTTTAATCATATATCAAACAACATGGAGACTACCCCACACATAAATGTCTAATTTCTGTATTTTTTTTAAGGAGTTAATTAATTTTTTCATTTTGAGAAACTGCATTTTTTTTGAAAACAGATATGTCTGTATTTTGTTTTGTTATTTTTGGTGTTTTTTTTAAGGGTCAGGGTATTTTTTGAAGATGAAATATGAAATATGATGAAATGAAGATTTCGCATGATAAAATTTCCAAAGTAAGAGTATCATTAAACGGCCAAAATATAGATTTGTAAAACGAGAACATTTCGAACTTTTATCAATGTTGCTGAAAAATTCAAAGTTTATCAGCAAATTATAGAATTTCCACGTTTCGGAGATTAACATTAACATTTATAGTAACGAGGCGTTAAAATCCAGAGGATTTCATATAAAGCATATTAGCACAATCACTGTGCCCCACATATAATTATTCAAGCCGAACAAAATTGGAATTTATCAAAATCCATACAATGTATTACTTTATTTTTTTTCAGTTCACACTGACTTATAGCCGCAGAGTTAATAAGAGCAGGTTAAGATAATGACAAAATTCAGCCGCTGCAGCAACAAGACACTGAAAATACCATCTTCAACAATTTTAACCTTGCCAGTGATCCCGATCCGACTGGAAGTTTCACAAATCCTGAAGAAGTAGTTGCGTTAAAAGATGGTGGACGACCTAAAAAATCATCAAGACCAGACACGATTTCTAATTACATCTTAAGGAAAAAAAAAGGAATGAAAGAAGAAAGTTCACCGCTAAATAATATGTAATTAATTTTTCCTATATATCAAATACCATTATATAGATTTAAGAAAAATATTGTTTGCTAGATATTTATTAGCTTGTTTTAAATAAATTAATAAATGGAAGTTTCCCCAAGTCATGATGCTATTCCTTGCGATCTTGTCCTGCTGAACAACTGTGTCAACAATTGTTTATTGTTATGTCCCGAAGAGATGGAAGACAGCAAAGATTGTGCCTCTACCAATAAAATCTCGAGATATCGAAAAAGCATAAGACAGCATTTGGATACGGGTACTATATATATATATTTTCAGCTTCTCTTATAAAAAATTATTTTCAGTTTTTTTTTTAATTTATTCCAGGTATTTTTCGTCCAAATTGAAAACAGCCATTCGACAACCAAAACCATTAGTGTGGGAGATTTTAAAGGATCAAAGCTTGGATTATATCTCTACAACATATACACGTCCGACCAACCTCAACCCAACCCAATAACGCAATAAATTTGCTCTATGCGACTCATTCACGTACGCGAAATCACTTGACTATCCCCGATCATTTTGGTCCGAAGAGTAGAAGAGCGCGTGAGACGAATTTCGGAATACTACGAAAGATGGGTTATCAAAATCAACTCAGCCGAATCTGAATTAGTTTCTTTCAGAAGACCCATAGGATCGATGTCGAAACACGCGCTCTGCTAGAAATCGCCCAAGCACCGCTCTCAGTATGCCCAACGGATCGAAACTCATAACGAAGCCAAAAATAAAATACCTGGGTATACGAGAGACTACGTTTCAACCCACAAGCAATGGCAGTCCTAAAAAAGGGGAACTACGCCTTCCGTCTCATCCACCCCTTAAAGCGGATAAGGAATGGACTCAGTCAAAAGACAATGTTGCTTCTCTACAAGCAATTTGCCAGGCCCATCATCACATACTATTTCCTAGGCTGGTTCACCATTTTGGAAAACATGAAAAAGCTTTAACAGAAAATTCTGCGGGTCTGCACAGAATTCCATTTTGACCGACAACGACAGAAAAATTTTAGTAACCAAAGGCTCTACGAAGAAACAGGAATCAGTCTTATCAGGATAAATTCCAGACAATCGCTGCAAAAAAAAAAAAACAAATGACGAGCAACATGTGCATTGTGCAACCATCACAATCCACAGGTGAGTACTATTATTAGCGAAGATATTCTGAGCCAAGATACCTATGAACATAGATGTGACATTAATACTGAACGAAGGAATTATTTTTGTCAACAACGACGAGGCATCGTCAATGAACCACCGTAGCTAAAAAGACAACCGGATTTGAACAACCCGAGAAGAATAATCATCATCCCATCAATGACAAATTTTTTTAAATAATTTTTATAAAAAAAAAAAATTATAGCGTTAGGCCCTTTATGTGCCAACACAACTTAAAAATATCAAAATGTGATATTATTATGTAACATAAAATTAAGAACCAATTGTAAATCTGTTCATAAAAAAGTTAAACATTTAAAACGACAAAATCGTCTTTCTTTCTCATTCTCGTCCAAGTGTGGCTACCAATATAATTTTAGAGAATCCAAGATCGATCTGTAGCAAAAGTTTTGATAGGCATTGCATAAATGCATAGAGAAGTTTATTTTGCTTTAAAAGTCAATTTTAGTTTTTGGTATAAATATTAGGGACAATAGTTACAGTAAAGTAGTTCCGATCGTTTTGTTCCCTAGGTTGTGTAATTACGGACACCTTATAAGACGTACTGTGTTAGGTATTTAAGCAACTGAATATTTAATTATACAAAATACCGTGTCAATTATTTTAATTATTCCTTTTTTGTGACCTTTTTTATTCAAATATAAGAAGATTTATCTTGTGAACCGCGATTATATAAAATAATATGTTGAAAATTCGCACCAAATAATAAAAATAAATGGAAATTATAAAAAAAGAAACAAAACTATTTTTATTCGGAGTTAACGACCCTTTAAGTTCAAGTTTTGTGGCTTCTTTGGAGAATCCGGACACCAGCGAGCTTACCTCAGCCACGAAGAAAAAGCATCACAAGCTGTTTGGGAAAAGAAAGATACCGAGCTCTGTATGACAGATGAATGGCTAAAAAGTTGCACATTCCGATTTGTGCTACTAGTCCATTTGTGGTGTCAAATTGATCCTAAATGTGTGTATGTATGTACATTAGGGTGGAGTGATTTTCAAAAAATCTTACAATTGCTTTGGAATACCTGTAAAAAGTTGCTCTCTTAACTCACAAATATACACCTAAAATTTTAGTTGGCGCATGATATATTTAGAGGTGCCCCCAACATCATAAAGTTTGGAGAAATTCATGAATTTGGTCAAAAAATCACAAATATCGTATGCACGCTAAATGACATTTTCAGTGTTGGCGTATTAGTATAATAAAAAAAATTATTGATCTTGAACTGTATGCATAAAATTAGGGGGGTTGTGGAGTAAGGGAGGTAATTTCACAACTCTCTTCAAACGTAGTTCGAACTCCATTCAGTCAACTCACGAGTTTACTATTTCTTTTGTTAAATGCTTTGAATTTTACGGCTAATATCAAGAACTTACCATCATGTAAGTAGTATATTTTTGATTTTTGAATAATTTCTTAATAAAAATCGAACTTTTTATAGCTATGCCGTCAAAAAAAAAATGTTCATACATTATCGCTCCACCCTAATGTACATTGCACATAGGTTCTTAATTTATGATTTGCAGATTTTTTTTAGCTGATAGGTACTTGAGTTTTTGTTCAATACTGATGCAAAAACTCTTATGTACCTATTTGAGAAGACAAAAGATCTTTGATTTCCCAAAAAGTGATCAATGTTTTCAAATTCCAATCAAAAGAAGTCTACTATAATTTTTCCTTTTGTTAATTCAGCCATTAAGTGTATATACTCAAATCCTCTTATCTCCTAGATTATACAAAACTTCTCCAACCATTTGGGATGAAAAGAAAAAAACCAATCGAAACTTGTCCTCCTTAACTTTTACATTCATTCGTTTAACGAAAAAAAAAGAGAGCAGACATCATCAAGACTTTTGTTTAGCATCGCTTCATGATCAGAAAAAGATTAAACCTGACATTATAAAAGACATCATCATGTACTCAAAATGAAAAGAGGTCGGCTTTATCCTTCACATACTGAACTCATTGATATGCATTTATTGACATCTTCAGCAGCAACATCCATCGTGCCAAGAGCTAAAGAAACTCCTTGAACAGCAGCGCAAAAAACGTCTTTGCGATCCTTAATCTTTATGTCATACATGCGATGATGATGTGAGATGCTCAAATAATTACTTATTATCCTTTGACGAATGAAAAGGAACGAACGCTGATGCTCTCGTTATATGGCTCAAGGAAAGACTTATTTGCTCTGTTTCTTTGGTGAAACTATATTCATCAAGTGTCATGTTTTTGAAGAGCAAATGTGTACACTTGTATCACTATAGGAGCAGAAACATGCATCACAGGACGAGGACGAGGTGGGATTATACGCCTTGCTTGTGTGTCAGAAAAAAAGGCGACTAACAGCTTATATTGACCTGTGTTGACTCACTTCTTGACTTCATATAAAATTATAAGTAGAGAATGATTTTTTTTTTTTTTAAATATCCTTGTTTTTGCTTTTTTTTGTGTGTTAAGTTTAATATTTGAGGATGTATTTGACATGAAATAGCATCTTGGGCGTGGGAGTTTTTTATTCCTTGTTTTTTTTCTAAACTAGAATTGTAAAGAAAAGTTTTGGAAATACAAATTTGCTGTTGTTGTCATAGTATTAGCATATAAACTCAGGATTTAAATTTGTTTTATTGTTTAATGCAACAGTTGTGGGAAGAATTGGCGATATCATTGATTTAATTTTAACTTGCACCAAATATTAGTTTTGTTCATATGAAAAATTTAGATCCAGGTTTGCATAGAGTAAGAGAGTCCAAGTGTTTCTAATTGCCAGAAATTCTAGTTTTTATTTTTTTTTTAGAATTTAAGTAATCCCTTAGTCTTCTAAATTATCTGACACACAATAATTTTTATTTGCGATATATATGCTACTAACGGGTGGGCCATTTAGCGGTTTATTTTTAAATCATAGGTTATTTTGACACTGACAGCTATTTTCCGCTCGAAATCTTGACAGAAAGTGAGTATCATACCTCCACGGAACGAAATGAGTCGATTTACGCTTAAACAACGTTGGGAAATATTGAAAACTTATTTCCAGAGTGAGTGCTGAGTAGTTCAAACAGTGCGTTTTTTTTAAAAGAGCCGCATTTTCACCTTGGCGGCTACATTAATAAACAAAATTGCCACATCTGAGGCTCGGAAAACCCGCACGTTATTGTCGAGAAGCCAATGCATCCACAGAGAGTGACAGTTTAGTGCTGATTGTGGAATGGTGGCATCATTGGACCATATTTCTTCGAAAACGTTCCAGTCAGCGGTGGGTGTTGGAGAGCTATGTTTACCGACTTTTTTTTCACTGAAATTGAAGAAATAGATTTGGACGACCTCTGGTTCATGCAGGATGGCGCGACATGCCACACAGCCCATGCCACAGTCGATCTTTTGCGCACCAAATTTCAAAATCTTGTTATCAGTCGTCTTGGCGATGTCATATTGGCCGCCTTGGAGCTGCAACTTTGGACTTTTTTTTATAGGGAACCGAGAAGGACCGATGTTAGTTATGCCAACAATCTGGAAACGATTCAAGCACTTAAAGCCAATATCATCCAAGCAATCCGTAAGATACAGCCCGAAACCATCAACAAGGACTTGGAAAATTGGAGTGATAGAATGCGCTACTGCGAAGCCACCCGAGGCAGCCACTTGAACGACGTTGTGTTTCATAATTAATAGGAATGTTTGCTCTTTCTATTAAAGCCGTAATACATGGATATTTTTCAATGTAAATTGTTTTTGTAAAATTTGAGCGTTATTTCCTCAATTTTGGGAGATATAAAGTGAAATTTCAGTGAAACCAAACACCAAAAAAATTTTAACAGTTCAAATTGCGGTAAAAATTGTAATAAATTATGCTGAGTAGACAAAATCTAGAGAGTTCATTAAGTTTAAGTGCGCCGAGCTGTGAACATCAATTAAAAAAAAAGGAAATGGAAAAAGACAAAATTCAAAACGAAATGAAAGAAAATCGTGTTATAAAACAAAATCGCGGCGCATAAACAGTGAGGTATGTATGGGGGGCATGCTGCCCCTGCAACCTCCGTGGTTGGGCACATTATAGAATTTGGGGTAGGTGAGAGGCTTTTTGCATTTAAAGAAACTTTGCATAAACCCAGCCTCGCACCTACCCCAAATTCTATAATGTGTCCAAGCAGGCCCCCCACATATACCTCACTGTTTATACGCCGTTTTAATTGAAAATGAATAACATTTATTTTATCATTATTTTTGTTATTGATTATTAAATTATTGAATTATATATTTATTTTTTTTTTGATTTTTTATTTATTTATTATATTTTATTTATATAATTTTATTTTATTAAAATGAAACAAAGTTGATTTGATTTAAAACGGAGTTGTTTCAGTATAATTATTGACAAAATTTTGATTTAGGCGATATTTCTTAAGATTTGGGCGTTATCTCCTTTTACTGGATTTTTTTGGGCGTTATTTCCCATTTGATTTTTTAAATTTTTATTTTGGGTTAAAAATTGGAAATAACGCCCAAATCAAGAAAAAAAACAACAATTGTTCGGAATTTTTTTGGGCGATATTTTCAAATTGGTTTGGGCGTTATTGCCATACGCCGGTTTTTGGGCATTCGCACCCAACACTTTTTTTTCGTTTAATTTTTTTGAACAAAAATAACGGTAGGTAGGTACATATTTTTTTAAAAATTATTGAAATATTTTTTTTCTCACAAACGTACCTACAACTGTTCTAAAAAAATCAGTAATTTTTTTTACAAAAAGGCTACCATTTAAAAAAAAAATGATTAAAAATGGTACCTCCCATAGAACAATTTTTTTTGATATTTGATTTTCTCAAAAACTGCTCAACTTTGATTTTGATCATTTTTTTTTTATAGAAAATATTTCTAAAAGTTATAAAGGTATTGTAAACCAAAATTTTCATATTTTGTTTGCATTTAAAAAAAAGTTTCTATTTTTTTTAGCACTTTAATAATTCGAAAACAACTTCGTAGATTTTTATTAAACTTGGCAGCCTAGCAGTTTTTTAACATTGTCTACCAGATTTTAAATACAAATTATTACATATTATGAACACAAATACAAGTGTTTAAAAGTCGGTAAAGAAAATCTCATTTTTCTCAAAAAAGGATCCTACGATTTGGATTAAAATCGGCTCTATTATTGAAAAAAAAAATACCATGAGTATCTCTCTTAGAACAATTTTTTTGGTTTTTGACTATCGCATTCTGTTACTTACTTTCTTACTTACATACTTACTTACTTACTTACTATTTCATTCTGTAAAACCGATTTTAATAAATTTTTGTACACAAGAACTTCTAATAAGTTTTAATAAAATTTTCTAAAAATTAAGTTTTTGATTTAAAAAAAAAACGCTCCAACGATTTTTAAAATTTGTTCCCATAAATTGAAATTAGTGTAAGAAATCAGATGGTGTACATTGGCGTTGGTGTCAAAATAATTTCAGAAAATAAATTTATTTATAATTATTAATTATATATATTAATTTTTTTAAACAATTTTTCAGTCTAAACTGATAGTTCCGTGCATGTACATATATTATTTGCAGCACGATGCTATATTGTTCATATTAACTTTACTACGTTTCTGGCAGGCGGCATAAATGCATAAGCTCCCATAACTAATCTATTTCTTTCAAAATGATATGAATAGATCCAAACTAAACTATTCAGACTTTAAACCATAGTGTTATCGCACATAAGAGTAAGTTCGTGTGACCAATACATGTATTTTTTTTTTATTTTGCGGAAACAGCTAAAATATTTTAACTTCATTTCGAACTTATATAATGTTTAAGATAATTGCAATAAAATTAAATTTATAGTTTTTGACAAAAAATATGGTTTAAACTTTTTTGAGGGAAATTAGATAATTTTTGGGGCTATTGTCCTATATACATATATCTCGCTAATAGATGGTAAGATTTTGTTACAGTTAAGTAATCTTTTACTTCTAGGCAGTATAAATAAAATTGCATTTAAATTTTTTACAAAAAAATCAATGAAAAAATCCATTTTTTAAGGATTTTTTAGTTTTTTTTACACAAAGTTATTTAACCACTATTTACTATGCGTTTAAAATTTCAGACAACATTATTTTTTTTTAGTGTGCAATTTTGTTTGTTTTCCTATATCTTCCTTAATGCTAAATATTTTTTTTTATTAAATACGACTTCCTTCTGTTTTAAATTCATAGATCACAAAAAAAATAAATCTTTGCCTCCAATGACATAATTTCAATTTATAAATTAAGATGACGGAAATCCGGCACAAGAGTTTAATTTTCCAAAAAAATCTGTTGTTAGCTTTCTATAAAATAGGTACCTAACCTACTTTTCCATGAAAAAAATAAAAATAAAAAACATAAAAAAACTGAGGAATCTGAAAAACTATCGTGGACTGTTATAGTAATTTTAACTGTAATTTGATTATGAGTTTTTCACTATTTTAATTGACATTGCAAACTGAAAGGTCAAATTTTAAGGTTCAATTATTCAAGCCAACCACGAACAAAAATATGAAAGAGAGGAGTTTTCATATCTATTTATAATTAATTAATCGCAAATATACTGCCTGAATCTGTCTGCATATGTGAAATAAGAATGATGACCATTTAAATTCTGGTTTTTACTCACAAAAAAAAAAAAAATAAAAAAAAAATACAGATTGCCATCAAACAAAGTTTCAATACATATTTTTATTTCTGTATTTTTATATTTCTGTATTTTCAATAATAATTGCAATGTGATGTGATATGATGTGTATAATGAAACACAATCTATATATAAATTCCATGAAACGATATTTCATGTTTAATAACAGATACTAGTCGTGTTTTTTTGGGATTTTATATAATTATAGTATAGTAAGAAATTTCAAAAAAAAACCTGTCCGCAGTTCTCCAAATAATCTGCTACAATAATCATTTTCGCTCATCGAACTGCGTACTGCAAAACGAAAATCAGAACGAAATTTCTCGTTTATGATTTCGTTGTGTCGTTTTTATAATGGGATTTTTCGATTCGCATCAGCAGTGTAGGCTTTACATCACTGAACGCGACAAGCTCGAACTGTCAACCAAATTTCAATCCAAATTCAACTCGATCTTTTGATTTAGTTTGAAGTACGAACGAACGTACCCATTATTGAACGTATCCAATTTACATCAACGTATCGTAACGTGTAAGATCACAACGTAATGTGTCATAGAAATGCCCACGTTTTTAGTTTACAAAAAATAACTTGAACCAAACATTAATTTTAGTTACATTAAATGGACAACTCCATTCGATACTCGAATAAATGTCACAAACACATCCGCAGTAGGATTCTACTTCTGCTTTTATTAGAAGTAATTCTACTGTGAATGTTGTATTTATAACTCGTGTAAAAATCTACTGTACTGGTGAATAGCTTTCGCAAAAAAACACGACTATTGTTACAACCCGTGTCTGGTGCTGCTCAAGGTTTATATTAGGTGTGGTTTTTTTTGCAAAGAATTGTATGACAATTTCTTGAAAAAAACGACAACAGGAATAAGCTGCGCCATCACAGTAACATAATAGAGTTTTCATACAAACTAAAGATAACAAGTACATATCGATGGTTAAAGTGCAGAACCTCGTCGTTAGTCGTTCATAATAAAAAAAAAAAACTCACTGAAAAATTTTCAGAAAAACATTTTTAAAGTGAAATTACCAAAGATGGCTATGATTTTATTGTTTTTTTTTTTTTATTAATAATATTTTTGTTGCATTTTTCGACGGAAGTTCTACACTGTAATCGAGCGTGTCGCCCGTTTCGACTTTTTTTGATATATTTTATCTTAAAGGGAATTTCGAGGCCTATCAAGTTGGTAATTTAAAAAAATAGCTACAGAGGGTGTTTCAGAGTTTTCCGTTGAAAAAAAGAGTTTTTACATACGGTGATATATGTATGTACATACATAGTTTGTATTTCACTTTTAAAAAGTCTAGATTTAGACTAACGGCAGAATTAAGCTAATTCGAGCTAAACAAATTATTTTTTTTTTAAATATTTTTGTTTGGTTTAATAAGTGTTAGTATTTTAATTTTTTTAAATAAAAGTGCATTAAGAAAATATTTTAGTGATAGATTACAAGTCAAAAAGTGAAAAAAATTCTAAAGTCAAATAGTGGAAAAAAATTAAAAAAAAAAAATTAAATATACAGGGTGTTTTGTATAAGATGGAAAAAAAGCTAGGGCGTATAGGTTGAGTCAAGGGAAGAAACAAAAATCATACGGGAGGGGGGTTATTTCCTCCGCCTAGAAATGAGAGGCAGTTTTATAAAAAATCGATTAGAAAAAATATTAATAATCAACGGCAACACTTAAAATCCAATTTTGTTTTTAAATTGTTTTAGTGAAAACTTTTGAAAAAAATAATTTTCAAACTCAAAATTTTGAAAAAAATGAGCTGACTTCTTCAAATAAAATCTCTCTAGCTTTATACAACTTTATGAAGCTGAAAAATATATAAACATTTTTTCTTTAAATTTTAAGGCAGGAATTTGCGTGCGGAGTGTCTTTTGTAATTCAATTTAAAACTGAAAAATTGTGCCCAGTTTATAAATTTAAAAAAAAAATAATTTTTATTTTTAATAATAAACACGCATTTCCCTCAGTTTTTACCCACAAAATTAAAAACAATTTTTTTTTGGGATCATGACATTTTTTCTACTTTGACTTTTGATTTCTGATGGTCCAAACATTTGTTAAATTAATAAGATTAAGAGTTTTGCTTTATAGACCCACCCAATTATTGCCACTACTTTGCATAAACGGGCCTCTGTGTGTCGATATGTAATTCACGCAGCCACCGCTGCCGTGCCGCCGCGCTGTCGTCGCCGGTAACACAGTTTTTCTTTCCGCTGAAGTTAAGCCACAAAAATTCTCTGCGTTTAGCTAGGCTCACAGGGGATTAGTTCTTGTTGTATTTAACATGTAAATTGTGTAGCACCGATGTACGTCGATTTAATAATTATAATAATTTAATGTCGAACTCCCCCGGGATCGCAAGAAACACAACTTTTACCAAATACATTTAAAACATACAAAATTTAAAAATTGTCTTTGAAATATCTATACCAACTCCACCAACTGAAGAAAAACTAAAATTTTTGGTTACATTAGATAAAATTACTAGAATTTCCTATTTTGATCAACCTTACCTATATGTACTAGCTGTTATCCGCAAAACCCCTGAGTCATTAAAAGTATCATAATATAACCTTTATTCCATACGATATAATCGAGTTACATAAAATATCAAATTGAATTAGAATCCGTTAAGTCGTTCGACCGTGATTAATGAAAAGAAAAAAAAATAAACTTTAAAATTAAATCATTTAGTAGCTATACTATACATACATTATACAAGGTATAGGGTTTGGGATTATTATTTTTCAAAGGAGCTTAAAAATACAAAAATAAATTAATACAAAAATACAAATTTAAATTATAAACTCTTTGCACACATTTCACGCACTGAATAACATTCATACAACTTTTTTGTATATTAATATGTTGTACATACGTAATAATATGCTTGTATGTATGTATATATAAAATGTATGTACATATATGCATAAAATATTTACCAAAAATAAAATGAAACAATGTAAAACAAAAACGAATACCTAGAATTTTCGTTTGCTATAAATTGCATGCATTACCCCAAAATATGGGGGCTGGGAGGTGGTGACAAAAAGCTTTTATGTTCAGTCAGATGTAAATGGTCTATAGCAACATAATAACATATATTATGTTTCTATAATTTCACAAATGTATTTGTTAGAATTCAAAGAAAACAAAAATAGTATGTAAATCTTCAAGCACTTTGTTTTTCCTAAAGCTATATATTACCAAAGCAACATGAAATATAAGAGACATAACCTTACATAAAATTGACAATGAATTTAACATCTTCTGTGTACAAGGAAGAAATAGTTATATAGGAAAAATAAATAAAAACCGTTTAGGTATTCATATATTTATAAACATATTTATTTAATATTTATAAGTTGACAAATTCGTAATACCTAACCTACATAACATACAGGATGTCTCATAATCAATGGTCCAACCTGAAACTGGTGATAGGTCAGGTCATGACCTCTGAGAATTTAGTAATTTGTCCGTATCGAATCATAACGGTTTTCGATTATCGGCTATTTATTTGGAATTTTAGAAAATCCCTACTTTGAACAAAATTTTAGGTCACTCTGTTCATAATTGATTTTTGTTTTATTTTTTCAATAGAATATTGGATAATAGTTAGGCCAATTTTCCTGAACAGTTTTAATACTCAGTATGGTATGTACCTTGTTTTTTAGTTATATAAGAATAATTTTGTTTGAAAACCGCTGAGTGTCAAGTTTAAAAAAAAATTGTCCAAGTCGTTTTCGAATTGTTAAATCTTAAAAAAAAAAATTCTGAAACATTTTTAGAAATCAAAAAAAATTGAAAATGTTGGCATATGGAACTTTTAGTACTCTTTAAAATAATCTCCATAAAAAAAATTATCAAAATCAGTTGAACCAGTTTTGAGAAAATCTACATTTAAAAAAATAATGCTTCTATGGAAGGTAATCTTTGTAACTAGTTTTCTAAACATTTTGTTTCACAAAAAGGTATCCTACATTATATGTAAAAAAATTACCAAATAAAAAAAAATATTCTGGGCATATTTAAGAAAAATAAGATTTTCATTATAATTAAAAAAAAAATGTTCGGTCTCTTGTTCTTAAATTTAACAAAACATGTCGGGGGAGTATTCAAAAAAGTTGAACCCCATATCGGGTTTTTCAACAGGGACGCTGAAAAAGTAGAGCAACAGGGACAGCAAACGACGCCATATTTCTTGCCGTCCTTTTGACATTTCTTTTCAGTAAGGTTTGCCATTTCATGATGGAAAGATATACGAGCCAACAACGAGTCGAAATTATTACAATTTACTACCGAAATTCGGAGTCAGTGGCCTCAACGTTAAGAGCGCTACGTCCAATTTATGGTCGTCATAATCGTCCTAGCAAATCAACAATTGATAAATAAATTTGAATCCACAGGCACAGTACAAAATTTTCCCGTGCCAGTGAGACAAAGAAGTACCCGTTGTGTCGAGAATATTGCTGCCGCTGAGGCTTCAGTTGCAGAAAGCCCAAATGTGTCTCTCACACGTCGTCCTCAAGCATTGGGCATCTCGGTGACGTCATTGTGGCGAATTTTGCGAAAAGATCTTGGCCTACATCCTTACAAGATTAAATTGACGCAAGAACTGAAGCCGCTTCACCACCAGAAGTGTCGTATGTTCGTGAATTGGGCTGAGCAACAAGTTGAAAATGATTCGGATTTTCATCATTCGGGGCTACGTCAAGTCTACGGTCTATGCCAACAAGCCAGCGACGATTGATGAACTTCATACGAATATCGAAAGTGAAATTGCAGCAGTATCGGCCGATTTATGCTTAAAAACCGTCGAAAATTGGGTTCAGCGTCTGGACTTCTGCAAGCGTGCCCGTGGTGGCCATGCAAAAGAAATTGAGTTCCATACATAATGGCATCGAACGGGGAAAAGAGTTTTTTTTTTAATTTATTTTTTTAAACTTCGCATTAATTAATACCTACTAAAAAAATCCTAAAAATGTTTATAAAATTTTATTTAAATTAAGAAAAATATTTTTAAAAAATGCTACAAAGATTTTTAATTTTTTTTTTTTATCATTAATTAAGATTTGTTAAATAAATCAGACAGTCCTCATCGCGTTGATTTCAAAATAATAACAGAGATCGGCGTCGGGACGAAACGCCAAAAATGTTTGTGGACTAAAGGCCGTTTAAATCTATTTTGAATCACTAATTCAACAAGTTCAATTTAAATAGTGCTAATTCTTCTACTTGGCTGATGTATTTCAGTAGTATATAGAATTTGTATTATTAAAAAAAAAAACAGAAGCTATTTAATAATTTTTTTTTTCTAATTACATATATTCGTTCAAATAATTTTTAAATTTAAACTGTAAATTATATGTATGCATGTATGTTGGATTTAATATGCAAATTGCTCTTTTCGAACTTTAAAAAACAAAAACCACCTAATTTATCCTTATTCATTTAGTTTACCCAGATGGTAATTTAAATAAGTCTTCAATCTGCACCAATACAATATGCTACTCTCGTTGTTAATTGAATTCATGTATAATCTACAAGTAAATAAATCAACAAGTAAGTATACTTTGAATAAACACATAAGGCAACATATAAAAATAAGGGACATACCATAACCATATTTCAAATTGACAAAAAGATATAAAACTTCGTTTTGTAAATTACTTATTGTTTAGAAAAAAAAAAAAACAATCTACATAAATTGAAACCCTAATCTGTTTAATATTCTTTTTTGATTTATGTATATAACCTTAATAAAAAGTACACCGTTATAGAAGAAATAAAATGAAACGAATATGAAACATGAGCGAAAACAACCCTCAATTATTGTAAGCAATGTTGGTTCACTCTTCTCTCATTTCAATGTAAACGTTTACGATGTGCGTACCCATATGTTTTGGATGATTTACATTCAATATTTTAAGTTTTTTGTATTAGGGTTTCACAAGAAGAGTTAAATTAGCAGAAATAAAAATTATTTTCTTATTCTGCTATAGCCATATTTAAAATAAAATAAGGAAAGCAATTTTTCTCGAAGACGGCTCGTGGATTTTCGTTGTTAGTGTTGTACTTGTATTGAAGGTCCATCCGCCCACCTTAGGAACTTATAAAAATATTAACAAAATTTAACTCAGATTACTCCTTATATAAGTACTGCTACCAATTCAAATGACTCTTATTATACTTGCTCTACAGGACAAGTATAAGTTTCGTAAAAACAAATTCGAGGTTTTAATCTAAATTGTTACGAAGATTGCTGGAATTGGGTTTCGTCCCACCTTTGTCGGTCTTTGCTTTTGTTTGTTTACTGTAATTTGAGTTAGAAGAGCCTTATGGGGAGAACCGAATTGCTTTAAATTTGGTATAGATCAATTTCCAGAAGGAAAACACATTTTTTTTTTAGTTCGTCAAAAAAAAACCCTTTAACATATTTTAAATGAACTTCCGTACTTGTAGTGAACGAAGCGTTTCATGCTACGCTACTCTTTCACTTCTTCTTCCTTCCTAGAATGTTTCAGCTTATTATAGCCACGCTCAGTAGCCCAACTCATGATGTCACTAAACAGCATTCTCCATAACATAATTCACACTGTGTGTTCACGAAAAATATCACAAGAAGACCTACTTGATGAACGAAAATTACCCTTTTGATCATACTAAAGAAATTCATTAGCAATAGTAAACTAGATTTTTAAATCGGTGTCGTCTTTCATTTTTAACGAGTTAAGTCATTGACGGTCTTTTAGCTTTGTTAGACATTTCGTTCCTTGGACTTTCCGCAACCCGTGGTAGGGATTCTTTAGTTCGAAGCTTAGAACGTCCAAATTGCCACCAAAGGCTTTGGTTGGGACCTGCGGATCTTTTACCAGTGCGTTTGCCTGGTTTACAGTAGCCACCAGGAGGGTCGAGCAGGGAGCATTAAACCTGCTGATTCTACCAGTGCGGAAGCCTACTTTTTCCGAACGCCACCAAGGGCGTAGAAACTGCTGATAATCACGCTGTGCGTCATGGGCACAAAAACCTGCGAATCTATCAGTTCGAGAGCCTGTCGTTCGAAAAGCAACCAAGGGGCGTGTAGAACATGCCGATCAAGAAACCCATTGTTAAATTTTATATAAGTATAATCAAAATAAAGGTATAAAGACGATAAATACAATATTACGTGTTACAGTAGAATTTTAGAAAGATGAACGGTTCTATAAGATGAACAGTTCGGAAAGATGAACGAAATATTTTCACCCTCCAGTGCTCAAAAAGATGAAGAAGTTGAAATTTTACACTCAAATAGATGAACGATTTATTCCCAAATCAATTTTTTAATTTTTCTTTGCCTTTAGTTCCTCGTATTATATTTATGTAACGTTATTCAGTTTGTTTTAACTTCATATGTAAATTATATTTTATGTTTTTATTTATAACTATATGTTCTTCCTCAACCAAATGTTGATGCTCGAAAAGATGTACAATTTGAAAAGATGAACGGGCCCTGTATTATATCTGTTCATCTTTTCAAGATTCTACTGTATTTATATTTGAAAGATGTTTTAAATAAAGATTTCGTTATAAGGTTCTAAAGACCCTTTTAAATTAAAGTGAAGTGGTTTTTGATCCTGGCAAGGCCTGCGAGTTGAACTCCGGATGGAAAATAAAAAGCACATCACAGCAGTGACCAAAGTGTTTTAAAAAAACTACGTTTTAAGTTCAGGTTCGAATAACATAAAATAGGGTTTTAATGATTTTTGATAAATTTGCCGTAGTTTTGAGTAATTCACCACACGTATAAAAAAAATACAGGTATATCCAACAACTAAGGCAATGTACTCAAAATACTTCAAAACTATTTTCCCTTTACGTGGTATTTTTTCTTACCAAAAACCTGAAACGTCATTACAGATACGAAGTTTAATCAAAATTGTTGAAGCCGTTTTCGATAATTTTTGAAAAAAGCTAAAACGGAAGCTATACCCGTTCTAAATGAACTAAAACGGAAATTCGAATTTTTCTTATAGAAAATTGTATAAAAATGCATTTGTACCATATTTGAAGCAAATCGGTTCACCCTTTTAAGACTCAAGCTTAAATAACAGTGAATGACAGACACATAGACACACAGAAAAACACTAACATTTTTTTCACATAAATTCAATACACTTTCCTTGGATCAAGTTCAAATAATTTGGTATGTAAATGATCCTTGATTACCATATTGTCAAAACAACCATGTGTTATGATTGTTTTGAAAAGTTAAAACAAAATAAAACTATTTTTAAAAGAACAAAAATGATGTCCAAGAAGAAAATTAAATTAACAATTTATTAACGTAGGTATAATAAAGTTTAAATAATCTACAAAGCTTAATTTAGTAAATCCCCATTTCACAAAGCAATTTTGTAAATTTTGTTTTAAGCTCCGCAATATAAAAAAAAAAATGTTCTGAACGACAAAATATATAAATCTAACGCAATCTAATTTACCAAACAAAAAAAAAAACAAATTCTAAACGAAAATATAATACCTACCACCTTAAGTTATTATTATTATTATTATTATTATCTTCAAAGGACTTTCACTGGTAATAATAATTATTGTTGAGAAAAATCCTAAAATTCAAAATCCCTTAGTTAGTCCAGAGGCTCATCAGAGTGTAATCTGTGATAATACCTTGTGAAAACAACACACAAAACAACAGATGAAGATATATGATTATTTTGCTTTTAATTAAAGGTAAATTTCCTCTCACGTAATTTAAAACAAAGAAACACAAAATCCCAGCCCAACGCCCACATCATTAAGTTTAAAGCTTTACGGTGAAAAAAAATCATCAAATTAACATGTTTTCACCTTCAATATGGATGGTGTTTAAATTAAAAAAAAAAAGTGATCCCACTTCAAACCATCCCTTAGCCTATACACTATATATAAGGTAGGTTCTTTATTCTTGTAATGTATGTATGTTGAAAAATTACGGGCCATTTCCGCACGAACATCATATCCACGTGGAAGTTGGCAGTGCCGCCGTTAGGTCTGAAAAAAAGAATCCCCATTTTTTAACTGGAATTCAGAATTGAAGTTTACAAAAAAAAAAAAGAAAAAAACATTCCATTATGTAGGACGAATTCGTGAAGGTTCAAGTTTATTAAGAATACGCTGGCATATTATCCACGTGTATACTGACTGCATTGTGTATAACGACACTTTTAATTAAAACCAACTCGCAGAGCTTTAACTTAAATTTAATGACATCGCAATGTCAGTCATGTGAATTATCTGCAACTAACGTTAACTACGTGTATGAAGCTATATTATTATATCCCTCTCTGGGAAAAATGCAACCTTAAATGTGTGTGTGCCCTAAATATGCTTCACAATACAAAAACTATAACGCATCTTAATTGCTAACATTTAAGCCTTTGAAAAACACACCAATTCGTATTGACAGTATTAATTTGAATGCGGACTTTCTTAACGAAATTTTAAATGCCTCGAGTGGTTAATTTTTTTTTAACACACTTCAAGGGTCAGTTAGTTATAGAGAGTCAAAATTCAAGGTAAATCAATGTGCTATGGTCAGCGCTTTCTGAGAGTGAGAGCTTTAAAAAAAAGCTGATTCTAATAGAACTCGAAAAAAGACGAAAATAATCTATAATAATAAAATTTGTATAAAAGTCTGGTTCTCGGAATATTTCCATCTAAAGTGATATTACTTTATTTCGACCAAATCTTAAATTACCAACAAACATTTTTTGAATGAAGATATTTATGCAATTGATCCTCGTTAAAAAATGGACACATGTTGACAATACGAAGAAGTTACTTTAAATAGCCTTTTTTCGTTTTCAAAAGCGATTTTCAACTGAACCAAGGGTCAAAGTGACCAGGAAAAGTCATAGTGATGATCGGAAGAGTAACACAAAACAAGACCAAAACAAACAACCTTCAAAGAATAAAATTTTCTATCGAGGTATCACACGATAGAAAATTAATATTATTATTTCTTTTAGTCCAAGAAAGTTAAGGTTTGAAATAGAAAAAATTAGAGGCAAGCTGAAATTTTGCAGGGTGGTTCTGGTGATATTAAAGAACTTAAATCTCAGTTTTCGTATTCGAGACTCTCGCAGAAAAAATTATTTCTAGAGTCTGGATCCCTTTTCCGACTCTCATACTTCACCCATTTTGACAAATGAGGTCTAAATCGAATTGGAATTACCGGGTGATTTGACAAATTATAGTTTTCCAATGAAATATAATATTCCAATGAAAATGAACTCTAAAATGAACACTAAAATGAACACTTCCACTTTTCAATAAGTAATATTTTGTCATGTGACATTTGGTTGGTGCAGTTTATCAGGCCCGTTCACAAAACTTTTTGAAATGAAATCCGTTCACAAAACTTTTTGAAATAAAATGACAGTGCGTTTTTTATCTTAAGCGGCCCATAGACACTACACTTGTGTCTGCACCGGTGTCGGTATACGGAAATGTGTGCTGTGTGTGGGCTAGTGCGCACACCGATTTTCGGTGTCAGACACGGTGCGAGTAAAATCAAAAGTTTTTGATTTTTGGTGTCGGTATCTCGATCGGTGTGGCGTGTGTGGCGGAATGCCACACAGGTGTCAGTACACCGGTGCAGACACAAGAGTAGTGTCTATGGGCTGCTTTAAGTAATTGCGAGAATTGAAACAAAAATCTTTTAAGAAGTCTGATTCTCGAAATATTTGCATTCAAAGTGATGTTACTTTATTTCGACCCGATTAAAAAAAAAAAAAAAACACTCACACAACTTAAAAAAATTTTTTGGATGACATTGTATAGGTTGGCGCATAAATAACGTTATGATTTATTTGTTGAATTAGATTTTTCTTTCTGCTTTTTATTTAACCTTACCATTTATTACAATTTAGATTTTGGTTTCACATAATGTTTTAAAGATAATCAGTCGTATTTATATACCCATTACAAAAGTATGCGTAACGTAGGATAGTTGTCCAGGTACAAAACCTTATTTATAATCATGTTCCATCGAGTGTCCAACTTAGAAACTAAAAATGGTTGTTCAAACCTATTCTAAAGTACCCACTTTCAATGAACAAAAAATTAAAAAAATAATCATCAAATGAAAGAAATGTTCCATTAAACTTATCCAAATGCTCACGAAATTGACAGATTACAGGGATGTGATTGAGTGTATAAGAACATTTGTAGGCCACTGTTGGAATGCGTTTATAGAGTTGTCCAACTATTTAGACAATGACTAGCTGGACAACACTGTCCAAGAGTGTTCTAAGGAAATTTAATAAATACGACTGAATATCTCTCAAATGGTGCCCATTGTTTGCTTCGACCTGGCCGATGTAGTGCTCTTTCCAGAGATTGTTCCATTACTTTTCTGGGAATTTCAGGTCCCACTCCCGCTCTCACTTGCTCTCAGATATTGATCTTAAACTATTACATGGTTCTTAATTTATTGGCATATACCTACTGTATCCTATTTAGGTAGCCCCGTAAAATTTGGAGCCATTAAATCGGGCGAATTTGGTGGCCAGTTAAAATCAGAAAAACGCGACATTATCCGATTCTTGAAAACGCCGAGCATATAGAATGCTTATTTTGGATCATCTTCTTTTAACTCGTGAACCAATTTATATGGAAAAAGGTGTAACTGATGTTAATTTCTTTGTAAAGACGGCCCAGACATGACCAACTACTGAGAACGTCGTCGTCGCCTGGTGGAAGATTCGGGGTTTTCCTCAATACTTGCTTGCACCCGACCAATTTTCACATCATTTAGAACTACATGAGGTCTTCCAGGACGCGGAAGATCACAGATCTTGTTACTGAAAACGCGGGATCAATTGATAAATTGTTGGAGCACTGGACGCATTTCGAACATGAAAGAAATTTCAATATAATCTTTGTGTCTGAATAATTGAATGTCGACTTTCAAAATAAAATTAAACAATTTTGGTTTTTTATTCTGTAAATCTCCCAGGTTTTTCAAAATTACTTTTGAAAAAATTACGTAAAAAAAATGTGTTCATTAATTAAATCATAAAATTACTTATGCGCCAAACTGTATATGAACTTTAAAACTCAAATGAAATAACAACAAATTAAAGCAACGCTTTGACAAATTTGTTTACCTATCAAATTAATAAAACTCTATCCACTGGATGGAGAATGTTCGCGCCTTACAATGGCACTTACAACCCACTTCGTTCGGAAAAAATGATCTCCAAATATTTTTTCAATTACTTTTAAATGTAATTGAAGAATTTCAATTATTAATTACATGTAATTGAATATCTTCTAAATCAATTACATTAATGTAATTGAAAACAAAAGTAATCATCAAATAAGCCGTAATGATTCGTTTTTCAGTAATCATTACAGAAAAATTTAAATAAATTATTTATTTTTTGTCAATTAGATTTTACGCGATATTGCACAAATAGTTTCCTGAAGTATTAAGTCCTTCTACCTGGTGTTGTTTTTTGCCTTTATAAAGTTTTTAAATTTACATTCGTCTTTTGAATATTCGTTGAGACAAAACGCCAATTTTCGTGGATTAAGGACCGTTAAAATCTATTTTGAAACGAATATTGTTTTAGGTTTTTAGTTAAAATACCTTTTATTTTACCTTAATTGTAATATGAACTTTCCTTCAAGAACTTGCAAAAACTCATTACTTTTTTCAATTATGTACAATTAACGGAAATGAATATTTTTTTAAATTATAATTATGTGCAATTGTAATGGAAAAAGTTGAATAACTAATTACTTGTAATTGAAATGAAAGTTTAAGTAAATTACAAAAAGTAATGATTATTTCCCAACTTTTTTTCAAAGTTATTTCTGAAAAGAATACGGAAACAAAAAAATTATTCAATAATTAAATCATAATGTAACTTATGGTTATGCACCACCTTGTGAAAGGTTACCTGTTTGATTGTTTACCAGTTTCACGTGATAAAAATATCTATTGGGATTATACAAAATGTTGAAGTGCCAATACTTCAGAAGAAGAAGAGATTTTTTCTATCTCTTCTGCGATGTACGACAGTTTTAAATTAAAACAAAACATAAAGCACTTACCGCGCACATATTCAGATACGTTATCAAAAGAACATTTCCAGCGTTATGGAATGAATTTCTAAACATACACTCTCGAAATCCTTTGAAAGTTTTTTCCTTAAAGATCACGAATAGCTTTAAAGTGGCATCCTGTTTTGATTTAGTTATTCTTCATGGGTTGGCTGTAATGGAGATGAAATCACTAAGCAAGTCCAACTCCCACACAATTCTGTCTAATTTTTCTGATTGAGCTAAGTTCTTCTTCCAATTATTACAAAGGAGGAAGGTGCTTTAACAGAGCCTTGTGCCAGGTAAATAATGTTATTGATGTTGATTCTGTGGCTATGGCAATGGTTGAAGAAAATAAAATCTCTCTATATCCGATCCCAAATGCGAGACATATATGCTGACATCTAGGAAACCTATTTATCCGTCAGTAGGTACTGCAATCCTGCTGAAAAGAAGGTAGGTCATATATTTCTTGTACTGGCAAGAAATCGATTCATGTACATAAAGTGCCTACCACACCCTACAATTGTTTTGTTGTCATTGCTTTTTTATTTATTTTTTTTTTCTTCCTCTTCCTATATTTTAATGGATTGTCCTCTGACATTTACACACTTGCACGTTATGTCAATGACTTCAAGAGGCATTGGTGGTGCAGAAAAATAACAGAATTCCTGGGAAAAATATATAGGTAAATATAGTGCAGATGGGGCGATGGGGAATTTGTAATTTGATTGACACGTATTGAAAGGCAACACAATCAGTGTTGCCGGGAAGAAATATTTCAAGGTAGTACTGAAGCCAAAAAAGAGGAGTATTTTGAAAAAACTAGTAGTACAGACATTTTTTACAAAAAAAAAAAACATAAATAAATAAATTATTAATTCTAAGAACAAAAATAAGAAAATATCTTTTCTATCACACAAAATCTGTCTTGTGGCAGATAGCGTAGTGCATAGTTATATTTGCCTTTTTTTGCCTTTACCTGCTCCAAGGAATCCAATTTCACTAAATATCTATACAATAAAAGTTAACTTTGAATTTTCCTAACAGGAATTACAATATTTCAAACATTAATTAACAAACCTTTTCATTTTATTGAACTATACATACAAATTTACGGAGCTCAAAAAAAAAAAAAACAACAAAACAAAAACAAACCAAAATTTCAGGTAATGAGGTAACCATAAAATAAATACCGAACTGACAGATGTAAATTGAACGTAGACGTCCACGCCAACGAAAAACAAAAACAAACAATAGGGAAATTCCCTTTTTGACGACAGTTTGGAAGATTAAAATGCTGTCAAATTTGATTTAAATTTGAAGTGAATTAAATTTATTAAGGTTAACATTACACTTTGCTGCAAGTGTAAAATATTTTAGGTCTTTAAAAAAAATAGGAGTACGAATGTTAAAGGAGGAGTACAGGAGTACGGAGGTGTTGAAAGGAGTACAATACTCCTATGGGAGTACTTTCGGCAACACTGAACACAATCATTTATCATCGTTAAGTAAAAATCCCAAGAGGCTGTGCTGTGGGTATATAAATAATTTATTGCATCACTCAGTTGGAAATACACTTTGAATTGAATCACAGATTGAAGAATAGTGTCAAAGGTATTTCTAAGTGGGTGGTAAGTGCCATGCGAAGGCGCGAACATTCTGTAGAGGCCATCAATATAGATGGAGTTTTATTAATTTGATAGGTAAACAAATTTGTCAAAGCGTTGCTTTAATTTGTTGTTATTTCATTTGAGTTTTAAAGTTCATATACAGTTTGACGCATAAGTAATTTTATGATTTAATTAATGAACACATTTTCTTTACGTAATTTTTTCAAAATTAATTTTGAAAAATCTGGGAGATTTACAGAACAAAAAACCAAAATTGTTTAATTTTATTTTAATAGTCGACATTCAATTTTTCAGACACAAAGATTATATCCAAATTTTCTTTCATGTTCGAAATCCGTCAAGTGCTTCAACAATTTATCAATTGATCTCCCATTTTCAGCAACAAGAGTGCGTCTGTGATCTTTCGCGTGCAGTTCGAAGTGATGTGAAAATTGGTCATGTTCAATCAAGTATTGAGGAAAATCCCGAATCTTTTATCAAGCGACGACGTTTTCAGCAGTCTAGGCCGTCTTTGCAAAGAATTTTACGGCAGTTATACCTTTTTCAATACAAAATTCAATTGGTTCATGCGAGTTGAAAGCAAATAATGAAACAAGTAGCATCCAGTATGCTCGGTTTTCCGGAATTGCTTAGAGGAAACAACGAGTTTATTCACAAACTCATAATGAACAATTACGCCTATTTTCACCGCAACTGTAACGTGAACAGAAAACAATTCAGAATTGAGGTTCCAACAAGATGGGAGCCACAGCCAACACAGCTCGCCCACCCACCTATGGCTCTCTTGAGGGAATTTTCTGGTGATTAGGTAAAATCGCGTTTTTCTGATTTTGAGTGGTCACCGCGTTCGGCCGATTTAAGTGCTCCTGATTTTTTTCTTTTGCGCTTCTTTAAAAGGAAGGTGAGCTCCAATAAGCAAACAACTATGCAACAGCTTAGAGCCAATATCTGAGAAGAAGTGAGGGAAGTAATGGAAAATGTTCTGAAAAGAGCACATCAGGTCGAAGCGAATAGTGGACAGGGCACCATTTGAGAGATATTATCTTTAAAAGATAATGTGAAAATATATTTCCAAACCATACCTAACCTAAATTTGAATAAATGCCCAGGTTAAATAAAATCATAAAGAAAAATGTTATTGAACAAATAAATCATAATGTTACTTATGCGCCACCCAGTACTTAATGTACCTACGTAATTATGGAATAACTTTTTTTTGCTAACCAAAAAATTAAGCTACATGTTAAATATAATCAATATCGCAGGATATCTTTGTATCTAAGTACCAGCTCTTATTTTGAAAATTTAAAAAATGTGTCGAGGTTGACCATATTTTTAGCTAAAACCATTTTAAAATTTCGTACCGATGCGTTAAGAGATGGATCAGTTTTACAAAAAATTTTAACGCAAAGCGAACATTAGTGCTATTTATTCCAAATAAACGGGGCCAATCAAACACACATTGAGGGTACCATTAAAAATTTTGGTCGCATGAGGCGACGTCTAGAATAAGTCACTTCTTTAGCTTTTTATCAATAAATCAGTGAAATATTCACCATCCCTGCTCCCAGAATTAAAAGCCTGTATTTGGCCAATTCGTTTTATTTTCCCAAACACAACATTATGATTTTTTTAAAGCTACAAACTATACACAGGTATAATGCACAATAACACATCTACAGCTATTTATGTATAAAAATAAAAATAAGGTTGACGGTGGTTGGGTTATTTAATAACCTAATGGGAATGTCGAAGAGTGATGGCTTCAATTCTTCTTCCTTTCACGTTAGCAATGTCGTGTTGTCGTCGTCGGTCGTTTTATACGACGAGAAAGAGAAATGAAAATAAACATTGAATTTTTGTTTTCCTTCTTTTCTTCCGTAATGCATGTCTCAGCATCCAAGGACATCATAAGGGATAAGGAATTCCTTGGAGTTTCCTTTTTGTTTTTTTTTTTTTCTTTTTTTTATATCACGTCATATTGCGATAAATTTCCTGGGAGATACTGGGGTAGCTTATTTTGTAATTGACAGTAAAATACTTTTCCTTAAACCAACAGGTTGGAAATAAAACTAAAAATAACAAAAAAAAAAAACATTTTATGAGTTTTTTTTTGACATTATTTAGACCATGAACGTGCTCATCCATCGCACATAAATATAAAGAAGATGATTCTGCATGGAATTGTGGTTGTGTTTCTTTATATTTATAAACTTACTTAAAGGATATACGCTTGTAGGAAAGTACATACACAAATTTGACTTAAGTCTCTTAAACACTAAGATTATTTAATGAATGCAAATGTTTACGAAAATTATTTGAAAAGTTTGAAAATAAATTAAAAATAATTGGCACACAAATCAGATTTAAATGAAAAAAAAAAATAAATTAATAATTTTAAAGTATTTATTAATGCAGAGATTAAAAATCAATTTTGAAAAAAAAAATCATGTACTCATTTCAGAAATATCGAATTTTCAAAAAAAAAAAATAATTTAGATTTTTTTTTAAATCATACATTTGATTTAGACATCACCACAGTACGATTCACCAGGTAGATAGAATCACACAACACATACAAAATTCATTAGCTGAACGGAAATCTACTGGTCTAGTACTATTAGATGTGGAAAAGGCCTTCGACTCAGTTTGGCACGAACGTTTACTGCATAAAATGCCTTGTTTCGGTTTCCCAAGTTTACATCGTACGACTTATACAAAGTTTTCTAACAGACCGTAAATATATTGTATCTGTAAATAATAATTACTCATCCCAGCATAGCATTCCCGCAGGTGTACCACAGGGATCAATTTTAGGTCAATATTTATATAATATTTATACTTACGATTTTCCGGTACTTCCCAACAGTGTTGCCTTCGAAAAAATTCAAAAAGGGTCCTAAAAAGAGGCCCACGCCAAAAAAAGGGGCCTCCACAAATACAAAGCAAAAAAAAAAAAACAATAAACTGCAGTAAAAACATTTTAAAAAAATTGTTAGTAGCAAAAAAAAAATAAATAATATGTACCTATTCTAAATACCTACATAATTTGAAATAGTATTCCTATTTTTATTTTATTTTTTTGTGTATAAGGTTTCTATTTGGTACCCAATTTCCCAAATCTTTTTTGTTTCTAATAAATTAAGTGCAGATATTATAGAATCGCAGGTCTTAATTTTAGTGTTTCGTTCTTTTTTATTCTTTTTCGTTCTATATAGTATAAAATCTTACTTAAACAGAAAAAGGGGCCATTTTGATCATTTTTGAAAAAGTGGGGGCCACGGGTCCCGAGGCTGAAAATGGGGCCATTTGGCCCCTAAAGAGGCCAAAAGGCAACACTGCTTCCCAATTGTGAGTCTGCTATGTGTTTGGTTCCGTCATTGAAACCAACTTACAATCAGCTTTGAATATAATTTTAAATTATTTAAAAAAATGGAAGATAAAAGTGAACGCTACGAAAACGCAAGCTATCTTTTTTACAAGAAAAAGGAAGACTTGCTTTCTTCCTGGCAAAACACTTTTAAAATGAAAAATATAGACATCATTTGGAATGACCATGCTAAATATCTTGAAATAACTTTAGATACTAAACTCACCTATAATAATCAAATTGCTAACACTGTTGATAAAATCAACAAGACTATTAAAATAATGTATCCCCTTATAAATAAAAAATCGCCGCTTAGTACAGAAAACAAATTAATAATATACAAATCTATTTTTCAATCGATTGATTATGTTATATGGGTGCCCCGTTTAGGGTAAATGTGCTAAGACACACATACAAAAATTACAAATAGCACAAAACAAGGTTCTCAAACTAATGCTTAAGCTACCTTGGCATTTTTCAACATTCCACTCCACGACAGAGCTAGAATCGAAACTGTTTACTTAAGAATTTCTAAACTTTGTACCATGTACTCTTATAACAGTTCTATGTCTGATAATCCCTTGATCACAAATCTTGTAAATTTACTACAGGGTGTTCGCCGGGAAGGTATACTTCTTTGTTTGTTTATAATTTTTGATTAAATAAAAGAGAATGGATCTTATATTGATAAATGTTTTATTTAATGTCGGCAATTATTATATGTATGGAATACAATATCAGGTAAATGTCCGCCTCTGTTAGTCTCACAAATGCGAGCCTTTTTGAGCACATTTTTCATTACATTCTCACACATTTCACGCGATATTTCATTAATTTCATCACGAATATTTTGTTTGAGTTGCTCAAGCGTTTCTGGTTTGTTTGCATAAACCTTGCTTTTCAGATATCCCCACAAAAAGAAGTCCGGAGCAGTCAAATCAGGCGATCGTGGAGGCCAATCAACATCACCATTTCTTGAAATAACTTGTTGTGGAAAGAGGTCTCGCAGTAATTCCATTGTAATCCTGGCTGTATGCGATGTGGCACCGTCTTGTTGATACCACATGTTAATCAAGCCCAAAGCATGATGTTGTGGCGTTAAAAAGTGGCCAAAGTTGTTCTTTGAAGACCAATCTCCTGAGCACGGTGTCGAATTGAGGTTGATGGATTGTTTTGAATACTTCCTTGAGCAGCAGTAATGTTTTCAGCCGATCTTGCAGTACGTTGTAGTCCATGCTTGGGCCTATCACCTACAGACCATCTTTCTTCGAAATCATTCACTTCACGATAAATAGTGCGTTTTGTTGGCACGTTGTTTCTCCCAATAATTTCACGTAACTTTCTCATCGTCACAGTAATCGATGATTGATTTTGATAAAATATTTTAACGATTAAAACATGTTGGTTTATCGAATATTTTTCCATAATAAATTTGTCACGTGTCTACTTCACGACTGCCACATATGAACTGTCAAGACTAATGTTTACCAAAATGGCGGGAAAACAAAGTAGTATACCTTCCCGGTGGACACCCTGTATATACTCATCTGTTTATTTACTTAGTTTTTGTTATTTTTTTCTTTGTTAATTAATTAATTTATTTATTTGTTACTTATTTATTTATTGTTAATTTATTTATCTTTTTTTTTGTTTGTTTGATCGTTTATTTAATTCTTTCTTATTTATTTGTTATTTATTTGTTATTTATTGATTTATTTATTGATTTATTTATTTAAATTATTTATGTATCTATTTATTTGTTTGTTTGATTATTTAGTTCCTAATATGTTTAAATGTAATATAATTATTCAGTTTCATAATGTATAAGTCCTTTTGGTAATTTATTGTATTTGTACTTTTATACCCTTTGAATTATAATTAATTTATTGTATTATAGCAAACCGTTTTTATAGTTCATTTGTTAATTAATTATATAGATTATCTTGCTATTTTATCAGTATTTTGCTAGTTTAACTGTGATATTAGTTTTAGTTTTGTATTTAATTTTTTGTTTACTTAAATGGAATGTTTTACCAGCTTTTCCTTTCAAATATAATTATAAATTTAGTATTATTTTTGTTTTTTAAACATTAAACACTTTTTCAGAAGCAAGATATGTATATTATCATAACTCTGTATGTAAATTGTACGGTTACAACCAAATTGTAAAATCTATGCTGTTAATAAAATGAAATAAAGCTAAATTTGATTCAAAAAATACATCCCATAAAACCTTTTTTTTTTATTTTAAAAACGGTTCAACTAATTTTGATCAATTTTTTTTTATAGAGAATGTTTACAATAATTTTAAAAATATGTATACCAAAATTTTCAATTTTTTTTTTTTGGATTTATAAAAAAAGTTTGAAACATTTTTTTTTTTCGAACTTAATAATCGAAAAAAACTTGGTCGATTTTTAATATACTTAGCACCCAGCAGTTTTTTAACATTATCTAACAGATTTTAAATACAATTTTTTCTTAAAACCAAAAATAACGGTACCTCCCATACAAATTTATAAAAACCGGTATTGAAATTTTTTTTCTCAAAAACGGCTCCTACGATTTTGATTAAAATTTTTGTGTGAACTAATATTAGAACGATCTACAATATTATTCTTTAATTGAGTAAGGAAAAGCTTTCCTAGATCCATGTGGTATCACAATAGGCCAACAATTGGTCTAACCTAACCTAACCATATATTGGAAAAAAAATTATCTTTTTATTAAAAATGGTATCTCTTATAGAACCTTTTTTTTTTTGATTTTCGACAATTGTTTGTTGAACCAATTTTAATAAAAGTTTTACCAAAATATCAAAATTTTCAAAAAATCAAATTTTGGATATTTCGAAAATGGGTTAATGATTTTTTTTCAAAATTATTTTTTAAACTTCGCATAAAAATTGGAGTACCAATTTTTTTTTCATAAAAATATATTCAAAATTTTATATATAAAATAATATTTTTTTAATAAAACCGCTCTAACGATTTTAATAATGTTTTGCCATAAATTGAGATTTGTGTAAGAAATCACTTGGTGTACATTGCGTTGGTGTCAAAACAATTTCAGATATTTTTTTTAATCAATTTATTTCTAGTTCTATTGATTTTTTACATTTTTGTAAATGCTAAATGCTAAACTGTAAATTCCATGCATATGTACGAAGTGCAAGACAGAAACTGTTCACATTTATGTACTCACATATTACTTCCATAAACTAGGCTATATTTTTGGTAGGTGGCATAAAATATAAGCTCCAATAATTAATAAATTTCTTTTATCAGATGAAAAGTTTTTAAAATTATTAAGACCACAGTGTGATCGCACATAAGACCAAGTTGGTGCGGCTCAGTCGTGCATTTTATTTTTTTACGAATCCATAACTTACCACGTATCGCAAGTAAAAAATAAAATGAATGACTTGATAGGACGAACTTGCTCTTGCCATAGCTACAACCCACAATAGCAAGTTCATGCGATCCAATTGGGCAATTTTATTTCAACCATATTTCTTGAGTCTTCAATAAGTTCGAAATACTTAAGGTCAAAACAAGTTTTTCTATTTTAAAATAATAACTGAAGATTTCTTAAACAAAAATATACTTACATTTAAGATAGAAATGCTGACGATTTTTTTATAAATAACATAAATATCAATCAATCACCTGACCTAAGTCAAGATTTCAGACAAAATACCTTCGAATCATTCAGAAGAAAAAATTAAAGGAACAGAAGGGTTATGTGGAACGAAAAGCCATTATAGCTCTACGCCTCAAAAGTAAAAGGGCATCTAAATCACTTTTCGAACTACTTAACTAATTTAACTAAAAGTTGTTCGAAGAACTATAATATCGTATTTTAAGAGTCCTTTGAATGGTTGATTTTGGGCTAAAAGCGGATGGCAGCGACCGACATGGCGGCAAGTTAACGAAGTTAGTTTCCCGTTTTCTATATACATACGTACATACATACATACCTACATAGTATTTCTTTTTTGCTTTTTTGTTAAGTTTGACTATGCTGACATTGCAGATGAAGATTGAGTGAACAAAATAAAAAAAAAAAAAACATAAAACATCACCCCTTCCCAAACCTTTTACATAGTTCAATGTGTCAGAGTAATTTCATTTAACACTTAGTCTTTTCCCTCTCATTCTCGTATAAGATAAACTTTCGTCACTTCTCTACAAAAACAAAAAGAAAGATCTTATGATGCGATGAATTGCTTCTTGGCCTTTTGAATAACCCTTGCTTTTTCCATAGAACGGAATTAATGTATATTTAGGCCATCAAAACAATTTGAGGTTGGAATAGCCATTACGAAGTTTAACACTAATTAACATTTTTGATCCTTTGTCAAGGATATTTTTTTATATACATTTGTATGTTCACCATTTAAAACTTTGGGTCTAAAATTAAGTTTGAAAAGCTAATTTTTTTTTTCAATAATAAATGATCAAAGAAAATGTTTTCCCTAAAATCCTTCATATAACTTTACATCTTTATTATTCTGAGACAAGTCTCAATTATTATTGTTTTTTATGCACTTCTAATGGTTTAGAGAAATTAATCAATTGCTTTATAATTGTAATTCAGCGATGTTTGAAAAATGATTGAATTTAAATTCACATACCATAATTAAAGTTTACAATCTGGAAACACTCTATAACTGAAAAAAACAAGCAAAAAACTTAACCATTCCACTCTACTTCGAGTTATTTAAATTTTAATAAATTGTTTTTTTTTTTTCGGAAAAACGTTCCATTATTATTAAATAATTTAATTTATGTGAATTTGATTCACCTATCAGATGTTGCCAGAACTGTGAATTTTTAGAATTAACTACATTTGCTACGTAGTTTATGTAGTTAGTGAAACAAATTGTAGCAAACATAGTTTCAATTGATCTGTCAGCTGTCACTTTGAATTTTAAGTGAAAATGTTCATTATTTTATCGTATTTACAATGTAACGTAAAAAATTGTAGTTAATAAGGCGTGTAGTTTATTTATTTAAATACACATACTCAATGCTCTAGAAAGTGTAATGTTGTCCTTACTCATTTGTCGTGAAACGAAAATCACTTCGAATCCAGTATTGCGGATTCCATAATCGGCATATACATGATTATCTAGATAAAATGAAGTTCAGCTTGCTGTTTATTGATAAATTATAATCAGATGATACTTTGACATAAATGCACTTGAATTGAAATGTAGAGAGATATTTTTTGACTAGCTTTCCAGTCAACTTTCCAATAAAGTTGCCTAAATTGAAAGGCAATTTTTTGACAGCTGAGCAATCAGAGCCTTTAAACTTGCCTAACATTTAAGTATCTATAAGTTCTTCTGAACGTACCCATTTATAGCAGACGTACTTTTAAGTGTGAAATGATTTGACAGCTGTCACTTTGAAGACAAAGTAATTCATGTAAGTTTTTCTTTTGAAACCGGAATTATGTATATATTTATTGTAGATTTACATACATAATTACATAATATAGTAGACATAACAAATTGTAGTAAATACGGGCGGCGTTTATATAGTATATTGAGTAAACTCCATATGTGAACTTATACACAAGAGCGAGTTGCTTTGTTGGAAATTACTATTGAAGAAGGCTCAGTTATTCATTGAAAGATCATATATCGATTTCGAAGTTAAACCCGAGTTAATTCCTTAGACAAAATTTTCGGTCAATGTAGAATCATCGAATTTGGTAATTAAACTCTGAATTAATTGAATAGATATTTCTGGCAAATGCGGAACTATGGAAATAAGGATTTCCAAAGCGTCCCTCGTCGTCGCCCCCTCTATTTCAAAAGTAAAACCTTGAAGAGATAATTTAATAAGTGGAGAACGACTTAATTAAGTGGTGCAAGAAATTTTTTTAGCCTATAAGGAATTTTTCGAAACCGATTGGACAGTCCACTAGTAATTTCTTGTCTGAAGTGTTTACCATAGCGAAATCTGCAAGTCAAGATAACATAAGTTAAGCTACACTCTAAGTACTCTTAGCTTCTACGCTATCAGTTCTGAAATAATTTGGGATTGTGTTGGTAGATTAAATGAACTTTAATATTTATGACGAAATATGGTGTTTTAAGCATCCAATTTAAAACCATAGGAGACAAGTCTCGAAGATGGCACACCGGCAGTTAGCACAGTCTATAGAGAATACTTGAGCTGGTGGGAAATTGTACGATGTTTATTCACCACGTCAATTAGTGATAGCTCTTCATCAGAAAGAGATTGCCGAAACACTAAGGCTACATCTTGAAGGTAAGCACCTAATGTTTGATGGGAAGACTCAATATAAGACACTTCAAATTGGATTTTCCCATATTTTTAGATTTTGACAGCTCCATTTTGAGGTAATTTGGAAACTTGAATATAAAATTACCGTTAGAGCTACAAATTAAAAATAATAGCATTTAAAAAGCCACAAATTGTGTCAAAACTTATTTTTTTTTTTGTTCAAAATCTCAATTTTTAAATTTTTTCCGTTAACTTCAGTCTTATTTTAGCGGGCCGGAAATGCGTTTTTTAAACTAAAAATTCAAATATAAAATAATCCATAAAAGCTACAAAATTATTTCTTATGCAAAAAAATTATCATATCAAAATAATTTCTGGGAAAAAATTTTGATTTCAATATTTTTTAAATTTTGAACGTTAAATTTTTGGATGACGTCTTATTTTAGCGGAACATTTTATAAAACAAAAAAACTAGCTATGCGAGCTACAAAAAAGGAGTTTGCGTATTAAATTAAGTTTTGGGTTTTCAAAATCCTGTAAAGAAAATCATTTTCATTTTTTTTTTTTGACAGCTTAAAAAAAAAAATGGAAAATCTACAAATTTCGGCTTGTTGTAAAAAAACTAAGATTTAAAAATCTACAATTTCCGGTAAACAATCTATTTTGAAAATCGCATTTTTTTATATGTTTTCTCCACCAATTTCCGTTTTATTTTAAATGACCGGTTTACACTTAAAATTAAAATATAAAATGATCCATAAAACTATTAAAAAAGCTACAAATTTGGACACAAAAAGAATAATTGTTTTCGTATTTTCATCCGCTAACTTCATATTATTTTAGCAGAAACTTGAATACCTATAAAATAAACTATTTGAGCTACAAAATCGAAGTTTTCACAATTCAAGAGCATTTAAACAGCTTCAAAATTAGTATTATTTTAGATTTCGTCGTCCGCTAACTTCAGTCTTAATTTAGTGGAAACTTTAATAACTAAAATCCAAAGAAACTATGTAATCAAAAAATGTTTGGTTTGCGCAGAAAATAAGCATTTATAATTAGCTACAAATTCAGATATCAAAATATGTTGATTTCGCAAAAAGTGTCCGCCAAAGTAAGAGATGTTAATAATGGCCCAGTATTAGACAAGATTTAGTACATTATTAAAACATTTTTAGCATTTTATTTTAAAGAACGGAATTTCGAAATATTAAATGTTAGTTTCGAACTATATTCTTAACATTAACATTTTATTTAAGTTAGAATTACCATATATTTTATATTTTTAGAATCACACTAACTCTAAACGTCACTTTGACAACTACAAATGTGAAAATGGTATGTTAACTTACTTTTTTGCATGAACTGTCATTGTTTAAGGCGTGTTCCAACTGGAGTTTATTACGAAAATAGGTTGCGATAGATTCAAATTAAAAAGTGTGTAAAACTAAGAACATTTTAGTAAAGAACTTTTATGTAAGAAGTTAAATACACATAATACCAAGCTAATGCCTCAACCAAAAACTATTTAAATTTTTTTTATTTAAAAAATCTGTTTTTATAAAAAAAAAATATTTTTGCAACATTTGATGTGAACCTACCATTAACACCTATTAGGTTAGCATTCCAAAGACCCCCTGTGTCAATGTTCATGGTATCAATATACCTATTCTATTTCAATTCTTCATTTTGGTTTTTTGCTTACTGCTAATTCTACGAATTAATCGCTTTAATTTGAGACAGCAACAAGAAAAAAAACAAAAACAAAACAAATGTCAACAGTTAGATAACACTGTGCTTGACACCTTACGTAGGTGTAGATACGTTCGTTTTTTCTTAGAATTACAAATTAAAGGTTAAGGTGAGGCAAAAAGTTTATTTTGTGCGAAAACTTGTTAATAACTCCTTTGTTTCAACTTTAGATGGTGAGTCACATCAGTCAACGCTTTAACAAAAATAAAAATACTGATACTTAAGCAATCACTTTTGCTTTCAAGAATGTACTGGTATGGTAGGTTCCGGAAAAATAGAAACTTCATCAGAATTTGTCGGAAAAGCAAAGAGAAATATTCTGGTAAATTCATTTAAATTGTTTTCATTATCTGCAGAATTTATAACTGTAACATTGGCGTATAAGTCGTTTGTTAATATGTTACTTTCTTGATGCAAATCTCTTCCCTGAAAGCAGGAAACAATTTTACTATATCCACAGTCTATATTCTAATCTTTAAATAAAATACTTAAAAAATCATATCTTTCTGGAAAAAATGTACAACCTTCGAGGTTATCTCTTAAGTCTATTACGGCCATATTATTCACCCTGGTAAAATTTAAAATCCAGATTAATTAATTCCAAAGATTTAATTTTCATGTCAATATTATTCACTGTCGACATATAAAATGCTTTAATTCAAATGTAAAATACATTTTGTGTTTTCTCCAAGTTGTGTTTTTTATGATTAATGAAATTATTAAAACAAAATATAAATAAATAAATAAAAGTTTTTTGTTTTATTTTAATGTTATTGAATAACTTTCACAACTTTACAGTGACGACGCGTTTCGGATTGTACCTCCCTATTCTGGCGAATTACTCAATCTAATTGAGGCGTTAGACCTAAGATATTCATGTTCAGAGTTCAGATAATTCAACAAAAAAAATACTTCTGAAAAATGAATTGAACAAAAATCTCTCTCCAACAATGACTTACATTTAATATAAATAATAGTATTTTATCTTAATAACCCACAGTACAGATAATAACCTACATTGAAATGCAACTAAAATCCAATGAGTTTTCCTCACGTTCGAGCGATTTGAAGTTTAATATATAATTATTGAAAAAAGCAGCTTTCAACTCGACGAGTATTTATAGTATGTTCGGTTCGGCCATTCCACTGGCATTATTTGTTTTCTTTGAGAGAGTCTGTCAGCAGTATCTGTACTTCTATAGATTAAGGAAGGAAATGCTGACAGAAAAGAAACTTTCAGCACAACTTCATCTTAAAATCCAATTATTTTCCAGCTTTCATTGCCAGCGGATTTTTCTTCTTCTCTTTCTCGCATACTTATATCTATGTATGTATAAAGCTTGTTGTGTACTACATCAAACTTAAGTATGTGCCAAAGAAATCCAAACACACATTAAAAAAGAAGAAAAGAAAAGTCTAAACTAATTCAATTCACGTTACATCTTACATGCATCCAGGGAGTCACTGCTGGAAAACTCATCCACTTCTTGATTCACCTACAAGCTACAACTTGTTGCGGATACCTACGTTTATGTATGTTTTTTGCCGATAAAGCTAAGGATTTTAAACGAAAACACCTTTGCTTGATTTCGGGACGGAAAATTGAAGGCACAAACAAGGATATTTTTAAGATTGGAAAGTAATTCGTACAAGAATCACGTAAAATAAAAAAAAAAAGAAGTAATTCCCTCTCACTCTTTTGCTTAGATTTCGATGTCAAGTTTTTCTGTGTCGTACTTTTTATAACTTTTATTTAATAGACATTGAGGTCGATAAATTTAAAGAGGATTATCTTGTTTTGTATCTTGCGTTAGGACAAGTACAAATGTATATGTAGAGAGACTCACTTTTGTGTCCCTTTTGTTTGTATCATCTTTTAGTTAGTTGAACGTGTCGATAGTAGTTACTTTATGGTATATATTGCCAAAGGCACTTCTTATCCTTTTTTTATTCAGCTTGTTCTTTTTGAAAGCATTTCAAGTCATTTATGTTGTTGTGTCCTCAAACACATGCTGTAGAGTGTCTAATGTTAAATATCTTTTTCTTTTTTCTTTCTTTTTTTTTGTTTAAACGAAAAAGCATTTGGCTTAGAGGGAGATATTGTTGTATCTTTTTCTATATGCTGAAACTTGTTAACCAAGCTATATAGCAACAAGATTCGAAGAAATGCAACAAAGAAAGAGTGCACTTTTGTGAGCATTGGGTGGAAGAGGAAAGTAAGTTTATCATTTGAAAATTCTAAGCTCAATGTATAAAGTCAGTATGTTTGACAAGAAAGTATTTACAATTTTTGTAATATAATTTTAAAAGGGGAAATTTTGCCCTAAACGATTTAATTTAAATTATATTGTTCTGTCAAAAATACAAATATTAAATTTATATGTATACATTAACGGGGCAGGGTCGTAAAGCCCACATGTCAAAACTCCATAATGGATTTTCACCCTATAAAAGGTGGTTTAAAAGTCCACAAATCTACTGTGGATTTTTAACTCACCTTGGGCCAGAAATTAACATGAAATTCTTGTGGACTTCTGGCCCATGTTCCAATTTTTGAATAATTAAATAAAAAAGAAAAAAACTAAAATTTAAAAAATTTACACAATGAAAAATTATTATAAAAAATGTATAAACGATTACATTTTTTTAAATTTTTGTTGACACATTTAAAAAAAAAAAGAATTGTATGGTAAAAAATTGGGACATGTACAAACGAAAATATTTTTTATCAAAAATTGAATTTCCAACTTGAATCATTTTTTTTAAATTGCTTATAAAAAAAAAATGTACGCGTACAAATTGTTCTAAATGTTCTAAAAACGTGTAAAAATGACGTATAAACGAGTGCAATTACCAACTTTACCAAATTCGAAGTCAGGGGGCCACATTCATGCGTTCAAAGATCTACTGAAAAAATACTGCATCTATTTTTTTTATAGATTATCGATTTTCAAAATGTCGATTTGAAAAATGTGACCAAAATTTAAAAAAGCGAGATTTCTTTATAAACTGTATACTTTGAGTGAAATAAAATAAGACCATGATGTGGCCATAGAAAATAGCTGTTTTGTTCTAAATTCTTTTTTTCGACTTTTAGTCAAGTTGAGATTTTAAAATTTTTGTAATCGTTCAAAAAATTGTGGACATTTTAACTTTCAGAAAAAACGATACACACATTTTGAACCTGTCCACATTTTTTTTTATCGATTATTCCTACGTAATCGGATGTATTTAAGCAACATTCTCAACGACAAACAATAATTGCACCGGATGTCGCATTGATATAAGAAATTATAAAATCTGGGCAATAATTCGGGCAAATACTTATTTTGTATTAAGACCGGAAAATTCATAAAAAGGTTAATAAGCGCTTCCGGTTGAATTTAAATAAGTGGTTTTCTACCCAACCCAACTCAGTCTCGGCATTTGAAATTAATAAAATGGTCAGAATTTCAACTTCATCAACATCGAGAATAATACTCGGCTTGGGTTTAACCAACAAAATTACGTAATAATGTTATTTTTTAAAAGATCTTATGCATTTAATTTTGGTATCTGTAGTACCTTTCTTGGTGTACATGCTGTTTAATTGTCCATTACTTGAGAATACTATACAATTGTTTCCTCTCCCGGGGGCCATTAAAATTGTTTTCCTTTTTTTATTCGGATGGCAAAAAGTTTATCCAAGCAGCTCTAAAAACCTGATGCGTATAGAACAACCTTTGTATGTATGTATGTCTAGTCTAGTTACAAAAAAGATACCAGCATAAATGTGCATCTATATATATATATATGTAAAAGAGCTCAGGCATTAGGGGATACATATTCAAGTACCCCGGACTTAAAGACTGTTAGATGTATACGTTTGAAAATAGCCTTGGTGCTGCAACCACGGGTTTTGTTGTTATCCTTGCTGTTGATGTCTGTTGTAATGGATTTTTTTTTTCATTGCTCGCCTTTAGCCGCCAAATTGTTTTTTTTTTTTTTTATTTTATCCTGCGAGTTTAATATTACCTCCTCGTCCTCATGCTGGATCGGCCACTCTCCAAAGTGCTGATGATGCATTGTCATAGTTTCCCCATTCTCACTCCCATAAAACAGATTTAGTTAAAGAGCTGGTGGAAATAAAGGTAGGAATTATTTAACAATTTTGGTTTTGATACTATTTGAGCCTCATAAAAATTTAATTTAAAAGAAAATAATTTAAAAATTCTAATAAAACATTCAATTTAAAGAATTTTTTGAAAAACAAAATAAGAAATGAACAAAAACCTTTTTTAAATAAACTGAACATTTTTGTTACTTGATAGCTGCAACATTTATTTTTGTTAAATATTTTCAGAAGTAATATTGATTTTTTAACGTGTCTCAATTTTTTGAATTGATGTCATGACAGTTGCCACTAGCTCCGTAACTATATTTCCCTTTGATGTGCTTTTAAATGTTTCGCTTCCATTAGCATTGCACTTCTACAAATTCTCCTGCATACTTACCGTTCGCTTTGAGGATGTTGGTGGTTTTTCGTGATTTTCATGATTTTCATGATGAAACTCGTGATGTTGATCTTCGTTCTTTGCAACAGTGGATATTAGATAGTGCACTATTGAAGACAGAATCTTTCGGAAGGCAAGCATTTCCTATGCACTATATATTACAGGTCGCAGGAGTTTTTCCGTTGGCCAATAATTTGCTTTCGACTGAAGCACATTCATATAGCTTCGATTAGAATCATCATACAGTGGATTCAAATTTGGTAAAACAAGGATTTATTTTCAATCAATAAAAATAGAATTCGAAGAAAACCTCATGCTTTGCAGATTTTTGGATCGAACCACCCTGTTTGCTTTTAAAGGGTTTACAAAAAATACACAGAAAATTTGCAAATATATATGTAAATATATTGGCTTTCAATGCAAAACAATAAATATTATTGAATTTATTCCAACAATTCCATGTTAACTATCCCGCTGTCCATTGCAACGTGGCGTAATATCAAGTTGGGATGAAGTTACTGCCAATTGTTGTGGAGTTTTTTTTGTTTGCCAACTTTGCTTTTTCCAATTTAAATTTGCACCACCTAAGATTGCCTGTATAAAAGATATACAATGATGCAGGCATCAGCATTGTGAAAGGCAGTGGTGGGATCTGGCTTCTGGGTATATAAAGAAACTTGTATAATATAAAATAATTTGGATCTCAGGTGCAGCAATAGAAATTTTCATTTTTGATTAAAGATATGCATTTTCTTCTATTTTCTTATAAAAGATCTCAATTTAATGATGGTTATACAGGGTGGCGCAAAATTAATCACCGGGTTCAAAAATTGTCATTGGTTGCAAATGGCGGCAAATGTCAATTCTACTTTGACATTTGTGAAGTAAATAAACACAATATATTCGTTAACAAGACATGAATCATTATATTCCCAAAAAACGCGGAATAATTGTTTCGATTTTGACGTGTACCGCGATTTGCAAAAATGAAACTTTAGCAGCCGGTTATATAATTTTGCACCACTCTGTATATATGTGCCAGAAGATTCCAATATTCGAAATTGCAGGTGTAGTACCAGAAGTAAATATAGGTAATGTTTTTTTATAATTATTATATATGTACTATGTACATGGGATAATACTGCAAAAAATTAATAATAATAATGCTTACTATAAGAATATACTTATATGCACTATTTCAAGTTACGTTACAATAATTACAAATTTTCAATAAGAAGCCCCGTATTTATCTTAACGGTTTTTAAAAACATTTTTATGGAAGGTAGATAATACAAAAAAAAAACATTTAAATATTTAAATAATGATCTGACCATACGCATGATCAGCCGCAAGCACGCACGCATGACCTGACGCACGATTGCATGCTTATCTTTTAAATAATTTAAAAAACTAAAGTCCAGTCTTTATACAAATTATGGTTTTGACAGTTTAAGCATTATAGTCTTTAAACTGAGTTTATGTAGTAAGTGGCCAATGCAAGCATCAATTTTTAGAGTTGACAATCAAATTGAATCGTTTAAATTAAATTAATTTACATCCTAAGTAATGAAAGTACCCATTTGAACCTTTAAACAGATCTCGGACGAAACGGCCGCTATTTCGCGTTCAATGTTGGTTCTGAGCTCTTCCAACGTCATCGGCTTGTTGTCATAAACGTCAATGACTTAACGTAGCTCCAAAGAAAATAGTCTAGAGGCGTTAAATCGCACGAAAGAGGCGGCCAATCGACTGGCCCATTTCTTGAGATAACACGCTCATCAAATTTACGCTTCAATAAATCGATTGTAAGGTGTGCTGTGTGGCTTGTGGCTTGTGGTACCATCCTGTTGAAACCACATGTCGTCCAAGTTCATATCTTCCAATTTGTGCCAAAAATAATCGGTAATCATGGTGCGATAACGCTGGCCATTCACAGTAACGTGACGATCGTTATCGTCGACGAAAAAATAGGGCCCAATAACGCCGCTGACTTGCAAATCGCACCAAACAGTTATTTTTTGTGGATGAAGTGGTGATTTAAGAAGCAAATGTGTATTTTCACCCGACCAATAACGCATATTTAGCTTATTTACGAACCCATTGAGCCAAAAATGAGTTTCGTCACTGAAGATGATCTTGCGAGTTAACGCTCTTAAAGTTTCGGTCACCGACTCCGTATTTCGATCAAAATTTTTTATAATTTGCAGACGTTGCTCCTTCGTGTACTTTACCATGATGAGATTTTTGAGTTTGCTGAATAAATTGACAATGAAAGTTCGATGATTAGTGAAAGGGTGCGTTCACAAATTAAATTCAAAGATGTCAAGTCCCTATTGAAAAGCCCGATATAAGCTGGGCTGGAATCGGCTAAAGTGATAAGTGATTGTCACATCAACCACAGTCACATGTGATTGTCATTGAGTTTTCCGTCTCGGTAAGGTGACTTAACTCAATTCAATTCAGTTGAATACTTTTCAATGACATTTGTCAAACACATGGTTGCTATAGTATATTTTTCATATATATTTGTAATAAGCTATCGAAATTATAGAATGAAAATGACGTCTTTGTGTTTAAATTCTTATATTTTCCTCATCTTCAGGATTGTAGTAAAATGTTTTGGTAACACAAATATATTTTATATTTGTTTATACGAATAGTAAAAAAAAAGAACTCAGACAAAGTTGAACAATTTTTGTAGGCTGGTGGTAACTCTAGTCGTACTGCGGCAGAAATGTCAAATTGTTTGGAAAATTACAATCAAATTTTTGCTGTGATAGCGCTTTAGCTATCAAATATGATATGATCGTACAAAAACTGAATTGGTGGATTATGACTACCACTAATCGCAAATCACCTTACACGATTGCAGCCCTGGTTTTATAGTAAAGAAGCGAACATTCAACGGTATTTGTTTTTACATAAAACTTTGAAAAATATGATGGTGTAAGAAAAAAGTAACATCAAAATTAAGCAACCGTTCGATTACTTTAAATAATAATATTTCAACTGACACAAAAAATAAAGTAATATTAAACAAATAGAAATAGAGGAATATTAGTTAAAAATTCAATAAAATAATAAAAAGGTACGTATACGCCCAAGTGTACCACTGTTTTATTATTTGTTTTAAAGAAAATAAAACTTCTACATATTTACGGCATAATTATAGGCTGGTTATTTCTTAGTCAAATCTTAACAAATGTGGTTCGACTTCACATGAAGTTAAAATGACCACCAATGTTTTAAAAGTAAAATTGTAACAAAAATAAAATTGTCCCTTATGGTTTACTTTCTTAACACTAAAACAAGAAAACATTGTAAAAAATATGAGTTATTTGTCATTTTGGTCATTTTTGTTCATTAATAAGAAATTTATAAATGTAATGAATGACCATGGCGCCATCTACCAGATCTTATGACCCCTTCCAAAATAACAAAGGGGAATATTCGAGGACATGTCTTTTTAAATGAAGCTTTGATAAAGCGTTATAAAGTTATATTTTTTTGTGACTTACAAGTCATTTTTATTTAGGGTCTCATGACACTTTCGTAAACTGACATAAGATCATAATTCAAAAGTTTTGACTGTCGCGATACGAAAAAAAATATTTCTTCTATTTATGTATGTTGAACAAAAGTTTTGTTAATATTTTTGATAAAATATTTTAAATAGTTTAAAAAAATTGCTACGATGCCAAATTTAAAAAAAAGACGTTTTTTAAAAATGAAGTTTATGAAAAAAAGAAAAATAATTACATATTTTAAAAATTAAAAAAAAATGTTTTTTTGAAAATTTCGCAAAACAAGACTATTTTTAACTTTTTATTAAATTCTGCGTATCAAAATTTATCAGAATTAGTTTAACCATTTTCTTTAAAGTCGAATACAAAAAACCATTCTATGGAAGGTAGCGATTGAAAACCGTGCTTTGGATTTTTTTACTACCAAAACGTCCTCGGCTTTAGTGTATTAATTTTTTTTTTAAATCGTCAGAATCGAAAAACTAAATGTCTAAAAAAAATTGTGTAGATATTTTTTTGACCTAAAAAAAAAAAGAACAATTACAAAACGCCTGGGGGATTATGTCCAAAAAATGATAGATGAAAATTGTTAAACCGAATCAGGTAGGTATAACTGTTTTTGTAAAACCATTATCCGGTATTTGATTTTTGAAGTGAAGTCATCATTTAAATAAGCAGGAGATTTCTATTATTCAGATAATTTTTAAAAAACGTTTTATTTAAAAAAATACGACACAAAAATAATCTCAAAGCTTTCAAATGCGCGAATTAAAACTGAAAAAAAAAAACCAAGAAGAAGTCAAAAGACATATAATAAAAACAAAAATAGAAAAATCTCGCTGCTGGTTGTAGAATATAATCACAAAAACTAAACCAAGCAAGCGTATCCTTTTCCAGAACATCCAGGAAATGAGGACATCATGCCAAATGCTCACAAAATTACAAAAAAAAAAAAAACTAGAATCACACAAAGATACCTACTTCCACTTTAAACTACTCTTCTTTTTTTTTTGTTGCAAACTTTGAGATTCATTTTCACAAAGCAGATGCGACTTTCGTTGCAAAGAGTACATACAAACATAATATATAGTGCTACTGTGTAAGAGGTCTCTTTGTTATATCCTTTTGCCAAGTTTTTAGTAAAAAACTAAATTGAAAAAATAACGAGAAATTGGATCAAAACTGAATTACAAGGGCTGCCAAGAGTCTAACATGTGAGTATATAGTGAGTACAAAACAAAGAATATTAGAGTGGTTGTAAAAAAAGAAAATACAGACAGAAGAATTGGCACATAAAGGATAAGGAAGTCTGGCTTAGGCGGGGGTAAAAAAAAAAAAAACAACATAAAGATAATGCTCTTTTTAGCTGTCAAGAATCAGAATACAGACTACATCAGGGCCGACTACAATAACGTACCTACTTTGTTATAATTTACATCGCTGAGAATTGAAAAGGACAAATGAAAAACTATGGTGAACAAAACACAATCATAAATTGTCATATCTTTTGTGTGAAGTGAAGATGAAAGTTATCCTGAATGCATCGCTGTAGGTAGAAAAGATTAGGATGGATTAATATAAGGTGGGTAATTTTGCATTTCGTTGAAAAGTGGAATGGAACTTTGGCTTGCAAAGTCTTCACATTGGACTCACTCCTCCGCACACTTATTTATTATTATTCTTAGCTCCCACTGTATGGTAAGACAGCAATGGCCAAAAGCCAAGTAATGCAGATGCTGAGCTTCTTATTTTTTTTTTTACAAATATTCAAGTACGAACAAACCATTTAGTTATTTTATTTATAACGAAAACTATTCTCAAATTTCCTGATAATTAAAATGGTGTTTTTTGGTGAAAAAAGTTAAAACAAAAAAAAATGTTTTTTCATGGTAAAAAGTTTCTTTGACTTGGTAAATAAAAATAGTTAACATTATCTTATAAAACAATTATTCTAGTTTGTTAATATTAGAACAAAATGATGCTAGCTAGTCTTTCACAAAAGTTATTAATTTTGAATAGTGAAAAAACGTGAACGGGAGACTTGAGAAAGTTTCTTAGGGGAGACTTAATCAGTGATTCAAGTCTTCCTTTTGCTGCAATTTATTGTCAGGTATGTTATAAATGCAGGAGTTTCTTTCTTTTTCAGCTATTGAAAATGCCATTTGTAACAAAAGAAAAGAAGAAGCAGCAAAAAAGAATGTTGTTCCCAAAGATATCATTGAGGCTGCATTAAAAGAAATAAATCAAGCTTCAATAAAAAAAATGTTTCTGATTTTTTTTACAAATTTGAAAGAAGTCAGTGAAAAGTTTGGTTTCGAACCCCAGAACATATATGACTGCGACGAAACTGAATGCACAACTGTCCAAAAATGTCCGAAGGTTCTGGCAGCAAAAAAAAAATCATCAGGTTGGACAGGCAACCTCTGTAGAGAGGGGAACACTTGTTACCGTGTGTTTCGCAATCAATGCAATCGAAAATAGTATTCCCCATTCTTCGTTTTTCCCAGAGTTAAGTTCAATGAAGGTTTTGTTTCAAATGGACCTGAAGGATCTGGGGGGGGATGCCTACCCAAGCGGGTGGATGACGTCGAATGGATTCCTCAAATATCTTCATCACTTCTAAAATATAATAAAATTGAATTCTAATAAGATATGAACTAATTACATTATTTGTTTTGTCATTTTACTCGAAGAATTTAAGTATGATCAAGTCTCCCTAAGGCGGTGGTCAAGTCTCCCGGCTAGGCGGGAGACTTGAGCCAAAAATCTGTTCCCAATCATTTAGCATTTGGAAAAAATCAGTCCCGTGTATATAAAGATTGTGAGATTATTCTTAAAAAAGATAAATGTATCTTTAAAAAGATGTATCCAAAATGTGGCTTAAATGAGTAGAAAAGTTTTTATGGACGATTTAACAAAAAGTGGCTCAAGTCTCCCGCCTTCCCCCTATATTCAATGAAATTTGTCTTTAAATTTTTTTTTTATATAAAAAATATTATTTTTTGATTGACGAATCGATTTAATACCAAACCTTAATTTTAATGATGAGCTTCTTATTTCTTTTCATTAAAATTCTGAATTCTTTTTTTCCATTTAATATGTCAACTATTATAATTATAAAATTCATGTTTTTCACATATAATTAATCTATTCCCTTGTGTGTTTATGTACTTGTCTTACATTTATTTATTCGCTTATTTCTTCCATTAATACAAACTAACACCTACACCCACATCCAGTCCATTATGCCCGCATCAGTCCCACATCTTTAATTTTGAATTCTCCCGGGATAACGGAAATATTATGTTGGTAAAAAGAACGGAAAAATTAAAATTTTCCATTAGTACGAACGAAGAAAATTTAACCACGAAGTGAGACAGTTATGTTCAAACTTAAGATGTGACATTCCCTAATGATTTATTTTCGTCACTTAAACAAGAGTTTCCTAAACTCCCATCATCAGTATATATGTATGTACTGTACATATGTATGTATAAGCACTTGGAAAAGTTTTTTAAGAGCTGCCTTGTTTTTAAATGGTAAATGGCGCATATAAGCACATGAAAAAGTATTTATATTCAAGTTCAATATAAACTACCCAACGTTCCTTGCAGCATTTTATGAAAATCGTTATACATTTTCTTTAAATTTAAGATTAAATTTTAAATATGAAAATTAATACAAAAAATGATTTCGAATAAAATTTTACTTTTTTGACTTTAATTTAAAAGAAGAAATTTATTGGCAATTTGATTTTGTTTGGAAAAACGGCCAGGCACTTGCCTGGAATAAATTTTGGAATCTGAAAAGCAAATAGAACCGAGAAAATTGACCAGAAAATAAAATGGAAATTTTACTATCAGAAATATTTTTAACTTAATTTCAAAAAGTCAAAATGGAAACTATGCATACTGCACAGCTCTGTATTTAAGTTATAAATATGTAATTATATTATTTAAACTCCTAAGTTCGCTCTGATTTTTTTTGCCGTTTTTTACTTTTTAGATTATGTTTTCTTTTTTTATTCGATAAGGCTCCAAATATAAATGAAAGAAAATGTCTGAAATTCATTAAACTTTACTCTAATTTTCCAACATTGTTTTTTCTTGTCAAAGACATCGAAATTTCTAAAGAGTTTTTTCGAACAAAAAAAAACAATCAGGGGTAATTTCCGAGAATATTTAATTAAAATTCTTTTTGAAAAAATATTTTTTTTTAAATTGTACAGTTACAATTTTTCTTTTAGTTTTCAATGGCGCAAAGTTTTTAATTATACTACACGCGATACGATATATGTACATACATAGGTATACAGGGTGATTGGTATAAGGTGCACCCAAAAACCTGTTTTAAGTGGGTTTATTTCCTCCCGTTAAGACGGGGGAGGGGGGAATTTGTAAAAAAAATTGACTTAAAACAGAAAAAGAAATTATTTAAAAACAACGGTAAAACTAACAATGCCATACTATACCTTTTTAGAAAGCCAGTAAAAGCCAGTAATCTCTTCTTTAATTTTCATTTTAAATTAAGTTGTGTAAGTGAATAGTTTTTAAAAACTTAATTTTCAAACTCGATATTTAAAAAAAAAAAAAATAAAAAAAAATGCAAACTATTTTTTTTCAAAATTGTATGTGATTAAGTATAATTTTTGTTTCCAAAATTCAATGCTCTTATTAATTTTCAATAAAAAAACAGAAAACCCGATGCTAAAATGTATTTCAGTTTTTGAGAAATAAAAAAATTGAAAAATACTTTTTTCCAAGAAAACTCTTTATTTTGGTTTCCCAAGTTTGATCTACTCAAAACAAAATTGACATTCCTACCATAAAAAGGATTACCTATATACTAAAAAAAAACACAAATAAATATGGAATATGTTTAAAACTCAATTCTAAATTGGGTATCAAATCGTTAACACAAAACGATGGCAAGTTACTCTCGGGAAGAATTGACAGATATGCACTATTGCTACAGAGATTGTACGCTGAAAGGTTCCCCAATAGGAGATGTCCCCACTATTCACTTTTTGCAAGACTTCACAATCGTCTTCGGGAACATGGAATGCTGGAAACTCGAAGGGAGGAACGGATTTTGGATTTGGTACGACGTAATCCCACCCTTAGCACCATAAGGATAGCAACTCTATGCTTGGATTTCCCCAGAGTAGAGCTTAGACAGTTATTCATACCGATACTCTTCACCCATATCACTTTATACCAGTGCAAGAGTTGACATCAAATGATAAGATATTGAGGACTGAATGAAAAAGTGTTTTTCTTGGAAAAAAGTACTTTTCATTTTTTTTTTATTTCTCAAAAACTAAAATACATTTTAGAATCCGGTTTTCAGGTTTTTATTAAAAATTAATAAGAGCATTGAATTTTGAAAACAAAAATTATACTTAATTACATAAAATTTTTTTTTCAAAATAGACCCCCTCCCTTACGATTTTATTCTTGTCTTAACCCAACCCACTCGCTCTAGCTTTTTGGTGCACCTTATATCTACCATTCACCCTGTATATGTTACCAAGTAAAACAAAAGTTAAATATCTGTGATAATCTAGGTAGGTATAAAGGTTAAAATTAAAAAAACAATCAAAATAATGACGTTTTTATGTATGTAATCGCAATGATTTTTCAACTCAATAATTAAACCTGAAATGTTATCTTCCTAAATCTTAATGATCCGATTATTAGAACAGAAGTTATAATAAGCTTAGCAAACCAAACAAATCGATATTTTTCTATTATTTCCAACAAACAACCAACCATAACCAACTACAAAATGTACCTACAAAATTCCAACACCATAATTAAGTTTCCTTAAAGTTTCCTCAAGTACATGTGGTTTAAAAAATTATTTTGTATAAAATTTCTATATTTTTTCTATAAAATATTCAATTCAATTACATTTTTTTTGTGACTGTGCAATGATTTTATAAAAAAAAAATTTAGCCTGATATTTTAGTTAAATTTTAAGACCTTAATTTTACCGATCGGATTATATGAACAAAAGTTATAAGCAAACCAAACCAACCAACCACAACGCACCTTTACAGTTATTATACCGACTACAAATGTACATACATACTTACATACATATAGATTTTTTTTTTCTCGATGGCCAAGCCCATTTGCCGCGATTGTGGTTTTTTATTGCACACACTCCACCGTCTTTAAAACGCTATCTCCCTCCCGCCAATTGCTGTTTACGTACATATTTCGAATGGTTTTTTTTTCAGAAAAAGTTAATTTTTCACGTTTTTAGTATGAAATTTTGTAGGTTTTTGAAAATTTTTGCAGGTTAATCTACCCCTGAGTTTCCTGGGGTGGAACCGCGTAAGGCGATAGTTGATTGTTGATCATCAAAATGAATGATTTTTCTCCACGTAAAGTGATTATCAAATTGACTTCACTTTTTTGCCATATTTTTTTGGTGACAGCTATTTAGATGTTTTTGAGAAAGATAGGTTGTGTGAGATTCCCCAGTAATCGAAAGTTTAATGAAAAAAAGTGAAAAAAATATCAAAGTTAAAATAAAAGTAAGTGAACAGTAATGTATTTATATTTCAATGCAAATTTTCTATGAAGCGAACGTAATGAGAAATGACCACAAAAAAGTTAAATTGCTGATAATCAACTTAAGCAAAATAAAGGAAATATTATGGAACTTCCTAACCGAGACTTTCTATGAATATTTATTAGTAAAATATTTTCATAGCACAAACTAGGTATATATTTAAGATACTTGAAAAATGTTCGACTGAACAAAGAAATGTTTCTGTATGTTTGAAATTTGTACCAACTTTCCGAAATTTGGGGAAGTGCTGCCAAATAATCGTACCTACATTTTAAGCGATCACTTTACACAGAACAAAGAAAAGTTGCTAATTAAAATTGACTATCAAAACAGTGACAATCAAATATCACCTGGCGCGATTCCACCCCTCATTAATAATATACCTAAATATTGAAAATCGGATAGTTGGATCTGAAGATATTTATAAGTATTTAAGTGAATACAAATCGGGTGTTTTTCGGATTTAGCAATTCTCCACTGAAGCTCGCTGTTTGACGATGAAAAACAACCCCATTTTTTTTAAGTTTTGTTGCGATTTTTTTAAGTAAACTTTTTTAACTATTATGAAGGCATGTCGGATGTACGTACAGTTATGTTTGAGGTATAAAATTAATTGTGTGTTTTTGTAGATGCTAACTAAAAAAAAAAAAGAATTCTATAGATGCAATAGATAAACAGACATAATTGTGATTAATAAAACAACAGAAATATATGAATATTTCAGTTGAAAATTGTCGAATATATAAATTAATCTAATCTATTAGCTGTAAAATTTTAAGATTTTCTAAAATAATTTTTGAAAAAGATAAAATTAAAAAAGTGATGAAAATTTACTCGAAAAAATGTCGATTTTTGAAATAATCAAAAATGGTGTTAAAAAAAATAAAATCAAATTTCAAAATTTTTTTTTCGATTACCATTCCAGTGGTATAAAATTAATTTCAATCGAACTAAAACCTGATTTAATGGAATTTTCTGAATTTTTAATTTTGAATTTTCAAAATTTTATATTTCGCTTTGTAGATTTTATAGAATTTTTTTTTTTGAATTAGTAAGATTCTGGGGTTTTGAATATCTATTGAATAAAAAATAAATGAATGCTATACGACCTTCCGTTTAGAAGTTAGTTTTTGAACCCTTGACCAGTTTTAGCCCATTTTACCCTATTAAAAATAGGAACATCAAAAAACCCCTTCTAAGTGCTCCTTTACATAAAATTTGAAATTAAAAACAAAATAAATTTATATTTTTGTAACTTATACTAACGGGTGTTTTTTTTATAGGTATAAAACTTTAAGTTGGCAACATTATTTCAACTGGCGGCCATTTTGTCAGCTGTATAGAATAGACTGACGCCTGAACAACGCTTCCAAATTGTGCAAATTTATTTTGAAAATCATATTTTGGTTCGAAATACGTATCGCGCACTACGTCCATTTTATGGTCAACATAATCGTCCATCATAGCAATTTATTCGATTAACTATGGAACGCTTTTACTCTAAATGATAATACGCATCCACAGAGACGTCGTATAGTGCGTACAGAAAAAGTCATTGCTGCTGTAGAGCGTAGCGTAGAGGAAGACCCGAATCAGTCTATCCGTCATCGTGCACAGGAATAGGATAATATGTGTCCAGTCCATCCACTTTATGAAAGATTTTGCGAAAAGATCTTGGTTTGCGTGCTTAAAAAATCCAAATCCAAGAATTGAAGCCACAGGATCACCTTGCAAGGCGTACATTCGGTGAATGGGCCCAAAACAAGATTGCTGTTGATCCCAATTTTCATAAGCGAATTTAGTTTAGCTTTGAAGCTCACTTTTGGTTGAATGGATATGTCAATAAACAAAACTGCCGTATTTGGAGTAATGATAATACTCAAGTGTATGTTGAGACACCGTTACATCCACAAAAACTGACTGACCCGTACTTCTTTATAAACGATGCTGGCCAGAACGTTACAGTCAATGGTGACCGCTATAGAGCCATGATTACTGACTTTTTCGTTCATCAATTGAACAACCATGATGTGCAGGAACTGTGGTTTCAACAAGACGGCGCTGTGTGCAACATGTCACACAGCTCGTGCCACAATTGATTTATTAAAGGAAACGTTTGGTAACCGCATAGTTTCACGTTACGGACCCGTGAATGGGCCTCCAAGATCGTGCGATTTGACGCCGCCGCTTGACTATTTTCTGTTGGGATATGTGAAGTCGCTAGTCTACGTCAATAAGTCCGAAACGATTGACCACTTGAAGGACAACATTCGCCGCATTATTGCCGAAATACGGCCCACAAATGTTGGAAACAGTTATCGAAAATTGGATCTCCAGATTAGACTACGTCCGAGCCAGCCGTAGCGGTCATATGCCAGAAAACATATTTAAACTATAATGCCAGAAGATTATCTTTCGAATAAAGTAAATTTCATGTCAACTTAAAAAAAATCATCTTTGTTTTTTCCATTTCATTTCATCGTTGAATTATTTTCCTTTTTAACAAAATTGATAATTTTGCATTGCAGCTAGAAGTATTTATATAAAAGCTTGACGCTTAAATTTGCACAAGAGTATAGATACATATATGAGTTCTATAAAGCGTTCGATGAACTTTTCGTCGGAAATATTTCAAGGAATCTTCTGTTGCTGGATATTTTTTTTATTTTTTAGTATAACTTTTTTAACATGGGTATGAATCAAAAATTGCAATGCAAGTCAATATATAACATAGTTTGATGGCTGGAGAAAAATATATATATGTATATATTAAGAAGGATATCATGAAGCTTCTATAAAAAACAGAAGTTGACTACTTAAAATCGAAACTGTAAATAACGATGCATATATTTAGTTGAAAAAGGATATATTGTTTCCACAAGGATTCTTCAGCAAAGGTTAACAGTTTTTTTATTTATTTTTTCATGAAAGATTTTTGTGGATATATATTGATGACATTTAAAAATTTTAAAAGAAAAATATCAAGTTGAATTACAATGTCCTTTTCAAGAGTCAATCCTAGGTTATATGTACCTTTATTAAAATTCAAACACAATATAAATCAGATAGTATAGCCTCTGGTCAGTAAAAACCAGAAACTCAAATAAAAAGATTACTCATAAGGCACGAAATATAAGAACATACTCTCGGTTATGCCTCCTGACAAAGCTTACATCATTATAATACCCTTATAGGATTTCCTCTGACATAGATTCTTTGTTGATGTGAATTCAGAAGGAAACAAACAAAAAAAAAAAAAAAACCTTTTTGGCTATATTCCATTAAAGAAGATGCAATTACACTGAGGAAGGGATGGATTAAGAAGTATGAACGCCTGAAGATAAAAGCTTCGGGTCTTGAATATCACATTCATGTAAAAAGCTTACTTGCAAAAAAGACGATATTGTTTTTTCTCTTTTTCGGGTGCTTCTGAGAAAATTATGTGCTCATTTAAAGTAACTTCATTTCACTACGAATGATATTATTTCTGCATGAAACAACCCCAAGCTAATAGTAAAAGCCAGAAAGTTTAAGTGCAAGTTAAAAAGATATACATTAAAAAAGACAATGTAGGGCATATCGCTGCAGAAAAAATAGAAAGAAGATTGGGACAAAAAATTCTCATAAATTGCAATATATACATATTTACATAGATACAGATACTTGTGGTGGTAAAAGTTTAAACTCATGTTATAGGGGAAGTTTTGAAATAGTTTTTAATCTAGCTGCATTTTTTTACTGTTACTGTTAGAGGAAGAGATGAACTATACCAGCTATGTATGAGAGCATCTTTTCTAAAGTGTATACGGAATGTTTTAGCATATTGGATCCTATGCAGACAAAAAAAAACAATGATAGTTTTTTAGTGAAATGAGGATATAGCTTACACCGTTCATGAAAATGGGGAGAACTTTGTGCGGATAATTAAAATTTCGTCAGCCAAGGTAATTTCATGAATATGGGTGGGAATAATTTTGATTTAATTACATAGAGTAGGTATCTACCTCTGCTTATTCTGATGGAGTATTATTTTATGATTTAACCTCTTCTTCAAATTTTAATTATAATATTAGGTACCTTCATTAATTTGATGCTTATTTTGTTTGAAATAATTGTTGCAGCATAAACTAAGGTGGTTGTTATAGTTTAATTAAAATTTTAAATTCAATTTATCCCAAATTAATAATATAAAGATAAAATTAAATAAACTGAACATACATAGGTCTTTGATGATTCACTGAAAAAATCAGTTTTTTGCGGGTCTATAATAATGGCAATACTTTTCAGTTTACTGATTGAAAAATTAATGTTTGGTGTTATCGTAAGGTCACAAAAAAATATGTTTCTTATCTTTTTTTTACTTGCGATATACATATGCATAGGCATTAGCCATAATTATGGATTCGTAAAAAAAATCGAACTTGAGATTTTGATCAATGTTGACATTGAGATTAAAGCGAACTCGAAAAAAGTGGGTCTTGCAATTCTATCTGTCTGTCTGTCTGCCTGTCATCTCGGCCTAAACGGGTGGATCGATTTTCTTCGAACTTGGTACCTAGCTATTTTTAGGCATTCCCCCCACACGTGTTTTTTTCATTTTTTTAAGACCAAAAATAACGGTACCTGCCTTGAAATTTTTTTTACTAAATTATGAAAATCTTATGTGCCTCAACTTTTTTTTTTATATTCAGTATTTTTGTTTTGTATAAAAATGCTACCATTTTATAAAAAAACATTTTTCAAAAAATGGTTTTAAATGGTACCTCCCATAGAACCATTTTTTTTTATTTTCGATTTTCTCAAAAACGGTTCAACTCATTTTGATCAATTTTTTTATAGAGAATGTTTATAATAATTTTAAAGATAATGTGTACTAAAAGTTTCAAAAAAATTTTGTTAAGATTTAAAAAAAAAAATATTTATTTTTTGTTTTGAGAACTAATTCGAAAACGACTTGATCGATTTTTATTAAATTTAGCACCCAGCAGTTTTTTGACATTATTAAGCATATTTTAAATACAATTTTTTCTCTTAACCAAAAATAACGGTACCTCCCATAAAAACGTTAAAAAACTTGTATTGAAAATCTCATTTTTCTCAAAAACGGCTCCTAGGATTTTGATTTAAATTTTTGTATGAACTAATATCAGAACGATGTACCATATTATTGGGAAAAAAAATTATCTTTCGTTTAAAAATGGTACCTCTCATAAAACCATTTTTTGGGTTTTTGACTATCTCATTATCTGTTCAAGCACTTAATGACATTTTTTACATAGCTTCTGATACGATCAAATAATATTGCATATCAAAATTTTCAAAAAACCAAATTTCGGATTTAAAAAAAAAAATGAAAATTAATTTTTGAAAATTCGATATTTCGAAAATGGGTGCTTAATTTTTTTTTAAATTATTTTTCTAACCATGCATAATAAGTTCTAAAAACTGGCGTACAAATTTTTTTTTTTTCTAAATTTTATATACAGGGTGAGGTATAAGATGCACAAAAAAGTCAAAGTGCGAAGGTTGGGTTAAGACAAGAAAAAAATCGTATAGTAGGGGGGATCTATTTCCCCTCGTTGCGTTCAGGCGGGAAAGGCAATTTTCTAAAAAATAGACTTAAAACGGAAAAAACCTCTGTGCTTCCCGACTGGAACCATCCGCTAAACCGTAGCAATAGTGCATATCTGTCAATTCTTCCCGAGAGTAACTTGCTATAGTATTGTTTTGACGATTTAATACGCAATAATTTAGAAATGAGTTTTAAACAATACGATTTTTCAATAAAAAAAGGTTTATTTTTTATTATTTTCTAAAAACCGGATGCTACGCAATAAAAAATAAAAAAGGGACAATCCGCCAATTTAATAATTGAAATGAGTAGATCAAACTTGGGAAAACAAACAAAAAAATGTTTTTCTTGGAAAAAAGTATTTTTCATTTTTTTTTAAATTTCTAAAAAACTTTTGAATTTGCATTTTTTTTTAAATTTTTTTTTCTAAATTTCGAGTTTGAAAATTAATTTTTTAAAAACTGTTCACTAACACAACTTATGTAATATTAAATGAAAATTAAAGAAAAGATTTATAGCTTTCTAAAAATGTATAGCATGGCATTGTATGTTTTACCGTTGTTTTTAAATAAGTTTTTCCGTTTTAAGTCAATTTTTTACAAAATTGCCCCTCCCGTCTAAACGGGGGGAAATAGATGCCCTCTCCCATATGATTTTTTTCTTGTCTTAACGCAACCCACTCACTCTGACTTTTTGGTGCACCTTATACCGATCACCCTGTAAGATATTGTTGTGTAAGATAATGAACTTAACAGATTGCAATTATTTAAATTTGGATTATTTCTTGTCAATATTGGTCAACATTTTGAGAAAAAAATTAAATTAATGTTCATTAGAGCGATATAAGAAAAAACTCAATTTTATTTTAATCAATCAATAAAACTGCCGAATAGTTGCCAAATTTGAAAGACTTTAGCGGTACAGACAGAAATAAGCACACAGATAATAAAAATCTTAGGAGTCGTTTTCGAGAAAAATAAGATTTTCTTTAAGGGAATATTAAAAGTGCTATATAATAAAAGATCAGGTTAATTTTCTCTATAAAAATAATAATAATTTCTCATTTTATTTCACCTGAAAAAAAAAACAGAAATATTTCTCACGGGTAATTGAAAAATCCTCCAAGAGTATCTCTTGTCATGAAAAAGTGCCAATAGCACGCAAAAAGCAATGGATGAGTGTAAGTCACATTATATTGTGGTTCTACACGAACAGTTGCGCCACTAAATTTTATAGGAATAACATATGTTGATATATAAATAATTTCTTCTAAACTAAATTCCTGAATTTCATATTGATGGTAATTCTTACTGTTTATTTATGATGTTCAAAAAAGATGTTAAAAAAATATAACTTAAAAAGCATCACTATTTTTTCCTCGGATTTTTCCCAAAGAATTTCATATGAAAGTAAAAACCTAATTTTGTTGATTTTTGCTTTAAACTCAGAAAATACTAACGAAACTCCTCTGTTTAAAATAAAAGCCCCTATTTTGAATTTATTATTTACATATGTTTTTTCTGAGCTGGTAAATTGCATATTTTGTCTGCCTGCATAGAACACAAAGTAAAGTTACGGAAAATAAATGGTTAACGAGCAATAAAAAGTAACAAAAGTAAATCTTTCGCTTTTAGGCTCAATATCATTAATATGGGCTTAAAATATTTACAACATCCCCAAAAAAAACCTTCTACACTTTTTTTTAGGAAAAATTAGACCAGAATAAAATTTTCATTAGCAAACCTCAGATACCATAAAAAAAAACTTAAAAAAATTAAAGAAATCAAAACAACCTCAACTTTTCCACTAGGGGCCCTTTTGAGCAAACATTGTTCATTCTCATTCAATCGTACTTATAGTTTCTTTCCTATTCAAAACCACAAAAAAAAACCTGTACATTTGAATTGGTGTTTAAAAAAAAAAGTAAAAAGAAGCTTTCCTTCATCTACAGATATTATAAGGTTTCATTGTTAATTTGTGGAAAAATTGTTTGCGTTTTCTTCATCCAATACTTATGTGAGTGTGATAGAGCTTAGATTCCAACAAAAGCGGACAAAATTAAATAAAACTGTTACCTCTCAAAAAGTCTAAAAAAAAAATAAAAAATACGTATACGCCCGAGTGCATCTACATTTTTCTTAAATCAAATTAAGTAATGAAAATAATAAATTTAATAACTTTTAAATGTTTTAATTTATATTTTATCTTATAATCATTATTTCATTATGCAGACAAAAAACTAAGGTTATTACCATGCAAAACTTTTAAAAACATTAAATTTTGTGTTGTAGGTATATCCTGAATTATTGTAAAATAAAGCAATAAAAATGAACGAAATAATCAAATATTTTCTCTTGAAGGTATTTCAAGAAAATTTTATATTGCTTCTTATTTCTTCAGAATACATAATATATTGTATATGTCCCTCCGAACATTAAAAAGTTAAACCTCTGTGATCATTATTATTCTGCAACAATCTCAAACCATTTATATGGTCCAATGACACCAATAAACACTTTAACGCTTTTGCACAAATTATATTACATCAATCAAAATACAATAAAGTAAATAATAAAATCACATAATTTTATTAGAATTTACTCCTGACCTCTTAACTTTTATGACCCGAACTCGAATTAGGTATATGTATGTGTATATAATGACTTTGGTCGTTTGGGTGTTTAATGGTATAAGTGTGATTTATTCCTTATAACTGAGTTATATAGTTTTCAAAGCCACTCTTATTGAGGTAAAAAAGAAATTTAATCCGAACCAGTTGAGAAAAGGAAAATTATTGTCATCTTCATTCAGATTATTTTTAACAATATGATATAATTCGAAAAGCACTTGTTTTACGATTAACATAAAAATCAAACAATTATGGAAAATGTATATTGCTGTTATGATTTTTGAATTATAAAAATTAGTTCGACAATTTCCATTTCACTCATGATATACTTACCCTATCTGACTACAAGTAGATTTACCCCCTTTTCAAAACATCAATCATTATATAATAATAATAATTTCATCTTTCAAACATTATTAAATTCTTTATTTTCAGTTTTTACATTTTGTAATTAATTTTATTCGAGTTACAATTGTTGTCAAGTTTCAAATCCAAAAGTGTAACAAATTATGGAAACTACAACAACGACCAAACGAAGGTTAAAATTCTTTAAAAGGGTTAAGTATAATCATGTCACGCCATTTAATCGACCAACCGATACACCAATCCCTATAAATTCTGTCAACCCATATCAGATAATTTTCTTATCCTCTAACCCAGAAATCATCTTCCTTCAAAATATTTTTGTTTTGCATTCAGATTTTTGTTTATATAATCGTCCTTGAAAGTTGCTTTGAATAGCGTAACTGATTATATAACCAAACAATAATGTCACTTTGCCTTATAACATCCTTAAATAAGAATGAAATAAAAAAAAAATTCAACGCCACTTCCTAAGAAGGGGGAATCATTTTGAAAATGTCTTTCGTGGTCTTCGTAGACAAACAAGGTAGAGACGGAAAGAGGTTAACAGTTTTTCTTATGTTCTTCGTTTTTTTTTTTATTTCTCTGATGCGTTGTTTAAAAGCATGATTACCACTTTGGATGGTTACTAAGTTAAGTTCTTTTTTTATCAATAAATAAATAAAAATAAATAAATAAAAAAATATATTGGGCTCCGTTAATTTTTTTTTTTTCAGGCTTAAAGATTAGGAAAATTTTTGTATTAACATTCTTTAAAGTCACATGCAAAAAATATGAAAGTTTCTTTATTAAATTCATAAAAAATTTAATAAGAAACAACGTTTGGAGATTGAATTAGGCAGATTAATTTCTTTGAAATTAATTATGAGAGGAGACTTTATCCTTTGAGGATGAGCTTGACTTACTATGCTACAGATACAAAAGAAGTGTGACCCGCAATTCAGGGTGCCCATTTTGGAGCATCTGTCTGCTCTTCTACCCTGAATGAATTTAAAGAATGAATGAATATTTGGGGTATAAATTGCACTGCGACCTTGAGATCTATTGTGCCCCCCTTTTAGAGCTAGGTGAGAGTATGCTCATTTACAGCTCTTCCTCCAAATTAGTCACTTTGAGTAGTATTAGTATTTGGAGTATTTTATGAGAGGATAAATCGCTCTGTTCTATCTGGTGACGGCCCAGATATCTATGTCTTTGATGCATAAGTGCTTCACAACTGCCTAGGATGTGGTCTGGTGTCTCCTCATGGGTATTGCAGAATCTGCAGATGGCATTGCTTTCCAAGCCAAGGATGCTTAAGTGTCTTTTAAGCTTGCAATGGCCCTGCTATACTATTGCTGGAAATAATGTTTCCCTGCAAGTACCTTGGATTTGATATTAAAGGTAGTAAGTATCCGATAAAAATTAGGCTTCTTCTGATGTGAAAAAATATATTTCCTGACAGTAATGTAAAATAAGTAAGTAATTTCACATATAAGTGCAGGGGAATAATATATCATGGAAAATAAATTCACACGAGAAATAACTTCATACAGAAAACAACTTATAAGTAATTAAGAAATAATTTCACTTTATGGAAGTGAAGAAATTTACCATTGGATGGACATTTATGAAGTTATTTCCCATCTGTTAATGAGAATATTTCAAGTTAGAAAATAAAAACGAATTGTAAGAGAAATTTAATTGGTGAAGTGAAAAAACGAAAGTAAGTCAAATATACAAAATTGGCCTACACGTTGAGCATATAGAAATTTAAATGGAAATAAAACCACCCAAATTTCTTGTAATAATATTTCCACATTGCATATGGGAATTAACTTCAGTTCCCTGGGATATATTTTCCTGCAGTTTTCTAATTTTTAGATCTGTATTTGAACAAATATAATTTTTTTTTTTATTGAAATACATGAATAACCAAAATCACAATGAAAAGAACTTAAAGTTATTTCCCACTTTACAAATATTATAAAATTTCCACGAAATAATTTCATTTAAAAAGTGAAATACTTTTCCACAAACTTTAGTTGCCATACCTAGAGAGAAAAATATTCATTTGAAAAAAGTGAATATTTTTGAATCTAATTAAATTCTCTAAATACCTTTGATATAAGGCTATAATTTTGAATATTGCTTTACGAGGATTTAAAAAGTTGGAATATTGTTTAATTAAAAGAAAATAACATTATTGTAGATTTTAAATTATGTCCCTGTTTAAATTTCACTCCAAAAATGTATTTTATACGATTAAATGATACAAATCGGCCCCTTTATGGGCTAAATGGCCCCATTTTTAGCCTGGGGAACCCTGGGCCCCACTTTTTTAAAAATGAACAAAATGGCCCCTTTTTCTGTTTAAGTAAGATTTTATTCTTTATTGAACAAAAAAGAATGAAAAAGAACGAAGCACTAAAATTAAGACCTGCGATTCTCTGATATCTGCACTTAATTTACTAGAAACAAAAAAAAATTGGGATACCATATAAAAACCATATACACAAAAAAATAAAACAAGAATAGGTACACTATTTCAAATTATGTAGGTATTTAGAATACATATTTGCTATTAATAAGTTTTTTTAAATTTTTTTGCTGCAGTTTATTGTTTTTTTTTTTTTTTTTTGCATTAATAGTATTTGTGGAGGCCCCTTTTTTTGGCGTTTGAATTTTGAATTTTTTCAGCGGCAACACTGTTTGGGGCTCGGAAAACCTGCACGTTATTTTCGAGAAGCCAATGCATCCACAGAGAGTGACAGTTTGGTGCTGATTCTGGAGTGGTGACGTCATTGGACCATTTTTGTTCAAAAATGAAGCTGGGAACAACGTTTCGGTCAACGGTGGGCGTTACAGAGCCATGTTAACCGACTTTTTTTTTACTGAATTTGAAGACATGGATTTAGACGACCTCTGGTTCATGCAGGATGGCGCGCCATGCCACACAGCGCATGCCACAGTCGATCTTTTGCGCACAAAATCGTGTTATCAGCCATCTTGACGATTTCAAGCTGGCCCCGGAGCTGCGGTTTGATCCCTTTTGACTTTTTTTTGTTGGAAACAGTGAAGGAACAATGTTATGCCAAATTCTTAAGCTACAATAAGAAACTAACTATCAACAAGTTCTTGGAAAATTGGAGTGACAGAATGCGCTTTTGCGAAGCCAGCCGAGGCAGCCACTTGAACGACGACGTTGTGTTCCATACCTAATGGGAATGTTTGATATTACTAATAAAGCCATAATACATGGAACAAATTTAATTTTGTTCATTTTATTGCATTTTTAAAAAGAAGCTTTTATTTGGCCTTGTATATGCCTGCAAGACCTAAGATCTTAGGGAGTTGTGTTCACTGATTCATTTGATTTCAAGCTGTATAAATGAGTAAAACTTAAATTTAGCAACAGATTATGAACAACTATGCCCCCAATTTTGTTTTGGATAGTTGGTAACCGTGTTTTAAAAGATATATACCTCATTGAAACAATGTCCTTGACATTAAAAAGATTAAAAAGACAGTTCGTTGGAGCAAAAAGGGTCATATAAATGCGTTGGGACGCGTTATCTTTCTCCTTATTCAGTTTGAGTTATGATTTTCTTATTTATTTTCTATATAACTTTATTTGATTGTATTTGTTAAACGACATGAAAACTAATTGTTTAAGGAGACATAAATCTCATTTGTGTTTTTTTTTTTGTTCGTATTTTGTTCTGATTTATGTTTCATATTTTTCCTTAAGAAAAATTAGTAATAGAAGAAGGTTTAGAAAAGCAAAAATGTCACACAAAAAAAGACGGCGAGAAGTTTGTTATTTGATGACAGCTTCTAAAACATAAAATAACTTTTAAGTTTGCGAATTGTTCTTTAAAGTACTAAATGGGTTTTTGATAAAGGAATCCTTATCTCTCTATATAAACTATGATTATTTTCTTACTATGCATACTAAGCAGCTCGATTATTCTCTTTTCAATTTTATTCAATTACGTTCCGATTAAACATTATCACCATCATATTTATTATTTTTGAAGTCTGGAATTCTTGTTCCCTTTTCCGACTGTCATACTACACCGATATTGACAAATGAAGTGTCAAACCTGCTAATTTGACGAATTTTAATTTAATTTTAAAAATTTTAATAATTTGTTCAAAAACTGCACTTGTTTATTAAATATTATTTAAATAAAAATGAACTCTTAAATCAATATTTCCACTTTCCATTTTCCAATTGGAAATATTTTGGCATGTGATATTAGGTCGGTTCAATTTATTATGTTCATTAATTTTAAAATAATTTGTGCGTCTTTAATTTTAATCTAATTGCGAGAATTCTCCCACAGGTAGACTAGTATTATGTATAATATAAATTTCACAATTATCTGATGATTTGTGTTTCTGCCTGAGAAAATTTTAAAATTAATTCAACATGTTCTGGCATTGACACTTTGTATTTATTCAGACATTTTACTTTAATAATTATAGGTACGTATAGAGCTCTTATCAGTGTTCACATTTGAGAATAGTGTATAAGTATACTTAGTATAATTATGTGTGTAGCTTAGGTCTATTAAATAAAATAAAGTATGTTTGTATTTATGAAATTAAGACGTATGTAGACATTGAATAAGGATGATATTGCTGTAAGGGTTTCAGCAATTAAATCTTCAAATCATATAAAAAACAGGTTTGTATAGTGGTTAAACTGGTAAATTCCCATTGGTGGCCTTGGAAACTAGACACCCTAATTCAAAATCTTAAAATACCTAATAAGGTGTTCAATATGCGGTCAAGTGAAAACCAAAGTTGTGTCGTATTATATTTTTTAACTATTTTATTAGTATTTTTTGGCTTAAAAAAAAATTCAATTCAATTTTTGTACATACTCCATCAATTCTTAGTTACAAAATTGTGATTAAAATAAAATTATTTCGGAGTCAAAACAAAAGCCATTTTTGTTTTCCAGATAATCGAGACGAAAAATATTTTTGAACAATTTTTATTAGTTTTATTTTGCAAATATGGTGGTTAAAAAAACTATCAACTAAATGGCGCAAAATTTTAAACAATTTAGTACGATGTTAAAGCCATTTTATCATACTTAAAAATGCTTTAACATCGTACTAAATCGTTCATAATTTTGCGCTAATGTTTCTACAAACCTTATTGTGTATAAAATAAAATTAGCCCGGTTTCTAAATCAGTGTTCGATCTCAAGATATTTGAGCCAAAACCCATTATTCAATGAGTTTTAGTATTTTCTTGTAATTTCTTTATTTCAAACAGCCAATTGGATTTTTTGTTAAAATCGTATATACAAAATTAATAGAATCAAATTAGCCCGAATTCTTAAAATATTGGAACCGAATAACGTTTTTTAACAAATTTTAACATGTTTTTTTTTTTTTTTATTAAAATATCTGTCTGTTGTTTTTTTTTTCAAATTTTTTTCCAATTTTTTAATACATCATAATTTTTTTAGAATAAAATTAAGCTGAAGTCGATGGCATTTCTTGTTCTCGATATATTCGAGACGAATAACATTCTACAACTATTTGTATAAGAAAACCGATAATTGAATTTTTTTGAAAACCCTTTCTCCACTTCGATGACTTCGATGTTGTTATCTGTAAAATAAAATTTATTCGAAGGCAATGCACAATAAATAAATAATTTCATCAAGCGTTGTTTAAATTAACAATTCTTTAAACATTTGCTCCTGTATTAATAAACTTAAATCAAATATGAATTTGAATTATTTTTTATCAGCAAAGCAAGTGCGATGTGATGTGAAGAAAAAAAGATACAGTTAATTCGTTCAAGTGAATCAATTAACGAGTAATTAAGTGTAAATAATACTTTTACCAAAAAGATTTTAGATAAAAAGAAAACCAAACACTTGTTACACACATAATTTGATTTAAAAGCTCAAATGAGAAAGTGTGTGTAAAGAAGTTAATCGTTTAAGAAAAAGTCTGTGGTGTGCAGAGTTCTTTAACTATTTTCAACAAGGACTCTTATCATTAAGATTTACTGTACTTAATGTGAATTAGTATTTAATAAATTGCTGCTTATTAATAAGTATTTTAACTCGTTAATATGAAATGGATCGATATAGAGAACACAATACTATTAATTCTACATGGTCAAAGTTTATAAGAAATAAATCGATTAGTAACTCGACTAAATTTAAAATTCATGGTGCCGCTTCTAGAACTATAATCTTGTACTGCGCCCAAGTCTGGGGATACAAGGAGCATGTCCAGGTAGAAAGACTACAACGTTTTTTCCTGAAAAGATGTTTTCTCCTAACAGACAACACACCAAACTATGTGCTTTATATAGAAACGGGACTTCCAAAATCTTTTCTTACAATACTCAAACTTCACATTTCGTTTATGTCCAGAGTCATGGAGCTACCTAATAATAGGCTTCCGAAAATCTTATCGGATATTTTAATTCGAAAGAACATTTACTGGGAAATTTCTTGGAAGCCTTCAGTTAACCAGTTCCCAGTTCCTAGATGTCTTAAATGGTCAATGATATTTTATTCTATATCAGTTTTTAAAATCTGCGCTAAAATATCGCTTTCAAATATTCAATGAATTTTGACTTTATTAAGTTTATTTCTTTTTTCTAACCTGTCAGGCAATTTAATCAAGTTATTGCCATATTAATTTAAATACCAGCACAACTGTTTTTGTTAAATTATTTTGGAAATAAAATTATTTATCTATCTATCTATGTATCTAGAGATTACACTTTGGACTTTAACTACACCTTTATGTTTGTACGTTTCATAAGTATGGAAAGGTAAAATAATAAATTGACTAGAATATCAGTAGGTACAAATATAATTGATTATAGGTACTGTCTATAACATAGAAATATTAGAGACAAAATTTGGCAACCCATTACGGAAAAATACCATACATTATCTTGTATGTGAATTCAATTCTGTTTATTTATATCTACCCTTCTGGCATAAAACTTTCAAAGTGCCCAGTTATATTATTATATGTTATTATATTGAAAAAAAAAATAAAAGGACTTCGAAGGCTACCTACATACATAGGAAAGTAGAAGAAACTAGTCCATTAGAAATCCATTAGTATTGAATAAAGTGAGTTATCAAATTTGTATTTCTGTCAATACAGAATTTGGATTATACGTTTAGGTGTACAAAGGTACATTATCATAATATTATATGATGAATGGTCGATATCTATTTTGGAAGGTAAAATATATTTTCATCTAGATCTATTATAGCTACATATTATAACTTAATTCTTTTGTATTTTTTTCTGTTAAGTTTGATAAATGAAATGTTCATAAATATTAATTTAGAAGATTTGCCATTAGCAAAGATAATGTCAATTAAATATTAAATATACTTAGTTCAATAAGACTTTCTCATCATTGTCAAAGTTAAGTGATGAAATCTAATCAAATAGAACATTAATTTCAATAAAACTTTGTCCTTTGAAAAGTTTGATTGGTGTTGACGAAATAAAAAACCAAGAATGAATGAGAATGAATTACCAAAAGTCTCATATTAATAATTCATTCATTCATAACTCTGATTTTTTACAGCTTTTGGCTGCCATCCTTGGATTTTAGTTTTTATTAAATACAAAGTTTTGTGTTGAGAAAAATGTTGATACTGCAAATATTAAAAAAGTTGAAGGCTCACAAAAAGTTAACAAATTAAAATTTTCTTTACGTGTTTTTGAAAATCAAGAACATTTAATATTAATTTTTTAAACATGTTTTTTTTTTTCGCTACAGGTGGAAATCTTGAAGTCACCTGGTAATGTTTGGTATCACGCATTGTGGGACTTGTATTGCACTTAAACCACCGGGAAACCAGGACTAAAAGATATTTTTTTGATTAATACAAAATCCCAATTGGGGGAAGCTTCTGACACTCCAATTTTCCAAAACCTTGTTGATGGTTTTGGGCTGTAGCTTATGGATTGCTTGGATGATATTGGCCTTAAGTGCTTGAATCGTTTTCGGATTGTTGGCATAACATCGGTCCTTCATGGTTACCCACAAAAAAAAAGTACAAAGGGGTCAAACCGCAGCTCCGAGACAGCCAATTGACATCGCCAAGATGGCTGATAACACGATTTGGGAATTTGGTGCGCAAAAGATCGATTGTGATATGGGCTGTGTGGCATGGCGCGCCATCCTGCATGAACCAGAGGTCGTCTAAATCTATGTCTTCAATTTCAGTTAAAAAAAAAGTCGGTTAACATGGCTCTGTAACACCCACCGTTGACCGAAACGTTGTTCCTAGCCTCATAAATACTAGTGTCTTATTTATTAATAGAAGACTGTTTTATTTTTCATCGGTAATTCCTTTTTTTACTCCTTTCAAAATATTTTAGAGGTAACGCATCGTACCGTATTCTAAAGAGTCAGCCGGTAATATAACGGATTTTAGTATTTCGTTGAACTGGTTTAGAAGATACCTAAGTATGTAGTTTATACTCAGGTCCCAAATGCCAAACTTCTAGAAATAGAGCAACATCTAGAAATGGAGGTGAACGTACTTGTTTTTCTTTAAGTGCCTTTTCAACAAAATTCTTAATTCGAGCCTTTTCAGAGGCAGAGTCTCGAACATAAAAATTGATAAAAGCGATATTTCATTTTCATTTCATTTATTAAATTCATCTTATACAATAATATACAATATATGATATAGGCCTGTAAAGAAGTTACTACTGTAAGTGGGTTAAAAAATGTGTAAGTAAAATATGTTGAGCTATACAGTGCAATATCTTTATTACATAAATAAAATTATATGAATATTTTTATTCATATATGGATTTTAAAGCATTAGTCTATAGCAGTTCATGGCACTCCCAATTTTATTTTATTTCAACTTTGCGGCAAGCATGCAAAAAAAAAACTAATCTACCATGCAACATAACAGGAAACTCATATAGAAAATTATCCCGCTTAATGAAATAAAAATAAATAAAACCATAGAACTTAATTTCAAATCATTGATATAAACAAATAAATTAAATTCCATGACAATGATGGCCATTATGTTTTCATTCGATGACTAAGATAATTTCATACAAACTATCGATAACAAAATCATAATTAGTGTTGCTAATATACAGATTTTATCCCGAGAATTATCTGGACTTAGCTAAATCCACATTGTGACGAGAAAACGAAATCTCTTCATAGTTGTTTTCTTTTAAAAATCAATTACAAAAAATGAAAATATAGATGTTGGAAAGTATGATCTTGCAAACAAAATTTAAATAGATATCTTAAACAGTCCAAAGACTTTTTCTATTTATTTATTTTTTTTTATTTACATAGATAATATTTACATACATACGCATATGTATATATCTTCACAGTTATAATTTATTTTGCCTCTACAATAATGCTGCTACCATAAAATCTACTGACGAAAAGTTATGAGTTCTTTAAAATTCTCAACGCAAATGTAGACTTTTGATATAAAAAGGAATACAGACCAATGAACTTTGAAATGATTCAATTATAAAAATGACAAAGGAAAAAAAATACTTTTCTCATCATTATTTTACACAAAACAAAAAAAAAATAAAGACAAAACAGAGAAGCAATCTTTTCGTCCATTTAAAGTTAAATGAAATGAAAATTGAAAAACAAATTAAAAGAGTGTCATGCTTTACATAGAGAATTATTACAAACAATAATTATTCACAATTTATTCAGTGTCCAATTAAATTTTGACCTTTGAATATGGTTTATACTTACATACAATAAATTGAATCATTAAAAATGAAAACCATTTGAGGGGATAATAATTTTAATGATTGTCTAGGCTTATAGTGCATAAGTGCATCAAGATTTGCGATAAATCGGTGTCCATTGGAATTGTAAGGTTATATCACCAAGATTACCAACTCCGACCTCAATTACTTAAAGGACTGACAGCTTTCTCAAAATTTCTGAATTTCAAAAATTAAATCAACTATTTCAGTATTTGAAATAAATCATTTCAACATAAAATAGCAAAAAAAACCGTTTCGTTTTTTAAGAATGAATAAAAATGGACCTAGATGACTGCCCAGAGGTACATTAATAAATACATTATAATCTCGTACTTGGTTGCTTAAGATGGCGCTACAGTCTGACGTCAATCAGGGCTTAAATCTAGAAGCTTCTTTCAACAAGCTAGGTCTACCTACCTACCTTCAAGCTTCTTCCAGCCATATCGATCCCTAGCTAAAGATATTTTCAGTTTCGAACGCTCTTTTATTTGCAGGCACCAAACTGAACCCTCGTCTTCCTCTAATGCGCTCTCTCTCGGGATTAAATTCATTTACTCTTCGGGCTAGAATTTTGGTGTTCATTCGCTATAAATTACCCAGACACCTCAGTGCAGTCGTTGGGTTTTTCCCTTTTTTTTTTTGCTAGGTAGTTGTCTCTGTAAAGCCCGCATATTTCGTTGTTGTAACGGGTGATTTTTTAGCTGGTTTGGTTTTGGCAACACTGGTTTTGACAGCTGACGTGTGTTTAGTACCTTGTGTCACTGTCAAACAGCTTCAGTTTGGTTTGCAATTTAACCATGGATCGTCTTACAAATGAACAACGCTTGCAAATTATTGAATTTTACTATCAAAATTCGTGCTCGGTTCGAAATGTTCATCGCGCGCTGCTTCCATTTTATGGTCGGCATTCTCGACCTTCTGAGCAGTCTATTCGGAAGATTGTGACCAAATTTCGCACCAAATTTACTTTGTTGGACATTAAACCACCAACACGTTTACGTACTGTGCGTAGTGAAGAAAATATTGCGGCCGTATCAGCTAGTGTGACAGAAGACCGCGAAATGTCGATTCGGCGCCGTTCCCAGCAGTTAGGCCTTTGTTACAGCACTACGTGGAAAATTTTGCGGAAGGATTTGGGCGTAAAGCCTTTTAAGATACAGCTGGTGCAAGAACTAAAGCCAGCCGACCTACCACAACGCCGAATTTTTGGTGAATGGGCTCTTGGAAAGCTGGCCGAGGATCCGCTTTTTTATCGAAAAATTGTGTTCAGCGATGAGGCTCATTTTTGGTTGAATGGGTACGTAAATAAGCAAAATTGCCGCATTTGGAGTGAAGATCAGCCAGAAGCATTGCAACAGCTACCAATGCATCCCGAAAAAGCCACTGTTTGGTGCGGTTTATGGGCCGGCGGCATTATTGGGCCATATTTCTTCAAAGATGATGCGAATCGCAGCGTTACTGTCAATGGTGAACGCTACCGAGCGATGATAACAAACTTTTTTTTGCCCGAAATGGAAGTTCTTGACTTGCATGATATGTGGTTTCAACAAGACGGTGCCACATGCCACACAGCACGCGAAACAATGGCGCAATTGCGAGGCGAGTTTGGTGAACAGTTAATTTCACGTTTCGGGCCGGTCAATTGGCCGCCTAGATCGTGCGATTTGACACCATTAGATTATTTTTTGTGGGGGTATGTCAAGGCTAATGTCTATAGGGACAAGCCCGCTTCGATTGACGCACTGGAAGCCAACATCCATGCATTCATTCGTGAGATACCGGCCGATATGTGTGAAAGAGTATGCCAAAATTGGACTCAGCGGATGGGCTACCTGAGACGCAGCCGCGGTCAACATTTGCATGAAATTATCTTTAAACATTAAATTGCAAGGTTCAAACTATCGATTCAAATAAATATTTCATTCATTTTTTCGAATTTTTTGTGTTTTTTTTTTTTTTTAAATTTCTAAACCTCTTAAAAAATCACCCATTATATATTCTCCTCTAATTGCCTTTTAAGCAGACACAGCCAAAAACCACCTGGAAAATCTTCTTCTCAGAATAGCCTAAAGCATTCTGACGAGGTCCATGCCTCAATTCTGAACCATAAAGCAGGAACGGGATTTTTAACGTCTGTTTACACAATCGTTTTATCGTAAGACGCATCCAGTGAGACAAATAGTTTTATGTGTGCGTAGAAACGAGAAGGGTAGATTCCATCCCAAAATCCTTCTCGTTTCTATGCACATAAATTCTACCTGTTATTTACTGGATGCGCCTTTTAGTAAAACGAAAACGACTGTGTAGACAGACACTTGTTTGTACAGAGACACTTGATAGAGGGCTTTGCTACGCAATATCATTTTTATTGCAAAAGATATTCTTCTTCGAATGTTTTCTTCGTCTGATCTCAGCGCTGGTAATGTAGCAGAACCTGAATAGAAAAATTTCTTAACTTCGTCAAAGTTATAGCTAACTAGCTAGCATCTATGATTCTTTCCAATACAAGGGTATTGGGTGTCTTTTCTTAAATATAGCATATATTTACTTGGTCTTCCCCTAATTGACCGTTAAACTTTTATTTTTTGCTTTTGTTTCGGCACTGACATCACGCTTTGTTCTTCCGATTATGTTAATACTGTCAGTGGCGGCTGATGTAAGTAATTGGACGGACCTTCAGAATATTGTGCCACTTTCTGAGAAGCCAGTGATCCTCTCTGTCTCTCCTTTTGTATAAGAGGCATCATCAATGATGTTAATTTTACCACTGATCCTCAATACTTGATATACTATTGGCATAAGACTTCTCAATATTATGTTGTTATGGATCGGAAAAGATGTCAAATTTCCTTACGGAATTTTCATAAAAATTTATCCCAGGGATTAAAATGTAGTGGATTGTATGCCCCGCTTTTCTTATTTTATTTAATCGATTTTTCGTAAGTGGGTATTTAAAAATGTATTGCCGAATTGTTAAAAAATCGCCTTTATTAACCCAGTTACCGAAGTTCCATTTTATTTAACAAATTTAAAGTTAGAAATCAATAGATTAAAAAAATTTATCAAACACTGTTTTTGTCACATCCTATGTATTGTATATATGCTTCAAATACCGTCAGTCAAAAAATAATACAACCATGTTTGATGTAGTATAGATGTGTATAGCTTCTGGTCCAGCAGGAAACAGGAAGTCCCCAAATGTATTATTTTTCAAATACACCAAACTGCACATCAATTTGGTTTCAGGTTCTACACAAAACAAATACACAGCTACTCCACATAAAACCTTTCTCCATTTGAAATCCATTAGCACCGAATAAACGAGCATTGACTTTTTGCATAAAACTGGCAGGAAAAAGAATTCCAAAAAAAATTAAATAAAAAATAAAAACAGTTTGATTGAAAATAAAAACTGAACGAGATTCTTTAAAAAAGTATTTATTTAGTTTTTTTTTTTTTTTTGTATTGCTGCCCAATTTTTCTTTTTTAATTTATTGTTGATAAAATGCATTTAATCCAATTAGAAGTTTTCTCATCAAAAAAGACAGTTTCAATTTCAAAGCGACACAACAAATTACTGCGAATAGTCGTCTCTCGTCCTTAAACGTTTTTTTATTTTTTTAATTAAAACATAAAATTATACAATTTCCTTTTCCTCGTTCGAAATACATTCATACATACCTATACAAATCCTATTACTTATATTTGGCTTTTAAAACGTTTCTTTTTAAATTTTATTTTTTTTTAAATTTTTTTAATCCCTCAGTTGCAGTAATAGAAGGGTAGAAGAAAGAAAAAAACTCACACTGTGGTCCAAAATGACTTTTTTCGTTGCAAAAATCATAATTTTTTAACGCATTAAGATATCGCAACAATTTTTTTTTTCTTATCATAGGAAATTAAAATTGTGATATTTAAGAAAATTGCTTCACAGGGTGTTTCTAAATCATTGACTGAAGTAAAACTTTAAAAACAGTTGAAATTTTGCAAATTTCGTAAAAAAAAGTCTGCGGCTATTAAATTGTTCACGGGGTGTTACAAAATAAAATTGTTCACTACAGTGGATGCATAAAGTTAACGAACCAATTTTTGATGTTTTAGCAAGCATTTAAACTGTATTTTTTATTTAATTGTGTGGCTCTTCGACATATCTTATAAACTGTTTCAGTGACCAATTTTATGTAAAACAGTGAAGGAAAAAAGTAAACGGACCAAAATTTTGACAAATTTTTTTTATTTCTTCCTGTAAAATAAAATAAAATACATTAAGCGTTTTTTTTTATCAATTATAGATTTTATTTTCAGAAAAAAAAATCATTAGCATCATCATGATTTTCAGCATTTAAATCCGCCACCCAATGTACATTGCTTATAATCAATTCTTCTGTGGCAGCGATAAAAACTTTTTGTTTCCTGCTACTTGTTTTATTTTAAGCAGTATAGGCAAAAGGTAATTAATTTTTTATTTTAACCTTTTTGGTATTGGTAAGGCAATAAAGAAATTAATCTCCTACTTTTGGTAGGTTACAAAAAACAAAAAAATATTTAGGATTATAATTTTCTTTCTTGTTAACTTTTATTCATATTTTCCTAATCTAGTTTCAAAAGATATTTTTTTTAGTTTAGGAGGACTTGATTCAAAAATGGGGCGTGAAAGTGGGCGGATTAGAAAAATTGAATATTCAATATAATAATAAGTATAGTTTGTGTACAAGATTGTAATTTCATTTTTTTACACAATTGCCATTTAAATAAAAATGGGAGTGGAAGTGGGCGGAATTTTTTCGTTCAAAATATTAAAAAACAACGTATTCTAATTGAAATAAGAAGAAAATTCCACGTTCTCACATTTTTTGAGAAAGGAAATAAATAAGTCAAACATTCTAAAAGTAAATTTGTTTTTAAGAGTAAAATTTAAGCACCAGGAACATGTTTTTTTTTTTTTTAAATAAATAACACATTATCTCAAAATATTGCAAAAAGTTGCAGCTATAATTTTGCATATGATTTAACAAATAGTTAGGCTAAAATATCTTGGTAATTTTTCAGCAGGATCTAGATTTCTTTTGTGGCTCAAAAATTCATATAAAAATGTGTTGTTTTTTTTTTATTTATTAAAAATATTTTTTTTTATTTGAAATTTCAATTAACTTACAAATTAAATGACCAGGTAACATTGAAGAAAAGGAAAAGTGTTCATAGAATATTCCATAATTTAAAAAAAAAAATACAAAAAAAAGTGCGAGTGCCGGGACTCACGGTTAGGATGTGTAAACATCAAATAAAATATTCAAGTGCTGGTTTTGCATCACAGAACGTGGCGAATTCGAACTGTTAACCAAATTTCAACCCAAACTCAACTCGACCTTTCGAAAGAATATAGTATCAAATATTGAACGTATTCAATATACGTCAACGTATCGTAGCACAACGTAATGTGCTACAGAAATTTCCATGTTTTTAGTTTACCCTACCGCCCCGGCATACCTATGTATATGTTTACACATTAATAAACAAATTCATTTTTTGTTATTTTTTTATCTAGAACAAAATTGCTTTATATACATAAATCAAACAATTTAACAAAAAATTATTTTGTTTGCTGCTTTTAAAGCATTATTTATATTTCTATTAGAAATAAAATACAAAACAATAAAAACAAAAACATCGAATTTTGTATTTTTGCCACGACTTTTGGCTTTTTGGACCACAGTGCGCGCCACCGCCGCTGGGTGTAGTTTGAATTAAAATAGGTTAAATCGTTAGGAAATGAAAAAGGGTCAGTAGTTGAATAATGCATTTTATAATTAAAATGCATCAAAGCTTACAGAAACAACCAGAGTGGATCACATTTTTTGTTTCTATTGTATTTTGAAAGAATTATTATAGGTACTTACTTATTATGAGTTTGGTAGTTTTACGTAAAGAATAAAAGTAACGTTATGTTTTACTTAAAACATGTATTTAAGGGTGGATATTTTTCAAAATGTTGTTATTCATTTGGTGAAATGGGGGCTTAAAAGCTATAGGTATCTTTTTTGTTTGAAAAGATATACACTCAGCAATTTTTTTTTTTGATAAAATTTGGCATAATGAAAAAGAAATAATTAAATATCAAAACCAGGTTGTGATAAACTATAGATACCTTTAAAGATAGACAACATGAATTTCTATATGTTAAGTGGAGCAATATTTATAGACTCAAAAACTTCTGAAACAATTTTGCTGGAGTTTTTAAATCAGTTGCTATTAACGGAGGCAAATTTTAGAAAAAATTGTGCTCCAGTAAAATCAACTAACTGCGACGACCGCACTTTTTTTATAATTGAATTTTTTAAAACTTTTCATATTAAGCTGAAAATACAATATGACACGTGTAATATTTTTAAAAATCCACCTTCTACCACGCCCACTTTTCTTTTTTACCTGAATTTTTTCCCTCATTTATTGAAGATTTCTAACAAGTTGAAAATTTGTAAACAACTGGACATTTGTTTTTCTTTTAAAAAGACCACCTTCTGCCACACTCATAAAAATTAAAAACATAGGTGTTTTAAAGTAACCATAACCTTAATTTGGTTGAGTTACTTACATAACTTCAAATGGAATCATCTCCGAAAAGCTTGATTATCCTTAAGATAAATCAAAAACTTTTAAAATGCTATCTAATTAAGTAAATCACTCACTCTATGTACGTATGGCCATTGAGTTTATACACACTTCCACAATTAATACAAATAATGGTTTTAGTTTCAGGTAAGCTAAGCCACCATCTAGGCGAGCATTTAACGTATGATTCTCGTTCGGTCGAGGTGGTTCCTCTATTTGTATAAACTCAGTGGCAATACTAAAATTAAAAATAAAAAAAAAATATTTTCAAGTTTGTTTATTAGAGGGGCGCCTGCCATGCTGTTAGGTTTGTGCCTGCTCAAAAATGTACCTATATACTAGCCAATTATTGATGCATTCGTTTACTTGATGTTAAATATTTTGAATATTTTTTTTTTCGCTTCAAAGAGTAGAAAACCTTTCACAAATAATTCTTCGAATTCTGCTGTGACATGTCTGGCTCTGACATCGAATAGTTGATTTTTTTTTAAACTTTCATAGAGGGCCTGATGTCAATCACAATTTTTGGTAGGTACATATGTATATACATTTGGCTTATTTGAATTTTTTGTCTATGACTCTGTATGTACAGAAATAAATTTTAGCTATGGTCCTTCAACAAATGAAAGGACGTTACGTCTTTTTGTTTCTAAAATTCAAACAAGAGATTTGCCAAGCATTCATCACGATTGAGATTAGCATATGCGTCGTCAACAATGACCAACCCACCACTATTTTGTCCTTCCTTAAATTTTGTTTTGTTAGTTGTTCACAAATTGGTTATATCGATTATAAAGGTGTTTGAAAATAAAAACATATTAATTTTAGGTGAAGAATTAATGAAGTTTATTGCAACAATTAATCTTTCCAACAAGTGAACAACAATATAATAAAATCTTATTTTTTTTTTATTTTGCGATAAAAATAATCATGATTTTCTTTCATTTTTATCGTTTTCAAAAAATTTTTAATTTGGGGCATATTTTTTTTTTGTCTAAACATGATTTTTTTTTTTAATTAATTTTTTAATTATAAGCTAATAAGCTTATTTTATATACTCCGGTTAAACGGACTCTGTAGAATTGTAAGTATCTACGAAATCCTTTTCTGCATAAAGTACCAATTAGATCATGGTTTGTGAAGTATACATAATTATTGTCAAAAATTTACAATTTTCACTTGTTCTATTTACGACTTTCACCAAATTACGTAACTGAAATTGTTGTCGAAAGATGTTTTTGTGTGAAAACATACTCAAAACTTATAGCACCTTCTTATAGGGTGACAACTTTTGCACATCTTGTATACTTCCTCAAAATATTATTATTATGAAGAAGAAATATTTGACTGTTAACAGTCGAATTGTTTTTTCCTGAACACCGTTTATTTTAATAAATATGATTTAAAATCACGAAAATAAATATAAACCAGCATAAAAGTGTACATATATGCGTTTCGCCCCGATGTAATGGTTGGGCTCATCAGAAGATGACCATTACACCTTGTCTTGACGCATATTTTCCCGAATAAATCGAGATTCCATATAATCCGAGCTACATAGAGCAACTGCGAATTATAATGGTCATCTTCTGATGAGCCCAACCATTACATCGGGGCGAAACGCATATATGAACATTTTTATGCTGGTTTATATTTATTTTCGTGATTTTAAATCATATTTATTAAAATTATTAGTATTATTAACTTTTTACTCCACAGATAAATTATCTAGCTTTGAAAAATTTTTTTAAAAAATTAGTTTTGTATAGCTGTTTTTGAAGTCCTGTTTATATTTCAGTTATATTATACCATCGAAAGGCACCTTGTTAAAGCCTATTAAAATAAAACTACACGCAATAACGTGTTCCAAGCAGGTTACTAGTCACACCACATTCTCAACGTACATATAATATTTAATTTTTTCCTGTTGACTCCATTTTTCCACTTTGACTTTTCACTGAATTTCTATATCAAATTCTATTTACTATTTTTTTTTTTAAACTTGGATTATTTCCCCCTTGATATAATGAATTATTGGGCCCTATCGGGAATCTCCCGGGGAATTTTAGTTCCCATGGAAAGTTTCATTCCCAAGAAATATTTCTAGTTATCGTGAACTTCCCTCGGAATAAATTTTTCCCAGGGAAAAAACTACCAACATTGAAAAAACAAAATTATTTTCGGAGATCAATTTCGAATGGTGTGCAGTGTTATCAAAGGATCATAATTAAAAAAAAAAAAAAAATTTAGTTGAAATTCCCTTTACAATAAAATAAGATATCCCAAACAAATTCCCCATCCATGTGAAGAAAGAAATATTGGATGCGTTCATTTCAACTGAATTGTATAAAATTGTATAAAATTGTCCTCTTCGATACCTTGCTAAATGCACAACCAACAAAATAATTGAATTTTTTCATGTTGCCAATTAGATTTTTCCGTTTGAACGAGGTGTTAAACTTCGCAGAAGAACAAAATCCCTCCATCTGAAAACACTGTCCACACATCGTCAGGCTCAGTGTATGTCTGCGTTTTTTTTGCTGAAGGGTACCAAAGAGGAGTCGGCAAGGACCACGATGTAGGTCTTGCCCAGTCAACATTCTCGGAAGTATTGTCGAACTTCCTTAACATTTTCGAGGAAAAGCTTTGTCCAGAATGGATCAAAATTCAAACCGCGAAAAAGCAAAGAAATAAAAATTTATATTTTTTCGAAAAATATAAACTGAGTGATCTTTTTCTTGGTTTTGCATTTTTCGTTTTTTCTGCAAGAAGGTAACCCAAATGAAGATTTCGGCCAAAATTTGCCAAATCTTATTTACCCTGCAGGTAGTAAATCCAGTCTCTATATCTGTATTCTTTTTTATAATACTGACCAGCAGTTCTATTTGGTTTTGATTTGTTGAGTTCGTCCCATAGGGTACATACAATATGTGTGGTACATGAGCAGATATAAAAATATTCTTTATACATATTATATTACCTGCCTATTTTATATTAATAAAAACAACGACGCTATTCCAAAGTGATGTTTCTTTATTTCCACGATTTTAGCACATCTTTGAAAAATAAAATTTTATTTACATTTTTGGAAAAAAGAATCAGACCAAAAACATAAATGTTAAAAATGATCCAAGTTCTTCTGTACAAAAACCCGCATGTAACAAGTTAGCTGTGAAAAGTAGTGAGATCTAAAAGAAACCCAAGTTCTTACTTTATGAAGGTATTAAACTTATTGAAACAACTTCAAATTATGAGAGAAATTAATTATTTATTGATTACTGACTAAAATTTCGTGGGTTCAATGTTAAAGTTTTCGAAACGTTTTCAATTGTGAGTAATAAGAAGAAAACTTGCCCAGTAAACCCCCAAAATTGTAATCAGTAATAATTAAATAATAAATTTCTCTCATAATTTCGTCGCCATCAGGACGAAACACGAAAATTTTTGTGGACTAAAGGCCATTAAAAGCTATTTTGAATCAATAATTCAACAAGTCTAATTAAATAGTGCTAAGTCTTCTACTTGGCTGATGTATTTTAGCAGTATATAGAATTTGTGTTATTAAAAAAAAAACCGTTCATATATTTACATACAAAGTTATATTTCGATCGAACCAAAAAAACTTGTGTGGGTGGCGATATTTCTGCAATTGAGACTCGTAAGTGGTAACTGAAACTGAAAAAATTTTACCGGCTCTGGTTCTCGAAATATTTTTATCCAAAGTGATATTAACAGGTCAAGCTGGAGACACCACAACTGAATTTCAAAATTCTAATGATGCAGGAATTAAGTGCTAATTTAGTGCTAATTTAGTACCGCAATCCTAGCTTGGAACTAAAATCCCTTACCCCCTTTCGTATTCCCAGCTTGACGTCAAGCTAGGAACACCACATCTCCAAAAACAAAATATAAAAAAACCAATGTTTAGGGATTTAGGTGCTGTTTTGGTGCTCCTTATCTGGCGGAACTCCAAATTAAATACTGCCTCCCTTACCCATCAAACTTATGGTGTTCCCAACTTGACGTCAAGCTAGGAACACCACACCACTAAACGCAATATTTCAAAAAAAAAACTAATGAAATGAGGGAATTAAGTGCTATTTTTGTGTTCGTAATTTCTTGAAACTCCAAATTATATATACCACGATTTGATCTTTCTGCCATAGAGACTCATAAGTGGCTGCAAGTTCAAAATTACTGTTTAGTTTTTTGAGATCCTTTTTAAAACTGAAACCAAAAAAATTCTATGAAGTCTGGTTCTCGAAATATTTTTATCCAAACGCTGCTCATTGTGTGGCGATTATTATTATTGTTATGCCAAATGCAACGCATTCCACCCAGTTCTTCTTAATTAAATTACAATGCCATTTTATTAATGCGTCAAACGAACTTATTGTTACGTGATTTTTTATTTATTTTATTTCTATACATTAAACTTAACTATGCATTAAATTAACGAATACAATAATAATAATAGTAAAAATAATAATAATAATATTAATAATAATAATTTTTCCTTAAACATAGGGTTTGTGTGTTGTGTATAATAATGCTAACATTGTTTTTCCATCAAAAAATATGTAAAACACAATTTATTGCACATGACATTGTTTCATATTTAATTACTTTATAAAAGTTATAATGCCTCTTTTTATACTCTTTTTGTTTTTTTTCCGTTTTGATATATAACAGTAGATTTTTTTTTAAATATGTATATAATTAAAATTATATCTCTGCTACTCGTATTTTGACTTCTGGGCTGTTGCTCTCAATCCATCCATCACTCATGCGTATCCTCCTACTCCTTCTTCATCATCCCTACCGATGGGATAGGTTTTGATAAACTTGCATCCAGGGGAATGGTCCGTATCCGGAATGTGATTTCTCTCTGATATAATTTTTTTTTTTTGTATCATATATGTAGATTGTAGGTATGTATTTTTAAGTTCAAATTGATTTTTTTTTACTCAATTTCAATTAATTTTTTACCTCGAGTGATAATGCATCGATTGTAGGTGATTTCATTAATTGGTAAATTATAATTGATTATTATTAAATTAAAATTCCAGTCACTTGTCATTTAATTATTTTTGCTTATTTTTATTGTGACTTTATATTTTTTATTTTTTTAATAAAATATTCGACAAACATTTAATTTTTTAAATGCAAATATTTTTAAATGTCAATTAAAATATTTGTGTATAATATTATATACAATCATATAAGGTAAATTTTTTAAATTTGAGCGTACATTTTTTTATTTGTCAATAGGTTTTTTTCTTTATATAATACTTAAATTTATTATACATACATATATATATTTTTTATTGTATATCCTAAATATGATTTTTTTTTTCTGTGATAATAACCTAAATATTTGAGATTTCAGCTTTATGGTTGGGTTATTGATTGAAACTTAAATGTTTTCGACATAGCTTTTGAATTCCTTGTGCAATGAAATACGGGATTAGTACGTTTTTTCCCCACATCTGAAAAAATAAATAATTTTAATGGTTAGATATATAAATGCAAAGAAATATATATACAGCAAATTAACAGTCGTATTTATTAAATTTTTGTCTACTTAGACACTGTCTAACTATTTTCAAATTGGTGGAAATATGCTTTATTTACAAAAAATAAATATCACATTATTCACGGTTAAGACAATCTACTCTTTTGCCTATGTTAGGCAGCTATAAGAAAAGATTTTCCAAAGTTGGACAGTTGTCTAAAGTTAGACAACGTTTATAAATAAGACCCTAAGTGTTTGTGAAATATTGAGAACAAAAAAGGCCGTTAATTACGTTTGTTTTAAAGATATTCATAAAAGAATAATTTTAATATGTAAATGTCAATAATATTATTTAAAAGGTGAAAATTCAAGTAAGATGTTTTATTTTACTTGCGGAAGACGAAGACAAGTTTTTTTTGACACCAATGCGATGTACACCATCTGCATTCTTTAACAAATCTAATTCATGAAAAAAAATTTAAAAATAGTTGGAGCGACTTTTTAAAAGAATATTTTTTTATGCAGGGTGATTGCATGGTATGGCATAAAGCTGTAGCGTGTGGGTTGGGTAAAAAAAAAAGAAAAAAATCGTACCATTTAGGCAGGAGGGGCATTTTTTTAAAAACTGAAGTTTAACAGAAAGAAAATTATTAAAACGCAACGGTAACATTTACAAGACCATGCTGTACTTTTTTGTAAAGCAAAAAAACTATTCTTTTGTTTTCATTTTTAATAAAGTTGTTTAAGAGAATAGTTTTTGAAAAATTAATTTTCAAACTCAAAGTATTGAATTTTTTTTTTCAAAATTTCAAAGTAATTCATTTCATATAATTTTATTTTATTTCATTTCAAATCAAATCTTTTTTATTAAATAACAAACTCAAACTCAAAAGAAATGTTTTTTAGTTTTTGAGAAGATTGAAAATAACTAAATCTAAGTTTCTTAGTGAAATAGGTAGGATCGCTTCAATGCAACTTAAACGATGGATTGAAGTCAAAATTAAAGGTAAATTTGATTATTTTCAATTTTAGCATACGATTTTTTTCTTATCTCGACCCAATCTTTACACGTTCTGTCTTTTTGTCGCACCTTATAAGAATCACCCTGTAAAGATATAAAATTTTGAAAAAAAAATTTAAGAACAAAAAATGATACGGTATTTTTTAGTATTTATTAAAAGTTAGTATTTATTAAGAGTTAAAAAATTAATTTCGAAAAAAAAAATTATCTATCCATTTTTGAAATATCGATTTTTTAAAAACAATTTTAATATTCAATATTATTTAAATTTTTAAGAAGCATACAAAATTTAATTAAAATCTGTTTAACAGTTAAGCACATATTGAGTTTTCAAAAGAAAAAATTAATATTTTTAAAAATTACAAAAAATGTTTTTTTTTCGAATTTTTGTATATGTACAAATTTTTATACAAAAGAAAATATGCATAGACGCGAACGAGTAAAGTCATTTGATTGAATAAAACCTTAATGGTATTGTAAAACGTTTGTCTTTCATTTAACGGTACGAACAGTTGGGCCGACCGACATCGGCGTTCGATTTTTTTTTATAAATCGAGGATATAAAATCCTTAATAAAATAAAAGAAAAATTCCCAAAAAAACGCATATAACAAGTTTCAAGAATATAATTAATCCGGTTTAGGACTTTCATTGTATGGCAATGAAAAATTAAAAATTTCAGATTTTATATTTAATTCAATTTATATCCAATTTTCACCTCACAAAAAATAATTGCAAAAAAGAACGAAATTATATCAAAAATATAAATGATAAAAACGAACCAAGTTTTTCAATAAGTTAATTAGGTACAAAAAACCTGGGTCACCATTATTTTTCAAAATTCATTTGGCATTTCTTTGCTACGCTGTATTCGTTAAATATTTAGTTTAATTCGCAATCCTTAATTGGAAATTAACGTTTTCATTTTTATTAATTATATTAAACAATCATTGCACGCGAAATTTAAAGTCATGTAATTTAATGGAAGCTAAAAAATAGCAAAACAATTAAATTCCAAATAAAAAAAAATGAAACAACAAAATACCAAATAAAAATTTGCCGAATTTTAAAAATCCAATCCAACAAAAAATGGCCAAATGTTAATTTGCCAGACAATTCTTGATGGGAAACATACCGCATATTCAAAAAAAACTTGTGTGATAAAAATCACCCGTCAAAAGTAAAGTACGTACATACAAATTATGAGAGAAATTTATTATTTATTAATTACTGACTAGAGAGAGAGGCGCAAAATTTTAAACGACTTAGTAAAATGTTAAAGCCATTTTAGTAAGTTACTAAGTTAAAAAGAAGATTTTGCTAATTTTAAACGATTTTAGCAACTTAGTATCTCTTAACATTTTACTAAAGTTAAAATCACAAAATGGCTACTTTAACTTTTAGTAACTTGCTAAGTCCATAAGAAATCTGTCATTTTCGTCGAAAAAAATTTGTTGGCAAAGAGTTAAATTGTGTTTTTTTATGATTCGTGTGCTAATTGTTTTTCAAAGTAAATAAAATAAAATAAAATGTTTTCGGAAGACATCAAGAGTTACTGAAGCTAATGGAGGTGCTGATTTCAAAAAGGTATCAACCATCCATGTACGGTTTATGGTTGGTCAGGTACACTCCAAAATGTTTTTAATTTTTCTTCATGATGGCAAAAATTAAGAATTTTGAAATAGTTTAGGAGTGTGTCTGGTTAACGGTTAATCAAATTATTAGGTCCGTTCCCTAGGTTTAGATTTGTTTGCTTTGTTTTTCTATCACGAACTGTCATTGTTTGCACGTGTTCAGATGCACCATTTTTAATAAAAGGGAATTAGTATTTTACTAGTTAGTAAAACGAAAAAAGGGGATCAAAATTTCCGAAGAGCTAGTAAATTACTAAATATTTAGCAAATTGCTAACTAGTAATATGCTAAGACCTTAACAATAGGTTGTTTAAAATTTTGCGCCAGAGAATGTAGACCAATATTTAGTCAGTCAGCGATTTGGGATGGAATTTCAATATCAGAATGGTTTAGTACTATCTCAGGAGTTAAACACGGTTGCCAGATAAGTCCTCTTTGCTTTTGTCTCTTTTTGGATGGCCTAATCACGAGCCTCCCAGAAGGCATAGAATTCGACACCTCAACCATAAACGGCATATTTGTTACCGATGATATTGTGCTACTTGCAGAAACGCTAAATATGTTGCATATAATGATCAACAGGGTTGATGATAGTATTATAATGGCAGATATTCAAGAAAAGAAAAATCGAGTCTAGTCCTGGATCAAGGAGTTATGCTCATACCTAAACTGTCATTAAACCTACACTTACAAAATAAATAAATAAAGGAATCGAATAAAGCTTTGAGCTGCTCATGGAAAAAGATGAATCGTTAGAAAAGCTTGGCACTAAAAATGCATACAAATTCTCAGATCGCACTAATTGATCTTACAATTATCATAAAACTTTAAGCTTTTAAATTAATAAAAACTAACATAAACATTACGATGATGGAGATAAAATAAATAAGATGAAAAGTTGTTCCATTCAGTTCAAAATGTAAACTTTTCGAAGCAACCGCCGCCGGGGATACGAAGAATATGAAGAAGTGTATGAACTTCAAAAATTCTTCCTGAAACACAATAACGAACATGCTGCTCATCGAAACAGGTCTACCACTCATTTGGTTATTCACTTTAAGGCAAGTAGGTAAGTAAGGTATATATCCTATGAATAATCGAACTTCCCAATCATCGTCTTCCAAATGTAGTGCTTTAACAGATTTTTGAGAGAGGAGGTTATTTTATGCAAAAATGGCAGAAAATTGCAGAGGAACTAGAATTTAAATTTCCACTAAGGTAGGACGACGGATTTAGTTGGAGCGTATCTTTTGAAGTCATTGTGTAGTAAGTAAAATGAAAAATAGCCGCAGACTCTGGTAGTTAGTGCTATTAGGTTAAGTTTATATTGTAATTTATTACATATAAATAAAGTTATAAGAATAATAATAAATTAGATGAGAACATTCATTGAGGATGTATGAGAAAAGCTACACAGCTTACACTTTGTGTAATCTAAGCGAAAATGAAGACAGTTACCGTTTTTTGGGAAAATGCCCTATTCTTCGAGAGACGAGAAGAGTTTACTTCAGTAAATAATCTCTCTCATGAGACCATAACCTGCAACTATTTACAGAGTGTCCCGAAATCACAGCCACAGAAGAAAACACGGAAAGTTTAATGACAAGTTTCTCGTTTTCGCTTAGTTTTCGACTTATAATAGTTTTTATAATTTGTATTCTTTTTTCTTTTGACTAGCTCTAACTTTGCCAAACTACAGCCGATTTTTTGTTTTTTTTTTTATTTAAACAAAAACAGTAAGAAATTAATGAAGTTTGCTTAAAGTTCATTTACCGCTAAATTTATTCTACCGAAATCTTTAATATCAACAAAATTAAATGTCAACAAATTTAGGGTTTTTAATAAGCTTTAAATTCAGATAGCAAAACTATACCTATTTATATGATTCAACCGAAATAAAAGGGACCTCAAGAACTTAAATATTCATTATGACTCACCTGTTCGTAACTTTTCTCTACTTTTCGAATTAATTAAATAACAAACTTAATAAAAGCAATTATCCAAATTTATTGAATAAAAAAAATTAAATACAGATTTTCCATAATACAAAACATTTTTTTTAATAAAGAAAACAATACTTTTACTTTTACTTTAAGGGATAATCCAGATATTAATATAATCAAAGAGATATTTTGGGGAGTTAAATAAAAAATCCTATTAAATAAATATCCATTAATTTGAAACATCTTGAGGGGTACCTATCTCATTGGCGTTCGAAGAAATCATTAACATGGATTAACGCTTGTTTCTCAGATTAAAGGTATGGTAGGTATTTATATTTTTAAAATATGTATAAACAAACCTTACAAATTGAAACATTTTCTTCTGAAGCTTTTCATCATCATCATCATCATTAAAAATTTGCCTCCCTTATAACATAATTCGCATACCTTTTCTCCGAAAACAAAATGAAAAAAAAAGAATAATGATTATCACTTTAAAAGAAGTTGAAGAGTTATACATTCATAATTAAATTGGTAAAAAAAAATGTTCGGTAAATAAGAATTAAAAAAAAAAAACTGTTCCATGTAACATTTTATACATCATGTCGAAAAGATAACAAAAATGATCAATTGCAAAGAGCCCTCATATATACACAAAGAAGAATAAAGAATATGAAAGCAAACAAAAAAAAATATTTCGTTTCAGCATCGCATAATCCTCCTTTTGAAATTCCACGATATCATGTAAATCGGATTTGGTTCTACAAAAAATCCATTAAAAGTCTCACTGGGGCTTCTAATTTCATATTCATGGGCATATTAAAAATTAAAGAAACAAAAAAATGAACAAAAAAGAAAAGAATGCTAACACGAAGGACACAAACCCCGTATGGACAGACAAAGTTACTTGAATGGTTTCTCTGATGATTTATAAGTTTCCATAAGAATTGTTTTTTTTTATTGAAAACTCACCGCAACACTAAACTGTTGCGAAGAAATTCTTAATAGTCCCCCAAGTCCGTACTTAAGGAACATGTTAATTCTCTCATGCATTTAAACATTAAAAAAAAGTAAAGAACTTTGCATTATTATATACCTAAATATGATGAACTTTTCATGATTATGAATTTGAAAATTCTAAAACAAAATTTAGGATCTGCACCAGGCAACCGAAAATATTAACACATCATTTCAGATGCATGCATGGTACGGGCACATGCAGAGGGGCACATGCAAAAGTGTATTCACTAAGCCTTTTGTGAATTATTCATTCAAATAAATGCATTTTATTTGTATGCAAAACTATAGTAGTTGTCAGGATATATTATCAGGAGCTGGACTGGTACCCTGATGGAGATTTGTAGTGGCTCTGCCTGCGTGGATGGATACCTACTTATTCTGCAACAGCACGAAGTAGGTAGTATTTTATATATACAAGCAAAAAACTATATCATATTATTTGTTTATACGTACCTTAATATCCTGTTGCGTCAAATAAATCAGGAAGGACTAAGGGTGGGCAATTATGCGGACTGCACGTAACTCGAGGTGTATCGTCTGTGGTGGTACCTTCTATGCAAACACATTGAAGACAATTTCCGGTATCCTGCGGTAGAACAGCACCAATCTTGTAGGATGCGCCTGCAAACAAAAATAAAACAAAAATGAAAATACAAAAAAAAAAAACACTAGTTGAGAAGATTGCAAATAAATTATAGAACTATAGGGGATAGCAATAGCAATATGGTGGCAGAAACAAACGAGGTAATTTCTGTTATTATTTTTGTTTAGACATAATATTATAATTTTTTGAGTGCATTCCAGACGTGAACGTTACAATTTATTGAAAGAAATTACTCCAATTTAATTGGTATACTTGTTGGAAGAGTGATTTTAGCTAATGTATACCTTGGGGGAGTATGGATAAAAATTACAATTATAAATTGCACTTATTTCAACCATTTTCACAAAAATCTTTTCGCAAATATATCAACTTCTCAATCATACATTCAAAATTTGTTGGCTTCGCATTCTTCGCAATATAGATGTTGCGTGAATTTTAAGTTCGCAAGTTAGTCATTTTGCAAAAGATAAATTTGCTATATTTTGCGAGAATTCATTCAGCTTACTCTTTTTTCAATTAATCTAGTAATATATCAATATATGTCCTTTAATCGGGATATTTTTCCACTTTAATGAATTTCGCAAGGCAAACTCTTAATATTAACATGCATACAAATTGCACTCATTTTTTCTGAAATTGCCTTTTAATGTTTTAAGTTTTACAAAATTTAAATTTCGTTTTTAATTTTTTTTTTTTAATTAGGTACGTTAAAAAGTATTTTTTTTTTAAATAAATTTTTACTTGCGATAAATAAGTGCTATGTGGCAAGTTATGGATTCGTCAAAAAAATCGAACTCAAGATTTTGATCAAAGTTGACATTACGATGATAGCGAAGTCGAAAAAAAGTCTCAAAATTCTGTCTAAATAAATAAATAAATAAATTGGTCGGCGCGACAGCTCGTGTAGAACCAGGGCCTAGTGCCTAACAACTCTCAACCATTCATGTGCGTGTTATTGGCAACAATAGAGGGTACCTACAATTATCTGTCGAATCTGAACGACTACGGTGAGGATCACTTTTTCATGACAAGAGACTCTCTTGGGGGATTTGTCAATTCCTCGCAAGAGGCAGTAACCTGTGGAAAACATTTCTGTTTTTAGATGGCATAGGCTGGGAATCGAACCCAAGACCTTATGCATAACAGTCCACCGCAATAACCATTACGCCACGGACTGTCTGTCTGTAATTACAGCTGCAGCCTAAACGGGTGGGTCGATTTTCTTTGAACTTTGTGACTAGCATTTTTTGGATATTCCTCCCCACAAGTTTTTTTAATTTTTTTTATAGGACCAAAAATAACGGTACCTGCCGTACAATTTTTTTGTACCAAATTAAGAAAATGTTACTTTTGTTTCGAAAATGTGCCCACAACTTAAAAAAAAAAAAATTCAATATTTTTTTTTTATAAAAAGACTACCTGTAATCTGAATTTTTTTTTTTTTTTTTTTTTTAAATCGGAAAAATGGTTATAAATATGGTACCTCTCATAGAAGCAATTTTTTTTTTATTTTCGATTTTCCCAAAATCAGTTGAGCTGATTTTGACTATTTTTATCATAGAAAATTTTATAAAAAGTTTTGAAAATATTGTACTAATACCAACATTTGCAGAAAAAAAAAAAAACAAATTTTAAATTTAAAAAAAAAATCAATTTTTTTTATTTGAAAATTCCATATATTCCGTATTTCGAAAATGGGTACCTAGATAATTTTTTTTCAAAACTAATTTTTTAACTTCACATTAATAAATGCTAAAATATGGCGTACCAATATTTTTTTTCTTAAAAATGTTTTCAAAATTTTATATGCATATTATGTAGAAAAATTATTAAAAAAAAAAAAAACCGTTTCAACGGTTTTAAAAATTTGTATGTCATAAATTGAGATTTATGTAAGAAATCAGATGCTGTACATCACGTTGATGTCAAACAAAAATTCAGATGTTGTTTAATTAATTTCTAATTATATTGACTTTTTTAAAAACTTTCAGCCTTAAGTGCCAGTTCTAAAAATGTGTTCAACACGGTGCTAATTTGTTCATATTTTTGTACTCACATATTTACTTTCTTAAACTGAACTACGTTTTTGGCAGGCGGCAAAAAATATAGGCTCTCATAACTAACTTATTTCTTTTTAAATCAGATAAATGGATCTAAACTATTCAGACTTTAAAACCACAGCTTGATCGCACATAAGAGCAAGTTCGTGCAATCCAGTCGTGCCAACATTTGATGCAGTTTTTTTTTTTTTTATTTTTAGATCGCTCGGTCTTTTAACCAATGGAATCTTTTGTATGCATAAAAATCGACATTGTAGCTTTGATATATGTATATAAAATCGGCATATCGCAGCTACATCGCTTGAACAGTTCTCAAAACAGTTTTGAGCTGAAAATAAAAACACCCTCTAAATTATTGAAAAAAATATCTTAACATATGCAATATTTAATTTTTTTCAAAATTTAACGGCGGCGGCGGGCGTTTCGACAATTTCAAGTTGATTATTTACTCTCCAATAGAGCCAAAAATAAGACTTATCAATGTCTTCTGATTACTTACTTACTTACTTTATGTGGCTCTACAGTCCGGAGTGGACCAGGGCCACAACTAACAAGCTTCTTCCAGCTAGCTCGGTCCCTAACTGTCTCTAGTTTCAAACTCCAAGTTGGTTGAAATCCACTTGCGTGCGCCACCTGAGTAGTAGTCGCGTTGCCACAATGTAACAAGTGTAACAAAAGTGTTACACTTTTCTTAATTTTTTTGTATTTGTTACTATGTTACTTTTTTTTTCTTTTTATTACACTTTTTTCTCCAATTTTTTTTTTCTTTAAAACTTTACTTTATCATTTTTATAATCAGTGTGAAGTGCGCTTAAACAACACTTCCACCTATTTGTACACCTACGTCCTAAATTGAGTTGAAATCACCTTCATTCGACTCGATCGAACTCGTTCAGTTACAGTTTAGTCGAAATCTCGATCTCTCGATCCAGCATATAAACATGGTTAGATATCAATTCCTTAAAGTATTCCAGTTTCCACATTCCAAAAAAATAATGTATTAACTTATTATTTAATGTATAGTTTTGTACTGAATTTAAAAACTGTGATGAAGAAAACTTATGTTCCTATAAAAAATTGAGTTCAAGAGCATTCTTTGCATTTAAATCATTTTTTCAATTTGTTACATTTTTTTCGCTTTTGTTACGTTTTTTAAAAAAATGTGTTACACTTTCGTGAAGCCCAGCGGCAACGCTGGCTAGTAGTCTTCCTCTACTGCACCGTCCCTCGGGGTTGGATTCAAAGGCTCTTCCGGCCGGAGCATTGCTCTAAATGACCCAGCCACCTCAGCCGTTGGATTTTTACCTTTTTGGCTAAGTCGGTGTCGCTGTACAGCCTGTACAGTTCAACAATGCATTTTCTCCTCCACTCCCCGTTTATGTACACGGGACCAAAAATCACGCGGAGAACCTCCCTTTCATCCGCCTTTGACAAGATCCATGCCTCTGCACCATATAACAGGACCGGGATAGTAAGCGTCTTGTCAATGGAGACTTTAGTTGTTGCAAATAAGGCTTTGCTTCTCAATTGCCTTCTTAGCACCGATTGCCAAGAGTTATTCCCCATTTGATCTCAACACTGGTATCGTTGTCCGAGTTGATAGCGAAACCTAGGTAAAAAAAAGTCCTTTACTATTTTGAATATTTTGACAACTATTCCAGCTGAAGTTCCAGTTGCAGCTCCGTATCTATTGTGTTCAGTAAGCTGTACATTTTGATGTTGGGAATTTTAATATCTTATATAGCTATAATCAAACTGGCGAAATTTATTAAATCTTAAAATTGCCTGCTCTAAATCATGGAACAACGTCTTGTCACTTTAGGTATACCGTACCGTACATACCTATGTCAGATTTGCATCCAAGTGTTTTTGCCATCACCATATATGAATGTAGCAAGTCAAGTCCTTGATGATTTATTATTTGCTCTTACATCAAACTGAAGATAAATGGATACCATACGCTTCCTTGTAAACGACATAATTAATGTTATTACGAAAAAAAAGACCAATTAGCTCATGGTTCAACAGGCAATTTTTAAATCGTTCATGCAGCCATTTTGTGAAATGAAAGAACCTTTCTCAGCATTTAGACTTCCATATGTATGTTTACTCGTATACCAACCAGTAGTATATTAATTTGTGTATACATTGGTTTGAGTTTAAGTTGAATACATGTAAAATATATTGAATATATAAAGCTTGTAATTAAGTAGATGTGTATGTAGGATGTAGATATATTTTTGGTTGTGCCGGAAACATCTGTTAAATTAAGCAATTAATCTTTGTTGGTCGAGTGTGAATGTATACCAAAGTAACATGTGTTAGCCACAATTTTATGGGCGTATTATTTCAATATATAAACGAGATGTTATAATAGTACGGGTGGAGAATTTATTTAATTGAAATTCTAGAAAGAAAGAAATGTATATATTCGACAACAAACAACAACAAAAAAAAAAAAGGTCATCAAGCAAAACCTTTACTGATGCGCTCAACATGTGAACAATTTACATGATTGTTATATATCCTGGCAAATGATTCGTGTTTTTCACTAATGGGACAAATTAATTTGATGTAGGTTGGTTGGTTGCAATTTGAAAATGATTTGGATTTCAGCTATTCAGACCATCAACGAATGTTTTTAAAGAGTTATAGGCCACAAACTTCTTTAACATTAACACAACATTTCATTTTGACCTCATTTTTGGACTTTCGATAACATTTTAATCAATTTGATGAGAAAGTAACGACGAGCATCGAATATGTGGGTGAACCTAATGTTAGGACTCGAACAAATGAAGCTAGGGTATCGAACTTTGGATGTACTTGCGTGGAATTTTGTATATGTTTTAAATCTGGGTTCGTGTATAGCCGAAGAATTAGTTGATAACCTTGATAGCAATACAAGGCTGAATTAATAGCCATCCTATGGAAAGTATATGGAATGGATAAACCATCACCAGGAAGATAGATAAGTTATACTTGGTTGTGCAAGGTACTATCCAATGGAGGAGAAAGATGACACAAGTAAGGAAGCTCAAGATCACGTATTATAAACTTCTGAGGAACGATGACATAAGCCAAAATTATGTACAGTAAAAAAAAATTATGTGATGGTGTGACCAGTGTTACCACAGCCAAACTATTTATCCGTCCCTTTAAATAAAAAAATCTGTCTTTTAAAATGCATAAAATTAAAAACGTATACGAATTTAAGAATTCTCAAAATTTATATAATAATAAATAAAATAAAAACATATTAACACAATAAATTATAGAATACAATGTAGTTTCACTTTAATAAAAAACAACAGTCGTATTTATTAAATGTTTGTCTACTTAGACACTGTCTAACTATTTTCAAATTGGTGAAAATATGCTTTATTTAATAAAAATAAATATCAAATTATTAACGGTTAAGACAATCTGCTCTTGTGTCCAAGTTATGCAGCTATAAGACAACAATAAACAAGGTTTTTGAACACATTTTCCAGAGTTGGATAGTTGTCTAAAGTTAGACAACGTTTTTTAATAAGACCACAAGTTATTAATATCTAGACACACCCATTGGAGGCCACACTTTTCCTGAATAAGATTCAGAACAAAGCTCTTTGGTAAAAATGATTGCTTCCATTGATTCATTTTCGTTGTTTGTTTAAAAAAAATTAACATTTTGAAGAGCTAAAATGATCTTTAAAAAAAGTGTTTTTTCTTAAAAAGAATGTAACCTGAAATCCCATTCAAAAAAACAATCTCTCAGGATACTATTGTATCCTAGTCCAGTGGTAACACTGGGTATGAGAGCTTTTGAAGAACCAAGTATAAACCATTCCTGTGTGCGATTTGTAATTGTCAGTCAGCAAGATAGGAATAATTTTATGTCGAAACGGCTGAGATAACAATACTCCAGGAAATCTAGAGATTTTTGTATGGAGCAAATAGAAAAAAATAGAGGCAAGCTGACATTTTTCAGGGTGGTTCTGGTGATATTAAAGCAGGGTTGCGATTTTTTTAATTAAAAAATCAATAAGTCATAAGTCTGTAGATGACTTGTGAATTAAAAAAATTTAATTCATAAGCTGGTTGGTAGATTGGAAATTCTTAAGCAGTTTTGACTACATAATTATTTTGAATCTATTTTTAGCTTTCAATAAATCATAAAATGATCATTTTCCAATTCATAAATTTTCTAATCAGAATTCACCCATTAGCTTTTTTAATTCATAAGTCACTCAGTAGCTTATGATTTAAATTTTTTAATTCATAAGTCACTAACTAGCTTGTGAATAAAAGTCAAGCTTAAGCTAGAAAGTGACTTAAGCTTTTGCAACTCTGTATTAAAGAACTTAAATCTCAGTTTTCGTATTCGAGACTCTTGCAGAAAAAAAGTTAGGCAGCCACGCCCACTGTTCCCTCCATTTTCCTTATATCCTTTTTTCTCGGAAACTTCTTGAATGATTTGGATGAAATTTTTAACATTTGTTTATACAGTAGTCCCTCGATTATGTGAACTAATTAAAACAAGGCGTTTTCGGATTTTAAATGGATTCACATTACTGGAACTTTTTTCAATTCTCATTAAACTGATTAAAATAATCTTTATATCCATTGAATACAACACAAAATATTTTTTTTAAGCACATTTTATTGAACCGTGTCATGCAGTTTTTTCCAAAAAAAAATTAACTGCACTTTTATTACATGACAACTTTTCGCCGCATATTTTTAATGTTCCCAACCTAGACTAGCTTTAAACTTCTTTGAATCGCAAATTAAACTGATTTGCTATTTGGCAGAGAAGATCTGTTGAAACTAAAACTTGGTTCTCTCTTTGTTGTTTTTGGCCACTCGAACAATGCATTTTCCATTTTAGGCCATTTCCGGATTTCCTAAGCGTCTTTCTATTCCCTGGTCCTGATTCAGTTTATTTGCCTTTTGGAATTAAATTTTATTCCCGTAATTGTTGACCTGGACACACCATATTTTCAGCTAAGCAAACCCAGGTTGTCCAGCATTCAAATCACGTAAAATTTGACACTTATCTTTTATAGATAAAAACCGATGCTCTTTTTGTTTAGGTGCCATTGCCACATGCACTTACAATTTAATTACAGAAAAGAACCCAGAGCAAAAATAAACAAACATAGACCAAGCAAAAGACAACTCAATGAAAAAGCATAACCCGGAACTGATCAACAAAAAGCACAAAAATGTAAAATATACCCACATACCTCTCTAGCCTGCAGCTGTTTTCAACATTTCTTAAGATATGTCTAGACAAACAACAGTTAGCCGGTACCTATAAATTGCATGCACGAATATGAAAAAGATAAAAACTTTTACAAAAGAAATTCACATTATAGAGGCTGTGAAAATTCGAAGTTCGCACTATAGAGATGACAATGTAAATTTTGGGCTATTCACATTTTAGACAAATTCGCATTATCGGTAATTCACATTATCGGGGGACAACTGTATTAGCAAGAAAAAAATTAAAAAAATACTTTTATATCCTTAACTTAACCAAAACCATAACCTTAACTTTCTTGGACTACAACACTTTTTCATGATAAGATATACCAAAACCTACCATACTATTGGACGATTTGTGACTAGAAGTGACTGGAATTCGATCCTCAGACCTCTTGCTACCATTGATGAAATGGGTCCATTAAATTAATAGTACCGTTATTATTTTACTAGATCAATCAAAGTAATGGCAGTACTGATGATAGTAATAAAGCAGTGATTCAAACGTTTACAGTCTTTCCAGTTGTTTACAAGTACAAGCAAGTTTATCTTTCTACATAAGGCATTTTGAGGAAGATTTCAGCATTATCAGTTAGCCAGTTCACTTTTCTGGAACCTCACTGAGATCAAACTACTGACAGCTTCACTAAGGAGAAGGGGAAACTTTAACAAGATTTCTCTGCTTAAAAGTCAAAAGCACTCTCTATCTCTTTTTTATAATTTGATCAACTGTGACAAAAAATAATTGAGCAAGCGAATCTAAAAAAATATCAGTTTCAGCTTTTTGACAGCAAACAGAAGTATAGAGGAATCTCACTGAGGAATTATGTTCTGAGATTGTCGAGATCTCAGTGATCCTGAGAAAGCTGAATTGCCAAAGTTGTATGAAAAGGATTCTTCGGAAAAAATTTCATCTGACAGAATCATTTTAATATCATGACGGTCCGCAGTTATTTTCTTTGCATATAGCAGCAGTGGCCTTCATACTCGCCAGACTTGAATGTTCTATTTTGGAGCCAAAGGTGTCAGCAAAAAAATAAAAAGTGTGAAAACATGTATATAAGCGAACAGCTTTACGAAATATTACTTCATTATTTAATTTCTTTTTTTTTTTTTTTTTTTTTTTGATTATTTAATAAAAAACTTGGTTTAAAAAATTCATGAATCCGTTTTGATGTTTCAAAAAAATCTATTTACATTTTTTTTTTTTATTCAAAAAATATTTTGTTTTTAGAAATTTGTTTGACTTAAAAAAATTTGATCAAAAACGGTTAATCCGTTAAACGAGAAATTCGAAAATTAAAAAACTTTCAAATTTGTATTTTTATCAAATTAATTAAAAATTAAAATTAATTATTTTCAAATTAACAGATCTAAATTGAACCGGCCAAATGTCATATTGCCAAAATATTACCAATTGGACATTAACATTATATTAACATTTTTAAAATAAAATTATAAATAATTTAAAGACAGCTGAAGCAAATATAGCCAACCATCTGCAGATAAAATTTTATTACATTGAAAATAGAATAATCCCGTCTCATTTTAACGATGACGGATGCAAATTTTCCTTCACCTGACACCAAGAGATATTCGTAGCGAGAGATTGTAAGCATTATATTGGTGATGACTTGGTAATGAATAAATGACTAATGAACATTCATATAAATTGTAGTCGGATGAAAGTTCGACCGACTATAATGGAACCTCGTCAGAGTGTATCCCCAACCTAAACACGAAAAAAGGTGCTCTGAGATAACTTGGTTGAGGCAAAAGTTACCTAAATGTCGCTTATAAAATTTTTGGGTCAACTGCCAAATTTATAACAATAAGTTAAGTACAAAATTATAAGTACAACTACAAGTTTCTACTTCATTCTTTATAAAGACGATGAGAACAAAATATACAAATACGTCAGCATATACATATGTATGTACATATAGAAGTATAGGTAAAGTGCCCTTTTTAAATATTAAAGTCAACTCGAAAAGAAGTATACTGAATGTTAAAAGGCCAACAACAGAAAACTGAAAAGAGAAAGACGCCGACGACGTCGTCGTCGTCGGTGTTCTTATGATTTTATTAATAAGTCAAGATGTGAGCCAACATAGGTCAACAAGTTGTTATATAAATAGGTAGTCCTTTTTTTTTCCTTCTCGTCCCACATGTGTGCAAAATTGTTTTTTTTCTTCTGTCATACCTACCTATAAAAAGGAAATCAAGACGTATAATCCAATGAATATAGTTTCATGTATCACCTACCGGCCGGAGGTAGAGCAAACAAGCCTCATTCCTTGAGGGAAATATATACACACACACATATAATGTCATTCCAAATGTCAAAGGATCATAATCAGTATTTGCATATCTCGTGTGGATGTGCAACATGCAGATTAAATATCGTATAAAGCCGCATTTTTTTTTTGGTGCTTAAAAAGTTAAGAGCGTTGCTACTTTGATGGGCTGAAGATGTCAATAAATAGTTGATGAGTTGACGAGTACAGTGCTTGTTTCTGAAGAAGATGATGGTTGACCTATATTTATTTTTTTTTAAATGCATGTCATTCAAATAATATAAGAGATTAACTGATTTTGATGGTTAATGTTAAAATACAGTAAACTGCAGATCTTTTATTTCTGCCTATTTGATTTTGAATATAGAGTTAATTGGAACATTTTATTTTCTATGCATATATAAATAAATATGTTGAGACGTAATTCTAATTTTACCTGTATGAGGTATTTAAATCTTTTTTTTTTAAGTGGTGTTCTCGAGACATCTTTAGTGTTAGAAAGCATAATATATTTTAAGGACTGACCATGAGACAAGAAAAGTCTTAGTCTCGTCTAGGAGTATTGAAAACTTGTTAATTAGAAATTTATAAAAATGCTTATAATAAGAATATGATTTAGTTTTGTAAAAAAAATATAATTTTCAAAAAATAATTATTAAATTAATAGTTATATCTGTCAAACCAGCTGTCAGTGTCATTTTTATTCTTTCTTAATTTTAATCCTTCTGCACAGAAAGCGCCTCGGTCGAAAACGATACATTTTATCAATCAATTGCACATAGATTTATTAAATGTATTTAAAATTTTACTTAAATGTTCAATAACTGCTCGCCTGTTGACCGATATGCTTTCTTTTCGTTTATTTGTAGCTTGTATTCTGCGAAGAAAATGGCAACTCACGTCTTGCGGTTGTCTGTTGAAGCAAACGTGATCGAGCATAGTATACGTTTCGTGTGCAGAAGGCCTTATGGTGACGCCTCAATAAAAGTACCAAATTTTAATAATTTACATATGTGGGCTACATACTACATAGGTCGATTTTTTTTATTTTTATATTTTAAGTTTTTGTTCAAAAGTGGGTTTCGCAATTCTGTCTGTCTATCCTTTCGGCTGTAGCCTAAACAAGTGGATCGATTTTCTTTAAATTTAGTACCTAACGTTTTTTGGCCATTCCCATTCCCAATTTAAATTTTGTTTTAAGACCAAAAATAACGGAACTTGCCGTACAAATTTTTTTACCAAATTATGAAAATCATATTTTTCTCAAAAAAGTGCCCACAACTTTTTGTTAAAAAAAGTTTTAACATTTTAAAATTTTTTTTTCGGAAAAATGTTTTTAAATGCCAACTCCCCCATTTTTTAATTTTCGATTTTCTCAAAAACGGTTCAATTGATTTTAATCAAATTTTTAAAGAGAATTGTAAAAATATTGTGTACCAAAATTTTCAAAAACTTTTTTTTGGATTATTAAAAAAATTTCAAATTTTTTTTTTTTTTGAGAACTTAATAATTTAAAAACGACTTGGTCGATTTTTATTAAACTTAGCACCAAGCAGTTTTTTGATATTATCTAGCAAATTTTAAATACATTTTTTTCTTATAACCAAAAATAACTTTACCCCCCATACAAATGTTTAAAAAACGGTATTGAAAATCTCATTTTTCTTAAAAATGACACATACGATTTTGATTAAAATTTTTGTGTGAACTAATATCAAAACAATCTACCATATTATTGGGAAAAAAATGTATCTATCGTTTAAAAATGGTACCTCTCATAGAACCATTTTTTCGGTTCTCGACTATCTCATTATCTGTTGAACCAATTTTAATGAAATTTTTTACACAAAAGCTGCTAATAAGTTTGAATAATATTGCCTATCAAATTTTTCGAAAAATCAAATTATCGATATTTAAAAAGAATTCAAATTAATTTTTTGAAAATTCGTTATTTCGAAAATGGAGGAATGATTTTTTTTTAAATAATTTTTAAACTCCGCATAAATAAGCATTAAAAATTGGCGTACCATTTTTTTTCCTTAAAAATATATTCAAAAATTTATATATAAAAAAAAATGTTTTTTTTTTAAAACTGCTCCAACGATTTTTTAATTTTTTTCTCATAAATTAAGATTTGTGTAAGAAATCACTTGCTGTACCTTGCGTTGGTGTCAAATCAATTTCAGATATTTTTTAATTAATTTATTTCTAATTTCATTGATTATTTAACATTTTTTCAGTCTTAGCCGTAAATTCCATGCATATCTGCGAAGTGCAAGACAGCACGGTGTTATATCCTTTATATTTATGTACATAATACTTCCTTAAACTAGACTATATTTTTTGCAGGTGGCATAAAATATAGGCTCCAATAACTAATGCATTTATTTTATCAGATGAAAAGTTTTTAAAATTATTAAGGCTTTAAAACCACAGTGCGATCGTATATTAGAGAAAGTTCGTGCGACCCAGTCGTGCATTTTATTTTATTTAATATCTGCAAACTAACTTAATATTCCTACATAATTATAAATACATATGTATTTCATTTTATAGATTTTAAAATATTTTCCAATTAAAAAAACATGAGTGAAACACAGTTAAGGGATTTGTTTAAACTTACAATATTCTATTCAAATCTTTCTATTTAAGTGATACACAAAACTAAAGCAAAATATTATTTTACACAAAACAAATTGTTTATTTTTTTTATCATTTTATCAATCACCGAAGAAATTTCCTCTCGAACTCAAGTTGATTCCGAAAAAAATATTTTAATCCGTTGCTAAAACATTTCTTGTTTTTTTTTTTATTTTTTTTAATAAAGATCATTCCCTTAAATTGGCTTGAATATCAAAGTTAAATAAAAAGTCAATTTATATGACTTTTATTCAACACAAAACAAAAAAGAATTAATGGAGAAACCACAATTTGTGTATGAAACATGCCTTGTGGATATATGTACCATAAATAAAATGAAAATGAAAAGTTTGTTTTATTTTTGTTCCGAAAATTTTGAATTTATATTCGTCCTTATTCAACAACAACGATTTGTTCCTTTTGTCCTGGGACATGTCATTAACAATCATAATGTAGGTATTTAGAGTTAAAAGTTTGAAAAGTCTTTAAAAACAACAAAAACAAATTCATTCTTGTGTCGAATTCAAATATTACATATAACATATTATGTATATTATACTTAAATGACTTTATTTTGTGTTTCCACACAAATTTAGAAACATTTTGAACGGATGTTGAATCTGCTGGTACATTTTTGTTTAATGGTGTTTAGAATTTGCCTCCTTTCAAGTTAAATCAAATGAATTTAAGGGTTGAAAAACTTGACATATTATATATTCACATAACGGGCAAATATAAATATAGCTGGTGGACTTTTAACAGTTAGTTCCGCATACAGGATAAATTGTTTTTCTCTTATTTTTTATCTACTATCATTTATAAGAACAATGTGTTACCATTTGGGGGAAAATACTTCATAAAATCGCTTTTTCAAGATTCCGAACTTAACGTCAAAAATAAACCCTTGGCCCTCATATAGATGTTCGATGATTCACATCTTTCTATAAGTTTCACACATTTTGACTTCATAAAATCATAATATAGATCACAAGCAATGTCCGCACCCTTTGCTTGTAAAAATCAATTTGTTGAAAATACTTTTATGGACATTTTTATGATTCGTTTCATGATTTATCCCACCTGGGCTTCAGAAAATGTAAGCTCTAAATGCGTAGGTACCGTACTTAAGGCAAATAATACTAACAAGTCCTATTTTCATTCATAATAAAAAGATTTTTGTAGCAATATAATTTTACGATTTTGGGGAATTGAGCGTCCGTGTTTGACTTGTTATTGCAAATTTATTTCTCATAATTTGATTTAATGCAAAAAAAATATCAACCTACGAGGAGAGCGAAGCTTTGACCTTTAAAATAAAATTGATATTATTATGTACATATTTTGAAAAGTTGTTATTATATTTTTTTTTCAATTGGAAACATACTCCGTGAACACAACGATGTATGTGTGTACGAACTACCATTATATAAGCACCCACTATTGTGTTTTCAACCAAATAATAATTACCAGTATTTTTGTTTTTTATTTTATTCATGGTCTTGCAATTTTTTCTTAAATTGTCCACGGAAATTCAAAAACTTTGCAAAAATGCTTTGAATTTTTTATGGCATGCTTGATTATTATGAAAATGTTATCGGCTGATGGTTTGATTTTCAATAGATAAACTTGACACACTCCATTGATGTTAATTTATAGAACGAATATAAATATAATGAAAACCTGCCAAACAAAGAAAAAAAAGATGCTGGGTGAGACCCACACCTGTTACTTCCGATTGGCGCCCGAGGAAATTGAACACCAGTGTTAATTGTTTGTAAGGAAATTCCTAATTCAAAATCTTAAAAAACCTTATCAGGTGTTCTGTATGCAATCAAGTGAAACCTAAAGTTGTGGCGTATTTTATTTTTCAACAATTTAAGTAGTATTTTTGGCAGAATTTTTGCTTAAAAAAAAACTATCAAATGAATGGATTTTTTTACAAACCCCATTAATTTTTAGTTACAGCATTGTGAGTAAAATAAAACTATTATGGAGTCGATAGAATTTTTTGTTTTCGAGATATATTCGAGCCGAAAAACGTTTTTCAACAAATTTCAGCATGTTTTTTGATAAAAAAAAATTTGTTCAATTTTTCATTACGTTATTAATTACGTCAGTGATTACGTCATTATGTCATTAGAATAAAATTAAGCTGAAGCCGATTGCATTTCCTTTTCTCGAAATATTTGAGACGAAAAATTTTTTACAACTATTTTTTTTTTAATTAATGTAGCAAAATAACCACTTATTAAATTTTTTTAAATATTTTTCTGCACTTTATGACGTTATTATCTATAAAATAAAATTTATTCGAAGTCGATATCTCTATTCGTTCTCGAGATACAGTGAACGAAAGTATGTATCACGAACGTACAAATATATACTAGCTTACGAAATGTATGAACTTTTACAAACGCACGTACACACACACATCCAGACATCACTCTTAAAACTATGGATTATTTGGAATACTTAGACCTCGAAACGTAGAGATGTGTCAAAATTTTCGATTCGACAAATCGGACCAAATACTGGGAAGTTAAAAAATTAAAAATCCTTGGAGCAGTTTTTTTTTTTTTTAAATTAACGTTGTATGCATATTTGTATGAAATTTTTTAAACATTTTTTAGGAAAGAAATTGATACACCAATTATTGTAAGTATTTATTAATTTGAAGTTATAATTGGTTTTCCAAGAAATTCATCTTCATCATTAGAAGCTTTTGCACATACAATTTAATTAAAGTCAGTTAAACAGATAATGAGATATTTGAAAATAAAAAAATGCTTCTATGAGAGGTATCATTGATAATTCTTCAATGTAAAATTTGTTACAGTAATACGTGGTAGACTGTTTTAATATTTGCTCACGAAACAATTTTTATCAATATCGTAAAAGCCATTTTCGAGAAAAACTAAAAATATTCCTTTTTGGTTTTTCAAGAAACCGTTAGTTTTGGTTAAAAAAAATAAATCTGCTGTATAATGTTAAAAAGCCGAAAGTTTAATAAAAATCGACCGTTTTTTTTTTTTTTGAATTATTAAGTTTTCAAAAAAAAAAAAACTATAAAGAAACAAATTTAAAATTTTCTACACGATACTGTTAAACACTTTTCAATACATTCTCAAAAAAAAAAAATTAATCAAAATCAATTATGCCGTTTCCGAGAAAATCGAAAATCAAGAAAATGGATCTATAGGAGGTGCCATTGATAAATTGATTGATTGATGAAGGTAGCTTAAATGTATCAAAACTTACTGAAATATTTGTTTTAAAGAAAAGTTGTGGTGACGTTTTTGAGAAAAAAAAAAAGATTTTCCTTAATTGCTTACAAATATTTTACGCGCAGTTATCGATTTTTTTTAGTCCGAAAAAAAAACTAAAGAAAAAAAATCCCTACACGTTTTTCATTTTTCTTAAGACCAAAAATAATGGACCTGCCTTACAATTTTTTTTTACAAAAAATAAAAATCTTATTTTTCTCAAAAACGTGGCCACAACTTAAAAAAAAATCCAGTAATTTTTTTTACAAAAAGGCTACCATTTAAAAAAAATAAAGTTTCTGAAATATTGTTCTTATAAGTGATATCTACCATAGAACCATTTTTTTGATTTTCGATTTTCTCAAAAATGGTTCAACTAAATTCGATAAATTTTTTTATAAAGAATTTTTCAAAAAAATTAAAAAGTATTGCATACCAACATTAAAAAAAAATTGTGGAAATTAAAAAAAAAAAATTTAATTTTTAATTTAAAACGACTTTTAAATTTTTATTAAACTTGGTATTCAGCAGTTTTTTGACATTAGCTAGCAGATTTTAAATACAAATTATTCTTATAGCGCAAAAAATAACTGTACCTCCCATACAAATGTTATAAAACCGGTATGGAAAATCTCATTTTTCTCAAAAACGACTCCTATGATTTTGATTAAAATTTTTGTGAGAGCTAATATCTATACGATCTACTATATTTTTGGAAAAAAATTATATATCGATCTCTCATTAATCGCAGATCCGATTGTGACAACCTTAGCAACAATTACAGTCAGCTTGTAAATAAACATAGCTAAAGTTACAAGACAAATAGTATAGGTGATTGTGAAAGTAGGGGGTGACATTTGTAATGCTGCTATTGCATGTAATTTCTAGTTTTTTTAATTATAATGTAAATAAGTGCTGAAAATTGTTAGTGTATTTGAAGCTAAATATCTATTTTGTAATAATTCTGTAAGTTTTTTATTTTGTTAATGTTAATTTCAACTACTAATGTATGTTGTTTTAATGTATTTTATGAATAAAGGCCTGATGATGAGCGTAAACATGCTCGAAACGTTCCCATAAAAATAAATAAATAACATCTTTTACTTGACCTATAGCTCACTTAACATATGAAAATTATTAAAATATTAAGGTCACTAAAAATTATTATAGATTTCTCATAGAACCATTCTTTTAATTTTCGACTATCTCCTTATCTGTAGAACCGATTTTTATCAAATTTTTTGAACAACAGCTTCTTATAAATTTCAACAATATTGCATATCATAATTAAAAAAAAAAAAAAAAGAAATTTTGGATTTAAAAAAAAAATCAAAATAATTTTTAGAGAATTCGATATTTCGAAAATGTGTAAATAATTTTTTTTCAAAATTAATTTTAAAACTCCGCATTGATAAACACTAAAAAACTGTGTAACAATTTTTTTTCTTAAAAATGTTTTCGCAAATTTATATATAAAAATATTGTTAAAAAACCGCTCCTAGGATTTTTAAAATGTTTTTCTCATAAATTGAGATTTGTGTAAGAAAAAAAATTCAGAAAGTGTTTAATTAATTTATTTCTTATTATATTTATTTTTTAACAAATTTTCAGTCTAAAGTGTAAGTACCATGTATAACTACTTTAAAACCTACCTACTGAAAAAAGAATCACCACCGATCTGCCCCATCTGCAACAGCAACCTCACCATCAGCCATCTACTTGGTCCCTGCCTCCTCTACTCAACAGAAATTTTTAGAAAAATAAATCTTAAAGCAAACATTATCGACTTGTTAAAAGAACCTACTCAACACAATATTGTTATTATAAACAAAATATTAAACCTACTTAAAATTAAGTTATAACTTCAATTTCTTTTACCTAAGAGCCGATAGTACTGTGCTGCTAGTGCTCTTATTAATCTAGTTATTAATAGTATATTTTAATATGTTATTGATAAGAAAAAATAAATAAATAAATACTTTAAAACCACACTGTCATCGCACATAAGAGCAAGTTCGTGCGACCCAGTCGAGCATTTTATTTTTTACGAATACATAACTTTTTACTTAGTAAACCTATGTCCCTTACCTACATCAATATCAAAACCTGCCTCACTGTATATCAAATAATTGAAATAACCTTCAAGAAGGGATATTTTCAGATCTTCACTGACAATTTATATTTTTATTGCATTTACGTTCTTATATCGTTTTTACCTTAGTTATAAAATCTGCCATTACATTTGATGATGTGCCCATAAAATTGTGGTTAATATGTGTGACATTCACTTTCACATATTTATTCACACTCCAAAATGCTTATTTCTTAATTGAACACATGTTCCAAAAAAAAAAAAACAAAAACCACAAACCACAAACACAAAATGTATATCTATTTAGATAGAATATCTAAACAATCATGGCTTTAGGTCGTAAAATACCCATTTTACATATAGGTATACAATTTTATGAATTCAAGACATCTCGTTTAACTACGCACACATTCCTAATATATGTATATACCAATGCACAGTCTTCCTCCACACAATCATACAACCATGAAAACACATTTTCCTCAAATGAATTCCTGTCATTCTTGCCAAAATGTTTGGGTAATTAAAAGCTTGTCCGCTCAACCATGAGCAATTATAACATAAAATGGTTTTTTTTTATTCTCGTATATAGAACTAGAAATCATACTTGATATTTCTATATTTCTGCATATACCTTAATTCAAATGGAAAAATGTTAATTAATCATTTAAAATTTCTTCTGTCAACCTAAACATAAGTTATATGGAAACAGCTTGATGGGAATTAATAACATAAATGAAATGTACGACCATATTATCATCTTTAGCAAAGTCAAATTAATAAAAATAAAATTAAATTAAATCCTAAAATTTAGTAGAAGGAGCAACGAGGTTTTTATAAGTATTTGTATTTAAAATTTCAATATACCTAAAGTTCTGCAGTTCAAAATATAGTCACAAAAAACCATTCATAACTTTAAAGTTTTCAAAATACCGTAATTAACTAGGGAGATTTTTTTTTTTGCTTTTTTTTACATAGGATGGTAGGTTGGTATACCTAACCTAGTCGCAATAAACGTTGCTTTGTAGATTTAATACAAAAACATGAACTTTGTGAAATAAAGCTTTAATGACTTTTTGTTCTCAAACAAACAAAATTTTAACTTTTGAATTGTGAATAGAAATGAGAAAACACAAATTCTGTAGCCGTGTTTTTTTTTAGCTTTGTGAGTCCTTCAATTTGTTTTCAGTAGGATGGTTGATGAAAATACATTTTTTTTTTTTGTATGCCTACTTACTTCAAGTATTTAACAAATTTTAGATTCGGAGAAGAAAATTGACCTCGAAATTTCAATCATTCGAACTCTTAGGTCTTAAACATTGAATGGTGAAACCTAACCATGTTTAGCTTTGAATATAGAATTTCAGGGAATCGTTATTTAAATAAATATGACTCTATTTTCACTTACACCCTCTCTATACGCCATGTATTGGTTTGGCATACTATGCCAGTATGCTGTATTTTGTACGTTGCACAGTGGGCAGAAATCGTCATTTTAGTGGTCTGAAATCTATTACTTTTAAACCAGTTTAGGTTTTACTATAATTTTTATTTTTATTTGTAACTTTATTTAAGTACCTACTTTATAAATAATATTTTATTTTTGAATATGTGTTGTTTTAATTTCGACAGAACAGAAAATATATTATTTTACTTTCAATTCGTATGAACGGTAGTTATCGTCTTAATCTTTTAGTTTTTTTAGTTTTTTGTTTTCGGATTCTAACAGAAATATATGAATGTGGAATAACGTAGTCATAATGAAATTTTTACTTTCCAAAAGGATTCGCCCGTTCCTTTCTATTCGGAACAGATTTTGTAATCGCTTTTAAAATAAACTTACGGATAAGTTTGATTCTAAAAATTGTAGTTATAGCTCAAGCTGAATGATAAAAGCCTTCAACTATAAACGAGAAGCTATAGCTCAAAATTGATTAGAAAATTTTTTACTAAAGAGACCATACAAATACTTTGCAGGATGACAGTAAAATTTCGACGGTTTCGTTATTTCTTCAATACTTTTAAATTAGATTGTAAAAATTTACAATTTTTAATTTCGTTATAAAAACGAACGTTTTGTACTAAATATTTACGAAAATATACTACAGTTAGAAAAAAATCAATTTTCAAAATAAGATTGTATATGGATTAGCTTGCACTGCACATAATTTTCTCACCAAATGTAAAATTTTGCAACTTCCTAAAATATTATCGAATTTTTCTGTAAATTCATTCATGAATAGTTTAGCATAATAATTTTCACCTAAGCTAATAAATCCAAGACAGCATTTTGAATTTTAATGGGCATTTTGCTAACCTCGCAGTGAAGTGAGCATGACATGTTTTTTTGTTAACAACCGGGCAAGCTATCAATTTGAAATAAATCAACAAATTTGCAGTTTTTATTTGCAGTTAAAAAAAAAGCCTCGTTCGAAATTTTAAAGACCTCTTTTTTTAAATAAAATCAACTGTACAGTGATTTTCTCAGAAATCGTGGAAGCTATGAAGAATTGTAGTAAGGTTCTAAATTTGCATTTTTTTTATACATTATGCAATTTCTGAAAAATGTTGAAAATATTGTTTCACAGTTAACTTTGCGTTGAAGTATAATTATTTTTATGACAGTTTTTATTTAATGTAATATTTATTTTGTCAATATGCAATTTTTGTAAAGTTCAGTTCATCTAACATAGATTTCATGTCGAATATCTAGCGTGAACTATATCCAACAAAACTAGAATTCCTAATCATTAAATTGAAAGTTGGTCCTCACTAGTCAACTGATGAGTCCAGGTGAGATCGCCGGGACGAAACGCCTAAATTTTTGTGGACTAAAGGCTGTTAAAAGCTATTTTGAATGTATAGTTATTTTATTAAATTATTTATTCTGGACCTGCATACAACTTTAAAGCGTTATTGAAAACTTTTAGTTTGCTGAGAAAAGTGCTATCACATTAAAGTTATTAGCAGTACGGTATGAAATTTGTTTTTGAAATGAGGACTTCAAATTTAGGACCGAGGCCTTTCTTGGACTCAGATCGAATTTTTTTCGTAACAAATCACTAAACCCAACGTCGCTCCTATTAAATTAAACCTAAAATATCTACTGAAATTTTTGTAGAGCAGTTTTAGTGGAAACTTTAAACTTCCTTAAGTGAAAAACCCGTTTACTTGGAACATATTTTCAGTAAAATTTTATATTTTTCACTGAAAAAAACTCTCTAAGTGAAAAAAAAAAATTGAAACGAACAGAACAAAAAAATTGCTGAACGCTTTTACTTCTTTTTTATTTTTCACCTCCACCATTTTCACCACAAAAATGACATTTGAATTTCTGATATGTCACAGCCATTTAATTTAATCTATCTATTTATTTAATCTATCTATTTATTTAATGTATCTATCTATTTTATATAATTTTTTTCTAGGCAACTCCAAAAGATGAAATTAAATTTTTTCTAGCTTTAAATTTCCACTTAATGCAATTTTAAAATCCGCTTAAGTGTTTTTTTTTCACTTAACACGACTCCGCTAATTTTTTTTTTCACCTGAGCGGGGTTCTGTCAAGTGAAAAACCCGCTTAAGTGAAAGAAATACTGTGGCATTTTGCCTTTTCTCTTAAGCAGCCCATCAGATCCTACACTTGTGTCTGTACCGGTGTCGGTATACGGATGTGTGCTGTGTGTGGGTTGGTGCTCACACCGAATTGGTGTCAGACACGGAGCGAGTAATACGCGGGTTTTACTGTATTAGAATATTTTTTTTTATTGCTTTAAAAAAGAGGACAATATGAAAAAAAAAATACCAATTAAAAAAATTACTGAATTCATTGACAAAAATTTAGCAACTATATAAAGATTGATTTCATTCACGAATAAAAACTAAAACTATTCGAACTTAAATCACGGTTGGCTGTATATAAGTTCTCTGATAGATTATTATACTTAGTTTTCCCAATTCTCACATTGAGACCCCTATTTCTCTGAGCTATTTTAAGGCTATTTTTACCACAAAGGTGATTATAAATTTCTGCGCTCAAATTAGCGAAGTATTTCAGTTTGGAAAATGGCCACCCCAGAAAGTCCGTGAAACTATTTCTAACCTATACAATTAGACATCATTTTTGTGTATAATTTTTGTATTACCTACCTCAAAAGTCTGCTAATCATGAAATATTTGCGCTGCTTAACGATTGAGTAAAATTTTTTATTTCTAAGACCAATTATAAAGTATGTCTTACGTTACTCCACAAATACTTTTCTTCTATTAAACAAGTAAAAATATACAACCAAGTCCTGTCATACCTTATTGACACGACTTATAGAATTTAAGTATTCATAAAATACATTATATAGAAATATTGTTCCCTGTCTTCACTTTCAAAACAATTAAAGTGCAAAGTTTCACAAGTCGTCAACAACACGGCATTTTAATAAATAACTGCTACGAGAGTTGAAGTGTTTAAAAATAATTATATATATTTACGTTGAACATTGAACAAGGGTAAGTTAAAAGGATTGAAATTTGGAAAGACCCATCTGTTGGTTTAAAATGTCCATAAAGCAAAAGGGAATATGTTTGGAAGTCATGACTGAATGCAGGAGTGTTTTTTTTTTTTTTTTTGTTTCAAGTGGATCAAAAGTTTGAAGGGCTTTCAAAAGCACACACACCAAATACTTTTCATTATGGTGACAAATGATTTCTGTTTTTGAAAAGTTTTTTTTTTTTTTGATAAAGTTTTTTCCATGATTTCTGAGAAGAGAATAGACATACCCAACATATGTATATACATATATTTGAGTTTTTTGTGTTTTTTTTTTTTTTATTTTGAAACAAAATTTAAAGTAATTTTAGTCTGATTTTAAGTCCAGACTTGAAAATTGATTTAGAGTTTGAAATGTTTCTCCAGCAAAGTGTGCGAAAATACAGTGGTGTTTTCCTTATTTATATAGCTTTAAAAAAATTGGGAATGTGTTATGAGTCTTAATGTGAATTGAACCCCTCCAAACGTAGCACTTGCTGTAAATTATAATATTTTTTTGTAAAAATAAGTCGCTCTGTTGTTAATTGTATGAAAAGGAAATAAATATTTACCTAACATGGAGACTGAACAACGTAAAATTTGTGGTGTTAATATTTGGCGTGTTTTTCCCCATTTTTTCTAAAATTTATATAGTTTAAGAAAACAGTTTAATATTATTAAAAAAAGAATAGTTAAGGTTGGAATATTCATTTTTTTCTATTGAATTTGAGGCAAAATAAAAATAATAACGTATTATAGCGACTAAACTTTACACAGTCTATGGCTGGCCTATCGGGGCTATTTTTATAAGCTGTATAGTCTTATCGCTATGATATATAATTATTATAATTTCAATTTATTGAACTCTTTTAGAGACTTTATAGTCCAGTAATTATATAAATCAGACCCTGCGTCAAATTCGGTAGTTCTGATTTTTTACCGATTTGTTTTTGATGTTGGTCTAATGGATAACCCAAGTTTTCAACTTCAAACGCCGAACGCATCATGGTCAGAAATCCGAATTTTTTGCGCTTTTTCAGTTATTGGCCATTTTAAACCTAAGGTTTTCGATTTTAACTTCGTTTTACGATTTCAAACTGACAAAATCCGTGTCTATAGACCTAATATTTAACAAAATACAGCTTCTCAAATTAAAGAAATAATTAGGTATTTAATAACAAGTTTAAAAAACAGTTAAATAATAAATTTAGGGTCTTTGGCATAAGATGATGCATCGAAATACATGTGAGATGGTTCAGAAGAAGAAAAAAATCGTATAAAAGGGAGTGTCATTACTTCCCGTTTGGATGAGGGGGACAATTTTTAAAATAAAAAAATTACTTAAAGTAGAAAAAGAACCATACAATAATAACGGCACCATCTGTATAAAAATCTTATACCTTTTCTTAAATCCAGATATCCATTCTTGAATCTTAATTTAAATTAAAATTATTTTAGTTCACAAGTTTTGACAAATTTATTTTTAAACTCAAAATTTTGAGAAAAAAAAATGATTTTTTGTTTTTAAACTTATTTTACGTAAATAAATAGTTTTAATTAATTTAAGATTTTGATGCTTTTACCAAATTTTATGTCGACAGCTAAAAACCAGATTGCCTTATGTTTTCTAGGTTTTTGTTTTATTATTGATGCGTAAACATCTATACCGGCGGCGGTAGAGTGATTTGTTGTGACTTGTGACTCTGACAGCTGTGCATTTAACCCTTACGTTACGTTATGTTACGTATATTCGGTACGTTCAACACCAGACGTTTAGTGACTAAACGTTGAGTGTTTATTTAGGAAATCGAGAGGTCGAGTTCAGTGTTAGTTGAAATTTGGTTGACAGTTCGAACAAGTCGCGTTCTGTGCAGCACTTGAGTATTAAAAAAAAAACACAAAAATATATATGCCAGTAAGACCTAGGGTCTTATAAATTAGGCAATGTTAGAAGGAATAGAAAGATAGGATAGATTTTTGTTGGCATAGTGGATTGAGAAATTAGGTTTTGATTTTTCTTATTAAATCCCAGGGGTGCCGTTCAGTTGAGGGAATATAGAAAAGAATGCTGCCTAGACTGAGGATCGAACACGTGGTTTTAGTTGCCACGATGAAGTGGTCTCTTTAACAACGTGTTTTTGTGTGCAATTCTATTTTTCAAACGCTCTTATCCATGAATTTGAACCACTTATAGCGCTAGTAGGGCATGAAAATAAAATTTGAGAATTATTTTTTTCTTCATTTGAAGCTGATAAGCTGTGTGAAGCCAAAACCCCGACCCCAAAATATATCGGATTCGTTTGTCCATCGTTTGTCCAGGTAATATTTTCGTTTGTCCACCCGCAGGAAAAAATTTATTAAGCTTTTGGTAGTTGCTTTAAGGTAGTTTGTGAGCAAATGAACAATTTACCAAAAATGAATATTTGGGAAAAAAATTATATAAGCAACATTTTTTTAATGAAAAAATTAGTATTTAAATTTTTTAGATTTATTATTGTGGAGGTAAAAATTCAAACTTGAAAACAATCATTGCCCGTTTCCGAAATATCGATTTTTTTGTTTTAATATTTTGATACATAAAATAACTTACACTTTTTGGAAGCTTTTGCGTAGAAAAATGTAGATATTTAAAAATCGTCAAATAGATAATGAGATAATTGAAGATAAATAATCGTTGATGGGCTGTAGGAAACATTTAAGTTTTTAGTGGTGTTCCCATAAAATAAAAAAGTTAAATAATTTTGGAACTAAGGGTTGACAAACGGACATTTTTGGTGGACAAATATAAGCAACCGGTGGACAAACGAACCTACTTGGTTCCACCCTGCTAAATTATAAATTGTGAGTGGTAGGTAAGTTTTTAGTTTTTGGGGGTGTTGCCATTAAATAGAAAAGTTGAATAACTTTTAAAGTAAGAGTGGAAATTTTTTTTAAATTTTTGATCTGACATGGACAAACGGTGGACAAATGGACAAACGATTGTAATAGTTTCTATTCTGCTAAGTGAAAGTTTCATTTTCATAAAATAGAAAAGTTGAATAATTATTGGACAAACGAAAATCAGTGAAAAATCATAAATGACCGATGGACAAACGAATGCAATTGGTCCCAACCTCCTAACTTATCAATTGCAGACGGTAGACGTTTTTTTTTATTTTTGGAGGTGTTGCTATAAAAAAAAAAGCTTAATAACTTTTTTCCCGGGGGTGGACAAATGAAAATTTCGCCTGAACAAACGTGGACAACGATTCCGATATATTTCGACCCAAAATGTTAAGGTCGTGGTTCTGGCTTCACACAGCTGAGCTGAACTGATGTTGACCCATCCAAATTATTTAATTATTTAGTGTCATATTCAAAAGTCTTTAAAAAAAAAAAAAAATATTCCACATACGCCACAGTTACCCTCATCGAAAAAAAGAGTAAATTATTAACTTTCTATTAAATAATTTGGAGTTTTAATTTTCGGAAGTAAATATGAGATATTTCTATCCTGAAGAAATGATTATAATAAACAAAATATTCCACGAATGATATTCTGAGAGTTTTTGGCACAAATTAAAAAGGTGGACATTGCAGAATGTCAGTCAGACGCTTTTGAAAATTCATGGTTGTGGTCACCATCTAAAGCAAGAATGTTGTTTATCGTCAACCTACGTGAAGATTTGTTCAATATTTATGTAAAACTGTAAAGACGGTCGATATGAGTCTAAAAGCGTATTATTTTGGTTCTATATGTTTTATCCTAATTGCATTAAAACTATTAATTTTCATGCACTTAAAATGAAACTTAGTTTTTTAAAACCAATTTAATTCAAAGGAATTGAAGTAATTTCATGCAAAATGAAGAGAAAAACTACCGCAAGTACAAGAACAAAAAAAAATCCACCAGAAAAATCATACAAAAAGATAATATACATAAATGGGTGCGAAATAGTATATCCTGTGAGACAGTAGAGTGATGACTGACTGTCTGAACACAATGGAGACAGAGATGGATTCACACAAATCCAATGTTACAAAAAACACAACGCAATGCAGTTGCAATCGGATATGCAGACGAAGATGGATGAGTTAACATTTTTACGTACGACACTTTTTGACAGCTATTCCAGCTCCAGTTCCAGTTCCAGTTACAGCCCTCTTTTGTGTTCAGGCAATAATGAGTTAGTCAAATTATGAACACAATCGTAGTCAGCTTTAAAAAATTAAATTATTTCAAAAGTATATATGTGTACCTACCTACATACCTAGGTAGTAAATATTAAGTGACCTACGTTGACTTTCATCACAATTTAAAAAAAAATTCTAATTTTGTAGAAGTTTTTTATTCTAATGATATCGTAGCCATCCTACAATGGACAGTATAAAGCTTGATAAATGGGCAACAAACCATATTTTTTCGTATATTGAATATTTCGATCCAAATGACATCTAAAAGTCCAAAAACCAACTTTTTTCCGGAGCATAAAATTTCGGATTTCTTAGAATTTAACATGTAACATGTATTTTTACGTTACTCCAGCCATTAAACAATTTAGAAAAACGCAGTTTTTTAATAGGAAAGGTACATAAGAAAAGTGAGAAAATCAAATTTTGTATTAACTTCCTAATTTTTGAGATCTCATTTTTCTGAACTGCCCACTACACAATATATCGCATTGATGTGAGCAGGTTTTTAATCGCATCTTTATTGCAGACTAAACGTTATCGTTATCGCCAATATTCCATATCGTGTCGGTTGGTACAACGCCTTAAGATTAAATTTGAACGAAGTTTGTGGATTACGAATATATGTTTGACAGTTCATCGCTCATTTGCTGCAATATCGTCATAACTCAAAAATCATGAATCTTGAGTTATTAATTCAGAAGTTATTAAAATAAAGTAATCTATAATCCTGCAGAACGTCATATTTCAGCTTTTAAAACTGACGACGAGAGAGCACAGTTTGAAACTCATTTCCTGAAAAATTTAGTTCTTTTAGTTATGACGATATTGCAGCAAATGAGAGATATGAAATGCGTTTTTTGCCCGGAGAAAATAATAAAATACAAAATTTTTCAATATACAATATTGTATAAACAATTTTTACGCTGAGTTTTTTTGTTTATTTATTCACTTTTTCGAAATTATGAGGGAACAAGCTCCGAGAATCAGCGTTGCCAAGGTGATTTTTTGACACGAAAATTTCATCGTAACTATTGTATAGAGTTTGAAAAGGAAAATAATAATCGTTTTTTATTGGTAATTCTATAGGTAGCTCAATAAAATTGTACACAGTTTACAACAATAATAGTGTCGATAAGTTAGTCAGTTAAAATAGTGAATAATAAATAATAATAAAAAAAAGACAATCATAGTTGAGATAAAGTTTTGGAGTGCCTGGAATAGTTTGGCAGCCAATGGGATTGCAGAAAAACATTTTTTTTCTTAGGTTGGCATTTAGGGATGCGTTCGTTGATATTTCTCAATGTTTATTCTTTGTTTTCATTAGCAACAAAATGTGTTGGTTTTGAAAATTAAACTAAAGTGAATTAGTTATAATTATGTAAATATTTCGTATTTGTTTTGAAAAAAAAAAAAATCACCCAGTGATAATCCAAAATAGTTATATTATGGGAATATATTAAAATAGTATATTAATTATGTCAATATATCTGCTCAGCAATGCAAGGCCAAATAAATTGTTTTTTTAACTTTTTTTATTTCTGTTTTTTTTTTCAAATAATTTTAAATTTCGATTTGAGACGCATACCAACTTTGAGAGAATTTAAAAGAGAATATAATAGTGATTATAATGTTCCCAAATCAAAAACGCCCAATAATGCAAAATGTGATTTTAGCCACCGATTGGATTTTGCTTCAAATTTGGCATAGAGTACTTAATTTTTCGGTTTCGAAAGTAAAGCCAAATAAAACACACACAACAATATATTTTTGATGAAGATTTTATTTTATAATAAAATTTGGACTTTGCCATTAAGTGTGAAAAACAAATCATTCAAATGGCCGCTTGGGGAAGATTCGCAACATCTTATTCTTTTGAGGTAATTTTTAATGCGCCTATAGAGTAAGGAGATCTTTCACATGAACACGGTTTTTTGCGAAGTCCCACAGAAACACACATTTGCACTTGCAGCAGTAATATTTTCGACTGAGCGTGCATTACGATGATGCACAGGCCTTACGACATCAGTAATGCTTCCACTCTCTTTGAATTTCTTCACAATTTTACCGATTGCTTGCGTAGCCGATTTTGAAGACCATAATCATCGCGTAATGCGCAAAAAATGGCTACGTTTGAATCACCAATTTGTAGGTATTGAGTTTTAATAATTTTAACGCGTTGTTCGATAGCTAAGCGATCCATTATCGTAAATGGCAAACATTAAACTAATATTATGACACTTTAAATGACAGCTGAGTTTGACAGGTGTCAAATACAAGCGCTACCAACTTGAAACCACGAAATGGATGCCCCTTAATTTCTAAAAAGAGCAATCCAAATTTTTGTTTTAAAATATCTAAATCTTGTAGCTCTCATACAACGTCTTTTCTTTTTTCTCATTAAACGATTTTTGATGATTATTAATTAAATCAGCGTTTTCGCATGACATTTTCAAAACCCCAAAGTTCATAAAACCAATTTTATCTCTTAAATTTACAAGTGATACCTATAAAACTCTTATGTCTGAAAAGTCTACACAAGATTCATCTAAGCTATATTTTATAAATATGTTGCTTTAAAAAGAAAATTTAAATGGTTTCCATTAGTACGAATATTTGTGCAGATCTATAGACAAAAATATAATCTTCTTGCATTTCATAACCTACCTTTATTTGCACGACGAACAATCGCTATGTATAGTATATCTGGCTCCATATATACGACTTGCGACTTGAAAAATTAAACACGTACTTTGTGGACTCCTCGACTGTGTCATAATAAAAGCCTCATCTCAAAAAGGGATTTTCAAAAACAGAAGCGAAATTACAACCAGAGCATACCAGCATGAGGTAGGCAATGTTTTTGCAGTAGGTTCCTATACACAGGACATGTGCGTATATGTATGTCGGTCTGATGTTTTTCGTTGATGTTCAATGTTCATCTGATGCTGAATTTCGGTAACGTCCGTTTTAATTAAAACGAGCTCGTTCTCATTCCATGTAAACCAAATGCTATAGAAACCTTATAATTTCGTGACAACGGCAGCGTGCAATTATATTCAGTCACTGAAGCAAATTATCCTAAACTAAGCACATGATGATGGTTAAGGTCTCTCACTCTCATACATATATAGAACACATTTTGTCCTTCATATCCTTGTTGCCTTGAAATTTTGTTTTACAAATTCAAATTCAAATTTGTCCTTAATTCGCGGTCACATCTGCCTGAAAATATCACACCTGAAATTGCTTGAACCACATGGGTATAGCAAAATTCAAAACTGTATATTTGCAAAAGCATGAAATATTAATGACATGTTTATGTAAAACTTCTTTCAAGCCTTATAGCTTTGTGATTCAAAAAAACACCTTACCATTCAAGTGAATCCTTGTTAGTGATTTGAAATTCAACAAAAGAGACTTCACCGATATGGGGGATACAAGGATATGAATTTGCAAAGCAAAAATATACAAGTTCAACAGAACCACAATTCCTATACACGACACAATTAAATAACATTTACATATATGGTCTATAAAATTGTGTACTTTTATAGATCATATAAGGTTAAATGGTTAAATCTGAGTTATGAATTGTTTTAGTCATCACAATTAAATTGACTGACACTGAGCAAAGCAATATTTAAATGTAGGCTTATTTGTTTGATTCCAGAAACATAATATCGGACTTTAAAAAGTTGCATTTTGGCAACGATTTTTACACAATGACTTAATAATAATTTAATTATTTAATATTTTTGGCGGTTTTTTTGGAACGAATTAGACGTTTGGAGTCAATATTTCAGCCATTTTCTTGACATTAAAAAATTATTATTTTGAAGGTTTGAATGAAACAACACACACTTGGGTGAACTACCACTAAGTTTTTATAGGCTGGAGTTATAGCTATTTCACGACTGCCAGGCCGATCATCAGACTCCTTTTCAGTGCTGCTTGGTTATTGTTCAATTTTAATTTGAAGAACGTTTATGCCCAGCTGGGACTCGAACTTCAACCAAGCTCCCTCCGAGCCAAGGTACTTCGCATTGCGCTACCGAGGTCACGTGATCAAGTTCATCCCAATTTTTTACTGTTTGACAATTGCAATTGAAACCAGCATTTTTACTAGCCAGTAGCCACACACAAGTTGTTGTTGTATATTTGTTTTTTTTTCCTCCGTACTCCGTTGTTGTTTCATTCAAACCTTCAATATTAATATGATGTTGCGAAAGCTTGTCAACCTAACTGCAAGTGTGTTATCACACAAAAACCTCTTATAAAAAACTAATAGTTTAAACACCTTAAATGAGCCACTGAAAAATATTCGGAGTTCAGACCTATAAGTAGTGGTTTATCCGGCTAACCATCTTTGGAGTTACACCAAGATTCTAGTCCTCCAAGTTGGGAATAGTGCGGTCAGAATGTCTTCTTACCAACGTTATGTGATCTAGTTCCAATGCAACAACATGCTTTAGAAATGGACGAATTAGTTGATGAAAAATCAAGTAAACGAAATAAAGACAACGATTTTCGGATTCAGTCTAATGGACTGAATCCTGATCTTAAAATTTACAAAGGGACTTGCAGATCTCCAGATAAATCAAATTTCCAACACAATTAGTGACTTCAGTAATTCATTTTACATAAAAAGGTTACCATTTTCTAGAAAACAAGTTTCACAAAATGGTTATAAATAGTACCTCCCATAGAAACATTTTTTTCTCGAAAACTGTTCAACTATTTTTGTTAAATTTGTTTATAGAAAATGTTTCTAAAAGTATTGAACCAACATTTTCTTCTTACTCTTTTAAAGCTTCAAATTTTTTTTGGAGAATATAATTATTCGAAAACGCCTCCGTCGATTTTTATTAAACTTGGCGCCCAGCTGTTTTTAACATTATCTATAGTAGATATCAAACAAAAAATATTCTTATAACGAAAAATAGCGGTACCTAAACCGGCTAAGGAAAATCTCATTTTTGTTATTTTATTTTAAAAATGTTCATCAAATCAGCAAGTATTTATATAGACAAAAACAAATTATAATTTGTTCAAAAACTGCATTTGTATGTGAAATATTATTCAAATAAAAATGAACTCTGTAAAATGAACACTTTCACTTTCCAATTATTAATAATATTAATAGCAATATTTTGGCATGTGACATTATAGGTCGGTTCAATTTATTAGGTCTGTTCATTTTAAAATAATTTGTGCTTCTTTTTTTTTTTATTTAATTCTGAGAATAAGAATAGTTTTTAATTATTCCATTATTAACGGTATTTCTCATAGAACAATTTTTTTTGGTTTTCGACTATTTATCTGTTGAACAGATTTTAAAGAATTTTTTTTACACAAGAGCTTCTAATAAGTTTTAATAATATTGCATATTAAAATTGTCAAACAAAATAATCGTTTGGATTTTTTACAAAATTTTTAAAAATAATTTTTTTTAAATTTGATATTTCGAAAATAGGTAGACGATTTTTTTTTATAAATTTTTAAACTCCGCACATATAAATATTAAAAAATTGCGTACCAATTTTTTGTTCTTAAAAATGTTTTTAAAATTTTATACATGAAATAAAAGAAATACACTCTTAATAATTTCTATAATTTTTGTCTCATAAATATAGAATTGTTTATAAAATCTGATGGTGTACATAACGTTTGTGTCAACAAAATAATTGCAGAAGCTGTTTAATTAAATTATTAATAATTATTTTGATTTTTTTTAACAAATTTTTAGTGTAAACCGTAAGTTCCTTGTATGCCACGGTGCAACACTAATAACGGGTCATTCATTTCGTGATTTCAGGTTGGCAGCACTGGCATTTGACACCTGTCAAACTCGGCTCTCATTTTAAGTGTCATAAGATTAGTTGTATGTTTGCCATTTACGATAATGGATCGCTTAACAATCGAACAACGCGTTAAAATTATTATAACTTACTACAAAAGTGGTAATTCAAACGCAGCCTTTTTTCGCGCATTACGCGATGATCGATGGTCGATTATGACGACCATATACGTCATAATCGACCGACTACGCAAGCAATCGGTAAAATTGTGAAGAAATTTGAAGAGAATGGAAGCGTTACTGATGTCATAAGGCTTGTGCATCATCGTAATGCACGGTCAGTCGAAAATATTGCTGCTGTAAGTGAAAGTGTTGCTGATGACTCAAATTTATCGTTTTCCCGGCGTTAACCGGGATCAATTAACCGATTTATTATTTTGCCGGCGATTAAAGATCATGACTTGGACGATATGTGGTTTCAACAGCACTTGACGGGGCAAAAAACTACACAACGCGACCAATTATGGTTTTATTGCGTGAGAAGTTTTCTGGTTGCGTAATTTCACGTTTTGGCGACATCAATTAGCCACCAAGATCATGCTATTTGACACCGTTAGATTTTTTTCTGTGGGGCTACGCAAAAGACCGTGTTCACCCGAATAATCCCCTGACTCTAGACGCATTAAAAATTACCTCAAAAGAATCGTATGTTGCGAATCTTCCCGGAGCGGCCATTTAAATGATATTGTTTTTCACACTTAATGGCAAAGTCCAAACTTTATTATAAAATAAAATCTTCATCAAAAATGTATCGCTCTGTGTGTTTTATTTAGCTTTACTTTCGAAACCGAAAAATGAATGACCCTTTACTATCTTTAATTAAGCTACGCTTTTTAGCAGGTGGCATAAAACATCCCAAAACTATAATTTATATTTTATATCAGATGAATATTAAGACTTTAAAACCAAAGTGTGATCGTATGTAAGAGGAGGTTCGTGCAACTCAGCCGTGCATTTTATTTTTTTTTTTTTTGTGGTGAAATTAATTTGCCTGTGTCATTTAATTTTTATTCAGAAGTTCTTTGCCTAAGCGAGATCGTTTCGCAAACCACATATAATTGATTCAACAATAATGAGAAGAAAATAAAAAAACGATCGATGTAATTGTGATTACTAAATAAAATAACAATTACACTTCTACAAAATGTAAGAATATATTATTTTTATTATTATAATTGAACCTCAAGGGGAAACTTAATTTACAAAAGATTAAAATACATAGTACTCATTACATATTATATAAGCCATACAATTTAATCAAATCACTAAAAGCACTATGAAATTAATCTACTCAACTCAACTCAGCTGGAAGCAAATCCGAATAACTAAAAGAAATATACTCTCTGAATGAATGTCTTAATTTTATTTTTTTTTTATAAAAAAGAAGTACAAGAATTTCCTTTTCAAAAAAAAAAAAAATTAAATAAGGCCTTCGAGGAAAGGGATAATTAGAGCTTATGTTTTTCTTCTACATATATATATAAGGCGCGGAGGCATTATACATTGATGGTTTCTGTGTTGTAAGTTCTCTTGTAGAACTAATGTAAGTATGCGACATTTTTATATTTTTTGGGGCTATGCTTGAGAAGTTTTTAAATTCTTTAGGGCTTTCCTTTTAAAATAAAATTAATTTCGGTCTCTAATATATATTTGAATTGATATGAATTTACAAGATTTACGGTTCATAAATACACTGAGAGAAAAACACAAAGGTACCTATTTTAAGAAGCTTATAAATGTTTAAATTATTTTCTTCAGCCGAATCCACAAGCTGTAATTCTTAAATCAATCTTATTACTTTAAACGAGATATTCTTGTATTTATATTTATATATATATTTGGTTTCTCGGAAATGGCTCCAACGATTTTGATAAAAATTTCAGAGTTTATAATGATGAACGGGAAAAAAAATAGTAAAATCCGCCCACTCCCACGCCCACTTTCTTATTTCTTAGTATGACGGAAACGGTCAGAAATGTTTTTATTTTTCGGAAACGGTTTAAACGATTAGTAAAATTTGCCCACTTTTATTATTTCTAAGTTTCTCGAAAACAATTCGAACGATTTGAATGAGGATATAGAAGTTTATTCTTATAACAAAAAATTTAAAAATTCTTTTACTAAAATCCACCCACTGCCACGCCCACTTTTATTATTGCTTGGTTTCTCGAAAACGGCATTAGATATTCTAATGAATTTTTCAGAGTTTTTTCTCATCAATAAGAAAAAATGTTAAGAAAGATTTAGTGAAATCCGCCCACTTTTTTTCGTTTTTAGGTTATCGGGAAATTTTCAGAGAGCGTTCTCTTTTATAGGTAGGAACAAAATTTAAAAAGAAATAAATAAAATCCGCCTACTGCCACACCCACTTTTATTAGTTTTTGGTTTACCGAAAACGGTTCAAACGATTTGTATGAAATTTTCAGTTTATTTTTATGAACAAGAAAAAAATTGAAAATTGTATTTAGTAAAATCCGCCTACTGCCACGACCACTTTTCTTATTTCTTAGTTTCTCAGAATCGGTTAGAAACATCTCTTTTTCTCGAAAACGGCTCAAATTATTTTAATGAAATTTTTAAAGTTTGTTCTGATAAATGAAGTAAAAATTTTAAAAACATATTTAGTTAAATACGCTCACTGCCACGCCCACCTTTATTGTTGTTTTTTAGATTTTTTCGGAAACGATTCGACTCGATATGGATGACAGCGAGTGTAATGATGATAGAGAAAAAATTTCAGAAAAAAGTCTTGGTAAAATCCGCGCATTACACACTTTTATTGTTAATTGGTTTTAAGGAATGGCTTTAACGATTTGGATGACATTGGTAGGGATTGTTCTGACGAACGAGAAAAATTTTGTTTAAAAGTTTTGCAAATAGTCACCCAGTGCCACCGTCCACTTTTATCGTTTCTTAGTTTTCGAGAACGGTTCTAACAATTCGGATGAAATTTTTAGGGTTTGTTCTCTGGTTGTTCCTTCACACATGTTGAGATATACAGTATGATACATTTGGAGAAACATTGACATATGTGGAGATAAATGTGGAGATGCATCTGGAAATACCTCCACACTTGTGAAGTTACAAGTGAAGATACTTCCACATTATGTTGGGATACATGTGGGAGATACTTCAATATATGTATGTATGTATGTATGTGGACTCGTCAGGCAGGAGCAGTGTTGCCGAAAGTACTCCCATAGGAGTATTGTACTCCTTTCAACACCTCCGTACTCCTGTACTCCTTCTTTTATATTCGTACTCCTATTTTTTTCTATTTTTTTAAAAAACCTAAAATATCTTACACTTGCAGCAAAGTGTAATGTTAACCTTAATAAATTTAATTCACTTCAAATTTAAATCAAATTTGGCAGCATTTTAATCTTCCAAACTGTCATCGAAAAGGGAATTTCCCTCTTTCTTGTTTGTTTTTGTTTTTCGTTGGCGTGGACGTCTACGTTCAATTTACATCTGTCAGTGCGGTATTTATTTTATGGTTACCTCATTACCTGAAATTTTTGTTTGGTGGTTGTTTTTTTTTTTAGCTCCGTAAATTTGTATGTATTGTTCAATAAAATGAAAAGGTTTGTTAATTAATGTTTGAAATATTGTAATTCCTGTTAGAAAAATTCAAAGTAAACTTTTATTGTATAGATATTTAGTGAAATTGGATTCCTTGGAGCATGTAAAGGCAAAAAAAGGCAAATATAACTATGCATTACGCTATCTGCCACAAGACAGATTTTGTGTGATAGAAAAGATATTTACTTATTTTTGTTCTTAGAATTAATAATTTATTTATTTATGTTTTTTTTTTGTAACTGATTTTTTTTCTTGATGATTTTTTTTTTTAATAAAGTTTCAAGACTAAAAAATGTCTGTACTACTATTTTTTTCAAAATACTCCTCTTTTTTGGCTTCAGTACTACCTTGAAATATTTCTTCCCGGCAACACTGGGCAGGAGCCTATATCAAAATTTCAACGTGGAATGAAACCACTGAGATCTGGATTTATCATGACAGTAAACAAGACTTAAAACCAATTTTTTAAATTAAATTAATTAAAATAAAAAACACGGAAACTCTCATAAATGGGGACAGACACTTTTTCTTGCTCATTTTAGATAGAAACATATTTTTAGGGATTATTTTTTATCAACAAATGAAGCAGAACAAAACAGAAGGTCCGTTATTAAAATACGTAAGCAAAAATATAGAAAAGAAAGTATATATAAAATCACTTGCGTATTCGAATGCTACGACAATTCAAAATTTAAAAGCAATCAGAACTTTCTGAAATTTGAAATTTGGAATAAACTAAAATTTTTAATTAAAACTTTTTGAAAACTTACTTATACTACCTTTTTCAAACACCATTGATGAGGAAATATGAATTTGGAATTTTTTATCCAAAGTGGTGCACCTACATTTATTATAATTTGAATAAATATAATACATTTTTATTGGCACACGCAAAACAGGTCGATTCTTTTTTTTTAGGAATTATAATTTTCTTAAAACCTTATACAAGTTTTCCATTTGATGTTTTCTTTTTTATTTATTTTTTTCTTAACATAAAAGTTACAAGTAAACAAAGGAATCAATAATGTTGAAAGGTTCGTCTTTTCTATACTTTCAACAGCTGAATCCATCTGTGCTTATCTGGGTTTGGGTCTAAACCTTTATTATTAGAAAAACCTCTATTATCGTAAGACTATAAAACTATTACCTAAAAAGTAATTTAATGTTGAAGAAGGCAATAAAACTGAAAGGGATCCCAAGATAAGGATTATATCATCTACAATGTTATTATCAAGTTTATTTCTTGAAGATTTTTTGTTTGTTTTTTTTTTTTCTTTCTTATTTTTGTTGAAAATCTTGAAATTGAATTTAGGGGAATATATTATTATTTTGAAGAGAAAGAGTATATGAGTCTTCAACAGACGTGTAGTGAATATTAAATAATAAATTTTAAAAACAAAGATTTAAATAAAATTGAATACATACATCCATACATAACATATATATGTATGTATGTACATGTGTGTAGGTATAATTTAAAGTCTGCTAAGAGTGTTAATTGAAGTGAAGTGTTAAAAGAATGTATACTTAAAAAGCAAAGAAATATGATTAAAAAATGTATCGTGCAATTATTTTATTGCAGTTAAATTATTTAATTAAAAATAATATAGACAGTTTCACTTTTGCTTTTTTACTTCGACATACATATAATAGGATTTTTTTTTGTAGCAATAAATTGTGGTTCAATGGATTATAATAGTGAGTGCATTCTAGGCAGCATTCTTTTACATATATAGGTATTTATATCCCAAGCTTCATCAGGATGCAATCACTCATAGATTTCATGACCACCTTATTTTAAGTCCACTGTGCTATCAAAAATTCCTTCCTACATCATTTTCTTAACTTTCTAACTACATAAACTATAATGCCCTTCAACTCAGGTTGCATTTAAAAAGTCCTAAGGGTTTTTAAGTCATAATATATGTATGTAACGGTACTGTAGTCGGTCTGGAAAAAAAACAATAAAACTCAACAAATACCTATCCTTTTTTTGCCAGAAAGAAAAGAACATTTTTGTATACCTATGTTTACTCGAAAATCTTATGTGCGTCAAGTAAACATCACCATTTTCAATTTTCTTAAAAAAAAAGTTGTCCTGTGATTGGCTTGTGCTGTCATGTAAAATAAAAACAAAATTGCAAACTTTCCAAAAACATCATTTTTTATTTTTGTTTTTTCCTAAAACGAGGAATTGTGCCGTTTTATACCTAACTTATAACGGTTTTTTTTTTTTAGACTCGAAAAACTTTAAATCGAAATAAATCATATATAGAAAAATGTTTTCAATATCAATGAAGTCATCTTTATTTGACAGATAATTTTGGGAAATTAATATTTGAATATGTTTTCGGGATGTTGCAGCCTCGACTGGGGCATATATTGCGTAATCTGGAGATCGAATTTTCACACACTTTGGACAGTGAATTAGGTTGTAATTTGGCATCAATAACGCGACAAATTAATGTTTTCTTCAAAAAGCTCACGTCATGTTTCTGGTTTATCGGCGATGTCATGCGACTTTACATATTCTCAGAGAAAAAAATCTATCGCATTAAACCACACGAAAGAAGTTAACAGGTTTATTTCGTAAACCAATAATTCCTTGGACCAAACTAACCAAACTTACATCAAAACAACTCAAACCTGTCAAAGTGTCAAATCGGCTGCAATAATGTTGCCAATTTAAAGTTCTCCGCTACTAAAAAAAAATACACGACTAAATCGCACGAACTTGATCTTATGTGCGATCACACTGTGGTTTTAAAGTTTGCATGGCACTTAGACATTAGACTGAAAAATTGTAAAAAAAAATCAATATAATTAGATATAAATTAATTAAACAACTTCTGAAATTTTTTTGACGCTAAGGCAATCAACCTAAACCATCTGATTTCTTTAACAAATCTTAATTTATAATAAAGATTTTAAAAATCGTTGGAGCGGTTTTTTAAAAAAATATTTTTTTATAAATAAAATTTTGAAAACATTAAAAAAAAAATAGCTATGCCATTTTGTATCCTTTATTAAAACTTTCCGATAACAACACTTTTAAAATTACATAGACAACAACAGGGGTGATACAACATCCCAGCAAGGATTTAATGCAAAAAAAAAATAATACTTTTAAGAATAAAAAAAAAACATTTAGTGAAACATAACATTTCATAGACTTTAACAAAAACAAGAAATTCATATAAAAAAAAATTTTAGGAAAAAAAATGTGTAAAGACAATTGATGCATATCTCTTTCCTCTTTTCAGGACATATATAGGCTAATATGCATTTCAAACACGAACCTTGCTTTTTGGTCTTATTTTCTGTTGACTGTTTCTGTAATTCAGAGGGGGGCTCCCCTTCATTTGACTTAAGTGGATGTCCAATTACTCCGATTTTTTCTTAAAAAAATTGGCATACATGAAACACAACATGTTGTGATATAACACCCCAGTGCATACGAAATGCTTTTGTATTCAAAAACTACTGCCCACCGCGGGAGCTGCTCATCAGCAACTAATACATTAGATATTAAATAATAAATACATAAAACAGTAGAAATATAATTCTAGCAAAACTAAAATTACAGTTAAAATAAAATTGCATGGGGTGGTGGAACACCATTTCCATACAAATGTTTTTAAACCGGTATTGAAAATTTCATTTTTCTCAAAAACGGCTATTACGATTTTGATTAAAATTTTTGTTTGAACTAATATTAGAACGACCTACCATATTATTGGGAAATAAATATTTATCTATCGTTCAAAAATGGTTCCTCTCATATAGAACATTTTTTTTGGTTTTCTCATTATAATGTTAAATCAATTTTAATGAATTTTTTTACACAAAAACTCCTAATAAGTTTGAGTAAGTTTTATTATTATTATTTAAAAAAAAAAACGGCTCCAACGATTTTTAGAAATTTTTTCTCATAAATTGAAATTAGTGTAAGAAATCACTTTGCGTTAGGTCAAATCAATTTCAAAAAACTGTAAATTCCATGCATATGTGCGAAATAAATACTGATTTTTTTTTAAGTTATGGTCACGTTTTTGAGAAAAATTGGATTTTCATAATTTAAATTTGGTAAAAAAAAATAAAAAAACATGTAAGGGGAAATTCCCAAAAACCGCGAATTCCGAGTCCCACTCTTTTCGACTTCGCTATTATCGTATTTTCACGAATCCATAATATGCCATATGTATACCTACCTATTATCACAAGTAAAAATGTAAAAAACACATTTTTTTCGCATATTACTCTTAAATCCTGTTTGTTATAAATATTTAGCAAATTTTGAATCGAAAAGTACTTTAAGTAATATTATTAGATTGTTTGTTCTTCGACAATAAGAAATATGTATTTGTTTCCTATAAGAGTGGATACTTCTTAAAAGTTATGATAAATTCTTTTCACTTTTAAATAGCAAAGTTGTCGAAAAATAATGTGTACTTAGTTTATATTGATTATGAAATTCTCTACAAAAATGGTCGCTGGGAAATTACTCCAGGATTTTTTTGGAAAAAACACCAGACGCATTTCAATACCATTTTCTGGATTTTTTCCTAGGAAAAACTTTCCAGACTATCTGATTTTTTTTCCAAATTTTTTTTTGGGCTTTTCTTCCATTACTTAAAATGGAAAAAGGGTCTGAAACAAAACTGGAAAAAAAGCCAGAAAGTCCATGCTGCAGGGAAATTGTAGAAGACATGATTCAAGTTTATATTTAGTAATATAATTTTATGTTACAGTTTTTGTTACATATTCATATTGTTAATTTTTTATGGCTAGATACAAATAAAAAGACGAAGTTATAGAAAACATTGATAAATAGTTTTACATTTAAACTGTTTCAGACTTATGGAATTAACGCGCGGGGGGGGCGTCGTGGATGTTGCACTGCCGCGCTGTTTCTTGTTTGAATAAACAACACATTTTCATGGTCTTTTTTTCCAAAATCAAATTTAGAAATAAGGCCAAAATTTATTTTTTTTTCTGACTTTACTTCCATTTCTTTTGCTGGCTCTTTTTCCATAGTTATCTGGTACAATTTCCAAATTTCTGGATTTTTTCCAATTTTAAGCCAGAAAAAAATTCTGGCGTTTTTTCACAAAAAACTGGCGTAATTTCCGGGAGCCACAAAAGTTATTTGGATATTTTGTCAATACAAGCAACAATTAACAAAATATGTTCATCAATACATGTGTAGAATGTAGATACCTACCAGTGGCGAGGCGTCCATATAACTCGATTCCTGCCGACTTACCTTTTACATTTTCTGCTATACAACAATGTTTACTAAATACGAGCAACATAAAGCCCACGGGATAAACCTAATATGTATCTATTAATCAACCTGCACACTCCACCACTCAATTGAAAAGCCACACACGAAAACACACACACCTCATTATTATTAGTATGTGTATTCTGTCCACACTCTGTGCATATCCAAAGCAAAGCAACCCGAAATATGTCGGGTTATAAAATCTGTCGCTAGATAGAACAAATTTATTTCCTTTCTCTTTTCTTCCTTATGATTTTCTGATTTTGACTCAACTCTGTTTAACACACGCTCTCTTATGCAAAAGAATAACACGCTTTTTTCCGACTTATTTGGTGATTTTTGTAAGTATCTTCTACCGCTGCGCTGTGCTGTGGTAGTAGATTAATTGAGTAGGTCAGTTCTCTTAGTTACTTAATGAGTTTCTGAGTTTGACTCGTCTCTGTTCCCCTTTCTTATGCAAACAAATAACACGCTTTTCTTCGACTTATTTGGTGAATTCTGTATGTATCTCTTATCGTTGCGCTGTTGTTTAACAACAGCAAAGGCTGTTAAACAACAGCAGTCTGTAGGTATTAAATGAGCTGATAAAATTTGCTACCGTTTAAAAAATGAAAATTCAGTTGGTTGCTTTTAATGTTCAATATTTTCTATTTTTTAATCCAGATAAATAATTATTTATAGACAAATTTTATTTATTGGCTTAGTTTGTCTTGGAAAGCAGATCTGCCATATATTATTTAATATTGGCTACATATTAATATGTTTTAGAATGCATTTACGTTTGCAGGTAATTAATGTTTACATCGACTTACCGTTTGAAATTATTCACGCCTCGCCACTGATACCTACCTATTGCGATATAAAAATGATTCTTTTTTTTTGAGATTATTGACCTTGATTAACTTTTTGTTGATAACGTTGAATTGATGTGGCTTTATTTCGTTAATTTTTAATGATGTTCGAAAAAACTTTGTTGAGTACCTAGTGGCATGGCTAAAAATTATTGTCAAAATCAACTAAGTAGTTCATTCCGTAAAAGAATTGACTGATAGGTAGGTAGGTAGGTACTTACATAATTATAAACTTTCCTTTCATTAAATTTATCTCTCTACGATTTTTCGTAATGCTAATAAACCAAAATAGATTAAATCTATATATACCTCCTATACCTAGTGTTTAAATTAATCATATAAATAATTAACTACTGCCTACTGGCTGGTGACATTTATAATTGAAATAAATTTAGCTTTACATCATTTGTAAATGTAGGCTATTAGAACTGTCACAAACCTATTGCCTTATACCTTAATAAATAAATTAGCACTCCCTTGATTAACAAAATCACATCTGTATAGGTATACTCGTAATAGGTATACATATCTACCTTACCTACGTTGAAATCAATTCAAAGCCAACACGTTTAATTTCACCATTTATAATTGATAGCATTATTAACCCACTCACTGCTCCCTTCTCAATTTAACCATAGCTACTACTATACAATGCCAATGCCACCCTCTGGGCAATTTTAATTAAGTGCTCCCGTTATGTTCTTCAGTTAATTATTTCGTTCATTTGGCAGCTAAATTTAAACGTTCGCGTTCGCTTGTTTCTTCGCTATTTCTTCGTAATGTCAAACGAAACGATACACTTAAGCCTTCTTGCACCGCAAACAAAATCCGTTTTATCGTACGAAATAAGGAGTCCATGTGATTTTATTTATATCCAAGTTTTTTTGGAGTGAACTCAACTATATATACATACTCTATATATGTATGTGTGTATAAAATATAATAAACCGAGTCAAGTTGTTTGTACGAAGCAATAAAACAAAAGAAAAAACAGTTCCTGTTTAAAAAAAAGAAGAAATGTTGTGTTTACTTTTGTAACGCACATTTACACACGCAAAGTTTAAAGAGGGGTTATATGCTTCATTTAAATAAATTCCCTCTTGGCATTGGGAATTTGGGATAAGGATACACTATACATATACAAATACATATACTTACTTCTTTTATTTCATGCGCACCGTTAGCCGTTGTTTGTTCTTTTCGCATGAATTTAAAGAAACAATAATTCGAGTTTATTTGCATAAAAATAAAAGTGCGGTTTTAGAGAGATATCACTGTGGTGCTTTGACAGTGGCTATTTTATTCAAAAAAGTTTGTAAAATTTTAGGTTAAAAAAAAAACCTATTAGATATTGTGGTTATGGGAAAGTTAAAGAAATTTAGAAACTTTTTGGTAATTTAAACCGAAAATCAACTTACACTTTGAATGGATTTTCTCAAAATAACAGAAATGATTTAAGGTGATTTATCGGAGAACGACAGTATATTTTTTGTGCGAAATGGAAGACTTCCTAGGTTGGTATATATGAAAAAAAAAAATTAATTAACAATTCATTTCCAAAAGAAATCCAAACCGATAGCGTTTCAGATGGGTTTCAATTCGGAAGCGAGCTCAAAATAATTTTCCCTTTTTTTCAAAAGAAGAACTGTCACAAAATTGTTGCCTCAAAGACAATGTTTGGGTTGCACGTACTGTTGTTACTACTTGCTTTTGATACTTCAAGTTGCTTAAGCTACGATTCAGTCCAGTACGCAGAACGCGCTGAATTTTAGTTTCCATAGAAAATTGTTTCCAAAATTTAGCCAAGCTAAAATTTAGGAAAGCATTTTCGCCGAGAGGTATGCAGCTCCAGCTTAAACATCAAATGTGAGTGATCGGGAAGAGAATATGTAAATAGCGTAATAAAAAGTAAAAGTTTGCAAGACAAAATCTGATTATTGTGAACAGTCAGCGACACAGCACATCACTCCACAACAAACCACACGAGGTAAGTGTGGCTCCGGCTTTAATGTATGTACATCATATCATTTGACATATCTGTCAAAAGTTAGTGCAAGAAATAACTGTTCGGTATATTTAGCCAATTCGGGTGTCTCAAGTTCACTGAGATCTCCGAATGTACTTAATTCAGCGTGATTCCTCACTTTTCCTTCAAAAATTTATTCTTTAACTAAATTTTAACAGATTTAGTCAGTTCACGTTTCTATTATCTCACGGAGCAAACAAACTGTCAGCTTCATTGAGGAGAAGGAGAAACCGGAACAAGATTTCTCCGCTAGCTAGAAGTCAAAAGCACTCTCCATCACTTTTTTATAATTTGATCAACTGCGCTGCGACAAAAAATAATTGAGCAAGCGAATCTAAAAAAATATCAGCAAAAGTGTGGAATCTCCTTAAAAAATCTTTCTAAGATTCCTGAGGTCTCTGAGATCTCAGTAAGATTGAGAAAGAGAAACCTGAACTGGCTAATTTTGTCGATTATGACGACCATAATCATCGCGCAATGCGCGAAAAGTGGCTACGTTCAAATGACAGGTGTCATGCCAGCGCTACCAACTTGAAACCACGAAATGAATGACCCTTTACCTATATATCACAAGTAAAAAAAACTTAAAGAAAATCTTTAAAATAAATATTTCCAAATCCCTTCTTTTCACATTTTTGTTTTAGCAATAAAAATAATTATTTTCGCGAGCACAAAATCCAAAGCGAGCTACTGTAGTTGTTCTTCAATTTAGAGAAGGTGATGATTTGATACAGGCCTCAAAACATCCTATTAAAGATATTTTTTTTTTCTTTTCTGTTAAACAGTTGAACGTATTCTATATTTATACCTACTCGCTACAGCAGGATGATTTTGATTACCTATATATATGTACATTTATATAAAATTATCATCAACACCGTTTAGATAATGACGGATTTGTGGTTTCCTTTTTATTCTATCATCCTGATCCTATATACAATATACATATATATATAAATAAATTTATACAAGTTGCCATTTAGTTTTCGGTGGAAAAAGGATTAGCTTTGTTATTTGCACTTAAATAGTGGATGCTTACACCACTTAATGGTTATTGGGTTTGGGATTTAATTAAGTGGAATTACGAATAGAATTATACAAGATGAGGATGTTCGATCACAGTATATTTTAGTTGCATAAATAGGTTTTATTTTATTTGCTTGTTTTGGATTAATTATGAAGTGGTTTCGAATGTATTTACATATATGTTTATCGGATTGGAAAATAATTAAACATGAAATACCAAGTACCTATAGGTACATTAGGGTGATCAATATTTTGAATATGTTTGAATTTGTATCCTTTTGAGTCTCGCAGATGCTTTTAAAGGGTTCGAAATTAATTAAAAAAAGAAATAATTCGCCAAGTTTCCAACGGGATTTTTCGTCTTTTTTTATTTTGGAAAGATGATAGTAAATTTAAGTTTTTTTTTTTAAATTAGTTTTATTATTAATAATTATGAAGATCGGACTATTAAACTACAATGTAATGCTTTTGAATATGAGAATTGGGTGGGTTTACCAAAACCACTTTATTTACCTATTTTTTTTTTCTTTTTTTCATAAAAACAAAATCTGAAAATTTCATCCAAGCATATTAGAACCATTTTCGATTAACCAAAAAATAAGTAAAGTGGGCGTGGCAATGGGAAGATTTTACTAAAATTGCCGATTACCGATAAATCAAGGAATTAATAAAAGTGAGTGATAGTCAAGTGCATAGTCCTGGGTTCAATTCCAAGCCTATGCCACTTAAATCAAAAACAGAAATTTTTTCACGGGTTACTGCCTTATGCGAAGAATTGACAAATCCTCCCAAGAGTATTTTTTAGGAGTGCTTCTCACTTTAGCCATTCGGATTAGTCAGAAAATTGTAGGTCACTTCCATTTGCTTCCAATACAGACGACTTCCATTTGCACAGACTTCCACTTGCACAGACGAATGGTTGAGAGAGTTGTAAGGCACTAGGCCCTAGTTCTGTAGTAGCCCGTGGCGTAATGGTTAGTGAATTGGACTGCTATGCCGATGGTCTTGGGTTCGATTCCAGTCCCAGCCTATATGCCACCTAAAAAAGAAATGTTTTTTCACGGGTAACTGCCTTTTGCGAGGAATTGACAAATCCTCCAAGAGTATCGCTTGTCATGAAAAAGTGTTTCTCACCCTAGCCATTCGGATTCGGCAGAAAATTGTTGTACCCCTCTTTTCCTGCCAATAACACAGGAATAGTTGAGAGTTGTAAGTCACTAGGCCCTGGTTCTAAACGAGTTGTCGCGCCGACAAATTTATTTATTATTTTTAGGCCCTGGTTCTACACGATTTGCTATGCCAACCAATTTATTTATTTTATTTATAAGTGAGGTACGTAGAAAAACTGTGCTACCGACAGGAACTACATACTTGTTGTCTACAATATATATGGAATGAAAACTCCATTTTGTTTTCATTAATAGAGTCGTTGACTCTAAATAATGCAATAACTTGAAAACTTTAAATTATTTATGAGTAGGTACAACTTAAAATTGCCTAGGTGGTAGAAGGTGCAAGCCTTGTCTTTTTACTCACCATTTACCGTTAAATTAAACAAAGACCGAAGGATTTCACTCATAAAATCGTAAAGCTTTGAAAAAACAACGTGACGTTTCGACTTCATAGAAATAATTTTTTGTGACTCAGTAATTACGTTTTATTTTAAAGCGGCAGCATGAAATTATTACGCGCGTTCGACACAACGCCTTCCGGCATCTATTCTGTTCAAACAAAAATATCATAATGGCAATTCTTTTATAAGATTTTACAGCGAACTAAGTGACGTATTGGCATCAAAAAAATGATTTCAAGCACTTTGCCTGTTACTTTGGCAGAAAAATAGAACTAAGACAAGGCTGCTTTAACTGCAACTTGGCATCAAACAATTATTTTAAGGTAGAGTTTCCATTTGGAAAATGGAATAAAGGGCCTTTCAATAGATACTTCCGAACTTTGACAGTTGATAGCGGCCATATTGTTGAATCTACATCTATCAAATTGGCTGTCATTTATTCAATCTGTTTTGCCAAATCACTATGAACAGATAATACGTTGAACAACATGTGCAAATGATAAAATTGTTTTATCAAAATGGGTATTCTGTTCGGACAACGCTCCGCGCGCTTCGCCCATTTTACGGTAGCTATAATCGTCCTACTGGAAGGATTATTCGCACTGTGTTAGATAAATGTTAGTCCACTGATTCAGTAAACGATCAACCAATAACCGTACATCGAAGAAACGCAAATTTGCTAGAAAACATCGCCTCTGTCCCTGTAAGTGTGCAGGCGATTTCACGTCGTCTCTCACAAGAACTCGGCCTATCGCAGAGCACAACTTGGCTAATTTTGCAGCGTGACATGGGCCTGCACCAGTACAAAATTCAACAAGGTAAACGACCATACACAATGACTTGGAAACTGACCCTAATTTTCAACAAAAAATCATCTTTAGCGACGAGGACCGAGATTTCTAGACGAAATTTTTCTTTTATGATTTCGTTGTTTCAATTTTTGTATGAAAATTTAAGGTTCACTTCAGCTGCGTACAATGCAGCTTAAAGCTGAAAAATTCTTTTTAATAATAAACAAAATTTATCTTTCCAATAAATCCAACTGGAAGGAAAACAAATAAATTATAAATTGTTGTCTTAAACTTGTTATATATAGGGATGAAACTTTTGCCTTTTTTCTTCAAAAATTGATTTAATAAATCTTCCGTTTGAATATAATTTTTAAATACCTACTTTTTTTTTTACTGCTGGCTTAATACCAATTAGTCTCAAATATTTTGAACCCAACAGAACAGCGCACTTAAGCGTAATTGCTATAGTAAATAAGATTTATACTCCGATAGAACGACATCATCAGTAAAGTTTAATCTTTATATCTTTTAATCTTAATTTTGAAATCTAAAATGGCACCCTGGAAAGCACTTTAAAATAATTCATTTTCCAACACACCCATGATAGGAATGTCCAACAATAAACGGTGTGATTAACTGCTTCGCCACTCTTGGGTTAGGTACTGGTTATGCATATACATACTTTCAATTATAGGACACAAACGTTTAACTAGATCATTAAGCCGTCCAAACACTGGCACTGGCTTAGGCTATACTCCTGGATGTAGGGTAAACTTATAGATCCGCCTGTTCCACCCAAAAACACGCAAAACACAACCCGGAGTGAACATAAACAAACACATAGTTTGTGAAATTATTTATGCTGTTACCAAAACAACCCTTTTTTCCCACCACACCAACAACAACGCCCCCGCCCCCTACGTTAAGTTTGCTAAGAACAACTTACCCATGACAATGCACTCCTGTGCTGGATTGACAGTCGTGCTGGGCGCCACCACTGATGTTGTGTTCAAGACCGAATTGTTGGTGTTTGTTGTGCTCTGTGGACCGCCCACCTCGTGTTTCGGCAACGACGACAACGACAACGACGATGATGATGCATTCGCAATTGAGTCAGCTTCCAGGATAATTGGAGCATTGTGTGCACTGTGATGGCTGATGATTAGAGCTAGGTCCATTGCTGCACTGGCATTGAACTCCGAGCTAAAGTCGTTAAATGAGCTGCGAAAAGATGTTGCCCCAACGCCTTTTTGCTGTTCGTTGTTCTGCTTAATGCTTCTGCTGCTGCCGTCTGAATTAAAAGATGATGGGTAGATGGTGTGGCTGCTATCATCATTGGGACCATCACGAAGGATGCCATCATGGTCGACTTCTTGGGATTGCGATGCCATGGTTGTCGTGCGGTTGTGGTGGACAAGTTGTGTTGGATGCCTTGTGTCGACCATGTTTAACATTTGTCCCACATCCCCTGCACGATGACCACTAATATATTGAATTTCGGTATTTGATTGGTCCTCCTTGGGGTGTGCCTTTAAAAAAAATTTTAAAATTTTATTTGTGATATCAGAAATGTAGATTTTGTTAATTAAATTGCGGCTGCAACTGAATGTAGGTGGTTTTTATCAGATTTTATATTTTATGATTGTTTGCCTTTGAATAAGGGACAATCGGTGACAATGACAATTATTGGCATTTGTTGCCTCAGTGTTTGTTTTTATTAATTGTTAAAAAAGTTAAGAAAATTTAATCAAGGAGAAAATATATTTAGTACTCTGTGGTTTCAATTTTTTATTAATAACCCTTAAATATGTGTGGTCTGGTTTCTGAGATTGTAAGATTAATTTAAATTATGTAAGGTTTTCCTTGAAATTTGTTCAACAACCACGCAATTATATTTTTTTTTTAAGAAAGATTTTGGAATTCAATTCTTAAAGATTATCCACGAAATACACCATCAGGGGCAAATATACAAAACGAACAAGGTCGGGGCTTAACAATTAACAGGTTTAAATCGAGCTTAGATAAGTCCAGAGAATTTCAAAGAATTAAACCATAAGTACACAGATCACGCTAAATTTAAGCATCGATGAAAAAATTTCTCTCCAATATGTAACCTATTTAAAATTAACACAAGCATTTAAAAACAGTAGGTAATAGGCAGCTTCAGATTAAATAATCTTGAATTAAACCTTTAGACAGATTCTGTAATTCTTGAATTTTGTTTGAACCTTAAGCTTTGTGAAAATAAAAAATCGAAATGTAGAAATATTTGGGCGGAAATGATTTATTTCAGCTGAAAACAAAAAGAATCCATTTTAAGTAATTAAATTCACTTAAAATAATATATGTTTTCTTGTCCGAATGCCGAAGAGAATTTGTTGAAAAAACGAGATTATTGGATAAGCGAGTGTATAACTGAAAAATTTTACATTTCTATACAAACTATTGATACCTAGCACATATTTAACTCGCACCCCCGGTAACACTTTTTTCTTCCGGATAAGAGCTAAGGCCACAGGATATTAATTGTTGTTACAATTAAATTTTTGAGCACCACTTAAAGAATTTTCTGAAATGGTTACAGAGAACACAAAGCCCAAATCTCTTATAAGGCGTGTTTTTTTGGCAAGCCCGGAGGGATGCCAAAAACGACCAAGGTGATTAGACACACCATTACAGAAACAAAATGGAGTTTTCATACAAACTATCGATAACAAGTATATAATTCAAGCCAGTAATACAGTTTTTCTGCGCTATTAAATTAGCACCGACGCCGCCGGTCGGTTTTTTAATCAAACTGAAAAAAAACGCCTATTATCTTTAAAAAATAGTTTTTTTTCACTTTGTTATCGATAGTATCTATCTTAATATTTTTAAGTTAACAAAAAAAAAGGCAAATTCAGGTGCCAGTTATTGCTTTCCTTAAAAACGATCATTGTTAATTTTGAGTGTTTTAGAAAAAAAAAAAAACAGTAATTATTTTGATGTCAGCAGAAAGCTGACGAATAAGTTATTATTTCAAGCAAAGAAAATAAATTTCACTTCAACCCAAGCATTCACATACAATGGCTTTTAAGATTTCAATGATCAATGGTAAGGTAGTTCAGTCATTAAAACAATGAAATTCATTTTATGTGAAAGATTGGTCCTAAATGATTTTTTTTTTGTTGGCAAGAATTGTAAATTAAGTCATCAGTATAATATTGGCATGAAAGTAATCACTCATTTCGTCTTTTAAGTCCCTCGAAACTTTAAAACAAAAATTCTAATGATTGTTTTCAATGATAGCTATAGCTGGCCCATTAAGAAAATGAGACTGAGACATTATTAGTAGTCTTACCACTGGGATAAAATAGTAGCCCAAGGGATTCTTTTTTTAGTGGGATTCCGAAAACAACGAAAACAAAACAATGGACGGAATCATGTTTGCCGAAGAGCTTTGTTCTGAATCTTATTCAGGAAAAGTTCGGCCTCCAATTCAAAATTGGATATGTCTAGATAAACACTTCTGGTTCTTTTTGTTTTTAAATATGAAACTTATATTCGTATATTTTTTTTAAATTTTATCCATTTATTTTTTACATTTATGTACATATTTCTAAAAGGACACATTTTTTTTATTTGAAGGGATTCATAAATAATTTGACCTGCGGTAACATTAAGTCTCAGTTACATAAACAGGATTTCTCAGCAAAATTTCTCAGTTTTGTTGACAGGAAAATTGAAAAATACTTGAAAAAAAAAAACTGATAGCACGTTTTTGCATGAAATTTTTGTATGAGTTCGCGACCATTATTCACGATTCGAACAATGAATTTGCGTTATTTTCTTTTTTGATCCATTTGCAAGGTCTTTAAGGTAGTGTTTGTAAAACCTACCCACACTGCCACGCCAACTTTTATGAAACCTAATAGAACTATAAAATGTACAAAATTTGTAATAAATCATTATAAAAATGTAATGTGTGTATGTAATTTTTTTTTGGAAATCCATCCACTACCACGACTCTTTTCCTGATATTTCGTCCCTCATCTCACGAACTGACGTGACTGCTTTTTTAATATTTTGGGAAAACGCATATTTTAGCTTCAGTTCTTGCAAAAATCATTAAATCGATCATTAAATTAAAAAAAAAAGAAAACCTAGGAAAATAGTTTTAACAACGGCCAACACACTTAAGAAGCGTTTTTGTAAAATGTGAAAAAAAAACAGTTACGTCAGTTCGTGAGATAGGGGACGATTTATTTGTTTGAATGTTAAAACGTATTTAACATCAATTTCTATTGATGAAATTTTGTAATTGAATTCTCTTGAAGGAGTAACATGCATTATTTTTTATACCCACTGCCACGCGCATCTATGCATATATACATACATAAAAAGGAAATGCATTTCGTTGAATCTTTAATCTTGGAAACTACTGGAGCAATTTTTATGAAATTTGCAGAAATTGTTTTTAAAAGTGGGAAGCAAGTTTTTTTTTTTTTTAAATTTTTATGAGTTGTCACTTTAATAAACGTTCTTACAAAATAAAAAATGGGAAGTGTTTCATTTAAACTTATGACATTTAATTCGTAATTTTTCCCACCCTCTACCACGCCCACTTTTCTTATATTTTAACTTTGTTTGTATCATACTAACTCCAAACGTCACTTTGACAGTTATAATGTGAAAATGATATTTTTGCCTATAGTATTAGGAAAAAATCGCCTGAAAGCTGGATTTTAATATATAGGCTTCTCATGGTGTTCTTAAGAAACTGTAAAAAGTCCCCGTCGATATGAGCGCCGCTAACAATTTTACGGGGGTTAAAGAAATTCCAAAATGGTTTTTCATGAATATCCTCTAGGCTAGTTGCACAGAAAAAATGACAAGGACTAATTTGTAGCTCAGAAAATTTCCTACAAAAAACAATTGCAACCTTTTTTTATAAAAATTACCGTTTTCGAAATAGACCAATCGGAAGATAGCTAAGATTTTTACTTTTCCATATATAACTAGTGGGACGGCTTAGTTTAAAAAATTGTGCATTTTGTGATAAAAGCATCAATTTTTTTTTCATTGTTTATACATTATTTGTTCATGATCTAAGGCTTCGCTCCTTTTGGTGGGAGGGGCAAATTATAAAATAGAAAATGGATATAAAAACACAACGGCAACACTCACTTACAATATTATGTTATAGCTTTTTTAAAGCCAATAGTTCATTCTTTAAATGAGTTTTTAAATAAAGTTGTTTTAGTGCTTAGTTTTTGTATAAATTATTTCCAACTTGTTTTTTTTTTTTTTTTTTTTTTAATTTTATTTTAAAAACTTTGAGTTCAAAAATCATTTAGTAATTCTTTTCAATTCTTCATTGCATCATTTTGATGTGTAAAATTAAATTAAGCTGAAATCGATGGCATTCATTATTTTCGAGATATTGATAAGCGAGACGAATGACATTTTACAACTTTTTTTTTTTTTAAATATAGCTGTAGTGAGAAAACCAATAATTGTATTTTTTTTTTTTTTAATACTTTCTGCACTTTATGATGTTATTATCTGTAAAATAAAATGTATTCGAAGTCCATATCCCTATTCGTGCTCGAGATACAGTGAACGAATACACACATACATACACACATCTCTCTAAAAACGATGAATTCGGATTCTTAGGATCTCGAAACATGAAGATACATATATGTCAAAATTTTCTATTCGACAAATCGGACCACTTACAATAAACTTCCAATGGGAATTTAATAAATGCATAAACAAATTATGTATAAATCAAAAATAAATTTGATAAAAATGTCAAAAACAGAATTTAATTAAATAAAAAATGGGTGTTACATCTTCTTCAATGAGTATAACATAGCTATAACTATAGATCTTTTCAAAACTTCAGTTATAAAACTTTGCATTTGGTGTTAAAATTGTTTTCATAAAATAAACATTTTTTGAGAATGTACTAAAAGAATTCAAAGATTTCCAAACCCTACCCTATACAGTGTGGGCATCTAGGAATCTTTATGATTCGTTAGTAACTATAATGTAGGAAGGTACTACCAAGTTAATATAAATAGTTATCTAGTTTTTTGTTTTGTTGTTTATTAATGAAAATGCCTTGGAAAGATTTCCACTTCTTCAAAGTTTACTTCAAAGTTTCGAAACTTAAAATAAAAATAAAAACTTAGAAACTTAGAAACAGTTATAGAAACATGCTGATGTTTAATAATATAGTTTTCGGAATTCTCTATGTACATTGTACATCTTTATAAAAGTTTATGAATTTTTCCTTTCATTATGTTCCTGTTCTTGGAGACTTAAGTTATTCATTTTGAGTTCTAAACATCAAATTAAATTCTTTTCCTCTGACACATCATGCCCTTATGGTAATTTTGTAATGGTTGTTTTATAGTTTAAAATTTAAATTAAAAATACTTCAAATCATAAATTTAGTAATATATTTGTTTGTTTCAGGATTTGGGGATTTTTATGCACAAAACAAAAACAAATATAAAAAAAACTTTTAACTATGACTTTTTGAACTTTAACTCATGTGGAAAACACATCACATACAACGACACTTTAAACCTACCGCCTATACCAAATGTTTGATATAGCCTTCAATAAGTGTTCTCTAGTGTTGTGATGCAATGAATAATTTATACAGCCTCACGGGATTTAAAACTAAACGATGATAAATGTTTGTACTTCCTTTCAATACACATCAATCAATTAAAAAAAACTTCCCACCCTCATCCCACTTCATATATGGGCTACGCGTCATTTACAAGCAACATCCATTTGATGGGTAACGAGCGAATTTGGTTTCCATACCTATATTAAGCCGAGGACAGTCCATAAACAAAAAACAAAAATAGGAACAAAAGCAGAAGTTTTTGCCAGTAAATCGATTCCATGGTATATGTAAGTACATGGTACCTACTCTATAACACCATAGAGCTCTTTATGACCTTCTCACTTCTCTCAAATTGTCCTCTTCGTCACAAAACTGCCGGATAAATTGTTTTCCAACTGTCAGCATCGCTCTCATACCTATATCCTCTTATAAAACGGTATAGTCTCATCCTCCACCATCACAACAGAGAACCAACCAACATCAACATCATTTTTCACCTGCAAGGCTTTTTTGGCACCTTCAACCTTAAATAGGGGAAAGAACTCATCCCGAATAAAAAAAAAAAAAAATAAAAACACTTCATTGTTAGGCGCATATATAAGAGCACCTCTTTTACAATCATCAGGAGTGTGCCCGAAACCAGATGCCACTCTTAAGCTATATTCATGACCTTTGCAATAACCATAAGCCTTGTGGCATCATGCATGGTTTTGATATAGGGTATGTATACCTAATGTGATGTGCTAGGTATATACTACCTATAACCTCCTTGATTACTTTACAATGCTGTGGAAACAAATTATTCTAGAATTGGGCTTTTAAAATGTATTTCCTTTCACTTCAGACTGAGAGTGTTGAAAAGATGAAAGAAGATTCAATATTCAAAGGAAACCAACAATCTGAAATAACCGGTCTTATTGTTACTTGAAAATTGTTAAAATTCAATTTAAAACTTTATTGTTTAACGATTGGTGCAATATAAGTTTGGAAATGCAATTTGACAGCTTAGAGCGCTCCGAGCTAAAAAAAAAAAGGGTAACATAGTTTTTTTTTTTGACAGCTCAGAGGTAAAAAAGAAAAAATTAACCAATACTGAAAATGAATTTTTAACTTTACAGTGCAAACTCACCTGAATAATTGACACTTAATTCTCCCACGTGTTGTGATAACTTAAGTCACTTACTGAGAACACAAAACTTCACATTAAGTGCCAATATGAGAAATCTTAGTTCCACTTATTTTATTAAATGTCCACATTATGAAACTGGCCATAAAGACTACTTCTAGCATTTCAGGAAACCGAGCCGAGGTAGGGACGAAAATACAGTTTTTTTCACTAACACAAATTGTCTTCTTAAAACACCACCAAATTCAATTTGACATTTTAGAAATGTCAAATCTTTTGACAGAAAACAAATCAATTTTGTTTAAAAAATTTTCTAAACAAAACCGATTCTTTAGTTAGAAGAATTTCGACATAAAATTTAGTGAGTCTCAAACGGTCTCAACAGAAAAGATTCAAAATGAAAAAATAAAAAACGATATTAGTTAAAAGAATAAGAATATATACCGTAATTATAGATTTCAACGAGACCGAAGCGAGACTTACCAAAGTTAATGCGAGTATGTAATTTCTTATAAAATTTGTTTGAATATCCCGTAAAGGCCTTATTTATTTATTTCGTTAAATGCTAACGGTAGATACAATATTAAAATAGTATACAAAGCTTAAATCTATATTACATTATTAATAGTATTGTATAAAAAACCTATTCTTTAAGTTGTTTGATTTAACATTGTCATTAATCGAATTAATGAGATTATAATTATTATTAATAATATTAGTTATTATTAGAAGATTTAGTGGAGTATTTGCGCCGTAGTTTGATCTACGTACTTATTTTATTTATCCATTGACTATAAATCACAAAAAAAAAGAATATAGAAGAAGAGTATAAGAATATAATTTAAGCCTTTGTTATTGACTATTCTATTTTTAGAGACGGAAAAGTTTAAATTGGCAGCTCTATTTTCTGTGACAGTCAATTTGACAGTTATTGGTTGTTTTGAAGTTATAGTTTGGTTTGGCAATTTATTATGAATAGAGACATTACGGAACAACGTTTACAAATTCTTTTTCAAATTTATTTTGAAAAACATGGTTTAATGGCCGCGCTCAGGTTTGCATGCAAAGCTATCTAAATAGCTTTTTGTTATTGTAATCCGATGCAAAAATACAGCTAATGGAAAACAACTGTTGCCAAAAAAAAAATCTCAAGCTATTCTAAAAATTCTGATATACTCATCTATCCTATGAGAAATGTCAACAACAGCTGATTTGCGTTCAGAAACATACTTGGATACTCGAGTATCTTGGATAGGTTATCCTTGTGTACCAGAACGCGGCCAATTCGAGTAACTCAGTAGTCATGTCATTTAAAAAATTTGTTAAGATATAAACCACACTTTTGGTAAAATGGCTATGTCAATAAACAAAATTGCCGCTTTGGACTTTTTTTCTACATTGACTATAAATCACAAAAAAAAAGAATATAGAAGAAGAGTATAAGAATATAATTGTATACCTTTTGTTATTGACTATTCTATTTTTAGAGACAGAAAACTTAAAATTGGCAGCTCTATTTTCTGTGACAGTCAATTTGAAAGTTCTTGGTTGTTTTGAAGTTATAGTTTGGTTTGGCAATTTATTATGAATAGAGACATTACGGAACAACGTTTACAAATTCTTTTTCAAATTTATTTTGAAAAACATGGTTTAATGGCCGCGTTCAGGTTTGCATCCAAAGCTATCTAAATAGCTTTTTGTTATTGTAATCCGATGCAAAAATACAGCTAATGGAAAACAACTGTTGCCAAAAAAAAAATCTCAAGCTATTCTAAAAATTCTGATATACTCATCTATCCTATGAGAAATGTCAACAACAGCTGATTTGCGTTCAGAAACATACTTGGATACTCGAGTATCTTGGATAGGTTATCCTTGTGTACCAGAACGCGGCCAATTCGAGTAACTCAGTAGTCATGTCATTTAAAAAATTTGTTAAGATATAAACCACACTTTTGGTAAAATGGCTATGTCAATAAACAAAATTGCCGCTTTGGACTTTTTTTTTACATTCAGAAAAAAACCATTTGGTGGGCTTAATGGGCCAGGGCATCAAAACAATTTAATATTTTTACCCGGTTACTTTAAATTAAATTTATAATCAAACGCCGCGTAGCGCTACAAACTGGCACACAATAGTCCGCTTGTTATTATTTAATGACAAACAATTCTTGACGAAAATAATGAAATTTTGTATACCTAATAATTTGATATAAAATTTCAAAATTAAAAAAAAAAAAATAATAATTACCAAATAAGAAATCTAGTAATAATTATGTTTGAATTGTCTGAAATTATTTTAAGATGAAAGTAACGTAAACTTCCATTCGTACCGGCCAAATCAAGAAAAGCAAGTCTAAAATGCTGAACAAATGTTTCCAAAGGAAAAGGAACTAATTTCTATATTAGGTCTGTTTCTTTACTGTTTGGGAAGAGTTAGGGCTTAAGCTTTTTGATGTTGTTGTTCTAAATTTTGACGAGAAATGAAAACTAAAGAAACGCATTTGGGATGTTTCTCATTTGTTTCTGGGTTTCTGTTTGATAACAGAAATTATCAGTAGTATCAGTATCAGGGAAGCAAGAAAAAGACGTAGGTAAAATATTCGGGTAAATTCTTGTTGGAGGGGAAATGAAATAAATTTAAAAAAAAAGCCAAGAGCTCTGGTATTTTCGTGCCAGAAAAAAGTACATAAACACATTTTGGGTGTGATTTGGGCTACCAGGGGATCCCGAGGGCGAGTAAAAAAATAGACCTATTATATCTAGATTTGATATTCTTATAAAATGATTCTTAGACCAAAACTGATTGATTCTAATAGAAATTTGATAATTTTTATATTTGATTCATTTCTCTTGATGCCTATTTCACGGCCTGAAATAGTGACATTACAATAAAGTGTGACATTTCTATTGTTGATAATTTCGTTAAACTTGGCAATCCGAGATGATTGCAACAATATTTTGGCTACCATTGTTTTTTTTTTTTGAGATTTCATACTGCACATTTCGATGGAACAGAAATTCCTGCACTAGTCTTTTGAGTAGTTCTTGATACTTTGAAAAGAAGAAAATTTAAAATTTAAAAGCTATATTTTTTTACGGTTCCAAAGAAAAGACATCTTAAAAACTACATCATCATTATGTAAATTTAAATTAATTCAGGAAACCTGAATTTTATGTTCAAGCAGATTAGGTAAACATTTTTCTTTAAAGCTTTTTCTTCTTGCGAGATACATAGTTACAAAAATGCTCTTGTCGGAAAGAAAATGCCTCTTAATAGATAGTTCGGATTCAGTATAGAAAATTATAGGTCCCCTCAATTTCTGTCGACGAACAATGTACACACAAAGGAATGGTGTAGAGGGTATGTCGAAGTCACTAGTAAGGTAAGGCCCGAAGATTTTTTTAGAACCATCCTAGAGAGATGGCACAGTGAGGTTGACCGTTTAGCAGCATGCAGAAATGCAGAAAATATATAGAGCCAGTTCGACTTTCCATTCACTGGATCGAGTGTGAACATGTTAATTTGTACTCTACCCCTACAAAATGGAACTCTTCCAAGAACTTTTGCCCCATAACTATTAAGCCAGACAACTCCCAAATGAAAATATGCCGCATTTCTGCTACCTCGCACAATTTACTGAGTTGGATCTTCGTCTTAAAATTGTCGTGCTATAGAAGCCTGAAAGCCCTAAAAGATCACGGACTTCTGGCCCGTAGGTTGCAGATTTCTGAACAACTTTAGTGATTTCAAAAAATATTCCTATTTAAACTTAAGATATGTCTGAAGATTTCAATGTTGGAAATTATATTTACTTGCTTAGATCCCAAAGGTTTTTTTTTAAACAACCGGTACATCGGATAGCCCAATTCACCGGTTCAAATGATTTTAACTCCTTTTTTGGGTCCTCTGTCCCGCTCACGCAACTTCATTGGTCCGCTAAGAGTATGTTCAGGTATCAGGCAGGCACCAATGTCAAATGTTTTCTTAATTAATAGTTTGTTGGGTAGTTTTAAAAAAATGGAGAAAAATATATGTGGAATTATGACCCACTTCCTTTCTAAAATTAGGGAATATTGTCACACTTTTTTGTAGAAGTGGGATATATATGTATCCATAGTTAATATGTAGACTTGTAACCCGTATATAAATGGGTCAAAACTACGTTGTGGACTTTTGACTTGATGTGGACTTATGACTCTGCGACAAAGATAACATCCACAACGAAATATTCTAAATTCCGGTCATAATATTAAATTGACAAATTGAGAATTTAACAGACATCACAGCGTCGACCTCATTCAAGAAGATTTTCGGAAACGCTACTATTGGGTATGGAAGTTTTCGACTTTTTAACGCTTGCTACTTTTGGCGCCCTCTATTATAAAATTCGAAAAATGCCACAAAAGAATTAATCTATGAATTTTTAAAAGAATTATACGGACATTAACTTCTGTCATACCTAATTTTCGTGCCCTATTGATGATTTCGTCTTTAAGCTTCACTCTTTTTTGTAATCGTAGATTCCAACTGAACTATTAACCTTAACCCCCGTATTGGACATTTAAGTAACAGTCCTATTACAACAAGTTATTGAACATACTGCATATTTAAAAATATAAATATAAAGACAACAAATACTTATCTAAAAATTTAAATAATGTCAGCACAATTTCGCAATTATTCAAATCAGGTTACAACTCAGGTTCTTTTAACTTTTTGACACAATTCTTATTTTCTCTCATTACATGTGTCAATATTTTCCCAGTAGGTACTTAAATTCAAATTTTATTTTTATTTTTTGCAAAAGTGAAACACGTTTAATTACCAACTCACCTTCCTCTTCTTTATCCCTACCTTACCTCCATGAGAAAATGAAGTCTTACTTCATGTGGATCAAATTACAGAATTTTATTTCTGGACACAAACAAAAAATAATGTATATACATTCTTGCCTCCTTCATTATAGCAAAACTGTTGAGTTTTCTCTTTGCTTTCGGAAATCTCCGTCATCCTATGAATAAATAAATAAAAATGAAATTAAAACAAACAAAATAAATACGAAGTGAACTTTCTAAAAATGAAGGTTTCTCCTTCATTTGAATCGAGCGAGAGTAGAGTAGGTTAGGTATATCCCTTTGACGTCTTTGATATAAAATCATACCTTTGGATGTATGTATAAATACCAAAAGATGAAGGATGGATATTAAAAAAAACTAAAATTAATGGAAAAATCCATATTTCAATTAGAAAAGCAAAGCAACAAGAATATTTTCCGCTTCAACGCACCTAACTATGAGCAGACTTGTGTTAATAATTTTTTTAAAAGAAACTTCTCTTTTATTTATGTTTTTAATTGTGATGTTATACATAATAATATAGGAAGGTAGGGTACCAACTTTATGGAAAGTTATTCATTCGTAGAAAAAAATCAAACCCGAGATTTCGATCAAACATGACATTTCGATGATAATACAGGGTGGACCAAAAGTTCGTTTACATTTAAAATGATGATTTAAAAGCAATTAGTTATGTGATCCACGACTATTCTGACGCTGCTGCTGCAACCTGGAGCGGAAATTTTCAATGACGGCCTCACAAGTGTTTCGTGAAATGTTTTGCATTTCCTCTCGAATATTTTCCTTTAATTCCTCTAGAGACACTGGGCTGGGTTGCTATTGAAAATTTTACTTTTATGGTATTCCCAAAGAAAGAAGTCCATTGGGGATAAGTCCAGGCTACGGTGGCCAGTTAATGGCACCTCTTTTGAATACCACTTTTTGTCCAAAAATTTCGCGAACAGCACTTAATAAGTCGTTGGAAGTGTGGCATGTTGCCTCATCTTGCTGAAACCACGATCGTTGATTAAAACCATCGAAATCCTGATGTTCTGGGCACACCTAAGGCGTTAGACCGCTTCCGAGTAGAGAGTCCAGGATTTTCACGAATAGACGCTCTTACACGCTCAACGTTTTCGGAATATTTTGATGTTCTAGGTCAGCAGGATTGTGGTTGATTCATTGCTGAACCTATCTCCTCGAACTTCTGTACCCATTTTCTAATTATTTGAATTGATGGAGCTTCATTTTTACGCCGTATGTTGTAATGAGCGCAAAATGTTCGTTGCGCTATAGAGTAAAAAAAAGAATCGTTGTTGGGGTAGTACTCGCGTACACAGAACGCACGTTGTTTATCGTTGAACGACGCCATGGTACTGAATTAGCCGCTCTTGCGCTTCGTAACGCCTCCACCCACCCAACCGTCGCTGTCGTGAGCTTCGCAATTCTACTATATGTCTGTTAAGCCACAGACTTCACAGATAAGTAGATTTTCTTTCAACTTAATACTTAGGGTTTTTTTGACTTTCCCTTGACCAAAAATAATAAATAGTGAACAAAAATCTGTTAATTTTTTTAAAGTATAGTATTGCTTCTGGTAATGTTTTTCCTAAATATAATCAAAATAATTACTAACGGTATTAACTGATTTTCATCAATTTTGTGCAAACTTTCATTAAAGTTAAAATCACCAAATACATCTTTAGTTTCTTTTTAGTATTAATAATACTAACGCCCAAATGTCACTTTGACAATATTGCAAATGTGAAAATATGATGTTTGCTTACTTGTTTGCATAAACTTTCACTGTTTTAGGCGTGTTTAGATGGAGTTCTTTAAGAAAATAGGTTAAGGTTATGATACTAAAGGGTGTCCAAAAATTTAATAAGCATAGGAATTATATAATTTTTAATGGAAAACATGGGTTTTCAGTTAAAAATGATATTTTGTTTACTAATAAAAATTAACTTTTGGGCCACTGTCTTTTCAAACTGGTACATTTTTGCAGAAAACCAATTTACCGAATGTCCTTATTATTAACAGAGCCGTTTTTTTTTATTTTCAATTTACTCAATACCGACTACACCGATTTAAAATACGTTTTTTTAGAACCTTCTAAAAACTATTAATAATACATATGTACATAACAATTTTTTTAAATATATTTGTTATTCTTAAAAAAATATAATATTACTGTTTGAAAATTTGATATTTAAAATAAATGGGTTAATGAATTTTAATTGTACAAATTTCATTGATATATGTTTAAGATTGAACTCCATTTTTTTTTCAAAATGTTTATCGAATTTTATAAATAATTTTAGTAACAAAAATTCTCCAACTATTTTTATTTTTTGTTTCAAAATAATTTTAGATGTTCTTTTATCAATTTAAAAAAATAATTGTATACTTTTAATTTTTTTCTATAATTATTAATTATTTTAAATATATTCTAAATCTTGGAAATTTTCTGCCTAAAGTTTCCCTTCGTCTGCAGCCTAAAAAAAGGTGGATCGATTTTCTTTGAAATTGTTACCTAGCGATGTTTGGGCACTCCCCCGACACATTTTTTTTGATTTTCTCAAAAACGGTTTCAACTGGTTTTGATCACTTTTGTATGGACAATTTATTAAAGGTATTTTGTAGGTACAACAAATTTTCATTTTTTATTTTATTTTTGAAAAAAAGTTTAATTTTTATTTTTTTGAAAACTTAAAACGACTTAATCGAATTTTATTTAACTTGCCACCCAACCATTCTAAACAAAAATTATTTTTAAAACCAAAAATAACGGTACCTACCATACAAGTGTTTAAAAAGTGATTACGAGTGTGAAGTTAAACCGAGAAACTTACTCTACACAAACTGATTACAGATAGAGAGGAAAAGAAAACAAGTGAATGTCATGCATGTTCAAAGCTTAATGTGTGTTGGTGTGAAATGAATATAATTTTGTATGAATTAACTATTAAGGAACAAAAATTATTATTATTAAAATGTAGGTATAAATTTGTATTTTCTCAAGTGTGGGATGGGTGTGAAGTTTGTCGAGGTTGGTTATTCACAAATGAACTCCAAATGAAGTGTCTTTGGTTATTTTACAAAGATTTTCCTTGCGTTCGAGAAACTATTAGATAGGCTATCAACCTATCCCAAAAATGTATGTCCCTCAAGTTAGAAGACCAAAGTGAGCAGAACAAATTTTTTGTGACGTCATTACACATTATTAAGTGCTCTAGTACTTTTGTTGTAAATTAATGTTGTACTAAATTGATTTCAAGCAAAATCGAAATAAAGTTAGCAGAACATGGGTTTATATGGGAAGCAGAACATTAATTTACAACAAAAGAAGCCTAATGATTAGGTTACAAAAAATTTGTTCTGCTGACTTTGGTATGCTAACTTGAGGGACATCAAAAATTTTCAGATACGTTGGGCTGTTGTTGCATCAGCTGTTTTGTCACAAGGGATTACAACAACATAAACCTTTCCGGATAGCTGATCCCCGAACGCGACTAATCCATATGGATTGAGTGTGCCTTTGGTTTTTATTCGGGGTGCCATTTTGAAAGAAAAAGAAGGTGCAAGAAGTTGATTAGTTAGAGGATTTACTGGCGAGAATTATATGGAAGGTCCGCAATGGATTTTTGATGTGTAATATCTATGCGGGTGGTAGGGTAAACTAAAAACGTGGAAATTTCTCTAAAACATTACGTTGTGCTGTTACACGTTAGGATACATTTTTGTATATTGGATACGTTCAATATTGAAAACGTTCCTTCGTAGCTAAATTCATAACTAAATCGAAAGGTCGAGTTGAGTTTGGGTTCAAATTTGATTGACAGTTCAAACTCGCCGTTAATGAATTTTAATTTTTCTGTGATTTAAAATATTTAATTTGATGTTTGCACATCTTAACCTTGAGTCCCGGCACTCACACTTAGTTAGACTGCTTTTAAACGCTGCAAATATGCTGCAATTACCCCTGCAATTTTTAAGCATGTAGACGGGGGACAAAGTTACAGAGGTTGAAATAATTGCAGAGTTATCGCTCTTTCTTCTTTGTGCTTTTTCTTATTGTTTGAGACATAAGCGGAGTAAAGAGTGAGGAGATATATTTCCTTCTCATTTAACAAAAATTGCAGGTATTAAAATTTGCAGCGTTTAAATGGTTGCTGCAATCGGAAAGAAACTCAAAAGAGAATTGCGGATAGAAATTGCAGTCGTCTAAAAGCAGTCTTAGATAGAAAAGCGTGGTACATTCTCCTTTCTTGAAGAAAAAATTTATAAATACTTTTTCTTCCTTATGACGACAGAAAAAAAATATTATAACATTCATAAGTTCTATTAACTGTTAGCTATGCAAAAAAAAAGACCGCAATTTACACGCTTGAAATAGTCTCCATTTAAGAGAAAATATTTTTTTTTATATTCGAAAACAAAAAAAAAAATGAAAACAAGAAAACGATAAAGTATCTTCCTCTTGGCTTTTTAACCCTCCTGTTTATATTTTTGTTAATTGCCTGTGGTAGTATATATTTTATGGTGCCCGGTCCACTCCTTTAACTAAAAGCGAAACCAAAAGTATTGCACGGTTTTCTCCTGGTATAAAAAAAATATTAAAAAATATACAAAAACTTCGAATATTCAATTTATATTTTATGGAATTTTCTTCTAGGGGTTCGGTTTGTTATACATATATTTAGCTGTGGTTAGCATCTTTATCTGTGTATTTCGTGTTTTTCCCAAAAACAAAATAATATATTTTCAAAACCACTCGTAAGTCGTAAACCAAAAAAAAATAAATAAATACAATGAACAAATCTATAAGATAGATAGGATAGCGAGGGCATGTTAAACTAAGAACTAACTTTTTGAAACGTTTTTCTTCAATATTTTTTTTTTACTATATTTTCCTGTGGGAATTCTATAACTCAAAGAAATCAAGAAGAATATTAAGAAAATTTTAAGTGGTATTTTTTTATTATTTCCACATCTAACTAAAACCACTAAGACTTAAGAGGATTATAGAAGAAAGAAACAAAAGGTTATTCGTTGGATAGGTTCCTTGTGTATGTGGGTGTGTGTGAGTGAATGACAAACAGTCACTGGAAATGTCACAAAATGACTTCTTAAAGCTTTGTGCGATGATGAAGTTGCTTATTTGACGAAAGTGTGGTCAAGATAATCTATATTTTTGGGGAATTAAGGTAAAAGTTTGTTTCTATAATTGAACGCATACGTAATACTCAACTTATGTACATATATTAAAGCTGTCCTGTCTAAAGGTTTTCACATGGATATTGATATACATTTTTGGAAAAGCATATTATATATTTATTATATTTTGTAATTGAAATTTACCCCTTATAGGCCATAAGTAGGTTAAAGTTTATAACTTTGTAAATTTCACTATATTATTATTTTCTAAAGGGTTTTGGAAAGTTTTCACAGGATACAGAGGTTGAAACTATAACCTATTGTTAAATGTATATACAGAGAGTAAAACTCTTAAACAAGTTTGAAGTATTTAATGACCACAGATTGAATGTTAAGGATGGAAGAACTTGAGATTTTTCATTTTTTTTTTTTTACAATAAATGAAAATTGAAATTCTTGACTGATTTAGTTGAAGTTATATTCTAATAATCTTATACAACCATTTTAAGCAATCCTCATCGTAAGATTAGCTAAAAACGTCACCCGATTTTATGTAAATTTGAAATACCGTAGACAATTTTTTTTTATTTATGCATGTTGAACTAAAAAAATTGTTTCTCTTTATTATTTCTATAAAATATATATTCACACAGTTAATTTTATTATCTATGTATATGTACATATAATGACCATTATTTTATTTGTTATCCTCGCAAACAACAACATAATCTATTAAAAGACAAATCGCCTGTTCTTTCTTTCTCAAATGACAAAATAAATTTTATTTCATAAGGAGCAATTATTATTATGAATAATATTGGCCTTTGCAAACTTTATGACAAAGGATGACAGTTAACGAAATTCTTTAGAATTTGTTTCAACAAAAAAAAATCAATTTTAATATTCTATCGCTCATAAATTAAATGTTGGCATTTTTTTTTTATTTTATTGAAAAAGAATTTTAATATAATTCTTCTTTTTTTTCTGTTTTTTTTTTTTAAATTGCCTTTTTTCTGGATTAAAAATTGATGCTATATATGGTCTTTTGATGGTACTTCAAATAGAAAATAAAAGTAATTTACATCAATCTCATATTTTAAGCACTGGTTACATACATTAGGTATATGTAAGCATCCTCTGTAATAGCTTATAGCAATAGCAATTTTCCAAAGACTAACTAATTCTTTGAAATTGATAACATAAAACATAGGAGCTTATGAAGAGAGTCTTTTTGAAAAAAAATTGAATAAAAATCGAATAGATTAAGGGTCAATTTATTCACTCTCGCTCAGATGATGCGTAACGAAATTTGTTTGTGGTCTTACTTTTCCGCACACAATATTAATCGTTTGTAAAATAATTTCGCAAATAATTCAGTGCGAAAAAGAAGCGGAGACTTCTCCAAATAAACTGCTACAATTATCAATTCTGCTTGTTGAATAGCGTAGGTACTGCAAAACTAAGAAGATAACATCTTAAAATGGATTTTTAGCCCTACTGGAGGTTTAAATTTATTCACTCTCAATTAGTGTTTTTTTTTTTATATCTAATTTTTTTTTGTAATTAGAAAGTGCGATATCGATAGGAAAATCCCACAAAAATCAAACAGCCTCTTCATGAATATGCCTTCCCAGATGTTTTTGAAGCACTCAATCCAAATTCAATCTTAAAATTGAATTGTTCCATTGCGTACGATTCTTGTATTTTTAAAGTGTAAATTTTCTTGAAAACGATATTTGAGTGACCAATGTGAAGGTCCCATTTGGAGTCATTGCATCAAAAACATACGGAAAAGTATTAAACTCGTAGTGTGATTTTCTAATTTTCCACGGTTGTTTAAAATTTGTATCGGCTTTTGTTTTAATAAATAAAATAAATAAAATTGGGTGGCGCAATAGCTCGTTAAGCACCAAGGCCTATTGACTTATAACTCTCAGCCATTCTTGTGTGCTTGTTATTGGTAGGAATGGAGGGGACCTACAATTTTCTGCCAAATAAAACGGCTAAGCCAAAAAGCAGTTTCATGGCAAGAGATATACTCTTGAGGAATTTGTCAACTCCTCAAGGGGCAGTAACCCATGAAAAACCATTTTTTTAAGTGCCATTCCTGTGTGCGTGTTATTGGCAGGAAAAGAGGGGACCTACAATTTTCTGCCGAATCCGAGCGGCTAGGGTGAGAAGCACTTTGCCTTGACAAGAAAATCTCTTGGAGGATTTGTCAATTCCTCGCAAGAGGCAGTGACCCGAGAAAAACATTTCTGTTTTTGTTTTTTTTTTAGGTGGCAAAGTCTGGAAATTGAACCCAAGACCTTCGGCGTAACACTCCAACTTACTAACTATTACGCCACGGGCTACTACAGGCATTATTTTTCAAAGGCATTTAAATTTAAAGGTGCCAATAAAAGCAAAGCTTGTCATTTAACTATAATCTGGAAAGTGAATGAATAGAAAACTTAATGGAATATATTCTTAATGACATAATAATTTCAGTAAAATCGTAATTAAACTAAATCGACAAAATTCAGTATTTAATGGAGTGTAAATAAAATGGCCCTAAAAGTGTTGCAAAATGTAAGCATTTACTTGTATACGTGTTTAGAATTTTGCAATGTACATAAGTCTACTATACATCTATGTGTTTATATTTTTTCTTATTGATTTTTATATATTTTTTAATTTGATAGAAATTTTAATTTTATTAAAAATAAATTCTGACTGACTTGTTCTTAACCAATTTAGACCAACAAATCGAAACACGTTAACAAAATTGGCTCAGTCACATTAAGCTAAAGGACAACAATGTTTCAGTAAATCATATGCAGGTAGATACGGATACATTTATTTTACTGGAACCATTTCGTAAAAGGGGCACACAAAACATCATATAACGGGTGGTTAAATTTTAAGGGCCGATGTTGAATGTGAACCACACCTAAACGTCAAGTTTTTTTCTGCATTTCATTTGAAATTTCTCAATTTCAGACTAACTCAATAGCCTCTTGACCATTTCAAGCGTCGTCAATGGTCAGAATGGTGGCAAGAAATGGCAACAGTGGATGATCAATTTTCGATGAAAATCATCTTCAGTCATGATGAGGCACATTTTCACCTCATTGGATTCGTCAATAAGCAGTATTGCCGCATTTGGGCGAATGATAATCCAATGCACCCACAAAGAGTGACTGTTTGGTGCGGTTTATATGGGCTGGCGGCATCATCGGGCCGTATTTTTTTCAAAATGAGGCCGGTCAGGCAGTTACTGTGAATGGTGTTCGCTATCATGAGATGATAACGAACTTTTTATGGCCCGAATTGGAAGATATAGATGTAGACGATATGTGGTTTCAACAGGACGGTGCCACTTGCCACACTAGCTAACGAAAGAATAGCTCTTTTGCGCGACAAATTCAATGGCCGTGTTATCTCACGTGGTGGCGATGTCAATTGGTCGCCAATATCATTTGATTTTACACCGTTGGTCTTCTTTCTTTGGGGTTATTTGAAAGAAAAGGTGTACGTCGATAAGCCAGCAACAATTCAAAAGCTAAAGGATGAGATAATTCGGCACATTAACGGCATAGAACCTCAATTATGCCTCAGCGTCATCGAAAATTTGGACCATCGGATGGAGGTGTGCCGCCGAGGTCGCGGCCGATATTTTGTTCCATACATAATTGAACCATACCAATATTATCATAATAAAAAGAAATGACAATAATTTCCTAAATAATTTGTGTTTTATTCAAAATCAACATCGGCCCTTAAAATTTACTCTATAGGTCTGGGTCTCTTTTCCTATTCTGAAACTACACCGATTTTGACAAATGAGATGATGTTTTAAACGAAGCGGAATTACCTATTGATTTGCCGAATTATAATTTGATTTTAAAAATGTTAATATTTTGTTCAAAAACTTCATTTAGGTGTTAAACATTATTTTAATAAAAATTAACTCTAAAATTAACACTTCAACTTGGTAATATTTTAGCATGTTATATGAGGTCCGTTCAATTTATTAGGTTCGTTTATTTTAAAGTAATTTGTTACTCTTTTATTTTTATGTAATTACAAGAATTCTCTCAAGAGTAAGCTAGTTATTTCAAAAAGGTGATAACCTCGCCTACAAGTAGTCTGCCAAATTACAGTTTGTATAATTTATATCTATGCTTCCAATTCCAACTGAATGTTCCAAATTAATTTATCATAAAATAAAAGTCAATAATCTCCTATCAAGCAATCTAAATATTTACAACACTGGTATATTATACTTGCAATGGATTAGGGGACTCAATGATAAAATTATGGGTCATAGCATAGCATATAGGTGATGGAAGCTCCGTAATGTGTTGTTATATACCCATGGGGTAACTTTTGTTTTTAAAAAAACCTTATACCTACTTTATAGCTCTGACCCTCTGCGAATGTGACAAACGAGTCTTGATGACAGTTAAGAAAAACAACACAAATAGAAATACCTATGTCATTAGCCTCAAGTGCTGAAGGCCTCACAGAAGTGCAAAAATAAGTATATATCACACAATGAAAATAGCTCCTCATGAAAGGCAATAATATTGCAAGAAGAACAAAAATACAACATCCTCCTCTAATATAAACAAAAAAACGACATAGACAAATTGCTGTAAAGAGGTCGCAATCTTAAACATTCCCCATCCTTAACGCCACGTCTTAAGGTTCGTTCATCGTTGTTTTTTTTTTTTTTTTTTTTTGTTAACTTACACATTGGAATTTCCTTTTTCAACTAATGCGACCAATGAAAAAAGAAATGAGGCATTTATCATCAAAAGAAATGTACCTTCAGTGAACAAAAAAAAAAAAAAAAACATTTAGGAAACTCTCCCGCCATAAATCTTATCAAGCCTGCAGACAAAATGTTCATGAAAAACAAAATTGCCTCCCGAAATTCATAGTATAGTTTCCTACTGGACGCAAGGACGTGCTTTTGATTTTATATATACAAATAAAAAATGATGTCTCTCTTCAGCCAAGAGCAACAATTTCCTGCTAAAACAAAACAAAAATAAAAACTCTCGTCAACGCGAATATGTATCTTGAGAATTCAACAGGTTTCCCATCTCCTTTCTTTTTCTTCATTACAAAGATTTTACGTTAAGTTTTTTTTTTCTAGCCTTCAGGGTTCAGCCTATTTTCACCAGACCCATAAATCAAGGGACAAATTTCCAAAAACAATCAAAAAGAAATTTATTTATCACTATGTATACGCAACGCCGCCGCCGCGCCGTGCGCGTCATCCGTTGCTGCCTAAAGCCACATCCGGATGAAACAGAATTTCTTTTTACATCCAAAGTCCAGGTTATCATTTAAAATTTTCGGTAATTGAAATAAGCTTTTCATTCGGACACGCAGACAAATTTAGTATATCCAACTAGAAAAAAAGCTTTCAGTTTCAAATCCAATTATTTTACAGCTTCTTTTTGATTTTAGTGGTCTTGATATTTGCTTTTTATTTATTCAAACAAAAAATTGAACCACCACACATTTATATTTACGTAAATATTGGACTTTATTCAATTCACGTTTCATATAAACCATGGAGTGTTAAATTTTGATAGAAGGTTTAACTTGTTGTGATGATAAAACAACAACTCGATTTTCAATATCAAGCATGAGAGGAAATGTAAAAAAATCAACTGCTTACAAATCTCCCAAGAGTATCTCTTGTCATGAAAAAGGTCTTCTCACCCTATAGCCATTGGGATTCAGGAGAAAAGAATAGGTCCCCTCCATTCCTGCCAATAACATGCACACAGGAATGGTTGAGAGTTGTAAGTTGTAAGTTGCCCTGGTTCTATATGAGCTTTCGCCCATATTATTTATTTATTTATAAAAAAAGTACAAGATGGCACCGACGCGATGCACCAACGGGACATTCTAAAATCTAATAATGCAGAAGTTATGGTCCAATATAGTTAGGTAGTGTAATTTTAGTGCTGCAATCCTAGTTGAGCACTTAATTCCCTTACTTCTCAAACTCAGATTCTTCTAAGCGACATGGAGATCTCGCGATCAATCAACCGTCAACCAAAATGACAACACTGATGTAATCGTCGCAAGGTAAGGAATCAACTTTAACTTGGACCACTATAACGCTGCACCCAAGGTACTGCTGGGGATATCCCGATCAACGCACGAATCAAAACAAAGAAATACTGTGAAGCAGTTTAACGTCTGATGACAGGTACTTTCCCTAATGAACTCTTGTGAAATTATATACGCCACCGACAACATCAAAAAGTTATCGAGAACCAATGTTAACAAATATACGTAGTCAAAGCCGGGCGGTGGCGGAGCTGCATGACTACGCAGAAGAGTCAGACGAAAAATAAAGAGCGTGAGAAATGCGTGATCGAGGAAGCACAATCAGCAAGAATCAGGCTAGGAAGTTTTAAGAACCTCTACACTACCCAAATAGAAAGGGCGACACTATGGAGTTGGGGAAATAACCTTTTCCATAGTGCTGCACAGTGTCGCCCTCTCTGTTTTGATAGTGAAAGTACATAAAGAGTAGGCCAAATACAAGTTTATTTTAAAAAATGCAATAAATTGAAGAAAATTAAATTTTCCATGTAGGTATTAAGGCATTATTAGTAAGAGCAAATATTCTCATTAATTATGGAACACAACGTCGTTCAAGTGGCTGCCTAAGCTGGCTTCGCAGTAGCGCATTCTGTCACTCCAATTTTCGGGCTGTAGCTCACGGATTGCTTGGATAATATTGGCCTTGGCGTTTGTGGCGTTTCCGGATTCTTGGCATAACATCGGTCCTTCACGTTTCCCCACATAAAAAAGTCCAAAGGGGTCAAACCGCAGCTCCGAGGCAGCCAATTGACATCGCCAAGACGGCTGATAACACGATTTGGGAATTTGGTGCGCAAAAGATCGATTGTGGCATGGGCTGTATGCTGCGTCATCCTGCATGATGCATGGATCAGATGTCATCCAAATCCATGTATTTAAAAAAAAAAAAAAGTCGGTTAACATGGCTCTGTAATGCCCACCGTTGACCGGAGTGGTGTTCCCAGCCTCATTTTCACTTTGGAAATAAGTTCTCAATATTTCCCAACGTTGTTCAAGCGTTCATTTATTTCGTTCCATGATACTGATTTTCTGTCAAGATTTTAAGCGGGAAACAACTTTAAGTGTCAAAATAATCTACGATTTAAAAAGAAACCACTAGATGGCCTACCCTTTATTCATATAAGTGTCAAACTTTGATTTTGATAGATTTTTGACAATTGAATGATTAATTTAATACAAAAATTACAGAAAAACTGTTTATTTATAAAACTCTGGGTTAACTCAAGGTTAATTCAGTCACTGTGAAACTGGCCCTTATAGATTTAAGATGATTACACATACATATCTACTGAAACTAAATATTCATTGAATTAGATTAGAATTTTTTTTGAGAAATGAAAATACAATTTTATCTCTCCTTTTGGAATTTCAAATTTCAAAATCCTAACGGAACTATAAAATCATTACTTGTGGCCAATACTGTTATATAACAGTCCATAGTTAATGCTTATAGGAACTGGAATGGGTTTTATGGAGAACATTTGTGGACAAACCCTCGACTAGCAGCCCCCAAACTTTTAAAATTAATACCTTGTGTAGAAAGCTTAAAACTATAGATGGGTATACACTAAACCAAACGGTGACGGAATACCGATATGAATGTGAATATGGAACAGCGTCAAATCTTGTTCAAATCATCATAGCATTTACATAAAAAATATTTCAAGCTTTCAGGATATTTAAGATACTTACGTGCAAAAACGGTTCCGTTGCTGCAGTCCCTGTTGTTGTTGTTGTAGTTGTTGATATTATTGTCGAATTTCTAGCCGTTGTCTGTGATAGTTGTAGTGAATTGTTTTTGCTGCTTGCCACCGCTGCCGCCGCCGTTGAGTGACTTTTTGCTGCGAATTTCATTTCGGTTGAAGATATAGGTTCTGCCACTTGAACTCCTGATAATGATACATCATCATCATCATCATCATCAGCTACGTCGTACTCACCACTGCTTTTAGCCATACCAAATGCATTATTAGCAGAAGTGTGGCTACCACCCGCTGTTGTCGTTGGCGTTGCCGTTGACGTCAACACAAAGGACGATGCTGGTAGTTTCACGTGATTTCCATGGTGGACTTCGTGCCGATGTTGATCTTCGGTCTTATAATCGTAGTACAACACCGAAGGCAGATTCTCCGGAAAGGAAAGGATTTTATTTCTTACTGCCGGATGCTGTAGTTGCTGCTGGTGGTTGTGTTGCTCTTGCCAGTGCTGTTGCTGTTGTTGTTGCTTGAGTTTGTAATCGAGTTTTTGCTTTTGTTTCAAGTGAAGTTGTTGCTGCTGCTGCTGCTGCTGTTGTTCTTTGTGTATCCTTTCGATTGTTTTGTTTTTTTTTGCTTTTCCAACTTTGGCACTTTTATCCAATTTAAATTTTCTTCTTTTGAGGTTACCTGAAACAAAAGAATTATTTAAAGTAAATAAAATAAAATTTAATACAAAAAAAAAACAGGCATCAAATCTTCAAATAGACATTTAGGTTATAGGTAAGTTTCTAATCTATACCTACATATTATATATGTATAATGTTTTTGACTAAAGTTTTGAATGCCATCACGCTTTTTAATTGAATTCAATTTTATTTTTATTTTGTTTCACAGGTAAAACTACTTTAAAAAAAATTTCAAAACTTCAAATTAAATATTGACCTATTTTAAAAATCCCTTCAAATGTGACAGCGTTTTAATGAAAGTTTCTAGGTTTATAAGTTGAAAAATTCAACAAAATACTAAGTATTAGGTAGTTATTAAATTTAAAAAAATGGTAGCCTGTTTTAACATTCAAATACAAATTTAGCTAAACACTAAAAGCCCACATACAAGAAGGAACAAGAGGTTCCTTTTTTTTAAACGAGGCAGTTTTTCTTGAGAATAATTATATTTGTGAAAGTGAACCATACATAACCTACATATATTTTGGAAAATTTTCCAAATCAGTTTTGAATTTTGCTTTCAGCGTGCAATCTTTGGCACCGACGAAATATCTACAATGTTTTACAAAACAAAAACATCTTTCCTTATAAATTCGCACTGCTGACAACATGACAATAATTGTTTTTTTATTGATAATTCTATAGACAGCGCAGTAAAATTTTACACAATAAACAACAACAAAGGAATAGTGTTGATAATTTCAGTAAAAATAGTTAATATAATAGTTCAGATAAATTTTGGAGTATCTGGAATAGTTTGACAGTCAATGGGATTGCAGAAAAATATTTTTTATTGAAGATTAGCATTCAAGGATGCGTTCGTTGATATTTTTCAATGTTTATCATTAAAACCAAAATGTGTTGGTTTGGAAAATTTAGCTACGGTTAGATGGTCAACGTAAATATAATCAATGCGTTGATTACTTGACGTCACACAAATTCAGCAGTACAACCATCTGTTTACGTTTTGATTCAGTTAACAGTATTAAGTTGTTTTTATAACTCTAGCAACGTGATGTTTTTAAAAATATAATTTTTTTCTACTAGACGTAAAAGTAAATCTTATTATTATATTGAAATAAAATGTTAGAACAACGCTGAGACACATTCTTTTTTGTCATTTCAATATTTCTACAGTTACTCAACGCTGCTCCAACTCAACCTTCATATAACCATTCCCTCCAATTTAACTTCACATAAAAAAGGCAATATTTTTCCAACACATCCCTTAACTTTTTAAAAAGCCAATTAGTTATAAGTTGGAAAAAAATCACCCAGTTATAATCCACAGTAGTATAAATAGCGATTTTAACCCTTTTTAATTTTTTTTTTTCAAATAATTTTGCATTTTGGAGACAGCTGATTTAAAAACACATACCAACGTACGACAATTTAAAAGTGGATTTTAGTGATTATAACGTTTTATTCGGACTTGCATTGCTATGCTAGCGAAAGGTTCCCAATAAAAATCGCCTAATGAAAACAAACACGTAAACAAATATATAAATCCTCCCAGAACATAAGGCATTAAACTATTAAGGTAAAGGCACAATTACCATAAATGATTTCTAAGCAATCATCACACGTATGCATGATTTTATCTCACATAACTTTATATATATTTTAAAATTATTTGATATTATGTAACATACCTTTCAACGTGTTTTGATTTTATTAAGAAAATATCTATTAAAAAAATAAAATATTTAAGCAACAAATTGTAACTTTAGTTACAAGAAAACCGAGGTTATAAGAAAAATGTTGTTTAATTATTTCGATCATAATATGGTTTTTTTTATTAGTAAATTAACTTAAAAATATGCTAAGGTTGGCTTGTGGTAACATTTTCTCTTTATAAAATTTTGTTTAATATTGGCTTAAGAAATTCCATTATACGACAAAATAGTAATATGTTTGGTCTTATTTTGAACATCAAATTGAATAATTACTTTTTAATTTGTATATATTTTTTTTAAATTACAAATCGTCAAAGCAAAGTTAAATTTGGGTCCTTTTTCCACTCATTCCACTTATTTCCAATAAGTTTTTAAATAAGTTGGTTTTATAACAGATTAGTAAATTTATTGATTGGGAATTAACTAATCTAATTTAAAGTTTGAAATAAGTTTCTTGAATTACTCTTTTCTAACACAGATTGATATTTTTTGGTTGTAAACTAAACTAATCTAATTTTAAATTGTGAAATAAGTTAAATTCTTAAATTACTCTTTGTTTATAATTATAATTATTTTTCGAATGAAAGGTTTATTTTTATATTTATTACTTATTGGTTTATCAGTTAAGCGACATTATGTGTCGCTTAACTGATAAATAAAAAAGTTGTTCTTATCTGTAGGGGGACTCACACACTACTCCCCCTACATATAAAATCAACTGAGTATACAAACTCATTTTCGGGGTTGAAGACCCTCATTTGGATGTCATCTTGGAAAAGGGGGGTAAACAAAATTGTTCACCTTTTTTTTTTTCAATTCAAAGTGGGATCAGCCAATTATCTGACAATGTATGACAACGGATCAAACAATCGAACCGTGTGAACTGACAATTTATATATGTTTGTATTTTCAGAAAAGTTATTGTCAATTATCAGACTTTGGAACAACATCTGCCTAAAGTGTGTGAACAGATAATTTTTCCTTATAAAGTAGTTGACTTTTGTGAGCTCGTAGTTCAAGTTCAAGTTCTTTTACTTGCGGTATTTTTTCTTTTAATTTATAATTTTGTTTGCGCAACAAAAATGAGCACTAAAGCTTTATTTATGTGAAAAACATTTCAAACATTTAATACAACCTTTACCAAAATATGTTCCCCCATCATTATTATTGTCAAGCTGAATGTTTTGCTTAATCTATAATCTTCTAACCAAATCAAAAAATCAATACTTAACCTGATATAGTGTAGGTGTTTGCGTAGGTACTTACCTCACCACACTGAGTATAATATTGTGTATATGTATGACTTTCAGCGCTTGCCTTATGCCTTTTTAATTAAGTTTCAATAATGAAATTTTTCAATTTTAACTTACAAAATTGTTTAGAAACTTTTCAACTTGGATCAAATCACAACTCACAAGTAATTTATCAATGGAGTTTAAATTACGCGCCATCTGCCAAAACAAATTTCAAGGGCGATATATGTACATACATATTTATTTCCAAATAAGGTATGGTACCTAACCTATACCTACTCGCGGTCGTTTAAATAAATAAATATTATACTTAATATGTAGGGTAGGGGGGTGTGAATATTTATTTACTAGATAAATAATCGTATGTAAAAATTTAACTCTTAAATATTTCTATTGACTCTTACCGCATTTTTTCCACCAACAGAATATTTCACCATCCACACATAAACATACTTCGCATGGATCCTCTCGAGCGACCTGTGGAAGAAGAAAAATTCAATTTAAACAAATTTAGTTATCCATTAGCACAAACGAAATACATAGGATAAAGTTCTCTGGGGTTTTAGCGCATGACGTTCCCTACTGATTTATTTTTTCTTGTCATTGGTATTCTACATTCCCTAATCAGTATTTAAATAAAAAAAAAAGTTTGCAGGTTAAGAAGATAATGTTTGACGAGAGAAATGGAAAAGACATTTTGTGTGGTTTTTTATGGGATTTTTTTTTTATTACAATAATAATAGAATCCAGGGATTAAGATGTTACGGAGCGGGACCCCTCAGAATAAAACTTGGAAAGGACCAAAGAAGCTTCTATGTTTATCAATAGAACTGTTGCTTAAAAATAATCACTCAATAAATAAATAATTTAAATGTTAAGATTTGTCCAAAAGAATAGTTTTGAAATGTACGGTTATTCAACATTTCTGTTTCGCTTCTCTCTTTTCGAAATAAGAAAAATGGATTTTCAATCTGTAGTTACGTGATATGTTCGCTAGTAAGCCACGTCCAGTCTAACAATCAGTGGAAGGTCTGACTGTCACCTGAGAAAAAGAATGATAAAAGGCAATAAGTGTTGGGTTACAATTTTAGTCGTGATATTTTAGCATCTCTAAGGAAACTGTATGAAAAAAAAATACAACAGGGACGCGATTACAGAAAAAAATTACGGTTTTTAAAAATCTTTTGACATTTTTCTTCTGTTTTCTTTGGAAAAATATCTTAGCTTTGAAAATCCTTTGTACTAAGCTAAGCTCGTAAGGGAATATGTTTTAAGTATGAATTTTTGTGTCATTCCCCAATAATTTATTCGCATATAATTTTAGCCTGTCTTTATTTAAAGTTCTTAATATTATATAATATAATTCAAAAACTTTATAATCAAAGTTATATAGGCTTTTAAGTACCTACACTCTTTTGAATGAATTCACACGAACCATTCTTCAATGAAGTTCGTGCATCGATTGACGAAGAACAATAATTGTACCCTATTTTTTCGATTTGTCTTGATTTTGTTCACTTATCAGAATCAACTGATGTGAAGTTTGGGTATAGAATATATGTACATATGTATACAGTTATGTATGATATTTAAAAATAGGCGTATTCACCTTTCAAATTAAAAGAGGAGACTGCATAAGTTTTATTAAATACATTTTTTTTATTAAATAAAATCTTTTTAGAAATGTACTACACATAGAAGTCTGATTGTTTTCTCTTTTTCTTATATTCTCCATCATTCCCAATATAAATTGAGACCATGTGGCTTAAACATTTCTTTAGTCCTTGCATTTATGTTTTCTATTAAACTCTTTGGTAATTCATTCTTGTAATCACCAACTAGTCCTTTTCTCATGAATTTAAATGATTTTTTTTTATCACACTCTATTTTGTATGCATCATGAAGGATTCTTACGAGTCTTTGGTTGTTACATGTTGGACTTGCTATGAAAAAAAATGTGTATTATTTTCTTAGGTGAGATAGAGGCATTTAAATTTATGTACCTTTCATATTATCGAATGACAAATGATCCATCAGCAAATGAATTTGTTCTTGAGTGTAATTCTTTTTGAGAAATTTTGATGTTATTTCTATGATTGCTTTCAAATCTTTTTTCATTTCTTCGAAAGTAAAGAATAGAATATTTTCTTGCTCACGAATTAGCCAAAATTCAAGAACATGATTCCAAAATGAACAATACCTCCAATTATCTGTTGCGAATAGTTCACAAAATTCATTGATTGTAATATTGTGTGGAAAAGTTCCATTAAACTGATGATAATAAGAAACAATTACATCTTTTGGATCTCTTGAGACATAAATTACCTAAAAAATTTAAAAAAAGTTTATTTATTTTCGTTATAAATGCTTTAATCATTGATAATAGCTGAACACAATGGAAACGGAGCTGCAACTGGAGTTGATGCTGGAATAACTGTCAAAATATTCAATACACATGAATTCAATGTTACGCACACAATGCAGCTGCAAACGGAACTACAGTCGGTGCTGCAAGAGATGACCAATTATTAACTTTTCACTTGTGGCACTTTTGACGTTTCAATTTTTATGAAGAAAAAAAGAGCCGACAAAAGGAGCTTTTTGTAGGTTATTTGTTTCGCGAAAAATATTAGAAATAAAAAAAGTGAATAATAATCCCATGGTTGTTTTTCCTTTCTTTAAAATATACAAAAAGCTGTAAAGCTCAGCTGCATTGTGGGCACACATAAAATAACATGTACGACAATTTTTTACAGCAGTTGTAGTTCCAGTTGCAGTATTCTGTTTTGTTCATGTATACATATTATGTATGTACTCACTTTACACTTTTTTCGCCAAATGTCTCTGGGAAGCAAACCAATTGGCAAATGAGTCTTTATGACCCTTGGTGATTTTTGATTATTCAATAATTCAATATTTTTCCATGTATTTGTCGGAGTTATGCCTTCAACTCTTAAAAAAAAAATATCGGAATACATTTTTGAAAGGAAACAATTTTATTTTTACCGTACTCCAAAAAAATGCTTCTCTCTGATATATCAATTGAGTTAGCTTGATCAAAATTCAAATCGTTTACCAGCATCCATGTCATTTCTTGTGCCCAAGTTGTACCACTTTTTGGATATGTTACAATCCAGATGTCATCTTCGCGAACTTCGAAAGTAGCAAAGGCCTCTGCTCGACTTTTGTAACATTCTGGCATACATATCGGCTTAAAAGTCCATGTTTTGAGAACATCTACTGGGATATTATCCAAAGGAAGAACACTAATAAGAGCTGATCCAGCTTTCTCTTTGAAATGAACAGCTAATGGGTTTTGAAGTTCTTCAATCCGAAACATTTTTATTCGTATTAACAGATGCGGAATCAACATGAAATACTTATTTAAAAATAATAAGAAATGACGCTGCTTGTGTTATTATTTTGGAAGTAAAAATACACAATAAGTTTATGTTTTTATTACTAATTATCTTTATATTAAAAGATAATGAAATAAATAAACAAAACAAACGTAAAATGCTGTGCAGGGTCGGCCTAATCCATCCGGGCGCCGCGGCCGGAATTTGAAATATTTCACCTTTTTTTTCATATCTACTTCGATTTTTTTCCCCGGAATTGGAAACGCTGCTGCTACTGTGCTACATTGCTGCGTAGATGACGGTTTACCTTTTTTTTAAAGAGGTCGGAGCCTTGACATAAAGTCATGCATCATTAAGCCATATTTCAAAATTAGTGGCTTAGAAATTCAAAAATTAGAAATTCAAAAATTGAGTGTTATATTCACCGAGCGCTAGTTAACGACTTTTAAGGCTATTAGGATTATATCTCAAATAATATTGTTGAGGCTTTCAAGTTATGAGTTTTTGGTAAATACCGCCCTGAGAATTTTATAAGATTACACGGTAATCAAGAGACACAAACGTTTTCGGTTTAAACTTTATCATTTCCTTTCTCATTAGAAGAGCAAACAAATTTCTTGCATTGAAGAAGACACTCGGCCTCGGCTATATATTTTAACGGTTTTTGTGTAACTGGTATATTTGTTTAGATTATGGGAAGTTTTTTAAATAAATAATAAAATGAAATGTTTTAATGTGTTTTTGAAATCATTATTATTTAATAACAACTTAAAAATGAGAAAATCCAAAAATAAATATTTTTTTATTTTTAAACTTAAAGTAGGTACCTATATGACTAGCCGACCCGCCCGGCTTCACACGGTTAGAAAAAACTAAGACAATATTTGGAAGGCAATGTCATGATGTCAATAAACAAAACTGCCGTATTTTGAGTGATGATAATCCTCAAGTGTATGTTGAGACACCGTTACATCCACAAAAACTGACTTCTTTAAAAACGATGCTCGCCAGAACTTTACAGTCTATGGTGACTGCTATAGAGCCATGATAACTAACTTTTTCGTTCATTAATTAAACAACCATGATGTGCAGGAGCTGTGGTTTCAACAAGACGGCGGCGCAACATGTCACACAGCGCGTGCCACAATTGATTTATTGAAGGAAACGTTTGCTAACCGCATAGTTTCAATTTCTATGGGGATATGTGAATGTGAAGTCGCTAGTCTACGCCGATAAGCCCGAAACGATTGACTACTTGGAGGACAACATTTGCCGCGTTCGCCAGTTGTACGATCAATTGTATCGTCTAGAGGCCGCTTAAGTTAGACAACCGCTGGAACATGTTTATAAATAAGGTTTTCGAGTTGGACAGCTGTACAAAGTTAGACATAATGTACTTTGGAATGGGTTCATAAATAAGACTGTTGATATTTGAAAAATCAATAACGTCTCGAAAAAATGTTTGAAACTTGGATAATTATTTTGTTTTTAATAGTTGAAGTTACTCTACCGTCCTAACCACCCTTTTCAAATATTTCCCTCTCCAAGCTAAACATCATTTTAAAAGTTACTTTATTTCTATAAATTAGAAATTTAAATTGTTCCCTACAGGCACATTATAAAAATGTATAATCAGTGTTGCCGAAAGTACTCCCATAGGAGTATTGTACTCCTTTCAACACCTCCGTACTCCTCCTTTTACATTCGTACTCCTATTTTTTTTAAAGACCTAAAACATCTTACACTTGCAGCAAAGTGTAATGTTAACCTTAATAAATTTAATTCACTTCAAATTTAAATCAAATTTGGCAGCACTTTAATCTTCCAAACTGCCGTCAAAAAGGGAATTTCCCTCTTTCTTGTTTGTTTTTGTTTTTCGTTGGCGTGGACGTCTACGTTCAATTTACATCTGTCAGTTCGGTATTTATTTTATGGTTACCTCATTACCTGAAATTTTGGTTTGTTGGTTGTTGGTTGTTTTTTTTTTTTTTTTTTTTGAGCTCCGTAAATTTGTATGTATAGTTCAATAATATGAAAAGGTTTGTTAATTAATGTTTGAAATATTGTAGAAAAATTCAAAGTAAACTTTTATTGTATAGATATTTGGTGAAATTGGATTCCTTGGAGCAGGTAAAGGCAAAAAAAGGCAAATATAACTATGCATTACGCTATCTGCCACAAGACAGATTTTGTGTGATAGAAAAGATATTTACTTATTTTTGTTCTTAGAATTAATAAATTATTTATTTATGTTTTTTTTTTTTTTTTAACTGATTTTTTTTCTTGATGATTTTTTTTTAAATAAAGTTTGAAGACTAAAAAATGTCTGTACTACTATTTTTTTCAAAATACTCCTCTTTTTTGGCTTCAGTACTACCTTGAAATATTTCTTCCCGGCAACACTGTGTATAATGTAACAAAAAATCATAATGTGACAAAAAAAAACCTTAAGGACAAGCCATTTCCCTATATAAAAAATGGGAAGTGATAACATCATATACCATATGCTCCTGAAATACAAAGATAAAACAAAAACAGGATATAGATACTCCATTCCGGTTTTACTCATTTTTTCTTTTCTTTTAACTTTAGATGCATTTTATAAAAAGCTGATGAAACAGGATGCGGCAATATACAGATGATGGTAGTGATGACGACGACGACAGTTCTGTGTAAGGGTTGGTATTTAATGTGGGAAATCCTTTGTTTTTAGTTAAGGACTCTCAACGACAGCAAAAATACATATAGATCTAAAAAACAAGGGCTGCCAACAAACACGTACGAACAAAGGATTTATAATAACGTACATACAGTAAGACCATAGTACTCATAACGCAGCTAGAGTAAAAGTAAAAGATAAAAAAAAGAGGACAAAAAATGGAGAAAATGCTCTTTTTTGTAACATAAAACAGCGAGCCCAGTTTTGAGAAGGACGATATGTACCTATGTTAAAACGTACCTTCACCTACCTACAGTTTTCTGATTTTTTGTTTGTAGATAATATTTAAAAAAGAAGGTACTCAAAATGAATACCCCGCTTATAATCCGTTGCAATGCAAAAAAAAGTAATTATTATGGAAGAATTACTAGGTAAAGGTTAAATAAAGTATAAGAGAATATACAGTGATGCTAAGATTATTCAAACGAATGCCACAATCGAATTTTGAGGATCGCAGTTTTTTAGTACCTTTACCTACTGAGTAAAACCAGCATTGATATAATTATATATTATTATTTATTTATTAATAGACATTTCAACATTTTTTTAGTTAATTAATAATAAACTCACCAAATCTAAGCTAGATCAAAATTAAAGACAAAAACTTGTTTTAGCTAACTTGGGTTTAACCCTGGAAGATCAAATTGGACGTATAAATTTAACTTTTAAAGAACTTTTTTTGCTGCAGTGACCTAGTTAACTCTGAGTTAATTAAATGAAAAGCACTTTTACTTTCAGTTGTAAAAAATTATGTAAATCAAAGTGCGACACATTATATAGAAATCCGCTTTAACTACATCGAAACATAGAAGGCGCGATACTGTGCTGAACTACGGAAAGGACTATTTTTATATTGTCGATCTCTTTCTCTCTCTATTTCAATAGTAGGCGTGTTTTTTTGTAAGCCCGGAGAGAATTGGACGAAAAAAAACGACGCCGGTGCTAAACATTCACGATATTAAATACAACAACAACTAATTCCTTACGGGCTAAGCTAAACGCATAGAATTCTCCGGGCTTAACTTAAGCACACAGAAAAACTGTGTTACCGGCGTGAATTACATATACTTGTTAATGATAGTTTGTATGAAAACTCCATTTTGTTTCTGTGATGCTGTCGCTAATCCCTGTGGTCGTTTTTTTCGTGCAATTTCCCCCGGGCTTGCAAAAAAACACGATTAATATTTTGATGCACATCTCTCAAAAATATCAAAACTGCCATTTATTCAGCTTGATGCAAGCAACAAACATATCTTAGTCTTACTTAAAACTATAAGAACTTAATCAAACTTAAAAATAAATAAAATTAGATAGACGATCGGAATATTTTCGAGGGGCAGAGATTAAGAAGACAGAGCTTAAGGCTTCATATGGGATATGAGTGATTCTCTGGTAACTGCGATTCTTTGTGTCCAATGCTTTATTTGTAACTTAATGTAAAATATTCTCATGAATTTCTGGTTTCAAATGTTGAAATAAGTTTGTACTACAATTATTAGAGATTGTTTAAAAATTTGCTACTCTTTCCCCTTGATCTGAAAAAATTTACAGATTTCACTCATATAGTAACTATGGGGACATTGAAAATGACTTGTATTACGTCAATAAAATTTTTTTAATAAGATCTTAGTCTTAATTGTAGCTTAATTTGCAATTACACAATCATACTCATTTTCATCCGCACCGGTACAGCACTTATACACGAAATTAAAGTTACATACCATCTATCTTAACGTATATCTAGGTATTTGACATTTTTGCATAGTTAAGCTTTGCAGAAAGGTAACTGAATTATTACAGATCGATTTAAGTATACATCATATACGGTTCAACTTAGTTCTCGGATCAATTGGTTGTTGTTGAATCAACCCGTGAGTTGGCTCGTTATTTTATCAATTTGACGGTTGATGAGAAAATCAAAAGATTTTTAATTTTTTTCAAATTGATTTACAAGTATTTCAAATCATTGAACTTTGTATATTGTATAAAGCCAAGACATTTGATTTACTGTCCAGGCAAACCTTTTTTAAATCGAGACAAAATTTACAAAGAATTTGATGCGAAGCCCCACCTCACTGGTAATTGTTTTTATTCTATAATATTTTATTTTACAATATTTTGAACTCATCTTTTAATCAATTTAACAATATCGAGTCGCGTAATTTACCCAAACGTTGTCTAGTATATTCTACGTTCTTTAGGTTGATTTAGAAAAAAATCAACTTTTTTAACATTTTACCTTATTTTAAGACTTTAATCCCAAATATCCGATTATTAGAGTAGAAGTTAGAAGCTAACCAAGACCTTAACCTTGATGATTTGTTCCTTGGAACTTAAGCTATAATTTTATTTAAGAGGTTCAAGTAGGTGCCTAGGCATATTCTAGGTTAATCAACCAAATTGATTTAGAAGTTAGTTAAGTTTTTACCCAAACTATGCATATTCTAGGTTCAACAATCGATTGATTTAAAAGACTGACATTTTACCTTAATTTTAAGACCTTAACCTCAAACATCCGATTATTAGAACAGAAGTTATAATCCAAACAAACCAACCAAATCCAACCTTTACGATTTTGTTATTTGTAAAATTCCTACTATGTACAAATGTTCATGCACAAGCACATACCTACGTGCATACATACCTACACAATCATAATGTATATCATTTTTGTGCCCGATGCAAAGCCAATTTTGTTTGCCACGTGGTGTTTTTTTTTACTGCACACACTCCACCGTCTTCTCCCTTCTATCAATATGTTCTTTGTTCGCATGTACATACATACATACATATTTTCTTTGTTTTTTTTTTTTTCTTTTGCCGTGATGAAATTAGTTCTAAAAAGACAATTTTTCAAGTTTCTAGTACGAAATTTTTTACGCCTTTGCAAAAATTTTTATGCAGATTTGTAGCCTGTCATTTAAACTTTAATTATCTAGCTTAATATTGAACATCCAATAGTTATAACTTAAGTTATAGGCTTCTAAGTGGGCTCAAATCGAGCATTTTTCGAATTTTTAGATTCCTCCACTGAATCTCGTCCGTTGGCAATGAACAAACATGTAGGTACCCTGGAGCAAATTCATCACTTGTGTTTTTTTCTTCATTTCATTCATTTTGGTAGTTTCTTTGGTAACACCAACCAAAAATTCAATCTTTCTCCCCCTATACGCTAGAGTTCATTCTCTATCTTTGTTCATTTTGGTAACACCATACTTTTATCAAAACGACCCTATAAACATTTTCAATGTTAAAACTATAGGCAAAATGCCAGTACCGTGGTATGTCTCATCCTTGTTTTTCCAAATAAATCTACTATTTTCTATTAAAATACATCATTTGAATAAGAATATCGTTCTTAGAGAATTTTGAGTACAATAGTTGATTTATTAAATTTTGACAAGTCAAAATATTTGCTCCCGAATTAAATAATAATAATTAAATTGGGTCCATGGATTTCATTTTATTTTTGAATTCATAAGATATCCAGCTTAACCGCCATATTGTTTTTATTTTGATGGCACTTGTGTGGTGGCATTTGAAAGAGACACAATTTAATAATTGTTAACAAAAATCAATGGTCGCGTTGTGGGATCAATCCAAACCTATGCGGATAGGTTTGAGTTGTTGTAATCCCTAATGAAAAAACAGCTGATACAACAACAATCCTATCTGGTAGTTCCTCGAACGCAAGGAATTTATTTTATTAACGTTATTGTCCTGCAAAAGTAAGTGTTTTTATTCTAAAAAACATGTGTCACGCTGTCAGTAGCGTGTTATGAATTTTTTTGGGGTGATTTTACGAATACTGTATTTATTTCAAAGTCATCTAAGTAAAAATTATCTCAAAAATTATTTCTTTTTTCAGAAGCGTTGAGATATGAGGGTATTTTAAAGCCTAAATGTCAGTACCGAGGATGGCAAAAACAAATATTGAGTAATAATCCAGTATAAAAATAGTAACTGCAAACTTGAAAAACAAATTTCAAAAACTTAAAAAAGATACAATTTTGAAGAAATAATTGCGTTTCAAAGTTTAAAACGTCAAAACATAAGAGAAGATTCAGAACCTAATCAAAAATATTGCCAAAAATAACGAGAACGTATTAAAATTTAAAAACAGAAAAATAATTTCAGTAACGTGTCTTCGAGATTTAGTACTTTTCGCAATATTTTTTGTTGCTTAAAAATTTTAGTAAAATGCGTTTACAGATGTAAAGATAAAAAAATAAAAAAAAATAATAATTTTCAAAGAATTTTAATTTTCTCATTTTTTTTTTTTTTTAAATCACAGTTGGGAGAGAATCATTCGTAGGTATATATTTAGATAATATGTTAGTATCATGATAAGCGACAAGTATTTGTTTTTTTTTATTCTGTACCCTTCCGAATGTCAAATCAAATGAAAAACGACATTAGTGAATGCCTTGGTAGACGAATAAAGAAGGTAAATGTGAAATATCTGTAGTTAATCTTGCCTTTACATAGATAAGAAGATATTCAGTCTAACACTCTTAACCATTATGACAAGGGGTCTATAAGAAATAGTATATAGGTTAGGTAGGTACCTATGTTTTTGTATAATAAAATAAAAGAGAAACAAAATGAAATAAATAAATATTTCAAATCATAAAAACAAATTATTTTTAACGTATTAAGGTTAAAAATATTTTGTAACTCATTTTAGCACGTTCCAAAGTTAAATTATTTTTCATTTTAAAGTTCTTTTTACCACAGAGTACGAATAACTGTGACATTATCTGCATTTATTAAACATATACATAACCTCGACCTCTTATAATAATTATGTATCGTGTAATGAGTGTGGGTTTTATATGAAAAGTGAACAGGATAAAAAGTCTCATCTTCTTTTAAATGAGTGGGTTGTGAAATGTATTCCGCTGTGTTACTATACCTATATTTTTTTTTCAAACGCTCGCTGATGGTATGTTTTGCAACAACAATTTAGGGAGACGAATAATGAAGGCATAAAGTGCAAAGTTTAAGTGCAAAACCCAAAAGTCGAAAAGATATACACATATAAGTCGTCTATTTTAACATTAAAATCTCTCTCCAGTTTTTCTATTGAACCATACATGCACAGTAATAAGAAAAAAACAAAACAAAAGTAATGGAATTGCTTGCGATGAAATATAGAAATTAATTTTGTGAAATTAAGAAAAGTTTTCTAATCGTTAGGTATATTATGGCATCATTTAATTTTAGTTCATAAATCAATTACAAGGAAGTATTTATATTTAATAGTAAATCCTTAAAAAAACGCTTGCAAAGCATACATAGGCCGAATTCCTAAACGCGCAAATTATGGTAATATGCTAAGCAGACAGTTTCAAAATGCAAACGTTAACAACCCTGCAAAGCAGATTGTCACAAAATGTAGTAAGTTTTTGTTTTCTTGCGCACATGCAAATGCATTTGTGCAAAATATAAAAAAATATTTTACATTTGTGCTTGCACTATCGAAACAGAGATCGTGATATTATTCGGCAGTATGGTTAAGGTGTTGTCCAGAGATTATGACTTATAAAGATAGGAATCTTTCATACGTTCCACCCTCCAAAACCCATTTTTACATTTTTCTTTTTGTAATTTTATCTCGTGTCGAAGAATAGATGTTAATTGCAACAAATGCGTTAAAACATGGACACTAGTGCAAAAATATGAACTAACCACTGTGTTTACCTTGTAGGCAAACCAGAATGACAGCCGAGCTTTCCAATCTTTATAATTCATAATCTCTGGTTTTGTCCATAGTGGTCTGTCCCTTTCTTATTTTCTTATTTTTTTTGCAATCGTGGGGACAATTGGTTGAAAAAAAACAACAGCGAGAACCAGTGACGCCATCACAGAAACACAATGGAGTTTTCATACAAATTGTCGATAACACGTATTCTCTGTGCCCTCGGGCTCGCAACAAAACACGCATTCTGTGTCAGTAGTGAAAGCGCTTTGTTCCACTTGATTTCGATAAATTTTTTACATTTGAAAAACTGCTTCTGAGTTAAATATTTAATTTATTTGCAAGATAAAGTAACTCTGGTTTAATTCAGGCCTTGAAAAACTGGCAATACATAATAAAATAAAATTATAATAAATAATAAGTTTATAATTATTAATTTGTTGACATGTAACCCATTCAAATGGAAAATATGACCACCTGTTCAGACAACTTAACCTACTTTGATACTTTCTGATAATACATTTAAGCCTTTGCCTTAAGCTTTAATTCTATATTTTCAAAAACAAATATCATAAAAATGATAACATTATGATAAATGCAAACAAGAAAACAACGAACAAATAAGACATTTCGGTAAAACTTTGTATTTCATGTTTGAACAAATCTATATAAATTATGTAGGTACAATGCATTTTAGCTTTAAGTCTGAAAAAGTAAACATGTCCATATCTCTATTTACTTATAATGACAAATATAGTTCCATCATCAATATCGATGATCGCAATATTTTTCAATTGCCTATAAAATATGTAGAAATTAATCTTTATTAGAAAGAAATAAATGTAATTATCTTGGTACTCTTTTCTATCTTAAGTCAATAAAAATAACACAATCTTGATGTTAAACGTTGTAAAATCAGCAAAAAAAAAAGATATACCTAACTGTCATTCGAAGAAAATAGATTTATTAAAGTGAAACCAAAATCAAAGACGTAGCATCATGATAGTTCTACATCAACGTTGCGCGAGAGTGTCCAAATGGGTCACCTGGCCGCTGGCCCAAACTTTAAATTTTGACTCCCAACTCAACAGCATTATCATTAAATTCTTTAAGTATACCTATACTATTAAGTTTAAGTTAAATAAAAAAAGAAAACGAAATTCCAAGAAGAAGAAATTAAGAGTCTTATATATAAACCCATTCCAAAGTATGTCTAACTTTTGGACAGCTGTCCAAGTCCAAAACCTTAGATACTTATAACCATGACTGCTTTTAGACGACTCCAATTTGTATCCGCAATTCTCTTTTGAGTTTCTTTCGGATTGCAGCATCCATTTAAACGCTGTTTCTTTCGGATTGCAGCATCCATTTAAACGCTGCAAATTTTAATAGCTGCAATTATTATTAAATGAGAAGGAAATATCTCTTTACACTCTTTACTCCGCCTATGTGTCAAACAATAGGAAAAAGCACAAATAAGAAAGATCGATAACTCTGTTTAAAAGCAGTCCATGTTCCATCGAGTTCCAACTTAGACACTGAAATTGGTTGTCCAAACCTAGTCTAAAGTGGATACGTTCAATGAACAAAAAATTAAAACATAATCTTCAAATGAACAAAATGTTCATGGAACGTATCCAAATGCTCACGAAATTGACAGATTACAGGGATGTGAGTGAGTGTATGAGAACATTTATAGGCTACTGTTGGAATTCGTTTATAAATTAGCAGATGACCAACTATTTAGACAATGGCTAGCTGGACAACTGTCCAGCAACTTTCAGTTTTTAGGTAAGAAGGGCACGAAGTAAGAGGGGGGAAACGAAATCTCCCCGGTCAACGATTTGCGAAGATTTTTTAACATTCATCTTCACACATACAGAAGGGTGTGTTCAACCTAGTTACTTTAAAATGAAACTACAGAAAATTTCTACGATTTTGTTTCCACGTGTGAAAGTAACAAGAGATTTTTAAGTAAATTAAAAGAAAACGTCAAAAAAATCTTCAGCAACTTGTTTCCTCATGTGAAAGGGGACTAACTTAGACACTGCAATTGGTTGTTCAAAACTATTCTATAGTAGGCGTTTTTTTTTGTAAGCCCGAAGGAAATTAAACGAAAAAAAATTACGCCGGCGCTAAGCAATCACCATGTTAAATAAAACAACAGCTAATACCGTACGGGCTAAGCTAGAGAATTCTCCGAGCTTAACTTAAGCACACAGTAAAACTGTGTTACCGGAGGCGTGAATTATATACTTGTTATCGATTGTATGAAAACTCCATTTTATTTCTGTGATGGTGTCGCTAATCCCCATGTGGTAACATATCTATAAACATAAGCACCTGATCCTTCAAAATTTCTATTTCGAACTTAAATCCATACAAGATTAATCGAAGAAATGTTTATTTGAAAAATTCAATGCCACAGTTAACTTGATCAGTGCCACATCGTTATATTTTTTGTTGTAATGGGGATGGAAAATTCATTGGCTGTCATTCCAATGTCGTTGTAATCGATACAATGAGTAGCAGTTAGGATCCATAATTTGTCAATGATAGGGACACCACCACTTAAGACTTTTTGTCTTGTCGATCTTTAAAATAACAAACCATGGATGTGGACATTGACCTATTATATATGGACTGCTAGTCGAGTGTCATTTCCATACAAATAAATGTCGAAATGAAAATGGTTCAATTTCTCCTTAGTGACATGATCGCTAAAACGGTAGAAGCGGCAAACAGATGTACTTATTTTCAGTGCCATCTGTTGCCACTTTGTCTGGACAAGCTTTTTTAGAAACTACTGACATCTATTATTATTTCTTATAAAAACTAAGCCATCTGTTTCAACTCAAATGTATATTTTGATATTTGTTATTTTTGTGCTATATTTTTTTATTTTCGGTTTCCATTTGCATCGTGCTTGGTAACAATTTTGTTAAGTTCTTATTTTATTTATTTTTATTGAATAAAATCTTTAGGAAAAACGAATAAATCCAAAGTTTCTTTCGGACTCTTAAAGTGAATTCGTTATTTGGAAGATTTCATTTTTTTCATCTTCACATCTCACCAAATTCATACCTGCAAAAAGTTATGGCACTCGTTAAACAGCACGTCGGGATTTTCTCCGGATGGAAAACTGCAATAGTACCTAAATCATCAAAATATGGGACACAAAAACAAATGAATTAACGCAAGAGTGCACTAACAAGTAGTGCAATAACATGGGTGGAACGTGGAAATATCTGCCCAGAAGAAGGTAATTGTTCCGAGCAGTGTCCTCTGTATCGGAAGAAATTTAAGAAATATTATCTTTTTTTCAGTTGAAAATAAGGAGCGAAAATCCTTGGAATCAAGTGCTTCACTTTACGTTGCATTGGCCACAAGCACCGGAGGAGTGTGTCTTTGTTCTTATTCCATGGGAAAGGTAAATAAACATTAAAAGATATTTTATTGATTTGTTAACAAAAACTTCATTTCTCACCACAGATTGAACGCGATTTTAAAGATGGAGGTCACTGAGGCAGAATCACTTCAATATTCTATGACGCGGTAGAAACTTTGTACACCTATTGCGGTGAGAACTACCAAGTGATTTCATGATATCTGCCAAACGAAAGACAAATTAACGCGTTTTCTATTGGCAATATATTCAAAAAATATAGTTAAGACAATTAAAGAATTTCTCATTGGAGACTCGTGAACTGATCCACCGATTCACATGGACACAATGGATATGTGAGATAGCTTCCTGACCCCCACTGCCACCGCCGCCACCACCACCGCGCCGATTATCCTTTTTGACTAAAATAAAAATTATGTGACGCTTTAAAACAATTACATCGTAAGTATAAGAAATTAGCTAGATCTTAATGTAAGGTAGTTTGTGACACAACAAGTATAATAAAGACCGCCTTGAAAAATACTGTCTTCATGATAATAATATAATTAATCACCTTTTTGCAAACTAAACCTGTTTCATATTTTATTTAGCTACGAACTACATGAAATTGTAATGTTTCGCTCGATGACAGCTCTTAACTCCATAATTGGAATTGTTGACTTAATAAGATAAGGTTAAGGTCCCAATGACAAGGAATGTTAAGGTGTATTTCTTATAGCTAAGTGCTTATATATGACATGAAAACTTTAAAAAGGTACAGTCAATCAAAATCGCTTTTCAGATAATATTGGTGTTTACACTGGTAGTTTTTTTTAAGATTTGTTTTTTTTTTTTTTAATTACTTTTGTTATTTTTTTGAAGTGTTTTTTTTTTTCATTCATTCCCGGAGAGAACTGGAATTATCACAGAAAGAAATGAAGTTTCCATATAAACTATCGATAACAAGTATGTAATCCACGTCGGTAACACAGTTTTTTCCCGACAAAGTTAAGCCTCCAAAATTATCTGGGTTAAGCTTGTAATATCCGAAATGTTCGAATAAGGTGGATGAAAATAAAAAGTGTGAGTGCCGGTTTTGCATCACAGAACGCGGCGAGTTCGAACTGTCGACTACATTTCAACCCAAACTCAACTCAACCTTTCGATTTAGTTTTAGCAACGAAGGAACGTACCCAATATTGAACGTAGCCAATATATATCATCGTATCGTAACGTGTAACAGCACAACCTAATGTGCTTCAGAAATGTCCACGTTTTTAGGTTACCCTACCGCCGCCGGCATAGATGTTTACACATCAAAAATTGGTCGAAAAAGAAACCGAAAATGCTTTTTTAAATGTTTCAGAAAAATGAGATCTCAGAGATTTTTCTCACTCAAAAGGTGAGCAAGGACTGCTTTTAAACGCTGCAATTAGACCCCTGCGATTTTTAAGCACGTATGCGGTGGCCGGGGTAAACAAAGTTGCAGAGGTTGAAATAATTGCAGAGTTATCGCTTTTTCTTCTTTGTGCCTCTTGCTGTTGTTTCAGACATAAGCGGAGTAAAGAGTGTGAAGAGATCTTTCCTTCTCATTTAACAAAAATTGCAGCTATTAAAATTTGCAGCATTTAAATGGATCCGAAAGAAACTCAAAAGAGAAACCCCGTGAAAAATTGCAGTCGTCTAAAAGCAGTGAAGCAATATATCAATGCTGTCACTGAGATCCTGGGTTGTTTTACTTTCATGATCTGATCTGGATTGGATCTGTGGAGGAAATAAAACGCAGCTATTAATAAAGTAAGTCCAACTCGCTTTTTTTTATTTTATCATTTTTTTCTTTTTTTTCGAACTAGGTGAAGATTCAGTAGAGGACAGAGAATAAAATAGGAACAAGCTAGACACTATATACTGGTTTCCATCCATAGAGTAAGACAGCGTTCAAGAATACCTCTTTAGAACAATGGCAGACATACTATTCGGGCCAGTGGTTTTGTAAAATTGGAATGATCACGCACTGAAAAACTGGGCCTTCAAGTCTTTCATCGGTAATCTTCATTAATGTTTCTGTACTTGATGGAATTTTTTGTTTCTATTAGAAATATCTGATCGGCTTTTTCGCACTACAGTCCGAAGTGGACAATGGGCCTCTCAACCAAAAAGTTTCTTCTTGCCCCAGAAGAACCTTAAGTTGACTTTTATATTTGCTTAAAAGCAAAATAGAAATAGCTTCTGAACTAATTTTCTTGACTTTCTTCGTTTTTCGAAGTTCATATCTATTGGTTCCCATCAAGCAACGAATTTCAAAAACCATCGCATAATTCAACATGAATACGCACGTTTCGAAAATTAATTCAATCAATGAACTTTCACTTCATTTGCGCACAGCATCACTCTAAATGATATAAACCTAGTTGGGAAAAAAACAATTTTCCACCCCTCCCTAAATAGAACATTCACATGAACATATCCTTATATAATGGATTATCTTTATCAGTTTTATACATTTGTCTTTTCATTAGAGATAATTATTATATTTTGATCATATTTCAAAGAATGTTGCAAATAATGAATTATTATCCCAATCGAATTTTTGTGGACTTCAGTGGGGCTGGGTCGCGGAAGGCAAGGATTCCCAAAGATTGCCTTGATAAATTTAATCAATACAAATTTCGAGTCATTCCAATCAGCATATTGCCCATGATGACACTATTTTCGAAATTTGACAGTGGCGACATTTTCTATAAACATTGCATGTATTTGAAGGGAAATACATATAAGCCGTGTTTTTTTTTTTTTTGTAATTCCATAAAGAATTGGACAAAAAATACGACATCAGAGTAAGATTTGAACGTAAATACAACAACAAAATGACTTGAAATTAATGTTCTTTGTTTTTATTTAATTTTACTTCGTGAAGAAGAATGATTTTTTATATGAATTTTCTTTTTATTTTAATGTAGCATCGCGGATTAATTTTTGTTTTGCATGCCTGCCACAAATCTTAAAGGGTAGTGATGGCATTTTGTAACAGTGATGGCCTTTTTTACTGTGATCTCTTTGGTAAGTCCCGATGTCGTTTTTTTCGTCCAACTCCATATGAACTTCAAAAAAAAATAAGCCTATAGTTTAGTTTGATAAAATAGGTAGGTATGTTTTCTTTTTGTACAATTGGTTTAAAAAACCGACAACGGAGATTAGCGATGCCATCATAGAAATAAAATGGAGTTTTTATACAAACTACCGATAACAAGTATATATGTATGTATCCACGCCGGTAAGGGTCCAGTTAAAGCGATCAAGAAACGGACGTCAATTAATTTTTCGTGCCAGAAATGAATTGACATTTCACACAAAATGTAACAAACCGTTTCAATGATTACTGCCTTTTTTTTATTAATGAACGGTACCTAACGTTTTCATTTGATGAAATTTTTAATTTAATGTAACTGTCTGTTAGAGAATAAGAATAATGTCTTAAGATTAAGAGTGCATCACCACAACATTTTACATGAAGATTTGGCTATATATGTATGTTCTCAAATAATTTGGTTAGGTTGTCAATGAGGCCGGAAACTTTTCAGATATCTCTCGTAACTTAAAACATTTATTACCATTAATCCTATGATTTAAGAGGACAACTCAGCACCATTTCAAGCGTTTCTAAAGATTGCAACGATATTGGAATTTTTACTAAAACAGAAAATTAAAAATTTACAGATTTCACTCATAGAGTAACTATGGGGACATTGAAAATGACTTATATTACGTCGATAAAACAAAAACATGTCTAATCTTTGTAATTTTTATTTTGTATACTATTGATGCATTATAATTTCACAAACTGTCTTAGAAACCATTCTACAGTCTGAAGTTCCAATTTGTAAATTTAATGTCACTTCCCAGTTGGCGTTTAAATTAATGTTGTTAATTTTTTTAATAAGGTGAATCTTAGTTTTAATTGTAGCTTAACTCGCAATTATACAATCATACTCATTTTCATCCGCACCGGCATAGCACTTATACACGAAAAAAAGTTACATACCATCTATCTTAACGTATATCTAGGTATTTGACATTTTTGCATAGCTAACCATTGCAGAAAGGTAACTGAATTATTACAGATCGATTAAAGCATACATATAATACGGTTCAACTTAGTTCTCGACTCAGTCGGTTGTTGTTCAAATCAGCCCGTGTCTTGGCTTGTTATTTGATCAATTTGACGGTTGATGAGAAAATCAAAAGATTTTGCATTTTTTCAAATTGATTTACAAGTATTTCAAATCATTGGACTATGTATATTGTATAAAGCCAAGACATTTGATTTACTGTCCAGGTAAACCTTTTTTAAATCGAGACAAAATTTACAAAGAATTTGATGCGAAGCCCAACCTCACTGCTAATTGTTTTTATTCTATAATATTTTATTTTAAAATATTTTGAACCATTCTTTTAATCAATTTAATAATATCGAGCGTAATTTTAATGTTTTTGACACTTGGAGCTGTATTCTTTTAACTGAGTTTATGAAATGTGTGGCCGAGCGGCGAGCATCAATTTAGTTGACAACCAAATTGAATAATTTATGGTCTACTTTAAGATGAAGCCTAAAATTTTATTTGCATTTGAGGACCTTAAACTTGAAGATCTGACCATTAGGGCTTAAGTTATAAGTTTATTAAAGAGGTTAGAGTAGGTGCCTATGCACATTCTAGGTTAAACAATCAAACTGGTTCAGAAGTAAGCCAAGTTTTGTCAAAAGAATTTTCTAGTCTGACATTTTACCTTCATTTTCAGACCGAAACCTTAAATATCCGATAATTAGAACAGAATATATCACCTTACAAAATCGACTCTTTTCGATTATAATATTTCAATTATTGTTTAGCTAAGTTAATTATTCTACCTCTTGCCTGATTTACCTAAACATATCTTAACCTCTCGCATCTGGCCCTTAGAACTAAAGTTATAAGTTTATTAAAGAGGTTCAAGTAGGTCCTATTATGCATATTATAGGTTCAACAATCGATTGATTTAAAAGAAAGTCAACTTTTGTCACATAATTTCTTTAGACTGACATTTTACCTTAATTTTAAGACTTTAACCTCAAACATCCGATTATTAGAACAGAAGTTATAATCCAAACAAACCAACCAAATCCAAACTTTAGGATTTTATTATTTGTAAAATACCTACTAAAAATAATGTTCATGCACATACCTACATACATACATATGTACATACATGCATATCTACATACCTACATAATGTATGTATATCATTTTTGTGCCCGATGCATAGCCAATTTTGTTTGCCACGTGGTGTTTTTTTTTTTATTGCACACACTCCACCGTCTTCTTCCTTCCATCAATATCTTCTTTGTAGGTACGTGCCTACCTACTCACATACATATTTTGTTTGTTTTTTTTTTTCTTTTGCCGTGATGAAATTTGTTCTAAAAAGACAATTTTTCAAGTTTCTAGTATGAATTTTTTTACGCCTTTGCAAAATTTTTTATGCAGATTTGTAGCTTGTCATTTAAGCTTTAATTATCTAGCTTAATATCGAACATCCAATAATTTTAACTAAAGTTATAGGCTTCTAAGTGGGCTCAAATCGAGCATTTTTCGAATTTTACATTCCTCCACTGAATCTCGTCCGTTGGCGATGATCAAAATTTATGTACGCTGGCTGAAATTCATCACTTGTGTTTTTTGCTTCATTTTATTCATTTTGGTAGTTTCTTTGGTAACACCAACCAAAAATTCAATCGTTCTCCCCCTATATCTTTGTTCATTTTGGTAACACCATACTTTTATCAAAACGACCCTATAAACATTTTCAATGTTAAAAAATCAAAAAACTTCAACCACCTTGACTATACATTCAGAGCAGTTATATCAAATCAACTATACCCGCCAGCCTATAAATTTAATGGTATACGTACATAATGCAAAAACCTATGCATGCCCCAAAGGACACATACATATAAATATAAAGGATAAGAAAGTTGTCGTTAAAGTTTTATTTCAGCTCACTGCTCACCCTTTCATCTAACTCAGCTTTTTCATGCAATCAACGAATGGACATTTTGTATACCACTACCATCAATAAAATGATCTTAACTGAGAATAATAAATGAACCATAAGAAGCTGATTCCTAGAGTATATGGCATTACCAAAAAAATACTTCGTTTCCTCTGTCTAGCTGATGTCTGCTGATGGTGACGTGGTTTGTTCAGTTTGTTTTGTCCTGAGCTGTCTGGTGCTTCAAGATGAATTCAGAATTGATTTAGCTTGAATTAGCTACACCAGATTCCTCCAAAACAAAACCTTATCAAGATGATTGGGGACAATAAAAAAAAAACAGTATCAGCAGCGGTAGAGTGTGAAAGCATTTATGATGATTTATTCGTATATAGGGTCCAGTCAATTTAATAGAATGCCGTTATTGCTGATTTCTGATAAAAATACCAATCTTGTTTACACTTCTTCCTTGGAATACAAAAATGTTTACAACACATTATCCAATGAACATTAATTTATCTCTACATCGAAGACCTGCGCTAGGCATTTGAAATTTGTTTCTTTCCTGTAAAAGCCATCTAGTATTTATAATCTAAAAGAAAAAAAAATTCTTTGGAATTTCTGCTGTCACTGCCTTTGTTGTAAGCTCTTGAAATCCTTATAGGAACAACGGGCAATGATTTACAAGGTGTAACTGACAATAAGCAGCATTCAAGTGTGAGTAATTTAACTGAATGGGTTATTTTATGAAGTTTGCTTGTGAGTTAGTGCAAGTGGGTATAGAAATGAATCGCTGGCCCTTAACTATTGTGTGGCACTTTGCACACAAAGTAAGCTGAAAATGGATTCCCTCTCAAGGTAAGTGGACTTTCTGGTTTGCAAACAAAATAGGACATGGCAATGGCATTAAATGACATCCGAGGTAAAAAAAGAGGAAAAATTCACATTTCTTGGATTAATTTATGTATTTATAGACCTAAGTATTTTTTTTCTTTTTTTTTTGATATTTTTTTAAAAATTTATATTTACTTCAAAATTTAAAATAGTAAAGAATTGAAAGACAAAAAATGTGTGAGCACCGGGAAGATGTGTAAACATCCGCTTATGTCTGAGGGAACAAGTAAAAATCGGAATGGCAAAAATTAGGAATTCCCATCGAATAATACCTAAAACCATAAACTCCAAAAATACTAAATAGCAAATGCTCAAGGATTGATCCGCAGCGGCAGCGTTCACTTTTATTTTCCTATACCGCGAGCTAAGATGTACAAACAAAACTGAATTCAAATTTAAACTCAAGCATTTTCAAATATTTTTTCCAATCGAATGATGTTTAGAATCCGAATCGTGCATTCGATAACCCAGTATTTTTCAGAGACAACAACCCTTCGCGTAAGATTCTTATACCCATATTTACGACTAATTCTGCTACATTTACCTATATTTTCATTTTTTCTATTGCGAGAGCTTAGATGTTTATACATATGTACATCAAGTAATTCTTTAACTCTGTCCAATAAAACATGTCAGTCTGGTTGCAATGGACGTATAGAGGAAAATTGCGAACAGTGAGACAATGCGGTTTTTGTTTTTCTAAAAGCCTGCAGAAATACATGGTGCCTGTTCATTTCATCGGATAGTTATTATTTCAATTTTAAGATATGCGTAATTTTAGTGTTCAGCGCTATCTACTGGAAAACTTGCAAACTTTTGATCTATACACTATAAGAACAATTTTCTCGCTTTTAGTGCATATATTTTCGCTTATAATATTCCGTAAAAAGACGACCCATCAGCATCAGTTGGTTAAATTAATAAGAATTCATTTTATTTGATTTAGCGCTCTCAGTAAAAATGAGCAAGCAAATTCAAGATTTTTTTCTCAGAGTTTTGACAGAAAAACTGTAAAAATTTGCTGGGCTGAGATATCCGAGATCTCATTTTCTGAGCACGCCTATTGAGTTCTATCCAAATTCCCTACCTTATTTTTGTTCAGACATTTTGTTTATGTCAAAAGGGTGAATTTTTAAATGAATTGATGAAATTCATCTAAAAGAATTGATTTTGGAAGCACCATTTTATTATTATTATTTTATTATATTTATTTTATTTTTTTTTTACAAAATGCAAATTTATTACAGTTATAACAGTTTATCGCGATTCAAAGTGGTTGTGTATTAAAGAGCTTCGCGAGGCTTAAAAAAAATTCTACCCATTGCAGTGGCAGTGGAGAACCCTGGTTCTGTGGGGCCGCTTTAACAGTATTTTTAAAAACAAAACTTTTATAAATGTTTATGTCTAAGAGTCGCTTTCATTAAATTAACTGCTAACAGAAACTACACGTATAGAGAAAAATTAGAGATTTTTTTTATTTACCACCCTAATGCACATGTATGACACAGTCGTGCATTAGGTACACCGCACTCAAACCATTTTTTTCTCGCTCCAATATTTGATTTTCTCTTTGTGTAAAGAGTACACCTTTGTATACTTTATCTACCTATACCCAGCGATGCCGTCTGCAGCCACTTAAGTGGCCAAATGGTCACTATTTTGCGTTCAGGATCCATGGCCACCACTTTTTTGAAAGTGACCCAATTGGCCCCTTTTTATTAATTTAATAAGATTTACATTCGAAAACTTCTGTAAATTTGGATTTCTTATACAAAAATTCAATTCCACAAAATTTTGTACTGAACGCTGTCGTTTTATCTCGGCATGCACCCATCTTTGCAATCATTCAAATCAAACTAATAGAAGACACTAGGCTTGTTTTTTTTTTTGCAAGCCCGAAGGGAACTGGACGAAGAGAGAATTCTCCGTGCTTAACTTAAGCACACAGAAAAAACGGTGTTACCGGCGCGCGTCAATTATACTTATACTTGTTATCGATAGTTTGTATGAAAACTCCACTTTGTTTCCATGATGCTGTCGCTAATCCCTGGTGGTCGTTTTTTTCGTGCAATTCCACCCGGGCTTCAAAAAAAAAAACACGCCTACTAAGACACTACACCGTATTTTGTTTTCGAATTTATTAGGAAAACAAAAACAGTTAGAAACATACTTAATACTTATATACGTTTTGTTTTTGGGACACTATTTAAATTTTTTCAGCGGCAACACTGCCTATACCTGAGTTATTTCCAATTTCCTTAACTTTTTCGAATTCTATTAATATGTATAAAGATCTGGCATCCACACAGCCACATAGTATATATTAGGAGCAGGAGGTAGACAAACAGTCGTAAAGTAGGAGTTTAGAGAACTACATAATATATATGGGGTGCATGGAGTCGTGTATCGTGTATCATTCATTTATCTTTCGCCCTGCACTTCTATATTTAATCCTTTTCAATACCGCAAGAGTTTTCTTCTTGCAGTTGTCGACCAACAGACCATGCAGCAGCGCAGCAAGGGGCAAAATATCTTCAGGCTTTCAATGGTATAGCTATATAATATAATACCAACTCGTATTGTATCTCAAATGTGGTGTGGTGGAGTCCCTATCATCTCTATGTGGCTGGCTATGTTGTTTTTTTTTTTTACTTGCGCAATCTATCAAGCGGATAAAAGGGAATAAAAAAGGACTTTTTGTTTTGTGTTTTTCAATTTATTTGTTTTGAATTCCATTGTATATGATTTGTTCTGCTTTTTAAGATTAAAAATATAAATAAAAATATATATATGTAGATATGTATAAATGCTTATGTATTTATATCTTTTTATGTCAAGTCGCCTTTTAGAATGAAAATAGCAGAGCTTACCCCCAATGCTGTGTTACTTAGACTCTTGGATGGTGCGAAGCTTGGAGAAACAATAAAATTCATACTATTGTGTGTTGGTTTTGGCTATCCAATTTAACTCACCAAAAGGATGCAAACGCGAAGTATGGTCTCGATTTTTTGTCATCAAAGACACAATGAACATTAATTGTGTTAAGGAGTGGTATGATTCACCCTTTGTTATAGCGAACTTTTGTGTATAATATTGGGCAATAAATTGAAGTGAAAAATTGTATGTGTGAAAATAACTTTCCGAGGAGTATTGTAAATTAAAGTTTTTTTCTTTTTGCCGTCCAAAAGTTTTGACGAGAACAAATAAATGTATGTAAAAAATGTCTGTTTAACTTTTTTGAATTAGATGGATTACAGTTATTTTTATATGTAAAAACATGAAAAACTGAAAATATAAAGCAGTTAGTAGATAAAGGGTGTCCAGCGGGAATTTTTCAACTTTAAATTGCGATTATCGAAATACTAGCGGGTTGAGGTAAGTAGGAGGGGTATCATTTAAAGCGCAGGATTTGCAGAATTGTTAGTCGCCATGAGTCACTGGTCGGGAGCGCACCGCGCGTTTGTGGTGGAGCAATATTTGATGTTCGGTGAATCATTGGTACGTGCGCGTCGCGCTTTTTGTACTCATTTTAATATTTGACGACTAAGTGAAGGACCGAGCACGCAACTTATCTGGTCGTGGGTACAAAGATTCAGGCAAGAAGGCACAATGGTCAATAGACCTATTCCTGGACCATCAACATCAGCAACCAACGCCAGAGCATGTGCCTCAAGTTCGAAATGAAATTATTCGAAATCCACGTAAATCGATAAGGATAAAAAAATCAACAGTGCATGTTATTTTGAAAAAGAAATTAAAGCTCCACCCATACAAAATGCAAATTGTTCAGTATCTCAACGAAAGTGACTCTCCTTTGCGAGAATCCTTCGCAAGAACAATGCTGGAACTTTTTCGGACAGCACTTACGCTTGAAAACATTTTATTCAGTGAAGAAGCACATTTTCATATTGATGGATATGTTAAAAAACAAAATATGCGATACTGGTGCCCCAACAACCCTAGAGAACACCATCAAAAACGTTTACATTGTTTAAAAACGACAGTTTTGTGTGTTATTTCAGCGAGCGGGGTAATTGGCCCTTATTTTTGTAACCAAGGTGAGACAGTCACTGCTCCGGTGTATTGCCGTATGATTGATGGGTTTCTGTTACCGCAATTACAGCCGTATTCAGGGTACAACAACCTAACACATTTTCAACAGGACGGTGCCACTCCGCACACAGCTAGGGTGTCGATGGAAAGGTTAGGGAGTAAGGACAGTTTTTCCGAATAAACTGATCAGCAAGTATGGAGACATTCCATGGCCGCCTCGGTCGCCAGACCTCACACTTTGCGATTTCTTTTTATGGGGATACCTCAAATAAAAGGTTTAAAATAACAATCCCGTGACAATTCAGGCCCTGTAGGAAAATTTTCGCTTTGCCGTCGCGTAATCGCAAATGTAAGGGTCCGACTGCAAGAGTACATTGAAAAAAAACGGCCATCATTTGGATGATATCGTTTTTAAAAAATAAAATCCGCATTATTACTCTGCATTTAATTGAAATAAAAATAAATAAAAACGATGTAGTTTTTTTTATATTGAATTTTAAAGTTGAAAATATTCCGCTGTAAGAGACCAAATTCTTACCCACAAATTTCTGAGAGAATAGTCACACTGGTCACTTTTCAATATATTTTAAGTGTAAAGCGTATATGCTGCTGATACGAAACGAAAAATCCCATACAAAAACGACACAACGAAATCATAAACGAAAAATTTCGTTATGATTTTCGTTTTCCACTACACAGTTCGATGAGCGAAATTGATTATTGTAGGTGTAGCAGATTATTTGGAGAAGTCTCTGCTCTTTTTTCGAACAGAATTAATTGTCCAGACTATTTATTGTGTGCGGAAAAGTGACATTTGAGTTGTATTCGTGTTTGTATATGTTGTTTCTTTCATATCAGCGTGCCTCTCTGTGATTTTTATGCGTTGTGTTTTTTTGGTATTTTGTTTTTGCAATTGGTGTCTTGGTAACACTTGAGTGGGTAATTTTTATGGAGACCAACGAAAAATTTCGCTTCGCAGAAGCATACTAGGCTTTACTCGTGAAATAAGTCGAAACCGTCCTTTCCATTTTCCATAGTACCGTATGGTGTCGCCTTCTCTGTTTCGATACTGAAAGAGCATTTCGCATAGTGTTGCACTTTGATTTCGATAGATTTTTGATAGCTTAAAGTTAAAGCAAATCCTACACTGAAAAATGGCTTCTTAGTTAACTCGATTTCAATTAATTTGTAAGATTAACAAACACTGGTTTATAACTCAGAGTTAACTCAAGTACTGAAATACTGGCCGTATATAGATTTCTTTTCACCAAGTTCAACTATAGTCTTTATACGTTTTTTATTTTTATTTTATACGCCATTCAATAACTTTTTCACGAAAACGTTTTAAGTCTTCTCCCCGTTCTTATCTTCTTCATGATCAGCCCCTAACTATCGTCGAGTCGATACGTGACCTTGGTATATTATGCGATCAGGAGCTTAATTTCATCTCCCATTATGACGACATAATTCTTAAGGCCAATTCAGCACTTGGCTTCGTTAAACGTTGGTCAAAGGAATTCTCCAACCCATACGTGACCCGGTCCCTCTATATAACCTTTGTCCGTCCTCTGCTCGAATATGCCTGTCAAGTATGGTCCCCTTATCAACAAATTCACATCGCTAGAATCGAGAGCATTCAACGTCGTTTCCTTCGTTTTGCTCTTCGAGGTCTGTCCTGGAATAATCCATTGATCCTTCCTCCCTATCAAAACCGCCTTAAACTTATTAACCTTAATTCACTGGAAGAACGAAGGAAAATTCATGAAATTCTCTTCATTCATCGATTACTTACAGGTTCAGTTGACTGCACTACTCTTTACAACTCTATCTTTTTTAATACCAACCCTCGTAACATACGAAATCCCCTTCTATTCTATATACCTCCCCACCGTACGTCTTATGGCTCTAATGAACCAATCTCCCGTATGCTGCGGAGTGTTAACTTATACTCAAGCAACTTCGATTTTAACCTCAGCACCCCTTGTCTAAAACTCCGTCTCCTGAATCATCCTCCTCACTAACCACAAGTAGCTATAAGTTTCTTAGTTCTTAAGTTAGATTAAACATTAGCTTGTAATTAAGCCGAATAAATGGGGGTATTGCCCCCACCAAAATTAAATTAAAATTCTCATAAGATTAGCAGAAGATACTAGAGCCCAACGGAGCACACCATTATTCAGATTTTTTTCTTATTCCATTTCGATTTATCATTATCATACCTCGAGATATTTGAAATTTTCTCAGAAAAGCTTAATTAAATTGTATTCATTCAATAAAGGTAGGTAGGTCTACGTATTCATTTTCTCACTCATGCTTTTGTTTTTATTTTAACACATATAACTTCGATTGTAGCAATACTTATAAGAATAATACTTACCCTTTGACCATGAGTGTATTTGTTGGTGGCTGAATAGCATGGTGCAGCTCTCTCCTGTGGATGATTATGTTGATTTTTTAATTGTTGTGAAAGTAGTCTGGGATCATATTTAACTTCAGATTGAGCTGTATCCATGTCGTATGAAAATTCATGATCATCAAAATACTCCATTGGAACTAAAATTATATAAAACAAAATTTTACAATTATCTATTCAAATAAAAAAAATTTAAATAATATATAAACAAATTTAAGCTATAAATATGTTGCTATTTGTTTAATTAATCAATCAATCAATTGATTTATAAAAATAATTAAAAAAAAAAAGGTGGCGTAGTTCAGCGCATTGTTCTCGCGCATCTGCACCGTTGTTGCCGCGTTACTTTACTGAAAATAATAGTGTACTGCAACTGAAATGGGAGCTGGCAAACTACCTGAACACAATGGAGACGGAGCTGCAACTGTAGCTGCAGCTGGAATAACACTGTCAAAATATTCAATAGATACACACAAAAAATGCTTTACTTTTGTCAGAAATAAAATCTAACCGTAAATGTTATTTTTGTTGGTTTTATTTGTATTTGTATTTGTATTTTATGGCGTATGTTAATTACGCCCAAGGAAATAACGCCCAAACCGATTTGGAAATATCACCGAAAAAAAATTCTGAACAACTGTTGTTGTTTTTTTTTTCTCGATTTGGGCGTTATTTCCAATTTTTAAAATGTTTTTTAAAGGAAAGAACGCCCAAAATAAAAATTTTAAAATTCAAATGGGAAAAAACGCAAAAAATTGGGAATATCGCCCAAAAAAATCCAGAAAAAGGAAATAACGCCCAAATCTTAGGAAATATCGCCCAAAGCTAAATTTTGTCAATAATTGTACTTTAACGACTTCGTTTTAAATCAAATCAACTTTATATCACTTTAATAAAATAAAGTTATATAAATAATAAATAAAAATTTAAAAAATAAATAATTCAAGAATTTAATAATTAATAACAAAAATAATAATAAAATAAATGTTGTTCATTTCAATTAAAACGACGTATAAATAGTGAGGTATTAGCCTGTGGCGTAATGGTTAGTGCGTTGGACTGTTACGCCGAAGTTCTTAGGTTCGATTCCCAGCCTGTGCCACCTAAAAACAGAAATGTTTTCAACGGGTTACTGCCTCTTGCGAGGAATTGACAAATCCTCCAAGAGTATCTCTTGTCAAGAAAAAGTGCTTCTCACCCTAGCCGTTCGGATTCGGTAGAAAATTGTAGGTCCCCTCTATTCCTGCCAATAACACGCACACAGGAATGGTTGAGAGTTGTAAGTCACTAGGCCCTGGTTCTATACGAGCTGTCGCGCCGACCAATTTATTTTTTTTTTTATAAATAGTGAGGTATGTATGAAACCCCCTGCTTGGACACATTATAGAATTTGGGGTAGGTGCGAGGCTGGGTTTATGCAAAGTTTCTTTAAATCCAGATTCTTTAAAAAGAGACTTTGCATACACCCAGCCTCGCACCTACCCCAAATCCTATAATGTCCCCAAGCAGAGGAGTTGCAGGGGGGCAGCAGCCCCCCCATACATACCTCACTGTTTATGCGCCGCGATTCTGTTTTATACCACGATTTTCTTTCATATATTTATTTTTCGTTTACTAAATAGATATAGATATGAATTTTTGTTATCTTTTTTCCATTTACTTTTTTTTTTTTTAATTGATGTTCACAGCTTGGCGCATTTGAACTAGGCTTGTGTAGTTCGCGAACGAACTAGTTCACTGAACTAGTTAATTTTACTGAACTAGTGAACTTAGTTCACATACTTAGTTCACTAGTTCATTTAGTTCTCGAAGAGCGAGGAAGAATTAGTTTGAATTTTACATTCCTTCTTAGGTATATAATTTGGGATAGGTGGATAGCCTATCTGGAATCACATTTATGTGTGCATTCAACCCATTAACAGACAACGAAGTCGTTTATGACATGACGCAATTGCTCACACTCACCCAACCCTGTTTAGATTAGGCGTGTTCAGGAAGATAAGATCTTAGCAATGACAGTTACATAAATAGGATTCCTCAGCAAAATTTCTCAGTTTTACTGTCAAAACTCTGAGGAAAAAAATTTTGGATTTGCTTGCTCACCTTTTGAGTGAAAAAAATCTCAGAGATCCTATTTTTCTGAACGCGCCAATTGTGATTTTTACGCTACGCCATGCCGATGATTTTGTGGGTGAAAGCGGTGAAGAGCTTTGCAACCTTCAATAATCTCACCCACGAACCCATCGTCATGGCGTAGTGAAAAGTCAGAATCTAAACAGGGTCTAGCTCAAGAGGTTCTCTCTTTTTATATTTATTTTTGATGAATGGAGTTTCTATTATAAAGAATTTTTACAATTTGCCCTTGTCTTCTCTTTCTAATTCGATGTACAGCTTAATTTTTTTAAATTCTTTGTAAAATATACTATTTTGAACTAAATTGAACTAAAATGAACGAACTAGTTCAGTAGCGTGATTTGAACTAAATTGATCGATCACTCAAATGAACTAAATTGCCCAACTCTAATTTGAACTTAATGAACTCTTTTCGATTTTGTCTACTCAGCATAATTTATCACAAATTTTACCGCAATTTGAACTGTTCAAATTTTTTTGGCGTTGTTTGAAATTTCACTTTGGAAATATAGCTCAAAATTGAGGAAATAACGCCCAAGTTTTACAAAAACAATTTACATTGAAATATTTGGGCGATATTTCCAACTTAAGATTTGGAAAAATATAAATTTGGGCGATATTTCCAAATCGATTTGGGCGTTATTGCCATACGCCGTATTTTATTTTAAATAAGACAAACATCCAACAATAATATAATCTACAATGTTATTCTTTTTTTTAACTGATGGTGTCCAGTTTTGTCACTCGTAGGGAAAAATACCCACACGTAGGTTGTTGGTTCAAAAATTCGATTTGACTCAATAAAAGAAAAGATGTTTTCTTGATGGTGATTAGTATATTATATGATTTATTTTACAAAAAGTTAATGCCACAATTTGACAACGATTACAATGGATACAAAGATGAAAATGAAACATGACTTGCAATTATTACAATTAATTGACATTTAACATTATACAATAATATTTCAGTTGACAGGTAAGCTTTCGGATGCGTCATGAGATTTGAGATTTACACACGCCTGCTGCAAACTGCTTATTTTGCTATAGATGCTGCAACACAGGGATTTTTGAAATATTAGAATTTTCTGTAATCTTCTGAGAATTTAAATAAAAGGAAAGCACAATTTAGAAAGAGAAAAGAATTTATATTTTGATTTATTTTACAAATAAAAAATTCAATTAAACAAAATGATATGTACATTGTACATATGTATATTAAAAAATACAAAATTGCTCGTTCGCTGTTATCTCTATTTCTCTAAATCGCAAAATTTATAATGTTCCAATATAGGTTATTCATCTGCTGTCATCTCTGTCTTCTTATGTCTGTTCATAGTTTTGCATGGTGTATTCACAGTGGCGTAGTTACCTAACATTTCTATGAAAGCGTAGGTACTTTTAGAATTTTATTACTAAATAATTTGTATTTCTATAATCGTACCACACACCCTGCAGAAATTTTATTTCAAAATATTTTTCTTTCTAAACATATTACCGTAAATCCTTAATTCAGAAATCTTTTTCCACCTTTTTTTATTTTTTATGTCAGATTCGGAGTAACACAGTGCCTCATGAAATTTAATGGGAGTGAGAAAATATCTTATGTGGAATTCCTTTCAACCAAAGATTCGAAAAAGAATCGAATTTTCTTCCGTCAAACAAATCTTGCATATTTTGCAAGCTTTCAAAAAGAATTTACACCGTTTTGCACACACACTAGCAAGATTTGACATTTCTAAAATCTCAAATTGAATTTCGCTGTGTTTTTGGTTTAATTTCATCGATTATTTTAATAATCTATATTGTGCGCTCAATAAACAAAAAGAATGCATTTCGCAATAATAACAATAAGTTTCATTTAATTAATCTGTCAAGCATCACACACACACATCACAAAAAAATTCGATTCTTTACACTTTCCTTTCAACAACGAAAAAAATTCGATTTTGTTTAAAAAAAAAAAATTTTTTTTTTTGTTGAAATGAATTCGACATTAATTTTTTATTTGTATTTATTTTATGCATTTTGTGGGTGTATGGATTTGTTGTGTAAGCTGTAGGTACTTCTTTTATTTTCATGTGGGATAACTGATGGTGTTGCTTTCTTGCGTGGACACAATTCATAACTACATTAATGAAGTGCTTTAAAGTACTTTGGTCACAGAGTAGAAGTAGTTAAATGCAGCCAGAAGTACTTGGCAGTATATGCTGATTGCTGAAACCCAAAGGAAAACACTTATTATATTGTTCAACGTTAATATATTATTGTTTACCAATGGTATCAAAATGTATAGATTGTACAAATCTATGTCATATACGTATTATTAAAAAGGTATGGATTGCTTACAGACTTGTAATTATCTATTAATAATAAATATATGAGATAACATAAAATGGTTCTTAATAAAATAATAAAAAAAAACTGAATTACAATGAAATTATATGTTTTTTTTTTTATTTATTAATTCCTGGGAGAATTGTAAGATTTTTGTAACAACGACGACGCGACGGCGACGCTGTGCTGGTGGCGGCACGGCGGCGTGGGAAATTTGGTGTGGGTGATTTTTGGGTATCAATGCTCCCAAAGTTTGGCATCACTGGTTTGGAAATTTCCACGCGCGAAAGTAACGTCTCTTCTTATCTATCAGTATTTAATTTTCAATCCTTTCAGGTGGTCATTGGCACTAACTTACAAATTATTATTTACATGCATTTTTTAACAAATTTATAAAAAAACATCAATTAAATCTGTTTCATAAAAGGTATGTTACAAAATTATAGTAGTAGTTAACAAAAAGAAATTTGTACAAATTTCATTATTTTCATTTCACCAAAATGCGTGCTTTTTTGTACAAATTTGTAATGATTCATTTCTTTTGTGCCAATTCAAAAAACATTTCAAATTTGTTCTCGTTATAAATGTGCATATAAACGACCTAAATGTGTGTTTATGGTTGAAATAAGAAAACTTGTCGCGCACGAAGATATCGCTTCAGTTTTTTTTTTCTACTTTACTTACTATTATAAACTGTGATCAATTTTAATAACTGAAAAAGTGTAGGAAAAAAGTAAACGAACCAAAATTTTAATAAATAATTTTGTTTTAATCTTTTTAATATAATAAAATATAACACATAATACGTCTTATTTAAATTAATTTTACATTTTATATGTCTTTACCTGAATGCTAGAACCAGCTAACTTGATTTTCGTAGTTTTAAGAAAATTGCAAAAAACGTATTAACCTGTTGGTCAGTCTCCTCTTTTTCCTGAAATTACTGATAAAACTAAAAAAATAGATGGCCAGCAGGTCCAGAAAACTAGTTATCTGCTTATTGCAGTTAAAGCAAATCGATTCTACGAAGCGAAAACTCAAATATCTCAAAAATGGAAAAATCGAGTTAGCTGGTTCTTGCACTCAGGTGACGATATCAGAAAAAAAATCATTGGAATTATCATCATTTTCAATGTTTAATAGACTTAAGCCGGAAAGTGGTGTGTCGCTATCGCGACATGCGTACACTTACACATGGTATGCGTTGAGCCATATTTGTCTCGTTTGATGTGTCATGGTGTAGTTTATTGTGTCGGAATCAATCTTTTACCGATTGCGTCATACCACGCACGTTAGAAAAAATTACATTATCTCAAAATATTGCAAAAATTTGCAGCTATAATTTCGGATAGGTTAAACAAATAGTTAGGCTAAAATATTCTGGTAATATTTCAGCGAGATCTAGCGAGATTTTTTTTTTTTTTTGTAGCGCAAAAATTCATTAAAAGGTGTTTTTTTTTTTGTTTTATTTATTAAAAATATATTTTTTTTATTTAAAATTTTCATGGAATATGCCATAATAAAAAAAAAAAAACAAAATAAATAAATTCCTTTTTTTATCTTTGCAAATCTTTGAAAAACAATTTACCAAAAAATTATTTTGTTTGCTATTTTTGAAGCTTTTTTTTTTAATGCTAGTAGAAATAAAAAACAAAACGACAACAAAAATCGGATTTGGTGTTTTTGCCACGAATAAGATGAATAAGACAAAAAAAATCGGATTTGGTGTTTTTGCCACGAATAAGACGAAATAGACGAAGACAAATTAATCGACCGCGCACAAACTACGAAATTTCAAATTCTTTTACTTTCAATGAGTCTTACAAATTTGTGAAAAAGAGTTGTAGTGTACAAGTCTTGCAAACAATAAAACGATTTTTTTTATTTGTAAATTATAACTACAATTTTCCTATTTTTTCTCTTTTTTTAGAATTTTTACCACAGGTGTTTTTTTAATAAAGATAAATTTAAAATAAGATTTAATTATGTCCAAAGCTTCTCTACTGACCTTGGCACTGCTCATAATCCTAAATATAAGAGGATGTCATGTAAGTAAAATTAATCGTTAAAAATTTGTTTATTTAATTATTAATTTTTAAAGTATACCTAAAATAATACAAATAATATTGTAATATTATAACAATAAAAACTTCCAAAAAAATGTAGCAGCTATGACTTTCGTCATCTGTTGCGATCTAAAATATAAATGTTTGTATATACCGCGGTACTGACATTTAGTTTTTTATAAGAAAAATAAAATTGTATATAAATTTAATATAAATAAAAATAATTTCCGGGATAATTTTAATTAACATAATATGAGTTTAAAAGAAATAAAATATTTTAAAAATCACCCCGAAAAATATCATAACACATTTGGATACGAACACGACGCACGGTATACTGACAATTACTTTTGTGACACACTTTTTTATATAATAGAAACAATTCACTATTACGCCGTTAATAAAATAAATTGACTTTTGCTAACAATAAATAAATATGTATGTAATGTCTGTTTCAAATGCTACCACACAAGCGACATCAAACTAAAAAAAAAGATGGTGGTTTAACGGGAAATGCTTTGAATTCAAAAACAAAATGAAAACCGGGGACAACTTTCATTTATGATTAATTAATTGAAGAGAAAATATTTTGACTTAAAATTATCAAAATTTAATCAAGCAACTATTTCACTCAAACTAATTTAAAGACAACATTTTTATTCAATGATTTATTTTAATATAGAAAATAGTAGATTTAATAGGAAAAACAAGGATTTCACGGTACTGACATTTTGAGTATGGTTTTTTAAACCAAGGGGAAAGAGTAGCAAATTTTTAAATAAAATTTAGTAAATACAAATTTTAATAAATATAAATTTTGATACAAACACATTTCCCCAATTCAAATTGATTGAAGAACGGGTTCATATTTTGATTTTATATTTTGGTATACTAACTATATGTTGTGAATTTCAATATTTTCGTGTAGTTTTTTGGTTTAAAAAAAACCGTCAATTGAATTTTGTTTAAATTTATATCAGTAACCAAATATGGCATCGTGTATAGAATAAAATCATCCCGAAGTTAATATTGTTGTTTGTTCTCAAAATAACTACAACCGAAACACGTTTTTTTCACAAAATTTTAGGATGTTTTTTTGATCTAAAAAAAAAAAACTACGTGTTGATTTTTTTTTAAATTCTTTTCAATTCTTTACTACGTCATTATGTGTAGAATAAAATTAACCTGAAGTCGATGGCATTTTTTGTTCCATTCGAGATGAAACATTTTTTACAACTTTTTTTTTTAATTGCTGTAGAAAAAAAAAAACGGTAGTTGAATTTTTTGGGAACCCTTCTGCACTTTGTGATGTTATTATCTGTAAAATAAAATTTACTCGAGGTCGATATCTCTATTCGTTCTCGAGATACAGTGAATGATAGAAAGGCTCACAAACGTACGAACGTACATACACACACACAAACAGACATCTCTCTAAAAATGATGGATTGGATTGCTGGGACCTCAAAACGTCGAGAAAAGTCAAAATTTTCAATTCGACAAATCGGACCAATTACAATAACTTCCAATGGGAAGTTAAAAATTCACAAAAATTGGGATTGAGCCCCCCTCAAAAAAATCCTGCGAACGCTACTGACCTAGTCCTCATTCTTGTTTCAAAAGTCCATTTAATCCAGCAATCTCTTCTGAAATAAGTTGTCCATCCCCAATCTTCACACTGAAGTCTCCTTATACTACGATCTTTTGAAAGCAATTTTCTTGTTGGAATCTACTAAACCTTTCATACTCTTCTTCCCATTTGTTTAATTTGATATACAAATTTGACATTACATGTACCTACTTTACTCGTAGTAAGATACATAAGATCTTTCTCCATGACTCTAATAAATGTGAGTTTGAGGTAATGGTTGATATTAAGTTTGATACCATTTATACTGCCCAACCACTTGCTTTGCCGAATCGCCATCAGTTCACGTTTTTAAGGTCTCACTGTGCAAACTTCTGTCAGCTTCACTGAGGAGAAGGACAAACCTGAACAAGATTTCTCAGCTAGAAGTCAAAAGCACTCTCCATCTTTTTTTTTTATAAGTTGATCAACTGCGACAAAAAATAATTGAGCAAGCGAATCCAAAACATATCAATCTCATCCTTTTGACAGCAAAAGTGAGGAATCTCACTAAGGAACTACGTTCAAATTTCTGATATTGCTGAGACCTCTGAAATCTTAATGAGCCTGAGAAACCTGAACTGGCTAAATGTTTCATAAAAAAAAAAACATTATTTCCCGACACTTTTGACCTCCTCAAACAATCTTTAGTGCCTAAAAGAGTAGAGCCTATTGTAAAAGTTGTGAAAGTTCATTGATCTTTGTTGTGGTTTGGCTAAGGAATTTTAGAATTTTTCAGTCTGGAAAAAAAAAGGAGTAGATCTCAAAAAAGCGCAGTGGCGGTGTAGATCTAATTTTTTTTTTCTAAAATTGGAGTAAATTTGTTCTGATTGGTGTAAGATTCTAACGCTGAACACGGCAGATGCATAGATTTGAAAAGGTCATTTCTACGTTTCTAAAGCTACGATTAGACTGTCAATGATAATGGTCAACGCGTTGACTCTCTGACGTCACCAAAGAAACCATCAAAACACTGGCAGTGCATCGTCAACGTTCACCGTGTCAACGCATAAAATATTGACGATCACACGAATAACGCAAGTCCGTCAATGTTGTCCTAAAATGCGTTGACATGTAATATGTGTCAACGAGATTAGTCCCAATCAGTTTCAATGCGTTGACACGTAATCGTTGACCATTGTTGACCATTGACAATAGGAAAAATCTGCAGTTTTCCACGTTGACGTTCAAACGGGAGCGTTGACGTAGCCAAATGTGATTTAGTGTATTGTGTCTTTCTAAATTATTGCAGAAATAAAAATGTGGAAAACAAATTTAGAAATGGCAATTTTTAGCGACATATTTGATTGAGAGTAGCACAGACGAAGAAGACGACATTCGAGAAAATCTAATGTCATCACGAAAACGCCGTAATAACAGCAGGAGGCGACTCCACTTGTTAGCGTCCCGATTCACTGGCTTCGAATCATTTTTTTTTGTTTTCACTCTAATATTAACGAAATAAAAATAAAAGCGAGGTTTTTGCTATTTTTTTTAATAAAAACAATGAACGAAAAACAAAGTCAATGCCAGCTACGTTGACGCGGCAGAAAAGTGTGGTATGTCAACGATGGAACCTAGTCAACGCGTTGACGGGCAGCCCGAACAAATCTGACAATGTGTCCTAAAAGTTCTGATGGGGTGATTACACGGTTAACAAAAACAGTCAACAGGTTTTGTCAGCACATGGTTTCAGTTGCCAAGATGGAGTGGTTTATTCAATAATGTGGTTTTTGTGTGCAAACCTATTTCTCAAAGGATCTATCGTACGTTTGCAGCCTACAGGGTGCTTCATTCTCTCAATTATACCAAATGTGTTTGTTTTTTATCTTTTTATGAGTTCTGAACAATTTAATTATGTAAAAAAAATCAGAATGACAATTAATTAAAATTTGCAATGCCAATCGATTAAAATGGAAATTTTAATTTTAAGTTTTATACCTAAGTGCCTTAAAAGTGAAATAATTGATTATTTTAATGCCAATATAAAGCTCATGACTTAATATTATTAATTATTATTATTTTGATCTAACCTTCCACACGAATGAATTTTTAAAATTTCAACAATCATAGTAAGGTAGTTCAATCATTTAAATAATAAAAGTCATTTTATTTGGAATGGAAGTGAAATTTTATTTGTTGGCAAAAAAATATTAAAGCTGAGGGTTCAAGCACATTATTTCGCTGTTATCACATATAACTACATATGAAACCTAAACCACCGTTGAAACTTAGTTAATCGCTGAATGCAGTCGGTTAAAATTGCTGAACCACGGGCTGTTTATTGAGCAAAACTTTTTTAGTAGCGGATCATTGATTTTAATATTAATTACCTTCTATTATAAATTAAATTAAATGTTTCGAATAATTTACTTTTCATAAAATAACTTTGTTTTACAGTTCATTAACAGTGGTCAGAATGCTACTAGAAAAGAAGCACCATTTTTCGTTCTAATAAGGGATGTCTCATTTAAGCAGAACAATCACAGTGGAGTAGAGTGTGGGGGTACGATCCTGGACAGAAAAACAATGCTTACCGCAGCACATTGTGTTGAAAACAAGAAAGAATTGTATCTGTACTTTAAAGCAAAGACATGCAAAGATTCTTCCAGTTTGGAAATGAAGGCTACGCCGAACACCTATATCATTCATCCACACTACAATAATAAATCATTTCTTTTCGATGTAGCATTGATAAAATTGCCAACTCCTTTGAAATTTGAGGAAGAATTTTATCCAGTTCAACTTACTAATAAAGATGATTATAAGAGTTTCGAAGGATCACCTGCTTATATATATGGATGCGGCATTCAAGACGACTACAATCTCGAACCCCCAGAGCATTTGCAAAGAGCAAACATGAGTGTTATTAATAACTACAAGTGTAATGTTAGTTACCCAAATTTTGTCTATGAATCAACAATTTGCGCCGAAGGATTGAATAAAACCAAAGGAAATATCTGCAATGGTGATTCAGGTGGGCCTCTTCTAATAAAGAGTCCGAAAGAAGAATTTATTCAAATTGGAGTAGCATCATTTATAAAACAAGACAGTTGTAGCGAAAACATAGATTCAGGCTTTGTTCGATTGACATCTGATATTTTGGACTTTATTAATTCAAACATGGAAAATACGCCAGTTAAGGAAGTGGGTTCATTTGACATTGTAAATTCAATTTTTTGGTTCAAAACAGTTAAAATAATTTTTGTAATATTTTTGATATGTTTAATTATATATAGATTGTTATATATTATAAAGATTTTTCGTACAACATCATATAATCCCGTACAAACATTTCAGTATTAACTTTATTTATTTAAATATTTTATAACTTAATTTTGCATTCGTGTTATAATTTAAACCCTTGCCTCCCCTTATCAGGGGCGTAACTACCCAGGTGGCGGCGGTGGCACTCCCGGATCACCGGAGTTGTAGCGAATCCCCGAGTGTTACCTACAAACTATTTAATACTGTCAACTGTCAAAAATATAAATTTTTTGGCCACGTGAAAAAAAAAACATGCTCCACTTAAAACCACCCAGGGCACATTAACTGCCATATTATATTCACACGATTAATTCACTTAAATCCAGATATATATTAATATAATTTCAATGTAAATACATCTGGATTTAAATTTTAATTTGAACTTAGAAATGTCACCCAAAGGCCAGGCTCGAGTTAATAATCATTTCATTAACATTATGATAAAAAATATAATTTATCATTTATATTTATCAATTTATGTTTGAGAATCGTATGAAGCCAAGATATAATATATTTCTGCATACGAGACAAATACACATTTTGAACTTACGAAATTTATGATCCCTCGCTTGCACATAAAGAAAACAATGATATAACTTCAGTTATTAAAAAGTCAATGTTATAAGTTTAAATAAATTAATTTGAATAAAAATCATCAGCTCCAAAAGGATTTCTTTTTATTTTAAAACCACGGCTTACGACATTCATTCACGCTAGGCCTTAGAAAATTGATAAATCATGTTTATTTATTTATAAATAAGGTTTTGGATAACTTTGGAGACAGTCGTCCAAACAGCGAGCTATAACTTCTTTTCTGTTCTGTTCGGTTCTAATAATCCGATCGGTTAGTTGGTTCGTTATTAATTTTTTGTATGATAATAAATAGAAAAGGATCGTTTTTTTTGGTTTTCTTAGCTTATAACTTCTGTTCTAATAATCGGATCATTAAGATTAGGGTCTTTAAATAAAGGTAAAATGTCAGGCGTGTACAAGCAGCAAAAATTTTAAAAGTTTAAAATTTCATAATAAAAACATGAAAATAAATATCGGAAAAATAATTTCATTCAGCGAGGAAGTTGATAAAAACAAAAAATAACATTAAAATACTTAAAAACACCAATTGGCGAGAGGGAGATAGGATTCTAAAGCCGGCAGATTGTGTGAAATAAAAAACCACAATCGTGGCAAATTTGTTTCGCGTCGGAAAAAAAATGCTAAATGTACCTACATACCTACATATGTACATTTGTAAAATTTGTGAATAATTGTAAAGGTACACTGTGGTTGATTTGGTTTGCCTATAACTTCGGTTCTAATAATTCGATCAGTAACATTAAGGTTTTAAAATTTAGCTAGAATATCGGACTATATCTTTTTTTTATTATATAATTGCGAAGTCACATTAAACTATATATGAAAAACCTTATTAAATTGAATATTTAATAGAAACACATGTATTTGACCCTTTTTAGGAAAGTTATGATGTTGGTAGGTATATTCAGAAAAGCTGCTCAACATTAAAATTTGACATTCAATGTAGGAACATACATATGTACATAAATACATAAATGCTTTTTTCGTTTCTAATGTTCATCAACTATGCTGGAATGGCAAATCGGCAAACCTGACTTATTATAATTTAACTGAGCCATGAATTTCTGTCCACATAAATTTACTGCGCGCAAAATATTAAAAAACTGAAACTGAATATAACAGACAGAGTAATTTTGTGGGTACTTTCAAGCAAAGGATCTCTTTTGTAAAAAAAAAAAATTAACACAAATAGACAGAAAATCACAGAACCGAAACGGATTTATTGAAACTTACTGCGTGACTGCAATATTTATTTTGTTGTTCCGAAAATATATTAAAGTTTATGCAGTTACCTGATCACAAAATCTAATTCCGATTAAGAATACATTTTTAAACGTTTTAAAAAATTGGATGTTAAGCGCGATTTGTTCAGTTGGCATTTTAGCATGCATTTCGTTTAAAAATTGGTCAACTGACGGTACGAATACTTTTTTTATTGACAATATTTATTTGTTTTTGTTAAAAATTTTCAAAATTCTTAAAATTAATTGAGGGATTCAGTTTGTATAAAGTTTTGGACATTCCCCCCACACATTTTTTTAATTTTTCTTAAGACCAAAAATAACCTGTTGTACAATTTTGTTTTTACCAAATGATGAAAATCATATATTTCTCAAAAACGTGCATACAACTTAAAAAAAAAATCAGTAATTTTTTTTACAAAGAGGCTACTATTTTAGAAAAAAATATTATAAGTGGTACCTCAAAAAGAACCATTTTTTTGATTATCAATTTTATCAAAAACGGCTTAACAGATTTTGAACAATTTGTTTATAGAAACATTTTCAAGAAGTTTCAAAAGTCTTGTATACAAAAAGTGTCAAAATTTATTTTTGAGAACTTCATAATGCGAAAACGACTTGGTCGATTTTTATTTAATTTGGCCCCCGGCAGCTTTTTTAATATCTAGCAGGTTTTAAAAATGATACCTATGCCCAAAAAAAACGGGACCTCCCATATAAGAGTGAGTGTTTAAAAACCGGTATATGGAAAATATAATTTTTCTCAAAAACGACTCAAACGATTTTGATAAAAATTTTTATGTGAGCTAATATATGTACGATTATCCATATTTTTGGAAAAAAAAATATCTATCGATTAAAAATGGTATCTCTCCTCTCATAGAACCATTTTTTTTAGTTTTCGACTACCTTATTACCTGTTGAACCCATTTTAATGAAATTTTGTACACAAGAGCTTCTAATATTTTTTAAAAATATTGCATATCAAAATTATAAAAAAAAACAATTTTGGATTTTTTAAAATGATGGGGGAGTGCAATAAGACCCGCGGAAATAAAGCCCGTGGGTTCTAATTCCAACACCTACGAGCTTCTTTTCTTTTTGGCGGGGCAGAGGACCCACAGAGAGAGTTAAAATAATTGGAACCCGTGAACCGGGCCACTCAAGACACTGTTTTCCGAGACTGTTGAAAAAGTTCAAAATCTTTTTTTGTTCTTTAGTGAATTAATATATTCTTCAAATTGGAACCCATAAGAGAAAGGAATTAAAGTCCACAACTTTTGTTTCCTTTTCAAAAAGGAAAAGAAGCCCGCGGGTGTTATTTCTTTTTATTTTGGGAAACAAAACCCACGGGCTTTATTTCCGTAGGGATTATTGTATTGCACTTAAATCCCTCGTGACTCGATCCAAACAAAAATTTTCTTTTCTTAAATCATAGACGTAGTAGGTATAGTTATATCGATTCGGTCCGTCCAAGTTAAACTTTTTTTAACTATAAAAAGATCAATTGTTTGACTGGATCTTGCCATCAGTATTCCAAGGATATGCGATATCTCGTAAAATTAAGCCCCTGTAGTTTACGCTCATTGTTAAATGGAAGTTTTTTTTCTTCAGCTTTAAGTGCTTTAGGTTTCCACAGGGCCGGACCAACTATATGTGCAAGATATGCAAATGCACAGGGCGCAAAGTTCTGGTGGCGCATTACCAGAAGCAAGAAAATGTAATCTGATCTTGCCCAAACAAATATGTATGTACTGCCATTTGAATTTTAACCACAAAACTTGTTCAAATAATCCCAAAATAACATCCATCACAACTGTGCCAAGTTATTTCTTGCAAACAAACCTACCGCGGATAACTCAATAAAAAAAAACGCATTGAAAGTCTACCTCCTGGGTAATGTGGAAAAGTCTTATGCATGTGTATCAGTGTATGTATGTATGTATGTGTGCAAATATAAAAACAGAGGCGATTTCTACAAATCTTGCACAGGGTGCAAGTTTGGCCGGCGCCGGCTCTGGGTGTCCGGCACTTCTGCTAACTCGACTTAAGGTCATTCGGGTAACCTCTGGCCCAGATGCATGTCTTGTTTTTATCTCAGAGTGGTTGGAATTAGAAATTTATCATATCATTTTCGTCATTTATACATAAACAAAGAATTGAAAAGGTAAGTCTTTGGAATACTATTTTTGTGGTCTTCAGGTCTTTCTGACGACGAAGTTTCGTACGAAGTTCTAAAAAATTGCTTACCATCATTTGGGACTTCGATCAATTTTCGGACCAATAAAACGTTTAGTAGACTTTTAGATTAGCAATTTCTGTAGCAGTTAATGAGTTTAAAACGAAAAAAAAAAAGAAACACAAAACATAACTATTTTATCACTTCCTGCCAATTTTTGTATACCTACGCTGATATAAATTAATTATCAGCGTAAATAAATTGATTTTATTACACATTATAAGTTATAAATTAATTATCAGCGTAGGTTACAAAACAATGTTCGTTTTAGTGACTGCAAACAAAACAAGCTTAGAAAATTTCGTTAAATTTCAGATATTTTTTAAAAGACAGTTCTCTTAACTTGTCTTTAAATATACATATATTTCCTTATGTTCAAATCAAATAAGTATCAAAAATAGTTCACTTTAAGAAAGTTAAAATTGTAATGCTTTTCAAACACTTTTTTTCACTTTTTTTAGGACTACAATAACGGTAGCTGCCGTAAAACTTTTGTTAGAAAAACTTTTGTTTTTAAAAAATTCAGTATTTTTAAAAAGAAGCTACCATTTAAAAAAAAATCATTGTTTTAAATATACCCATAGGGCCAGTTTTTTATTTACGATTTTCTAAAAAACAGTTCAGCTGATTCTGATCAATTTTTTTATGAAGATAATCAGAATGTTTTGAGAACTCCATACTTCAAAAACGACCTGATCTTTATTAAACTTGACACCCAGCAGTTTTTTTAACATTATAATAATGGTACCTTCTATACAAGTGTTTAAAAACCGTTAAGGTTTTCTCATAAACGATTCTTACGATTTTGATTCAAATATTATGTATTTATATGAGCTAATATCATCAGTATGTACGATCTATCATATTAGTGAAATATTTTTTTTATTAATCCATTATTAACGTAATCTCTAATAGAACCATGTTTTTGATTTTCGACTATCTCATTATCTATTAAACCGATTTTAATGAATTTTTTTACACATGACTTTCTAATAATTTCAAAATTAAAAAAAAAATCAAATTTTGTATTAAAAAAAAAACAAAACTTTCAAAATGATTTTTTTGAAAATTTGATATTTCGAAAATGGGTAGATGATTTTTTTTTCATTTTCCGCTCATCTGGCGGGCTCTATCAGTTCAAAATTTTTGATAGAGAAATATATGAAAATTAACTCGAGATTTCGATCAAACTTGATATTTCATTGATAAGAAAATGGCGGATATCTAAAAGTTCGGCTATAGAAGGTGTGTTTTTTTTCAAGCCCAAGGGGGAATAAGAAGAAAAAGACGACGTCGGTGCTAAATAATCACTACATTAAATGCAACAATAACAACTAATCCCCTACGGGCTGAGCTACTAAAATCAGAGAATTCTCCGGGCTTAACTTAAGCGCACAGAAAAACTGTGTTAACGGCGTTAATTACTTACTTTACTTGATATCGATAGTTTGTATGAACGGTCGTTTTTGTTTCTGTGATGATGTCGCTAATCCCCGTGGTCGTTTTTTTTCGTCCAATTCCCCTCGGGCTTGCAAAAAAAAAACACGCCTAATATAAACACCACATTATATCACCCCATCTAACACCCAACCTAACCTACACATTGTAAAAGCTTTTTAGAACGAATATACATATATTGTAAAAAAACAAATATGTATGTACAATTTACATTTATATACGAACTCTACACTTATCCACAGTATCTTCCATTCCATATATGTATACTTCTCAGTTCTAACTGACAGTTATTCCGCTGTAACAATGACATTCAAATCAAAATTCTCAATAGACTTAGGAACGTGTCATCCCACTGCGCTCAACGGGACACAAATCGTAACCTCCTATTAGCTGAAGGACTTGCACATCAATGTTTAACTTTAATCATTCCGGAATCAGGATGTGTCCTTTGTTTCATCGTTGTTCTCTTAAAAAGGATGTTTAAATGGCAGGACTGTTGTCTTTTATTTGGTTTTCTAACGAATAGAAATGTAGGTATCTACCGATTGTTATTGATTCAGTTTCGATTCCTTTGGGCGCATATATTTGAACACATAATTTGGAAACCTCCTCGGCTAGCCTATTTCTATATATAGCCGTATATATATACATACCTACCTACTTTCAATTTGTTGACTACAATATTTTTGAATATAAAACAGAAATCCAAAATAGGAATGGCATGGTAAATTTTATTTACCATCAGTAGAAATAAATGTATGGTAATAGAAATATTTAAGCACGTCGATGACCGACGACGACGACGACGACGACGATGACGACGTTTAGATAAATCTTTTGATGAAATGTTATATTGAATATTGGGAAGGATCTTATGAAGATTTAAATATTATTATTATTTTTTTTTTGTTGGATTTAGGGATTTTGTATAATTTATGTACTTTGCCCTTTTATGGGAATATAATATTACATTTTGGTGTATTGTACTTAAGGAGGTTTAACTTTGATGTTATTGTTTTTTTGTAAACTAAAAAACCAAAAAACCTAAAGGCCACTAAGGCATAAACAATTTTGATCAACAAGAATCATAAACTAAGAAAGAAAATTCTTATGCAAAACTTTATATAAAAAATGCTTTTAAGTTTGAACCTAGTCCAGTCAATAAAGGTTTTTTATTTTTCGAACTCCTAATTTAGATTACCTACAGTTCAGATTATATCATGACTTTCATTTTTTTTTTTTTTTAATTATTTAAATTCAGAAACGTGTTAGAAGAGGTTTCAAGATGCGTATTTTTTTATGTATATTTTTACTTAATCGCAAGTAAAAATAGAAATATTTTTATTTTTAATTGGTAACACTGTTTTCTGTGAAACGGTTTCCGATTTGACAGTTCTCGGTTGTTTTGATGTCAGTTTTGGTTTTGTTTGCAAATTTATCATGAATTGATTTAAGGAGCAAAGTTTAAAAATTGTTCACCGATATCTTGCGATTTAACCCATTTAGATTTCTTCCTATGGGACTTTTTAAATCGTAACTTCAAAAAATGACGGCTTTTTGTCACATAACTCTTGAAATCTTGGCTATATTGCCAAACCAAGCATTCGGCGAAAAGTTAATTCTACGCTTTGGACCAGTGCCTAGATCATTATGAAATCATGAAAACTTATAGGTTTTTCCTTTGTGGCTATATACATGCTATCTGAAATGCCGCCACATTACACATTATTAAGGGTAATACAATTAGCGTTTCCATTTTTGTTCACTTGTCTTATTTTAATATTTTGTTGTTGTTTCTAATGATGCATGTTGAGTTCACACTTTCAAGTTTGACAGCCTGCGCAATATTTGTATACTGTGGCCACTAAAAATATTCTGATGGGTTTTATTTTGTTTACTTTGTAACTTTGTACCTAACCTCATTCAATGAAGTGTGCCGGCTGGCGCATGCAGTCAAGAACTATTATTACCTGTCAATAGAATGACGACGACGTCGGTATTAATGCGATCGCTTAGCTAAATGCAAAAAATTTTCGAATTTTCGGGGAGATTAATTAATCGATAACATATCGATAATTTGTATGGAAACTCCATTTTTTTTCTGAATTATTGACATATCAATAACACTAGGTAAGCATTTTGAAATTAAAAAAAGAAAAATATCAATCAAACAGGGTAGGTAGGCATATGTACAGTTGTACATAAATTTTTTTTTAGACAACTTTGTAATTTTTTAAAGTAAAAACAAACAAAAAGCATTTGTGAGTGTAAATATGCGAAACACAAATATTTTCGCCTTTTCAGCATTTTCGAAGTTGCAAAAATTTTTTTAATTGATCGCTCATATCCCCCCATTAAAGAATAAAATTTCGAAAAACTAGTGGCGCAAAGTTTTGAACGATTTAGTAGGTACAATGTTAAAGCATTTTTAATATGATAGAAATGCTTTATCATCTTACTAAATCGTTTAAAATTTTGCGCCAGTAGGTATTTTTTACTTCCTTTACAAAAATAGGTGTATTTTAACATTGAAAATGTTTATAGGGTCGTTATGAAAAAAGTATGGTGTTACCAAAATTAACAAAGATAGAGAATGAACTCTAGCGTATAGGGGGAGAACGATTGAATTTTTGGTTGGTGTTACCAAAGAAATTACCAAAAGGAATAAAATGAAGAAAACAACAAAAGTGATTAATTTCATTTTCAGCCATCGTACCTGCATGTTGATCATTACCAACCGACGAGATTCAGTGGAGGAATGTTAAATTTTTTATAAAATTCGAAAAATGCTCGATTTGACCACACAGAAGCCTATAACTTTGGTTATAATTATTGGTTCAATATTAAGGTAGATAAAGCTTAAATGACAAGCTACAAATCTGCATCAAAATTTCATACTAGAAACTTGAAAAATTGTCTTTTTAGAACTAATTTCCTCACGGCAAAAGAAAAAAACAAACAAAATATGTATGTACGTACCTACAAAGAATAAATTGCTGGAGTGTGTGCAATAAAAAACACCACGTGGCAAACAAAATTGGCTTTGCATCGGGCACAAAAATTATTTACATTATGTAGGTATGTATGAATGGTGTATGTGAACATTTGTAGTAGGTATTTTACATTAATAATAAAATCGTAAAGGTTGGATTTGATTGTTTTGTTTGGATTATAACTTATGTTCTAATAATCGGATGTTTGAGGTAAAATTAAGGTAAAATGTCAGTCTAAAGAAATTACGTGACAAAAATTGATTTCCTTTTAAATCAATCGATTGTTGAACCTAGAATATGCATAGTAGGTATACCTACTCGAACCTCTTTAGTAAACTTATAACTTTAGTTCTAAGGGCCAGATGCTCAAGGTCAAGGTACGTTTAGGTAAATCGGGCAAGAGGTAGAATTAACTTCTCTAAACAAATGAAATATTATAATCGAAAAGGGTCGATTTTGTAAGCTGATATATTCTGTTCTAATCATCGGATCTTTGATGTTACGATCTGAAAATGAAGGTAAAATGTCAGACTAGAAAATGCTTTTCACAAAACTTGACTTACTTCTGAATCTTATAACTTAATTTTTATAACTTAAGTTCTAAGGACCAGATCATCCAGGTTAAGGTCTTTGTTAGTTTCTAACTTTTATTCTAATAACCGGATGTTCGAGGTTAAAGTCTCAAAATTAAGGTAAAATATATATGACATAAGTTGATTTTTTTTAAATCAACCTAAAGAACCTAGAATACGCTAGAAAACGTTTGGGTAAAAACTTTACTAACTTCTAAATCAATTTAATTGTTTAACCTAGAATATGCATAGCTACCTACTTGAACCTCTCATACAAAATTATAACTTAAGTTCTAAGGACCAGATCATCAAGGTTAAGGTCTTGGTTAGCTTCTAACTTTTATTCTAATAGTCGGATATTCGAGGTTTAAATTAAGGTAAAATGTGACAAAAGTTGATTTTTTTCTAAATCAACCTAAAGAACCTAGGGAAAAACTTAACTAACTTCTAAATCAATTTGATTGTTTAACCTAGAATATGCATAGGTACCTTCTTGAACCTCTTTAATAAACTTATAACTTAAGCCCTAATAGTCAGATCTTCATGGTTAAGGTCCTTAAATGCAAATAAATTTTTAGGCTTCATCTTAAAGTAGCCCATAAACTATTCAATTTGGTTGTCAACTAAATTGATGCTCGGCCACACATTTCATAAACTCAGTTGAAAGAATACACCTCCAAGGGTCAAAAACATCATTTTTGTCTAAAAAAAATTACACGACTCGATATTGTTAAATTGATTAAAAGATGATGAGAAACAATAAGTCAAATGAGGTTTGCTGTGCTCTTTGTAAATTTCGTCTCGAGTTAAAAATGGTTTACCTGGACAGTAAATCAAATGTATTGGGTTAATATAGTATACATATAGTTAAATGAGTTGAAATACTTGTAGATAAATCAATTTGAAAAAATTCAAAATCTTTTGATTTTCCCATCAACCGTCAAATTGATCAAATAACAAGCCAACACATACATAGGCTGATTTAAACAACAACCGACTGATTCGAGAACTGAGTTGAATCGTATATTATGCTTTAATCGATCTGTAATAATTCAGTTACCGTTCTGCAATGGTTAGCTATGCAAAAATGTCAAATACCTATAGATATACGTTAAGATAGGTGGTATGTAACATTAATTTCGTGTATAAATGCTGTACCGGTGCGGATGAAAATGAGTATGATTTTGTAATTGCAAATTAAGCTACAATTAAGACTAAGATCTTATTAAAAAAATTAACAACATTAATTTAACCGCCAACTGGGAAGTGACACTAAATATACAAATTGTTGCTTCAGACTGGTTTCTAAGACAATTTGTGAAGTTATAATGCAACAAGTATACAAAATAAAAATCATAAATATCGACGTAATACAAGTCATTTTCAATGTCCCAATAATTACTCTATGAGTGAAATATGTAAATTTTTTGTATGCAATTCCAGGGACAATTGGTTGGAGAAAACGAAAACGGCGTAAAGCAACACCATAACAGAAATAAAATGGAGTTTCCATACAAACTTCGATAAAAAGTATGTAATTCACGCCGGTAATAGAGTTTTTCTGTGCGATTAAGTTAAGCCCCGAGAATTCTCTTGGTTTAGCTAAGCCTGCAAGGGAAAGTTGTTGTTTCTTTTAACATTTTTTCATCAAATTCCACCCGGTTTCGCAAAAAAAAAACTCGCCTATTAATGAACAAACGTATATATGGGTTTCTTGCTGAAAGTGACATAATTTTCGATAACATTCTCCAATTTAAATGAATATACTCTTTCACCATTTTGAAATAGCCTTTATCTTCTCATAGATTACATAGATTAGGCTTGGAAAAAAAATATCTTGCTCTTTTTTGTAAAAAAAAAAAAATAGTATAGTGTTGAAATAATGTATTTCTGGCAATTCCCAATTACTGCTTAGCTACAAACTACATTTGTAAATTTCCTTATGCTTAAACTTTAAATACATATACTTATAACTTTAGTCTTATAATAAACTTAACTGAATTAAGACTCAGTTGCCTATTTTATTGACATTTCCCAACATATAGATACCCTGATCCATAAGTAGGTATTGTAAAAACTACTTTTCGATAACATTAAATGCGAATAACCGATGTTTTAAAAACTTTGGTCTTGGTTAAGGGTTCTAGATATTTCCGATTTCAAAATTTGACTTCATACAACAAATACTCGACTTGAGATAAATAAAGCAATATTTTATGTTTACAACAAGCACTAACCTATCCATTTTACGTAGAAACAATATCTAAAACGGAGTACCTACATTATTTAAAATTAAATTTATTTGTAGAATTAACAATAAATAATTTATTTAATTAATATGTACAAAAAATAATACATACCAGCATGAGTGACATATCCAAAGAGGCATGATGTGGAACACATCCAAATGCAGATATTCCTTAACAACTTCAACATTTCGTTGTCCTTTATGAATTGCTTAAGCGTATATCCTTTTTTGTTGATTTAATTTAGGTACATATATTTTGAATTTTAATTAGACATTTGTTATTGTTGGTTTCACTTGTTTCTAGCTAAAGATAGATTCACTGGAATATAAAACACAAGCACTTTCTATAGCAGAGCAATGCAGTTGTTGTTGTTGTTCTTGTACTTAAATATAAGGGAACACAACAATACTATTAGAACGTGCAAAAACTTTGTCATTTTGTTCGTTAGTTACAATTGATTATAATACCAGAGAAGTCAGCAAAAGGACTGGCAAAAAATGAATACAATCTATTATTATCCCTCCACTGGATAGATGAAGGGTTTTTGGAGACAACAACGAGAAATGAATTAGGCTGAAAGCTATCAAAAAGACCAAATAAAAGGGAGGAAACTTTTTCTCTGAAACGAGACGAAAACTTCTCATAGCCATATTGCAATCCACTATAAAACAATCAAATCAAAGAAGAAGAGTTAGGACGATTTTATGTTCTTGATGTTGCTTATATTGCTTCGGAGGAATGTGTTTTGTGTAATCATAGACATAGACATAGATATAAAGGGTGTTTCTTCTTTTTTTTTATATCGTCATAAAATGAAGTATAAAAAGTTAATATATTGGTTAACTTTTTTATTCGGCTTTTAGTAAAAAAAAAAATCCATACAAATTTATATTATAAAACGCTGAAAAATATTGTTCGTTGTTCCTTATTAGGAACAGGATTTGTTGTGGTTTTGTAACGAGGCAAGAAGTCTTGTGCTTTCGGAATTTAAGCGAGCACTTGGTAAAGATCCGAATCATTGGCAAATTTTGAAAACATTATGTTAAAATGTCCTCCAAGGAGACCTTAAACGAGACCTTGATTGTTGTGGTCCTGATGCATCGGGCAGAAGCAAGCTTGTCAAGAATGAATGGAAGATATCGAGCTGGCTATAGAAGCAGCCTTGTTAATTGAGACCATATGTCTATCATTGACTGTAAGCGCCATACAAAAATAGTATGTAGCATCTGGCATTGTTCTTATAGCCTTATTCTTAAATTCATTTAAAATTCAAATAAACCTACGTTTAGATAGTAACAGTTTGAATATGACTCTAAAGAATATACGACCCATTTGTCTTAAATATTTCTAGTTTAAAATTTTAAAGCAGTATTTTAAATATATAGAGGTCTAGAAGGGATACCCTTTATTTAAAAAAAAAAAAAAGTTCTTCATCAACATTGTCTTTGAAAAAAAAAAAAAAACAATTAACATGATGTATACGTTCATGACAATAAAGGCATTTTAAGTAATTCGTATAATATAGTAACAGACAAAGGCCTTAGTATTGTATCAAAAAATAAAATAAAATACTAAGCAGTCATGATTGAGTTTTGAAATTCTTTCTGCTATTATTTCTTATATTGATTAATTTGTGATTCTTTAAGGGGTACTTTTTTTAAGTAGGGATTAATGCCAGATAACACTTGGATCACAGGGTTGCCGATGCTACCATTTTATAAAAAGAATTCGGAAAAATGGTTTTAAATGGTACCTCCCATAGAACCGTTTTTTTGTTTTTGATTTTATCAAAACCGGTTCAACTGATTTTCATCAAATTTTTTATAGAGAATGTTTACAATAATTTTAAAAATACTGTGTACCAAAATTTTCAAAATATTTTTTTTTTATTTTTAAAAAAAGTTTAAATTTTTTTTTTTTTTAAACTTAATAATTTGAAAACGACTTGGTCAATTTTTATTAAACTTAACACCCAGCAGTTTTTAGACATTATCTAGCAGTTTTTAAATACAATTTTTTCTTATAACCAAAAATAACGGTACCTCCCATACAAATTTTTAAGAACCGGTACTACGATTTTGATTGAAATTTTTGTGTGAACTAATATCAGAACGGTCTACGATATTATTGGGGAAAAAATGTATCTATCGTTTAAAAATGGTACCTCTCATAGAACCATTTTTTGGGTTTTCGACTATCTCATTATCTGTTGAACCAATTTTAATGAAATTTTTTACACAAAAGCTACTAATAGATTTGAATAATTTTGCATATCAAAATTTTCAACAAATCAAATTTTGAATTTAAAAAAAAAAATTTCAAAATGATTTTTTGAAAATTCTATGATTTTTTTTTAAATTAATTTTTAAATTCCGCATAAATAAGTATGTACTAAAAATTGGCGTAAAAATTTTTTTTTCTTAAAAATTTATTCAAAATTTTATATATAAAAAAAATATTTTTTTAAAAAAACCGCTCCAACAATTTTTAAAACATTTTTCTCATGAATTGAGATTTGTGTAAGAAATAACTTGGTGTACATTCCATTAGTGTCAAATCAATTTCAGATATTTTTTTTAATCAATTTATTTCTTATTTTATTGATTTTTTAACATTTTTTTAGTCTTAACTGTAAATTTCATGCATATATGTATATATGCGAAGTGCAAGACAACACAACAGGTGGCATACAAAATAGGCTCCAATAATTAATAAATTTCTTTTAACAGATGAAAAGTTTTTAAAATTATTAAGACTTTAAAACCACAGTAGGACATAAGAGCAAGTTCGTGAGACCCAATCATGCATTTTATTTTTTTTACAAGCAGATTCGATTAAATTGCTGAATATTTCAATGAATGAATATGTTCTTATTTTAATGTGACAGATAAGAATAGAAAACATGTAAAAAATAAATAAACTACACAAAATACTCAAAACTTCATCTTTACAAATTTAAGGCATTATAAATTAAATATTCCATGAAAAGTTAAAGAGAACCTTGAAGTTTTTAAACTTTTATACCCAAAATAAGTCATTAAACTTCTTATGGTTTCCAATCTGACCTTATTTTTTGTCGCACACTGAGTTCTATTGTAATAAAAAAAAATCATTCAACCACACACGTGTTTATATCCTTAACATATGATTAAGTTCTTTGTTAAGTTTCTTATAATAAAGTTTTCTCTTGGGTGTAGGAGTGGGAGGCTGGCTATAAGTTCATTTCTTCACCAACAGAAACAAACAAAAAAACTGATTCCCGTTAGAAATTTATCCTTATGACAAAAGTTCACACATTATTTTCAATATTGTATAAAAAAAGAAATTCTTCTGCAGGAGTCGAATAAAAACTCATAAGCCGGATATGATTGAGGACTTAACATGAAATAGCTTTCTATATGTTTCTATGTTACTTCTATATTTACCTTTGGTCATCTCTCTTACAAAAAAAAAGGTAGGTATATCTATAAGGATCAAGAGACTCAAACTTTCTTATCGATGATGGTATATCGATGGTGTCAAGGGAAAAAGTGAAATAAATAAATTTATAAAGTTTATTAAAGAATAAATTATAATGAGAAAGCAAAAATTCCGAAGATAAAATAGGGAAAAAAATAAATTTAAAAAGTCAAAGAAGGGAAATTCTACTTGAATTTATAAAACCCTCTTTCGTCTTATTCAAATAGATATCTGTCTAGGAGTATGTACGTAAGGCACCTATGTATGTTTTTCATCTTCCGGTTTGCTGATGGAGAATTTTGACAGAAAAGTTCTTTACAATTTAGCTTGGCGCTTATGTTTGGGGAAAATTTGATTTATGATTTTTTTTTTTTCGGTTAGATAATTGATTACAATTTGTCAAAATCGCAAAAATTTGTTATTCAATGACTTTAGGTATAGAGAGGACCAGTGTTAATGTTTAATTTCATAATAAATTTCAAAAGAAAAATTAACAAGTGCCATCGACTTAAGGAACTAAACATTGAATGAAGCATATAAGTGGAGTCAATTTAGTGGAAAACACTTCTGATATTGATGATATTGACAAAAGAAACAAAAGAACCCGTGTTTAAAGATGTTTTTCACCGCAGTGGATTTTGAAAGAAAAACACTTATTTTTATAGAGCTATTTTAGGCCTGTCTTTTTGCAAGCCCGGGGGAATTGGACGAAAAAAAAAAAATGTCGCGTCGGTGCTAAACAATCACCATCATGGTTGGTAAATGGAACAAACAACAACTAATCCCCTGCGGGCTAAGCTAAATAAGCTTAACCCATCAAGGAATTATCAGGCCTATGTGGAGTTCCTTTCAACCAAAGATTCGACTCTGTTTTCTGAAAAGAATCTATTTTTTTCTGTCAAAACAAATCTTTTGCAAGATTTCAAAAAAAAAATTACACCGATTTGCACACACATTAGCATAGAATTTTGTTGTGGAATCTTTTCAAGAGAACTCCATTTCATAAGAACTCTCACGTCGTGATGTATGTATGTAGATCAATAGGCCAAACGCGCCTTTTGTTACATTTTTGGTCTACGTCGTTTTGATCGTATCTCGGACTTCTCACGTCAAATTTACAATTTTTCCATCGATCATCTTATTCGGTACAGGACACTTCTCCTTCTCTGTAACGTAATAAACACTCAGCAACCCTCTAGTTTATTTAATAGGATTCGGTTTAGCTCCTCAACCAGAACCTTAATGCTTCTACACCCTCGGTATTCCTGTCGTACCTCTGAACAACAATTTTTCGTCCATGCTATTCGTCTGTGGAATCTTCTCCCAATAAATTTAAAAATGATAAGTGGCGCAGCTAGGTTTCGAATTGAACTTCGAAGTCATTTTCAAAGTGCCTAATTTTCAAAAACTTCTTCATAATAGTTGAGATGTGTGTATGAATATTATATTTGATCTTAAAATACAGTACTGAATTACTCAAATATTTTTATACATATGTACATAAATATATATATTAATTGTCATTTTCTCTAGATGAAATTGTGTAAATTTAAAGAATAATTAAAAGAATGAGATAATTATGTTTATATAAATTCACCTATCAAGTAGCTTGTTCACCATTTTATGTAAAGTATTTTTTAGCATAACACTAATTTTATAAGATGTATTTCTTACTGTGTATGCATTCAATGAATAAATCTAAATCTAAATTATAAACTATTTGTTATCGATAGTTTTTTATGAAAATTTCATTTTATTTCCGTGATAGTAGGCGTGTTTTTTTGGAAGCCCGAATGGGAATGGGACGAAAAAAGCGACCACGGAGAAACATTACATCAAAAAAAAAAAATTTAGTTTCCATACAAACTATCGATAACGCCGGTAACACAGATTTTCTGTGCGCTTAAGTTAAACCCGCAGAATTCTCTGGATTTAGCTTAGCCCGCAGGGGATTAGTAGTTGTTGCATTAAACATGGTGATTGTTTAGCACCCACGTCGTTTTTTTCGTCCAATTCCCCGTGGGCTTGAAAGAAAATACGACTGGTGTCGCTAATCTACGTGTTCGTTTGTTTCATTCAATTCCACTGGAATTGCAAAAAAAACACGCCTTTTATGTCGTTCTATGAAAGGTTCTTAGTAATAATAGAGAGTTATTTAGATTCTCGGGAATATCCCAAAACTATATGTCAATTTTCTGCAAAAACTTTAAAATCCTATTTCCGTTATCTGAATTTTTTGCCGACAAAAAAAATGAAAAACAATTTCAAATACAATCAAGAAATGTAGGGTTGGTAATAACATCTTGCTCTAGATGAAGGCACAGCAAATCTTCAGTTCAATAACACCCAGAAGTGAACAGACAGAAGAATCCTGAAGTTAAAAGTACCTACAAAAGTTTCGTATAACGGTATTTAACCAATTTCTGAACTTCTATATCATGGAACTTTGAAAGAGATTTATAAATCATGAAAATATTATATTAAAAGGATTTTCGGTGCTTTTTACGTTTGCTTAATTCAAGGTTGACAAAGCAGCAGATAAATTTATTAAAGCTGTCGAGTTTTATCAAAAATTGATTGATGTTGTACATTTACTAGTCACGTCGATTTAGAATGTTACAGAGATATTTGATCCGTTGAGGGGATATCAAACCTAAATATTAAATTGCAGTGCTCGATTGACAATCATCGAGAGGAAAGTTTCCCGAATATCAATATGTTGCTATAAGGAATGAATGGCTTCAATAGTTTGGCTGCTCTGGAAATTTATAGAGAGGTTGAAATGACAGTCGACTAAGCCTTAGATGAATTTTCCAAAAAATAAACGAAAACTCGATTTTGCTCTATAATTTTTTACAATATTTTTACTAAAAAAGAATGTACGTAAATAATTTTTTACTTATGTATATTTTTCTCAAACTTAACAAAAATATAACTTTAGAAAAAATTGTATGGAATTTAATACTAAGCCATCCCGCCGTTCAAAACATGATTTTATTGTTTACTAGCTGGTCCGCCCGACTTCGCAACAAAATTTTCCATTAATTTTAGCAAAAAGTGAAAATGACATTTTTTACAACTTTTAGAATTAATTTTTCGGCACACTCCAACAATTTTTATACACAAATTTAGTAATCTGAAAGAGTAACACAAAGTCAATTCTAAAGTGTTTGTCATTCCTTAGAATCAATATTTTCTTCTTTCCATTCGAAATGTATTTTTCAGATATCGTAACCGTCTACCTCTGAAAATATGCAATTTCAGCTTTTCACGATTTTCTTACTTATCCCGTCAATGTTTGTAATTTTTCGGCTCCGTACTGTATGTACATATGTATTTGGTTCAATATGGATCCAACAAAAAAAATCTCCATGGAAATCAGATTATGTTCAGCCGATTTATGCTCGAGGGAACAAAATATCAATCAAAATCGGTAAAGGTTGTTAAAAATTAAGTATGGGTACCTGAAAAAGCGTTAATCTTTTTTCTTTAAATTTAAATACTTTTTTTTTTTAAATAAACCTCAAAAATCATATCAAAGCGAAAAATTGAAACTCAAAAAGTCAAAGCTTCAACAACTGTAAAAAAAAACTTTATGTTAAAAAACCTAATCTTTGAAAATTCACAACTTTTACCTTTCTGAAAAATGGATAGCCGACGAAGTTTTGAGAAGCACCAATATTTCTCAATCAATTGAAAAAGGCTCCCAAAAAAACTTTTTTTTTTTAACATTAGAAATGTTTAAACGGAGGCATACAACATAAAAAAATCAAAAAAATATGAAACGCCTAGTAGACAAAGGGGGCGAAACGTGAGGGGAATAAACAAAATAAACAAAATAAACAAACTAAACAAAATTATTTCGTTCATGCTTTGTTGTTACTAGTTTGAGGAAATAGAAAACGAAGAAGATGATAAAACGGACAGAAAAAAAGGAGAAAAAAAATGGGTATGTTTTTGATGATGATTTTTGCGAAATCCGAAAAATATCCGATTTGTGTTTACTTAAATGCTTATATCTTTCGATCCAAATATCCGATTTTCAATATTAAGGTACATAATTAAAGAAAAAATGACTGGCGTGTTAGAGCCAAAAATTTTCAAAATCATTCAAAATTTTATACTAAAAACATGAAAATAAATATCGGACAAATAATTTAATTCAACGAGGAAGTTGATTAAAAAAAAAAGCATTAAAATACTTTCAACCACCAATTGGCGAGAGGAATATAGTATTCTAAAGCCGGCGGCGGAGTTTGTGCAATAAAAAACCACAATCGTGGCAAATTTGCTTCGCGTCGGAAAAAAAATGCTAAATGTTCATATGTACCTACCTAAATTTGTAGTCGGTATAATAATTGTAAAGATACATTGTGTTTGGTTTGGGTTGCTTATAACTTCGGTTCTAATAATCCGTATATTAAGGTCTTAAAATTTAGCTAGAATATCGGACTACATTTTTTGTATTATATCATTGCACAGTCACATAAAACTATATATATGAAAAACCTTATTAAATTGCGTATTTAATAGAAACAAAAATTTAATACAAATTAATAATTTTTTAAACCACAAGTATTTGACCCTTTTTAGGAAAGTTATGATGTTGGTACCTATGTTCAGAAAAGTTGCTCAACATTTAAATTTGACATTCAATGTACATACATAAATACATAAAGCTTTTTTCATTTCTAATGTTCCTCAACTATGCTGGAATGGCAAATCGGGTAAATTTTTTTAAATCTAGCAATTTAAAAAAAAAAAATAAAAAAAGCATTAATTCGTGTTCATCTAACTATATATTCAGCAGTGTTTTATATAAAAGTTAACACTTGCATTACGGCTTTGTCGTGAAAGATTTGATCGTCTTGGTCGTGGCATGGTATTGTTAGTGATACTATCGGCACAATAAGCTAATAGAAACTCGAAACAAAAACATCAACCTGTCAACTTCAAAATTTCGAATTGTCAAATTTTCAACCATAATTAACCATATACAACATTAAATTTTTCGTTTTGCTGTCAGTTGCGTTTATGTCACGTTCTACGGGAACGAGATAAAAAGTATGGCCGTCTATGGCTGGTCCTAAGCTACCTCCCTACCAATTTTCAGCTAAATCGGCTCAGCGGTTCTTGAGTTATAAACAGTGTAACTAACAAGACTACCAGATATGTATATGACATCATTTAGAGAACAACATAATTGGCCAACATAAGAAACTTTTAACTGTCACTTTATTCAGGTTTTAGTTCTCACTGTGAAATTGGACATTAATTCTCAATATTAGCTGCACTCAAGTGCCACTTACTTCGACTATGAAACTGGACCTTAGTATCTACATATATATCTACTAATATATTAAAATTAAATTTAAAAAACAAAATATCACCCTTATTTTTAGAGTGCAATCAAATGACAAGAGCTTCAAACTTATTATTTTAAGGATATAAATCTAAAAGTAGGTTTTAATTAAAAATACAATTTATTTATTAAAATTAATAACAATTTTGTGTTTCGTTCAGCTTTTTTAAAAGATAAAAGTATTTCACCGACAGTTTACAGTCAATGACAGTTTACGATTCACGAAGAATTTGTTTGAAAACGCAGTGAGCCGTTGTTATAAAGTTTTATTATATTGGTAGGTATATTGATCACAAACCAAAAATCCATCTACTTTTTTCTTTTTCTTTTGGTATTCTTTATATATCAATAACTAACTTGTCGCATTATATAAACTTATTGATGCGTTTGAATTCAATTTAAAAATACAACAACAAAAAAAAATAACAAGCTTACACCACAGACTGTGTTATTCCAAATGAATGATTTTTTTAAATTAAAAAAATATACACACTACACACAAGGTTTTTTTTCTGTAAATACACCTCTGGCATCGCAGAGGAATGGAAAAAGTCTACACAAATACTTTTACACCAACATGAGAGGATTACGGTTTTACAATGATGAATCCTTGCTTGCCTGTTGTTCCATTCAATAAAAACAAAAATGTATAAAAAAACAAAAACTTCCCTCTTCAATTCCAAATCAAAAGAGAGAGAATAGGAACAAAAATATTTATACGGCTTTGGATGGGAGATAGATTGATGTTATTGAAAAACTGTCTAGCTACATGACAGGGCTAAAGCCTTTGCACGAGATAACAGTACACACAAACAAAACAACATCACACACTATTAGTTAGTAGGTACACTAACAGTACTCACATAACATTATTCACTTGAACAAATGGGCAGCAACAAAAAAAAATGATCAATTTTATTCAATTTCACTTTGATTGACGGGCAAAGAGCCCTTCTATATAGGTACAAATGCAATATTGAAAACTAGGACAAAAACAACAAGTGTCTCACAAGTGCAATGCGAACCGATTCGTTGCTGAATTTGATTAAAATCATCCGCCACTCCAAATTAATTCAATGGTCAGAGTGTGCCGGAATCGTTTTTGTGAAACTTCAAATGCCGCTGTATTGAAGAAAACTTTTGAGCGAAAAATCCATAGACCGAATAGAACTATAAAATCAACCGAACCGATGACGATTTGTGTCGTTTTTCGAAAAAGACAGCGTTAAAGTTAAAAATACCGACCGTATGTATAACCACAGCTCTCAAGTTTAATGCTCGACGAATAACGATTATCAATATATTCCCGATAGCAACGGATTTTTTTTTAGCCCAAAGGACTAGGAGACGAACGATGTCGTTTTTTTTGTTTGTTTTTTTGTTTTTTTTTTTTGTTTTTTTTTTACGACCGAAACAGTAGCAACTCCAACAACGGTACAATGTCAACTGCTGGCTACAAGTTGAATTTATTTTCTATGTGATGCGAAAATCTTTGGTTCACCTGATGAGAGTTGAATGTTTGTGATGAATCTGCAGAATGTGTACGAATTTCGATGTCGCGGGATAAGAAATAAAATATAGTGTGGATGCTGTATAAATGGAGCAAGCATGCGCCAAATTCACTCATTGAGAAATAAAAAAATATTAAGTATACGCCGTAGGAACCCGAGAAGCACATTTCAAAATTTACATTTCAGTTTTACTTTTGTAGGTATTAAGTTTCGAAGACATTAAATATAAATATTTTTTTTTACACACTCTCGGACCAATAGGAATAAATAAATCATTAAAAAATAAAAAACAAAAGGGCCAAAATGGGTGGAAAATGCTGGAAGGAGGAATACCCTAACATTTTTTTATATGCGTTAATCTTACGAAAAAAAGAGAAAGAAGATGTAAAATTAAATTTTTAGCTGTCCGACAGAAGTTCACATTTATTACTCCGTTCATTCGACAAAGCAATGAACGGCACGACAAGTGTTAATGAACATGTCCTTGAATATGAACGCCCCTAATCGTACCTACCTGCTTAAATAAACGTCCCAAATAATGATACTGCCTTAATTGTATTGACACCTTGTCCAAAATATTTGTTACTAAACCACATAAATGTTTAGCTTAATTGTGATCTTCTTTCCCCAACTTTGTAGGAAAAGTTGGTGAAATTAAGTCGTTCAACTGACCATGAAGATCTTAAAATCATTAGGTACAGTGAAAACATCCTCTTTTTCCAGAATGGATATGCGGATTGCAGAGTACCTACCAAAAGCTAAATCGGCTTTGATCATAAGTGTTCATGTTGTATTTTATTTTCCCACAGATCTAATCCAGATCAGATCATGAAAATAAAATAACCTAGAGGATCACAGTGATAAGATTGTTTGACTTTCAAGATTTCAACTGCCCTAGATTATATTTTGGTTTTAATGATAAGTTGTAATAAAATAAAAAATTGGTTTAGCTATAGCTCGTTAAGAACCCAGGGCCTTTTAGTGACTTACAATCTCTCAGGCATTTCTGTGTGCGTTTATTATTGAAAGGGAATGGAGGAGACCTACAATTTTCTACCAAATACAAACGGCTAAAATGAGAGCTACTAGTTTCTCATGACAAGAGATACTTTTTGAGTATAACGATGCAACGAATTTGAGTGTGAGGATAGAGGACCCAATAAAGAGAAAATTAAAATCTTTGGAGCTTACGAAGCGGGCCACCTAAGATATCTAATCTACTGTCCAAAACTAATGAGAAAATATTGAAAAAGGCAAATAAAAACATTCAAAACCCACTTCTTATTTACTTTTATTTAATCTTAAAAGAGAATGGGTTGAAATGAAATAGTAAAATAGTAAAACTAAAGTGAAAATAAATTAAATTAATGCGTATTAGTATTGGTGCAAATAATGAAATTCACGCCATTTTTGCTCTTTGAAAATTTATTTTTAAATGAAGTCGGTACGACAGTCATTGAATGTGAACGATACTAAAATGACTCGGGTCAAGCAACACGTCGTTGAATATGAACCCCCCTATTAGGACAAGGCATCCATAAACCATAATCTATTAATATTCCTTCAAATGATTGACAAAGATTCAGAATTGAACAGGAGCAATGTTGTTGTCCTGGATCCTTTTCTTCGAAAATCCTGAAAAAAGTTTAAAATACCGTCTTCTTAAATTCATATTTTTTAATTCCTGTCTTTTTAAATCCCGATGTATTTGAATCCCTTTAGATCCCGCTAGTTCCGTTATTTACAACTTTCATATTTATTTAACTAAAAAACATAATATGGTCTTATTTATAAACGTTGTCTAACTGTTGACAACTGTCCAACTTTGGAAAATGTGTTCAAATACCTTGTTTATTGTTGTCTTATAGCTGTCTAACTCAGACACAAACGAGTAGATTGTATTAACCGTGAATAATGTGATATTTATTTTTATTAAATAAAGCATATTTCCATCAATTTGAAAATAGTTAGACAGTGTCTAAGTAGACAAAAATCTAAAAATGATAATGTTTGTAAATTTCAAAAAATTGAAATTACTTGACCTAAAGATATTACGATTAAAATAAAAATTACATTAGGGGGATTCATGCAACGTCGTAAAACACTAGATAAGTTTATCTTTTGGATAAATTTATCTTTTGGTAAATGTACTGTCAAATTTTGTATGGGAAATGGTTTACGCAAATTGGATAAAATTATCTAGCGAGTTTCATTCACGAAAAGATTTGAACTTTTTGTAAAAAGATGTGTCCTTTTCTTATTTTAAGAGTTTCATTGCAAGAAAAAGAGCAATTCTCAACACGAAAGAAGAGCTCTCTCATGGGGTGAGAGATTCGATCTGAATACACAGCTGTTTCTGTCAAATGAAAAAATATATCGTTGTTTGCTGTGAATTTGTGTCGGCTGGTGCTAAATAAAAAAAAAAAATTATGGAGGAAGTTCATAATTTGGATTTTGTAAATTTGTTGGAGTTTTTCTTTGAATCGTCTTCATCATCCTCGTCATCTGATGATGAAGATATGTTTTTTCCAAATGATAGGGATGTCAAACTACTGAAAAAAGTTTCATTGAAAGTTTTGAAAGTTTCATTCATTGGTTTTGAGGTCAATTCATTAAAATATGAATGAAACTCGCTATTATTTGGATAAACTTATACAAACGTCATTGTGACTTTTAACGTGACGTTTAACGAACAGCTGATTCAATTACGCAGCATTTATCCAAATAAATAAAAAGGACGTTCACGCAAACATTTGCGTAAACTTATCTTTTTACACAATTGGTAAACTTATCTCGTTGCATGAATACCCTTATTGTATTATATTATATGTAGCTATTTTTCAAAACGTTGTTTTGTTGTCTATTCTTTGGTCGCTGAAAGATCTGATAGGGTATAAAATAAATTGGAACTCTTTATTATTTAAGTCATTTATTGCCCAGTTTGTAATGTCATCATTTACCATAAAAAAAATTAAATTTCAAAGGTTCAGTTTTGGCACAAAATTAAAAATTCAAGTCAATTACTTTTAAAAAACGTATTTTTTATTAGTACGAAGACCACAATATACCACAAATAAATTATTTATTTAAGTTGCCTCTGGTTTAAGTTGCTCACAAAAAAAAAAAATTTTAATTTAAAAAAAAACAATTGATGTGATTTTATTCTAATAAATCTGTACTTTAAAAATTCGGAATCGATCTTCAAGGTAAAGAGTCTTTCTTTTGACAGACATAATTGTCACCGCTTCAGTATTTACACTTTTTGCTTTTACTTTTTGGATAAGGTATTTGATAAATTTGGTTTTTTTTTAATACCTCTAAATGAATGTGGGATAAAGTAAAAGATGGATCTACCAATCTACGTGTGAACTTGCTAACACACTCAATTTTTATAAAAGTAATGGATCAAAGCTAGGCCAACCTCTCGGAATGTATTAAACTCGTCCATACCTACTCTATTCAGTTTTCAACTGACGGCAATTTCTTTCGGAAATTAAGAAAAATCTCTTTCAAGCACTCTGTTTTGAATTTTATTATACATTATGTAGGTACCTCTTGTTGGCTTTGGGTCAGTTTGATTCTTTATGTCAGTTAAATTTTATTTGGATTTTTTTTTTTTTAGGAATAAAACAAATCTTTGAATACCAATGTACATATGTACTATTTATTTAAAATTTTATTTAAGAATTGGCTTTTTAGAATCGCGTTGTTTTACTTCCGAATTTCTAAAATTCAAAACAAAATTGAACTTTTTAAAGTTTTCATAGTGAATGTAGAAAGTGAACATCCATAAAGTTTTTGTTTTCAACTTTGTGGTTTTTGACGAAAGTCGTTGTATAAGCATATGCAGCATCGAATAAAATTATTTCTGTAAAAAAAAAAAAAGAGTATTGTTCTTAATAATGTCATGAAATTTTTATGAGGAGGTTGGTACTATACTTACTTTAAAAGTATTGATCTGTTGCTAGAGTAACCATTGGTGTTGTTGAGTTCAACTCAAGATTTTATTGAATAATTTCCGAAAACTTAGTTTATATTATAATAGACATTGCTGTGTATTAGATACAATAGAAAAAAAAAACTTTAATTTTCCTATAATTAGATAAGTTTTAGTATAAATATTTTTTTTTTTAATTCATTCTTACGTTTAGTTATTTTCTTCAATAATTTTAACAATTAAATTTCTTAATTTGTATTAACTTTTAGTCTTATAATTTATATTGAGTTCAGATGTGTTTCCTGGCCGGCTTCGTTCTCGTAAAAGGATCGTGCAAGAAAATGGTGGGTGAAAGCTTAAAAATTGCCTCGTGTTGGAGTTTAATGAAAGAGATAGTTATATTTCGTAGTTCTTTTTTTATATATATATTGCACTTTGTCATCTTATTTCGATTATTAGTAATCGAAGGTGGTGGTGCCAAGTTCACTTAACAGGTGTTTTACCTGGCGGTACTTTTAATGGCTTATTTGCCACTTACGTTTTATGGAAAGTCCGGCTGCTACTCGATCCGTTATATTTCTACATAATGGCCATGGGCCCTATCGGGAATCTCCCGGGGAATTTTAGTTCCCACGGAAAGATTCATTCCCAAGAAATATTTCTAGTTATCGTGAACTTCCCTCGGAATAAATTTTTCCCAGGGAACAAACTACCAACATTCAAAAGACAAAATTATTTTCGGAGATCAATTTCGAATTGTGTACAGTGTTATCAGAGGATCATAATTAAAAAAAAATAAATTTAAGCTAAAATTCCCTTTACAATAAAACAGAATATCCCAAACAAATTCCCCATCCATGTGAAGAAAGAAATATTGGGTGCGATCATTTCAACTGAATTGTATAAAATTGTCCTCTTCGATACCTTGCTAGGGTACAACAAACAAAATAATTGAATTTTTTCATGTTGCCAATTATATTTTTCCGTTTGAACGAGGTGTTAAATTTCGCAGAAGAACAAAATTCCTCTATCTGAAAACACTGCCCAGTGTCCACACATCGTCAGGCTTAGTGCATGTCTGCGTTTTTTTTGCTGAAGGTGGGTACCAAAGAGGAGTCGGCAAGGACCACGATGGAGGACTTGTCCAGTCAACATTCTGTGAAGTTTTGTCGAACTTCCTTAACATTTTCGAGGAAAAGCTTTGTCCAGAATAGATCAAAATTCAAACCGCGGAAGAGCAAAGAAAGAAAAATTTATATTTTTTCCAAAAATATAAACTGAGTGATCTTTTTCTTGGTTTTGCATTTTTCGTTTTTTGCTGCAAGAAGGTAATCCAAATGAAGATGCATTTCGGCCAGTCTCTATAGTATTCTTTTCCATAATACTGACCAGCAGGTTCTATTTTGATTTGATTTGTTGAGTTCGTCCCATAATAAAATTAAAAAATTGTGTTTATTTATCAAAAAAGTTTCAATTCCTCCGTCTCGCCTTAATTTCTCCACCAAAATAAATGGGAAAAAATTCCAGAGAAATTACAACAAATTTCCCATGGAAATATTGTTCACGATAGCAATAAATTCCGAGGGGAATTTCGAACACCATTCACGATACGAATTTTTCGAACGTGGGAAATATTTCCCGGGAAATGTCGTTCGCGATAGGGCCCAATGTATATATAAGTAACAAAACTGCCCTGAAGTCATCTCTTTCCATACGACGCATTAGCCGTTTTTTAAGTGGAACAAAAAATTTCACTTGGACGCTCCTTTTTTTCGTATGGAAATTAATGAAACATGGCTATTGTTTCATACACTCTTATGTAACGTTTAAAATGTGATGAAACACGAATAATTGTCACCATAGGGATAGTAGTCACAAAACAATTTTTGTCTAAAAGCGCGTTTTATGTCGTATATTTAATCAACTATCAACGTTAAAATGTTCCAATGATTTTATAAAAATAAAAAAAACAAAATTAGGTATTTAAGGCCTCATTTCCACAACAGATTCAATGGCATATTGCCAACTTTAGCTATCAGCTTCATAGAATGGCTGGATACGAGTTCATGTATACTGTTAACATCCTCTTTAGCATTGACTTCAGTCCAGTAACTTTTTTCTGCTTCGCAGAACTCGTTAAATACTTTCAATACACTTTTCTGGAATTCCTTTTTTTCGTATCTGGAATATGGATTTTTTTTTAAATACACAGAGAATATTCTGAGATTATAAAGGTCTACCTTTCCTCTCCAAAATTGCTCCTATTGGCAATAGTATCAACATCAGTTTTTAAATAGAAAACCATATCCGGTCGAATAAGTCCTCGCTCTGGAGCTTGACACCAATCGAAACTTAAGCCTAAAAGAAAAAAATAATTGTTTTAGGATTGCCGTTTAAATTCAAACGTTTACTTACCCTTAGCAGTGCTATATGCAACTCCGGAATAGGAATATCTGTCAACGACTAAAGTTGTTCCACCGTTTAGAAGTTGCTTCATCTCGTTTTGGACTTCCCAGCGATTGATTGAAAACAAGAGGTGAATACTCTCATCGGGCATGTCCTCTTTGTTTGTTAAGTAGGAATTTATCAATTTGCCACTGGGTGACTCTCTGTTTGGAAATGCCATATGATTAACAGGAATATTTTTCGCTTTTAAAAAGTCAACTAAAGAAAAAAATAAAAACTAAAGTAAACCTCCAAACTATATTACATTTTCGCCGGCCGAGTACTAGGTGCCCCACAGACCACAGACCACAGACCACAGACCACTAATTTGAATTTTTTCTATCGATCGCTACTTTTCGCCTTGACTTACATCTATTTATTAAACCACGTTTGATCCATTCACCATACATTGTGAAACAATCATTACATACCTAAGTTATCCAAAAGAGTTCGTTAAAAAATCATTACATGCCCATGCCCATTCCCATACCCATGTGCTACAGGAGACAACTTACCTCAGCTACAGCTGGTAAATATGGCGAGATCATTGTTTATTGGGAAAAGATAAGGCACTAGTGAAAAACTATTGTTTAATTTGGTGGTCCTGACCTAACCGGTTCTGAGCACCGGTACTGAATCAAATCTGCGTGACTATCTTATTATAAAATCATAAAATAAATATCGTCTTTCATTTCTAATGTGCAATTCTGCTAGAATAACAAATCGGGTAAATTCTAATGGATACGGTGCACTCATACTCAGGCGGCAATTTATTTCACAAACCAAGCAAAGAACTTTGTGTAGATTTGCCACATCGGTCACATCCTTCAAAGATTATTAGAGCTCCACGAGTTTTTGAATTATATGACAGCGACATAGTTCTTTTAAGTGAATTTATTCCAATTTTTGGTAATAAGTTTTGATGAACTTTATGATGGATATCCCGCAGAAACATATAAAAATAAAACAGTCGAAACTTTTACTTTACAAACAATGCAAACTGTCAAATCTTAGCGAAATGGCGGTTAAATATCGAAAAACGAACATGTGTGATACAAAAAAGTGCCATGAAGCGCAGGCCAGCGAACTACATTATCGATATCTGTAATTAGGTCCGTTCCAGTGTTGTGAATTCTACGAAATTCTGACCAAATCAGGGCTATTCTGGCGTTGTGAAGTTTTTGTTTCTTAGTTTTTGTGAGGCTCACATATTTTGACGGTTGTACTAGAATACGAAAACGTCACAAAATCAATTTTACCTCATCTTGTTAGTTTGTTGTGGCTTGTGAGGTATCAGTGAGGTTTGCCAGAATAGGGCTGGTAGTTTTCAAAGAAAAGAGACTACGTTTTCATTAGGGCATTAAATTACGTAATTTCGTTGAAAATTTCCAAATTCGTTTCCAAATCACTTCAAGTCTTATTTATAAACCCATTCCAAAGTATGTATAATTTTGGACAGCTGTCCAACTCCAAAACCTTACTTATAAAAATGTTTCATCGGTTGTCTAACTAAGACACTGCTATTGGCTGTCCAAACCTATTCTAAAGTGGGTATGTTCAATGAGCAAAGAATTGTCAAATTATCTTGAAATTAATGAAATGTGCATTGAACGTATCCAAATGTTCGCGATATTGACAGATTACGGGTATGTCGTGAGGATATGAGAACTACTTTAAGACATTGGAATGCGTTTATAAAAAAGAAGATGTCCATCTATTTAGATAGTTGGCTAGCTGGACATATTGTCCAACAGTTGTATTTATTAGATTTTTGTCTACTTAGACACTGTCTAAATATTTTCAAATTGGTGGAAATAAGCTTTATTTAATAAAAATAAATATCACATTATTCACGGTTAATACAATCTACTCTTGTGTCTAAGTTAGGCAGCTATTAGACAACATTACGTACAAGGTTTTGAATACATTTTCCAAAGTTGGACAGTTGTCTAAAGTTAGACAACGTTTATAAATAAGACCACAAGAGTCTTCCTCTTAGGAAATCTAGTAAATTGTGATAGATAAAGTTATGTACCTACGTTAAGAAACAAATATTTTATTAGGGGTGTTTATTGTAAGCCCGGAGAGAATTGGACGAAAAAAACGACGTCGGTGCTAAACAATCACCATGTTAAATACAACAACCCAGAACCCAGAAAATGGTCCGAGCTTAACTTAAGCACACAGAAAAACTGTGTTACTGGCGTTTATATCAAAACTCCATTTTGTTTCTGTGATGCTGTCGCTAATCCTTGTGGTCGTTTTTTCGTGCAATTCCCCCAGGCTTGCAAAAAACACGTCTATTTTTAGTTTGAGCTGTGTACCACTCGGCTAAAGAGATACAGTATGAAAAATTTTACAAAAGATGGTGAATTTACATTTAAAACCTAATCAAAATTATAAAATTAATAAAATAAGATCCAATGGCAACACGAAATTTCATTCTTTATTGTGAATTTACAATTACAGCGATGGAGAACATAGACGTTGGTCTAAGCAAGTCCTTAAGTCCTAAAGTATACAAAAAATACCTTATTTGAACTACCTTATCATCTAACTCTGTCCCAAACACTACACCAAATGTTAAAAAATCCATTGCGGAATTATTTGTACTGAAACAAAATTCCAATTTTCCATCATATTAATTTTATTTAAAAAGATTTATTTATGTGCTTAAATCCTATAAAAAGTGATTGATTGACCAAACAAAGTGAAAAATCATTACATAATATAATAGAAACGGAAATTTAAAGTCGATATAAGAAAAGAAAACGAATTGAAAATCTTTGACGACAGCGCACAGTGCTTTTTTTTCTTTCCCATTCGCTCGCTGTCCACATTTGCCAATTTTTTTGTGTCCCAAAATGGAACAATAAAAGAGGAGAATAACTAGCAAAACTGTTTAAAATGTTCCTAGTGCTAAAGTGAGAAGCAAGATACAACAAAAAAATATTTCGCCGTGGTGTTTCTTGTTACTCAAAAAATTGAAAAGGATTCCACCAAAAATCCGTCGGGAATTTTTGAGATTTTTTCAATTTATCGGTTTTTCTTATGAAAAAAATTAAATAAAATCATGATTCGCACCAATGTGAGGACAGCCACCATCAATCAAAAGCCAAAACCACTTTGAAAATTGAAAAAAGTATAAGATTTTGTGTATTTTCGTCGGTTTTTGTCATCGTCGTCGTCGTCGCTGTCCATCTCGTCGTGGTTGTAGGAATTATTTTGTCACTGTCGGTGTTCATCTCATGCTCTCGACATTGAAATCCAATTCCAGGCGCTCCTCCAGCCTCGTCGAAGTTAATTGTCTTATACATAGGTAGATAAATATAAAATTAGTAATTATAAGCTGTGTTTGGATAAAATCCGCCGATCACCTCCCTTTTCCCACCAAAAGCAAAGGAGGGTTCGGTCGATAAAATTTCAAGTTTTTTTTTGTGTGAGAAAATGTTTTGCTTTGATGCACGCACCTGGGAACCTGGGATTATCTTTTTTTATTGTTGTTGTTTTTTGTTTCTCTGTCCATCGAGGTGATTCTGATTTGATTTGTTTTGTTCAAATGTCCCGCGTTGTCCTCATCGAATGCATTTCAGTTTTATTTCTCCTAATTTTTTAGCTGGCAGCTCAATGACCGCATTGCTGGGAGGTGTTGGTAGTATGGGTTAGCCATAAGCACCCCCAATTCTGTTCACTTTCCAATATTGTGCGCGGTGATTTGATTTATTAAAACAACTGCCAGTTTGTTGGTACCAAAAAATCCCCTCACTACCCCCAACCACACATCCATCGCTTGATCGGCGAAAAGTGATTTTTGTTGTAAGATTGTGCGTTGTTTTGATACTAAATGAGACATAGGGGAGGAGAGCAGGCGTAACAGCAGATGATGATGGGGATGTGTTGTAGAGTTCGTGTGTACTCTTGAGTAAGATTGAATTTTTTTATTTTTTTGCTAAAGGGAATAACACGTTTATTTCTTGTTTCCTTTAGAGTATGGCGGGATTTTATTTAGGCATTTTTTTATGTCATTCAAGAATGATGAGTTTAAATGAGATTCTGGGACTTTTTATGAGTAATGAGATCATGACTTTAACAGACAAAAATTTCAAACTACGCAAATAAAAAAAAAATCATGATAAGTGAACACTGTCCATAAAATTAATGTTTTCCAATATCCAAAATTGTTGGAAACTGATCTTGTTTCTGACATCGAAATTTTTATAAATGTTCGATGTTTGACTAAATGATGATCTTATTTCTATAAGTTTGCATACTTGACTGCTTGCCGATTGTAGCTCTTGCGTCTTAAAACTACGGTAATTTGCAGATCAAATTGACTTTGACTTGACTTTTCAAAAATTTAGACTTGGATTCGGTATATAAAGGCTATTACATACCACCAAGCAAAAATAGGATTTTGAAGCAACAAAAAAACTGATTGATATAAAATTAAATGAAACATAATTTTGAAGATTTCAATATTCTTAAAAATCAGAAGATATTTACAAATCTGGTTCATTGAAAATAAAAAAAACAATAGTGCTTAATTTAGAAAAAAAATAGTTTTAAGAAATTTTACTTCATTATATTTCAAAAAGTTAGGCTTGAAATTAATTTTTCAAAATTCCACTAAAAATGTATTTAAAAAGAAAATTATAGAATGAATATCAAGCCTTAAAAGGCTATAAACATGACACGGTTAGTTTTGCCGTTGTCTTTTAATACCGACCTTTATTTTTTTTTTTTTTAATTTTACAGTTTGTGACAGTTTTCAGATATGTTCAAACGATTGTCAATTAATTGACAATACGATTATCTATCTGCCAATGACATTTTTGACAATATTTAGCCTGTCCGTTTACTGCCAATTTTTTACCCATTTAAGACTTATTTTATTTAAATATATATTACTTTTACCGAACTTTCGACAAAAATGGGTATTTTTGGAAAGTATGTAACCAAACAGAGGTACCTAAAGTGATAAATAAATAATCATCCTTATTGCGAAGTTCAACTATCAACCGATTGACGGTTGATAGAATTTATCAATTCAATTAAAAACCGGTATTGTGAAAGTGAATTGATAAAATATTGTGCTATTGTAAATGCCTTCAAAATATTTCTATTATTTTGAATGGGAATGTGCGTCTGACAGATGTTTGTTTTTTTTTTAGGGGCGTACAAAGAAAATCAATAGAATTAAAAACAAAATTATGTTGACAAAAAAAAGGTCACGTAAAAGGAAATAAATTAAAAACAAAATACAAAATGACTTCAATTGAACTTTTTTTTATGAAGATGAATTGAATGATCCAATCCTGCTATCGTTAAAATGGCAATAATGCAATGAAGTTTGAGGGATACATCCAATCCTTTGGAATTGGAAAGCCAAATGTTTTTGAGACCTTTGGAAATAAAAATAAATAAAAATTGTATCACTTATTTAATTCGAAACTCACATTTTTTTAGTTATTTTTCTAACCGGCACGAACTCATCAACTGCAAATTTACGATTGAAAGAAAAATTGACAGCTGACAAGAAAATGGATGAAAATTGTTCACAATACAATCAGGCTTGCCAGATTGGGCTATTTATCGGAAATTGGGCTATCTTTTCCCAAAATTGCCGACAGCAATTTCACTATGACAGCATAATCATAATTGGGCTATAAATAGCCCAAATCTAATCTTGGGCGATATATTTTTTTGTACAAATAAATCATATCAACAAAAAACTTTTTGCTCTCTTAACATACCCTTAATTGCATAAGTTGGCATCCTCTGAATATAGGTACTACTCTACTCTACTCTGGTTTTGACATTTCAAATTAACTGCAACAATCTTCACTTTAATTTCATCAGTTTCGAAATTTCCTTTAAAAAAAAAAGTAATATTCTTAACTCTTCTTTTTTTATTTTTCGTTGTTTTTTAAAATAAAAATAAATTGTAATTGAAGTTATGAGAACATTTTTTTATATTGGTTTTGGGCTAATATTTGGGCTACTTTATCGGCTCCGATTTTGGGCTACAAAAATTTCTAAATTGGGCTATCGAACTAGGTCAAGACATGGCAACCCTGAATACAATACCGATTTTTTTTATTCACAATAGATTATTTAAAAAAAAAATCACAATGGATCAACAATATTGACAGTTGACAGTCACAATACCATTTAATAAAATTGATAAATATCAATTATTAATTGATAGTTGATCTTCGTAATAAGGGTGAATAAAAACAAAAAAATTACATTTTGTAACATAAAACTCCGATTATTGTGAACAGTCCACGGTAGAAAACACCACACGAGATACCTGTGGTTACCACTTTACTCGACATGTGGATTCAGGATAAGTGTCTTTTGTGAAACATTCATAACATACCGCAGTAAAACTATGCCTAAAATATTGCAGAAATTGTGGCATTTTGTCAGTCCTTAAACAATTTGTAGTTCAAGTTATTAATTAATCTCTAAAAGATAATATGACATTTTCTCTATATTGCATGTTTAAACAAATATCTGCCAGTAAAAGAAATATGGATCAATACACATTTCAAAATATTATGGGTCTAATCTCTTCCTAATCTGAGAATAGTGTACAGTGGACCCTCGCTGACTTAAATAAATACACACGAAACGAGGGGTGTTTAAGCTATTGGGTTGTTCCAGTTACTGGTTCAAGATAATCTTGTCGATTATGGAATCCGCAATACTGCATCCGTAGTGATTCGCAGTGCAGTGCTCTCTTTTTCTCTTTACCCATTTGTGGTGGAAAGAAAAGAGAACCTTTTACTGAGAATCACTACGGATCCAGTATTGGTGTTTTTTTTAATAATGATTTTAAATAATTTGGAATGAGCGGTTTTTTAGACGACGACTTAATTGCGTTAAAGACTGCATATTCTTCCTTTATAGACATCAAATTCATTTGTCCAAGACGTAACGCTGACTCTGTTTTATTTTTTTTCAATTATTAAAGCCTTTTGTTTTAGTATTAACATTTATAATTTTTGACTTTTTTTAAAACTATTGTATAGTATTTAAAAATTTTTTCCATAAATATGCACTTCTTCAAATGAAAATCGTTATAAGGAAATAAGAAAGAAATTTCATGGGATCCCTCCGTTACCGTTTGCATTTTGTACCAACATCCTAGGTACCTTGCAAATATTCAAACATTAAATTATTTAAATTGTTCCAAAGAATTTTATTTGTTCAAAAGTTACAGAATATTTTATTTGTTCAACTTATAGAGTACTTAAGAGAAAAAGTCAAGGTATCGAGTCTTAAAAATTACCCGTTCAAATTATAGAATGCGTAAAGGGAAAAATTACTTATACAAGCTATCGTATGTTCAAGTTCACGCGGCCTCATTGTATATCAATAATGTATGTATGTATTTAGTTGGATGGCTTTTAACCAACTTTTAAACAAACTTTATTTAAAAAAGAAGTTAAAAGACAAATAAAATTCACGACTGGGTCGCAGGAACTTGCAGTTAAGTGCGATCATTAATTAGTTATAAAAGCTTATATTTGATTCCATCTAGCAAAAAGGTATTTAAGTTTAAGATAGATAGCATTATGTAAGTACACATAGCATGCACATAGCTCAGTATTGCACTCATACGTAAATGCAAGAAATTGTTAAAAATCAAAATAATTAGAAATAATTGATTTAACATTTTTTGATTTTTTTTTTAAATCTATTTTTTTTTCGAAAATTTTCGCAATTAGAAAAATTGAAGGTTGTTAATCAAAAAAATGTTTGTTTAAAATCTGCTAGATAATGTAAAAAAAGTGCTTGGTGCCTTTTTCGAAATAGAAATAATTTTTCAAAAATTTCAATTTTTCTTAAAAAAAAAAAAAAAATTGAAAATTTTAGTACTCAATACTATGAGAACTTTTCGAAACATTCTCAATACAAAAGTTGATCAAAATCGGTTGAACCGTTTTCGAAAAAAATCTAAAATAAAAAAAATGGTTCTTTGTCAGGTGACATTAAAACCCATTTTAAGCACATTTTTTTCTAAAAGTTCTGTGGCATTCATATGCAGCCTATTTTTTAACAGCCATTCAGCTGTGAAGTTTTTTGCAGAACAAATTGTTATTATTTAAAATTGGGAAGTAACACTTTGTTGTATTTTATTTTTTGTTTCAGATCCTAATCACATAAAAAATTGTCTAAAATTAGGACAACCATTGTATAGGACATTCTGCATTCCTAATAGCGAAGATCAACAAATCAAAGATCAATCATGTCCGGAAATAATCCCCATGGTCACCTAAGTCAACCCCAAAACTCATGGAATCCACTTCAGGTATAATTTTTTAACCAACTGAGTCTCAAATTAACAATATTTTTGGTTAACAAAAAAAAGATAACAAAACCTTAATATTTGTTGTCTAATTGTTTTGATAGAGATTTTATTATTAAACAAAAAAAAAAAAAAAAAACAACAATACTATTGTAAATAATTAAAAACAAACAAAAATAAATATCCGTTTATAGATACCGTCTTACATTCCAAGGCAACCGCAATTAGCGCACATGTCCAATGAAAGGCCGATGGTTCGTTCACCATTAGCTTGGCATAATCCAACGCCACCGGAATCCCTTTACAATTTCATATCGGCTAACCATAAAAACGTAAAACAAAAAAAAAACAATATTTGTATTTTATAATTGCATTGCCCCTCGCCTGCACCCAATTTAATTTCTTATTAATTTTGTAGAAATTTGAATTCCCATAGATGTTGTTTGCTACCGTTGTTTTGTGATTATTTTTGAATTTTGCATGTATTTTTTTTGTCTGAATTTCGAACAAAACCTAAAAGCTCGGTTTTATTTTTGATGAAGCTTTTTACATATTAAAAAAAAAAAAACATTTTTAGCGGAAATTTGTCAAAATTATAGCTTATTTTTTTTTATAAAAGCATGTAAGCCAATCTTCGTTAACATAAACTTTTTTAAATTAAGTTCAAGTAGTTTGTAGTATTGAGAAAAAAATAATCAATTTACCATCAAAAAAACTTATATTTCTTTTTAAAAAAATTTAAAGCTAGAACAGTTGAATCCTTTGCTGCCGGCGTTCGTCAGAGGTCCTTCCCCGTTTGATTCGATGGATTTGTCATTGCAATCGAATCGCAGTAGTAGTTCCCCGCTAACAAAAGCTTCGGTGCCGCCACCCGAGTTTGGTCATAAACCACCGTCAATACCCTCCCATTCACAAAATAATTTTCCCATGTAAGTTCATTAAGTGCTAGATAAACCGTTTATAATAAATATAAGTAATTTCTTTCATTTGGTAAATTTATTTTGTTTAATTTAATTTGCAGTCATAATCTATCGACAAACTCCAATGCTCATCATTCGCAATCGATTAGTTCGGCTCCACCGCCACCACCTCTGCCGAAATATATGAACACAAATGGAAATGATGTGGATATGCAGCAACAAGCATCTGGTCTTTATATTAGAGATACTGAAAGAATAAATGATGAATACGCAAAGATGACTAACAGGGGTTGTGAAAGTGATGTAAGTTAAACTCTTGTTATGTCCTATTAACTATTTAAGTCAAGTATCTTGCATGTCAAAACAATTGAACATATACAGTAAAAATAGTTTTTTATTAAAAAAAAAATAAATAATTTTTATACAAGCTTCGCGTGACTTGAATATAAACTCTAAATTAAACCTTTTATTATATTGGAAAAAGTGGAGTTAAAATTCTTGAATTAATTGAATTTCTTATATTATTCTTAGAGACAATCCAATTTATAACAGTTGTTACAGTTTTTTGGCAAATATGTAATACATGTTGAAATTGCTTGGAAAAAAATTTATATGCCCCATGTATTTGCACCGGTACGGCGGCGGCGATGAGCAGCAGTCCTGTGGTGCGCCTAAAAAGTACTATTATAATTCTACAAATTTATAACAGTTATAAAAATGTATGGCATGGTATTAAAAGTGAGTGTTCATTAACGCGCTTTGCACCACTTAAAAAAAAACTCTGGGTCCTCGAAGTATAGCACAGGCGGCGGCGGAGTGCCCTGCCCCTGCGGGACCGCATAAACAGAACTGTAAATTAAACTGTTATAAATTGGCATTTCACTTCCTTTAAATACACATATACGTGTACATACATACATACATACATACATACATACTTAAATAAATAATGTGCATACATATGTAAAAGAAATGAATTAAAAATTATTTATTTTTTTTCAATTTCAGATTCAAACAAATTTGACAAAGCCAGTAGAACTGGTTAAGGAACCTACTTACACAAATTTATCAAATAAATTGATGCAAAGTTCACCTAAAAAACGTAAATCCAACTTTCTCGCCTTAAAAAAAGTTATTATAAAATAATTGTTTTGAATTCCAGTGTCTCCACCATCGAATCATCAACAGCAACTTCATCAACACCAACAACATCAGCATCAACAACAACAACAGCAGAACCAACAACAGCAGCAGCATCAACAACAACAACATCAGCAACAACAACAATTGCAACAACAGCAATTGCAACTTCAGCTACAGCAACAGTATTCTTGCTTAACCAATGGACCAGCTTCTCCTGATAACAATCGTCTCAATCACCTAGCCAATTTTAATGCTCCTCTTAATCATATGCTCACCGCAGCCGAATCAACAACTATCGGCACTTGTTTACCACCAAAATGTGGTACTGATCTGACAACCGCCACAGCTACAGAAAATTCCTGTAATAGTGTCTCAACTAATGACTCACCGGCTAATGTAACTTCCAATGAAGACTCAGTCGATTCCAGTGGATCGCGAACGCGTCGAAAGCGAAAGCCTAACAAAACCATTCGTGTCTCGCATGATAGTGAGACTGATGAAAATATTTCACTGGGGGAACAAGCTGCCAAACAAGACCAAAAGACACCTCCACCTCTGCCAGCTATTGCTGAAATTTCAAATAGCAATGGATCACATTTATTAAAGCCAGAAACTGCTCCAACGCAGCAGCAGCAGCAAAAAGAGGATACTTGCTTTAGTGATAATCGAATCCTAGAGGGACCGACTCAAGCACCTGATGCTCCCCAATCTCCGTCACCACCGCCAACAGAAAAACAACAACCAGAAATATCTGAAACAATTGATTTGCGTTCTAGTACTGAAAGCGATGAGGCCTTGCATCCGCCATGTGAAATAGCCAACAACAGCCACATGCATAGAAGTGACTCGGATGATGTTGAAACAATTGATAAAATTGCGGAAATGATTGCTAAAAGTAGTACTGGTGCTAGTCGAACGATAAATTTTGATGATCCCATTAGTAGCTGCAGTAATGGCAGCAACAAAAAGGACACTCCTTCAAGCCCTGTTGTGATAAATGATGACGAAGATGAACCAGAAAAATCTCCTTTGTATGTTCGGCAGGGTCCTCGCACTCCAGACGCCATAGCAGATCCTCTACCCGTCGAAACTTCTTCTTGTAAGGCAAGCGACTTGAAAAGCATATTCGAAACCTCATCACCTTCTTCACCGGTGGAAATAATGCAAAACCCAACATCACCACCACCACTCCCCCCACCATTAGCCATAATTCCACAGCCGCCACCACCGCCAATCTCTCCAAGGCCACCTTCACCGAGGCCACCCTCACCACGGCCACCTTCACCTCCACCAGTTACAGAAGAAGAAAAAGAAGAACCAAAAGCAGTGGAAGTCCCTAAGGAAAAGCAAATGTCACCCAAAAATAAAGTTGACAGTGCAAAGAGCACTTTTGAAGAGGTAAATTTTCTAGTTCTGATTTCACACAAAATTTTTACTTGTTTCTATTCCTACAAAAAGGAATTACTAATTTAGCTCTGCTTTAACTGACTTTATTATTTTTATTAAGGTGGAATACAAGCTGGAGGAGATGTTCGCAGGGATCGAAGATGAACCACTAATTGTTAGTGCTCCACCTGCTGATGATACAGCAAATAGTGAAGTAGCAACGGATTTGAGTCTTGCTCTAGCGTTGCCATCAACAAAAATAACAATTAAAGATGATGAAGATGATGATGAAGACTCCGAACATAAGCCGCTAAGTTCCATTGCTTCCACTTCGAATGCCACACAAAAACGCCAACATTCCACCCCAAAAATTGAACCAGGGCCCGCCAAAAAGAGAGTTCGGTTGACAAAGAAATCTTCGAACAAGAAGAACAAAGGGAAGTCAAATTCGTCGGCAGCTACAACGAGTAAGGCATCAACTGCTCAAGGAAGTAAGTCTAAAATTAGCTTAGGGGCAGCCAATAGTTCAAAAGCGGTAGCAACAAAAATTGAAGAAACACAGCCTGTTGCGATGTCAGCTGAACCCAAACTCAAAGGTCCATATATTTTGGTAAAACCAGATGGTTCGATAAATGTTATTAATGCCCCCATCGCCGAAGACGATTCGGAGAAGGTTAGCAAATTAAAGAAAGGTCCAAATACTCACGCTGATAGAAGTAAAATTCGTGGTATTCATATGAGTACGCTGGGCAATAAGTACGATGCAGAAACGGCTGATGCCACATGGATGTGTGTGTTCTGTAAGAGAGGACCGCATAAATTTGGTCTTGGTGATTTATTCGGACCCTATATCATAACGACAAAATGTGAAGACTTCGAATCTGCCGAAAAAGGCGAGTGCGATAATGAATTCGTTAGTCGGAGGAAGAAATGTGAAATGTTTCAGAAGACGCCATATTCATTGCCAGTTGTGCCATCGACGCATTCAAATGAATCGAATGTAAATGTGAGTAATAAAATACTATACTTATTATTATAGTTGAATAATTTTTAAGAATACGCCCCACGTTGGGCGCCATTCCCAATCGAAACATGTTTTTGTAGTTACTCTTCTTTCTTGTCTATTGAAATCGACAAAAACATAATTATGTATATCCATAATGTATATATTACCTTAAACAAAGTACATTAATTTGGTGTCAATAAGCTAGAAACTAGTCAAGATTATGAAGCGTTAAAAAATTTAAAACATGTTTTTAGTTTTTCTTAAATGTATTGTTTTTTATTTTTTTCAGAACAAAAAGAAAAGGAAACTATTTGAATTACAGACTTCCACATCAACTGAAAAGTCACCTGTAGAAAGATTTTTTGGAATGTCCAAAGTATCTGAGACCAGCTACGAGGTGTGGATGCATGAAGATTGTTCAATTTGGGCACCCGGTGTCTTTCTTATTGGTGCTCGAATAGTCGGTTTAGAAAGTTCCGTATGGAGCAGCACGAACTATACTTGCACCGTGTGCACACAAAAAGGAGCAATGATATGTTGTCTGCAGCGCGGATGTAGTGAAAAGGCGCATATACCATGTGCTAGGCTATCCTCCTGGGACCTCAACGAAAGAGACTTCAAGACCTACTGCGAGAAGCATGCGCAAATGGAAGTTGATACACCAACACCAACGTCATCGTGAATCTTAGTGTTCTCTCTCAAAATAATAAACCATTCTAAATTTCTTAAAATCTATGCCCCTTATCTTTCTCACTCTCACAAAATGGTTTAAAAAAATTAATTTTCATGCATAAAAAGAAGGAAAGTAATAATAGAAGAAAAAAATATAATCGAATGCCCACCCAGACCAGTGGTTATTTCGTCAAAACAATGCTTTAAGTTCCCTTAATATAAAAATTTAAACAAAAATTATCAAAACACTACTTGTTAATCACACATAAAAAAAAAAAATCATTCTTATAATATAAGACTGTAAATATAAATTTCTCTTATTTCTAAAGTAAAGTTAAAATTATTTTTCAAAAGAAAACAAAATTTTATCGAAACGATATTTATTATTATATGTACAGTTTCTTATTTCAATCGAAAGACATAAAAATTACATTTAAATTGAATACACAAATAATTTCTCTAGGTAGTTGATTCTTAAATTTTATCTAAAAAAAAACTAAAAAAACACATAAAAGAAATCAATCAAATAGTAAAAATTGTACATAACCCTTTCCGGAATACGAAACTTTATATAATTTTGTATTATAATCAAAAAATGTGTCAGCTATTCTTGTTTTATTCATCGTTATAAATATTTTATCATTTTTTCCATCCTAATATCCTTCCACTCACAAAGTTATTAGATATTTATTTATTAAAGTTTATTGTGTAAATACATATATTTTATTTTTAGATTTCTTTTATATTAATGACTTGTATTATTATCAGTGAGGCACTAATTAAGAGTCGCGTACGATCAGTCGGTTCTCAACTACTTAAGTTTATCGACATGTGTGCGTATATTCAAGTAGATAAGTAAGACATAATTCTTAAGTTTTAAAACTGAGTGAACAAAAATAAACTTAAAACAGAAAAAAATTAGTAGACGGAACAAAAACTGTATAAATTGTGTATGGTAGATGTACCAATAATTATGCATACATATTTGATTGGACAACTTGATAAATAAAGTAAAACCAACAAAAAAAAATGTTATTGTAAGAATAAAATTTACTATATAATCAGATTAATAAAAAATGGTAAGAAATTATAATGTTTTTATTTTGGAATGGAAATAAGAGAAGAGGATACAAATTTTTTTAAATCCTTGGGATCGCCACCATCTGTTTGTTTTTTAAAAAGGCTTCAAAAAACACTCTTCAATAATTTGATTTTAATAATCCGTTAATAATAATTTCGTTCGTTGAACTTTACCCAGGGTTAACCCAAGTTTTCTTGACAACCCCAAGAATTGTCAAAAAAAAAAACTGCGTTTTTCGGTTTTCAAAAACACTCGAGGGCTGTAAATTGTGTTGTTGAAGTGAAGTTCTGTGGTAAATAATTAAAACATTAAATTAGTTTTAAAAATAAAAACAACTTCAAGCGTTTCCCTTTTCTATTTCTTTTTATCTTTCAGATTTTCTTTTAATTTGTATTTCAAAAATAAGCAATTACCTGCAGCAAGCGAAGACACAACAAGATAACTGCCTCACAACTCATGTCACTTTTGGCAGTTTATTCGTTACCTCGACTCGCCACCAGTAATGTTCAAATCCATGTAAAAAACTATTTTTTACCTTTTCTACGTTAAAGTAGGTAAAAAACGCGTAAACAACGTAAAAAACGTAAAAAACTCGTAAAAATGGTAAATAACTGAGAAAAAAGAGAGAAAATGAGAGACATTGTCATTATCTGTCAAAATCTAAATAAATATAAAAAATTTTCGGTCGTTCAAGAGCCATGTGTTGAATTTTGTATTATGTGTATTATTGTGTTATTACATGATTGAACGAGTACTTTGAGATCAAATTCAATTATTGACATCGACAGAACCGTTCCACGTTTTTTTTTACTTTTTTACGTTTTTTACATAAGCATATTAAAAATAGAGCAGGTAAAAAACTAACGTAAAAAACTATCTAGAAAACGTAATGTAAAAAATTCGAACAACACTGCTCGCCACAGCAGTAAACGGACACTACACATATCAAAGGTAATGTCATTTTCATTTATGTTCAGTTCTGCGCATCTGTCGATATAATATATATTATGGTGGGAAAATGGTGGCCCCTTTACTTTTGTCATATTTTAATACATATTTTGTTGTTGTTTCTAATGATGCATGTTGAGTTCCTGTCTTGCCATTTGTAATTTTTTGAAACTTTCAACTTTGACATACTGCGCAATAAGCTCAGTTTGTTAACTTGAAATTTCCTGCGAAATTGCACAAATTGTTACAAATTCTCTAATATTCCTGTTTTTTAACTAAAAAGTTGCAACGAGAGAGCAAATAATTTCCCCTCCATTATATAACCTGCAAATTTCTGTGTACAAGGAGTGTAAAAACTGTCAAATACACAGTTGTAAGTGTCTGTCACTTGACGTCGAGTAAGAATATTAAAAAAAAAACTCATTTCGGTATTCGCCATCTTAATTTTAAATCACTGTCATCGTTTGACCATCTTGTACAAAAAGCTGACATTTAATACAAAAAGTGGTCAGTCTGCTTTTTAACTTTTTGCAAAGTTTTCCCTCTCTGGGAGTATTTTCTCCTTTCTTTAAATTTTGACAGATACCAAACAGACCTACATAATGTATATTACCTTAGATTTATGTACTGTTCAATAAACCAAGGTCTAATTCAGAGCAAATTCAAGTCTAAAAAAAAACACAGAATTTGATTGTCAGGGTGGGTTGAGGTTTTTCAAAAAACGCTTTAGGGCGACCCCAGGGTAACTTCAAGGCTCAACGAACAAACCTAATATAACTTTAAAACTTATAGCTATTTACAAAAAAAAAGCTCTGTTCTATAATTTTGAACTATTAATGCTTTAATTGAATAGAGTAAACCTTCCGAATAATTATTAAATATTATTTCATTCGAATATATACCTCGGTTAGCTTGGCTTGGCAGTAGCAGTAATGTCATCGTGTCAACACAATTCTTCAATATATTTTTCTTAGACTGCTTTTAGACGACTGAAATTGAGTTTCTTTCGGATTGCAGCATCCATTTAAACGTAGCAAATTTTAATAGCTGTAATTTTTGTTAAATGAGAAGGAAACATCTCTTCACACTCTTTACTCCGCTTATGTCTCAAACAATAAGAAAAAGCACAAAGAAGAAAGAGCGATAGCTCTGTAATTATTTCAACCTCTGCAACTTTGTTTACCTCGGCCACCACATATGTACGTCCCTCGCCGACGTGCTTTAAAATTGCAGGGGGTATTTGTAGCGTTTAAAAGCAGTCTTAGATATCGATTGGTAATTCAGAAGGACAATTCAGAAGGACAATTCGATACGCTTGAAGGTTTCTGGTTTCCATTCAAAAATCAAATCCAGAAGCATTTCTCTTTTCAGAACGAGAACTGTCATTCTGACTGCTCGCATTCAAGAAGCTATAACTATCAAGTTGTTGCATCGGCAACATCGGCATGAATCAAAGGCAATTCGGGTAACCGAACACGCAGTTTGAATAAAGAATTTCGGATACAGCAATAAAATGAACATACATTATGTACATATCTTTTAAAAACATTAATTTTTCAATATTTTTAACTATTTATAATATTATTTTCTTTTCCAATTTTCGGAAAGTTTAATTTCATTTCTTTTTTCTTAAATTGTCATGCTAAGGGCCGCTTTCATAAAACAAAACGATAAATAAATTTAAAAAAAAGCATATCAAAAGGGACTGGATACTAGGCTTAACCTTAAAGCACTTTAGGCAGTTTATTTGGATAAGTGTACTGAGTGCTCATCATTATTTGCTGTATAATTGAATAATTACCAGTTTGATTTTGTAAACTTATCATGATTCGTTAGTATTAGTCTCCCAGAAAAATGGTTATACAAAAAGACTAATTTTTAAATTAATTAATATTTATTTAATAAATAATATTAAATAGTGTTTCACTAATGCAAACATAATTTATCTCTTAAAAATATAAAAATTCACAAATGAATAGGAATAACAATTTGACATTACAATAAACACCCGATTAATTCTTTTACACACAAAATTTTACTTAAATTTAATTTAAATTATTTTGTTTAAAATTAATTAATTTTAAGCTTTTTTTTTTTTTTTTTTGTTTAAAGTCTTCGTTGTTGTAGGAAATTAGTTATATCATTGGTCAGTCGACCAACACTACTTAATGGCACATCATATGAACTAACACCCGTAAAGACAGACTTTCGTTCCCGTCCACCATAAGCATCTTCAAATTTCTGATCGCTTCGTCTCTGGGCACTATCAAGTGAGTTGCTGTCTCTACTCAAATCAAAGATATTTGAATTTGGAATCAATCCAGCAAGATTACTTGGCAAACGGACATTTATAGATCCAATTTCGGGCCTAAAATTTGAGCTAAAATTAATGTTTGTTTGTTGGGGGGGAATCGTCTGAGCAACTGTCATCTGAGAGGGAATGATCTGGTACTGTGATTGTTGCCGTTGAGATTGTGGTGGTAGGGATATTGGTTGTAAGATCTGTTGGCTTCTTTGAATGTGGAATTGTTGTTCAACAGAAGGAACTATTTTAGTTGATACTAGATGCATTGAATTTCTTTGTTGCTGAATCGGCAGTTTCTGTTGTTGTTCAGGTATAGAAACAGAATGTTGGAGCTGACTGTATTGTTGGGCTGGAATTATTTGTTGCTGGTTGGTTGAAAAGTGCTGCTGTGTTTGAACTTGATGTTGCTGAAGTTTTTGCTGCTGTTGAATTTCTTGTTGTTGTTTTTGCTGCTGAAGCTTTTGTTGTTGTTGAAGTTGATATTGCTGCTGAAGGTGGTTTTGCTGTTGTTTAAGTTGTTGAAGTTTTTGTTGTTGCTGTTGTAGTCTGAGTTGTTGCTCTTGATACTGTTGTTGTTGTTGTTGTTGAACACTTAGTTGGGATTGTTGTTGAACAACATTTTGATTTAGTGGAGCCCGTACTGTGTACTGTACAGGTGTAGATAATTTTAGGGCTTGATTAGTTTGTGGTAAAAACTCTTGACGTACGCCCCCGCCCCCGTATTGTTGCTTTGTATATTGCTGATCAACAACTGGTTTATTTTGTGGTTTTAATACAAAATCATTATTGAAACTTTGGGGTATCAAGGCAGGTCTACCTGTTGATAGTTTTGGGGGTTCTGGACTATATTGAGCTCCAAATTTGCTGGCAATAAAATCTTTCAGTGGTATAAATGGTAATTTAGTTGGTACTGGAAGTGGGGTTCTTTGTGTTGAATAATCTAATTGTTGAATTCTCGGTTGGGTCGAAAAGGGAATTTGTTGTTTTGGTAAAGCTGTAAAGAGGTAGATGTTAGATGACATTGACAAAATGAGTGTAATATTAAATTTCTTACCTTGCTGTTGGCTTCTAAATGCTGTCGAATCAATCAGCTGTTTGTTGAAGGCTTGATTCTTTCTCAAAGTCTGTAAAATTGAATCGTCAGTTATAGATTTGGTTAGATCATTAAATGAAAGGAATGTAGCCGGTAAAGGGGCCGGCGTAGTTGATGAAGTAGGCATGGGAGAGAGAGCTTCATGATGTGAAAATGGAGCTAGAGTAGGTGTTGGGTATGAAGATGAACTTCTTGGCTGTTGCGTGGTAGAATTTTTGAGTAATGGTTTCGTGGTTGTGATTTCGGAATCAATATTTTTATGACTGGGATGACGTCGTTTAACTTGCGTGTATTTGTTAGAATTCTGTCGAATTGAGTTGTATGCACGATTTGATACGCCATTGTATGTACTTGCAGCACCAGTTAGATCTGACAATGCAGAGTCGGAATTTCTGTCGTTTAATTTCTTGCTGAGAGGAGCGACTGTAGTTGTTGTTGCAGAATTGGAACCTAAAGTTTCAGTAGTTCGTCGACGAGATCCATAAGTGTATCGATTGACATTGAGGCGTTTTCGGGAAGAGGTTGTTATCTTTGTTGTGTTCGGTGCAGTAGTAGTTGTTGAAGTTGATCTTACACCTGATCTACCTCTGTATGTTGGTGCAGTTGTACTACTGACTGGATTTAAAGATGAAGTGGTTGTTCTAGGGCCAGATCTTTGCGAGTTATTCCTCCTCGCATAAGAAATAGGCCTTGAGGTTTGTCGTCGCTTGCCGCTTCCCACTGTAAATCTTCGAATTGAAGTTGCTGGGGTAGTTGAAGGTTCCGGATAATATATGGGAGTTACAGTAGGTGTTGACGAAGAAGTTATTACAATATCAGTTGATGAACTATACTCAGTTGTTGGCATTGTACTTGACGAAGTAGTCGTTGATATTGTAGATGTAGTTGAGGATGAAGTAATATGTGGAGTTGAAGTTTGAGGTGCTGTTACCCGATTATAAATTGGAACAATGGATGAATTTAATTCTTCTTCTGTAGCTTTACCTTTTTCATCAGGCTCATTCACAGTGATTTGTTTCACACCAGCAAGAAGTAAATCTTCAGCTCTCTTATTTGCATTCACCTTGTCCTCGTCATTTAGTTCTTGAGAAAGATCTTTTAAGATCCCAACTGAATCTAGCTGTTTTAATTCTTTTGGTTCCCTTTTAATTGCTAGTTTTGATTCTAATTGTGTCTCCAATTCAGGCTCAAGCTTATTAATAACTTGAGAATCGGCTAATTTTTCATTTTGTAAAGTTTCCAAAATGTTTGATTTAGTTTTCTCTTCAACTAAATTATTGCTTTGATTTAATTCAAATGATGAGGCTTCCAATTGTGTGTTTAATTTTGTGGCAGATTCAATTTCAAGTTTTTCTGAAACATTTTCTAATCCTAAAATTTGAGTTGTTTCTGTCGATGTTACTGGCGGTTGAGTAGTGGTTAATAATGTTGTGATCAATGAATTACTGTATGATTGAGTGGATGTGGAATGCTAAAAAGTATATATAGACAGAGAAGAATAGATAGTGAAGAAAAATTAAAGTAAAAGTATGATATAGATGTTTTATAGTGTTAAAATAAATATTTTGTTTTTTTTTTAACAAAATTAAGATTAAATGTTTTGTAACTTCTTGAAAAAATTATCTATTTTATTATTGAAAATTTTAATTATTTATTTTTTAACTCAATCTAATTTTGTATTAAACCTATAAAATAAGAAAGTAAATACTTCTTTTGAATACCGTTGTATTGGATGAATACGCTTGATAACACATTTAACTTAAGGCTAAGGTTGATGGTCAAGTGTAATGGGTAACAGATTAATACGCATGGCAAAGTAATGTAGTTACTTAGGAGCCAGTCAACTTAAAACAAAAACAATATTTTCTTCTATTTTAGGTTTCTCTTCCTCGTTACTTTTAGGGGCTCTATCTCACTACCTCAAGCTCTATAATAGTACAAATATTGATTATCGTAGCAACACACGTTTAACCTCAAATCTGTGAATAATATTTTATCTAAGTCCGTAGTAACAATATTTCACAGCATTTCCCTTTCTTCAAACGAAAGAACTGAGGTTAAAACTTTAAAGAAGCCGACCGATGACGGAGGTTTTTTTTTTGAAGATCTACTTATGTATTTACGTAGTGGTAGGTTGGTTGTCTCTTCAAAAATGAAGCGTAATTGTGGTTTGGTTGTTCCGAAAATTTTGTTTTAACCAATATCACGAGAACGACTCATGGTACGAAAAAATTTATAAGGATCTTTCAAATAGGAAGATTTCATTTTAGTGGGAACTGATTAGAAATTTTTTATGAATGTTAATATAGTATTTTTTAGAAATTTATGATATTCAAAGAATGGCAAGAAGAAGAAAAAATAGAAAAAATAGAAAATATGGAAAATTGGAAAAAAAAAATAAAAAAGAAATATAAAATTGGAAAAAAAAAAAATTGGAAGAATTGCTAAGCCATTAACCAATATAATGCTCGCAGTTAAATATAATTTACAAACCTGTGTTGAACGGAAAGTATTCCTGTGAGTAGATGTGGGTTTATAATTATAAGCCCCATCATCTTTTGATTTATCATGAGAGAAGCCACGACTTAAAAATCTGAATGGCTTCTTTGTAGCTGGATTTGCTTCCCTTTGAAGGCTTGGTTGCTGGAATTGCACCGAGTTTTGTGCTTCCAATTGAGCTTCGTAATTTACTTCGTCCAATAAACCATTGATATTTGAAGCAAAATCAAATGAAACTGGTTGAATGATATCATCGGAAAGATCAACATTATTTTGCATTATATTCTTCACATATTCCGGAGCAATAATCTCATCTTGATTAACAACTTGTAATCCATTTAAGCCGGCATTTACTTTCTCAGCGAAATTCATTCCATTCGCCTTCAAAGGTTTTGCTTCAGTTTCGAGTGCATTTGAAGGTGAATCAGCAATTACATTTGATGTTTGTCGATTAAAATTTGCTCCTGGATCAGTTGAAAGTTCTCCAAGGCTCGAGACGTAGACTTCCTTCTCGCTGGCACTTTCTTCCGTGGTTGATAATGGTGATCCAGCTTGTGTTGCAGATGAATACGTATCGAAGGAAATATTTTCCGAAGACAATGGATTTCCATAAGGGTCTGATAAAGGTGTTTCAAAGGGCGGGGTAAATGTTGGTGAGGGAGGAGTTATGGTTAAAGTAGCAATATTTATGGGTTTGAAACCTTCCTCCGATGATGCAGTTGTTGGGATTTTATTTTGTCCGGTAATAGACGTTTCCTGTAAGGGTGAAGAGAATCTCGAAGCAGATTCATCTTGTTTAACATTTATTACTTGGTTTTCTCTGTTGTTAAAATTGTCTTGAATTGATGGAATTCTGATGCTGGCTGGAGAAGAACTTATTGTTTGAAAATTTCTTGGTGTTTTTGTTGGAATCGTTGCAAAGTTGGTTTGTATTCTGGGTTGAGATGTCGTAGGTTTACCACGACTCAAAGCTATACTTATTGTTTTCATAGGATGTTCCATCATCTGTCGGACAGTTTTCATCATATCAGTTTTAGTACCAATTCGATTATTATCGTTTTTACTATAAAATCGCTCACTATCGTTACAATCAACATTTCTATACCAGTCACAGACAAAATTTTTTTGACTAAAAAGTGTTCCATTTGGACATAAGAATGCAAAACCTATAAAAAAAAATTTATATTTGTCTTCAAGGATCTTTTAAAAAATTCATAACTTGCAATATTTTTACCTTTTCCAATGAGATCAGTGTTGGCACAGATTCGGAACACTTGACATCTAGCCTCTGTATCAGCATAATAGCCTAAAGAAACACATACATTATAATATGTAGTTAGTTTTTTATTTAAGTTAATTGTCTATTTGTTGTTTAGGTAGTTAGTTTTTTATTTAAGTAAATTGTCTATTTGTTGTTTAAGATTTAGTAAGAAGATTCAAACCTTCATGACGACCATTACAATCGAAATTTGTTCTTGGGACTGCACTGTAAATTGGATAATCGATTTCTGGTTCACCCGGGATTGTCTGCCTTAAATCATAAGGATGACTTGAGCTAAAACTAAGTAAGAACAAATACATACAAATTGTATACAGTAATTGATTTGGAAAAACTATACCTCATAGTAATGAACTCATTGACCTGATCAGCATCTTCAAAACTTCCGTCAGCCTTTAACAATCTTACATTGAGTATCGCTAGGCAAAAGCAATATACTTGAAAAAAAAAAAACGGGTACATATATTAGTTTTTTATTAGATTAAAATTATTATCAATAATTATCTTTGATTGGTATTATAATGATGTTGAAAAATAGATTTAATACAGGATAGTAAGATTATTGTTTAATATTTTTTTAGAAAGTTCAAGAGATTATGTCGTTTTTAACATTTTTTCCATTTTTGTTTACGACTTTTACGACAGGTGGTGGTTGTTTGTTTGTTTATAAAGAGTACATACACATGAGGGTTGCCTGTTAAAGTATGAGAATCTTATAAAATTTTTAACTTTGGATTTTTTTATCTTTTCATTGTTTCGCTAAAAATAATTTTGAAAAAAAGATATTGTTCAAGTTTCATTGTTTTAGCTTATTCTATAAGCTTACAGTCGTATTTATTAGATTTTTGTCTACTTAGACACTGTCTAACTATTTTCAAATTGGTGGAAATATGCTTTATTTAATGAAAATAAATATCACATTATCCACGGTTAGGACAATCTAATCTTGTGTTTAAGTTATGCAGTTATAAGACAACAATAAACACATTTTCAAAACTTGGACAGTTGTCTAAAGTTAGACAACGTTTATAAATAAGACCATTAGTCTATAAGCCAAATATTTTGCAATTTTTGACATTTTAATCAATTGTATATATTATTATTATTTTTGAGAATTAAAAAAAAAGGGGTGGCAATACCTATTGTACTCTTATAAACAATTGTTTTAAACGGATATCTTCAAACGTTTATCTTAACACTTTTTGGTAAGGTACTCGAACTCCATATAACAAGTTCATATTTTGTTTGTGTACCTCAACATCACCGCTACCTCTTGACATTAGTTAACCTTGTTTGCTTTCTCATTTTCTGTATCTTCTGCAATGTCAATATATCTCATTTGGTGCATATTATAATAATATTTACTTGAATGTCATTGCAATAGGTTTTGATAATTGATTTAAAAACACTTTTGAATCTCAATTCTTGAAGAGTTTGTTACCATGAACAATCTTATTTAAAATTCCGATTGATTATGATAATTTTTAAATTGAAAACCTTGAAATTAATTTTAACACTTTCAACTTTAATTTAAATTTATTTATAAAGTTTTTTTCGTTATTCTTATTTTTAGGTTATTTGCTTTAACTTAAACTAAATATTTTATAAAAAGATCACAAAAAATACAATTTTAGATAGATAGACAGAGGATTTGTCAGCTTACATAAGTACATTTACGAATGGCGTACACCGTTCACGGTACACTACTGCTTTAGTTTTAGTGTGTAAAACAAAATTCTTATAGTATTGCTATTTTAGTAATTTTCTCTTTTCATAAAAAATAGGGCAAGCCTTTAAGTTCTAAAAAAACTGGAATTTAATATTTTAAAGCTAACAATACCTTTGTTTTTTTGGAAAAGCTATTCGCAATAAAGTATGTAGGATTTAACACGTATTAAAATTGCTTCGTAAAAATTGACAAGTGCGACAATTTGTAAAGTGAGTTGACGAAACTGTCAAATTTCTGAACCATAAATAATTTTACAATTTTGGATCGCAAAAGATGGCACAATCTTCTCATTTTCGGATTCCAATAAATCTTTTAATGATGACAATGAACTGTCAAAAATTTTACGAGAATTGTTATGATTTCTTTAACAAATTTGTACTGCGGTCTATATTAAGTTAACAATTGTGAAAGGCAATTAAGTTTAAAGATTGAATAATAATAATGGAACTTTTTATTAACAAAATTGTTGCATATAGATTATCAAACAACAAGATGCTCTATATCGGGATCACGTTCCATGATCCAAAAATCTAGTTTTTATTCTGGCGGGAACATGGATATTTATGGTCTTATTTATAAACGTTGTTTAACTTTAGACAACTTTCCAACTTTGGAAAATATGTTCAAAAACCTTGTTTATTGCTGTTTTATAGTATGCCTAACTTAGACAAACGAGTAGATTGAATTAACCCTGAATAATGTGATATTTATTTTTATTAAGTAAAGCATATTTCCACCAATTTGAAAATAGTTAGACAGTGTCTAAGTAGACAAAAATCTAATAAATACGACTGTTAGTTTTTAGTAGTTTAAAAAAAGATACAACATATGCATTGTAAAAAAAACCTTGTAAAAAAGGCACAGGGTCATAAGTCCGCAATGCCAAAAGTCCATAATGGATTTTTGACCAACTACAGGTGGATTGAAAGTCCCAGCTTGGTGGGCCAGAAATTCAAAGGAAATTCTTTTGGTCTTCTAGCTCATCGTTGTGGATTTCTGATTCACTTTGGTGATTTTAAAAATATTAATTTTATTATTATTAAAAACCATTTATTTTGCTTTTTTAAGCTTAGAATGCGTTTTAAAAGTTCAAGAGGAAATAATATTTTGTTTGCTTAAACCCTAGAAAACCGCCAGATGCATTTTCTTGGAAAACCAGTACATCTGGTGACTCGCTTCGTGGGTTCAAAGGATTTTAACTTCCTTTTGTGGATTCTCTGTTCCACTCATGCAATTCTATTTCTCTGCTTGGGGTAGGTCCAGTCGTCAGGCAGGCACCAATATCAACAGTTTTCTTAATAAACAGTGCCTTGAATGTGATTTTAAAAAATTCCAGAAAATATTTGTGGAGTTATGACCCACTTCCTTTTCCAAAATTATGGAATATATTGACCCACTTTTTTTAGACTTCTGGCTCATAAGTGTGGGTTATAAGTCCACAATTGATATGTCGACTTGTTACCCACCCAAGTGAACTTATGATCATGCACCGTAAAAAAAATATGGATATACAGGTTGTTTTGCATAAAATGTGACAAAAGGCTTGGGCGTGTAGGTTGGGTCAAAGCAAGAAGAAAATAGTATGAAAGGAGGCTGTACTTGCGCTTGTTAAGGAGGGGGGGACAATTTTGTAAAAAAAAATCAACTTAAAATAGGAAATAAAAATCGCTGGCAATAACTACTTACAATGTCATGTTATACCCTTTTTTAAATCCAGAAATCTATTTTTCGTTTCTGTTTTTAAATGTAATTATTTTAATGAATAGATTTTTAATTTTCGAAAAAAATGAAAATATTTTTTTTTCAAAATTTTACGTTTATTTTGTTTTTAATATCTAACGCTCTTATCAATTTTTAGTGAAAATCTAAAAACCAGATGATTAAAATATGCCTTCTAGTTTTTGAGGAAATCAAAAATAACAGAATCATACTTTACCATTTATGATCTATAGAGTAACTTAAACAACGGATTGAAGTTAAATTAAAGAAAACTTATTTTTCTTTGTATTCGATTTTCTCAAGAACTATAGAAGACATTTTCACTATTTAAAAATAAGGTATTGCCGTTGCTTTCTAATTTTTTTTTTTTTAATTTCAAGTTGCCCTAGCCTTTTGTCGCACTTTATGAAAAACACTCTGTACCTATGTATACCAAAAAACTATTTTTCCACTTTATGTCCTGATGAATAATTCTTCGTTCGGAATTGATTTAAAAAAAATATATAGTCTGGTTAAAGTGAAGCTTAAAATTGTTTTATAATTAAATCAAGTTAGATCAAGTTCTAAGGAAATATAATGATTTAATCGCGATAACGCGTTATCTATAAAACATATGTACATACCAGCAAAAGAATTTTGGAAATATGATCTTAATTTATAAATAACTTGTGTTTAAATTCAAATTTGTAGAAAGATATTAAAAAAACTAACAAATACCAAAAAAATACTCACATAATAGTTTCAATAGATACATCATCTTATTGGGTTGTCGCCCAAAACCTGAAAATAATAATTAAAAAAATAATAATAATATACTTAATATATGTAAATACAAATATGCGGGCAAAAATGCCTTTTAACATAATTAATATTTTAAACATTGATTTTAAATTCATTTTCATATATCGCTACCAAATACTCATCTTATATTATAATTATATTGATATATTTATGTACCTACATAGGTAAGTCTTTAGGTAGAGTTCAAATCAAATCACATCTGCGCTAACCAACAATTAAGTTTTTAACCCTCAATAAAACTACCTACTCATCAAAACAACTAATTATCATGTCATCGTCCGGACACGTTTCAATTTAACTTATAATTCATGTCAAAAGCGATGACTGGATATCTATGTATGTAGTTTTTGGTTTCCGCTTCTTTATGTTATGAACTATGCACATCTATACAATATGTACTTGTAGATATAACAACAACATGTCTTCTTCTTAATTTGCACCAAACATGTGTATATGATTGATTGACAGTGACACGTAACAGTAACATGTTGTTCCGTATACGTTTAGACGAGGAAACTATTTGTGTACACAGTTTATACGAGTAAGTAAACGTAATTTTGGAACAACTGAGACAATTCTTTAAAAATAGTCATGGACATTTCAAGAATATACTGTTTGAAGAACAAAGATTCCAACCTGATAGCACCTCTGTTTGCTTACTTCATAAAACTGTCAATTTCTACTAATTTCAGTCAAGAGTTCTTTCAAAGATTGAATCAAAAAAAAAAAAAGGCTGGGTGCGACCCACACTTGTAACTTTCTATTGGTGCCCGTGGCAACTTTCTATTGCTGTAGTAAAAAAAACGGTAGTTGAATTTTTTTGGGAACCCTTCTGCACTTCGTGATGTTATTATCTGTAAAATAAAATTTACTCGAGGTCGATATCTCTATTCGTTCTCGAGATACAGTAAACGATAGACAGGCTCACGAACGTACGAACGTCCATACACACACGCATACAGACATTTCTCTAAAAATGATGGATTCGGATTCCTGGGACCTCAAAACGTCGAGAAATTTCAAAATTTTCAAATCTACAAATCGGAGCAATAACAATAACTTCCAATGGGAAGTTAATATAATTGATAGTAAATAAACATACTTAAAATGTTTTTTTTTTAATTTTATAGCAAACTTAAGTTATGCTAAAACCCCATATAATAGTAAATCTTTTTTCAATCCCCGAGTTAATTGAATGGAAAAAAAGACGTCGGTGCTAAACAATTTACATGTTATATGCAACAAAATCTAATCCCTTGCGGGCTAGCTAAGCCCAAAGAATTTTCAAAAAACTGTGTTACCGGTGTAAATTACATACTTGTTTTCGATAATTTTTATAAAAACTCCATTTTGTTTTTGTTTGGCGTCGCTAATCTCCGTTGTCGTTTCTTTTTGTAACCAATTGTCCCCGGGATTTAAAAAAAACAACACCTAATATGGAAATCACGCTAGATATTAGCTACCATACAAAATACTTTCCAAAATTTACCCAATGTAAAGTTGTCCAAGTGGTATACGCAGCTCCAGCTAAAAAAAAAAACAAATCTTTGTTGTTTCCTACTGTCCATCATTTATCTATCAAATTTCGGCTTCCCGAAAAAATGACAAATTTTTAATAAAAGTCAAAAATATATTTTGAAAATATTGAAAATTGTGCCAGAGAGACATGCAAAAAAAATCAAAAACTAAAATAAAAATAACGCCAAAATATATTCTGGCGTGATTTAAAAATTTGTTTTAGAAAAAAATACAAACATTTATTAGCCAGTTTTTTTTTAATTTTCAAACAAGCCAATTTAAAGTTCATAAAGTAAGGATATAACAATAACGCACTGCGGGATCGATTTCACGTGAAGTTTAAAACAAATAAATGAAAATGTCTAGAAATTTTACCATTTTCCATTTCTGAAAATGGAAATGAAAAAAAAGAAACAAGATTTTTGGAAAAAAAAATTGGAAAGATTACAAGAATATACATAATTTTGTATAGATTTTTTTGTATGACTTGTAAAAAAATCAATAAAATTAGAAACAAATTGATTAAATTGAAAGTGATTTCTTACACAAATATCAATTCATGAGAAAAAATTTTTAAAAATCGTTGGAGCGTTTTTTTAAAAAAAATAATTTTGTATAGTTTTTAGTACTTAGTTTAATTAATTAATTTTGCAAAAAAATCAAGCACCCATTTTCGAAATATCGAATTTTGAAAAATAATTAAAAATTTTTTTTTTAAGTCCAATATTTGATTTTTTGAAAATTTTGATATACAGAATTATACAAACTTATTAGTAGCTTTTGTGTAAAAAATTTCATTAAAATTGGTTCAACAGATGTGAGATAGTCAAAAATTCAAAAAATTGTTCTATGAGAGGTACCATGTTCAAACGATAGATAATTTTTTTTTCCCAATAATATGGTAGATCGTTCTGTTATTAGTTTATACAATAATTTTAATCAAAATCGTAGGAGCCGTTTTTGAGAAAAATGAGATTTTCAATACTGGTTTTTAAACATTGTATGGGAGGTACCGTTATTTTTGGTTATAAGAAAAAATGTTTTTTTAAATCTGCTAGATAATGTCAAAAAACTACTGGGTGCTAAGTTTAATAAAAATCGACTGATTTATTTTCGAATTATTGAGTTCTCAAACAAAATTTTAAATCAAAAAAAAAATGTTAGTACCCAATATTTTTAAAATTATTGTAAAAGTATCTATAAAAAATTGATCAAAATCAATTGAACCGTTTTTGAGAAAATCGAAAATCAAAAAATGGTTCTTTTGGAGGTGCCCACCATTTAAAACTATTTTTCCTTGAATTTTTTTTTATAAAATTCTAGCATTTTTGTAAAAAAAAAAATTACTGAATTAAGAAAACAAATAGGTAATGAGAAAAAAAGATTTTGATAATTTGGTAAAAAAAATTGTACGTCAGATACCATTATTTTTGGTCTAAAGAAAAAAGAAAAAAACGTGTGGGGGAATACCCAAAAATCGTTAGGTATCAAGTTTAAAGAAAATCGATCCACTTGTTTAGACAGACAGACAGAATGGCGGGACCCACTTTTTTAGTCTTCGCTATCATTTAAATGTCAACTTTGATCAACATTTCTAGTTTGATTCTTTTTAGGAACGCATAACTTGCACATATTGCAAGTAAAAATTCTGGTTTATGAATTAGAAATATATAGCCATGATATACCCTATCAATGAATGTGGCTTTATTTCATAGGACAATATTTCATATAACCACAAGTCAGCAACAAAAAATTAAGTAATTTAAAATCATACAAGTTTTTTAAAATTAATTAATTCGCATCTTAAGTTGAAATATGTTCTTTTCTTGATTTTATCGCTTATCTAAAATCTATGTATATCAATGTTCGGTGCTACATTAAAAAAAAGACAAAATTAACGTATATTTAATTCATGGAAATTTATAAAATGTATGTATATGTATTCTAGATTTTGTGATGGATATGATGGTAACACATGTTAACCTCAAGTTTATTGGAAAGTAAACAATCCCTTTTATAGTCATGTGCGGTTATTCTTTAAGATCCAGATAAACTAGACAACTTTTATATATACACAAAAAAAAAATCATAACCATCAATGGAATTTACGGGTTTGACAAAAAAATGTTATAATTTAAACATACTTTTGGCATAAAATTAAGAAATGGATTATATTTTAGTACATGTATGTATACTGTAATATTAGTATCCACAAACAAACAAATATTCGAAACCTTGCATACGTACAACTAGGAATAAAGAGTATTTTTTTAGGGAGGGGAGGGGCAAATGAAATAATATTTTGGTACAGTCGAAGTATGGCAGATGATTTTAAAAATTTGTTATTATTGAATAAATTAAAGATTAACCTTTTTATCTGAGGATGTTCTGCCCAAAAATTTATTTGAATGAAGAATAAAAGGTTTTGCCAAATTTAAACAGTGAAAGATTTTTTTTTATTAATAAACTATTAACTATAATGAAATTCAGAAAAAAGTAGGGAAATAATTTTTATTAAAATTCAAAAAATCGAGCCAAAAGTCATGCTTAAACAAATCGCTTGAAGTTCTGAATTATTTTTTTTTTTAAATCACAACCAAGATGAATGAATGAAGTAGAACTAAACAGATTTAAAATAAATATTCAATGTTTTTCTATTTTATTGATTAAGATAAGATCAACCAAAAAACAAGTACCTACATATATGCATTTATTTTAATAGTTTTTGCCTTTCTAAAATTGGAGCATTTTTTTTATGAATACCAGTTTTATTTATGTATATTATTTTTCTTAAAGAATTCTATTAAAAATTAGCATATTAGCATATGAGGCATGCGACTTGAAATATAAAAAATAAAATCAGCTATGCTTTGAGTATATTGATTATATGATTCTTTTATGTATTCAAATTAATATGATGTATATATGAAATAAAACTAGACACTATTAAGAAATGCTTAATAAATGAAGAATTTTTGTAGTGAAGATTGATATTAAAGTAATTTTCTTAAAGACAATATTTGTATCTGTCGGAAGGGTATGTCTTAGAGCTTAACAAATATCAGACATCAATCAGAAGTCACATTATAATCAGAATATATACTTAATACTCGTACATTCATAATGAATCGATTGATTGATTATTTATTAATTTTGGTAAGGCAATAATTGTTTGTTTTGTTTTGTAACTTCTGTATTATATATATATAAGTTACTATTTTTTTAATGAGAATATTCTGAAAAATCTGTATTTATTGCCCGAATATCTTCATTGTTAACGAATTGTTTAATTTTTTATCCAATCCAACTATTAAAAAAAAAAAAACATCTACAAAATAAATTCCGATATTTGTAAGGCACCGTTAAAAATTTATCAAGAAGCCACTTTGGATTTAAAATACGAGTATTTATTGTGTCTGGAACTATCTTTATTAATTGATTTTTAAAAACTATTTTTGGTTCACGAATCTTCTTTTTATATTATTTAACACTTAAGAAATGTTAATTCTTAAAATTTCATTTGTTCATGGTTCCAACAATTTTTGGTAAGCACAAATCAAACTCTTAAAAAAATTGGGGAGCATAAATAAAATCAAATACAATTTATTTTTCTGTCAAAATAAAAAAAAAATTAATCGCTATAAAAAAATATTGATGCCAAAACAAAAGAGTTGACCAACGAACTTGGTTTTTGTGGTTTTTTGTTAGAAAACTAAATTTTGCCATTCAACTCATATTTGTAAGAAAAATAAGTCCTTTAAAAAATTGATTATGTTTTAACGGTTCTTCTTCCTTTAGGAAATAATAATTTGCAAATATTATTAATTACAGCTTTTCGTTGAAAAAATAAAGCCGTATACTGTTGAATTGTAATTATGTTATCATTAACTATATTTTTTTAAAACAAAAAACGGATTTATTTCATTTTTTTTAATCAACGGCTTAAATTATGGGTTAGCAATAAAATCACAATGGCATGAATATTTTACCTGAAAGATTGACAATTTTAATTTACAAAAACAATTATTTGATGAATTATAAGTCTTTTGTATTTTGTTTGAAGCTTCTTCTATTTTAAATAACAGATAATACATATGTAAAATATTTAAAAACATGATACTACTTAACAATTTACTAACTTCTAAGCTCTTTAATAAAATGTTCTTAGTTTTAAACATTCTTTGCTAATATCAGACTTAACCTATTTTCTTAATGAACTTTAACTGAATACGCCTAAAAAAGTAACAGTTCGTGAAAACAAAACAAGTAAGCAAACTTACCATTTTTACATTTTTAATTGTAAAAGTGACATTTTGAGTTAGTAGAATACTAAAAAGCTAAAATAGGCATCTGGTGATTTTAACTTTAATTAAAAATATAAAAGATAGTACGATCCTAACTCGCTAAATAATTGGAAAATCTTTTTTTTAACCAAGCATCAAAAGGCTTTAACATCGTACTTAATCGTCTTGCCGCATTTTCTTTGAGTTTATTAAATTCTTCGTGATAAATTAATTAATATTAATCAAAACGCACTGACATTAAGTGGTACAAGTCTTATTTTCATTTCTATTTCATTTCTTTCTCATTTCATAGCGTGGAATAATCAGTAAGGTCCTGTCCATGTAGGATGAAATTTAAATGCAGATGTACATATATATTAATTTGAAAATTAAAAAGTACTTAAACCAATTAATTTTCTTTATATTTTGTAAAAAAAAAATTAAATGTCAGTACCATGACATATCCGTTCCTTGTTTTTCCAATTATCTGTTAAAATACGTCATTGAATAAAAAAAGTTAGTTATTTTTGCATTAAACGAAATATTTCGTCAAGAAATAAAGTCCTTTGGTTCTTGTTTTTGGTTAAAAATAAATAAAACGTATGACTTTTTTTGACCATAAGAATTTGCTCTTGAAAAAAAAAATATCCAATACATTCTCTTCTTTTTAAAATTTTGAAAAATTTTTTGAATTCAATAGGTAGAAATTTTGTATTTTTAATTTCACATTTTTCGAATTTTTTAATTATTGGAACCAAATCAATTAAGTAATGGAATAAGCCACAACTGATAGGAGCAAATTTCTCCAATAACGGATGCCGCCCGTTTGAACAAAACTCGTTTTGCAATTTATTAAAATATAAATTTTAATCATTAATCGCAATAGTATTATTTTGCGAATTCCCTTTCGGTTTTACGAATTAGCTTACAAACGATCATTTCCCATTATATCAATTTCTTTAAAAAAGCAAGAACAAACTGAAAAACTGTTATTTCCCGTTTTTTTTTATCTTGTGTAAATTGACAAAATCTACAATTTTCAAAACTCAGTTTCTAATACTGGCTACAATTTACAATTTTCAAAACTCACAGTTTCTCTCTGATACATAATGAAAAAAGAACTCAAAAATTAGTTTTTTAATTAAATCGATTACAGGCAAGAATAAACTAATTATTGAAAAGGTTTTCCACAATTATAATGCCTTAAACAAATGAAAAACTGGTCTCAAACAAAATTTTTTAAATACAAACAAAACCCGCTTGGTCACCACAGGTGATAATGCTTAACATATTTTTCTAATTTTATTTTATTTTATTTTATTTTATTTTATTTTATTTTATTTTATTTTATTTTATTTTATTTTATTTTATTTTATTTTATTTTATTTTATTTTATTTTATTTTATTTTATTTTATTTTATTTTATTTTATTTTATTTTATTTTATTTTATTTTATTTTATTTTATTTTATTTTATTTTATTTTATTTTATTTTATTTTATTTTATTTTATTTTATTTTATTTTATTTTATTTTATTTTATTTTATTTTATTTTATTTTATTTTATTTTATTTTATTTTATTTTATTTTATTTTATTTTATTTTATTTTATTTTATTTTATTTTATTTTATTTTATTTTATTTTATTTTATTTTATTTTATTTTATTTTATTTTATTTTATTTCATTTTCAATAAAAATGTTAAATTGAAAATAATATAAAAAATAATATTTATTAAAACTAATGATTTAAAAACACGGATGATGACTTGTTTTTGGTGTTTATTCTATAACTAGATATTGAATCAATTTTGTTACCTACCTCAATTTAAAACAACCCTAATTATAAGAGTTTTCATTTCTTAATGCTTATGTTATCAAATAAGTAAATAAATATTGTTAATGATGTTTTGTATCAATTGCATATTAATTTTATTAATTATAATTCCACAATTTCGCATGTTGCACATTTTAATTATTTGGCATTTAAATGTGTGGCAATATATTTGTTTAGCAACTTTTTATTTCTCTATATATTATTGTTTCGTAAAAATAGTATATTTCGCATATTTAATCATAATTGCAATTTTCGTATCTAGCATTTCATAATTCTGCTTTAAATTACATCCATATTTATTAGTCAAATATTTTAATATTTTGCATAATATTAATTAGCTTTTAAAGATAAATATTTTGCCTTTCGATCTTTTGCATGTTAATGAATTTCGCGCAAAAACCATTAACATGTTAAATATGAGAATACAAAACAAAACCAATCAATTAATATTATGCAAAATAATAAAATGCAACATAGGTAGAAAATTAAAATATGGTAAAAATATAAAACAAAATAATAGGGGGTCATGCAATGGCGTAAATTCATTGTTAAACCTGTCAAATTCATATGAACATTTGACAGGTTTACGCAGTTTACCAGGTTTGCGAGGACTTTACGGCGTTGCATGAATACCCCTAATGAAATAATGAAAGATATGGAAGAAATGCGAGGTGAAATTTGCGAAATTATATTTTTGCCAAATAATAATGCAGCTCAATAAAAACTTGTCAAAGAATATTATCATTGCTATTGTCATTTAAATGCGAAATTATTAAAATGTAACACAAGAAATTTCGATATGAAAATTGACGAGGAGGAAACATATTTTGTAAATAGAATATGATTTATTCAATTGAGGTAGGTACCTATTGCCGTAAAGCTCACCCGTTTTTGATTAGTCTCGACACTTTTCCACTTTTTTTTCGTCAAACACTCAAAGTTAATAGACATACATTTTCTTGAATTCTCAATCTTTGTCAGTATGATTTTAAAAATCACAATTTATTAAAAGTGTTCTTTAAATTAAAAATAATTTATATGTTTAGATGTCGGGGGGTGTCTCTTCTCGCCTAACACAAATATTTAGTTTTATGAGCAACCTTTTTTCTTTTCACTGTATTTCTTATGGAACTTCTTGTTAACTTCTATTTCAAATGTATGCAAAAAACTGTATAAAGACAAAACTTAACTTGTGCCTTAATTATCGAAGGTGCTCTTCCCTCTAAGACCTCAACCTCATTAGGGTTTATATTTTAAAGAAATAAAATTAAAACAATTAGCACGTACCTTTTTCAACCGTCAAAAATAATCCAAAAATTTAAATTCAAAATTTGTTTGAATTTTTAACCAAAAAAAATGTGGTATCTATTCTAGCACATGTTCATTCACAATAGATCAGTTATAATATATCACTTTGACTCAATTAACACAATATGAATATAAAATATTAATAATGTTATTTAACACTATAATTTAAATTACAAAAGTTTGCTTTAATTCGAAAAACAAACTTTAAAAAAAAAATTTGTCCGTTAGATTTTATAAATAATTTCGTTAAAAACTCAGATCCTTGTTTTTTAAAAAAAAAAAAAGCATAAAGGATTAATAAATTTTTTTTGTTGACGGTTAAGCTAAACGCTGTTTCCCGGCCAAATCGCGAGTATGAACTGATTCCAAAACTAAAAGATTACCAAACTATTTCTTAGCCACGAAGAAGATACGCACGCCCATCAAGAGCAGCTGAAACCTCCGCATTAGCATCACTTCAGTCCGAATTCAAAAAAGACCCACCAACATAAAAAAAAAAAAATGAAAACATTCACTTTCGTTTGGCCAAAGTTATTTAATACTCTCAACTTTTTGGTTCTTTTGAACCATGTCCGCTACTCAAACATGATTTTATTAATTTTTTGTTTTTTGCTTCATCGACTCTGATGGTGTTTTATTGATGAGTTGTAGGTTTTCAATCTGTAAAAGAGATGCAGTCTTCTGACCTGACGAGGTTTATTTTTGATAGAGATTGTAATTTTGGTCCAATTTTGCACCCGAGGCAGCGGCAGCGGCAGCAGCTAAGAAGTTTGATTAAGTGTAGTCGTTAAACAAAGCATAATAATATTTTTAAGTTATTTTTTTTATGTTATGGTGCGAGACGCAAACTAAGGACAGAGGAGTAAAATATTCGATCTTGTATAGCAGCATATGAAGTACTATCATAAATAGTGCTTGTGAATATGAAGGTGTCATTTTTATGCTAGGTGATAATATTTTGTGTGTTAAGCCCCTAGGAAATTTATTTTAAAAAGGCTCTTAATTTAATATATACAGAACATAATTGGCTGTTTGAAAATTGAATGAAGCTTGTGTTTTTATTCAAAGTATTTTTTTTATAAAAAAAAAAATGTAAAATTTATAAAAAAAATCACCAAAAGGTATATTGCTATGAAATTAAGGTTTCTTGTGTGACCATTTACCAAGGTCAGATTTTTTAAAGATGTCTTTGACAGAAGTACTTTTTGTCGTTCATTAAAGGGAACTTTAACTAATTTACGGCTATTTTAATATTCTTCATTATTTATAGTATGTATTCAAAAAGCTTTTAATTGTCATTCAAGGAAAACGGTTTAAGAGAAAAAACGTATATACTTCTCCAAAATAAACCAAACATTTGTAAAGATAGTTCTTTGTTTTATTTCAAAATTTAAAATGTTCTTTAATGTATGTGTCCTTAATGTCTGAAATTAAACAACTTGTGTGTTTTTTTTTCTACTATAGTTATACAAGTTATTTTGATTCAAATTTACACTGATTTATGGTGAGTTATTTTTAAAATGTCTGCTTTGGAATTTTTGATTTTCTTAAATTTTATCGATGGACTAAACTGGAGAAATGTCATTTTGTAGAAGTTATAGGAATTTATTGCCATAAAAGCCGGAGCCACACCTATCTCGTGTGGTGTGTTGTTGCTGTGCTGTGTCACTAAATTTGCACAATAATCGGAATTTTGTTTTGCAAACTTTCATTTTTTATTTCGCTATTTACTTATTCTCTTCCCCGACAACTATCTTATCTTTTCCACAGAAAAATATGTCTCCTTCACAGCGTGTCGTATGGTGCAATCAGTATATATAAGATTGATTCCGACACAACACAACACACCACAACACACCACACGAGACAAATATGGCTTTACGCATATTAAATACATTGATGATTATTGATTTTTGACAGACATGGAATCAAGTTCCAGGGTCTCCAACGGAGATGTTCTCAAATGCTTGAACCAAATAATACTAAAAAAGTGAACTAACGCCAAAAAGAGTTAACTCTCACTAGCTGAAATTTTTTTTTTTTTGTTAGGAGTTTCTTCATTTAAAAAAAAGTTCATAAAAGAACAATGTTCCCAATACTATGATTTTATTTTCAAACTTAACTCATTTTACGCTTGAGCTATAATTCCAGAAAACAACGAGTGTCAAGCCTGGAATATTAGGATTGTGTGCCGCAAAATGACATTTGAGTTTTGTTCGTGTATTTTTTTAAATTACTGCATATTTGTGTGTGTGTGTTTTTTTACTATTTTTTTTATTACTAAAACTCTACAAAAATAATTTATTTTAGTAGTCACTTCTTGGAGACCACAGAAACATTCGTTTTGGTTCATCAGCGAATTAAGCTTTAAGCAGAACGCTGCTGAACTGAAATAAAATTTGTCTGTAGTGTCTCCAACAAGACATCGAAATGCTTGCGAAATTGCAACACAAAAAATGTGTTGCAAAAAAATAAACACAAAAATGAATGCTAAAAAATACAAATGATTGAATAGTGAAAGAAAGAAAAAACAAACCAAATAAAATTCAAATATCATTTTTTAGCAAACAATCAATGGTCCGGGCAATTAATGTAGTGCGAAAACAAAATGGAGACAGACTCCTCCAAATAATCTGCTACAATTTTTTATTTTGCCCATCGAACATTATGTTATGCTTATGCGGAACGAAAAGCAGAACGGGATTTATAAGTTAATATTGGTATATAGTTAATAATTTATAGTTATAAATGGTGATTCATTTAGGTCGCTAATGAGTTACGCAGTCAACATTAAAAATGGTCCTTTTGTAGCATAAAATAGTTTTTTTTTTTTGATAATTACCAACGCCTGCTTTCAGATTAGGCATGTATATAAGTGTTGGAAGGATGGAGCTCAAAATTGATTTTCTCAACCCCTTTGATTGAAAATCTCAGAATCAAATATGTAGTTACAAACACACCAGATAAATAAGGAAATTAAGATCACAATGGAACTATTCACAATCGCAAGTTTTTTTTTTTACTTAAAATCATTCAATTATTTTTTAAATTTCTACAACTGAAAATTGCCCTATCTTAAAAGATATTGGAGCTAAATTTGAAACGATTGTGAAGCATTTTTAGTATGATAAAAGTTGTACTAAATCGTTTAAAATTTTGCGCCATTGTATCTTATTGTGTAAATTTGATTGCCTCCAATACATTAAAAATGATAAGTACATACTTATTTGAAGTATGACATCGTCCGCATAAATAAAGCAGTTTGAATTATTTAACACAAACGATAAGTCGCTAATAAATAAAGTGAAAGGAACATGCCCTAAATGTCTATCCTGTGGCATTCCAGAATTGACCTTAAACTTATTCTAATCGTTATCTACCGTTGAAAAGTACCGAGTAAAATACATAGAATAAATAATATTGAGATGTCATGTAATATTCATTCTCCGCTCAAATGCTCTCTAACAGGTAAATTCTATGATTTCGACCAACGATAACAAAATACACGTACAAAAAATAATTTTGTAAATATAAACCTTATTTTTTTAAACTTTGATTGAGACCCATGGTTAGAAGTAAGAAAAAATAAACTTTTAAGTGAATTTTATTTCCTACAGTCAAACTCTGACACATTCGAGTGTTTTTTTTTTTTTTTTTAGTTTTTCATTACCAACAACGAACATGTGAGATAGGTCAATATTCAGAGAGTAAGTTGTAGAGGCACTACTTGACACTTGACAGAACACTTCTAAATTAAGATCATTTGAAGTAGTGGTATCAATGAAATGAACAAGTTTGTAAAAATATTAACCAGGTATTATAGATTTTGCCAGAACTGAACAATTGTAAAAGAAAAAAAAAACAATACTTAGTATTATGAGAGGATAAGAATGGTCCTATAAAAAGTTATCTCAGATTATTATTTTATTAAGACATTTTTCAATAAATTGAATAAATTGTGGATTTAGTTAAATGAATCATACATATATATTATATATGTTAGTCTTTTAAGTTATACATCTTACAGGTATATCAACAAATGTGAACGAAAGTGATAGACATAAATAAACATCCGTCAGATTAGCAATTTAGCTATTAAAAATTTAAGAGGGTATTTGTTGCACAAGGAGTAAAGTAAGTACTATAATATTAAAAGTTAAATATTTAGGTTCAAGAAGTGGCAAACAATTAAGAAGATAACGTTTTTTTTAACGGGTCTTAATAGGCATAAGTATTTTGATCAGATGATTGGTGACTCATTTGATTTACATTTTGGAAAGATAAACAACAAAATATTCAATACATTTTTTTAAAAATATTTTTTGAACTTACATAATGTAGTTTCCAACTGTTTAAAAAAATATTCAGGAAAATATTTTTCAACTGATTCTCTTTTGGTGTATGTATTTAGTAACTTGGTGGGCGCAGGGTCATAAGTCCAAAAGCCAAAAGGCCACAATGGACTTTTGACCCACTTGGGTGGGTTAAAACCCACCTTTATGTGCCATTAGTCAGCTTTGAGCCTATGGACTTATGACTTTGCACCAACTTGGTCTAATATAATGCACAAAGATGTTGCACCAAAATGTACTAAAATAATGAACGAAAACGCGTTTTCGATAAAACCGTTTTTTTTCTTGATTTTATGACGAAATCATTAATCAAATCGGACGTGAAAAATGTGTATTAAATAAACTTATTCTAATTTATAACCTACTCTGCTGCACTTTTCTTAACAGGTTATGGGCCTCTTTAGTCACGAATTAAATTAATTTTAATAAATATTAAAAATAAATAAATGTGTAGTTAAAAAGATTTAAAAATTTTCTTCAAAGCTAAGTAATTTTTTATTAAAAATTGTATAAGATTCCTTGTTTTTTTGTCGATTGATTATACTGGTAAGAAATGTCTTCAACATCAATCTCATTTCCATTTGAGAAGCTGCGTGGTCGCGAAAATTTCGACATATGGAAGCGACATGCGAAGTCATATCTGGTTATAAAAAGTTGCTGGAAAATAATCGAAACAGGATTATCTGCAACTTCGACTAGTAAAGACCTGGAATCGAATGAGCGTGCTTTAGCTGAAATAACCTTAATGGTCGAACCGAGTAACTTTGCGCACATTGCAACATCTACAACAGCTAAAGCTGCCTGGGACGCTCTGGTTACAGCTTATGAAGATAGTGGTTTAACGAGAAAAGTTGAGTTACTAAAGCAACTTGTACAACTTAAGTTAACCGATTGCGAATCAATGCAAGAATATATAAATACCATGGTTTTAACATCACTCAAAGTCCAAAACGCCGGCTTAAATATTGATGATGAACTGACAGCATCTCTGATGTTAGCTGGGCTGCCTGATGATTTTCGGGCTCTGGTTCTAGCAGTCGAAAATTCCAAAAAGAAGCTAACAGTGGACGTTGTAAAAAACTTGCTGCTACAAGATGTAAAGTTTGATAACAAAAGTGCAGACAATGCACTTTACACAAAAAAGAAAGCACCTACAGCAAAATTTCGTTGCCACACTTGCAAGCAGTTTGGTCACTTTACCAAATCTTGCCCAAATAAAAACAAAAAATCAAACATCTGGCATGATAAAAATAGGAGAGATAAAGTTTTATTTGCTTCTCTACTTGTCAACAACAAGAATTCTTTAGAATGGTTTATCGACTCGGGAGCTACTACTCACATGACGAATGACGAGCGTATATTGTATAATAAAAAGAAACCGGTCTCAAACAAAGAAGTCATCGTAGCAAATAATCACAAAATGTCTGTGAAATGTTCTGGTGATGTGAAATTAACCTTGAGAGAACAAAAGTTTAGTGCCGTATTAAAAAATGTTGAGTACTTACCTGAACTATGTGCTAACCTCCTTTCAGTTCGCCAAATGACAAAAAATGGTAACAAAGTTATTTTTGAGGATGATAATTGCACTATATATGATAGAGATCGCAATTTAATTGCAACCGCAAGTGCAGTGAACGATTTGTATCGTCTTAATTGTGAACACGTGGAAGTTCCAGCACATAATGAGCAAGCATTGTTAGTTGCGAATTCATATAATTTGTGGCATCGTAGATTAGGTCATATTTGTGCTAAAAACCTAACCAAAGTAATGAATTCCTCAACGGGTGTCAAATTTTCTGCGGGGCATGAGGAAAAATGTATTATTTGCATTAAAGGTAAACAAACGCGTGCACCTTTCAAAGACATTGGAACACGTGCAGAAAGTATGCTTGACCTAGTCCATTCCGATGTCATAGGCCCGCTGAAGACAAAGTCTTTCTCTGGAGCGAGATTTTTGGTCACATTCGTCGACGATTTTAGTCGCAAAGTGTTTGTGGTGCCTATCAAGCACAAATCTGATGTGTTTAGCGAGTTTGTAAGGTTCAAGAACCTTGTTGAAAATCAGTGCTCCAAGAAGATTAAAATTCTCCGTACTGACAACGGCACTGAGTATACTGGAAAAGTTTTTCAAAGTTTTTTACAAAAGAATGGTATTTCACACCAAAAAACAGTTGTTTATACGCCCGAGCAAAATGGCGTTGCGGAACGTATTAACCGCACTATAATTGAAAGAGTGCGTTGTATGCTATTGGATTCAGGTTTGGATAACAAGTTCTGGGCAGAAGCAGCCACCACTGCAGCTTTTTTGGTAAACCGTGTACCTTGTAGGAGCAACGATTGTTCACCAGAAGAAGTTTGGTCTGGTCGTAAGCCAGATTTGGGACACATTCGTATTTTTGGATGTAAAGCCATGGCGCATGTTCCCAAAGAGAAGCGGACCAAGTTAGAAGCAAAATCAGTGGAGTGTATTCTACTTGGGTACAGTACGGATTCTAAAGCTTATCGATTGTTCAATCCTTTGACGAAGAAAATAGTAACGAGTCGTGATGTTATATTCGTGGAGTCTGAAAGCAAGGTAACTACCAATGACAACAATAATATTAATCCTTTCGTTTCACCTTTAGTTGACATCTGGGATGAAGAAGAGAACACCGTTGTCAATTCAGGAGAAGAAGTATCATTAGATTTGTCAACGCTTAGGCCGAAAGCTGAACCCACAGAAGCTGCATCCGATCATGAATTTAATTCGAGCTCTTATTCTGATTGTAATGATGATAATGATGAAACATTTGTTCCAGATGAGAATATTTCTGGTTTAGAAAATGATGAATTCACGCGTCGTGTTACAATATTATTTCGCGAATTTAGGGTGTTGTTTATGAAAACGATTTACTTAAAGACCGCGACTTTGGATTTCGAATCCAATTAATATAAAAACAAATGATTAAGCGAATAATTTAAACAAAATGTGCAACCGGCACTCGCGAAAGATAAAGGCGAAAGAAATCCACAGATTAACGAAATGTCAAATTCGAGGCGGAGAGAGAGAAACAATATTGTAACAACTGCAAATATGATGCAGCCAACCGGCTAGTCAGCTAGGGTGGGTTCGTTGATTTTTTTTTCTTTTCCCTTTTTTTTGTTTGTGGGTACGCAATATTAAAAAAAAAGCAAACACTGTTCGAATAAAAGTATATATAAAAGTATGGAATAAAAGTAAGTATATGATGAATTGAATTTGCGCAAGTACAGGGGCGTACTTACGTTATAGGGTGGGCGCCAGGAAACTTTTTTTTAATGGTTGTTTGCCTTAACCGGATGCTGAAAATATTCTTCAAAATAATAAAAGAAACGCGAGTTTTAATTTCCCTAATGGGGAATTGAAATGTTTATTGGATGGTCGTTGTAAACGAATCTGGGAAACCTTGGAAAGACCAGGATAAAAACCCAGAATTTTTTCGGAAATTGATGGTACAAAATTAAATGCAAATTGATTAAAGAACAAAGGTTTGAAAGAACAGTTTAGAAGACAAAAGTAAAATTTCGAACAAGACCATATAAGGATTGACCGCTAAGACTCGGTCCCGAAATAAACGGCAAAAGAAAACTACGTTATGTAGGTCGCGCGTCCCACAATTTTGGGAATAAAGAAACGAGAACAAAGGCCAACCGAATCTTTTTCAACACTTTTTTTTTTAACAAAACGGATCAAAACACAATTATTTAAATGTACACTCTACTTAGCTTTTTTTTTTGAAATCCTTTCCTGCTTCCTTCCTTTCTCACTATGTCGTTATCTCTACTAGATATATCTTTTTTTTGTTTTATTTTCTTACTCCTTTTCCGAAATCCCTTCAAACTTATTTTTAAACGAATTTCGACCCTTTTTGTTTTTTTTATCTATACCACTTAAAATCTTTTTCTCAACTTTTTATTTTTTTATCTTTTTTTTTTCTCTTCTTATCTCTTCCTTTTCCAAGAAAAAAAAACAATACTTTTCGCTGTGCTAGTCAACCAAGAAGTCGTTGGTCACGCGCAGCTTATTGTCCCTCCGACCTCTACTTTCACACACACATTCATACTCTCAGGCAAAAGCTTTCGTGGAATTCGGTTACGGTACCACTCCGAGGTTGAATCCCAACGAAACTCTCACTCACTCACACAATCACTAGATTCCCCAAGTTGTTGGTGCTGTCCCAAAACTTGACGAATCCAAGGCCGTATCACCCCCCTATAATATTTTAAGAGAAAAGCAAAATAAATAATAAAAAGTTGAAAATGTTGTCCTGGACATTCTTCCAGTTACTCTATCCATAATTATTTTTGAAAGTCATTCGAAAGAGGAGTGTAAACCAAGACCAAATTTGTAAACTATTTTTGAGAAATTGAAGGAGCAAGGAAAATACATAAAACAAACTACCTATCGCGAAATTTACTACTCGGTGGGCCTCTGTGCAGATTTGGGGGATAAGGGAAGAGCGTTTAGCGTTCCATCCTTTAAGAAGGTCAAAGTTCTTTAAGTAAAATTTAAAGTTATAACTTTACGGTGGGCATTTTAGCCATGTTCAAAACAAAAGTTAATATGAATGCTGGTGTTTCGTTGGTTGTTCAAAAAGTAAGAGTCCGACTGACTTCCTCAGCTCATCCGCTGGTACATCTTCCTGAGGCCATTCGTCTGCATGATAAGTAGACTCGATGATATAAGGAATCAACTATTCCCCTCGATATGTAACTAATATCACTGGAACACCTGCTTTGTTGCTTTTGCAAAACACTAGCTCAGTAAGCCAATGGTTGATGGTACCATGACTGCCCTCAACCTTGCCAGTATTTTGCAGCCACAACGAAAAATAAAAAGAGTTAAGAAAGGAATCCATGGCTGGTCATTGTTGCGGTAAATCTTACCGTAACAAATCCCACCCTTTCCTCCCAGGAAATGTGTTTACCTTCCATAGGAACGTAAACCATTTCCTAAGGCTTTACCAGGTAAAAGGATCACAACACAACAAAGGACTTTTTTCCATCAAATATAACATGAAGCTTATTTTTAGCTAAACGAGTGCCGAAGCAAAAAAAAAAAACATATTGAACAAAGTTAGGGTCTTAAAAAAAAACTTTAAGCCTCATTACAATATGGCTTTAGATCTTTTACATTCCACGTTCCCCGATCTTTTCCGCTTTCATCAATAAGTTCGTATGTCCAAGGTGACAAACGCTTTTTAATCCGAAAAGGACCAACAAATTTCGGTGCTAGTTTCGCGGCATAATAGTCTGCGGCGCTTGATAGGACAAAGTTCCTACGCCATACCACATCGCCAGGTTGATATTGTATATCTCGCCTGCGAAGATTATAAGTTTGAGCTGACTTCTTGGTTGCCGCGCCTATTTTCTTAGCTATGTCTTCCTGTAGCTTCTTAAATTGAGCACCTACATCTGTTGAATGTTGGTCCCTATCACTATCACTACCTCTATAACTTAAATCACGGCCACTGGTTGCCATGTTTCTACCGAAGTTCGCAAAGTACGGTGACATTTCTAAAACCTCATGTTGTGAAGTTCGGATCGCACAGGCTACCTTTGCCAGTTGCGAATCCCAGCTTCTGTGATTTTCAGAAACGTAAGCTCGAAGAGTAGTTTTGATTATTTGATTGATGCGCTCCGCAGGATTTGCTTGCGGGTGGTAGTGCGCTGTAAACCTAATTCGTGACGCGTACGCTTCGCAAAGCGCTTTCAGTTCCCTACTGCGGAACTGGGGACCGTTGTCACAGACGATCCACTTCGGAACACCAAACAAAAGAAAAACGTTGTCTTCCAATTCTTTAGAAACTGCTTTAGCAGTGGCAGATCGTAACGCAAATAAAAGAGGAAACTTAGTAAAATAATCGACGACAGTCAAAATATACATAAAACCTTTCGAAGATTTTGGGAGCGGACCAACCAAGTCTACACAAATCATCTCCCATGGCTTCGAAGTTCCTACCCTTTCCGTCATTAAACCAGCTGGCTTATCGTTCACAGGCTTCACTTGTTGGCATGTTTTGCAATTCCTAACATATTTAGTAATATCCCCCCTCATTTTCGGCCAATAATACTTTTCAGCTACCCTAGCAAATGTTTTACGAACACCCATGTGTCCAGCTATTGGACTATCATGGCATTCACCTAAAATTCCTAACCTATCTTGTTTTCCTACAACTAACTTCCATTCTGCTCTATCTTCATGAACTACAACATGGTTATTTTTAACGTATTTGAAAAGTCGCCCATCCTGTACTCTCCATGATGGGTATGCTAACGGGTTCTTATCTACATTTGACATCATTTTGATCACCCAAGGGTCTGTTTCCGCTTCCGAAATTCCAGCAACCACTGGAACTCCCCGCGATAACATGTCAGGAACTACATGTTCTTTACCCTTCCTATGGATGATCTTAAAGTCGAATTGTTGAAGTCTAATGGCCCATCTAGCCAATCTTCCCTGTGGATCTTTCAGATTGCTTAGCCATACCAAAGAGTAATGATCAGTCACGACCGTAAATCGAACGCCTTCAACGTACGGACGCAACTTTTCAACTGCCCATAGCACGGCCAAGCATTCCTTTTCAGTTGTTGAATAATTTCGTTCCCTCTTATTTAATGACCTACTAATGTAGCATACTGCTTTTTCACCCTCCTCAAAATTTTGTGATAGTACGGCCCCGATTCCATAATCCGACGCGTCTGTTTGTACAACAAACGGTCGAGAGAAATCTGGACATGTCAAAATCGGTGCCGTAACCAGACATTCTTTGGCTTTCCTGAAACTATCCTCACATTCTTGGGTCCATGAAAACTTCTTACTTTTCTTTAACAGATCAGTAAGAGGCCTAACTAATATCGCGAAATTCGGTACAAATCTTCTGTACCAAGAAATCGTGCCTACGAAACTTCTAACTTCTTTGACGTTTTTAGGGGCCGGAATTTCCAACATACTTTGAACTTTTTCCGGATCGACGTGAAGTCCATTCCTATCTACTACGTATCCCAAGAACTTCAAAGAAGGCCTACAAAAATTACACTTTTCCCTACCTACTTTAAGACCTGCTTCACTCAACCTCTTAAAAACTTCTTTTAAAATTTCTAAATGTTTGTCAAAGGAATCGGTAACGATGATGATATCATCAAGGTACACAAAGACGTATGGTTCTAGGTCGGGACCCAAAACATCGTCAATAAACCTTTGCCACGTAGCCGGTGAGTTATGTAAACCAAACGGCATCCTCCGAAATTGGTAAAGTCCTCTACCGGGCACGGTGAAGGCTGTGTACTTTTTCGACTCTTCTTCCATTGGAATTTGCCAATAGGCGGATTTTATATCTAAAGAAGACAAATACTTCGCATTCCGAAGTTTGTCCAAGATTGCCGTTATAAACGGAAGCGGGTAAGCATCCCTATCAGTAACTTCATTTAGCTTTCTGTAGTCAACGCAGAACCGATACTTTCCGTCTTTTTTCTTTACTAGTAAAATCGGAGACGCCCACGGGCTTTTCGATTTTTCTATCACTCCTGACTCTAACATTTCCTGAAGCTCTTTATCTATATGCTGTTGAATGGCTGGCGAAACCGGATAATATCTCTGTTTTATTGGTTCTGCGGACGTCCTAATCTTATGTTCTACTAAGTTCGTACACCCTAAGCCCTCACTCATTCTATTAAATAGTTCCACTAAAACAGATTCTAAATTTTTCTTCTCGTTTTCATCTAAGTCTGAAATTTCTCTAATAGTACCTACATCCGAAATTGCCGCTAATCGTTCCTGATCAGAAAAGTTCCACACACCTGAACTCAAATCCGGGACTATGCCCGAGAGCGCCCAAAAGTCTGCACCCAAGATCAGACGGTGTGGAAGATTTGGAATCACCAAACACTCCAAAAGGAAAGCTTTTCCTTCAATTTCTATGGGGAGAGTTACACATCCTGCAACTCCTACTCCTGCCCCATCCGCTAATGCTACTGACCCAATTTTTGATTTTTCTATTCTAAGCCCTAACTCTTCCAAAATCCTACACCCATCCCCTCCAATAATTGTGCGTGAAGCACCTGAATCTAATAACCCTAAAAACCTAACTCCATAAATGTTGACTTCTAAATATGGCCTTGTATCCCTACCATTTGCCGCTAATGTGAAGCCTAATTGAACTTGATTTGCCAACTGGTCGCCAGCAGGCGACCTAACTAAACCCTGCGGACCTCTCGTCCTGCTGACCCGAGAGTCCGGTTCCCATTTCCCGAGCAATGTCGACAATTGGTGCGAGAAACCCCTACAGCACCACATCCGTAACAACGCCTAGGAGCAGAACAAGAACTAGCGAAATGACCTTCCCGATTACAATTAAAACATTTTACAACGCGACGAGGTTGAGTTGTGGTAGCCACTGCAACTCTTGGCTGTCCTGTAGAGGACGGACGATAACCACATTCTGGTTCTAAAAGATTCTTCCCTCTAGACGGGGGTGTAAATGAATCAACATTTACTTTCAGTGTATCCATTTCTCTTCCAAGCACAACCAGTTCCTTCACCGAACTCGGCTTAGCAAACGCAATTTGCTTTTGGAAAAATGGATCGACGTTCTTTTTCAGGATGGTGAGTTTTCTGCCCTCAGATAATGGTTCTGATAACCTCCTAAATAAAGTCCTCATAACACTTAAATAACTGCCAAAAGACTCGTCCTTACCTTGCGTTCGACGATTGATTTCTTCTAAAAGAAGATCATCGTAGTTAGCGGGCAAGAACTCCGCCTTAAGTTCCTTAACAAATTCCTGCCAATTACCTATGTCCTCTCTTCCAGTTCTGAACCACATGAGTGCCCTACCTGATAACAGTTCTGTTGCTGACCTAAAAAGATGACTTTCAGGAACATTGTTCGCAATACGAAGTTCCTCAACGCGTTCTAGAAAAGAGTTTACTGATGAGCTATCAGCCTCACCAGTAAACTTAACTCCCCATTTACCTAACCTTTCAAAACATCTTTCTTGGAGCACTATCCGCTCTATTCCTCGATCTGGTATCCTAACATCTACAGTCCTAGGTCTATCAGAATTCTGTGTAGATTCCACAACAGTTTGCCTTACTGTGTGCATTACTTGATTAGAACACACTGGTTGCGACGATGGGCTGATATGGGTTATTGGTTCGTTCGAAACTTTAAGTTGATGTTGTACTTTCGATGGAGTCTTTTTAGGTGGCTCTTCTTCCATGTCGCTATCTTCTTTTTCGCCGGTTAGATCACCTAACAAAATTAAAACCTCACTTTTTAAAGAACTAATCTCATCCTCCTGTTCTTCTCCTTTACAAGGGGTTCTACCTAATCTTCCTATACTCCACTCGATCTTTGTATTTATTTTAATGTACTCTGAAGATTTCGGATTCTGCGGTGGATCCTTAAGAAGCGTTTTAATTTCATCGATTTTTGCCTTAACGGCATCACGATCTTCCTCAAACGTAAATGGGTAAACTCTACTATTCTCTAATGAATCCTGTCTAACCAGTAATCTTGACGATCGTAGGGCTTTCCTCATAACCTCTACGGTGTCAACCTTCAAACCTCTTACCCTCATCTCATAAGCTAACTCATCTTGGGATAATCTTCCTATATTCATTTTGAATTTATTTAAACAAAAAAAAATTCCACTATCTCAAAAAAAAATTAAATATTTTTAAAACAAAAAAAAATATTTCTGTAAAGTTGGCAACCCTAGCTTTTCTTTAAAAAAAACTAACACCAAAAACAAAAATTGTAATTAAAACTTCACTGAAATCACAGACCAAATTGTTCCACAGCAACTTTTCACTTTACTAATATATGAAAAAGTTCGATCTCGAATCGATTTTGATTTTGTTTTACTCTTCAGAACACTTTAAACAAATTGAAAACTTTATGCTAAAAAAAAAACTTATAATAATCCTGTACCCACAACTCAAAATGAAATAGCAATAACAATATATCCACAAGTAATAAACAAAATTATTAACGACCAACGAAACGACGATGTCGTTAAAAACTTTCTGAAAATATTTTTTTCTAGCTAAAACAAAGAAGGGATTATTAAAGTATCTCCAATAATTAGTAAATCAATAAAAAAAAAGAATTAAACGTAAACCGATTCGCAAAAATTTTCTACAAAAGAATTAAAAGAACCAATACAGGACCTTTATGTTTACCTATTCGAAACTCGAGGCAGAAATGTAAACAAACGGGACAAATTTCAATAGCAAAAAAAAACAAATTCTGTTATGAACCACAATAAAAAAGTATGTAAATAAGTAGGTATGTATGTATATAAGTAGGTATATGAATTAAATTATTTCAATAAAAATTCCTCACCAAAACAAAAATGCACAAAAATGAAAATTCTCCCTTGATTAGGGATATCCAACTTTTCCAATTTCCTACCTTGGAAATTAACAATTTTTTTTCCTCAACAATAACGGGTATGTGTAGCCGCTTGTTTAGCACTTTTCCCCGAACCTAGAAAATATAAAAACAACAAAAAGTAAATTGCACACAACAAAAAATTACTATAAAACAATTAAAGCACAACACTTCCCTAAATAAACCAACAAATAAAACTTTCAAAGGGATTCTATTTTTCTGCTTTTTTTTTTTTCCAATAAAGCCCCACGTTCGGGTGCCCACGTTCGGGCGCCCCACGTTGGGCGCCAATTTGTTACAATATTATTTCGCGAATTTAGGGTGTTGTTTATGAAAACGATTTACTTAAAGACCGCGACTTTGGATTTCGAATCCAATTAATATAAAAACAAATGATTAAGCGAATAATTTAAACAAAATGTGCAACCGGCACTCGCGAAAGATAAAGGCGAATGAAATCCACAGATTAACGAAATGTCAAATTCGAGGCGGAGAGAGAGAAACAATATTGTAACAACTGCAAATATGATGCAGCCAACCGGCTAGTCAGCTAGGGTGGGTTCGTTGATTTTTTTTTCTTTTCCCTTTTTTTTGTTTGTGGGTACGCAATATTAAAAAAAAAGCAAACACTGTTCGAATAAAAGTATATATAAAAGTATGGAATAAAAGTAAGTATATGATGAATTGAATTTGCGCAAGTACAGGGGCGTACTTACGTTATAGGGTGGGCGCCAGGAAACTTTTTTTTAATGGTTGTTTGCCTTAACCGGATGCTGAAAATATTCTTCAAAATAATAAAAGAAACGCGAGTTTTAATTTCCCTAATGGGGAATTGAAATGTTTATTGGATGGTCGTTGTAAACGAATCTGGGAAACCTTGGAAAGACCAGGATAAAAACCCAGAATTTTTTCGGAAATTGATGGTACAAAATTAAATGCAAATTGATTAAAGAACAAAGGTTTGAAAGAACAGTTTAGAAGACAAAAGTAAAATTTCGAACAAGACCATATAAGGATTGACCGCTAAGACTCGGTCCCGAAATAAACGGCAAAAGAAAACTACGTTATGTAGGTCGCGCGTCCCACAATTTTGGGAATAAAGAAACGAGAACAAAGGCCAACCGAATCTTTTTCAACACTTTTTTTTTTATTTTTTTATTTTTTTATCTTTTTTTTTTCTCTTCTTATCTCTTCCTTTTCCAAGAAAAAAAAACAATACTTTTCGCTGTGCTAGTCAACCAAGAAGTCGTTGGTCACGCGCAGCTTATTGTCCCTCCGACCTCTACTTTCACACACACATTCATACTCTCAGGCAAAAGCTTTCGTGGAATTCGGTTACGGTACCACTCCGAGGTTGAATCCCAACGAAACTCTCACTCACTCACACAATCACTAGATTCCCCAAGTTGTTGGTGCTGTCCCAAAACTTGACGAATCCAAGGCCGTATCACCCCCCTATAATATTTTAAGAGAAAAGCAAAATAAATAATAAAAAGTTGAAAATGTTGTCCTGGACATTCTTCCAGTTACTCTATCCATAATTATTTTTGAAAGTCATTCGAAAGAGGAGTGTAAACCAAGACCAAATTTGTAAACTATTTTTGAGAAATTGAAGGAGCAAGGAAAATACATAAAACAAACTACCTATCGCGAAATTTACTACTCGGTGGGCCTCTGTGCAGATTTGGGGGATAAGGGAAGAGCGTTTAGCGTTCCATCCTTTAAGAAGGTCAAAGTTCTTTAAGTAAAATTTAAAGTTATAACTTTACGGTGGGCATTTTAGCCATGTTCAAAACAAAAGTTAATATGAATGCTGGTGTTTCGTTGGTTGTTCAAAAAGTAAGAGTCCGACTGACTTCCTCAGCTCATCCGCTGGTACATCTTCCTGAGGCCATTCGTCTGCATGATAAGTAGACTCGATGATATAAGGAATCAACTATTCCCCTCGATATGTAACTAATATCACTGGAACACCTGCTTTGTTGCTTTTGCAAAACACTAGCTCAGTAAGCCAATGGTTGATGGTACCATGACTGCCCTCAACCTTGCCAGTATTTTGCAGCCACAACGAAAAATAAAAAGAGTTAAGAAAGGAATCCATGGCTGGTCATTGTTGCGGTAAATCTTACCGTAACAGTCGCTCTGAGCGAATTATGACACTGCCAAGACCAAACTACAATCTCTTAGCAACAGGCCAAATTCTGAGTGATCCTAGCAGCCCTATAGAAGCACTTTCAAGTTCTGATGCCAATTTGTGGAGAAAGGCGATGCAGGAAGAGTTTGACTCACTTCTTTCAAACGAAACCTGGACTTTAACTGAGTTACCCGCCGGTAAGAAGGCTATAAGTTCTAAATGGGTATTTAAAACTAAATTTGATACTGATGGAAAACCCATTCGACGGAAAGCAAGATTAGTAGTTAAAGGCTTTTGTCAGCAGAAGGGGATCGACTATACGGAAACCTTTGCGCCTGTAGTGAGGTACACATCAATACGATTTTTGCTGGCACTAGCGGCTAGACACGATCTTCTTGTGCATCAAATGGACGCTGTTACAGCTTTTTTGAACGGTGAGTTAAAAGAAGAGATCTATATGACTCAGCCAAGTTGTTTTGACGATGGTTCCGAACGAGTATGTAAGCTGCGTAAATCTCTCTATGGACTCAAGCAATCCAGTAGGGTCTGGAATGAGAGGCTTAACCATGTTCTGATAGAAATGGGCTTAAGACGCAGCGATGTAGACCAATGTATATATTTTAAATATTCTGGAGAGCAGATATTATTCATTGCCATTTATGTCGATGACGTGCTGATTTTTTCCAACTCACTTAATCTTGTGAATCATTTGAAGGATGAATTGTCAAAAAACTTTAAAATGAAGGATATGGGCGAAGCTACATCCGTTTTAGGCATACGGATTAAGCGAACTAAGTCATCTTTAAAAATTGATCAATCTCGGTACATTTCAGATATTCTGAAAAGGTTTAACATGGATGATTGCAACCCTATCTCTACTCCGGTAGACCTTAATCAAAAGTTATCATCAGATATGAGCCCTAAAGATGAAATTGAAAAACAACAAATGAAGGATGTCCCTTACATGCAGGCAATTGGTTGCTTACTATTTGCTGCAGAAATTACACGCCCCGACATATCCTACGCTGTAAATCTACTTAGTAGATTTGGTACGAATCCAGGGAAGGCGCACTGGACAGCTGTTAAACGTGTAATGAGGTACTTGAAGGGGACTATCAATAAAGGCATCGTCTATCATAAGGAAGCTTGTGATATGGCTGGATTCTGTGATGCAGACTGGGCAGGCGATATGGATGCAAGACGCTCCACTACTGGCTATGTATTTACATTTCAATCTGGTGCTATATCAAGGGCCACAAAACGTCAGAGAACTGTAGCGCTTTCTTCAACCGAAGCTGAGGTAATGTCTGTTGTTGCTGCTATACAGGAGTCCATTTGGCTTAAGCGCTTGGAGAGCGAGTTGTGTGCAGACGCATCAAAAACAATGGTAATTCACTGCGATAATAAGAGCGCTATTCACATCGCTTCAAATAACTCTTATTCTCCAAGAACAAAACATGTTGATATTAAAGCTAAATTTATCCGTGAAAAGTTGCAAAGTTCTGAAGTCAAGCTGCAATATCTTTCAACAGATCAGATGTTGGCAGACATTCTGACAAAAGGTGTACCAGCTGCCAAACAAATTTCCTTTGTAGAAGGTTTTGGTTTAAAATAACAATTAACGTAATTAATAGCATTTTTTGAAATTTTTCTATGTATATATATATTAATATCCTATGCATACCTTTTAAATATTTACAATACTTTTATATGAATTATTTGCTAAAAAATCTTACCGATAATGTTTAAATTTTCCAGTCAGATTTAATAGTTTATTTTTTTTTTAACAATAAATGAATTTCTAAAATTAATGAATAGTTCTTCAGGGAAGGTGTTGAGAATGAAAAACTATCACTGAATACATTCATCAATATAATGTAAACATTGTAATATGTCATCTCATGAATTGTATTAAATAAACTTATTCTAATTTATAACCTACTCTGCTGCACTTTTCTTAACATATATTAACTGCAGTTTTTATCACTACACTCAAAGGCACATTTAACCGCCCACTTCGTATTTCTGTAAATTTAAAGACACACATTGGGTGTAAGTAATGTTGAAAGCAAACTTTGAGAAAACAAAAAAATTCAGAGAAAAAATCACGTTTATTAAAGACTTCAAACAAAAAAAAACATGTTTTTGAAAAAAATACTGTTGTTGTTAAAAAAATGGTAAAATTATTGAAAAACTAAATTTTTAATAATGGGTATTTGCGCCGCGGGCTCTAATTAATTCGTCGAGCCGGTTTAACAATCCATCAATGATGTCCCGATGGCAAAAATGGAATCCCGACCTCATTTACGTAGTATAGTTACAGAATTTGCGGTATTGCAGCGTACGTTGTCATGCATTAACCGAAAATTGTCACCAGTAAGTGGTGCGAAAGGCATCACATGGTTGTGCAAAACGTTTTTCACGTATATCTGAGCATTCACACTGCCACTATCAAACACAACAAGGTCCGTGCGAGCTTCATAACTGATGCCTCCCTAAACCATTATAGACCCTCCTTGGTAACCCACTGTTTCAGTTTCGTGCATGGAGCAAACCTTTGGTTTTTTCGCCTGTAAACACGATGACGTCTATCTGGACTTCGTATACCTATTCTGCTTTCGTCCTTCAATTCCTCTGCAATCCAGTTAACATAATCTCGCGCAAAACGAAGTCTTCCTGTACGGTGCTGTGGGAGCAATTTGGGGGCCCCCGCTGCTGGTCGGAAAGCTCTGATATTTAATTCTGCCAACCTTTTCTTCTGATGGTGTGTTCACTCACACTTACATTCCTCACCTCAAAAAGACGTGTACGAGCTTAAGTAGTGCTACAAAACTTATTTCTCAATATGTTGCTGACGACAAAGCGATCATCCCGAGCTAAAGTGCATCAATGACGACCTTGACCTGGAAAATTTAAAGTAAAAAAAAAAAATATGTAAAGTATAAACCTAAATTTTCCGATATTTTCTTACTATGGTACAAAATAACAAGAAATATAGTCAAGTTTAAGTAACTGAAACAATATTAAAAAACGCTTAAATTGCAAAAAAAAAAAAAAAGGGTTTTATTGTTTTGTTTTTTTGTGAAAATATCCCTTAAACAAAAAACAAATCAGCAGATAAGTTATAGTGAACTTAAAGAGTCAGGATGACGAAAAATGCAAGTGGGCGGAAAATTGTGTCGCCTATGATTGTAGTTCAAGTCTAAAGAACAATTTTTCTAACCCCAACCAAGCGGTGAATGCTCGCGTCCGAGCATGGTCTAATTTTTGAGTAAACTAAAAAAATTTCAACCGGCAGTGGCAATACAATTTAAAATTTATAAATTAAATTTTAGTTTATTTTCGAAATAAACAAGTGCTACATAAAATCATAGAAAAATGAGCGAATGCACAATGTGAATGAATGTCATAAAATATTGAGTGAATGAAAAATACATATAACGCGAAAGAAAGAGTACATAGTACAATGTATTAAGTTTGCCTTATGATTTCAAATAAAAATTTCAACCAAAATTCATCAAAATAAAAGAAGTTTTGGGTAGAATGCCAGAAACCATGTTGAGAACTTTATTGAATACATTTTAAAACTAAAATATAATTTATATATTAAGGAATATTCGTGATTATAATGATTGATTGATCATATGATTTTTGGTCGGACATAGAAGCTTTGATATTATAATTTGAAAAAATTAGCATGAATTTTTGATTTGTAATGCTATAAGAATTTTCTTCTAACAACTCCTAAATTACAAAAAACTTAAAACATAAAAAAATGTTGCCCATTATGTCTGTTTATTAGCAATAAATTAAAATGTTGCAATATTCAAAAATTAACCTTTCAACTTTTAGATTATGTGAAAAAGTGTACCGGTCACTTTAGTCAGTGTTTTATCCATTTTACACCTGTTAACTATCATTACGCTACCATAAACTAGAAAATATTTTTTTAAGGCCTCATTCACCTTCAATATGCAAAATATTGGTAAATTAAAAGTAAAAGGCAAAATTTTTGAATTTATGAAAAAAATGACCCATAGATCAACGTATAAAAAAAAATATTCGATTTTTTTTTTTTTGCGTTCGCTTCGTATAAGATAATATTTTATTGATGTAATTTTTGAGGAATCGATATATCGGTTTCATTTCATAAACTAAGTAGGTAAATTAGAAAGCTTATAAAGCTGTTAAGTTACTTAAGTATATAGTCACCAGACAAAATGCCCAAAGCTTGTTTTAAAATTGTATTTAATTCTTTTAAGTATTCACACACCAAATTAATATTTATTTAAGCAAATTTTATATGTGTATCTGCAGCTCACTCTCCATTTAAAACTAATACTAGAATTTTCAGAGAAAAAATCTCAAAATGGTACTATTGACATTCAAAAAATATTTTTTAATTAGCTTTCAAATGTCTTCTGTGGCCTCCTCATATAATATAAGCGCATAATGATAGATCTTGAAATCTACAAAATCTAAAGCACTACATCTCAATCATTGTGGTCAATGGTTTTTGGAGATTTTCGCTGTCAACGATTTTTTCTTTCGAGATTGCGTGTTAGATCCATCTGAAGGTCTTGATTTTAGTATTGGCCCCAACAACACCCACGTACTTATGTACATAGATTTATTGGCCAAACGACAGTAAATTTTCACTCTTGAAATAACCTTTCAATTAGAGGATTCAAATCTGACCTCCATTTCTATATAATCAAGATTATCAAATACATAATTTAGTTGAACGAATTTCATCCTATTAACATATTTCAATTTTTAAAATAATAAAAAAAAAATAGGTACACTTCAAAGTGATGATAACCGAAACGCCGAAACATATTAGATATTATCATTTATTTTAAGCATCTTTGTCATCAAAATCTCCCGTCAAAATGAACAAAAAAAATTGTTGATTTAATTTACAAACAAAAATAAAAAAATCATATAAAAAAAAAAATACTTTGATTAGACAATAAAATCAATTATCAATCCACCTTCTCCTTTTTTGGTTGACAAAAAATATTGCATAACACCACTTGGTATATGAATGAATCAATGCTTTGGGAAAATGTTATAATCGAATCGAATAAGATATACTACGAATCCGAGCAACGGACAAGCAACTTTCTCCATTTATCATAATTATTTAATATAATTTTAATATTCATCAGTTCAGACACCTCTTGGGAGCTTGGGTCCCTTGCTCGATCACACAAAGTTACCGGATTCTGAATATTTTTTTTTAATTTTTTTTTTTGTCTTCAGCTTTATTTTGTTGTTAATGTTTTCTTTTTGGATATAAAAATTATAATCAATTGATTGCCGGCAGTATGGAGCTTGTTTTTGTTTTCATTGTTTGATGCAACATACATAATGTACAATGCTGTGTAGGAAATTTGAATGTATAGAATAGTTTTAACACATTTTTAGTTGGACTAAAGTAATTTAAATTGTAATTATAATTTACCACGAATGAGATGGTTGAACATTTAAAGTGAACAATTTGTATCGAGTATTAAGTTCGACCTATAAAGTAACCACCCGATCTAAACTATTTACGCACTTTTAAATGATAGTTTTTATTTATTACACAGCACTGTAAAAATATTTCGTTGCATGCTTTAATTTTCAATAACTTAAGGGCATCGCTATAGGGAATTTAATTTATCATCGATTTAATCACATCACATAAGGAAGTCTTATTTATTATGTTGTTTTCTTGCTTCTTGGAGACAAATGAAAGTGAAAACACAGTCGATCCAAAATGTAGGACGCACTATGTAATGGGGAAAATGTTAAAATTCCTCAGCGATTATGCCTTGTATATTTGTTTCTGGAATGGGAGTAGGTTTTCACTTTTTTGTTTATTTATTTTTTTTTTTTTTGTTAACTTGAATAACTTTGATAAATTGCCTTAGGTATCTATAATATGAACCTACCTTACCAGTTGAATGAGATTTTAATAGAATTTTCGATAACATTGTATTTTAATATTTCTTAATGAATCATTGTTAAGTTTTAAATTAAAAAAAAAGCAGTATACGTAGAATACAATTCGGAAAACTGATTAACAACTCTACAATAGGAAATGGTAAAGGTATACATGGGAAATATGATTTTAAGAAGTATAGATACTTGCAATCTATGTAAATAACATATATAGGTGTATCGGGTTTCGCCTAATAGTACTGCAGATTCATTCGGGAATTAATGACAGGAGTTGTCGTTAATTGAACCTTCAAAAAAAAAAGTGTAGTAGCTTTAACTATCGTAGAGAAGGTTACAAGTTACAACTATCGTAATTTGGATGAATACATTTATCGCAACAACGTACTTATTATATTTATAAGAAGTCTTTTTTTATACTCTTGAGAAATATTAAAACCTTAGGCCTTTCTCAAAGTTTGAACTTTCAAGTGCAATAAAAAATATTAAGCCATTAAGTCATTCTTAAGGTATTTGAATGTCTATTTCATCCCAATCCACCCTGTAAATACATAACTAAATTCAGGCCCGGCCCCAGCCAAACTTGCACCCTGTGTAAGATTTGTAGAAAGCGACCCTTTTTTTATATTTGCACACATACATACATACATACATACATACATACATACATACATACATACATACATACATACATACATACATTGACATGCATAAGACTTTTCCTCATTACCCAGAAGGTAGACTTTCAATGCGATTTTTTTATTGAGGTATCCCCGGTAGGTGATGTTAGTTAGCGCGGTTTTGATGGATGTTATTTTGGAATTATTTGAACAAGTTTTGTGGTTAAAATGCAAATTTTAAAATGCGCCCCCCAGAATTTTGCGCCCTGTGCATTTGCACATCTTGCACACATATAGTTGATCCGACCCTGATCTAAATTTTAGAATAATTTAGCCCTAAAATGATCCTTTATCCATCCTCTAAATATTACCATTAAAAAACAAAGAGTTTTTAAAAATGGATACAATTTTTGTATGTTTACTCCAATGCACCGAATACCAATATACTTATATTAGGCTCTGTTGGGTTCCTGGTCACAATGGTATCCCAGGAAATGAAAGTGCTGACGAACTGGCAAGAATAGGATCAACACTTGATCTTAATCAGGCAGGCCCAGCTGTTCGGATCCCATCCTGTAATCTAAAACAGGTAATCGAGAACAAAGTCCTAGCCTTAACAAACAGAAGGTGGAACTCGTTTGACACCTGTGCTGCAACTAGAAAACTATGGCCCAGCTTCAACAAACAAAAGACCGAAAAAATGGCTTCCCTATTCGTAATCCCTTTCAACCCAGCCGACCAACAAGCAGGTATCGCCTCCTCAAACATAGTCCAAAGACATAAAATGATGCAGTATGACACTGATAGAACGATTAAGTACGACGGAAGAAAACGCAAGTGTGCATTGCAGTGGTGACAACTAGCGGAGAATGGGCACCTCGCCCTACACCAGCAGTTGCCGCTTCTACTTTCTACGCCCCAGCGTTAACAAGCTGAACCGACAAAACAACACGATCACACGATCTAATCCACCTACCACACGTTGCATGGAGCAACGAGCCTGGGGGAGGGATGATTTACTCTGTGGCGACTAAGGAGAGGAGTACGCCCAAGTAAGACATTGGTGCGTTAACCCCTTCTCACCCAGATGACTATGTCCTAACTTAAATAATTTGAGGGCACCCTCCGGTTTTACGGGCTACACCCCGCTGAAACTTCAACTACGCCCTTAACGGGCCTTTGTCATAGGATTTTTATCATAGGTTTTCTTTCTTCTATGGGGAAGGGGATCATATCCTTAGGGTATCACAATGGATCTACACTGATCTAAGTGTGACGGTAACAAGATCAACTTTCAGCCCGCTTACCTAACCTAACCTAACCATATATATATTTTGCCAAATTTACATTAAATTCTCAAATAATTAACTTTGAAACACAAGAAGATTTTTGAAAGTCGAATATCATTTATTGTTTTCACTCATTTCACCCTATAAGTAACTTAATTTTAAATCAGTTTTTTCCCTTAGTTTGACGAAGACAATTGAGATATTTTGCTGTTTGCTATTTGCTTTTTCCTATTTCTATGTGAAAATAGTTAAATTTTAAAAATATCCTCAAAGTTCATCTTCGAAAACAAAAAAATTTTTTTAAATTTGAAGGTTTTATTTTGCAATGCCCCATTTCACCCATAAATGGTTAAATTTTGACAAATATTAAGACATCTCTTAAGTAAAATTTTTCAAACACAAAAACTAATTTTAAAATCGAATTCCATTTTCTGTTTTTCCCCCATTTCACCCTTCAAATAGCTAAACTTTAAGCAACCGGTTCAAAATTCTTTTTTTCCTTAAAATTTTCACAACAAATTTTATAAATAATGTCCACTTCAAAAATATAAGAGCAAATACATGCAACTTAGTCGGACTTTTTATTTAATCTAATTACCTAAGTATTGTACAACTTAATATGAGCTTAACTATAAGTCATTAATAAAATCATATATAATTGGAGGTATCAATTTTTATCATCTTCATTTAAGCATTAAAGTCCTTTGATACAACAAAATATTCCGCCTAACTTCAAGGTCAAATAATGATATCTTGAAAGCCTTAAGGGTAATCTAGTGAATGGAAGGTACCTATATATGAATTTGAGTACAAAATTTATTGGTGTTCAGATTAAGAGATTATTACCATTAAGATTTATAACTCTACACAGTGCGATACACTTGGTTGAGGCCACCCTTTTTTTAAATTGTTTTTCTGTTTGCAATATCTGTATACCTAAATATTTTTTTTTCAAGAAAAAACTTACTGCAAAACGAAAAGTAGAACACATTTTTTCCTTTATAACCCGTTTGCTGGTACGAAAGTTAAATTTTTTGTTGTTCTATTTAACACTTATGTGCTACTTGTTCCTCTGTGTATACTTTCACATAAGCGCTTATGTTCGAACTTAAATATCTCTGGCTTATCGGTAGGTATAGACTAGTGACTTCACATACCCCCACAGAAAATAGTCTAGCGGTGTTAAATCGCACGATCTTGGAGGCCAACTCCCTCAAAACGCGAAATTATGCGCTCACCAAACTTATTCTTCAACATATCAATTGTGGAACGCGCTGTGCGACATGTTGCGTCGTCTTGTTGACCCCCACATTAAGGCGATTCAATTCAGGAACGAAAAAGTCATTGATCATGGCTCTATAACGGTCTTCATTGACTGTAACTGTAACCCTCTGGCCGGCTTCGTGCCCATAAAGCACATATTAACCTGTCAGTTTTTCAGCATGTAATGCGGCGGCGGCGGCGTCTCAACAATGGATTGAGGATTATTTACACTTCAAATGCGGCAGTTTTGCTTATTAACGTAGCCAACCAAAAATGAGCTTCATCGCTGAACAAAATTTTCTTGTGAAAATCGGGATCAACAGCAATCTTGTTTCGAGAACATTCGCAAAAATTTGCATGCGTTGTTCAGGCGTCAGTCGATTCATGACAAAATGGAAAACCAAACTAAAGATAAATCACATGGCAGATGACAAAATGGGTGTCAATGAAAACAGTGATGCCAACTTAAGTTTTTGTGTAGTTTTGGACAGAAAATCACCGAGTTTCAAAATAAAAAAAACGCGCATAATAATAAAATCAACGTTAAAGTTTATTTGTGAGTTAGAAGATAATTTATTAAAATGGGTGTAATAATAGGTATTATTCTTTCTATTTGTCACTTTGACAATCACAAATGTAAAAGTGGTATGTTTGCTTACTTTTTTGCATAATATGTCACTAGGCGTGTTTTTTGCAAGCTCGGGAGGAATTGCACGAAAAAAACGACTACGGGGATTAGCGACACCAAAAAAGGCAACTATCGATAGCAATTATATTATTCACGCCGCCGCCGCGCCGGTAACAAAGTTTTTCTGTGCGCTCAAGTCAAGCCCGGAGAATTCTCATAGAATCGTTCATAGTTTTGCGCCAAAGTGTTTAAAATTTTATGCCACAGATTTTTTTAAACATCTATTTTTGCAATTTTTGTATTAGATTGTTTGTTTGTTTGCATTTCCTCACCCGAACTGTGTTTAGACTTCAATTCAAAACGATTCTCTACTCTTCCTTAAATATTTTAAACTTTTGCATAAGGAAATCCACCATTACTTAGTTAGTTAAAACATTTCCGACAAAAAATCAACGAAAAACGATTTTAAAAAGAATGTCCTAAAAAAAGTGATTCGCAGTGTTTTTTTGTTTTGTATATTTGTTTGAAATCAATAAATTTAAGCTCTAAGTATATACATATATAGTTAATAAATTTATTTTACAAATTACAAATTAATCAATTGATGATGATGCACCGAATTCAAAAATTATATTGCATCATAAAATAATATGATTAATGAATACAATAACTATTTTTTTGTTTTAAAAAAACCGATGATTTTCCATAGTTAACACTCTCTATTTTAAACTCGATTAGGTTAGGTAGTACCTACACAGAAGGAAGACGACATTCGTATTCTTTTTATTAATTTCATCTTAACACTTTCAAAGTCAACCAACCGCCTTAAGGTACACATTTTTTTTCTTTATAAGCATCATCACAAATCTTATAATATTGTGACATGTAAAACTATTAAAGATTGAATGGTATAATAAATCTAATTACCTTTAAAAAATTGACTTCGACTAGTTTTACAAAAAGATAATAAACTATAAATAACGTATGAGTTTGTTTAATAATTTTTAGTGCCGATTTTTTGCCAAAATTCAAAGGTTAATATAAAAAATTAAAGCATATGTCAAAAAGGTTAAGAAATATTTCAGATTTTTTTTTTCAAACTCAGCTCAGCTCTTATAAAAAGTGAAATTTAGTACGTTTCGTCTGTATTTTCAGACAAAAATTCTTTTCTGAAAATTCAGATAAAATTGCTTGTGGTGGGGGTAATGTCAAAATCAGCTTAGGCGATCTATACAAAAAAATGGAACTGTATAACTTTAATTACTGGTTGATTTATGTTTGTAATACTGGTTTAAATATGTACAGTTCCTATTACATTGGTTCAGTAATGTTGTTTAATTAAAAAATTGACTATTCTTACAAAAATGTTTCTTAAATTCTTTGTGGCGATATTTTGGAACTATTTATCCATTTGAGTTGGAATATTAGGTATATTTGTATTTTTGTAGAAAACATATTATTTCAAGAAAAATATTGATAATACTAAAAACATTTATTACTGTTGATGTTTTAGTTACATATAAATTTCGTCCTGGTAAAAAAAACTCTGTCTGAATTTTTTACTAACGAAAATAAGAAAATAATAAAGGTTCTATTTCGTTTATCTTAAATTTAAATTCTATAGGAGAATGTCAGAATTTGCCACTAATCATTACTATTACTCTATTATATAAAGAAGCAATATTTTATATCCGGCGTAAACTCTGAAAGTATTAAATTGATTTACTTGAAACAAATTTTATAATATTCTTTATATTTATAAGATTGTTTAAGACTATTTTTTTTTCTAATTTGTTTATTTAATCAGAATATTAATTATGTTAAATTTTGTTCAACTTTTTCTTTGAGGTTGACACACATTGTTTCAAAAATTCAATATTGAAACGCAAATTTTAAGGCCTAAAACTTTTCTTAATTATACCTACAAGCTGAGAAATATGTATTTAAACAAATTTTAAAATTACAACTTTTTGTATTTTTAATTTAGAAATTGGTTTTATGCGCAATCAAGCGGTCGCTGCTTTGTTCCACTTCATTATTATTCCGGTGTTTTTGCATTTTCTCTTCCTCCTTTTCCTATTTGCTTCTTTTTCTGTCCACTCAATTCCTCTCTGTGCCATTGAACTGATCACTGTTTTAACTCACTTGCGATATATATATAAGTACATGTAAGAACAATAATAGGGGCAGGGCAATTACCTAATGGATTCGTCAAAAAATGTGAGACGGAGAACATGAAAAAGTGGGTGCTGTTGTGTGTGTGTCTGTCAATCAACTTGGGATAACAAACAAAAATTTGAGTGAAAAAAAAAACAATGATTTTGTTGTTGCATCCACCTCCTTATCAATCGATCATTCGATTCGAAAGAGACGAATCCAATTAAGAGAGAATATATAATAGGTATGTTTCTTAATTTTCTTGCGAATTTGCATAAAATTTCACAAATTTTTACAATTTTCTGTCAAAACTCATAGGAAAAAAAAAACATAGTTTTGTGAGATTTGGTGAAAGAAAAAGTTTCCGAACAGTCATAGTATTGAAAATAATCATCATATTATATTACTTTCATAATCTGGATCCCTTTTCCGATTCTCATACTACACCGATTTGACAAATGAGGTGTCAAACGAGCGGAATTACCTACGGATTTGACCAATTTTATTTTAGAATTTAATAATTTGTTAAAAAAATGCATTTGTTTGCTAAATATTATTCCAATCGAAATGAACACTTCCACTTTCCAATTGGTCATGTTTTGGTATATGTGACATTATGTCGGTTCAGTTTATTAGGTCCGTTTAAATTCTTGTTCTAGAATTTTTGTTTTAGAATTTTTTCGTTTCCGCATTGAATTTGGGCTGTTTGTCAAACAACTCAAAACAAAAATACAAAATGAGTTTATTCACAAAAATGATAATGTTTTTAATGAAAATCAATGAATTAACACGAATTTAAACATGAGAACAAAAATGGAAATAAGAATAATGTATGTATATCGATTGATTTTCGCTTTTTAAGGAATGTGTCATCCGTGGGAAAACACGTAACATTTTTGTATAATATTGGTATTTCAATGTTAGGTACATATATTATGAATAATAATAAACTACATAGAATTCAAGAGTATGTAAATAAATTCACGAATGGAAACGAATATTCACCCTACACATATAAAAATGTAGAGCAAGTACACATCATAAATCCATGTTTTTATGATGCAGCCGTAAGGAGTGGGTAGGTTGTGTTTTGGTTACAATTCATTAATAAAGCAACATTATTATTTCACAATTTTTTTTTTGAAACTGATCTAAGAGCTAAAAGAATATGTTCGAACAACAGGTTCTGATGTTATTTTTTTTAAGTAAGCGAGAACTCAAATAGTTTATGACATAACCTTAAAACGAAAATGAAACATTGCGAACATTAGAAAAATGTGACGGGTTTTGGATCCAATTAAATCAATCTCCAAAAATTGTATAAAGAATTGCTTAAAACTCGATGAAGGTTCTCGTTTGGCAATGTCTGTCATTAAAGATGTGTTATAGAAAGTGTGCAGAATTCTCGAATAGTGATGAAGCAATTAATAGTTTCAATCAATTAACAGTGAAAAATAATACTAATCCATTTTTAAATATATGCGTCAAGGCCATAACGACGATTCCGCCTACGCACATATTACGTTTTATACCAATTAAATTGTTACGGAAATGTTTGCTTGAAACAAATATGTTTCAAATCAAAGAATCATTCTTAATTTGTTATTTAAATTTCCCTTAAAATAAGTCTGCTTAAGTAAGCGCATGGAATCTAAAATAATATGTATATAGTTGTATATTAAAGTATCATTTAGCTTTGTTTAAATATTGCATTTCGCAAGCCCCTGATTGTAGCATGAAAGGTTTTATTTACTACAGAAACCTATTTAAGTGTCCTTTAAAATAAGCTCATAACATAAATAAGGTACATCTGTCCTGCGTTCTAACCATAGTTAACCATTGACATTAAGTCAACATAAAAAATAACCACACATCCTTATGACAACAGTGTTGTATGCTAGTCTCTTTTTTCATTATGTTTATTGTTTGTTTTTTATTAATATTTTGTCTTTTTACTTGCGATATACATTTAGGATAGATACTATATGGCAATTTATGGATTCGTAAAAAAAATCGAATTAGAGATTTTGATCAAAGTTTACATTACGATGATAGCTAAGTCCAAAAAAGTGGGTCTCGCAATTCTGTCTATCTTTTTATCTGTCTTTTTGTCCTGCCCTTTCGGCTGCACCCTAAACGGGAGGATCAATTTTCTTTAAACTTGGTAACTAGCGGATTTTGAGCATTCCCCCCACAAAAATAACAGTACCTGCCATAAAATTTTTTTTACCAAATTATGAAAATTTTATTTTTCTCAAAAACGTGCCCACAACTTTTACAAAAAAAATAAATAATTTTTTTTACGAAAAGGCTACCATTTTATAAAAAAAAATCTACCTCTCGTAGAATATTTTTTTTATTTTCGATTTCTTCAAAAACGGCTCAATTGATTTTTACAAATTTGTTTATAGAAGTTTTAAAAGTTTTGTATACCAAATAAAAAAAAAAATTGTATTTAAAAAAAAAAAATTTTTTGAGAACTTAATAATTCGAAAATTACTTGGTCGATTTTTATAAAACTTGGCACGTAGCAGTTTTTTAACAATATCTATCAGATTTTAAATAACAATTATTTGTATGACCAAAAATAACGCTACCTCCCATACAATCGTTTAAAACCGGAATGGAAAATATCATTTTTCTCAAGAACGGTTCCTACGATTTTGATTAAATTTTGTATGTGAACTAATATTAGAACGATCTACTATATTCTTAGAAAAAAATTATCTATCGTTTAAAAATGGTAAATCTTATGGAACATTCTATATTAATTCTGGATTTTTTTTGAAAATTCGAAAATGAGTAGCTGATTTCTTTTCAAAATTGATTTTTAAACTCCGCATTAAATACTAAATACTAAAAAATGGCGTACCAATTTTTTGTTCTTAAAAATGTTTTCAAAATTTTACACTGCAGTTTACACTACCTTACCATTTGGAAAACTGCAGCGCCATCTACCCGCCAGAGTAAAAACCAATTTCTGTATCCATATATGTATGTATAAAACCCCGATATATAGAAACCTGGGATCCAATGTTGTTTTTGTATTACCTGTAAAAAAATAACCCCTATCCAAACCTGTAGATTTATTATCGGTCTATTATTGATCCTCCTTTGTGTCAAAGGCTGAAACTGAAGAAGTTTAATCCGATTTTCATAAGGACAAATGTTAAAATTATCAGGATGGGATCACGGTATCTTTTCAAGTTAATTTTTCAATTCCTTACTATAGAAACTTGCATTACTTCATTGTTCATTGAACAATGCTTAAGTTAGATATCTAATCGATGGAAAAGGTCATAAATAAGATTTTGGAGTTGGACAGCCATCTAAGGTTAGACAAACTTTAGAATGGGTTCATGAATAAAACTGCAAATATTTCACAAATTACAAAATCAGCTAAAAGGTTACGGTAATTTTATATAACAATATTATTTAACAGGGTTATTAAAATTTTAAAAAAATATACATACTGTAAGTATAGTTATTTCTTTTTAGAGAAAATTATTCTCATATTGTTATGATTTAAATCAATCATAAGAGATTTTAATAAAGAATAGCAAACGCCTGCAGAATATTGGCTTGTATATTTATTCAAAAATAAAACAGTAAAATATATACTGCGCCAATATTTTTCAATTTTTTAGAATTAGCCTGATTAAAATTACCATCCATTCTATTTATTCTTATATTGGCCAGAGTATATTCCAAAACTCATTTTAATTCCGCTGTATCTCTCTCTAAAGATAATAATTAATTTGATACTTATAAATATGTACAATGTACATTATTTCATTTTTAAGAATTGGCTAGTTTTTATTTTATTTTTTTTTTTTGTCAGTAATGTTCTTATCCGCATCATCATAGTGATATCACATCAACAACTTTAAGATCGTTTATCTTTTTTTATTTTTTGCAAAAATTCACTTCTGGTTTGACCCAATAAATAAATTTTCTTTTGAACCCATAAAGCGGAAGACGAACTAAATCAATCAATCATATAGGATTTATTTATATATATAGTTTCTATTCATAAAAGTTCAATTTAATTTGAAATGATAGATTAACTAATCAATTCTAAAGGCAGTCACATAAGAAAATTAATCTAAAGAATTCATTTTTGATTTTCTTATTTAATCCAAACTAATTCCATCATGATGTAATTTATTTGAGATCATGGTCAAATCAGATCGAAAAAATACCAAAATCATCAATTATTATAAATGTAGTAGATGAAACTATGTTTTTTTTTTGTCTATACTATATACCGACTGCGTGCCAGTCTCAGTCAAATGGGATTAAAGATTTAATCATGATCCAGTCAAGGTAGAATCTTAACACTAAATCTAATAAAAAATGCCTACATTTATTGTTGTTTTGTTTAACTTCGTCGTTCGTCCAATTCACGTGTATCTTTTGTTTTCAGTTTTTTTTTTTTTAAATAAAAATGTGGAGTGATTACTTTCGATTTTGAAAACCATTTACCTATTCAATGAATTTTTAATTTTTCTTTGCATGAAAACAGGTAATGTGCTAAGTTGGTAGCAAGTTTCCTTATAGACGGCATCACACATAAATAAATTCTACAAAGATGTGGCATCGATTAAGATCTTTTTATCAATTTTATTAAAATTATATCTGCACTTAGAAAAAATACCGCGAACAAATAGAACTTTAAAAAAGAAAAATTTATTTCAATTTTATTTCTATCCGATGTTTTAGTGAGTTCAGTTCAGATGCTTTACACTCTGCAAAAATTTCTCAGTTTTGCTGTCAAAAATCTGAGGAAAAAAATACAAAAATTTAATTAAAAATGGTGGTTCGAGTGTCCACAAGAACTACTCATGGCATCATTAGAAACAACAACAAAATATTGAAATTACACATAAGGGAATGTGCTGGGCAGTAAATCCACCATTTTTTTCGTTTTTGACAGATGCGCAGAACTGAACAGAAATGAAAACGCTAGGTAGTTATTACCTTTAATATGTGATATTGCACAATCGGTAAAAGATTGATTTCGACACAACACATCAGTCATCACACGAGACAAATATGGATCTACGCATATCAAATACATTGAAGCGGTAAGTGCAAGATAAGTGTGGTCCTGGCTTAAGACTGTTGTCCAGTTAGACAGTGTCAAAATGTGTAATTTTAAAAAGTTGATAAGTTTCGACAGCCGATATTCCCAATGTCAAAGTCAGATTTGCACTTGATGAGGTTTAAATAAATAGACACTCAATAATACGCCCATAGTCGTCATTTCGTAGAATTTAACACAAGAGTTTCAAAGCACCCCTTGATTATCACTGCTTCAGAAATGGAGAAAATCAAAGGATTCAAAAGACATATATGTACATAGATTGGTTTTGAATTTCTGAATGGAAATGGAAGAAGTTCTGGTTTGGTCATGCCTTAATTGACCGTTCAACCAATATTCTTTGCTTCTGTCTCAATATTCACAAGAGTATTACAAACATCGTGACCTTGAAATCAGTAAAAAACGTTAGGTCTCAATTTAAAGTCCTGATGGATGGTGGACTTTTCTAGCCTATATCCACATAGATATTGATCTATAATAATTTTTAATATTATCTGATAATTGACAAGAAAAATAAACTAAAAATAATGTTGTAAAATGTCTTCAGACATTTTCAGAATGAAGCAGAAAAGAAAATCTTGACTGATCACTCTGTAGTTTGGCGTATATCAGAAGGTTTACTTCTTTGAGGACCTGGAAGTAATTGCTGAGATATGCTTTTCTCTGACTATATTTTATAGATTAGTTAAACAGCTCAGGCAACTTTATTGGACAGAAATTAAATATGACTATCTTCATTTCTTCGAGATCAAGTAGACAGAACACAGAATGGTTTGTCTACGTCGTTGTCTAGAATTGAGTGGTGTAATCTTCATCGCCGTTAGACAATTTACAGAAATGAATTTCCCATGTCAATAACACCGGCTGCGATTCTACTACGATGTTCCCTTGATCGTCTTCGATTCGGCCCATGTTACCTTAAGAGGTTCCTATTTACTTTGGTAAAATTTCTGAACCTAGTTTTTGGTATGCCTTCTGGAGAAGGCAGTGTTCTTCTCTGTTCTTCTGCTAGCAGAGTTTGCGGTTAACTCTAGCCCTTCTGTGTAGTGCCGATTTATATGGCCTTATTTAGATCATGTCTTTAGCACGTCTTTTTTGGCAACGTTCCCAGTTCCCACTTGATTTCAATACTTGATGCTGGTGACAGAAGAATTTCTCAATATATTATAAGAGACTCGATCGGAGAAGGAGCTGATGATTTTTTGACATTGCAGCTGGTTGAATTTCCTCATAGTATTTCCTTGTTTTGGCTGTGGTCGGGACGAGATATCAACAACCAAACCTTGGCTACAAACAACGAGGTATAGTTGTCCGATTCAATAATGGCACATCGGAACGTTCGGACATTCTTTATTTTGTGCCTATGAGTGCCTTGCTTCGATAGCGCAATTGTGGTCAATATGGATTGGGTTTATTGTGGTTTATTGCACACATTTTTCTCCAAATCTGTTCCTCTTGCGAAAACTATCGGGATCTTTTTTTGTAGAATTTTATATGATATTATGTTAGTTGTGACATTTCTTACAAAAAACTTATAGAACTTTGACTTTTACCAGCCAAAATCAAAAGACCTGTTCCAAATTTAAGGCATGTTTTTGGAAATTCCACCAAAAATCAACTTTGTCAGATTTTGATAGACATTGCAAATTTTAAATATAACAAATTATTTATATTTCGTTTATTTGACGCCATGTTTTTTTCTTCAGTGTATCGCTTCGATCAATTAAATCAATCCAAAAATAACTTAACATAATAGCACGAATAGTTCTTGTCGTCAAGAAATTTCGATTAAAGGAATCTCTATATCATTAATTCTGAGTGTTGTATATATTTAATTATATTGGCTTAAGGCGTTAATTTCAACTGTGAAGTTCACAATCCGAAAAAATGATCATTTTGGGGGCTATGATATGATTGGTGTCGATTTATTGATACTTTGGATTAAAGTGAATGTTTTATATTTTAATGAATCATTTTAATGATCAAGTGATGACTTTAACGCCTTTTATGTGAGTGCAGCATTTTTATGTGCTGTGAATTTTGTATATGTACCTACCTATGAGGTTGTTTTTTTTTTTTTTTTTTTAAATAGTAAAACAAGAGATTTGAGAAAAGATAATTTCCGTATCCGGTCATCAATTAATTTTCAAATCAGTTGAGTAGACCGTTGCAAAATTTGACCTTTGATTTCTTATATAGTTTACATTCTCTTATTATATTGTATAGTTCAAATAGTTCGTGACATTAGATTGTATCTCTATTTGTAAGCTTGTATAGTATACCTAGTATATAACAATTAGATGCAGGTGAGGAATATTTGCTTTGAGGTGTTATGTTCGAATGGTGTAATTAGTGCGCGAACTTTTAACAAGTGCCTACACAATAATTTTTGTGTTATTAATTCTTAATACAAATAAGTTTAGATTTGGAATGTGAAAAACGATATAGCGGTTTTGATGAGTTTCAGGGCTTTTCGTACAAGCCTTGAAAATATAGGGAATATAATATTTTTACTCTTTATATACACGTTCATAAAAATGTGTAGATAATTGTTTAAATGATTAAATAAGTTCGAATGTCAAAATTTCGTATCAGGCAATACAAAATGTATGTATAGATCTTGAAAATATTCAAAGAGAATGAGGGCGTTCAATCCATTACGTCTGTCATCTGAATTTTCAGAATTCTGAATTTTTAGAGCTTCTGATTGGCCAACTTTCATAATAAGTTGGATGACTTTTAGTGACTTTTAGTTACGTTTAGTTACGTTTCATCTGAATTTTCAGACAAGAAATTCTCATTTGAAAATTCAGATGAAAGTTATTTGTGGTGGGGGAAATGTCAAAGCAGTTGAAGTACTACACATAAAATTGAACTTTATAATTCTCACTGTGTCATGTAAATTAAATATTTATTTCAATGAATATTGTTTATTGTTTAGTGAGTTTTATATTCTAATATTTAAAACTTACTCTCTACCAGTTCTTCTTAGAATAAAGTACAGCTTATAACGTTGTCAAATACTGTTTTTTTATTTCGTAAAACCTAACGCTGAATGCTTAATTTACGAATATAATGAAAGTTCTATTTTATTTCGATTCAATGCAAATCCTATAGGTAATGCAAGAAATTGGCACAATGATTTTTGAATGAAATTTCAGATGTATTTTGCGTTCAACGACATACATAAATTCATATTTCTAAAAATTCAGATGACATCAGACGTAATTCATTGAACCCGCCCAATATTAAAAATAACAGAAGCATTTTTTCTTCTTCTGAAAAATAAGAATTGTCATTCTGACATCAATCAAAAAGTCATGTATTACTAAGAGAGAATTTTTTAAAAATGAATAATCATTAGGCGCGTTCAGAAAAATGTGATATCACAGATTTTGCTCCTTCAAAAAGTGAGTTTTTCATTGGAGTTTTGACAGCAAAACAGAGATAGCCGAGATCTCCGAGATCTCATTTTCCCGAACATGCGCTGCACATATTAAAAGAAATTTAACAACTGCACAACTTTTTATATAAAACCTTAAAATCCAACTCATCAGTAATCACATTCCATAAGTCCGGTTTTGTTAACAACAGGCGTTTTTCATTTTAAAAATTTAAATTTTAAATTGTAGGTACATATGTATATTTAATTTCAACATCATAAACAAACCAAGATTTCAATTTAAAAGCTAATTACCAGTATTCACAGTTTGACGCTTCTTGTACTTTGTACCTACGTATATACAGAAATTTAATACTGATATATTTTTTATTTGATGGCCGTGCACTTTCTGTGACCAATGTTTTATTCTTGCTGAAATGATGTGTGTAAATCCATCGCTAGGTCTCCGTCTTATGTATGTGTTAGATTTTGGTTATATTTAGTATCTACGGAAATACCCGCAATCTTTATTTAAGCAATTACCATACTTATTTATGGGGAAGATATAACATCTTTGTGTGTCGTTTATTAGACCCAGCATTAAAAAATACCCTAAAATCATGTGTCATATACCCAGATTCTATAAAATTATTTTTTTCAGTTTTAAATACCCCCCTTCATATTAACCCTCCCCCTCAAAAACGACTACCATCGATATTCTTCAATCTTCTTTCTCAATGAAAATGAAACATTTTCGCACAGTTTTGTTAATAAACCTGTTGTTGTAAAGTTTTTTGTTAAATAAACCGACTTGGCGTCTTCACATTTTGCCCTTCCCCCTCCCCTTCTCATAATAAATGAAAACATTTTACCAAGCTTTAGGAACATACAAATTTATTTTCCATTTTACCAGCACCGTATCAGCAAAAGCCCCCATTGTGTGACCCATGACCCCCACCCCCCCTCCATCTTGTTCAGGTTTCTCCTTCTCCTCAGTGAAACTGACAGAATTGTGCTCAGTGATATCTCAGAAACGTGAATTGAAAAATTATTGTCAGGACATTGTCAAACGCGATCATCTGACAACGAAATTGTACATGATTTTTTTAGGATTGGTTCTAATGTCCTTAAACTCAATATTAAGTTAGTTCTTGAACTTAAGTGGCCACTTATATATTTTAATTTCAACAAAATTCAAGATAGACTGAAGCTGTCGGAAATTATTTTAATTCAAAATAGCTTTTAACGGCATTTATTCTAAAAAAAAAAGTAGCGTTTCGTCCCGATGATCTCACTTCGACACATCCATTAGTTGACTTTTGGGGGCCTTGTCAATACGCAATATTTTTTAAGTTTAGTTCATTCTATACATACATGATTTCATAAAAAATACCTACTGTGAACTATGTACAATCCAAAAAGACTAGAATTCTTAATCATTAAAATTTTTGACATTTGGAATTTCCATACCCGAATTGGAATTGACAAAATTTTTAAAATGTTGTTTCAGCCGCGTATTATGCTTTAGATTTTTGTTTTTAATTTAATTTGTGTAATTTTTTTCAACAAATTTGAAGTTTCAATTTTGGTTTTTACGGATTTCGAAAGAAAAGTAGGTTTGAATACATGGCTAAACTGAAAGTGAAAATCAAAACTCAAATAATTTCCAAACGTCTAATATTTTCAATCCGATCGAAAATCAAAACACACTTATTCCGCAAGTATTGAAAACGAAAAGTATTTCAAAACACCTACAGTTGTATTTATTAGATTTTTGTCTACTCAGACACTGTCTAACTATTTTTAAATTGGTGGAAATATGTTTTATTGAATACAAATAAATATCACATTATTCACGGTTAAGACAATCTTCTCTTGTGTCTAAGTTAGGCATGCTATAAAACAACAATAAACAAGGTTTTTGAACACATTTTCCAAAGTTGGACAGTTGTCTAAAGTTAGACAACGTTTATAAAATAAGACCACTAGAGTTAGAAAACGAAAGTATTTTACAACTGATCGGAATTCAGAACAGGTGTGATTAAATTTTCAGCTAAAAGCATAACGGTAAATTCATATATTTTTATTTTATGCAGATTTTTAATTAATTCGCAAGGTACGCAATTTTTTGTCATCATGCATCAAAATCAAAACAATATTACTTTATTTAATCGGCATTAGGTATTATTCAAAAATTTATAATCTTTGATGCTTTCCGCTTTGCTTTCTCTTGATCGAGTTAGAGTGAGTGCTGGTGAGTTAATTCAATGCATAACATTAAATGATACGCTTCATAATAAAATTGCTAGATTATTTTCTTAATTTATCAAAAGATATTTTAATTTTTGATGTAGCAATATATAGACATTATAGAGAGATTAAATAAAGTTATGGTTTTACAAAATACTACCGACAGATTATGTAATTAATACTGTCATGGTATTTATCATTTTAAATTATCTAAAGTGATTTTAAATATGTACATATGTATGTATGTATATAAAATGTCACACAAATAAACAAAAATATGTAATTTGGAATGCCAAAGCTCTGAGCTGCTTAATTATTTGTCTGCATTTTATCGTTTATCTATTAATGATTGTTTGAATATTTTAAGATTCAGTAAGTAAAAAAAAAAAAAGAAATTAACAAAATGGCAACATTTTTGAACGCCGTGGTTACACTCACCTTTATTTTTCATCTTGATAAAATTAAAAGAGCGGAGACTTCTTTACTTATAAATTATTAATTTTGCTCTTCGAACAGCGTACCTACTTCAAAACGAAAAACAGAACGAAATTTTTTGTTTGTAAACGATTTTAATGTTGTGTGCATTCGGAGTACTCCTTTTGCACTCCTTTTAAGCTCTTCTATACTCCAAAAACCATTCATACATGCGTTTTGTTAGTTTGCAGAAATTGAGGGGTCTACAATTATCTGCTGAATCGGAACGGTTAAGAAGACTGAGAGTCTTTATTTCTTTGAAGAATTCCTAACTTTCTCACAAGAGGCAGTTGTATCTCTGAAAAAAATATTTATAGGTGAAATAGTCTGGAAATCGATCCACATCAGACCTCCGACGCGACGGAACCGTAATTAGGTCACAGGTTACTTTAGCTAATTATACCACCTAAGATGAGCTTTGACCCCATAATAAATGTTGCCGAACATGAATCTTTCGTGGAACATTATATTTTATCTACTTTCTAGTTACTAAGGTGTCAATTTAACATAACTATGAAGAAAAGTTAAGCCGCCCCTTACAAAACAAAGTAGGTGTGTTTCTTTACTCGCCCTTCTAGGATCCCATGCTATCCCAAATCTGCCCAAAATGTGTTTCTTTAGTTTTTTCTGGTACAAAAATGCCAGAGCTTTTGATTTTATTTTAAATTTATTTAATTTCCCCTGCAGTATTTTAGGTCTGTTTCTTTACTGTTTGAGAAAAAGTTTGCGCTCGAGCTTTTTGATGATGTTGTTAGAAGTTTTGACCAGAAATGAAATTTAAAGAAACGCATTGGGGATGTTTTTGGGTAAACGTCACATTTGACAAGAGAAATTATCAGTATTTAGACAAGAAAGAAAATCCGTAGGTAAAATGTTCGCGTAAATTCTTACTGGAGGGGAAATGAAATTATTAAAAAAAAAAGTCAGAAGCTCTGGCATTTTGGATACCACGGGATCCCGCGTGCGAGTATAGACATAGACCTTTTACCTACTGCCTTTTCTTGCTTATCAAACTACTTATAATTTCTGTTGTCAAATGTGACATTTTGCCAACATTCCAAACATTCCAAATGCGTTTCCTTACTTTTCATTTGTCAAAAATTACAACAACATTATTACAACAACTCTTTCCCAAACCTTTACCGAACAGTAAAGAAACAGACCTTATGACCACCAACTCCTTCATTAATAATTGTGACTTTGAAAGGATCACCAAGGCAACACACTGCAAGAGGTAAAATTAAAAAAAAAAAATACATAAGAAAAAGCTTTCGTTTTCCTTTCAAATGACATTGGCATATTTAACCACAATGCTTTGCTTAAGGTCAAGATAAAAAGAGCTGCTAAATTACACATTGCACAATAGTCAAGACTAATTATCTCAAAACCGACATCCCCTGCTATGAGCCCAATCAATTTGTTTCGGATATATTTATAGAGTTTATTGACTCTCTCATCACAGCCAATTTTAAGTTTCACACTTACAACTTACTGTTACTATATCTATGTATATGTATGTATAGTCTTCGAGGAAGTATTTTACTAACATTATAATTTACAAGTTCATTGTTTTTTTTTTTTTCTTTTTTTGTTTACAGCTGCGGTGTTTGTGTTATTTTTAGTTAAATAGATTTAGGTAAAAATTGGAAATTAATTTGTTTAATTTAACATTTTATAAACACACCTATACCCGCTGAGCTCATAAAATTTCGAGTCAACATAATATAGTGGTCTGCTCAGTGCTCACGCTCAGGGGCGCTTAATACGATCCATTAAATATGTTATTACTTAAATTCATCACACGAAGACATTTTTAGCCCAGATTAATTGGCATACAAAGAAGTTGTTTGTGTTGATCCCATCAGTGCCGCAACTAATTTAATTTGAAATTATTTTGGAATTTTAATAAGATTGATTTAAGAGAAGAAGAATTGAATTAAATTCAATATTATAAGGAATTTATAGCAAATCTTTTAAATACAGATTTAAATACATATTAAATAGATAAATTAGACAGTTAGAATTTTTACACCATCATTGGATCGGATGAAATGACCCTCAAATTTAGTGAAATAGTTTTTCTTTGTAATTAAAAATAAAATACCTATTGGAGCAAGGACAAGTTGTTGTTGTTATGGACATTTAAAAAGCTTTCGGTTTTTTGTGTTCGATTAAGAATTAATATGAGCATTGGTTACAAAAAAAAAATTAGTTTTACATTTCAGAATTTTGAGAAAAATTGACCCAAACATTTTATTTTCGTTTTTTTTTATCAAAATTTTGAGTTTGAATGCAAATTTTTTTTTTATTGACACAAATAATATAATTTAAATGTAGGATTAAAGAACAGACTTCTGGCTTTTAAAACCGTTATTGTTTTGCATTTTAAATATTGGCGTTGTTTTTTAATATCTGTTTTTCCATTTAAGTCGTTTTTTTCGAAAATCGTCTCTACCTGCTAAACGGGGCGATATAGAACCCCCCTCCCATAGTAAAAAATGCTTGTATTTGACCCTTCTACAAAAATCCGTTATCAATTTTCTTTTTACATATTAAAGCATAGTATGCGGCTAAAACGAAACGAAAATTTCCATACAAAAATGATCGTAAACGAACAATTTCGTTCTGCTCTACGTTTTGCAATAGGTACGCTGTTCAACGAGCGAAATTGATAATTATAGGCGATTATTTGAAGAAGTGTCCGCTCCTTTTCCGCACTAAATTATTTGCCCCATTAACTGTGTGCGGAAAAGTGAAACCACAAACAAATTTCGTTACGCATCAACTGATAAAACTCTCCGTTAATAGTTATTTGTTTGTAGTCTTTTCGTTTACGTTTTTGATGTTGTTTTGAAGACCTAGGCTTAATGAAAACCTTTTTCAAAATTCACATTGTTTGGCGACGGCGAGACGAAAGACAAATAATTTTGGAAACTAACAAATTTTTTCACTTTGCAGAAAATTTCACTTTGCAAATTTGCGTTTGGTGAATAATATTTTGCAAAGAGGAACTTTCAACTTTTCCATTCAATAATTTTCTCTTTGCAAATTTGCGTTTGGTGAAATCAAATTTGATAAGTAAAAGTGAAAAGCGAGAAGTTAAATAGGACTACATGCATGCACACAAATCTTAGGGTAATTATATTGCACTGGTTGTCAAAGTTGAAAGTGTCAGAAATTAAAAATTTCCAATATGATGGAATCTGTGATAGTTTTGTTCGGGATTCTTAACAAGTTTCCGATTATGATGGAATTCGTGATAAGGCTGAATATCTTTTCGAGAAAATTAAAAAAAAAAAAAACAAAGCCGTTGCATGGCAGTATACCCGTTCTAGATGAGTTAATGCAAAAATTCAAATTTATTTTCTAGGGAATTACATTGCTTTGTACTAAATTTAAACCATATCGACAATAACTTGATGTAGCTACACCTGGAGTCTGAACGCTCTGACAAACAGAACGACCATGGACGGTACAATAAATACACTTTCTTGGAATTTCTCATCATCCTAATATAATTTCAATGTTGATTAAAAATAAATTCAAACAACAAAACGCGTTACTTCTCCCTAAAACTATGCAATTAAAATTCTTACAAAGTAATTCCAGCTACATTTTGAGAGCATGTGTTATAATAAATCTGATGAATATGGTATCTTACTAATTTGAAATTGAAACCAATAAAACAGGCTTCTCTAAATAATAATATTGACATTTGCAGAAGAAAAACTAAGATCAATTCAATTTTGAGTTTTATTTTAACACTTAATTCACTTCACAACAAGTATTTGCGTCTAGGTTATAAATCCACCTTCACTATCTAGGTATATTATATTTACCCGAACATTACTTTTATTTATACATTATACCTACCTACATAATATAGGTATAGTTACTTTTTCTTATTTGGGATGACTCATGGAATCAGAATCCGGTAGCTACAAGGACTAAGGGACAAGTGATGTTGTGTTATTTTGTTGACAGCGAAATTAAAATAAAACATCCAGGTAGTCTTCTATTGGTCTACCTGCTTTTCGAAGACACTTAACTCAAAAAGTACCTACAAAAATAAGTTTATTGAGATTTTCATAGACTTATATGTAATTACTTCTTTCTTAGGTAGGCATTTCTTTTTCATAATAAAGGAGTGATTTCTTATCTGAAGAAAAATAAATCCGTAATGGAATTCCTTTCCGTCTATCTTATGTTCTTAAAAAAAACATATTCAGCTCGAGTTGCTTTACAATATTTATACGATACCCTATAAAATAGTTTTGCAATATTTCATAACAGTTAACTTAAATCAACTTTATGCTCACAATTGTCGGTTTAAAATTAAAACTTGATTTTAAATTTCGCTATTATGTTGAACATAATGTCAGTTATATGGTGTCATAATAATATATCAGTGTAAACCTCAAAAAGTGGAAATTCTTTCCGAAATGATTTCTATAATTAATATGCCTTTATGCCAAATTTATTTTTTTGGTTAAGAAATGGTTTGATAACACTTTTTAAATCACTATATTTTGTTAACTATAAAAATGTACCCTATAATAAACAATGTTATACCTTAATTGAAATTTACAGGTAGACACATTCCTAACTTGTGTTTTGTGCATTGGTTTTCAATCTAACCAGAATACTCGCTCATATTCAAATTTTAACGACCTACGACCGCAACGATGAATCATGATTCATGAATGAAATTGAAAGTAGAAATTTACCATTAGTACATACATACATACATATGTACATAGGTATGTATAGGTAACAACAAAATCATGTTTAATCTTGATTTTATTTTAATTTTTAACAGACTCACACACACACTGCACTGCCTTGATTGTGCTCTATTTATCCAAATGTTTATTGCTTTCGATTGTTTTTATATTGGGCGTCGTCGTCGTCGGAAGTACATATATGGTTTATTATTACTGACGTTATTTTTTTGTTTACGATATCTCTTTGCAATGAGAAGTTCGAAACGTAGTAGATTGAAATTGATTTTATATATTTTTTTAAGTTTATCAATAATTTGGTTGATATTTTGTTTTAAATTTTCAGAGCCTGAACCAACCGTAACCGAGTGTAAGTTCAGAGCCAGAGTAGGGCCACTTTTACCATTAGGGACTGTAGAGACTTAGTTCCAGGGCTTAAATTTTTTTAGAGGAAAATATTGTTGGCAAAGATCTTATTTCTTAATTTCCGAATATTTATACATTGAAAATATTCTTTTTCATACCTTTCTCAAATGCCTTAAAATGCATTAAAAATTATCTGCGCGGTTCTTTGAACCAATGGAGTCTCGATATAACCCAGCTGTCATTAAAATTGAAAATGACATCGCAAAAACTATCGACGTTGATTCAATCGCAGATCTATTTTCCTATTTAAAATCATACTTCCGGCGGAGGCAAAAAATTTATCAAATTTGCTTTTCTCTTTCGATTGATTGTATCAAAAACATACTGTCGTATTTATTAGATTTTTGTCTACTTAGACACTGGTCTAACTTTCAAATTGGTGGAAATATGTTTTATTTAATAAAAATAAATATCACATTATTCACGGTTAATACAAACTACTCGTTTGTGTCTAAGTTAAACAGCTATAAGACAAGAAAAAACAAGGTTTTTGAACACATTTGCCAAAGTTGGACAGTTGTCTAAAGTTATACCTACTACGTTTATAAATAAGACCAAAAATGGTCTAATACATAGAAAATATTGACAAAAACAATAAAAAGGTATGTATGTATGTACATATGTACATATAATGTATGTACACGTTCATTGAATGTATACCAACTTTGCAATAGGTTTAGACAATCAATTGCAGTATCTTGTTTCTACATATAAATTAGACTATAAATCGATGGAAAATTGTTATAAATTTAATAACGTTTTGGAGTTGAACAGCGTCTATAAAGTTGGAAATACTTTGGAATGGGCTTACAAATACGACAGCTACATATAAAGTCCGCAATTTCTAATTCGAATGTTTTTAAATAACTCTAAATAACTCTAAATAAAATTACTATATTATATAAGTTGGCTCTGATATAAACTGTGCATAATACATATATACATACCTACAAACATACCATTATTTTTAAGTATAAGCCTAAAAATTGATAAGAGCATTTAAAACTAAAAGAAAATTATAAAGTAGTAGGAAACTTGATAACGTTAAATTTTGAGAAAAAAAAAATCAGAAGGTACCTACTAAGTAGGGGTACGTACACTTCATATACATATACACAGGTAATTTTTTTCAAAATTTTTATTCTTATTGCTAGTTAACAACAATCGTGTAGAAATTTGAAGTTTGCAGTTTTCAGCGCATTCCCTAACAAACTAACAAACTCTTCAGAGCTAAGATCTCGAAATTTGAAAAAAAAACTCTCATCAGATTCTTTTATTATTGTTAAAAAATGTGGTCTCATAACTTTTTTATTTTGATAGTTGAACTGTTTTGCAGCTTCAAAATATGTACATACTTAAATCTAAATCAGAAAGACCCAAGCAACACAGTTGTCTCTTTAAGATATCTTAAAAAGTTATTTTTCAAGAGCTTTCAACTCTTAAAATAATCTTGAAGAGGCCATTAAGACCCAAAAGGGCCTAAAGGGAGGAGCGTATTGTAAAGAACGAAAAGTTCTAAGTAAAGTAATCGATTATATAAACTTATAGATAGCCTTATAAGAATCCTTTTGTGAAAATTCATCTCTAAACATAGTTTTAAGTATTTATAATCCCTTAACAACACGTATTTAAGAGTATATAGGTACTTCTTTTATACTTTTATAGGTACCTATACCCACTTATATGAAAACCGTTATAGGATCTGAGTAGCTCCTATACCTATCTGGAGTTCAAATACCAAAAGTTGTGTAATATAGGATGCTAATGAGATCATTAGGATTTGATTATAAATAAAATAATTTAAATATGCATTATTTTGAAGACGATTTGTTTTTCGAGGTAAAAGTTCAAATTAGTAGATATACATATGTATGTATGTAAATTTTCAACCGCATATACTTTTTGGTTTTCATATGGGGATCAATGTTAATTGATGGCATAATGCTTCATGTGAGCCTGCACCTCCCCCCTCCCCCACCAGCATACGGCACTGGTAGGTAATGTATGTACCTATGTTAGATGTGATAATTGGTGATTTTATTTCAAATAATAAAAGGTAGGTACCTAATAGGTACCTGGCTACAATCTTACAAGTGGTCGTTTTGTTTTAAAGAAAGCGTGTTTGTGAAACGGCATTAGGTATCTAATTGTTGTTGTAAGCTTTACAACGAAGAAGAAAAAACCAAAACAATAGAAAAAATTGTTTTTGTTTTTGTATTTAGTGGACTATATTGAATGAAATTCAATTTACAACCCAAAAACAAAAATTGCATTGGAATTATTTATCATAAACTGAGTGTTATTCGTCGCAAGTGAAGCAACGTGTGCCCGATAAAATAGAAAATCCCAAAAAAAAAAAACAAACAATATCATTCATCTACTAATTTACCAATCTTCCGCTTCCCACCCGACTAGCCGAGCGACAAACAATCAGTACCAGTGCCAATGCCAAATACCTATGCGGCTCAGGAGCGGCGTAATATCTACACTTAAATACATCACAATAAGTTTGAAGTGTCCCGTTAAAAACAAAAAAACAACTAACCGATACCCTACGACGCGCCGCATTTAGACTTTTACAGGCCACTCACTATATTGGGAGTGGACAAGGGCCGCAAAGTATAGAAGGGCCTTAATACAAGGGTGTAGCTGTGTTGTAGCAGAAAGTTAAAGTTTATTCAACTCTGCACTACACCCTACATTTCTTGCTGCAGTTACAGACAAATCGAAATGTTAAATTAAACTTAAGCTAAAGCCGACCGTTGCGATAATTTTTAAATCGATTAAATAAAATAGGAATAAATACCAACAATTTACATACTTATGTACATACAATAAAATGCAATAAATATCGATCTTATAATTATTCTATACATATATGTAAGTACTTATCAATCTTGTTTTTAAACTTTTTTTATTATAAATTAAAAACATCAGTTTCGATAATTTGAATAAAATTTTGGTTTTTGATAGACCGAGAGCCGACAGCAAAGTTGGGGAGTGGGGGCGTTACCAAAATACGTGTACACGTCCGTCTGTGTTTAGGTGTTAAGTGTTCAAATTTTTAAATTTTGTCCTCAGGGGTGGGGGTGAGAGATCAAAAATCAGGAACAAAATTATTACATACATATGTATCTACCTATAAAGAAACGATGTTTATGTAAATTGTATATAGAACCGGTTTTTATTCAAAACTTTAAAAGTACCATGTTATGATAATATGAACTTTAAAAATAGTATAAACGTTTAACAAACCTTCAAATAAACAAAATAATGCTTTGCAATTTTAACTATAAAAAAACGTCAGATGCTAAAATACTAATAATTATTCTTTTCGTTTTTCAAATCCCTAGAAAAAAAAACATCTCAAAACAAATTTAATTAGGGCAAATTAATATCCCGCCCCGTTAACAGCAGACCATTAGACGGCCCTGTCTTTCATTATGCGCCCAACGCCTTCCATCAATTTTAATCAAAAATACCAACATTCGCGAAGGCAAACAAGAACAACAAAGTAAACAGAAAGAAAATAAAAAAAAATTCACAACAAGTGCGACAGAGAACACGACACTGAACTAACCAATCACATTACATTAAACTTTGTTATCTCGTCATATTCAACCAATGCAACCAGCCTGCGATGACGTGTTTTCTATTTATAGCCGAAAAACAACTGAAGTGACTCATAATTTTGTTTTCTCTCCACAATACAGTCGGCTACAATCTGACTCTGAGTACTTTTCATTCATTCGTAAACATTTGTTAAAGTAAGGTGTGTGAACGTGTCGAACTCGTGTCACATAAATAAAATAAAAGTGCGTGATTTTTTCCATACTATACCTATTCGTATTTATTTAAAAACCAAACAATTTATTCTTTTAAGAAAAATTTAAAACAATAATTAAGTGAAATAAAATTTCTAGAATGCGATAAGAGAAGTTTTAACAGAGTGTGTGGAGAGTGGCGATAAGTTTGCCACAGCACAGTTCAAGGTTTTTTCCCAATTTCTCAGAAAAAAGGCCAAAAAAGAAAAAGTTTTTCAATTGTTGCACATACATTTTATACATTTTTCCTAAGGTGTGGGTTGATTTGGGTTTAAAATTTATAATTATAAAAACGCAATTTAATCAAATAAAAAAAAAAAACAAGGAAAGAAAAATCTCCAATTGGATTTTTTGACAGTGACAGATAGTGAATTCTCGCACCACCCATTTGTGTACACTAAAAAGCCAAAGTTTGAAGTGTTTTTCTTTCTGAAAACAAAAATTAATTAAAAAATGAAAACACCTGCAAAATCTATTGCTGCAGTAAATACTGCAAATTCTACAATAAATAATAACAATACACAAGGTGGTAATAATAATAATAATTTGAATAATCCCAACAATAATATGGATTCGTCGTTTTACGATGATAAACAACAACAACAACAGCAGTTTGCTGCACCCGCAGGAAATGCTTCAAAGAGGCCTATTTCATTGGATTTAAATACATCGAAGAGTAATCCTGCAAAGAAGCAACGGATGACTGAAGTTGTACCAACACCTATGCTTCTTGAATCGCTAGCAACACCTGATTTGGAAAAGATTCTAATGCCAATCAATTTACTTCAAGATCTAACACCTGTGCTTGCATATTCTACCAAGGTACGTATAGTAAACATATTGTTTCTTTTTTTTAATTCAATGTTAAGTAGACATTAATCTAAATAGGCCTTAAGTACCTGTTTTCACTTCTAATGTGAAATTAAAACCCATACAGTCATATTTATTAGATTTTTGACTAGTTAAACAGTGTCTAAGTTAGAAAGCTCTTAGACAACAATTAAACATGTTTATTGATTACTTGGGCAACTGTCTAAAGTAAAGCAACATTTATTAATATGACTGATAGATTGAATTTTTGAGAAGAAAAAATTATGGGATGCAACAAAAATGATTGTTTGCAACTCTATTATTTGTAGTTCTACGGAACTTTCATTTCATTTTATTTATTTAAACAAAAAAGCCTTGAGATAATATCTCATTTATGGCTTTAAAATATTTACAATTAAAATTACAAGTTAAAAGAAAAAAAAATATAAAAAGACATTTTATCAAAGAACACAATAATGTTCACAATAATTTCATTTGAAATAGTTTATATATTTTACGACGTTAATATAATTGCAAATGATCGTTTGTTAACAAAGGAATTATAATAGCAAAAAGAAAAACCAACCCGAAATCGTATTCCATTCGCTAAAAGAATATAAATTTTCCAATGAAAAAGGTCATTATATCTTCATATTTGAAGTATGGCCTATTCACGAGAAGTGTATCTCAGTTTCGAGATAAATTCACTTAAAAACTCGGTGCGACGAGAATAATTATTAGTGGGCATTTTTATAGTTTTAGCTAACCTAAATATGAGTACGAGGGTTTTGTAGGTATATGCGTGGTGATATTGAATACAAAAGTATGTCAGATTTTGCAGTTGCGAACTTCCGCTACTGCCCTGCTTTCCTTTAAGATTCAAATATTTTCAACACATAGAATGATAATGTTATTATTTTGTTTTTTCTTTCTTATTATTGGTTCTTTGTTTTAGGTGACATCCGAACAAGAGGGATTTGCTAAAGGATTTGTTGAAGCTCTTAAAAGTCTCCAAAATAACGATAACAACAATTCTCATACCAATGGAATGAGTGGTGGTTCATTTACATACACAAATTTGGGTAAGAAAATCATAAAAACTAGTCATTGAGAAAATTTATCTAAATACTTTTTTGTTGTTATTTTTTTTACAGATGACTCATATCCAGTTGCTATTAAAGACGAACCACAAAATCCACCCAATTCACCACCCCAACTAACTCCAATTGATTTGGAAAATCAGGAAAAAATCAAATTAGAACGTAAGAGGCAACGAAATCGTGTTGCAGCATCAAAATGTCGTAAGCGTAAACTCGAACGCATATCGAAGCTCGAAGATAAAGTTAAAGAACTTAAAGGAGAAAATGTTGACCTTGCACTGGTTTTAAAGAATCTCAAAGATCATGTGTTCCAATTGAAACAACAAGTTATCGATCACATCAATGCCGGTTGTAATATTGCATTATACAACGGTGCAACTCTTTTACAAAGCAAATAACAGGAGGATTTCGCCGATATTCTTGATGGCAGTGGAGGCGGGGGAAGTGGATCGTCGCTGGACTCCTCTGAAGCTGCCACAACGGCAACGTACGAATTAGTTGTGCCCTCCGAAGAGGAATCCCTCCAGCCAGTTGACATAGCCGCCAATGCAAATGCCAATGCCAATGAAACAAATGATGCAAACGACAGACCTCTACTATTCGTGATAGTAACCGATTATAATATGCAATAGGACATAGGAATACAACTAACTACATACATAAAAATTATATTCTCTAAATGGCTGTTAGAGAGAATAGAGCAAATAATATTGTTCATTTTTCACTCTTTGCTCCGGCCAATCGGTTCTAATTTAATTTCTAAGCTTAAAAAACTGTGTGCTTTTCGATAGAGCTTGTGCGTTAATTGTAATATTCGCTTTAGCTTTAGTTTCTTTTACTTTTTATAGCAAAGTGCCTTTCAAATATTTTGTGTTTTTTTTTATATAAATATTTAAAATCGAAAGATTGATGCTTTCGAAGAAATACAAATTAGAATGAAGCAATCTTTGGTAAACAAAAACAAAGACAGAATGGCCTTAAATTTTACACATAACACAAATTAAATAACACTTTAATATATATTTATATATATATACCTATTATAAACTACTTAACACACGTGCAAACATTTACCATTTATTTTGTTTATAAAATAAAATAAATATTGTATAAAGTATTAATAATTTTAATTATGTATTTTATTTTAAAGCTTTATAGTAAGTATCCTTAAATAAAAGATAAAAACATAGATACTCAAGAAGACAACTTTTAACAAATCTAATTTGATATTTCTATTGATTTATAATATAGGTGTATTTAACTAAATATATACATAGTATACTTATTATGTACAGAGGGTTCATGTTTTTAATATCGTGTATTTTATTTTTGAAAAAAAAAAAAAAGAGTTTAAACTAAGTTGGTTTCTATTATATTACTTTTTTCCTTTTAATGTCGCAATTAATTTAAGTGAATAAAGTTTAAGAAAAATAATTTAATATTTTACTTGGTGTGTTTGATTTTTAATTGGTTTTATTTAAGCATACGACTGAGTTATGATTTTGGTTGAGCTGGTACAGTGATGAATCGAAAGGTAGTGGATTTAAACTCTAGGCTATTGCAGGGAATCGATTTTAAATGTTCTACATATTCTCATTTTTTGTGAATATCGATCATTTATCATTTATGAAAAAAGTGAAATGTTGTTGGTGGGTATGAAAATGGATGGGCAATTTTAAAGAAAAAACAACAGACCCTCTAACAAAACATTAGAAATCAATCAAAAAACAATCTGCCTGAGCTGAGAGACAATCCTTAGATTAAATCAATCCAATCACGGTTTTTGAAAAAGAGATCACTATCCTATTTTAAGGTCAAACATTTACAAATTTGCTGAACGGACAATCCCTAATTTTTGGTAAGTTCTGGATTGAAACAATTACGGGTCGTTGAATTATGTAAAACGAAAACAACTTTGTATTACATATATGGAATTTTATTTAGAACATAATAAATCTATGATAATAATAATAATGATATATTTAAATTATTTTTCTTTAGCGATCCTCCGATAACGATCAGTTGCAAGATGAAACCATTTCATAATTGCTTGATTTATATCTGCTGTCCTTACTGTTGAAAATTTTTCTTCAACACATTCTAAAACAAAATAAAATAATTAATTTAATAAAAGAAATATTATTTTTAAACTTCCGTTAATAATATCAATCAACCTCTTATAATTTTTGTGAGTTCAAGATTTTGGATTTCTATGTTGTTATTTTTACCATAAAACGAACATAGAACGGCTAGTTCCTTTTTGAAACAGGAAAAAAGACAACTTGAAATGTACCTATCCCATGATCGATCGTCAACTTTGAGCAAGAATTTTTTCTAAAAATAATAATTAAAAAAAATACATTAGTACCTATATTTAATTTTTCAAATCGTAGAAATTACAAAAAGTTTCCTCGGTATATCGTCGTTTTTAAGTTTTTCTTCAAAATCTGTTAATTCTTCTTTTGTTGCAAAGGGAATGCCAAGCGAAGTTCTATCGAGTATGGAATTCTCTTGCCATGTATTATGTTTGTTTTTAATTTCCTGAAAATCTTCGTAAAGCTGGTCTGTTCTGGCAGCTATTTGGGTCATAAGCTTCCGCAGATTATCGATAGCACTTAAAATTGTAGCTGTATCAAGAGCTTCGTTTGGTGAATGTACTTTGGATGTATTGAATGGCTGGACCCCAGTTGCTGACGTATATGGTGAAGTTGAACTTTTTGATGAATTGGCTTTTTCCGAATCTAACTTTCTTTTTCGAGGATATTTTATTGGTGCTACAGTTAAATTGGATAATGCATTGTTTCGATTTTGTGTAACAATTGAAATTTCTTGTGTTTCTGGTTCTATCATTAGACCAATTTGAAATTCCATACAATCTTCCGATTCCTCATCTTTCGAACTTTCGATTTCATCTGGAAGCATAGAAATAAGGGAATATTTATCATTTAGACTTTTTTGAGTGAATAGTTACCAATTTCATTTTCTTCGGAATCGGTCATATCTGAAAATATTTGAAAGAAATTGTAAGGAGCGAGTTTGGAAAGTTTTTAACTGTTAAATGTCTAACTATTCCAAGGGCTGTGTGCTTCAGACGCACACCCACGCATCCTAAGCCGATGAAATTGTAAACATCGATAGTAAGTTTTCAAAAAAAAAAATTTAACTAAATTACCTACACTTTACTTTTTTTAAAATAAATTTTATTTTATTTATTAAAATAAATAAAAAAAAAAAATAAACCGTTACGAATTAAAAAAGTATTTGTTAAATAAGTCAGAAGGTATTTTATGTAATTATATTGTATACAGTAACGAAAAGTTTTTCTTCCATTCGGTTTTTTTTTTATTCCCACTTCCTGCCAACTTACCTACCTACATTTAGTTACAAATTGATGAATTCATGATTTACCTTTAAGAAAAATATGCTAGTTTTAGGTCAATTTTTGAAAATTGCCTGATCTTATGAACTTTTTTAACTGTTAAAATTAATTTCATGATAGTAAAAACTGCATTTTTTATCAAATATCTAATTTTGCGGAGTTGATTGAGATCATGCAATGCTGAGTCAAATATGGATACGTATTTTATGGGTCTGAATTTCAAACCATAAGTTCTAGTAATTCGACAAGTGTTTCCTCTTCAAAATAAGGTAAATTGTGTATAATATACATATTATGTACTTACTATATTTTTATTAAGCCTTATTTTTATATTTATAAAAATAAACAATGTTATTAATTTTACTAGAATAAAAGTTGTATGCTGGGTGAGTGACAGATAAACAGATTTTGATTTACCTCCAGAAAAAGTGGAATAAAAGGCGAAATGACTTTATAGTGGAAGAGTTCAACACTGTTAAAGGCAGGCGAATTCATTCAAAGTCAGAAATGGTACTGCCGAAATTTCGTGCTAGATAAAGAAATTTTTTTATGAAACTAGCTGCGTTTTATTTTCCTCCAGATTCAATCCTCAGCATCATGAAAATAAAACAAGCCATCAGTCCCTACGTTCTGTAACTCTCGCATCGATAAAATTAGTTAAGAAATGATGGAAATTGAAACAAATCATATGAGTTTTCTTCCATTTTCCAACGTTTTTTCGATCAATTTTGCGGATGCGAGAATTAGTCCCCTTTACACAAGGAAACAAGTTGCTGGGGATATTTTTTGACGTTTTCTTTTAATTTCCAATTCCCATCAATAATAGACTGTTCAATTCCCTTAATTGGTGTCCTTCTCACCTAAAAAATGAACGTTACTGGAAACTCACAGTCGTATTTATTAGATTTTTGCCTACTTAGACACTGTCTAACTATTTTCGAATTGGTGGAAATATGCTTTATTCAATAAAAACAAATATCACATTATTCATGGTTAAGACAATCTACTCTTGTGTCTAAGTTAGGCAGCTATAAGACAACAATTAACAAGGTTTTTAAAAACATTTTCCAAAGTTGGACAGTTGTCTAAAGTTAGACAACGTTTATAAATAAGACCATCAGTGTCCTTGTGTGAAAGGGGACTTACAGAACGTAGGCACAGTATCTCAGTTGGCGCTCAGAAAAATGAGATCTCAGAATCCAAGTTTTTTTTCTACCGAGTTTTGAGAATCGAAACCAACTGTTTAGTTGCATGCGGGCGCCTGGCCTAAAAGGTCTGTTTGGTTACATGGATCTTTTTTTTTCGAATTTACACAAATTTTCAAAAAAAATTCACAATTTTCTGGTAAAATGCATAGAGAAAAATTCAGGTTTTGGAAATTTGTAGTAGCTAGGTATTTTTAGTATTGTTTTAGAACCATCGCTAGCACTGGCACTAAAAACAGTCATGAATCTATATTTTCATCTGTGTAGATGTATCGTTGACAGCAGCTGGTGCTACTGTCAAAAAACTTACTATTTCTGTTTCCCTCTTTCACCCAGCTTAAGTACCAATTCGCCAGAAAGAGAAACTAAATATTCGAATACCATCCACAAATACCATCCATTCTGAAACAAAAAAAAAATAATTTCTATTCGAATCGAAAAATAGAAATCATTTGTCGAGTTCCAATTAATATGGCCGCATGTTAAGATTTGTAATTTAAGGATTATTTCCTTGTTTATCAATTAAATTTAAGTAAATAAATATAATAATTAAATATTAATTTAGTTCGTAGTGTATTGTTCATTAAGTGTTCGTTTTTAAATGAATTGAAATTCAGTGAAATAAAATTGGGACGTCTCCGCCCCTTGCCCATCGTTGCGTTGTTAATTGAAAAAAAAGGAAATTTCAGTGAAAAATTGAAAGAAAATTTAATAAAAAGTGGAAAAAGTGGTGAATTATGCTATAAATCTTTTAATCTCAGCCGTCTCACGCAATAACTTGCACACTTTTTCCACACACAATACAAATTTTGTTTTACCAAAGTTTTAAAGTGAAGTCGATAATTTACCAGCTAGTGTTTCTGTGAATTCCGACGTCACCGACAGATTAATTGGTATGTCATTTTTCATGTTTAAATGTTTTACTTAATAAAATTCCTTAGCATATAATTTAATTTCCTAGAGTTTGTTTTTCTGAAGATCTTAGCAAATAAAATTTCAGACAAATAGCGTTAACCTCAAATTCCAATGACAACAGGAACCAACCTACCTCCCAGCTTACACTGCAATTTCATTGCTTTAAATCATCCCTCTTGTGAATTAAATAGAATGAAGTTTTATTATGATGAAATATAAAAAAAGAGAAAAAAAATGCATGAAAACTAATCCCTGCAGCTGCGATTTTGTTCGGGGTGTCCTATTATTTCGTAGAATTAATGTGAATAAAAAATGTTTCATGCCTTACTCTTGTTTCCTTTGTGTTGAGGTGCATTATAGACGGGAAATGCAACTGCACCTAATTTGCATATTTTTATTTCCATCATTTTGAGGTGTTGCATTTCTCAGAAATAATGGAAAAATGCAAATTTTATAGGTAGGTTATAAGACGACGAAGACCAAAAAGGGTTAATGGCAAGTGATGCAGGATACTATGCATGTACAATGTACAAAGCTTCGTATGTGTTCGTTTGAACTGAGTCCAATAATATGAACCATCTTTTCAAATAGATCCCTTTAAGACGCAAGCGTTTTATATAATATATATGAATGCGAAATTGAAAAGATTTTAACTATATTTTCAGGTATACCTATAGTTAAAATTACAAAATAAATACAAATAAATTGATATTGGAAAATATTCATTAAGTTAGCAAAATGATACTATTTAGTGCACGTTTCATAATTTGAGGCACTTACATAAGTGGCCACCAAGGGAGACTTGGGTTTAAGTGACATATTTTCAGGTAAACGACACTGTAAAACTGGGCCCAAAAATCAAAAAAAATATCTTATGACCTCTCAAATAATTAGCATTGTTCCTTTTGTCTACCCTTAAAAACAATGCTTGGGATCTTTGGTTCTATCTACTCATTACACTATTCCGAGCAATCTAGCTCTTTCGAAAAACTAATTTTCTACTTCTTATTTTATCTGCCTTGATCCAAACTGGATAAATGTTCACTTCAAGTGAATCAATTTTCATTTCATAAAATTATCAAACGCGAATTAGGATTAAGTATGAGATTATTATATCTGATCGCGCAATTGCCTTCTGCGAGAAATCATAAATCTGCATGCGTCGCGATAAGAATTTTATTTACTATTTTTAATTAATTAATGTTGTAATAGGTATTATTATCTTTAAAATGAATGGTAACAGATCAAAAATCAACAAATTCCTCATTTTCATTATATTCGAAATAACAGCTATTAAAAAGGAAAATAATTTAAAACGTACGTAAAAACATTTAAACAAACATTAGAGACACGGGTTAATAACCTATGATACATGTTTACTTTTAATACGGTTCCATAACCTTTGAAGAAAACTTTTTTGGATGTAAACATTAGATTTTTGTATTTGATAGAAAAAAAGGGGAGCGAAGAATTTTACCTGCGATTTAAGAAAGTGAGATGAAAAATATACATATTAGAATTATTTCTCCAAATCTTTGCTAGCTCTTTAAAAAAAAAATAAATTTTACTAAATTTTGGTTGAACCTTGCTTTTTGGACAAGCGTCCATTTTCAAAAAAAAATATCATTCAATCAATCAATAAAGTTTTAAAGCCCTTAAATGGTATTTTTTTATTAAATGCACATCTATTTTCAATTATAATTTTTTAAATTTACAATTTCTCGTTAAATTGTGGGATTATAAATACAACTGTTGATTTTTATATAAATATAACTAGGTATGTACATATATTGACTGTAAATTTCATTTCCCTACTTTTTTTATTTTTATTCTTTATACCTACCTACAACTGATTTTTCTTTCAATCGTTCCCTTATAAATTAAGTTTTAATTTGCATTTGTTTTTCAAGTAGCACCAATCTCTCTCCATCTACTTTTCCAAGTTTCAGTTTCTTTGAGCCTAAGTTTCCGTTTGGAGTAACGATACTTGTACTCGAATTCCGCTCAACCTGTCCTGGCTTGACTTCAGAACTTAAGTAGGTAATTCACTTCCATCAGGGAGTTCACTTCGTGCAAGAAACTCATTAAATGTTTGGTCTCTCTTCCTTGGTTCTCGGGTTCAGCTATGAACATACCGAACTCAATGCCAGTATAACGTACCCAGCTTTTTTAACTTGACTGAAAGTTCAAATCCACAGCAAGATTTTCGCACCGTAATTTTGCAAGAGAATCGAAGCATAGTCTAATATCTCTAACAAGCGCTTCCAATTGTTTTTTATTTTAGTAATTTATTGAACATTTTTTTATCAAAAAATATTTTTTTTTTATAAAACGGAACTCACATTTTGTTCCAAAGGAAAATGTAAACTTGTAACGATGTGAATTTAGAACAAGTGGAATAAAAATTATTCCGTAAATTATTATTTAAATATAACGGTTAAATAAACAAATAATGATATACTTTCAGAACAATTTAAACAACCTTGCCATATACAATGCAGCACCATTCTCTGCCTCCGCGGCCACAACACATGAGACATCCCCCTATGCATCAAGGGCCAATGCACTCAGGACATCCGCCGCCACCACCTCATATGGGAATGAATTTGGGTATTCCACCACAACAACAGCCACTTCACATGCCAAATGCTGCAACCAGACGCGGACCACCTCCTCAACCATATGGCATGTCACACATGAGGGATCAAAATAGGTAAGTTTTAAAAAATCTAAATAAGATAATAAAAAAATAATAGCAATGAAAGATTAATTATCTTCCAATTTACACTACCTACATACGTGTGAGATGAGTTGGTTCATTGTGGTTCTATCGTATCTTTTAACATTTGTATAATGTCCTTTTGTGATTTTCGTTAATTTTATTGTAAATAATTTCAACACATATCATTGAAAGAATACAACCATTAAATCTGCATTTCCAAACAAAAGGAATAGCTTGCATTCGTTGCACATCTTCAATGCTTTCTCACCCCAAATGACAACGTATAAGGACTTCGAGTTAAGTTCATGACCTCTTGCCAATCATATTATTGCAATATACATATTTCCACATTCAATGAGATTATCATTTATTGTCCTTGTTTCTGGTCATTCAAGAAAATTAAAACGAGTCTACTTCCTTTGTACATTGTGCATATGTATACTATTAGATAGATATACCTTTTTGAAACTAATACAAAAAAGAGCACATAAAGGATTGATCGAAGTTGGAAGTTTTCTGTATTTCTCTCTCTCTATCTCTCTCTACATCGCATCGTTTTGTTTACTTATTCAAATAACTCAGCGGGTTTTCAATCACTTACATAGTTGCCTTTAGTTAAATTTACTTTTAGTTAAATCTGTGAGATATTCCCCCTTAACTCTTCACAAGCTAGACCTTTCATCGGGTTTTAAAAAACATATGATTTCAGTCCTCGACAGAGCCATCAAGCGGTGCGGTATTATAAAATATCACTGCGCATAGAATCTGCAATCGAAAAACGAAACAATATTTGAATTTGTTCGAGAGAAAGTTTAACCGGATGTTTTATTAAATATGGTTAGTTATGAAGATTACCAAAAGTGTAAATGAATCATGAAGTAGTTATTATAAAACAAAGCTAAATCAGTGACGTATTTGAGTAGTTTTAATCCAACCTGTGTTCAGGGATCGATTTTTTTTTCGGAATTTTCACAACCTACATACGGTCATTTATAAGTAACGATCGTAACGGTTTTTTGTTCATGGTTTCCGTATCGTAGTAATGCCCGTGACGTAATAGTGCATTGACTGTTACGGCGGAGGTCTGGTGATCGGATATCAGCCTATTTCACCTAGACAAAAAAAATGTAACAAATTCTCAAAAATGTGTCTATAACCTAATTCGTTCAGATTCGGCAGAAAATTGTAGACATTACAGTACACAAATCTAAGGTAATATATTGCGCAATTTGTCAAAGATGAAAGTGTCAAAAAATTATCAAAAATGGCTGTTCGAGTGCCCACAGGAACTCAACATCCATCATTAGAAACAAGAAAATATTAAAATAAGACAAGTAAAGAGGCACTGGATCCACCATTATACCTCCAATTTGACAGATGCGTAAAACTGAACAAAAATGAAAACGCTAATGTTATTACCTTTAAGCATTGCGGAAACCGACGCGATGGCGGTAGCGATTGCGATAACAATATGGATGCCTCACATGTGAATCAATGGAGAGGCAAACATCTACGCGATATGTTGATTACGTTCAAGTTCCACTGCTGCGTTCTTCTACGCGACTTTCGTTGAACGCAGCAAGCACCATTTGATCACATGAAGCTATGCGCAAACCGACGCGATGGCAGTGGCGATCACGATAATGTTTATCGCGCGATAAAGATGCGATCAAAAACCTGCTCACATCAATGCGATATATTGTGTGGCGGGAAGTTCTCAAAAATGTGATCCAGAAAAACGCCGTAATTTTTAGATTCAATTTTTTGATATTTTTTATTCCATCGATATCGTAGTCATCCTGCAATAAAACAGAACAGCTTATAGCTTGATAGATGGGCAATAAACTAAAGTTTTTCGTATATTGAATATTTCGATACAAATGTCATCCAAAAGCCCCAAAAATGGCTTTTTCCGAAGCAACAAATTTAATCTAAAAATGGATTTTTAGAGGTTTTTTAGTCCATCGATATTGTAGCAATTCTTCAATGGAATTTGACAGTTTATAGCTTCACAGATGGGCGACAAACTATATTTTGACGTATATTGAATATTTCGATCCAAATGTCATAGAGATACCCTTCAAATGTCATCTAAAAGTCTTAAAAACGCCTTGTTCGGAAAAAAAATTTAATGCAAAAATTTTGGATTTTTTAGAGACTCCATATTTCTGAACTGCTCGAGCTTTCTTGACACCTTATTTATTTTTGTAAAATTAAGGTCTGTTAGTTAAAGTGAAATTTCGAGCGAATTTTTCACAATTTTTCGTCAAACCCCATAGGAAAACACTCAGTCTTGGGAAATTTGTTGGAAAAAAAGTTACCAAACATGCATTTAATATGGATAGTCCCTAAGTCTACCAATGAGCCAAATCTTCTGCACATCAACCAATTTGACATAAATCCGCTAGTTTCAATTTGACCAATCAACGTACACTTAAAATTTTATTGGAGGAATGTGCGATTTATCGGAACGGTTACTATGACACAAACTTCATACATTTAGCATCAATCCGATATAATTATATTACGATCCTATACGTTTATAGCGCTGAGTTTTGGTTATGACTACTTATTAGTTATACAAGGCTTGTCTCAAATAAAGTATAAAAAAAAGGAAATAAATTACGTTTTACTCACACAATTAAAAAAAAACCTCAGTGGTGTGTTCTTTTTCTCTAAAATGTTAAGTATTGTTAAGTACCTAACTCTGATCGTTCCTAAATTAAAAAAGAGGCTGGGTGTGACCCACTCTGGTAAATACCCATTGGTAACCGCTTGAAAACGCGACACCCGATGTTATTTTGTTACCTATATAAGAAAATTCCCAATTCAAGATCTTCGAAGACCATATCAGAGTGTTCAATATGCAATCAAGTGAAGGCAAAAAATGCATTGTTTGTTTTCGAGATATTCGAGTCGAAAAATATTATTTAATTTGTTTACTTCGAAAATTTGTTGATTTAAAAAAAAACTGTCAATTGAATAATTCTTTAAATCTTATCAGTTATTAACTGCGTCACAATGTATAGAATAAAATTAGTCCGGCTTCCGAAACTAGTGTTTATTTTCAAAATATTCGAATCGAAAAACTGTCGTTATTTTTTTTTAATTCTTTTCAATTCTTCATTCTGTGTAGAATAAAATTAACCCGATAACAATTCTTTTTTACACTTGTTTTATTTAAATTGATGTAGTAAGATAACCGTTAAATGTTGTAATTTTTTGGAATATCCTTTCTGCGCTTCATGACGTTGTTATCTGCGAAATAAAATTTATTTAAAGTCAATATCTCTATTCGTTCTCGAGATACAGTGAACGATATAACGTATCACGAACGTACGTACACACATACATACAGACATCTCTCTAAAAATGAAGGATTCGGATTCCTGGGACCTCGAAACGTGGAGATATGTCAAAATTTTCGATTCGACAAATCGGACCAATTACAATAACTTCAAGTGGGAAGTTAAAAGTTGTTAGTCCGAAATGTTTTCAGATCTTTTTTTTTAATTTTCTTTCTTTCGATTTGTATTTTTCAATATATGTTATTGATTTTTATGTCGATTTTGAGTTTTGGAATTCCTTGCATTCGAGAAACTATCAGATATGCTATCCACCTATCCCAAAATTTTCAGATACGTTGGGTTGTTGTTGCATCAGTTGTTTGGCACAAGGGATTACAACAACACAAACCTATCCGGATAGCTTTGGATTGATTCTCGAACACCGAACGTGACCATTGTGCTCTGTTATTTTCTTATTAATATAACTTTTATTTTTGATATTTTAATCTTTCGATTCGGTAGATTTTTAACAAAGGAATTTGAGCCCATTGTGAAACAAAATTCTATACATTTCGTTAATGATTTGATTTTGTAAAAAAATAAAGTTAAAGCTTGAAAAGTAACGATATTTTTCCTAAAATTTCGTGATAAATGTAAAAGTTTCTTGAAAAATCTTTAAACTCTAAAATATATTTAAACTTTAAAATATCATTAAATCTAATACAGGTTGTATACGTTACATAAACTTTTTATCGTTTAAGCTTTTCGTTCGGCAGTATGATGAGTGAAATAGAAATTAGGCTGAGTTTTTTTTTATTGCAATGTGAAAGGTTACCTTATTCCTGCCCGTTAATTCGAATTCTAGAAATTAAAAAAAAAAAAACAAAAATTTGATTGAAAATCCAAACCCAAAATACCAACCTGTTAAGAGTGCAACATAGACTTTAAACTATACATTTGGGTTCAGCATAAAATTAAAATTCTACAATGAAATTTAATCTGACGGTAGATCACTAAATTCCTCTTACTTCCCCAAATCAAAATAAAAATTATATTTTTTTCTTACGGATGTGACACTTAATCAATCAATATACATAAGAAAAAATATTTAACTATGTAACTCTCAAATCGACAAACAATAAAATAACAACTATAGGTCTCCAAATAATGCTAGCAAAAATTACTTCTGGAGCAATATACTTCTAAGTGGTTTTGACTAGGAAATAATAAAGCAAAAGCAGTCATTAAATTCTGCGATATGATGGCTTAGTAAGTATAGTGATGTCAATTACATAGTTCTGGAAGGTTTTTGTCTATATAACGATTCTTTGTGTCAGGGATATTAATTGTCTTAATAATAAGGTTGCGCTTTTATTAAGTACATATGTAATTTACATATGTATGTAGATATATCTTAAGACTTACTTCAATCTTGATTATTCGATTAAAAGAACCAAAGATATAAGACATTTCCCTCAAACAAGAGCAGAGCAAAGCCAATTGTGATGGCATCATAAAGAACTTATTAATAATGCTTATTAAGTTACCCATCAATAATACCATTAAATTCTCAAATACTTTTGGTAGAAATTGATGTTATCAAATCAATTTCTAGATTTGTATAAAACTTTAATCACGAACGTTAATTAGATTATTCGCAATTTTGTATTATCGACCAAACAAATTTTGTTCCAGGTTATTTTTAACCCGTGGTTCTAAAAACTATTCCATAAAAATGTATACGGGATTTTTGCACTTATTACATTTTATTTTATTATTTTTATTTCAATTTTTTTGTATTGATTTTTACAATACAATCAATCATCCCTTCCAAATACCTTTAACCATTTATTGGGTTAATTTTAAAGCGTAAATCAACTAAAAAAATTAAAACATCTGCTGTGGTTCGAGACAAAAATAATATACTGGGTTATTCACATAACTAGCTATTAAGTTTGGTCGAGGAATGAAAAAAGTCGTACGGGAAGGGGCTTTATTTCCTCGGTGTATTCGGGAGGGGCAATTTAAAAAAAAAAAAAAAAAAAACAACAGCAACACTTATATTATAATGCCATAGCTTTTTGAAATCAATTCTTTCATTCTGTTTTTAAATCAAGTTGTTTTAGGGCCTTTTTCACAATGTCTGAGTAAAGTTCTGTTTAGTTACCTGACACATAAATATTTGCAAAAAGTCATAATTTCACAATCAAATAAAAATTATTTTTGGATATATGTACAGGGTGTCCGCCGGGAAGGTATACTACTTTGTTTTGCCGCCATTTTGGTAAACATTAGTCTTGACAGTTCATATTTTGCAGTCGTGAAGTAGACACGTGGCAAATTTATTATGGAAAAATATTCGATAAATCAACGTGTTTTAATCGTTAAAACATTTTATCAAAATCAATCATCGATTACTGTGACGATGAGAAAGTTACGTGAAATTTTTGACGAACCACATTTTCATTTGAATGGATATGTGAATAAACAGAATAGTCGGTTCTGGGCAATGGAAAACCCTCAAATTATTCATCGGTCACCCTTACATCCATTAAAAGTTACAGTCTGGTGTGCAATTTGGCCAGGAGGAATCATTGGAACTCATTTCTTTGAAAATGAAAACGGCGTAACGGTAACTGTAAATGGGGAGCGATATCGTGATATGATTGAAAACTTTTTAATGCCACAACTGCATGCTTTGGGCTTGATTAACATGTGGTATCAACAAAACCGTGCCACATCGCATACAGCCAGGATTAGAATGGGATTACTGCGAGAACTCTTTCCACAACAAGTTATTTCAAGTAATGGTGATGTTGATTGGCCTCCACGGTCGCCTGATTTGACTGCTCCAGACTTCTTTTTGTGGGGATATCTGAGAATGAGAAGCAAGGTTTATGTAAACAAACCAGAAACGCTTGAGCAACTCAAAATATTCGTGATGAAATTAATGAAATACCGCGTGAAATGTGTGAGAATGTAATGAAAAATGTGCTCAAAAGGGCTCACATTTGTGAGACTAACAGAGGCGGACATTTACCTGATATTGTATTCCATACATAATTGCCAACATTAAATAAAACATTTATCAATATAAGATCCATTCTCTTTCATTTAATCAAAAATTATAAACAAACAAAATAGTATACGTTCCCGGCGGACACCCTGTATAAGTCATTCGGGTGGGTTACAAGAAAAAGTTGATGTTGCTCATGTGGACTTATGACCCTGTGCCAACATATACAAATGTGTCATGGGGTTTTCTATTGGTAAATTCAGATTTCAATAAAAAAAATTGATTTTTTTCTTGGCGAATGGAACACAATTCAATTTGATTTTTTTTGCCACTGTATTGGTGTACTTTGTGGCCCGTTAAACTAGTGCGGCATAGCTGTCAAATTTCCATTCAAAGTTTTTATCTTTTGGAAGGTAATAATAATTCATATAAAACTGCTTCCATTTTTCAATAGGATTGTATTTATTTAACAAATTGAGCAAACGAATACATTTCAAATCAAAAACCACATTTATCAAGATGACAGCTTAAATTTTTATTGGTGTGAGTAAATTGAGGAGTAAATCGTCCGAAAAATTTAGACTTGCAAATTTGATTTAAAATAAAAAATAAATCCATTTATTTTGCCCCATGGAAAGTAAAAAGAGGGGAAATTTTGTTTTTGACAGATCCAAATCGAAAATAAATTGATTTATTTTACCAATGGAAAACTCCATCAGATAACTGATCAAAGCTTTTGTTTTTAAAATATTAATTTCTAAACTTAAAATTTTGATTTTTATACACTGATTTTTGCTTTAATTATACGTTATTAAGTATTATTGTTTCTAATATTTAATGCTCTTATCAATTTTAAGTCAAAAACTTAAAACCAAATGCTTAAAATATCTTCTAGTTTTTGAGAAAATTGAAAATTCATTTCGACTGTTTATCTCAGAATGCGTTACTGTGACTTTGGTGGCTCTTTAAAGGGGCCTGTTACAATTTACAAACATATTCGCGATCATAAACACAAGAGCGTTTCGTTGGGACAGCATTCAATCTAATGAGGTGAATCTAATGAGGTGTGTTTAATGAAGATTTTCGCTTCATTAGAAAACAAAATAAAAAAAATGTTCAGCTATAATTCATTGTTGGCGTTTATGTATGTATAAGGTTCTTATCAAACTCTACAAAAATAATATTATTCAAAAATTTGTTGAAATCTGATAAAATTCAGGTACACACCAACAAAAAAAAAACAGAACCCATCTAAACTTCTCAGCATTAAATCCCCTACACCCTATGTACATATGTATGTACAAATAATCTAATTCAAAAACTAAATCCCCATCTTTGTGTACACTTGAGAATAGAGTCAAACTTTTGCCAATAAAGTGTCAATTGTTTAAAAAAATATTCCCCCACAAAAATACACACCCAATAACGCAGGCAGAATTGAAATCTTCAATAAAAACTTTCATGTCGGTTCATGTGTGTTTTTTTTCTCTTCTCCAATCCAATAGAAACAAGAAATTATCCTTCTAAATGAAACCTTTATAATAGGGTAAAGTGGTGCCGTCAACGAATCCTTTCATAGTCATCGGTTTTGCTCACAATACCAAGGGTGTCAGAATGGAAACCAGTTAGATTCCTTTCCGCCCCAGTGCTCTTAACCAAATATCGCTCAAGCAAACTTATGATTACCACTGACCCTTGTTGCACTCTTTAAGAAAATTTTTATTTTATTATACTTTCCATTCCGCCAGGCTAGGATTTGCGAATTGTTTTTGTCATTCGACAGTGCAAGTGACACAGAAGCAGCACAACTCATGCTGTTTGTCCACAAAACTCAATTCTTTACTCTTCCATTGTGATCTGAACTTTTCAGAAGAAGTGCTGATTTATATTTGTGTTTTTTTTTTTTTTTTGCTACACTCTGACTATATAAGTTGAGGACCTCTCTTTTTAAAATATATTTTTTTTTTTGCGTACGTTTATATTTACTCCTTGCATTAAGGAAACGTTTCAATAGCAAATCCCTAGAAAAAGCATTGTTAAAAGTATTTATTATCTTCCTTCTTTTTGTCCAATGACATTTCCTCTTGTGTGTGCTCGCAATGGAAGTAGTTTATCAGACATCATCAGAAAAATATACGAAACCACAAGCCGGTGTAATGTAGTAGTTCTTTCGTTTTCGTTGATGGTAAGTTTGTTCGTCGTAGTTCAAATTCTCGAGTCGAACTGCCCTTTGAAAACAAAAAATAATTCTTTTCAATTTTATTGCTTTGTATGCAGACTCCTGCTGTCATCTTTCATTTGGATTTGAATAATTGAAACTTAAAATTAAAATTTATGGTATGTAATAAAATTATATTTTTTTTTTGGACTTGTTTTACTGGAATAATCGTATAACTGGCTGCATAAATCCCCTAATCGGTGTGAGTCAGTCATAATAATTATGAGAATTTCACTACGATGTTTTTACGTTATTGATTTCTCAAAAATTATGACGTTTTCCATTGGACAGCCGAAAGCATCCGGATTGAAAAAAAAAACTTCTGACGAATTTGAGAAGAATTATGCTGTTGGTGGGTTTGCGAGCGACTTGGTCAGCAAAAGTCCTCCGACGGTCTGAAGAGGCAAAAATATAAAAAGTAGAATATGCAATATTAAATTGTACCCACGGTTGCACCTAAATTTTCGAATATCTCTTCAACATCAACCCTTCTTTCCGAAATTATTATCTTTTAATTTTTTTTTTGTTGGAGTAAATTTTAAATTAATCTGATTTATAAATGATTTTGTTAGAACTGATGGTCTTATTATATTTTTTTCATAGATTGGGTCATCATCAGCATTCACAACAACATCAACTTCCAAGATTAAACAATCAAATGCAACAAAATCAAATGCAACACCACAAAGGAAGACCGCCCCCTCATGTTGGCGGTGGTGGAGTCGGACCTGTTGGTCCGTTAAAATACCAAAATACACAAAATAATGGTCCTCCATCTTTACTAAGAAATAATTCCCATCAATCTCAACAACCACCACAACCAAGAATTCCTTCGCAGCAACCAATTCCTGTTGTTGGAAATCAGGTACAAATAATGAAAGCACCACCACCGCAATTAGAACAAAATCAGCTGCAGCATGTGCAACATCAAAAAATAAATTCACTACCGCCACCAGCACACATAAACAACAACCAACAAATTCCTCATTTATCTCGACCTCCACCAGTTCCACATGCCCAACAATTCCGACAGCAACATTCACAGAAACCTAGTCCAGTTGTTAGTCATAACCTCCCAGAGCAGCAACAACAGCAACAGCGTCAACCGCAAAAGTTTTCACATCCAAGAGCGATTCTTCAGAATCCTAACAGAAGCAGTCATCATCACAAGAACCACGTTCCTCTTAAAACTCCGCTTCCAACAGTTTCAGAAGTTGAAATTCCCGCCATTAGTACAGCACAACCAACCGGAACAACATCAGAGAAACTATCTGCTACAGCCGAAGATTGTACAATAGATTGAAACAATTTTCAAAAAAATATTATAGTAGATTAATAAAATCTTCATTTTCAGTTACTCCTCAAAATCATGAAAAGAAACCCGCTGAAGACGACAAGGATGGTGAAAATAATGCCTTAATATGTGATTTTATGTCAGTGGTTATGAAAGGAGACGGATGTTTTTCAACTTCAAAAGAAAAGACACCTATGTGTTTAGTGAATGAATTAGCTCGTTTCAACAAAGTAAGTTAATGGAACTATTTAAATTAAAATCCTAAGCGTATTAAAAATGCATGTATTTTCAGATTCAACATCAATACCGGCTCACAAGTGAAAATGGACCCGCACACTGTAAACGCTTCACTGTGACCTTAAAACTAGGTGACGAAGAGTACTCTGCTGAAGGATATAAAATTAAAAAAGCACAACATACAGCTGCTGCGGAGGCAATAAAAAAGACTAAATACAAACATCCACTTCCAAAAGCGATACGTCGTCCAGAAGATGGAAGTCTTCGCACCACAATCACACCGACTGTGGAACTTAACGCACTTGCAATGAAACTTGGTCAGCAGACGTACTATGTATTCGATCCGCGCACACAGTCAGATCTTCCAAATCGAAACTCTCCTAATAGTCAATATGGTCAACCTTCAACAGGACCAGGGCACAACAATCAACGATTGCCAAGAAAAATTGATTTCGTGCCAGGGGGACATCAGCAACAACCAATGCAACGTTTCCCTGGTGGAAAACCTAAATATCCTATACCTGTAAGATTTTATAGTCAAACTAATTAATATTTAATTTATCAAAAAAAAAATAATATGCAATTTTAGGCACAAATTCCTTCAGTGAATGGAGTTTCTCCAATTTCGCCACACTTCGCAATCACTCCACCTCCAGAACTCTGTAAAATCACCCTTATAGTTGGAAAACAAAAATTTGTCGGCAGTGGTAGGACATTGCAATCGGCCAAACATGATGCGGCATCAAGAGCGTTGCAAGTGCTCAGAGCGCAGGCGGCAAATAAATTCAAAGAAATCCTGACACGAACTGCAAAGGAAGGTGAATGGAAATCGCCGATATCTCTAGTCCACGAGATTGCCATAAAACACAATCTCACTGTATCATTTAAAGTGTTACGCGAAGAGGGACCAGCACATATGAAGAGTTTCATCACAACCTGCGAAGTTGGAGACATAGTTGTAAGATGAAAAAATCACGCTATGCGCTTAAGTTTATTGTTATTTGGTTACTTTTTTTTTGCAGACGGAAGGTGATGGTAATGGCAAGAAGATCTCGAAAAAACGCGCTGCCGAAAAAATGCTAGAGGAATTGAAAAAACTTCCCCCACCCTCACCATCGAATTCGCCGCCAGTAAAGCGGATAAAAGTAAAAAGTTTCAAAAGGAAAACATCACCAACGCCGAAGAAAAAGAATTCGATCAGAGAAAAAACCGAAAGCGAATGTGCCGAGGACACAAATCCGATATCACGATTAATTCACATACAACAGAGTCGGAATGAAAAAGAACCCACCTACGAGTTGATCTCACGGAGTGGCGAATCTAAAAAAAGAGAATTTGTAATTGAAGTTAATGTACCAGGGAAGGTTGCTCGTGGAACTGGTGCAACTAAAAAGTTGGCCAAACGAAATGCTGCGCAAAGTACGATTTTTTTTCTTTCTTTCAAGAAATTAAATAGAAACCTAAATTTTGTTGATTTTGTTTATAGATCTCCTGATTGCAATGGGATTTGAGGTCGCTGTAGAAAACGAAAATGAAGAAAACAACAGTCAAGTGGCCAATCAAAACGAAGATACAAAAGCTCCTCGCAAAGTTAAATTCAATGAAAACAATAATTCAAATGAAACTTTAAATGCAAATGCTGCTGCCCCGAATGGTAATGGTGGACCGTCGGGAAGACAAATTGTACCTGGAGTAATTTTATTACGGCAACATAGTAGAGGTTAGTAGGATTTTATTTTACAATTTGTTTGTTCTTACGAATTATGTACATACATATATTTAAATTAAAAAAAGCTATTGAATCAATAATTCAAAAAATCCAATGAAACAGTGGTAATTATTTTACTTGGCCTAATTTATTTAATTACGTAGTACATGAAAATTCCATTATAAAATCTTTTTTGTCGTGTTTAGATTCCGAGGAGGTGGAAAACACTGCAGAAGCCGATTCTTCACCATCAGCAAACGCACCAAAAGCATCTACACCACCTGTGCAAAAAAAATGTTCATTACCTGCTAATGGAACTTCTGTTAGGCCCAAGGACCAACTTTTATATTTAGCACAAATTCTTGGTTTTCAGGTAAGTGCTGCAGACGTTTCATTTAATTTGGGACTCAATATTTAATAAATAGAAATTTTTCGCAGAAATGCACACATAATAAATTTTTGTTTTGGCTGCATTTTTTTTAGACAAATATTTTTTAAAATTTCTTCTCGTAGGCAAACTTCTCAGACTACCCGAAAGGCAATCACAATGAGTTCCTTACCATTGTTACATTATCAACAGCACCACCACAAATCTGCCATGGTGTCGGCTTAAATATTGAAGAATCCCAAGATCAAGCTGCTTCTGCTGCATTACAAATTCTAAGCAAACTAGGATTGGATAACATCAAACCAACATCAGCAGATGATTAAATTGGAGAAAGAATCCTAGTGAAATTGTCCTCAATCTTCTTTAATAAATGCTTTTGGTTTATACATAATATATACAGATACGCTATTCCTTCTCCTAGTTATGTTATTTATTAATTAATTATTTATTATTAAGTTTAAAAAGTCAAGTTATTTTTGTTTTGTTTTCAATATTGTGTCCCGTCCAATTTACTAAAAAGAAAAGAAACCAAAAACAAACTAAAATGTACATTGAGAATCCAAATACATTGTAAGAATATTGCTGATTGGGCGACAATTTCCATTAAAGGGAAATTTACTATCTCACATCAAAGTAAACACACGAAATTATTTATTCTTCCTATCATCAAACAAAACTGCAATACTTACACCTTTTTTGTTGTAAATTTAATTATTTAAAAAGTGAAAAAAAAAACGTTGTTATGCGAACAAAAACTAAATGAAAACATTTTTATTATTTATTTAAAAAAACTAACTTACTTAATTACAATATTAAAAAAAAAAAAACAAACAATATATGCTAGTGAAAACAAATAAATAAATAAAATAAGAAAATAGATTCACTAAAACAAATTATATTTATTACTATTAAAATATTTATTTTTGTTATATAAATTTGATTGAAAAAAAATAAACATCATGTACTAGGCTAAGGTTTTATTATGTAGAAATAGTCTTCTGATTTTGGGCAACACACTTATGTGATGTTCTTAATCTTTTATAATTTTCTTAGATTTATTATATTTTTGTTAGAAAACTCTTAGGTCGGTTAATAAAAAAAAAAGATTATGTTATTAGTTTACATGAACTAAGCTTCTAGAGAAGCTTAAGCAAAAGTGGATGAAAATTATAAAATTTATAAATATTAAACTAAAAATTCTAGTTATCTTAAAATCTATAGGTTCCTCATTTGATGTTGCATGCACATTAAGTAAATTTACATCAGCTAAAAATTATTTACTTGCTGCAACATAAAACTAAATCAATAATATTAAAGTTTTACTTAATTTAATTGATGAACTACCAAAAATGTATTTAAATTAACTTGCTAATCAATTTGAAGTCATTTTATTTATTTGAAAAAATGTATGGTTCAATGTATATCAGTGCTCTTCTAATAATTACTAACGTAACGAAAATAGCTAATTTCTATGCAGTAACCAATTTTGTTGAAATATTGTAAGAACATTTTGGTTTTTTTTTGTATACATAACATAGAAAAAAAACAATGAAACTTTTTAACCTTTTGTTTAAATTTCATTTTTATGTTCAAAGAATTTGGTTTAATTCGATTTCAGCGAACAAACTCAATAACGTCGCCTCAACATTGTGTCTGCAGATAAAATTACTTCCCCACTTCCTCTACGAAAATTAAACAATTAGTTTTATTGCAATAAAACTTATCATGATCTATATTTCCTGCTTTTATCGGTCAGACGTCATGATTGCCATTTTGTTATTCTTCTTTATCTAAGAGAACACTTATACCGTGATTATTCCTCAGTCGAATTACTTATTGACCTCTCTAATATAAGTGTATTATTTATAGAGGTTTGATTTTCAAATTGGCAACACGTTTAGTGCTTAATATATTTCGCATTTCACAATGAATATACTTGCAGAACAAGGATTGCAAATTGTAATTTCTGTTAAACGACCCAGCTGCTCGATAAAGTGGTCGAAAATTGGACTTCAGATTGCGCTAAACTCGAGCAAGTCGTGGAACCATACACCTTAAATAATAATTTGTATGTGTTTATTTCATTTTAAAGTTCTATAGCTCTAAAAACATCAACATACATATATTAAAAAACAGAACAAATGTTTTTTATTCTCACAGTTCTCATGTCAATTTTTGCTATGGTTAATTTGGGTTGGGTATTGAATGAAATTACAACTAACTCTTGTATCCTTCCAAGATCTACTTTCAAAGGAATCTTGACTTTTTCCCTGATGATTCGTCTAGTTCAATATTGTTTTCTGTAGACGATTTTTTGTCCTTGTGGCTTATCTTGAACTGTCTACTTCTTTGGTTCAGGCTCGTTATGCATAAATAAAAGGCTTCGAGCGCTTGTTTATCAAATTTTTATTTTCATCTTATTTCATTATTCTTAGAGCTCTGAAAACATTAAATCAAACAATTGAATAAATATTTGATTTTCATGAAAACGCAAGTTAAAAACAATTAAAAATAACTTTTCAATACAAATAAATACATAATTAAAACAACATGAGGTCATATTGATGAACAAAAAAATAAAACAAAATATAATAAATTAAATATAAACAATATTTTTGAAAAAAACAAATAAATTAATATTAAAAACATAGAAATACACAAACACACACACACACAAATCAGAAATAAATTTTTGAAATTAAATTGAAACTTAATTAGTTTTAAATTTTATTTTATATTTTTATTCAATTAAGTGGAACTCGTCTAAATATCAATTATTAACTATTTTTATATAGTTATAAACAAAAATATCTGGACAATATATACAATAGACATTTTTTATTTATTGTCCATTTAAATAATTAAATATTATTTAATTACCATCTACCTAATATAAGGCATGAAATTTACTTTTTAATTTTTTATTTGGTTTGATACGAATCTTTACGTTTTTTTTATTCAATAGATTAGCTTTTTGTTACCTTAATTGCCAGTGTATTTTTAAACAAAAAATTAAACATAAAACTTCAAAAAATTTTGTCTATTACCCTACATACATACATACATTTTTATTAATAAAAAAATCTTTGTACTTAAAAAATGTATTTTTGTGTGAATTAAAAATTAGGCAAATGGTAATTATTTATAAAAAAAATATATATATATCTAAATACAGTTTACATAAACTTTATTAAAAAATAAATGTATTTGTTTATGGTTGGTTCTTATGTATGAAACACAAACTTAAGCATTATAAGGCTGACGGCAAATCGGCATCAAATAGAAATAAACGTAAGAACTGACCATCAATTGTGTATTTTAAACAATTAAAAGCCAGCAACAAATTATATTTGCAACAATGTCATGTAAAATGTATTTACATAAAACAAACATAAGACAAAAAATCCTTAATGTATATAAAAAAAATGCTAAGCATGCAGTATATCAAAACTATCGATGGAAAACGTTTTTATTTTAAACGAATTAATTTTCTAGAAAAAAATACGTTCTTCTCACAGAAAAGCAAATGAAATGAAGGCGACTTTTGGAAACATTTTGTTTGTATTTTCTGAACTTTTCCTTTTTATTTTCAAATCAGCAATTCTTGTTTTCTACAATGACACGTCGTGCAAATCAACTATTATTATATTACCATGAACAGAAATTTGTTTTGTATTCAAGTGTGAGTGTTCTTTATGACATTTGTTTTAATTGAATTTTTTAATATTCACAAACCAAACCATTAATCGTGTAGGTAAAAGAACAGCGAGAAGATGACAGGTCCATTCCACAATGACTTCTTACTTACTTCCGATGGCTTTTGTCTACACTACGCTAGGCTACTGCATTTATAAAGAAATGGAGCTGGGCCCTCTCCTTTCACCTCCTACCGTCAGTACAAGTCATATTCGCTGATGCGTATTTTGCTCTTGTGAATTTCTCTAGACCTTTAAGATTCTATTCAAAGAATTTGTTATTTATTATTTTCCCCACATACATATTTATTCAGAGCCATCAAAAGGATTGAAATAATAAATGAGCTAGCTATTACACACATTTGACCAAGCGTTCGTTCCATGCATGCATTCGATTATACAAAAATTGCCTTTTAATATTTGGAACAAAGCGGCATACATTGAATGTATCGTATGTTATTAATATTAATAGAAAAACTTTAATAACATTTTTAGTACTATACAAATCTTTCTTTTATCATTTGATTAAGTGTGTTTATCTAAAGTCATTTTATATGAAGGTTTTTTTTTTTAATAATACAAACTCTATATACTACTGAAATACATCAGCCAAGTAGAAGACTTAGCACTATTTAATTGGACTTGTTGAATTATTGATTCAAAATAGCTTTTTACGGCCTTTAGTCCACAAAAATTTAGGCGTTTCGTCCCGGCGATCTCACTTGGACTCATCAGTTGACTAGTGAGGACCTTGTCAATACGCAATTTACGCAATCATTTTAAACACCATTTAAAAATTTTAAGCACTGAGAACAATCATCTGTACTGAACTTAAATTTATTAATAATTCCAGGAAGTATGTACAATTAATTGTAGATCCTATGATCAATCTCTTACTCAACTCTTTTCCCTTATAAAATGAGAAAGAAGAACGGTGATAAGATTGTCTATTTCAATTATGACAACAAGATAACTTAGAAAATCGAAAAATCATAAGACTTAAATCAACTTAAGATGTTTTCCCTTTTGAGTCGAGAATTCATCACGTTTAAATCAACCAAACGAAAAAAAACAACATTTAACAAATGCATAATACTTAGTTATATTATCTGTCCACTTTTCTTAAAAAAAAAAAACAAATTTCTGAGTTAAAATCTAATGAAACTATTTTTAGACTCGAGAATTAGTTTTCCAAAATTTGGTACCTGTATAAAAAATAAAAAATTGGGAAGTATTTAATAAAATAATTTTCCATCGATATTTTGAAGAACTTATTTTATATATGTTAAACAAAAAAAAAAAACGTATTTTATTGATTGATGTATGTTGTAAGAAATAAAAATTGTTGTAAAAAAATAACTATGTATTTCCATCAATGAACTGAAAAAAAAAATATTTATGTACACATTATGTATGTATGTAATGTACTTTAATGATAATGTCTTAAACCAGAAGTAATTCTCTTTTATGATCTTTTCATTAATACCATATTTTCGTTTAAAAAAAAGATAGGCGCTGTGATTTGTATATCAAATGTATGTATTATATTCAGTGAGTACTTTTGAAAGAAGTAATATTATTTAACTGTTAAACTACGAAATGTGGAAATTCTAGAATTTACCAGTAAAACTTAGAATTAGAAAGTTCGAAATGTTTTGATTTCATAATTTATTCCGGCTTTTGTCAACAATTTTCTTGGACGCATAGGAGCACGCAGACGCCAATATCAACAGTTTTCTTGGGACAACAGTACCATGGACGGCTTGCTTACCAAATGCATGGTAGTAAAATTTCGGAATGAATTACGAAAACATATTATTTCGAACTTTTACCAATGTTGCTAAAAAATGTAAGCTTTTATTCGTAAATTCTAGAATTTCTGAATTCGGGGGTATGAGTGTGGCACATGCATACATGCGGACAGAAATCACACTTTTAGTTTTTTTAGATAAGGTATTACAAATTTAATTTTATTTCTATTTTTAAAATACATACCTACCTAAATTAAAAATCACTGTATCAAGACAAAAAAATAAAACTACTTACATACCTAATATTTTATCTTCGCAATTAATATGGAAATAAAGATGAAACACGTTTCAAAAACAGAAGACAAACATTTTATATTTATTTATTGATCCTTCTTTTAAAATACGAGTAGGTGGGTATAAAGCCTAGTATGCTGCTGATGAAAAGTCTCCAACAAGACAACGAAACGCTTATGGAAACACAGTGGATATATCTATGGAGACGGAGAGTTTTACTAATTGCAAATAAAAATAAAAACAGAATAAATAAAAATAAACGCACACAAATCGCATCATATTTCCACACACGATTAACAGTTTTCCTTACACGAGGAAATAAGTTGCTGAAGATTTTGCATGTCACCTAAGAACTGAAAGTTGCTGGGAAGTCAGTTTCCTAGTCTGCTGATTGGGAAGTTCCCCCATAAGTCAATGTGACAATTCTCCCTAGTTAGGGAGAAAACAATGCAATACAAACAAATATACTCACATATACTACGATAAATCATAATGTGCACACTAGTCACACCTTTGGAAAAGTGTTTGTATTTGTAAGTATATTTGTTTGTATTGCATTGTTTTCTCCCCAACTAGAACCGCCAAATATAATATAGTTATAGATATATAGTTTTTGGAAAAGCCCAATTGGGAACTTTAGTGCGATCAATGATTTACGTTTTACGTTACGTTATGCACCACCAATACAAATTTAAATTTCCAGTAACTCAAACGAACAGTTCCAAATACCACTGACATAAATTCACAAACGTCATTTTTATCTATGTCATTTTTTTGCATGGATTTTCCGTATAAAAAAACAACCAGAAATAAAAATAAAAACCTGAAAAAGGCTTCAAGTGACGAATTTCTTATTCTGAAATACCCCTCAAAATTTCCATTGTTTCTTTGTGTGTTGATATTTGAATTCAATTTAACCATGAAGAAGATCCCGCTTTTATCAAATTTATTCTCGCGTTCCCGCTCTAGCGCTGGAACTCTAGAAACGGACGCAGAACCTATTGATGATCCACCAGAAAACAGAAGAAGACAACAAAGTTTAAACAATGGATCTATGAATTCTGGAGACTTTAATGCAGCCCTGCAACTGCAAAATCAAATAACGGAAAGTGCAGATCTTCCTCTAGTACGAAGAAGCTCAAATAGCCAAGTTGTCCCAGCATCAGACAATGGAAACACACCAACTACTATAACAAATAATCAAATGGCTGTTCAAAACACACAAGGACAAGTTGTAATGCAATTCACAAACGTAAATGGCTTGCAATTCGGATCAAATTATACTTTCAATAGTGGGAAACTAGAACCAGCATTATCATCGCCAGAAAACTCTTCAAAGCCAGCGCCGAATAGTAGTCGACCTCGACGTACAAGAACTATCGAAGCAATGATGAAGTCCTCGGAAGAACTCGATCATAAAATGATGAATGTTATATCAACGCATTTAGGAGAAGGGTGGAAAAATGTGTTGCGGGATCTTAACTATACAGATGGACAAATAGAACAGTCTATAATTGACAATCAGATTCAAGGTGGCGTCAAGGAGGTAAGAAAATTTTGCAGCTTAATATTGTGAAAGGTTATTAAAGGTTATTCTTTATATCACCATTTTGAAAATTATTTTTAATAAATTAAACGTGGGAGTGGTTTATTATAGTTGAGGAATATAATTTATTTATCATTTTCTAAAGGCAAACATTTATGTTACTTCTGACTAAAATAACTTTTCCACAAATTCTTGGAAATCATAAACAAAAAAATATACATACATAATATGTATATGTGCCTAATTATATTGTCTGTGATTGCAGAATTCGATTATTCAGTCATTTACGAAAAAAACCCTTTGACTCTTGTTTAAAGAATTAAAAAAATACCATATGCCTACGTAGATAAACGACTTAATTTAAACTGAGCTGAGGAACCTTTGACCGTAATAAGGAGGTTGGCCCAAACTAATAACTTAAAATATCATCATTTACTTGTTAAGATTTTTTTGTTCGTTAAACAGTTTTGTATTGTTCAAAAAAATAAAGTTACGAATCATACAATCTGGAAACCCAAAATCTCTAACAAAATATTTGCGATGGTTCGAAATTTAGTCCTAGTCAACGTTTATCAAGAGAATTATCACTCTGCTTTAAAAGCCAAACCATTTGAGTACCTATCAGCAAAAAAGAACTTAACCTGAAATATTTATTTTTTTATAATCTTGAATTTTTATTAGTTTGATAGTTGTAATCAGACAGTAACATGAAACAAAATTGACGCCCTAATATCGTATACTATTTTTGTTGTTTTTCTATTAATCGCCGTTTTTCTTTGTTCAGAACTAGTACTCCAATTAAAATTCCAACTCCAAAGCGTACCATTCCCTGCTCGTGTTTATTTTGGCAATAAGGGGTGCGCTCTTGACATACTAAAAAATTCTGAAGTCTTTGGTATTGAAAAAAAGTTTCAGTCCAATTTAATGAACTAATTAAATCCGTTAAAAGCTCTTAGTGAAATGGTGTCTTTTTGAATCGAGGAAGTTAATTTGTTTTATATTTTATTTTAATCTTCCGATTCCGTTCCATTGTCAAAGTAGACAAATAAAATACAGGAATATAATAATTTATCTGTAGCAAGAAATGTACATATTATTATGATTATAACTTTATTAATAGGTAATAAATTACACAATTGATAGTAATTTTTCGGCGCTAGCTACCAGGACTTTCTGCCGGTAAATGTAGTTTAATTAAATAAGGTTTTTGAGTTTTATCAAAGTAAATATTTTATAAACATCTACAATGTTTTGTTCAGAGGGAACACTTAAAAGATTTATCAGATTTATCAGAGGGGTGTTTGGATTAATTTTTTTGGACATGAGTTTGACATGCTCGCAATCGATGATGAGGTGATTCATGGTCAGGGGAATGTTTTTGCTACAGAGGTGGCAGAATGGTTGTTGATCTTTTATTTAGTGGTTGTGAGTGATGTTGCAGTGGCCTAGTCAGAGTCTTATATAGCATCTGAATATATTTGGGGATATATTTGTCGGGTACATAGTTTTTTTGAGCTTGAGAGTTGATTCGAGAGTAATAATGGAGATATTCTTTTCAATTATTTTTTTTTGAGGCTAGTAGCTGTGTAAAAAAGGTTTTTTTGTGCATGTTTTTTTTACTAAAAATGTTGAATTTTATAAGTGGTTCTTCAAGGGCTGTTTTTGTGCTGGCACCCATAAGATTTTAAGATTTTTATTTCCAATTATTTTATCCTCCAGGCGATCGATTATTTGAGTTTTGTTGTTAAAAAATGTATTTTAGTAGAAGTTAAGCAAACTTCAACTTAAATGTTTGAAATTATTGTTGAAAGTTTTTAATTTATCAAAATTTGAATATTATTAGGTGCATTTTGTATTTATAGTATTGTTGGTTAACAAATAAAAATAATCTCGTTTACTATCTCTTCATAGGTTATATATCAGTTATTGTTGGGTTGGGCTAATAATGCAGAAGAAGGTGAAGCCACTCTTGGAGTTATAACTCAAATTCTCTGGAAATCCAATCACCGAGAGTGTGTGCACAAAATGAAAGAAGTCTGGAAATTGAGTAACTCACAACGAACTACGTAAAATCAATTCGAAATTAAATGTTGGCAAATAAAAGCAATTTACTATAAGTCAAATCTGATGTGGCAATATATAAGAGTGGTAAACTGTAAATACTTACAACATACTGGCTTCTTTTATGAAGAATTCCTTGCTTTTGTATCTTTTCTAAAAGAACAAGAGTAGGTTTGTTTGTTTTTTTTTTTTTTTGGAAATGTTTATTTTATTTTGTTGTTAATGTTGAAATTTACTAAAATGTGAAATTCCTAAATCAAATTATTTTTATATAGATTTTTTATTCTCTAAAAAGATATTTTAATAAATTTTATTTTTATACAAAATAAAACTATTTTTATTATTATTATTACAAAAAATAGATTTTCTTCTAAAAAATTCAAAGTTAAGGAATCGATTCTAGGTAGGTAGGTAGGTAGAAATGGCGGCCACGAGCGCCTAGCTCCGTGGCCCAATTAGCCCTTGATTGCGCTGTTTTGATACCATAACTCGTTTGACCTGCATAAGAAAAAGAATTGTTGAAACGTCCACTCGCGGACGAAGTTCATCTTAAAGCCAATTCGTTATGTTGAGAAAAGAGAACAAATCTTTGATCTTTATTTCAGAGAGTTCGTCCAGGTCATCGAAGAGGAATCGATTCTACTGAAACAATCTTGGTAATTAATGAAAATCATAAATTTCTCTAACAAAAATTATGGAACACCTATTGCATGCTGATGAGACTATTGCATTACTTCTTTGGCAAGATTCCAAGTGATTTTTATTTTTCTGATATTTAGTCCGTGGACTTACAAGCTTACCTTTGCGATAATTACAGTTAAATTTTGATTTTTTCTCATTGAAGATAATAAAAGTATTCAAAATAAATTAAAATAAATACATTTTTTTTAAATTAATTCTTTTATTATTTACATTTATATAAAATGAGATTTTTAAATGTATTTATATAAATTAATTCTATTCTATTTTATATACACATATTCTTAATTGAGTATAAAATTAAATAAATAAGTATAATGCATATAGTAATTTTATATAAAATACAAGAGTGCAATATTATGCTCTCCTCAGACCTCAACCATCCCCCGAAAAAACTTAGCACGCTCATTTATTATATCAGTCAGTGCAAAACAAATTACTTTCCGCTATCTAAGAACCTTAATCTATATGCAATTATTGATTTTTTGCTAGATTAATTTATAAATCTGTAACTGACTTTCTTCTCACGTATTTAGCAAAATAATCTGGACGCCAGCATTTACAGGAACCTGGTATCAAGAACCAATCATAATACAGGCGAACCTGGAAGCAACCAATTTCGTCTTGGCCATCGCAATGTTGACTTGGATCGTTCGCTGTAGTTGTTCCATCAGATGCCGACGCTACACCAGCTCGCTTTTGTAAGTATTGTTGGTAGGCCTGAAAGTCCTGAACAGATGGTGCAGCTGTAGTTGTGGAAGTTGCTGCTGAGTCATCAGAATTTGGATAAAAGATTTCAGCAACTAAAAGGCTAACCCAACGTGGAGATGAGAGGCATCCTCCATCTAAGTAATGACAGCGGGACTGAATGCAACGGGTCACTTCAACGGTTTGGGTGAAGTAGCCTTCGTATGGAATTTGCACAACATACCTCCATGAACCTTGGTAATTTTTGGCAAACACAGGTGTGGCATATTCTACTTTAGCTGGACATGGTGTAGGAGGTCCTTCGTAACGAATTGGACCATTTTCTTCCCGACGTTCGGCCACTGTAGGTTGAGTTGCCCCAGAATCACCTTGAATTGCGCGATAAAGGGTGCAAAAGCTAAAAGTGTTACATTTAGAATTTTAATTCTGCTAAATATATATTTCTATCTATACACTTACACCCCACCTCCGTCACAAAATTTCCTCGATTGTCGTTCTTGATGTATAGCTTTATCTTCATCACTCCCTTCATTATGAGAATAGCTAAATGCTGGCGCTGGTTCATCAGTACTTCTTCGATTGCGCGCATTTGAATTGTACTGCCTGTCAATGTTGTTCTCTACAGTTTCAACCGGGTCATCCCGAATGATTTGGGTTACTTTTGGCAAGGTGTCATCAGCTTTTAATACTGGCAATGTCTTCGATAGAAACTTGAGAGTCTGATTGCGAATAAGTTCACTGAAACAAGGAATCAAATAAATAATATGAGAATAAACATTTTGAAAATATAAAACTTCTTACAATGGATAAGGTTCACCGAGTACATTTTGCTGCAATGGATTCCTTGGGATCTCTCCCTTATTAAGATCGCCACAGATATTATTTACAGTAACTGATGACTTCTTATTTGGAGCATCTGCACAATCAATGTTAACATGTGTATACGGTGGTGGACGAACCTTGGGCGGAACAGAATTTGGCGATTCCACAAATGCATAATAACTAAATATTTAAAAAAAAAATTGTTTGCTAGTTTTAAGATGTAACCTAAAAAAATATTTATTTACCCCTCTGGTGGTTCTTCATATTCAGGTTGCACTTGAGCTTTTGTATAAATAAACAGCATGCAAAATATTCTCTATAAAAAAAAAAAAAAAAAATGTTTTCAAACTTCAAATACAAGATTATCATTTTTTAAGTTGTGTGGCCTCAATAGCTTCCTTAATTAAATGGTTTCATAAATGTAGCGACTTAGTGATGTTATAAAACAAATAAGGACTTCATAAGGAAATTGAACGTTCTTCAAAAAAGATTTTATATTTGTCATATACATAGAGACCTGAAGAAGTACGTAAACACGTACGAAACGTCGTCTATCAAAAAGTAAATAAAAAAAGAAAGACCTGAAGACCACAAAAATAGGATTAAAACATATGTATGTAGATTATAAATTTTAGACAAATAGTCTACATTGGTTTAATCCCCACGCTGAAATTTTTATTACCGCGATGATTTCAATCTAAAAATTAAATAAATAAAATAAACTCTACCATACCACATTAATAAACTCGAATCAAATATGAATTACTGTCCCTTACAAATAATTCATTACGGGATAAAAGCTGGGTTTAGCTAAGCTCGCAGGGGATTAGTTTAGTTGTTGTTTTTTTTTTTAAATAGAAGTGAACATTAATCTATATAAATAAAAATATAAATTTGTTTTTAAATCCTTTTTTTTTCTTAAAAAAAACAAACGACATCTGTTGGGCATGAAAGCAACACCCGCTATACTAAGATCACATCAATCTCATTTTCATAAATAGGATTTCTCATACAAATTTATCACTTTTGCTGTCAAAATTCTTTTAAAAAAATTCGAAAATATACTAACTATTATAAATTAAAAAAAAATTAATTAGATTTTAAAAATCCTTTTTGTGTTTGAAAGGAAAAACAACAAAAACAAAATCTTTTTTTTTAATTTTATATTTAGACTCACTAAAGGGCTAGATATGTTTTGGCTTTATGGCTTAAAATTTTTATCATTTATGGGATAAAATAAGGTAAAGGATTTTAAAATATCTTTTTGTATTTGGAAGGTAATACACATACAAACATACATAATACCTTTTTACATCTATAGATATAAATTAAAGTTTGGTTTTGTGTACGTTCGCTAACCAGACAAACCGGTTGACCGATTTTCTTAATTTTTGTTTTTAATTAAAGAGGAATAAGGGTAGAAGGTTTAGGACCAAAACAAAATTATAAAAAATTTCAACACATTCGCTGCAAAACAAATAAAAAAAATATTTTTTTTAACGCCCTGCGAAGCGGGCGGGGGTTTTGCTAGTATACAAATAAATGCTCTGATTTTTTTCGGATTTAACAATTGATAAAAAAGTGGATAGAAGCAAAAAATATTGAAAATACATATTTTGAAATACAAGGTAAATAAAAAGCATCAAATTTCTGGGTAAAAACTGTTCAAAAGCAAGTTTTCAGTTTCTTTCACTTTAAACATGAAATTGCTGTGCAGATAAATCCTCATTTTCCTTATAAATATTACATAATATTATAATTGTGAACGTGAAGTATGTACATATGTATATCTGTTTGGATTTTTTTCATTCTGCCATGTTCGAAATTCTGGACTAAAAAGGTTATAACTTATAAGATAGTATTTTATAACGCAGACAGAAGGTTGTGGGCTCCTGGAGCTCAGCGATGATAAAATGTTGACTCATAAATAATTCGTGGCGATTATAAAATCCACAATATTTGACTACCGGGAAATCGAGGACTTTTCATATTTATTTTCAGGTACTTTCGTGCTTGGATTCACATCTTTAAGAGTTCCGAATATAATCATTGCCTTCTTAAAGTATGTAGGTATTTATATTTTGTAAATTTCTTACGTTACTTGGGTTTGTAAACCCGTGCGAAGACGGGGTAAGCCTTCTAGTTACAAATAAAATAAAATCCAAACACGGTAAATTTTTGATTTTTGGCAGTGTCTCTAAACGACAATATGGAACTTTAAATTTTTTGGATTTTAAGAAAGAGAATAATTTGCGACCTAAACTGTTAGCATAAAAATATACTATACAAAAGTATCTTTAAGAATCACATTTTGTTTTACATATATCATTTTTCGCAATTAATAAAGAAAAAGTATAGGTATCTCTCTCTCTTTCTCTCAACATGTACATCATCAGTGTTCATTGTCATATTAAGTTTTTTTCTTATAAAATCTTTGTTTACAATTCCATATTAAACTTTTTAAATAAAATTATTCACATTCCATCGATCGGTATGTTGAAGGTGAAGGTGACCTAATTGAACACAAACAGATACTTTCTTCGATACCTATGTAATGTACTCAATTTCTCTTTGACTTGATAATAGCCGCATTATATGTTCCTTTCGTTTTTACGCATCGTTAAAATAAATTTAGTCATATTATTTGTTTGTAAATAATTTCTGCTGTTGAAGGTGCGAAATTTTCAAACATTGACAGTTAATAATATAAATATGTATATTTATACACACACTATATGGTAGATTTATATCAAACAAAGATATACGATGTGTTGTTCTGGTTATATCTTAGCTTAAACTTCTAGTTTTACTTTTTTAATGTAGTTTTACTTTTCACTTAAATACAAAATAGAACAGTTCCTAGATAAATTATGTAAATTTAGGTGTGTTAATCTGGCAAAGTTAATTTAAAACAATCGTGGTTGTCTAATAAATTATACATTGGTTTTATACTGATGAACGTCATAATGGAGATTATAACCTAGGTAAAATATATTTCAAGAATATAGAAAAGATTTCGGATTGAAATAAATTGGCTGTGTTAGGCATGATTAAAGACTAAACACCATGATGAAAAATTTAAGACCATTTATTAGGCAAAACCTGGCGATCAATGATACGCCACTTTGTTTTTTGACAAAAAAAAACATTACTATTATACTCATCTTTTCCATCCTATAATTAGTTGGATATTTGCTCTTAGATTGACATTCAAATAATTTCGATCTCTTTGTTTAAAAGTAGAATTTTTTCAAAGAGAAAACTTACTAAGTATCCCCATCTTAGCTATACTTGTTCCATAATATAGGGACACCTTGAGGTACCAAGTATCACCAATCATAATTTGTAGTTAAAATAAGTTTATATTTTGTTTTTTTTTTTCATTTCTTATCGAGCATGTCTCTTTTTTGAGCCGAGTTTTGCTTTGTGCAAAGTTTTTAAAACCAGAAAATAATTCAATAACAATTTGTTTTTATCTTAGGGTGGTTTGTTTACGAGAACTAGTGCCCCGTATCGTCGGGGATCAGAGCTCCGCAAAGCACTTTTTTTATAAAACAATTTTTTATACATCTAAATCTCGAAATTTTCTTTAAATAAAAATGGATATTTGCAGTAAATCAATCTTTTTTTCAGATATGAGATAATTCTAGATAAAACTCTCTGTCTTGGAGTTATTAATCATCGTAATTTTAGTTTTGATTCAAAGTTAATTTTTTTAACGTAACTTATACTTGCACTTTTAACAACAAAAACTACCATCACTTGTGGAGTGAAAGTGTGAAAAAAAAAGTATTTTAATCGCTATATTCATCAAAAGACTGAACTCTGAACTGCATACTGCATTCGTACGTAGTAGGCTTGAACGTGCTGCACGAAAACACAGCAAAATTTCAAGGGTGATTAACGTTTTGTTTTGTACATGTGCTTGTGCATTCCTTCGCCACATTCCAATCCAGCAAAATCATCCGCCGCGGCTGTGCGTAGCTGTCTTCAGGTGAAAAGTTACGGCTCCCATTGTATTCGTTCATAATGATACCTATTGAATTTTGCATATTGATCTTTTTAAGAAGATTTTCATTTTCTTGGTTTTACTTTCTTTATTCTCATTATTGCACTCGAGTCGAGATACGAGTGAAATCAAGAATATAAGAAATGAAAATATTAATTTGTTTTATGAATAAAGAAATGATTTCCCTTGGCAATGAACCTCTCATATAATAGCTATGACCGTGAAGATAACATAAATATATCTACATATATTCTAATCAATTTAGAGGTAACGGTGAACTTCGAAGAAAATTGTATTTATTGAAGAATGAAATGACGTGTGTCATCGGAAATGGATTGACAAAATTTGTATAGGATATCTTTAACATCGAATGGGTATATACTTTCCGACAGGAATTAATGTCGTAAATGCGATGGTTAACATGGAATTAGATTGACATACATACATACACACATACTAGCTGTGTTTTGGTGAGAGTGTGTAGCAAGCTTAGCAAAATTTTCTACACAATTAAACAGTAACAAAAAAAGTGGTTATAAATAGGTACCTTGTTATTGTTTGTACACAAAACAAAAAATGATTTGTTTTTGTTTTTGTGTACACAAATTTGCACTTTCACCGAAACGCGGCTACTGTTACATTCTATGCATTTAACAATAACCACAAAAACCATTATCAAATTAAATTGAAATGCAATCGAAGAGAAGTAATAAAAGAAATTTCTGTAAAAGGGTATAAAATATAATTTAAAAAAGAACAATAACATTGAAGAAAAGATAACATGGGAGGGGGTGGTCTATCTCGCCCCGTTTAGGAGGTAGGGGCGATTTTCGAAAAAAAACAACTTAAATGGAATAACAAATATTACAAAACAACGGCAATACTTAAAATGCAAAACAATAACGGTTTAAAAAGCCAAAAGTCTGTTTTTTAATCCTACATTTAAATTATATATTATATACTATTTGTGTCAATAGTTTCAAAAAAATTGCATTCAAACTCAAAATTTTGATAAAAAAAACGCAAAAAAAATGTTGGATCAATTTTTCTCAAAATTGTGAAACAAAAAACAAAATTTTCTTTTTGTGGCTCATATCAATTCTGAATCGAACACAAAAAACCGAAAGCTTTCATGTCTTCTAGTTTTCAAAAATCCGTTACCAATTTTCGGCGGCGCCTAAGTTATCGTACTCGTGCCCTCGAACAAAATCAAGTTGAATCAGTTGATTGATTTTACCTTATAATTGCGTGCGTTAACTTTGTAACACATGTAAAACATTTAAAGATAGGTTAGGTTAGGTAAGCGGGCTGACAGTTGATCTTGTTTCCGTCACACTTAGATCAGTGTAGATCCATTGTGATACCCTTATAGGGATATGATCCCCATATAGAGAGAACCTATGATAAAAATCCTATGGCAAAGGCCCGTTAATGCCGTAGATGAAGTCTCAGCGAGGTGTAGCCCGGAATGTCGGAGGGTGCCCACAAATTAGTTGAGTAAGGAAGTGTTTGTCAGCACATAGTCACCTGGGTAAGAAGAGGTTAACACACCATTGTCTTAGTCGGGCGTGCTCCCCTCCTTAGCCCCCACAGAGTAAATCATCCCTCCCCCAGGCCCGTAGATAGATAGAACGGTGGTTGGTGTATGTGATCGTGTTGTTTTGTCTAGTCAGCTTGTTAACGCTGACGTACAAAGCAGAAGCGGCAACAGCTGTTGTAGGGCGAGGTGCACATTCTCCGCTAGTTGTCGCCACCGCAATGCACACTTGCGTTTTTTTCAGTCGTACTTAATCGTTCTATCAGTGCCATCCTGTACCATTTTATGTCTTTGAAACATTTTAAGATACCCCTGGCTGGCATATTAACCAGTTGGAGTGCATCCTTTATCAGCGAGGGAATCATTATTGATTGAACTATCTTGGTTCTTATTAAAAAAACCGTTCTAAGGATATTGTTTTATGGGGTAGCTAAAACTTTTGTGTACCTAAAGTGAGTACTACCATTAAAAAATTGTCTTAACAAAAAAAATAAACAATATGTGGCGTTCTATATACCCAGTTTGCCACATTTCCGTAAACAAATTTTCCTAACAACACATACCGCTTTTTTAAATTTTTTAAAAAAGCAACTCGTGATGTTAAAAAAAATCACATAAATACAGTAGAATCTCAGAAAGATGAACGCATATAAAGCAAGGCCCGTTCATTTTTCCCGAGCATTAAAATTTAATTAAGGAAGAAGATATACATAGTAATAAATAAAAACATTAAATATAATTTAAATAAAAAGTTAAAACAAATCCGAAAGTACCATTAACAAAACTAATTAACGCTAAATGAATATATATTACGAGGAACTAAATGCAAAGAAAACAACTCGAGTTGGAAAAAAAGGGTTCATCTTTTCGAATACCAAATTTCAACCATTTCATTTCAAAAAGTGAACACTGAATCGTGAAAATAGTTCGTTCATCCTTCCGAGATTCTACTGCACTTGCAAATTTTCACTTTTTCGATTTTCTTATAAAAAAAAAGTTGCACCGTTTGTAATGAGTTTTTTTTCGGAAAATCGAAAATTTCAAAAAAATTAACATCCGTAAAATTTGTAAACATTTGAACTTGAATTTTGTTTAGCGTCTATACGGCCCCTTGTATGCACTATATGGCATATATGTACATAATGGAACTCGTGATCTAATTTGATGCTAAAAATGGTAGGTACGTCTACGTCTCATCAGGATTACGAGTTGCATGTTTATAAGATGTTAAAAATTGGGGCCTCCCCTGAATCAGTACCAAATATTTAAAAAAAATTATGACTTTTGTATATATGTATGCACAATATATTGCATAATATGTCAAACAAATTTTTTTTTTTCAAAATTTGCAATCAAAATTTTGATCTTCAAATTTTACTCGATCTCACTGATTTACTTAGATATGATTTTTAACTTATTTAAATAAAATTGGCTAACCCGTTTTTAGTTTAGTTTAAAATAGTTTTCTGAAACAACATTTTTCAAGCCAAGGATAACGATATTAACTAAAATAATAACCTTTAAAGAATGTTAACATTTAAAAAAAAATCATAAATTTAAAATATGTATTTGTTACTAATTCAGTGGGCGACAAACTCGATTTTCACAAAATCATCAAATAACAACCACCCTAATATAAAATAATTTAATTTATGAGTTTTTTTTCTGACCATTATTGTATTTCCAAAAAGAAAGAACACAACACATACTTACTTACTGATTAAGTCATAAGTTTCTCTTTCAATCCAATAATCCCTGAACGATAGTTTTATACAAGGAAAGCTCTTTAACCTCTTGACAATTTCTATCTTATAAATTCATTTTTTTTTTAATAAAAAAAAAGTGTTCAGACATTCACGACGACGACCCACGATAAAAAGAAATTCTCCTAGTTAAAGCCTAAATGACCAATATAAAGTGTGGGTGAATTAATTAATTCTACTCATATACTCATTCGTTATAAATAGAATTAACATAAAAACACACACAAAACAAAAATATGGGTCAATTTATTTGAGGTCAGATTTAATGAGGTTTGTTTGTTTATTCATTTGAAAAATTCCTATGTGTGACGGCGAATAAACCAATCCCAAGTGTGCTGTGCTCAGGCCTCTGTTTATTCCAATTTCTTTTCATTAAATCGCGAACCCAAATTTTCGCTCTTTTACTTCCTCCAAGTATTTTTTCCCCCTGAATACATTTTTGTACAAAAATTACTTTATTATCACAAGCGCTCTTAAGCAATTAGAAAAGGCTATACTTCTACAATCTACATAAATTATAACTGTAAATTCTATGCAAAGTTGAAGAACTGGTAGGTGCAATTAAATGAGGGTATAACGGAAAACTTTGAACCATTTAAATGAGTAAACTTTTTTTTGAGCAGAAACGAAAGAACTGATGTAAGAACTTGAAAATTAAAAAAAAAAATAATAAAACTTACCAAAACAAATATGTAATCCATTGTTTTTTTTTTTTTTTTTTTGTTTTAACACAAAACTCCTGCTTTTTGATGAGATAATTGTAATGTAATCACACACCGAGTTTTTAATAATTATTCAAAATAAATTCCACAGAAATTTAACTCGATGCACGCACCGCAATAAGAACGCTTTGCTTCAACACTTTGATGTGAACTAAAAATCAAAAGACAATGATCCCAACATTGGAGCTTCGCTACTGCCACACTCTGCTGGTTGTTGGCGAAAAGACAACTTCATCATTAAGATCATCGCCTCTTCATGAGTTACCACCAAGTATTTATTAATTCTTTTAAACTATTCCTTCGTTTTCTGCGTTCCAAGTTCCAAGTGATCAGCAGCTAGCAGCTAGCAGCCCACCCCTCTCTCTTGCCATTTCTTTGTAGTGAATTGTGAAAAAGAAAGAGTTCAAGAATGTTCTTCGTTTTCGATGTACACATTCTGCTTTAGTTTCTTGTTTTATTCCTTTCTTTTCGTTTTCCTTTCGACGACGATGATGGTTGGACGAACGGCATGGCGGCGCGCGGCGCACTGTGAAAGCTAAACAAACCCATAGAATCAAGCTGATGTGTTCCCATTGCTATTAGTTGTGCACCTTGCTCTGAGAAATTATAAATATAAATAAAAAAATAGATCATTTTAAACACGCAAACGTCTTCCTGCGTCGGAAAAAGTATTGGGGGTCGACTTTGAACATGTGTTTTCAATGCACCAGCAGCCAGCGCCAGCGCCGCCGCGGTCGGCTGTTGCCGCACCGCACGTTTTCTCTAATTCGTTTTCCAATTATTAGTCATTCTTCTATCTGCACTTGGTGAAAATTCTGCGCACAATGTTTCTGTTCTGGTATTCACACCCAATGGGCAAATGGACTGGACATGGACAGTGTACACATACATGAACGCATATCAATTTTAGAAAATAAGATCAAAGTCAATGTCTACAGTTGGTTTGGTGCAGCGAACTTGTTCAACAAAAACATGTTCGCAATTCGCTCACATAGCATTATGTAACGGTTTTGACTTATTAACAGATGTATCTAATAAATTGTGCCATGTATAGGTTAGATTGGGTTGGGGATGGTGCAAGTTTGCCAAAGTGTGATAATAAATTCTGATTGCTAATTCTGTTTGCGTAAAAGAAAGTTTTCTTACAGAACCCACAAAATGACTTCTTTATTGGAAGTGATTTAATATTTAAAGTTGTTAAATTTGTTGATGCGACGACACGCGGTAGCGGCACGCGGCGGCCACGGTTGTCAATCGATGTGGTATGTGCGAGTATATAATCATTATGATTATGTGACGGAAACATTTTTAAATATTTTCTGATTTACTTTTACCTAGATTTGTATGTGCTGTTTTGCATTTTTTGTTTTATAAAATATAGAATTTTTCTTTAACCACTTGACCAGACCATGAAGCAAAATACTTCTACGGAGGGAGTGTAGCAGGCACCATTGGAATAAGAACACAACTAACGCTAGATTTGGAAATTAATGCTATGCATTTCGAATGTGGAATGCAAGAGTATTTTGTTTTTGTATTGACCTTGTCACGCTTTAAATTCATTAAGTAGGTATAATAAAATACTGTTATGAGAATTCCAAAACGAGAAATAGATGCGAGTGACATTTCAGCTTCAGCAAATCAGAATTAGAAAACTTAGTTTTTGTTAGGTAAATTAAAATTGTTGACCTGGAAAATATAATACTAAATAAAATAAAATCAATCTGAATATGGTAAGTTCTAGTTTTATTTCTCCTAACTCTATTAACTATGAGTTCCTTTTTGATTACCATTAAGATAAGTTATTTATTATATTTAATAATAATATTACAAATTAAGTTTGCCAAAATTAGGTACATATTTAGTATGTACATATAACTCAGGAATGCGAAAAACGAAACAAATTAATGCCATTTGTTTTTTTTTTTAATTAATAATTTAATAATTAATTAATGCCATTTGTTTAAATTGTTATTGCAATTTTTTGAACCCATAAATTCGTTTGTTATTTGATAAATTCCCTAAATAATTATGAAATGAAAAAACTTTCTTAAATGGTCAAAAATGTCGTAATGGTGTGTTGAGGTAAAACCAAATTGCTCAGGGGCAGGGCAATGAAAAACCCGCCATCTTAAAAAAGAAAGTTCTTTTGTTTTTATTTAATAATAACTTAGTCACGTTGGGTTGACATGATATCTGCAGACATTAATTCTGCACAAACTGAAATAGGGTTCATGGGCATTTCATCAAGAAATAAAATAAAATATCTAACAAACAGTGACTAAGTTAGATTAAAGTGTCGTCCGTTTGGATATTATTTCCCTCTCGATTTCACGGGGGAAATAAATTTAGAATAGCCACAACATTGAGATTCCTTGGAGAATGGCATTAGGTACGACACTATAGTATTGAAGATGCAGCGCAATAATCCCCACGGAAATAAAACCCTTAGGCCTTATTTCCCAAAATAAAGGGAAATAACACCCGCGGGCTTCTTTTCCTTTTTGAAATGGAAACAAAAGCGTCGGGCTTTAATTCCTTTTTATTATAGGTTTCAATTCGAATAAAGAACGAAAAAAGATTTTGGACTTTTTCAGCAGTTTTCTTGGAAAACAGTTCCTTGGGTGACCGGCTTCTCGGGTTCCAAGGAACTTTAAATCCTTCTTTGGGTCCTCTGTCCCGTTCACGCAACTCCGTTGCTTCCCTCAGGGTATGTAAAGTCGACAGGCAGGTGCAAATGTCAACAGTTTGTTTGGCCAACAGTTTATAAAGTTTAAGTAAAGTACATATTTACATATTATATGAATTATCGAATTGCACTTTAAGTCTGGGTCTTAATGCCAATTCAGAAAGGCAGTAACTCCCGCGGGTCTTAAAGCTTTTTTGTGGTGGGTCTTATTGCAACTCAAAAAAAAAAAAAAAAAAACACAGGTGTTATTTCCTACAACTTTTTTAGCTTTTTTAGTTAGCCTAGTACACAGATCTCGCTAAATTTTGGCTTCCATACAAAATTCTCCCCTAAACTTAACCAAATAAAGCATTTAAGCGGAGAGGTACGCAGTTTCAGGTACAAATTCAAATGTTTGAACATCATTCATCTGTGAAAATTTAGCCCACGAAATATGAAATGTTCGGCAGATTAATTCTCAAGCTAAAGTTTCTCCCAAACCAACGCGAAACATTTGGAATGACGAAGAAACTGTTACATGTAGAAATATATTAATAACTGGGCGATAAGTGAGAATACCCACACTAAAGCGACGACGATGCGATACAGCGAATCTCATGTAAAATATATGATTAGCCGAGAGTTTTTTCCGTTTGTCGTCGTTCCGAATGTTTCCATTTAGTTTGGGATAGCCGTAAATTAACAAGTTCTGCAATTTTTAAATCTTTGCTTTTTAAGAATAAAAATCGATATTTAGAAATATTTGGGAACAAACGATTTATCTCAGTACAGCTTTATTGTGAGTCCATTGAAATGACCTCGCATTTAGTATAGGACAATGTTTTTTTTTAATGTGTAGGGTGCGTCAGTGTCAGTGTGCGTCTATGGATTAAATTCACTTCGAAAAAATGAGAACAAATTCTTTGAAATGGTATAATATATAACGGGTGGTTAAATTTTAAGGGCCGATGTTGAATGTGAACCACACCTAAATGTCAAGTTTTTTTCTGCATTTCATTTGACATTTCTCAATTTCAGACTAACTCATTAGCCTCTTGACCATTTCAAGCGTCGTCAATGGTCAGAATGGTGGCAAGAAATGGCAACAGTATTGATGATCAATTTTCGATGAAAATCATCTTCAGTGATGAGGCACATTTTCACCTCAGTGGATTCGTCAATAAGCAGAATTGCCGCATTTGGGCGAATGATAATCCAAGAGTGACTGTCGAAAAACCAATGCACCCACAAAGAGTGATGGTGGGTGCGGTTTATGGGCCGACGGCATCATCGGGCCGTATTTTCTCCAAAATGAGGCCGGTCAGGCAGTTACTGTAAATGGTGTTAGCTATCGTGAGATGATAACGAACTTTTTATGGCCCGAATTGGAAGATATGGATGTGGACGATATGTGGTTTCAACAGGACGGTGCCACTTGCCACACAGCTAACGAAACAATGGCTCTTTTGCGCGACAAATTCAATGGTCGTGTTATCTCACGTGGTGGCGATGTCAATTGGCCGCCAAGATCATGTGATTTGACACCGTTGGACTTCTTTCTTTGGAGTTTTTTGAAAGAAAAGGTGTACGTCGATAAACCAGCAACAATTCAAGAGTTAAAGGATGAGATAATTCGGCATATTAACGGCATAGAACCTCAATTATGCCTCAGCGTCATCGAAAATTTGGACCATCGGATGAATATCGATATTAGGTAATAATTATCTTCGAATTTATTATTATCTTTTATATAATAAATATAATGGACTGCATTCTTATCTCCAGGCTAAAAGTAAGTTTATATTAATTTTTTGAGATTAATTTTAATTTGTTTCTGTTTATTATGCCAATAAACTTATTAGTTATAATTATAACTTATATTTTAACTAATACAGAAAGTGATTTGTTTATAAATATTAGTATTCATAGGCCGCATTCCTAAACCGATAACTTGGACAAATTATGCTAAGCAAACAGTTTCAAAATGCAAACGTAAACAATTTTTTCAAAGCCGATTGTCCCAAAATATAGTAGACTTTTGTTTTCGTGCGTAAATCCATGTGTGCAAAATTAAAAAATATTTTGCTTTGCAAATACAGCAATTTTTAATAACGGTTTTTATAATAATCATATATTTCTTTAGATATGAAATTTTCATTTAAAATTTATCTAAATTGGCCGATTTCAACTCATGAACATTTACATGTGAAAATTCAGATTTCTGAATTTAGAGCTTCCGATTGTGGAAGCAGGAAATTATTGTCATTTCTTTTTATTATGATAATATTGGTATGGTTCAATTATGTATCAGTCTAGGCAGCATTCTTTTCTATATTCCCTCAACTTAACGCTACCCCCGGGATTTAATGAGAAAATCAAAACCTAATTTCTCAATCCACTGTGCCAACAAAAATCTATCCTATCCTTCTATTTCTTCTAACAATGCCTAATTTATAGACCCTACGCCTTACTGGCATATATATGTTTGTGTTTGTTTGTTAAGGAAAATACACTGGACGTCCAGTATAACGAATGCCGATATAACGAATCACCATTTGAAGTCCATTGATATCTCTATATAACGAACATCAAAAAATTTATTACTGTACAATATCGAATGCTGTTCAATTTTAATGAAAAGGACCAAAACAATACATGAAACTTGTTCTTTATTTTTCATAGTTTTTTTTTGCGTTTACATAACGAATTGGCTGGATATTATATTTTTCGTTATACTGGACGTCCAGTTTACTAAACACTTGAAGTGAAACTATACCCCACTTTGTAATATGATTAAGATGAAAAACAAGCAATGTTAAAAATTATAATCCCACGTATACAATTATTTAAGTTAGATTTTAGGAGTGGAATCGGCTAAGCTGACAATTAATTGTCATTTTTTATTATCGCTTTGACGATCGCTTCTATCAGATCTGTAGGGAAAGTGGATTTTTTGTTTTGAAATTTCAAAAAACCCCTTCTTTAAACCAGATTTTTGGTCCCCTATCCATAATTGATTTTTTTTAATTTGTACACTCGGTTTTGGGATAATAGTAAGAAAGTTTTTTTTTTGCATAAAAATGTATTTTTGATTTCCTGCTCCATTTGGATAAAAATTTATAGGAAACTAGCTGAACCCTCCCACGCTTCGCAGAGACTCTTTAAATAAATAAAAACTGTCTGTTTTTGATGAAGAGATTTGCTTTTTTAACACACTCGGGCGTATACGCACTTTTTCTTATTTTATATAAAAATAAGGTGGAGCAATATGCAATAATTTGGAACCTGACCCACTGTTTGAATTGACTCTGTTGTTTGACAAAATAAAAAAAAATTCAATCGAATAAGAACGTAAATTAATATGACCTAAAAATATGCGCTTACAGTAAGGGGTTTTTGTGTGATAACACACTTGCAGTTAGGCTGCCTAGTTTTCGCACCATTAATATTCTAAAAAAAAATAAAGGTAGTTTTTCAAAATTTGGACTTACGACTTACCTTTTGAAAGAAAGCCGATAATACGCTCTATCTATCCTTACTTGGTTATCTGTCCACTCCCAATAACACATAGTAACATCGTTTTTAATTGAAAAAACTTTTGTCGGCTATCGCTATGGGGAATCGAACTTAAGACCATGGACTCTATCAAGAATTTTGCTTCTATCGTGAATCCTCGAACAAAAATCCATGTCTAGGAGTGGATGTTCGTTCGTGGGTTTATATGCGTCCGTTTTTATTTTTTTTTTAATTTAATTTTAATTTATTTTTTTCAATTGACATAATTATACGTACATATGTATGTATGTACATAGAAAGTATTTTTTTTTATAAAAGTTTTCTATTGAATAATCAATTTTAATTAAAATGTCTGTTTCAGTGGGCGAATTTTACCCAAACCACTTTCTAAACCATCCCGCTGCTAAGGTTCAGTAGTTTTCGAGTATATCAACTATATTCGAAGATATGATATTTTTTTCCAATCTATTTTTTTAATTCTAAAAGAACGTTTTAAAAAAATCACATGAATCATAACTGGAATTAACTTTTAAAAGGTAAGCTTTTTAATAGAAAGTTATAACAATTTGAACTCAGTCACATAGGTTTCTAAAACAAATAAAATTTGTTTTTTAAGGTTTTTAATATTTTTTTTTTCAAAATACAAAAAAAACAGCCGCAAATCGAAAAACGTTACTAAATTCTGATTAAAGGACACCCTGAATAAACAAATTTAGAAGAAAAAAATTCTCTAACGATTGGAATGATATAATTTTATTATTTGATATGTTGTTAACAAGTATTTATTGTAAGATCTACCAATCGATTGCAACTAGTTGTCTGTCCAATGCGAACGATCGATCAACGAGTAAATAATTAGTAAAATGAACCGAAAATGACATGACGAAATCATAAACGAAAAAATTGGTCCTGCTTTTCGTTTTGCAACCAATGTTCGCCAAGCGAAATTGATAAATGTAGCAGATTATTTCGAGAGTCTCCATTAATGATTGTGTGCGGAAAAGTGAATTTTGAGTTTTATTCGTGTTTGTATGTATTTTTCTTATTTCTTTCATTACAGCTTTTTGTTATTTCTGTTTTGCGGTTTTTCGGTTTAGTCGTAAGCATTTCGATGTCGTATTGGAGACCACAGAAAAAATCCCTTTCGCATCAGCAGCGTATAAAGCCTGGTGAGAGAATCGTTATTTATAAATTTTGCTTCGACCTAGAATCAACTCAACTAAGTAGAGTTTTCATCCATAACAGCGCCATACATAATAAAAATTTCCATTATTTTAATTGAGACTAAATTATATTATTCCGAACAATAATCATTTGATTTGTAGATATAATAAAATGAATTTTAATATTCTTGTTGTTTACATTAATGGACTACATACATAAATAACTATCACCCATATTAATATGTTAATGGAAATGAAATGAATTATCTATTACCAGTGCGAATTCTTATCTAAACACAAAATTAAAATTAATTAACTAATTCATTGAAATAGGTGGATTAATGACTAATAAAGTTGAATATACCTTTATTTTTGGCAAGAACTTAAAATATAAGAAAACAAATGATAGTAACACACGTGCTATTTACAAGCTCAAATGACAGAAATCTTCAAAATCGTGAGAAAGTGTGTATGCAAAAATTGATATTTGGTGTGCAGGCTATTTAATTCTCTTTGGTAAAAAGAGTTCTTCTCGTTTCGTATATATTTGGTATGTACTAAACTTGTATTCGCAGTTCATTTTTATTGGATACTTACATTATGTATATATGTATATATTATCTACAGAACCTACTTAAGGGAGCTGTGGTGACAGGATTATATCCAATTTTCCTAGCATGTAGTACTATTCTAGTGCATTTTAAACCACCACCATCCAATTGAAATGGAAACGCGTAATTCATTGAATGCAATACAATTTCTTTCATATCCCTTATGCTGCTTAAGCGAAACGAAAAATCTCATACATAAATGACAAATGAAAGTTTCGTTCTGCTTTTCTCGCTCTAGACCTCCAGTACTCTGTTCGATGAGCGAAATTGATAATATTCAACCAGATTATTTGGTGAAGTCTTTCCTTTTTTTTTGCACAGAACTAATTATTCGCGTGTAGAAAAATGACATTTGAATTTTTGGTCTTCTTAGTTTTCGAAGTATCTTGCATTACATCATTTTCTGTGGAGGCATTTCCACAGTTATGTATTTTGCTTGTCGAACTATATGTATATGACACTTTTCGTTTCTTATTATGTCGTCATTTTGATATGGAATTATTAATTCAGCGTCTGCAGCTTTTCGGACAAACGTGCTAACCAATCAATTCAAAAAATACATAATACAGCATTATTCTGTTTATAAGAAACTTTAACACCAACAACGCCAACTTTTTCCGTTTCCGTTTGTTTTCAGGGATCCGGAACCAGTCGCCTATTACGTTATCCACATCTGTTAAATTATGTGGCGCTTATCAGGTTTTTCTGCTAGCCGATTTCCGAGTTTCATACTTATGGGGCGAATACAAACCGTACCAAGTTTAAAATTTGCACGAGTGTGCGTTTATGCACAATACACACACATGAATTTTTGAAAACTGCATGCTCTTAAGTAAAATTATGAGCTGTTTAAAGTGCGCACGTGATCGTGTATTTCCTTACCATGCTTTACTTCACACCGGATGTACATATGTATGTGTGTATGTATGTATGTATGAGCTCTATTCTGCTATACGATCCGATTAAATTTTTGGTTCACGTGAAATGTTCACTTAATTTGTCTCAAATTATTCTTTAAACTCTCCAATCTTTGGAGTTCAAAGCTGTATCAATAATTATTTTTGAAGTTCTTCAGAGAACCTAATTGTTAAAATTTGATTTTTATTGGAATTTATATGCTTATTGGAACATTCGTTTTCCTCCGACGGATAGCAGAATACAAATATTCACGTGAACGTTTAGCAGAATAGGGCTGTAATATAATGTGTATAAATAACTTAAATGAATTTGAATCAGTTACTTTAAACAAAAATGCAATATGCAATCCTTATTAACCAAGGAATAACAGTTAACATTCCTGTTTAGTACAAGATTGTCTTGTTTATCACTTTATCAGTTAAAAAAAAAACTTCTATGGCGAAGGTATGTTCAATGTACATAACCAAATTAGTAAGGAGTAATTCAATGAAGCATTTATTTTCTTAAATAAACATTTTTTTAAGCATCTTCTTAGTTTAACACCTTTTCACAACAACATCTTACCCTTTCTTTTTTCTTCGTCTTTGATAATCACTTGCAAAACACTCTAGCTAAGGAGGTTTAAATTATAAACATTTCGACTTAGCACTAAAAATCGAAACCCCAAAAAACACTTTTATTGCTCATTAGTCATTACTTATTCGGCAATTAAATTCACTTTGTTGCTGCTACTGCCATCTTATTTTATGCACCCAGAATGTCTTTGCCACTCCGCGCACACACATCACCAAAATAAAAAAAAAAAAAAACAATATTTAAATTTTGAATCAACACAACAGAAAAACTCTCAGAGAGAATAACAGAGAAAGAACAATACAAAATTTTATTATTTTAAACTTTATTCATAATTTTTTAATCCGATATATTTATTTTATTCTTAGAAAGAAGCACATTATTTTGAAAAATATTCTCTCTGTTTTTTTCACATAAACTTACACAATAAAACTAAAGTTCTTTCTGTTACTTGCAAAGAACAATCAAACTATGATTAAGATAAAAAACAATTTAAAAAATGTTTTTTTTTGTTTATATATTATAAGAAAGCAAAAATGTTTGTGTTCTTGTTCTAACATCTCTTCATGCAGATGTGTTCGTTTATTTATTAAACTGAAACTTGTAATCTTTGTCATGTGCTCTTGTATGTATGGCAATTATTAAGAAAACAATGTAACATTTGCAAAACCTTTTCAAGTAAAACAATTTTGTAACAAATGCTACATGGCGTTCTGATATTGCCCAAATCGGGAGAATCGAACTGAATTGAAGGGGTTGGAATGTCATACACTGGACATCCTGCACTATTTATTTGCACTGCACACCGTTTTGTCAACAAGAAAAAATAAAAAATAATAACAAATTTTGATTTTGAATTTTAAATTCAAAGAGAAATTAATTTTTGGCGGCATTATTCACAATCTCTCACAACTAGACTTCTGAATCGTTTGGAGAAGAAAATTTGACTTTCTCCAGATCCCACTTCTGAAACTTTCACAACTTATTATTGTTTTAAACAAAAAGATTTAAATTAAATAGTTTTGATTGCAAATATTTACATGCAATTTGGTAATCACTTTTTCAATCAGGATTAAAACTGTGAGAAAACGGAAAACGGTTTTGGTTTGAAAAATATCTTCTTCCATTCAAGAACAGAAGCACATCACATTTTTTTTTTTGTTTGAGAGGAAAACTACGTCAATTATTTAATGAAAATTAAGCACATCATCAAAATCACAAGAACATTATACTTTTTATCTTCATTTTTGTATTTTTTTTTCACCACTATAACCATTCATTATCAATATCACCTAATTATACTTTTGTTAAAACGAGCACAAATTTTTCTTAATTTTGTTTTGTTTTCTGATTGAAATTTAAAAAAATAGAAAGTTTAACACAATAATTTTAGAGAAAGAAAAATTTAAGTAAATTTTTGTTCGTGGTCTTATGGAAACAATTTCAAACAGGAATCGTCGGTCAATATTTGAATTCTACTCACTAAACTGCACAATCATTATATAGGTATTCGTTTTATAATTTAAGATTAAGAACTTTGTTTTTATACAAATTAGTATTTTTTTTTTCTCACAAACATTCACTTCTTGCTGATTTAATAATAATATTATAGTACTATTCTTCGTTTTATAGCAATCATTGCTATTAGTTTATATAAATTTATAAAATAAATGAAAAATACCGTTGAATATGAAGGTTCTCTACCACCTACTTATTTCTCTACAAATTAGAGATTTTTGTTCTTAAAATTTGTCCCACCCCACAAAAGCGGAAGCGATCTGAAAAGAAAAAAAACAATATGTGCAATTAATAAATTAGAATTTTGTGTTCGTAATAAATGACATTTGTTAGGGAAAACAATAAATAGGTAGGTAAATAAATAATGAATTTAATGAAAAATAATATCAAACACAATTAATGCTCTCGCAAACCAAAGCGAAACATTCGGAACGGCGATGTTGAAATTTTCACCTAATCAAAATTTATTTACAGCGCGAAACACGAGAGTGTATGCATTGTGGTTAATTAGATAAACCATTAATGTTAGTCAAATAAACAAAGATGATGAAGAAATGATTCAGCGCCAATCAATATTTTTTATTAAAAATTTGATATGTACTGTTATCTTTGCCAATTAAATGAGTTCTTTGTTATTATTGAAAATGTAACTGGAGAGTTTGATCAAACCTAATATTACGGCGATAGAGAATATGATACAAATGCGTATAGAAAAGTTTTAAGAAAATAAAAATTGATTAAAATATAGAATATACAAAAAAAAATAATCTCAAAATAAAATATTAAATAATTTAAATTACCTCTTTACAATAATTTAAGCTGTTCCTCCACGCACAACCACAATCACCAAATGATCTTCCTTCAAGCCATCTTCGGTGACACTGTGACATGTCCTCTTTAAGAGTTCTGTTGAAAAATCACATGGTGGGAATGCATACAAGACGCCTGTGGCTTCCGTCTCTTTGTTGAGAAGAGATATTACACCAGCTGCTTCCTTTTGCTTCAAATATGACACTAAATTGCGAAGAGGGCGTGTCTGTACACCTCCGGCTGCATCGTCAGCAGGAACAGCAGCCGTTGGAGCGGCCAATCCCAGGAAGATAGCATGTGAAGATGATGAAGTAATTCTTTTTTGTACGTCCTCCAGTTTAGGTGGATCTAAGCGCAGGCGTTGTGTTATGCGTAGATTGTGTTTACCATCTTCGTCACGCATCAGAGAATCAACAATATCGGAGTCACCATCGGTGAGATGGAATTTGGCAGGAAAGAGAGAACTTTTAAGAATCAAAGATCCTTCCCACAAAGTGCTGCATTTCCGTGAAATGTCTGTGAGAGTGCGGGCAGCGCTTAGAGCGCCATTGCGTCGTGAAGATGAATCTGAGTCTGAATCGGGACTGCGACGTCTGGGAGAACGCGATCTAGATCTATCCACACCGGGTTCTCGTGATCCTGACCGAGCTCTGTCAAATTCTCCAGGTGGTGGGCGGCGCCATTCCTCTTCCGCCGCACCGGCTGGCGGTGGTCTGTGCACATCATTATGATAGCCACCACGATATGCTCCTCGTCCGCGATAAACTCCTCTACCGCGATGTCCCCCGCGGGGTGGGTATGGATGATGATAGTGCGCTGCTGGATGGTGATAAGCTGCCATTTCATCGTAGTGCGGGTCATGGTAGTCATATTCTCCGCGTCTGAACTCACCACCCTCTTCATATGGAGCTGGAGTGGATGATTTTGCTTTGAAGGAAGCAGATACGGCGCCTGCAATTTCTGAGAAATCGGTTCTCAAACGTTTTCCCGGCCCGCCAAGAGGGAAGCCACGCATCTCCTTCATTGCCGTTGTTGCGGCCTCGACGGATTCATACTGAATGTAGGCACAGGTATCGCCCTTTTGATATTCAATTTTTTTAATGGCTCCAAAACGATCAAACTCTCGCTCCAACTGAGTCACAGAAGTCCACGCACCTAGGCCTCCCACCCAAATTCGAGTTGCTGGTGTAGCTTTGCCGTAACCAATTTTACATTGGAATTTTCCAATGTACTGTCCGGATAGTTCGAGCTTTGCTCTGTGGGCCATATCAAGATTTTGATATCTCACAAATGCGAATGCATTGCCCGTGCCGGGTGGTGGACGCTTGATGTCGATATCTTCAACGATGCCATACTTTCCAAAGATGCGACGCAATTCCTCGTCTGAGATATTGACCTCCAAGTTTCCAGCGAAAAGAGTTCGGGTAGCGAGCGGATCATCTTCGGGCTGAACGTGATGCAAGTAGTTGGGGAACTTGTCTTTCTTGCTCTCGGGCTTCTCATATGGGATATGTGGCCTTGGAACCATGTGCCGTGGCATATAGTGGTGCGGTGGTGGGTGCATGTGAGGCGGAACGTGGTGCATCGGGGGTCCGCGTGGAGGAAGATAGTCGTGGTGCACGACAGGGCGGAATTCTCTAGGATGATGCATCGGGCCGGGTGGTGGTGGTCCATACCGATCATAGGGATCGATTGGAGGGCGACGCCTCTCTGGTGGCCCAGGGGGAGCTACCGGGGAGCGCGGATAATAATGACGATCATACTCCGGCGGGGGAGTAATCGACCGGGGACGAGCCCGGTATTCATTGCGCGATGATGACTCATAAACGGGTTCCACCAATGCAATTTTGTCATAAAGTATGACTCTTGGTTTATGATGCTTAGCTTCCCGAGCATCTTCTGGTGTGCGGAAGCACACGTACGCCACGCGTTCGTCCAAATCATGAGATATTCTTATACTGAAGTCTCCAAACTTCTTATAGTCCCTATAGAGAGTTTCCTTGATAAACTCGTCGGAAGCCTTTGGATGCAGTGCACTCACACACAAAACTTTATAAGTTGGCCTATCGGCTTGTACTCTTACATAATCTTCACAATGCGGCGACATATAACGTCCCCGCGGACTTGGCGAGCGAGCCATGCGGCGGCGCATACGATCAGGCGACATACGCTCGTCAGAACTTCCTCCATTATCGTAACGACCCATACTTCCTCTACGTTTGTTTCTTGGTGAATCGCGCGATGCGCTACGTTTCATATTATGAATTTTAACAGTGATTCTATCAAGTTCAGCCTCCCGATTACTCATGAGCTGAATTGGCAACTATGCTATGAAAAATTGAATTTTTAATTGATATTTTTAATAACAACACTGCGTACAGAAACCAATTTGTATTCCTGCAACGATAAAAATAAACCAGATATTATTTAGGGATTACTTTTTTTTATTTTGTTTTTAATTAATTAGTGTTGGCTAGCGTTAAATTTAAGTCCTGTGACCATTATTTAAAAAGGGATATTCCCATTAAGACTGAGCACAACAAAAAGGATCGGGTAGGGCCCCGTGGAATAGCTTTAATCTTGCCTAAAACTTGTTGGTAAAACACAGTTGTTTTTTTTTTTTTATTTAAACCAGAGTGGATACAAAATATTTCTTCATCCTGATTAAAATAAACAAAAGTTAACTTAAATTTAAATTAACTGAAAAAACCTTGTTTCAGTGTTAGTTTAAGTGTAGCCTCGAAACAAGGATCCACTCGCGCTAATAAACGGGGGTTACAAGTCGACCATCGAAAAGTTGGGAGCTTTGTCTCCAAAGATATCTGGAGAGATTTATGTTGTTGTAATACTTTGTAAAAACAAAACTGATTACCTCTGAGGCAACAACAACGTAAGATAAGGGCCTGTCCCTCTAAGACATTTGTTTTATTTTGATTTGCATTATTAAAAAAAAAATAGTTTCCATTTTATGAATATGTTTTTTTTCGAATGGCGATGGGGTAGTGGATGTAGTGCTTGACTGCTATCTTAGAGGCGGGTGTTCGAGCCCCAATCTAGGCAGAGTACACTCAGTTTCAACTGAACTGAACCCTTGTGCCAACAAAAATACTTTCCTATACTTCTAATTATTGCCGTGGAATTCAGGTTGCAACTAAAAAAACTTAGGTCTTACAGCCGTATAGTTAAGAACAATTCAGCAAGGGATTCACTTAGTTTAAGAGGGCATTTTGTACTGACGAAGATGGAACCTTGCAAATCGAAGTTTTAAATTTTCTTCCGAGTTTCGCTTCAAGTATACTTTTATCGCAAACAATTCTTTCGGCTACGAGAGAAACTAGTTGCCGGGCTATTTTTTAAGGGTGAGTAAAGAAATGATTGGAACATCGATATTTGGGCTTTCTTAGAGATTAGTGAAGAATTCGAAAGTGATAAATTTTTATGGAGTTTTTAATTTAAATATAAAGTAAAATAGAATTCAGAGTACATTTACAGAACTTAAATTCTAGTAGCTATTTTATGAGAGGTATTAGTATTGCTCTTTCGAAAAAAGGACTTACGAAGAAGTTCCATTCTACGATATGATAAATGTCTCTCTAATGCATGTACGTACATGTTTTTACATATTTAATACCATATACATATAATAATACTATGGACATAAAAAATATTAAACTTTTAATTTAGGGGATACATACACATTCAACATTATACATTATAGCCACTGATTTTTTTTTTGTTCAATTTTGTATTTTATTTTAAATTCAAAAACTCCTTATCACTAATACAATTTAATATTTGTAACAATTCACATTTTCTCACAATTAATATATTTAAATAAATAATAATAAAATAAGAAGGTATATAATGAAAAAACAGTCGTTTATTTGAGATAAAAAAAATATTTTTTAATCAAAGCCAAAAAATTCCACTAGGACTCAAAATGGCGTCTACATCTAGCACACTGCACATATTCAAAAGAAAAAATACTTATTTTTAATAAATTGCATACCACACTCACCATTTAATTAGTTTTAATAAATGTTTCAACAAAAATAAATAGTTTTAATAAATTTAAATTGATAAATTAAATTCGAGATCCACAATTAAAATTTCCCGCAGAAACTTGTGACTGTCTTTGGCCGAAAAATGTAATTCACTTTTCAGAAAAATAAATGAAAATGAACATGAAGCCAAAGCCAAAGCCACCGTCATCGGCGTCATCGGAAGATGCCGGCTCAAAGCGCATGGCTTGCCTTTTGTAGTAACGAGTAATTTGACGAAGAAGTTTTGTAACGAGCTAAGAGAACGATTACATTTACGAACTCATCAACGGGTTTCAGGTTGAACTTACCACGTTTATATGCAAGATTTAGAGATCGAGATGGATTAAAGTCGGATTGTTCACCCAGGTAGTCACTTGAGTTAAGTATTCCATTTGGAGTTTAGTTTATTTCAATATAGATACAAATAAAATTGAATAAACTCGAGTACCTTCTAAGCTCATAAAAAAAACAAGCAATATTTTAACAGAAACATGCAAATAAACAGTCAAACTAACTCCTCGACCCAGTGCCTACCTTCTGTAAATTGAAACAAATTATATGAGTTTTGTTCCATGTTTAAACTTTTCTTTACCAAATTTATCGATGCGAGAGTAGTACAGAAAGTAGTCACAGGTTATAGGTTACTCCGCTTCCTGAGTGCGATCGAGTCGAAGCCTATATTTCAACTCAACGAAAGTTTATAAACATCGGGGGTTAGCAACACCATCGCAGGTTTTTTGTATTTTAAGGAAGGTGCAGTTTGAGTATAAAGGCTACCTCATACCAACGCGCGAAACATTCGGAACGACGACAAAACTTTCGGCTGTCATTTTGCACCATTTTGGAAAAGGGGATGTAAATGATATTTTGAGAGACATATAGACTTGTTATAATTAAAATATCGTCAACAAAAATTTACACACCCTTTTTTAAGATGGTGTTTAAGCTTCTATTTATTTCCCTCTTTTTTATGTTCATTTGATTTTGAAGTTCCACCATACGTCAGTGTGAATCAAGCAACAAACAGCATAGATCTGTCCCTCTCTACTTTTCTTCAAGACTGCGGACGAAGATGAATGAATGTCAGTCGTTCAGCGAATTTCTTACTCCTGAAACGCCACCACTGGTTTGACAACAAATCATTTGACTTTTGACACTTTCAATTATAAAAAAAATAAATTAAATATAAATGTAAACATTTAATTAAAATTAATTTAAAATTCTCCAAGAACAAAAATTAAAACCTACAAACTATGAGAAAATACCAGCAGCTACTTCTCCTTGTGATCTCGGCCATCAGTGTGATAGTTCTCCTAAGTTATAAAAGCGAAAACAATCGTTTAAAATACATCCTGCATGTGGTGAATTTCTTTGGTCGCAAGGATGCTGCGCTGATGATGCGTTTAGAAAACGCTACCAAAGATGATGATTTCAATGATTTTGCATATCCATTGCCTGTGTGGCAAAAGATTGGTGATGCATTTCATGCGTATTCTTCGTTTTGGCAGCGAAACGAACTTGTGGCTGGAGGGGAGGCCATAGTTCTGGTCACGGGCAAGAAGTCGGCGATAATTAATTTCAAGTGTGCTCTGCAATACGCCAACGACAGGATTATCACTGGCAAGTTTAAATTTTATCATCTGGACGAGAATGAAGCACCCACAGACAAAATAGATTTCTTCTCTTACAAATTTCTATGTAAACTCAGTCGAGACTTTGGAGTTCCAGAAAAAATTATCTTCACAGAAGTTGCTAGTAAAGTCAGCTACAAACTGTTATTACGTCATGTTAAACCCCAAGTTTCCCATGGCATGCAAATCGCCACCATCTGCCTTAACATGGCAGACTTTAATAAAACCATGAGCTTTGCTACGAAGACTAACCTGCTGCAGTTCTTTTTCTACCATCAGACCATCGGAATTGACCACTTTTTCATTTACAACGGTGATGCAGTGCCATACCACATTCGCAAAGTCCTCCGTAAAACTAGTGTAAATCTTAACTACTTCCCCTTTAACTTCCCATTTGCCCAGAACGATTCGAAGAAAATACGAAAACTCATCGAAACCGATTGCCTGATGCGGAACACCAACGGAGCCAAGTTCACCTTCCTTTTGAACATAAACGAATTTGTATATCCAAACAAGAAAATTCAAGACAATGGCTCCGTTCTGCGATCGTTGGATCACTACGATCGTGACATTAAACGCTTTGAATTGGCCTCCTTTGGAGTGTGTTTGGACCACAAAAACAAACTCCTGATTGACAATACTCTTTACGACCCCGAATTGAAATTTAATCACAAATTGTATGCATACAAGCCGACAATGCAAACTGAGAGTAATAAAAGTGTTACACTACCTCTGTCCCTCGCTCTAACTCATCGATATGTGGATTGCTTTAGTACAAAGGATGGTTTTTACGATTGGAGAAATTCTTTGCGACAGGATTTCATGCAGTATCTGGAAAGTGTTAGGACTGAAATTGGATTCCTGTTTTAGAGGAAAAGCCAACTAATAAGGATTTATTATTATTTAAGTATGATAATTATTTAGGTTGATTTATTTTGCTAATAAATTTGTATTTCGAAAAGAAAACATACTAAACGAACAGACATTTTTATTTATTATCCAAACCAGGTAATTGTATTTACATACATATAATCTGCATTTAAAGCGAATCAATCTTCAATTGAAATTCTTTAGGCGAACGAAAGCTAATTCCCATAAATTGAAGGAAAACACTAACAGAACATCAAATCCTTGATATTCAGTTCTTGTCTGGCCCTTTATTTTCCTCAATGCCACTGTTAACCAGTACCCAAATAAGTAACTAGCCTTCAGGCTTGTGAGCTACTCTCGGCAATGCTGAACCAAGCTAGAAGCTGATTTAGCCAAAGTTGGGCTTTAACAGCTGCCTGTCAGTACAGTGGTCTGGTGTGGTGTATTGTTGACCGGTGTTTCGTATTTAATAAATGTTGATTTAAAAGCATGATAGATTCCTAAATATTCGAAGAAGCCTCGAATAAAATTAAACCATGCCATCCAGCTTAAATTAATACAGAAAACGGGAGTTCTGCATAATAATCACAGACCAGAAGTTAAAGACAGTGCAACGATATGTAAGACACGTTGCTGAATTAATAATTTTTCGCCGGAAAGAGAAACCTTTACAGTCATTCATTCAATAATAAATTAATAATTGAAGACAAATTATTATAACCTTCACATAATCTTTATTTATTTTGAATATAGTTAAATTTATCTTTTACGTAGTTATTTTTTGTTCTGTTTATGTGTTTTCATACTTTAATGCTACCATTTGTATCAAATGTACCATATATTTAAATGTGTAGGTATGGATGCATATAAAAAAGCGTTAGCTGATTTGAACATTAGAAAAAAAAAAGAAAATGAAAACTAATCATATTATTCAACATTAATAAATTATTGTAAATGTTAAATTTTGTGAAGTTATTAAATAAGAAAAAGTTGAATGTTTTGCGACCAGCACACTTATTGCCTATCTTTATTTAAAACGCTGCATAATAGCAGCGTTCTTTAGACCAGCCTTCTCAATGGTTGCAGTATCATCATCGATTTCACGCGTCGGAAATGATGATACCAAAATAAAAGTTCGATGGGCATATTGTGGACGTGCCCTAAAAATATAAATAATGTAAATTCACTCTTTATTTGCTTTTGAAAATACTTACGTTTCTATAAACTGACGAATATCGCCAACGGTATGTGTGAGATTAAATTGAGATGTAATCCTTGAACCGTCAGCTAAACGAATCTGCAATTGGGTTACAGGTTCGCCGGTCTTTATTTTAAGTTGCTCTTTAGCCTTATTTTCATTGTCTTCATTAGAAGACCCATCTTCTGGAGTGTCAACAACATTTGTTTCTACTACATTTGGGGCTGGACTGTATTAAATATAAAAAAATTATTTTATAATTAATATGCATAAGAAATATAATACGATACATACCTTCCTAGGGTCTGTCCTGATCCCTTGAATGTCTGAACTTTCTTTACTTTCCTTTTGAAGTCTTCCTGTCGGTAGTCTTCAACTTCAACGCTTACCATACTGCCCATTTCGTTTAGTTCAGATGGAATTTCACTGCAAAATACAAATAAAAAAATAAAATTATATTTTTGTATTAAATTAATTTTTGGGAGAAATTAAACTAGGTAAAATGTTTCACATTCGTATAGTCCGGGTAAAGAAAGAATAGTTATTCTAGAAACTCGAGGATTACATTTACATTAGCATTTTCAAAGCTTTTTTATAAATACTATCTAAAATCGAACGATTTAAATGCGTTGGAGCTTGAAAATTTAGTGAACAAAAATCTATAGCCAAATATTAAAGAACAAGAAAATGTAGGTAGGTTGTTTTTAATTTTGATGGTAGTAGTAACATTTAAGTAAGTATGTATATTAGTCTCCAACAAACAAACTGACTCACCCCCTCATGACAGTTTCCAAAAATTCCTTGTTTTCAGGATCATCGTAGAGCCTCAGTTCGCCGTCGTTAATCGAGAACCCTTGGCTCCAAAGCTTCAAAACAAACGATTTGGCTTTACGGTTGTCATTCTTCGCCCCGGCATTAACCACTGCATGGTCATCTTCCGTTTGTCCCAAACGTAATCCAATTCCCCAACTCGCACCAGACGAAGAAGTAGATGGTACAGGATGCTCATGAGCTTGTTCATGAGCCTGCCGGAACATATCAGTTAGTTTTTCGCGGAAATTCTTACGCTTAGGTGGCCCAAGAACTTGCTGGCCCGATCTCTCTGAACCACCGGCATAAAAAGCTTGTCCTTCTTCGTCGCTGGACGAGTTCTGCGACATGTTATGAAGTGTTGCAATTCTTAAAATTAAGAAAAATTAAAGTTGACTCCAATATTGGCTTTACCTACTATATATATACTTTGGCCTGGTAGTTCGAGAACTTCCAGTTTTCTTGTTCGATTTAGCACTTGTCGTTTCGTCAGCTTGCTGAGAAGACCCGGTTCGGTTGGAATTTGTTGGTGGCATAGAATCATCTTCGTCGTTGGCTCCTAACTCATCATTTACATCGTCTGCGTCGGCTGCATTGGTCAAATAATTTGACAAGGCATCCTAATTGTGTTATTATAAAATACAATTTTTATTAAAAGCTGAATTGCATTTGAATTACATTGCAGTTTTTTGCTATAAACCCAAACATAACCTAGAAGTTTTTTTTTTTTTGATTTTTTACCTGTAATGCCCAATTGCTGCTTTCCAAGTAGAATTTTGCAGATTCGGTTGTTGCACCGGTTATTTCGGTAAATTGTGCAATAAGTTCATCGTTGTTGGACATTTTTACTTGTATTTGTATATACTTTTTCTCACAAGCCTTCCTTTGTTGTTTTTTGCGAAAACAAATTTCTACGAAATACGAATAGTTAGTTCTTCAGAGGACACAAAAAAGCTTATGTCAGTCGAAATGTCAGCAAATGACAGATGACATGACTAATGGGCTGATAACACTACACTCTTGTTACTCGTTACTTATAATTCGTTGTTTTACAAAAACGTTACTTTTGAATATTTTATTTCTGTTGTAAAATCGTTTTTATTTTTTGCAATTCTTAAACCGCGTTAACGCGGAGAATCGGATAAGATGGATAACAGCTGATCATCTTTAATCAAAGATTATTGCAACAGGTAAAACATCACGGTAGCCAGCATTTTTTATCAAAAAATCGATAATTTGAATTGTTAATCATGAATATCGCTAATCAGCCGATTGTGGTTGATAACCGCAATTTAATTACAACCTTTGAAAGTCATGTTACAGATTTAACCACCTGTAAACAAACTGGCCCTAAGGGTCTCTCAAAGACTGCAGCTTTTAGACGCTGCAATTAATCCCTGCGATTTTTGAGCACGTTGGTGGGGGACGTATGTGGCGTAATTGCAATTCTTCTTTGTGCTTTTTCCTATTGTTTGAGGAGTAAAGAGTGTGGAGATGTTTCCTTTTCATTTAACAAATATTGCAGCTATTAAAATTTGTAGCATTTAAATGGATGATATGCCATCCGAAAGAAAAACGCCGTTAAAATTTGCAGTCGCGACGAGTGAAGAATTTTCAAAAATTCGCATCTCTGTGGGTACGCTCATAAATCAATATTCATTAAGTCAGCGAACATTTCGCGTTGTTGTTGCCAAGTATTCGCCATGGGTTGGGAGGGCCTTTAGGGATGATGGATTTTCATGACTCAAGTAGAGAGCTGGATTTGGAGTTAAGTTAAAATGGCGTTGAGATGACAGATGACGTCTCTCAAATTAAATAAGCAACACCAGTAAAATAAAAAACGCGAAATGACTAATGTAGATAAGAAAAATATCTAAATTTACTTGCACGCAAACACCTCATATGGTTATGCATAATGGCAAACTAATAGCAATTCAAAGCCAGTGACAGATCGTGTATAACAGGATCGCGATAGAGAGATCTTGTTTTTGTTGTAATGCATGTTTTTTGATGTTCTCTGATAATTAAAACGTCTAAAAGGTCGAAGCTAGTCTAGAACTAGTCAAAAATCTAATATAATGAATCTTTGAACAATCTTCGGTTGTTGAATATTCGCTGCGAATGTTTCGCTCCGGTTGGGGAGAGCCATTATAGTACGAGTTTTACTTTGATATACTCTACACAATATTTGGCTAATAAAACCAGTTACTTTTAAAATGTTTATTTTTTAACAATGCGACGTTGCAAGTATTGTTCAGCTTCGGGAATCGACTACTATGAGTTGAGTTTTCTTTTTCAGGATCAAACGTTGGCCTACATTTGCATTAATCAGGATGCTTCACTCTAGGCAAATATTGCCAGTGTGGTCTTGTAACCAAAGTGCGGAAAATATCGATTGCTCTTGGGTTTATGAGGCTCATCATTTATAAACGAAAAAAACAACATATAAAAGACATAAATATGTACATATGTATATTTTTTTTTAATTTTTTTATTTACAATTAACAATTACAAACATAATTCCATTTATAAAAAAATCACCAATGTACAAAAACATAACAATTTTATATTTTATTTTAACAATTTTGTATCTTTCTTTCTCAAAGATGCAGATCTATTTATAAATCTCACAATAACATCACAATTTTAATTTTTGTCGCTCTCCTGAAATATAGAAATAAAAATTAAATTCAAAAATCAAAAATATTTATCTTCAAAAGAGACAATAAAAAAAAAATACCACCATTTAAAAAACCAATTTTAAATTAATGAAATTTAAAAATGTACATTATATTTATTTCAGTATAAAACAAAAATAAAATTTTACAGTGAAGTGCCCTAGTAACCTTACGATAATGCTGTTAGTAAAAAATAATTATAATACATTTACATGGCAAATACTGTTGTATGTTAACAAATTCAAAAACTTATAATTACATAAAAAAAATACTAAAATGTTTCACAAATACTCTACAAATTACTGAAATTTAAACATTTGAATTCAAATTATGTTCCATATTTTCTCTTTTAAAAAAACGGTGAGTCAAATGATGAGGTCTACAACAATAATGTTATTATAAATTTTATATGATGTAGCTGAACAACTACATTAATGCCGATGCAGATATGCACAACACCAAAATGGATTCTTAGCGAGACAATAATTTTCCCTTGAAATACATTTTAAATTTGTGCTATAAAACCGTTAAGTGTTTAAAGAATTTGAATTAAAATATTGTGCATCTTACCTGTAAATAATTATTCACTAACAAAGTCAATCCAACTCCCAGACCAAGCGCGACAAGATGTGAGAAATAAATGTTAGGGAATGGTCTTCGTTTCTTGAGGATCATTGAAAGAATTGTGGCTTTGCGATCAGAGTAGGGAGGATAGCGGCCACTGAAATTTTCAAATAAAAACAAATAAGTAGTAATTTAATATTAAGTTTATGTTTTTTTGTTTTAATATTCTTACGATGCCAAAAACTCTCCAAGCGGATTGAAATTTTTTCCTAGGCATGATTTTTTGTGCGTAAATGTATCGAATCCATATTTTCCATGATAAGATCCCATTCCACTATATCCAACACCTCCAAATGGAAGTGTTTCAACTAGAAGGGCACGTAAATAGATATAGTATACAAGATTTTGGAGATATAAATTGAATTGATTTTTTATTTTAAACTACTGTCAGTAATCATACATGACATGCAGGCGGTTTTGGAAAAGCAGTTTTTTTTTAGTTTAAAGCAAAACGTTAAATTAAACAAAAATACGCAGTATATAAAATAAATGATGATATTATCCTCAACTTTGCAGAAAATTTGAATATAAAAATGATTCAAATTTAAAAAAAAATTATCGCAATCGATCTTGAGAAAATTTCGGTAGGTCATTTTCTTTATCGACCGTAACAAAAAAGTTATGAAAAAAATGTCAGAAATGTCAAAAAAAAAGTTTTAAAAATTTTGGAATCTCACAAGATCCGCCCTGGAAAAAAAGTTCTATACGTCAATTTTTAATTTTTTGAAAAGTAAACAAATCGGCTGAAGTTCTTTTTTTTTTTAACACGAACCATTTAACGGCTCACGCGAAAGCCGAAATTAAAAGGAAATCTCGACACTAGTCGTTTTTTATTATGACCCATGATCTACATATATGGATCATCGTGCCAAAATAAAACAGCCTCCCAGTGGCGAGAAACAGAAGGCTGTTTTCGTATCATGAAACGTGAACCCGATAAAGAGCTGGTTCATGTGTTGTTGTTGTTATGTATGTTATTTGATTTGAACATAATTTGAATTCTCATAATAAAAAACGGCTAATTCTGATCTTTTTTTTTCATAATCAACACAATTACAGATAAGATGAATAAACTGCGGAGGGGATCAGACCCAATTTTGACAAATCTGACTCCCTCCTTACGCTTCAACCGGTTGGGGTGGGGTTAATAACTCTTTTTTTTTTTAAATAAATAATAATAAAATAATTACTTATAAGTCTGCAATTTTTTGCGGAATATGAACGGCTAAGATGGGAGACACTTTTTCGTGACAAGAGTAACAAAAAACATTTTTCTTTACAGGTGTCTTTCTCTTTCTAAAACAAAATTTCGATATTGCCCCGATAAAGAAGTTTCCCCTAAAAAAATTACTTAGGGAGAATTACAATTGAAGTATTTTTTTTTTTAATATTGAATATTCAAATTATCTTCAAAGTTAGTCATTAATATATTTCTACCAAATCAATAAAAAAAACATAGCTGGTAACTATATAAACCAAGTTTAAAAGTTTCATGTTATAATAATTTTACATGATAAAATATTACTTCTACAAATAAAAAACAATTAAATTCGAGCTTCTTAAAAGCTTTAAACTTTAATTTTCCCAGCTAACTACTGTTTCAGAAAAAAAACGTTTAATTAAATTTTACCGCATTTATGATATTAAATTATTTATTATTAGTTTAATTTTAAATGTCAATCTTATAAGCGGAATGTCATAAGAATTTTTTTTTAACAAAGCTTACTTCATACTTATTGCATCGTATACAGAGCTTGTCCGAAAAATTAAAGTTTGAAATTTTTGATTTGATAAAAAAAAATCGGATCATATCAAATGTATCAAGTTTAATAAAAATATTAGTAAAAAAAATAAAAATCCTTCACCTTAATATATTATTGTGTTAATTTATGTATTTTTTTTCGTTATAGATACATACACATTTATATCAATTTTTATATTAATATTTCACCCATATTTTGTTTTATTAATGAATGAGACTATGAGAAATTTACAATTTCGATTCTACGGCACTTTACTTTTTGTCCAGAGAATACGAACTTTTTTTTTGAAAGACGATGTGAATTGAGTAAATTTAATCTTTTTACATCTCTGCCTAATCTGCCCTGAAAATTTTATTTTTCCAATTATAATTTTAACAAAATTAAACGAACATAAATTTAAACATTTAAAAGTGCTGCAAACGTTCACAAATTGCAAAACTCATTGAATACAAATTATACTGTATCTATTTATATATATGCATGTGTCTTTAATATATTTATTATAAAATTAGAAAAAAAATAGGTACCTCCAGCGTGCATTAATGTTTCATTGATGCTAAATCCACCACTCGACGTATTTTTAAGGAAATTATTAATATTTGACTTTGAATTATCAAAGACGTACACAACCAATGGCTTCTCCCTATTTGTTCGGTCATCATTAAAAAAGTTTTATAATCTTTTAAATTAACATTATTTTGATTAAAGTTGATGAAAAAAATTATAACACAAAAATGATTTATTTATGTTTGTATGTACATAATGTATGAGAGATATTTATGAAAAAAGTATGAATATGAAAATTATATTTTTTTGTGCTGTGTATTCAATCGTATCTTGAATTAAGTTTTTTGTAGGGTACCTACCAATCTAAATAATCAATATTGGCTACAGACGGCAAAGTTTTAACTAACTAACTAACAGAGTCAATCAAGATCCAGACTTTTAGTTTTTTTTCTTTTTTTATATTTATATGTAGTTATGTCCTATATACTCTAGATCAATTTATTAATGATAACAAAACCTGTCATATTCACAGTATCCAAAAATTGCAAGTTATGTATATTGTGTAAAGCTAGGGAGCGGCCTTTAAGGTACCAAAACTGTTTTAAAAAACTTATCCTACATTCCCTCCCCTTAAAACTGAAATTCCGCCCTAAATATTTATATAGACTCTCAAGGCGAATGCAAGGATTTTTGTCAAGTTTCATGAGTGTTCGATTATTTTTATATATCCCATTTTTTTATCTGCCATAAATTAAATTTTATGGACATTAATGTCACTTTCCCTTCAACCAAAAAAAAAAATCGATCCCTGTGAAAAATGTTTATCCCGGACCAGTTTTGGCGTTCCCTTAAACCAAAAAAAAACGATCCCTCATGATTTGGGATCAAAATCTCTGATCCCGATTTTAAAAGCGATTTACACGTATACACAAAACACGTACTTGCTCACACACCATAGTAAAGACTTCCTGAGCTGTAGAATAAGGAATGCAACGCCGCCGCCGTGCGTCGTTCCTGCAGCCATTCCAAGAAGGTTCTACTTCGGAAGTAAACTGTGTTTCGAATACGTGAAATTGCATTTAAAATTCCAGGCAGAGAAGGTGTTTTATTTATTTGGTTCCGTAGAGTTCCTATGGTTTTTTTTTTTTGTTTGGTAAAATAATTAAAAATTATGCATTGTTAGTATATGAACGAAATAAAATTCCTTCTAAGGATCAAATAAATCCCTTACTTGTATTTTGCTTCTAAATGACATTTAAAACACTCCCACGAGGAAAAAAACATTGACTTTTTTGTGAGTCACATAAATCGCCATATTTTCTTTAATTTCAGCTTTTAAATAGTCTCAAATCTGGGACTATCAAAATTGTCAGTTTACTGTCACAAAACTTATTATTCGTGTAAATTACGTCACTGAAATTGCTTTTTGCAAGAAATAACACTAAATATTTGTGTTTCCTTTTTATTATGACCTGAAATTTTGTATTTCAAAAAGAAAATACACTGTAAGCTTTGTTTCAAATTTTGAAACTGAATTAATAAATGAAAAAAGATCATACAATTTTTTTTTAGGAAATTTTCTAAGCAACGTTTCTTGTAAAATTATCCGGAAGAGATATTTATATTTATAAAATATAATTTTTGGAGCCTTTGACTCACGTAAAATTGTTAGCGGCGTACATATTAATTAGGATATTTTATAGTTTCTTAAGAATATCAAAAAACTAAATTTATTTTATATCTCCTCAAAATCCTAAAGATAAGGAAAAGTTCGTTACACAACTTTGTATACATATAGATTTATTGCTTCTACTTTTAATCAAAAAGGTTTTTTCTTTATACAAAGAATGAACTCAAAATAAATTAAATAATACTTTAAGCATATCTACCAATATCTATTTAGATAATATGATTCTGCATCTAAAATTTAATCTAATAACGTATATAGATTCCACACAAATTATCTGTACAATATATACAAAATCTATTAATATACCACAACCAAACCTAGCTTTTTTATTTATTTTTTTAAATAAAAGTTTGAATTTAATTTATTGAAATAAATACACTATTTACAGGAGGGTCGTTTGTTTATATTTAGAATAGTCGTATTAAAGCCCAAATCACCAAAGAAGCTGTTCATAATATTTGATAGGAGACAATTTATGTTAGGGAAATTTAAATTTACGTAGGTTATAAAAAAGAAAAAATGTATGTTTGTGGTTGGAATTGTAAGAGTAAGAGGGAGCACAAATATTGTTGTTCCATTGTCTATTATCCAATTTTTACATAATTCCGAATTCTTACCAGTATAATGCATGATTGTTTCATTTAAACAAATTCCTCCCGATTGTGTTCCATGAACAAATAGATCTTGTACTTGGCTATCCGTAGAGAATATATACGAAACCAATGGTACCTCTCTAGCATTTGTAAGGTTTTTTTTTTTGTTTTGTTTTTGTTGTATTTAAATAAATTATTCCATTTAAATTAAATTTTGAAAATAAAAAAATTAAATATTAAAATTTCAAATCAAAGTATTTGTGCTGTGTTCAATGAAAGGATGCGGCACGACGACTCGGACGGCACAAATGAATGATTTTTTTTTGAAAGACTCAAAAAAAAAAGAGTGTGAAGATGATGATGTTACCTGGAATTTATAAAATTGATTGCATCGTATGCATTTTCTACATTGTATATGGGCAAGATTGGACCAAAGATTTCCTCCTGCATGATGGCATCATCGGGACTAACATCAGTCAGAATTGTTGGTTCGATAAATCGCTCTGCAACATCATACTTTCCACCAATGGCAACTTTTCCACATTTCATCAGACCAAGCAGGCGCCTAATTAGAAGATTTATATAAGAATTAGCTCAAGTTTTCAATTTTTGTTTATAGAAATTTATAGAATCCATAACAAATGCAGGACTTACTGAAAATTATTGGCATTAATTATCCTACATAGATCGGGGCTCTCTTTTGGATTTTCTCCATACCATTCTTTTAATACGTCTTTGGCTTCAGCAATAAACTTTTCTTGAATTTCTTTTGAGCACAATATATAATCTGGAGCAATGCAGGTTTGTCCAACATTAATTAGTTTTCCCCAGAGAATTCGTTTTGTGGTGGTTCTTAGGTCTGCGCTTTGGTCGATGTAACAAGGACTAATAATGTTTTAAAATAAGAAACTTATTAAGTTGATGTTTTCAAAAAAAGCTTAGTAAAATGATTAGGTATACCTTTTTCCACCTAGTTCCAGTGTGACGGGAGTGAGGTATTTATTGGCAGCTGCATGCACAAGTCTTCCTACTCTCGTTGAACCTGTATAGAAAATATAATCGAAACGCTGTTTCAAAAGTTCTGCAGACTCAGCTGGCCCGGCTGTTATAATTGGATAGCAGTCCTATAAATATTTAAACAAACATTAAAAAATTAATACTTAAAAAAAAGAAGACATTTTTCAAAATAAAACCTACATTATCCAAATATTTAGGTATTGTTTCGGCGAGGAATTTAGCACAATTAGCTGAGATCTCGCTAGGTTTGATAACGACACAGTTACCAGCTGCTATCGCAGATGCTACAGGTACTAACAATAATTGTAATGGATAATTCCATGCACCAATCACAAGGACAACACCAAAGGGATCATTGTAAATGCTAACGTTATCCAGAAGATTGACAAATGATTTTGAAGGCTACAGGAATATTGTGCAAAAAAAAAATATTAGTTACATATTTAAAAAAAATTAAACAGGGTTTTTTTCTAACCTTTTCTGGTTTCATCCAATCTTTGAGATTGTACAATATGTTATTAACGTCGTTCTTCATCAGTTCTGTTTCAACAATGATGCTTTCCTGTTTGTGACGGCGCAAATCAGCTTCTAATGCGCTAACCATATCAGACTCGTGCTCTTCGTACATTTTGAGAAGTTGTTCCAGTTGTTTTTTGCTGAAAGAAAAACAAAATTTTATAAATGAATGAATATAAATTTATATGTTTGAAGTTATGTATGTACACTCTGACTTATGTGGAACATATTTTTGTTAGGAAAATCATTATTTATTGCTATAATAAGGGAAAATTTATATTTGTGATTCCGAAACAACAACAATCAGCCTCGGATATGAAAGATTCAAGTGTTGAGAAGACATCTCAGCAAACGAAACAAGGACAATGAATCGTATAGGTGTGTGCGGCAGAAGAAGACCCCACTCAACCATCTTAATGTGGGTAATTGGAGGCAGGTACATAGCAACGGTCCGAGCTGCCTGGAAGACCATGTTGATTGAGGCCGTAAGCAAAACTATTTAGATCAACCATTCCATTTATTTCTAGAAAAGTACTGAAGACAATCCAAAACATTAAATGAAATTCAATACAATACGATTTTAGAGGAGTGCAAACGTGAAAGAGTAGATTATAGACATTTTTAGAAATTCAATAAATTGATTTGGAATGGACAATTTATGAAATTCTGAGAGACTTTGAATAGTTTAGGTTTAGACTATCGACCGAGTCACAAACAATCGGGACTGCCCCAACAAATAAAACAGAAAGTAACTTAACTAAACTAAACAACAACTTTTTAAATCTTTACGAATTTATCGATTTAAAGAACATAAATTCATGACAATTTTAATTAAAAAATTAAATATACCTACACATTACATAATCTCCATCATAAGCAAGAATCAACAGAAGGAAACGCAAAACGTTTATATTTAAATCAAAATTCAAGGTTATCGTTTATTTGTTTTTAAATTCGCGCAATATAATAAAATTCATAAAAAAAAAAAAATTGCCATTGCCATCATCATTAACATAAGCCACCGAGATTCCAACAAGACTTAAACAAAAAAAAATTTCTTATTCTAAAACTTAGCGGAACAGTTTTTTTTTTTTTTTTTTTTTTGTAGGAATCTTGTTTTGCCAAAAAGTGTATGAATCAGCAATTTATTTAATTTATTATTTAAAATAATTTCGTTGATCTTGTTAGGGTTTGTCACGTCTGGAATATCTCATTGGAATTTTCTCTCAGTGGCGTAGATTCTAAGAGAATTCCTTTCAACCAAAGATTCGATTCTTTTTCTGAAAAGAAACGAATTTTTTCTGTCAAAAAATTCTTGCATATTTTGCAAGATTTCAAAATTTCAAACAATTCTTGTATATTTTGAAAGATTTCAAAAAGAATTTACAGCGATTTGCACACACCAGCAAGATTTGACATTTCTAAAAACTTAAATTGAATACCGCGGTGTTTTAAGAAGACAAATTGTGTTTTTGGTTGCAACGAATTTTAATTTTAGTGAATATTTAAAATACATATACATATATTAAATATAAGTTTCGTGTAATTTATCATAATCACCCTTATTCCGTAAGGTGTTTTACGAAAACGCCAGTTAAATCGATAGTCCTTTTCTAAAACTCCAATTGCCGCTTCTAGAGCCGTGTCGTTTTACTGCCGTTTTCGAAAAAACGGCTTTCGGAATAAGGGTGAATATAGGCAATTATTTTCGTCATCGTATTTTAAACATCTCAGTAGTTCATGTTTAATCTCTCAGTGAAGTAAAATGCAAAAAATGCACTAAAAGGAAGTGGAAATTATTTTCTCGAAAACCGATCAATGTCTTTTTTTTTAAATATTGTTCTGGAATCTTTGAAAAAGAACTCGATTTCATAAAAATTCTAACGTAACGATGCAGACCAATAGGCCAACCGATCTTGAAAAATGGAACAAAACTCATATGATTTGTTTCAATTTTTATAGTTTCTCGGTGCGAGAGTTACAGATTGTAGGCACTCACTGTTCAGACAAGAATTAATTTTTTTGGTTGAAAGGAATTCGACTTAAGAAAAGATACCCGTAATGCCAAATGTCTGTTTCCCCATTATAGTATCAACTAAAGAAGAGCAAAAAATCACTACCTGTGATTTCCAACCTGTGATCACAAAATCACAATCACAACCTGTGATCGATTGACCAATAAAATGTGATTGCCTTAAATGTGATTTGATTGTTTGCGTAATGTGCATTTCACATTCTGTGAATAAATCACAACCTCAATCACAATGAACTATGAAGTGAAACGACTCACAAAAATCACGGCGAGAACAATTGGTCTCAAAAATATGATGATTTTTGTGAGTAGTTTCACTTCATAGTTCATTGTGATTGAGGTTGTGATTTATTCACAGAATGTGAAATGCACATTAACGCAAACAACCAATTGTATTGGTCGTTCTCGTGATAAGTGATTTATTTTGCGGAATTATGAACTAGAAGAAGAACAAGAAACAAGAAGTTTTGAGAACGAAACGGACATAATAATATTTTGAATTTATAAATCACAATCACAGGTTAAACTCACAGTGAATTGCAAATCATAATCACAGGTTTACCTGTGATTGAAAAATCACGACTTAGCTCATCTCTAGTATCAACAAATTCTTTGTTTATACTTTAAGAAGCAAAATACAGTATTAACGAAGAAAAAAAAAACGAAATTGGCCTTGAGGTTAAAACTTTAATGTTGCTACATTTTATCGAAAAAAAAAAAAATGTTAAAAAAATACTCATAAAATGTTTTTTTTTTTAATTTTTTTTAAACAAAAATATTTTCAAAATTTTAAATGCATATTATTTAACCTATTAACATACCCAGTTGCAAAATTAAAAACAAAAAAATCGGTCAGGTCATTAAAAAACTATAAGGAATAACTTAAAAATAATACTGAAACAACAACACTTGGGTGAGCCTGAGCTACCACCCAAAATAATACATTTTATTTAAAAAAATGTCAATACCAAATTTAAAGAGAAACTTGTTCATCCGTTTAAACATTTGCATTTTGAAAGTACTGTCGAAGTTGATTTAATTTTTAATGACAAGTTTTTTTCACAATTAATATTGTTTGATCAATAATTATTGCAATTGGTCAGTCATCGAATGCTAACCAATATATTATAAAAAATCATGTCCGTCAAGTAAGCACTTTAAGTCTTAATATTTTTAAAACTATTCATCAAATAGAATAAACTAATTGCAAGACAATATCCGTACATGGGGTTTTATTGCAAATTTTACTTAGAAAACGATGGCGAAAAGTCTACCGCTGTACGACGACGCATTTATCCCAAAAAACATATTAAGGGTATTCATGCAACGAGATAAGTTTACCAATTGTGTGAAAAGATAAGTTTACGCAAAAGTTTGCGTGAACGTCCTTTTTATTTATTTGGATAAATGTTGCGTTATTGAATCAGCTGTTCGTTAAACGTCAAATATTAAACGTCTAATTCTAAAAGTCACAATGACGTTTGTATAAGTTTATCCAAATAAATTTGTATAAGTTTCCGCAACAAAATCCTTAGATAATTTTATCCAATTTGCGTAAACCATTTCCCATACAAAATTTGACAGTTCATTTACCAAAAGATAAATTTATCCAAAAGATAAACTTATCTAGTGTTTTACGACGTTGCATGAATCCCCCTATTAAATGATACCCAACATTGGTATATAAACAGTTATACAAAATAATAAAAAATAACGGGCAGCCATTTTGAAATATCCGTCATACTGGATAAATGTGTCATCGTACAGCGGTTGACTTTTTGACATCTTTTTCTACATAAAATTTGCAATAGACCCCATTTACGGAAATTCTATTGCAATTAGTTCTACGTTATATTATTTTTTGAGTTAATTTGACTAGACTAATATTTCAGATGTATAAGACGAAGCACTCAGTTTCGATGGTAAAGTAACAAAGGTTTTATTCTGCGTGGAAATGTCTTTTCATTATTTGCTAAAAAAAAAAAATTGCACGGCAGGTACCATTTTTTTTGGCCCTAAAAAGTAATGAAAAATTAACGTGTTGGAGCAATGCCCAAAAACGCTAGATACCATGTTTAAATAAAATCGATCCGACCGTTTAGGCTGCAGCCGAACGGACAGACAGACAAAATTGTACCATGTTTAATGAAAACCGACTGTGTTGTTTTCCAAATATTTTCAAAAAAAGCTTACGACTCTAATACTAAATCGATTTTGACAAATGAGGTGTGGTGTTAAACAAAGCGGAATCAACTGCCGATTTGATGAATTATAAATTTATTTAAAAAATGTTAATAATTTGTTCAAAAATTGCATTTTTTTTGTTAAATATTATTCCAATAAAAATTAACTCTTAAATGTACACTTCCACTTTCCAATTGGTAATATTTTGGCATTTGACATTAGGTTGCTTCAATTTATTAGGTCCGTTCATTTTAAAATAATTTGTGCGTCTTAATTATTTTGTATGTTCTCGAACGGGTAGACTAGTTATTAAAATTTAGAAGTTTGAAACTGTTTTTTTTTTTTTTTTTTGTAAAAAGTTGTTCCGTGTAAAATTCACATTTTTGAAAGGACTAACAAGGACCTCCAAAAGTCGAAAGCACCGAAACTCAAGTTTTTGTAAATCTTCTTGCACGATAAGTACAGTTACACTTACCTAGGCAAAAATTAAAACATTGGTCATGCTCCCGGTTTAACCCCCTCCAGCTTAAATTATAGCTCTGTTCCAGACCTAGTTTCAAACAGTTTCATTGCATACCTCAAATATTGTGCTAGTACTTGATAAAAAGAGCGTGCGCGAGAGAATAAAACATTTCCCCTTCTTGCCGGTTTTAGTCCGATGAATTTCTTCTGGCTATTTTTGGGCTGAATGTCAAATACTAGGTTGACATTTATCAGATGATAAAATTTGTCAGTTGGATTCAAATATCAATGTCGACCAAGGGTTGCCCAAGTGTTAGTTAGTAGTTTTGATAGATAAGCATATTTTTCCAGTATTTTATTAATTTTTATAACTAATCAAATAATTTTTTAAATAATGTATCCGAAATATAGCAAAACTTTTAGTTAAGAAGAAAGTTTAATTGTGACAATTCGGTATTTTTAATATAATATAGTGGTTTTTGAAGAAAAAACGTTTAAGTTAATAAATAATTCAAGATTTTTTTTGTTTTTATATTAATAAGTTTTTTCATTTTTTGTTAAAATTTTATTTTCTTGGGTTGTGATTCTTGAAAATTTTGAAAAAAATTAAGATCTACGGCAACTCTAGTCGAGAATATTTTTTGACGTTTAAAAAGTTGTCCGAAATAGTTCGAAATCCGTTCCAGACATTTTGACACTTTTCTTTGAGAGCATTTCATCCCCACTCTTAAAATTATATATTTAAACCAGATTTAGTCTGAGAAATGTTGGGAACACAGTTATTGTAGCACACTCGCGCAGCAAAAATTCACTGCATCAGCTACGCCACTGCCCTCAGAATAATGATATTTAATTTTTCGATAAAAACAAATTCAAATAGAGCTTAATAAAAAAAAAAACGTGCTTTAGCAAGATCAATTAATTCTTGATGAGTCACATTTCAACATGCATACATACCCACATACATAAATGTAGTAAAAACTCATCACTCCACTAATGAATTAAATTCCTGAGAATATATTAAGAGTGAAAGGGGTTGCGGTTGCAGCACATTGTAATATTTTGTTGAACAATAATAAAAAAACTATAAATCGGCTATTGACTTATCGATTAAAATTGACCATGATTTGTGTGTGAAATTTTATACAGTCAAAATTCGATTGTAAACAAAACTTGTTTAAAAGATTCCATTTCCATTATTATTTTTTAAATGTGTATATAAATTCTTTAATTTTTAAACAAGAACGAAACTGTTTTCTCGATTGAATGTGAATAAAATTATTATTTGATTTACAAGGCTATCGTTGTTGCTTGATGGCACGTGTTCGATGCCATTCTGATGAGCAATGATTTAATCTAATTTATTAAGACATCACTTAATCACTTATAATATTATAATTGTTCGTTATTGTAGACTAAAATTTGCAACTAAATGCATTGCCGTGATCTAGATATAAATACATACATATGTATAGTAAAGTCAATGAAAAAGAAAATCATAAAGCGAACAACGAAAACGACGAACGCGCGCGTTCGAATAAAAGATGGACGTTCTTATTTTAAGTTTGCTAAGCAATATATTGTTTGACCTTTAAAATTCATTAACATATTATGTTTGTTATGAAAGAAACATTAAAATGGTTTCATATACCGGCAAAGTTGGCCTTTAGCAATGCTTGAAAGCAACCGAAGAAGAGGAAAAAAAAAAGAATGGAAATCTTTGCTAACAAGACAAGACCGTCTTCGATTTTGAGAAATTAATCATTTTATTTGTTAAAATAAATACGAGTATATAATAATGGCCTGGTCATAGCAATTAAGGTATCTTTAAGCTGGAGGAACAGATTTATCAAGTCATCACACCACACACCTCAGCCTGAGTTATTATTATTATTATTATTATTATCTATTCTTGATTGATAAATATTAAAAAATGAATTCTAATTTGCAGATTCATTGAATCGTCATTCAAGTACTTTCGGTTTAAACTTCAAACACAAAGGGATGTTATTTGCATACTTACGCTATTGTTGTTGCCTATCTCTGTGTATTGTTATGCCTAAGCGATTGTTGCGTAACTAAAATGCAAAGCATATTCGAAAAGGTAAGTTATATCTTATTGACAATCTCGATAAACAAATGTTTATTCTTTTTGTTTCAGTTCCTGTTATGTTGGAGCACATGTTTTTTTCCTATTCTGTAAATATTATAGCGTATGGATGGAGAGTGTGAAAGATCAACAAATGTTTATGCATGTAAATTTTCGATTTGAGATAGAAGACACAGGTTTAGGGCTGAGAATTATTTTGGAATGAAAAATTAAAATTCAAAAAGTATCAAGTTCAATGTATTTCATTCGCAGATATTTCAGATTATTTTCGTATGTCTTAAGAAATATGTCAGGAAAACATCCAATATTTAACCAGTTTGTTTGGGGGCTAAAGATTTTTTCTTCGATTTATGACATTCGAATCATGTCTATCATAGCAACAAAGAGTAAGTTATTTTATTTTTTTAAGATACATGAGATAATTACACTTATAATAGGGTTTTTTTATTGTGAACCATAGCTAGCACAGCAATGCAAGTCCGAATAAAACGTTATAATCACTATTAAATTCACTTTTAAACCGTGGCAGTTTGTATGTGTGTCAAAATCAGCTGTCATTGAAATGCAAAATTATTTGGAAAAAAATTAAAATTAAAAAGCGTTAAAATCTGCATTTATTTGGACTAACATTGTTGCGCCAATATATTAACATAATAAGTATACTATTTGAATAAATTTTCTTTCCATGTTATACTTTTTTGGATCATCACTGGGTGATTTTTTTCCTCCTCAAAAAACGAAATACCTACTTATAAACTAATTCATTTTTTAAAAAAAGTTAAGACATGTGTTGGAAAAATATTGTCTTTTTATGTAAAGTTAAATTAGAGCGAATGGTTATATGCAGTTTGAGTTGGATTAGAGTTTAGTAAGTGGTTGAAAGATTGAACTGACAAAAAAGAATGTACATATCTCGGCGTTTTTCTAACAGTTTTTTTTTTTTATCAATATAGTAAGACTTGCTTTTATGTTTAGTAGTTGCTTGAGTTATAAATACAACTAAAAATTATAAACTCAATCAAAACGTAAACAGATGGTTTTTCGTTTATGCTGGATTTACACGACTGTAAAAACTTCTATCCCAAAATAATGAACGATATTTGTTCACACGTAGTCAAAAAAGAATGAAGAGAATAATATTCTTACAATTTTTTATGACGCGAGGCCAATGTTGTGTCTATAGTTAAACGTCATAAATGTTTTTGAATGGCATCCATTTGCAGTTGTCAGTTTTAATGACGAACAAAATGACAGATTTTAAACCATCAACACGATGAAGTTATAAATCTTAAGAAAATCGAAGAAATTATGAAAATTTGTCAGTGGTCTAAATCTGACATTAGTGTTTTCTTTTGGAATGACATTTTGGAAGCTTCGCTTTTACTTAAACTTTTTCTTCCATTTCACATTCATAATTTGACATTTAATAGAAGAAGAACATCGTAACCATTGTTCAACGGAATTTTAATCTTTAACTTGACTGACAATGAATGAAACGAACATTTAACGTTTATAAAATATTTTGTTTCAAATGCAACCGCAATTTCCAAGGCGAAATATAAAACACCAATTTTATTAGGCTTTTCCATTTACATCGTAGCCATCCTGCGATAATAATATTATCAATCTTACTTGACAGGTAGGGAACGAAAACAAACTGCATCTTGCTTTTATTAAGTACATTCTTTAATTCAAAATTGCAACAGAAAGTGCAAAATGTGAATTTGATATGCATCTATATTAAATTTAGGAACCGAATCCGTTTACAAACACGTTTACACAGATTACATGTCAACTGATGATCTTTTGTGACGTCAAGGAGTCAACGCATTGATTATTTACATTGATCGTCTAATCGTAGCCTTATTTTCCAAACCAACACATTTTTGTTCTAATGAAAACAACATAAGCATAAACATTAAAAAATATCAACGAACACATCCTTAAATGCCAACCTTCAAACCAAAATATTTTTCTTTAATCCCATTCGATTTTTTGATAACTTGAAACGTTGTACGACGTCGCACAATTTGCTGTCAAATTCTATAAAAATTTTTGACAAATAGAAACTTGAGGAAAGAAGTTGCAGTTACCAAACATTATATTCACTATTTTTACTGACTAAGTTACTGTGTAAAATTTGACTTGACGGCTAATAATTGTCTCTTTTTCCACAAAATGCAATATGTGTATGTAATGAAGTACTTACTCACAACATAAGCATCAGTTAAAGGCTAGCTATCATTGAAATAAACAATCATTAGAAATTTTATTAATTAAATTTTAGACGTTTAGAAAGCATAATTTATTATTATTATTTGAATTAATAGGTATCATATCGACTGTTATGTAAAAAATAAAAATCCTATTAATATAAATGGCTTGGAAAAGAAATTTTACAGTTCACTCGGGCGTATACGCACTTTTTTTTATTTGAATTTTTGAATTTAAAATAATTGTCAGCTAAGATTTTATTATTTTATTCTTAATGGTGTGTGGGTACAAAATTCTCATATTTGATCTGTTTCAAATATACCTTTCAATCCAAAAGAAAGCTATGCACCAAACTTCAGGTAGAAAAGAAAAACTTTTTTCGCCGCATAGTGATGCTGATGAGAAAAAAATACCAAAAATGAAATTTGTTTCGCTTATTTTTTATGGATATATAACTGTTCTATGTTTTCCCAAAATGTGGGAGATTTATGCCAAGGAATATGCCAGATACCTCGCTTTGAAGTTAACTTTTCTTTTAGTTTTGAAATTCATACATTTTTTTGCAACAACTCATTGGCAGAAAAAGTAGCATTTTTATAATTATTATAAATATAATTTGTTAACTAAGCTTCCAAATTTAAAAAAAAATCATCTTTCAGCTGGTTTAGGATCGAGAGCATTAGAATTAATATTTTAAGCTACGTCTTATGGTTACAATTTTTAGAAAGCTACATATTTCAGCTAGCTTTTTTGAAAGAATTGTATTCGCCCTGATCCCACCTTGAACGCATTGTACAAATTTCTTTCGCTGTATCAGATTAAAAAAAAACATGGTTTTGACTTTTGTAATGTTAAAAAAGTTATAATTTCTTTTGTAATAATGGTTGGAAAGAATACAGCTAGAACTTTATTTTTGGAAGAAATATAAATCTTTTTTTAAAAATATGAAATAAAATTAATCCATTGACGGAGCTCTGAGTTATTCAATTTTTAGCGCAACCTCTTTTTCTTACCTCAATATTTTTCCAATTTCAAACTTACATTTCTTGGAAATATAAATAAAATTTAAATAAAATATGATAGTACTTAAAAAAAATGTGTACCTAAATATATTAATCCAACATTTTTTATCAGGCAAAAAGTTAATAAATAGTAAAAAAGGAAAGTTTTTTATGGGTATTGCACACGAGTTTTTTTCTAATACCTGTTCTTTTTTTCTCAAAATTAAAAACAAACAATAGGAACTGAAACAACGAATGACGGCAAATGTGGCTGCAGAGATCAACAAAATAGACATTAGATTAATAACTAGACTCATAGCCTTATTGGAAGTTATTTGCAGCAACTTTTCAATCGGTACCCAAAAATTTAATGCTTATTCTGGAGAGGCAGCTGAACTCTCGATATCTCTCAACCCTTGGTATCACATGCCCGCAACAGTGCAAAATTTCATAGTTTACAGATTTTTTTCGCGCTCTCCAATACAAAATGCACCACTGTTCGCCGCCGGCTTGAATAAAATCTACGACAATAGTTTATTGTGAATTTTGCATACGTATTACAAAAATGAGAAATGATGGATATTTTTTTAGTCAATACATTTGTTTTGGGACGTAAACTTTTTATTATCCCTAAAAAAATAGTTCTGGAAACAACGGATACACTTATGTTAACAAAAAGAAAATACGTATTATGCTTATAAACTTCAAATATCTACATATGTAATCGCAGCTAAATTAATTCATTTCAAAAAATGTTATAGGTACTGATAAATATATTTGTATTGTTGATTTAATTTTTTCATTTTCTCTTTCCCGAAATGTAATTAAGGAAATCAATTTATTGATGTAGTCCAGTCAAATTTATTAAGATATTTTTGAATAGATACAGAAATAAGGGTAGTTTGAATTTTTTCAATATTTTATGTTGTTTTTTTTTAAATATCTCCCGAAGTATCGATCTGACAATATAATATAAATTAGATAGTTTTTTTTAATAATTTAAACTACCTTATTTTCATATGAAACTTGTAGCTGTTAGACCAGGTTTGCGTTATAGTCGATAGTATAATATTCTTACACAAGAAACAATATTCATACAATCGAATAAAGCAGCTCTCATTGTTTTTTGAGTGACAATATTTTACTCTAGTGTGGATGTGGCCATATACTTCTCGAAATTAGAGCTCTTGAAGTTTTAATATTCTCATCTAAAATATAAAGTTCAAGTTAACTGTATAGTGTTACACTCTATTATAAACTTAATCGTGAATCTTATGATAGTTATTGTTATATTGGGTTCTTTCTTATTTCCGAGCGTATTTATAAAGTTCGAAATTCAATATAACATTTATTTATAAATTTGTCAATGACAAAAGAGCAACCACCCCATCCTTTCTTTCTTCAATTGCATCAACGATGATGCAATCACCATCGTCTCAGTTGCGGTTGATGGGAATGAACTTTAAATAATATTAAACTCAAGTGGAAGGATAAGGTATTTAAGCTTGCTTTTATTAACTGTACTGCTAAATTTGGGAGAACCCTTGTGCTTTTCAACAGGTTAATCAAACCAAAGCAATTAAATGATGATTTGATTTTTCAAATTCAAACTGTCACCAAAAAAAAAGGGAATGCCTAGGGTTATACAATTTTAATTGTTCTAATCATTCTCAATAATTTGTATTCGATGGTGAACATTTGATAAACAAAATTTTGTAGCGATTACAAGAACCTATGCCTTATAACCACATTCAATACTTGCATTCATTTCGATCAAGATGTAGCTGTCATTTCTGATGTCAACAATTCCGACGGGCCAGTCTTCTCCATCTATTTACATAAATGGTATGTATATGAGAAGGGTGGTATAGTGAAAATTCTATATGTCTTTTACTGAGATACTATGATTAAGACATGTTTATTTATTGTTTGTTTAAAGGCATATTAGCTATCTTTACCAATTACCTATAGTTACTAAGTTGTTTATTTGTTTTTTAATAAGTTATTAAAACAAAACTAAATTCCATAGTTGACTAAAAACATTACGCATACATAATTTATTTTCGACCAGAAGATAACTGGCCATCAACACCATTGAAACCATGGACATTTGAATTAATGCATCTACCAGTTTTATGAAATGGCAAAACAACTGAATAGGCACCTTTCTACGTACCTACCTACTCCAATTTAACAAGTAACCTTTTACTAACAAAAATACCTACTACGTAAATATAACCTTATGTAAGTACACAAATTTTCGTTTTGTTGATTGTCTTAAATTTGTCACTTTTCAGCGCTTTGGAAGTAAGACATGTTGATGTTTAAATTGCAAAGTGGAGTACCTAGATACAAGAAGATAGATTTATAGATACATACATATACATATATATATATATATATACATTGTGTTGATATTGGTATATCTTATAACGCACAATTGTTCGACATTGGAGGTAGGTATGTATGTATATTAAAAATTATAAAATTTGAGGAAAGAGATGAAATACCTAGCTATTTAAAATATGTAGGTAGATGCTGTTCAAAATTTATAAACAACACTTAATTTTTTCTAACGCATTTTTGACATAAAAGATAAATAGGCGAGCAAAGGGCAAGAAAATATGACAAAAACGACAAAGCCGGTTCTACACCAGATATAAATGGCTATGTATATAAAAAGACAATAAAACAAAAAAAGTAACACCAAAAAGAAACAATCCAACGACAAGGTTTGCAGAAAGTTTAATGCTAATAACTAAAGTGTATCTTCCCGTTTGTCTGTCTGTGTTTTATTTATTCTTCACACAACAATTAAGTGTAATTTACCGAAGCAATTTCTCTCGAAAGTTTTAAACTTATTTATTTTTGTTTTTGTTGTAGGTACATAGCTACAAAGGTTAACCGTTTTCTCATAGTATAATGAAATTTGTATTAAGTTTAAATATATTTTCCTATCTGTCGGGCTTTACAAAAAGTATAACTTATAAACTTGTATGGAACTTACCGAAATTCATAACTTCTGGTTTTTCCGCTTGTGAATGCCGTTCTGGCTCTTTGCATAACCTGTGCCCGTCCAAAAGAAAAGTAAACAAAAATTGAAAATGGATTAAGCAACAGAATGTTGAAATAGAATGCATAATTTATGTTTTTTTTATTTTAATGTTTTAATCGATTTATATATACATAGGTAGGTATTCATTACTTACATCGTCATAGTTTGCCATAATTTCCGTCTGATGATAAAGATGATTACTATCTGCAATGGAATTTAACAATAAATTACAGCCGGAGGAATAATTCACTGAATAAAATTTTGATGTAATCAAAATCAAATCATGCACACGCACATCAAACACGAAAACCCGTACAATAAATATATTTTTTTTTTTCTAATCAAAAACTAAAGACTGGTTGGTTGGTCACTCAATGGTCAATAGAGCACTTGGTTTCTTGGTTCACTATTGGGCACAAAAAACAAAAACTGAAAAACTAGTCGAGTTGGTTTAGCGAGAAGGCGTTATCATCAGAAGCTTAGAAATAGTAATGGGAAACCAGGAAACCAGTGTTTCTTTCAATTCCCTGTAGTTATTAAGAAAAACTACAAATAAGAATTAAATAAATTTCACTTGTTTTGCAATTAAACTCGTTGGGTTTTTATTTATTTACATATTTATATCACAAAACAAAAATAAAAATGTAAATCTCCCGATAAGAATAGCGATTTGCGACCGAACAGCGAGAAAATTTTTCTGAAAATGAATGAACTTTATTCATCCATCAGCTCAGCTGGTAAAAAGTGATGTCAAGTCAAACTGGAACTGGAAGAGCTTTTGCCAAGAGATGTCAAAAATATTTTTGTTTTTCTTTTTTATTTTGTGAAGTTTCTCTTTCGATTTATTTTTTGTTGTTTTGTTGGGTGTTGGGTCGAATTAAATTGGCCGTTGTGTGGTTGGAAAGTGAATATTTGTTATCTCGTTTAGATGTATAGATTGAGAGGAGATAAGAAAATTAATGACACACTGATTTTGTTTTGCCAACACGGTGTTAAATCGATACTCGAAATGATTTAAGCTTTTATCGGGAGTTTCACACAGGGTGTAGATGACTTTTATAAGATAGAACAACTTTTTATTAGCTTTGGAAAATCGACAACGTTTTTTTTTATAAGTTTCTTGAAAACATCTTTTACGATTTTAATTGAACTTTGTACCTATGTATGTATGGCAGGTTTTTGACAAAAAAAAATCGAATAAGGGAAATATGGTTTTGATGTTTGTTTAGAGAATTGATCAATTTTATTATAATTTTGTAACCTGGCGCTTTTAACTATGAAAATGTTTTCCATTCCTAGATTAACAACGCCATTACAGAAAAAATGTAGTTTCCATGCAAACTATCGATAACAAGTATGTATGGTGGTATGTTTAGCCCCGACGGACTTCGTATTTTTCGTTCACCTTCTTCGAATCTTGGAAAAAAACACACATTTAACATGTTACCAATGATTTTTTGTAAACCAACAAATATTAAGTACAAATGCATTATACTTAGGGTTCCAACCTTAATAGTAATATTTGTAAAAAAAAGTGGTGTTAATCAAAAATTTCCGTTTAAAAAAAAAAAAAAAAACAAGTTTTTAAAAAAGGCCATAATTCGCTCGATACATCCAGATTAAAACTTAAATCCGGATGTATTTACATAGAATTTGTATAATTTACATCCGGATTTAATTTTTAATCTGGATGAATCGAGTGAATAATATGGCCGTAAGTCTTCTACCGTATTTATTAGATTTTTGAGTACTTAGATCAAAGATTTCATTGCCAAGGAAAACGTCAATGTTGAATGTGTTTCATTTCAAATTAAAAAAAAAGTAATCATGGTACCTATCTATTTATTTTCCACAAGGGTAATAAATAAAGGGCAACCAATTGCATGTATGATTACTTTATTAACACGTTAATTTTAGCGATAATTGAGCAACTATTAACTGCACTTCGATCGTGACATTGAAGTACAAATATGTACTCATATTAATTGCTACTTACACGTCAAGCTCAAAGTTAATTCTAGATGATCAACTTTGCAATATTTTTATATCTGGATTCAAGATAAACAACTATTATAATTACTGCTCGAATTTGCTTTGTAATTTATATGTTAATAATTTTTTTCAACTTGTAATTTTTATTATTTAATTATTATTATAAGTCAGATGTTAAAAAAAAAATGAATTTACATACAAATATACATACATATTTGTGCAATCTCACATTGAAGTATTCATTATTATGATTTATTCTTGAAATTGATTAAATATTTTTTAAACAATAGCAACACATACAAACATAGGTACATACAGAATAATCTCTTCACAATTAATTGAATACATTGAAATGTATTTTGATTTCCGAAAATTTCTTTTTTGAGGTAAGTACCTTAAACTGTGAGTGAGCACTGATCTTGATAGTACAACTGCACTTATAGTCACGTCTGAATGCACTTAGAGTTCAAATTCAACTGAAATAATGTTAAAAATTATTTTTTGCAAAAAATGTTTTAAATACAAATAAAGATAAAATATTGTACATATATTTTGGTAGAGCTAGATTGAATAGGGCACACAGAAGAGTATAACGCTTGTGAACTGTACATATGTACCTATGTATTTATATGAAATATTATGAGCAATTTGTTTTCCTTTTCACATACCGGCTTTCTTGAGCGAATGCCGTAAGTGAAACGAAACGATTTTAAAGCTAAATAAATCCACTTTATCAGTAAAATTAAATTATGTTCATATACAAATGTAAGTGTAATCTATATACTTCAACCTATTTCACTATACAGGCATGTTTATTAACAAATTAACTGATAAGATTTTTTTAATCGAGATGATATGAATAAACAAAGGGCGAATTTTTAAAAAATCAATTAATCACCACATACATAATAGGTATACTTATTCTTCAGAAAAAGCAAACATTTGTTCTTATTTTTTATTCCTCTGACAGACGTAAGCACAAGGTATTGCATGTTTGATTGATTATTGAAAAATCGGCTCTCAATGTAACATTTGAATGTAAGCTTATTACAGATTAATAAAAATAATTCCAAATACAAAAGCAATTACATTTTATTTAAGTATTGATGGTGTATTCATTAACATTAGATGAGAAATATGTATGTGCATTTCTTTTAATATAATTGAGACAGCTTTCGAATTGTAATATAGTTTAGTATATTCAATCAATATTTTATCGGGGAAGACATCTGTTCCCACATTCCCACAAAAACTAGTATGATTTGTCATTTCTTAAATATTAAATTGAATTTTGCGGTGTTTCAAGAAGACAAATTGTGTTTTCGGTTGCAATGAATTTTAATTTCATTAAATATTTAAAATATATGTATGTACATTTTAATTAGTTCTGCCTTCTTAAACAAACAAAAAATAGATTTCGCGATAGTAACAATAATAAGTTTCGTTTAATTTAACAAATAAGGTTCATAATAATATATGCAATTATTTTTGTCAACGTATTTTAACATTAGAAATGTTTAAACAGGGGCATACAATGTAAAAAAATCAACAGAATTTCAAAAATATGAAACGCCTAGTAGGCAAAGGGGGTGAAACGTTAGGGGAATAAACAAAATAATCAAAATTATTTTTCGTTCATGCTTTGTTCTTACTAGTCCGAAGAAACAAAATACGAAGAAGATGATAAAACGGACAGAAAAAAAGGAGAAATGTTCGTAGAAAAAAATTGGGTATGTTTTTGATGATGATTTTTGTGAAATCTGAAAAATACCCGATTTGCGTTTACTTAAATGCTTATATCTTTCGATCCAATTATCCGATTTTCAATATTAAGGTATATAATTAAAGGAAAAATGACTGGCGTGTTAGAGCAAAAATCATTCAAAATTTTATACTAAAAACATGAAAATAAATATCGGACAAATAATTTAATTCAATGAAGTTGATAAAAACAAAAAAAGCATTAAAATATTTTCAACCACCAATTGGCGAGAGGGAGATAGTATTCTAAATCCGGCCGGCGCACAGTGGAACGATCAGTACAAAATTCCGGTCATGAGGCGATTTTTTTTTTTTTAGATATGAACATAATTTTTTATTGCAATGTTTTGAAAATTGTTCCTTCTTTCATAAACCAGAATTTTTTTTTTGTAAAAACAACTGTTCCCAAGTTATGACGCCTTAAATTAAGACATTTTTTCTTAAGCGAATAAAATGGTATATCAAGCTCATATTTGTTTTTCGTTTTTTTCACTCAATTTTCAAGATATCTCTTTGAAACAAATTTGGTTGGCTTGAAAATGATTGATTTAACTAATTATTATTAAAAACCAGTTGAATAAAAAATATTTATATTCAAGAACACCAATTTGTTAAGCTGTTCTTAAAAAAAGAATAATTTGAACTTTCGTTAAGCTTTTAAAAAAATGCTTGCATATGCCTGCTTTTTGATTCTCTTTAACAGAATTGTATGCTTTTTCTAAGTAGTATTTAGTAAAAGTTGGATCCGACCGGATCCGACCCCGCTTACCTATGAGTTTTGAAAAAACGTCTATTTATTATTCTTTGTCTGCAAAATTATATTCCTTTTTTTTTGTCTGTACTAATTTAATGTACAGCAAAAAGGATAATATTTTTATTTTTATATATAAAACTACTTTTTAAAATAAATTAAAAAAAACAGTTAATTAATAAACAGTTTGTAAATATTGAACTTTCAGTGTTAGAAACAAAATAATTAAAAAACTGATTTCTCTCAACTTTTTAACTAAGTATTTTAATAAATAATGCGTTTTAGGTATCAAATATATTAAAATGTTAAAGAAAAGTTTTTTTATTTTTGCAGTTAAGAGAAATAAACAAAATGACTAGTTTGAAAAATGTGGTTTTTATACCATTTTTAACGAAATTCAAATATGTAATTATTATTTTACTAGCCTAACTGGGCGAGAATGAACATTATACATTACATAAAAATAATATAATTTAATGTTAAAAAAATTATTGGAACGGACCTGATAAATTTATCCGATTTCATGTCACATGCCAAAATATTACGAATTGGAAAATGGAGGTACCTATTCATTTTAGAGTTCATTTTTATTGGAGCTATATCTAAGAAACAAATCAGCAGGTAATTCCGCTTTGTTGTACACCTCATTTGTCAAAATCCGTGTAGCATGAGAGTCGAAAAAAGGATCCAGGCTATGGAAAACATATATGATTAAGTTACTATTAACAAATGAATTTGAAAATGCAAATGATTTATTTAACATAAGCACAAAATGTGTACCTCTTTTGGATACCTAGGTTAAGCTAAAAATTAATTAATTATATTAATTTTTTTTCACTTTGTCTGTTAAAAATAAAAACAAAATTTCCAAACCTATGCCCATATAGACCCTTATTTACCTTTTTTTTTATTAAAAAATTAAACAAAAGCAAGATTACAATCCTGATCATTTGGTCTCTTTAATTTTTAAAACGATAAATAATATTTTATAATAATTTTTTGTAATTAACTAAGCATTTTTTTCATATTATTTTCCACTTTTTTTCAAAGAATTTTTGTGAATAAACTTAAAATATAATACAACATACGGAGCCTAATGCAACATTTGTTGGTTTTTTGTTTTTTTTTTTTATCTCCAGTTAAATTTGTCACTTAGCTGTTTTACGCATTTCTCGGAAATTATGATACATGAATTTACTTTATACGTTCAAAGTTTGGCTGTAGTGACTATAGTACATACCATTATTTTAAAAAATAGCTATTTGATTAGAAACATTTTAATTTGTCTTTCGGAACAGAATGATGTTTTTTCTTTATAAATTTAGTTGTTTATTCGTAAATTTATAAATACCTACTTAACTATGACATACCAATATATTGTTTTAAATGCTGAGAAATTGTATATACTTTTAAAGCATATGTTAAAAATATTACCATTTATGTTATGAAATGTTTATTTATATTTTATTAATCTCTGACTTATAACAAACAAAATGGCGAAAAAATCATCAAAATCCATACACTAATTCAAAAGTTGTAGCACGATGTCCACTTTTTCAGCTTTTCGTTCCACTGTGCGGCGGCGGAGTTTGTGCAATAAAAAACCACAATCGTGGCTAAATGTTCATATATGTATGTACCTAAATTTGTAGTCGGTATAATAATTGTAAAGATACATGGTCTTATCTATAAACATTGTCTAACTTTAGACAACTGTCCAACTTTGGAAAATGTGTTCAAAAACCTTGTTTATTGTTGTCTTATAGCTGCCTAATTTAGACACAAGAGAAGATTGCCTTAACCGTGAATAATGTGATCTTTATTTTTATTAAATAAAGCATATTTCCACCAATTTGAAAATAGTTAGACAGTGTCTAAGTAGACAAAAATCTAATAAATAAGACTGACATTGTGTTTGGTTTGGCTTGCTTATAACTTTCGTTCTAATAATCCGTTAATTAAGATCTTAAAATTTAGCTAGAATATCGGACCACATTTTTTGTATTATATCATTGCACAGTCACATAAAACTATATATGAACAACCTTATTAAATTGCGTATTTAATAGAAACAAAAATTTAATACAAAACAATAATTTTTTAAACCACATGTATTTGACCCTTTTTAGGAAAGTTATAATGTTGGTACCTATATTCAGAAAAGTTGCTCAACATTTAAATTTGCCATTCAATGTACATACATACATAGGGGAGAGGGGGGCACCTTTGAACACTTTTTGGTTTAGAGTCTCCAAAAACCCAGTGTGATAAAATTATTGGCCTGTAAGATATTGGCACTTCGAGATATGTATTTAAAGTTTAATTTAAATTCATTTTTGATTAAATTTAATAAAGATTTATATTCTATTTTTATTAAAATACAAAGTAGGTCCTTATGTTCAAAGTTACCCCACATGTGGGGTAGGTTTGAATTTACCTGGGGCACTTTTGAACGGAAGTATTTATAATTATTTTCAAAAGTTAATAATGTGAGTATTAGAGCTTATCTATTGAAGGAAAGAATACACTGTATGAATAAATTAATTATGTAGAAGCTGAATATACAAAAAACTTTAATATGATTTAAAATCTTTTTAAGGGTGTAAATCACTAGTTAAAAAGTAGACTTTTGGAAATAAAAAGATTAAAACAAAATTTTTGAAGCAAAAAGTTTCATTTAATCTTAAATCTTAATGCCCTTAACATTCCATCGGTCCTACGAAGAAAAAATTAAATTTTTTTTTCAATAACTTGTTTTAAACCCGTTCAAAGGTGTCCCGCCTGTTTCGTTCAAAACTGCCCCAACATGCTAAAAAACATAAAACTTGGCCATAGTTATTATACCTAACATATTTATCAAGAACTGTACCTTTGTGTTAATCAAAATGAAGGTGTGAACTTAATATTTATTTTTCAAAAACGAAAACCTTTGCAAAAAAATTTTAAACCTTTACAAACAAAATATTTCAAAAATTCAATTTACGCATAAAAACTGCATAAACAGCTACTGTCAGATAAACATAAGAGAGGCTCCGCAAAATCGTTTGACGTGTAAAGATATCAGTATTCCCATGTTTAAAATTAAGTTCGCACTTTGAAATATTTATTTGTTAAGATTTGATTAGCCATGTTCAAAGGTACCCCGCGTTCAAACGTCCCCCCTCTCCACTACATAAATGCTTTTTTCATTTCTAATGTTCCTCAACTATGCTGGAATAGCAAATCGGGTAAATTTTTTAACATCTCAGGCGTTCATGTAAAATCTCTCGAAGTAAAAATCAAAAAATGAACTAAAAACCGTTCCCTTGATTTTAAATATTAAACGTGTCATATAACGAATTAATAACAAAAATAAGATTTATATATTTTTAAGTCAAATATTTTTTTTTTAGTACAATTTTTTACACAATTTCATATCAAATTTCTTAGAATTAAAAGTTTATAAATTTTGACTATATGTGTAGCTGCTGTAACATAGTTTACTCTGAAGTTCCAATTAAGGATGATGTGTTCAAAAGGGATGTTTTAAGGGATGGTAAAAACATAATACCACAATATGCATGCCAAATAATTTATTTTGTATTTTTATAAATACAAATTTGAATTACTTAAATGAGAATTAAATAAGTTTCAAGGCTCAATATAAGTTAAGAAATAACTTTTAATAAAGTGCAGTTAAAATATTAATTGCAATGCAGTTTATTAAATTAAAGACATTTAACTTTTTCTTATTAATGGCATAGTCAGAATATTTTATCTTTGTTAATTATTGTGACTTAATTGTCTGCAAGTAAACAAAGCACTGCTTACAGCTCTGTTGGCTTTGTTTAGCTTTTTTAAATATGATTTCGAGAAGACGAATAAAAGTATTGGGAAGATTCTAAAAATGTTTTGAAGGAAAATATCATTACATTACTCTCAGATGCCGTTGCAAATTTTGTTGTACAAAATTTCCTCACGATATTTGTATCATGATTCATGAATAACTATAGGTAACGTGTAAAGGGGCCATAAGCTTTATTGTTGGAAAAGCCGTAAGCTTTGTTGGAATGTTAGTAGAAATTTTCATTCAATTCTACGACGACAATAATAATACTACGTTTTCATTAGAGTCGAAACAAGGTTATTTCGTAAATAAAAAAAAAAGCGTTTTCATGACAAATTTGCTAATTTTATTTGACAGCTCATTTCGTTAATCGCTTATTTTTGTTGTCGTCTCTTTCTATTTCTGTTTTCTATACATCAAACTTTGTCATGTTCATGGGTTTTCACCAAAGATACTAAATTATATAGATATGAATCTTCCAGTCGTTTTATCCTGCAAAACCCATTTGTTTACATTATTGTATTTGTAATTTCATTTTGTGTCTATGAAAATAGATGTGAAATCCAACAACAATATGAAAGGGGTTGTGTGGATTTACTGATTTTTACTATCTCATTCCTTATCCGCAGTCTGACAGTTCTATAGCTTGTAGGCAAATTAAAAATGGCTTTGGACATTTTTAAGAAAATTACTTCAATTGCCTGAATGAAAACTTAGTATAAGCTTCTTATCAAAAAACTTAATATTTTGTTTTAAAAGAGAAGACCTCCAATTTTTAATCTTAATATTTACTTTATTTGCAAAGAAATTTTATAGATGATTGATAAATAAAATTAATCATAAATAATCTTTCATTTATGTAGGTGTGAGTGAATATAAATAAAATGAAAATATTTAAGTGTATTAATTATTGTAGACATTTAATGTAGATAATAAAATGCACGTAAACTTTTACTTTGAGGCGTTATTATTAATTCTGATATGTAAAAAGCAGTGTTACCATAATAATACATATTTTAAGAAGCAATTTTGTAAAAAAAATGCAGATTTCTATAGAAAATATCTGATTTCCTAAATATTTTTTTTATTCAGATAACAATTACACTAAATTAACGAAAATATTTGCAAATTTAATATACATATATCATAATTGTAACTGTTATTGTTATACTTTATTTGGCCCTAGAACTGCCATATTAATTTAGAAAAGATTTACATGCGTTAATTTATAAATTGAGTATTAATTTACTTTTTAACTTTAATTTAATTTTTAATTTAATTTATTTATTTATTGGCATGCTTATATATTAAGATACAATATCTTATAAACTAATACAAGCATTGAATTGTTAATTTATCATAGCTTTATATACAAATGAAAAATGATAATTGAAAAGTGAAATAGCTTCAAAAAAGGAAAATTTACAAGTAATAATTATCTGAAAACTAATTTATTCAAAAATTGATAAACTTACTATAAAATTCTTTAAAATTAATAATTTACATTATTATTCATAAATTTATCATTTATAAAAATTTATACATACTATTTATAAAAGACATTTATAAAAACATTTATATTCTGCAGGTTTATTGTAAGGAAAAGTGTGTCTTAAGTTCATTTTTAAAACACTTCAAGGTTCTAATTACTCTTATTTTTCGTGGTAAATTATTCCATAGCCGCGTTGCATGGATGAAAAATTGTCGTTCGGACGTTAAACACGTGAAACGAGATTGCAAGATTTGTTGAGATCGAATTGATGAGGTCATTTGTATTCTGGAGAAAATGTATGAAGGCTGATGAGTGATCATAGTCCGAAACAACAAAATTAACGTTCGATAGCGGATCAGATTGTCAAATGAAATACCATATATATATTTTGAAAAAAGGGAAATATGATCAAATCTTTTTAGACCATATATGTATCTGGCTATACTATTAAACGCCACATTAAGTTTCCTTCTGCTTACTTGGTCGCAATTACAGTAAATTTCACATCCATACAAGAGTATAGGTATGATCATGGTTTTAGCAAGCATTAGCCTTGTTTTAGGTGGTGTATAAAAATGTGTTGGCCACAGACTGCGGAGTACTCCATATACTTTTCCAATGGCTATGTTTATATGCGTTTCCCACGTTAGTGTCCGGTTAAACGTAATTCCTAAATTCTTTGCAGTCTCGACATATTCTACTGTAGCCCCATCTAGTTTAATTTGTGGGAACTGAGAAGGGTCAAGAGGTTTCTTTGAAATGATGATACACTTAGACTTAGAAGGGTTCAGAAAAAGTCCGTTATTCTTAGCGAAATTTGAAATATTATGTAAGTCATTATTGATATTGATGACACAATTGTTAACTTGTCCAAGAGAACAACTTTTATACATTTGAACGTCGTCAGCATACATTTGAACAGTTGAGTCAGAAACTGTTTTAGGGAGTTCATTGATATAGAGAGAAAATAGAAGAGGACCGAGAATCGAGCCTTGTGGAACGCCCCTCGTTGTGGGGAGAAATTTTGATAGATTGCCATTTAACATAACAGCTTGCTTCCGACCTTTCAGATATGAGTTAACCAGTTGAACTGCAGAGTTTGAAAATTTATACAACCTTGATAATTTTCCACAAAGATTAGAGTGGTCAACTGTGTCAAAGGCTTTAGAAAAGTCCAAAAGCACTAGAAAAGTTATATATCTGCTGTCTAAAGCTAATCTTATGTCTTCGATAATGTTAATCAGAGCTGTAGCGCAACTGTGTTTTTCCCTAAAACCGGACTGTTTTGGAGATAGAATATCACTTCTGCGAAGATACAAATTTATTTGCTTTTGAACAATTTTTTCAAAAACCTTTGACAGGAAAGGAAGTATGGAAATGGGTCTAAAATCTTTACTACCTGGACCTTTCTCAACTGGTATTATTTTTGCCAACTTCCACTGATTAGGGAAAACGCCAGTTGTAAGAATTGTGTTGAAAGTGTGTGTAACATACGGTAAAAGTATGGGCAGTATTGCCTTAAAGAAAATTGGGTGCATTTCATCAATACCCATAGCATTAGACCTAATCGATAAAAAACTTTCTACAACATCAGTGCTATCAATCCTTGTGAAATAGAATGCATTTACATCATTTTGAGAATGTTGGGGTGAAACTGTTGGAAGACAAGGAAAAGGTAGATCGACAAATTTTGTATTAAGTTCATCAACATTAATATCATCGGGAACAGCGGATTTTTTTTTCTTAGCAATACCAATTTCACGAATATTATTCCATAATTGCCGGCCGCCTAGAGATGGATTCAATTTACTAGAGAGCATTGTTGTTTTCGTGGCTCGGATTTTGCTTACCACTGTGTTTCGTAACGTTTTATAATTTTGTCGAAATACCTCCAATCTATAGTTTTTCCAGTTATCGTAAGCACAATTTCTTAGCTGCATTAACTGACGAATTTCCGGAGTAAACCAAGGCCTATGATCATACTTTCGTGTACGTTTACGCACAGGAACGTGTGTATTAAATAAAGATAAGGTTTGGGTGTTAATGAATTCGATTTGATCAGAAGGGCAGGGTAAACAATAAATGAGGTTCCAATCTATGGAGCGCAAATCCTGTTCTAGGACATCGTATTCAATATGTTTAAAGTCCCTATATTCAAAAGTCATATCATCATACTGGATATCGAAATCAAAAGCCATATAAATAAGGTCATGTTTTGAAAAACCAGGTGCAGAGAGCTGATCTTGAAAGAGAACCTTACGTAAATCACTCACAAAGCAGACATCTAAGAGAGTACTTGAATATTCAGTAAAGTGTGTTGCAACAGTGGTATTTAAAGGAAATAAATTAAAAGTACTCATTCCATTCACTAGACTTCTTTCAAGCAAGAGATTGCTGTTGAAATCACCAATAATTAAAATCTCGGATGATAGAGCAGATATTTCTTCCATAAATTGAAAAAATGAGCTAAGGCTGATGTATTTATTAGGTCTGTAAACTGCTCCTATAAGAAGCTTATTATCACCATACCCTAAATCTACAAAAAGATATTCAATTGCACTACCAACTTCAGAAACATATTTAAGTTTGCATGGAATGTTATCACGTACATATATTGCCACACCACCACCAATACGACCCTGCCTGTCCGAGCGAAAAACCTTATATCCTTTTAATTTACATATAGCATCATTAACAACCATATAAATACATTTAAATAAAATAAAAAAAATAAAAATTAAAGTCGCTAGGAAAAGTAATTATAAAACCGAGAAGCATAATTGTAACGTTCACTCAGGCGTATGCGTGCTTTTTTTCTTTCGAATTTTATTTATGCACCTTAGTTTAGTTATTGTCAATTGAAATTTTATTATTTATGATTTCTTTGATGGTGGTGATGGATACTTCGTTTGCATATTTATTCTGCTTTAAATATTCCTTTCCTTCAACAACATTAAAAGCTATATACACCCAAAATTCAGATATATTCATAAACCTTTGAAAATTTGTACAGTTTTAAAGGAAAATGAAAAGGAAGTTATATAAAATAAAATTCAGCTTTTGCTGACATTTTTTCGGAGTCATTATTTTAGTAAAACATAAAAATAAATAAATAATAAAAATAAATTTTAAAATTGAATTATTTTTAGGAGTTATGACCCTGTGCCAAAATAATAATGTCTGCCCTTTTCATACATGCGTCATGAGTTCGTCAGCTTCTAGCATAACAGAGCAATTATTTTGATGTCAATATAAAGCTGATGATTTAATTATTAATTCTTGCAAAAACAAAATTTTATTTTGGCCTAACCTTTGAGATGAAATGAATTTCTTTATTTCATTGATTGATCTACTTTACCGCTATCATTGAAATCTTATAAGTCAATTTATGTGCAAGGTTGGACCAGAAATAACAATCATGTCATCAGCTTTTTATTGTCATCAAAATAAACAAAGATTTCGCTTTTAAAGTACCTTTAGAAAGTGCCTTCATTAGAAATTAAAATTTTCAATGATCGTTATTCAATAAAAGCTATAACTGGCACTTTATACGAAATGATTAGAACGAATAACTGCCACGAAAACACAAAAAATGCAGCGCTTTTGGTTTTCTCAAATATAATAATTACTGGTGTTTAGATACATTGTTCGTCGCTCATCTCTATTCGGTTGTCAAACCATAAACGTTCATTCCTGCGTAAAATGATAAGTTTACACAAATGTTTTTATAAACGCCTTTTTTGGTTAAATGCCGTTAAATTGAATCTGCTGTTCGTCAAACGTCAAATATGAAACGTCAAATTATTATACAAAATTATTTCGTTCTCTATAATCTCGTAAAAAATTTTATAAAAGAAGGCAAAAACTCTTTAAGTCACAATGTCGTATGGTTAAGTTTATTAGAAAATTTGGTTAATTTTCCACAGAAAAATCCTTGAGGAATTTTAACCAATTTGTGTAAATCATTTCTCATACAAAACTTGACAGTTCATTAACCAAATCGTAAACTTACCCAAACGGTTAACTTATCTAGTGTTTTTTTAGTTGTGTTCATTTCACAAAATTTGGGCTTGTTCAGTTTAAATATGCTGACGTTGCATAACGAAACTTTTTAAGTGTTTGAAATTATAAAAAAAATGTAAGGAAAGGGCTCGCAACTAAACAACCGACGACAACGCAACGGCGGCGCGGCGTTATCAAGAGGCCTAAAAGGGAAAATTGAAACAGTGTCATATTAACCAAATTTAGCCTAATTTGAAAATACTTCTAATATGTCTATACTATATGAATGAATTATTGCTATTTTCCCGTGAGATCTACAGGTGAAATCCAATACTAAACTAAGGTCTCCACAATCATTTCAGTTTTTTATGTTTTTATTATTAGGCATGTTCAAGAAAAATCAGATGTCGGAGATCTCAGAAGTATCAGTTACATGAACAGGATTTCTTAGTTTTGCTGTAGCTGTCAAAACTTTTGATGGAGCAAAATCATGATATCTCATTTTTCTTAACGCGCCTAATTAATGTAATTCAATTATTTTAAGGAGCCATAATATTTAATATTTATACTTACCAATTTCAATAACAGCTATATTATCTGAGGAAGATAATCTTTTTTTGGGTCCACCTTAAAATAAAAATGTATGTATAAATTAGGCAAATAAATTCAATTTATATATTTATGTATGTATAATTTGAAAATGCAAACCATTTCCATTGAGTGCTGGTAAAACTTCAATCACGTGACTCTGAAGCATATTGACTTCTGGTGCAATATCAATGGTTGTATGTTGCACTTCACCAAAGACTTCCATTTCTTTGTTTCCATTTTGATTTCTAATTGACATCTTGTTTCCTGAAAAAAAAAAGAATGAAAATCTTTAAAACACTTCATTAACGAAATTAAGAAACAAATGGTCTTATTTATAAATGTTGTCTAACTTTAGACAACTGTCCAACTTTGGAAAATGTGTTCAAAAACCATGTTTATTGTTGTCTTATAGCTGCCTAACTTAGACACAAGAGTAGATTGTCTTAACCGTGAATAATGTGATATTTATTTTCTTAAATAAAGCATATTTCCACCAATTTGAAAATAGTTAGACAGTGTCTAAGTAGACAAAAATATAATAAATACGACTGAAGTATTCTAGTCGCAATGAAATAATTTATTCATATACTTCTCTTCTCGTACACCATATAGGGTAGTGATAATAGAAAAATGTTCTTACATTAAAGTCAGGCCTATTTTAGTGGGCGTTAAATAATCCAGTTTATGATTTACATTCGTTTGGAATTCCTCAATATTAAAATGGAAGGAACAAACTGAGCAAAGTAAACTATTCAATATTCGCAAAGTATGGCTATGAAAATAAATTCCGTATTTTAAAGTGGTCCAAAGTTAAGCTAAATGGGCCAGTGTTATGAATTTCTTTTGGGCGAGGATTGCAAATGGCTATTTTGCTGGAGCATTAGGGGTGTACCTACTGAGCGATTACATGTAAATACAAAAACTTAAGTTCGTATTGACTTAGATAAGTTTAAATAGTTTTCGGGACTTGACTGAACTCTTGATAAAAACTGTTTACTACCGACACAAGTAATCACTTCGTTATCGATAGTTTGTATAGAAACGTCAAATTTAATCTTAGAGTTCGGATTTGGCATCCAATTTTTGGTGCCTTCCCTTTCTGATTACTAACAACAATGGTTGACAGTTGTAGGTCACTAGGTCTAGATTTTAACCCGCCGATTTCGGTAGATTAACAACCTGGTTCAAAAATCCCGTACTTGAAACTTGATTGAACCTGATTTTATTTGACAAAATCGGAGCGCTTTAATCTGGATCCGAAAATAAACGTATGTTTGTACAACTTCGGTTTCAAATAAATTGAATAAATCTCAGTTTTTTTTTTTCAGGTTAGGATTAAATTTAACTTTTATGGTGGTCTGCAAGATCGGCAAAAAAAAAGGGATGTGAGATATAAAATGTAAATTTCTTGAAAAGAGATAGAAGACCCAAAATGCAGAGATTTTCATGAATGATGCAGATTATAAGAAGAGCCATAATGCAGCTATAAAGACGAACATGTTCATCTCTCTCGCGCATTCTTATTTTTGGCATTAATTTATCCTACTCTAATTTTCCTCAAATCTACAAATATAGATTTTTGGATTCTATTAAAATCGAAACGCGAATCGCATCATTTTCATTATCTAAACCAAGATGGAACCACTAGTGGTGTTATTAGTGTTATACTTCGATTTTAATAGAATTATTTTTGATACGTTTCTGTCAGAAATATCTGTTCAGTAAATTTAGATTCAAGAGTTAATTCAACAAATTTATTGGTAGACCTTGGAGTTAACTCAAGTTAAAAAATGGCACCAGAGAGGAATTGTTTATAGTTTAAGTTTTCTGTTTTAATGAAATATAAAATGATTTGTGATTTTTGGAAAAATCCCATACAAAAATGACACAGCAAAATCATTAACGAAAATTTCGTTCTGCTTTTCGTTTTGTAGTACGAGCGAAATTAAAAATTGTAGCACATTATTTGGAGAAGTCTTCGCTCATTTTTTGCACCAAATTATTCGCATGAACAATTAAATTGTGTGTGAGAAAGTTAGACCAAAAACAAATTTCGTTAGGCATCATCTGATAAAACTCTCTCATTATTATTTGTTCTTAGTCTTTGATTCCTCAACAAAATTTCTCAGTTATCAAATTTTTTCAGCTGTCATAGTGCAGAGGGCAAACATTTGAATTCGTTTTCTCATTTTATGATAGAGGAAAAATTGCTGAAATCTCATTTTTCTGAACGTGTCAATTTATAAAAAAAAGTCAAATAAACCAAAGAAATATACGAACGCAACAAAAGAAAAAAACATCAAAAAGGAAAATGGAGTGTTGTTAGTTTCATTTTTATATATATTATGTAGTTGTTTCTTTTTCTCTTTTATTAGTTAATATCAATACACTCTCTTTTTATGTTTCGATTTTTTTGCAAGCTGTCAAAAAAAAATTTTGTTAGTGCTGGGACTCACGGTTAAGATATGTAAAATGTAAATATCAATGTTCGTCCAGCTGCCAGAGTTTTGTTATTACCGTAATGTGTAACACGGAGCGTATTACACGTAAGATTCATGTTTTTAGTTTACCATACCGTCACGCCGGCATAGATGTTTACAAATAAATAACCCAGCTGTACATATGATACATATGTATGTATAAAATATACTAAACAAATTATATATTTGGTAGCACATTTGTAAACTATTTCTACATTAAATTACAATTACTATCGTTTAGTTGGATACCAATGATTATTATATAGATAAGAATTTAAGTATCGTTATTTAAAGGCAAAATAATTTTTTAAACTTTATTAAACAAATGAACCTTTAAGAGGAGTTTTTCAAGAATCTAATAAATACTGATGAATTTAAAGAATCTATACAAATATTTCATTGAGTCAATTAATACATAGCAATCGATTTGCAAATATTCCAAGTAGGAAATAGTTTTGCCATCTGCAAGTTCGCACATTATTTACATTGATAAACATATGTATACATAAAAAAAAAGCCCTGGCACTACTTACAAACAGTAATTATAATCAAAAAGCAATCAATGGAAATGATACCTATATTGCAGGAATTAAGAAATTGTATCTAGGTTATGACATGCAAATAGTAATTTTCCCAATAAAAATCATGAATAACTTACAACTGCAGGTTAGTTTTTAATTGTCAGGGCGGTGTTTAAAATCTGCACTATTCCAGCAAGTGCATAGATAGCTTTTCTTAGTTTATACATTGCAATAGCATATGTGTTTGATTCACACTACCCGCGTTCACTTATTCCAAAATAAAATACAAAAAAACGAAGTATGGAGGAGATTACATCAATGTTTTATCTCTTTTTATTAAAATAAAACATCTTCACTAAAAGTAATATTATTTATTTGTTTATTTAAATGTTTTATTTAACCACATTTCTAACCACATATATTTACCGCAAATACTGCACACGATATAAGAGTGATGAATATTTAAGGATGTTTAATATGCTGTTTACATTCCCTATGGCGTATGCGCACTTTTTTTGTGTGGAGTGCATTATACACACAGTGCAGTGTAAGGTAAATTACTATGAGTATTAATGGAAACAAACCTCGCAACGATTTGAATTTGATTTGATTGTTATTGTTTGTTTGATAGGTGGGAACAGTGTTACCTCTGAAAATTTTCATAAAGTGTCAAAAAAGGTGTTTGAGAGGAAAAAAGGTGTCCCATAGAAATGTCAATTAAAACGCAGGTTAAATTAAAGTTTTTACTATAACAATTAAGAATAAAAAAAAATTGGCATAAATTCAGGTAACATAAGTGATTAACAACTAGAAAAATTGTTTAGAGAAGAGTTTTAAAAAGTCTTCGTATTTGATATCACATTATTTCTTTGATATTTGTTCTTTATACTTTTGTATAAAAACATTACTAGGAACCCATTCTTCTACCTCTAACTCAAAATCTTTGCCTCTTAAAACATTTAAAGCTGAAAGCATTGTATGGCACATTTCAATTTTTAATTTATTAGTAAGCTTTTTTTTCATAAGTGTAAGCTTGGAAAATATTCTCTCGGCACATACACTGCTGTGCGGCAAAGTCAATATTTTTCTTAAAAAATCGTATAAGTTTGGATACATAAATTCATTTAAGTGTTTTTTTAAGTTTCCTATTTTGAACCAAAATTGTTCTATTTTTTTAATTTTAAAAATACTCTCAAAATCAGCACCATTAGCTTTTAACTCTAAAGCTTTATACTCTTCTATTAATTTTTCGGGATTAGAAATTAAATTTTCAAATTTTGAAACCAAATCGAAATAATTTAATTCAAACACAAATATACAGATTGTGTGTCGTATCAACAAAGATTTTTATATGAAAGATAGAGATAGAAATAGATAGTTTGGTGTAGGTATTTTTTATTTTGGTTGTTTGCGTTCCATTTTTTTGAACAAATTGTTTGTTTTGCTTAAAAAAGTGTCCAAGGAATTGCTAGATTTATAAAAAGTGTCCAAATCGACTTATTTTTGAAAAGAGGTGTCGTGGTGTCCGAACGCTGAAAAGGTGTCAAAATGACACTAAAGTGTCCCCAAAGGTAACCTTGAGTGGGAATTAAGAGTCACCTTTTTCAACCTCTTAAGCCTAGTAGGTACTCTTTGTGAAATAAAAATATAAACCGCTTCAAAACACACGTGAATGATTTTTGTAAACATACATAACTATAATTTTTTAGTGTTGTATTTTCGATACTTATCTTATAATTTTAAATAATCAATTTGAATAAAACAAAAGGTTCCTTTGCTTTGAAACTCTGTGATTTTCTGCTCAAAATTACAAAAAAATCTGTCAAAGTTCATATAAAAAAAATAAAATGTGTAGTTTTGAACAGAAAATCAGAGATTCAAAGTAAAGTAACGCACATGAAAAAAAATTGATCAATATAATCTTATTGACAGCATCTTGAAAACATTTCGACAGAGCTGAATTTTTGTTGGAGAGTTTTTTTTTTTTTTTTGTAATATATTCTAGAAAATAGCTATGTTCCCAACATTTCTCGGACTAAATTTGGTTTAAATGTTAAATTTTAAGAGCTGAGATGAAATGATTGCAAAGAGAAAGAAAACTGTCAAAATGTCTGGAACGGTTTGTGCACTATATCGGATAACTTTTTAAACGTCAAAAAATATACTCTACTAGAGTTGCCGTAGATCAATGATAGATTTTTTTTTATAATTTTTAAGAATTGCAACCCAAGGAAATAAAATGTTAAAAAAAATTAAGTTTATTATCAATGTTATTAATATAAAAACAAAAAAAATTAATTATGCATTAAATTATGAAGCTTAAGCGTGTTTTCCTTCAAAAAGCACTATCTATGTGTACGTTCGCTAACCAGCCAAACCGGTTGACCGATTTTCTTAATTTTTTTTTTAAATTAAAGAGGAATAAGGATAGAAGGTTTAGGACAAAGAAAAAAATATAAAAAATTAAAGAAAATCTGTTAAAAAAGAAATTAAATTTCAATTGGAAAAAAAGGGTCACTGATTTGAACAATATTTAGTATATATTTAGACGTGAGGGGTCTCAAGTTCGATTCCTGTCACGGGCAATTGTTAATAATTTTCTCTATTTCTATTTTTTAACGCCCTGCGAAGCCGGCGGGGGTTTTGCTAGTATTATATATGAAAAACTCAATTTTAATTTTATTCCTAATTAATAGTTTTGCTATTTGATATAATTTTTTAAAATTATTTTTTTAAATTAGTTAAAAGACTAATAATTTTTTTATAGAAAATATGCTTATCTATCAAAACTAAAATAAAAATAAAATTAACACTTGGGCAACCCTTGGTCGACTTATTTAAATGCAACTAAAAAATTTTGTCATCTGATAGATGTCAACCTAGTATTTGACATTCAGCCCAGAAATAGCCACAAGAAATTTCAAGGACTAAAACTGGTAAGAAGGGGAAATCCGTACTACTACTAAAAAACAACGTACCAATTTTGTTTTTTATTTTTTTTTTTTAAACGCGCTCCAACAATTTTAAATTTTTTTCTCTTAAATAAAAATTTGTTAAAGAATTCAGATGGTGTAGATCTCATTGGTGTCAAAACAATTACCTTAAACTAAACTACATGTTCGGTAGGTGGCATAGCATAACCGATCCTCAAACTAATTTAATTCTGTGTTTTTTTATGTTTATAATATTCAGTCTAAAACACCACATAGTGTGATCGTTAATAAGAGCTTAGTTCCTGCATTTTATTTCTATTTAAATTAATTTTTGAATGTAAAAATTTTTAAAAGGATTATAACAAATGAAAAATCAATAAAAAATATTAAAACAGCTGCTAAAATGTTTGAGAAATAAAATTAAACAAAAAAAAATACAGAAGCCCCATAGAAATTTCTATAGCTAAAGTATGGCCTTAAAGGCTGTGTTTAATGACCTTTGAAGTAAACATTTTTGGGGAAAAACACAATCTTTAGGTCTGGGTGGGTGTCTGAAATTAGATTTTGAGACAGAAAAGGGTCTGTTACTTTTATTTGATGATTTGGATAATATTAACATCTATTAAAAATTTACCCACGATGAATAATATTACGTTTAAAAATATGTAATTTTTACCATGTAACTTTTTTTATAATATGAAATGTTTAATTAGATCAGATTCGATTTTACCGTACCCAAATTTTGAAACTATATAAACTGCAAAGGAAAAGTTACTATAAAAACCTTTTTGTTAATAACAAAAAAAAAAAAAGAAACCACATATATATTTATAATACAGTAATTTGGTTGAAAAAATAGAGGTTACATGGAAAGTTTTCCGGGAGTTTTGAAAATTGACACAAAGGGGCGGACATATAGAGTAAGCCAATATCTTAAAATCATGTTCATATAATGTACAAAGAATTAAAAAAAAATATGCTTTAATAACAAAATGCACAATTTTTGAATTAAACCGCGCAACTACATAGAAAAGTAAAACCCTTAACTCTTCCCTTTGGTTTATTTAGAAAACGGTTGTTTTTACGAAAAAAAGTATGTTAATGTTTTTTGTAGAAAATTTTTTGAGCTACAAATTAGTCATCGACATTTCTTTTCTACAACTTACCATTCGGGAGTTATTCCTGAAAAACCATTTTTTTTAACACCCCACTTTTCAATATGGTGGCGTGAGTGGCAAAGATAAGAGATGGCAAAGTTAAAATTTTGAAAGAGCACACCGAAATCTATAAAATTGCCAATTTTCAAAACTCCCGGAAAAATTTCCACCTAAAATTACCAAATGACTGTAAGTACTAATATGTTTCCATAAAAGGAGAGAGTAATATGTTGTACCTAATATGTGTAATAATGATGTTGTTCAAAATTGTATTATAACAGTAAATATAGATATTCGTAAATAATAAACACAAATAAAATAAACAAAATTAACAAGTTACAAAAAATAAATAAATAAAAAACTAAATAAATAAATAATTAAATAAACAAAATTTCAAATGAAGGTAAACAGATGATTAAATATATATCACTGATGTTCTTAAGTAAATTAATAATTTATAAATAAACAAAATTATCAAATTATTAATATATAAATTAACAAATACAAAAATAAATATATAAATAAATAAATAAATAACAAACAAAAATTATAAATAGAGGTAAACATTTGAAAAAAAAAATTAAAAATATTAATAAATTAAAATAAGTAAGAAAATAAATAAAAATGTTACATTAATTGTTCAATAATATGCGACTTTATGCAGCATAGTGCGCCAGAAAAAAAATATAAATGTCGGAATAATTTATAAATAAAATTAAAATTCAAGTATGAAGCGAAGATTCGTTCGACAAGAAACTCGCTCAATCTAAGTCTTTAAAATATTAATCATACCAATGAGAAAAATTAAAATAACGATTGTTAACACGTAAACATTAAAAAAAGTTACTTACTTATATCGCGTTTTACCTTAGTACCACTGATTATAATCTCACGAAACTTTTAACAATTTTCAAGTATACAGGAGGAGTCATAATATTTTGATGAAATTTCGAATTCAAAGCGAATTATGCTGCTAGTAAATTGACCTTTTTTTTTAGTTATAAGCTTACAATTGGTGGGATATTGGCAATGAGTGTTTTAACCAATGATCATTGTTGCCACTTCAAAATATAAAATCTAGTAAAACATGAATTTTTGAATAAATTTATATATGAATTTTTACATGAATTTATATTTAATCCATCCTTCTTCCAAAACCATTTGTGGGAAAGGGCACACATAATAATCTTTGAATTGCCCCGTTACACTTAAGTACCTATACCTGTATACAGCAGCGGGGACCACTAATCTGGGAGAGTACCAATACATTGTAGCTGGAAAGCTACTTGTAGGTGATAAGATAGTCCAGTTAGCTATATGATTGGAATCGCTACCCAAAAAGTATGGCAACGGTTTCTTGGAAGGCATCAGTGAGTTTTTTTTCAAAAGATTGAGTTCGGGTCTCTAATTCAATACAAACTCGAAGCAAAAAAAGGAAATAAAACTTGAATGTCGGTACTGTAATGTAAGTATACGCGTACCTATCAAATAGTTAAAAGGCATACAAATTACTCGCGCTCGAGCCAAAAAAAAGACGTAACCAAAAAGAAAAAGGAAAGCTAATACGAAAAAAAAAATTCAGGACGAATCGGGCTCGACAATCTTTTTGTTTTTGCTACGGTGGCAAGAACCCCCTCCGACGAGCTAGGATGTGCTTCAGCTAGCATGCCAGTAGCTTGGACAACCTCTTCTTCCTGCTGCTAGGATCAGTATCATAAGTGTGGGGTTGTAATGGTGGTAAGGGTATCGCGTGTATGCGAGGTTCCGCGACGGTTGTGCCGACATTGCTTTGTCAAATGAGTTTCACTGCCAATCTGCAATTTAAGCTATGATTGGGAGGAAGTTTGTGTGTGTGTGTGTATGTATATTTTTAGCTATCGACAACTTATGAAACGTACTTGTATTCCAATTTCTGATGCGACCAATTAAATCATCTAGAGCCCGCTTAAAACTGTCACCTTCTACCCATTTTAGTCGAAATTAAATTGGACTTAAATTGCTAAACATTGGCAAAATGAACAGACCTACTTTTTTTGATTGCAGTACAAAGCCGGAACCACACTTAATGTTTGGTCTGTTGTTAAAGTGGGTGTGTTGCTACCACTTCAATAGGTATGTCTCAAGATCAGTGAGATCTCAGCAATCTTAGAAATCTTAACGTATGTAACTCCTCAGTGAGATTCATTATTTTTGCTGTCAAAAAGCTGAGACAGATATTTTTTTGGATTCGCTTGCTCAATTATTTTTTTCTGCAGTTGATCAATTTATGAAAACGAGATGGAGAGTGTTTTTGACTTCATAGGAAAGAAATCTTGGTCAGATTTCTCCTTCTGCTCAGTTAAGCTGACAAAAGTTTGCTCAGTGAGATCTTAGAAAGGTGAACTGGTTACTTAAGAAATGAATCCAAAATACTTTTAAACTCAGTAATCTCTGAAAAAATTTCAGCGCTCAGGTGAGATTTTTTGTCCCTTAGAGATTTTTCTCCGTAGGACACGACTAACGTATTTCATATGCTTATAGAGGCACAATTGTCCCGTGTGATAATTTGTAATGTGTTGTGTTGGGTTGTGTTGTGTTGGAATCAATCTGTTGCCTTGCCATATTGTTTAAAAGACATAGTGATCCGCAAAAGATAAAGCGAAAAATGACATTTTGCAAACACGAAAGTCTATTATTATTGTTTTGTAACGTGAAATATTGCACAAATTTATACATTACAAATTCTATAAAATTCGAGTTTGTATAGATACTCAAAAAAATTGCAATGAGAGCGCAAATAATTTCCCATCCATTGGATACCTTGCAAATTTCTTCTATACACATTTTTGTATAAAAGGTGTGTAAAAACTGTCAAATACACAGCTGTTAATGTTTGCCACTTGACGTCGGCTTAGAGTATAGACAAATTTAATTTCGCTATTCGCCATCTTAATTGTAAATCACCTACGGCTGAATTCAACGTGTCGCAGTCTGTAGTTCTAAAGTTTATCCAAATTTTACATTTTAAAAATAACAAGATTCAAAATGATTTGTTATCGTTTGAACATCTTGTACACAAAAGTGACATTTTATACAAAAAGTGGTTCGCTGCGTTTGTTAACTCTTTGCAAAGTTTTCCCTCTATGAGTATTTTTCTCTTTCTTTCAAAGTTTGTCAGGTTTTACACAGTTAAAAAAAAAAAAAACATACTGAACAGACCTATTGTACACAGTAGGCAATACGACCCACCACACACCATAGGTGTGGTTCCGGCTTAACACTTTATACTTGGTTTACACTGAAGTTAAAATGTATTTCAAAATAATTATTTTTTTAAATTAAGGCGCATATTGTCAACAAACCAGTCGGCTGAATTCACAGTACACATATTAAAGGTAACCGTTTTCATTTTTGTTCGGTTCTGCGAATCTGTCAAAATCGAGGTATTATGGTAAGAAGATGGTAGATTCCGTGCCCCTTTACTTGTTATATTTTAATATTTTGTTGTTGTTCCTAATGATGCCTGTTGAGTTCCTGTGGGCACTTGAAAGCCATTTTTAATTTGTTCATGTCCAACTAACGGCAATTAAATCCATTAAAATTTGACTGGAAATAAATCAAAATGGCAACACTGACAACGATTTCGTATATTTTTTTTTTTTACAAATGACCGAACATTTTAACTATACCTCTGGGACAATGTAGTTTTTTTTTAAGCTCATGCTAAATTTTACACTTAATAAAGGTTTATTTTTTATTTTAATTGTTTCTGCAAGACACAGTACCCATTACTTAAACTATACAATTTGAAAACCCCTTGCGAATTGAAATAACTAACCAGCATTGTAGCAATAATATCACATGTTTTAATAATTAGTTACTCTACGAACTAAATATACGTTAAACTATTCATTACATCTACTCGTATAAATGTACATAAGAAAATGCTCTAAAAAGCAAGATCATTATAACATATTATGATGTCGGAGATCATAAAATAAAACCCATTCACAATAATAATTAAATAACTAACCGATGTTTCTTTTTTTTTCTACTATAGCATAAAGCGTGTCTACATTTTTTGTAAGTAATGTTTTTATTTATTTTTTTTTTTTGTTAAGAAAAGAAAATTGATGGTTCAGGGTTAATCAAGCAATGCAAATGATTTCAACGAATATAGCAAGTACAATACTTGTTTTTTTAGCTAATTAAATATTTATTTATGTGTAAATACATATGCATATAGATATTCTATGGCTATTTATAAATACGCAAATATATTCACAGAATTACAAACCTTTGTTTCGAATTGTTGTTGAGAGAATATTCCTTATTTAAGTTTATAAAAAAAATGTAATTTCTTTGTAATGCTTCTTTTTGAATGTAAATTCACTTTCTTTTGATGATGACGGACAGTTACCTACTTATTTTTCAAACACTTTCAAATTAACACTTTTAACAACTCAATTAAAAATAAACTATAACTTTTTATTGCACTCTCAAAAGTCATTATGCTCTGTTACACTGGTTTATAATTATTATTATTGTAGTAGTTATTTGACTTTTAGGTTTTTACCTAAAATAAATTACATTCAAGATGCGATAACGGTGGTGGAGGTGAGGTTAGTTTGTTTTGTCATCCGGATTAGGTAATCAAAACCAAAACAAACATAATATGCAATGCAAGTCTGACACACTGCACACTTTATTCCCGAAAAGAGAAATAAAAACAACAACAAACAAAACCACGTTTTTATTAGCATGCACCACAAGACGTAAATATAGGAGTTGTCAATCACAATGAACGATACAAGTATACGAAGAGGTTACAAAGACGCACGGTCTGCAGGGGTGAATACAACAACAATTGATTGTTATAATCTCAATACCAACTGCACCAAGTCTCAACTAGATTCAAGTTTTTTTTTTTTTTTTTTTTTTTTTGTAAAGTTGCTGCTAATGACGAGGTAAATATTCAAAAGTGTTTATAGTTAATATTTTGTTAAGGTGATTTAAACACGCACAATGCTTTACTCAGTTACTTTACTCAAAACCAAGTCCGAACTTTGTGATTCACTGAAATACATCGAACGGCAGCGGCGAATATGTGTATAACGACAACATGCGGACGTCTAGTCGCTTCAATAGCTCTAAATACAATAATACCACTCCAAGCTAAATGAATTGGAATCCAAATGAAGAACTTTAATTCCCAGCAAGGGGTGGGAGAGGACGATAGAGAGGGACGGGGGGGGGTTAGTGTTTATATCACAACAACCCTATGGAGGACAGGGCGGGTGTCACTGCCGCTGCTGGTCACATTGACCTTTGCCACGTTAAGCTATAAGGAATTATAAATTAATCATAATTAATCAACTGAAATGTGAACTGACGATGATTTTATTTTTAAGTTTGCTTTATGAAAATAGGTACTTTAAGGGTAATTTATGCATTCGTAAAAACTGTAATAATCGAACTCTAGATTTTAATCTGAATATGACATTATATGATGATTTTATCTTATTTAAGTAAAATGCGTATGAAACACAGCACGAACTTGCTCCTGAGCATTAAGGCTATAAAATTGATATAAATGTGGTTACGTCTTTCAAGTGGTAAGGGATTAAAAAAACAAGATATGATAGGAGGATAGTTTTGTTGATTTTAAATCATGAACTTTTTTTTAGATTGCTTTGGAACTTTCTGAAGTTGTATTGATTTTAAGTTAAGAACGAAATACACCGCGTCAGAATTTTGTATATAATGTCTATTCGGAAAAAAATCAAAATTTGTTTTATAATCGTGTAATAATGATGATGATCTGTCTCGAAATTACAGAAATCGTTTCAACCAAAAACTATATATATCTTCTACAATAACAAAATTTCACTTTAAAAAAGAATATTCTTCAACTGTTGAGGTAATGCGACTAAATTGTCATAATCAAAAACAAAAACCAATTAGGTATATCCACTTTCGAAGATTTCGAAAGTAGGTATGTACCTATATAAATAAATCGAGAAAAACTTGTATCTCCTTAAGCAAAATATTTTTTTATTAAGAAGTTTTCTGTTTTTAGGAATGATTACTCACAGTAAAAGTGGGCACAAATTGGGATTTGATATTAAAACAAGAACATTTTTATTTACGACGTTCAACCCCCATAAGATTACAATTAAAAGGTTAATTAACTTAAAATTTAATATTATTAAAATTAGGTTCATAAAAATAAATATTTAATACTAAAGCGGGTCAGTCAATTCGTGGTTCAGATTCGATATATCACTGTTTCAATCACATATGTCTAACCGAACTCTCATCCAGTTTTTTTGTCTACTTTCTTAACTATTTTCAAATTGGTGAAAATATGCTTTATTTAATAAAAATAAATATCACATTATTCATGGTTAAGACAATCTACTCTTGTGTCTAAGTTAGGCAGCTATAAGACAATGATAAACAAGGTTTTTGAACACATTTTCCAAAGTTGGACAGTTGTCTAAAGTTAGACAAAGTTTATAAATGAGACAGGCACGTAGCCAGGGGGGGGGGGGGCTTGAGGGGCTGAAGCCCCCCCCCGAAAGTCTAAAATAAAAACTAAAACTTTCTAATATACTGTATTATTTCCTTTGTAGAGCTCTTCAAATGCATCTCAATAAGTCTTGAAGATATAACGAGAAGAACGTGGGCGATGTCTTCCAAGGCATCAATACTTTTGGCAGCGATCCAAAAATGTGATTTCCCATTGTATGCGAAAAGCTGTTCAGTTTAGCGCTGCCCTTATCAGTTTTCCTACAGAACAAATCCTTAGATTTCGTTTCTGCAATCGACCGCACCAAAGAAGAGTTCTGAATTCTCTTGAGAACATCAGAGAAAAAGCCGAAGATTTTTTCAGAGAGGCTTTTCAATCCGTATCTAACCTTGCCGAGGACTTATTTAAAGTTGAATTAAGACTCCAAGAACTTCATTGAAACAAACCACGCGTTCCAATCCAGAAACCTCTTCTACTGAATCCTATTTTAGAGTGTCTGTATTGATTCCTTGAATAGATTCGTTAATACAAAATCCTACGGACAGATTCATGATTAACGAAGACGTTCTACCATCGTTTCAAGCTCTTCTCCAAGGTTTTTCTGCGGTTGGGCGAGTCAACGAAATGGAAAAGCTAACATGTTACTTTAATAATGCAATTTCGTTGTCAGCTGTGAAAGCTGAGTACATTCTCTGGTGCGAAAAAATATCGTCGATTGATCCTTCTATCGAAGTTTTAAAATTGCTTGATATATGTGACAAGACTAACTTTAGAGGTATAAACTTCTTGCTTACGGTTTTGGCCACGCCTCCAGTGACCACAGCTAGTGTTGAAAGAACCTTTTCAACTATGAAAAGGATTAAAACAGTGTCCCGAAGAGTTATGGGGAATGCAAGATTAAGCTCACTTGCTATGATATCTGCTCATTCAGATATTAATGTGGATCCAGATAAGGTGATTGATCTCATGTCAAAAAGAAAATCAAGACGTCTTCTGCTTTGATAAAATGTGTGTATAAAAAAAATAATTTAAGTATATGTTCATTTGAGTACATACAATTTAAGAACTAATAAAAATCAATAAATTGGGATATATATAGTTTTTTGTTTAAAGAATTCCTCGTAAAATTTGGAAGCAAGCCCCCCCCCCGAACCAAAATCCTGGCTACGGCACTGAAATGAGACCATATATGTTTAGTCTAAGGTTCGATTAACAATCACGGAACATTTTCAAATTGTGGAAACTCACTATAAAAATGTAATGATTTTGTAGTATTTTTGAGTTTATTTCCACAGAATTTCAGATTAATATGACGTATTATAGCGTTTTCGTTTGACAATCCGTAAAAAATCTTTAAAACTTTCCGATCTATGCCTATGTCCTGTAACTTTCACATCAATAAAACGATGAAAATTTAAACAAATCATATAAGTTTTGTTCCATTTTTAAACGTTTCTCCACCATCCATAAAGGATATGTGAGAGTTACAGAACGTAGACACTGAAATGTCAAACGAAAAAGTTGCAACACTTTTTTTCTCACTCCAATGTTTCTGTTTTGTTGTATTTATTAAATGTCAAATGCAGTTGCAAAATTAAAGTTGTTTTTATTCTTCATTCTTCGCAAACATTACGAACACTAATTTCATTTTTTTTCGCTAAGAAAATAATTAGGTTACAGAAATGTAGATAATTTATTTATACTCTAAACTAGATAAAGTAAAAGATATTGAAATAACCAAGGTCGAATTTAATTTAATAATTAAATACATATAAATATATATGTACATAGCTTCTTAATAATTACACAATCTCCAAATTCCAAAATTAAATAACAAAAACTGACATTTGAAGATTTAACTTTTAAAGTGTGTACTGTACATCTGTGAGCTCTCTCTTCAAATCTTAAATCGATTTCCTCTTCTTTTCAATAAAAGAACTGTCATTTAGTGTCAAACAACCGCTGTCAGAGGCATTCTGAATGCGCTTCCGAAAGCCGGACACATTCTGGACGAACAAACGAAAACGATTTTCATTGACATTGAACTTATCCTTAACAAATTGCTACACTACACATTCATTCTGTAACCAGTTATGCTCATAGACTGAAAAAGAAGGTGTGTTCCCTTCAATAATATCATATATATACAAGTTAAGGTAAGCAGATACTTAAGGGATACTTTTTCAGTGTTACATTAAATCTGAATTAAATTAGAGGTAATAAGAGCCAGAGTTGTATACAATTGTTTCAGATATTTGGCAGATTAACTGAAGTTCAATTATGTTATAATACCCCACAGTACACATATTGAAGGTAATGGCGCAAAATTTTAAACAGCCTATTGTTAAGGGCTTAGCATATTACTAGTTGGAAATTTGCTAAACATTTAGTAATTTACTAGCTCTTCGGAAATTTTAATCCTGTTTTTTCGTTTTACTAACTAGTAAAATACTAATTCCCTTTTATTAAAAATGGCGCATCTGAACACGTCCAAACAATGACAGTTCGTGAAAGAAAAACAAAGCAAACAAACCTAAATCTAGGGAACGGACCAAATACCTAATTTGATTTAACGTTGGCCTGATACACTCCAAAACCTTTTTCAATTTTCTTAATTTTTGCCATCATGAAGAAATATTTAAAACATTTTGGAGTGTACCTGACCAACCATAAACCGTACAGGGATGGTTGATACCTTTATGGAATCAGCACCTCCATTAGCTTCAGTAACTCTTGATGTCTTCCGAAAATATTTAATTTTATTTTATTTACTTTAAAAAACAATTAGAACACAAATCATAAAAAAAACACTATTTAACTCTTTGCCAACAATTGTTTTTCGAGGAAAATGACAGATTTCATATGGATTTAGCAAATTGCCAAAAGTTAAAGTAGCCATTTTGTGATTTTAACTTTAGTAAAATGTTAAGAGATAGTAAGTTGCTAAAATCGTTTAAAACTAGCAAAATCTTCTTTTCAACTTAGTAACTTATGTACTAAAATGGCTTTAACATTTTACGAAATCGTTTAAAATTTTGCGCCGTTACCTTTAATTATGTGTACTGTGGATCTTGTGGGCACTCGAACCGCCATTTTTAATTTTTGACACTTTTAACTTTAACAACCTGCGCAATATATTACCTTAGATTTATGGCCAATTACATGAATTTGCCTCAGTTAATCCGCTGACATCGGTAAGTTAAAATTTTTGCTCATCCGCATTGATCAAATATTTGAATCACGTCTGTACAATTGGGCAAATAAATCGCAAATTAATCGCATTCTCCATAACTGGATGAAGTTTTATTGCCCATATCCAAGTTTTTTTAAATGTATTTTCAGAATTTTTATTGATGTGTAAGTTTTTTGTATACAATACAAATCATCAACTTGTAGATCTACTTATTCGAAAACATTTCAGTAATTTGCATGCGACCCACTCAAGTTCTTTATTTTATTTTGCTTTTTTTTTAAAATGAGCAACAGTCACAATATATACCTACCTGAGTAAATAACTATGAAGTTAAAGAAAATAAAAAAAAACTAATCAATAAGTAATATACATAAACGCATGAATGGTAAGATGAGCGAGTGATTTCTCATCTCATTGTCTCATTGACACCATATTATCACATTATCGAATAGATACCTAGCTATTATTTTTATTGTTTTGTTTAACATGCATATATGTATGTACGTAAATAAATACATACATAGTTCGGTTTGAAAAACTATTAGTATGCAACGCCTTAAACATTTTCAGGGCTATTAATTTAGTTTTTAATTTTCACAGTCACAGTCACAGTGTATAAAATGACCAAAAAGTAGATTTTAAGAAATTAGAGAGATATAAGTGATTCAGAACAGGGCTGGACTAAATAAAAAATCAAACCATGTGGATTAATTTATATACAATTATTGCGGATTGAAATTAATGTTTTTATTTCATATTTTAAAGATTTTTACATTCAGCAAACCAATAGGATTATGCTCTTAAATTAAATGATTTTTCTAAAATATAAATATTTAAAACATTTTTTTAAATTATAGGTAAAACTATGGGTCGCACGAACTTGCTTTTATATGCGATCACACAAATAAGTGAGTTATGTGGGAACTTATATTTTATGCCACCTGCCAAAAACGTAGTTTTGCTTAGGGTAGTATTATGTGATGTGAGTACATAAATATGAACAACGCAATTTTTGTTAAATTCAGTTCATCTTACATAGATTTCATGACGAATATATAGTGTGAACTATATCCAACAAGACTAGAATTCCTATAGTCATTAAATTGGAAGTTTTTGTTTTTGCCCAGGTCCTGGCATTGTTTATATGAAGTTTTTTTGTTTAATAATACAAATTCTATATACTACTGAAGTGAGATTGGCGGGACGAAACGCCTAAATAAAGGCCATTAAAAGCTATTTTGAATCAATAATTCAACAAGTCCAATTAAATAGTGCTAAGTCTTCTACTTGGCTGATGTATTTAAGTAGTTAATAGAATTTGTATTATTAAAAAAAAACTTTCATATGGTACTATGTATTTATAACCATTTTTCCGATTTTTTTTTTTTTATAAAATGTTAGCCTTTTTTTATTGAATTTTTTTGAAAAAATGTTGTGGGCACGTTTTTGAGAAAAATGAGATTTTTATTACTTGCTAAAAAAATTGTGCTGTAGGTACCGTTATTTTTGGTCCTTACAAAAAAAAAGAAAAAAACATGTCGGGATAATGCTCAAAAAACGCTAGATACCCAGTTTAAAAAAAATTTACAGATTTCACTCATAGAGTAACTATGGGGACATTGAAAATGACTTGTATTACGTCAATAAAACAAAAACATGTCTAATCTTTGTGATTTTTATTTTGTATACTAATGTTACATTATAACTTCACAAACTGTATTAGAAACCATTCTACAGTCTGAAGTACCAATTTGTATATTTAGTGTCACTTCGCAGTTGGCGGTTAAATTAATGTTGTATAATTTTTTTAATAAGATCTAAGTCTTAATTGTAGCTTAATTTGCAATTACACAATCATACTCATTTTCATCCGCACCGGTACAGCACTTATACACGAAATTAAAGTTACATACCATCTATCTTAACTAGGTATTTGACATTTTTGCTTAGCTAAGCTTTGCAGAAAGGTAACTGAATTATTACAGATCGATTTAAGTATACATCATATACGGTTCAACTTAGTTCTCGACTCAGTTGGTTGTTGTTGAATCAACCCGCGAGTTGGCTTGTTATTTTATCAATTTGACGGTTGATGAGAAAATCAAAAGATTTTGAATTTTTTTCAAATTGATTTACAAGTATTTCAAATCATTGAACTATGTATATTGTATAAAGCCAAGACATTTGATTTACTGTCCAGGCAAACCTTTTTTAAATCGAGACAAAATTTACAAAGAATTTGATGCGAAGCCCCACCTCACTGGTAATTGTTTTTATTGTATAATATTTTATTTTGAAATATTTTGAACTCATCTTTTAATCAATTTAACAATATCGAGTCGCGTAATTTACCCAAAAGTTGTCTAGTATATTCTACGTTCTTTAGGTTGATTTAGAAAAAAATCAACTTTTTTCACATTTCACCTTATTTTAAGACTTTAACCTCAAACATCCGATTATTAGAATAAAAGTTAGAAGCTTACCAAGACCTTAATCTTCATGATCTGGTCCTTAGAACTTAATTTTAAGACCTTAACCTCAAACATCCGATTATTAAAACAGAAGTTATAATCCAAACAAACCAACCAAATCCAACCTTTACGATTTTATTATTTGTAAAATACCTACTACAATTAATGTTCATGCACATACCTACATGCATACATATGTACATACCTACATGCATACATACATACCTACATAAACATAATATATGTACATATATCATTTTTGTGCCCGATGCAAAGCCAATTTTGTTGCCGTGTTTTTTTTTTATTGCACACACTCTCCTTTCTATCAACCTACATACATACATATTTTGTTTGTTTTTTTTTTCTTTTGCCGTGATGAAATATAGTGAAATATAGTTCTATACGCTAGAGTTCATCCTCTATCTTTGTTCATTTTGGTAACACCATACTTTGATCAAAACGACCCTATAAACATTTTCAATGTTAAAATCTACCCACCCGTTTAGGCTGCAGCCGAAAAGTCATACAGAATTGCGAGACCCACTTATTTTGACTTCGCTTTCATCTTAACTTTGATCAAAATCTCGAGTTCATTTTTTTTACGACTTTTAAACCAAATTTAATACATAATTTTGTATTGCTCTTTTGACAAAGTACTCGCAAGTACTAGAACAATGTTTCCAAACAAACTTTTTATGATATAATTACGTTAATGCAGAAGCCTGGTCTATGCAACTGTGAACGGTCAAACCGATTAACAAAATTTGCTATACATTTTTTTTTGTGAATTCGATGTTGGATTTTTTTTTTTTGAAAACAATTTTGATTTAATTTCGGTTCTTTTCTGCTATGTTCAGTGCAATTTGTAACAAAATTATGTTTCAAGATTTTGTTAAACAAATAACATAACCGAAATTGGCATTTGTCAGTTTTCCAGGAAATTTGTATTTTATTATTATTAAACTAAATTAAATTATTTTAGCAATAATTTAATTAAAATACCGCTAGCTACCAGAACATTTCGTTATAGGAAATGGTATTATTTTTGGGTATTCTCGTGTATATCTCGATTTTGTTTTCTATATTTGCATGCAAATAAAATGTATTGCATTCCAAAATTTAAAATAAAAGCAAAAAAAAATAGGAAAAAGTTCATACTTTTCCTTAAACAATATATTTGCATTAATATAAACTAATATTTACTTTATGTTTCCAATGCTTACCCAAAACACACAATAAAACAGCAACTTCATGTCATCCAGTTTGTTTTTTTTTTATATAAAAATCGTAAAAAAAATCATTTAGGAAAAATAAGTTATCGCTTCACAGTTAAAATATTTCTTACGGCAAATACCGTTATTTTAAGTGTGTCCGAAAAATGGTGCCAGTACTGATTAAAGGTGCCTTGTGTGAAACCACAGTACAAAAATTAAAGGTAATAAATAGCATTAGCGTTTTTATTTTTCTTCGGTTCTGCGCATCTGTCAAAATCGAGGTATTATGATGGGAAATATGGTGGATCGAGTGCCCCTTTACTTCTCTATTTTAATATTTTGTTGTTGTTTCTAATGCTGCGTGTTGTACCTACTCGTGGGCATGCGTATGCAGTGCAATCAAACAGCCATTTTTAATTTTTGGACACTTTCAACTTTGACTTTGAAAGGCATATTGCCTTAGATTTGTGTACTGTAGGTGTGGGACGATATAAGCAGAAAGGGAGAGTTGATACGTGTTTCTTTTGAAGAAAAAAAAAAACATTATCGATGGATAAAATCAGTCCTGTATTCGAGGAGTGCGAATAGAGTAGAAGATACAACTTCGATCTTCAGTTTCAGGTTTTATGCTAAAATATTTCTTAAAGAAAAGAAGTTTTTGCAAAAAGGGTCAAATTTTAAACTGCCTCGATTTCTCATGGCTTGATTGATTTTGTTAAAATTTAAATGCCCCAAACAAAGGTTGTACTGCGCACGAAACTTTTGGAGACATTATTTTTTATAAATAATTTTTTTTTAGTACTTTTGGCCTTTTCAGTAATTTTAATTGAGTTTGTCGTATGAACATCTATATACACCTTCAATGTTTAACCACTTCATAGCCTTTTGAATTTGAACAAAAGAACGAAATACATGCGTGACCCATTCATGCGTTTTATTTTATTGTAATCAGGAACCAATTTTATTTATTAATATTTTTTATATAAATTTAAAAAAAACAACAAGAACTCCATGACCTTGAACCATTAAAGCTGCGGTTCATTATAGACCCGGTTTTTTAATAATGCATTTTAAATTGAATTTCCATTTTAAGCTTCAACATTATTTTAAACATTATTATTTGATTAATTTATTGAACCTATATCACAATGGATCAATAATAAGTATAGGTATTTATAATTTATATACAATAAATACAGACATTATAAAATATTGTTTTGAAATATTAATTTAAATGTTATTGAACCTTTATTCAAGTCCATGAGATCTGTACAAATCGTATTACTTAATTGTATTCAATTCAAAGATGCAATACAGCTTATAACTAAAGCCAATAAGTCAGCTGCCAATTGTTTAGAAATAAATAACAAATTATTTTGTCCATACACAATATTTTTGTTTGGATTTTAGTTTATATACTGAAGTAAACAGACTTGCAATTTGTATTTGTTGTTTATAATATCTCTTATTGACTATTAAATTAGAGCAGATAAATAAACTTGATGGATGTATATTTTAAAAAAAAGTTTATTATTCATAAGCATACATAGCTTAGTTCTCATTTTACTTAAAGCAATGCCAAAAGACTCAATTTGCACCTAATAACTACAAGATCAGGTGGAAAAATCATGATATAGTCAAGATATTTCAAGATGTTCAATACCTGATTGATTTGCGCTGAAGGCATGAATTTTCCTTATGAGGCGAGGCTGATTCATTAATTTATTATTTCTGGTTTAGTTTTTTTTTTTAATATTTTGCTCCCTTGTTTAAATACATGTTGGTAACCTGGATGTGGTGATTTATTTATTTATTTCAATATAAATTGACGGAAAGTTTATAATATTTTGTATTCATTGGGCCTTAGGTACTAATAGTAATAACCAAGCACTAATGTCGACTATAAGTAAGATGTAAGGTTAAAATAAAGTGCGGAGCTTAAACTGAATCTTACAAATAACCAATTTAACCTTTTCGTTAACAAATCCTCACACTTTTCTTGAATCTACTACAATTTACAAAATATTAACCAATCGCGGCACAGACAAAACAAATTTAAAAAAAAAACAAGCACGGTTAAGTGTTGCCGTATCCTCTTTTACCACAAACTATTTCAGTACTAATAGTATGTAAATTGATTAACCTATTTTGGTTTAGGTTCACCATACTAAGCAAGCAAAGGTTTTTCTTTCAATCGCAACATACATATATGTAATTAGGAAATTCCTTAAAAAATTTACCCGATTTGCCATTCCACCATAGTTGAGGAACATTAGAAATGAAAAAAGCTTTATGTATTTATATATGTACATTGAATGTCAAATTTAAATGTTGAGCAACTTTTCTGAACATAGGTACCAACATCATAACTTTCCTAAAAAGGGTCAAATACATGTGGTTTAAAAAAATATTGTTTTGTATTAAATTTTTGTTTCTATTAAATATGCAAAAAAAAACCCTTATTAAGTTTTTCATATATAGTTTTATGTGACTGTAGCAATGATATAATACAAAAAATGTAGTCCGATATTCTAGCTACCTTAGGGTGCACACTTGCGTCATTTTGACGCGCGGTGAGTACTGTATGACGCAAAAGCGTCACCGCGCGTCAAAATGATGCAAGTGTGCACCGGGGCTTAATGATCGGATTATTAGAACCGAAGTTATAAGCAAGCCAAACCAAACACAATGTACATATCTTTACAATAATTATTATACCGACTACAAATGTAGGTACATATGAACATTTCGCATTTTTTTTCCGACGCGAAGCAAATTTGCCACGATTGTGATTTTTTATTGCACAAACTCCGCCGCCGCCGCCGGCTTTAGAATACTATCTCCCTCTCGCCAATTGGTGGTTGAAAGTATTTTAATGCTTTTTTTGTTTTTATCAACTTCCTCATTGAATTAAATTATTTGTCCGATATTTATTTTCATGTTTTTAGTATAAAATTTTGAATGATTGTAACGATCCCAAATGAGAGAATGGGACCACTATACAGTAGTATACAAATTATACTGTGCTGCAATTGCCATATGGATAAAATTCATTCTTGTGTCGACCGTGAACTGTGAAGTAACTAACTACATAAGTTTACTATTTACAGTCCTTAAATAAAGTCTTGTTAACGTATTAAATCTATTAAACCTGTTCTCATGGAAGTTAAATGATTTTGAAAATTTTTGTTTGCTCTAACACGCCAGTCATTTTTTCTTTAATTATATACCTTAATATTGAAAATCGGATAATTGGATCGAAAGATATAAGCATTTAAGCAAACGCAAATCGGGTATTTTTCGGATTTCGCAAAAATCATCATCAAAAACATACCCATTTTTTTCCTACGAACATTTCTCCTTTTTTTCTGTCCGTTTTATCATCTTCTTCGTTTTCTGTTTCCTCAATATAGTAACAATAAAGCATGAACGAAATAATTTTGTTTATTTTTTTATTTTGTTTATTCCCCTCACGTTTCACCCCCTTTGTCAACTAGGCATTTCATATTTTTTTAAATTCTGTTGATTTTTTTATATTGTATGCCTCCGTTTAAACATTTATAATGTTAAAATAAATCAGTTATGTTTGTTAAGCTGGTTATTTTAAAGCATTGATAAAGTATCATATGTATATTTTTTTTTAATTCAGATTTGATAAAATACCGATTTTGATATAAAAGGTTCGGCTGGTGTTTTGGGCAAGATTCGAAGTTGCCCGCTGCATTCTGTGATGCGAAACAAAATGCAGACATAATTTGACGTTCTATAGTTATTTCTATATTTTTTTCTTTGTGAACGGAAATGTTTCTCTTTACCAAAAATTAACAGAAGAGATGAAAAACTTACATTTGTTTTATTATGGCTTGTGCTGTACCAATCACCTATAATAATATCTGGGTTTCCTAATATACACCTTTCATTATGTATGCCCAGACCATCGCGTTCTTTTTAAAAATCTAAAGATTAAATTTGCCCGTCGCATTTTTATTCTGTCCAGCTTTAAGTGTCCACTTTAAGTTTGAAAGACAGGGATTGTTTCTGATAAATCAGATAATTTTTTGTTGCCGACATCCCCATCCCAGCTCTGTTTGACCATAGAAAATCAAACAAGCGGCACGAGTACGATAACTATGGCGCCAAAAACTGATAACCGTTTTTTGTAGAGGGGTCAAAAACAAGCGCCCTGCTTGGGCAGGGTTGGGTGTATGCAAAGTTTCTTTTGCATTTAAAGAATCTGTATTTATGTAAATCTCATAAAAAAGTAGTTTTAGTAATTTTCAATTTTCTCAAAAACTAGAAGACATATAACCATTCGGTTTTGTGTGCTCGATTCAAAATTAATATATGCATTGACCACGAATGACCAATTCAGCATTTCATTTCACAATTTTGAAAAAAAAAATTGGTCTAAACTTTTTTTATCAAAATTTTGAGTTTGCATGCAAATTTTTCAAATAACTGTTGATATAAATAATTAAATTTAAATTTAGGATAAAAAACATATTTTTGGCTTTCAAAAGTTATATAGTACTTCATTTTAAGTGTTTCCGTTGTTTTTAAATATATTTTTTTTTTTTATTTTAAATATTTTTTATATAAAACTGCCCCTACCTCCTAAACGGGGCGAGATAGACCTCTCCCTCCTATAGTAAAAAATGCTTATTTTTGACCCCTCTACAAGAAATAATTATTAATTATCAATTTTTGGCGCCATAGTTAATAAATAAATAATAAATAAATAAATAAGTAAATAAGTAAATATAAAATAAAAAACCTGAAGATTAAAACCAAACCATGCAATCGACAAATAACATCAAAATGAATTAAATTGTATGTACTAAATACATATTTACGTACTATAAAAAGACCAACCGACAACACTTGCAATAAAATGACATTTCATTTGTTTGATGTACAGCTTTATGGATTTCCGTGTATTAGATTTCAACGTTTTGCTGGTGACTAACCTGGAGATTAAATTCGTTATTAGTACCTATGTGATTTTTCTGAAGTCTGGAAATTTTCATTTAACTATTAACTAAATTTGGTTATTAGTAAGGTCCATTAACTTAACAAAACAATTATTTGTTGGAAAGAAAACAAACACTTATTCAAAGGCCCGACTGTAATGAACATTGTGACCGTTGTTTTGCATTGTTTTCTCTTCAATTAAAAAAAAAAAAACTGTCAAATTATAAAAAGAAAAAGGGAAATTAGTTTCTGAAAAAACCCAATAATACACGTCGTTTATAAAATCTGTAATAAAAGAAGACCAGTTTTTTTTCATGCAAACGTTTATTTATGTGAAAAAAGTTGACAAAAATTATTATTATACTGTGAAACTTTTTATAGAAATTTCATAATGTATAGATTCAATTCATTCAAATTAATTTCAGATACAAAAGTATTAAAATATTTAAATTACAATACATGTCATGTTGTGTCGTCAATTTAAAGGACATTCATTCCCTTAAGAAAAAACTTACATTTTATAATTATTATTTTGTACTTATGCAAATATCGAGTTGTATCAGGATTTGTTTACAATTTCAACCTTTTTTTTTGCAAAAAGTTAATATTTATAACCCAACACAAACTCAATTATATTTATTTCTTATTCTAAAGAAAAATTTGTACTCTTCGATTGTACTCTGTATTACCAATATTGTTATACATTTTGTATACAATACGGCATCATGTCAATGTAGTAATATAATAAGTCATCACTTAATAATTAAATATATGTGAGTATAATATTTGTGTATAGTATTTTTATTTTTATTTTTTTTTTTTTTCATTTTACAAAAAAGGAAGATTTATATATTTTTAATTCAATTGCTTAAATCTGATTTATGAAGAAATATGTTTTATTTGTTTTTATGTTTTTTTTTTTTTAATTTGTAGAATACAAAATATCTTATTCAATTATAATATTATTTCTTTTTAATTTAAAATATACAAAATTTTGAAAATTTCGATCAATCTTATAATTTATTTGTTTCTAGTTTCAATGTCATCTTCAAAAGGACATTCCAAACTAAATATATAGAATTACTTACACAATCACTTCTGATATTATTTCGAGAAAATACTCATATAAATTATTATAGGTTTATGGTGGATTGGTTTGTTGGATTTGTAAGTGAAGTGTTGTATTGGTATAATATTTCATTGAAATAATTTCAATAAATTAATTTCAATTTTTTCTTCGAATAGTCACAGAATAATTATGATTTAATTTTTTTTTTATATTTTTCAAATATTATCTTTTAAGTATTAAAATTTTAATTGGTATGTTTAAAAAAAATATATAATAAAACAAGGGGAATCAAATCAAAGTTTTACACCCGCATAAAGGATAATTTTATATAAATTTTGTTTTAAATATATATTAATATTTTTTAAGATATAAAGAAAACTCAAAAACAAAGAAATAATAAATGGGGACACAAAATTACAACATCAAAATTCCCTGAGAGTCTAACTTGTGATCCCTGATGTTGAGTATATATGTATTTATAATTATGTATGTATAATGATTTAACATTAAATTAAAAAATAAAATTATTAAAACTAAAAATACATAAGCATCGATGCTGGAAATTTTTTTGATTAAAAGCCTTTGGCATTTAGAAAATATAAAAATAAAAGGGTTTTTGTTTTTCTTTCTTTTGTTTTATTTAAATTTACAATTTAATGGCAGCCATAAGAAAAAGAATGACAAGATAGCAGGGCAAAATACTATCATGTATTTTTTTTATATCATTTTTAATGAAATTTGTATCTGGTTGGCACCAGTAATCACAAAATTTTTATTTTTTTTTATTTTTACTTTGCAGAAATTTGATTATAATTTAAAAATGTGAATGGCTATAAAATAATAATTTAAAAAAAATTTACGAAACTGAAAAGAAAATATAAGACGATGAATGGGAGAAAAACGTGAATTACTAAAATGGGGACAGTTGAATGAATATAAAAAAAAAGTGTTTTTTTTTTTAACTGTAGGTATATATGTATGACTTGTGAAATATTTAAATTATGCTTAACTTATATGATTAAATATAAATATTTGACTTAGGCCTAAACGATATTCCTACTGTTATATAAATTCCCTTCACCAATATTTTTTAATTTTTTGTTTATAGTTTTATAACTTCTTTTTGAATTTAATTAATTATCAACCCTGCTACAATTGTTAATTTATCAATTGATAAATATTGAAATTTCATAATTTAAAACTCAATTTATTAATATTGATAAGAATTGAATATCTTGTAATTCAAAAAGGTTTGCATCATTCTCAATATTTTCATTCAATTTATAAAATGAGAATCGTATAAGGTGGCGCAAAAATATTCACCCTATCGGAAGATGTTATCATTTTTGCAAATGGCGGAAATAATTTCGCGTTCTTTAGGAGAATATTGATTTATGACTTCTTGATGTTTATTTTGTATCTGTTTTTAGTAAAAAATGTCAAATTAAAATTGACAATAGCCACCATTTGCAAAAATTATGGCATCTTTCGATAGGGTGATTATTTTTGCCCCACCTTGTATATAGTTTTTATAACGTCAGTATAAATTTCAAAATTTTTGTTGCATGCAATTTGTAAAATTGTATTACAATTTTATAAATATTTTACCAAAGATTAGCTATATTATATGTATACTGTTATTTCAATGGGCTGAGTTTATTAAACGTTCAAAATTAACTACCACTTAAAGTGGTTCAAATATTTGATTCGTGATTCAGCAAATTTTAATTCACCGATTTCGACGGACTACATAACTGAGTTTCAACGACAGTTTAAGGTTAAAACAAGCTTAAACCATCGTTAAACCTTAGTTAATCTGCTGAAATCGGTGAATTAAAATTGTTGAATCATTGTTTAAATATTTATAAAACTGGCCCTAAGGTCCATTTTTTAGTGCGAGTTTAGCAGAGCTTTGGCGTTTAGCTCGAGTTAACTCCGGAAACATATTTTTAAATCAATATAAAACATATATTAATCCACTAAGGACTATTTTGTTCACAACAGTGGGTTAAATCTGTAATATAATTTACACAGGTTCTGATTAAATGACATAAATCAACCAAAATCTACTGATTAGAAATTTCGATGATAAACAACTAAATTTATAGATTCTTTGATTAATAGCCGTAAGTTTCAATAGTTAACTCTAGATTAACTAAAGATATATTTTTGACATAAATCTGAAAGAATAAAAGTATTCATGCTACAACGTTGGAAATCCATCGTAAACGTGATAAACGTCGGAAAGATTGCGTCGTTGTAAACGAAATGCCAAAAATGGTAAATCTTTTCCAATAAATTGTAAACTTTCCAACAAAAGGTATTACAATATTTACGGAATATGTTTTATGGGGCGTTCATGAAACATTGTGTCGGAATCTTAAAGATTTTACGATGTCAGAAAGTTTTCGACGTTGCACGAATACCCTTATAATAATTAGGTAATTAGGTAAAGTTACTTCACAATATGGTTTAAATCAGAGTTAACGCAGAGAAACTGGCACTTACAATATACTGAGGATTCACTTACACCCCTATTAGGATTGTCAATCATCAATTGATAGTTGATAAAAATTGAAAATCGATATTTTACAATGTAAATAAATGAAAAATTTGATAGTTGAGAATAATGCAGACCGGTTTGAAATGCAAAAAAAATTGATAATTATGACGGAATTGTTAATCAGTTTTTTTTTAACAAATTGAGTTTTATTGTAGCAAATTTTAATATTTATCAATTATCAATTGATAACTAACAGTCGTTATAGGATGTTAATTAAATTGTAAGGTGATAATAATGATATACAAATAATGTTTAAAGTAAACAAGATTATTTTAAAATATATCCAAATTTAATTTTGGTAAATTTTTTTCATTTATAACTCATTTGAGATTTGACAAAAAATTATATAATATAGATATTTCTACATAATTTGACATAAGCCTTAAATGTCATAAGCATATTTTTGTCCGCTTTAAATTTTGATGAGATAATTTGAAATCAATTTTTTTTTCACAATATCTAGATTTTTGTATTGAGATTACTGTGAATCGAAGAATGAAAAAGTAGTATCTTTGACACCAAATCAAAGTGAATTTTAAACCAATCCGAAAATGGTTTCGAAAGTACGTATATGACCTGGCAGAAGAAACCTTCTTCTTTATGAATAACTATATGATCAATTTGGTGTTCATAAATACAAGGTGAGGCAAAAGAAATGTCATAGTGTGAATATGCCATAATTTTTGCAAATGGCGTCAAATGTCTACATGACAGATGCGCTTATAAGAGTTGTCATGGGCAGATAGAATGACGATTATTTTATTCTATGCCTAGCCTTCTACATATGAATCTTCTTATCATAAGAAAATATAAATATGATTAATAATTAACAATTATCCCCTAAAATGTTTGCAATGTTTCAGAAATTCTATAAAAAAAACCTTGAAAGTCTACGAATGGCGTATTGGGATTTTAGTTGCATTTTATATGCTGCGATGAGACATTAGTACGTGCAGCTTATGATTCATAATATAGAATTTCTTACTGAAACTAACGTGAGCTACTCACATTGATGAATATAATCTCTACACAAGCATTTTGTCAATTTGTTCTTATAAAGTGAATATCAAACATAACTCGTTAAGAGATTTTTGGACTAACATAGATTTACACATGTGGATGTATGTACATTATGTTTTAATTGGTAAACATTCTGAACTTTGTCTTATTTTGACATTCTGGTGAACCATTTTGGAATTATTTGACATTTGTATATCTGTCAAAAAGTAACCTGCCTTACCGTGTGACCACATTAGCGATAGCGAGTACTCGCTAGAAAGTTGCAATATTCGCTAGATTTTCGCTCGCCAATTGGTTTGCCCTTTCATCGAGTGAGGCTAATACAAATAGGAATTTGACAAATTAATACGCCAACTCGCTTGTGTGTCCTTACGGTTAGGTACCTAAACATTTTACCTCATGTTAATTCATGGTTTTTATATACATCAATTCAATTTATACAAAAATATCGACGTGACAGATGAGTCCTTTCAATATTAAGAAGTTTGAATGATTTAAAACGAATAATATTTTAATCTCCTATACATTATGAACAAATTAGCCTCTTCAACTTTGCCTGTTTTTTATCTTCAATTATCTGTTTATCTGTTTTCTTAAAAAAAAATCTTTTTTTCTAAAACAATTAAATGTCATCTAGCTTTAAAAAAAATTCTTTTTTAAATTTTCTTTTGTTGTATTTTGTGACTAGTTTTAAAATATTTTTTAATTTATTACAACTTTGTAAGACTTTTCCTCTTTAATTATGTACATTTAAACAAAATAACCAAGTACAATATCAGTATTTTTGATATCATATTTTGTAATATTATTTTTTCTTTCTCTTTAATTTGGAAGCTACTCACACAAAAATATATAACACACCATGCAAATACGTTAAGTTATTTACATTTTTCAGTCACAAAATATTTTCTTTTGTATATAAAATATTGCATTAGATTATTTTTATTATTATTTTTATGTATGTATATAAATATATGGCATTTAACTTAGTATTATATTAATTATAATATTATCGAACACACACACAACATTTAACTATAATTGCCTGTAATTTTCTAATAATATGTTGTTTTTTTTTCGTTAATTTAAATTTAATTTTATACGCTACCATTTATTCTTTCTTTTGCACAAAATCAAAACATTAACATAAAAAAAATTAACATATAATTGTATTATCAATATAAAGTGTATAATTAACTATATATGAGTATTATTTATTTTATTGAAACCGTTCGTTTGTTATTTTTAATAGACAATAATATATTTAAAAAAAAAATAAAAATTTGTCTATAGTTTTGTTTTGATTTGTTTTTTTTTTTTTTAATAAATCAAACTCTGATTTATATTTTATTCTCTTCGAGATCTACACTAACCCTTATTGGACTGCATTCATAATGCTCTTACAATATTTTATCAAGACAAATTATTATTCAATTTTATTAAAAAAAAAATAACGCACACAGTATGCGTCACAAGTACAGCAATACTTTTTTTTAAATGAAAGTGAGATCCTAATGTTAACATATATACGATTACTAAATTTTTTATTTTGACCAAGAATTACATAATTCAATCATAAATACAAAATTAGTAATTTTTTTATTTATACTTAAATAAATTTAATCAAAATAGCAGTAACGAAGGTTTTACATCTTCATAAGGAGTATGTATCTTTAATGTCTACTTCAATTTGCAGCCAACTGATAGTTCACTTTTGTGAGGTGTGGTTAAGGTTTTATGAATTCCTCTTTTCGAAAAATCAGTTTCACCAATAACCTCAAACATTTAAATGTGAAAGAATGTGTGAAGACTTTAAATATTTATAAACAGGTATGAAACATTTTGAGATAAGCTGTCAAATGGTGTGTCAGGTCGTATTTGAGAAGCTTTTGTTCACACATTTTTGTTACCCTGTGAGATAGGACTTTAAGCGAAGAGCGTTGTTGACCTTCAGCTGACATAAACAAAAATTGACAGATAACTGCAATAGGGCTTTTTATGGCGTTTTCGATTGGTAAATCGGAAGAGAAATGCCAATCGAATGGTTTCAACAGATCTAATATATACTGAAGTTTGGGTACGTTTGTGTTCGTGGAACTTGATGTGCGAAACAAACCGAACATACTAAATACTTTTTATTCAACACAGAACAGCAATATATATTGTATTTTTCACAAATGTTAAAAACTTCTTTAAGAAGAAACTGACATTTTAATAAGCTATTTTTTAAAACAAATACTGGCCTTGTGCGTGCGGTATGTACAAAAAAAATATTGTTTTTAAAAATTACACTTCAAAAATCTAAATATGAGCATACAATTTTCAAAGATTATCTACTAAAAAAAAAACCTTTATAGCACATTTTATTTTATTTGCATTTTTGCATCTGTCAGATTCATCAAAGTAATAGCTTTCACTTTAGAGCTTTGACAGATTTCTAAATTTTGCTGACGCCCTTTGACTTTAACTCACTCCCACTTCATGATTAGAAACAGACAACAAGTTAGGTAAGATTTTTTAATGGCATTTTCGATTGGTTTCGGAATGACGTTTCGCCATGAATTTCTCTTTTTTTAAGAAGTAGAACTTATAAAAAGAAGTGAAATTCTGGATTGTTTCCAGAATCGTTCTAGAAGTGTTAACAATTAGTATCAAATTGTTGTTCAGGATAACCAAACGAAAAGGTCATACATTTTTGTGATATTTGCTTTCTCCATCTGTACTTTTTCTTTGGTACTTGAAAACTAAAGAATACTAGTTTTTTCATTTGGAAACATATAGAGTATGAGTCGGTTTTGCTTAAAAATGAAAAAAGCTTTATCTGAAGAATATAAGAACAGCAGCTTTTGAATAAATATATGTCATACATTTTGTTGCGATAATAATTTTTCATAAAAAAAAAAAATAAAACCAATTGATGTTTAATGACAGCGGTAAATTTGTTGCAAGTAGGTAATTATTAGGTCTGTTTGGTATTTTTTTCCAGTAAAATGTGTGATACCTGTCAAAATAGCTTATTTTATGTGACACCGAATTTCGGTATGATCTTGATCTTTCTTTTATGGCACAAAAACTAGTTTTTATTCTGACATGAGTGTAAAGGAAAAAAAACAACAAACAAACAAACCTACGGAAAAATAAGATGGGAACCTAAAACACTGTTGTCACTGTCATTCTGTTTGTTTTACATTAATAAATTGAGTTCATGTTTTTTGTAGGAAAAATTAAGCAATCAAAAATAAAGACATGCAAATCCGGAATAAGATTTGAACTTTAAGTCATCTTTGTAAACATAAATTATATCAACATACTTAAAAAAAGTAGGTAGATCACCTTAAATAAAAACTTTCGATAAATTGATATGAATATGATGCTTATTACTGATTAATATTTACAAAAAAAAGTTCATAATTTTTTTAGTGATTTGATTGTGTACTTGTGATCATAAGCTATGATAAAATAAAAAAAAAAAACTATAAACTATAAACTATATACCTATTGCTGCAAAAATAACGTGCTCATAAGAATAAATGCATTATTTTAATTTTGTTTTTAAGAACTTTTGTGCTATATAGTCCTAGCAATCCCTTAAATTACAGGAACTATTCTACCGTTGCAAAATAAAAACGAAAAATATTTTACTAAATAAAACAAAAATAAATTGCTTGTCCATTAATATGTTTGTTTCTTTTTTGTTTTTTCTCAAGGACAAAATACATCTAATATAATATAGTTATAGTTATTTTTTTATAATATAGGTACACAAGTATTTATAAGTATAATTATTTTCTTTATAATATAAACTGTCTGTAAATGAACACATCAATTCCACAATTCCGCTTAGTGTAAAATTGTACTAAAATTTCTGTTTTCATTTCTTTCCGTAAATTTTTTAAAAAAGTTTTTTGTTTTTTTTTTTAATATACAAGCAGGTATTTTTAAGTATATAAGTATTTATATTTTGTTTATAATAATTATTATTATATCTCTTTCTCTTAACCTCAATTTTTGAGCTAGTAAATTGTTTTCTTCAAATCTGATTTGATTGTTGCATAATAATATTTTTTTGTTTTTTTTTTTTTTAAACTGTCTTCCACAATCAGTCTTAAAATTTAAGTCTATACAATTTTTGTTTTATTCGACAACAACCGATCGATTTGTATTTTTTTATAAAAAAATATGAAGCCCATACGAAAAAATTAAAAGTTTAAAGATTTTTTTTTATTTTTAAAATATTATACTCTTTGTAAAGAGTAAGTAAAGTAATTATATAATTTATAAAACTTTATTATCTTTGAATAAGCTTTATTCAAATTGAGGTAAGTCGTTGATTTGTACTTAAATAAATCTAGTACAATTTAATATTAGTTTCTAATCTTTTGATTGTATTATTTTTCGAGAGACTATTATTATTGTTTTTTTTTTAATTCTTTTAATTTTTCGTTGAAGCTTCGTTAACACCCGATCTTTTTTTTTTTAATTTTTCATTGAGACAAATTATATTTTCTAATAGACGTGGACAAACCGTTTGTGAGGATTAGATCCTTCTTTGGAGTCTGGTGAGAGTTCAATTAAGAAAACAACTCTTCCATCTGGCATGAGAGCAACATCGCATGTGCGATCTTTCTCATCTAGCGTACATGGCATTTGTGGATTGACAGATGGACGGATTTCAATCTGAGAAAAAAATAATTGAAATTAAAGAATAAATTTAAATAATTGTTCAGTAAAATTTAATGTATGTAGTTTATTAGGGAAAAATCATAAATCCGGCTTTTAATACGTGTATACGTGTAATTTAATTATTACAGGTGTATTTAGCATTTCAAGTGTAACAGCTTATGTACAGACATTTTTCATGTCATTTTTTTTTTGGTTTAAAAATAGGATTGACGAATTGTGCATTTTACACGCGTAATTTAAAACTGACATTCATTTCATCTTAAGTTAAATAAAGCTCTTCACAAAATAACAACATATATCATTCTCGTTTATTCTCAAACGTCAAAATCTTTAATTTGTCAGAACTTATCTATTTCTTCTGTTTATTTAGCATTTTGAACGGAATATTAAAATACATAAATAACAAGATTACTATCACGCTTTAAATAATAAAATCGAGCACAAACTTCTTTAAAGATAAAAACCATGTTTTATTTTCGCTTTGCAAGTTTACATCTGTCAGTTTCCACCAAATGATGATATTATCAGGTTTGACGTTGACAGATTTGGAAATTTCCCTATTTTTTAATAGGTTTTACCAGGAGTAAACAATCCTTGCGTTCGAGGAACTATCAGATAGGCTATCCACCTATCCCAAAAAATTTCAGACACGTTGGGTTGTTGTTGCATCAGCTGTTTTGTCACAAGGAATTACAACAACACAAACTTATCCGGATAGCTTTGGATTGATCCCCGAACGCGACCAATTCCTCTGTTCGTTTACTTCCCAAATATAACAGTTTCTACCAATTTTAGTTCAAAGTTCATAAAGAAAAAAAAACAAAATTTGTAGTTTCGGGAAGTGAACAAACAGACCCAACTAAACATAGTCCCCTTTCACACGAGGAAAAAAGTTGCTGGAGATTTTTTGACGAGGAAACAAGTTGCTTGACATTTTTTTTTTTTAATTAATTTTCTATTTCCACCAATCGTAGATGGTTCATTCCCCTTACTTAGTGTCCTTCTCACCTAAAAACTTGAAGTTGCTGGAAACTCAGTTTCCTAGTGTGAAAGGTGACATAAATTGTAAAATGTGGATAATACTTACATCCCACAAATAATCCATATTAGGACTAAAAACAATGACGCGTTGATTCTTAGAATCGGCAACAATAATTCGCCCTTCATCATCGCAACACAATCCTGATGGTCGATTGAATTCCTGGAAACCACAGCCTTCTTGACCTTTGGCTGAAATAATCTAAAAAATAAAAAAAAATAATTAGAGAATTTCATTAAAATAAAAATTATTTCTGTGGGAAAATGAGGAACTAACTTGATTTTCTAATAAACTAGTTTAATATAATTTTAAACTTATTTAAAGTGCTAATAAACTTTTTATTATAATTTAGGATCATTACAATACATTTTCTTTAAAAATGACATTTAATTAAAGATTTGAAGCTATTCTGCCGTCTCGTATGGAAAAGAGTGCAAATCAATATTCAAAAATTGAGTAAGTGTCACATTTGGAACCGTTATATTTTATTATTTGTATTATTTTTGTGTGAAGTTTAAAAAGCAATATTTTTAACTGAAAATCAAGAATTCAAATGGGGATATCTAACATATGCTTAGCTCTGTTCCTAAACAAAAACCTAAGGTGATGCCTATACTAAAAAAAAAATCACAGAGGAGAGCACGATCACTTAGACTCCGCAAATAAATAACGGATTCTTATAGAGGGACAAAATGAAAGCATTTTCTACTGGGAGAGTGAAACATTGCTTCTTCGTTTAGACGTGAAGTTGCCCACCGTGATAATTGTATGGAAACAAAATTTAAAAGCATTTCACACAAGATCTGATAGTGATAGCCCATCTCATACGCCTTGACAGTTCATCTCAAGAAATTTGAAATGTGTTCACACATAAACTTCACACATTCTATCACATTTTAGTGTTGAGGTAATGGTGAAACTGATTTTTTTTTTTGACGATGCTAGTGTGGAAGCAAAATTTGTGTTCCACAAATACTCGCATGGAATTCCTTAACCCTTTCAATTTTAAATGATTGTTTTAATACTCAGTAAGGTAGTGTGGAAGGGTTTTAAAGATATTTTTCGTTTTAAATTCAATTGTTCAAATTAATTATTCTACATTTATATAACCTCAACGGTATTTTAAGACTGTCATAATATTTTTACACTTACTTCATTTACATCTGGATCAATCAAATACAAGCAATGATTGTCGAAATCGGAAACAATGATGTTTCCTTGCGGGGTATAACATATGCCTCTTGGTGCGGCAATGCTCTTGCTTGGTCCATTATTATCAAAGACAATTTGACGTATGAAACGACCCTCCGAATCAAATTGCTGAATGCGATGATTGCGCGAATCTGTGACTGCAATTTGACGTCTAGAATTAACAGCGACATCCCACGGATACTGAAATTGACCGTATTCCTTGCCAAATGTACCGAATTTCGAGAGGAAAATTCCATTAGCCGAGAATATTTGAACACGATGATTGTCTTTGTCAACGACAATTATGCGATTGTCGCAATCAGTACAAATTCCAGCTGGTAAGTCGAATTCAGCATTACCGACACCTTTGCGACCGAATTTAAATTTGAAGGTTCCATCTGGATTGAATACTTGAACGCGATTATTGCGACGATCAGAGATCAGAATGTTTCCCATTTTGTCAACGCAAAGACCCCATGGGCGACTGACTTGTCCATCTTCATGTCCCTCAGTGGCGAATGACAATGTCAGAAGGTTTGAATTACGAACTTTGATGTGGTCAGCACTTCCAGCAATGCACTGGGTTATTCTTGGAGCACCAAATTGAAGAGCCGGCGAAGTGCGCAAAAGGCTGATTTCCCAGTCGAGACCTGGATTTGGCATGCGTTGTGTCAACGGTGTTGGAACGCGGAAACTAACGTCACGAAGGATAGGACGACGCGAAGCAGCAGCAGCAGCAATTGCAGAATGTGCAGCCGAAGAAGAAGCCAATCCTGATGCTGCAGGAACTGGAATCAATGACCCTGCCTCAACGGGTATATTCTTGTCATCGACAACGACGACACCGCCTTGATTGCGGATATCACCCAAGATAGTGAAATCTGGGGGAACAAATGCAAACAATTCCTGACGTGGCTGAAGATCTTTGAAGATGGCTGCAAACTGTTCCAATTGACGTTGACCATTGGTAATCTTGAGAGCGATTTCGATTTGTTCCATAAGATGAGCATTCTCGTAGACCTTGAGTAACATGTCAGAAGTTTCAGATAAACCGGAAAGAGTCGATTTTAGGCCTGCCATTTGGTCGTGCAACAAGGCCAAACGTCTCTGGCGAAGCTTCTCGACAAAGTCCAGCAAAAATCGTTCACGGTCTTCAATTGCAATCATGAACTGCCTAAAGGACTTTCTGATGTTGTCCGACAATTCAGCACAGTTTCGTTCGATGAGACGAATGAATGCTAAGGCCTTATCAATGCTGCCCTTTACGCACTTTGTACCCATGCGACTACTTTCAATGGCCAAATCGATCTTTTCCTTAGCCTCTTCTACAAAGCTCTGGATCGAGGTGTAGTCATGGTCCTTATGCTCTCGAAGAGTACAGCATTGGCATACCAATTTTTTGCAGTATTCACAAACATAGCGATAAACTTCGTTGTGTAAATCGCACATAAAAGCTGGCCCTGGAATCACAGTTGGCATTCCTCCAGTTGATGTGGATCCAATAGGAGATGGCAATGAGATCACTGAATGGTTGGAGGACAAAGGACTATTGCGATGATCACGCAAGCAATTATTGCACATGAACTCGTTGCAATCAAGGCAACGTATGGATGCATTACTATCACATCCTGCGCCACAATGAATGCTCGAATTGCTTGAGTTGCTTGATCCCGGTGATAGTCTTGAATTGCGAACAAGTGGTTGTGATGAAGGTTGTGAACTGAACATGCCATTCATTAGAAAATCATTGTGAACTGGTGAAGATCTACAAAAACAAAATAGATAGAATGATTAAATTAAACTTATAGACAAGATAATATATTAATAGAACTTACAATTGTGAACTTTGAAGAAGAGCTGTATTTAATTCCCAAGCAGGAAAGGAATCCAAGATTCCCGCCAACAGTGTTTCGGTGGATGAATTTGTATTGCAGGGTGGGGGGACATTTTTTGTGCCATGAGGATGATTGTTATTCGTTACTAATTCCATTTTAAAAATATTGGATCTGTAAAATTATATGGAAAAAATTAAAATTGGTGTGATTAAATGAAAGTTATTTGTGATCGTGAAATATAGTTGAGCTAACAATCATTTATTTAAGAAACAAAAAAAAACCCTAAAGTTAAGGACAGCTCTAACTGTCTTCCGAACTTGAAAAAAACCTGTAGACCAAGAACTAACAGCAATAACGCTTTAACAACCATAGAGAAGACGAAAAAGGTTCTTAGGAGATTTTTTAAAAGGAAAATGTCAAATTACCAGAGCGGAGCCTGAGCGAATAGAGCACGTACCGAACCGAGTGTGACCTGAGTGCCCCGATCTATTTGAGAAACACAATTAAGCACTGAAATTTCATATGATTAGTAATTCAGCGAAAGGGAATAAAAATAATTTTTACATCCAAGTTGAAAATATTCTTTTAGAAATCAACGTTATAAGCTAACTTATAAACTGTTAAGACTCGAACCACGTTTTATTCGTTCTTCAACCTTGTAAAAAACAAACTCACACGAGGAAGCTGAATTTTCAGCAACTTTCGGTTTTTAGGTGAGAAGGACACCTAGTAAGGGGAATGAACGGTCTATGATTGGTGACAATTGGAAATTAGAAGAAAACGTCAAAAAATCTCCAGTAACTTGTTTCCTCGTGTAAAAGGGGACTTAGGAAAATTTTTGACGTTTCCTTTTTCAATCCTTTGAAAGAAATCGTAAGATTTGTCAGAAAAATGTCTTCAAATTGTTGACCGGTTGATTTATTTCACTATCCAACATTATTTCATTACTCGAAACAAAAGGGCAAAATTTTAAACGATTTAGTACGATGCTAAAACATTTTTACTATGATAAAATGGCTTTAACATCGTACTAAATCGTTTAAAATTTTGCGCTAAAGTTTCATATATTTACTTTTATTTTTTTTTTGCAATCCCGGTGGTAATTGTTTTAAAAAAGAAAATCGGACGTTAGCGACGCCATCACATAAAAAAAAAAAAACTTACTCGCAAATCGTGTGAATACTTCTTTGGGACAGTTCGAGCACTCAAAGAAAATATTTGTGACAATTTGCGATCATCATAACAATTAACGATCTCACGAAAACAAATCTCTCAAAATTAAATTAACTTTTCCAATTTTTGACATAGTAGATATAGTCGATACTTATTTCCATACAAAAGTATCAATGAAAGCAGTTCCTTATTTAATTAGCGACATAAGCGCTTTTGATGTAAAAATGGCAAAAAAAATAATAAATATTCTTAAGGCCATCTCTTGGCACTTGGCTTAAGCAAATATTTTTTGCCATTGATAGAAGCAAGGACATCTATTATTATATGTTGAAAACAGCGCCATCTGCTTTGATTGAATTTAATTGTTTGACGTTTGGGTGCAGTTTTTTTTATTTTTTTACAATATCCATCGGGAATTTTTATTTCGCGTCAGTTATAAAGTAAAAGTTATTAGTTGTATTTTAAATAAAATAATAGGTATGTACATTTATAGTTATTAAAACGAGTACCAATCAGCACTAGCAAGCTAAACAGCTCAAAAAGGAGTATGACAATCAGGACGATGAAAGCACGGAATCTGAAAATTCAAACTCTTGGCAAGTCGTAAGATGTTTTTAGTTCTTAATTGTTACACTTAAAATTTGTTTTCAGCAATTTTCTTCTTTCGACGCCAGAGAAAAAACCGCTTAAAAAAGCCACTCCAGCTTGGAAGGAATCAAAGATGAAAGTCGATGGCGAAGAATGTTTTGTGGGAAAATCGGCAAAAAAAGAAACAAGGTTCAACGCGTACATTGAATTCTCTCTGATGCAAGAGCACATTGGCTATCAAGTTTGGAAACTGGTACTGGTTTTTTTTTTTTGGAACGGTTGCTTTTTTCATTTCTTCAAGAACTTTTCCCTTTTGAATAAACATTTTTCCTAAAAAATAAAATGACAAATAACAAAACAAACATGAAACCAAAGTATTAAATGCATATTTTCCGCTTTTAGACCAAAAAGTTGAAACCAATGTAAAGATGGCTACTAGTAGTCGATATCTAGTATGTCTATGCTTAAAATATATAAGACCAAATACGTGTCAAGCAGTCTTCCAATTTGCTATTATTTAGGATTTGTATATTTCAGCAACCCCTTGATCACAAATGCATTTTCGTGTTTTGAGACAAAATTCGCAAATATATTTGCGTATTTTGGGACAACTTTATATTTGCGAGAACTCTTTAACCATTATCTTCATTTTGGAGCAAATTTGCAATTTTTTTTTTGAGACCTCAATACTGGAAAATATTAAATCGTCTGCACGTTACTTAGGTGTTCACGACCAAAATCATCAACAAGGTACACAAAAACAAATTTTGTCAAAAAATGAATGTCGCGCTTATAAATCAGCGAATTATTATGTATTCTGCAAATAATGTCACAAACCGTATGGAAATCACGTACCTACATATTCTCATTTACGAGCACATCATTTGAAAAGCATCTTGATCATAAATGCATTTTGCGAGTTTAAGGACAAGTAACAAATTTTGAGATGAGTCATTCCAGTGTGTATATGATGACATAAAAAAAATGATGTGCCATATTAAACGATGACCATTATTGTACTTGACTCTTAAAAATTGAATGAATATTAAAAATTAAAAAAAAATATAATACTACACGTTCGCAGTCATTTTCAATTGCGAAAGAAGCTATAGTGTAATTGGGGTCTAACTGAGCAGTGAGCACTGACTAAATCCTAAAAAATCCTTTTTCAACAATAAACTTTGAAATGATCTAAGATTTCGTATTCATATTAAAACTTCAGTATTATGAACAGAACAGAAGAATTCTTACATTTTAATAGCCATGTCAACCCCCAACATTAAAGCGGACTTTTTTTTTTACTTTGAAAACTTGCGGTAGAAAGTTGTTCTATAGTAAAATTATACTCTCGGTATAGGTATTCTTTAGTGAGTAGTATTATTTAATGTTTGAAAAAGTACATAATAGCTAAGCACTGTTATGTACCATATTCCCATTGGGATTTTCACAAGCGGGAGCGGCAAACATTGTTGTTGTTTTTGTTCATATATATTACTTTACTGTACTGTTATAGGAAAATGCGAAAATAAAAAAAAAAAACACATAATTGGGAAATGGATAATTCTCTCCCTTTTCTTTAAGAGGGGTGATATTCTGTGCAACACACTCATTTCTTAGTAAGTATACAAAAGGGCTACCACGTCATGGGATGATGACATTGGGATGTATGAGGTGAAAGCGGTGTGCTCCCTTTTCTTTTGTTATTTTTATAGCTCGAATATTTATGGCTGGCCTTTTTGGAAACTTACGACAGCGTTTGTCAAAGGGAATATTGTGTAGAAATGAAGAAGCATTATTGGAAAACTAAATAACACACAGGAATAAGAGGTTTACCTACGTGGGTTGTACTTAATGCAATTTTTGGGGTCTCGCAAAATTAATCGGTATAGGTTGGAAATAGTAGAATAGAATAAAGATAGATAATTTTGTGAATTCTGGCGAAGGGTGAGTTTTAAATGGACGCAGAATTTCGAGGGAAAATTCTGAAAAACAAAATTAAGGATTTTGGCGTTAATTCCATGATTAATGGATGACATTTTTGCTTTTAAGGGTTTATGTGCAGTGTACACATAACATTCAAAATTAAGAAATAAATGAGATCTATTCGTATCTATACAGACTATAATAATTAGATTTATTGGATTATGTAGGTACAAGATTTTTAAACAGGACCAAGCATGCATTATACCTACTGGCAATGTCATTTTAAACTATGGTTTGATTATGTTAAATTGTAATCCAAAAATCTAAGGTAATATATTGCGCAGGTTGTCAAAGTTGAAAGTGTCAGTGTCAGAAATTAAAAATGGCTTTTCAAGTGCACACAAGAACTACTCACAGCATCATCAGAAACAACAAAAAATATTGAAATCGAACTTGTGAAGGGGAACTTAATACGCTCAAACAAAAACCGTTGGTTTTAATTCCCTTTTTTGTATGTTTCAATTCAAAGAATATAAAAAAAAAACTCTTTCAGTAAAAAAAAAAAAAAAAAACAATTTTGGACAGGTGTTATTTCCTTTTATTTAGGAAATAAGACCCACGAGCTTTATTTGCGTTGGTCTTATTTCACTACATCTTATTTTTTATGAAATAACTCAACAGATAAGAGTTAATCTCGAAATAAAAGATAGATTTCAAGAAAAGACCTAAAAAATTAATTTTTAGACCAAGATCAAAATAAAATTGGTGAATTATGTAAATAGGTCTGTTCCTTTAGCTACTTTTTGGGAAAGGTTTCGGGAAAAGTTCGGGAAAATATTTGGGTTCGAGTTTTTTACGATGTTGTTGCAATTTTTGAAAAGAACTGAAAAGTTAAGAAACGCATTTGGGATGTTTCTCTGGGTAAATGTCAAATTTGACAACAGAAATTATGAGTAATTTGACAAGCAAGTAAGAAAAGGCTGTAAGTAAAATGTTCAGTTTAGATTCTTACTGGAGAGGAAATGAAATAAATTTAAAAAAAAAACTCAAAAGTTTCGGCATTTTCATGCAAGAAAAAAGTAAAGAAATACATTTTGGGTATGATTTGAGATACCATCGGAATTCCGCTGGCGAGTAAAGAAACAGACCTAATATCTCTCAGTGGGAACCGCTTGAAAATAGTTATTTTGGATCTCAAGTGAAAAGTCACAATCTAAACAGGGTCATATACAGATTGTTTTTTTTTCTAGGAGCAGAACTTCCTTAGGATTATATTGTCTTCGAGAATAATCATGGTCAGAACGTTACAGCCAACGGTGAGTGGTAAAATAACATGATTAGTATTTGCCGCTATTTTCAATTAAGAGCTAGTTTTTCGCAAATAAAAACCATGATTTTCGAAAACTTGGAATATTTCGAATACCTATATTTGACAAATTGTTTTTGACAAAATTGCATTAATTGAAGATAATTATCATACTCTGTTATGACTGCGACTAAATCAAAAAAGAAAGCGAAGTAATTCTTGACAAATCAAAAACTTTGTTTATTATTAAATTAAATATTTACAATTTATTGTAAACTTGTAAAATACTGAATAAAATTTTGATACGTTTTAAAATTTGATTTGGGTTATTGTCGACCGCTTCCTTCCACTGGTAGATTCCAACTCACCGTAGTTAGGTTTAGGTTAAATTTATTTTAATTTTGAAATATAACGCCGCCGCCGTTTCTTATTAAATGGCCAATGAGGATCAGTCTTTCATTTAGATGGTTTAAGGACCACAGTACACACATTAAAGGTAATATCTTTAGCGTTTTCATTTTTGTTCAGTTCTGCGCATCTGTCAAAATCGAGATATTATGGTGGGCAAATGGTGGATCCAGTGCCCCTTTACTTATTTTAATATTTTGTTGTTGTTTCTAATGATGCGTATTGAGTTCCTGTGGGCACTCGAACAGCCATTTTTCATTTTTTGACACTTTCAACTTTGACAACCTACCCAATATATTTATTACCTTAGATTTGTGTACTGTGTTTTAGACCGACGGGTTTTTGTATTTGACGTTTCTTTTTTGACGTCCTCCGTCGACGTCGACCTTAAACGGGACACTCCAATGAACTAAACATTAATTATCCCACAAAAAATAAGACTTTGACAATATTTATATTTTTTTTATAAATTTCATAAATTCACAATAATATTTTGAATTCAAAACTTTTTAAGAAATTTACTTCCCGCGACTTTCTGGTTCTTTCTATTTATTATTTAAGTATAATGAAATATTTCAATATAAATATATGTAGGTACTTGGAAACCTATTGAAGATACTTAGCTACTTAAATTATATAAGTGCCAGTACTTGCGACCCAATCGCATGCATTTATTTATTATTGTTTGAAAAAGATATGCGTTGATTTGATTTGTTCATTATCAACACATTTTTCTAGAAACTTCAAAAAACGTCAACAGTGTCTTCTTGTTCAGTAAAGTAGGTAGGTACCCAAAAATCTGACAATGATCGAAACATAAATTATATGAATCCTGCATCCTGTCTACCTGCCAATATATACAATATACATACATATATGGATATAGCCTTCGTATGCACTTAATATGTTCGCTTGAATTTCAACAGATGCTCCGTGAAATTAATTTATTTTCTAACGTTTGAAAAGCAGATGTTTGTCATTAACAGAAAAACAGGACACTCTATATATACACATGTATGTGTGTATGTGGTGTTTACCTAAAGTGGAGTCCTTTTATTCTATATGTTAAGATGAGCAAGGATTTAGGTAGGTAGCATACATAAATATAATGGAAGAGATGAGGAAGAAACAAGCATTCAGCATTGCAAGTGTTATATTTCATTCTGATTTGAATCAATAGAATCTTTTCTTTTTCAAAAATGTTGATCTAGATATACGAAGAGGAACTTCCTTTTACACTCAAGTTATTAAGGGTCCAATTTGTTTATATGTGTATGTATTTGTAACGCGGCTTCTCTGAATGGCGCGCATCCGAAATGTCAAATTCCATGACTCTGGTACTTAAATTAGGCTGAATTTGACCGATGGCATGGGTTATGTTGGTTTTGAGGGCCGCTGTGATTTGTGGCTTATTCGCATAGACCAGCGACTTCAGAAAACCACACTAGAAAAAGTCTAACGGGGTCAAATCCACGATCTCGGTGGCCAGTTTACATCACCTCCTCGTAAGATGACCATGTCCTCAAATCGCTTGTGCAGAATTTCCAATGTGGCGTCAGCTATGTGGTACGTTACGCCGATGTCCTATTAAACCACATGTCATTGGTCTCAATATCAACCAATTCAGGCCAAAAGAAGTTGGTCATCATCGACCTATGTATAGCGCTTGCCGTTGATGGTGATGGCCATCAACGTCGTTCTCAAAAAAATATGGACCGATGATGCCGCCCCCGTTTAGCTTTAGCTCTTGGGTCAATTGAATTCGTCTCAAAGTGTGGTCTGCTTAAGGCCGACCGAAGCGAAATAGACTGTTTCGGATTCTTCTGAACACTCCCACGGAAAACAAAGATGTTTTCAGATCTTGCTTTTCGGTGACGTATGGGTGTTGGTTGATTATCATTTACTGAACCAGTGGACTCAAATTTTTCCACCACACTGCCAATAGTCCTTTCGGTATAGGACGATCATGAGGAGCACGAAAATTGGCAAAGCGCGCCGAACGTTGTCCGAACAAATTTTCATAAAACAATTTTATTATTTGTACGAGTTGTTGAACGCTACATCCGTCCATGGTGATTTGGGAAAGCAGACTAAATGACAGATATAGCTTCAACAATGTGGCCGCTATCAACTGTCAAAGTTTGGAAGTCCTTATTGGAAGACCCTTTAGTTTAGGAACTGGGCGTTAATAGCTGATACTTATTATCCACGCCCAGGTACTAAACAAACGCCAAAAACGGGTATCTAAATTTCAGCTTTTCAAACTATGTGCATAATTTATTAACAGACATTTATTTTGTACTCAAATCTTAACATTTAAATCTTTTTTTAAGATGGAGGGCGGGGGGATACAACTTGAAAGACCGTTTAGAAGTTAGATATCACCCCGGATACCGGAGATACCATAAATCCCACCATAGAGTATAATGCGTATTCTTTCTTCTTATTTCAAAAAAAAAATATGAGCCTGCGTTGTTTGCAATTGATTTTAAATTGACATTCTCCATATTTCTACCCACCTATCCGCTCTCTATGACATTTCAACTAACACCCCTAATCAAATGGTTGGTACAAATTTTGACAAATTTTATCAGCAGCAGCTCTATAATAGTACTATATGGGGATGCTAACGATTCTGAAGAAAACGCTAAAGAATGCGTGTTTAGCCTAGCTAAGATATATAAAAGGGTCAATCACCTTAGTTTCACATCAGGATCTTCTTTTTTTTTCTTTTGATTTCATGAAAAGTAAACTGTGCGAAGCCAAACCAAAGTTGAAAACCATATCGACAACGACAACCCCCCTTAACTTAACAAACCAAACCAACCTTCTTTAAAGACCATCTTTTTTGCCCATTCTTTCAATATTTTCTTCCTCCCTTATAAATATTATTCCTTTTATACACCACGTCTGTACTACTTTACCTCTAATGGGACAAACATTTATAATTCTCGTCCTGCCTTGCAGCACAGGCTGCAAAGACAACACACAGTTCGGTACACTATAGCAGCATAATAAAAACAGTCGAAACCTCGTATATGAATTGTCTTGGTTTGGATAAAATAAAATTTTATTCCGTGACAAAAGAAAAACAATATTATTTCAATCAGAAGCTTGTTATTGAATTGAAGGTTCCAACCTTTCCAACAATTTAAAATAAATAAAGTTAAATTAAAAAAATAAAAATATTATAATAATAAATTCTTATTTTAAAAATTAATCGTTGTGTGTTTGGTTTCTATGCCTTCGCGCATCGTTATTCTGATTAAGGTACAAATTTCAGAGTTTGTTCTTATTTGCGGTGGGAAGGTTTTTTAAGAAATTTTAGTCAAATCCGACCCACTTTTACGCCAACTTTCATTCCAAAAAACGAAAACGTAAAAGAAAAATCTAACGGACAAATATTAATAAAGAGTTTTATCAGATGATGCCCAACGAAATTTGTTTTTGGTCTCTTTTTTCGCACACAATTAATGTTTCGTGCAAATAATTCGGTGCGAAAAAGGAGCGGAGACTTCTCCAAATAATCATCGTACTACCAAACGAAAATCAGAACGTATGGAATTTTTCGTTTTAAATCAGCTATAAAAAGCAAACATTCTCTTAAGCCACGGACGTATCATGTTTTATTTTTTTCCCCTGCTACCACACCCACTTTTCTTATAATTGACTTGACTGGAGGATTTGTCAATATCTTGCAAGAGGCAGTAAGTCGTAAAAAAATTCAATTTTTTTAAGTGACCCGTAAACAAAATTGTTTTTTTTTTTTAGGTGACATATGCACATATGCTGGGAATCGTACCCAATACCTTTTTTTTAGCTCTACACACAAACCATCACACCACGGGCTACCACAAAGCTTCAAAATAATAGATAAGTGTATAAAAGGCTTAACAAAATGTAATAGGAAGTTCGATTTTTAGTTCCAGTTGCAAAAAAAAACCAAAATTTATTCTGAGAATGACCTTTTTGATCGTATTTTTTTAATAAAGTCTTGAAACCCATTTTCTTTTTTGGTCCTAAAACATGTTTATTAAAACAAGCATTATTTCTATGTATTAGGGCGATACGAAGACCGGCGGCGGGGCGGCGAGCTCCACTCATAATAAAATAATTTAATTAAAATAAAAAGAAACTCTAACCACTGGGGAAGTCCGTTAAAGTCATTAGAGGACAACAAAATAATAAAACCGGACAACGAAACCAAATTAAATATTATTTTCGCAGGTAACCGAACGATCAATCCCATCCAGATTATCTGTATCCTTAAACCGCCAAGAGATTTGGTTCAGAATTTCTTCAAATTAAGGGGCATTACGATATTAACCAACCAGCACCGACAGTAGATAATAATGTTGACGGATGTAAATTCGCATCACATCATAAGAAAGGGCGTTAAATTATTATAATCAAAATTGAATAGCTTGATCCAACTTCAGTAATACGCAAAATCTCCGAAAATAAAAAGTCTATAAATTGATTTATAATTTTAGATTCCTTAAGGTTAAGGTCTTTAAATGAAACTAAATCATAATGTTTTGAGTATAGATTATTTGACCGAAGCATCTTGAGTGAAATATTAATTCGAAGAAATGTTCGAAATAAAACTTGTTGAAAATAAAACCATATTAATTATTAGGACGGTAATCTCACTCATTTCGATATGTCAATATTTTAATTCGCTCCAACAGGCAGCAAACTGACGCAGATTTTTTTAGAGTTTTGCAAAAATAAATGTGAGTGAGATAAAATATATTGGGACGTCAAATGAACACTGTCATGGAAATATAACAAATGCAAGTAAAAGTTCTCCCAAACCAACGCAAAACATTCGGAACGACGACGAAACTTTCAGCTGTCAAAATATATTTGGCGCGTTCAGAAAAATAAGATCTCAGAGATTTTTCTCACTCAAAAGGTAAGCAAGCGAATCAAAGATTTTATTTTTTTTTCCTTAGAGTTTTGACAGCAAAACTGAGAAATTTTTCTGAGAAATCCTGTTCATGGAACTGAGATTGCTGTGATCTCCGAGATCTCATTTTCCTAAACACGCCTATTTACAGAATGATAAATGAGAGTGCCCACACAAACGCGAAGAATCGATCAAGCGAATTTCATGTAAAATATATATTGACAGCTGAAAGTTCTGTCGTCATTGTTCCGAATTATTCGGAAATTTTGCGAATCACATCTTTGTAATCGATATTTTGTAAACAAAAGGAAGAATTGGAATTGTTATGAAAATGTGCTTCTCATCTTAGCTGATCGGATTCGGCAGAAAATTGTAGGTCCCCACAATTCCCCACAGTAATAGTTGATATTTGTAAGCCACTAGGTTCTAGTTCTACACGAGCTGTAACGCTACCCAATTTATTTATTTTATCTATTTAAAATCGATAAAATTTGTATAGAAACCTGATTTTTTTTATGTCGTCGTCGCTTGTTCCCGATGTCGTTTTTTTATCCAATTTTCAACAAAGTCGTGGTTCGCAAGTTTCTATACGAATTTCATATTCCCTATTGTGCTTGCTTGTCATGTATTAATACAAGGTTTTGGAGTTGGACGGTGACGTTCTAAAGTATAAGAAAACTTTTAACTGTGTTTATAAATATGACTGCCAGTTTTTTGACGTACGACATGAAAAAGTGAGAACAAAGGTAGTTGTACCAACGAATCACGACCACCGACACGACGTACGTACCTGTCAAAAAGAAGAATAACGAATCTAAACAATCATGTAACCGTGCAATCGTGATCAATGTAGGTTTGTTTATTTACTTTAAAAAACTGCGAATTTCTACAAATGCCAAATGACCTTGTATATGAACTTTGGACTAACATTGGTAGAAAATTACAGTTTTGGAAAGAAAACGAACAGAATTTGTTTTTTTTTTATGAACTGCCACTCTTGTATGCGTGTCCAAATAGATGTTGAAGTGATTGACATTTGGAAAAAGTGAATAATCTTCTGTATGATTTGAAAAATGTACCTAATAACTTATAAGCAGTATGAGAACCACAGTACACAAATCTAACGTAATATATTGTGCAATATGTCAAAGTTAAAAGTGTCAAACAATGGACCACAGTACACAAATTTAAGGTTATATATTGTGCATTATGTCAAAGTTAAAAGTGTCAAAAAATTAAAATAAGATAAGTAAAGGGGCACTGGGTCCAACATTTTCCCCTCGATTTTGACAGATACAGAGAATTGAACAAAAATGAAAACGCTAATGATATTACCTCTAATATGTGTACTGCGTATGAGGACTATAACTATAATATTTAAGTCCCTGTTTAGATTGAGAATATTGAGTCCGGCCTCATCGTGAGAATGAGACTCATGAGTCCGATCTTTATGTTTTCTTCATGCATCATTAGAATCTTCATCCCACACATATCTTGCCCACGAACTGGATGGAGAATACGGTGGTTTGTCATCTCATAGAATTCATTTAGCAATGTCAAGTGTAAGCTATGAACATTTTTATACAAAATCTGCCTAGAGTGACATTCAAAAACTACACCTTAAAGATGACAGTCAACCACAGGTAAAGTTTACACCAAAAATTGTTTGTGTTTTCTGGAAATCCTTGCAAATCACATATACGGTGTGTTGACTGTGTGGTGACAATATCCCAATATCCAACAGAAGGAAGAAAAAAACTTAAAATAAAAACACCCTCCCAACACATAATACGAACAAAAACAAGGGGGAAAAGTGCGTCCTGCGTAAACGCACCCTGGGAGGGTAGTAGGTAGAAACTACGATACCTACATACTTTATAACGAACAAGAAGTAAAGACCATCACCAACACAACACCCTTCTTGAACAAGGAAAAATAAAAGAAGAAGGAAGAAAAAACAACAATAACAATACCTACAACACCAAAAATTTAACACTCTGTGGGGCTTTTATTTTTTCTTGAAGAGAAAAAAAAATATTTACCTAATAATCCTTTGATGTTTTATTAAATATATATTTTAATAAATATAAATACAAAATATTTTTAAATTAAATTTATACTTACAAGAGTTATTTGTTGTAATTTATAAAACGTCAAGTCAAGATCAGAACTGTAAAAAATTTCGAACCCTCATGTGTTGCGAGTTTTTCCTTTGGATTTATTTATTTTTTTTTGATTTTATATCAATTTTATTGATATTTTTTTATCTCTAACGCCGCAAACAAACAAAACACAAACAATAAAATGATAAAAAGAATAAACGGGACACTTAAACAAACTATACTGAAGTTGCGTCTTATTTAGTTATAACGGAATTTATATAGATTTCATTATTATTTTTTTTTTGTTATAAAAATCACATAATTAAACAAAAATAACGGAACTATTTGATTATTATGTGCTAAATCATTGTGTGTTTAACTTTTACTTTCGAAATGTTCATTTAGACTGATTTGGGGAATTTTTAAAACACCATGACACACCACCGAGCCGTCCACTAAACATCACACTCACTCAAAGTGATATTTTTTTTTTATATACATATAATTTGAGAGTCCAAAATTTGAACGGTGAAGTTAAGGTTTATTATGGAATGGAACTCCTCCACTTCTTGGTTTTCCTTCGTTGTTAATGAGGATGATGACGATGAGTACTATGACGATGATGATGATGATGATGATGCGTAGAATAGAACGCAGTTTGTCGTCACAGTTTTCGTTTGTTTTATATTCATCCAGTGACCCAATTAAAATATAAACGCCTGCTCTCGAAAGACTGCGTTTTCAACATGCGTAGATATACGAAAAACGAGAGTGAAAGCACACGACGAAAACAACGCACTAAATAAAAACCGATGGAGTTTTCTTCACTTTACAAAAAAAAAATAAAACATTTAGGGCGAGTAAATTTAGACTAAATCATAAAACTTTAAAAAAAACACACTCAAATACAAGTTAATTGTTTTTAGTTTCCAGTTTTGAAAATTGTTCCTGGTTAAGATAAGATAAGAGCGAAAAATGTTTTATCATAAAAATATACACAACCGGAAGATTGTTTGTTTTTCTAGATGTTTTCCGTTTGACCGTAAGATTGCAACTGCCCTATGAAAATATTTTTCTTTTTTTTTCTGAAATCACCGATGCAAAAATGTTTGAATCCCGAAAAGTACATAAACTTTTATTTTTGTTTTTTAGAAAGAGATAGAATTACATTTTTATTGTATAAAATGCAGTTTTTTTTTTTTTATTTTAATAATATTTACACATATCTTATGATAAAAATGGCACTTCCACTTCTTGTTCTTCTCTTCTGCACTTTGGCCATGACACTGAATTGATTTTCATGTGTTTCCCTTAGTTTAGCCTAGAATTTCCCAAAATCCAAATCCGAGTCCCGCAAAGTCCCAAGAATGTAAAAAAAAAAAAGAAAATACAAATAAAAATATAAACAACACCATCATCCCTTGAAATATGAAAACACACACACACAGCTGCATAACCATTGAAAACAACAACAAAATTAACCGCCCGCAATAAAGATGAATTTTACCAGAATTAGTGGTTGGGATTGAAAATTAAGTTGGAATGTAATTTGTGTTGTTTGTGCTGGTTGTTGTGGTTTTTGATATGTATGTAGGTACCTGCATTTTAATTTTTTATTTTTATAATAAAATTAGAAAATCTCTTAGGAAAAATTAGAGAAGGTTAAATTTTTGTAGGTATATGCTATAGTTGGTATCCAAGCAAGTGATCCGCTATCAATTTAAGTGGAAATTTAAAGTTCCAAGAGCCATAAGTAGCCGACGAATTAACGGTTTTGTAATACGTTTCGTTTTAGCAACAGATGCAGTGTTTCACAAATATTTGACTTTTATGAATATCCAATGTTTTTGAACAGTACACAAATCTGAGGTAATATATTGCGAAGGTTGTCAAAGTTGTCAAAGTGTCAAAAATTTAAAATGGCTACTCAATACGCATCATTAGAAACAACAACAAAAAATTAAAATAAGACAAGTAAAGGTGCACCTGGATCCACCATAAAATCTCGATTTTGACAGATGCGCAGAACTGAAGTATAAAATGAAAACGCTAATGACATTACCTTTAATATGTGTACTTTGATGTTTTTGCTATTATTTTGAGATACATATATTTTTAATAAACTTATTTTAAGGCCGAATCTGAGACCAAATCTGATCGGGTTTTGTCAGTTTTGATAATAGTTTTGAAAATGTTGTTATTTTGTTCTGGTATGCTGTATTGTAATCTGACGTCTGATAAAAAATTCTGACAGTTGACAGTTTAAATGCAACACAATCATTAGACTACTACTATTATTAATTTAAATAATCTTATAACTCCATAATTTTGTGGTCACTAAATTCAACTAGTTGAAAACAGGCGTTTTTTTGCGGGCTCTTTTTTTTATTTAATTAAATTAAATTAAATTAAATTAAATTAAATTAAATTTTATTTTATTTTATTTTATTTTATTTTATTTTATTTTATTTTATTTTATTTTATTTTATTTTATTTTATTTTATTTTATTTTATTTTATTTTATTTTATTTTATTTTATTTTATTTTATTTTATTTTATTTTATTTTATTTTATTTTATTTTATTTTATTTTATTTTATTTTATTTTATTTTATTTTATTTTATTTTATTTTATTTTATTTTATTAAAAGAAATAAAACCCGTGAAATTCCCCAACGTAATAAAGGTTCGAATTAACAAATATATATAAAAAAAATATATGTGTGGCATGGCATTGGCATAGAAAATTTACTACGCACACAATGTCAGGAAGACAGGGATATAGGAAGGCAGACATGCAAGCATTGAGTATCAAAGTCAGGCGACGACCGACACGACGGCATACCTAATTCATTTTCCTTATAGAGTTACCTTCTATCTTCTTGCACACTGTTAGAAGAATAATTGGGAAAATCCCAAAACATCTCTAACCCCTGGCTTTTTTTTTTTTTAAGTCAGTGAAAATCTTTCGAATCAAAGGCAGTGTTCCATTTAAATTTTGAACACACACAGTTGGATAGTAGTAATTCGCGTACATATAGAGTCCAAATTTTTTGCGTATACCTGTTCATTTACAGTGGTTCATAAGAGTGTTGGAACAGGTTGCACAAACAAACTATAACTAACCTTTAAATATAATTCAAAGCGGTTATAATGACGTTTTGCTTGTATTATTGGTTAAAAATTAAAGGACCTAACACATAATGTATGATCTAGAAATTAATTTTGATAATTTTTAAAAAAGAGCGATTTCTGATATCAAAACGACACAAAAGTGTTACAGTCGTATTTATTAGATTTTTCTCTACTTAGACACTGATGTCTAACTATTTTCAAATTGGTGGAAATATCCTTTATTTAATAAAAATAAATATCACTTTATTCACGGTTAAGACAATCTACTCTTGTGTCTAAGTTAGGCAGCTATAAGACAACAATAAACAAGGTTTTTGAACACATTTTTCAAAGTTGGACAGTGGTCTAAAGTTAGACAACGTTTATAAATAAGACCATTACAGTCGTATTTATTAGATTTTTGGCTACTTAGACAGTGTCTAACTATTTTCAAATTGGTGGAAATATGCTTTATTTAATAAAAATAAATATCACTTTATTCACGGTTAAGACAATCTACTCTTGTGCCTAAGTTAGGCAGCTTTAAGACAACAATAAACAAGGTTTTCGAACACATTTTTCAAAGTTGGACAGTTGTCTAAAGTTGGACAACGTTTATAAATAAGAACCTTAGTCTTTAAATATCTAACCAGAACATTGCCTTATTCCTTTTTGCTTAGGTTATTTCGTTTTGAAGAAACGAAGTATTCTCTTTGTTCTTGAATAAACCTTTCGTCCCTTTCGAATGATTTTTATTTACGAGTAATAGCGCCACATACAATTTATATAAAAGTTAATATTATAATAAAAATATACTAGAATATAATTTCAAATGGCGACCCTTTAGTTACTGTTTTTAACACAGAGCTTACATGTGCCAATATTTGTCAAATTATATTTTTTTTATATTAACTGTGACATAATTTTGGACTACAATTGGTTAAAATTGTTGTTTTGGAAAGTAAACGAACAGAAATAAGTAAGTACTCGTAATGGGTTCAAAGTGAATATTTACACTTTTTGTTTGACATTTTAACGATATTTTCTGGATCGAAGTGCTTTGTTTATCATTTTCTGTAAATAAGCTATAAACGCCATATTATTCACTCGATAAATCCAGATTAAAACTTAAATCCGGATGTATTTACATTTAATTATTATAATTTACATCCGGATTTAAGTTTTAATCCGGATGAATCGAGTGAAATCTCGATAAATCCAGATTAAAAATTTAATCTGGATGAATTTAGATACATTGAATTTGTATAAGTTTAAATTATAAAATCAGTTGACAGCACCCCATCAGTATTTTTTTTTACGATTAGTTTAGCGCTGAATGTTTTAAAAGGTAGGTATGTTTGTTCATTTCGTTTCGCAACTTAGTTCTATACAAACTTAAAATATGTGTTTTTGATGTACCTACATAGTTTTTTGTTTAGGTACTTTCGACATCGACTGTTTTTGGTCACACTTACATTTTTATATTAAAGAATAATAAGCCCGAAGGATCAAACTTATCGATAGGCTCAAATTATTTAAAACAAAAAATGTAGTAGATACTTCTCAGATGAGGGCGGACAGCTTCTTAATCTTTTTTTTTTTTTTTTTTTTTTTTTTTTTCTTTCCCTTTTCGATTATAAACACTAACATACCGCATCCTTTTTCCAGGAAAGAATCCTTCTGACGTTACTATATAAGATATGTGCGTTGTTAAATAGAGAGTGTGGGCTCTGTGTCCCAGCCAGGACTATGGTAAACGATTTATTTAATCTGTTGTTGTTTCGTAATTCGTTGTCGAAGAATGTTTTGCTAAATTTATATTATACCAACGAGCATTTTGGATAGTTGTTCTGGACCATGACATCATACGAGACATGAGTTGCAATTCCCACTGATGTCAATAATGTTTATGGTGCATTTAATTTATGTGGGTAATAGTAAATAAAATATACGTTATGTACCTATACTGCTACTATATAATAGCAGTGTTCTAGGATTTAGTTGGGGTGTGCTTTATGTTCATTGTTCATATTTAATTCAAAGGGGTTTTTAGTATTTAATTCTATTAACCATTAACTGTCGAGAATGTTTTCGTAAAATAAACTAATTGTCTTTTTTATAAGGTTTATTAATTATAAAGGTATCTACAATGCAAACTTAATCACCAGGTGTAGAAATTGTCACCCGTTGCAAATGACGGCAAATGTCAATTCTACTTTGACATTTGTAAAGTAAATAAACAGAAATGGTCTTATTTATAAACGTTGTCTAACTTTGGACAACTGTCCAACTTTGTAAAAACTTAGACCTAACTGCCTAACTTAGACACAAAAGTAGATTGTCTTAACCATGAAAACAGTTAGACAATGTCTAAGTAGATAAAAATCTAATAAATACAACTGAATATATTCATCAACAAGACATGAATAAAATCACTCTAAAAAAACATCGAATAATTGTTTCGATTTTGACACTTGCGGGGATTTGCAAAACAGAAATCTTTAGCACTTAGTGAATAATTTTGCGCCACCTTGTACATAATATGTGTGCCTGGGTATACCTACCTATTTTTTTCATGATCAAAGTGAGCTTTTTTTAATATTTACTAACAGCAATATTATTAACTCGATTAATCCAGATTCAATCTTAAATAGCGATGTAAATGGATTAAAATTCAAATAATTTACAGCCGGATTTAAGTTTTAATCTCTATTTAACAACGGATAAATCCAAATTAAATCTTAAATACGAATTTGGTATACGGCCTTCTGAGACAGTGTTGTCTAAAAAATGTGGACATTGGATTGGCATGTGTGGATTTTCATGGCATCATATAAAATTTAGAAATTTGTTTTTTTTTCGCTTCCAATTGCTACAGAACACAGTCAGCAAACACACGGCAGTAAAAAGTTTGATTTATAGTATTTATACTCCATTTCGAATGAATAAAATTAAGTTCATACTTGCTAGCAAATACTTTCAGTAGATACTTAATTCATCCAAGTAAATACTAAAATTCATTGGAAATTGATAGAAAGTACTTTTTTACCATTTCGTGTACATAAACAAAAACTTTTAAAAGATTTACAATTGGTAATCAACACTATTTGTTGAAGATTAAATCGGATGGCTTGGCTATTACCGTTTGCATTCTTCCGAATGGAATAACGGTTTCAATATTTTAACTTGAGTACAGATCCTATATACATACATATTAACGTCCCCTATTTTACGAACTGACGTAACTTTTTTTCACATTTTACAAAAACGCTTCTTAAAGGTGTTGGCCGTTGTTAAAAATATTTTGTTCCTATTGTTTTGTAAGCTACAGGATTCCTATTTTTAAATTTAATGATCGATTTAATGGTTATAGGCAGTACTATAGCTAAAATATGCATTCATGAGATGAGGGACGATATTTGGGTGATTCTCTGCCAAAGTGCCAATGATTGATTAAATTTTGACAATATCAAGTCAAAATGTTAGCTCTTGAATAACATTTTAATCATAAATGAAAGTTGTCCCTAGATTTCATTTTATTTTTTAATTCAAAATATTTCCCGCTAAACCGCCATCTTTTTTTTTTAATTTGATGTCGCTTTGGTGCGTTCTTTTTCTATAAAATGTTAACTATTGTTGTTGTGTCAAAAAAGAATGTTAAAATGTCATTGTTAAAAGTGTTACACTCTGTAACATTTCATTCAAGAAATGACGTCATAATGTTACACAAAATTAAAATTTTCCAATTTAGGAACGATCAGGGATAACAATTTATTTAACAATAGTTAACATTTTAGAGAAAAAGAACGCACGATAGGTGTTTTCCTTTACTTTGAAACTCTGTGCATTTCTGTGAATTTCTACACAATTTATTTTTTTTATAAGAACTTTGGCAGACTTTTGTGTAGAAATTCACACAAATGTACAAAGGTTCAAAGTAAAGGAACAAAAGCTACTATTTATTTATTGTTAACATAAGTCAATTTATTTTATTAACGTAATTGTGCTGTCAGAGTGAATTGTTTTTATTCTAAAAGGTGTGTTATTTAAAATCGTATCAATACTTCGGACAAAACAAATAAAAAGAAAACTTTCAATAAATGTTGAGTAAAAATTCTTTATAAAAAGATTGCAACCTCGAAAAAATGAAAAAAATGCCTTTTATAATTTAAAACGTCAAAACATAAAAAGGGATTCAGAAGCTCACCAAAAATATTTTCAAAAAATTATAAAACAAAAAATCAGCATCAGTATAGTAAATACTAATCGAGATTTAGTATTTTTCAATAAATGTTTTGTTCCTTAAAAGTTGAAGTAAAATGCCATGTCTATGTAAAGACAAAAAAATAAAAAAAAAAAAATTTAATTTTACCAATCACAGTTGGCAGAGATTTACCCATGAGAAGCTGTTTTTGCTGAGTCAATTAATTTTTTTAACACTTCTATAATTTTTTTTTTATAAAAGGTTAAAAGGGCTAATTGCTATGGATTATCAATGAAGTGTAGCAACACAATTTTAATAAATACAATGTCAAAAAGGAAAGAATCAAGACTATTGTTCTTGGTTTAAAGCAAAAAAGTATCATAGTATTTACTTCATTTCTTATGCATAAAATTAAGTTCATACTTTCAAAAGCTTTCAGTAGATACTTAATTCATCCAAGTAAATACTAAAATTCGCCAGAAATTGATAGTAAATAGGTACTTTTTAACATTAGAAATGTTTAAACGGAGGCATACAATATAAAAAAATCAAAAATATGAAACGCCTAGTAGACAAAGGGGGCGAAACGTGAGGGGAATAAACAAAATAAACAAAATAAACAAAATCAACAAAATAAAAAAAATAAACAAACTAAACAAAATAAACAAAATTATTTCGTTCATGCTTTGTTGTTACTAGTTTGAGGAAACAGAAAACGAAGAAGATGATAAAACGGACAGAAAAAAAGGAGAAATGTTCGTAGCAAAAAAATGGGTATGTTTTTGATGATGATTTTTACGAAATCCGAAAAATATCCGATTTGCGTTTACTTAAATGCTTATATCTTTCGATCCAATTATCCGATTTTCAATATTAAAGTATATAATTAAAGGAAAAATGACTGGCGTGTTAGAGCAAAAAAATTTCAAAATCATTCAAAATTTTATACTAAAAACATGAAAATAAATATCGGACAAATAATTTAATTCAACGAGGAAGTTGATTAAAAAAAAAAGCATTAAAATACTTTCAACCACCAATTGGCGAGAGGAATATAGTATTCTAAAGCCGGCGGCGGCGGAGTTTGTGCAATAAAAAACCACAATCGTGGCAAATTTGCTTCGCGTCGGAAAAAAAATGCTAAATGTTCATATGTAGGTACCTAAATTTATAGTCGGTATAATAATTGTAAAGATACATTGTGTTTGGTTTGGTTTGCTTATAACTTCGGTTCTAATAATCCGTTCATTAAGGTCTTAAAATTTAGCTAGAATATCGGACTACTTTTTTTGTATTATATCATTGCACAGTCACATAAAACTATATATGAACAACCTTATTAAATTGCGTATTTAATAGAAACAAAAATTTAATACAAAACAATAATTTTTTAAACCACATGTATTTGACCCTTTTTAGGAAAGTTATAATGTTGGTACCTATATTCAGAAAAGTTTCTCAACATTTAAATTTGACATTCAATGTACATACATAAATACATAAAGCTTTTTTCATTTCTAATGTTCCTCAACTATGCTCTAATTGCAAATCGGGTAAATTTTTTTGTACTCTTTTGTGTTTACAAACACAATTTTTTAAAAGATTTACAATTGTTAACACTTTTACAAGATTAAATTGGATTGCTTGGATATTGATGGACGGATATGCTATCCGATTTATGTACTCTTTATAATGGAATGACGGTTTAAATATTTCAACATGGGTTGCAGTTCAAGCTCTTATGTATATGATGAGAAGCTTTGTTTGTTGACCCAATCATTTTTCGAACTCAGCTGTTCTTCACAATTTCGTAAAAATTTTATTAAATGACTTTATCTTTTATTAGTTTTGAAACAAAATTAAGTGTTCTGAAAACATTATTTCCCAAAAAATGTTATAATTTCCTAAATAAAATTATATTAGTTATGAACCATTTGTTCGAGTAAAACACTTTAATTTAGCAACAAAAAGCAACCATGGACCTGTATTTCCACAGTTTTTGAAACTTGATCATTGCTTAGTAAATTAAATGCACAAAATTTAACAACTATAATTTATTTATTTTTTCTGAAGAATAATATTTATATCGGTTTCAAAAATAACCAAAACAAATAACAAGTTTTACTAAGTGGTATTCTTAAAAGGCTAGTTGCAACGGATTAATTTATTAATGAAATGTTCGGATAGTTCTCAAATATTAACAGCAACCTAATTTCAATAAATACAGTGACCAAAAATAAGATTCAAGACTATTTTTCTTTGGTTTGAAGCAAAAAAGTATGTACTATGAAATTTTCAAGTTGCTGTTTTGCAAACTTTGAAAAAATTAAGTAGTTTCTTCGGTTAAAAATTACTTACTTGTTTTCATGCATGCAGAATAAGGATTTTACTTAAGAAGTTCAACCAAAATAAGTAAGTGCTATGGCCCAAAGTAAATACTTAATTTTCAGCATTTCCTTTTTTTTTTGTATATCAAAAAAAGTAAATTCTTAGAAATTCTCTAGTAAAAGCATTTACTATGCTTTATGCATATCATCCATTTTCTATGGTAACTGGTCACTGTAAATTGTCATATTGATTTTTTTTAGTATCTAAAAAATTAAAAAAAAATTAAAAACCTTTGTTTCATCACATGGCCGCCATATGAACTGTCAAAATCTCACCTGTCCCTATTGGAAAATTTTGTATGCCTCGCATTTACAAAACTGACAATTAAATGTCATTACCTCCATCATTTTATACCAATTATTTGTCATAAAACATGATTATGACAAATAATTGCTATATAAAATGACGAAAATAATAATATTTTGCCAATGAGGCATAACATATGTATTTTTCATACGTACGTCTGCCATTTCATGAACGGATTCGGTAATTCGACCATTTGTCTCCGGACAAAAATCTAATGCTTTTCTTAAAGCTAGAAATACATTCCTAAATTTTCTTTTTAAATAAAGTTGTTCTAATCAACAGGTCTTGAATAATTTACATATGCATACATACATATGTATTCAAACTGAAAAATGTTTAAAACAAATTATTGCTAATAATCTTCCAGTCGTATTTATTAGATTTTTGTCTACTTAGGCACTACCTAACTATAATCTAAATATCACATTATTCATGGTTAAGACAATCTACTCTTGTGTCTGAGTTAGGCAGCTATAAAACAACAATAAACAAGGTTTTTGAACGCATTTTCCAAAGTTGGACAGTTGTCTAAAGTTAGACAACGTTTATAAATAAGACCATTTGTGTTTAAATTAATTATTGGTAGCTGTATTTTGGAAACAATTGGATCTACAGAGATGATTTTTTGGGCTCAAATTGAAGAAAATGTTATAGTTCCATTAAAATCATAAAGCGAATTTGTAATGGAAAGGATAAAATCACCAATAACTGAAATATCCGGGAACATTTCTATATCATAACCAACTCAACAAAAAATCAGAACTATATTGGATCTGAAGCAAAATCCGATGTATGAAGGATGTAAATATATAGTTAGTGGACTATCCTGTTTCTTAAAAACAAGTATAGTTGAGATAAAATCGTGCAATTTATTTGAATTATGTCGTGTCACCTATCGTGAACCTGAACATGTCGATCCTTTGAAGTTTGTCAAAAACCTTGCTTACACAAAAAAATCTTTACCATTCATTAAAATGGCACTTGCACTGCACACCTGGCATTGGGTTTTTGCACGAGTCTTATTCCCAGAGTTGCTAACCTTTAATTCGAAAAATATAATGGCTACCTTTTCCTTGTAATCTGATAAATACCTACATGCATACATTTTTGCAACTAACATTTCAAAACTAAAAGTCGTTTAGTTCTTTAAGCACATCTAAGGTTGAAAACCCTACATGACCACCTACAAGCTACGCAGCTAATGTACGTGATGCGAGATGCCCATTGTTCTCAAACCGGATGGATAGTGCAAAAAAAAAAAACTGCATCTGCATCTTTCAATGGTTTTTTTTTTTTAAGATACCTACACTTTCAGTACAAAAGGCAATAAACCGAGCTATGTATATTATTTCAAATACCTGAATAGGGAATATCTTTTCAAATTAACTATTTTCGAAATCCAATAGATAAAGAGCTGACAAATACAGATTTTGGTCTTACTTTTTCCCTTCTCTTTACTTCGAATATTTTATTTCATGCACAAATTATTTCTTTATTCCTTTTTTGTTTTCAAACCAAACTTGTTTTCCTATGTGCGGATCCTTTTATTGTTGAGAATTTTTTGTCCTTAATGCAACTAGGTGTGATGCCTGGTATGATGCATTAATTTTAGGTATCTACTATCCTTTTTGGAATTAATAGAACACAGGTAGAGATACAGAGTTTTTGAAGGAAGTCCTTTCTTTCCTAAGGAAGAGTTGCAAGTTACTTCAAAAATGCCCTGAAGTTATATGTTTTTTTTTTCAAGGGCAGGTGAAGAATCTGCAGCTGCACCTATGTGCCCTATGAGCCTGGTGCTCATTATTTAGCTATAACTGCCATCACATCTATTAAATTAACCGTTTATTAAGTTTTGCCCATTTGGCATGATATGCATTTTTTTCTTTGAATCCTCCAAAAAGCTGCTTTCCATTGCTAATAAATATACATAGGTGACTTAAAGTCAATTCAACTTAAGTCTTTTTTTAAAGTCTGATTCCTGAAATACGACTGACAATCTTCAGAATTTCTTGGAAGAACTTGTGACTGTTCGCTGTGAAGGGGCAACGGAGCAAAGAAATTCCACCTTTACTACATATTTAGTTTTCTTTAAGAAAATGATGTATGGCGTATGAGCATTTATTTCACACAAAAATTGTGAAAAACTAATTTACCAGCAAATAAATATAAGCAGCTAATTCTTTTTGTATTAAACATTATTATTTCTTAAGCAATAAAAGTATATGAAGCAGCAGTAAAGTGAAACGAAAATTTTCATACAAAAATTGAAACAACGAAAAATTTCGTTCTCATTTTTGTTCTGCAGTACGCTGCTGTTTAACGAGCGAAATTAATTACTGTACCTTTTTTTTATTTCTTTGTTTGGCAATTAGTGATACTTGCAATGGGTATTTTTTACGTTGTGGTTTCCGTTAGGATTTTACTAGTTTAGTGTTGGATAACACACACGAATTTCGTATCTCATTATCAGATAAAACTCTCCATTAATATTTTTTCATTAACGTTTAACGCTATCGGTTTGGAGACCAAAGAAAATTTTCGTTCCGCTTCAGCTGCGTACTAGGCTTAAAAAATTGCCTGAAAAGCGAATTCGAAAAAAGTAGGTCTCGCAATTATGTCTGTCTGTCCTTTCGGCTGTAGCCTGAACGTTTGGATCGATTTTCTTTAAACTTGGTACCTAGCGTTTTTTGGCATTCCCCCCACACGTTTTTTTTCATTTTTCTCAGAAACGTGCCCACAACTGTTTTTTAAACCCAGTAATGGTTTTTTGCAAGAAGGCTACTATTTAAAAAAAAAAAACGAAAAATGATTATAAATGATACCTCCCATAGAGCCATTTTTTGGTTTTCAATTTCCTCAAAAATGGTTCAACTGAATTTGATAAATTTTTTTATAGAGAATTTTTCAAAAAGTTTAAAAAGTATTGTAAACCAAAATTTTCAATTTTTTTTTTTTTTTTTTTGATTTTTAAAAAAAGTTTCAAAATTGTTTTTTGAGAACTTAATAATTCGAAAGCGACTTGGTCGATTTTTATTAAAACTTGGCATCAAACAGTTTTTTAACATTCTCTAGCAGATTCTGCTATCCGATCTGATCTAATTTTTCAATTCACATGAATTTTTCACTTAATTAATCACAAATTATTCTTTAAAGTCTTTAATCTTTCGAGTTCAAAGCTCTATTAATAATTATTTTTGAAGTCCTTGAAAAAATCTAATTGTTGAAATTTTATTTTTTCACAATTTATATGCTTTTAGGAACATTTATTTTCCTCCGACGGATAGCAGAATACGAGAATTCACACGAAAATTTAGCAGAATAAGGCTGATTAAATACAAATTATTCTTATAGCCAAAAATAACGGAAGCTCCAATACAAATGTTATAAAACCGGTATGGAAAATTTCATTTTTTCTAAAAAACGATCCCTACGATTTTGATTAAAATTTATATGTGGCTAGCACACATCAAAAAATATCTATCGATTAAAAATATTATCTCTCATAGAACCATTTTTCTGAGTTTTCGACTATCTCATTTTCTGTTGAACCGATTTTAATCAATTTTTTCGCACATGAGCTTCGAATAAACTTGAATAATATTGCACATCAAGATTTTCAAAAAAAAAACAATTTTGGATTTAAAAAAAATGAAAATTCGGTAGATGATTGTTTTTTCAAAATTAATTTTTAAACTCTACTAAATACTAAAAAATGACGTTAAAATTTTTTTCTTAAAAAAGTTTTTAAAATTATTTTTTTAAAAAACCGCTTCAAAGATTTAAAAATTTTGTTCCCACAAATTGAGATTTATGTAAGATATCAGATGGTGTACATTGCGCTGACGTGAAAACAGTTTCAGAAATTGTTAATCAATTTATTTGTAAATATATTCAATATTTTTTCAATATGTACATATATTGATTTTTTAACAATTTTTCAGTCTAAGGTGTAAGTTCCATGCATACTTTAAAACCACAGTATGATCGCACATAAGAGCAAGTTCTTGCGATCCAGTCGTGCATTTTGTTTTTTATTGGTTATCTTCTTTTTCTCAATTAATTTGTGTTTAACGGCCACATTATTCACTTGATTCATCCAGATTAACAGCCCTATTCTGCTATGTGATCCGATCGAATTTTTCGTTTCACGTGAATCGTTTACTTACTTTGTCACAAATTATTCTTTAAACTCTTTAATCTTTCGAGTTCAAAGCTCTATCAATAATTATTTTTGAAGTTCTTTAGAGAATTTAATTGTTAAAAATTTATTTTTATCGCAATTAATATGCTTTTTGGAACATTCGTTTTCCTTCAACGGGTAGCACGTAAACGTTTAGCAGAATAGGCCTGTAAATCTTAAATCCAGATGTAGATTATACAAATTCAATACATAAATACATCCGGATTCAAGTTTTAATCTGAATGTATCGAGTGAATAATATGACGGTACGATTTTAACCTTGGATATACATACGTATGTACATATGTACAGTAAAGTTTGATATATCAAAATATTCGTCGTTTTATATTCTTGCTTAATAAGGAAAAACTAACAGCTCTATTCTGCTAAACGTTCACGTGAATTTTCGTATTCTGCTATCCGTCAGGGGGAAACGAATGTTCCAAAAAGCATATAAATTGCGATAAAAATAAAATTTTAACAATTAGATTCTCTCAAGAACTTCAAAATTAATTATTGATAGAGGTTTGAACTCCAAAGATTGGAAAGTTCATAGAATAATTTGTGACAAATTACGTGAACAATTCACGTGAATCGAATGATTCGATCGGATCGGATAGCAGAATAGGGCTGCAAATCTATCAATGGACCCACTAAAGAGACTTTTAAATATCGAAATTTGTACGCTCTAAAATAGTCTACGAATCCAATTGGTAAAAAAACCAATAAGTCTTCATTTGCAACAAAAAATTATTTTTTTTTTAATTCAGCTTTATTGTGAGTTTCACCCGAACAAAATTCCACCAGAAAATTTGACATTTCAATTTTCGCTTATTGTGAGTTTCACCCAAAATTTTATGTTTGAAAAATTTCCCTTATTGTGAACATATATTTCGCGCGGAATATGATGCCATTGAGAGCCTAAGGTCTTCTGCCAACGAATCGTCTAGTCATAGATGCTTACAAGATTCGCCTTGCAGCGACGATTCCACTGCTAGCTTTCTGCATTAGCGTCATAAAAAAAAATGAACATTTTCAATCGATTTCAAACAATTTTAGAATTTAAAATTGACATTTTAACAAAATGTTAAGCAAATACATTTAACTGTACGGTGTACAACTGGCTACTGACAGTGCTGTACACCCGGCGGCGATTTGATGGTTGTGTGATGCGACGAATAAGTGCAGCTAACGCTTCGTTTGCGGTTGTCTATTGAAACCCATGAGATACATAAAATCTGTACACAAGCAGCAAATAATTGAAGTAAGCGTCTATGACGAGACGCTTCGTGTGCAGAAGGCCTAAATATTCCCTTATTTTTTGTAGGCAAGCGAAATTTCGTTTGGCCTAATCTAACAATAGCTTTTAAAATATTATATTTTTTGTTCGTCCGGATGAAACTCATAATAAGGCTGGTTATTTCAAACGTTATTTTTTGACATAATATGAGTTTCGCTCAAATTTCTCAGGAGTTGAGATTTTAACAATAATTTTAGAAATCTGAATGCACGAGAGATTAGTTACTTTCGTTGTCAAAAAGCTAAGGCTAATATTTGAACTTTTAATTGATCTTCGTTATAATTAAAAATAAAACTCACAAGTTCTGAAATGTCTAGATTTCACGTAGTAATGTTCAATTTTTTTTGACACATTTATTTTATTATTCAAGTCTAACTTCGATTGAATTAGTTTTTCCACAATAAAAAAAAAATAAACCATATTATTTGTATATTGATTATTTATTTTCGAAAAACATAATATAAAAAAAAAACTTAAAATTATAACATAATCAAATAATTGATAAAAGAATTAACAGAAGGATCTTGAAAAACATCAACACTTTTAGCAGACCCTTATTGTGTTTTTTCCCATAACAACAATTATTCCTTCATCTTGAACTTCCTTAAGAGCATCTTCGAATTGTTCTCGGGTTATAAGCTAAAATGGAAAAAAGAATTTATCAAAAAAATGATGATGAACAGGTAGTTGAGGATTAAAGTCAGAAACATTTCTACCTAAAGAATTTAATTTATATTTTTTTTTTTTTGCGAAATAACACGAGAAACAAAAAAAAAACTACCTGAGGGATAATCCCAGGTTTGATATTATGGTACAGTTTTTGGATTTGTGTTATCTTTTTTTTATTTATTTTCTAAGAATCTATGTTGAAGAGATGTATTTTAAAAATCTCTCAAAATGAAATGTTCCTCTTGTTTGTTAAATGTCATAAAACAACAATCGTAGCATGAAACCATAAATCAAATGAAAGAATTAGAATAGCACTATTCCGAGCCAATCGTGTTCTTTTGAAAATGTCTTTACGGAATTTCGTTTTCCTTTTTTTTGCAATTTGCAGGGAAACATGTTATTTTGTTTAATTGTAGAAGAAACATTAAATAGAATTCCATATTAAACCTTAGACAATGTAGGAGAACAAAAAACAGATCAGCTAAATTTTGTTTTAAGATTATTTTCAGGTATGTAGTTGGATTCCGTTTGCAGGCTTTTTCATAGATTTTTTTTTAAATTGATACAAAGTGTAACGAATTTTTGTGAAATAGAAAATCCAATAGTTTGTTTAATTAGCCACCTGTCCTGTAAGATGCTGGAATGAAAATACGTTTATGGCCTCGTTATGGAATACGAAGAGTCATTTTTGACTTGTACATCATCATTTGACTTGGCATAATGGAAATTTGTATTTGTTTAGAATTTGGATACAAAAAATTTCACATTTGGAAAATAGCCAGTAAGGTTCAAAGAAAAAAAATCAGATTTTAAAAACTATTTAGTACTAATTTAGTAGGCGGCGCACTTGAATTCCACTAAAAATTCCAATAAGAAGAAATAAAAAGTACATACATACATATATATGTATATGATTAATTCTTAATTCAATATATTTGAATCCTATTTCTGTGGTCACGAAAAAGGAATAATTATATATATGATTAAAATGTTTCTTTAATCCGTAGACACAAAAATAAATACTTACGATTTGTGAGGCTTCCCGAATCTCATTGAACAATTTCTGATATGGAATTGTTGGGACCTTGACTCTCTTTTTCAAATTATCCTTAATACTTGCAACAAGTTCAGCACGCTTCTTACGAGCTGCCGAAGATAATCCCGTGGTTAGGATGCCGACATCAATCTTACCAGAGAGTGGATCAGTTGCTGACTGCTTAAGGGCTTCACGATGCAGTCTAAATAATAAAATGCGACAATAAAAAATTAAATTTCAATATAAAAATCAAAATACAACTTACCTCCAGGCTTCTTCAACATCAACTACAGTTACTTCAGAGCCCAATCGAACTTTAGCATGAGCTTCGGATAAGCGAATTAAACTCTCTAACTGTCTTGGATATGCAGATATTTGTCCTCGTCCAGCACCAATTTTACGCATATCAACGTAAGCTTGAATTAATCGTTGTTGGGCTTCTTCGGAAAGTGTTGGAGAGACGTGTTCACGTGCATAAGCAATATAGTCACGAAGGACACTCATATCCTTGATAATAATAAAAAAGTAAAAATTACATACATCATGAAATATAAAAGACAAACAAAATAAATAAACTTACAAACATGGTATCCTCTTCTTCCTGCTTTGAGGCATAATACAACGAAACCAAATGAGATGCCAAACGACGATCAAATACCTCATCTTGTGGATCTAAAACTAAGAAAATCAAATCGAATCTCGAGAGCAAAGTATGCGGCAATTGGACATTGTCAATAATGTTTTTATTTTTATTCCACTGTGATTCGGCAGGATTTGCAGCAGCCAAAATGGAAGTTCGTGCATTCAATTGACAAATGATACCAGCTTTAGCTATACTAAGGGTCTGTTGTTCCATAACTTCGTGCAGAACACTGCGAGTGGAATCATTCATCTTGTCGAATTCATCAATGCAGCATATACCATTATCAGACAATACCAATGCACCACTAAAAATTATATAAGTTATGGCTTTCACATAAATACATAGTAAGTGTTTTATTAAAATAAACTTACGTTTGCAGAACCAATTGTCGTGTTTCTGGATCTTTAGTAACATAAGCTGTCAGACCCACAGCTGATGAACCACGACCTGAAGTGTACTGTGATCTTGGGACCAAATTAAAAACATACTGTAAAAGCTGAGACTTAGATGTACCGGGGTCACCGCACAGAAGGATGTGTATTTCTGACCTGGAAATTTAAAGAATTATGCAATTTAAAAAAGAGCACTTAAATGACTCGGGTGGTTAATATTTGCTTTTAATTTTAATATTTTGATGTTCAGCTTATTTTTATATATGTATGTACATGAAAGATAAATCAGGTAGATAGATAGGTTAGATTTGCGTGGCTGTCAGCAAAGAAGCTTGACACACTTAGACCACAGGTTGCCCCATTGTGATACCACAAGAATCTAGGAAACCTTCTTCCTACTAGTTGAACCAGTTAGAGCTTCTTACGAAGTGCGCGGGACTACTGATGACGTAATTTCAGTCTATCTGTGTCTATCTCAGTTCTGGAAGGGATAGTAACATGAAAGTTTTAATGGAACTGTAGCTTTGAGGTGTTGTAGTCTGTAATACTTTGAACTGATCTGAATGAGTTCAGAATGATAGAGTGGCATATTTCGTTGTTGGTCCACTGTGCTTAACTGCTTAAAGACGGATGCCTGTGCTTGCAGCCGTTTGTTTGCAAAATATATCGAGAGGTGTTGGATGGAACAGAAAGTCCAATGCAGCAGCAGGAGTCGTACGAAGTAATCCACCCCTGCACCGGCAGACTGAGTATTGGCCCTTGATTTGTTTATCATAATTTGCTGTTTTATCTAAGGCGGTCCACCATACTGACACATCGTATTTTAGAATCAGTCTGACTACCGAAGTGTATAGCCATTGACCAATGCCGGGTTCGAGACCCCATTTATTACCAATGGCCATTTTACATGAGAAGAGTGCTACTGTGGTTTTTTTTTAATTCTTTCGTGTATATTAGGTTTCCAACTTAACTTCCTATCGAGAATGAGATCCAAGTATTTGGCCTCGTCTGAGAATGTTAATGATACACCTTTAATTTTAGGAGGGTCTATATAGGGAATTTTGTATTTCCTAGAAAAGAGGACAAGATCTGTCTTGTAAGGGTTAACGCCAAGTCCGCAGTGGTCTGCCAGTTTAAAAGCTTATTTAGCGCGTTTTGTAAGAGTTCTCTCAGGGTGTTTGGATGTTTTCCTGATACGGCAATAGCAACGCATAGGCAATCACTCTGTAGCTCTCCTCCACCAGGCATATCAGAAGCTCATTAACAACCAAGTTCCAAAGAAGGGGAGATAGTACACCACCTTACGGCGGCGTAACTCTACTGACAGATCTTCTATAACAGAAAAGCCGTCCACTTTTGAATTTATAATCCTGCTAGTCAGCATTTGATTAATCAATTCACTAAGCGAACCATCTACTTTCAGAGATGACAGTGCGGTTGCGATTGCATATGTGTCGACGTTGTTGAAGGGCGCTCTCTATATCTAGGAATGCAACCAAATTTTTTCACCTTCACCGTTCTTCTTTTTAAAGATTCCAAAGAAATATTTTTAGTCATAGCAAGAATCTCTTTTTAAAAATAATTCTAGGTTTTACCTGAAATTTTGTCTTCCAGCAGTAACATGCTTCTTCTTAGTTCCACCGAACAACTGCAATAATATTCCCTTCTTGATATCAGCATTCTCATAGATTGATGGAGCTAAGGCTCTTGCAAGACGATCATACACATCTGGCTTTTGAGAAAGTGTTCTCAATAATTCAATACGTTCTGGAGGGAATATGTGATCTTTTCTATAAATTAAAAAGCATAACAAACAACAATAAACATCACAAATTTGAAATTAAATTAAAAATAAAAACTCACCCATCTTCCTCTTCATATAACCGTTTGTTATCGACCTTCCTGAAATGGACTACATCCACATGGGTTTTGTAGACACTTTTTACATTTCTAGCTTTAATACTCTCCTGCATTGGCATTGCACGATAAATTCCAGTAACCGTAACTCGATCACCAGCTTGAACTTTATCTACCAAATCATTGTGAGCAAACAATAGAACATTGTGTGGGGTCTGGCCAGCAGCCATGTCATCCGGTGACTCTTGAAGTTTAATCAACTGTTTGTCTGTGAACTGCGATCGGTTGTGTATCAACTGGAAACAGTGATTTGTATTACAATTCGTACACAAAGTGGGCTCAGCAATACGACCACGATCAATCTCCACAGTCGTGTAAAACGAACAGATAATGCATTTAAAGAATGCCTCCCTCATTTCTGGAATAATATTCGATGACCGAATTACCATTCCAGAAATACTTATCAACTGATCGATATCCTCAGGATTTAAAGCTCTCATGCTGCGAGTTTTTTCCGCATTAAATGGACGCACTTGAATTTGATGCTCTAATATGGCAGCTGGATATTTTTCGAAAAACATCTCATTCACTGCCATATCGAATGTTGGAATAACTTCTTGCGGATAGCATATTAACTGGCGATATAAATTCTCATCGAAAGTCTTTAAATGCGAACAATTTACATTGAGATAAGGTTCTTCCAGGGTGTGGATTTCTTCGAGCTTTTGCAAGTACAACGGTTCGTTGACATCAATATTTTCGGAAATTTCATCTTGTTCTGCATCTGGATCGATGTAACGTAAAAGAAAATTCTTAAACTTGGTTTTGCATTGGCTAACAACAACATTTGTCCCCCAAATAACCAATTGTGGACCAGTTGATGATTCGGAAGTTTCCGATTGTTGTTCGGGAATTGGTTCGAGCTAATGAAAATAATTATTTTATTAAAATATAAATTTAAAAAAATATTTTGTAAAAATTATATTTCAATATTTAGGGACCCTATTACTGTCCGTAAAGCGAACCAAAAAGCTCGCGAATGAATCATATAGATATTTAAAGTTGGCGAATGCAAATTTTTCGTGATTGACCCGCGAACAAAAAATAATCACCTCAATTACAGTATCCGATGAATGAACAGCGGACGGTGTCAGACTCAATTTTGACTTATTTACAATTACCGAAATGCCACAATGGAGTCTGATTCTCTCCGCAGCTCATTGATTGGATTCAGTAATTGGGGTGAATAATTCGGCAGACCTTATAGAAATTACAGGCCATTCGCCAAACCGTTCGATTCCACACGGGCGTTTGATTCGCGAACTATAACAAGGCCCTAAATATTTTTCAGAACGCACAGAGCAAGTTCAAGTTCAACCAAAAATAAAAAACAAAACAATCACTACAATCAAGATGGATGAAATTTTTTCAGTTCATTTTTATGAATGAGACCAAATTTTAAAAATTAGATTTAGTAAAATCCGCCTTCTTTTCCTAGTTTTTCGGAATCGGTCGGGAAAATCTCTATTTCTCGAAAACGGCTTAAATTATTCGAAAGAAATTTTCAGAGTTTGTTTTGATGAAAGAGAAAATAATTAAGAAAAATGATTTAGTACAATTCTTCCACTGCCACGTCCACTTTTATTGTTTCTTAGTTTTTTGGAAACGGCTCCAACGATTTAGATGAAATTTGTAGGATTTGTTCACCTCGATAAGGAAATAATATTTAGTCTGAGTTGAATCCGACTACTGCCACGCCCACTTTTCTAATAAATGAGGTTCTCGGAAATGACTTTAAAGATTTGGAAGACATTGGCAGCGAGTGTTCTGATGAAAGAGGCAAATCCACCCACTTCCACGCCCACTTTTATTGCTTCTTGGTTTTCCGAAATGACTCTTAACGATTTGGATGAATTATTAACAAGGAGTGTTCCGATGAACGAGACAAAAATTAGAAAATAATTTTATTGAAATCTATCCACTGCCGCATCCACTTTTCTTATTTCTGGGTTTCTCGAAAATTGCTTCTACAGTTTGGTTAAAATTTTGAACGTAGTCTACCATTTGATGTAGCACCTTGAAATAAATAAATATGTGGAGATACATGTGGAAGACACAGGTTAAGATACCCCCTTATATGTTGATATATGCACATACATTGACATATTTGCAGATATGTGCAAATATGTGAAGATACATGTGGACATCTTTCTGTACGGTGGAGGGTCGTGAAAATTTAGGTGGCATATGCTTTTTTGCGCACAAAGGATTTTAACTGCTTTCTTGGGTCCTTCGTACCACAAATTTCGTTGCTCCGCTTAGGTTATGTACCTTAATTGTACAGTCACCAGGCAGGCGTCTATGTCAACAATTTGACGGATGTACCATGGAATGACACCAGTGAGATCTACAATTCCAATGACAGTAAACAAGACTAAAAGCCAATTTTGTATAGTTTGTTATAGTGGATTTAATAAAATAAAAAGTAGCCGAACGAAGCTCAGTCCCCAAAAAATTCGTATTTAAAGCAAACAAAAAGAAACCCTATTAAAGACATTAAAAACAATCAAACAAAACAAAAAAAACTTGATTAACAACAAATTAAGAAAACAATTTTATTTTGCCCATGATGCTGCATTAAATTTTTCTTCGTCATTATGATCAGATCCAAATGCATGAATAAAATCAAATTGATATAAATAAGTGTAGAATACAAAGATCAAATAAATAAACATTGAATAAATGCCAATAGTTTTGCGTAAATTAAAATTCACTGTTAATACAGCAAAACTGAACAGAATATGATGGATGAAACTAAACCATAAACCACTTTGTCCAAGATCACCCGGACGTGTCTAAAGGAAAATTTTATGAAAAAAATTTAAAAAAAAGCCTTATTCTGCCATTTGGTGGCAAATGAAACGGTTTTGTTTTTTATTCTGCTATGCGTCCGCGTCGCCAGCGGAAACAACTGCTTCAAAGATCCAAAAACGAAAAAAATCGAAATGTAGCTGTAGAAAGAACTTCAGTTAACTTCAACTAAAATCTCCAGCTGCATTCCATTTATTCACATTCAGCTAGTTAAGCAATATACAATGCAGCTGATGAATAGCAGAATTATTAAAAAACACATTGCATACACGGATGGCAAAATAGGGCTACGTCAAATCAAACAAATAACATAATTTTCTTACAACAACAGTAAAACTTTTCTTATCAATGCTTCGAAGAACTGTCGTCAAACCAATAGCAAAAATCATATCTAAGAAGAAGACATTCAATAGTTATCGAGTTCATTTGATTTGTATTTTTTTTTTACTAAAAAGCGGAGCCATAAGAAATTCAACCAGAGGCAGCGTTTTAATTTTCCAATTTAACAATTCGCGATAGACAACAACTTCTGCAAGTAAAAATTGTAATAAAAATTAATTAATGGGTTAACTTTTACATCCCACTTACCCGGGATTGTATTGCCCCAAGCTAAAAATGTAGTACCAATTACTGATCTCTTAATACCGAATATATTTCCCAGAGTCACCAAAATTGATAGCAATTCTGCAGCAAGAAAATGTGTTATCAACATTTCACAACAAATACCATACAAGGCAATTGGCTTGGATTCCAAAAGAAAAATAAATTATAAATAATGTCATTTAATAAAATCACTATAATGCACATACCAACTGATATTGCGGAATATTCGTTTTTGTCAAACAAAATACCACAATTGCCAAAAGGAGACCAATTGATAGACAAAGCAAAACGTGTTTTAATCCAATAAATTGTAGAATTATCAATGGAGATAGTATGAAATTTATAACTAGAAGTAATCTTGACCATCCATCGCCTGGCATTCTTAAGTTTACAACAGGCACTAAAAGTTTAACTGGTATGGCTGAAAATATTAAAATCCTTTGCCACAAGCTAGCCTCATTATAAATCTCGCTTCGAAAAGGGCTTATAACCTTCAGAAACTGCTTGCAAATGCAAAGATTAAGTGGATTGACTTCTGATGTAAGTGGAAGTTGTATAATTTCGATTTGCTTCGTCAGTTCTAAACGCATCTTCATTTCCACTGACATCTCCTTGTGATCGGATCCTTTTCTCTCTTCAACAGATCAATTTTTAATTTTATTTTATTAACATATGTACATCTTATTGTTTACCTTTTCGTTCGAGATGATGATGATAACAAATAACACAACACAAAATCGGATAGATTGTCATTGCCAATATGCCTTCAAAAACATTTGTATCCCTATTCAATGTTATAAAAAAGAGAACTAAGATTCCACACAAATAAGCGAATGCATCACGTTTGAAATAAGTCCCGAGCAAAGTCGTTGGACAGAGTAAAATCAAGATACCACAATGAAAAGCTCGAAGGTATAATGAAGTTCCCAGCATCTCATTTATCAGCATTTCAGTATCTCCGTCGTAGAAGAAAAAAGCTGATATGATATCAGGAATTCCATTGAAGAGCACTAGTAGGGTTGCTCCAGCATTGTGTTCGTTCATTTGAAAATATTTAACTACACTTAAAATATTTGACATTCTAATGGAATAAAAGAAAATTAAGATGATTGAAGAGACTACAATGTAGCTAGAACTTACGAATTAAGTGCTAAGGCACACAGAGCCAAGACAAGAATTGATGCTATGCATAGAAGCATTAAAATAGCTGAAGTAAATGATACATCGATAAAGTCAATCATAACACAGAATATGAAATTAAGATAGTTTATCAAGTTTTGAGCTTCATGACAAGATGCAGTGTGAGTAACGAAAGAGCAAATGTCTTTATCTTCACGAAGTTCCGACATAAACCGACAAGTAGCCTTCACAAACAGATGAAATTTTCAAATTTGAAAAGTTTAAATTTAATGAAAAACTGAAACAAACCTCATCGATTCCACGAATGTAGTTTTTATGGGCTTCAAAATGAGGCGAAGAATTCATTTTGAAAAATTTTATTTGTAAACTTTAAAGAAAACTTCACTCAACTGACTGATAACTAAACAAAGATTGTTCAATAAATTAATTTCATAGCCTGAGCATTCTATTTTTTTTAAAGAATCAGTAGAAAATTCAAATACTGCTGACAAATATCTAGCCCTAAATAATCCTTGTAGTCCATCCTCTAAATATTACATTACAATAATTACCTTTCAAACGCCATTTTGTGTTTGGGCTGGCTTAAATTTAAACCCAATTTTTACCACAATATTTTGACAACAAAACTAAGGAATACTGTCTTGAGATTGCTGATAACTTAGGTTAGGTGAGAAGGGGCATTCCGAATCACCTTACTCGGATCCCTGTGGATCCATTTTGCTCCACAGGATATAGGTAGGAAGTAGGAGAATTAAGGAAAGGAGTAAGTGGGTGTTAAGCTATGGGGAGGCTCCTTAAACCATCCTGAGTTCTGAATAAATTTAAGGATATTATGGCTTAGAATAAATGTCGCCTAGTTCATTGAAAAAGTAATCTCTGAGGGTTGTTTTTCTAGTTTGTGCAAGGCTGGGGCATTCACAAAAAAGTGAGAAGTGAGCCATCTTCCGCCTCTTCATCATGAAATCCTCTACACAAGTCAGATGTGCTAATACCCATTCGCTCATGTGGGACACCATTGAGTTGTGACCCGTTAGGATTCCAACCAATAAGGAAGCCTGCTTATCTTGAGTCGGTAGTCTGTTTTTTTCTTTGATAGATCCGGCCATAGAGTCCTCGAGTGGCGATCGTGTATTTGAATGCCAAGTTGTACTACTAATATTTCAAAGCAATCGTTAAAGAACTTTCGGAGATTTAAGATTTTGAATAAAAGCAAACATTAACAATTTTATTCATTAATTTTATTTATTTGGTTATATTTTTGTATAGATCTTTCATTGTGCATACATTCATATATACATATATATTATGAAGATTATTTCTTGTAACATTTTCCAAGAGAACTTTATGTGCAGCTTTGGCATTCCACATAGCTGTATTTGATATACAAAATAAGCGATTATTCAAAATATAAACATACATAGATTCAAAATAGCTTTTAACGGGCTTTAGTCCACAAAAATTTTGGCATTACATACATACATAATATGCAACGGATAAATAAACAAAACAAAATTTCTATTGACTTTTTCAGTAGATTCAGTTGATAAGAAGGAATCAATGTTTCTGTTTACTGTTTAGTTATCCGCATAGGTTAATGTTGTTGTAATTTAATGTTATTCAACTACAAATATAGAGCTATCCTCAAAATTCTGTGATACTGAGATAACAGATCTGATATCTACTCGAACGCAAGCCATGAAAGAAACTTTTCAGTTCTCTCAAGCCACAATCAATTTGTAATTTATTTATGAACGTCAAAAACAGATATCCTGTTTTCTATTTACATATATGTACATATATTTTTTATTCAAAATGTTTGGTTTCAAACACTTGGAAGATATTTGTGCGATTTGTCTCGAGACGAAAAGATTCCCTGAATCCCTAATTTGTGGCCACTCCTTCTGCAAACCGTGCATTACAAAATATATGACATATAAGGATATTTGCAAAAAGTGTCCTCTATGTCGTAACAAATTAACAAGAAAAAAAGTGAGTTTTTATTTGAACTGATACCTAGTCCCCCAAGGATAATTAAAATAATTTTTTTGTTTTAGAAACAATCACAAAGGATTTGTTATGCTATCATCTCTTTTCTGTTTCCGCTGATCTGCTTTACATTGATTGTTTTTAATTTTTTATAAAATTTATGAAATAAAATTAAAAGAAAAAATAACTTACCGATTCCCCACCAACTGCCACTTGCCTCATGCGTTTATCAGTGCGAATGTCAGGTCGAGCACGCACTGGAGTTCCTCGAATGCCGGATCGGGGAGTTCTTATTGATCCCATTGAACTGGAAAGGAAAACCTATCTTGAAACCATGCAATCTTAAATAAAATGTATTCTATACCTGGGAGTACCATAGTTCAGTGGTGAACTTAGGTCAATTTCACTCATGTTAATGGGTGCTGCACGAGCTGGACTTGTGGGAGGGACGCTTACCCCTCCTGGTGATGTTGGTGGCAGACTGACATTGTCTGAAGCCACTGCTCGAGCGCCCATTCGCATTGGAGTCTCAGCATCTTGGGCCGAGGGTCCTGTGAATAACAAAGATCGTTTATGTAAAGGTTTTATTTAAACAAAATCTTCTAAACAAACTTCTTGTTGGAGTCCTCTGGCCACGGTTGACAATTCTTCCTGGAGTTCTAGCAGGACTGGACATTTTTTTAATAAGATTTTTTCAGCGATACAACAAAGGAATATAATCAGTTGAAATTAAAAGGAATTTGTTAGTATTGAAATAGAAATAACTATTTAAAAATTAGAATGATAAAATTCCGCCGAGGTTCTGTCGGTACAAAAAAACAAACAACTTGCACGATGGTCAACAATACTGGCGCCAAAAATTTGATTTGTTTCAAATTCTCTTTGTCGATGACAGCGCTTTCTGACAGGTGGTTTCAACATAGCTTTACTTAATTGAGGGATGGGCCTACAAAAAAGAGTACGTAGTGTATTATGATTTAAAAAAATTTAATTTAAATGTAGGAAGTTGTAAAAAAACAACATTCATGAGTAGATTTTCAAAAAAAGGATATTAAAATAAAACACATCTGTCAGATAGAGAAAAAACAATTTACTTTAATTAAATTTAACATAATTCTGTAACATTCAACCGTCATATTACTTACTCGATACATCCAGATTAAAAAATAAAATGTGGTCATTGTAGTAATAAAAATAATAAGGCTTTATATAACTTAAATCTGGGTTTAGTGACAAAAAAACTCAAGAAAAGGTGAGCTCTTTTTTGGATTAGTTAACCTTGGTCTTATTTATAAACGCTGTCTAACTTTAGAAAACTGTCCAACTTTAGAAAATGTGTTCAAAAACCTTCGGTCGTATTTATTAGATTTTTGTCTACTTAGACACTGTCTAACTATTTTCAAATTGATGGAAATATCCTTTATTTAATAAAAATAAATATCACATTATTCACGGTTAAGACAATCTACTCTTGTGTCTAAGTTTGGCAGCTATAAGACAACAATAAACAAGTTTTTTGAACACATTTTTTAAAGTTGGACAGTTGTCTAAAGTTAGACAACGTTTATAAATAAGGCCACCTGTCTTTTAAAAATAATTCCTTCTTCCCAACATGCTCCAAAGTTTCCCAATATGTTTGGATAATGTTCTCAAAGCTCAAAAGAAACATACCTAAATATATAAACAAAACTTTTGACATTTCTCAAATGTCAAATCAGCTGTTTGCAGGAAGTCATTTTCGAAGCGGTTGGTCGGACTTTTTCTACTAAAGAGGTCTGGTTATCCAAAGTTTATCTTTGCTGCACTGCTAATTTCAAAAAATGAATACAATCATAAAACTGTGTCGCAGGCATCAATTCTTTCTCCAGCTCAAAAATCGTTCGAAAACTGCCACAATCTGCCTTGACAATAGAAAAACTTTTAGCAATAAAGGATCATCGTGGCCCAGGCCATCCATCACCAGACCAACACAGAAAACCATTTATACTAGGAATTATTCTAGCAAAGATAAGCCCGAAAAACCCAATTGTAACATTGGAACTATTGGTCATGTTGATCATGGGAAAACAACACTCACCGCAGCAATTACAAAAGTTCTATCCAAGAAAGGTCTGGCTGACTACATACCTTACGATCAAATCGATAGAGCTCCTGAGGAGAAAGCTAGAGGTAAATAAATAGTATTATGTAAATAGCGCTCGATGTCTTATGTTGGCTTAATATTCATCCAGGTATCACTATCAACGCCTGTCACATAGGTTATGCAACCGATTCAAGAACGTATGCTCACACCGACTGTCCTGGCCATGCAGATTACATTAAAGTAAGATCAAGGCCTGCTTTGGTATTACTTAATTTATATCTTTACTTTAGAACATGATCTCAGGCGCGACGCAAATGGATGGAGCTATTATTGTAGTGGCAGCTACTGATGGACAAATGCCACAAACAAGGGAGCATCTGCTGCTAGCCAAACAAGTTGGCATACAAAAAATTATTGTCTATGTGAACAAAGCTGACTTGGTTGACAAGGAAGTGCTTGAGCTGGTGGAGATCGAAATGCGTGAATTGCTCAGCGACTTTGGCTTCGATGGAATCAACAGTTCAGTTGTTTATGGTTCTGCCCTATTAGCGCTTCGCGACGACCAATCTGAGTACGGAGTGCCTTCAATTGAGAAACTTCTCTCGCACATAGACAATTTTATTCCGACACCAACTCGGGATTTCAAGTCGCCATTTATTCTGCCTATAGATAACGCATTCACCGTAACAGGGAGAGGTACTGTTGTTGTGGGCACCATCAAGAGAGGCACAATACAGAAGAACGATGAGGCAGATTTACTGGGATTTAATCAGAATATCCGAACAACCGTCAGCGATATACAGATATTCAAAAAGAGTGTTCAAAAGGTTCGTTCCGATAGTGTCTCTTGTTTCATTGTAAACAAAAGTTTTCTCTTCACAGGGTGTAGCTGGTGAAAATGTTGGGGCACTGCTGAGAGGAATTAAAATTTCTCGTGTTGAGCGTGGAATGTTGCTTTGCGCAACTGGTTCCGAAGATATTTCGAATCAATTCGAAGGATCCATGTATTTGTTGTCGCGAGGAGAAGGCGGACGTTCAAGACCGTTAATGTCAAAATATATTCAACAACTATTCAGTACAACGTGGAATGTTCCAGCAAGAATCGATTTAGGTAAAGACATTTTTTTTATCTAATTTTAATAGGTATTATATTTTCAAATTCTTCGATTTAGTTCCTTCTAATGGAATGATCATGCCTGGTGAACATGGTAAGGTTTTGTTAACATTGTTTAGGAAAATGGTGATGACACCGGGACAGGCGTTTACTATTCGTGAAAATGGAATGACTGTCGCCACGGGTATAATAACAGAACGAAGACCACCTATTAATCTGCCGAAAAATAAGTTATCAAATGTTATAATACAAGAAGACACCGCCTAGTCAATAAATTAAAAAAAAATCTAGCTAAGTTAATTGAAATGTTTTATTTTGGCATATAAAGTACATTATCGGTGGCTTGGAGCGAAGACCGACTATGTCCATCTTTATTTTTATCATTAAGATTATTTCAAAAATTGCTTAGAAACACAAAAACCTAGAAATCTGCTCAAATATTTTGAATTCAATTATAATATTTTTTAAGATTAATTAAAATATTCGACACACTCCTGTTTATATTAACTTCCTATTATTGTAATTGGTCCGATTTGTCGAATCGAAAATTCATATCTCCACGTTTTGAGGTTCCAGGAATCCAGAAATCCGTCATTTTTAGGGAGATGTCTGTATGTGTTTGAACGTACGTTCGTACGTTAGTGATACATTCACGTTCAATGTATCTCGAGAACGAATAGAGATTTTGACTTCAAACAATTTCATTTCACAGATAATAACGTCATGAAGTGCAGAAAGAATATTCAAGAAAATGTCTTCCACAGTTTTTTTTTAATAAAAAACACATAAATTTGCTGAAAAATGTTTTTCGGTTCTAATATTTTGAGAACAAATAATGATATTAACTTCGGACTAATTTTATTCTATATACGATGCCATATTTGATTACTGATATGGGTTTTAAAAAATTCAATCGACGTTTTTTTTAACAAAAAAAACTACAAAAAAATACTAAACATCGTTGTTAAAAAACAAACAAATTTCAAAGCCGGACTGAATTTATTACAAACAAAGTAACGTAGTCAATAACTGATAAGGTTTGGAGAATTATTCAATTCACAGTTTATTTTTTAAATCAACAAATTTTCAAACTAAAACCACTAAAAACAATTAAAAATGTTTTTCGATCCGAATCTGAAAAACAAAAAAACGGTATCGACTCTAATTTTATTTTACTCATAATGATGTAACTAAGAATTGATGGGCTTGTAAAAAAATTCGATTGACGGTTTTTTTTTAAAGCAAAAGAATTAGCATACAATTTGAATACAACTAAAATAGTTGAAAAGTATAATACGCCCCAAATTTGGTTTTCACTTGATCCCATTATGAACACCTGATTCTGATAAAATCTTTTAAGATTGTGAAGTAGGAATTTTCTTATAACAAAATATCATCGAGTGCCCAGTTTCCACTCCAAAGTGTAAGTTTCTTGCACGCGTGCAACACGGTGCTAATTTATAATAATTTTTCTTAATTGAATATGTTTAATTAATAAGAAATAATAATACGTCTTTATTTTAGAACGATTTAGTTAGAATAGAAAATAACGAAAATAACAAACTTATTATAACATCAAAGCTAAGTAGTTGAATCCTAATTTTGTGGGCATCAGGTCTTTCTTTCTTTAATTATATTAAGATAGACGAGACGTTTCAAACGTGTTTACGTACTTCCTCAGTTCTCTAAAAAAATTTAATTTAATATTTATTGTTGCTACCTACTCATATAATAATACCTTAGGGGCCAGTTATAGCTATCATTGAAAACCATCATTGGAATTTTTGTTTTTAAGTTTTGAGGCACTTAAAAAGTAAAGTCAGTGATTATTTCGATGCCATTATAAAGCTGATGACCTTAATATTAATTGTTGACAAAAAAAAGTTTAACCTTGGCCCAATGAAAAGAAATGATCATTGAAAACTTAGAAGTCAAAAAAAGAAATTAAAATATTCAATGATCGTTTTCAATGAAAGCTATATCTGGCCCCTTAAACTGAACTACGTTTTTGGCAGGCAGCTTAAAATATATCCTCCCATAACTAACTTTTTTCTTTTAAAATCAAATGAATGGATCTAAACTATCCAGACTTTAAAACCACAGTGTGATCGCATATAGGAGCAAGTTCGTGCGACCCAGTCATACATTTTATTTGCAATTCAATAACCTCATAAAGTTATAACATTGACCTGTTCAGAAAAATGAGATCTCAGTCATCTGATGAATGTGAACAAAATTCTTCATCAAAAATAGCTAGGAACATTTTTTTTTTTTTAAAGCTCAATTTTCTGATCTGGGCAAATAAAATCACCAGTTAAAAATAATTATTTTGAAACGATTTAGTGGTAACGGAGAAGAAAGTCAATTACAGAATCGTCATGTGAATTTTCTTTTTTTTTTTGATAAAAACATTTTTTTCAGAAAGTACTGTACAACTATTTATACAATGTACAATCGCCGTATCGACATGGGTTGCACCCTATTACAAATAGTATGCTGAAAAACTTACACAACAATGCGATATCATTCGAAGGTTAAAGTGCAGAATCTTATTATTAATGCAAACAAATCAGAAACATCAAAGCCACTTTTTGGCAATTTCAGCCTAAAAATTTTGTTTTGAACATTTTAAAGAGAGAAAGAAAGAATTAAGAACCTCTTACTATAGATCGCCATACAAAATTTTAGTTTTTTTATTTCTGAAAAACATGCAAAATCGATTTGGAGGTTTTGTACTTTAACCGTCGTTGTCGTCACCTATTTGGACACACCATACAATCGTTGCATAAAAAAGAACCATTTCTCTTAAATTGTTGATAACAATCGTTGCATTGTGTATTTCCCGCTTAAATAAGAATGAAAATACTTCATCAACCTATTTTAGAGGAAGACATCATTATTAATCGATTTAAAATGAATTAAAATTCAAATAACTCAATCTGCATGATTAAATAAATTTATTTAAATATGTTCAACGAGAAAATCGACTTTAGTCAATTTGTATAAATATATTTTCTATTTTGTTTTTAAGTACATATTATTGTTTTTTTTTATAATCTTACTATTTTATTTTATATGCATTGTATACATTTATAACAGTTCTATTTTAAATCTTCAATCAAGTTTTTGATGAAGAATCATCACTAACGTGTTTAAATAATTTATGCTCTCATAAGGATCATCATTATTTGTATGTATATATGTAATATGTATATGTAAGTATATAATATTTATATTTTTTTTCTTACAACTAAAAATAAAAACTATATATTTTCGATGTAAAAAAAATTACGGAAATATTTTAAGTTTGACAAATAATCGAATCTTAAAATACTTAAATGGCAATAAAAATATTATTTTTTTTCTTCTGTGGTTAATACATTACAATTTTTGTTGTGGTCATTCACTTGTTTTCTATTGTTTCCTATTTCTTAAAAATTTAGTTAGACACAAATGATTCTAGTATTTAAAATAAATAAAATAAATGTTCACTTTTTTTTTCATAGCAAGACTAAATTAACTGAATTGTAAATGAATTATGAGTTCGTCTAATCGAAGTAATTGAAGCAATTTGAGTGTATGCTGGTTGGCTGATGAATCGTGATTCCAAATAAAATAATATTTAATATGTGTCTTTTTGTCTGTTTAATCAGTTCCATTTTTGTATGGACGATTGGGATACATAAGACTCGAATTTTGATTGTAAGCCACGCATTGAAGTGTCATTTCTGCCCAAAGAGATTTTGGACGCACGTTTTTTTGGTACTCTTCTGAGCAGCCGGAATATAATGGGGCTGGATAAACACTTTTCCGAGTATCAGAAGGAGGCGTTTTAATCCAAATTCCTGGGACACAGGAAAAGGTTACTGTTTTAGCAATCGTTTGCTTTTCCACAAGGATATTATCTGCTCAAATTTGGAGCCAAAGCAAATTGTTGGATAAGCTATATATTGAATTTATCAATATTTTTAGTCTTTTTAACATATATTGGTATATTTAGAACTTGTTTCACAATTTCTAGGTTAAGTTCTGAATAGTTATCTGACATAAATATTGGCGTAATATCATAAATCCACTTGAACAAAATTCACAAATGTCTTTTGGCACAAAAATTAATACTTTTGCCTTCTGGACTTACGACTCTACCCTTAAAATTTATGTATCGGTTAACTAATCCGAACTTAACTTAGACTTTGTGAAACAGGCTCGTAAACTACTTACTTGTAATATTTTATTTTATTTATGTCAATATACTGTTTAAATGTGAACTTATAGCGATTTAATGTTTAAAAACTGTACTGGATCAAATAAATTTTAACTTTATATTATTTAAAAAAAAAATAGGAAGAAGTAATTGGAGTTTCTGTAGAAAAATTCATCAGCCACCCGCATTTGCTAGGGGATTATTTCTATTAAAATAAAAAAAAAACAAAAACAGATTTCTTATCTACTCATAAAGCCAATCTTACACGGTCAAATAATCCTTGAAATATCTTGCATGTGTTTGTTAAAAAAAAAAATTGTTTGTGTCACAAACATGATTAACATACTTCTTAGGCGAATTATTATACTTTATCTAAGCGTATTAGGTCAAAAAGTTGATTGTGTAAAAGCTGCTTAAAGGCTTTTCAAATCCTATTTTTCCGATTAATTTGACCGAAAAGAAATTAAAATTACATTTTGTTTAAAGAACTTAATTTTACTCTTAAGCATTCAAAAATAAATAATCCATTTGATTTTTCCCGATTAATTTTGCAAAATAAAAATTATATATTTAGATTTTGAATTTCGAAATGTATTGTCTTTTGTTTCTAAACAATTCATAAAAATTAAAATGTTTTCATATGTCGAATTATATTGCTTTTATTTATATTTTTAACATTTTTAACAAACAAACAAAAATAAATTATGATTATTAAATTTGAATATGTTTCTTTTTTTAACTTAACTGGAATGCATTTCATATCACATATTGTTGTCCAACCATCTCTTAGCAAATGCAAAAGAAAATTTCAAAAATATAATTTAAATTTGTTTAGCTAGAGGAAGAAGTTTAACATTCTAAGGCATTTCTTTAGGCAATCTTATCGTTTTTCATTTCTTTCTTACACATACCAAATAAATTATCATCATAAACAATTTTGATACATAGTTTTAATTTTTTCTCACTCAACTTGTAGTTGTATATATCTTTTTTTTAATTTTACTAAATTTTCCTAGTTGCATTTTATTTAACTAAATATTTTAATACTACGATTGATTTATTATATTATTAAATTTTTAAATATAAATATTTTTTTTTGTTTAAATCTACGTAAGAACAAATAATTTTATGTTGTCGACGATTTAAAACCCCAACACAAAAATAAATTGGTGGTTATTCGAAATTTAATAATACACGTTATATTAATTCTAACAAAATAATAATAAAAAAAATATAGAATTAAACAAAAATAAACTAATTTTAAGTAACAACAAAAATATTATAATCGTAGGTTATCTTTCTACAATGTCAAGGAGAGGTACATTCATTTGCACTATTATCGTAAACTACATCAAAAGAAGAAATGTATGGTTTTTTTTTTTTTAGTACATACTAACTATAAACGTGTGTAAAGTTGGTTTTTAGTAACCCAACAATATTAATAATGTACAAAATAGGTTTATAGCGAGAAAATGGCAACAAGCTTACATAATATATAGTAATCGGTATATATATTATATTTATCTTATAAGTGCATACGATAGACTCGTAAATTTAACTTTTGTATTTATTAGTTGAGGTGGAATATACAGATGCATCTAAGTTATACCTTTTAGATCTTTGTGAGAATTTCATCGAGATGCAGTTGTTTGGGGATTTCAATGTCTTCAAGTTTGACATCACTGTAATTGTAAACGACCTTGACGGGGTGAATGAATTCTTGGTCCATAGTAAATTCGTTATTTCGTGCCTGTTTGAAAAAAAAGTTAATAAAAAGAAATTTTTGAAATGTGTTGATTTTCATTTAGCGAAAGATAGTGGTTTAGCTTATACTACTTTTCCGAATTTTTTACATATCAATAACTTGATTCCAAAAAAAATTAGCCTAACTAATGAGAATTTTGTTTACAATTTTAAAAACTCCTTATAATTGTGTCCCATTTTTCATTTGAAACATTTGTCCTTCCCCATGAAATATTATCTTAATCCGAATAGAAGCAGCTATTGGTTGTTAATGATGTCAAAGATGAAGACGATAGCTTTTCAAATATTATAGCAATGAAGTTCGAATTAATGTTAAATTTTTTTATTAAAGAAAACTTCCATGCTTGAATGAATAAATATATTTTGGGGGTTGTTAATTTGACTGCGACTTATAGATCTATTGTGCTCTCGTCTACAGCTCCCACCTTACAGATCTTCCTCCAAACCTATTTCTCTGAGGAATTTGAGTATTGGGGGTATTCTCAGGGGGTATTGCTCTCTTCCACCTGGTAGCGTCCCAGGTGTTTATTTCTTTCGTGCATGAGTGCATCGCAATTGCCTAATATGTGGTTCGACGTTTCCTGATGAATATGACACTACTCACAAGGCCTAGATTATTAAGGTGCTTTCAGAGTTTACAGTGGCCGATGAGTAGGCCCGTTATAATTCTAAAGTTATTCATACTTAAACTGGTGCAGTCCTTGAAACGTTCTTGGATTGGACTGTCTCAGCTTGGGGAGTTCTTTCCAAATTGATTTATTGGCCTTCCTTCTTCTTTTTTGATGTTATTCTTAATAAAATTTTCTCTTAGACCGCAATAGAGTTGAGGTCCTGTTTTTGCTAAGGAGTCGGCCTCTTCATTACCCTGGACACCAACATGTCCAGGTACCCAATTAAGCGTAACATTATTATTTTTGCCAAGTTAATTTAGCCTGCCCACACATTCCCACACTATTTCCGAGTAAATTACGTGGAGCTCAGTGCTTTGAGCGCTGCTTGACTATTTAAAATAATGGCAATGTCTTGTTTTTGATAATTGCTTTCGAGGTTACGATCTGCACATTTTCCTATAACATTTATATAACCAACAGGTGATAGCTTCTCCAGGAATTATTGTAGGGATTTTATAACTTATTTTTAATATAACATTTATTAATTCGAACCTACACATATTTAATTTAGCTTTATTCCTTTTTTTTTGGACGATCCAACTTCAAGCCTACTATTTTTTTTGCAAAAACATTAAATAATTATGATGATATTCGACCCAAGCGAGGTATTCGTTGGAACGAACACAATGCGTACGGACTGAACTGATCAAAATGTTATTTAACTGACGCTACATAGATTCATACATTTCTCGATGCATCTATATCCTCACGTTTCACACTTTTATCCTCACTTGAATGAGCCTTCTATTATTATCTTCATATTTTTTCACCATTTTCTGCCGCTCACGTTTTACTCTGTTTGTCTCCACATTTTGAAAATTCTGTGTCAATTATTTTTTATATATGTTAAGTTTAGTACACGATATTAGCGCGAACTTTTAGTTGTATATTAGAGAAATACACAAACCTAAAGGTAATCTACGTAATGAGCAGCAAACGTTATCGAGCACGTAGGCGTTGAGTGGTAAGTTACGGAAAACCGTTCTGCTCTGCTTTCAAGTCTGTTTCTATTATTTAAGTGTAATTCTAAGCAAAAGCCTAAGGTCTCACTTACCTTGTTTCGATTATTAAGCTTCTCAGTTAGTTTCTCAATAAACGTGCTGCTAATTTCTCTTTCACAATCATCCGAGTTGTATGATTTTATCATCTGAAAAAAATTAAGCACATTAATTAATTTATTTTATATAAATTGACTGTTATTGCAAAATAGGGAAATTTACCTTTAGAACTTGTGCAGTGGTAAGTGAATTACACAATTCATAAACACTGTCTACATCCTGCTCAGTCTTCCTCGACTGAAGCAATTGTGAGACATCAATCAATGGTGCCAATGGTTTTGTCACTTCAACCGACTAAAAATAATAAATTACCCACAAAAATGTACAATTTCGTTAGAAGATTTTTCATTTGATTTAGCCTTACCATTTTCTTTTCTCGAACCCAATCTTCCAGACAAGTAACATTATACCTGATCTTCATACCTGTTTCCCACATGCAAATATCTCCACGCAACATAAGCGTGTTCATTGCAATCGCACAGATATTATACAATAACTGATAGAATATTTGTTCCGTATAGCTAATGTGAAGTCCGAAAAAGTGAAACTGCTTGTAGAAGTGCTCCAGTTGATTGACAAGCAATCTTGGTGCTGAGACCTTTGCATGCTCTGGTGAACCGTCCAACGACAAAGTTCGGCGGTTACCCTGATTCTGTCCATTTTTAATTTCATCATGATCGAGAACGGCCGGCACCACGAATTGCTTTATCAATCCCTGAACTTGTTTCACTAAGCTTTCATATAGACCCACAATTATATCGTATATGATTTTGCGATATTCAGAGAGATCAAAGTTATTCAGCAGTTGCTGATTTTGTTGGGGAGTATTCAAACGATTATACTCTTCAATATTGCCATATTGTTTGAGAAGATTATGGAGTCTGAAAATAATTTAAAAAAAAAATATGAGAAAGCATTCCAAATTGTTGATATTCTTCTATTAAATTACGTAAGTGAGTTAACCAGCCATAGGACACGATTTTCAGTGGGACTGGGGAACTTATGGACTTTCTTCATGTGATTCACAAACATTGCCAGTAGTTTTTGGACATTGTCATCGCTGTTCAACAAGTCGGTGTACCTGTTAAAAGAAAAATAAAAAGTTGATTTATATTCCACCGCAATTGAGTTTGATTCTCCTTACCTTATACACATGAATAGAATATAAGCAGGTAAACCCGGCAATAAGCCAATTGCAACTCGAGGTGTTAGGCCAACTATCAGACGCTGATAAATCTTATCGAGATCTCCTTTGTTGTATTTGAGAATTCCTGTAAAAAGGTGTTTTTTTTTTATAATTGTACACTAACTTTATTATCACACTTAAAATTTACCTTTGTAATGATGTGTTTTCTTTTTCCCTACAGACGCCACAACCTTTGATTCCTCTTGATTTGGAGTGACACTCGATATGCCATGCTCACGAAGGCGACGAGTCAACGTATGGATATTACGTTTTGCATCTTCGTATTTCTTAGTCAAAGCATTCATTTCCTCCTATAAAATGGCATTTTGTTTTAAATAAATTCTTTGTCTTTAATGGATTTTTTTGTTTGTTTTAAAACCCACCTGTAATTTCGTGTATTCCATGTATGACTTTTCTAACTCATATCGTAAGTAACGTTCATTTTGACGTATAGCTTCAATATTGGTTTCGTCGAAATCTTCAATACCGCTTTGTAGAATAGTCTGAAGATGGGCCTTTTCATTTCGTAGTTCATCAATTTGTCGAGATAGTTCACCTAAGTGGGCATTATTTTCCTCGGTCAGTGCACTAAGTTCTGATTCGAGTTGTCTAAAAAAAAGAGTTTTTTAATAAATTTATTTTATTATATAAAAGTTTTTTTAGTTGTTTTGTTTTTTGTGTAAATAGTTGTATGAAAGAGTACCATTTTTTTTAATTTTCTGAAAATGTTCTTTGTTCACTGAATTTAATGAGTGTATATGGTACTAAATTTATCACCTATTAGTAGTTATTGAGGGTATATCAAAAAGACATGAAAAATTGGTAGTGTTATGAGTTGTGAATTGGATTTTGTACTTTGCAAAAGCTATCATGTTTGTCATTTTATTTTTTTTTTGTACTTGAGAAGCTTTCATTTTTTAGAAATCGATAAGAAACCATTCAAAGCTGCCTTTATTATGTGTATACGATACTATTTTTGGTGCACGATGGTTGTTTGAATGAAAATTAAAACGATAAAACTGATACCTACAACGAATCAACCGCCAATAAACAATGATCAAATTCAAATAGCGTTAAATTAAATAAATTTCGTTACCCTCGTGGAGAACCAGGACCTAGTGGCTTACAACTCTCAAACATTTTGTGTGCGTGTTGTTTGCAGCAATGGTAGACCACGCTTAATTTAAGCTTCCATGCAAGAATCTGCAAATTTTGCATTTTAGCCAAGTGGCACGCAGCTCAAGCTAAAAAATCCTTTTTTTGTTTCTAATTCTACGTACATTACTTATCTATCAAAATTTAGCGCACAAAATAATTTAGACAAATCACGTTTCTGAGATCTCACTGAACAAACTTCGGTCAGCTTCACTGGAGGAGAAGGTTAAACCTGAACAAGATTGCTCGGCTAGAAGTCAAAAGCACACTCCATCTCTTTTTTATAATTTGATTTGAGAATATAAGAATTTTATCGCAAAGACGAAGTTTTCGTCGATAGCTTATAAAAAATATTTAAAAAGTTCACCATGGCAACCATATTTTGGAATTGAGTTGAATCCCCTTACCCAGACGGAAAACTCAATGACAATCACATGTGACTATGGTTGATTTGACACTCACTTATCACCTAAGCCAATTCCACCACAGGAAGTCGAGGGCTTTTGGATGCGACCGATTTTAAGTGGTTTCCAAATGCTGCGATTTGCAAAACTGAATACTTTAGCACCCGGTGATTAATTTTGCGCCACCCTGTGTATAAGCCTAGGAGCCTATGAATACAAATTTTTAAATTTCCGTACCAGCCACTTAACTACATAATTACGTCACTCGTTTCGTAAACTCAACGCCTAAAAAAGTTTTACTCAAAAAAGTACGCCACTGTTCATTTGATATTGTTAGAGGTATTGAAACTCTAGCCCGTTTTCTAAGAAAAATTCGAAACATTTACAAGATTTTGGAAAGCGAGGCAATAAAACCATTTCAGAATTAGTCTTAAGATGAGTCAAGTCATGATATAACTAATCTAGATTCTTGGTTCTCAAAAAATAACCACAATATCTATGGAATGACCTATGAATGAAGGATTTAAATATATATTTTTAAGTGCAATGTTAGAGAATGAATATTTATTTATATTATAAAAGTTAAAATGTATTAAAGTGATGTAAATGCAATAAGGATTAAGTACTTTCATGTAAGGATAAATGCCCCGTTTTGCGCTCAAGCTAAGGAATAGGTTTTCTTTAAAAATGTTTGTACATTGTACGTACTGATATAAATTATTCGCCCGATTGACAGATTTCATCTTATTTAAAGTTGAGAATGGTCTCGGATTGATTTATTCTCCAAAAAGTGTTATTGAACTGATTTCGATCATCAAACCACACGCACACATTTAGAAGGTTTGCCATTGCTTGTTGTCGTATTGGAATTGCTGTCTTATTTTTTGTTTGTAATTTTATACAAATTGGAAAAAAACCTATGCTCTGGTTTCCATAAAAATTATTCCTTTATTTTGTGTAAGAGGGAAGGTAAATTTAAAGGCCTTAAAAGGGCTTAGCTTTTGTTTTCTATTTCCTGTTACAGGTGTTTTTAAAATGTTATTTTTTTTTTTACTTTAACAAAACTGAAAAACTGAACTGATGCTTCATAGATTTTATTTAATTCTGCACAGTTATTTTTCTTTACGATTGTTTAACGTTTCTACTAAGCTACCGCGAAAATTAAAAAAAAAAAACGTTATCACCCTTAATTGACCCCTTTTATATTTCCATTTGTTCAATATTTTATTTTGAGGGGTAGTTTAAGGAAGGCGTAATACAATTTTTTACAGAATTATTAATGGCAGTTAACTTATTTTTATTACATATGTAAGGACAAAAGAATACTTGGAAGTATTTTCAATACACTACCAACTAAATGTGCATACCTGTTGACGAGTTTCTGTGCTTGGAAAGCTTCTAGAAGTTCTGAATTTTCTTGGAAAGTGTTATCAGTACGAACTGGCTTAGCACCGCCAAATGATTTTAAAGATTGACTCTGCTGTTGCAGTACGGCCTTGAGTTGTATGCACTCATCACGTCGCCTTCTTAGTTCTTCTTGAAGAGCACTTTGTTGAGCTACGCAAAATAGAGGAAATATAATTGTATCTTTATGATATTATGAGAGTTACAATTGTTTGTATTCACCTTCAAGTTCCTGCATCTCAACACCACGGTTTATACTATTTCGCAATAAACTATAATCATGGCGTACTTTTTCATTTTCAACTTCTAGCTCCGTAACTCTGAAATTAGTAAAAAGTGTTGTTATCTGAAAGAACCATGAAAGTGCTTGAACAAACCTTAAAGAATCCTCGGTAGATTTGTTTTTGTTCATCAGCTTTTCCATTTGATCCACCAACATCTTGTTTTTCTTTTTCTCATCTTCCAAAATACTGCGGAGCTTTAGAATCAAACTCGTTTGTTCGCTCTTCGGTGTTGATGTCACTTCTAATTGAAAAAAAAAAAAATAAAAAATATTCCCTAGAGATGTTTCTTTTTTCTAATAAAAAAAAAAAAAAAAACTAACCAATCTTTGCAAACGATTCCATAGATGATTGATTGTTACTATCAAAAGTCAAAGCTTGATTAATTCTTTTGGGTTCGAGTGTATTCTTTGCCGATGCATAACCAAAGTCCTCTTCATTCTGACTCGAAGCATTACTAAGAGATCTTGTATGATTCGAATATTCGGTAGCATTTCCATAACCCTTTTGCAAACGACTTATTTCCTCCTTTAGCATGTAGTTTTCACCTTCCAAAAAGTCTTTGTCTTTCTTCGCACGTTGATAAGCTTCGTGCACTTCATTGACATCAACTTCTGATAAAATACGTGAACGATAGAGCGAACTCTTCTCCTCTTTCTTTGCCAATTCGATCATTTCATCAACCTGTTGACGGAGTTCTTCATTTTCAATGCGCCATGTTTGTTTTTGCTTATTCCATTCTTCTTTTTCGTGATCTTTCTCTTCCAGCAATTGCATCTTTTCATCACGCTCAGTTTCCAGTTGTTTGTCAAGCAACAATATTGCATTCTCTTTTTCTTCAAGCAGCAATTTCAATTGTTTCAATTGATTTTCGATGTTCTTTTTCTGTTCCAGCTGGTTCCTAAAATAACCACATAAATAAAGATTTAAAAAAAGGTTTTTAATTTTGTATTATTATAGAAAAACCTACTTTAAAATAGGAATGGCCGTTGTTTTTAGCTTAAGTTGGGTATTTTCTTTGTTTAACTCATCGATTTTCTGTTGCAACGATATGATTTTATTCTCCAAACCTTTGTACAAATTTTGAATGTGAGAAATGGTCTTGGCTTCGGCCTTCAATTTCTTGAAAAGACGACGAGCCAAGAATCTTCGTATCGCCGATTGACAAACGACAATCCTACGCAGTTTCTTATTATAAGCCTGACGAGCCAAATAACCTCGACAGAAACGTTGTATTTGAGTCGCCCTATGATTGTCCATGGCCATTTTGAAACGCTGTCGTGCCAGCATTCCCCGAGCATACTGTTGAATCCCACAAACAGAAAATCGTAACTTAAGGAATCTTCGTCGACACACATAGCCACGGGCATATTTTGATATAACAAGTGCTGCTCTTGCCTCTCGTATAGCTCTTGCTTTCTTTCTGGCCATATAGCCACGAGCAAAGGTCTGTATGCCAAGTATGACCCTCTGGATGCGTTGATATCGCATGCGATAGACAAATTTTCGCACCACAGACTGCACAGTTATGATGTATTTCTTTCGTAGATTCATACGAACTTGTTCTAGATAAGCAACTTGTCCAGCTCTAAAGAATATTTGCGTATTACCAAAACGATACTTCTCCTCGTCGTGAATCCATTTGGTAACAATATTTTCACATGAGGTCTTTAGATCATTTTTGTTAAGATGTTTTCGATGGCATAATAATTGATAACGGGTATAGAAATCATGATATGACCAACGAGACGGGAAACCTGCTGCAGATATGCGAACTGTTTCCAAAACTCCACATGCTCGTAACTGTTGAACTATTTTTGAAGCTTCCCATTTGAAGGCGATCTTATCGTCATTTGGCTTTATACACCGAATGTAATGCGGTGTTGTGGAATGCAGTGTTGATATAAGCAAAGACAAGCTGTCTCGAAATTGCGAACCAACTGATCGTTTATGTTGTTTTGACGGAGTTACCTAAAGAAATTAAAGTAAGATATTAATAATGTAAATAAAATATATTAATTTGTTTTAATTTAAATGAAACTCGGGAAAAAGCAAATTATCTTTATTATCAAACAAATGTTGCGTTTTGGTTAAATAATGAGCAAACAAAATCTAACCACTCTGTTACCAATCTAAAAAAGTTGATAAGGTTTGCCAATATTCGATGAAAAGCAAACTTAATGAATTAAATAAATTTTAAGGAATTAATTATATTATTATATATTATTTGTCGTTGATTGGTGCTACATGGGAATATGAACCGATTAGTATCAACATACATATCGATGCCGAGTATTGTAAATTCAACTTCATATTAACTGTGCTTATTTTATTTCACTATAGTGACCACAAAGAGTCTGACCTGTAAGTCGGTATAACTTTTCTGAGTTAAAAAAATAAACCTAATTATTTAACAAATGAGGAGCCTCGAACCCTCGAATACCCTTAAAGCGAAATCAGACCCCTAAGGATTGCGATATCTACTAGTTGCGTCCAGATCAATAATAATTTCCCCGTTAATATCTCCACAGAAAATTTAAATTTAAATTTTTGATGAGAATAACTGGCGGATTTGTGTGGGAAAGGAATTATTCTTCATTATATCGACATTTTAGATTTTTTTTGTATTACCTTGATTCAACCATTTAGCTTGGCTTGCTTTAAAATTTTTTTTGGCGTCCACGTCAAAAAATTGAACTAAAAATCCATCGGAATCGGGTACCGTGCGGAATTGTGTGAACGCAGCTAAGAATTAATTTGTGCTCTTGCGGTATTAAGCAGATAAGATGAAAAGAAAAAACTGCGATCCTTATTATAACTGCCATATAAAAATGCATACATTAGGATTCTCGGAAGCGGAAATTGACTTAGAACAGAAATTACTGATATCGCCTGGCTATTATACTGATCAAATCTAGTTTCGAAAACATAAGCCTCATTAATGTCCACACACTCCTACCGATTACAAACGAGGCGGCGTTTCATTGTATTATAGCCCTGCAACACATAATGTGATGAAAAAAGAAGCTCCCTGGCGCTCTCCAGCCTTAGAACCTTCAACTAGGAAATGTACTAATCATTGATGGTCACATGGAAATAAGGATTTCGATATATGAAAATAATCGAGTTTTCGATCCTGCTAATACATTCACAGTTAAACTCTAATTTGTTTACATTTTAAGATTGAATTCACTTTTTATATTTTTATACCGCCGGAGGTCTTCCAAACCTGTTCTGTACTAGTTTGCTCAGGATAAAAAAAATATTAATGGCACTGGATTATGAGTTATTTGGCAATTTAGTGAATTATATAAATTTCAACCTTTCACTGTAATTTAATGTAAGAATAGTTTTCATATATTACTCTAATGCTTTACATGCGGGATAAGGGAACCATCAAACCAGATAGTATTTTAAATGTGCATACTATCAATTCTGTTGTTAGTCAATATGAAACATGCCAAAAATAAATATAACAAAATATAACTAACTCTTTTACGTTTCTCCACTGGCAGCTAAAAAAAATTTGGATGAGAGAACAAATATTACAAAATAAAAACAACATTTACTCTAGCGAAATATACTTAAAAAAATATATGTATTTAAATAAAACTTACCAATTGCTTCGATGCACTTATAACCACCCTTCCACTAGCTGCAGTAGTTTTTGCTTCGCTTAACGTGTCAGTCTCCTCAAGTTCCATTAATTGTTTACACAAAGTCATATCAGATTGCGCGACAACATTCACCAACTCCTTAGAAACAGTATCACGATTTTTCTCCAAAAATCCATGAACATCATATTGCACAGTATCCGAAAAATGTTTAACAAGAAAACCTTAAATTTAATTTTATTATGAAGTGAATTTTTTTAGATTTAATTCGAAGACAAAAACCTTACTTGTTGTTCCGAACCTTGGTTTTTCAAAATGCGGGAACTTTGAACATTTTTCAATGAGTTTTCCAGCCCAAGATTCATCTGATCCTTTCGGCATCTGCATAGTGAAAAATGTTATTTATACGAAGCAACATTTATACAAACAATCAAAATAAACTAACCCTACATTCTTCATCTAGCAAATCAAGAACACCCAACTTAGACTCGATCATATCGATACAAGGCTGATTGTCATAGAAATCAATCATAGTCCAAACTATGCCCTCCTTTAAGTACTCCTCTTGTTCCAACTTAAAGACATGTTGATTAAATTGCTGCTGGAGTTTTTCGTTTGCATAATTTATACAGAATTGTTCAAATGAATTCGTATCGAATGTCTCAAATCCATAGATATCAAGAACACCAATAAAACAACTTTGCTTACGGCCTGAATTTAAGCTTTTGTTTATCACAGCGACAATGTATTGGAAGAGTTTGGAATAAATGTGTTTGGCTAATGCATCTTTAGCTGATTCGGCCGCAGCTATGTTATTGGGTATAAGGACATTTTCATTGTATGACTCAATTTGACGTGTTATCAGCCATTTCCGGAGATCATCGGCTTTTATTTGTAACATGTCACCGGTTATATGCAATGGCAAGTCATTTGGCTAGAAAAAAAAGACGATAAATTGGTTTGATATGTAGTTATTATTTCTATTCCTCACCATTATATCACAGGCATCAGGATCGATCTCATCGGAGTCCTTTTTATATTTGCTTACAAATTGAATATTACCCAGATGTAGTATACCGGCAAGAATTTTAAGTATTTCCGAGATCTATAGTAAAAACAAAATATGATGTCGAAATAGGCAACTTAACGAAGTTGAAGGTTATATTTTATTTACCTGTGTGGTACTAAATCCCAGTACGGCCATTGCTTGAACGGTGTCTTTGAATTGATTAACATCAGAAACGTGTTCAATATCAGGGGATTTGCCTTTGTTTAGGAAATTGAATTTATCTTGATGATCTGAAATTTAAATTAGAATTATTGTTCATTTTTAATTTGAATCTTTTATATTTTAGAATTAAACAAGGAAAAATTGTCAGTACATGGCTTAAGGGAGAGCTTTTTTTCTGCCTGTGTATACTATCATGCAACTGAAATGAACAGATTGCCACTGAAAAATATATCAACCCATTGAATTACGTACAGGAATTGTTGTTGTAATTCTCCGTTCTGCAATGCATCACTGCCGATGACACACTGTACCAACGTTGCACCCAAAATAAAATTTCCTAAAAAAACTTGCCATTTTCGTGCCATATTAAAAACGCGAAAATTCTTTTATTAAAAAATTTATAATTCAATTGTGGGGTGAAATACGCCGCAGGGTCAAAAGTCCACAGGCTAAAAGTCTACAATGGATTTTTGACCCAATTGGGTGGGTTGCAAGTCCACAAATCAATTGTGGAATGAGCCAGAAGTCATAAAAAAGTGGGTCAATATTTCATAATTTTAGAAAGGAATTTTTTTAATCATACTCAATGTACTGTTTATTAAAAGAAACTGTTGACATTAGCGCTTGCCTGACAACTGAACATACCCGAAGCGAAGCAACGGAGTTGCGTGAGCAGTACAGAGGACCCAAAAAGGGAGTTCATATCCTTTCCGAAGCGGATCACCCGTTTTCCAAGAAAATGCGTCGGGCACAGCAACCCTGAGCGGTTTTCTAGGATTTAGGCAGACAAATATTATTTCCTATTGTAAGAGTTCACTACCTTTTAAGTTAAAAAAAAAGGCAAAATAAATGGTTTTTAATAATAATAAAATGAATATTGTTCAAATCACCAAAGTGAGTCAAAAATTCACAATCAATGAGCCAGAAGTCCACAAGGATTTCTGGCCCAGCCCAATGTGGCCTTTAAAAAAAAAAATTATCCCAGAATCCTACTCAAAAAAAAAAAAGAATCCCTCGGATACTATTGTATCCCAGTGGTAACTCTGGATACAAACTACGGAAACCCTGTGAGAGCTTTAAATAGGGACAGTTTTATGCAAGCCAATGCAACCAAAGTGAGAGGCAAAGGTCCTATCCTCCCAGTACTGACAATTTCTGTTGCATTATTCTTTAAATTGCTTTGGTCAGAAAATGGCAACTTCCCGTTGCAGTTTTACCTAAGTATAACTATCCCATAAGGGATCTAAGTTTACATAATAATGGCTTTTAACTCACCTATCTTTTTTCAAATGATAAAAAAAATAACAGGAAATTACTATAAAACTTAAAAGTACAAACCAAACTAACCCAACATTAACTCCGGATGCTGCTCCCTGGCTGAGCACAACTGATAGAAAATGTGATAGTTCCTTTCGCCAGGGGATTGATATACAACTCGAGACTTCTCCAACAAATATGTTTGCATAGAGGCTCCCGTCAAATTCATCACTCCCATATTGTTTTTGAATAATAATTTTGTAAACTTTCCAAACCTTGAACTGTTGTCATTTCGTGTGGTCTTTGCATTACCAAATGCCTCCATAATTGGACTTGATTCCAATACTTTTCGTTCGACTTGAGTCTCCGATTCACTGCCTCCAACGGCAGCAAAATACCTCATAGTATATTTGGCAGATACAGTCTTACCAGCTCCGGATTCTCCGCTCACAATGATACTTAAGTCACATTTTTCGCGTTCCAATTTTGTGTATGCTTCTTCGGCAAGAGCAAAAATATGCGGTTCTAATTCACCAATTGAATGTCCACGATAGGCACGTATAATATCTGGCCCATATAGAGGCAGATTGGCATACGGATTGATTGCAACCAATATTATACCACAATATGTGTAGATTGACTGACGTTCGCGAAAGCGCACTTTTAAATTATGCAGAACAGCCGGCTCGTGAAGGTATGATAAGGCGGTTAAATCTTGTTGTCCGATTAGTATGGTTGGATTACGCAATGGTGGCAAGTCATTCGCGGATTTAATTTTAATCGTTAAAGGTTGACGACCAGCATCTTTGTAGGCGTTTAGTTCCTTGCAATCCTTTGTGTAGTCCTGTTCTAGTACGGCACCCTCCCAGACGTTTTCTTCGTTTGGTATCCATATTCTGGCACCCTGAAAAAGAAATAATTTTCTATGAAATTAGTTTTTGTTTTAAAATTTAAAAGATCAGAAAAAAATGCGAACATTAAATACGAATTTGCAATTGTTTTGTAAGGATTTTTCAGTAAAACAATAAAATGAACAAATTCAAAATAAACGGATGAACAAATTTGTTTAAATTTGATACAGATTATTTTTATGAGATACTAGCTGAACCCTGCCACGCTTCGCAGTGACTCTTTTAATAAATAAAAACTAACAATTTATTTCTATTTAGCATCATCAAAAGTCTGTATATAGTTTGCACCACGTTGATTTACTTATTCACATTTTTTTTCCATAAAATATGTTTGTTTTGGATGAAGAAATTTGCTTTTTTAACACACTCGGGCGTATATGCACTTTTTCTTATAATTTTATATAAAATAAAGAAAGAAACCGAATGTACAGCAACAACTTGTTTGTGGCTAGTAAAAATGCTGGGTTTCAAATGCAATTGTCAAACAATAACCTAAAACTAAATTTTTATTTAGTCAAACAACCATATTTTATAAGAGTTTTTTGTGTGATAACACATTTGCAGTTAGGATGCCAAGCTTTCGCATCATTAATATTCTAAAAGAAAGAAACCAAATGTACAATAACAACTTGTGTGTAGCAAGTTAAAATGCTGATTTCAAATGCAATTGTCAAACAGTAAATGCATTGCAATGCAATGCAATGCGAAGTGCATTGGCTCTGAGGGACCTTGGTCCAAGTTCCCCAGTCCCAGTTGGCCAAAAAATTTTCAATTAAAATATAACAATAAATGACCAGTGTCCAGTGCCGTCTCCGGGAAGGATGCAATACGAGCGAGAAAGAAATAATTATGTAGTTTTTGAATAATCTGATTGAATAAAAGTACCCCTGATTAAGTAAGGGAAACTTAAGAAACGTTGGGAAAAATAGTGGAATAAAAATGTTTTTATTCGCATTTTCTTAAAAAACGCCAAAACACCCTAAAATACGGTCGAAAAGATATACATACATACCGAACAAATTGGTCAAAAAAATATCAAACAATATAACTTATTTTCTATTTATTAAAAAATTTTAGTTCTCAATACTCTTAAAACTATTTCAAACATTCGCCATAAAACTATTCATTAAAAAGTTTGACCTTAGAGGGACATGATAATGACCTCGAACCATGACCAATACATTTTTTTGATTTAGTGAGTGCCTGATCAAAAAAAAAATGTTTGAGAAATAAAGGACACGCTATTGTATATATAGGTTAGTCGTTACCTCCATCTCAGAAACCCCACATAAGTTAAAAAATAGAAAATATGCCCACATATGAATTTATTTGACTTTTTTTATTTTGATCACACACAGTGAAGCCATCCGATTTGCGGTTTTCTTTTAGACATACCAGAAACCTTGAAATGACTTGTTCTGATAGCTCAGTTGCTAAAAACTTATCTATCATGCTTGTTTTTTTTTTATTAAAAATGTGACAATTTTAACCTTATCAGTTATGAAAAAAAAAAATGAACAATACAATAATTTTTAGGGCAATATACATAGAACTTTTGGACAAGTAAAAGTTTTTACCAGTTAAAATTAAATGTATAAAGCATAAATGCACCTGGTTCCTTTAATCAATTTTAATTAATGACAAATTTAATTTGAAAACTTCACAATTATGTATGTACATAATGTACATAGATAGATATGTCAATTTTGAATACATTAAGCAAATGTTCAATGAATAACACTTAAAAGCTTAAATAAAAAAAGGTTCTTATGCGTATTACCCTGTTCCTATAAATATAACCAAAAATAGCATTTTGAATTAACCACTAACAGTGGGTAAAATCTTGAAAAATAAATTTTTACTTGCGGTATGTAGGCACTACATATATGGCATGTTATGGGTTCGTAAAAAAAATTCGAACTCCAGATTTTGATCAAAGTTGACATTACGATGATAGCGAAGTCGAAAAAAGTGGGTCTTGCTATTTTGTCTGTCTGTCTGTTCTGTCCTTTCAGCTGCAGCCTTAACGGGTGTGTCGATTTTCTTTAAACTTGGTATCTAGCGTTTTTTGGGCATTCTCCCGACACGATTTTTCATTTTATTTTTTAGATCAAAAACAGCGGTACCTGCCATAAAATTTGTTTACCAAATTATGAAAATCTTTTTTTCTCAAAAACGTGCACACCACGTAAAAGAGAATCAGTAATTGTTTTTACAAAAAGGCTACCATTTTATTAAAAAAAATTCGGAAAATGTTTATAAATGGTACCTCTCGTAGAACCATTTTTTTGATTTTCGATTTTCTCAAAAACGGGTCAATGGGTTTTGACCAGTTTTTTTTTATAAAAAATCTTTCAAAAATTTTTAAAAGTGTTATACCTACATTTATGTAATTTCAAAAAAAAAAATTGGATTAAAAAAACAAAAACGTTAAAATAATCTTTTTCAGAGCTTAATAATGCGAACACGACTTGGCCGATTTTAATTAAATTTGACATTTAGCAATTTTTTAACATTATCTAGTAGATTTTAAATAAAAATTATTCTTATGACCAAAAATAACGGTAACTCCCGTACAAGTGTTTCCGGTAAGGAAAATCTCATTTTCCTCAAAAACGGATCTTACATTTTTGATTAAAATTTGTATGTGAACTAATAACAGTATGATTTACCATATTATTGGAAAAAAATGTATCTATTGATTAAAAATGATATCTATTATAGAACCATTTTTTTAATTTTTGACTATCTCATTATCTGTTGAACGGATTTTAATAAAAAAAATTACACAAGAGCATCTGATAAGTTAGAAATAATTTTTTAAAATTAGATATTTCGAAAATAAGTAATTATTTTTTTTTTTCAAATAAATTTCTTAATTCCAAATAAATAAAGGTTAAAAAATGGCGTACCAACTTTCTTAGAAATGTTTTCAAAATTTCATATATAAAAAATTATTTTTTTAAAAAACCGCTTCAACATTTTAAATTTTTTTCCCATAAATTGAGATTTGTAATCGAAATCAAATGGTGTACATCGTGTTGGTTTCAAAACAATTTCAGAAGTTGAAGGTTTGAATGAAACATCAACAATTTGGTGAGCTACTACCACACCATTTTTTCTTGTTTCGACCCAACCTACACTCCATTGTTTATTATTATTAATAACATAATTTATTAAACTAAACATTTTTTACTTAATTTATATGTGAACGGTTTAAGGTTAATCATTTGTCATTCTTGACATCAAACGATAAATCTCAATAAAAGACCTAAAAACTAATTTTTAAAAATAAATCTCGGACCAAGAACAAAATAAAATTGAAGAATTAAATATCTCTCAGTGAGAAACCGATTGGAAATAAAGGTCAACGGTTATTTTTGATCTCTAGCTAAAAATCATAACCTAGTACGTATCAATTTTTTTTTAAAAGATATTTCACGTCAAAAAATTGTAATGTTATTACACCTTTTGGGATTTTTTTTAATTTATTGTTACAATGTAAAAGTTATAAACCTACAATTAAATTTGCATTAAAATCGTTGCAGCCGTTTTGGAGTAAAATAAATTTTCTGAACGGCTAAGGTGAGAAGCACCTACTTGGTGCTTCAGAAGAAGGAAACATTTACATACATATTTGATTCACCTAATCAAATATATTTATTTGTATATGAAAATTACTTCCGGAACAGTGACAAACGATGTTGCCAGCAAGTGAAGTTAAATATGTATGTATGTACATTGTACATACATACCTACCTATTATTGTATATATATGTAGGTACATATATTTATTTATCATTTTATTTCTGCTTTAAAAAATAAATCGATGTGTCTACAAAACAAACCGTCATATCAAAACACCGACTTTTAAAAGTTCCTAATTGGATTTCAAGAGCACACCATGCTATTTCCATTTCCATCAACCAAACTAATCGTGTGGAAAGTATTAACAATAATAATAATATTTTATTTTATATTATATCATTGTTAAGTTGAGTCGGTAGGTAAATGACTTAAAATCATAAAAAAAAAATTATTTATAAATGAAACCGATATCATTTTCATAATATAACAAGTAATTGTAATATTAAACTGCATTTCTATTATGCGATCGGTCGTCATAGATAATTCTAATTAGTCACGTTTATAAAAATATCTAATTAAGCAATTTCTATATTGTTATCAGTTAAGACAGAACTCCTATTTAAACAAATTTGATTGTCAAAAATCGACAGCGTTTGATAGAGAATTAATTGATATGCCTCTTAGCACCCGTTTAACTTCTACGTTGTCGGCTACGAGTTTTTTGAAAATACAAATTTCTATAAAAGGTATATGCCTAGACAGATGATCCCCATTTGCCATATAAAAAGCCGATATTGCAAAGTTCATACACAAATCAACGGATAGATTTTGCCAAAAACCAAATGTCAATCAAATATAGGTAATGTGCATTGAATGAACAACAAACAACTAAAAAAGCTAAATCCGCAAAATAAAGTCGCAAAAGTAAAATCCAAAACCTGTCGTACACTACTTCTTCGTGGCAACTTATTCTTTGTTTATCTTAACGATACTCACTAAAATTCCTGAATCACCCAAAACACACTCGCAACAACAAAAAAGACACGCTGTTGGCAGTAAGTTTATCACCCCAACAATCAAAACCGGGCGCCTGAACTAAACCACTTATCAACGATAAAGCCCCAACAAAAAAACGCTAGAATGCAAAAACAAAAGAAGGAAGACAACAAAAAGGTTGTACTTCGTGTTCCCTTGTCACAGTCCCAACTGTTGTGTGTACTTGCTGGCACTTGTACTCGATAATTCAAAGACGAACAATAAATACCGTTGAATGTGATTCAATTTGTCCGTTAATTTGGGTATAAGACCTTCAGGAAAAATTCGATAAAACAAAAGCCACCCCCTTATCAATGAAACACATATTATAGTTAGATAATTGTGCAAAATGGGCTTCAATTCAAAAGCAAGAGCCCTACTATGAAAAATTACAACAAAAATTTTTATCGGAAGAGCAGACCAGACCAATTGGAAAATCTTTACTGTGCAACAATTTGCAATGCAACATAAAATTCCAAAAGGAATCCATAAAAATACCTTCACATAGAGCATCTCTTCGCTACTTGACATGGTTGTTGTTGGTGCTGGTGGTGGAGCTATTGGAGTCGCTGCTGCTGTTGGGTGTCGATTTTTCCGTGATCAATTTTTTTTCACCCGAGTTTCGCACGATTCTATTTCCCGTATTTGAATTGATTAACTATTTTTTTTGAGTTGTTCATATTATTAAATTAGTTGATTATAAATTTTGAAGTCAGTTAAATAAATTCGTTGAATTTTATATTTAATACAAACGCACAAAAACTAGAAAATATATTTTAAACAAAAAAAAAGCTCTCACGACAAATTTTTCTTACGTCGACCAACAACGTAGACGAAAAAGTAAAAACCTATTCCCTTTTTCTTTATGCAAGTGGTTCTTTTGAATTCTGACAGACATGTGAATTTTTGGCATTTTGTTTTGTGCTTGGATTTGTAGCTGTAGTGGGCGAAACCTTTGGATAAAAGAAAATCAGAAAAAGGTTCAGAGGTACACAACCTTTCAAGCCAGAGCACAAGCGAAAGGGTTAAGCTCTGTTCGTTTTATAATTTCAGAATATTATGGTAAAGTAGAGACCTGAAAATAAAGCGGTATTTAACAAAATGAAATAAATATATATATATTATACTGCTTTTAGACGACTGCAATTTCTATCCGCAATTCTCTTTTGAGTTTCATTCCGATTGCAGCATCAATTTAAACGCTGCAAATTTTAATACCTGCAATTTTTGTTTATGTCTCAAACAATAAGAAAAATCACAAAGAAGAAAGAGCGATAACTTTGCAATTATTTCAACCTCTGCAACTTTGTCTACCCCGGACATCGCATACGTCCCCCGCCTACATGCTTAAAAATGCAGGGGTAATTGCAGCATATTTGCAGCGTTTAAAAGCAGTCTTACCAAATTCAAGATGAAATAACTTTCTGCAATTTTCCAATTTAACCCAGCGGGTACATTGACAATATTTGAGGCAATAAATTACTTGGCTCATAGGCAATTGCTTGATTTTCATCGCCGCGCTGATGTTATAAATAAATTTTGACGTCTCACCTTTTTCGAAATGGTTTCTCCACGATTTTGAATGACTTTAGGTTTTTTTAGAATTCAAGTTGAATATTTGAGACATTTATTATTAAGAAAAGTGAATTTAAAGAGCTAGCTAAATAGCATTGAAAGTGGTCTCCATTCCCATACTGACATCTGACAACTGATGGAACATGATAACAAATAAGGTTTTGGAGTTGGATAGTTGTCCAAAGTTATTGATATTGCCTCAAATATTACCAATGGATCCACAGTGTAATAAAAACGTACTTTTAAGTTTATGAGATTCATAACTCAAAAATATTGATGTAACTGGTTAACTGGATCCACAGGGCTTTTCTCTTTACCTATTTATCGTGAAAAGAGAATATGTGTACTGAGAATCTCCAGTACTTATTGCGGATTCCATAATCGACATGATTATTTGAAGGCATCAAAAAAAGTTTTAATTTCTTTTTAAAGTTTCTTGATTAAAGTTCTTGTAAAGTATGAAAAGAAAAAGAAAAAAAACCATTCAACATGTTTACGAGACGATTTTGTTATCACTTTTTACTTCGCTCACCTAAAATCTGAAACTCAGTTTCCACGTGTGAAAGAAACTTATTTCTGGCAGCACTGCTTCTCTGATCCCTCAGAATAACCGAAACAAACAGCACCAATTTTCCTGCCGCCAAAAAAACCGTCAGGCCCTGGCGGTCAAAGTAAACAAATTGCGCGCTTTTATTTTTAATTACATTTTTTTCATTTAGCTTAGGTTGCATTTTTTTTTGTTCTCTTCACCTAATTGATAAAATTGTTATAACCGTGTTAATATTTTATAGTAATTGACAAATAAATAAAATAAAACCAAAGTAAATGCAATAATAGCGAAATGGGGGTTAAAGAAATTGAAAATTTAACAATTTTTAACTGGGTTGGTAGTCAACTTACTGGCATTCAAATTCCTCATTTGCAACACAAAAAAGTTTACTTTTACAAGTAAGTGCAATAAAAATTCATATTTTCTCCATGCTCTTAAATATGTACTTTTCATAGGAAATGTGTTTTTGGTCCTATGAGTATTTCTGTTGGTGACTTCGTCCTCGTATCGAACGCGGATGCTGCCGAACCAGACACTGATGCTGGCTGTGACATTGCAAAAGTTCTCTGCTTATATGAGCTTTGTGATACAACTTCAAACAAAGATCCTTGTCGTGCTGTGGTTCAATGGTATTCCAGGTAAGTGAAAATCAAAACAATGAGATGAGACCTCGAGATCCACAGATTGAAATTAACTTACTTACAGACCTGAATGTGTTCCAATGAAATATTTCGATAGAGACGATCTGTGTATTGATTTTAACATTGAAGTTATTGAAGAATATCGTCCTTACGATCCAGATATCTCAATCGAAACCATCTTTCGCAAGTGCTATGTCGTCACGGGTAGTTCCCAAGATTCTGCATCTGGATTATTATTAAACAAGAAAATCAAAAAGTGCCCGATGTTTGTGTGTCGATATAAATTTATTAAACTTAAAAACTCTTCCTATACGCTGGTGCCATTGGAATACTTCGAAGAGGAGACTTCTGAAAAACGTTCGACTAAAAAAAGCGTATCACGTCGACAATCGACGACTAAATCGAGTGCCAAAAAGAAACGCACAGAAGAGGTGGAATTTGTCGATGTCGATCGCATGGATGAGAACAAAGTATCACCGATTAAAATAATCGGCGGCAATAGTGTTGTCAAAATTTCTTCAAAGAAAATGAACTCTTCGACTAATAAAGAAATCAATGCCAACTATTTAAGCTCACCACTCACTGAGAAAAATCATTGCCCGATAACACCAACTCATGCTAAAGCTTTGGCGGCAAGGAGGAATTTGAACATCAGCTTGGATAATGCTGCGGCTAATTCCCCTGTTGATTCGGATATAATGAATTACTCTATTATAAAAAGCACTCCTGAAAGTGCTAGTAAAAAAATAAAAATTAAGTTGCGATTATCGGAAACACAAAAGGGGTAAGTTCGTATGATTACTTATGTACCTACTTAATTAATGACCATTATGTATGTAAACTATATATATATGCTTTATGATTGCCTTCATCTTCCGATTAACTTCGGATCCATTCAAATTAACAACCCATATCGTTAGTTGTAGAACGTTCTCATCTACCCATCGTAGATGACCAACAATCATATGAAAAATCTGTACATAAGCTAACACACTAAACTACTTTTATAATCAAAATAATAGACATCAAGCACCTATGTAATAAATTGATAATTTTTTTCAGGCCCAATGTTCAAACACGACGTTCGTCTATGCGCAAATCAATTGACGAACAAGTCGAAGATCTTAATCCATTGAGTGCAATGCACAGAGATAGAAAACGTTTGGCTGCAGAAGATGTTTCATACGTAGATATTTATCATACGCCTTCAAAAAAAACCAAAGAAACTGACGACCCGACACTGTCCACAAGAAGGAAAAGTATTCTGAAATCAGCCAGCAGTCGTGCTGGTGAGTGCTGTTATTAAAGTTTTCTTTCCCAAAGAAAAAATATAGTAAATTTTCTTTTTTTTTTATGTATTTCAGCTGAGGGAACTCCAAAACGAAACATCCAACTTTCGAATATTGTTGAGAGGAGAATTTTCAAAAATGACGATGCTGTTATATCGACACCCAAAAGAGGTCGACCTCGAAAACCAAAAGATAGTGATCAATCCGATGAAGATTGTTCAGCACCAAAAACTCCAACTCGCAAGATACCGACAAGCAAGCACACATCACCAGAAGCCAGTCAAATGACACCTTCACAAAAACATAAACTTATGCGTTCCGGCAGCTTGAAACCAACAATCGATAGTCGTCAGGTGTCAAAGACCGATCGTCGCAAATCTGATTTGCAAATAGCTCGTGAACGGTTACACGTGTCAGTGGTGCCCAAGAGCCTGCCATGTCGTGAAACAGAGTTCCTGAATATCTACACGTTTCTTGAGGGCAAAATTCAAGACCAATGTGGTGGTTGTATGTATGTTTCTGGTGTTCCAGGGACTGGTAAAACTGCCACTGTAACAGGAGTTATTCGGGAGTTGCAACGTGTGAGTGAAGAAGATAGATTGCCAGATTTCGAATTTATAGAAATCAATGGAATGAGACTGACAGAGCCTCGCCAGGCGTATGTACAAATATATCGACAGTTAACTGGGAAAACTGTGTCCTGGGAACATGCTCATTCATTGCTAGAAAAGAGATTCACAACTCCAGCTCCACGAAGGACAACAACAGTACTTTTAGTTGATGAATTAGATATATTGTGTAATCGAAGACAAGATGTTGTGTACAATTTATTGGACTGGCCAACAAAATCAGCTGCTCGTCTGGTTGTCGTTACCATTGCAAACACTATGGACCTTCCTGAAAGACTTTTAATGGGTAAATCGAACTTGTCACAATAAAAAAAAAAGATTTGTTTATATAGGGATTTGTTTTTAAAATTTTTGCAGGTAAGGTTACATCTCGACTTGGTCTCACAAGGCTAACCTTCCAACCATATTCACACAAACAACTACAAGAAATTGTTATTGGAAGATTAAGTGGTTCTGAAGCATTTAAAGGTGATGCTGTGCAGCTGGTAGCAAGGTAAGTTTTCGTTGTTTTTACTGAGAAGATATCGCCACGTGAATGCAAGAACTAAAAAGAGAACTTAAAAGAGTTTTTTTATCCAATATTTCTCGATATATAAGAAAGAAAATTTTGATAACCCTGAGATAGCTTTGCATCTAAGAACGTCGCTACCACCAAAGTTAAAAAAAAAACGAGTTTCCTAGTTGTTGCACTCAAGTGACGATTTATGTAGTTGTCACTGTAAACCTCCAAGTCGGTCCCAATCTCAAAAATTTATAAGTAAAATAAAGTGACTACCTCGGGACATGATGAATCTTGAAAAATTAATTTTATTTCATACTCGATTCCAGAATTTTTCAATGCATGCACCTTGTAAATGTAATATTGTACCAGTGCGTTTGTTATTTAGGTCACTAATGAAAGTAGAGCACGTTTATATTGTATCCTCTTGAAATATACTTATTTCTACATTTCCTACTTCTTATTTGAACTTGCAGGAAAGTCGCCGCTGTATCTGGTGACGCTCGTCGCGCCCTTGACATTTGTCGTCGAGCAACTGAAATTGCTGATGCACAGACAACGGAACCCAAGATTGTGAATATGGTGCACGTGCAACAGGCTTTGAGTGAAATGATCTCAAGTGCAAAAGTTCTGGCTATAAAAAAATGTTCCCGACTTGAACAAATTTTCCTGCAAGCAATTGTAGCAGAGGTAAAGAAGAGATAAGTCATCCTTATATAAGACCTTTTTCTAATCTTTCATTTCGTTCTTATTTAGGTCAATCGAACTGGTGTCGAAGAGACCAATTTCATGGGAGTCTATTCACAAATTGAAACTATTTCTGCTTTTATGGGTGCTCCTGTTCCTACTCCGGGTAATTTAAATTTATCAAAATCATATTTTTATTTCCTAATTTAATATTTATGTATTTTATTTAAAGGACTTGCTTTAAGAATTTGTTCGAAACTTGGAGCTGAAAGACTGATCATCTGTGAACACTCAAGAACTGACATCTTTCAAAAAATCTTACTCAATGTTAGTATGGACGATATTCATTATGCCCTCAAAGTTGACTCTTAATTAATTTAATATTTAAATGTTTGTATATTTTTGAAAATGTTGACAAAACAAATCATTTTTACTGACTCCTACGGACACACATCAGTTAAGTTTTATGTTTAAATAAATAAACTAATAAATGTTATTTATAAAGTTTTATATTTTAATAATTTTATGTAACAAATAAAAGTACAAATTCGTCATAGAAAAATTCAAATAAAATAGTAATATTGCAAAGCACTCATACAATACTTTTGGTGAAAATACTGTGAATATGAATAAATGATGCCGAAAAGCTATCATCAAAATCAAATAGACACTTGTTGTTAGTAATTTAATTGTTGCCAATAATGTTGTGACTAGATTATAGTTGTTTTTCTCAGAAACATCATTGGCAAATTCGTTGGTCTCCTTCGAAATAGAGATTTCATCTTGTTTTTTAAAGATATCCAGCATAAGATATAGGAAACCAAAAATTTCGGCAAAATATGTATTTGCTGTTACCATTATGCCAACGAATATTGGATTGTAGTGGGTAAGTCCAATGTATCCGGGATTGAGATCGATTGTCGCCAAACTGTTTGAGTTGCCCTAAAAATAGATTATGAGAATATATTTACAATGTTTTATGATAGGGTTTCTATCACTGAAAATCATTTAGGTTTTCAATGAAGAAAAGTTAGTCAAGCAAGAAGTTGGATTAAGTTTGCTAAGAGCTTAGGAAAATTTATTAAAGAAAACAATATATATATGGTACATCAAAACTTTCATTTATGGGTATTTGGGTTACCACGACTCAAGTTCAAACCCCAACCCCTGTTAAACAGAAATAACATTCTCGGGATTGCAGGGAAAGTATTCAAGACAAGCTTAAAGCCTATATCACGAACGAAGTTTCTCTTCTTATTAATTGCTGTTTTGAACAAATTTCCCCATTTGGGTGTTATTTCTAGTAGAGAAATTCAAAAACAGTCCTTAACCGTCGATCATCTCTCATGGAGATAGTACAGCAGTTCAACATCCACCTTTGCTGGGTGCCGGGTCATAGGGACATTCCAGTTAATTGTAAGCAAACGACCTCGCCGAAAGTGGGACATTACTTCCTATATCGTCCAATCGGACAAATATTTGTATACCCATCGCATCTCATGCTTAAGCAAGATGCAGAGAAAACAAGCCTCAGGTGGAACAACATCGCCTCATGCAGACCACAAAAAAGATCAGGCGAATGCTTTTCTGAAGCGCTCTAAGAGTTTGATATCTATAAGCAGATTGCACATTAGCTCAGTTGTAGGTCTCATACGAGGCTCGGAGTATTTTCCAACGATTTCTGTAGAGGGTATATGGATGTAGAAGATTCCTCACCTCTGTACATGTCCTGCTCTCTCTCAAAGACGTAGGTAACGCCTTGGATCCTTATGATCCGGCAAATCATGACATCGCACGCTTCGTAAGAAGCTCTAAGCCTTTTAATTCAAGAAATACAATCCTAATAGATATTTAGCCCTATATAGCAGTAGAAGTGTGGATGTTTTTTTATGGATATATTCATTTTAACAAACTTATATTGGTTCAAATTTGTCTTTGCTTACCTGATAAAAATAGAACATCCTGCAGACATAAATAGTCACAACGACTTTGTACAATAAAATCATTTGCGCATCTTGTCTTCTCCTTGGTCCTCTCAAATTATCACATAGGTTAAATATACATTTCAATATAAAATGCATTGCAAAGACTAGGAACACATTATGCGGTTTATGCAGAAGTGTTGATATCAGCGTGAAAACTGTTAAGTTTGTACCAAGTAATTTACACAAATGCGAGTTATCCAATTTACTGTCTTTCGTTGTTCCAAATATCACAGGCAAATAGCTCGATGCTAAAATATATGTCACACTCGTCCAATAGAATGGCAGCACCAAGAACGGACTGAAAGGAAAACTAAATTGAAATAATAAAAGAAAAATATTCATAGCATTGAATTTTCATTTCAATAACTTACTTAAAATGTTTAGCATGGAAAAATACAACAGCGTCAATGACACCACGATAGCAGTATACAGACACACATGTTATAATGCATGCTACCATTTGTAAAGGAGTGTTGAATTGCTTAAGCTGATAAATTATTAATAAAAGGCCTGCAAAGAGAATATAATTGTAAATGGTAAAGTTTGAAGGGTTAGGATAAAGATTGCGTCGACTTACTAACTACGAGAAACAAACTTAGATATATTTTGTTATCCGCAACTGCAAACCAATCGCCCAAGTCTGGCACTCGCATCCACTTATCGCCAGTTTGATTGAGTCTTCGCACGAAAACCGTTATTAACACAGCCAAAAACGGTTTCGTTAACGGACTCAGAATTTTAAAGAAAATCAAAATGTCGCGTTCCAGCGAGGAGGAACTACTAAAAGTTATAACCTTTAGTCGCGTATTAGAGATGTTTTTCCAGAACAGACTAAGCAAGAAGGTTGATCCTAGGTAGTACCACGTTTGATGTTCTTCTTCGATGAAGGATGTACTACATAGGGAGAATATTTGAAAAAGAATTCCGAATGCTATCGATACTGGAATGTCAAGAGTAAACTGTAAAGAAAAAAACTTCAAAAAAGAGTTCTCTTCGAAAACTCATATTTGTTTGGCTCTTACAATCATACGGCTTCTCATTACAAATTTAGATAGCTCAAGGCTCAGGAGAATGATGAAAAATATTGGAATAGTTGTCAAACACATAAGTACGATATTACTAGTGTGGACATAGTGAAAGACATAACCAATTGTATTTATTGAAACTGCAGCAAGTAATATCCTGCCAAAATAAACCATCGGTTCGTGAATTTTTTTATTTAAGTTGGTCGAAGTAGTACATGTCAGGAATACAAGAACTGTTGACTAAAAAAAAAAAAAAAAACAATTATATTGAGCAAAGAAAAAACAATTTCCAATGAAACTCACCAGACCCGTTAAAGTAACCCCAAAAAAAATCATTCCAAAATCAAACCTGGTATAAGATTTAGCAAATATATTAGAAATTTCATAAGCTGATCGAATGTAATTTAGTTTGGCCTTTTCAAAAAGATATGCACTTGTTGTATTCTCTTTCAATATATTTGTCAGATATATTGTGTGAGCATCGGTTGCAGTTTCATACCATGAAAAATAATCTAAACAAAAGTCACAAACGTTTTTTTTTTTTAAGAATTTACATGAAATATTAGCTATTTTTTGCATTACCTTTTATTTCTACACTCTTTTTGCCATATTTAGCAATTGCCTTGTCGACAAGGAATTTCGTATTGTAATAGAGAGCATACAATTTTTCTTCAGGTGTCAAGGTTTCGATTAGCTCAGGTATAATGCATCCGATGCTGGTTGATGGTATTGGAACGTCAAGAAGTATGGATAATGTAACAGCAATGTCTACTTGATTGTATTCTAATGGTCTGTTAATATAGAACATGTTAGTAATGCATGCGTTTGACTTGTATAGATATAAGATATATGTGTATGAATTGAAATTTTCCGATATATTTTGTCGACAAAAAAAAAACAAGAAGAAACCCATTTTTAATATTTAAAATGTTTGTAATACTTTTTTTAACAGTTTAAACCTATGATGTTATATGAATTACTTTAACAAAACAGCATTTCAGGTTTTGCTTGAAAGAAACTATGGTGTTGATTTCTTTAGCTGTGTTTTTTTTTCATTTCATTTTCCTAATTCTTTTAATGTTGAAATGGTAGGAATGAAAGGAAGTTTAAATCTTCAATAATATTTTTTGGATCCCATCTTTGCGAGAAGAGGATTATTAAATTATTTTAAACATATAAACTCACTTCTGATTGGGGCAATAGCGACCAGTCGCAATAAGTGGAACAAACAATTCTTCGGGAGAACTTCCACCGTGCCCACCGCCATTTCTCATTCCATGATCAGCAGTCACAAGCAAAAGCGGCTTCGGTTCATTAACCTAAACAAAACATTAAAAACAATAAGATTGTTATCATCCTCTTTTGTTTTCAAAAATACCTTTTTAGCCATTGCATTGTCAATGAGTTTCACAACATCATCCATTTCTCTCAATTTAAGAAATATCTTTCCTCCAATTGAGCCCTCCATGTGCCCTATTCGATCCAATCCGATATAATGCAATATTAGAAAATCCCAACTGGTCAAATTTCGCAGTTCTTTGTGTAAGCTTTTGGTGATATTGTTGTCGCCCTAGTGTGTCGGTTTGGGTTGCAAAGGCAAGTATAAATTTTAAGATGAATCACACTTACCTCATGAAACTCTGTAAGGTAAAATGAATCCGTGTTTGACTCGTATCTGTGAAAAATCTTCGAAAACAAATCAACCCATGTAAAGTCACCATAGAAAACGACTTTATCTCCACGTTGGTGCAACTTATGCAGAATGGAATCTTGAAGTGGTTGGGAACTTCCCAGATTCAGAATCACGTCTATGAAATTTGATATCGTTCCCGATGTCAGACTCTTAATTCGGGGCAAGGTGACTGTTGGAATGCTTGCTTTCAATTGAATCTTACAATACCGGCTAGTATAGGGCATTAGTTCTGGAGAAACAAAATCAAAGCGCAGAGCATCGACAACCATGAAAACAACATTCGAATATTGTTTCTTTGGGCGATTTAAGCTGTAATAGTTTGAAAATTTTTATGATTTGAAAATTAATAAGCATTTATTTATATTTGCAAAATGAACCTCAAGCCATTTAATTTAGTTGGAAACTCCGGAGAAGGAGATAATCCCGTCTTTTGGAAATCAACTGGATAGAATCCTACTAAAAAGAGACAACACCCAAATACAAATGCGCTAAGCAGGTAAAACAAAAACCAATCATGCTTGTTCATATTTTATTTGTTATTTTGTTTTAATTTTACATTTCATGGAACATAAAACAACTATTTTATTAAACAAATTTAATTATTTTTGGCAAACAAACTTCGAATAGATGACGTATATTTTCGGGGTTATTTGACAGATTGCAGCAGAACAGCTGGAAAGTTGCAGGTGTTTTTTCAGTGATGCCAAAATTAATTTTAAGGCGCGTTCAAAACATATACATACTTTTTCACACCCAACAAAACACTAAAATTTCTGTTTTTTTTCTCGTGTTTGTGGAACCATAACTGCTTTTAAACTCTGCAATTACCCCTGCAATTTTTAAGCATGTAGGTGGGGGACGTATGCGGTGTCCGGGGTAAACAAAGTTGCAGAGGTTGAAATAATTGCAGAGTTATCGCTTTCTTCTTTGCCCTGTTTCGTATTGTTTGAGACATAAGCGGAGTAAAGAGTGAGAAGAAATGTTTCCTTCTCATTTAACAAAAAATACAGCTATTAAAATTTGCAGCGTTTAAATGGATGTTGCAATCCGAAAGAAAATTGCCGATAAAAATTGCAGTCGTCTAAAAGCAGTTTATGCGGATCCCAATCCTTGCGTTCGAGGAAAAGTCAGATAGGCTATCCACCTATCCCAAAAATTTTTAGATACGTTGCATCAGCTGTTTTGTCACAAGGGATTACAACAACACAAACCTATCCAGATAGCTTTGGATTGATCCCCGAACGCGGCCAATGAAAGTAGTGTTGTATACCCATCTCTTTTTTCTTTTTTTTTTTTACACTACAATATTAGCACTACCTTACCATTTGCAAGACTGAAAAAGCCATCTACCCGCCAGAGTAAAAACTAATTTCTGGATAAATAGAGGATACCATAGCAGAAACCTAGATCCAATGTTGTTTTTGATTTACGTGTTAAAAGATAACCCTAACCCAGATCCGTAGATAATAATACGCGGCTATTAAAAAGCATCACTGTATTTTTTATGACTTTACATTTGTTATTTTTGTGCGTACAATAAAGTAGACAGTGGCGTAATAAAACTACGTTCATTACCCGATATTTTCAGAGCCGATCTTTTCGTGTTTTTAAAAACTCAAATGATTTTCAAGTTTTGGTTTGGCTATATTTCACCTTTCCAGCTTTGTTTGCGTTAAGGCCCAGTAAATTCTTTTACGTTTAACCCTATTTAATAACTTCTTTGGTGAAAAACACTTATATTACAATGGTATAGGTGTTCAAAATAGCAATGATTGTACTAATTAAATAAAACAATATTTTCTGGAGTGATTAAAAATGTTATAATAATAAAATATTACTAATAAATATTATTATATTTTAGTAAATATAAGTATATAACGAATAATTCATACAAAATAAATATTTGTATTACAAACTTTCTTATATTTTAAGACGTTTCAAATTGAAAATTATTATAATTATCAAAAAAAAAGAAAGTAAAATATTTACAATATAATGTGATTTATTTTGTATAGGAAAATAGTTTAACAATCAAAGAGAAGAAATATATTAAATTCCGTTATCACATTTTAAAAGGCGATTCAATTTAGTTTATTTTTTGTTGTAATTTCTAAACAATAAGAGCAGCAAAAAAGTGTTTAATCATGTAGGTACTTTAAAAAAGGAATTTTAATCTTACCCAATAAAAGCACGAGATACAAGTTTATTACGGTATAAGTGTTAGGTATTAAGACTAAAATTATGCTACAAATTAAACAGAACATTCTTAGGCCTCAACACTGCCCTGTGAACTGATATCAAAATCAGACACACTATCCGATCCATAGTCTGGCATGGCACCAACGAATGCTGCTGTCGTATGCGGCGGAACTGATTGAGGTTTTAATACATCGGCAATGTACACAGGAGCCGGTCCTGTCATTTCAACAATACTCGGCCGTTTAACGGCAGTACATCGCTTAATTGGTGACATAAAAGTAAAAAGAACTATGGTGACGCAAAGTGCAAATGTAAGAACTATTCCACGGGCCACTCCTTGACCGCGAATCACTGATAATATAGCCATTATCACCAATAGGAATATGACGGAAAACTTTGTCATAGTTACAGCTGTAGAATGTATTTTGCCGCCATTGCGACTTATCATATTGCTGGGTCCGTAGGCAAAGAAGAGATTATATCTATCACCAAAATGTTTGAAACATATGTAGACCATAGCAAATGGCATGATGAGCGGACAAAAAATACTGTAGACAATGCTGATGGTGAAGACGACTATCGTCCAGGCGTAGTGCGTGCCAAATGGAAACTCAATCATAATTGACTTCCGAATATGCGGGGTTTCGGCTTTAGATTTTGCCGTACACAACATCCAGATGTACTCAATTAACTCCGGGAAACGCAGTAGTTCCAATGCTGTTCCAATAAAAGCCGCAGTTATAACATAGTTAACATAGAATGAACCTCGATCAGGAAGAAAAATACATTGCCACCGACTTGTTTCATTGCTCACGGTCCATTTTATAAGGGCCTGAGCACTAGTCAGACCCAGTGAGGGTAGAATTAGAATCATAAAGAGTAAATATCCAAAGCATTTTGTCATTATTGAGTAATTCTGTAAAGAGCGAGTGTAGTGAGAAAGCCATTTGTCTGAAAAGGCCACAATCACCGGCATTAAGGCCGACAGCGTCCACAACATCAATGTAGGCAAAAAGTCTGAGATAAGTGGGCTGAGCTGGGTGATATTATTGCCATTTACAAGTGCTACATTGTTTAGCATATTTACGACAATAGCTGGTGTTGTTAAGAAGAAGAGTATAGTGAAGAGAATTATATTGACGATGGCCCATTTAATGTACCATCGGCTAGAACTAACATTTAGATTTTCCCAATACAAATCAACTGGTGAAGGAGCGAATGTGAGATCCCATTGACGATAAGTTCCCGGAGTGAAATGACTTACAATATTTTGTGCTTCAAGAACAGTTGAGACAGTGAGGAATGCAATACCCAGAGGTTCATTCAATGCAGCAGCTCGTAGACGGGCAACATCACCAGATAGTTTCCTCTCTTCCTGCTGATAATATTCATAGGCATTCTCTGATTTGCACGAACAAAAATCTGGTCTGACTTTAATCGAATCCCGATCACGATGATTCTCACAGTAGATACGGGCATCTAAAACTTTCTCATATTCGGTATTTTTCTCATACAATTTGGATATATTGTAAGCAACTTGAACATCTTCGATAGTGACATCGGGGAATAACTCTTGGATGTAGTTCCTTATGACGGTTTTATTGCGATCGCTTGATGATATGTTTGTTATCATAATAGTTCGTATGGGTGCCTTTTTGAATGCATTTCTTCCCGATGATCTACGCATAATTAAAACTACCAGTGGTACGAAAAGTATAGTTACAATTACGTGTACCCAAAGCCATTCAGAATCGGGAGGAAGATTTGACATTGTGGTATGACCGAAAGCATTCACAGCGTAGGTTCCGTTTCTATCAGTGCCATTCAAAAAGTTAATGGGAAATATGACAACGAGCGAAATTGCCGTTACGATACCCATGACAACCATCAAATGTTGCTGGAATGATAGATAATGAACAGCATCCGGTCCGGTATGCAACAAAATTTGCTCCTTTTTAAGCTGCCATGTTACTTTCACCCATGTAAATAATCCATGATCGATGGGTTGATTGTTTACCGTTAGAGATCCTTGAAAATCACTTGAGGGCGTCTGCACCGATTCACTACGTTGTGAATAGAATACTTCGGTCCATCGTTTTTTATTTCCTCGATTGTTGACCAATGCCAAACGTCCAAAATCACCGGCTTGGTGCCGTAACGTTGTGAAGAGTATTATAAGCAACAGCCATGCTACGACGTTAAGTATCAGAGTTTGAGGAATACCATTGTAGGCGTTTGTAAAGATAACACTTGTTCTGTTTGTTAAATTGGAACAATCAAGGTCCTCGTCGTCAATACCTTCGTTTTCGAACATCTTGTTCTGTATCTTAGAACTAATTAAATGATAGATTCGTTAGTCCTTTTTGTTTCACAGTCTGAAAATATAAAGAGAACAAAAACAATGAAATTGAAAATTTTAATATGCAATATTATTTAAACTTATAAAAAGCTCTTGTCTACAAAATTTTATTAAACTATGTTGAACACATAATAGATAGTTAATATTCGATAAATAAAATTCTTTTCCAATAATAATCGTTCTGAAATTATCTCACACAAAAATTTTAATCAAAATCATAGCAGTCGTTTTTGAGATGAGATTTTCCTTAAAGGTTTTTTAACACTCGTATGGTAGGTACCGTACCGTTATTTTTGATTATAAGAATAGTTTTTGTTTAAAATTTGCTAGATAATGTTAAAAAGTTTAATTAAAATCGATCAAGTTTTGGAATGTTTTGGAATTATGTATTAATTTTAAAAAAAAAAATGTTTCAAGTTTTTTTTAAAGATCTAAACAAAATTTTGGCACACAAAACTTTTAAAGCTGTTTCAAATAATCAATCGAACTGGTTTTGAGAAAAACCAAAATTAAAAAAGGGTTCTATGGGAGGTATTTAAATATTTATAACCAAAAAACTGAATTAAAAAAAAAAATGTGGACACGTTTTTGAGAAAAATTAAATTTTCATTAAATACTAAGAATAATTTTTACGGTACCGTTATTTTTGGTCTTAAAAAGTGTGGGGGAATGCTCAAAAAACGATAGATACCAAGTTAAAAGAAAATCTAACCTCCCGTTTAGGCTGCAGACGAACGGACAGACAGAGAGACAGAATTGCAAGACCCACTTTTTTAAAATTCGCTATCATCGTAATGCCAAGTTTGATCAAAATCTCGAGTTAAATTATTTTACGAATCCATAACTTGCCATATACGAATGTATGTAGGTACGTATGTAAGTACCTACAATATATCGCAAGTAAAAAATGTGTGAACTAATATAAAATTCAATTAGAAAATCATTCAAACAATTATTATTATAAACTGTTTGAATTTGTAATTTCACAGCTGATGAACAACTGTCGACTCCATAAAAGACAAAGCCATATTTTTCTATTCTGATAGGATTCGTAGGCTAGTGCTATTCCAATGTGTTCTGATCTAATTTTTCATCGTTAAACATAACTATTATTAGCTTTGTTTAATGAAGAACAACTATATGATTTTTTACATCAAAAGTAACAATAAAAATAAATGTATATCATCGAAAATTCATAGTGCCGGGTACTGAGCCCATACGGCTGTTATAATCGTTCGTATAATTTACATTTACATTAACATTAATCTTTTCTTTTTTAATTCGATAATTCATATTTATAAAATAATCATCTATTGTAATTATAACATGAGTTATAATATGAGAAATACTATGAAATTGAAAAATCTCACATACATTTGAGATGAAGGTGATGTTTTACTGAGTTCCAAATGCAAGAATAAATTTCCGATTTTAGAGAATTTCTTTAAAATTTAAATAAACGCTTTTATATGTATGTACTTTACATATACATACATATATTAATTGAATCTGAATAATCAATACAAAATTATGAAAGTCATTGTCCAATTAAACACGTAATTTTTTTTCAAAATTTTAATTTAATTGACAAATTTGTTTATAATATGTATTTATTGATAAGATATCAATCAACAATACATACAAAATATATGTACTTTTTTTTTCAATTTGAATGATAAATACAATTATAAGTAGCCTTCAAAGATTATCTTTTCAGGAAACACATCACAGATAACATTTCTTTTTATCTATTTTAACAGATAACTGTTAGTTGAAAATCAATAAAGTACTTACTGCCACTGTCACTGACGAAGATCAGACTAACAACTGTAAAGGTAGAGGAATAAAGGGCAACACCACGAAACTAAACGCATACAAGAAATTCATATTATTTGCTATAGAAATTGAATCGATGAGTGGAAGAGCAGTACAAGCATCATTGCAGGAATACTGCAAAAAAAATGCCATTTTGTCTTAATATTTTGTTCAATAAAAAATGTTATGAACTATTCAGTCAGAAGCATTTCCTTTTTTTATAATCATGAAAAATTAATTATTTTCAGCGAAATACGAAGTTATGTTGGTTTTTCTTTAATGTATAAATTGGCACCAGTGTGCCAGTGTGATGTGATTCGTACAGTTTTTCTGTACTTTTGCTTTCGCGAATGAAAAATGCTTCCGATCAGAGCTCACTTTCAAACATATCACAGCTGACTGTAACTGCAATTGGTGTAATCAAAGTTTAAAAAAAGTATACATACACTTCTCTTCACATATGTAAGTGTATGTTTATTTGAATAATCATTAAAAAACTGCTTTTGACTTTTCGTTTATTTATGAAATTGGCTTCCGACTATTATAGTTCTACTTTAATTCTCACATCAATGTGAGTAACTGAATAGGTTTGAATAGCAATAAAATAGACATTCCATATTAAAAAAAAAAACCTTTTCATACAGTATATGTATACAAAATTAAAACTGCTATTTCCTTAACGGCGAATTATTTGTCGCACGAACTTGCTCTTATGTGCTATCACACTGTGGTCTTAAAGTCTAAATAGTTTAGATCCATTCATTCATCATCAGTTCAACAGATAATGAGATAATCGAAAACCAAAAAAAATCGTTCTATGAGAGATACCAAACATTTTTAATGGATAGATAGTTTTTTTCCAATAATATAGTAGATCGTACTAATATTAGTTCACATAAAAATTTTAACCAAAAAATGTAGGAGCCGTACTTAAGAAAAAAAGAGATTTTCCTTACCCACTTTTTTTCGACTTCGCTATCATCGTAATGATCAAAATCTCGAGTTCGACTTTTTTAAAAATCCATAACTTGCCATATAGAGCCTATACATATGTATGTATGTATATCGCAAGTAAAAATGAATCGCCTTTAATATTGAAAAAAAAAACAAGTCTTTATTTGTGTATACAACACATTTAGTTTCATTTGGTCAATATTAAAAATGATTACGTATTTATTCATTTTTAAATTTTAAATTACAAACCAGTTAATAGAACACCATTAGCTAAGTTGGAATAAACAAAAAAGACGGCGGCACAATTTTTTTTAGAGGGAGCTAATCTGCTAATCTCACAGTTATTTAGTATCAACTTATTTTCTTGATTTTTCCAGTGTTTCTAGTGTAGTATCGGATAATTTAAAAAGACGTTGAGTTATTTTAACTAGAATTAATAAAGAAAATTGTTTTAATTTTTTCAAGTTCTTATCTTATTTTATTTTACGACTATACCCTTACATCTCCTTAATGGCTTGACTGATGTATATGTATGTACTTTTAAGGAGTTAAAGTAATATTGCATTTCAAAATATTCCAAAAATATAAAATATACACAATTTTTCTTAAATCCTGTTTAAGTACTTAGAACGATTTGAACTCTTTTTCTAAATTATATTAGTGTCTTGAATAATTTTATTAAAATGTTGTCAGCAAGATTAACTACAAAGTTCGAGTAATGTTGCATACCTCAATTTTTACCAAAGCTCAAATCCAAATAAGAATCATGCTTCATTAAATATGGACAGTTCCACATTCTGTTTTTACTTCTTTCACTTCTTTTTAGGAACATTTTGTACTATTATATGTATTAAGAATTATTGTTCATGTTTAAATGTATTTATGAACATAATGTACCTTTGTAGGCTATAGGGGAGAAAAGAAAGAGCTAATTTATCCCTAAAACGACTATAACGAGATTGACGAATTTTGTCTGTGCCCTACCGTATTAAATTTTGTTAAAACAAAAAGAAACAATTATTGACGGTACTTTCTCGTTAAGGGCTTTAACAATTTCATTCTAAATCATTATACAGGAAATAATGATGCATATTAAAATTTTTGAATTAAAAAAAAAAAAATATATTTTTTTTTATTATAAAATTTCTTGAAAAAGTTTGGAATCTTCTAAACTGATAGTTGATTGTCAATTTTTTGACTGTCGTTTTGACGACTCTATCACATTTATAAGGAAAGATAGAAAAAGCAATCGTCAAAATGACAATCGTTTAATCGAGCGAACGCTTTAGTTTTACGCGATAGCGATACGGATCAAGGTAGTGATTCAATAACCAATGGAATAATTGACCCTAACCCGCTTTAAAGACATCATCTTGGCAGTGAAGACTGTACCTTTAGTTGAAGAAAAATGTATGTATGTATTATTTTGTTTTTTGTAACTTCAAAATTTTTAGGAGAAATGTAAGGGTATTTCTAAGTCTAGACATTTTCTTCCGAGAACTGAAAGAGATAATATTTTCTCATCCGAAATGAGTCTAAGGTACATTAACATTTCGCAAAGAAGAATTCAAAGTAAAGAAAACAAGAAGAATTAAAATGCCATTAAACTTTCATATCTGGATGATTTATTATAAAGAAAAAAGACAATAAACTTGAGTGGTTACATAGAATGAATCTATAAAGGTGTCAAGTTTGACTATGAGAACAAGTTAATAAAAAGCCATTAAGCTGGATACCAACTTTTAATAACGCACTGTACACCTACCGTTAAATTCATAAAAATCACAACAAAAAAAAAACTTTCAACGCCCTTATTTAAACAAAAAAGAATGATTTAATTTCCGCTCGGACTTAATCTGATTAGTTTACCATATCTTGCATGGAACATCTTCTTGGCTTTATAATTTTATTTAACAAATTTGATTGTGATACTGACACGATTCGAGCACCACCGAATTAGGACGCATTCGCAATACATATTATATGTATGTACAGTAAAATAGAAACAAACAAAGCAGATGGAAAAAAGTTTTCATCAACCATAGAAAAAGATAACACCGCAAAGTTCCTTACTTTTTATCTTTAACAGTCAAGAGTTTAATAGGTCAGAACGTTTCAGTGGCGTCTGAAGAAAAAAATAAATAAACTCCATGTTCAACTGAATCACAGACTATGATGGAGTCTTTTAATTTGGTTCCATACAGAAAGACCTTCTTTTACAAACCCTCTGTTCTGTGATGTAGTCGATAAGTGTAGTGGATATTTTTTTTTGGGTAATCAACCGATTAAAAAATAATGATGACGAACATTTCACCTTTCTGTACAACTTAAGAGATAAAGCCTTTTGATGAAGAATCAGTGTCGTTGTTGCTTATGCCATAACACTCACTACTCGATAAATGAATCACCTCTTATTGTTTTTTTACTTTCTCGACACTTTCAAGATGTTAAGCTTCAATAGAATTTATTTTTTAAAGTTTTCGAAATTTTAACCACATAGCTAGTAAGTTTCATTGAAAAATTGTTCATAGGATGATAATTATCAGAGTACCTATTGTTTTTTTGTTTTTAATAAACAACACAAATGATAATCACAAACACTTGTGTAAAATATTGTTTTTATATATATATTCATATTAATGGTTTATACGATAATTCTAATGGGAGATTTTTATATTATATTTTCACTAAAAACTTACCGAATGTCCAAATAACAATACTACATTAATTAATAATCGTAAATCGTCATAACTTTTTTTGTATCCACGACCATATGCGGATCTTTTTTGATGTGATGAGGATGACAGCTAGAAGAACAGAGGACTGACTTAAATAAGTGATGCCAAAAAAACATTATGATTATAATAAGGCTAAGTATACACTTTACAATTTTATAGAAAGGAAATTTGATGCTGGTAAAAGTATTTTTATTGTGGATTGAACCATTTTTAACCATGTATATAAGCGATGATTGATAGCACATATAAACGGATTTTTGTGTAATTATACAGGAAGAAACAAGTAGTTGCTGGAGATTGGTCACAAAGCGACATCATTAAGCAGTGCCTACGTTCTAACTTTCGCATCGACAAGTGTTTTTTTGTAAGCCCAGAGGAAATTGGTCGAAAAAAACAACGTCGGTGCTAAACAAACCGTTTTAAAGAATGTTCAAAATAAAAAAAAAAATGGTTAGGGAAAGTAATTTTAATAAATATTTTCTTTTACCAGGAGGTAGTTTACACCTATAATAATCAACTGATTTTTTTTTTTATAAAAGTGTGAAATCGTTTTTGAACAAAATAACGTTTTTCCACAACGGTTGCAAAATTTTGTTCGGTTATTTTTTCAAAAAATTAAAAACGATCGTATGTCAATATACTCGAAGGTTCCATGTTTTAGATGCCGCGATATGCGTTTTTTTTTGTTACGGTATTTTTTTTTTTATTAAATCACAAAAAATTGAACTCGGCAGTGTTACTGATCAACAAATATTCAAATTTATTAAACACTTTTCAAAATAAATTTAAGAACTTAGATAACATTTTTTCACGCATCATTGGGCAAGTGAAGATTCAAACTTTTTACTCATTTCTTTGATCTTCTCATTATTTACGTCGATTTCATGAATCAGGCTTTGCGACAAAGCCTTTGGTGTAACATCCCTTTGCAAAAAGTTAGCAACCAATTGTCGACTCGGAATACCACCGCCATGGGCTAATACTTCTTGTCTATATTTTTCACCAGATTCCCTGTTGAATGGATTTGCTTCAAAATAAGTCTGCCATATCCAAGACGCTATGGTTTTTGATATGAGGTATGAGTAGTACTTGGCACCGTAACCAACTAAGTGGGAGAAACGAAGTTGCCAAGCCTGTGAATGGTGTCATAGGATAACAAAGATAACATGCTAATTAAATAGTAGAACTTACGGTATTTTCTACATACGGAAGACTATAATATTTGGCCTGAACTTCTTTCAGCGTCTCTGTTGTATTTTGACCATGAATTGGTTCTTTTGAATGATAGGCTTGATCCAAAGCAGAATAGAACACCTGGCAGAGTATAGATTGGTTTGAATACAGAAAATGTCTCAAACAAAACAATTCTCACCTGTAACTGTGTTTCACTAGCCGAGAAGAGATTTTTTGATGCACAGAGTCGTTGCAACATTTCCTCCGACATTGGTTCATGTGTTCGATAGTGTTTCGCAAATGTTTTCAGTACCTTAAAGTGGAGATATTTTGTTTGACCTGTTTAGAATATCTTAATAACTTACCCTTGGATCACTCGCAAAGTATTCCATAAGAACTGATGGTACCTCAGCGAAGTCAGTACTACAACGAGTCCCGGTCACATGTTGATACTCGGTTCGACCCAACATCGAATGCATTGCATGTCCCATTTCATGAAAGAGATTATCCACACGAGACGGAGACAAAAGTGTTGGTCCTGTCCATCGGGCTGGACTTAAATTCAACATAACGACGACTATTGGAAGCTGATAACTGCCATCAGATAGTTTCTTCCCTCCCTGAATTGTGAAATGGCAATCCTGATTTGGTTTTCCGTTACGTTCAAAGAAATCACAATAAATGTACCCCAAGAGGCCTTCAGTCTCATGTACAACAGATAGTTTGTAAATGTCATTATTCCACACTTCGCCGGGTTCAACTTCTGTGTTTTGCAAACTGACTCCGTATAATGATTTCATAAGGTTGTCCAAGCCTTCCATGCAACCGCCTAAACTAAAGTAAGGCAGAAACTCATTTGAACTTGCATTGAGCCACTGACTTTTGACCACAGAAGTGAAATAAGGTGTGTCCCAAGCAGCCAAACGTGAATTCGAGTTTCTAGTGTCCTTTTTCTGGAATTAATGTTTGAATTATTAAGATTTTTGTTTCATCCTCTTAACGAAAACGTTAAATGGCCAAAATGGTTTGAACATTTTGTTGGAAAATTCTTATTCATAATATTACATTATACCTTCATCTTTTCCATTATTTCGAAGTCACTTCCAGTCCTGGGTCGTAGCTCATCGGATAATTCGTCAATGAATTGCTTAACCATAGTCGGATGTTCCACGGTGCTGGAGTTCAAAGCTCGATGTGCGTACGTATCGAACCCACAAGTTTTGGCCAATTGGTATCTACAAGCGATGAGATCGGATAGGAGTTGTTCTTGACTCTCAATGGGCCGGAGGAAGAGTCTGTAGGCTGCTTCTCTGGCCTGAGCACTGGAAGAGTTTGTATAGAGTCCAGATATATACAAGTTATCTCCGTCTGACGGGAATCTAAAAGCAATTGAGTTATATTTATATTAAAATTATACTGATATATAGATACGACTCACATATGTGCCACAGAATCTGGAACACTTTTCCTAGGGATCGCTGATGGATGAACAGCGCCAGTCATAAATTTCTGACCCAATTGAAGAATTGCATCATTTAGACGAACTACTTTTTGTCTCTCGGACTCTGGCAGGTGTATGCCACATTGCTCAAAGTCGAATAAAAAGAGTTTTGCTACGTGTCGATCGATCTCTGTCGTTGGCATGATGTCACCGTTTTCCACAACACCCTGCAGCGCCTTGAAAATTGGTTTATGTGTGTTTAAGCTGATGGATACAGGTTTTCTTTAGTATGTGTACCTTGGAATCTTCAAAACTTTTTACCTCTCAACAATTCCACTTATTGTTATGCAAGCTTCTTCAGCTGCGTGCGAATACTTACTATGCGGATGAGCAATTCGAATAAATTCAGCAAGGTCTGCTACTTTGCAAAGAGAATCAGAGAGTTCATCGAAAATCTCTACCTAAAACAAGAATTTTCAATGATTTTCGATTCTATTTAGCGCGAGTTTACAATTTCGTTACCATTTTTCTTGAACGATTTTGGGAAATGGCTTCTTGGATTAAGTCGTCTGTTTTGTTTCCTACATTATCTTTTAATAGATAGAATCCTTCGAATGATTTTAATTCAGGTAAATTGAATAGTCCCTATCGAAAGACATCAGTAGAGTTGGAAAGTTGATGCAAACAAAAACCAAGTTCCTTACCACATCATTGCGAGTTAAATTAATTCTTTTATACGGTGGCGAATTGAAGGCAGTTGCTAGAGGAGACCATGTAGAGACACAGTTTTTGAAATGTCGATTTAAAATTAAATGTTTTGTGAGTGTTTTATTTAATTTGTACATTTTAAAAATTTGTTTCGCAAGGACTAAACAAATTGACGTTTTAAATCATAGGCAGACAGGCATGTCAACAAACAAATGAAATGTTTGAAGTGGTAAACGCAAGGTCCATTTCAGACGAGGAGACTTTTGGTATTACAAGACGCCTCCGCTGAACATAAAAGATACTTCGATTATGAACAACCAGTCGTATTTATTAGATTTCCTCAGTACACTTTTGGAAGGTTGTTCAGTTAGGTAATGTTTAAATAGTTGGACATTTCTTTATTTATAAACGCAATTCAAAATTTGTCTAAATATGTTCTCATATCCTCACTGACATATCCGTAATCTGTAAATTGCGTGAACATTTGGATACGTTCAATGAACATTTCATTCATTTCAAGATAATAATGTTCGTGTCTTTTGCGCGCCCGGGGGGTATAGAGTTTTCAAACAAACTATCGATAACAAGTATATAATTCACGCCGCGCCGGTAACACAGTTTTTCTGTTTGCTTAAGTTAAGCCCGGAGAATTGTATGGGTTTAGCTTAGCCTGTAGCCGACATCGTCTTTTTCGTCTTTTTTAAAATAGTTCCCCCGCAATTTTGAAATTATTCTCATTTTTATTTTTCTACTAAGATAACTGAACACACTCTTCATTAAATTACCCAAATCCATACAGAAAAATCCCTGGCTTTAAACTGCACATCGTTTATTATTTTGATTTGATTTTTGATAGGTAACTCTACAATGGCTGCCATTGTATTTATAATCATTTTAATTTCGGTTTTAACTCAAAATATCGCCAAAGGTTGGTTAAAAATATACAATAAAACATCTTAAAAATGTTCTTTAGTATGTAACGTATTCGAATAAATAAATTATAAACATTTCATCAATTATTTGCTTCGAAAAAAGTGTGGCATTAATTTTCAATGAATGAAAAAAGAAAATAAATCAAAGACTCAGCTGGACATAGATATCCGTATAATTTATAAATATTATTTTCGTGCTTATTCAAATAAAGTGTTCATATTTAATTAATTCATTAATTATAAGCCATTTAACTTACAATGTTGTAGCAGGTGTTGAATCTTGTTTTTGTTTAATAAAATTTTAGGTGAAATAAATGGGCGGCTGTTGGGAGAGAATCAAGAAAATATGGAACTAGAAGCAAGTCATTCAAGTGCTAGAGAATTTCCACTGCAAAATTCTTTACAAAAGCATCCTAGGTAAGTTTTGTTTAGAATCTTAGATCATCCTTCTAATCCATAAATATTCGTTCAATTTGCCAGTAAAGCGGATTTGTATTTAATGAAAGATAATTAGGTAATCAATTTTTGGTTGTTGAAGAACTTGGTAAATAAGTTAAAATTACGAGGAAAATACATTTTACTGTTCAACTCTGGTATGAATATTGTTTTACCAGTCTTGTAGTGGTCGTGCCTCTTGATTTTTTGACGGTGTAAAAGCGTCACATAGCCTTGTCCCAGAACTGTGTAATTAGCCGAGCCAGGACATACATACTATCCAGATAGATTAAAATTAAAAAGCGGTACTATTTATGAGCATTAATTTGTTTTAAAAAGGAAACTTTCAAGACGAGTTGGGAGTGTAATACACAAATGTTTTCAACCCTTTAATAACCTTGCCTCAGTCGCCGGTCAACCATGCTAGCATGACCCACAACTAAAAACGAATCCCAAAAACACAATCACAGATTCCATCGTATTGGAAAAATTCGTACGCCCACTAAAAAATCTTGCATTGTGGTAAACCCATCAAAATTTGCTATATTTACTACTTTCATTTACGAATTTTTCTACACAAACTCTTGTCGAAAAGTTTTCAATTTGTTGGAAAAGATCAGTAATGTCGGATTTGGTAAAAATCACGAGGCCGATTTTTTTTATAAATTTAAACCTTGCAATTAAGTACCTATCAAGTAAAAAGAAGGTCACGGAAGATGAACGAAAGAAGCCAATAATAAGAAAGAAAAAGAATTATGATTGAGCTGCTATTTTAAACGAAAATTGATGTCTAGAAAAAGTAACGTCGTTTCAAATCTGATTACAATATTTTTTTTTTTTTTTTTGAGAGAACTCAACCAACTGTTTTCATTAAAATAACTGAAATTAGCGTATACATATGAGCGAATATTTATGGCAAAAGAAAGGAAAATACTTCGTACATATAGATATATGTAGCTACCCCTTTTAAAATATCAAATTTATAACTTAATAATCCCAATATATTCCCCGCATATGCTACTACCTCTAGGAGGCATACAAAATCAAAAAGAAGAATGAGAAGAAGGTAAAAAGCATCACATCCGATGATAGAATCATTGGTGGTTGATGATGTCGATGCTTATTTGTGGTGTGCTGCTTCGTTTTGTCCTTTTTTCATGTTTTTTTTTTTTTTTATTTATTTATTTTGCAAATTCAAATTTTTTCACGCATGTTGAGTTCTTTTTGATCAAAAAATGAAATAGTTTAATTTTCTAATTGCATTATGTTTTTTTTTTATATATATAGATTTAAATGCTACTCATGTGATTCGCCCTGCAAAAATGTAATCCATGATGCTCATATGTGCCAGAATGCCATACAAGTAATTAAATTGATGCATAGATTGTTATACAATACATTCATATATCTATATTTTTATTCTTTTTTTTTTTTAATTCAGTGTTGGAAATCAAGAACTCGCGATGCCGTTGGAAAAGAACAAGTCTCTCGGGGTTGTACAGCATCTCTCGAACAGCTACCCATGACTTGTAATCAGAACACTAATCAACACGGAAAACGTGATGCTATGGCACAAATCAATGTGGTATGCTGTTCTGAAGACTACTGCAATGGAGGTGATTTTCCTGAATTACCTCCTGTATTTCAAAGTAAGTGGTTCTGCCTTTTGAACAAAATATAACCAGTTTCAATAAAATATTTCAAACTTTTTACACAGATAAAGTGACTCAAGTTGATCCGATGGGAAATGGTGTGGTGAAGCTATCATTTGCCATACTAGGACCAGTCTTTGTTATTGTAGTTATTGGAACTATAGTGCTATATTATTTGCGTCGGAAACATCAGAAAAACTTAACTGCATTCAGAAACAAGCAAGATCCGGAATCTTATTTGGTTAATGATGATATGTTGAGGGCAACAAGCGCTGGTGACAGTACTCTAAAGGTATGTTACTTAAAATAAATGAAGTGTTTTTTTTAAATATATTTTATACTTAGGGCAAGTTTTTCAGTGCAAGATTAAATTCAAACTCGAAAAAATTAAATTCAATTTCGAAAAAACTCCATAAACAACTTTGAATGGTTAAATCGAGTTTAGCTCTAAAACTCTGATGATCTCGTACTTAAAAACTTTAGGAAATACTTTGTCCAAAATTTTAGTGACAAATATTGTATTAAGAGTGTTAATTTGCCTTCCTTCATATTTAAAACTAGAGTAAACAATTATTTTTAACAAAAAACAGAATACATTCATGAGTCAGATTTTTTTTCCCTTCGAATTTCTCTATTCTATAAAAATAAAAATTAGATGGAAACAACCAATTCAATCATTATTATTTTTAATTTTTATTTTATAAACCTTTTTTTTATTTTCTTACAAGGAATACTTTCAACATTCTGTGACATCGGGCTCTGGAAGTGGTCTTCCATTATTAGTTCAAAGAACTTTAGCTAAGCAAATCACATTAGTCGACTGCATAGGCCGAGGAAAATATGGAGAGGTTTGGCGTGGAATATGGCATGGTGAAAGTATTGCTGTTAAAATATTCTTCAGTCGTGACGAAGAATCCTGGAAGAGAGAAACTGAAATTTACAGGTTTGAATCATGTTTCAATTTTTTTTTAATTGATAAACAATTACTTGAATTTAGCTCATACAATTTTTAAAATCATTTTGTTTGCCTTTTTTTGTAGCACGGTACTGCTTCGACATGCAAATATTCTCGGCTATATAGGATCAGATATGATATCAAGAAATTCCTGCACTCAATTGTGGTTACTCACACACTACTATCCGCATGGATCACTATTTGATCATTTGAATAGAAACGCCCTTAGCCATTATGATATGATAATAATATGTTTGTCCATTGCAAATGGTCTTGTGCACTTACACACTGAAATTTTTGGAAAAGAGGTGAGTTTTTTAGTTGATTTTTTTGTTTTAATCGAAAATAAATTATGTTTTAACAATTAATAGGGCAAACCAGGAATAGCGCATCGTGACTTAAAATCGAAAAATATTTTAGTCAAACCAAATGGAACTTGTGTAATAGCTGATTTTGGATTGGCCGTCACGCATTCTCATGTAACTGGAAAATTAGATCTTGGCAACAATCCAAAAGTTGGAACAAAACGTTATATGGCACCAGAAGTACTCGATGAGAGGTATTTTAGGAATTATATAACATTTCTTACAAGGATTTAATTGAGTTTATTTTTTTTTGTTTAAGTATAAATATGCATTGTTTTGAGGCACTTCGTCGGGCAGATATCTATGCGTTGGGTCTGGTTCTTTGGGAAGTGTGTAGAAGGACAATATCTGGTGGAATAGCTGAGGAATATAAAGTACCATACTATGATGTTGTACCATCAGATCCTAGCTTTGAAGATATGAAAAAAGTAGTTTGCAGCGATAATCATCGTCCATCGATACCAAACCGATGGATTTCGGATCCGGTATGTTTTTTTTACTTTCCCCTTCATTTTTATTTATTTTTAAAATTTAAATTGTATGCAGATTGTTGTACCATTGTACCAATAGTTGTGCCCTTTTTTTGATTGTTAAATTGTAAAAAAAATAATGATGTAATAATGACTTGTGGACATTTATCAAAATACATAATTCACACTTAACAGATTGATATTATTCTAAAATGACTTAAAACATATTTAAGCCTTTTGAACTCATTTACATACGAATTATCCAAAACGAGGACACAAACCTATCTTTTTAAAATTTGAATTTTTCTTAAACGTGAAATAATAACCGTTTTTTCAGATTCTTTAGAAATTATGTATTCATTAAATTATCGTTTCTCTGAATTAAATTAAAGGAACAAAAGGGATAGGGTCGCATAGTATTATTTTCTTTTTATTTATTTTTGGGTTTAACTAAATCACAATAATAGAATACCAAACCCATCAAATTTAGAAAAATAAACAAACACAAAAGAGAATTAGATATGAAGTTTGAATCATTTAAAATATGGTCAAACATCTATTTTCATGTTTTCATGAAGTGAAACAAATCTCTTTTACGTTAAAAAAAAGTCTAAAAACTTTTGGTTTCATTTAAATAACGGGTGTGTTCAATACTTTTAAGTACATCAGTACCGAGCCTGTGCTTACGTTCTGTAACTCTAGCATTGATAAAATTGGTCGAGAAACGTTGAAAAGTGGAACAAAACTCATACGATTTGTTTCAATTTTCATCTCGATTGATTTTATCGATGCGAGAGTTACAGAACGTAGGCACTGGCTTCATGCAAAAACAGTCGTTTATCGCTCCGTTTGCCGCTTACTCAACTTTTGAAGTTTGACCCTTTTTCTCTTAAGACTGCCGTATTATAGTTCTTCCTTAAATGTTGCTTCAGGTGAATTTATTTTCTCAAAACTTAGGGTACTAAAAATATAACATATTTCAAGGATGTCTAAAAAGCGATTCACAGAATAAGAAAAGCGCAACATTTATTTTGATTTCGAAACTTTATTTTTTTCGAAAACCTAAATGTAAAAAGCCATAAAGTGTAAAGTTCAATTAAAGAATGGTTTGGATGTCGAAATCTGAAAAATTGGAATTTTTTTTGTTTATTACTTCGGGAAAATACAATTTTTATTATTCCTGCTTCCTGGATTGCAGTCCAAAGTTCTTTCGAATTTTTGAATTTTTATTCCCCGACCTTAACTTTTACATCACACAAGTTTTGAAATCGGGACTTTGCGCTAGCAAGATTAGAACATCAATATTTTCTTTGGGAAACCAATCCCTGACCATCTTGGCTGCATGTTTTGGATCATTTTCTTGTATAAAAATACATTTGACTGGCATTGACTTGAACGAGAATGGTTTTTCCATATGTAAGGTTTTGAAAATGTATCCATACTTCCATCTATTCTTACCACTGGTCCCACCCTACGCCAAGAAAAAGTACACAAGACCATCACAATTCCTCCATCGTGCTTTACAGTTTTAAAGGTGTATTTAGAGTGTTATAAACCTGACCTTCCGGGCGATGAAAAAATGTCTTTTTTGAAATGAATATGCACAGTTGCCGAAGAAGCCTTTATTTTTTTTGAAGCAAAGGTTTTTTTATGCTAACGCGTCCATATAACTTATCATCACTGAGGCGTTTTCTTACAAGACTACATTAACACCATAATCTTATTATGATTTCTTTAACCGGACCACGCGATTATAAAATACAACCTCATGGTCATCGTGTTCTTGTTCTGAATGTATATTTTCTTTGTTAGTGTGACAAACTGATATTACAAGACCCAGATTCCAGAAGGAATTACAGTTTTTGACACATTTAAAAATAAAATATTTTGTTAACCTGATTCGGATTGAGCGCACATTTTGCTATGTGAAAAATTGAAGGCTTATTCCGGAATTCTTAATTTGCACGGTTTCTTTATCGGAATTTAATATAATATATTTATGTACATAACTACATAAACTACTAAAATTTACAAATTATTAAAAAAAAATATTTATACATTATTTTTTTTGAATCTGTTTATATATTCAATAATCTATTTTTTTTGTTTAAATTCTCTATTCCAGCTACTTGCTGGCATGTCGAAACTTATGAAAGAATGCTGGCACCAAAACGCCAATGTGCGTTTACCAGTTTTGCGTATTAAAAAGACTCTACACAAATTAGCTTCCGCTGATGATAAATTTAGATTACAGTATGACGAAGTATGTGTTTAGTTTCGTTTATTTATAAACAAAAAAAAAACGTAAAACTGAGAAGAAAATAAAAACTCCATTATGTAAGTCATTGATACGTTAATTTAACGTAAGGCCAATCTAAGTTATATTATATTCGTAAAAACGTGTGTACATTTCTTAATATTGATGTGTGTATTCTTGGAAATACACATGTAAGTTTTTTTTTTTTAAATATAAGATAAGATTCTAAGCTAAATGTAATTTTAAGAAATAATTATTTTTTCTCACAAACTAATTTTGTGTTGGAGAAATAAAACAAGTTTTAATTAGTATTAAGAATACAAGGCTTTTTCACTTGGAAATATTTATTTGGTTTTATATTGTATTGATTTTGCTGTTGAAAAAAATATTGCTACATTAACATTAGAGTTACAACCCTTTTATGATTGACAATAATTTTTAATTGAGAAGTATTGAAACTTGAACTAAATTTATTAAAAAAAAAACAATCATAAAAGAGTTGTGAGTCTTATGGGCTAGTAAAAATTCAAAACTACGATTAATCATAAATGCGGTATCTACATTATGTTAATATGAACTTAGGCTTCGTTTAAAAAAATTCATCTTCCCATATTCCTATAACATTTTTTTTGTAATCCGTAATTTGTCCTACACTAACTTCTGGCAATGTGCTTAAATCAAATCAAGTTTTTTTTATGATCAATTCACTATTTTTCAGTGTCGCTTCATCTTTTGAATTAACTGTAAAAATTCAAAAAAGAATTTGTAATTGAAAAGACCCTGGTAACACTATATAATTAATTATAATGCCAAAAATGAGCGCTATCTATCAATTTAGTTTGTTTACAGATTTTGGTTTAAATAGTCGAAATCAACAATCGGGTTTTTAGTTTTTACAATGTTAGGAAATGATTAAACAAAGAGTTTGCTTAAAATTTTGTCTGGTGAATCAGTTTTATCAAATAAAAACACACATTCGAGTGGTACAAAGCGTTCAAAGAAAACCGAAAGATTGTCGAAGATTAGGTGCCTCTTTCTGGACGAGTTTCGGACTTTTCAACCGAAGAAAACATAAAAAGGTAAAAAAAAAGTCCACCGAAACGGAAAAAAATGACAAAACAAAATTCCAGGGAGGATATAAAGCCCAAAATTTTTCAAAAACAATGTTTCGAAGAGTGTGTATGTGAATTGCATCACATAGAGCTTACCTAAAACGTGACAACAAAAATATTGATAAATTGATGAAAATTGTGAGCACTTTTTTGAAATAAACTATTCATTCCAATGAAATTAATACTAGCCTAACCACCTTACCTAAGCAGCTGTAAAAGCCATTAATTCGGCTACAGCATCCTATGAATTGGTTCAGGAATTCCGAGATGAGCTCACTAGCCTGAACGTGAATTTCAAGGTTACCTTTATCTGGGTCCCAGGTCACTGTAGCATTAAGAGAAATGAGCAGGCTGACGAATTGGCCAGGCAAGGCTCAGCCCTCAGCCCTTCATAGCTCACTATGCGGAGAGAGTCGATGTTGCTCTTGGAGTTATGAAGGGCAAGTGCAGTCAATTAGTAAAGCCTTTTTCAACGACCTCGACGAATTTTCTGAGTTAAAGATCAGAGATCTTCTTTCCTCAACGCGACGTAATGGCTCTATTACGAACTTCCATAGCTACGTACCGCAACCATAACCCAAACCCAATGACTCTACTCAAAGGATGAGGTCTGGTTTCATGGGCAGATAAAGACTTTTAAGACCTTTTGTCGTGCTGAGAGAACAGCAGACCGAGGTTCCATCCAAACATGTAACTTGATAATCCTCCTAAAGGGATCAAATCATTTACGTCTCTAAGCCATTCTACCTACTTACCTAGCCTAACCTCTATGCGCTGCTACATGTTTCTATTTTTACTTGTTTGCAACGAAAGTGTTTATACAAAATATTTTATGCATTACGAAGAAATATAGTAAAAATTTGTAAGGAATGATTCTGAAAACAAATCGACAAGCAAATTTCTCTTCTTTTCAGAAGAAGAAGTGTGATTCCAACACCAATCGTACAGACCATAAGTGCAAAACTACATCAAAATTTGTATCAGTAGGCCTTCAAGTTAAAGACATAGTATAATTAGCTGTTGTGTAATGATAATAGACCAGTTCCATCGGATACTCATATTATTTTAATATTAGTAAAACAATAAAAGAGGAAAATTATATTTTCTACAATTCGTGAAACACGGTCTTATTTTCATATTTTAGAATGTTTGTGTTATGCTAATACCATAGGCAAGAAACTATTTTTTCAAAATACAATAAACCGCATACAAATTTCGAACAAAATAAAATCTAAATAAATATCCTCTTGAGAAATTATATAAATAGCTATAACGCTTTGAAATTGAATTGAGAGGAATCAAATTATTAAAAAAAAATAAATAAATAAAAAAAACTTAAATTTATATAACTTTCGGGTCGTTCAAAAATGTCTGAACAATTGCAAGATTTAAGTTTGTTAATTTGTATTTGTGCCTTAAGTAATTTTCCGCGCCTTAAATTTAAATGAAAATAAACAAATTATTCGATCAGTGCCTGTTTTTAATTGAGGAGGTAAATAAATGTAGTTTTTCTATTCATTTTACAAATCATTCATTAAAAAAAAAATTAAAATTATAAATTCGACTCAAGTGCCATTATACTAATAGAATGATATTTGTTTTAAGCAATTCAATATTATTTAATAATTTTTCATACATAATGTATTTCTTAAACACTCATTACTCACTATAAAATAATTGGCAATGACTTAACTAGTCTGTTTTTTTGCAATTTTTAGTATTATTGACAAAATATATAAAATAACAACATACAAAAATATAAACTACAACTATAAAGGTATTAACTGAAGAAGAACTATTTTTGCTTTAAAGTTTTGTTCAGCGCCTTTATTTCAATTTTATTTTAATTTAATGATGGAGAAAACCATTTTGAAATAGAAGTTTAAATATGCCTAATACGGAAAACATCTCAAACGAGTTGAGCATTTTCGCATAAAAGTAGGATAAAATGTACCTTTTCAACTCAACTGAAAGAAGGTGTCTTCCAAAATGGTTGGTTATAAGCTCAGCTCTCGTAGAGATAACTAAGTAATAAATTCGATTCAGGCAGCTTGGATATGAATTTTAAATCAAGAACGGTTTCCCCCTTTGTTCTTTTAAAGAAGTTATATTTATTGAATTTTAAGCCATATTCATAGTAAAGACGTTACTCTGACTTAGGAGAAATTATATTTTTATTAAATTTTGGCAAGTAATACGTCACTTGGAACATTTTTAGACTGAAATTATTTAAAAACTTAAATCAGGCAGCTTAGTTTATAGAAAGTTTATTTTTTTTTGGAACCGATTCGGTATATTTTGTTTATATATTATTTTAACCATAGACTGGCAACTGAACAAAACTTATTTGTAAATATTTTTCATCATTTAATTTCATCAATAGTTTATAAGGATAAACAAAAATAACTCAAAAATAATTTTACATAAATAAATGTAAGTCTATAGGTTTTATTAAGTATGTAAGTTTTAATAAAATAAAAAAAATTAGAAGCTCATGTAATTTTTTAAGAGTATAACCCAAAAATAATGTTTTTTTTTTAGAGTTGTACATATTTATATGTAATGTATTCATTTTGTCGTATATTTTATTATAAGAAATAAAAGATTATAAAATGATTTTTCATATTTTTGTGTTTTATTGTTTGCTAGCGCCCTTTATCTAGAGAGTACATACAGAAGGACAGAAGATGGCTATGGACATCTTTATACATATTTTGCTGACAACACTATCCGTTGATTTGAAAAAAAACTTTTCTTTAAGACAAGCTTAGTACGCTTTATGAAGTTTTAGCTTTAATAGTATCGTGGTTGTTGCAAAGTTATGATTTTATTAAGATTTACTCGCAGGTATCTGTAGTCGTTGGTCACCTCTAAAGTATTTCTATTGAAAGACTAATTATTATGAAGTCTGGTTTCGTGAAGATCTTGAAAGAACTTCATTTTTGATTTGACAATCTGCCAGGCGATTGATCATCAGTTGGAGAATATCTGGGGACTCAGATATTTTCACCAGATCATCAGGTATAAAAGGACGTTGATGGACAAATCAGCTATCCCTTAGGTAGGTAAGCTTCTACATTATTAATAAAAAGTGCAAACAGAAGAGCGCTTAGAAGACATCCTTGTTTCACACCGGTGTCTATTTCAAACCATTCTGAGTAGGTACGTGGATCCATCCCACACAGCTGCTTTTTAATCTTCATACATTTTTTTTACTATATGGATGAATTTTGTAGATATACCTATTAGTGACAGTTTGTAAAAGAATGCGTTTCGGTTTACAAGATCAAAATCAGATTTAAAGTCGATTTTATCTTATCTTTACTGAACACATTTTTTTAATACAACAGCTCTATTAAAACTATCGTTTTGAAATCAAATTTCTGAAAAAACTTTGTTGAAACGGATGTTCATCACGATAAAATAGAAAAAACTACTTAGTTTATATTTCAGATTTTCCCAAAATTTTCTCCCTCAAAAACGAAGCAGGCGTAAGTAGTTAATAATAATAATAACGATTAATAACGATAATTTATCACTATCACTCCCGAAAGAAAAAAAACCTAGCTGTAAGTCCCAGCAACGTTCGTTATTCAAGAAATAGAAATCGTAGAGGTGCCAGCAAAAGAACAACCACCAATACGCCGATCCCTTAGACGTCCCTTTACCTGAGTCACCTTTTTCGTTAGGACTACCGGCACCAACGCCAACACCACCACTGCCAGACTCACCATCGGCTATGGTTTATACAAACTGGTCTGTTTACAGCGACCTTTTGGTCGGAAATGAGTGGGTCGGTTTTAATGAGATACAACTTAAAACACGCCCGTGATCTTCTGAGTTGGGAATTCACGCGTATACCCCGGGTAGCCAATTTATTTGGTCGAGAAAAACGTTTTCCCGATGGGTTCTTCGTTTTGCTCTCATCGTCTCTAATAGGCGATCAGATCGACACCATGTTGTCATCAAGCGACCTACCGGATGAACTGATGAATCGTGATCATCAAAACGTCGAAATAAACTACTATAAATGGGCGTTCGAGGCTGCATTAAGGGAAGCAATAATGTTCATGACGAGTAGAAGAACAACACAGAGGCTCGGTGAATGCGGTATTTTTAACACCGAAATATTTGAAAGCGTAAATGGATTGACTTGGAATGATGCTGGTGCGAATCTAGCTGCATATGAAGCTGTTGTACCACCTCCGCCAGCACGACAATTATAGTCTTTTAATTTTAAATAAAGGCAACATTTGTTTTTTTTTCAATCTGAAAGTGCGTCATAGGCTGAATTTTATTGGTTTTATATATTTTTTTTTTTTACAATAATAACGCCACTGCAATTTGGTTTTACATATTTTTAATGAATTCTCGTGTTTTTGTTTTCTGTAGTTTCACATTTATATTCATTTTGTTTATTATTTACTTTCCTACGCAAATAACTTTTTTTCGCACGTTTTTGTTTAAATAAAATTAAAGAATTTAATATTTTTATTTTGCAAAAAAATAATGAGTCCTTCTTTTAAGCGACGTAGTTGTATTGATTTTGATTATCCTTATCGCGCTCCATGTAGTCTCTATCGATAAGAGATTCAATTCGTTTTTTCAAATCAGCAGGCTAATTGAAAAAGAGAGGAAAAAAAAAAGGAATACAGAATTAAAACCAAGTCGAAATTCAATGAATGCATCTCGAATATACCTTTACGGGGAAAGTCAACTGATTAAATAATTCGCCTATTAAAAGATTATGACTCAATGTTTTTCGCATTTTCATTATCCTAACTATAGCGGCATCGATTTGATACTGGCGATCTTGGTATACACGTTCTTCTGTAGCTTTTTGTTCTTCCGCCTTAAAAAAAAAAACAATATATTAAAATTGAGCAGATTAGATGATATTATTTTTCTCTTACCGTCTCTTTCATTTGAATTTGGTTTATTTTAATCCTAAAGAGCTTATTTGTGAACTCGTTATTAAATTGGAACTGATCCTTGTCTTCAACCTCCCTGCTTCGAGGGATTTTCGTCAAAACACGTGCCTTGCCACAGGCAAGAGATTGTAGCGTTCTTCGTAACTCTCCATCCTTAAATTTAAAATTTAAATGAAAAACCAATTGAAAATATTTATCACATTCTACCTACTTCAATGTTACACGCTGCTTTAACTTCCTCAAAGCTAAGGATGTTCTTGTCGTTGAACAGTAATAAGACAAGTGCTTGAAATAAGGAAACCAGAAGATCTTTTGGTCCCTAAAATTGTAAAAAAAAAATAAAAATATAAATTAGTTGTCAAGCTAATTCAGTTTTGATTTAAAAAACCTACATGGTCGAATTGTGCTTTAAGAACACAATGTCCAAGAGTTGGCTGCCATTGTAATTTCCTGCCACTATGTTTGGCCAAATAAAATTTATTGAATACTTGTTGGGGCTTAACAAGTTGTGGTGGCATAGTTACTTCAGTTAGTGGATAAGTTGGCCAGTAACCCATTGTTAGGATATTAACGGTTAAATCTATATTTGTGAATTCTCTGTCTAAATTCACAGCATATTGTTTGAATGCGATATTAATGTCACGACTTAGTTCCATATCCTTAAACATTCCTTCGAGCTTTGAAGTAAAACCACCACCACATTCTTGTTTTAGTTTTGATAGCATACTCTTTTCGGCATCCACTGAGGCTGATTTGCCAACAATAAGTCGTTTCGCCAGGTCCTAGAATTTAAAAATTAAAGTTGAGTACAAAGGCACATAATATGAATTGTGATTTTAAAGTACAAGGACCTAAAATTTTTCTCATGTGTTTCGTGATGATTTTTCAAAAAAGTTCTATATTTTTATCGTTAAAATTGTTGTTCAGCTTTAATAAAAGCAATTAAGCCGCGTTTTGTTTTGTGATTTATGTTTTATCTGACATACTGTTTATCATTCTAATTATGATAGTTTGAGCTTACGTGATAAATACTCGTAAATGTAAAGAATTTATTAACGATCATTGAAATTTTATTGATTAACTTAACGCATTGCCTTTAAATTGAAATAAAAATGGAATGTATTGAATCAAAAGTTTCTTTTTTATTTTATACGTTTTAAATATATTGGTAAATTTAATGTTTAAAAAAAAACAATCGCACTAATTTTCATTTCAAATAAAAAGTAATGTGCCTGCCGCAATCTACCTGTATAACTGAGTAGTCGCTCAAAAAGAGGATATAATTAATTTTTTTTTAAGTGAGTACGTAGCAAAACACACAAAGTCCATCAAGCAATGAGGTTTTTAAAAAACTTTTAGGGTCACATTGTATGGAAATGTTCTCTTTTATTTGAAAAAAGTACTAGGGACCCTAAAACCACTCCGATGTATTACTTTGATAATTATGTGTCTTTGAAAAGTTGACGATGCCTTCTATTTTTTACAAATCGCATAATCGAAACAAAATTAATTGTTTTTTTGAATTAAATTGCTCAAGTTTTCGAGATATTCTAGCATAAATGTTAAACAAAAAACAACATTTTTCGCTATATTTGAGGTGATGTTACATAAGAAAATAATTTGTCTCCAAAAAAATTTATTACGGATATCTACAATAAACATATTTCCCATTCAAAACCCAATAAGAATTTTTCGATATGATGATATAATTCTGGGAGATTTTCTTATTTGAAATGTATGAGCTTTGCATATTATTGTGTGGTATTCAGGAATTAAGTAGGGTCTTATACTAAAAGATTTCTCAAAGTGGAACAAAGAATGGGCTATTTGTTTTAGCGCAAAATAAGTACTTTTAGATACCATGACATGCTTTTTTTTTAAGAACACATAAAATCCCACGGTCTTGCATAGACTTTCATATAATGCTAATGTGAAACTCGAATTTAAAGGTGAGCTGAGTAAATTTATTATTTTGTTGTTTAGGCTGTTTTGGTGTATTTTGATTTAAATGCAAATAAAAGACTTTATTTCATTCTTCTACCCAACGGTTCGTAGGTATTTCTTACTTCTTCAGGCGCCCTTTGTATGAACTTATCAACAGATTGAATAAAAATTAAAATAAGTGTTATATATTGTCAATTTTGAATTTGAAAGTTTGTTTTTCGTTTTTCTTTTTTCTTGGTTTTTCTTTATTTATTATATATAATTGTTTTGTATGTTCAATTTTGTGTCCAGTGCCGTCTCCGGGAAGGATGAAATAGGAGTGACGAAAAATAATTATGTAGTTATATAAAAAAATCAAATTGAATAAATATACCCCTGAGGAAGTAAGGAAAACTTACGAAACGTTGGGAGAAATAATGGAATAAAAATTGTTTTTATTCGCATTTTATTAATTAAGACCAAAACAGCCTAAAATACAATGGAAAAAATTAAAAGAGCCCCTGAAGAAGTAAGGAATTCTTACGAAACATTGGGTAGAAGAATGAAATAAAGTCTTTTATTTACACTGTGGTTTTAAAGTCTGAATAGTTTAGATCCATTCATCTGATTTTAAAAGAAACAAGTTAGTTATGGTAGCCTATATTTTATGCCGCCTCCCAAAAACGTAGTTCAGTTTAAGTATTATTATGTGAGTACATATATATGAACAATATAGCACCGTGTTGCACATATGCATGGAACATAGACTTGAAAAATTGCTAAAAAATGAAATAGTTAGAAATAAATTGATTCTGGAATTGTTGATCTGATTTATTACATAAATTTCAATTTATGAGAGAAAACAAATTTAAAAATCGTTGGAGCGGTTTTTTTTTTTTAATAATTTTTATATATAAAATTTTAAAACCCTTTTTAAGAAAAAAAATTGGTATGCCATTTTTTAGTATTTATTAATGTGGAGTTGAAAAATTAATTATAAAAATCATCTACTCATTTTCGAATTATCGAATTTTCAAAAAATAATTTTGATTTTTTTTTTTTAAATCCAAAATTTGTTTTTTTTTTATTGAAAATTTTCATATGCAATATTATTTAAATTTATTAAAAGCTCTTGTGTAAAAAATGTCATTAAAATCGGTTCAACAGATAATAAGATAGTCGAAACCCAAAAAAAAAAATGGTTATAATGAGAGATAACATTTTTAATCGATAGATCATTTTTTTCTCCAATAATATAGTAGATCGTACTTATATAAGTTAACATCCAAATTTTTGAAAAAAATTATATTTTCCATACCGGTTTTTAAACATTTGTATGGGATGTACCGTTATTTTAGGTCATAACATTTTTTATTTATAATATGCTAGATACTGTTAAGAAACTGCTTAATGCCAAGTTTAATAAAAATTGATCAAGTAGATAATTTTCAAATTACTAAGTTCTAATTTTTTTTTTAATAAAAAAAAAAATGCAAAAAATTGGTCAAGTCAATTGAGTAGTTTTTGATAAAATCGAAAATAGTTCTATGGGAGGTACCATTTATATCCATTTTTCTGAATTTATTTTTTTATAAAATGGTAGCCTTTTTGTAAAAAAATACTTAATTAAAAAAAAAAAAGTTGTGGTCACGTTTTTGAGAAAAAATGAGATTTTCATTATAGTATCCTAAAAAAAAAATTACGGAAAGTACAGTTATTTTGGTCCTAAAAAATTGAAGAAAAAAAACGTGTGGGAGAATGTCTAAAAAAACGCTAGGCACCAAGTTTAAAGAAAATCGACCCACCCGTTTAGACACAGAATTGCGTGACCCACTTTGTTCGACTTCGCTATCATCGTAATGTCTACAAAAGTCGTTAATCGATAAACAAACTTGCAATAATTGTCGAGATAATATATCTTTATAAGAATTTATCAATCAAACCTTTTTATAAAATGCTTCGAACACATCTTTTCCATGAATGAATCTGAACAGCACCATGATTTTATCAAGAATCTGTTCTAGTTCTTCTTCTGTGGCTTCTTTGTTGCCTGCTCTCAATTTCATATCCACATATTTTGCTTGAAAAAAAAAATAAATAAACAATAATAACAATAATAATTAATTATAAAAAGTGTTTTTTTTTCATACCAATTAATTCAGCTGGTTTGTTGGCTCGTTGATTTATAAAGAACTCAAATGCTTCTCTCAATGAATTTGTATATTTTTCATTGTGTTCGAAACACGTTCGCACAATAACATCCATTTTGTCTTTAAAATCAAGTAAATCTTGCACCATACTCTTGTCCTTTTCGGGATCAATAACAATGGTACGTCCTTTTTTCTATTAATAAATAAACAATAAATTCATACATAAATTTGCAGATTAATCATAAAAACAAACCTTTATGTAGCCATTGAAATTACCACATAATTCTGTGGTACCATTTTTGACACGACTCAATAAACTGTAGAGCAGTGTCAATTCGGTCAGTCTATTTTCCTCTAATAACGTGTCTAAACCTTTTTGTAAAATCAGCGTTAGGTGTTCAGCAAGAAGTTCTTTTTCTACTGTATATATAAGCGGATATCTAGAATTAAATAATTAGTATTATAACTCGCGGCTAGTTTAAAAATTATTATTATTACTTTGTACTCGAATCCAAATAGTGTAGCAATCGTTCATTCTCTTCGGCCAGGCGCTTGTCGACGTGCTGCAAATATTCTGGTACTTCCAACTCTTGCATTTTACGTTGTCCTTCAGCCTGATAAAGTTGCTTTGTTGCAATCAAGAATTTATCCTCGAAAGCGCTTGAGTAGATTTGCAAATCACAAAGCATTCGAACGAGACTCTTGAGCAGTGCACGATCAACAGCATCGCCGTTTCGTTCTTTTTCAATCAGTAGAAGTAGACCTTCAACAGTACGTTTCTGTACTAAACTATTGAGTGCAATGTGGGTGCGAAAAAGATCCAGTCCCATGTCCCTGTTAAATTATTAAGTAATTTTGTCAAACGAGTATTTTTATCAATAAAATCAATTAAATTTACCATATAGAATGAACAGTCGGATTTTGCAAGACATAAGTGCGATCGAGGTACAAGAAAATACTACGCATCATAATCATTTGGTGACAGAACGATTGCCACCACCCATTGATTTTATTTAGAAAAACCTAAAAAAAAGTAAATTAAACTTCATTTAAAAATTGTAAGCTTTAAGACCAGAGGAAATAAAAAGTTCATTATTGATTCTTAATGATCTAGGAAACACAAGAATTGTTAAAAAAAAAACTTACCAATTTATCCATACTTTCACCAGTGAATGAATCAACATTCTTTTTAACGTGACTTTCTGTTAATGCAGTCAATTTGGCATAAAGTTGTGCATCCATTTTATGACTGCACATATTTTCTACAGCCTGATAGAGTTCTTCGAGGGAGTATTGAATCGGTTTTGATAATTGAATTGCAAGAACAGCTTCTTGCAATTTTTCACATGTCTTTTCTGAATAGTTTTCTGGTAGTGTTGGTTTTACTAAGAAAAGAAAAGAGATACATTTTGAATTAAATACTTGTTTGTACTCAAGACAAGATGCACAGCACTCTTTTGATCTTAGTTTTGAAGTAGTGTGCGTCATCGGTATTATAAATTTTAAGGTGGAATTATCCCATTATTATTCTGCTTAATTTCTTTGAAGTGACAAAATCTCCAAGAGACTCTGGATCAGCTGAAAATTTTAAGACCCTTTATTCCTGCAAATTAAAAACTCCTACACAGAATTAGTCGAGGGTACTAAGTCACTAGGTCCTCATTATCCACAACTATCGCGCAACTTAATTTTATTTAAAAAAAAAATAAAAATACAGTCATACTCTGACATGCCCCGAAAGTAGCTCCCCTTACCGACCCCAGATATGTTGGTATATGTATGTATTTGTCTCCCAACCCCTTCGGTGTCGATAATGAAAAAAAAAAAAAACAATAATGGGGAGAATTCTGCCACCCACCATTTGCGATCATATTCATAAAACTATTTATAAAAAAAAGTTATCATTCATTTTCTTATTTGAATACTCACATTTGAAGTTTTTTATAACGATTTTCTTCACATCGCCCGGCTTGGACATGTTATTTATAGAGGCTTTATTCAAAAAGGTCGACCTATTCTCCGCCACCTGGGCGTTGTTGAGCATCGAGAAATTTGGACGTCGTTCACCGTTGGCCGAGCCAAATGGAACTTGCTGTGAGTTGCTCATGTTTGTGCCCGCGGTGTTTTGTCGAACGAAGAACTTGTTATTGCTATCGTCGGAGGAGGTGAGTTTGCTTTGCTTAAGGTTTTCTGTGTCCTCGACTGTTTCCATTTGTTTGTATTTTTTCGAAGCGCTCATAGTAATTTCCCCCGGTGGCGTTTTGAGCTTTTGGGGAAATCGGATACTGTAAGGGTCTTTCGGTCTACAATTCTTCTCTTTTGCTTTTCTTCTAACTAAGCAGTACAATGAATTAAGTTTTTTGCATGCAGTACAGCTGCAAAGAGAAAACAATTTTTTGCAAAATAAAAATATCAACTTTAAACTTTTTTTTGAACATAAAATAAATTATTATTATGTTGATGATAAACATAAAACGTGTGAAGCAATATTTTGTTTTCGATGTAATAACCTTTTGTTTTTGGACAAACTGAGGGTTTTTTTGCAGTCTGTTTTATTATTTTTTTTTTTGCAAAGCGATTGTTCTATGGTGGAGTGGTTGAAATAAGTTTAAGATTTTCGGTACTCACTTGGTTTTTACTATCGATAATTATAGTGATTTACATTAAGTAATAACAGATCTACCAATTTAGTTAATAATTGGTTTTATTTGAATAATTGTTGAGGATAAAACAAGAAATATGAGAAGAAATTTCTTAAACAAAAACACACGACTACCATTTAGAGGGTGCTTAGGGTTTGTTCAACAATAGATGGCAGCGCATTGAAATGTCAAATTAGCAACAGTGCTGCCAATTTTCTTTTAATAAATTCCCATTCGACAGTGAACGAGTGCAGAGACGTATTTTTCGTTTAAAATAAAAGACCCGCTGTATAGTATTTCAATAAATATCACGTTACACGTTACGATACGTTGATGTATATTGGATACGTTCAATTTTGGGTACGTTCCTTCGTACCTCAAACTAAATCGAAAGATCGAGTTTAGTTTGGGTTGAAATTCGGTTTACAGCTCGAATTCGTCGCGTTCTGTTATGTAAAACCAGCACTTGAATATTTAATTTGATGTTTACACATCTTAACCATGAGTCGCGGCACTCACACATTTTTTTTTATAAAGGTACTGCTTATGCGAACCCGCAGGGCCAGGTCACTGGAAGAATATCCAGAATGGTCGGTTTGATATACCTTCAAAATTTGTCTTAACAAACAAAGTGTAGTGTAAAAAATAGAATTTGTAAATTTAAGGAAGTTACTTCATTTGCCCAAATGAAAAAAATATTATTGAGAAATAAATCCAAAAGTATTACATTAATTTTATTGGTGATTGATTATTGAAACGTCGACAAAAAATTGGAAGAAAAGTAAATTATCTGAAAGATGAACTTGAACAGGCAATTCGTCAGGAAGTGGCTGCCATTCCACAACAAATGGTCAGCTAAGAACCAAGTGACAACTTTTGGGAACGCATTCATCACTGTTGTCGCAATAACGGTTGCGTGGTTTGCCTTATTTCAAAAAAAAAAAACCTTGAGTAATAGAATAGAACCATACTGAGGTATATTTTTCTTTAATTCAATAATACATTGGCATTTTATTTCAATATATATTTTCGTTTACATTAATTTGAAATTGAATATAAACAAATTTAATAATTTTTCTTTTTTATTATAATTGTATTAATTTTTAAATTTATTTTGTGAATGCTGTTAATAAATACGAATACTGAAAAAAGTATACATTAAAATATAAATATATATTTATTATATTTTATATATAAATAAATAGGAAATAAGTAAAATATAAATTTAGATCATAGTATTTTTTTTTCTTTAAATTTTGTTCAATGACTGATATTTTTTTCTTTGCCTTTTATTTTAATTGCAACATTTTAAATCTGTTAATATGTATGTATATAATATATTTTTCGATTCTTTGTGTTTTGTTTCCTTGTATACATAATTTTCTTTCTATATATAGTTTTTTTTTTTTATATAACTCTCGGGATAACATTGAAACTGTAACATATTTCAACTTTATTTAAAATGTCTTCATTACTTACTTTTCAATAACACAATAAACTATTCTTTTTTTGTATGGCAGCGTGTATTATTTTTTGTTTTAAATTTTTATATACTGCTTCAAGTAAATATTTATTTACATGCATTTACATGTTGTGTGTGACCAAGAACTACATACATTTTTTTTTAACGAGTTTTTTGTTTTGTTTTACATACACTGATATTATGCTTGTTTGTAATGTATAGATATATATTTATATATGTATAATGTATATAGATTATTATTATAGTCGAATTTAATTAAATATAGTTACATAAGTGTTTATATGTTCAAGATTAATATATTTCTGCACGTTTATTACAATTCTTATATTTAAAAAGAAAATAATACAATTATTACATTGAATTATTTAAAATAAACAATAGGTTTTGAGTTACTGAAAGGAATATTGATTATTAATCTATAAGATATAATAAAATTATTTAAAAAAATATATATATATATAATATAGAACTATAAGTTGAGGAAAATTGTGCATTTTGTATTAATACAAATTAAGGGTGGCTTAAAACCCATTCAATTTATATAACAGACAATGATAAGAATAATTTAATATACGATAAGATATAATAATTTATTTGCGTACACAAAAGATAAAATAGAACAAAATTATTAAATATACGTACATATATAGAGTTTAGTTTTTATATTTGACATTTGTCCCTACAGTTGAATCCAATAGATTTGTCATTCCCTTCACAAATTTTCGTTTTTTAGTTAGAAAAAACTAATGTACGAATAAAATTTTAGAGACCATAAAATTGGCAAGTAAGTTTTCTCCTCTGTGTAAGGATATGGTATTTTACAAAGGACACGTGAAGTCCAATCGTGTCATTAAATTCGTATAGAATTTGAATTATTCGATAAAACAGTAATTAAAAAAAAAAAAAACTTTGGCAGTTTGTTAACGATTGATCATCAAAAAACCAACCGGAAATGTTTTAAAATTACACTCTAAATCATATAATTGTAATTTCCTAATATAAATCAATCAATTACGAACCTATTTTGAGTGAACATAAATGAAAATTTAATGAGAACGCTACCCTTTTCGATTAGTTAAAAACTTCCGCACCAATATATGTAACAAGTATATTACAAATGACTCTGAAATTGAATTTGGACTCGGTTATGAAGAGAATTCTCAATAGGGACAATTACTAGGACAAATATGTTTTTTTTTTGTAAATTTCTATACACATAGGAAATAATATTATTTTTTTTTATCAAATATCTGTGCACTCCTTACTTGAGTGTAAATTTCAATCGGGTAACATATGAACAAAACTAACAGGAAACATCCCTCGTCTACTAGGGTGACCTTCGATGACACCTTCCATCCAATTTTCATCGTCCGTTCGTTCATTGAGAACGATAAGTATTTCACCTTCTTTGAATTCCAATTCATCATCGTTATCGGCAATGCAGTCGTAGAGAGCGCGACATCTTCGGTGGCCATTCTTTAAATAAAGGTTTGTTAATTTATTATAATTCTAGTGAATTTTTTTTTAAATATTTGCATTATTGTAAATTTATTAGAAAATAAAAAAAATTGCTGGAAGCATAAGGCAGAGATTTAAACTAAATATTTCCATAATAAAACAATATTCGATATTGCCAGCTTCATTATAATTAAAATCAGTCGAGGAATTGGTCCACTTTCTGCAGATTTTGTGTGGAAGACAGGGTATAATAACGCGGTGTACCGGTTTCGTGGCGATATAATAATGTAAGATTTTGGTCACAACACATAAAATTTTTAATAATTCTGATGATTGGGGCATTAAAAGCAATAAAAAACAAGACCTCATTCCGTAATATTTGGAAGTAATAAAATAGGGGTTTCAATCGATAATATTTTAAATTTAAATAAGTAATTTCTCGATAAACAAACAACATTCACAACAAGGTCCTAATCTAAGCATTAAGTTTACGAGAGCTTTTTCTCTTAAATTTAAGAATCAGGCTTAGCTATTTTTAAGACGCCAACCACAAGGTTACAAGCCTGAATGGATTTTGTATAATAAGAGCTGCAAAGAATCCCGCTACAATATTATTATTGGAAGTTGAGTGTGTCACCACAATGTTTATGTTCTAGAGTTATAGCTTTCGTTAAACTCTAGTCTAAAATGTTCATTTTAATTTAAAGACTTTCCGTCACTGGCAGAATTTTAGAAAAAAAATTATTGCCATCTTTTCTGTTATATGTACATAATAATAGCGACGTGTTTATTTTTTGTACTTTTATTATAAGCGTTCAAAAAATTAGGAGTAGAAAAATAGAGGGAGACGAAATTTAAAATTAAAATTTTATACTTACGTAATTATATTGTTTTCCCTTTTGATTACTATCTGGTGATGCATTCAGTCGATCATTATCAATTGATGAGATATTCGAATCAGCAGAATAATCAAGTCCTCCAGATGAATCCATTTCTGACATCCATGGTTCATACTCAGTGTAATTTTGATTGAGTAGCTAAAATAAAAAGTCATATTTTTTTTGTGTCAATTTTAACTAGTTTTAACAAAAAATTTGCATGAAAAAAAAACACACACATAAAATACGATGTTAAGCGGCTAAATGTTATGAACTGCTATATTATGTATTTTTTTGTTTTATGAATAATTTAGTATTGCAATTTAGTTATGAAGTAAAGAAAACGAGAGTCACACACTTTGCATATTTTGTTAGAGATATAATTGCATCACCACAACTTTTTGCATTATAAATACCGTTTCTTCGCTAGGACTGGATATTTTCTTTAATTTTCCAGCTTTACGCTGCAACAAAAATTGTTATCATTACTTAGAAATTATTACTTTTAAATTGAAAAATGCAAATTGTTAAGCAGCTTATAATTGTTGGAGTATTCTAAAATACGGAAACATGTATGTAAGTTAGAGATGCTTTTAAGATGCCAAATGGGCAACAGTCTTATAACTTCTAAAAACTATGCTTACATTAATTTAATTAAAAAACAATTCGAGGATAAAAATATTTAACAAAGGCAATCCAGAATAATTTACAGCTTATCAATGCTGTTACATATATTTGTGTCGGTTCACATCGACTAAAATCTTTCCTTTCTCTCTGAGACATCGCCGATTTCTTTAAACGCACACCCAAGGGCGCAAACGAAATTGCACACAACTCATATATTATTATCGTGTGAAAGATAACGAAATTGCAACAAAATACAAAGTTTTGATGTCAATGTTTATAGAAAATTAATAAAACATACATATGTACATATGGTAGGTAATGCATTTATAAAGGAAACAGTCTATGTACTCGTTTTAACACGCCTAGAAGTCCTTCCTGTGATCCTTAATTCGCAACCAAATTACTATCGTAATATATTGTGGCTTTTGCCTAGGAAGCCTTATTGGCAACAGAAGCTTTTGGAACCCTAAACGATTACCCAAATACCTAAACTACGTTGCCAATTGTCAATTGAATTTGCATCAACAACAAACACCAAAAACAATAAAAATATGAGAAAAAAATCATCATCACTTTCAATTTCAATAAATAGACAAAAAAACTCAGCAACGGTAAAACATGACGATATACATATAAGATGCGAGTACGTCACACGGAACAGTTTTTTTCAATAACAGACCAGCTCGTAAACTCATTTGAATAAATTTTGTATCCACAAACTTCTTAAAGATTAAATAATATTGCATATAAACGGCTTAAACCTATTTTACATTCAAACGAAAAAAAAACTTTTTTTCCAAAATAATATTAAATGCAATTATTTTGGCAATGTTTGAATGAAGCAACAAACACTAGGGGAGCTACCACCAAGTTTTTATAGGTTGGAATTATAACTACTGCAACGACGATCATTGGACTCCTTTTAGTGGCGCTTGGTCATTTGATCAATTGAATTTGTAAAACTTTTTTCCGTCCCCGAGAGACGAACCAGACGAAGCTACCTTCAGAGCCATTTTATGCACTACGCATTGCGTTACTGAAGTCGCGTGATAAGGGTCATCCCAATTTAGGTTTTTATTGTTTGACCACTGCATTTGAATCAAGCACCATTTTTTTACTAGCCACACTATTTGTTGTACATTCGGAGTTTACTTTATTTTTAATAAATCTTTTGAAGCGAGTTTTGTATCGATCCGAGCCATCAACCTGACATAGCTAGCCAAAACTTAACTTAAGACCACTGTTATATTTTATCGGAATTGGTGTTCTTAAAGTATTCTATGACATTCGGAGTTACGGTTCCTTTCCTGAAAAGAGAGAGATTTCGCTTCGTCAAAAAGTGAGCAATCGAATCCAGCATTTTTTTTCTCATAGTAATGACAGCTAAACTGAGAAATTTTGCTGAGGTATTGTCGTTACCGATTATCGATCGAAAACCACAATAGGGGATATTGTTTTTATATTTATGTACATATAAAATTTTGTTCTAATTTAAGTTTAAGTTTCTGAGCAAGGAGTCCAAAAAAAACTTCAGTTTCACTTTTGTAATCAATGATTTTGTATATGCATATTTTTGATAAGCGCGTATCTCACAATTTAGAATAGAATAAAACATAATAAAGCCAAGAATTTGATTCAAATGTTCAAATATGACAAGCAATGCGTATTTTCGCAGTAGATGAAGACATAAAACGAAGATTTATAATATTTAAATATTTAAGGACACTCGAGTTTGAAGACTCGATGAAGACAATTTCGAACATACCTATAAATTAATAATATTCCTTAGTTATATTTCACGTTTTTCAGTCTTTGAGACTTATTATAGTTATTTACATAGTCCATCACTGGCTGTAATATTATTTTAATTCTTGATTTAACTCTATACACATCCATCAGACGGTGGATGTTATTATTAAACTAATGCAAACGACTTTTTACCTTTCTGGGGGGTGCAACTGGTCCTTCATCCATTGAACTTATACTCTCATTTGATTGTCCATTTGATATTTCTCTCTCTACAAAAACAAAAATCGATGATACCTTAAGTATTGTTAAAGTTTTTATTTTTTAATTTACCATGGGGTGGACCTGGTGGAGGAATTTTCGGCCTTGAAAGCGATTTATCAACATGTTTTAGTTGCGGAATTTCTCCTGTCGGTGGTAAAACTAGCTTGGCTCCAGCTAAATGTCGATTTAATGATTCTCCGCTCGGTGAACGTTTGTGACCAAAAGTTGTCATTTGCTTGAGGCTTTGACTACTTCCACCAACTCCACCAGTATCATGCAAACCAGCTGCTTTAGAATGTTGCACCATAGTTGCTGGATCAAATCTTTCGTATACTTTATTATCACAATGAAATATTGTGCCCCGTGCACTGTCGACGCTACGTAGATGAGGCAGCGTGCTATATACCACTTCTGATTGATTCTTATGGTTAACTGTGCTGCGTGAGTCATTGTTATCTAAATTCTGTGAATGTCTAGGCGCATGGGGTAAGGTACCGTAGAAGGAGTTAGATACTGGGGGTGGAGCAGGTGCTGTACGTTTTTTCAACGAATTCATGTTTGCTAGGGGAATAACGGATAACACATAAAACCTTAATAAATAACTTATATTTGCATGTAAAAATAGCTCATTTACCAGTTGAAGTGGATTTCCTTGCTCCCTGAACAAGGCCGCCAGCTCGTTGACTGCTCGATGTTGAACCAGGACTGGAACCACCCCCACCAGCCAGATATTGTCCCATGGGAATGTGTTGCTTCGGGCTAGTACCGGCCTGATTAAAGGGTACAGTTGTTGTTGGCAATTGAAACTGCCGATTCGGACAGTTTGATATTGGACTAGAACCACTTTGTATTGAATCACATGTCGAGGAACGCGAACGTAAAATGGGGGAATCACCCCCAGCAAAACTTGGTGGTCGGGACCGTGATTTCTTCAGGAAAAAAAACGTATTCAATAATTTGTATCCGTCCTATATTCGAAAGGAAAGAGATATATTTACCCTCTCATCTATAACCGTATCGTCGTCTGAGAAATCTGTAGAACCATCGTCATTTGGCAGATTCCAATCGGTGTTGATATGATCAAAAGCACTTTTTTCTCTTCTTATGGCACATTCAATCTATAAACATTAATAATAATTAATAGTTTTATCCTTAAGCCAATTTTAGTACGTTTCGTTGTTGGCTTACCAATTCCTGGCACGCATTGTGTCCCATTTCTTTGGCAATTTCTAAAGGAGTTTTATTTTGCGAGTTCTTCAGCTCATAATCTGCTCCCGATCGCAACAATAATTTCAAACATTCGCGCCGATCATGCAGAGCACACAAATGTAACGCTGTATTTTTTCCAGTCATGTCTATGACATCTGGAGGATTTGTCGCCTTATTAAGGCCCTTTGGTGGCATATTTTGTATGAGAAAATCTACTATATGCAATGTGGAACCCATTTCGCGTAAAATGGCTAAATGAAGAGCTGTTTCTCCATCATCGGATGATGGCAGACAGCATGTCAGATCGGCTCCTTCAGCCCAAACTTGCAGAAGCTGACTCATATCGGCATTAACTATGGCTTGTTCAAGATCACAGCGAAGGTCATTGTCATCGGCACACGTTCGCATTACGTAGCGTTTTGCGACATATTTGGCGCGGATAAAGTCATAACGTTGTTCCCTGTTGAAATAAATGCATGTAAGGTAATAAATGTATACATATTTGAATAAATGAAAAAAATAAATTGACCAATAAAGCAAATCATGAATAAATTAATTTACTACTTATAATTAATTATAATATTTATTAATCTAACATTGTACTATCTGGTGATAGTTTTCCTCTTCCCAGTGTTGCTTCCATAATCTCGTTTAGTGTATTATTGCCCATTGCACGAGCAATCAATAAATTCGCTGTTGTCAGGTTGTCTAATGTTAAGCTCTGTATTCTTGAATGATGCACTCCAAGATCTCGATGTACACCCGAACATTGAATGCATACGAGGACACCGAAATTTAAACTTATCCATGTGACATCATTACGAGAACCACAATCACAGCATTGGTCATTTCCTGGTAGATTTTGGACGTATCTGTAAAATAAATTAAAAAAATATAAATACATAGTAAATGTAGCTAAGAAAGTTTTTAGTTTTATTTATTTAGTCCTGGGAACGAATGATCAAATCGTAGCAATGCCCGTATAGTGTGCTGGTCAGTGACTTAATTTAAATTACAGGGTAATATCATTTTTATAGACCCTACCTGCGGAGACTATTGGCTCTTGTAAAAGTTATTTTTGAACGGAAAATAATCATCCTATAACTGAAAATTGAATTTCACCTCTTTTTTAAAAATATTGACTGCGGTCCAAATTTGAGTACTTTTAAGAACCTAGGCATTCAAATCCAACTCGCCAACAAAATTCAGTTTTGTCTGATTTTTTTCAACTGGACTAATTTTACGCAAGCAAAAAATGTGTGTTATTCACCGAAATATTTTGCGGTAGCACAGAGTGTAAAAGGACCTTCCAAACTATTTTAATTTTATACTTCCTCCCATTCAATGTCGCTGGCTTTTATGAAGAATAAATAATAAATATTGTTGAAGATAATTAAAGCCTTTTTCTTTAAATTCAAAACACAAAATATTTGACTTTAAAAAAATGTATTTATTGAATGTTATCGATTATTATTAAAAATATTTTAATTGAGCTGTTTTAAAATGTTTACCACCAATTTGTATGCATTTGAATCCCTTTAGGTGGTTCGAAACTTGTATCTTCTGGTACTTTTTTTGAACGTCTAAGAAAACACGGAGGACCATGTTGATGGTATTCAAAGTGTGGATGTTGTCCAATGTGGGAATGGTGCCCAAAGTGATGATGGTGTGATGGTCCAAAAGTATGATTTGGTGGTCCAAAATACTGAGCCCAATGTCCATGATGTTCATGGTGGGGATGGCGATGCATAAAGAATCCATGTTGACGATGGCATCTATGATTTTGAACATCGGAATTTAATTGGGCATGAGGTCGACTATGGTGAGAGAAGAACCCATGGTGATAATGGAATTTGTTTCTTTCGAATCCCGGATTTTCTGAACTGCAAGGTCCATTGGCGGTTTTTTCTTGTTCTCGATGATGAGAAAAGAACTTATGGTGACGATGGCATCTATTACTTTTGAATCCAGAATTTTCCGGGCCGCTTCCATCTCCATTGTTAATGTTTTCTTTAGGTGCCATTCTGATGTGCAAATTTGAATTATATTTAATTTATAATAAAAGTGTCTTCTCTTTGTTGATGTTCACTTGCTCTTAGCTTTTTATTCACTGAATGAATTAACTTGAACTTCAGCTATTTAAACAAATTCTAAGACACACCTCCACCATTTAGTGCGTCATTTTTATCAACGCTGATTTCTATTTTTAGCAGAGGGCTTGCTTATTTGAGTTGTTTTGTTTGTGTAAAAAAAAAACTGTGTATTGAGTGATATCAAAACGTTCTGAGTAGGAAATTGTCGTATATGTAATTTCTAATGGAAAATTGCATCATCATTTTATCTATACGCCTTAATAGATAAGGTTTTCATTTCGTGAATTTCATTAAAATTTTCAAATACGAAAGAATTCGCGAGGAGAATAGGAAGGCAACATTGTTGTAGTTGTTGTGGATGGAATTCATCGGAATCTCTATTGAAGAGTACCTAGAACTTTTATTTACAAAATTTAATTGGCAAATATGAATGAAAAAATATTAAATTTAAGCTAGTTATAATGCTCAAGTATTAAATAGTATGAGCTCGACAAAATTTGAGTATATTTACCATAAATATTAAGCAGGAAAAGAAAGCTTTTCACATAATCAAACCTATAGTACCTATATATTTGAGAGTAAGCATTTTTATTTCTCTGACAACTGACCGGAATTAACAGATTACATTAGGTGGCGTTTAAAAAAATTAAATCTCATAGATTTCACTCCGTCAAAAAGTAGTTTTTTTTCCTCATTATTTTGACAGAAAATCTGGGAAATTTTGCTGGGGACTTCTGTTCTTGTAACTGAGATTGCTAACATCTCCAAGATCTCATTTTCCTGAACATCCCCATTGCAATTTAATATGTAAACAAATAAAATGAACTACTGGGTCGCACAAATTAGTTATAGGACTCTATATTTTATGTTACATGCCAAAAAAGGAGCTTACTTTAAGGTAGTTTTATGTGAGTACAAAAATATGGACAGTATTATGTAGGTATGTATGTAGCACTTACAGTGTAGACTAAAAATTTTTTTTTTAAATCAATATATTTAGAAATAAATTTATCAACTTCTGATACAAACACTTGGTATCGTTATTTTTGGTCATAAGAATAATTTTTATTTAAAATCTGATTGATAGTGTTAAAAAACTGCTAAATGTCAAGTTTAATAAAAATCTACCTACCAAGTCGCTTTCGAATTATTAAGTTCTCAAAAAAAAGTTGCAACGTTTCATTATAAATCCAAAAAAAAAAGTTTTGAAAATTTTAGTATACAATACCTAGTTAAGTTTTAAAACTTTTTCAAAGATTGGTCAAAATCAGTTGAGGCATTTTTGTAAAAATCGAAAATCAAAAAAATGGTTCTATGTGGGCTACCATTTATAACCATTTTTCTGAATTTTTTTTTGTAAAATGGTCTTTTTGTAAAAAAAAATACTGAAGTTGTGGACTCGTTTTTGAGAAAAATAAGATTTTCATAATTTGGTAAAAAAAAATTGTATGGCAGGTACTGTTATTTTTGGTCTTAGAAAAAAAAACTTGCGGGGATGGGCCCAAAACCGATAGGTACCAAGTTTTAAGAAAACCAACCCACCCGTTTAGGGTGCAGTCGAAATGACAGTACAGACCAGGCAGACAGATTTGCGATTTTTTCGAGTGCGCTATAATCGTAATGTCCAGCATAGAGTACGTATATTATCTAGAGAAACGACTTAAGGGGTTTGTTCTCTTTCACCCTACAAGCTGTTAGAACAATAATGTATACTACTCGATGAGCATGTATGAGTGGACCCTTGCATTTTAAATGGCACCCGCTCCAACACTACCTCACCCGGTAGTAACCCTTTTTCATGTAAATTATGATTATGAGAGTTTTCTCTTACTGTGCTCAAATAAAATTTGCGGTTGTTTTAGGCAAGGGGGTTACGATTCGGTTCTCTAGATAATATTGGTCCTCTATGATGTCCAGTTTGATAAAAAAGTGGAGTTAAATTTTTTTTAACGAATCCATTACTTTCCATATAGTACCTACATATGTTATGTACATATATGTACATATATTGCAAGTAAAAAATTATTTATAAAAAAAATGCAAATATAATTTTTAAAACTTTTTAATAATAACATTTTTGCTTAAAGATTCATACACAAGATCTTACAGTCGTTTCAAACAATTTGACAGTCCATATCACAAGATTTGACATTTTTGTTAAGGTATACATAAAAATTTTAGGGGCTCAGAAAATCTATCACATTTGAAGGCAAAAAATGCAAATCATCACACAATTTTGACAGTTCCATGGGATTCTTTCAGGATTTTTAGTTTTAGTTTTGTGTTAATACTCAGTGCAATGGTGTAGAAGAATTTTTAAAAGCATTTATGTGCTACAAAATGTTTTAAATATTTAAAAAAAACAGCATTTCCAAAAGGTCCTTAACTTTTAACGAAAATACGGTATTGATGTTTTTTTTTTAGAAAATGTACATATTTTTTTGTTCCATTCCAAAATAATTAAGAGTTTATGAAATATGTAAGTGTTTCTTTCAAAGGCGAAAATATGATGAAATTTATTAACAGAATTAACTAAACTCATTAAAAACCGTTTAACCGTTTCAAAAAAAACTTACGAGTCATGCAATCCCAACCTATTAAAATAATCTAAAATAATAATCTCATATCTTATTGATCTAAAGCTATGATAGATTTATTGATTAGATTAAAAAAAAATAAAAAGAACTCACTCACTCACTCTAACAAAAAAAAAACACTCAATCATATTCGAGGTATAATTTCATTTTATAAGCACAGAAAGCTGACTCAAATTAACTCAGTTGTTTGATTTATTTGCCACGGTAAAGTAACACAAGTAAATAAAAATGTTTTTTTTAATTAACAACAATAGTTGGCGAACCGATCACTGGAGCTGTAAATTGTGTTGCGTGGAAAATCAACCAGACCGATATCATAAATTATTTCATCATCATTATCGATGCCGAAGTGTGTGCTGCAATCGTTGTTGCTTCCACTGTGCTTCTTCATACCGCCACCGCCACCGCTGCGGGGAGCAAGGTCATGGACAGTTACACTACTATCACGGACCAATCAGTCATGGATTAAAATTTTTCCACAAATTAGGATTGCTGTTCTTTTTACTTATTAATCGTAAATGGTTGTTTTGGTGGTGAAATTATATGATGAATTCATTTAAATAAAAATTTAACAAATATATTTATACCTAAATAAATAAGTTGTATGAACAAGGGCTGGGGAGAGAGAAAAATAAATAAATATTGAACTTTATTGAAAAGACTGATAAAAGGGTGTTTTGTATATTTACATAAAATACATACATATTACATTATGTACTATGTGGCTACCTAATTGTTGTTATTTTTTATTGATTAGAAGTAATTAAAGTTTAAGAATAAGTCAAGCGGGCTTAGTTATTAATTGTTCTTGTACTTTGGCAAAGCTTTTGAGTTCACTGGATTACCAATAAATGGTTGGATCTCTGGCTCTGGTAACCGAAAAACTGTTTCCCTGAAGTCAACTTTTTGGTTTTAATTTTCTTTAGTTATTAAACGTTTAAGTTTAAAAATGTTTACTTCGGGCACCCTGAATTTTTTACTTGCGATATATATGTATGTACATAGGTACTATATGGCAAAATATGATAGCGAAGTCGAAAAAAGTAGGTCCCGCAATTCTGCCTGTCCTTTCCTTTCGACTGCATCCTAAACGAGTGGGTCGATTTTCTTAAAACTGGTACCAAGCGGTTTTTGGGCATCCCCCCCACTAATTTTTATTTTTTATTTTTTTAAGACCAATAATAACGGTACCTGTCGTAAATTCCTTTCTTTTTTTTTACTAAATTATGAAAATCTTACTTTTTTCAAGAGTACCCACAACTTTTTTTAAAATAATTCCGTAATTTTCTTTACAAAAGGGCTACCATTTTATAAATTTTTTTTTTTTTGAAAAATTGTTATAATCGATACCTCCCATAGAACCATTTTTTTGATTTTCGATTTCTCACAAATGGCTCAACTGGAATTTGACCAATCAATTTGATCATATCCCTAGGGATATGATCCCCATATAATGAAAACCTATGACAAAGGCCCGTTAAGGATGAAGTTTCAGATGAAGGATGTAGCCCGAAATGTCGGAGGGTGCCCTCAAGTTAGTTGAGTTAGGAAGTGTCTGTCGGCACATAGTCACCTGGGTGAGAAGAGGTTAACGCGCCATTGTCTTACTTGGGCGTGCTCCCCTCCTTAGCCCCCACAGAGAAAATCATCCCTCCCCCAGGCCCGTAGGAGCAGTGGCTCCATGCAACGTCTGCTGGGTGGGTTAGATAGAACATTGATTGGTGTATGTTGTTTTGTCGAGTCCGCTTGTTAACGCTGGCGTACAAAGCAAAAGGGGCAACAGCTGGTCTATGGGCGAGGTGCCCATTCTCCGCTAGTTGTCGCCACCGCAACACATACTTGCGTTTTTTTTTCGGTCATACTTAATTGTTCTATCAGTGTCATCCTGTATCATTTTATGTCTGTGGACTATGGCTGAGGAGGCGATACCTGCCTGTGTAAGAACAAAAAAAAATCTGTCGCAAATTCTTGCGACCGAGTCGTTCATTTTGATTCTATTAAAAATGTTAATAATATTGCATTAATTTTCATCCGCAGTATAATTTCGCTTTTCAAAATAATAAAAAATGGATGCGCCTTAAATTTTGAAAGCTCGAAGTAATTGAGATTGAATTGTAAAAAATAAAGACAACTTGATTTGAAAATCCAGAGATGAATCACTAGTATTAAATATATATGCATATGTAGGTCGAAATAATCAATGACAATTTTTTTTAATTATAAAATTAAAATGTATACAATTAGGCCCCTAATGTGCCAAAACAAAATAAGATGTGAATATAATATTATGTAAAATTAAATTAAGAACCAATTGTATATATTTCAGTTCAATAAAAAATTATTATTATTTTTAATTGTAGAACATGGAATCTTATTTGTGAATGAGTGAAATTCAAAATCAATTTCAATTCAATTTCGTTTTCAATGCAGAACATGGGCAAACGTTAAAGTTCCTACCTACATGGAGTTTTATTAAAAGTAGAATAATGTTGGCAGAGTATTTTCAAGTGGTTAAAGTGCAGCAAATGGCGTATAAAAAAAGTGCAGAACTTGTACAGTAAGAACAAAAAAAAATAATTGTTTGTTTGATTTTTCAATCGCTTTAGCATTACAAGTACCAATTTCGATTTGTTTGTTTCTACTTAAGGTGAAAATATTTAAAAGTAGTTTAAGTAAAATCCAAAATCTTCGAAGATAGAAGACGAATTTAAAAATATTATATTTTTGTTGGTATGGTTTCGGTTCACCATATTGAATACATAAATTTTCATACACAGTCTAATATCACATTTCAAAACAAATGAAAATGGATACGTCTTCAATTTGCACAGTTTGAAGTAATTGCGAAATTTTCGAAATCGAAAGAACACTGTAGAACATAAAATTTCATATCATTTCAGTGAAATTGAAGATTGATTTTTATTCGATTTCGTTCGAAATGCAGAACATGGGCGATTATATTTCAAAATTCGGCATTAGAAATAATTGGTAATTTTTTGGATTAATTTCTCAATGTTCTTTCTCGTTTGTTTGACAAACAAATTTAAATTTTTCAGTAGGGTGCAAATAATACAAAAGTTGTTAATAAATATGTACAATTAAAATACGTCATGTCTAAAAAATTTTAAGTAAATTGAACTTGCTATTAGTTTTCCTTCATTTCAATAACTTTTGTGATTTAAAAATTAAATATTTTTTAACGAAGCTAACAGTTTTTAACGCTCAGAAAAAAAATAAAAAAAAAATATTTTTTCGTGGGGAGGCGGAATTCGCCAAATAACTTTTTATACTTTTTATTATGAAAAGTCTAGCCTTTTACAAACTATTGAAATGTACTCCATATTTTTTAGACACAGACAGATTACACATTAGAGGGAATGTAAAAACTATGGATCGTTTTTATAAACGTTGTCTAACTTTGGACTGCCGCCCAAGTTAATTAAAAATGCTTAATTATTGTCTAAGAGTCCTATAACTTAGAAAACAGAATCTGTTGTCTGTCTTGATTATTGTGACATTTTATTCGGTTAAATAAAGCATATGTATTTCCAACTGTCAAACTAGTCAGAAATCAAATAAATACCCCTGTATAATTGTAGCCCAAAGTACTTCGAAATGTTAAAATTTATTTGCCCGATCTGAAATCTTATAAGGGGAAAAGAAGGAACCAAGAGACGAGAAAAAAATCGGACGACCAATTTCGCGAGAAAAATGTAATATAATGATTTGCCTGACACAACAAAAGTACCTAAATATGAATATATTTAGGTACTTTAGGTAAAATATTTGAACTTGTTACAAATTATATTTCAAATGCAAAATCAGGGACAGGCAGCATTGCAATAAATATAAATACTCAAATTAAAATTTTGACAACTCCTTAAGTTATTTCTCTACAAAAAAGAAATCGGTATATGTATATAAGCAAGTTTTATATTCTTTTCAAAGGTATCAATTCAAATAAGAATAATAATTAACACAAATAGGTCACGGTCAAAAAACGATTTTATTAAAAGCTTTCGACCTTTCAAATTAAGTTTCAATAAAAGAATACTCATCAACTCGAATACAATAAATCAAATCCACTTACCTTATAACAGTCTTTTGCAACTCAACTAAACTAGGACTCATTTGTGGGTTCGCATGTTGGAATGCTTTTGTTAATGCCTTCTCCTTACAATTAACTAACACAGCCATCCACGCCTTTTGATCGTTTTCATCATCAGCTTGAAAATGATATGGACGATTATCTACAAAAAAAAAAAAAAAATCTCTTTCAATATTATTTGGCTAAATATGAATTAGTCGTCACTCACAGCTTATTAGGTCAAAACCGCGTTTATCATCCGGCACTGGCTTTATTTGGCATGTCAACAAATTCACTCGAGTGGGTGCTTTAGTTTCGTCGGCATGACATATATCCAAGAAGCCGTCGGCTGTGACTCGGCATCTTCGCTTTTGCCACACCCGACGCACTTTGCCTTCGCTCTTCTTTTGCAGATACCCAGTTCGGGTGATGCCATGATGTTTATCACCCTGCAACTGGTGCAAAGAATAACCAGTTCCCTTGTCCGTTGTAACATTCTCGACTCTCTCAAAGTCGGGCGTGCTGCGGAGCAATGTTCGCAGATCCAACAAACTGCGTCGATCATCGTCTTGTTTCTGTTTAATACTTTGGAGCTTGGCACTTAAATCGGCGATGTAGGTGCCAAAGTGATCTATGGTCTGGAGCCCGTCCTTGAAGTAGCTGTAAGGGAACAAGAACAAAAAAAACAGGTATTAACTTGAATCCTGAACAGTGACCATCATACGGTCAAACTTACTTATTCAAGGCATGGTAGTATTCGATGAAGTGCTGCAGCAGCTCGATACCAGTCTTTGTTTTGATTTCCTTATACTTAAGCAGATACTATAAGGAGTGAAAGATGTTTATTTTGTATTCTTTTGTTTGTCAACAATATTGCAGAGTATCATTTACCTCGCACGTTTGAAGCTGATATATTCGTCGTTCCTTCTCCATTTCTTCGGCTACAGCAGCGGCATCGATTTCGGTTCGCAGCATGCCAGCCTCTTTGGCTTGGGCCTTCTTTTCTTTTTCAATCTTTATAAACTTCGCTTCGTAGTCTTTTGCAGCTTTATCAAAAGGCCGTTTCATTTCGCCCCTTACGCCACGCAACTCTGACTTTAGCATCGAGTCAACTGGAAACATGATAATGTTGTTTATGTTTTGCATCTGAAAATTCGAAATTGGAAATTTTGTTATTTGTTTTGATTGAGTGCGCACAGAGAGCTGGGCAGCTGGCAAAATGAAAGACGAAAAAAAAAACAAAAAAGGATTATTTACCAAGGTCTTCATGAGGGCACTCAACTCTTTCGTGACGACTGAAAACTTTAAGAATGCAGCTCCAATGTCGGGTTCTTCTTGGTCGATTACTTTGCCACCGAGCCGTTCGAGGGCACGCACCAGGAACATTTCATTATCAACGTGAGCTTTGAATGAAAAAATAAAATTAAATTAATGATCGTAAATTTATTTGCTGAAAATGTGTGGGTATAATTTGTAACTTACTATTGCCAGAATTGTGAATGGCTTTAACAGCCTTTTTTAGTTTGGTTAGTCCTTCCCTATCGATTTCCAGGCGCTGAAAAAGAAAAATAATTTAAATTATTAATTGGGCAGGTGTTTTTTTTTAATTCTGAACGAACTGTCGAAAATTGTATGTGTTTTCTAATAAATCGTAAATTTTCCGACTTTGTATCGTAAACAAATATTATATGATTATATACAACCTATCAAGATTTCTCAATAGAAACGAAAATTTAATGAAATAGACAAATTAAATAGAGTCGAAGAGAATCAAAAACAGAAGATTTCGTTATTAAAATGGATGATATGAGATACGATTTGGAAAATAACAAAATATTGTAGAGAAAATAATGTTTTAAAATATTTTGTTGAGAACGCTGAACAGAATTGGTTTATAACATAATTTACAACAATTAAGCACATTAGTTTAAGGGACATTGGTGAACAAAAAAATCCAATAAGGACTTGACAACTTTTTTTTTAAATAAAACGCAAACCCTTTGAGATATTTCAAAAACTTTATTATCGACTGGCCCTTTTCTTGAGATAACACGCTCATCAAACTTACTATTCAATAAATCGATTGTAAGGTGTGTTATGTGGCTTGTGGCACCATCCTGTTTAAACCACATGTCGCGCGATAACGCTGACCATTCACAGTAACGTGACGATCGTTATTGTTGACGAAAAAATATGGCCCAAAAACGCCGCCGGCATGCAAACCGCACCAATCAGTTATTTTTTGTGGATGAAGTGGTGATTCATGAAGCAAATGTGTATTTTCACCCGACCAATAACGCATATTTTGCTTATTGACGAACTCATTGATTCAAACATGAGCTTCGTCATTTACGACGGAAATTGTAGTTAACGCTCTTAAAGTTGCGGTCACCGACTCCGAATTACGGTAAAAATTTCTTATAATTTGCAGACGTTGCTCCTTCGTGTACCATGATGAAAATGTTGAGTTTACTGAATAAATTGACAATGACAGTTCGATGATTAGTGAAAGGGTTCGTTCACAAATTAATTTCAAAGTTGTCAAGTCCCTATTGGAAAAACCCGATATAAGCTTTAAATTCATGGCGTTGGAGTAGAGTGCATATTAATGCCGGCTTTTTAGGAGTTGATTTTGCCGTACGGCGAGGCCTTGCGAAATAAATCGATTCCTAAAATCACAAACCCCAATATGTAGACAACATGTCGACTTTTGCCGTCAAATCAGCTGTTGGCATTCACGCAAGAACAAGTGAATTGAATTTTTTATGATAAATTTCTTTGTAAATATGAGATATTTTGTTCATAATTTTGTTATTTATTTGATTTATGTAATTATAGTTTAAGATCCCGCCATAGGACGACCTACCCTCATAAAGTAACCGGATAAGTGGTATGCAGTTTTTTAGATAGTGTCTAACTAACATTTTGCGCTAGGGTTTCCTGGCGAAATATGGTCAAGGCCACGGCCAAAGGAGTCTGATGATCGTCCTGGCAGTCGTGAAATAGCTATAACTCCAGCCTATAAAAATCTTGGTGGTAGCTCACCCAAGTGCTGTTGTTTCATTAAAAGCTTCAACATTCTCTTTTATGTTGATGTTGTTTTAAATGAAAATACCAATTAGGGTAAAAAGGAAAAAAATCAAAAACCTTCAAAAATTGATAAAAAAATATGTATTTATTTTTATATTGTTCAAAAATTCACCTAGCCAAGAAAAAAGCTCAAGTCGAAAATTTTTCAAACACGGATCTTTAAATTTCTTATCTGCTTCTCAAATTTATAAATTTTTTTTCTAGAAAGCATTCCCCTGATTTTAAGTGATTTTTTTTTCCAACATCTAATTTTCATTTTTTAAAGAAACAAAAAAATCTTTATCATTTTTCATTTAGAAAATAGAATCTAGACCTTTTTCTTCGTTTACTCTTATTTACCCTACTGAAATTCCGATTTAAAAAAAAAATCACGTATTTTTAATTTTTTAAATAATGTTTTCTTTCACATAATATTTTTTTTTATCACTAAAACCTATTTTTTTGAAAAACCCAAAAAATCGATATTTAAAGCGTTGGCAACCCTATGCCTTGACCATATTTCACAAGGCAACTCTAGCACAAAATGTTATTTTAGACTCCGGTTACTTTATGAGAGTAGGTCGTCCTATGCAGGGATCTTCTACTATTATAGACGAAATGGAAATGGGAAAATATTAATGAAAAAATCAGATGGTGAAACTTGTAGTTAGGAGGCGTTCGATGCCCGGTAACAAAACAATTTTTTTATTTTGTGTTAAAGTCAGTCAAACAAATTAACTTTCGGACAGTGAAGAGCGCTCACCGACCGCTCCATGCGTAAATAAACTGAAAATTGATGTATGTAAGAAAGATTTGCAAGTAAGAAAGTTTTAAAAGGCAACTTTTCGTTGGGTTTGGGAATTTTCTTCCGACAGCTTCTAAGAATATTATAGTTCTACCTTAATGTTGTTTGGTCACGTTCTTGTTGATTATACTCGATTTTCGTTAAATTTTGGTACTTAACGTAAATTGGCAGTTTATTTTTAATTATAAAGAAAATTTAATTCTTGAAATAATAAATTTGTGAATTAGAAAAGCAAGAATTATGATGAAAGAATTTGACCTTGCATACCCTACCCAGGGACCTCTAAAGATGGGATGGTAACTTGTCACTGTCATATATCAAATATCTGATCAAAATACATTTATTACAAATAGCATCATGTATTGAAAAAAGTGTGAGTGCCAGGACTCGTGGTTAAGATGTGTAAACATCAAATTAAATATTCAAGTGCTGGTTTTACGTCAGAGAATGCGGCGAGTTCGAACTGCCAATTTCAACACAAACTCAACTCGACGTTTAGATTAACTTTACGAAGGAACGTATCAAATATTGAACGTATCCAATATACATCAACGTATCGTAACGTGTTTTTAGTTTACCCTACCTTCGGCCCGGCATAGATGTTTACACATCAAAAATTTCATGGACGTAAACATAGTCGTCAATCAACAAATAAAAAAATACAGGACTTTAAATTCATTGGATTTCACTACTTATAAGAAATTTCGACCTCTCAAACTCTCACACACATCACATGTACCAATCATCGCCATTTTAACAAAATTGTTTCTTCATGGAAATATCCCTTTGACAAATATTCCGAGGGATGTGGTGTGGCAGACTAGACTTGTCATACTTACAGGCACAACTATTTTGAACAAAGCTCCCCAATAAGCACTGCATTCTGACAACTTTATGTGGATAAAGTAGAGCGACTTATACTACTTTTAATTACTAAAATAAGAGAAATTTGAGAAAATAAATTGATCGTCACGAAACTCTATTCGCGTTCCACATACCATCCACACTGCAACGAATGAGTTGTTCGCCCGCAAATAACCTCAAACTCAAAATCATTTTTGTTTTTGATAATTTTGGATAAAAAGAATGCTATGTGAACGAAATGTCAAAATGGGCGAATGTTCGTTCATTCGTCGGTCGTTCTCATGTGAATAGTCCTTAATTCCCTTCATACAACCAAAAAAATCACAAATAACATGAATCAACTTTATGTGTGACAATATTAAACATCAAAACAACTTCTATCCCTAAAAATATCACATACATACAAACAAAGCAGTCTGTAACACTCGGATGATAAGAATTAAAAAAAGGCGAAGAAAACATTGAACTCTGATATGAACTGGGACAAAGATATCCAGTATCAAAAATTAACATTCATGCATAATTTAAAAGTTATTCACCCCATGGGAATATGGATTCATTTAAATAAACGGAAATGCGTAACTAAATCTATGTAAAACTGATTTATCTTATCAAAATTACATTCTATAATTACATATTAATTGCTCTTTACGTTGTGTGTGTTTTTCTAAGATTCAGAATATCAGAATCACTTCAGTTCTTCTTTGATAGCAAATTACTTTTGTTGACTTTGTTTGAGTATCATTGATGGCATCAAAGTGTGGAGAGGGAACCTCAATCATGACATTACCTATAGGTATATCTGTCTGATTGTGTTCGGCACATAGTGTTATTGTTGAGTTACTAATAATGTCTCTCAACCAATTAAATTACAAACAAAGAAAATGCAGTTCAACCAACAACGTCTCTGTTAAGTTATCGAGCCAGGCCAGGCTAAACAGAGTCAAATTAAAGTCAAGCCCCACCGTGCATACACAAACTGTTCTCAAAAACTTGTAATTCTACACATCAAACGTCACACAATGACCGCGAAGTTTATTTTATTTTTGTATCAATTTGGTGTTGATAACACAAAGAGAGGTTCCAGAGCACAACAAAACCAAGAAATCAAGAAACCAAAAACAGACAAAAACAACAACAAAAACAGAAACAGAAATAACCTATCACTGAATCATTTTGAGCTTCAAGATCTGAAACCGAGGCGGTGCCCAACGACTACTTTGTTTAACCTCATTGATATGCAGTTTTTAATCTTTGTCCACCACCCTTCCCCTGACAAAGTTTGAGCGCAGTCAGCAAATATTTGTGCGATTCGCAATTCGTGAAATTTATTTCATGCTATTTATTTACTTTTGTTATTCTCGTATAGCAAGTCATTGCTGATGCTGAAACTATATTGACTAAGCTCAGTGCAAAGGTATGGCACAGTCACATACATATATGTATACTTAAAACAGTAGCATGAAAAGGTTTCAATACCATTTTTCTCACAATGACAAGAGCGAAAACTTTTAGTCTTTTTAGAACGATGCTTAATCAAATCACGAAATTCGGTGGAAACCATTAAAAATGTCAAAATTCGATGTATAAAAAGAGATCAGAAAGAGATCACAACAAAAACAAGCAATTAACGGTCAAATCGGATTAAAAATGAAATGAGCTGTCAAATGAAATTAGGAAATTGTATATGGCAGAGTTCAGGTTGCACTAGGATAGCCTATCTCAGGTACTCCAATATCCATGTATGTTTCTGAACGACCAAAACCTGATATCTGCTGTCAAAAATCAAAACAAAGAAATAAATCGAAATATTCCTATCGATAGACTTGTTTTTTTTTTTTTTTGTTATTGTGAAGTTTATTTGGTGGAAATTCATCCATAAAAATGGCAAATTTTATCAGTATAATTGAAGAGGATGAAGGAAAAATACTGGGTATCTTAACAAATAAGATTTAACATTGTGCATTTATTTTTTACCAAACAAACAAACTTCAACCAGATTTGAAGTCAGCTGTTGTTGACATTTTGCAATTGGATAGATGAGTAAACCAGAATTTTTAGGATAGCTTGAGATTTCTTTTTTGAGCTGTGTTTTTACATGGGATTACAACAACACAAAGCTATGAACATCGCTGATGTAGGTATAAAAAGAGAAACAGAAAGAGATCACAACAAAAACAATTGCTTGTTTTTGTTGTGATCTCGGTCGGTCAAAAATTAAATTCAGAATGAAATGAGCTGCCAAACGAAATTAGCAAATTGTAAATGAAAACATAATAACAATATTACTTTCATAGTTTGAAAACTCATTTAAAAAAAATATAAATAGGTATACAAGTTAAAAAAATTAACGACGGACATCGCCCCTAGAAAACATTTCAGTGTTTAAAATCTTCCAATATCATTGATACTTATCGAGATCTACTATTCTAAAAAGCCTGGGATGTAGCGATCTTCAGCTTCATGATTTGTTCAATTTTAAAACTATTGGTCTTATTTTAAAATAAGAAGAGATTATTTAATTAAAATTTAAAATAAAATAAATAAATTAAAATAAATTTGGATCGAGATTTGAAGAAGATTAAGGACAAATCTAATTAAACATCGGTTAAGTAGTCGATAAGAAGAAAAATATTCTGTTTTCCCAGCTTTTCCGTTTAAAAATTCGGTCACATTTTGAAAAAAAAAAACATTTTCCTCTAAAGAACAAAACAATATAAAACATCTTAATACTTTTGTTTTCTACTGTAAATTTGAAGCATTAAATCTTTTATTTGCAACAAAGAGGATCATAAAAAGTAAATACCAGCGCAAGCAGTGGTCATTCAAATAGCTTTAAATAGGCTTAGAGCGTAGAGAAGAAGAGAATTGTATGAGTGCCAAGCCTATACTTGGATATACCTAAATAGGTTCTAGCTATGCATTCAACAATGAATTGCATAGATGTGACGTAATCATAGGCACTTCGCGAAACCAAACGAACAAACAAGTGGTTGACTGGACATTTTCATTAGGAGCGTTCATATCACTTAGAGAGAGAGAGACAAGTTGCAGTATAATATAGTGATACTGATGGTTGCCTGTGAATAATTTCTTCTAATCAATTGAATATTACTGGCATTGTTGTTGCTGGTGTAGATATGTATATAGAAGTCTCGAGTGTCTTTATGCCTTGACTGCTTGAGCCTGAGCTTGGAATGACATAATTTTCAAATACAATTTGTCATTAGTGCGGCAGTCAAACACAAGGTCAACATGCACTGGTCGTTATTTTTGTTTGATACCACATACGATTCGAGATAAAGAGTTGAAGTGAAGTACTTTGTTGTTAAATTGGTTGTTTCTCGTTCCATTTTTGTTGGTTGATTTTCGATGAATGTATAAAAATGTTTTTATATTATTGCTTGTTTTCTTATTTGATACTCTATGGAAACGATTGAACAAGCGTATGCTTAATAAGGACACAGAATAATTGTGTATAGTTTTTTCTCGTATTGATAAGATTAAACTGCTACATTTGATGAGTTGATTTTCCAATTTTGAATACTAGTAGTTTGGAAATTCTTAAATTAAAAGTGCATTGAAGAAAACACTTCTGGAATAAATAAAGGGTGTATAGAGCTTTAAATTGGTAGCACTGTTTTCATTGACAGCCATTTTGTCATCTGCCATGTGATTTATCTCTTATTTGGTTTGCCATTTCATCATGAATCGACTGACGCCTGAACAACGCATGCAAATTGTTATGAATGGGCTCGAAACGAGATTGCTGTTAATTTCGATTTTGACAAGAAAATTTTGTTCAGCGATCAACATTAGGACTATTAATATACCTTAAACTTGACTGTAAATGCGAACGCCGCCGTATGAATGTGGCTTTTAATGAATGTGTAAGATATGTATTTGGATTGCCCAGTTTAAGTCATGTTTTACAATTAAATTGAGCTTGGTTGGTTGTACATTGGATGAGTATGTCCGATATAGATTACTTACATATTTTTTTAAGTTCTCAATTTATAAACCTACATATGTATCTATGTGAGTTTTTTCTCCGTACAACATCCTTAAGGAATACAAACTTCTTAATTCCCCGATTTAATCGAACCGTAATGGGGATTCGTTTCCTGTTTAAATAGTAAAAATGTGGAACGCACTTTCACTTGACGTTCAGTTGTCACCTACTGTACTGTAAGTAAGTTGGCCTCCAAGATCATGCGATTTAACACGTCTAGCCTATTTTCTGTGGGGGTACATATGTGAAGTCGCTAGCTTACACCGATAAGGTAGAGACGATTGGCGACTTGAAAAACAACATTCGCCGCGTTAGGTCAGGCCTGGCTATATGCCAGAAATCATATTTAAATAAAAATGGCAAAAGAATTATTTTTCAAATAAAGTAAATTTTATGGCAATTAATACAATTTAACTGTATTTTATTACAATTTATAGTTCTATATCTAAAATGACACGCCTAATAAATTTACTTCCATATTGAGTATTTCTATTTTTTTCCTTCCAAACACTGCCATTTTCTATACAAAACAAAAATTGCACTTAATTGGCAGTTTTGGGAAGTAAACGAACAGATCTATCATCTTACGTGTCAAGATTAAAGTGGGTTGGAATTATATGCAACTGTCAAATTTGTCAAATTTTATTCAACTCAGCGAGCAACGAAGTTGCATGAAGGTGACGAAAGCTCCAAAGAGGGAGTTAAAATCCGCGGACTTTACCAACCAAGGAACTGCTTTCCAAGAAAACTGTTGACAAAATCCAACGACCAAACTAAAAAATGTTCACATTTCAGAGTATTATTTGCATTTAACTAAATTTCGGACTTATTTCCAAAATAATTTCTTCATTGCTGCCTTACAAATTTCAGCTTTCGTTTTATTTAAATTTTTACCATTTGCACTTACATATTCCCAATGCAATTAGGTACAACCTTACCAGAGAATCAATTTATTCCTCAAAGAATACAATTTTATATACAATCTCAGTTTTCACATTTCGAACTTGAAAATTAATCTGACCTTCCCTATTACTTAATAATAATCCAATTGCTCAGGTCTATTACATTCATATTACACACAAGCATCATCTCATAACCCCACAACAGCCCTTCACTTTAATCAACAATCAGCCAATTTACCTCTCAATCTATGTATATCACAAAACAAGAAGAGAAAAAAAAATAAAACATCAGCCACAATTTTCTTGCCACCCCAATTACTCTTAATTAGCTATAAAAAAAGCCACAATCTTAAGATTTAAATTTTTCTAAGTGTCACTTGGATAATCTCTACTCGACCCATTGCTGTCATCTCTATGTCCCTTTAGAAAGTGTCTCTTATAGAATTATATACCCAGAATGATGTACATATACATACATACATAACATTAAGAGAAGAAAAAAGCAAAACACAATTTAAAAAGAAAAAAAATATGTATATTCAATTAAAAACAAAGATTAATGTATGAACACAGTGGGAGCGCCGCATCCTTCAACTGAATTATAGTAAAGCTGCCTTTAGAAGTTAAAATTTATATAACTGCTTTAAGTGAATAAAAATAAATAGCAGTGCTGCCACCAAAAAAGCCATTTGGCAATAATTTGACAAACAATAACTGTGCAAATCGTTTGACAGGTAAACAAAATTAAGCACCAAGTAAACAAAAAGTAAACATTGTGTTGTTAAATTATATTAATTTTTTTAAATAAAAAATAGAGCTAATCTTTATGTCTCTTGATCTTACATTGCCTTAGCTACGAGGAGTCGTCTTTTCGAAGTTTAATGAGTCGGTGTGAAAAGTGAATAAACTTAATATTTTGCATGTTATTTTTGCTAATGTCAGTAGCGCAAAATTTTAAACGATTTAGTACGATGTTAAAGCCATTTTATCATAGTAAAAATGCTTTAACATCGTACTAAATCGTTTAAAATTTTGCGCTATTGGCTTTAAATATCCCTGTTTATGTGTCAAGGAAATATATAAATATAATTATTACTGTAATACATGGAAAAATCTGTATATAAATAAATAAATATGGTGGCTCTATAGCTCGGCCTAGTGACTTAAAACTCTCAACCAACCATTCCTGTGTGCGTCTTTACTGGCAGATTCGGAGGGGACTTACTATTTTCTTCCGAATTCGAATGGCTATAAGTTGAGAGGCACTCTACCATTGCAGTTGAGATGCTATAAAAAGATTTGTAAATACATTTTATTTCAAATTTATTTCGTTAACCAAGAAGATTTGAAATTTATCTTGTTATATTTTAATAGAACCAAAAGCTTTACTAATTGAACAAACTTTTATTTTATCGCGTTGAACACATTCATTGGAATGCCTTTTTCTTTTGACATAATGTACATACATACATACATACATACAAGCTTCGTTCTCACTTCAAATTCATAAGAAACGAATTAAGCACCATTTACATTTTGATAAGTTAATCTTTTTATGCGATGCAAACGTTAAACTGATTTATTTTTTCTTAATCTAAATTAAAATTTGTCGGCTGAAATGGCATAAGATCTATTAGGAATTTTTAAGTTACAGATTTATGAATGAAAACATGTCGATTACTTTTTTTAATTCTTTTTTTTTTTAAATCATTAAAACCTAGCGACTCTCTGGTTGAATTAACCCTTCAACATATTTTGATCAAAAAAATGCCAACTTCTACCAATTTTAGTACAATTAAATTTTTTAATATACACTTTAATAGAACCTTTGCCTAAAATTGGTCGAAATTTGAACAAAGGCATCCTCTGAAAACAACTCAAGAATGATTTTTATACACGTACGGTACATAACTTGAAATGTCAACTTCATTGAAGACTACATTTAAAACTTTGACGATTCGATTACATAGGTATTTAGGACACGAGACACGAGTTATAAAACGCTTTATCTGACTTTTTTTTTTGTGATTCTAAATTATTTTTTTTTTTACTCCACATCGATTTTTTTTTTTGTGAAATTTCAAAGGGTAAAGGAAAGTTGGATCAATAACTTTATTGAATATTATTTTTCAAAACCCTGAAATTCAACTTTGGCATTTTGAAAAGTGCAAATCAAGTTAATTAGAGCTGCAAACCACGGCCCTTTAAAAAATGAATTTTTTGGCACCACTAATAATTATCATACACAAATTTAGCATTTGGGATTTATTCGAAACAGATCTTAATCTTGAAAATCCTACTTATAAACTTATAAAGCTTCGTAAGCCAACCATAGGCGTTTTTCTTTTTTGGTTCAAAGCGTAGCCTTAACTGTCAAAAAAATAAAGCTCCGATCGTTCAGAACTTCAAATTTGTGTTTTTTTTTTAAATAGCAGAGTATAAACGGAGTAAAATGCGGAACACAACCGAGTTGACATTTGAAAGGCGGCAAATACAAAAAAAATCATCGTCAAAATAATAAAAATGGCGGAAGAGGCTGGTTACTCCAGTGGAGAAGGTAAAATAGTTTAGGAAAAAAACTAATAGTAAAACTCATCAAAGTCATTAAATTTATTTAAGGCGTCAAATGGACAAATAGCATGACTATTTTACTTTTCTTGATAAACAAAAATTTACGTTCGAAACTCTGACATTTGACATTTCTTATCACGAGAGTTCAGTGCTTAAGTTAATTAAATCAGAGAGCTCAACTTTATACAACGTGAATATGTCGCTCGATGTCTTAAAATAAGATGTGTCAAAAAGAAAAACAATCGCACCCAATTGTTCAAACAAATTCCATAATATTTTTAAAAACGATCCTCAACCTGTAAACCGTGTGTGCAACCAGGTCGTGTATTTAAGCATTAAAGATGAAAAACATAATAAGTGAAGTGCAGAAAGGCACATCAACAATGACGTCTTAATCCAATAACTCAATTAGAAGACTACATGTAGGCAAAAATAGCCAGACCCGCACATATTAAAGGTCACTCATTGACTTTTAATTGGAGGTTAAATTATGTTTAAACTCTGTTTTCGCGTGCCCCAAGGGTGCGCAGAGCGTCCGTCGACGACGACGTAGTTACATACCTGTAAATTAAAAAAAAGGGGTTATAGTTACCATAAAAAGCACAACAAAAATGAATCAGTAAGATGAGCTAAATGTGGACGTAACTCTGACTTATTTCGTGTGCGAAGTTGTTTTTGTCAAACCGGGTGGTGGTGTCCGTGGTGGTCGAAGAAAAAATCAACTTAAAAATAAACCCCTTGCTCAGGCTGCACCATCGTATAAGGGGTTGGCATGCACTGGCAATCTAGGTATAGAACTGCACTTTATTTGCATCTTTTAACTCAACTTGTCACTTCTACCTGAATAGATACTGAATAGAGGTTGGTTAGTGTTCTTGAACAAGCACTTTTGCGTCACAAAATCTCTTATGTAAGTCAACACAACGATGATGTTCGTTATATGTTCGTTGCCATATGCACCTTTGGCAATGTTGATGTCTTTGCTTTGTCATCATCATTATCATCATCCTCATCGTGTCGTGTCGTCAAAAATTAAAAAAAAAAAACAAAAAAAAGCAAATAACTATATGTCCAAGCATGAAATTGTAAATCTCACAACAACACAATAACAAAAATAGTTTCGTTTCTGTGTGGCGTGCTTTTGGTGCTAGAAATTTTCAAGGTAAAATCGATTTTCTTATTTTTGGTTTTCTTTTAGCTATTTTCTCTTGTTTTTTTTTTTTTATTAAAAAAAGTCTTTGTCAGGGAAATGATTTTGCTAAAGGGTGCGGGTTCTTGAAAGTTAACGTGAGTAGAAATGATTGAAGTTCGGGATTTTAAGATAGTTAGACGACATTTTTATATAATTTATGTATATTTTTTCTTTAATTTACTAATAGCTTTGTAAAAATTTCTTGCGATAAGATTAAGTTATGTTAAAATGTTTCTAAAATAAAACTTTCTTGGGTGTATATTTTTTTACTAAGAAAATCGATTAGATACCATCAATTTAGTTTACCATAAAATTTTGTTAAACTTCTTATGAGCGTCATTTATGATATAATAGCTAAAATTATTTAATCGGTTTCATATTTAATCTAAATACCGAGAATATTTCACCACTTGCAATTTTGCGCTGACTATATTTTGGTAAAGCTAAAAAAAAACAGGACAACAAAGCACTGAAACACGTTGAGCTACAAATACAGTATCTTAGGAAAAATAAAAGAAGCGCAAGGAACTGTCAGGCGAGACTAACAAAATTAATTTTTAGCAGCGCGAATGGAAAGGACAGCCAATTTCCTATCGAATCACAACGTATGCAAAATGTTGTGAATGGGCTTGGAACGAGATTGCGGTTGATTCCGATTTTTACAAGAAAATTTTGTTCAGCGATGAAGCACATTATTGGTTGAATGGCTACGTCAACAACCAGAACTGCCGGATTCAGAGATTCAAGCCATTGTTGAGGCGCTGTTACATCCAGAAAAACTGACAGTTTGGGGTACTTTGTGGGCTGGTGGAATAATTGGCCGTACTTCTTTAAAAACGATGCTGGCCAGAACGTTACAGTCAATGGTGACCGCTATAGAGCCATGATTACTGACTTTTTGTTCATCAATTGAACAACCATGATGTGCAAGAGCTGTGGTTTCAACAAGACGGCGCAACATTTCACACAGCTCGTGCCAAAATTGATTAATTGTAGGAAATGTTTGGTAACCGCATAGTTTCACGTTACGGACCCGTGAATTGGCCTCCAAGAACGTGCGATTTAACACCGCTTGACTATTATCTGTGAGGATTTGTGAAGTCGCTAGTCTACGCCGACAAGCCCGAAACGGTTGATCACTTGGAGGAAAACATTCGCCGCGTTATTGCCGATATACGGCCGTTGGCAACAAAAGTTGGAAAAAGTCATCAAAATTGGACCTCCAGATTAGACAAGACCTGTCCAATGCTATCTGGATAGGTTTGTGTTGTTGTAATCCCTTATGACAAAACAAATAATGCAACCCAACGTAGCCTTATGATAGTTTCTCGAACGCAATCATTAATTTTACAATTTGAACACATCCGACGCGACTCAGGGACGTGCTACCCCTTCAAGCAAATTCACTGAACCAACTTTGTCGGTCTTTTTTTGGATACTTTCAAAACGAAGTGTCATACACACATTAGTTCATTTTCTGTTTAATATGCATGCACAAAAAAGAAAGAGAATCGAGAATACTGACGAGTACTATAACTTGGGCGCCGAAAATTGATAACGGATTTTTGTAGAGGGGTCAAATACAAACTTTTTTTACTATGGAAGGGGGGGGGTCTATCTCGCCCCGTTTAGGAGGTAGGAGCGATTTTCGAAAAAAAAACGACTCAAATGGAAAAACAAATATTAAAAAACAACGACAATACTTAAAATGCAAAACAATAACAAATATTAAAAAACAACGACAACACTTAAAATGCAAGATGTCGTCTGTTTTTTCACATAAATCTGAAAGATGATTTATTTTGGAAAACAGCTGGTTTGTTCATCAGCTGTCTTTTCCTATAGGATTACAACAACACCAACCAATCCGGATCGTTTTTAAATTTTACTCGAACGCGACCAATGTGTGGATAAAAGGAATAGTCGGAACTTCCTGAAGATTTGCATCTGATTCTCGTAATCTCTTTTGAGTTTTGTTATTTTCTGCATTTGTTTTATTCTGTGTTCTATTCTCGAAAAATATTTCAATTAATTAATAGTTTAAATGCTTTTCCAATTAACGGAAAAATGGATAATCGTGTCAATTTATCAAAAAGGGCAATTGGTGAGAACGGCGCAACGGTAACTAATAGAGGATCTGAAGAAGATAACAAGTCAATTAACTTTTCAAGTAAATATCTGGATGTCTTTAAATATATACGAATGCAATATTAATTTGAAATATTCGCACCTTTTTTATATTTTGTTGGATGTTATTATTATTATCTAATGATAATACTGATTATCTTATTTAAAAACTATCGATAAAACAATATACATATTACATATTCACTCGTCAGCAAATCAAGTATGTGCCCATAATAAAGCGTTTATCAAGGTATCTACGTTTATGACTAAGAGTTGAATTCCGATGCCAATTTCATAATTGTTATAAGTTGCATGCACTATAAATATACAATGAATTAAGTATCCAATCTGCCATATAGCATTTTAAAACAGCAAGAACAAAATAAAAAACGAAAACAAAACAAAAATATTTTAGCAAAAACAATTTTGCTACAAAAAAAAAAAAAACAACAATTCAACCTCTGCCATTATCATGAAACTTCCGCTTTCAAATATCTGACTAAATAAATAATTTAATTTTCTTTTCATTTATATTCACAAACACACCCATGATGATTATGGTGACCATACCATCTGGATAATTCAGATATAAAATATTTTTCTTTTGCATGCTTTATGATTTTAATTTTTTAAGGATCTTTATTATTATTTTGTAATTTTTCGACTAAAATTTAAAAAAAACTAGTTCTTGATGAACTAATACTTGTACCCAAAGAAATTTCTATAACTAGAATTCGCAGTAAGGCAAAATAATTTTGCTTAAATTCGTAGTTATTGACAACAGTTGAAACAGACCAAGTGTGGTAAGATTCAAGTTTTCATAAAACAATTGCAATTGAAAGATGAATTAAACAAACACCCTTTTGGGAGCATTCAACGCTCTATCAAACTTTAAAAAGAAGGATGTTGTATAGAGGAATTAATTTTAATTTGGGTGTGGTTATTAATATTTTGTTTTTAGATATTAATAGGTATTATTCTTGATTCACTACTTGCACATGATGTCTTTGGAATTTTCTTTTGGGGATTTTGGCTCTAAGGGATTTTATCTATAATAGGTCTTCGTTTGGGGATTTAGGCATTTTCTTTTTGGGATTACCACACAATAAAATGTAAAAGTAGTTTAATTTTTACAATCAAATAAAAATGCTATTTCATTACTCTACTTCTTCGGCAGAAACTGTCAAAATGTAAAATTTACAAGAGAAGTATGAAACTTTTTTAAAAATTTCTAAAATAAGAAAAATTATGGGAACGCACATTTTATAACAAATAGCTAATGTGAATTCGGGCGTTAATAAGAAAGGCTAACTGGCTATTGGAAATTTTAAGATACCACGAGTTTTTATTGTATTAAAATTTAAAATAATACAAAATACAAACCTATCCAGATTGCTTTTGATATAGCTTAATAGACGTATGGACGTGCTCAATGACACGTATGTGAACTTAAGGTCTGTTCGTTTACGTCCTGAAACTGTAAATTTCTACCAATTCTAGTTTCCAATTATATTTTATTTAAAAAGAACGGATATCGTGTTACAGATATATGAAAATAGGTGTAAACTGTGCACTGAACGCACGCACTATATTTTATTCTACTCTTCACATAGAATACAAAAAAAATGCATTCCAAATATTCTACATGGAATAAAAATAAAGCAACAGAAAATTTTATCAGTATAATAAATCTAGTGAATAAAGAAAGGCCAAACAATTATTCTGAATATTCCGAATGAATAAAGAAACACTTGTATTTCGAATGAATACGTCCAGCGCAAAATTCGATTACTAAAACTATTGTTCTTATGCTATGTTTCCACTGAAACGTAAATTTCTGTTTAAATATTTAAAAAAATTCTACATCCCTTAATCCACTTTTAGAAGAAAAAGACGAACTTCATGAAGTTACTGATTCACTTGAAACTGCTTCCACCTTTTTTGAACACTATTTTTACAACCGAACTAAATTAAGCAAATCAAGAAAAAAATTTACAAATTGAATACTGAAAGTGATAATGGTATTAGTACACACAAGGAGAGATAAATCTGTCGAAAATATTATAACTGCAAAACCGATGTATCAGAAAATAAACTTTGTTTGTTCAGTGGAATGCAAAAATGCTCTGAATGACGATTTGACAGATCCATATTGAATCAGAAATAAATTGATTTATTTAACCAATAAAAAGTCACATTAGTTCAGATCGAATCTGTAAAGTGTTTTCACCGCACAAAGAGATTAACAAGTAAATTTACTTGTCTTTGACAGCATCTTTCAGAATTTAAATTGGTTTTCATTTTGTCTCATAAGGTGAAAGTTAGCTAGGTTTCACACTTGTGGTGTGGTGTCAAACGATATATTGTGCACTTAATTTTGCAATAAGAAATATGGCCACCTAAATGATATATTATAATCTATATGTATAATAAAGATACGTCTTATAAAAACAATCTAAAGTTAAAAACAAAACCATAACTGGGTATGAATAGTTAAGCAACAAATTGCAATAACGACGACTCATTCAACTTTGTCATATTATCATTCATTGTCTTTATTATTTTTTCGATTCAAAATATTTTTTTTCAACTCTCGAAAATATTCATAATGACTTGTCCAACTGGCACGTATGTATTTACATAGTTTAAGTTACTTTTGATTAAAAAACAAAAAAAAAAAAAAGAACTGAGTTAAGCGAAAAAAATGAAAACGATTGGAAATAAGGTCAATAAAATAATTGTTGACAAACATGAGTTTTTAGTTTTTAGTTTTTGTTTATGTTTGTCTTTTTACTTTTTCATTTAATAGACCTTAATTATAGGTGTCTGATGGGACTGAGATACATACGATGTATGCTAATGTCGTGCTGGGAATTATTGTTATTTTTTTTGTTTGTGCTAATTGTTTTCAATTTTCTTGGCATGGTGCTGATTTTAAATAAATATTTATGAGAACTAAAAATAATGAACCAGAGTGAACTTTAAATGCCAAGCCTTCGCTTGAATATTTTAAGGAAAAATTCCATTCAGAGGTTTGTTCGAATAGTCTTGGAAAAGAATTGTTTTGCTAAATTTGGAAGTGTAAGAAATTTAAAATGGTTATTCGAGGGCCCAAATAAGAACTATTCACAGCATCATTAAAAACAAAAACAAAATATTGAAATTAGACAAAAAGGGGCACTTGGTCCAACATTTTCGTCGATTTTGACAGATGCACAGAACTAAACGAAAATGAAAACGCTAATTATATTACGTTTGATATGTGTACTGTGACCACAGGTCACAAGATCTTCATGAACATGTCACTATAGTAGGTCACTACATAAATTATTCCCAAAATGTATTACAATTAGTAAAATTGACACCAACCGACGCGACTTATGAAACAGGTTATATTGCATTCAATACAAGTATGTGCGATTCCTAACACGCTGATTCCGTACCGTACATATTCTTTTTTAACATATTGGATGCCATTTATTGGAATTTAACAGCAAATGTTTCAAAGTATGCAGATTAGGTTCTTATGAATTAAGCATTGTTACTTTTGAAGAAAAGTTTAAGAACTTTTCAAGTCTTTCTGCAGTCCTCATCCTACCTAAATATAAGATTGTAGGGGATACTATTTAGTACATACATAGTTCTACTAATTTATGTATACAAATTAGCGAAAGATGACTATTTCATAAAAAAAAGAACTATAATCATAAATCGAAAAGAACTATATTATTATTAATTCAATTATTTTGTAAAACAAACAAATTTCAAACGTTTGGATGTCATATGATAAAATAAAAAGAGCGTAAGTACAGATTGAGGGAGATTGTATTTTTAAGTGACAGAATGTTTAAATGATTATGATCCACTTAAACAGAGGGCAGGTATGTAAATAAAAAGTTTGAAAAAAAATGTGTTCGGTGGTTTTACAAGTAAAGCATGACTCAACTTGATAACTTTTTTAGTTTAGTCTAATCTAGTGCAAATCGAATTAGCTCCCCTGATGCAACGAGAGACCGGTTTATTAGGATCATAGTTTCATCTATTCAATCCCTCGTAAAATAAAATTTAATCTCTAGAATTATATTTTTGGAACGTGAAAAGATATAAGCGCCATGCCTGATTCACAATGCGGCGAGAAAGCGAGACGTCGAAGTGACAAGATCTCTTCACTGTTTTCCTCTTTTTTTTAATTTTTCGAACTTTTGACGGACGTGACGTGACGACGATAAATGCTTTATTTCCTATTAATTATTTCCTTGTTTTAAATTCGTGTCTCGTCGCATTGTGAATCAGGCACCAAAAGAGCAGCACATTTAATATGATAATTTAGTATACAGTAGAATCTTGAAAAGATGAACAGATATAAAACAGGTCCCGTTCATCTTTTCAAATTGTACATCTTTTCGAGCATCAACATTTGGTTGAGGAAGAAGATATAGTTATAAATAAAAACATAAAATATAATTTACATATTATGAAGTTAAAACAAACTGAATAACGTTACATAAATATAATACGAGGAGCTAAGGACAAAGAAAAATTAAAAAATTGATTTGGGAATAAATCGTTTATCTTTTCGAGTGTAAAATTTCAACTTGTTCATCTTTTGAGCACTGGAGGGTGAAAATATTTCGTTCATCTTTCCGAACTGTTAATCTTATAGAACCGTTCATCTTTCTAAGATTCGACTGTATCTCTAAATAAACTTTATCGGGAAATATGCACGCCATTTTTTTAGGCTCTGCATGCCAAATAAGATACATCTTGTCTTATAAGATAATATCACTACCCCAATTGAGTTTAAAATACATAAATCTAGTAATTCTTTTTTGAATTTGTTCAATTCTATCACTCGAATTATTGTAAAAAACCGTACTGCAGTAGGTACTCTAGAACCAATCGAACGATTGTGTTAAAAAGAGTTTTTATAGTATAAGGATCAGTAAATTCTTTATTTTTCCTTTTGATAAATCCTAACAATTGGTTAGTTACAAAAGAAATTTTAGTATCAAGAATAACTCCTAGATCTTTTTTTTTTACGATTCAAAGCAGTACTATCTATTTGATAATCATTGGACCAATTAGCCAATTTGTTTAAATCATAGTTTAATAAAGCGCAATTTTCAGAGCTTTTGATCTTGCAATATAACTTAAGGTCGTCCGTAAAAAGCAGACAATGTGAGTTAGAAAAATGTTTGGAAATATATTTTTTTGTTGGTGTCTTAACCTAGTAAAGCTGATTCTTCTTCAGGAGTAGGTAAAATCATTCACCCTACAATGGAGGAGACATTTGGTAAATTAACAAATAACGGAGTGTTAAAAGAGTATTGTGACTGAAAATAAACAGCGAAGAAGAGAAATTTTATAACCATCTCTGGTTGATAAAATGAGATACTGCATACAGCTTGGATGCCCATTGCATTTGCGATTAGAACTTATATATAGTTCCAAAAACTTACATTGTTATTTTTAGTATTCGATTATATAGAGAGCATAATTATACGCACGATAAAAGTCTACTTTGACAAATTTTACATAAGGCTTCATACCTATAAGAGCTGACTTTCTTTTTAAGATTGCGCAAAAACTATAGGTATATACCTACATATATAGAGAGAGAGTTTCTGCATACCATCCTGACCTTTAGGGATGTTGCGTGAACCGAGCTTGTGTGAAATGATTCTGGAGGACGTTAATGCTTCTATAAAGTCAAAAGGTGTCTAATAGTAAAATCGCAAAAGCAAAGTCAGTGCGCCACCTGTCTTCAGGTATTCAAACTGAAATGATTCAAGAAGTATTGCTACAATCATTTTCATATTTAAATACCTACCTACCTACCCGAATAAAAAATTCATTTTGTTTGCATTATAGCCAGCTTTTTGGGGAGTTTACATAAATTAATTTGTGTATTGTGGGCTTGATCTGTAAATTGCGCTAAAGAATAAATTGGTGAACAGATTTTGTTGTATCTAATTTCCTAGAAAAATTCAAAGAACCAAAACATTGTTTCAAGTTTTTTTTTTAAATACCTACCTTATTTTTTCCGTACCTAGCCTAACCAATTGAAACATTTTTTTACAAAAATGTTGATAACCACATTTGATTGTTGGCACTTGTTGAGTTTTGTAAAAACGGTCCCAATAGATAAAATAAAAAAAATAACATTTCTATCCCAACGTATTACATGAGTTCTCATGGAACCTGATGACCTTGTTCAACAAAACAGTAGTTGATACCCATCTAAATTGTTAGCTTTAAAGCAATACCTAGTATACATTTTTGTCTTATAAAAATTATTGTTTGATAAAAAAAAGCGAAACCCATGGAGGTACCTACTTGAAGTTTACGATAAAAATAAAACATAAATAAGACAAAATTGTAGGTATATATTGAATAAAATTCCAAAATGTAAACTGATACGATAGGTAGGTATATGTATGTATGTAGGTGTTGCTATCTAGGCACCTAAACTTATTGTAGAGAAAAGAAGAAAAAGAAAAACTTCAGATATAGAATAGCAATAGGTACACATCAATATCTTGAACATCTCTGGACTTAGGACTGGACTCACCTCTTCGAGTATTGAGACTGTCTGTCGACAATCTGGCATCCGTGACGCAAACGTCGACGTTGTCGGTGAATTATAATCATCTCTGGTTTCTTCTACAAAATCTGCGATTCCGATTAGAACAGGCATTTTTGCAAAGTAAAATAAATAAGTCCGTTTGGGATACAAATTCTTCTTTTTTTTTATTTCTTCACTATGGAGCACTGTTTTTTTTTGAGAACTTTCACTGTGTACACACACCGAATCCACAACCACCCGAAGAAATTACCACCGACACAATAAAAGAAAAAAAAATAATACCACCGAGAATATTTACACAAAATCAATGAATGAATCAAATGCGAAAAATCATCATTCTGTTCTTTTTGGAATTTAGTATTTTAACAAATTTACAGGTTTTTGAAGATGAAATAAATAAAACTAGACTCGCATTGACCACCAAATTATCACGGAGAACATTTTCAACAGGGACAACGGACTAAAAGCGGGCAAAAACAACAACAATGACGACGACAGCCACGACGGATTCGGATTCATGAATTCATCATCATCGCCGAACACCACCACACTACGACGACGACCATCGAATAATTTTGGAGTAGAGAAAATTGTTGACACCCATTTTTTTTCTGCGATCGCGATTTACTGGGAATACTCGTATACACAAAACACTTTTCGTATGCGAAATATAAGAAAATAGTTTTTTTGCAGAATTTTTTTTTTTAAATAACTATTATTTATGAGGTAACACAAATTTTATAAACACAAAAATAAAGAACTGAGTGAAGATCCCTGGGCGCGCGTCAGTGGCCTGGCTAGTGGAACAGTGAAAAAGAAAAATTGCTCTGCACTTTGGTGATTGGTGGTGGTTTTAGTATCTTTTCGTTTTTTTTTCTAGATGCACAAGGCCTAGCTGTGGTGTCAAACTTTCCCGAGTAAACAGCAAATTAATTTACAACGCATTTTGATGGAATTTAATTTTGGCGTCCACAAGAATTTTTATGATAAATAATTGGTGAAAATAACGGAGATGATTGTTGATAATTGATTTTAATTATTGTTTTTTTTTTCCTTCGTATGAAAAACGAAAAACAGAAAATTTATAATTCTCGTTTTTTACTGTACGGAGAAGTCGACTCACAATTCACAAACGTCCTTCCGAAAAGGCCATCGACATAAATTTGCTGAATGCAAACGTCAAGGGAAGAAAGAAAAATGCAGAAAAGTAGTCAGCGGAAAACGAGTGACATACGGTAGGGATATAGTGATGGGCAAGATAAATGTTACTCGTTACTCGTTGAAAGAGACGATTACTCCTGTTGGCTTTTGATGCAGTGGTATAACTTGAGTTGACATTTACTACAGGCTTTCTCCATGTTAGCACCCTAAGAGCGGTACATCCCTGCAGCTTAAGAAAGGTTAACAGCCCTGAGGTAAAATGTCAAGGAGGATGGTCATTCTGTAACTATTGTATCTGCTGAGCATTGTCCAACCTATTTAGTATTAAAACTTTTCTTTATTATAAATAAATTATTATAATATTATATCTGATTAACTTGATGCTTTCTTTATTTACATTTATCAGCACGAGTTATAACAGTGGCGACGAGGATTACCTTGATTAAAGTGGAATAAAATCAACCACTACCACGCATCATGGCGGATAACAATCAAGCAAATCGTCATCCGCAACAGCCTGCTCTGCAACAGCCGCTTTTGCAACAACCTCTTTTGCAACAACCTCTTTTGCAACATCCTCCTCCGCAGCAACCTCCTCTGCAGCAACCTCCTCCTCTTCGTCCTCATCAACAGCAGCCTCCTCCGCAACCGATACCACAACCACCGCCGCAACCACAAAATCCTCTTCAACATAACCACCACGTGCCTCCACCACCGCAGATTCCTCAAGACTTCATCTCATTTTTCCAAGTGATGATGACTAATCAATCTGCCCTCATGGAGCGCCTATCTGAAAATGTTTTTGGGCTGAAGGCGGAAAGGGCATCGGCAGAATATACGATGGAGGTGCTTGCCAAAAATATCCAAGATTTCCAATATGACGAAGAGAATGGCGTCACATTTTCTCAGTGGTTCGAGAGATTTTCTGCCACATTCAGAGAAGATGCAAAGGCACTCACGGAAGAAGCCAAAGTTCGCCTCCTGCTAAGGAAGTTGGGGGCAGCAGAGTACTCCAGGTACGTGAATATAATTCTACCAAATACACCTGCTAGCTTCGATTTTAACACTACAATCGAAAAACTTAGCAATATATTTGGAAAATCGGAGTCAATTTTCAACTTGCGCTTCCACTGCTTACAATCAACAAAAAGCAGTTGTGAAGACTTCACCATGTACGCAAGCCGAGTCAACAAGAGTTGTGAGCAATTTCAACTGGGCAAGCTGACAAGTGAACAATTTAAGTGTTTAATTTTTATAAAAGGGTTACACGCTTCATGTGACTCAGACGTCAGGGCAAGACTACTCACACTCCTACAGACGGGTGATGAGGCAAAAATTACAATTGCTAACTTGCTAATGGAATGTCAAAGAATTGCAACACTCAAGCAAGACAATCAATTGCTCGAAACTGCAACATTAAAAGCACATGTAGTTTCTAACAGCAGCAAGCACCAGCAGAATAAAACTCAAACTCAGCAGAACAACAACGTTTCTTCCAATCATCGGCCTTCCACAGTCATGGCAGCCGTGCCACGTACACCATGCTGGGGATGTGGTGGTATGCACTTCGCTGCAGATTGCTCATTTAAGAACCACCTTTGCGCATCATGCAAGCGTACTGGTCATAAGGAGGGATATTGTTCTTGTTTTTCCAAGACAAACACAAGTCAACCGCAATCAAAACGCTACGCCAAATCTAACAAAAAGCAACGTAAATCAAATGTTGTTTGTGTTAACTCACTTCGCAAATCAAATCGGAGATTTATTCAAGTCATCATAAATGGAGTCGCAGTCAAACTACAATTAGACACCGCAGCCGATGTCACTATTTTATCGAAGAAGGTTTGGGAGCAGCTAGGAAGTCCAAAACTCTCTTTAGTCAATAATGCAGAGTCTGTCATTGACGCACAGGGTAAAGCAATCAACATGCTTGGTTCTTTTATTGCAAATGTAACTCTAGATAAAAAAACTGAAAAACTATCTTGTCGAGTAGCTGACCTTCCAAACCTGAATCTTTTTGGAATAAATTGGATAGATGAGTTTTGTTTATGGGATCAGCCATTCAACAGTATCAGTAAAACACTGCGAGTGACATCTGTAATGTCGGTGGACAATCACATACAGAAAATAAAAAAAGACTTTGCAGACATTTTCACCGACGCCTTAGGACATTGCACCAAATTCAAACCGAAGTTATATCTAAAAGAAAATGCCACACCAATTTTCCGAGCAAAACGACCAGTACCATATGCAGCACTTCAGCAGATCGAAGAGGAACTGGACAGATTGGAACGATTGGGTGTCATTACGCCAATTGATTTTTCTGAGTGGGCTGCACCCATAGTAGCTGTTCGAAAAACTAACGGGCACATAAGAATATGTCCAGACTATTCAACAGGTTTGAATGATGCTCTTCAGCCACATCAACATCCACTTCCATTACCTGACGATATTTTCGTAAAACATGCTGATGGAAAGTTTTTCACCCACATCGACCTATCAGATGCATACCTTCAAGTAGAAGTTGAAGAAGAAAGCAAAAACTTTCTTTCGATAAACACTCACAGAGGTTTGTACAGGTTTAACAGACTGCCTCCTGGAGTCAAAGCGGCACCAGGAAGTTTCCAACAAGTAATGGATACGATGCTAAGGCAGCTCGAAGGCGTTTCAGCGTATATAGACGACCTTTTGGTGTCAGGAAAGACAATTGAAGAGCACCTTCAAAGATTAAATACAGTTCTAAGTAAACTTCGTGAGTATGGGTTCCATGTAAAAATAGAAAAATGTTCTTTTTTGCAGCCCTCACTCAAGTATTTGGGTCATGTCATCACATCCACCGGTCTCAAACCAGATCCAGAAAAATCAGCAGCTATTGTTTCGATGCCTGAACCACAAAATATCTCACAGTTGAGGTCTTTCTTGGGAGCTATAACATACTATGGAAAGTTCATACCAAATATAAGCAAACTAAGTGGCCCCCTACACACCCTTCTAAAAAAAGACAGCAAATGGTTATGGACAAAGTCATGTCAAGATGCATTCAACAGCTTCAAGAGCATTCTCTCATCAGATCTTGGTCTAACGTACTATGATCCAGAAAAACCAATCATAGTTGCAGCAGATGCTTCAAACATCGGTATTGGCGCATGTATTTCTCACCGATTCGATGATGGTACAATTAAACCAATTCAACATGCATCACGAACTCTCACTTCAACAGAGCAGCAATACGGCCAGGTGGAAAAAGAAGGTCTTGCTCTCATATTTGCAGTGAAGAAGTTTCACCGTATGCTTTTAGGACGACATTTCACCCTTCAGACAGATCACAAACCACTCCTGTCAATATTCGGTTCAAAGAAGGGAGTTCCTGTTTATACGGCAAATAGGCTGCAGCGTTGGGCGCTAACTTTACTCAGGTACGATTTTTCAATTCAGTACATTTCTACTAGTGACTTCGGGAACGCAGACGTCTTATCACGGTTGATTCGCGAACATCCAAAGCCGTCATCAGAAGAGTACGTCATAGCAACTTCAACTGTAGAAGAAGAAGCCTGCGCTGATCTCAATCATAAAATTAATCAACTGCCACTTACATTCGACATGGTACGCAGTACAACAGTGAACAACCCAGAGCTGAGTCGAATAAGTGAGTACATCAAATCAACGTGGCCAAACAAAAAGGATCTATCTTCGAACGAACTTCAGTATTTCAATAGACGTGAGGCATTGTCACTAGTCAACAGTTGCATCATGTTCGGAGATAGGCTAGTGATTCCTGAGTGTTTTCGCATCAAAATACTTCGCCAAGTACACAAAGGACATCCCGGCATCCAGAAAATGAAGGCGATAGCGAGAGGGTATATTTACTGGCCGCAAATTGACAAAGACATCGAAAATTTTGTGAAACAATGTTCAAGTTGTCAATCAGCATCTAAGTCACCAGTAAAAACAACACTTCAGTCATGGCCACTCGCAACGGAGCCTTGGGAGCGCATACATATTGATTACGCAGGTCCAATTTCGAATTCATACTACTTGCTAGTAATAGACGCTTATTCCAAATGGCCTGAAATAGTAGAAACTTCATCGACTACATCATCTGCCACCATAAACATACTCAAAGAGATATTTTCCAGACACGGCTATCCGAAGGTCCTAGTATCTGACAACGGAACACAGTTTTGCAGCAATCAATTTAAAAGCTTCTGTGAAATTTCCGGTATAAGTCACTTACGAACTGCACCGTTTCACCCCCAATCAAATGGACAAGCCGAGAGATTTGTCGACACGCTCAAACGATCCTTTCAGAAACTCAAAGGAGAGGTAACCATGCAGGAAGCTCTTCAACAATTTCTCTTCATGTACAGAACAACTCCGAATAGCAACACACCAAATGGTACTTCACCTGCCGAAACATTATATAACAGAAAAATTAGAACATCGTTGGATCTTTTATTACAACCGAAGTCAAAGCAGCAGCCAATCATAAATGAAAAACAAAACCAGAATTTCAATCGACATCATGGGGCAAAGCATCGATCGTTCGCAGTTGGAGATAAAGTTTTCGTCAAGTTATACCGCTTCAACAAAAGCAGTTGGATTTCAGGTGAAATACTTGAGAGAGTGGGATCAGTCAACTACAATGTTCTAGTAAACATTAGAGACAGGTTAGTTCGTGCACATGCAAACCAAATTCGCCCAAGAAGTTCATCTACACAACCAGCATCGACATCAGCAACACAACTACCTATTTCAATCCTCTTACAGGACTTTAACATGAAACCAATTCCAACCATTGCAGAAGCTCCAAGAAGTTCAGATGATACAAGGTCTAACACCACTGCTAGCACGAGTCCGCAACGAAGAAGACTTGAACCAGAGGTAATTGAATCCAACTGTAATCCTTCGATTTTGCCAGAAGCTATGGTAACGCCGCACATTCAAAGAAGATCAAGTCGTAAGCGCAGAGCACCTAAGAGGTATTCACCTCCCTCGCCACCATCTAAAAAGGGGAGGTGTTAGCACCCTAAGAGCGGTACATCCCTGCAGCTTAAGAAAGGTTAACAGCCCTGAGGTAAAATGTCAAGGAGGATGGTCATTCTGTAACTATTGTATCTGCTGAGCATTGTCCAACCTATTTAGTATTAAAACTTTTCTTTATTATAAATAAATTATTATAATATTATATCTGATTAACTTGATGCTTTCTTTATTTACATTTATCAGCACGAGTTATAACACTCCAAAAAAGAATATTATCAAAAAAATTGGTTCTAATTGTGTTCACATTCAACCAAGTGTTCATCAACACTTTTTTTGTCAAGATTTGTATAATGTGAACAGAAATTGAATGGCCATCGATCGACTGACTGTGCTGTTCTATTTTGTGATCCAATTTGTTGATCCAAAACGGTAGGGTTCCATTTTATTTCCTTATACTGAGAGCTATTTTGTTTACACATCAAAACGACCAAACAAAAAATTCAAATTTCAACTGAAATATTTTAAAATATTTTTTTGGAAAGAATGATGTACAATAAAATTGGTCGAGAAACGATGGAACATGGAATCATACGGTTTGTATTTTCATCGTTCCTCCCCTGATTTTTTTAATGCGAGAGCTACGGAAAAAATAATTTATTTAATAAAATCACAAACACTTCTCATAAAACTCTGTCTACATACATACATATTATGTATGTATACATTTCTCTAATAAATAAACAAAAATAATTCTTCTCACGTGACAAAATATATTTAAAATGGCTTTAAATGCGGTGGATGGCGTTTAAGTTAAGAGGCCTTTAAGTAGCGTTGCTTAGATGTGAAAATTGTTCATAGATACAGATTTCCCACTAAAGAGCTATTTAGATGTATCTTTTTATTTGCCTCTGGTTTGCCCTTGAAAAAGTCATATATTGCAAACATCCCTTTAAACTTGCTTACATAAAATGTCTGCTGAATTACACCTGTCAAACCACGTATGTCAAAAATTTGATATTACTGCCAACTTCATAATAGAAAAACCACCATCCATCCACACAAGTTAAGAACAGTTTTTTTCGGTCCCTTCCTCACAATTTTGTTGTAAATTCACATCGTGAAATTCACTTTGAAAATCTAATTTGCAGTCAAATTTAATTTCACCAACATACGCAAATTAATATTCACAACAAATATTCAAGCTTCTCCCAAAAGAATTCTTATCAGTTTCCATTTTCATCAAGGACAAGGTGTTTCTTTTCGAAACAAATTGAAGTAGCAAAAAAAGATACAGCGATGAGTGCCAACACCAACAATAATCGGAAGAAATCTGATTCAACATCATCGAATGCAGATAATCCTGATAACGCTTGTGTTGTCTGTTTCAAGAATGTTGTAATCTATTCTATTGGAGAATGTGATCATCCAGTGTGTTACGAATGCTCAACTAGGATGAGAGTACTTTGCAAACAACTTGAGTGTCCCATTTGCAGGCAGGGATTGGCAAAGGTAAGTAAACTTCAGGGGTCGATAGTCAAAGAAGAGATTATGTTTTGTATAACAAATCGCAAACAGTAAGTAGTAGTATAGTAGCAAACAGTAAGCTATGAAGATTATTCTGACTAATTCCATATTTGCAACTTGTTTTCGAATTGGAAAGGTAGCTAGGAAAAGAGCAAACTTTGTGCTAGAACTATTTTGATATTGTCAGTCATTCACAGGCTCAGCAACGTAACTGAAGACAATAACCGAAGGCAAATTTTAGAATTTTGTTCACTTGAAGATTTCTATTACCGCGAATTATCCCTACGAAAACACGTTTTTATTATTTTACTGGCGAAATGTATAAATTGAAAAATAAATATCCAGAAATATATAGTTTCTCTTCCAAAGTTTCATTTGACATGGCATGAAATTAAGTACCTATTTTGGAAAACTTCTATTAATAGGTTTCCAATTTTCCATTTTATCTACTCAGAGAAGAAGCAAGAGGGCACAACGTCACAGCATAGTATTATATACTATATGAGTTTAATAATAAAAAACAAATATTATTTTAGTGGCAAGACAGCTTGCCGAGAACCGGATTTAATGGGACCTTCAATTTTCTGTCGAATCCCAACGGCTAAGATAGGAGGCACTTTATTATGATAAGTGGTACTATCGCACCATTTCTCGCAAGAGGCAGTACCCCTGAAAATGTAAAATAAAGACCTTAAAATTAAAAGCTGTTGTACCTATATGCCTTAATTGAAAGAAGATGTCGTTGATTCTACCTTTGCTAATCGGTGAAATATGGTTCACATTGCAGGTCTTCCGCTTGAACATTATTTAATGTGAAATTCCTTTCAACCAAAGAATCGATTATGTTTAGAAAAAGAATTTAATTTTTTCTGTCAAAACAAATTTGCATGTTTCGGAAAATTTCAGAAAGATTTTACACCGATTTCCACACACACTAGCAAGATTTGACATTTCTAAAATCCCAAATTGAATTTCACTATTTTTTTAAGAATACAAATACAAACTGTGTTAGTGTGTTTTTGGTTGCAACGAATTTTAATTTCAATGAATATTTTAATTATATATATAATATTTGTGCGCTCTTTTTCAATAAACAAAAAAAAATTACATTTCGCACAAGCACCACACACACAATTACATTATAAAAATACAATTCTTTACTCCTTTCAACAACAGAAAGAGTTCGATACTTTTTAGAAAAACTAAATTTTTTGTTGAAAGAATTTTTGAAATGTAGGTACATATATGTTCTTACACAAAAGGACATTATGTACATAATTCGTTTATAACATACGTATTCAAATTTCAAGTAACATACAATCTAACTAACCCATATTTTCAAATAAATACATCAAACTAAAAAGAATGTAACATTTCAAATTTCAAAATTCGATTAAAGTATAACAACCCGACTTTCAAATTTTTTAGTAGAAATGGATTTTTAACATTTTTAAATTTCTATTGGTTATGATTTTTATAAAAATAAAATTGAAAAAGAGTTAAAATTATTATTATTTCTATTAGATATAAAAATGTTTCTAGGAACAACCCGTAAAAATTCACATACATACATACATATGTACGTAGTTGTAAAAATGTAGCCTTATCTTGCTAACCTATAATAAATACTCATAACTCATAACTCGTTATTAAAAAAATTAAATAAATTCGTTAAATTTAGTTTCTTAGCCAATACAAAAAATATATTACATTAATAAAGAGAAAAATTTTGAACTTAAATATTTTCAGGTAATTTTCGCGTACGAAAAATTGACGTATCGTGCATTAGAAGCCAAAAATCGATCAGAATACTTTAACATAAAGTATAAAATCTGTTTTTATACAAAATCAATTCAACAGGCATTTTACAATCTCTTGGACCATCCATGCCCTAAGTAATAAATCCTTAAAAAATATAATAGGGGGATTCATGCAACGTCGTAAAACACTAGATAAGTTTATCTTTTGGATAAATTTATCTTTTGGTAAATGAACTGTCAAATTTTGTATGGTATATGGTTTACGCAAATTGGATAAAATTATCGATTTTGTTGCGGAAACTTATACAAATTTATTTGGATAAACTTATACAAACGTCATTGTGACTTTTAACGTGACGTTTAACGAACAGCTGATTCAATTACGCAGCATTTATCCAAATAAATAAAAAGGACGTTCACGCAAACTTTTGCGTAAACTTATCTTTTTGCACAATTGGTAAACTTATCTCGTTGCATGAATACCCTTAATATTTCTTATAAAAAAAAAAACATAACAAGATCTCTTTTTGAACTAAAAAGGTGTGACCATCCGGTATTTCGTAAGTTTTCATCTCTTCGTGAACACGTTCGAAAGGTTCACGATCACTACTACTGTGATTTGTGTACTGATAATTTGAAAATATTTTCGTTTGAACGTCGATGTTATTCGAAGGATGAATTATGGTTGCATTGTCGTAAAGGCGATCCAGATAATAAATCACATCGTGGACATCCATTGTGTGAGTACTGTGACAAGCGCTATTTAGATCGTGACGAATTGTTTCGTCATTTGCGACGAGATCATTACTTTTGCCACTTTTGTGATGCTGATGGATGTAATGAGTTTTATAAGTATGGAAATTTTAAGTTTTTAAGAAAACTTGTTAGAAAATTAAAATATTAACCTTTGCAGGAATTATGAATCATTGCGTAATCATTTCCGTAAAGATCATTACTTCTGCGAGGAAGGTAGATGTGCTACCGAAGAATTTACTGGTGCATTTCGCACAGAAATCGATTATAAAGCTCACGTTGCTAATATTCATGGAAAATCTTTCAACAAACAACAAGCTAAGCAAGCACGTACTCTTCAGTTGGAGATAACTTTGGGACCACGGGGACGTTCAGGACAAACGGAACCCCATATTGCTAGCCTGCGTTCAAGAGGGTGAGTGTTTCTTCTTTTTTTTGTGATAAAATCATTTTTCTATATAGCCTTAAGACGTATCGAGTTTTTTGACGCTATTGACTATTTTCTTCTTAAAGACATGAAAACGAGATAGAACCACAACCTGAAACCTTACAAACAGCTTATCCTCAACGGGCTCCACCAATCGATGCGCGCAATGAACAAGAATTCCCCTCTTTGGGTAATGGAACTCCAGCATTAAGTCTTTTACCTATACCCATGGGACTTCGAGCTAAATTAGGCTCAGCAGGTCTAGCCAGAACAAAAGAGAATTTCCCTGCATTAGGTGGGGCTGAAAGTGGTGGCGGTAAGTTCGAATTTAATTTTTGTTTTTTATAAAAAAAAAAAAAAAACTTTTCCCAATCAAAAGGTGCTAGTGCATCAACAAGCCGTCCCAAGCAAACTTCAATAAGTTCGGTAATCAAGAAAAATCCATCATCAACACCCACTGGCATGTTAATTCATGTTTCAAATCGTCCAAGCACAAGTTCCGGTGCCACCAGTAAAAAACCTAATCACTCAAACAAGAAAGAATTTCCCTCTTTACCTGGTTCATCAAAGGCAGCGGCACATGCTGCTTTTCGAGAAGATCTAATTGAATCTAATTCTAACATTAACTTCGATAATGTGTCAGCTAAACATCGTTCTTTAATGGATGATTATGTTTCGGTGGCGAACCCGAGTAATTTTCATAAACTTCAACTTGTTCAAAAGGAAGCCGAAGAGGCTAAAGCTAAAAAAGCTGCATTCGAAGCAAGTGCTCCGAAATTAGATTCGATGGCTTTTCCAGCACTTTCAATGGGCAGCAAGACATCTGCACCAGCAGCACCAAGCTGGACAAAATCACAAAAGCAACAACGTGAAGCTGAGAATCGTAGATCTAAGGTTGCACCAGCACCACTTTTAAATATGAATTCTAAACAAAAAAACTCCAAGTACAATATGCAAAATGGGAATAATGGCAATAATAATAATAATAATAATAATAACATAAACACATCCACGGAAAACACTAACAAAAAAGATAAAAAAAACAAAAATACTGGAACGGAAGGAAAGAAATCACCGTCAGCGCCTTCCAGTGGCAATAAACAAAAGAAAGAGAACAACAACGAAAATAAGCCGGCGAATGCGAACACAAACGTAGTTAAACCAGCACCACTTCTTGTCAATGGGAATGTTAAAAATTCAGGCCTTGAAAGTAATGAGAGAGAATTTGTACATCGAACAGTGGGTCCACCACCTGGTTTCAGCGCACCATTAAAACCTCCGCCCGGTTTTCAGAATGTCACCTTAAACTCGGTAGCTAAACTACCGAATAAACTCACTTTTACCAGTTCGTTGGGAGAGAGTTATAACATTGTACCAACTCATAGCTACATACAACCGCCAGAGGCTATCACTAGGAATCAGGTAATTTTTGTTCTTATCTATAAAAATAAATTGTTGTGCAGGTTAAACTGAAGAGGCTTAAATTTTGGTGACTTGTTTGTCTAAAAAAATTTAAATCGATATAAATTGAGGGGGGAACGATATGTTTGTAAATGCAGATTGTGAGCACGTTCCTTGGCTTTTGCTTTTTTTTTTTTTTTTTTTTAACCAATCTACATATTTTCAGTAGTGTTTTGAACAATGGAAGATGTTATCTTCCTCTCTCTTATTTAAATTAAATTCGAATTTAATTTATATCAAGGCTGCGCGTGAAGTAGTGAGAAGCGTTTGCATTTGCATGCGCGAAAAGTAGTCAAGTGTTATTCTTGTATAACTGCGCACAGTGGAGCGATATTTGGTGCGGCAAATAACGTGTAAAAGTAACCATAATAAAAGATTTCCATTTGATTAAAAAATTGTTTTTAAAAGTTAACTAAACAAAAAACTAAATTCTTATCAATTACTATTCAGAAACTAGTTGGTCATTTTAAAGAGGCCCTCAAAACACCTGAGGCTTTAGAAGAATTTCGACAAATATCTCAAAAATTCCGAGAAGGAATCTACAAAGGTCAATCCTATTATGAGCATTGTCAAGCTGCGCTAAGAGATAAGTTTGACCTTATTTTTCCTGAACTCTTATCACTCTTGCCAGACATCAATAAACAACAGGTAATTTGTTCGTTTCGGAAAATATGCGTTTCTTCCATATAATATAACATTTTTTTGCAGGAGCTCTACCTAGTTCATTCACAGCGCTTAAACTCCCTACCCGGTGTTCAAAAGAAATCAAATTCTAAATTAGAAGTTTGCTCAACCTGCAAACAAGTTTTGCTGGCATCCGATGCTGATAACCATTTTAAATTACATGCTATGCGTGAAAGTTTTCCAACCCTTGGGAACACTGATAACAAAGGCATTAATGCTTTAACTGCGAGTCGAAAGTAAATTTAAAAAAAAAGAAAAAAATACTTTGAAATTTTAATTTTCTAAAACTTAGGATAAACGAATCAATTTGTTTGGTGCTTTCAAATTTTAACAAAATATTTACAATGGAAATATACATTTATAAGAATTTCCTTAATTTTTTCTTATTCAATATTAAATTCTGGTTAGCATGAGATTTATTTAGATTTTACAAACAAAATATTTTTTCTGTAGTTATTTTTATATATACACCACATAACTTCCTTAGCTCTTGTTATATATTAATGCCCAGAAAAGAAATTAGTAAATAAAACAAAGGAAAAGTATTCACGCAATTAAGTGTTTCCACTTCATAAATTTATGAATATTTATAAAATAAATTAATTGAAACATCAAAGTATATGTTGTGTAAAGAGTCAGACTGTTAAGAAAAACATAATTTTATATTTCAATCAAGAGAATACCTTATATATATTATATATTTAAACGTATGTATATTCACTATATGAAATAAAACTCTTTGTACAAACTATGAACCTATTTTTTTTCTACATAGACTGCTTATAGACTGGAATGATATTTGAGATTCGAGATTTTTTGTTCGACCGGAATTTTAAAAGCTATTTGTGAGTTTCTCCGGAACGAAATTTCGTTAGCCTACAAAAAATAAGCGAAAATTTAGGCTCTAAATGGCATTACATTCCTACCGATTTTTCAAACATGAAATTTCGGGTGGAACTATATGTTTTCCGGGTGGAATTTTGTTCGGGCGAAACTCACAATAAGGCTGATTAAAAATTAAATCCGGATTATTGTTTACATTGAATTTGTATAATTTACATCCGGATTTAAGTTTTAATCTGGATGAATCGAGTGAATAATATGGGCGTTAAGGGTTAATATAAAAAAGATTTAATTAGGACTTGAAATGCCCTACCAGGAATCTTGTTGAAATTATTTTTTCCCCGAAAATTTTTCTGCTATGTCGAATATCTGCAAGGAATAAATTTACCGTGAACACAAAATAAAATCAATGACATCCATATTCCCGATCAATAAACTCCAACGAGGGAAACATTCGCAAGGGAATTTAAGTCTGTTTTTTTTACTATTAACTTTCGCCCAATTCTTTTAATTTACTTTATGTGTTTTACATCAAAAGATGTTTTTCGTTTTCAATTCTTCAAAATCCCGATTTTAATGAGATGCTTATGCTTTGGTTAAACCAGCCAACACTGTGTGATAAAGATATGAACGCACCCAATATCAACAATTCACTGAATGTTTAATATAGTACTACATGCGAATGCGGCTGAATGATTTAAATTCCTAGGTTAACATTTGAAAGTGGCAAATGTTATATGTCAAAAAAAGACAAACGACAAATGTTTGCATACAAAAATTCAAAATACAACTTTTCGCTTTTGATCTCCATTGGCAAAACATAATTAATTAACAAAAGTTCTCCTAAAAAAAGTTATTCAATATCGATGGCTGTTAGTGAAATATGCCGTTTGTGTTTAGAGCATGGTAACGAATGTCTGGATATATTCGTTGATCCAGAAGGACCCTATAAAATTAATGATATCCTGGGCTATTATTCTATTATAGAGGTGTGTATTGTTTATGTAAATTTCTAAAATATTTATTATTGGATTTATTTCTATAATAATATAGGTTACTCAAGACGATGAAATATCCAACAAAATATGTTCCAAATGCTGGAGTCAAGTTAATGACTTTCATGAATTTTTCGTTCGAATACAAAAAATTCAAGAAAGTATAAATTCTATTATTTATGTGGACACAAAAAGTGATGTTTATGAAGTAGTCTTATCAAATGCATGTGAAGATAATTGTGATAATGATAATAATTTTCAAAATAAAGAGGACGTATTAGAGGAAATTATTCCATGCAACGACGAAGGTAAGAAACTAGAAACAAAGTTGTGACGATCGACTTTTTAGCTCATTTCTTGTTAACATGTTTCGTTTCTGAAGGTTTGAATGAAACAACAAACACTTGGGTGAGCTACCACCAGGTTCTTATAGGCTAGAATTATAGCTATTTCATGATTGCCAGGCCGATCATCTTACTCGTTCGTTTTTCCCTACTACAAAAAAACGGTTTGAAGTAAAAATCCCTTAAAATATTTTGTTTTTGATTCATTTAAAATCAGAAAAACTAAGATAGGATAGTCTCCAGTAAAATAAAATGTGGTCTCTATCCTTTTATTTCAAATATTAAATTTGAGCTTTTTTAAATACGTAAGTTTATATATAGGTACTTAACTTTTGCGAATATCAAACCTAAATATTTTAAGATGTTCTCCCTAAACAACAAATACCCCAACAATCAGTGTGGAATGCATTTTTTTCTACAGTGTATAAATTTGTGATTTTGATGCAAAACTCTTTCAAACCGTTTTAAAATTATTTTAATAATCTAAGCAACTTAAACTGCAATTTTAAAAAATCATACGACTTCTGAAATTTGGATATTAAATTTTTTTTGACCATCAGATTTATCGAAAGAGGCAAAACTTGAGACCATCACCGCTGAGGAAATAACTGTGTTCGTAAAAGATGAAAAAAATGTTCCTGTGTGCAATAAGGAAACATCACAAAGTTGTGAAAAATTGTCTTCAGTTAAACGAAAGATTAAAAAAAATCGAAGAAAACCGACAGAAAAAGAAGACACACACGAAAAACTAATAAACTCCTTTTTCGATCTTTCTTGTGAATTATGCAAAGAAAACTTCGACACCTGCACGAAACTCTTTGACCACTATGAAGTCCAACACAAGATTCGTGGCTATATAACATGTTGTGAAATAAAGTATTTTAAGATAATAAAGATTGCAGAACATGTTTTAAGGCATAAGAATCCAGAGATGTTTAAGTAAGTATGTTCACGATAAGTAAAAAAAAATCAAGTCACAACCAATTTTTGTTATTCAAGGTGCTCAAAATGTTCTCTTGATACTGTTTTCTCTGATAAAAGACAACTAGAAGCTCACATGTTAAGTCACTTGGAACCTCATTCGAGTATTTTTCAATGTGAAAATTGCGAGAAGACTTTCATAAAGAAATACCGTTATGAACAACATAAGCTTACGCACCTTAGTCCTGATGAAAAGAAGTACGTATGCCAGGATTGCGGAAAGCCGTAAGTTACTTAATTCAGACAATTTGCATATACATAAATCTCAGACTAGGCTAATTGCAGATATGCAACCGAATCCCTTCTACGTGTGCATGTTCGAGTAGTTCATCTGAAATCTTACGCACACATGTGTGAAATTTGTTCGAAAGTCTTCAAGAGTCGAGTGTTTTTTGAGAAACACCAACTAGAACATATGGGACAGTCGTTGCCTAAAATTCAGTGCCAAATATGTAAAACCTGGATGAAGAATGAGCACACAATGCGTGCACATCGCAGGCTGCATGAAGACGAAGGAACTGTTCACGAATGTGATTTATGTGGCAAAACTGGACCATCCCGAAATTCTATTCTCAAACATAAGCGATATGTTCATTTAAGTGAAAGAACTTTTAAATGTACCACCTGTCCTAAAGCCTTTAAGAGAGCTGTTACACTTAAAGTAAGTAATTTAGGCTCGAGGAATTATTAATAATGTGATCAATAACCATTTGATATAATTGCAGGAACACATGACCTTGCATACCGGTGAAGTTTTGTACAAGTGTACGTTTTGTGCGAAAACCTTTAATTCCGGTGCCAATATGTTTGCTCATAAGAAAAGGATGCATTTTAATGAATGGAAGATAGAAAAAGATAAAAGTAATAAGCAAGATGGAACAGGACCATTCTAAACTAAAACAGTCCTAAAGGGGCACTGGTATTTCTTGTCCTCACTATGATAAGGGACTAGCGGTAAAAAGTCAAAATGCTCTGACTTTATGTGTATGTACGTTCTTTGTTTTAATAAACTCCATGTTTCAGTAAAGTGGACATCGAAAAACTTTATACACTTTCTGTCTAAAGAAATCGCAATTTAATATACCTAGCAGTTTTATTTACATGCACATAATATGGATGTAAATATGTACCTATATGTATATATTTTTCTCATATGGGCATCCAAATCAAGAATTAAGCAACAAACTGCTCAGATCTAAAATTAGCTTTGCGTGTTACAGTACCGCCCTGGTCCAGACGGGCTTCCTTCTTTTTGATTTTATTAATCCGTTAATAATATAAAGTTAGAACTTATAGCTATTTACATACAATTTTAAATAAATATACATAACTACAATAATATGTTAGAAAAGCTTTCTTTAAATTGTTTACTTTTAAAATTGACAGTTAGAGAAGAAATTAAAAAATAATACTCATTGAAAACTGAAATCAATTGATTTAAAAGGCTATTCACACCATATTTTGTTCTGCTGAATATCGGACATAACGGCAGTTGTCTTCTTATGCTAGTCTGATTGTAATAGAGAAAGATTTATAAGCAAGGGTTTTTGAGTATAAAACGCATGAACCTCATCTGATACGCTCAAGTCTTTTTATATGAACCGTATAGTAGGAATTGATATATATCAATCGAAGAATCAAATTTTATCGAATATTTTAAAACTAAATAAAGCAAAAATTATAACATGGTATTAACGCCAGCAATAAATTTTCATACCTCAAATCAAATTTTGGATAAAATTTTGGTCAAAGCAGTAAATATAAAAAGCCGATTTTACACTTCGGTTCCTTTAATAAAGGCTTTCATTTCAAGGTGTACTCAATTACCTCAGAGAAAGAGAAAGTTTTTGAAAATGCCAAATCCTAGACTGCTTTTAGACCACAGCGATTTTTACTCAGCAATTTTTTTTACCCCGGCCATTACATACGTCCTATTTTTTTGCAGTCCTAGTGCACCAGAATGCGGTCAATGATTTGAATTCCGATTTCTACTTATTCCACCGAAAGAATTGTGGACGAAAATTCAACTGACATTTTTCCTGTGTCGGTTACGCACAAACAACTTTTAGTCCCCTTTTACATGAGGAAACAAGTTTCTGAAGTTTTTTGACGTTTTCTTTTAATTTCTACCAATCGTAGACCATTCATTCCCCTTACCTGGTGTCCTCACCTAAAAACTGAGAGTTACTGGAAACTCAGTTTCCTCGTGTGACAATTGACTTTGGTTCGAAACTAACAACAAACAAACTGTCTCGAAATTAAAAGTTGTTAAAAAAGTTAAATGTAGCAGAACTGCTTGGCACATTCTTTTCTCTCTCGAATACTTTGAAAATGTGTCCATGGAAGAACCCATCGAAACTCGCATTTTTTAAATAAAATCTATTGGTCTTATTTATAAACATTGTCTAACTTTAGACAACTGTCCAACTTTGGAAAATGTGTTCAAAAACCGTGCTTATTGTCATCTTATAGCTGCCTAACTAAGACACAAGAGTAGATTGTCTAAAGCGTGAATAATGTGATATTTATTTTTATTAAATAAAGCATATTTCCACCAATTTGAAAATAGTTAGACAGTGTCTAAGTAGACAAAAATCTAATAAATACGACTGTATATATATAAATTAAAGTTTAGTTTTGTGTACGTTCGCTAACCATCCAAACCGGTTGACCGATTTTCTTAATTTTTTTTTTATTAAAGAGGAATAAGGGTAGAAGGTTAAGGATACAAAAAAACTGTTTTTTTAACGCTCTGCGAAGCGGGCGGGGGTTTTATATAACTAAATAAGACGATGTTGGTCGCGTAAAAAAATATTAAATTGAACCTTTTTGTAGTTTAAACTAATTTTAAATACTGTTTTCTATTTAAATTTGTATATGCGATCAATTATTATGTGAAATCTACCCTTTATTACGTACAAGAATCTGTCTATCTCACTTGATGCACCTTTCAGTAAAACGACCTTATAATCAGGCACTTTCTTCGTGCCCTTTTCTACTCAAAATTGAAAATTGTCGGACCATCTGTGTCCACGTGTGAAAGGCAACAAAGTTAAGTAGACAGTCGGCTTTAAGTATTTTTGCTTACTTGAACGTTCGTAACGTAAAATAACGTAATGGAAATTTGTTTAACGGGGCTGCCCACAGAAATAAAAAAATACAAAAAAAAACTGACACTCATGTAAAATCTTTTCGCAGACGGAAGAATTTAGGTTTTACGAACTTTCTGTTAAATTAAAAAGTTAAATACATTACGAACAAAAGATCATATACTATGGGAGACTTTGAAGAAGATTGGGATAATGATGATAATGGAACATCCTCTGGAAAACATTATTCTTCACAATCGTACAATAGCGCTCCCTCGCGTTCAAGTGAAAACGGTACTCGGCGTAGTGATGGTGGCGGTGGAGGTGGTGGCTACAGGGATGACTATCGTTCCTCAAATGATTACCAACGTCGTGATCGTGATGACGACCGTGGCGGCTATCGTGGTGGAAACAGCGATTACTCGGATCGCAGGAGAGATCGAAATGATAGAGGAGGAGACCGCAATGACAGAGGAGATCGCAATGATAGAGGAGGAGGTCGAGACAGGAATGATCGATATGAAAGGAGCGATAGAAATGACCGCGACAGGGATTATAACCAAAGTCGTTCTTCGGCTCAGTGTTCAGAGAACATTTCGATATCGTCTGGTGACATTGGGGCGATTATTGGACGCGCTGGAGCGAATATCAAGCGTATTCAATCGGATTTCTCTGTTCGTGTGAACGTTGATAGAAATTCCAACACGGTAACTGTGTCCGGCGACAGCCAGACTTCGGTTGACGACGCTGTTAAGTTTATTAATAAACAGCTTGATGGACCTTCCGAGGGCTCCGGCGGCGGTGGTGGTGGGGGAGGTAGTGGAGGAGGCGGTGGAGGATATAGGCGCTCGGAACGATCTGATGAAATCAAATTCGTTTGTGGATATGGTGTTAAGGATCCAGTTGATGACACCCCCGTCTCCATCGATTGGGATAAGCTTAATAAAAACGCGGTAAGTACCAATGTTTAGAGCATAATTATAGTTCGGTTATTCCCTTTAAAATCATTGAAATTTTGTTGTTCTCAAAATTCTTGCAACTTTACGTTTATTTTAAATTTTTTTAGCCAGTATAGGTTTGTGAAATCTATACATATATATATATATAAATATGTAGTACCCTAAACGGTACTCCGGTTTCTAATGAATAAGACTATATTAAAAATATCAAGGGGAAGACAGGAAAATGGGAAGGAACGATAGTTGGGTATTATTTAAGTCAAGTCAGGTTTTCGTATAATAGGGAGAGCTCTATATTTTTATGGATTAAAAATCTTTTGTTGAAAGTAAATCAAATCACAAATTTTACAACCATTTCTATCTTTTTTTTGTATCAGGAAGAAGAGCGTGCCAAACGTTGGGCAAAATGCCCAAAACTTATCAAGAAGTTCTACGAGGAAGCCCCAGAGGTAACTAATTGCTCTGCTGAAGATATTGAACGTATCAGAGCCGAGAACAACAACACCACTGTTGACAGACTGTTCAAGGAGAATGCCGAGACATCTGATCCTATTCCAAATCCAGTGTGGAAGTTCGAACAGTGTTTTGGGAAGTATCCTGATTTATTGGAGGAAATCCGCAAGCAAGTAGGTTCACTTAAAAGAAACTTTTTTTTCCTAAATTCAACGTTTGGCCTTGTTAGGGTTTTGAAAAACCGTCTCCTATTCAATCACAAGCATGGCCGGTTTTACTTCGCGGTGAGGATATGATTGGTATTGCCCAAACCGGAACTGGCAAGACGTTGGCTTTCTTGTTGCCTGCTATGATACACACAGAATATCAACCGGTACCGAGATCGGAACGTGGAGGGCCCAATGTCCTTGTTTTGGCACCAACTCGAGAATTGGCACTTCAGATTGAGAAGGAAGTCGGCAAGTACTCCTTCCGTGGCATGAAAGCGTAATTATTTTTTTCTCTTCTCTTCATCTTGACTAATTCAATGTTATTAATTTCTCGCTTACCAGAGTGTGTGTGTATGGCGGTGGAGATCGCCGTGCTCAAATCGGAAACATTGAATCAGGCGTTGAAATTATTATTGCAACACCTGGCCGTTTGAACGATTTGGTGCAAGCCAATGTTATCAACATAAATAGTATAACATTCCTGATTCTGGACGAAGCCGATCGCATGCTGGACATGGGCTTCGAACCGCAAATTCGTAAAGTTTTACTGGACATACGTCCAGATAGACAGACTGTGATGACAAGTGCAACTTGGCCGCCTGGGGTTCGTCGTTTGGCACAAAGTTACATGAAAAATCCAATTCAGGTTTGCGTTGGCACTTTAGACTTGGCAGCCGTGCATTCAGTGCGTCAAGTGATTGAGATCATGGACGAAGACGATAAGAGTTACAGGGTTAGTTGTTTTATTTTGTCTTTATGTAATTTAATGTACTGACGCGTTCAGATTCACATTTAAAATATTTATTTATTTTTCCCTTTAAGATCCGAGAATTTATCAGATCAATGGAACCCCATGACAAGGCAATTATTTTTTGCGGCAAGAAAGTTCGAGCTGATGATCTGTCCAGTGATCTATCGTTGGAAGGTGTAATGTGTCAATGCATTCATGGATCTCGAGATCAAGTGATTTATATTTAAATTGCTATTTAATATATTTTTTTTAAATTTAAACTTTGATGTGTCTCGTTTGAAAGGCCGACAGGGAACAGGCTATCGCTGATATATCCTCTGGAGAGGTAAAGATTCTTATTGCAACGGATGTGGCATCTCGGGGTTTAGATATTGAAGATATAACGTAAGTCGTCTTGCGCAGGATTTTGTTATGTCATTTACAATTTCTTTACAGCTATGTGGTAAACTTTGATTTCCCGCGTAATATTGAAGAATACGTCCATCGTGTAGGGCGTACAGGTAGAGCTGGTAGACTGGGTACCTCGCTAAGCTTTCTTACACGATCCGACTGGGGATCAGCCAAGGAGTTGATTGATATTCTTGAAGAAGCCGAACAGGAAGTGCCTGATGAACTCAGAGAAATGGCTCGCCGATTTCAAGTAATGAAAGAGAAGAGAGCTAATGAAATGGAATCATTTGGAGGTCGTGGTGGTGGAGGTAGAGGCGGCGGTGGTGGTCGATTCGGAGGAGGCGGTGGTGGATATGGTGGCGGAGGTGGAGGTGGCCGTGGAGGCGGTGGAAGAAATAGGTATGTTTGTTAATTTGTAAACTTGATGATGACTTTTTACGGCTTCTTGTTTTCTACAGGTATTAAGAGCCGAATGAATCTGGATTTAAAAATTTTTTTGTTTTGTTAAGATGACACAAGTATTGGATTAAATATTTTCATTTGCCTTTATTTTTTTAATAATACTTCCTAACGAAATTTATAAAGGTTTTATCTTAAAATTTATTAAAACTTACATATGAATTGTGCTAAACAAAATTGTTTAATATTTTTTTTACTTGTTTTCAACTTTCAATCTATAAGACATGTTTTCAATCAATTTTCTATGTCGTTTTTCTTTGGATACGCCATTTCCTTCAAAATGGCGACGTTTGTTAGTGGAAGTTTAAGTTTCAAACAAATGGAAAACTGATATAAAATAACGTTACCAGCATAACCTTACCTACCTCAACTCGCCACCAAATAAAGTTACATTTATATAAGGCCAAAATTTCGAAGTCTGGGAAATATCCATTCTCTCTCATTTCATTAAAATAAGTCGGCTTGAGTGCCCCAAGTTCAGTGTAAATACCTGAGATTTCTAAGAATTTTTAGGTTACCTTTTTTGATTCACACGTATGCAATTTTGTTATAGAGGGACATAAAGTCATTGATTGGTCCAATAGGTCTCAAAGTGTTAAGACTATGAATACGCGCCAATTGTGTTTCACGCTTAAAACTTTTTATTATTTATCCAATTCACAAAAGAAACCACTTATCTCATACAAAAACCGTTCCATCAAAATCCACCACAGTCTATGTTTATTTCACCTGTCATCTGTCATTCAATTTGACATTTTCACCCAAAACATCGCCATCAGCTGTCTTCCTTCTCCGCTGTCATTTTTCTTTCAACAAATCTTCTTCACAAAACACAAGAAATCTGAACACGCATTCGCTTTTCGCAATGAGTACTAATAAAACGGAAAAATTTGCTTTATTTTTGAATAAATAATTATTTTCTTTTGTTTGTTTATTTCTGTATACAATAATAAATTTGACAAAAATCAAGTTTTCTACAAAACCCATTACCGAATAAGTGAAATTATCAAATCAAATATATGATACAACAAAAATCAAGAACCTAGAAAAAAGTGTCTGTCAGAACTAAAAGTGAAAAAAAAAAAATCCACAAAATTAGAAAATAGTTTTTGTGTTTTAATTTTTTATTATTTGTTTTCTTTATTTTAATTTTTTTTTAATTAAAAACGACGCAAAGTGAATTCTGCTGATCTAAGCAACAAATTTGCTTCAAATAAAAAAAAAAGTTTTGTGTACTTAACCAGTTTTTACTATTGGGTAAAAAAAATTCCTAACCATTTTATCATAAAAGCAACGACGACAACGTGCTTGAAGAACATTTTCTTCAATCATAATTTTATTTGTTAATCATTATTCTCCATTCCACAACTCAACTACCTACATAACGAACGAGGCGAGGGGAGGAAGGATATAAGAAAAAATAAGCAACCCATTCTCAAAGAGGAAAGATCCCAACGGAAAAAAGTGAAAATTAAATTGAATGTCCATCGTTTGTTGCGGTAAGTTTTGACTAAAATTTCAAAACGTTTATTAATTTCATAAATTCATTTAATGCATCTCATTGTTCCCAACAGCCATCTCACCCTAAAACCAAACGACTACCCATACAGGTCTCTCTACCTTTTTATCTACTTCGCTTTTACTTCCACAGTTTCTTGATGTTGTTTTCCCACTTCTATTGCTATTGCCCTTTTCCCATTCAGCATTTTTATAATTAGACTGGAATAATATTATTTTTATTTATAAAATAGAATATTTGTCAACGTTTTGCGTCAATAAATTCAATGTTTGTGATTATTAAGAAAAAATGCAGCATTGAAACTGATTGCCAAGATTTGAATTGATGGTCGGGCAATCGATCAAAAACTAAATCATGATTCAACCACTTGGCTTTATCAAATTTGTCTTTCTTCAATTCAAAACATTAATAGTGAATGATACAAGTGACAGTTTTAGTTACTTCCCAATCAATCATTATTTTTATGATAAGATTTTCAAAAAGAAATAATGACATAAAATTGATTTTTTCTTTAACTAACCTTTCCTACTTACCTTATATCAGTCTCTCTTCAAGTAAAGAACTTGACTTTCAAATTAAATGAAATCGATAGTGATGAATCGATGCTTGCTTTTACTTGCACTTCCACTAAAATATCTCCTATCTTCCCTTTTGGAAGGTTTTAAAGGTCAAGTGCATTTTATCTTGGAGGTTCTTTATTGTGTAAGGTACCTACTTGTATGTATATAAAGATGTGTACATATATTTACCTAAAGACTTTGTAACTTCTATTTTTTTCCTTTTTTTATTTTTGTTGCTGTTGCTTATTTGAATGAAACTTTTTAAATTATGTTTGTATTGTATGTATGTGTAATGTTGGGCGCCAAAATGTCTAGCAGAGGACCTTGAGAACAACAATCATGAACACGATGATTGTTTTTTTTTTTGCTTAAAAGTTTTAGAGAAGTGTGTTCTTGAAATTAAGTTCAGAAATTGTTAAGTTGTAAACAAAAAAAAAAAAATAAAATAAATAAGAATTAAGAGAAATGCTATATCCGGTGTCTGAGATTCATTAAATGACAAAAATATTTAATAGAAATGATTTCATATTTTGTTTATTTTTATAAAAACAAAATCACATGTACATATGGATAATAATAAATTTAGTTTGGAATATGGTTGCCAATTGAGTTAAAAATCGTAGGTAAAATATTACAGTTTTTCTTGTTTTTCTTCAGAGAAAATACTTCTGTGATTGAATTCGGAATCGAAAAAATCAATAAATCACTTGATTTGTTTGATTTTATAATTAGATTTATTCTGGATTTTGTTCCAGAAAAAATAATAATAAAATAAAATTTTAAAATAATAATAAAAAAATAATAAAATAAATAAAAAGTCTGCGCTTGTGGGTTTAAATAGAACACGGTTAGCTGTAGTTAAATATTTATTCTGATTTAATGTTGATCTAATTAAAACTAATCTATGACAAGTAAAGTATGTTAGATTTTATTTAATTTCCACTCAAAGAACATAAAACATCAATTGGTAATGAAACACGTCCATCATCAATTAATTATATGAAAATTTTCTCGATTGAATAGTTTTGGGTTGGATATTATCAAAGTGTAAAATATAAAGAATGGCGGAAAATTTTAAACGTTTTAGAACGATGTTAAAGCATTTTTTACATACTAAATCATTTAAAATTTTGCGCCAATATTTTTAATGTAGGCATATACACGTTCTTATATGTATGTACATATGTATGCATGTATGTATGAATTAAAAGCTATATCAAGTACCTATTCCTTGTTATCAAAAATTTTTAAATTTGTATTGTTGCAAAATGTGCAGTTATTGAGAAACAACAAAAAAACGACTTATATAAAAAGAAATTGTGGGGATAAATTGCACATACGCCATAGTGTACTACTGATAATCGCATGTAATTATATTTTAAGCGTTGCCAAAACGTTAATGTTAACGAAACGAATATCGCCTCATGGTTTTAAGTACGTTTTCTTACAATAACAGGTAATAACGCTTAAACCCTAGTACGTTGCTGATGTGAAACGAACATTTTTTGTGATCTCTAACACGACAGCGAAATGCTTACGGAAACCACAGCGAAAAAATACCCATTGAATATGTCACCAATTGCCAATAAAAAACAAAATCAAATGCAAAAAATCAAAAAAGCCACGCTTGTAATGAAAAAAAAAAGAAAATAGAGGTTATCGTTCAGAGTACTGCAAAACGACAAGCACAACTAGATTTTTCGTTTATGATTTAATTGTGTAATTTTTGTAGAGGATTTTTCGTTTCGTATCAGCGGTGTTCTAGGCTTATCTAGAAATAAAGTCAAACAAAATTAGTATGTAAGCTCGGGACAAATTTTTAAAAAGCTTAAAATTTTATTAAAAAAAATGAATTTAAGTGTCAATGAAATCAAAATGTTAAAAAAAAAATCAACACATTTCTGATCTGAAGTGACAGTGAGTTAGAGTACAGAGATGTCAAAGAAAGTCAGAGGTGATAGTCAAATGTGAAAAGGGAGCTGGCGCTCTCAGGATAATAGGCGTGTTCAGGAAAATGAGATTTCGGAGATGTCAGCAATCTCAGTTACTTGAACAGGATTCTTCAGCAAAATTTCTCAGTTTTGCTGTCAAAACTCTGAGGAAAAAAATCTTGGATTCGCTTGCTCACCTTTTGAGTGAGAAAAATCTCTGAGATCAAATTTGGGATTCGTTTGCTCACTTTTTGAAGTAGAGAAATCTCTGATATTTAAATTTTCTAAAAAGCAGTGTGATGTGAATTAAACTCACATTAGACGTCAAATTATTTCTGAATAGATAGACCTCTGTTCGTTTACTTCCCTAAACTGTCAATTTCTGACAATTTTAGTCCAAAGTTTTGTCAAAGTTAATATAAAATTAAACAAAAATATGAAGAAATTTCCAAAAAACGAATTGTATGCTTTTGCGCATTTTACTCAAATTATTACATCCATCGTTTTTTATAATCTTATATGCACAGTTTTTAAAATGCTAAGCCACTTGAATATAAAAGCAAGAACGTGCGACCCCGCCGCCGGGCAATTGGGTTTTATTTAAGTCGATGTGACAGTTTTTTTTAAGCATTATGATATTTGTTGACTAATGTATGACAGCATTGGGCGATAAGAGATAGCCATCTTTATACTCATTAGTGAAAATTATACAAATTTCAAGAGCAATAGTTATTTAATTACTTCATTCGATAAGAACACAGACAAGGACACAAATTTATTAAAGTGTAGTTTGAGTCACTTGTTTTAGTAGATGTTTATTTTAGATCTTCGATAATATCAGAGGAAGAAGTGCTGGTTTTAAAATTAATGGTGTAATAATGTCGGAACAATAGGCGTGTTTTTTGTAAGCCCTGGGGGAATTGGACGAAAAAAAACGACGTCAGTGCTAAACAATCACCACATAAACTAATCCCCTACGGGCTAAGCTAAACCCAGAAAATTCTCTGGGCTTAACTTAAGCACACAGAAAAACTGTGTTTCCGGCTTGAATTATATACTTGTTATCGATAGTTTATATGAAAACTCCATTTTATTTCCGTGATGCTGTCGCTAATCCGTGTGGTAGTTTTTTTCGTACAATTCACCTTGGGCTTACAAAAAAATACGCCTAATGTTCCGAACCGAAGAGCTGTTCGGAAGAAATACCTCGAAGCAAAAATCCTTGGATTCGTACGAAATCAGAGAATTTTCCGTTCCGACGGATACCTCGCTAGGGCCGAAATAAAATACAACTAGTATTTTATTTGCCCCTAAGTCTGAACCAGGTTGGATTTGTTTACGAAAACACATGTATCACACAAATAATACAAGATCCAACTTTGTTTTGAATTTAGATTTCTAAATTCATTTTGAACACACGCCCTTAATTCCCAAATGGCCTCAGTAGCGTAAAGCAAAAAGATAACGGGTACATACAATTAAAAAAAAAACAAAGGGAAACACGAGATGGGTATATAATAATGCTGTCATTGAGATCCTGGTTTTTTTTATTTTTATGATCTTATCTGAATTGGATCTGGGGAAAAATAAAACGCAGCTAATAAACATTTGAATTTGTATGCTTTTGATTTTTTGAATTAAAATGTTTTAGTAGTACAGGGCTGTCACAAAACTGTTCAAGGTGAAAAAAAAGAGTGGCTTATTTAAACAAAAAATGTGTATCAATTTTGTTTGATAGTATGTATTCATATTTTTAAAACTATCGGTTATAGTATCGATAGTAAAAAACTTAAACATCGATACATTCGATATAAATTATCGATACTTTTCATAGTTTATCGATGGAATTGATTGTAAAAACTATTGATACTTTCAACAGACTATCTACATAATGTTTAACCAACAATATTGTGAGCTAAATTCTTTTATAAAAAACCTTAGTACTCTTGTTAGCTAACTAATAATCTATTCAATGCGTCATAACAAGAGAACAAAACTCAACTATCGAATAAATCTTCCTTCACTTTTCTCCACTACTCAATGTCTTATAGATATTAAACACAAATGCGTGCGACCCAGTCGTGCCATTTATTTTCATTATTTATTGTATGTTCACTGCATCAGCAAAGTAATAAAATATCTATGAGTTAACCATGCAAAGAGACTATAAAATAAAAAGAAATTATAAACTTGAAGAATCTAAGAACAGAAACTCGTCATCATTTAAAAAGATATACGATTAAACAAAAAAAAATATCTTTCCAAACAAATGCTAGAGTAACCTAATCGGGTATATTAAAAAAAAAAACAACAAAGCAATTAAAACAAAAGCTATTCTTGATAACAGCACGTAATATAAACACATTTAACCAATTGATTATTATGGTCGCAGGCCTTAATTTTACATTATCGCAGATATAATTTGGATTCTGTTGGAATTAGTATCAAAACTGCCGCCGCGTGGAAGGTTCATTTATAAAACACGTTTAAAAAAGAAAGAAGAACAAAAAAATAAAAAAATAAAATAGATTCTCGGAAACGTCTTTTCTTTTCATTCAGGAAACCGAAATTTTATCGTCTTCTCACAGCCACAGGATGGATAACGAGCCTTCGATTTATTCGGTTTCTTATATTGTCGATGCAGTATCTAGATTATCAAGTGCATCACGTAGTGTAAGTAAATAAAAAAAATTAACTGATTGAGTGAAATGTTGCGCATCATATATACATACGTCATAGTGCACCAAAACTATTTTTAGTGAATTTTCAGCAAAACACAAAAAATAAAACCAAACAATTGCTATGAATTTGTTTGGAATTTTAAAATTTCTGTTAATTTTCTTGTTGCTATTTGAATAAATGAAATGAAATAAAATAAAATAAAATATCTTTATATTTGCGGTCTTTTTGATAAGAGAATGGATACTGAGATATGTAAGCAAAACTTACACATTCATTTGACTATATCTAAGAAATGTTTGTTGTTGATTTGTTTTTTAAGAACTAAAAAACAAAAGATTTTTTTTTTTAATTTTTATTGTTTATTTTGATTAAAACTATAAAGTCTTAAAAACTATAAATGCCAACATGTGTGCGAACATGATTTTTGATATCTTTTTGTTTGCAATCTTGACTTGAAATCAGCTGTCATGTCTTAAGAGTGGTAATCAATGTATAAATAAATAATTAATCTATCTTATCGAATTATATAGAGTAATTCTTTTTCTTAAATTTAGTTTTGTTTAGAAAAAAATTCCATGAGGAAAAGGTTTTTTTTTTTTGTTTTAATTTGTCAATAAGTTAGAACTGGTGTGATCAGTAAATCTTATAAAAAAAGCTCACATGTAAATAAGTTTAATTAGATTCATTAAAAAAAAATCTTAACATAAACCAGTTTTGAATATGTTTAAAAAAATTATCGTAGAAGTGAGTATTATTTTTTATTTATTTTTTTTTTCTTTAACTTCAAAATAATAATAAACCTGATTTTGGTAGAAGTCAAAGCTTTTGATATTAAAGACTTAGGTACATTTCAAATTCAATTTCTTGGTAAGAAGAAGAAAATGCTTAATTAATTAAGGCGGCTCTACACTCCGGTGTATAAGTCAGGCCCACAACAAACTTCTTCAAGTGAACTCGGTGAATTTTCGCGGTCTTTTCTTTACTGTGCTGATGTACCTCGGTGGTAGAAATTGGTAGAAGCATTAGTGTTTATTCGCTCTAAATGAAGCAGCCACCTTAATCTTATGTCGAATTCCTTTCAACTAAAAAATTTAATTTTTATTAAATTAAATTTATATTTATTTTATTTTAACAAAGAGTTGAATTTTCTGTGTTGTTGAAAGGATTTTGTAAAAAATTAATTTTTTTTTTGTGATTGTGTGAATCGGTTGGCCTATTGGTCTACATCTCTTTTTTTGCATTTAAGTTCACCGTGTATAAATGTTTGTTTATCAAAATGTTACACTTCTTCTTAAAACAACTCGAAATTCAATGTCACATTTTAGAAATGTGAAATCTTTCTAGTGTGCAAATCGGTGTAAAATCTTTGTTTCGAGAGAAAGAATTCGGTTCTGTTTAGAAAAATTTTTAGTTAGTATTACCGCTGCCAATTAGTACTTCCTCGTGTACTACAATACCTAACCATCCTACAACGTAAGACGGATATTAATAAACTACATAATTACTAGAATTTTGTTTTTCTAACCTTGTCCCACATCGACTTAAGCTGTTGAAATATTTTATCGTTTAGAAATCAATAGTTATCATTTAATTACATTCATATCGCTATGATCGTGAGGGTACACACTGAAACTGCTTCTAGACATTAAAAGCTTATCACGAATCTATTAAACCGAAATTAAACACGTGAACATCCTATTACTATTGATATTTGTTTTGTACAAACATAAATACACAAGCCACCGTAAACCCTTTAATAATACATTTGGAAATTAATCTGTCTCTTATCTTCACACTTTATTTAATAATAAAATTAAACAAAAGTTCTTACTTTAAAATTCAAACAAAATTTCCGCCAATATTGTTTTTTTTTTAAGACCAAATAAAGAAAAAAATGTTGAAGATTAATTATTAAAAAATAATAAATTTTAAAGAATATATAATAAATGCTTCTTATTATATTTCTTATTCGTTTGAATAAGAAATGCAAATTAACTATTTAAGAAGTTTCAGAAAAAAAAATTATTGATGAAAATGAGGAAGCGAGTCGAAGACAAAACGGAACCCGGATCGGTCCAATAATGCCGGTACTACACATAGACGTATTTTTTCGCAACAGCTGCGATATTTTCCATTGAGCGTACAGAACGAACACATCTTCACAAACTTGCGTGCGAAAGCTGCAGTTGGTGCATTATTTAGATCGAAATTTCTATTCAAAATCCAGACTATTTCGGCAACACCACATCTACTTTGAATGTAACTTTGCAATATTTCCCAACGTCGTTGTTCAAGCGTAAATCGATCGCGAAAACATTCATACTGTCTATTCTATGAAAGCAGAAGAGCCGTCATTGTCAAAATAACATTATGATTAAAAAAGAAACCAGCAGATGGCCCACCCGATATAATGGTGCAGAGGCATCACATTACAAAAATCTAACGTAATATATTGCGCAGGTTGTCAAAGTTGAAAGTGTCAAAAAATTAAAAATTGCTGTTCTAGTGCCCACAGGAACTCAACACGCATTATTAGAAACAACAACAAAATATTAATACAAGACAAGTAAAGGTGCACTGCATCCACCATTTCCCACCATAATACCTCGATTTTGACAGATGCGCAGAAATGAACTAAATTGAAAACGCTAATGATATGACCTTTAATATATGTTTACTGTACAGAGACATGACCTTTATCACAGATGGATGAGACTGTTTTGATAGCAAAATTCTCCGTGTGATTTTTGATCCCGTCTTCATAGGCAGCAAGTGGAGGGGAAAATATAACAATGAACTGTAGCGATGTCGATCTAACCAAACAAAAAAAAGTAAAAAACTAACGACTAACAACGAATTCCTTTCAACCAAAGAATCGATTATTTAAAAAAAAATTGTAAACAAAACCGATTTTTTTCTATCAAAACAAATCTTGCATATTTTCCAAAATTTCAGAAAGATTTTACACCGATTTGCACACTCACTAACTAAATTGACATTTCTTAAATGTGACATTGAATTTCGCGGTGTTTTAAGAAAGAAGAAATTGTGTTTTTGGTTGGAACAAATTTTAATTGTAGGCATATGAATTACATATTTGTGCGTTCTCTTAAAAAAAAAAATTAAATTATTTTGCGATAATAACAATAATAAGTTTCATTAATAATACAAATTCTATATACCTACTTTTGAAATATATCAGCCAAGTAGAAGACTTAGAGATTTGTAGATCAAAAGGCCGACCGATTTTGTTTTGCTTCAAAATTGCAGTTGTCAAATACCACACACACACAATCACAAGAAAAATTCAATTCTTTACAAATTCCTTTCAACAACAGAAACTTTTCGATTCTGTTTAGAAAAAAAAAATTCCATGAATTCGACATTTGATAGGCTATCCTAGTTCACCAGAACGCGGCCAATGTATGCGTTGTTTTTGTCTTGTTTAACATGTCAATAAAAAAAGTATTATTTTGATATGTTACTGTACCTACGTGCTATGCAAACGTCACCATCTTAATTTTAAAATAATCAAGAAATCGAATGAATTCCATCGAAATTGCCTACTTCCATATACCATCGCCTACCAGTGGAGAAATTCTCGTTAAATATATGCCCATTTTTGAAAGATTACTTATATATGTACATACATACAAACATATATGTAATGCATGTATTCTGCTCCCATATAGAAACTATGTATAACTTTGGTTTTAATTGAAATTATTTACTTACACTGATGATATTCATTTTGAATATTTGAATATTTATAAATCTAAAAACAAACGCCGAACGTTTTTGTTTTCACGTTTTTAAATAATAATTTATTGTTTAATTTTGTGAATGACTTTTTAAATAAAACCAATGCCAAAATTAAACATTTTGATTGATGTGTCAACGATCCACCTGTCAGCCAACAAATTTGTTTAAAAAAATACACATATCTACTTAATACTCAATTGAAGAAGCTCTCAATAATAATAATAATAATATATTCTTTGAACTAATAAATTGAAGACAACATCCATCACATGGTTCTGTATGTGTATGTTTGCTTTACGATTTAACATTAAAATGAGGTCGTCAAACTAAGCATGAGACATGTGAATTTTTGAAGTGTCAATGTTGAGGCGGACAAAATTTACATTCAAGGTAAAAGTTGTTATTTTTTTTTCAAAACCTTTTCTAATTTACATAATATATATGTACATACATAATGTACGTATGAAACAATTAAATTCTCACTAAGCATTCAATAAAAAGAAAAATAATTTGTTTAAGTATTTTAATAATAAAAAAAGAATTGGAGTAATTTCATTATCTATTAAAACGCTTGTGCAACTAAATTCTTTATGTACCTATCTACCTAATAATGATTTATCTTTATTAAGATAAGATTTTTCTATGTGAAAGCAATTAAAGATACAGAAAACCAATTTAAAATGTGCATGGCTGTGTCGCAGAACTTGCTCTAACAGATCAAGTGGCTTTTAATTATTAAGATTAATAATATTAATAATAACATATTTTTATATTCTAGACAAGTGTAAGAAAGATCCGTTCTAAAAAAAACTTACTAAAACACCCGCAAATTTATTTGAGCAGAGTAAGAGAAAACTCTCTTAATTCTCTCTTTTTTTCCTATCGGTGAATCCGTGTGAATGGTCGACTTATGTTCCAGAAGCAACAAAAAATGATATTTATCATAATTTAAATGCAAAAGGGTTACAGAGCGTGTAGTGTTGGTTAGAATGCAGATACTCTAAAGCAGCCCATAGACACTACACTTGTGTCTGCACCGGTGTACTGACACCGGTGTGGCATTCCGCCACACACGTGACACCGATCGAGATACCGACACCAAAAATCAAAAACTTTTGATTTTACTCGCACCGTGTCTGACACCGAAAATCGATGTGCGCACCAGCCCACACACAGCACACATTTCCGTACACCGACACCGGTGTAGACACAAGTGTTGTGTCTATTGGCTGCTTAATGGCTAGAATTCAAAAGCACTCTTCCTCTCTGTTTTATAATTTGATCAAATGCGACAAAAATTAATTGAGTAAGCGAATCCAAAAAATATTGGTCTCAGCTTTTCGTCAGCAAAAGTTAGGAATCTCACTGATGTTCAGATTTCTGTGATTGCTGAGATCTCAGTGAGCCTGAGAAACCTGAACTGGGTAAATGTAAAAGTGTAAAAGCATATTCTAATGACATTTTTCCGATTTGAAATGGCAGCTTTCATATTGCAAAAATGATGTTCGATTGAAATTTTAACGATTATTTATCAAGGTTAAATCACAATGCACCAATTTTTCTCGAGACTTAATTCTAGCCGCGATAAAAACTGTATAACCGGCAAGAATTATCATTTTGTTATCGATAGTTTAAAATGGGAACGTCAAAATACATATCTCTTAGCCCTCAAAATAACTTAAAAAAAATGTTATAGAATTGAACTTGTTTGCATATCAGTGATATGAAAAAAAATCGAAGGCATATACGTACAGACTGACAGACAGTATGGCAAAAACCGCTTTTATGAAGTTCTCCATCCTCGCATAATATTAAGTTTCATTAAAATCTCGTATTTTTTTTAACACGAACACCCTAAGAGCAAGTAAAAATTAATTGAACCGTTAACGAGAAAGTCTTGAGAGCTGATGGGGCTGCTTATGCGAAACAATTTTTTTCTGTGATCTCCAGCGACATGCTTGTGAAAACACAGCGAAACAATTTTTTTCTGTGATCTCCAGAGACATGCTTGTGAAAACACAGCGAAAAAATATCCATCAAGAGTTTTACACAATGCAAAAAAAGAACGCAAACAAATCATACACAACAATTAAAGATGCAACAAAAATTCAAATGTCTTAGTCCGGGAAATCAATTCAGTGCGAAAAAAGAGTGAAGACTCATGCAAATAATCTTTACAGTTACTATTTTAGCACATCAAACAGCGACAAACAAACAAAACGAAAAGAAAAACGATTTTTTTTGTTTATTATTCCGTTGTGTCATCGTTTCGCATTATCTGCGTACTTGACACTGTTACATTGGACAAAGGCATCTCTTTCTCGCCATAAAGTGGGAGTTAGATAAAGTACAGAGATGTCAACAAAATCGGAGGAGAAATTCCAATTTGAACATCGCCCTAGGATCAGAATTTAAAAAAAAAGGTTCTATGCCAGGTCCGTTTAATGAAAATTTTTGTAAAATTGTTTTTGTGTTTTTATCATATGTACATCAAATAGTACAAAAAATACATTCAAAACCAATCCGTTTTCTAAAAAAACAGTTTTCGTTATCGCTTGCATGGGGAATTTTATGGGCAATACAATACAATTTCACCTCACCTCTAGGTAAACACCTAAGGTTGAGGTACAGATAGAATTGTCAAGTTTGTTTAAAATCTTGAAGATCGTTTTTTTTCGACATAAAACTTTATGTATCTATAAAACAACAAAATATTTATACATAAAGCTTTTGTAACAAAATGTAAACAAAAGTGCAAATAAGTTTTGTTTAGCGTGGGTGAAGGATGTTGAACTTGGTCGCGTCGTATATTTATGTTTGTTGTGTAGTTTAGATATTTTCGAAAAGTATGCAATGAATAAATATATTTTGGCTTTGAAATCCAAATCTGCTCATCCTTCGCATCTGCAATAGTTTTGGTTTCTGTTTCGTTTTGACTTTAGGTTATTGTATTGGAATCGTTGAAAAACAACAACTGTAGATAATAATTAAATTAATTTAATTCTTTTTTTTTTAGTTTTCAATTAAATCAATGCAATGCGTCAGTTACTGGTTTGTTCAATTTTGATTTGTTAGTCCTTCTGCGTTAATTTTATAGTGAAAAAAGATTCTTTTGTTTTCGATTTCTCAGCAATACTTTCAATAGAATTTCTTAAAGTTTTTTTTTCCTCCCAGGAAAATTACACCAAAATCAGGTAAAATTCCCCAAAAAAAAAGATACAACTTTAACTTTGATGTATTAAGTACTTCCAAAAAAGTGTGTAGGTACCCTAAATTTTAACCTTGGGTTAATATTTTTAGAGTGTGAAAAGTTATATGAAATGCATTTTGTTTGTAAATTTCTAAAAAAAAACATAAATATTAAGAAAAAAGAAATGTTCTAACAACAATCGTATTTGGCATTAAAAAATTCCCTTAAGACGACTGTCAAAGCTGTCAGTAAAAAAAATTTCCCAAATGTCTAACAACCATGTGAATTTACATATTTTTCTGCCAATATTATCAGAAACGCCATTGTCAGAATCTGAATTTTCAAGCTTTATAATAAGGCTTCTGAAATTTAAAACAGACTGATATTAAGGTTTTCGCTTGATAGTGTTTAACAATTTTCTTATTTTAAAGTTCTTTACAAAAAAAGACACTTTTTAACTACATAGTATCATACAAATCAAATTTTATTAAGTGACATTTCGTGCCAAAAAATAAGTAAACATAATTTTTTTGACATTTAGAAATTTTAAAGTGTCAAAATGAAGTTAATATACATATATGATACTAAAAATATAAATAGGCATTTGATGATCTTAAATTTTTTTTCTCAAAATCTATTAATTGTACAAATAAAAGTGTTACACCACACTTTTTTTAAAGGTTGATAGTTTACGAGAATTGTCAGAAAAAAATTAAATTTGACGCCCCATATAAAATTAAGCCCTTATTTGATTTTAAGGTAATGGCGCAAAATTTTATAAACAGTCTGATGTGAAGGTATTAGCATGATACTAATTAAGAATTTACTAAATTTACTAAAAAAAAGCTTTTTACTAAAATGTTCTTAGTTTTAGATATTTTTAACAAGTATCATACTTAACCTATTTTCTTAATAAACTTTAGCTGAACACACTTAAAAAAGTGAAATTTTGCGCAAAGAAGTAAGCAAACAAATGTCAAAATAGACATTTGGTGATTTTAACTTTTTTAAAATGTTAAAAAGATAGAATTTAAAATTTAAAATTAGGAAAATACCGTTTTTAACCTGGCATAATACTAAAAATGCTTTTACTTAAACATCTAATATCTTGCGCCATTATGTACATAATTATGTTCCTGTCCATCAAAACACTAAGCTTTATTCGATTATGAAAGTCTAACTTGTCTTTAACTGTTTTAATATTAAAACTTGAAATAAGAGCTACCAACTCTTCCTCATAATATTTTTTGACAATGCTGTAGATCAACCTTGAGTTTGATAATTCTAAATACCTTAGTTTATGTAAACGATAAATCTAGGTATATTTTATTTTTTAACAAACAAATATATAATTACATCTAAATTGTAATTCAAGTACAGCTTTGATATGTCATCCATCATATGTAGTATGTACATATATTGTATATGTTATGTACACATGTATAGTTTATTTTAAAATTCTCAATTTCCCATCTATCAATCAATCAATTCTATTCAATAGTCGAACAATTAGTATGTTGCTTAATTACTTCCAATTTTGTACATCACTAGGCCGAATAAAAAAGAAGCAAATGAGATACAATGCATGTCACTTGATTAGATTTAAAAAAAAAACTTTAACTAAAGCCAATTTATATGTATAGGAGATTTACAATTTGTTCTGATACAAAACCACATGTTAAATTATGTATGTGAGTTGGACTGTCAAATTGTGAGACTATGAGCTATCAAATATTGAGGGATAAGTTTTTAAATTCTTATTTCACTCTATTAGGCTAGGCGCATATTAAGACCCATCCAACGCGTGTGACTCGATGCAACATAGCATGAATATATTTCGTTTACTTTCTCTTTCGACAACAAACAATGTTCTTGGTAATATTTTGACACGAGAGAGACAAATCAATGTGCGAATAGCAACATGGCATTTTTCCATTAATCGTGTCTTTCGGCACGCGTAAGTTCAGTGTGTGTCACACGTGTCGTACCTACCTACCTCAATTTGCGCTAAGCCTTGTACCTGATATGTTCCTTTATGTTTTACTTGAATTTAAACTTGTGAGATAGTGAGGACGCTGTCAAGAGACGTTTAAAAAAACCGTTTTCGACACAAAGATATATATATTTTGTTTTTAGCCAAAAACTATGCGTGCTGTTTTTTTTTGTTTTAAATTAAAAAAAGAGCAATTTAAAATGTAAAATAAATCAAACATAATTTTCTTTGAATTCGTGCTAAAGCAATAGTTTCTTCCAGCGAACTTAACCTTAATATTAGTCATTTTCCGGAAGCTAGTTTTAAATTTGTAATATCTGTTGATTTATCAATTTATTTACCAAAACAAAATGAGTTTAAATAAATTGTATTGAGTGTGCCTAATAAAATAATTCGCATTGTAGAAGGTTGTTGCTACTGCTGCTAAACTATGAAGAAGTCTTTTTCCTTTAACCCCCGTGTTACATTGTTACAGTGATAGGATAAATCGACTTCGCGATTTACACTATCGCGCATCCATGTTTTTTTGTTGTTGTAATTATTTTTGTTTTTACAAAAAAAAAAATGGTATCTCCTTTTGAGTTGAGCTTTATGTGGTATGATTAACTGTTGTATCAGTGCGCGAGATCAGTAAACAAAGTCAGCCGGCTGACAATAGTCGCGCTTCATAAATCGAGGACGTGTTCTGTTAGTAAAGCGAAAATTCACGGGATAAGCACATGTCAAACTTCTAAATAAAAAAAAAAAAAAATTAAGTGCAACGACAAGAAATCAATTGCCATCGCTATCGCCATGTTTAATCGCAGTCGGGGGTGTGTATATGTATACGTATATAAAAATAGATTTTGATAGATAAAATTTATGTTTGTCAATGATTTTTTAGAATATTTTCTCGATAAATCACTGTGCGGTTTGTTTGTTTTTGTATTTTAAATACTATTCGATTAAATAGTATCGCGTAGACAAATATTCATTGTTTTTATAGTTCCATGACAATTATTATTGTGTATTCTTTCAAAATGAAGCGTGTCCAACTTGGAGATATCGGGCGGGCATACTCGGAGATGTCACCCCTTAATCCAACCAACAATAACAACCAAATTGATAACAATCGAAATCGACGTTTTGCGAATACAGGCGGTTACGGTAGTATTTTACCGTATTTTGGAATTTTTCGAAATTCATTTACAAGAAGCAATTCAATGTAGGTACAGTACATGCATGATACATATGTATAATATATAGGTATATGACTTTTTAATATGGTTGTAATAAGTTTTAATAAATTGCAAATTGCAAGTGTATCTCTGTATAAGCAGAAGCACTAATGTATGAATGTGTGTATGTCAGTGAGTGAGTGTTATCTAGTTGCCAAGGCTCCAACAGAAATGTAGGTTAAATTGAAAGGCTAAGCATATGGTTTATGAGTTGAGTGCTTGTTTTGTTTCCAGCTTTTTGATTCAACAATATGCAATTTGTAGGTAAATGCAAAAAAAAAAATCAACATAGTACCTACATACATTTTTAATTAAAACAAAATGTTTCTATACTCCTGGAAAATATGAAATAATGAAAGCATGAAATGTTGGAGTATCTATGTACATATTTGTTTAAAAATATGTATCTCATCAATGAGTTTTGTTTTTAAATAAGTGAAGCCTCCCCTTAAGATTTTTGTAGGGAGTTAGATGCGATACTAAATATTTGAATGCATATTAAATTAAATAATAAATATTTTTGAATTCGTAAAATATAAAATGGATACCTAACCTAATATATAAACTATACCTATAAATGTTTTTTTTTCCCACAATATAAATATAGTTTTTATAATTTAAGCTGCTTGTAGACCCGAACTTTCGTTGCTTTGCTTAGCTCTCGAAGTAAAAAATCTGGACGTATAGATCGAGACCTAAGCCGTTTTCGAAAACGTCAAATCAACGTCAAATTTGATCGTCATTTTTTTTAACGAAGATGTTTCTATCGTCAAATCGTTCTGCTTGTACAAAATCTATTGTATCAACGTTAGTCAATTTTCTTGCAACCACATATGACGTTTACGAACAAAAATAAGACAATCTAAATTCTAATCTCAATATTTTCAATATTTTTCTCGTCAATTCGACATTTTTGCAGGGCTTATAGTCGCAGACGATGTCATTGACCAAATGACTTTAGCAAACTGCGTTATCGAAAAAATAATGTTTTTGCATTAAAATTTTGTTTTGGGTTTTCGAACAGTTGATTTTTGCGGTTTGTGTTTAATAAAATCAATTGCATCTTTACCTTACGATTAATACGTTCCGTGTCATACATTACCTTCAATAACAAAACTCCGACAGTTGTATGAACTTTGATGTTTATACATCTTAACCGTAAGTCCCAATAGTCATATAATTTTTGTTTATTTAAAAATATGATACGTGCGACCCTGCCGTAAATTTTATTTTAATTACTTTCAAAAGATTTAAAAAAATTATTCTTAATATTAATTGTAGTAGATTATCTCCACTCTTTTTTCGAACTAAATAAAATCCCCACGAACCATCAAATGACATTTTTGTGTTTTATTCCTATTTGTTTTTGTTGTTTCTTTTATAACTGAATGTCTTTTGATGATTTTTTGCGTTTACTTTACAGTTTTTTCTTTGTAATTCGTTCTTATAGTTAGACGAATAGAAACAAAGAGTTTTTAGAAGTCTTAAATTTAAAATGTATTAAATTCTTTTATTAATTAAAAAGTTCAATTCTTTTTTGCAGAGCATTCAATTTTATATTATGTTACAGACAGACATTGTAATGTTCAATAAATTTACGATGAAAGTCTATAATGACAACCCTGGCCGTGTGTGTCATTGACATATAACCGACTTGCTTACTATTGACAGACATTCAGTTAAAGTCGTTATCAATATATGAACTGTTTATCTGCGAGTTGGACATACCACTACACCACACCATTATCATTATTATTATTTGAAAGAGCTCTCATTCATTCCCTCTCTGAGTTTTATTATTTGATAACAATTAAGATTTGTTTGAAAAGCTTTACTTTTACTGTGTAGATAGGTACATAAAGCTTTATTTTAATATTAAATAAATTGACGCGTTGAAATCTCTTTGATTGTAAAAATATCAACAAAAACCGACACACACTACCTATTTGGATTATTTCCGCGATTGCAATATATGTAGCGTTCTAATTAACTTAATTTTATTTTTGCTCAAATAATTTTAATTTCTATACAGAAGTTCTTAGCAAAATTGTGATTTATTTCAGAGACGTTTGCTAATAACCATGACTAATGGCTTTTTCAAAATTGCTGTTTTTTTTTTTCTTGCAGTGATCACATGCGCCAACTTGTCATCAGTTCGAATTTCATTATGAAAAATTAATTTAGTTTTAGCTTCACTGTTGATGTTCGGATGAAAATAAACTTCTCTATCAGTTGTTTACAAGCGACCTTTAAATTTTGTATCACCTTAAAGTAATTAGAGAAAAGAAAAATAATACATTGCTTGGAATATTAATATTTAATGTTTTTTTTTTGAATCTGATGCCTTGTTTGTGAATATTTAGTTTAATAATTCCGTTAAGTAATTCAAACATGCAAACCAAGGATTATTATTTATTAATAAGGAGGCACCAAACCCATGAAGGCAATTTGTAGTCAACTTACGTATTTTGCGTTCACAACTTACTGAAAAATAATTAAAACGTGGCAGTCGTATTTATTAGATTTCTTTCGAAACTCTTAGACAGTAGTTGTCCAGCTGATCTTTGTCCTTTCAATATGTATAAGTTGTTGGATCTGCATTAGCCACCTATTTAAAAAACGCATTCTAATTTTTGTGTTAATAATGTCCTCAAATGTACATATATTCACTGACATCTTTGTAATCTGTCAATCAAAAATAGGGGAATTTACATGGAGCAACAAGTTTGACGACTTGGCTTAATAATCATCGATGTTTGATCATTGAAATGCAAGAAAAAACCGCTTGACACACCGTGTTGTATGATGGTTTTCAAACATCTGTACTTGTTCCGAATCCATCAAGCCATGTTGTTCCATGTAAACTCCACTAATTAATTTTTGTGAACTTTTGTAAATGTCATTTTTGACATTTCATTAATTTCAAGAGTCAATTAAAGACTATAAACTTGGCTTACCTTTTTTATTGAACGTACAACCCACTTTATGCGGTGTGTAAATTAGACATCCAATGAAAAATGTTTATAAATAAAGTTTTAGAGATAGGTTTATAAAAACGACTGTCGATGTGTTTATCAGTCTCACGTTGCTAGAGATAAGCTAATCTACATAAAATAATAAAAACAGAGGCGTAACGCACACTAGTATACCCTCCCATTGATGCTTTTGAAAACTAGAGACCCGATGTTAATTTGTTATGAATGAGAAAATTAAATACCTGCTTTTTTCCCGAGATATTTGAAAACTGCTAATTTCACCCCCTTTCAGATCCCCCTACCCAAAAATTTACTTGCAAGTCTATAAAGAATTGAACGGAAAAATGACATCACAGCAAAACAATTTACACGTAACTACAACAAAAACTTAAATCCATATGGACTTAGCTAAGTCCAGACAATTATCGGGACTTAACTATAGTCCCGATTAAAACTATTACCGGCACTAATTATCATTTTGTTATAGATATTTTGTATGGAAACGTCAAATTATCTAAGTCATCAAATGGAACAATTTTTTTATGAAAACAAAATGGCGGTCATTGTCATGGAATTTAGTTTTTTTTCGCAATAATTTACTTGAAATTAAGTTCTATTTAATTTAATTTCATGAAGAGGAATAATTTTGTATATGAGTTTTCCTTTTATTTTAATGTGGTTAGTTTTTGTTTTGCATGCTTGTCACAAAGTTGAAAGGTTAGTGACGGCATTTTGTAACAGTTATGGGCTTGTTTGCTGTGATGACATTGGAAAGTTTTTTGTGTCTAAATCTTTATAGAGTTGCAAAAAACACGGCTTTTGTTATAAATTTTTAATTCTTTTAAGATCACTCGTAATAAATGTATCTTATAAATAAATAACAAAAAAATACAATCCCATATTAAAGGCAGCCGACCATGGATGATAATCTATTCAATGAAACAAAAGATTGGCGCCAAATAGAATATCAAAATATTATAACTCACTGCATACTTTTAAGCTAAGTAGGTAATGCACGTATATGTATATAAATGTGTTTGCATTTATTTTTATTTTTACAATAATTGTTACAGTTTTAGTAAACAAAGAACTTGATTATTATTGACAACTGATTAAAGGCCAGTAAAACACAAATATAAATCAGTACAATACTCTAAATCTATAATTCATCAAATCAAATGAAACTGGTTACAGCCGAACTGCGACTCCGCTCATGACTGATTGCGTCGGGTATCAATAAAATTTTAATCAACAAACGAAATCCACTTATCACATCACAGCAATCATATTCTTTAACTGTACAAAAGTATAAAGTTCCTCAATTGTTTTATACTCATCAGACATCATATCATTTCTGTAGAAACAAACAAATATTTTCATCTCGCTGTGGCGGCGACGACGACGTTCGGCGGCGGCGAGCAAAATATCATCATAAAACTAAAACGATTGTTTTAAATTCGCCATTATCGAGATATGACGAGTAATAAACTTCAAACCTTCAAATGGATGGCTTTTTCTTCGCCTTGCCTCTTTCTCCTTCTCGTGACTTGGATTCTTGTGACAGTTGCGGCTCTTACTGAATGACATTTGTTGAACCTATAAAGACCTTTTTGTTATACGAGTATGTTGATGACAATTTATACAATTTTATTTAGTTAGTTGAACATTGGCTGGCTCTGGCATCGACCATCTGCATGTAGTAGATTGCCACACTTGAAATTCCTCTGCATTCTAGTGCAACTATGTAATCGGAAACAATAGTGTAAATAGCTTTTTTGTTGTCTTTTGTTTACACTTCGATCGGTTTCGGTTTGCAGATGATATTTTATCTATTTTACCGGAAATAAGTGCGCCAATGCAAGCGGAGCTTAAAAGTGCTCTATACATACCCAATTCCCGTGTTAGCTTTTCTATAGCACACACAAATGAAGGAAAAAAACTAAGAAATTAATTAAAATTTGTTTATAAAAATAAAAAAAATAACAATAAATATAAACATTATAATCCTAATATCTAAATCTAAGTATAGTTGATCACGCCTTATGGGACTTTTTGTTATCGTAAGTGAGCGCCCAACCCTTTCGTTCTATTGCCGGAATTTTTTGTTTTGTTTGCTTCTGTAAACTAATTAAGCAGCGGCACAGCTATACAGCCAGTCACGGCCGCCCCTCTTTTGACATCGAACAAAAAAAAAACGAAAAGAAAACGAATGATTCTTGCCAGGAATCGCTTTTAAATTAATTTGCATCCACGATCGCACCCTCAGTAAATTAGTTTCAATCGAAATTGTCACACGCGATTGTTTATTATTTTGTCCTCTTTTGTGTTTAGAAAGTTGTGATTTCCTCTTATCATCGTCGTTTCGAATTATTGACAGATGGTTTTTGGTTTAAAATATTTTTGTGTGAATCAAAAAATTGCCAATAAACCGAGTGCGCGTGTTATTATTCCTCTTTTTTTATTCGCGAGTGGAAACTTCCATAAAGTACGTGAATTTCAAATAATTTTTTGAACTGTCAAGCTGTCATTTATTAACTCCTGTCAAAACGGATCCCAATAACGGAAAAATACTAAAGAAAATGTTCATAGCTCGGTTGCGGCCGCACATTGTGGACAATGAGGTATAACTATTTAATATCATTTTGGGTTTTCATATAAATAAAAATTCATTTTTGTTGCTTGTTATAAACATCTGTTTCAAGTTGTGTAAGTTTTTGTGCACATCATCATGCTGTCATGAAGTTATTCGATGTGGGAACAGGTATTTGATTTTTATTTTTATAGTTTCTAGATGATTTAATTTTAATTAACTTTGGTCGTGAGAAGAATTTTTTAATAAATTATGAATTGAAGTTTCGTTATAAAGATTGTGATGATATATTATAGGTAGGGTTTGTTTTAAAAAATATAAAATCAAACATTATCATAATAATGTAGGTGCTTTTTTAAGTTTTGGAGACAAAAACACGTCATCGTAGATAACATGTCACCACTCACACTTCAGCGGAAAGCCAGTTGTTCTGCATCATAATTGTAAACAAAAATAATCGGAATTTATTACATAACACAAAAGTTCACAGCACTGACTGTGATCAGCCATTTTTAAATAGGAAACATTCTTTGATTAGATATCATCTTCCAACATAAATAACCGATAACAAAATGATTATTCGAGTCTTTTAGCACCGTTTTTATCGAAGATAAGAGTTAAGCCTTGAAAATTATTTGGATTAAGCTTATTCTAACGGCCGTATTTATAAAGACATTTTTAAAGATATATACTTAAATGTAAAACACTCGTAAGTAAGCAAAATTGGTATTTATTATCAATTTTCAAATTTCAACAATGTTACTTAAAGGCTTTATTTAACTAAAATGGCATCCTTAACCTTAAAAGGTTATTTAAAGCCGTATTAAAATTTATTCTAAGTAAACATTATTTTAATATTTATTTAATAATGTAGAATTTTCACAGTTATTGTAAAATAAACTTAATTGTATTTATTAACTGTCTAACTTTAGACAGACGTTTAAAATAAATATTTTTCATTTGGCTAATCCTATAACTAAATTAAATCCGAATTAACTTGTAAGCAGATTTTCAATGAAATATGTATTAACTTTACCTTTCAATTATCAAAAACGTATCGAAGTCAAAGGTCTTAACTATGGAAATGCGCTTTCACTATCGAAACAGAGAGGACACACCATTATGCAGCATGGAATGTGTTATTTCAATAGTGTCAGGCCTTTCTATTTCTGTTGGATTTTGACACACCTTTGACAGAAATATTTAGGGCCAGTTTGTTCACAGTGGATTGAATTTGTGCCATGACTTTCATAGGTTCTAACTAAATAGCGCTAACCAACCAAAATCGTCTGCTTAGCGATGATTAAAGATTTAAATTATAACGTTTCTTTATAACGGGTGATTTTTAAGCTGGTTTGGTTTTGGCAACACTGGTTTTGACAGCTGACGTGTGTTTAGTACCTTGTGTCACTGTCAAACAGCTTCAGTTTGGTTTGCAATTTAACCATGGATCGTCTTACAAATGAACAACGCTTGCAAATTATTGAATTTTACTATCAAAATTCGTGCTCGGTTCGAAATGTTGTTTATCGAAAAATTGTGTTCAGCGATGAGGCTCATTTTTGGTTGAATGGGTACGTAAATAAGCAAAATTGCCGCATTTGGAGTGAAGATCAGCCAGAAGCATTGCAACAGCTACCAATGCATCCCGAAAAAGCCACTGTTTGGTGCGGTTTATGGGCCGGCGGCATTATTGGGCCATATTTCTTCAAAGATGATGCGAATCGCAGCGTTACTGTCAATGGTGAACGCTACCGAGCGATGATAACAAACTTTTTTTTGCCCGAAATGGAAGTTCTTGACTTGCATGATATGTGGTTTCAACAAGACGGTGCCACATGCCACACAGCACGCGAAACAATGGCGCAATTGCGAGGCGAGTTTGGTGAACAGATAATTTCACGTTTCGGGCCGGTCAATTGGCCGCCTAGATCGTGCGATTTGACACCATTAGATTATTTTTTGTGGGGGTATGTCAAGGCTAATGTCTATAGGGACAAGCCCGCTTCGATTGACGCACTGGAAGCCAACATCCATGCATTCATTCGTGAGATACCGGCCGATATGTGTGAAAGAGTATGCCAAAATTGGACTCAGCGGATGGGCTACCTGAGACGCAGCCGCGGTCAACATTTGCATGAAATTATCTTTAAACATTAAATTGCAAGTTTCAAACTATCGATTCAAATAAATATTTCATTCATTTTTTCGAATTTTTTGTGTTTTTTTTTTTAAAAAAAGTTCTAAACCTCTTAAAAAATCACCCATTATAAATGTTGGTTACCATGTACATTCGATGATTAACCAGTTGCAATAATCCTTGATTAAAGATGATCAGCTGTGCAAAAACTGACCCTTATTCAGTTATCCAGGAGTTAACTCGGAATCTTAATTGATTGAAAACCATTTTCAGGAGTTAATTCGGGATTAACTCCGAAATTGGGATGGTATCGCCCGAAAAACCGGGCATAAGAACATCTCTTAAATACGACTGATTTTTCAAATTAAGCACATGTACATTGTACATGTCGTATTTGGAAGTAAAATTGGTGGAAATATGCTTTATTTAATAAAAATAAATATCACATTATTCACGGTTAGGACAATCTACTCTTGTGTCTAAGTTATGCAGCTATAAGACAACACTAAACAAGCTTTTTGAACACATTTAGACAACGTTTATAAATAAGACCATTAATGTTTCATTTCTTTTATGCCAGGCGCCGCACATGTAACTTTGAGTTTTGCAACTGTTTGGTTTCTAAAGTGTCCACACATGGCCTTAAGGTGAACTACACGAAGTTAATTGTGTTTCTTTATTTTAAGAGTTAGTTCCAAAATTTCTCGCCCTAAATCTGGTTTAAGTGTAACATTTGAAGAGTGGGGATGAAATGCTCTCAAAGAGATTTCGTAAAACTTTTTAAGTTTGTCCATCACCAAAGATGGAAGAAATTTGTAACATATACATCAAAATGGAATTCACCATTAATTTTGTTGAACAATTTAATAGATGTTTAATTAATCGCGCTTGTCTGCGAGTTAGCATTAATTATATTCAATATATTCGCTAACTTGCAGAGTTTGTAGGTATCTATAATTGTGTTGGTTTGTGAGTTGTGACAGTGGACATGCCAGTTGAAGGAAGGAAAGTGAAAGAGTATAAGAAACGATATACTCAAACCATTTTCGCAAAAAATGGTCTAACAAATAACTAGTTTTCAGATGACATATTTAAGTGATCCATCTGCAAAACAATTACAGCAATCAAAATCGTGTCTACCGTTAGAACAGTCAATTAAAGAATTTGATTGTTTTTGTTTAAAGAAACACTGAAATCTTACCCCTATTCTTCTTATAAAATTTCCTGAAACTATGCCAACAGGAAATTAATTCCAAGAAACACATTTTAGAGTGCTTGTCCAACGACATAATAGAAGTATACTTTTAGGAAGCTAAGAAAAATAATGTTAAATTAAAAGTTGAAGGAAATTTGTGTGTGACAAGTGATAATAACATACGGGCGGGCAGTTGGCTTCAAAGTTTTCGAATAATCATAAATTCATAATATTATTGAACGTTTGAATGATTCGACATTTTATATGGAACTTCTACTACTTTCAGATATTTTTACTAGATACAAAAAAGTTAACTTTAAACAACGTTTACTTAGGTATAAGTTGTGGTGTATTCATAAACGTTAAAAATACGTCAAATGGCAAGTGCAACTGGATTTACACGATAGACAAAACTGACAGATTTTCTGTCACAAAACTGGAAAATATTTGACAAATATTAAATACATTTACTTACACGAATTCAAAAATTATGGGGGCTCCAAAGACACTAATGATTTACTTGAAAAAAAAAGTTAATTTTTTTATAATTTTTATAATTTTTTATAAAATATTTAAAATAACGTCAGCACAGAAACTGCATGATGCCAAAAATGTCAATATTAGTTGAACTTATAAGTTCTTTTATTACGAAAATACTGTCAGATTTTATACCCACTTATTTATAGCCTAAATGGTAAAAAATTAAAGAAGTTAGTCATTCGTGTTTATTAATAATCAGTAATCACATCATGATACATGATGACATGCCGCATACAGAATTAGAAACAGAAATTGATTCGATTTTGAGTTCCTTTTGGCACGAACAAATACGCAATCCCGGATCCAAATCCCAAATGGCAAAAGGAAAACGATAACAATTCTTCGTTAATAGCGGTGTTCAATTAAAGGCAGCGAAATATTCATGATTTACCGGGGTTGCTTGGAAAAGTGCAGTAAAACAAAAAAATCTCTAAAGTTTTATATGATTGTAAAATTTTAATATTCTGTGGAATCTGTAAACAAACAACAAAATCAAGAGATTGTAAACACACTTTCTAATTTTATTCATTTATTTGTTGGTACAAAATGTATGTGTTTGTAGAATCTCTTTTTGGTAGTTATCTTTTATGCAAATAATTTTGTTAATAGTTTTTAGTTTTCTTATTAAATTTAGTTATTTTTTTATTTTTATTTTCTTTTACTAAAGTTAAATAAAACTTAAAAATGGTAAAACATTTTCAGTTGTTTTTTTTTTTTAATTTACGTTTTTATTTAAATGAAAAACCTCTTTACTTAATCTGCAAATTTCTAATATAAATTTTTAATCGACTTCAATAAGAAAAAAAAATATTAAATATATAAGTGAACTTCATACAAAAAATTTGTTGTGATGTATTTGTACAAAAGATGTAAAAAATAATTTTTTAATTAATAATTTTTTAAAAGGTTATATTCTTAAGATTTAAAACAAAAAAAATAAGTACTTTAAAAGTGGGCGTATCACTAGGTTGATTAAAAAAAAAAATTATACTTCGTGTCTTAAGGTTCATTAAAATTTAAAACTAAATTTCTCTAAAAAAAAAGCAAAAAAAAAAGTAAAAAAAGGTGTTTGGCTTAAAAAAAATTATACATATATGTATGTAGGTAATCTGGTGCAAAAGAGCCCATTGACAAAATTTCAACTTTCTATACAGGAATGTTAAAAAAGCAGAAAACTCAGGTATAAGAACAGTGGATGTGGTAGAAGTAGTTGGATTTTATTAAAATGACTTTCTGAACATTCCCGTCACTAAGAAGAACAAACTCATTTAGAAAAATCTGTTAAGTAGTTTTAGAATCGTTCTAAACAAGAAAAAATTTCGTAATGGTGGAAGGGGCACTTAAAAAAAAAAAAAAAACAATCACAATGGCAATACTTACAATGTCAGGCTATAACTTTCTTTAAAGACAGTAATTAATTTTTGAATTTTCTTTTTAAATCAACTTGTTTTAGTAAAAAGTTTTTGAAAAATAATTTTCTAAATTTACTTTTATTTTTGTTCGGTATTTAATATTTCTTTAAACGATTCTCAAATGAAAGGAATAATTTTTTTTGTCAAAGTAAAAGAAATATGGTAGTCGTAGTCTAATCAAAGCTTTTTTTAACTCTGCACCAAATATGGCATTTCTCTTCAACAACGTTTCTTCATCTATATCTAAATTTTCTGATCTCTTAAAAATATTTGCAGGCTCCGGAGGTATATTATATGTATTTTAGTTTAAAAAAAAACACTGTTTTCTCACATTCTAATTTTAAGTATTTTTGATTTGTATAAATTCGACCTTATCTCGCTATCTAACTTCTGTAATCTTAAACCCATATCTCTGTCGTTCTCTGTTTTGATGATGTTTCTGTTTTATAAGATAAGAAGTTGTAGCCCGCATACATACATATATTCTATGCCTATTCTTAGAATTTTTCTCTCAACCAACCAGCCGCACATACAACGGTTTACATACATAATAACCCAAACATCTTCTTCATCGTAAAACCTCTCAACTTATCATCTCAATTATATTTATTACCAAACAAATATTATAAATTAAATTTTTAATAAAAGAAAAACAACAAAATTTTCCAAAAACGTAAAGAAAACAAATATTATTATGTTTTTTTTTTTTAAATTATTATTATGAAAGCTAACAAAATTCAAACATTTTAAAATCATGCATTTTAACACACCAAATCAGAAAACATCACAACGGCAGCAACGCAACGACGGCGGCGACGACGTGACATTTTGAGTCATTTTATGCAACCCACATCTATGTTTGTATAGCAACAATTATTGGAAGTTCAAGAAAATAGTTGAAGCAAAAACAAAGGGAAAGATCTAAAAACAAAAAAAAAACTAACTACATAAGATATAATCGCCATGAAAGATGTCCACCTTAGCTCCATTAACAACCAACCCACCATCAGCAGCAATAATGACCATCAAGGCTCATATTGCCATATAAGGGCCTTGGTACGCAGCATACACGATGCTGGGATCACAGATGCAGCAACCCTCAATACACCTCTCATAGAATCGCATGGGCCATCTCCAGAAGTCGTCGATAGAGATGATGGCGATGGCTCCGCAGTCATTGAACCTGATAGCAATAATGTTGATACCATGTTGAGTGTGGAAGTTGTGACGTTACAAAAAATTGTGCCAACATTCTTAATAAGCGATCCCGGCAACAATTGCGTATCTTCAAGTCCCGCAGCTGATGCCCATAGTCCAACAAGACGTTTCAGCCAGTTTACTCTTGGACTCCGGCGTTTCTCTGCGGTATTAAAACACACACACTAAACAACCTTCGCTTTCGGGTTTGGCTTGCACTTTAGTCTTAGAGGCTGCATTAAATTAAAAAAAAAAAAATAAATAGACTCATCCTTACCCGCAGGCTATATACAAAAAATTATTAATACACACGCACAACGACATAACTTCATGTGGTCATGTTACTTGTCACCTTAGAGCATGGTCTGTTGAGTTTTTTTTTTTGCCCTGGATCATCTATATCTGCACTATAATAAAAGAAGCCTTCTCTTCTATAGTTCTTCTTTTTCTATTTGTGGAACGAATCGATTTGATGCACTCTTCCTTTTTCATCTTCTTCAATGACCATAAAAACCAGTGCCTTAAGCTTTTTCTATCATGATGGTGTTGCTATTGAATTTCATTCGAATGGTGTTTTTTTGTTTTGTATTAAAATTAAATACCTATATACTATTTTTGATATTATATAGAAGTTTGGTAGTGGTTTTTTATTACTAAAATGATTTTTGTGTGAAACTTTTATTTAACGTAGGTTAGTCTAAAAAAGAGTTGACTTTTTAATCGTATTAACATTAACAATAATATTTACAAATATTTTTAATTACTTTTTTGTACTAATTTAAAATATCTCAAATTAATTATGAAGTTCAATAAAAATCAATTGTTAAAAAAATCCTATTCTATTATAGCTCACTAAAATTTTAATGGAGATGCTAAAAATTTTTAAGGTTAAAGCAGACATGTTGTTTAAGCAACATTTGTCAAATTTGTTGTGAATTGTTCAGTCATAGTGCATGACAATTCACAATGGAAGTTTTATGGCGTGGAACAACTTGTGAAAATAATCACATTTTATTTTCAAATTCATTGACCCGCGTTTGAGAAACGTACCACGCATAATGTGTTTTTTTTTGTTTCGATACAAAAAAAGAGAAACACTATTTTTTGACGGTGTCTATTTCATAAATTAATAATTGTGTATAAACAAACAAAATTGTGACGTTACCAATTCACACGATATAAGTACATCAGCAACAAATACATCCCAATAGAGACATTGTTTGTTGCGGATTTTGATCTAACGGAATCATCGCTTACTTTTTCAAAAACGAAGCCGTCAACGGTGGGTGCTACGGAGGAATAATAAAGAACTTTATAAACTGGAGGATATATTAACCAATGACATGTGTTTTTAACAAGATGATGCAGACTTCTTTCATTGCGAGGTGTAGCGGCCATGTGTATAAAGCTTAAGTCCAATCCTTAACGTATTCCAATTCTTAGGAGGAGTGCGAGGAGTAAAGAATACAGAAAAAAGTCAGTGCGAATCGGTACACCTAAATGTCAAACCGATTCGCCGATCGACATTAGAATTTAGAACGAAGCATTAAACGCTAAATTCTTAATTCTTTAAACTCTGTGTGTTTCATTTAAAATAAAGGAAATTACAATAGGGTATACCTATAATGTAAATTCGCTAGTCTACGTTGACAATCCAACGACAATCGAAGCATTTGGTGCTTTTCTTTTTTACCTCAGAGCATATCACTGAGCTGTCAAAAATAAATTCCATGTTTTTTTTTACCTCAGACAAATCAGAGCACATAAGTCGTGTTTCTTTTTTCCATCGGAGCTAGTTTGGAGCATGCTCTGTATGCTCAGAATAAATTGACCAAGCAAATGGAGCAAAACGCTGAGCGAAGTCAACTTTACTTCAATTTTATATGTGATTTGACAGACATGACATGGAAAAAAAATTAACGCCATAAATTCACAAAAATTAATTATTTTAGTATGAAATGAGAGTTCAGTGCTCAAGTGTGTTTCATAATTAAATTTTAGGGCTCTGTTTACAATCACCTCAGAGTTTTGCTCTGATCGCTCAGCCTCTTCTCAGAGCTTCGCTCAGAGAAAAAAAAGAAAAACGCCAATTGAAAAGAGGATTGCTTGAAAAAGTGATTGAAAACTTTGAATGACATTCATCAGATCCAGCCGTGGTGGGCATATGCCTGAATTTATGTTTAAAAACTAATTGCAGAATGTATTCTCTCGATTGAAGACAAATCTCTTTAGAATAAATTTAAATAGGTTTTCTTTTTTTTTTGTTAAATATTCTTCCTTATAGCTCGTCGATATTTAAAAACATGCATAAATGTTTTACACTGATTTTTCTTTGCTGTAACTGTTTCGAGTACAATTTTTGATAGAACATTTTCACCTCGAAAAAAAAAAAAAAACTTTTAAATTAATTGAAGCTCCGGTTAGGCGCCAACAGAACGTTACCTACATATATGTAGTTATTTATGTATTTGCTTTAATTCATTTGCTAGAATCTTTTAATGGGTAAATATTGATTTTGTTGAATACATTCATTCTGAAGTTTCATGCTGTTTGACTTTGTAAATTGGATTTGGATTCCTATAGATCTAAATTTTCTCTCAAATAAACTATAGAGAAAAAAAAATAACCGTGACTCTGTGAGATTGCGACGCATGAAATAATTTCCTTAAAACTGCTATGTACATACATACATACATAAATAATGTATACAGTTTTTTTTTACCGACAATTGAAGACGCACATGAAGCTACACTCGCACAGTTCCTTAGAAAACTCTTGGATAGGTTTCCAGCTAGCCAATGATTGTATAAAAAGTTGGACAACTCATTATTTATAACTCATTATTTATACTGACATCCCTGTAATCTGTCAATTTTGTGAACTTTTCGATACTTTCAATGAACATTTCATTGGTCGCGTTCGAGTAAAATTTAAAAGCGATCCGGATTGGTTGGTGTTGTTGTAATCCTATAGGAAAAAACAGCTGATGAACAAACTAGCTGTTTTCCAAAACAAATCTGAAAGGTATCCTAAATTTTTTCGGATTTATGTGAAAAGAACAGCTCAAATCTGAAATACGTGTCAGCTGATTTTAGTCTCTCACTTTCTGTGGCAATGGATTACAGAACGCATGGGATTTAAGTCAAAAAGACTTAAATTTAGATTTTTACCGAACAAAATAAAATATAAAATATATATGAAATACAAATACTTTTTTGAAACAACAAAATCACTTGTTTCTTGTTGGCTCCGTACCTTTTTTGTTTATTTTGTCAGCTCTATTGACTTTTGACAGCAAACCTATCCAATCCGGTTTTGGTCGTTCGAAAAATCGAAAACATATCCGATGCAAAACGATCTTAGATACCCTATCGGCCTATCATTCGAACGCGACCATTCTTGTCAAAATAACTTTGTTCATTGAACGCATTCAGTTAAGAAAAGGTTTGGGCCACCAAACCCGGTGTCTAAGTTAAACAAAAAATGAAACATGTTGGAGAGTGTGCTATAAATATGACTGTGAACAGTTTAAACAAGATAATTTTTTCATATTGTAATAGATTATAAATTATAAATGTCAATTAACTATAACAAGGACATTTAAGTCATATCTATTTAGGAACTCAGAAATGTAAAATTTGCCATCAGTTTCTCTAACTTTAAAAATTGGTGACCTTAACCTTATAATCGATAAATGAAAAAGGCAAGCTAAGTTTTTGATATCGAACATTCCTATTAAAAAAAAAACTTAACTCACCTTTAATCCACAAACTTACCATTGAATAGGATTAAATTCGAAAGTTAAAATTTCCTATAAATAACAAAAAAAAATCAAAAATCAACTGTTGAAACTGTTACACTGCGATGTTCGATGTAAAATAAAAACCCGAGCATACCTGAGTTTTTTGACAGTTGATCGTATTTCCTCTGGTCGCCTTGCGAGACAGAGAACATAAAACAAACCTTTTCCTTGCGTTCGCGAAACTATCAGATAGGCTGTCCACCTATCCCAAAATTTTTTAGGTACATTGTGTTGTTGTTGCATCAGCTGCTTCCTCACATGGGATTACAACAACACAAACCTATCCGGATAGCTTTGAATTGATCCCCGAACGCGACCATTGTGTCAAGTTTTAAAAAATCATAAAGTTCATTTACTTTATTTACAAAGTCGAATAGAAAGAAACAAAAGAAAAAAGAACAACCGATTGGTAACCCTAAAATTAGAAACAAAAGGGCATTTTATAACTGCAATCCTTTTATTCACATTAATTCAACTCAGAAGTGGCATCTGCAGAATTTGCTAACACAATCGATCGTTGCATTTATCACCCAGTATGATACGACGACCCACATTTTGCGCTTTCCAGTCGCACCAGTTTGATACTTTTGCGCTCATCTTTGGTGTGAGGTGCCGCCGCCGCCGGTCGAGACAGAAAATATATAGGTAGGTAAGTTAAGTACCCTCTACTTCATTTTTATATATAAATAACTTTTCCAATGCATTTTATGCACAAAGTAAATATATGCGTTAGGCTTATTCTTTATTGTGTTTTTATTTTAATTAAATACAAAAAAAAAAAAACTTGAATCACATCATTTACCGTTATGGGGGCATCCCCGAGGCCGGATTACAGATTTCACCTAAAAAAAATACAAAAACATGATTTAAGCATTTTGGGATTCATTTTTTGATATTTCCTGCCGGAATCCAAACTTTTCCATTATCTTCGGTCAATTATGGTTTGTTTTTTTTTTTTTTAATTTGTTTTTGTTTTTTATTATCATATTTTTGATGTAAAATCAAACCACATAGCAATGACGCGCACATGAGTGTGATGGAAAAATTGATAACTTGTGTTCATAAGGCTTAATTATTGGAAATCACCACATGAGGCGTGCCACCTGTTGTATATTAGAGACATCCAGTTTGTTTTTCGTTTTGTTTGCTTTTTTGTGACTGAGGTTTTTATTATTTCTTTTAGATCAACGGACTTTATCTAGGCAAAATATACAAACATAACCGGATGAGTGCATAAGAAACGTCATTTAATCAAAGTACATACGGATGTACAGGGTGTTCAAAATAGATGTCGGATTTTGCAAAGTTGTATGAAATGAAGTGACAGGAATAGGAGTCTAATCAGGACAAAAAGACCATGTCATTCCAGTTTTCTTACAAGTTGAACAAAATGGCTGCCGGTGTTCATATTTTTGCACTACTGTACATGTTTTAACGCACACAAGTACAAAAATATGAATTCACCTCGGCTCATGAACAAATTGTCAGTTATTTTAAAAATCTCATGTTTTTCAATGGGTGCGTTCAAAAAGTATAAAAGAGCTATTAACGAATTGTAAAGTGCTCTGTCGTTTAATTAAAAATAAAATATAAGATTTGAAAAAACTGTAAATAAAACGAGAAAACATTAAATGACATAATTTTATAATAATAAATAATAGTGCAATACAATTTGTTTGTGCAGAATTCGATCTCTCGTTTCTGAATTGACACAGAAAGGAATCAGCCATAGGGGAGATACATACATATGTAAATATTACATTTTTGTTTGTCAGATGTGATTTAACAATTTTGACCTTATAGAAAATGATCAACAAAAATTATTCTTCATAATTTGATTCCCTAAAGAAAAATTTAAAATAATTGAAAAAAAAAACTCTCTTAAGCACTATTCACATGAAAGCGACAAACGAACAAATGAGATTTAAAACATACATATATATGCCTAAAATTTTCAAAATAACTAGACAAAATATTATAAAACTTATTTAAATTAATGTTAAGATGCGTTTTAATTACTAAAACAAGAGAAATTTGAGAAAATAAATTGGTCATCACCAATTGGAATCTGAGTGTTACGAACTGTCAAACTCTATTCGCTTTCCACATACCATCCAAACTACAACGAATTAATTGTTCGCGCGCGAGTAACAACAAAATCATTCTTGTTTTTATTTACTTGGTGATTGGTCATAACTAAAACAAACATTTAACTGTCATTCGCGACGACTAAAAAAAGGTGCTATGTGAACGAAATGTCAAAATAGATGACTGTGCGTTTATTTATCGGTCGTTGATCGCTTTTATGTGAATAGTCCTTTAGCTTAAACGTTTTCAAAATTTAAAGATTCAATATTCTAATAAAAATGAATTATTACAATTTTAGCGCACTCTAGAGTCACCTTTTCTATATTAAGGAAAGAAATTTGAAATCCTAGTTTTTAAAAAAGAAATTGGCATAGGTAATCTATTAAATCTATTAATGATGCCCACGTTGACTGATTTTAGTTCATTGATCGCTATCCGCCATGTTTCTTTTTGTCAATTCATTGGCATTTCTTCTGTAATTTAATTGTAGATTCGTTGAATACTTTGCTCATTGCTGTGCTAGTATTATTATGTTTCTTTACAAACGCTACTATAAAGTCTTATGTTTGAGGTATATCGTTTGTAAATAAAAGGTACGAACAAGTGGTGTTGCCAGTTCAAAATTAAAAATCTACTTAAATCTGATTTCTTGACTGGATGTGTATCTTCCTGATTCAGTAAAAAAAAAATACAGTGAAACATAAGGACATGTTTTTTCTAGTAAAATAAATAGTACCTACATATATCAAAATACAAAATATTAATGAAAACAAGAATTTGCAATTAAAGGGAATTTAAACACAACTAGCTGAAAAGTTTAAAACAAAATTGAATATGAAGTCTCAGACCGTCATTTTGGATGATAGTTTTTGTCAACTGTTATTAGGTATTTTCAGTGATTTAAAAATAATGTGTTTGTTGACACTGAAGTTCAAGTCAAGTATCCTATGCACTTGGGTCAATTGATGAGCGCTTGCTTCTTTCTTTAATATTATTGGTTTAAGGCGCAGAAGTAATATTTTTTCTCAAAAAATTTCATATTACAGGTAGAAGCAAAATGGTTCTATTAGATTTTTTTCATGCTAAGATTTACCTAGTTTCAGACCCATTCGAATTTCTGCCGTAATTAAGTATTATCGCGGAGCTTTCTTAGACTTTAGCTTTTTTGTTTCTCTACTTAATTAAAGCATTTATCTTCAAATCTATTACGAAAAAAGTATAACAATATTTTTTTTATTTGTCTTAACATTTTTCCCAACATTAAAAAAAAGCATTTATCTTAACATCTATTACGAAAAAAGTGTAACAATATTTTTTGTATAGAATTTTATAATCTACAATTATTTTTCTCTTAACATTTTTCCCAACATTAAAAAAATGATATTTTTTGAGATATGTATTCACATCATAATACTTTTATTGCACAAAATCAAAAGCTGTGGTATTTTTCGCAGTTAAGTTATTTTTTTTTGTTTAATTTTCCTGGGATAATAATGGTTTTACATCGCGGCTTAAAGAAATGAGTTTTAAATATTTTTAAAACTTTAACTAAATGATAAACTGAGATTTTGATTTTAGAACTTTATCAAAATAAATTTGTATAAGTTTCCGCAACAAAATCCTTAGATAATTTTATATAATTTGCGTAAACCATTTCCCATACAAAATTTGACAGTTCATTTACCAAAAGATAAACTTATCTAGTGTTTTACGACGTTGCATGAATCCACCTATTAAATATGTCAAGGATTATTTAACAAACCGCAGCTTATCTGTAAATTTCTCATAAGAAATCTTGTTGGTCACTACAATTAATTATTTTCTTAACTTTTTGACAAAAAATCTGTGTGTATGATTTCTTGTGAATATTTGCTAAGCAAACAATGATAATTGATTTACTTGAATTTCAATCTGTTCTTATCCGATGATATTTCTTATAGCGATCGATGGTAAAATTTATAACTAATAAGAAAAAAGATGATAAAAAATGACATTGAACTATGATCATTGACATTCATACTTCCATCTATCTTAATTCATTTTTAAATTATCTTAATGACAGAAATGACAGCTGTCAAAATTATAATTTATATCATCTCTGCAAAATGAAAAAATAAAAATAAATAAATAAGTAAAATAAAAACCAGAAGCAAAACGATGGCGCTAAACTTATCTACGTATACCTCTACACCATTATCATCCTTGAATTTAAACACCCTTTAAACAACATGCACACGTTATACTTTGGTTCTATTATGTAGTATCATTTCTACTTAGTTTTTCCCTCCGTAAAGAGTCAGTCGGGTTTTTGTGATTACATTTTTCTGTGCTCAAGGAGACTATAAGTACTCAAACTATCGAAACAATCGATAGATCCACACTCATTTTAAGTGCCTCACTATATAAATGTAATTGCATTTGTTTTGTTTTCTTTCATTATTTTTTCTCTCAATTAGTTGCATGCGAGTTTTCAGTTTACATTGCAAATTGACAAACAGCTTTCAATTATTTTATTCCAGTAGTAAGTGGACACTTGAAAGTTTTATATACACTTGATAAAATATAGAAAAAAAAACAAAAACCTCAGTCGTTATCTTTCAATTACATGACACCGTGCCTCGTTGGTCGGTCGTTCGTCAGAAGTATGGAAGTCTTTGTGATAACAAGTGTATACCAATCTCGTCTAAATGTTTCCCTCTCAAAACAAAACTTAAGTTCTTTTTCTAAGTCCAGAGGATTATACTCTTGTTTAAATGGGATCTATTTGACGCCGTTATGTCGACAACTTAGTCAAGTGCTCTACTATCTATGTATATACATACATAGTTAATGTTAAAGGCGGGTATATATAAAATGAAAATGGCTACAATAATTGCAGCATAGATGGCTTCAAAAGTAATTCAATAAACGCTTTATAAAATTGTGTATATAGATACGATATACCTAACTATCTGTTTATCTATCCTAAGAGAGAAAAAATAAAGTATCTTAAGACCGCGAAAAACATTCTCTGTTGTCCATCTGAAGCCCGTTTGTATACCTATGTATAATTTTATCAACAACGAGAAGAATACGAGTTTCTTTGGTTTATTCTTGACTTTGCGCTCTGCGCGCAACATTTTCATTTAAATGCGGCCTTTGGCAATGGCCTATACGAGATAGAACCGTCATTCGCGTAACCACCTTTGTAGTGTTAAGATATCGCTAGGCGCGCGCTTTAAATATATAAGGTGAGAACGATATAATTCGCAGATCATTTTTTTTAACTGCTATACAATGGCCAGATACAAATATACGCGTCACAAACTTTTATAAGTTAAAAAATAAAAAAATAAAAATGTTTAATACAAAATTCAGAAAAAATATCTTTGTACCTTAAGAAAAAGAAATAAGAAAGTGCGTGCAACGCAATCTACTACTACTATACCATACTGCCCGGCTGTGTTTTGACCAAAGTGCATTGTGCCCCACTGTCGTGACTTGTTGTGCCTTAATTTCACACTTGTTGTCTCATAAAGTTCATGGTTTTTCTTTTGTTTTGTTTTTTTTTTTTTTTGTATTGTTTGTGAAAGAAAAAAGAAAGAAAATTATTCTTTCACTGTATCCAGTGTATTTTTTTATTATTATTATTTTTAATTAAATGATTAAAGAGGTACATTCTTTTTGATTTGAAGAGGACTATTATGTTTGTCAATAGAATTGATAATAATGATGATGGTGGATCCATCAAGTGAAGACATTTAAACTGAATTATTCAGTTTCAATCAGTTGGCGCCTGCCGCCGCGTCAGTACAAATATATATCGAACAAAATAATTCAAGTATTTATTTATTCTTCTAAAAATTACATTTCTACTGTAATTAATAAAGTGCAATAATCTTTATTTATATATATATATTTTTTTTCTTAATTTACAAGTGAAGTTTCGTCGTGTGCATTCGTTCGTTTTGTGATATTTATTTTTTGTCCGTGTTTTATTTATTATTTTTTTTTTAAATTCTTAAATTTAAGAATGAAACTTTCAAAAAGTTTTGATGAGTTAATATTAAGTGCATCGAGATTAAGTCTTAACAGCTTGAGATCACCTGGCAAAGGAAAAACGAAAAAAGTTAGTAAAGTGAATATTTTTGTTTTTTTTTTTTTTAATATTTAATAATTTTACAGAAAATTCTAAATAGAGAAATATATTAACAATACAGCAGTGTAATCAAAATATACCAAGAAAGTAACAGGAGATCTAACAAATTCCATTATGTATTTTTTTATGAGCCATTTGTATTTGTATATCGAATGTAATAAAATTGTATTCTTATAGTTTTCTTTTAAACTTTTACTTATTGCGCCCCACCCGGACCAACCGGCTTCGTACAGAATTTCATCATCCATTTTATAATTTTTAATAAGAAGTGAAAATAAAAATTAAAGGGCCTTAAAATAACCCTTTACAATTAAGTTTTTTGCATCGCTACATTCATTTTTATACACAAGTCTTAGAGCGTAACGCCATCTGTCGGGGATCCCATTTTCATGATGGGCAAAAATATCTGATTGTCAATGCCTTAGTGTTTGTAATTCCTTACAGCCAAATGGAATTTTTAGATGTATAGCCACCTTCAAAACCTGAACGTATGCAATTTCGAGTTTTTACTATTTTCAGACTTTTCCGTTAAAAAATTTGCAATTATCGGTTGTGTATTTACCCTTAAAATAATCCTCATGCTAATTGGATGACATTCAACCGAGTTCTGCGATTTAAGTTAGTACGAATAATTGGTGGCATTTTGAAACTAACTGCGTCATTTCTCAAAAAAAAACCTCACTGAATAAACTGAAAATTGGATAAACGTTCCGATCGAATCGACTGTACAGTGTACACTTATAAATGAATTTTTTGATTGATAGGTTTCGGTTTTTGTGGAAATAATTTTATAGAATGCCTACAATTTTTCTTCAAAATTCTGAAATTTTTTGTCATTTGAAAAATTAAAAAAAATGTAGTCGTTAAGTTTTCTGAAATTATTTAATTTTCTACGCAATTTTCTTAATTTTTCGTTCCGTAAGAACCTTCTTCAAAGTATTAGAAAACTTAAAAAAAAATGAAATCGGTTAAGTCGTTCTCAAGTTGTGGCGTGACCAAGGAAAACGGATTCATTTTTATATACATATGTACAGTACATAATATAGATTTAAGTATTTCTCGAAGGTAGGTTTTTTTTAAGGTTCGTCTGAAGAATCTCTTGAAGTTATGGTTAGTACATAACTTAGTAGTGCATTATCAACATTGGCTCGTGTCAGTATAGGCAAACCATTATATGGTGTGATCATTCGTTTATACTTTCTCTTATTAAATAAAAATAGTTTGAGTCGTTCAGATTTTATGGAGCTTCTACCATTAAAGCTCTTATACTTAAATGTTCTTAGTTTTAAATTTTTGTTTAACTAGTGTCATACTTAACTTAATTTCTTAAGCTGAACACGCCCAAAACAGTGACAGTTCATGGAAAAAAGTAAACAAAATACCATTTTCACATTTGTAATTGTCAAAGTCACGTTTGAAGTTAGTATGACACTAAAAGATAAAAAAAAACATTTGATGATTTTGAATTTCATAAAATGGTTACAGATAGTACATGCTAAGTCGTTTAAAATTTAGAAAATCCTGTTTTTAAATCTTTAACAACGTACATCGCCATTAATCATATAACTTACTTATTTTTTTTAATAACTTTACAAGTTACAACGAACGCTTAGAAAAAAAAAGTTCTGGTATAGGAGAATGAATGAATATGTCAAATATAGTTGACATATTCATTAAAGCCGTGTGTGCATTGGAGCAAAATCGGTTTTAATTTTATTCAAAGTTTAATTTTTGACACTTATGAGGTGAATTAATATGTTAAAACGTAAAAATTTAATCTTGGTAAAATTTATTCGACATTTAATTCACACACCGTCTAAGGGGTTTAGTCGATAAATGGAATGGCTTCACATAAAAAACTGATAACTAATCTAAAAGAGCTAGAAATAAAATAATTTAAACAATAAAAATAACATTAAAAATGTAAATCATTCAAAAATTAAAACAGTTAAATGACCAATATGGAAGGCTTGAGTTCCACTTATTTAGGTCCCTGCATACTTTTTACTAAAATAAGCATAATTATAAAACTATATACATACATATTATCCACAATAAAGCAGTTAAATAGATTTAAAGCGAAAGAAAATACAGGGCCACTTTCATAAATGTAGAACTTCAAAATTATTTTCTATATTAATATTTCATCAATATTCTTTTATGAGTATATTTTATACAATGTTTTTCCAATTCTGAAATTAATCATAGAAAAATACTCTTACAAACCTATTGTTTGTCAAATCGAATTTACAAAGTTGTACTGAACACACTTTCTACAAACGTCATTTCATGATTTGACGTTTAAGATTAAAAAAAGAAATCAAACTTTTAAATTTCCCAAAACTTCCAATTTTAATTTATTTAAGTCTAATTTTATTTTATCATCGACTTTAAATCAACTTTGACAGAACTTTGGAGTGAAATCGGTAAAAATTTGCAGTTTATGGAAGTTAACTATCAAGAGTTTTTTTGTTTTTAGTAAATATACACGGTAAGGTTTTCTTATTTACCCACGACTGAGTAAGCTGTTATGTATGTATATATTTACATATGTTTTCAAATCTGCAACTTATATTTTTTCATTCTTTTTCAACTATCTATATAACATTATAAAAAACATTTATGTTTGTTTATTTATTTATATTATATTCAACCACAATATGACTTTCAAAAAACAAATTTGCAATCAAATTACTAATTTCCATTAAAGTTCAACTTTAAAATAGTTTTATGAAAATTAAAACAATTTTTTTTTATGTAAATAACCGTTTAAGAATGTTAAGGAGCAGGTGGCAAAAAAGGTATTTGTGGTTTATTTGATGTTGATAGCAGCATAGATTGTCTATAAGCCGGGGTGCATAATGCCGAAATATTTTAAGCAAAGTCTTACTATTTAAGCATGTAACAGCGATTTATTTTCTATTGACTTGGCGATTAATAATGTATTCTTTAAAAAAAAGAGAAGATAGTAACATGATTTTTCGGGACAACATTCGACCATCATTGAGCCTGAAATTGGACAATTTGGAGAACTTAATTTTAAGATCACCCAAAGTGTCCACACACTACAAGGCAGATACATTTTTGTTTGATGGCTTCCACGTAAAGCCAGGTGATGTTGTTCGCGTATCTGCTTGTCTACCAAGCAACAAGGATGCATTTAATAACCCCATCGAGAGATTTTATTCAATTAAAAAAAAAAGAAATGCCAAAAAAAGCAAATTTTCAGGTAAACGCAAAAACTGACAGCGAATATTTCCTCACAGTTTCGTTAGATCTGTTTGTTTACTTAATTGGAAAACTGGTATAAACTGGTTGCAGAACACAATTTCGTACGCAATTTAATTGAAATTAAGGTTATTTTGATATTGGGTCAAAGAAATTGTGTAATATCGAAGACGAATTCCAGAAAATATTTCGAGAACATATTATAAGTATCAAAATCGTTATTTGAAAATAAAATAAAACAAAAATCTGTGCCTTCGATCCCTTGCTTTTGTTGGCACAAGCTGGTTTATTTATAGGTTCTTTATCTCAATATCTCATCCAGTGCCTAAATTATGCAACTCTCACATCGATAAAATATGGAACATCGAAAATGGAACAAAACTCATATAATTTATTCCAATTCGTGTCGACGAATTTTATCGATGTGAAAGTCACAGAACTAAGTCACTTGCTATTATTTTTTATAAATAAACCAGCTTGTGTGAACAAAAATCAGGGGGTTAAAACAAAACTAAGATTGCAATGATGGATTTTGGTATATGACACTTTGAAATTTATAAATGTCAAAAAACGTGTGTGTTCTAAATTTTTTTGCGCAGTTTTAGGGTTGTTCAGCTGGAGTTTATTAAAAAAAAATAATATGATTCTAGTTGGAAAATGTTTTTAAACTAAAGAACATTTTAGTAAAGAGTTTTGAAGTTACAAAATTGCTAACTTAACCTCGATTTGTTTGAAAATGGTCATGCAATTGTTTTTTTTTTTTTTTGAGCTAAAATGATTGTTTTCACCTGTCTTTTCTTTAGCCAACCATTCACCATGCTGTGGTGAGTTTCTTCATTAAGATTTCTTGTCAAGGTTATCGTAGAATTTTAAAAATGTTATCGAATCACAACAATCCTCACCTAAGGCCGTGTGGGCACGGGATTAAAATTTCTTTTTAATTTAATCCGAGATTAAAACTTGACGTTTTCACGTATAATATGTAGATTCACCTCATTGCTGTCAAATATTAAACTCTTAGTAACTTTAACGTGATTATAATTGAATTCGATGTAACTATAACTATAATAACTACTGTTATAATCATCAAGCTATTTTCCAAACGGTAAAATTACTACTAGGTTATCTAAAAAAAACTGTCATCAGCTCCTTACACATTAAAAGCTAATTTAATGCAGTCGTCTATTTGACAAAATTACATATTTACTGACGGTATAACTGAGTAGAAAATCCCCTTAGACATTTACCTTGAACGATCTGTTTGAACTAGATCTTCTTTTTCAAATAACAATTAGTCATCTGAATATTTTTAACGTTTTTCTAAACAACCAATTCTATGCTACTACGCAATGTGTTACTTAAAATCGTTTTCGTTTGTATAGGCTTGTTTGTATTCAGTCTTAGATAAAAGTATATGAGATTTCAAAATTCTTACCACAATTTTAACATATTAAGATTTGTTATTACAAAGCTTTACATTAGTAATGTTTGGTGTTTGAAATTGTGATTCAATTATTTTAGTTTCATTAAAAAGTCAAGCGGATGATGTTTATATTAAACTCATCGTTAATCGTGACGTCATACTTTTACAGTAAGTTTTTCACCTTATATTTTTGTACAGTTTTTTTTTTAATGTATACTGGATTCATTAACAAATATTTCATCGTCTAAATAGATACTTAAGCTGTTTTTGATGCTAATCGAAGCAGACGGTTGTTATGAAACATCTTCATTCAACACATTCAATGGGAATGTGAAAAAGTTAATTAATTTTATGTTTATTTCTATTTTTGTTTATAAATATATTTATGAGCCCAACTGCTACAAATTATCCAACAATAATCCAAGATTTAATGTTTTATTCAATTAAAACAAATTAACAACCTATTTGAAATTACGTTCAAATAAAAAGACAACAAAAAATACCTCGTGACAGATAAAGTGCCATTCTTTGTCGCTATATGGAATTAAAAGAACATACCATTGCAAAAAGTATCTGTAAACATTGATATAGCACAATTAAACAATTATTGTATCGTATTTGATTCTATGTAAAGAAAATTGCTCCTTGTAAACAACATTGAAAGCATGTGCTAATTTGACCGGGTGCGCACGGAGCTTAATTGTTTGCAACGTGACAACAAATTGAATATGTAAACATCACAAAGAACGTCTATGTTTACCCTATTTTTCTAATCTTAAGTCCGCGTGCTTTGTCAATTTTTTTTTTATTATTTCAGTCTATTTCGGGCAAAATGCTGTCCAAAATAAATTTGTGCAGTGGGCTAGTGCTAAGTAAAGACTCATGTTTCTATATAGAAGATTGCATTGAAATTGTTTTTAATACAAGGTGTTTCATTAAATGTTTCTTTTTTTAATTATTTGGACCGTTTATCCATAAATTCATAGAAGAATGCAGAAGCTAGTGTGAATACTCGTGGGCATTTCTCACTTCAGTTCATTTAATTCTTAAAAATGTCAATCTCTACCAGATAAGTATAAAGTTCTGTCAAAGTACATATAGATTATAAAATTGAATGAAAACTGGTAGAAAGTGGAATATTTAGGAAGTATACGAACAGACCTTATATGTGATGAAAGTCGTCTGAACTTCATCTCAGTTTTATGAGAAAATTAAATATATCTGTGTAGTGATTCCACAGCCTTAACAGTTTTAAAAATAAATTAATTTTGAAAGCATGTGTCAAAATTTCAATTGGTTTTATTTGGATAAATATAAAAAAAAAGTCGTAGGTAAAGCATTCATACCCACACTCATAACACGTTTTTATTTCACATTTCAACGACTTTTCTTCTAGCTCTGGATTTCCTTCTTATGTTTCTTTATTTTTTTGAGATTGAGATAAAGATCAGCACAGGTTACCCAGTAGGTACATAGTAGAAAATTTTGCTTTGTGAACGCGATGTCAAGCAATCTGTCGATGAATCTAATCTGCGTTGACAGTAATTTCACAGTCACACGAAATAATTAATACGTTGTCTCAATAATTCGTGTCAACGTGCTAGTGTCTAGGCAGCCGTCAACGCATTGGTAGTATTTTGACGTTATTTTGACCGTCTAATCATAGCTTTACCAAGAAAAAAAATTGACAGAATTCCGCCTCAGCTGGATTTTAAAAGAGTTTTATGTAAGGTTTTTGATTTAAGTTTATAAATAGTTAAGTGATTGAAAAGTTCATTACTGTCGAACGATGGAAGTGACATTTTAAATGTTTGCATCCAGCGCAATAAATAATAATAATAGAAAATAGTTCACAGAAAAATAATGTATGTTTCTAAATGACAACGGATTGGTTATAATTACTGAATAGTTCACAAAATTCTTTATTAAAAAAAACCCCTTGGGCTTTGTTTTTTATTCTTTTGCTATGGCATGGCAGTTTGTACCATTCTTTTACTCATTTATTCAATTGTAAGTTCAGTACTCTCTTGATTTGAAAACCGCTTTTGATAAAATATACGGATTTTGGATTTCAGTATTTCTGAATAATAGAACACCCTTTAGATTTCATTTAAGATATTACCAGATGTTTATCGAGTAGGTAAATATTTATATAAAATAAGGAAATAATTTTGTTTTCTTGAATGTTGCACGCAATTTGAAATGTAAACATGTTTACGTTGAAAATACAATTTTGAATAATTGATACAAATTAACAAAGTTAAAGTGATTCTAAAATAGTCTATAATTGTGTCTTTAGTTAGATTTACCTTTAATCTTCTTTAAATCTCGTAGATTAACCATAAATATGTATGGTTAAATCTTCATACAAATCATTACAAATCGAACTAACCTAATTGAACCTTCTAACGCTGAATACATTCATTAAAAAGCTGAATATTGTTTGTTTGTTTATTTTGACATACATGCAACTTTCTGTTTTATATTTCAACTTCATAAGACAAAATGAAACAGACTTTGGATTTTAAAAAGTATATTGCCAAAGTTAGGCTACTTTTTAATCTATTTGTGCGGTTCTATTTAGGATCGGTGTCACAGTGCACTGAGCACATTAAGCTCAGTTTTGTATAGTCTTGAGTAAGTGACACTCAAGTGGTCAATGCAAGAGATTTAAGTGTCACTTTTTTAGGTTATTTTGTGTTGTGAAATATGACTTAAGTTTTCCATATTATTCTTTAAGTGTCACTTAATTCGATTGTGAAACTGGGGCTTATTTAATTTAAACTGAAAAAATGTTAGTAGAATTAAAAGCTAATTTTCTGCCCAAACCAATTTTTTTAATTTTTTCTTTATATTGTGAAATCAATTTAGAGATAGCTTTAACTATGTGTGTACTTTATGGAAAGCATGAATATTTAAAAAAAAATAGTATTTGCGCAGCATTTAAAAATAAAAAAAAAAACTAATAAAAGAACTTCAATTTTTTTTTTTGATTTTAGAATAACTCTGAAATGTCAGTATTTCTATATCGGTGGAAAATTGTAGGTCCCTTCATTCCCGCCAACTTTATTAACAACAGGAATGATTGGGAGTTTAAGTCATTAATAAAATTTTTTTCAAACCATATTCCACCCTATTTTAAAAAGCAACCGACCTAAGCATTTTTAAACAAAAGAAATCTTATCTGTTTTTTTTTTTTATTTTTGATTTATTAACATTGACATTTATTCGATGGCTTGTCATATTCGAAAAAAAAATTAGTAATAAATCAGAACATTTTTGTTCCTGATGAAGATTGACATTAAATATCTAAGTTGACAAGTTAAAAATTTTGCTATATTGCGGCCTGTCACAAAAATAGGGGTTTTTTTTCTACATAATTGTACGTGTCAAAAATAAGCTTCTGTTAAAAATGATAAGATGTCGTATTAAAAAGAGTGGGTAGATATATCAAACAAAATACAAGATAATATAGTATAGGGTAGACAGCCGACCGCTGAGTCACTTAGTTCATGAGGTAAGGAAATTTAAAACCACTAATTTCAAATACCCATGTGGATTGCTCACCAAATTCAGTCTAAGAACTGTCACAACAGAGAGGTTTGCGGCTTGAAGCCCAGCTTTTTCCAGCTAAAAAAGTTCAATATTTGTTTTATGGCTACTGCTTCTTGCGAGAGAATTACCTGGGAATTACCTGTTTGCTATCGATACTTTGTACGGAAACGTCAAATTTGTTTCGTGATAGCTTCGCTAATTCCCGTGATGACGTTTTTTTCATGCAGTTCCCTTCGGAATTGGTATAGTTAGTGGTAGTATATTTTTTTTCAAAAATCTGTATAATCTCTGTAATTTATTGTTGTTATTGCAGTCTCCTTTATATTTATGGTTTACTTACCAAAGTGCGCCAGCAGTAATGAATGTGTAAATATTATAAAACAAAATGCAAACAAAATATAAAACTTATAAGAATAACGTATCATATAAATTCCATATACACTACACATATATATATACGTACGATATTGCATCATCATTTAAGTACCTACTCCTACATGTTAGATACAAATATTATTTTTATCATACTGTGTATAAATATTAATCATCAAGAAAACTTGACATCAGTTTAATTTAAACGTTAAATTTATCTATCAATTAGCAATTAAAAGATATGGCTTATAGGTTAATAATATCAATCATAATTGCATGACAATTAATAATCGTCATTTGACAATTTAATCCCAGCATGAAAGTTGATGATGGTTTCATCAACAAGAACTGTATGTCAATAGAGCTTATAGAAACAGTTTTAATAAAATGAAAAAAAAAAATTGAATATGATTTTATTTTTTAAACTTGACAATTTTAAGCAGAATCTTGAAGTACGATTGGCAATATGTCATGTCAATGTCACTGACAGATAAGACCATTCTCGTACTGCAAATGAAAGTTATGATGAATGAATTATAAAATTAAATAAATACAAATAAATTGGGTAGCGAAATCGATTTCAACTATTTTTGTGTGCAATTGACAGTTATAATGAATTGCCCAGTAATAAGACAATTTCCGCTATGTGTTTGTAATGTAACACACTACTGAAATAAATCTTTAAAAAAGTGAAAATCTGGCGATTTTGGATTTTTAAAAAGTGTGTACAGGAAAATAAGATCTCGGATACGTCAGCAATATCATTTACATGAACAGGATTTCTCAGCAAAATTTCTCAGTTTTGCTGTCAAAACGCAGAGAAAAAAAAATTAAGAATTCGCTTCTCAATTTGACGGAACGAAATCTATGAAATCTCATTTTTCTGAACGTGCTTAGTTAAATTTTGGTTTTGTGTACCTAATTGAAGTTCAAAAATGTATTAACTAACTAACAAACATTATTTAACAAACCCGTCAAATACAATTTTTGATAGGACTTCGAGCGATAAAGTGAAACAAATCACTTCAAATTACAAAAGATTCGTGAATAAGTAATAAAAAAAACTAAGTAGATACTTAAATTTAAAAAAATATACTTTAAGTAATTGCTTTCCTTCATCCGCTGTGCAAAAATGTAATCCTTGCAATTTGATTATTTGTTCTAAAACTTAGAAGTCCAATCGAAATGTCCATTTGACATTTCAGACAAAAGGGGATTTTGTTTGCCTATCGCTAGGGGCCAGGAATGCTTGTCAAATTGCTTTGGCTCCAGTCTTGAATTTTAGGTTAATTTTATTTTATTAAATAATTCGCTCATTGTCAACAAAACTGTCAGATCTAATCGATTCTATGCTCAGTAATTTGTTCATACAATTAACTGTAAGTGACTTCTATACTATATATATGAATAATTACTCGTGGAGACAATATGTAAGAAAAAAATGCACTGGGGTTTAAATATAATCGATTGGACTGGGCAATGTAACCAATCATTTTCGTTTTTAGGATTGCGCATAATGTCAAAAAGTCGACTATGAGTCTTAATCACAGTGCACAGTCTAAACCACAGTTCTGCGGATCTAAGAAAATTGGGGACAGTGGTGGATCCCGTGCCCTTTTTTTTGTCTAATAGTAGCAGATCGTGTGGGTACTCGAACAACCATTTTCAATTTCTGACATTTCTAACTTTGACCCTACCTTGTGTAACTTTACTTCAAACTGACGCTTCTTGGGCTAAAATCCACAGAGAATGTTAAACCATAGAAGCTTTGTCTTCTGCGAAAAACTACTTACACGATTTTACTTAAAGATTCGGATAAAAATTTGAAATTTTAGACATCCTCTGAAACAAACCTATTTGAACTAAGTCCCCTTTCACACGAGTAAATTGTTTCCAGCTACTTTCAGTTTTTAGAAGAGAAGAGAAATAAACGGTCTATGATTGGTGGAAATTAAATCAAAAGGTCAAAAAATCTCCAGCAACTTGTTTCCTTGTGTGAGAGGGAACTAAGCCACTGAAACTGCAGACAAATCGTTCGTTTACTTGTTCAATACTGACAGCTTTTACAATTGTTTTGTTTTTTTATATGAACTTCGAAAATATTTGGACTAAATCTAGAAGATGCTCCCAATTTAGGTCTTTGGACAAGTAAACGAACAGACATTGTATAAGAAGACAAAGTTAATTTGATAATTTCACGTAGTTCTGTTAGTGTGGGGTTCGTTTGGTGAAAAGAACTATATAGCTATCGCGTAAAAGGTTTCTTTCAAGTATGTATGTATACGTAAGTATGTATACGTAATTTCAAATCCAATTATGTGCTTTATAGTGTTTTCGTTTGGCAAACCGGAAGATCTGCCCTGAACTTTCTGATCCGGAACGCCAAACAATCAAATTGCAAGTTGCAAAACTTTTTTTAATTATGAACTTTGTCTTTCGATGCATTTGTGAAATGTCAAATCCAAGATAGTTGCAAAGAATTTCTTCACCACGGATCTTTTAAAACGCTTTTAATTTAAACCGCTTATAATTTTCAAATAAATTTGCACACGCGAGAAGAGGCATGAGTACTTTCGTAATTTTGTATCTCCTAATAATAGTACCTAAATATTCATAAAGAAAACAAACACATCAATATAGATCTCCGCGTGTGGCAATCACCACCCAAAAGCAACCTCCCTAGTAGACGTCATATTATAGAAATCACGTTTAATAATAAACTATTTGAAGAATGCCAGACGTAGACAAGACGTAGTGGCAATGTCAATGACTCAACTATGTATTTCTGTAGCAGGTTTGATATTCTGCAAACGTATCTGATGAATGTTTTTATTGTTATTTGTTCTTTACCTACCTATATCACTTTTGTTTTTTTATGATTATTCAAATTTGTGTTTTAATCAACATTTTTCACAACAACAAAAAAATAGTAAGTATCTGCAGTTTTTTTCGCCTACCCATGCACAACCCCCCTAATTATTTTCAAAAAAATTCTTCACTAAACTTGGAACGGTTTTCGCTAGATTTGTTTAATGACATTCTTTTTATTTGACTCGTGATGTGTAACAAACTTGTTGTGTCCTGTTTTATCCATAAATATTAATGTTAACCTCAAATAACCACACTTAATGCTCAGTGAGTGCTCAGAGCTAAACCTAACCTAATTTATTTAACCTTTATATAACCAATATGCAAAACAACAACTATCTTCATATCTTCCTCAATTGAAAATAATCGTGATTTTTTTCATAATTTGTATCTTTTTATAGAACCTTAATCGATACGGTGATTCTATGGGTTCATTAGGACACAGAGCACTACTGCAGTATATTGACTCAAATGATCTATCAGGACTTAAATCGGTTTTAGATAACCGTCATCTGGCCATTGATGATCGAGACGAGGTATGTAAATAATTGAAATTTGGATTTTATGATTATGCTAAAATTATACAGAATGGCATGGGATTTATTGTTTTTTTTTTTTTTTTTTTTTAGAATGGAACCACTGTACTTATGGTTGTAGCTGGACGTGGTCTTGCTCCGTTTGTTCGAGAGTTCATCGCTCGCGGAGCTGATGTACAAGCGGAGGATGCTGATAATTGGACGGCACTTTTGTGTGCAGCCAAGAGTGGTCATTTAGATATTGTACAAATATTATTGGACAATGGAGCCGATATTGAACACAGGGATATGGTGGGTTGCTGTAAATTAAATTGAAAAAAAAATCACTTTTTTTTCTTTTGAAAGCATTTAAATTAAACAAAAAAAAATATTCTTTTTGTTCTTAGGGTGGCTGGACAGCCCTTATGTGGGCAGCTTATCGTGGTCACACGGAAATTGCACAACTTCTGCTTGAGAGAAATGCCGATGTCAATGCTCACGGCAATTATCACCTTGGTCCATTACTATGGGCAGCTGGACGTGGGCACAAAGAAATTGTCGAAATGCTAGTACAACGCGGGGCAAAAGTCAATGTTGGTGATAAATATGGAACAACGGCGTTGGTTTGGGCTTGTCGCAAGGGTAATGCTGAAGTTGTAGAAATTCTGCTTAAAGCTGGTGCCAATGTTGATACAGCTGGTATGTACTCATGGACGCCGCTTCTAGTTGCCACTTCAGCTGGTCACGCTGATTGTGTCTCATTACTGCTTGAAAAGAAACCCAATGTGAATGCCCTGGATAAAGATGGTATGACGGCGCTTGCAATAGCGAGCAGAGAAGGCCAGCAAGATATTGTGAGTGCTCTGATTGGAACAGGAGCATATATAAATATTCAAGACCGTGTGGGAGATACACCGCTTATTCATGCAGTAAAAGGAGGTCATCGAGGAGTCGTTGAGGCTTTACTGAAAAAGCATGCCGATGTGGACATTCAAGGAAAAGACCGAAAGACTGCTTTATACACAGCTGTGGAGAAGGGGCACACACAAATTGTTAAAATGCTTCTCTCTGCTAACGGGGATTTGGAAATGGCCACAAAAGATGGTGATACAGCTCTGCTGAGAGCTGTTCGTAATCGCAACCTAGAAATGGTAAATATGTTACTGGATCGAAAGGCAAAGGTAACAGCAAGTGATAAGCGAGGAGACACCTGCCTTCATATTGCAATGCGAGCGCGTTCCAAGGCAATTGTCGAGGCTCTATTGCGAAATCCTAAGAACAGTCAACATCTGTACAGAGCCAATAAAGCTGGTGAAACCCCCTACGATATTGATACGCCTCATCAAAAGACCATTCTTGGTCAGGTATTCGGCGCTCGTCGTCTTAACACAAACGAAGATTCCGAAGGAATGCTCGGCTATGAATTGTACTCATCGGCGCTAGCTGATGTTCTCAGTGAACCTACCCTTACGACACCCATTACAGTTGGTCTTTATGCCAAATGGGGAAGTGGCAAGAGCTTCTTGCTAAATAAGCTCAAAGAGGAAATGAATAATTTTGCTCATCAGTGGGCAGAACCCCCAGTAAGTGCAAGTGGTCTGCTATTCCTAGTTTGCTTGCATCTTGCTTTAGTCTTAGGCACTGTGGTAGGCTTATCCATGTGGTCGGCTGTTTGGGGAGCAGCAGCGGGGACAATATTCATGGTTGTAGTGTATCTGATTGTAGCCGGTATAAGGTATGCAAATAACAGAATGGACATGTATTGGGCGATTTCGATACAACATGGAATTGTCAAAAGAATCGGGAGGCTAAGGTTAATACTTCAAGTAGCATTTTGCCATCCCCCTGGAGCACAGAGTGATGCACAAGCCAAACCCGTAAGGTTTCACTTTAGTGAAGCAAGTAGTGCATCGCCGACAGGAGAGGGCGCTGTAGCTCAGATGTTGTCGAATCTTTTCGATGCCATCGAATTACACTATGGATGGCCGGCCACTCGTCTCTATCGTGCCTTTCAGCCTAGGGCAATAAAAGCATCTGCCGGATGGCGCTGGCGCCGAATGTGTTGTGTCCCAATCGTTTTGGTGTTTGAGCTTGGCCTTTTGACCTTCATCGCCGGCATTTGTTTGTTAATTTCATACTTCTCCTACCATCCCGACGTGGACCATGACAGTGTTCGAATGTCGATTTTTGTAATAGCTGCCTTTCTGATAACCGTTATATCTACAAATTTGCATGTTCTTGCTAAAGCATTTGGTTCGCTATTCATCTCACAAGGAAGACATCTGAGAAAATCGGTGCGACACAATGAAGGAGCACCATTATCAGCACTTGGAGCAGAAGTAATCCTTATGACGGAAATGGTTAAGGTAAGCTAATTTAAAAAATTGCTGTTTTCAATAATAAAATTACGACTTTTGTCATTTTAGTGCCTTGATGCCTTTAAAAACCAACAAAGCCGACTTGTAGGCGTTGTAGACGCTCTAGACTCTTGTGATACCGAACGCATTCTCTCTGTATTGAATGCCATTCAAACTCTACTTTCTGCCCCAAATCGTCCATTTGTACTGCTTATTGCAGTCGATCCACATGTTATTGCCAAAGCCGCTGAGGCTAATAGTCGTCGACTTTTCACCGAGGGTGGAATTGGTGGTCACGATTTTCTAAGAAATCTTGTCCATCTTCCAGTTTATCTACAAAATTCCGGACTACGTAAGGTTCAGCGAGCTCAAATGACTGCTTTACTCTTCAAACGGAACTATGGTGATTTCCAATCAGATGAACCAACCCTGGGACATTCAGCATCTGCTCGTCGTCTATCAAATGCCTCTGAAATTATGTCGAGTCAGGAGAAACTTCGAGCTCCTTTAAATCCCAATCGTGGTGGTAGCAAGAAACTACGTTTATCAGAGTCGGTTGCAAGTTCGATTGGCTCAAATCTACATCGTATAGGACAGAATCCACAGGGTGTTCTAGATATGTCAAAAATTATGCTAACTGACGATTACTTTAGCGATGTGAATCCGAGAAGTATGCGAAGATTAATGAATGTAATCTATATAACAGGTAAATATTTTCAAAAAAAAAAACGGTTAAAGAAGGTTTGGTTAATTAAGAGTTTTCTTTTGTTTCAGTTCGACTTTTGAAAGCATTCCAAATAGATTTTAGTTGGTATCGTTTAAGTTCATGGATTAATCTAACCGAACAATGGCCGCTGCGTGCAAGTATGATTGTTCTCCAACATGATTATGCAATGGATTCCTTAGATGACTCTGTATCATTGCAAAGTGTTTACGAAAAGTAAGATTGACTTAAAAAAAAAAAAAAAAAAAAATATGAAAGAATTCAATTACATATATAATTTGAAAATATGTTCTAGGGTCCGTCCGAAATTAGCATGTCTTCGGGAAGCAGCAGCATTACTTGAACTGGATCGTGACGAGCGAAAGCTCGACGCCTTTTTGCAGCTACACAAATCTGATTTGTTGGTTGCTGACCTTAGAATATTTCTTCCATTTACAATTAATCTAGATCCCTATTTAAGAAAAGTATTAAAAGGTAAGTGAAATATTCCTTTTAATCGATTTTTTTCTTACAAATTTACTCAACAGAGGATCAACAAGCCATTGAAGATGAAGGAGCTATTGTCATCCAATCAAAACCAAATATACCACCGCCAATGCGAATTCCACAGTCAACATATATGGCACCGCCTTATGCACCATACCAAGTATTCCAAAATGAAGTGATGTACAATCCAAATGTGATACATCCCCAACATGGAGTTGTTGCTGAGGTCAGAACTCCAGTTACTCCTACAATCTATTCTCCAATTGATTCGTTCCCAGTAAGTTGAGAAATAAAATTGCATTCATTTTCGCTCCTGTTTATATGTTTTTTTTTTTTTTTATTTTTTTCATTACATAGGAAGACATTTTACAAATAAATCTCTCAGAACTGTCTGTGGAGGGTGTTGTTGGTCTATTGGAACGTATTGAAGATTTAAAACCCGCCTTGCCAAAGTTAGCTCCAGTTTTAAAAGAGAACTCTATATCAGGAAGAGTTCTTAAGCACTGTGATATAAATGATTTAAAATCGGTATTTATTTTTTTTAAACAACACATTAACAAATAAATTAAATCTAATGATTCATAAACTTTTGTTTTCAGGTATTAGGTCTATCATTTGGTCATTGGGAACTATTTCGATTGTTAATAACAACATTACGTGATTGTGAAAAGATGCAGAGAAAACCTAAGTTAACACCAGCCATAACCACCGATAATATTAAGGATGCACCCGAAATACACACTCTTGCTCCAAGTGCGCCGCATTCCCGAAAGAATTCCAGTTCCAGCCACATGGAGAAGCAGGTATGTTTATTTAAGACAAAAGAAAGGACTCCCAAACGATCGAAATATAATCACTACACAGTTTCGTTGTTGCGTTTGTGTGAAATGTGTCTAAAGTTCCATTCAAAATAAATTTGGGAGAGCCTTACTATTAAAAAAAAAAAAACCTCAAATGGAATAAAAAGTCATTTAAATAATTAAAACATTCATTCTTCAATTTCCAATGTCTTGCAATGTTACATACTTTATGTTTTCAAATCATATAATTAAAGACAATTTAATTTTTGTTTTTTTTTTCTTAAAAAAAAAAAAATCAATCACACAACGCAGCTTAAAGTTCATGATTACGAATATATACAGGTAAAACTAATAAAATATTCAGTCCCATAAAATAAGTCATTAACTAAGTATATTGTTGAAAGATTTAATTTTTATCTCTGGTCGTTTGATGTATATTGTTTGTTCTAAATTGTTTACTATTTTCTTATTGATGTTGTATATTTAATTTTTACTTTCTTATGACTTTATTATTGGATATTTGTAATTGAAGAAATCAACTGGAAAATAAAACAGGCACTGATAAATGTTCTTTCAGTAGAAGGCTAAGCTCCGAATAGCTTTCATTCAACTTCTTAAATCAAGCCAGTCGTATTTGATTTTTTTTTTTTAAAGTGTCTTAAGGGGTTGTTAAGTTAAGTAATATTGGTTCTAAATTAGAATTCTTTTTTCAATTAAAAGTTTAGTTCTCGCCAAATTTCACCCCGCAGCTCCTTCTTCCCTTAAAAAAAGATAAATTTAATTGTAAACAAAAAATTTATTAAAAAATTCCCAATAAAACTTACATTTGTCGCACTCTTTTCGCAGTCAAAAAAATATAGATGCAAAATCTGCCAGACGCTGATGACATTTATGACGTTTATGAACATATGTACATATATTCTGCAATTCATCTGGATTTGATGTATCAAAAATCTGACTATATGAACACGTCTAACGCAGGTCTTAGTTAGGGAGACTTTTATGAAAACACCCAAATAATGATAGTAATGGTGAACTTTTTTTGGAGATGCTGTCTATTCTTCAAAAAATATATGAAAAATCTTAAATCGCACTTATCAATATCATTCAGCCCTATCACAAATTCCATCGTAATAGGAAATTTGTTACAAATCCAAAAAAAAAAAATTTCACAGATTTCATCGTCCCGTAGTGGAAAATCTCATACAAATTGTCATTCCGAACGGATTCGGTGATAGTGTTTTTTTTTCGAGATTTGGTAAAGTTTCCGATTACAATGGAATTCATGATAGGGCCTTTTATTATATTTTGCAAATTTGTATTGGTAGTTAACAACAATAATTTGTGAGGTCAATTTCCAATTTTTCTCTGCTGATTTTTATTCTTCTTATTCATCCTGATTTTTCTGTTAGCGAAATCTCAAAATTAAATTCGCAGCTCATTCGTTGGATTCTATAGTTGGGGTGATTATAAACCGAATTTTTGTTGTTTGAAGACAATTTCAAAATGCAGAAATCTGCCAACCATCATCGCCTGCAAAGGATATTTTGGGAATCGTTTGCATTTTATTAAAATTAATGAAAAATCTTAACGAAGAAGGTGTCTGAAGTTAAAAGCATCTAAATATCTTCAGTGTAACTATGTGAAATTTTTCATTGCTCACATAAGATCGAGTTGTCATTTTTATTCTTTTTTTTAATTTTTACACATCCCCGCTTCAATAGAACCTTTTTCATTGTTTTATCATTTTCAACAATGTTGCAATGTTTATCCATATATGTATGTATGTATGTATATATTTTTTTAACATTGGAGTAGCCATGAATTTATTTTGAACGGTTTACATTTCACTTTCCTTAATTTTTAAAATTACCTCATAACCTTTAAACCTTTAAACAAAAAAAAAAAACTAAAACAATAATTTATTATTTCAGGTCACTCTTGAAGAGCAAATGATTTGTGGTGCCTTGCAAACCCTTAACGAAGAAGCCTTCGAAGATGTTGCCAGTAGTGAAAGACCAAGTCCCACCGGTATACCAACAGGTGAGATGTTAGCTCAACTGCAATTAGCACCAATTCGAGAGTCATCTGAATTCGGTTCACCGTGTGATGATGGCCAATTTCTAAATCACAATAATATAAATCATCATTCCCATCACATCCATCCGCACTCGCCTCTAATTAATGATTTTAATAATTATTCTTTGCATTTTAATAATAATCATGGTGGTAGTACATTGTCTCTAGCTAATGTGGGTGGCCACATTAATAATGGACAATTTAAAGAAATCGACATGTATCAAGTGCGTCACAGTTTAGTTGGTGATTCAAGTACAACTGCATCTGTGCAGCTTTTAGCAGCTGCACAGAGAGCCGCCAACTATGACGAAGAGCAAAGAAGAAATGCCACAGTTCCAACTGTGGTTGTTATACCAAATATTGATGCTAATGGAGTTGATGATACAAAATTGTAGGATAAAAATAAATCAATAGATAATATACAACATACATACATATGTACATGCATAATTGTTTGTAAATAGTAGTGTTTAGTAGACTAATTTGGTGGAAGAGTGTATGGGTTATTTTTGTATTTTGGTGTTTCAATGTGGTTTTGTAGAAGTATCAGTGAAGTATCATTTAATTTTATACCTATTAAACAAAAGCAAGCAATTTTCTGTCATTTTATTTAAAAAGCAAAAACAAGACTATATACATATAAGATCACATCTTTAGTCTGCTTACAATATATTGGTGATTGTCACATTTATGACAATCAATTGTGATCAAATTAAATTTCCCGTCTGTGTAAAGTGATCATCAAAAATTACTCAAAACTTAGCATTACTTTGAGAGACAGGTACTTAAAGTTGTCATAAACCCATTTATTTGATTTTTTTGTCGACGAAATATTTTGTATTCTCGCGTTTGTTAAGTACCTACATATAACAATCCGAGAATAAAAGCGAAACTATAAATTATTTTAAACTTTTTAAGATTTGAAAGCCAATAAAATGCAAAAAAAAAATCATGACTCGAGTTCATGGAAAAATCCGGTATTGACCGAACTGATCTGACAAAGTATCCTATTATCATATCCCTCATTATCAGGTCTTAAAAATAATTGCACAGGTGAAAATAAATTTATTTTTCTTGAAATCTTATAAATTTCACATGAAAATGACACCAAATTAGGTGTCACAAGAAAAAGTCAAAAAAAGTATGATTATCACATCTGACAATCACCTTACGCAGATCAAATTTGTTTATTGTGACTGTCAATTGTCACAAATGACACCTTAGCCGATTCCACCCCTGGGTTTAATCATTTTCAAAGAACACTCGAGGATGCAAATTGTGTTGTTGACATTCAATCAAGAATGAAGAAGTTCTGTGGTCATTAATTTAAACATAAAATTTTTTATGAATTAGTTTTGAAAATAAATTAAAAAAACTTCAAGCTTTTTCCTTTTCTATTTTATTTATTTAGCCTTATTGTGAGTTTAGCACAAACAACATTTCACCCGGAAAGTTTGACATTTCAAAGTTCGTTTCATCCGAAAATTCATGCTCGAAAAATTCCCCTCATTGTAAACACTCATTTTGGGCGGAATGTAATGCCATTGACAGCATAAATGTTCAATTTTTTAGGCGGGCGAAAATTCGTTCGGGTGAAACTCACAATAGCTTTTAAAATTCCGGGCGAACACAAAATTTTAAGATGAAATATTTTTCGGGTGAAACTGCTGCAGCAAGCCAATCCACAACAAAATAATTGCCTCACAACTGGTGTCACTTTGACAGTTTATTCGTTACCTCAACTAGCCACAGCAAAAAACCTAGGTCTACTTCAGGGCGAGTTCAGGCGACACTAGTTGTCAAAAAACACAGAATTTGATTGTCAGGGTGAGTTGAGGTTTTCAAAACTTCAGGACTCAACGAACAAACCTAAAATTACGCAATTTTTAATTATTTTCTGAAATAACCTTCGAAATTGCACAGTTTCTTAGTCCATTTAGAAATTTTATTTAAGGCTCGTTCGAATGGAATCGCATGATGTATTTGTCTTCTTAAATAAATTTAAATTTGGTGGCGCAACAGGTCGTGAAGAAACAGAAACTAGTGACTTACAACCATATCCAACCATCTATGTGTGCGTGTTGTTAGTCAACAAGAATGAAAGGGTTCTATAATTTTTTTGCTGAATCCGAAGTTTTCTTTTCGTGGGTATTATCGGGAGTCTAAAGATCGAATTAACCGTTTATATTCAATGCCTTGTTTCTTCAAGGTACGATTCTAGAATGCAATTTATTATTAACAGGAGTATCTTGGAAAACGTATATCTTTAAAGGTGTACAAAAATAACTTTAAAAAAATATTCCGAACACAGCCTTACGTCTATCTTTTCCGCTCAATGCAAAGTTAATATTGGCCCCAGGATTCAGCCTTGTCCGGCCATGTTTTTTTTATTTGTATTACTTTCTGTGCAGATCCTGCCGCCTTAACTCAATAGTAACTACTTTATTTAATGAACTTGAAAATGAGCTTTGATTTTTAACTAATTGAAACACCAAATTACAATAAAACATATATAATTAAAAATCAAAGAAAATAAATAAGAAAATGGTTTAAAACAGATATCAAATCTACATAATCATTGGTTTAAGCATATTTTTTAAACATAAACAGTATTGTATGTAATTATTTATATTTTATAAAGGCTTTAGAAAGAAAAAAAACTATTGAGCTTAGACATTTTATTTAAAATAAAAAAAAAGCAAAACAAAAAAACTCTTCAAGACATTCCTATTATTTATGACATTTACTTTGTCTATATTTTATACTTGTACCTACTTAATTATTAATATTTATATGAATTTGTAAATAACGTACTTATATGTATTTATGTATGTGGTGGCTTTCAAACAAAACAAACAAGAAATTAATGAATGTAAATCACACACTGGTACCTTAAAAATTTTTCAAAACCAAAGTTTAATTGGAAAATGAAAAATAATAAAAGATACGAATTTGCAATGGTTTTGTTTTCCTTCGAGTATTATTTGCTTATTTATGCATTTAATTTTTTTTTAGTGTTACAAAAAATAAAAAGATTGTATAACAAAAACTAACTTTTAGCAAAAGTAAACTAACAATTAAGAGTTAAAATATATATATATTTTGTTTTGGCTAAATAATCGATAAATGCAATTTTAAGCGTTTGAATTTTTATTTTTTTTTAATAATTATGTATTTGTTTTTTTACTTATTGTTTTTAAAACATAAAACAAAAATAATTATTGTAATTTATTAAAAAGAAAATATCAGGAAAAATAATAGAAGCATGAGCTTGGAAAAAATAAGCCAATATATAATATTATTGATTAACATCAAAATATATATAAACAAAATTTTATTAACAAAAAGAAAAAACAAACAAATATATTAATAATAAAAATATATTTGCAAAATTTCCCAGCAAAACAAAAGTGGCGTTTTATTTTTAGCAAATTTTGTATAATTTTTATAAATATGAATACATATTGTGAATAAAATAGTTTGGTGTGTGCTTAAAAAACAACAACGCTTCTGCATGTGCATTTATTGGGATATAGTGTGTCGCGTTTTGGGAATATGTGTGTTTTTTTTTATCACGGTGTAATAGTTGCCTATAATCTGGAGTACACTTTCATATTTTTAAGTGGTTAAATTTAATAAAAATGGTTATGGGTAAATAAAATATGTATATAAGATTTAAATTGTGATTTTAGTTCATATATATTAATTTTTGTATGGTGCTGGCTTATGTACATATTTTTGAAGTTTGGGGCTGTGAGTGATGGGATAAAATCGATACTCATGAGTCATGACACTAATTTAAACGTCACAGGCGGTCTGAAAAACAATTCTAGAATCATATTTATATCTAAGCATTCCAAAAAGAAACAACAAAAAGTTGTTTAGATCATTCTGTTATTTAACTAAAAATAAAATAGTTTATGATTTTATGTTACTCACATATTAATATCATATCCAGTTACGTTAGTAACTAACATAATACCTACCTCGCCGCATAAAATGAGCATGATAAATTTAAAGAAAAATTAACTTTTGACTAGCATAGAAACTGCCCAATATGTGCTGCTGTAAAAAGAAAAAAATATACCGTTTGATTGGTTCTCCCAAAAATAATTACACTTAATAGTTTGTATGAAGCTTATTGCAGGTGTATGGTGGCGTATGTGGAATACTTTTTGTTTGATGTGTAAACATCTATGCCGGCGGTACATACATTACGTTGTGATCTTACACGTTATGATACGTTGATGTAAATTGGATACGTTCAATATTGGGTACGTTCGTTCGTACTTCAAACTAAATCGAAAGATCGAGTTGAGTTTGGGTTGAAATTTAGTTGATAGTTCGAACTCGTCGCGTTCTGTGATGTAAAACCAGCACTTGAATATTTAATTTGATGTTTACATATCTTTACCGTGAGTCCCGACACCAACATTTTTTTTTAACTAATTTATTTTTATAGAAAATTTATATGACAATCCTTTTTGAGAGAACCAAAAACGTATCAAATCTATGGCAATTAATTTTCAATCAAATGTAAATAATAAAGAAATAAGTACAAAATTAACGAATCATTAAAATTATAAAAAGTTCATAGATCCTCTAATGTCAGAAACATGCCATGGACCACAGTACACATATTAATTTGTATACTGTAGCCATTGACAACCTAAATTTTCACTTGCGGTCGAAATTTTGGTTCGAGCAAAACTCACAATTATAGCTTTTAAAATTTTGGGTGAACACAAAATTTTACGGTGAAATATTTTTTTAGTGGAACTCACAATAAGGCTGATTAGTTTCCAAAATAATAATTTTGGTAAATCATGTTTAAATGTTCTACAATATGGAATGAAACTCTACAAATTCATTTTACAAAAATACTGCGTAGGTTGCTAAAATCAGAATTGCCAGAAATTAAAAATGACTGAGTGGAACTAAAAGCCGCATAATAGAAACAACGACTAATTTTTACATTTGATAAGAGAAAAGTGGCACTGGATCTGTCATTTTCTTTAGATTTTCAAAGATTTGCAGAACTGAATGACATTTAATACCGAAAGATCTATCAAATAATTAAGAAAATAAAAATCAGAAAATATGCAATTTCATACATGTCTGTCTTACAAACTCTTATGAAATATATGAGTGTAGGCGCTTGTGTGGTTCTGTTCGTTTACTTCGCAAAACTGCAAATTTTAACTAATTTTAGTTCAATTTTATTTTTTATATGAACTTTTCGCTTAGATGGGTAGAAAAATTGTAAGTTTTGGCTTTTTAATAATTGAATTTTTCTTAAGGCTTATTATTGCTCTCTGTCAAAGTTGGTCTCTTTTTCAAGCCTCGTACAAAAAGCTAATTTATGTTCATTCATCTCACAAATTGACGTAACTGCTTCATTTTAGAAAGACCAAAAATTTAAATCATCATAAAATAAATTGTTTAAATACGCTTTACTGTAACATGTGAACAACTTGGGAAAACATAACAAATTGCAGTTGCGTCAGTTTATAAATTAAAGTACATTCTGAATTATGAGGTATGGATAATTTGGGAACTTCGTTTTGTTTACGATACATTTTAAAATTTAACTAGTGGCTTAGCTTTGACCCATACAAACGGGTTCAAAACACACGCAGGACAGATGAGACGTTTTGGTTTTGGTTTTTGGGAAAAAAATTATTTACCTTATCATCGTGTTGCTTGGCTGCATAAACATATAATTTTCTCCCACAGATGTAGATCTACAATCAGGCTTTTTTCAAACACCAACATTGCCTTCTGCATTCTCAACTCCACCATCGCCGTTAATTCAACGTCGTGATTCCATATTGAAACAATCGACATCATTTACTGGTGGAGCTCCAAAGACTGATAAACGTGTCTCAATCAAACAGGGAAACAATAATTTGCCACACATCGAGTATGTTTCGGAAAAACAAACATTACCATTGGAACGGAGAAATAGTAAACTTCCCTCAGGTAAATATATATTTTGTATTATTAAAATTATTTATAATTTTATATTTATATATTTAATTGATTAATTTAAGGTCGACCAGCATCATTGGTTATAACGAAGAATGAAAAAGTAGCTCAATTCAAATTGGTTCGTTCATCGTCGATCGATTATGAAGATATCGAAGGACAAACTGTGAATAAGGCTGATCAACCAGAAGATGAATCAGCACCTTTAGTATTTACCGTGAATAAGAAATAGTTTAGTTTTTAAGTAAAGAAATTTATTTTAGTAAGATTATAAAATTATAGCACAACTTCAGATATTACAAACTATAAGATGTTCATTACACAGGGTTGTTATATCTAATACTGATAAAATAAAAGTAGAATATATTTAATTTATTAAAAATCAAATAAATCTTTTTCAATACTTGTTACTTGAATTAACTCACATTGGTTTTAAAAACTAATTGCTTTGCCAAGATATATATAATTATTTCAAACGAAAAACCTACCCAAGATATGTGTTAATATTTCAAGCGAAAAAGCTTCAATCTTTAGTCAAACAAATTATTCAATTTTTAGTTATTTTAGTTGATAAGTGATGAGTTGATGAATTTATTTAGGAATTTCAATGATAATGACGCATCTGGCATTAGGGATCGGTACCGATTTAATGGGGATTAATTAATTAATTATGCTCTTGATAACGATTTCCTACCTGAACACAATAAAATGCTGGAACTGGAGCTGCAACAACTGTGAAAATGGGTCGTTCGTTCTATTTTTACGTGTCCACAATGAAGGTGTACAGCTTTTTGTATATTAAAAAAAAAACAATCACGGGCTTATTATTCACTTTTGTATTTTCAATATTTTTCTTTAAATTAATTATTTTGTTCGCGAAACTTAAATAACCAAAAAAATTTTCAATATTTGTTTCGGCTCTTTTACTTCATACAAATTAAAACGTAAAGTAAAAATTTGGACTGTCTATGATATTACATTTCGCCTGAAATGAATGTTCACATTTTCATAATAAGGGGAATAGTTCTAACTTATAATTTAGGGTAAAACTCACAAAATTTCAAAATTTTGTGGGTGGTATGTTGTTCCGGTGAAACTTAAAATGAGAGAAAACATAAAAACATTCAAAAAGGTCTCATCAACTAATTCTTTCGACTCATAGGCAGTCGGCAGAGACAAAAAAGATATTTCATAATGCAAAAATATACCGCATATAAAAAAGCCTACTTTTCGGCACTTTAACTCTGTTAGTAGGACCAGACGTTCTCCAGTTTTTTTTTTTTTCAAAATGGAGTCTGAGGTTACAGCCCCGCAATTTTTTTTTCTGCAAAAAAAAGTCCTCTATCGACTTACAAATCCATATACATACATATGTAAATAGCGAAATAAAAGGTCAAGTGTTATATCTAATTCATTCTGAAACAGAAATTTTTTGGGAATAGTCCAGCCAAAAATTTTGTTCGAACGCTTTCAGTTTTAATGTGAAAATAAATTAAATTTATTTCTCACTATTAAGCGTGTAGTCCTCTTGTTTCGCATATTTTAAATACTTTTCGACTAGTAGTATCTATTAGAAAGAACAATATTTTTGTAATTTGTTTTTACAATAATGTTTTTGCTAAAGAAGTATAATAGAATATTCAACAAAAAAGAGTTGCTAACTACTTTAAAATTTACGAGTTAATTTATGTTAAAACAGTTTGGCAAATCACATCTTTTGTTTTACTATCATTTATCTGGAAACACGTGAGCAGGCTAAATACATTTATCATCCATGTGAAAAACATGGTTTTCTAGGTTAACGCATGCCACTTAAAATGTTTGGCTTTGAGCTTTCTGTAAGGTAATTTTGATTTTTTTTAAATTTTGTCAAACAATAGTGTCAGTGCCAACAATAGGCCTAAACCTATTACATATCGTTCCTACGTACTTTTTCTTATTTAATATGAAATATATAAAATAAGAAAAAAAGTAAGTATACGCCCAAGTGTACTGTAAAAAGAAAAGGAGCAAACTTTCCATCCGAAGCATACAGACAGACAAATAAACTGTCTTTAAGGTTATGTCCATTTTTATTGTCCATGCACTCGTTCAACCAATTCTCATTACAATCACTTATGTATTTTGAAAGATTTGTATGAACAAATAAAAATACAGGTAAACTATCTTTTTTACTTGCGATATACATTATATGTATGTAGGTACTATAATGGATTCGTTCAAAAATCAAACTCGAGATTTTGATCAAACTTGACATTACGATGATAGCGGCTGCAGCCTAAACGAGTCGGTCGATTTTCTTTTAACGTGGTACCTAGCAGATTTTTGTCATTACCCCAATACGTCTTTTTATTTTTTTTTGTTAAGGCTAAAAATAACGCCTTGAAAATTATTTTACCAAATTATGCAAATTTTATTTTTATCAAAAACGTATCCACAACTTAAAAAAAAAAATCATTAAATAACATTTTTTTACAAAAAAGTTATCATTTTATAAAAAAAAATCTTATAAATGGTACCTCCCATAAAACCATTTGTTTTTTTATTTTCATCGGCTCAACTGATGTTGACCAATTTTTTTTATAGAAAATCTTCCGAAAAATTTTAAAATTATTGTATATTTGTATTATTAAGAACTTAACAGTTCGAAAACAACTTGGTCGACTTCTATTAAACATGTCATTTATCAACTTTTTTATATTTTATAGCAGATTTTAAAGAAAAATTATTGTTATGACCAAAAATACGGTACCTCCGATATAAGGGTTTAAAAAACCGGCAAGGAAAATTTAATTATTCTCAAAAACGGCTCCTACGATTTTGATTAAAATTTTTATGTGAAGTAATATCAGTATTATCTATCATACTGTTGGAAAAAAATTGTATCTATCGATTAAAATGTTTTATCTCATAGAACCATTTATTTGGTTTTCGACTATCTCATTGTCTGTTGAACCGATTTTAATGAAATTTTTTACACAAGAGCATCTGATAAGTTTGAATAATATTACGTTTCTAAATTTTCAAAAAAAAAAAAAAAAAACAAATTTTAGATAAAAAAATAATTTAGATTATTTTTTGAAAAACCGATATTTCGAAAATGTGTAAATGCTTTTTTCAAAATTAATTTTTTAACTCCGCATTAATATAAAAGTAAGAAAATAGCGTACCTAAAAAGGTTTTAAAAATTTTAGATACCTACATACATACATACATATACAAAATTATTTTTTTTTTTTTTAAACTGCTGTTGAAATTTTTGTTCTCATAAATTGGGATTTGTGTAAGAAATCAGATGGTGTACATCGCTTTGGTTTTCAAATAATTCAGAAGTTTTTTAATCAACTTATTTCTAATTACATATAAGCGCAAAATTTTAAACGATTTAGTACGATGTTAAAGCATTTTTACTATGACAAAATGGCTTTAACATCGTACTAAATCGTTTAAAATTTCGCGCTATTAATTTTTAACAATTTTTCAGTCTCAAGTCTAAGTTCAATGCAATGCAATGCCCCCTATAAAATCAAATTGCTCCCTTGTGGGGTGTGGGCCCTGTGTTGAGAAACACTGGGCTAAAGTGTAAGTACCATGCATACTTTAAAACCACAGTGTAATCGCACATAAGAGCAAGTTGGTGCGACACAGTCGTACATTTTATTTTATATGTATCTTAATTTTCCAAAAAAAAAAAAAATAACCTATATTCGTCTTTTACTTCAAATCTTTCGCTCCACCAATTTCCATTTTAATCAATTAAGTATTTTCAGAGATTCAGAGAGTTTTCAGAGAGAAACAAACAGACAGACGGACAACCAAACATTCACATATTTATAATATTAAAATATGATTTATTTCAAATTGAATATTTTGTTCTCATTTTAGATTTACATGTATATTTCCAAATCATAATCACTAGATAATTGCAACATCAAATAATGCCTAAAAAGTAATGAGAAAAATATTTGCTATTTCAACTGAAACCATCAGTTTGCTCCCATAATACGAATAATTTATTAATTTGAATTTAATAGTAAAATTGTTTTAACGACTTAATAAGCACGCGTTACTTATGCACCGGTTACCAAAATCTCGCCTAGAATGTTCATTTTTCAGAAATTTTTTTATAAATCATTAATATAAATTGCATATTGGTCAAGACTTCGAGGTAAGAAAACAATCTAATCCGTAATATGTAAGTCTGGCCCGTTTACAGGTTACCCTTTATAAATACACCATGACGAACTGCGCCTTCACACTGCCCCCTAACATCCTAAAAAAAAGTTTGGTGTCAATTGTCAATAACTTCAATATATTTTTTAGGACATTTTACCTACAACAAAATTTTCAAAATATTTGCAAACCCTTTATCCATTAGATATACCCGTACACTGTGGCGTATACGTACTTTTTTGCAGTCAATGAAATTCATAAGGTTGAAAAAAAAAAAAAAAATCGCACTTCTATTTGACCTTCTCATTAGTTTGTATACCAATATATTCACACTTATCACAAAATCCATTTATTCGAAGTTATCTTACACAATTTTCCATTAACATGTACTCGTATTATTCTGTGATGTCTATTTTTCCAGTTTCGGGTTCTAGAAAAAGAATGATTATTGCAAAAAAGTATTTAAATTATGAAATACATAAATAAAAGATTTTAATTTCTTAAGTGCAAGCACTTCTTCAATAACTCACAACTCAAGTACTAAATATCTACCCGGTTAGTTATCCTGAATTTCTTGTCATTCATTTACCCTTGGGTAATTTTTGGTCGAAAAAAGAAAGAAAATCTCTCATGAGTCATTTTTTTCACTTTAAACCATTTACAAACTATAACTGGTGAAGAATTTTTGTTTGTTTATGTTTTTGATTTCATTCAAGATTCAATGAAAGGCGTACAAAATGATGAGTTGGGGTAGTAGCCGAGGTATCAAAATGTACACACACAAAAAAGCTTTTGATAGAGATGATGAAAAAAAAAGTATTAAATCCGAAAGTGTTATGACGTATAGGTATCGAAATTTCACAAATATCACATGCATACAAATATATACATATCCGGATTTGGATACGTGATGGAAGCAATGTTTTTATTTTAAAAATAAATATATGAATGAATTTAAGTTTATTAACCCAGCTGGTTAACAAAATTTCTTTCGCGAAGAAATCGAATTTATCATTTAAAATGTATTTGATGCTCTTAATTCGAATCCTCTATTTCGTCAACCTTTCCAGATATTCTAAACAAACAATGCAAAACCAATGTTTTGTTTTTGGTATGCTTGAGGTATAATGTAATAATATTTCTCCAAAAATATCTCAAAGTTACCAATTATCTTTTTCTCTACAAAAATTATTTGCAATCTTTCCAATATCAAGAAATATTCATTTTTGTTTGTAAAAAATGTTGGGAGGATCTCAATTCATTAAAAAATATTTATTGCATTTCACTATTTTTTAAAATATAAAGTTCAAGGGTCCTGCCTCAACTTTACCTATTTTTAAAAACAAACAAAAAAAATATTTTATTTGAATTATCAGTTTATATTTTAAACGTCAAAACAAAATAAGTTACGTCAGTTTTGCCAGACAAAGTTAAGCTAAATCAGGTTGGCACTAACTAGTGCACCAATTCGAACAAATAAAAACAATAGATCATTTTAAAAACAATAAATGATAATATTTTTTCGTAATCTTTAACCTATAGGCAAGCTTATCAATAAAACTACTTTTATACATGTTAATACCTTCTTACTTACTTTTGGCAACATTTAGTACAACACTAGTACACCGCATATAGAAAAGCTTTTTTTTCGAGGCAGATATAAATGTAGTAGCTTTAAAAATCATATTATTGCTAAAGAATGTATTAAGAAAGTAAAGTAAGTAAAAATTAATAAATTATACTTACACATGCATTTACTTATTTAACACTGTGTGTAAACAGGTGCGGATCAAAAGTAGAGTTCAGGTATAGTACATAAGTAATAAAAAATTATTTGAAAGATAAACATATTCGCAACTTATGCGAATGCGACGAAAGACTAAAGCGTGTAGGTTGAATGGAGACAAGAAAAAAATCGTGTGGGAGGTGGTTACATTTCCTCACGTTGAGCCGATAGAGGCAATTTAACAATAAAATGACTTCAAATAAAAAAACAAATGTTAAAAAACGACGGAAACATTTATTACATCATGTAATATAGCATTTTTAAAAACCAGAAATACATTTTTTTATTTTATTTTCACTTTAAACTATTTCTGTTTTTAGTATTCGATACTTGTCAATGTAGATGCTTAAATGTCTACTAGTTTTAGAATAAAACTGAAAAATTTTTTTCTTGTTACAGTTTTCCATTTGGTGTGGCACATGACCAAAAACAAGGTAGGAAGTTATAATTTGTAAGCATATTTTGATTGATACACTGGGTAGTTACCTCTCATAAACAGACACTCCTGACCGCATAACTAGATAAATATCTATGAACGGAATTAAATAATACTTAATAATTAAGAATAATAAAAAATAATTAGTAATAATAATTAATATTTAATTAATTATAACAACCGCGGAATTTTATCTTTTTAAACTGTCAAACTACAACGAAAATACTATTTTTCGTGTTAGTAACGCACAAGTCCCAACTTTGCGATTTTTAAAGCGAATACAGTGCGTTTGGGCGAAAATCGTTTCGCAAATCTTATGCCTTTTCACGCCTACTACTCGATTTAGTATTGCCAGTAATATTTTCCTTTGTGAAATTGAGAACTTTATGAGCAATTTTCACTTTCAAACAAATTTCATGAAAAGGACCACAAAGATAAATAAAAAGGTTTTTTTTTGTCTGATTATTGTAGTCAAATTTTAGTCAAATGAATAAATGAGCTGCCATTTTGTTAAATGACGAAATTTCGAAGTACATATGTATGTGTGTAAATTTATAAGTTGATCTTAACATATTCAAATGAAATTAGAAAGGAGTAGAACATTCCGAAAATTCAATCATAAACGTAGCCGTGGCGGCCATTTGGCTGATATCGTCTTCCATTGTTAATGGAATATCTTTCTCTTTACAATGAAATAAACATCAATTGATTTCTCTTTTTTAATCAAAAACGAAACCTTTTATTGGAAAGACTTTATAATGCCAGCTTTTCACGAGTCAGTTTTTGCCGTACGGCTAGATCTTGCGGCGGCGTAAATTGAAGTTAATTTGACAAGTCGCAGGTGACTAATTAGATTAGATTAAAACCGCAAGCCCCAAAGTAGGTCCCAAGCCAACATTTGCTTTGTATTCAATTCGCCATGTAGCGCATTGTATCATTGTATCCGACACTTCACCAAAATGTTTAGTAAATAATTAAAAATGTACCTACACCTGGCGACCAGGGTAAGAACCTCCGAACTAAAATTTCGGAGCAGATTTGTTAAAAAAGTGGATTAAATCGAAAATTTCCGTAGTAGATTTAAATAAGAAAGGAAAACTCAAGTTTTGAGTAACTCTATTTTTTACAAAAACATTATTTTGCAAAAAAAAAATAAAAATCCATTCGAGAGCAGAATAGAATTTTAGATTTAAACACATAACGTCAGAGTTGGTTAGAAAATTGAATAACTCAGTGTCATTTCTTTTGATCTGATTTGGCTGAACATTTTTTTAAATTTTTCAGTGTGGAAAAAACGAGTAGATCTCAAAATAGCGGAGTGGATTTATTTTCTTTCTTAGAATTGGAGTACATTTACTCTGATTGGAGTAAGATTCTAACGCTCTTGGCGACTGACACTGCTATACACCCGGGGATTCGCTGCTTTTTTTTGTGTTTTTTTTTTTTTTAAACACACGTGAGCTACTCACAGTCCGCGATCGTACGCAGAAGGTCTAAGTCTCGTTGTGATGTAAACTTCTTATCGTTAAAATTGAAGTCTGTAATCTCGCCGTCGTCACATTTTTTTTTTGTTAATTTTGTGGAATTATTTAGCTATGTTTTAAGCTTAGTACGCAGCTGAAGTGAAACAAAAATTTTCTTTGGTCTCCAAATCGATAACGAAAACGTAAACGAAAAAATATTAATGGAGACTTATATCAGATTATGCGATACGAAATTCGCCAGTAGTAGTAAAATCCTAACGGAAACCAAAACGCAAAATTACCCGTTGAAAGTTCACTAATTGCAAAACAAAAAAATTGTCAGTTATCAATTTCAATCAGGTTAAAATAAAAATTAAAATTGTAGTTTTTAACCTATTTTTGAGGTTATCTATAGATAACAACGTGAAAGTACTAATCTTGTTCTTTAAAATTAAATTTAAATCTTTCCAAAATCTCTTTTACGTTCCACGAAGTCCTTAATAAGTTAGTGATGTTAGTTTTATGAGTCAATCTAACCGAACGATATAACAAAGAGGATTTAAAAAAAAAATTGCACACAAACAGCATCAGCTGCCACTATGACTGCTCATCTTGATTGGGTCAGTACAAGAATTTAGAAGAAAAAAATAAAAAAAAAAAACTTAATTAACAAAAGTTGCAAAGACTGAAATGTTTTATTGCAAATACAGTGGCGTAGATGTATTTATTTGAAATAAAAAGTGGGTGCCGGGAATAATTGTTAAAAAATTTATTAATGTATTCCAAAATTATTGCTAGAATTGAGGTAAAATAAGCAAACATATGTACCCAATACAAATTGTTGCAGAATTTCGGTTTTGTTTATAAAGAATACCGTTTGTTTTTTCTAAGAAATGTCTGCTTTGTCCGTCATTAAAAAAAAAAACTTTAAAAAGCGTTAATGCAATTTTGTGGCTATTATTAGACATTCTTAAAACGGTTTAAAATGTATACAAATATTTCTTCTAATCCAAAATATATATAACAAAAAAACGTGGGGCGCATGCAATAGATAATTGATGCAAAAGTTAAAAAATAAAAAGTTAATCTTATTAATATGTAATAAATAATTAACAATTATGATATGAATTGGTGCGTGAGTTTTCCCAGGCTATTTATGAAAAAGAATAACTAATAAATATTCAAAATTCAATTATTGAAATAAAAACACTACATACCTAAAATATACATAGCCCCTCCCAAAATTTGCTTTCAATCCGCGCCTGTGTGCACTGCAGACATAGCAATCTCAGAATGACCAAGTATAACAACAACACTCTTGGGCTGATAAAACCGGCTTTATAAACAAACATCTTTTAAAAAGCACTGTTTCGTCTTTCCACGTGCTTCCACACTCTCCGGTTTCACGAGACTTTCAGCTCTGGCTCTCTCTCTCTTTGTGGCATAATTTAAAATGAACTTTGCTTTGAGATTATTATTTTGGGCGCACTCTTGGCTTTTGGGGGTGTGTTGTAACAGTACACATTAAACAGCACACAATAAACGCGAGCGCAATCATACCTCATACGTAGTCGTTGTCGGGTTGTGTTATTGTCGAAGTTAAATACAAAAAAAAAGCTCCGCATTTAACAGCTGACAGTTTAGAGGTCACCTTGAAGTATATTTTTCTCATTCAATTTTCAATCCGGCGGTGAAGTGAACGTTTGAATAAAATTTTGTTACTCCAATTTTTAAATTTTAAATATTTTGCGACTTTAATTCGACAAATTAAATTCTTATAAACATATATCAAGACTAGGGTGAGCAAATTAAATGAATTTGTTTTTAATTGAAGAGCATGTTGAAAATTACGTATATCTTAAGCGAATAAAAGAAATCAGAATTATCACTTGAAATCGCTTTTTCTCTTGTATCTTAAAAAAAAATTGTGCGATATGAAAACGTTTTATTTTTTTGTTGGTTAATTTTTATTATGAAGCTGTTGTGAAGGTCAAAAGTGAAGTTGCTATAAAATAAAAATATCTAATAATTTAATCAGATAAAATAATTTGATATGTGTATGTTAACTGGACTAAAAGTATTTCATCATTCATCAGATACCCTTCAGTTATGTACACACCCGAAGTGCAAAAAAAAAAAAAAAAACAAAGGACTTTTTCAATGAAAATGCTTTGTTATAGAAAATTCAGATATAATAAAGAGGATAGATAGTGCATAACTTAAAGATGTTAATTATTTTTTTTTTGATTCAAAAATAGCCAGCGAAGCTTTTGCTTTTACCTTCGTGCTTGTGGGTTATGTTTAGACTCAATAAAATCAACAAGTGCAAGTGCATCATATGCCAAGAGAGTGCAACGCAAAAAAACGGTGTCAATGTAAATGGGACATTGAAATGTTTTTATTTTAAAGTTTTACGGATACGTAAAATGTATCTCGTTTTTTTTTTTATTTTTTTTTGTTTGTAATTTTTGTGAGATTGATTTTTTCTTCGCAGAATGTTTCTCTAGACTTTAAGTTGAGTCTCGTGTCTTGTGTCAACAAACTTTCAATTTCATTCTACGCATTGATAGGAGGATATCAAGAAATGGGTGTGTTTATTTTGCTGGGTGGGATTTGGTGGGGGTTGCATGCATTTCGTGGTAAACGACCTGATTACGTAAGCTCAATGGCTATAGATAGATTTTTCTGTGATTAAACCAAAATGTTGCCGGTTAGTCAATGAATGAATGACGCCGGAAAAGATACATAAATATTTTGTGTTTTTTTTTTTTTTGTAGAATTTTTTGGGAGAAACATGAGTAAAAGCACAGTCACATCAATTTAATAAAAGTGATACCTATATTAAGTACAAAGAAATGTTTTTTTAAACCAGCAATTTAACCAGTATCTTTAGCTATTATCTCGTCGTCGTTAGAAAATATAAATAATCTAATAAAAATCATTTGATTGTAGATTTGAAATATCAGAAATCTTTGACTAGTAGATTTTTGCGGTAACTGGGATTTGTGATCGCAAACAAGATAATAGTATCGTTGATAGATCAAATTAATAAAAGTGCACAACTTGGTCGTAGGAGTTTGCTCTTATCGCAAAACTTGAACAAATGGCTTAGCATTTTACAAAATTCAATCAATTATTTTTTTATTTTATTTTTAATTCTACTTTTTTTTGTTTAATATTTTTCAATTTAGTTTTAAAGATTACACACATTTTATTATTTTTTTTTTTTTGTTTAAATTGTACCTAGGAGAAGAGTTTTTATTTCCATCTTAATATCAAAAGTTTACATTTTTATTTATCTTATGTAATATTGATACAAGTTGAAAGATCCCCATACACGATCAATATTTAATGTCAATATCCATTGAATCACAGAATATGCCCTTCAATGTCATTGTCAATGAACATTGAGTACATTTATGAGAACCAAAATAAATATGTATGATATTAAATATTGTATCGTGGCTTTTTTTTTCAATTAAGATTTTTATGCAAATAAAACGACTTTATTTTATCTTTTCATCAACGTTTCGTTGTTGTTTATCGATTTGATTTGGTTTTTTGGTTTAGTTTTTTATCAAGGCAATTGACAAAAGGTATACTTTGACGGTTTATTGGCAAAATCAAAGTTATTTGTCACTTTTGACATTGTGAATTGCGTAGTCGAAGGCAATACAAAATAAAGTATTGTCAATAATCATTGTTCATTTTATTAAATATTAGGTCCTGTACGGGACCCCGTGGTATCCCAAAATGTGTTTCTTTAGTTTTTTTTTGGCAAGAAAATGCCAGGGCTTTTGACTTTTTTTAATTTGTGTCATATCCCTTTAAGCAAGAATCTACCCAAACATTTTACCTACTGCCTTTTCTTGCTTGTCAAACAAGAAATCGGTTGACCGAAAAATTTCACGTTTACCCAGAAATAAATCAGAAACATCCCAAACGCGTTTCCTTACTTTTTATTTCTGTTCAAAAACTACAACAACAACATCAAAAAAGCTCGAGCCCAAACCTTTTTCCAAAAGCTTGGTAAACTTTTCCCAAATAGTAAAGAAACAGACCTATTGCGATGCTTTCCTATTCTGTTTTTTTTTCCTCATGTTTAAGCCTAAAAAAAATATATTTAATTAAGATTTCTTTATCTTATCAGAGACGCCGTATGTTTTGTAATTGCCTGAGGTTTTGATAAAACGATGATGGAGATTATGTTTTTCATGGTAGGATTCGTACAGTAGGGTCTAAAAGTGAAAAAAAAAAAATTGTAAAGAAATTAATTCGTAGTTTTTTTTGCCTAAATATCCCACGATTATCAAAATCACGATTATCACAAACCAATTATTTGACATGAGTTTTTGTTGTTGTTATCCCTTGGGAAAACAAATCTGATGACATTTTACGCAACAAAAACTTAAGTTCAAAATAGCTTTTAACGGCCTTTAGTCCACAAAAATTTAGGCGTTTCGTCCCGGCGATCTCACTTGGACTCATCAGTTGACTAGTGAGGAACTTGTAAATACGCAATTTTTGTCAAGTTCAGTTCATCTTACATAGATTTCATGTATATCTAGTGTGAACTATACCAAAAAGACTAGAATTCCTAATAATTAAATTGGAAGTTTTTGTTTTCGGCCCAGGGCCTGGCATTGTTTATATGAAGGTTTTTTTTTTTTTAATAATACAAATTCTTTATACTACTGAAATACATCAGTAGTATATAGAATTTGAATTATTAAAAAAAAAAACTTAAATTATTAAAATTCTTTTATTGATATAAATGTATACAAATGCACTTACTCGATTGTTTAGGATGTGATTTCTTAAAAATTTAGACATACATACATAATAACAAAACACAGATGTTTCGGCGACATTATTTTTTTTAAATTAAAATCGGGAGAAATATTTTTTTTTTTATAATCTCATAACATCACCTCGTTCTCCGTGCATGTATCGCAAAAAAAATTATTTTTATTAAAAATATGATGAGATACGGCACCAATCATCATCAGATCTTTTTACACACATAAAATTGATATTTTATAAGCGATAGCTATACCTACATAAATGTACATACTTATATTCTAAGTGTAAGTGTCCATAATGTATTCGAACAAAATTGAGCATAATCATCTACCACTAAACCGAGATTAATTAGATATACATATTACAGCGCCATCTATTATATTTTCTTAAAACGTCTCTTAGAGGTCAATTAGTTAGTGTGCTTAAATATTTAAATTACATTTAAATAACGCAACTTAAATTTGTATCTATGTACATATACCTAATCTCATGTTTTCTCATTTATAATTACTTAACTAAACGACGATTGTTTCACATAACGTAAAAGATTCTACCAATCCAATATAAAAATAAAACGAAATACAACATACAACATACAACATACAACATACAACATTTCATAGAGGTACATATACAGCTCCAAAAAAAAATAAATAAAAAACGAGCTCATTAACAAATAAGAGAGAAAGAGAAGCAACATGATATATTGGTCTTTTCCAAAAAACTATCTTTATCTTTTCTCTTTCTAATTTGACAGTTCTAGTTGGAGGGGAAACAATGCAATGCAAACAACTATTATGTACTTACATGTATACAATAACAAAACACAATTTTTACTAGTCGCTCCTTTAAAAATGTTTATGCTTTCCCTTCACCAAGAGCTGTCAAACTACTTCTCTTAAATTTCGAAAAAAACTTTAAAATTTCTTTAAAATTAGGGGTGTAAACCAAATCTCAAAGATTTCCCATACAAAAATAATTATTTAATTTGGTAGATACGTTATTTATCTTGTTAAATATTCACACGGCCAATATTTAAACAAATCTTACTTATTCTTACTCATATCGCTCTGAACGCATTCATTTAAAAATTCTGAAATGTCAATAAACTTTAAAATTGCGAATAGGTAATTGGTCCGTTTGCTAAAGTGGAATTTGAAATGCCAATTTATAACTAATATCGCAATTGAAATTGGGTGTGCATTAAAGTTCTCCCAAACCGGCGCGAAACATTTGTAGTAAATATGAGACCACCAAAAAGGTTAAAAAAAAATCGAATATTTTGCAGTTTTAATTTATGAATTTTTATATTTTAAGAATTTAATTACAAATTTACATTTGACAATTTCATGTTCCTACATGCATGTATTATACGAGCAAGTACGTGTTACCAAGTCGTGGACTTAACTGTTTTTTTTTTTTTTAACTTTTATCTCTCCTTGCGATGGTGACAAGTAAAAAATTAATTCTATTGAAAACAATAAAATAGATTGATCGAACTATTGTTTAGAGGGCATGATGACTTATTATTTTATTTTTTATCTTCCCAAGCAGACATTCCTCTACTGGTCAATATTGGTGTTGGTTGCACATTCATTGGATGTTTAATTGCGTGTGGTATATTCAATTAAGGAAATTGAGTTTGTGTGTTGTTATTGTTTGTTTTTTTTTTATGGAGAAAAAAACAAAAAATTTAAATTAACAGAAGCAATATTTTTTTTTTGTGAAATGATTGGGTTAACAATTCGACATTGACTTTGAAAAAGAGGTTAAGAATATCTAATATTTAACACTCTGGTCGCCAAACCAATTTAGGGTATGTTTAAATGTTGCCACCTATTATATTTATGATTTTTTATTTGTATACAAATATAAGTTTACTTAAAAAGTGTTTTAAGTTAAATTTGTTTGTATGCGATGTTTACTGCTCTTCAATATACTTTAAAGTTTATTTTTTTTTTTTAAATAATAAAACCAAAAAGATTTACGTTCAAATTTAATAGTTAACACATGCCATCAGTGAAAGAGGGACGTGCAAACCATAAATTAGTAAACGATTCTGGGGTGAATTCATTAAAATTCATCCACACGATAATTGAAAATTACAATTTTACAAATCGGATACATCAATGGGTAGGCTAAAAACGACAAACGTATAGTTGATGAATAAATGCAGTATCATTACTAACACTATTTTATGATAAAGAGATAAATTTCCATAAGTTGGAAGTGATATGAACATATTTCCATTCGTTAGATAAAATTGAATCCTGAAGCTTTTCTTCCCTCGACATTTGAAAATTTTAAAGACGCATAGTGACCCGGTTTTTTTTTCTAGAGAGTAAAACTGAGAGAGTACGTAAAAACTTTAGTTTTTTTTGCTTTATACAACTGTTTATTATTGAAATAAAAAATGAAACAAAATTGTCTTTTTTTTTTTCATTTTAAAACTTTATAAATCAATTTTTTTTAAAGGCCACTTTGCACTTTTTCGACTTTAAATTGGGCTAAAAAACTACTTTTCAAATTCACGCCTTAAACTTAACAAACAAAAATCGTTGTATATTTGTTCGCATGATCCTAAAAATTCAGCTGCACAGTTGTATGCATGTGGTAGAGAGATTTGACTTGAAGAAATCAGTCAATTTTTTTTTCAAAATTTTGAAATTTTCTTAAAAATGATTCACTAAAAAAATTTAATTTGAATAAAAGGATTTCTGAATTAAAAAAAAAAGTATAACATAAAAATGTAAGTGTGGCCGTTGATTTAATATTTGTTTTTCTTATTCAAGTCGTTTTTTTGTAGAAAATGGCCCCTCCTGCCTAAATACGATTTTTTTCTTGTCTCGACGCTCTAGCTTTTTTTCGCATCTTATGAAAAACACACTGTATATTTTTGGTTTGTTTAATTTTGTTTCCACTATTTGACTTGTAATCTGTCACTTTTGATTTTTTTCCATTACTTAACTTGTAATTTATCGCTGAAATATTTTCTGAATGCAATCTTTTATGTCTAAAAACTTAAATTATACACAAATTAAAAAATAAAATAATATTTCAAAAATGGTTTATTTTTCCCACTGTTTAGCTTATATTGGTTTATTTTTTTCCATTTCACTCAAATTAGCCTTACTCTGCTGTTACTCTAAATCTAAATATCTGACCTTTGAGAAGTACAAACTATACCTTAAGTAATTTTTTTTTAATGAAAATACAGAAACACCCTGTTTATCTATTTTTTGGAACTCTTATCAGCCTGATAGCCTTAAAGATGACCTTTAAGATACAAAAAAAAAATAGTGACGATATCTTTATTCGTTTTAGAGTTATAATTTTACCAACCAACCAGTGTGCGCCGCTGCCAGTTTTTACTTTTTCATTTTCCTTTTGTACCCGTTTTATTATCAACATCAAAATGATTATGCAACAATTTTTTTCTTTTATTTTGAGACATTTTTTCCAGATTTTTCTTCTCTTATCTTTTAATTGTCGGCTTGTTTTCCGGACCCCTAAAACCCTGTAGAACGTCTGCACAAAAATCTTTTTAATTTGTATTAAAATAGAACAAATGAAGTTTGCAGTGACCAAATCTTCCTTTTATTTGTTTTAAATAATGTAATTAATTATCGCTCATTTCTTGTATTTAAGCAATGTATTTCTGTAAGTCCGAGTTTCACAGTCAAAGTGGCTGTGGCCAATATGGAAGAATAAGGCCAAAATTCACAGTGTAAGCTTACCTGAATAAGTGACATTTAAGTTACCCTTATTTATGGAGTTAAAAACAAAATCACCTATCTTGTTGGCCAAAAATACCTACATAATAAATTTAAAAATGTGCTTATTGGTTTGGGCTGCACAATGCACATATATTTATTTATTTATTTTTTATTTATTTATTTCATAGGTCGCTAAAGACTTGCTCAAACAAAAAAAATGCATAAATAAATAGATAAGGGACAAACTTTCTTCACATCACTAACATACTATAATTTCTTTTAATCTCAAAATCTACTCTTTTACAAAATCAAGGTACCTTCTCATTCATTTGCCAATAAAAAATAACAATGTAAAGCAGATGTCAAAAATTTAATGTAAATACATTCTAAATAAAAACTACACGGAATGTAAATTAAATTTCGATCATTTCCAATCGAATGTCATCTGTTCAATCACCGACAGCAGCGCGGCTCAGCGTTGTTTCTATTTTCCGTCACAAAGTCTATTTATAACGGAGTATATTTTTATTCAGAGAAACAATTCAATTAGCCTTAAGTCTGCGCGTTGGTCTTATTCGGGCGCATCTTAACTCAATTAAATACTCACACCATCTGATGATCATTCAATCAGTCTCTCTCCTAATGCCTTATCATTTTAATAAAGATAGAGCAAGCAGCATCAATTGAGCTTAACAAATTGATTTTGGCAAAACCACACATCAACATCGATCACATCGGTGCATCAGAGAACAGACTGTAATTGAATTTGCGGCGAATTGTTAGGGAACAGTCTTCATCATTCGTTAGCCATGATCGAACGGTTAAATCAGTTCTACACGCACTCTAGGTCGTCACTTATTTCTGCATGGCTGTATGTGCTCCAATTGTTGATAGGCATATATATTTGGTTAAAAAGTGTTCTAACAATGGGAAACAAATCAAGTAGTGCATTGGAATCGGTATGTTACATTTATTATCATGCAACATCAGTTATAATGTAGTTGTTATGGAAGTGATACAGTTCACTTAAGTGCATCAGTTCTAATCGGTATATATTTTTGTTTGCCGTTGCCTAATTGATCTTGTTGATGAACTATTGCATTTTAATCGATCTCGATGCAATAAATTGTTGTCACGCTATCTAGTGCGATACTCAGCTTCTATAAAGTGTTAAATGAAAAATGCTAAAGAGTGTGAATGTGAAAGCGGTGCAATTCGGTTTCTTGTTCTAAGTTTAATTTGTGGTATTTTTTTTATTTTGTTGTTTTGACTGTTGCGATTTAAATAGCGACTAACGGGCGCCTTTATAGTTTTGGTTGATCGATCTATTTTATTGGCGGGGTAAGAGATGTGTCTTTACATGTTCAAAAATACTAAAATAGCCAAGTATGATGCAGTTGATTGGGCGGCAGCGGTGGTGGCGTCGCCGGTGTTTGTCTGCAAAATATTGTAGAGGAATGAGAATATGGTGACATTGACTCGTGATCACCGATTTTTTTTTAAAGTTTCCAAATAAATTAAAGTTGAATTTTGCGCAGATGTTAACTTCGATGTTATTGTTCTTATAAATATCTATTTAATTCAAAAAAGATTGGTTAGATAAAATAGAAATCGTTTAGTTGTGAAATTTTGTGTTATAAGAAATAGTTCAGCTGTGGTTAATGTTAAAGTTCTAAGAAATAGTTAATTTGTTTCCGATAAATCGATTGCTCACCGTTAAAAAACTTTTCATTTAATTTATTGTTCAAGGCTGTCAGACAGTCCTTAGATAAAGTGTAGAATAGAAGTGCCAAAAAAGTATACAATGTTCGTCATAAAATTTCTTTTATTTTAAGTTCACTGAACTGATGTTTGTGTTACTAACTTGTAATTCAATTAAAATTTACATTAACCAATCCTTAGATTTAAATTTTTTGAATACTCTTCTTTACTTTTATGTTTCATAAATAAAAAAAAATTACCTAATCAATTCTTAAATAAATATAAGAGATCGGCCATCCGGGACTTTAGCTCTTAAAAAAACATTTTTTCACAAATTTTTGAGTTAATTCATTTAATAGTCTGTTTTTGTGTGTAGCTAAACTAGATCAGAAAAGTACAGAGCAGAACAGGATAAGTGTGTGCAAACTGTCAGAACAGAAAAGTACAGCTTTGTTTTTATGGAGTTGACACTTGCTTATGAGCCATGAAATTTCAAATTCAAACACTTTTATAGTTATAATTTGTTTGCAATGATTTTCGAAGTGGATTTAATATTAATTTACAATTTTTCCTCGCGATATATGTAAATGTATTCATGCATACATACATAGGTACTATATTGCAAGTTTTGGGTACGTAAGGAAACGAACTCGGGATTTTGATTAAACTTGACATTACGGTGATAGCGAAGTCGTGTGGATTGGTTTTTTCTTAACTCTTATTATTTTGGGACCAAAAATAACGGAACCTGGGGTCCAACTATGTACCTCGATTCTATAATAAAAATGGTCGAATCAGCAAAATAGGAACTGTGTAACTATATATTTAGATACTTTCGCATAATCGAGGATATATGTAACTACCGAAATCGCAAATAATCATTCAAAATCAAAAATGTGTTTGCGAGCGATACTCGTTCGAAAGTCCAAAAACTTATATTCCATTTAGTATCAAATGAAATTAGAATGGGAAATAGGTTTGGAGTAAAATTGAAAGAAGAATCGAATTACATAGTTGGCCCCCTGCCGTACAATTTTTTAAAGTAATTAATGATATAGGTGCCGTAAGCTTTCATATACATATGTACATATATAAAAATGAAAAGTTTTTCGAATACTACTCGGTCTTGTTGGATAGACACAAAATTAGAAAAAAAAATATTAATTAATTTTTAATTTAAAAATTAATTATGATTTATAGACTCTTTGATAACACAAATAAGGTATCATTGACGTTATAATAGACGGGGTTAGCAGACCCTAATGGGTAAATGGCCTTATTAAATTTCCCCTACAATTGTATACTTACCTATAGAAATATACACTATCGTTATAAGTAAAAATATTCTCTGTCGCAAAAAAAAAAAACAAAAACAAAAAGAAACATCAAGTTTAAAATAACTCACTATTGGCCATCAGAATCATTGAGATGAATATAAAGCGTGTCACAGTTTTTCAAACAAAAATGTTTTTATTATTTCCAATCAAATGATAAGAGCCGAGTAAACAATTTATCACGTATTGAATGAATGAGTAGATTTAATAAAATACGGGTCAAAAGGTAAAAAAAAAATAGATACAGTTAATTAATAAACAAAACATAAGAATTGAACATGCTCCTGTCACATTCTTAGTGGGGTATCTAAAAATATATATGTAAGCTTTTGCATTTTGCCTTGGTTTTGAAAAAGATATTTCTTTCTTATGACAGAAGACTAATTTAAAAATTTAAGGACCTGTTTCATAAAGTCTAAGTAAAGTTTTAATATATTATGTATATATATATATTTAAATATTGCCACAAGGTCATAAGTCCATAGTCCAAAACAAAAAATATTTCTGGAACTAACGGGTGATTTTTTAGCTGGTTTGGTTTTGGCAACACTGGTTTTGACAGCTGACGTGTGTTTAGTACCTTGTGTAACTGTCAAACAGCTTCAGTTTGGTTTGCAATTTAACCATGGATCGTCTTACAAATGAACAACGCTTGCAAATTATTGAATTTTACTATCAAAATTCGTGCTCGGTTCGAAATGTTGTTTATCGAAAAATTGTGTTCAGCGATGAGGCTCATTTTTGGTTGAATGGGTACGTAAATAAGCAAAATTGCCGCATTTGGAGTGAAGATCAGCCAGAAGCATTGCAACAGCTACCAATGCATCCCGAAAAAGCCACTGTTTGGTGCGGTTTATGGGCCGGCGGCATTATTGGGCCATATTTCTTCAAAGATGATGCGAATCGCAGCGTTACTGTCAATGGTGAACGCTACCGAGCGATGATAACAAACTTTTTTTTGCCCGAAATGGAAGTTCTTGACTTGCATGATATGTGGTTTCAACAAGACGGTGCCACATGCCACACAGCACGCGAAACAATGGCGCAATTGCGAGGCGAGTTTGGTGAACAGTTAATTTCACGTTTCGGGCCGGTCAATTGGCCGCCTAGATCGTGCGATTTGACACCATTAGATTATTTTTTGTGGGGGTATGTCAAGGCTAATGTCTATAGGGACAAGCCCGCTTCGATTGACGCACTGGAAGCCAACATCCATGCATTCATTCGTGAGATACCGGCCCATATGTGTGAAAGAGTATGCCAAAATTGGACTCAGCGGATGGGCTACCTGAGACGCAGCCGCGGTCAACATTTGCATGAAATTATCTTTAAACATTAAATTGCAAGGTTCAAACTATCGATTCAAATAAATATTTCATTCATTTTTTCGAATTTTTTGTGTTTTTTTTTTTTTTAAAGTTCTAAACCTCTTAAAAAATCACCTAAAGATCACTGTAATTTTTTCTTCTGTAGACTTATGATTTTATTATATGTTTATTGTTTATAGGTCTGATTGTTTTGAATTTCTAGGAAAATAATTCAAAAATGTTTTTCCAATAATACTTATAATTTTATATTTGTCATTTATGACAAAATGGGGTTAAGGAATGATCTTCAATATTAACCTGCCTATTCGCCAAAATTATTTTTTCAACCTTTTTTTTGGGGAATTTGACAATTTAGGAATGTAATTTGTTAAGAATTTTTTCCTTTATCTATTTAAGAAACGAACCCTTAATGTAGGTTCTAACAATTTTCTTCGTTATTAAATGAGGATTAAGCGAAAAATATTTTTAACCTTTAATTAAATTATTTACGCGTAGGGTAGTACCACACGCATTTTTGTTCCTGGTTTGCTTTGTTTTGATATAAAAACTCAGAAATATAATGTTTGCATTGATTAAATGATCCTCGTAAACTCTAACATTGCCAGCATTTTTTCAGATTTTATTATAATGATGTTGATTAAAATTTAAGTTAAGAAAATGTTGGCAGTGCTTTTAGGATCAGTGAACTTTTTTCCAAGAGATATCCTTAATTAAACAAACAAAAAAAAAAGAAAATCTTGGACCAATTTAATTTACATATCATATCGACGGATAAAGTGCAGGACCTCGTAAGTAGAAAAAATTAAATATTCACAAGGAAAGAAAAAAAACAGCAGAATCAAAACCACCTTTTGTCAATTTCAGCGTAACAATAATTTTATTCTGAACATTTAACAGAAAAAGGCAGAACTCAAAACCTTTTACTTTAGATCGACATACAAAATTTTGCAGGTTTTTATTGATTTCTGAAAAACATGCAAAAACGACTTACGAGGTTCTGCACTCGATGTGTTTCCTGCTCTATCTCACCCTTAACTTACAGCCAGAAATATTCTGAAGCGATGTTTCAAAATAAAGGGGAAATTCGAATTTTCTTCTTGTCTCCCATCAGGATTTATTTTCACTGTAATAACGTGTCCAATGAGAAAAAAAAATGTTCTTCGTCAAAGGCGATACCGTTTCATTGCAACGTAATGCAGGTTTCGACACAGAAAGCGCGCTGCTTAACCACTAATTTGTTCTATTATTTAATTTTGTTCTCTTCAACTTTCAATGTTTTTATCCAGCTCAGTAAATTTTTAAACAAAAACAATATATAACCTGCATGCAGCTATAAACAATCGCTTTCCCATCTATAAATTATAATAAAAAACACAGTTCAGTTTTGAGAAAAAGAACACATATTTTCGTACTTTCGGAGGTTTTGTACTATTCCATCATTTATGACCCACATAATTATTTATTCTTGTTTTTTCTTAAAATAATATTAACAAACCATTTTATGTTTCAATATAACGGTGTTTTTATTTTTATTTCATTAATTTAGAACTCTCTTGAAATGGGCACCGACCTGGAAATAGTAACCATAGCCCTGCAACAGGGCAATATGGATAGCAGCTTGTTCCGACTTAAACGTGGTTCAGTGCTAAGAATAAATCCAGATGCATCTCTTTTGGGAAAGGAAATAATTCTCTATACAAACTATCCTGGAGATGGTAATTAAAATCGAATGATATCCTCTTAGTGTAATTAAAAAAAAAAAAAAAAAACTTCAAATATTGCAGGTAAAAAAGAATTCATCCGCACCGATAATCGGGTTGTCGATTGGCATTCGAAATATGGAAAGCAAATAACTTCACCAAAAAATCAATATGTTCATGTTGTTGATATTGATGCGTACGCTGAGGTAAAAGTAAACATTTCTGGAACCTTCCGATTCTTTTTTAAGGAGAAAGATAGGTAAGATTTAAGTTGTAGAATTTAATTTTTTACAAAATCGGAGGCAATACCTTAGAATTCGATCCATTAGTATTTTTGTATGGTAAAACCTTTTGATTATAAGCAGATCCTCTATTAGAAATTTGTAGGAGAATCCCTTAAAAAAAATATTCAATGGTTTATAATAATTGCTCATTTTATACACTTTCAGTGATATCAAGGAACCATCCGGTTCGCTTTATGTTCAAGTTGAGCCGACTCTTCATGTAGGACCACCAGGTGCCCAAAAAATCATTCCTTTGGATTCAATTCGTTGTCAAACGGTTCTCTCCAAGTGTTTGGGACAAATTGATACTTGGGAAGCAAAATTACGAGTTGCAAAAGAATCCGGCTATAACGTGATTCATTTTACGCCAATTCAAGAACTTGGCTTGTCCCGTTCGGCTTATTCTTTACGCGATCAGTTGAAAGTGAATTCTCACTTTGGTCCCAAGGGAAAGGTATCTTTCGAAGATGTTGAAAAAGTTATCAAGAAGTGTCGCCAAGAGTGGGGAGTAAGTCAATTATTGAATGTTCCATCGATGAAACGATTTTAATTATGTACTTTTGTTTTGTAGATGGCTTCAATTTGTGACATCGTTCTGAACCACACGGCTAACGAATCTAACTGGCTGGAAGATTATCCTAATGGCACCTACTCTTGCCATACTTGTCCCTATTTAAGGCCAGCATTTTTATTAGATGCTCTTCTAGTTAAAGCAGGAACTGACATTGAGGAGGGACTTCTTGAACAAGTTGGTGTTCCAAAAATTATCGACCAAGAATGCCATTTGGATGCATTACGTCATCAACTTAAGACAAACTATCTTCCAAAGGCGAACATTCATGAATTATATCAATGTCATTTACCGAAGATTGTTAATGAATTCGACCAAATGGTTAGAAGCAGAAAACCACCTGGTACAAAAATTCAACCAGCAGAACGTCACAAGGAAATCATTCTGATTCAAGATCCAGAATATAGGCGCTTTAAGTCTTCCATTGATATGCCTCTAGCATTAGAGATCTTCAACACTTTCCATGCTGATTGCTTTGATGAAGAATCACGCATAAGGAAGTGTACTGATGCTTTCCGTCAGCACTTGCAAACTTTGAATGATAATGTCGCAACTGAGATCTGGGAATATTTACACACTGCTGTTGAGAACTGTCTGGCTGGTGTTCGGTATGAGCGTGTTCAAGCAGATGGTCCAAGAGTCAGGGTCATATCGGAGAAGTACCCCGTGTTTATGCAATATTTTACTCACCTCGTGGTGGAAAGACGTACTCCGGCAGAAATTGAAGAGCGTATGTATGGTGAGGACGGTAAATATTTGATGGCTCACAATGGTTGGGTCATGGGAGCTACTGATCCCTTGAAGGATTTCGCTGAACAGCAACCTGGTCGGGCTAACGTCTACCTCAAGAGAGAGCTTATCTCGTGGGGTGACAGCGTTAAATTGCGCTATGGTGAAAAACCGGAAGATAGTCCGTATTTGTGGGAACATATGCGAAAATACGTTGAGACCACGGCCAAGATCTTCGATGGTGTCCGTTTGGACAACTGCCATTCAACGCCCTTGCATGTGGCTGAATATCTCCTTGACGCTGCACGGAAAGTCAATCCCGATTTGTATGTGGTCGCTGAGTTGTTTACAAACTCTGATGCTACAGATAACGTTTTCGTAAATCGACTGGGAATCACTTCGTTGATTAGGGAAGCCCAATCAGCGTGGGATTCCCATGAAGAAGGTCGACTTGTCTACAGGTATGGGGGTGAGCCTGTTGGAGCTTTCCAAGTTTCTCCCAAGCGTCATTTGGCACCAAACATTGCTCATGCTTTGTTTATGGATCTGACACATGATAATCCTTCGCCTATCGAGAAACGGTCTGTGTATGACTTGTTGCCATCAGCTGCTTTAGTTTCGATGGCGTGTTGCGCAACTGGAAGCAATCGTGGTTACGATGAACTGGTTCCTCATCATGTAAGTTTTATTCTTTACAATAATGTCCCTTCCCATTGATAACCTTTCGAATATCTTTTATGCAGGTTCATGTTGTGGATGAGCAACGAGAATATCAAGAATGGGGAAAATCAGTCTCACCCAACACTGGAATTATCGCAGCCAAGAGAGCTTTGAATCTTCTACATGGCCAATTGGCAGAAGAAGGTTTCAGTCAAGTCTACGTAGATCAAATGGATCCAAATATCGTTGCCGTTACTCGACACTCTCCTAAAACTCATGAAAGTATTATCCTTGTCGCTCATACTTCTTTCGGTTACCCAGATCCATGTGCTGGACCAACTTCTGTTCGTCCATTGCGTTTCGAAGGCTGTCTTGATGAAGTAATTCTAGAAGCAGAACTATTAAACAAAGGTCCAAAGCCTTTCGATCATCCTTCATCATTCAAGAAATCTGATAAGGTTATCAATGGCTTGGAACAGTTGGAGTTGCACATTCATGAGCATATTCCACTGGCTCAATCGAAGATCTTCTCAAAAGAAGCAATCATCGATGGCAATATGACGCAGCTAAACTTTGAAAATCTTAAGCCTGGATCTATCGTTGCAATAAGGGTTTCCCTTAATCCAGCCACTCGTCCCAACTTTGACAAACTTCATGACATTGTTATCGCTTTGCAGAAGGAAGTAGGTCCTGTTCATGCCGAGTTGGCGACCATTGTCGCGAACCTTGATTTTGTTGATCTAAATCGAGCTTTGTTCAGTTGTGATCAGGAAGAAAGAGATCATGGACTTGGAGGAGCTGCATATGAAATTCCCGGATATGGACCAGTCGTTTATTGTGGTCTTCAGGGCTTTGTTTCGATTTTGAATGACATCGCTCCAAAGAATGACTTAGGTCATCCTTTGTGTGATAACCTTAGGAACGGCGATTGGATGATGGGTTGGTATAGCATAATATTAATAGTCTATAATCTTTTTAAACCTTGAATAATTTTCAGATTATATCTCGCAAAGATTGAGACGTTTCCAGGATTGCAAGAAGCTCGCCAAATGGTTGAGACTTGCTTTTGAGCCAATGAAGACAATTCCAAGATATTTAATTCCATGCTACTTTGATGCTATTGTTAATGGAGTCCATCATATGCTTGTCCAACATGCATATTCCTTGATGCCTGAGTTAGTATCTCAGTTGGTTTTTTGAATGCTCTTGACTTAATTTAGTTTTCTTTTTTCTAAAGCTTTATTCGTAAGGGAAGCAACTTCGCTCAATCTTTGGGTCTAGCTACTATTCAATTCCTTTCCATATGCAAGACTGCCAATTTACCAAAGTTCAGTCCTAGCATTCTGCCTCCACCACCACCCGAACAGTGTGTTACTCTTTCAGCTGGTCTTCCACACTTCGCCACTGGTTACTTACGTTGCTGGGGTCGTGACACATTTATTGGCTTGCGTGGCAACCTTTTCCTTACAGGAAGGTTTAATGAGGCTCGTTACATTATTATCGGATTCGGTGAATGTTTACGTCATGGCTTAATTCCCAATCTCCTCGATGGTGGAGCTAATCCACGCTATAACTGTCGTGATGCTGTCTGGTGGTGGCTTCACAGTATCAAGCAATACGTCAGTGAAGCACCCAAAGGCAAAGAAATACTCCGTGACAAGGTGTCAAGACTTTTCCCAACAGACGATTCTCCACATTGTTCTCCTGGCCAACACGATCAATTCCTGTACGATGTGATGCAAGAGGCATTGAATGTACACTTCCAAGGTTTGCAATATCGCGAACGTAATGCTGGTTACGAAATCGATGCTCACATGAAGGATAAAGGCTTCAACAATCAAATTGGAGTGAGTCCAGAAACTGGCTTTGTATTTGGAGGAAATGCTGCAAATTGTGGCACATGGATGGACAAGATGGGTTCATCGGAAAAAGCCAATAACAGAGGTAGACCAATAACCCCACGCGATGGATCAGCTGTAGAAATGATTGGTCTACAGGTTTCAGCTTTGAGATTTATGGAACAGCTCAGCAAGGATGCACTGATTCCTCACAGATCTGTTGAAAGATACGGAAAGAATGGTGAGTAGGTATAGCATTTAATTTTGACTTTCGTATATAAACTTCTTTAATTTAGGAGAGAAAACAACATGGACCTATGGCGAATGGGCGGATCGTATTCATGAAAACTTCGAGAAATATTTCTTTGTCACTAAAGAAGAGAGAGGTCCATTAGCCAATAAGAAGCTGATTTATAAGGACTCCCTAGGAGCAACCCAAAAATGGACTGACTTTCAGCTTCGTTGCAATTTCCCAATTGCCATGGTTGTCGCTCCAGAAATCTTTAATCCTTTCAATGCATGGCAAGCGCTTGAAGTTGCGAAGAAACATCTTTTAGGACCGCTTGGAATGAAGACTCTCGATCCAGACGATTGGAACTACCGTGGAAACTATGATAACAGTGATGATTCAGGAGATTCCACAGTTGCACACGGGGCAAATTATCATCAAGGACCTGAGTGGGTGTGGCCAATTGGTTATTATTTGAGAGCCAGATTGATTTTCGCCAAGAAATGTGGATTCCTGCCTGAGACTATTGCCGAAACATGGTGAGTTAATGTTAAAATTGCATTTTTGTATTCCAATTATCTGAGATTTTTGTTTCCGTCAGGCAAATCCTACAAGTGCACTTGAAGGAAATTCAAACTTCCCACTGGCGGGGATTGCCTGAGTTGACAAATGAAAAAGGAGCCTTCTGTCGCGATTCTTGTCGAACGCAAGCTTGGAGCATTGCCGCAATCCTAGAGGTAATTAATTAGAATTTTCACCAATTCATACATTTTTGTAATACTTATTTAATTTATTTAGGTCCTTCATGATCTCCATCATATTGGAGGCGATTTATTGTAGATCTCTCGAACCGTTCCAACGAACTTTTAGATTTGAATAAAATTTAACTGCCACAAGAGACATGATTATGGCTAAAACAAATTGAAATACTCCACTTTTTTATATAACGAGACGACACACCTTGAAAGAATTGCAGCTGAAAATTAAGAAAAAGAAGAACTCTTCAGTGTTTTTTTTTATAGTTGTTATCAAAATAATGTTTGTTACTAGTTTTAGTTATTAGTTGTTTGTCTGAACCACAAAATTATGAGTTTGGAGATTTTAGTTTCACAACTTATGATCTCCAGTCTCAAGTGTTTAGTAATAAGAGTTGTTTTATGTAATACATCACTATTTGCTTTATTTATCGTGTTGATTGAAATTTTCTTTTTTTTTATAATATTAAGTATATTTACAATAAATATTTTATCAAAACATTTCGAGGATGTATTATTTTTAAGAGAAATAACTATCCCGAGCAATACGCATTTCAGAATTTTTCGGGGCGATTATTTTTACTTTTCTATGTTCTTCATTCCAAAGAGGATCAGGAGAGTCAAGAATGGGAGGGTGCTCGAAGCTACGACTCTGGAATTCTTCAGGAATAGATCCTTGGTAGTAAAATTCTGTACGACGTCTTCGGGGATAAAGTTCTGCAGAGTTAAATTCAAAATTCTGAAAAAAACAGTTTTAATAAAATTGGAATTTAACAGTTTTAAATTTGTATGGCTTGTTGGAGCTTCGATAAACAAGATTCGAGCAGCGATGCTAAAATAGAAACTCATCGCTTATATTTTCGAAACTCTTAACGAGGATAAATTTTGAACTTTTAATAATGAAATTCAATAACTACAAAAAAAATATTAATTATATTGAAAAGAAGCACTCATCGTACTTCCAATATGAACACCACATAAGAGATGCAACTCAGGCTATGATTTCATTGTGTCTCGCATCGCTGCTCGAATCATTTATCACAGCTTCAACATTAACACACCCTTACTCGAAAATTTGATTGATGGTTGCGTTGGCTATTGTGTTGATTTTTGAAAAACTAAAACGAAACGTATGTACATACATAAATGTTAAGGTAGATAAAATTTGCTCAGTAATACTTACTTTTGAGGATTGCATTTTGTATTCAAAAAGACCGAAAAGTTTGTTGTTTTGTTGTGCTGTTTTTAATTTTTAGACAGTCAATAATTTACATGACTACTTAATTCAAATTTAGAATAACAGGCAACTTAAGAAATACAAAACCTTAATCAGTATGGTTTTCAATTGAGTGAGCAAATAGTTCTATTTCTTGGTTTTGAATAGTATTACCGAAGCTTATACTGTGTAAATTTTCGCTATCATAAAATAAATGTTTGCTAAACTTGATGATGTTAACATCGGTATCTACCTGGGATGAGGTTAGGTTAGGTTGAAGTGGCTGTCGGCGGAGAACCGACACACTTAGACCAATTGTTGGCCCATTGTGGATCTGGGAAAGCTTTTCCTTACTCAATTAAACCATTTTGAGCTCCTTATGAAGCGTGCCAGATTACTTATAGAAGTATTTGCTAGATCACACGTATTGTTGTAGTAGAAGTCTCTCAGATGGAGCCTACGTCTCTGTGACAGAGCAGGACAGGTACAAAGAAGGTGAGGAATTGTTCCTCCTGTTCCTCATCCATGCAGCTTCCGCAGAAATCATTTGAGTAGACGCCTAGTCGACGCCTGGCGTGCCTAACTATTGTAGGCATTCTGTATAACAACACTGGATTTATGATCTATAATTATATACATATGTATATTCAATATACAATATACATTTTCACTTACAAATATACCTATAATAAACCATGTACTCAAAACGTTACAAATAACAGCTAAATGTCACACGATTTGTATATCATATATTTATTATATACACATATTCCCTATATGTTAAGATTAACAGATTATGCTTGTTATAAGTAACTTTCGGCGCATAGCAACGAGTGTTTTACTTTTTACTCGTTCCTGTGATTTTTGGCCGTCCTTATACTATTAGACAGTGTCCGCTTATGACACCTATAACGGAGCTAATGTGCAATCTGCTTAAAAATATCAATTGCTTAGAGCGTTTTAGATCCAGCGTTGGCCAGATTTTGTTTTGTCACCAAGCAGGTGGTGAGGTTGTTCCATCTAAGTAGTTGATATCACGTTTTCTTTAAACCAAGATAAAGCTTCTTTAATCGCCTGGGATGAACCTGGAGGTGAAATAATAAACGTCTCTGACCGATAATACCCCTAACCTAACCATTTTATGACAGCTACTAGTTATACATGAGCTAAACAAAAATCCAAATTTATCCTCTAGAGAATTACAAAAAAAGTGCCCCCACCAAGTTTGAAGCAAATTGTTCAACCAGTTTAGGCTTTAGCTCTATTTATACAGTATAGAGGCGCACAGAAACACAAAAAGATACTTCACATTTTTGGGTTTTTCCATCATCGTAATGTCCAAAATTATTAGGGAAAATATTCCTTTTAGCAAAAAGCTATCGTGAATAATTTTTCCTTACATCAATGCAAACATTTCCAAGTAAGTTTTTGGGGAAAAATTATTTCGTGGGAGATTTGCGATAAGAAACATTCTTTCCTCGGTATTTTCTGTTTTTTTTTTTCGGGGAAAAAAAATTCCCATTCAATTGACGATAGGGCTGATTAGGTTTACCCAAAAAGCATGTATTCAAATGAAGCTGTGGTTTAAATAACTTCCAACTTCATAATAACTTCATAATCACAAATTAAAATCCTTTTTCATATACATATATCGAGATTCGAGAGACGCTTGGTAGACCTCTTTTATGGGCGAATGTGTTTCTCTCAAAAAGTTTTCGAAAAAAAATTAATTATTATTTTCCAAATACATAAACATATACATAAATAAAAACAAACTTTACGAAAATATTTACGTATTTATTTCAAATTTATCATAACAATAATAAATTGAGCAGATATTATGATTTCAATTGAAAAATACTTGCTTATTTATTTATGTATTTTGAAAATACTGAAAGAAAAACTAGTCGAACTCATGTTTATCAAAGTGCTTAAAAATTAATGGTCAGTCTCTAAGGTTTATGTGATGAAAAATAAAGAAAGAAGAAAAAAACAAATGAAAAACGTGACTGATAAAATGACCAGATGAGAAGAAAAGTTGTTCACTATTTTCTCACATAATTTTGTTATACATTACATATGTACCTCCTTATAACTAATCATCTTCTTTGGCTGACTTTAAATCACGTCCCAATCCTTGTATTTTAATGTCCAATCCGCTTTGAGCCAGAAGCGTTTCGCCTTTGATTTCGCTGAGACAATTCTCTTGCTGCAATTTTGTTTCTATGTTAGCAAAATCAATATTGGAAGCACTTCTCTTTTCTCTAGAAGCCTTTGCAGTTGTAATTAAGTCCAATTGATCTTTGTTAACTTCAAGAATATCTCGACGTATCGCTTCTATGTTTTCCTTATCGACTTCGTCCTCTTTAGCGGATGGAAGCTTAAGGGCTGCAGTATTGTTTCCTGCTCTCACATTTGATTCGACCTCATCCACGGGAAGCTTGCTCTTTAGCTCATTCGCGATATTGTTTTCTAATATCTTCCCAGAATCTAGAATTTTAGGACCATCTGCAGCTCCTATGTTTATTCTAGGTTTGTCAACAGCTTGTGGTTGCTTATTATCTAATACAACAGTATTCCTTGTATCGCTTTGTGATGCGTTAATCAGCAATGGCAAAGGTAATGGGACTCGTGCATCCTGCACAACAACGTCTGGAGACTTCTTCGCAACTTCATCAACTACCTCAGGCACAGGTTCAGCGGCAGCCGTCTTTTTAGCCTCTTTGGTTGCATTTCCTTTATAATAATTATTCTCTGTAAGTATTCCAAGAATTGAAGCTTTAGGAAGCGAGATTTGCGGATTATCTATCGGCTTTTGATCCCCCTCTTTTTTACTCTCTTTATGCACTTGTCTTCCGATTTCTCCTACTTTTTCCTCTTTTTTACTTTCTTCGTGCACTTGTCTTTCGATTTCTTCTACTTTTTCAACAACTTCACCCAGCTTTTCCACAACCAAGTCTTGCGTTAGTTTATTTTGTTTAGCTAGTTCCTCTTTAAGTTCATCGACCTTGCGTTCTAAGAGTTCTTTTGTCTTTATCAATTCATTCTGAGCCTTCACAAGGTGTTCTTTGTTTTCGCCTTCTTTTTGTTGTTGTTCTTCGGCGGCTATTTTGTCTTCGTTTTTGATTGCCTCTTTGGCAATACCATTGGAATTTGAGGGGGCTTCACTTACAACTGGAGCTTTTGCAACCAATGGAGTTGGTTCAAGAAAAACCTTCTTCTCGGGCGGACTCTTCTCCGTTGGCTTTATTGCTATCGGTTCTACTTCATCGACCGGCAGTGGTGGACTTATTTTTGCCTTCGGCTCTTCTAACTGGACATCCTTCTCTCTTGGCTTGGAATCAACTGGAAGCTGATTAATATTCAAAGATACATTCTGGATGGGAATATCTTTGACAACTTCCTTGACGGGTTTTTCAAATTTATTTTCAAATATTGTCAAAGGCGTAACAGTTTTAGTGACACTTTCACTAATTATATGCATTGGACCCGAACGCTGCTCATCGATAGCACTCAAATTAGCATACGTGCCAAGAATCATTAAGCAACAGCCTCCAACTATAATCGCTTGTGCTAGTGTTCTTTCAGTGGAATCTTTTTTCGAGATTTTTCGAAAACATGCTGCTGGGAATATAATGCAAATTGCAATGCCTATTGTGGATCCAACGAGCCCTATTACCAGTTCTATTGATGGAATTAATAATGCAATACAAAGCGAACCTATAACTATAAATACAGTTATTGTTTTGAAGCGATTTTCAGGTATATAGCCAGTGGTGTCGGCATGACCCTAAAAAATCAGAACATTATTATTTTAGTATCTAGTTCTGAGAGACGATTTAACTCACTCTTCTGTAAAGGAGCGAATAGATACTAGCTCGGCAGGGAAATATCACAAGAGGGAAGCTAAATGCGACAGATAGGACAAACCCTATTTTTATAACATCACTGCCAAACGATGGTGTGAAGTTTATAAGGATGTTCCCTGAAGACGTATTTTTATATTATTAAAAAAAAAAAAAGAAATATCAAAAACAGTAATAAGAACTTACCTGAGAATGTTTGAGTACAAAATGCGACATAACCAAAAAATCCAACTGCAATATAAACCAAAGTGCACATCAAAGTTGCCTCTTTAATAATCCCATTTAGTTTCTCCAAGCTTTGATTATTAACACTTTCAAGAACTTCAAATAATTGCCTGGAAATCATAAAAGTATTGTGTTTGTTAGTTTTAAACTCAGTTGTGTAACGATTAGCCAGGATCATCGGCACTAATCTTGATCATATAAGAAGAAAAGTTTATTATAAGGAAGTAAATCAACTGATTTAAGCAAATAAATTGTTGAAATGTAAATAAACATTCTTTTTTCTTAGAATTTAAACACTTCGGAATTGCATATAAGTACTAGTCATGACAAGTCGGATATATACAAAATTGTTTTCAATGATACTCACATTTGACAGGACAAGGCCATACTGAAAATTGGCAGGCACTGTAGAACACCAGATGGCTCCCAATAAACGATTTCATTCTGCCAGTCGTTGGCCAGAATGTGTCTCTCCGACTCTAAGATAATCTTTACAATCAAACAAAAGTAAAATCCAATTGAAGCTGTGCATACAGCTGACAAACTATCGATGTTCTTGAGCATTCCCAGAGGGAGAATACAAAGCAGCGTCACTAATACCATAACCCACGTCCGCAGGCCATCCGTTTCATTTAAAGTGAATATTTTAGATACAATTTGTGGTCCAACGTCACCAACAACAACAAAGTAAGTTATGCATGATCCAATTAGATACCCAATGATGCAGAGCTCAACTAAAAGTTTTCCCGATGTGCCAAAGGCATGAAAACCTGGAAAAAGTGGTTGTTGGACAGAAATCAAACTGATAATAGTTATGGACGGTTTTACCCAAGAATTCAAAGCTTTTTCGACGGGTTAAAAGGGAAGATTTGATAAGATAGTGGCATGAGATCCTCGTGATAAGATTGTTTAGAATAATTAAGACTATGGATAGAATTATTCCGCACTGAAAGACAAATAAATAAAAATAGGGATAGCCGAAGAGATTTTATTCTTGATTCACTCACCTTTTGGAAGCAAAATGGCATAGCAAGAATTCCAACGCCAATAATGCTGTTGGCAAGTGTCATAACGTGACCCGAGCTGGACATCATCTTTACCAGTCGATTTAAAGAAATTTTCTATGAATTTAATTTGAGAAATTTGGTTAAGAGTTAGCACTTATCAGTCTTTATTAAACTTACCTGGGTGGTAAAGAAATAAAATTTAAAAAAATTCCAACAAAACCCTTTGTTCAACCAAATTTTAGAAGCATAAAACTTTTCATTGCTTAAATAAATTAGGTTGCATTATTTTAGATGCTCTTTCCTGAATTTGAGTTTTCTTCTGCAAATAAAAATATATAACTTAGATAAATTTTAAAATTATTTAATAAATTTATTAGTCCAACGTCAGCATGCATGCAAAATCCAAACAGAAAATAAACAAGGTTCGCCAAATGACCAATGGATGCAATTTTGCCACATTTTCAAAGCTTACTTACTTTTGATGCAATTATTAATTTCTGAAGAGTCTAGTCAGTTACGTAGGTCTGAAGTTTTTAACAATAGATTTATCAAAATCACACACAAACGTAGTTGGAAACAAAAAATTTGAAAAAAATTATTTTTGTTTTGATTTTTTGACATTTCACATAATATTGTCAGAGAGTTGCGAGAATTGATATGGATAAACATTGATGGCAGTTTTTACCGATTCATTAGTATCCGGCTTCAAGAGCATTGCCACCTCGAAATTATTTTTTCATAGTACCTGTTTACACATTCATTTTACTGAAAGGCGCATCTGAGACAGACGCTGTTTAGATTGGGAAGATTATTCCGGTATCATGGCAATTGATTGGCCAGAGAAGTTTGGTGTGAGGATTCTTGTTAGGTGCTAAAAAAGCATAAAAATCGAACTCATTTCCCATTTATTGTTGTTTTAATGTGCGAAATGTCAAATTTTTGTTGTTTCAATGTATTTTGAGACGGCTCAAAGTTTCTAATGTAAACAGGATGAGACTCACCCATCCGGACACAAATCTTTCCAATCTAAACAGGGTCACAGGTAGATTTTATGTGCATAAAAATGAGAAGGATTTTGGTGGATTTTGAGATGGAATCGACACTTCTCGTTTTTACACACACATACATGGTCTTATTTATAAACGTTGTCTAACTTTAGACAACTGTCCAACTTTGGAAAATGTGTTCAAAAACCTTGTTCATATAAAGCATATAAAGCATATTTCCACCAATTTGAAAATAGTTAGACAGTGTCTAAATAGACAAAAATCTAATAAATACGACTGACAATCTTTCGCTATATTATTGGATATGCCTTGCAGTTAAACGACCGTGTAGACAGGGACATATAAGCCTAGTTCCTTTGATTTGAAACTTTGTGCATTTGTGTGAATTTTTACTCAAAAGTCTGTAAAAGTTTTTATAAAAAAAATAAATTGTGTAGAAATTTTCACAGAGTGCAATTCCGCCGAATGGGGTCTTACCTTTAAACTTAAATCCGGATGTATTTACATTGAATTTGTATAATTTACATCTGGATTTAAATTTTAATCTGGCTGAATTGAGTGAATAATATGGCCATAAAAGTTATGTACGCGCGTTTACTATAGGTGTGTTCCTTTGTGCCTTGCAAGTACTTTTTAGTAATTCCCAGTAGATGAAAATGGAACGCTTTAATTTTGCCGAAAGAAAAATCTAACCTCAATATAGATGTAATTTTTGTTGTTTATATATTTGTATTTTATTTTTGATTAAAGAAACATTACCAGCAATAATTTATTAAGTAATTTCTTTTAAATGTCGCTTTTATTCATTTATGGTCTTATTTATAAACGTTGTCTAACTTTAGACAACTGTCCAACTTTTTAAAATTTGTTCAAAAACCTTGTCTATTGTTGTCTTATAGCTACTTTACTTAGACAGAAGAGTAGATTGTCTTAACCGTGAATAATGTGATATTTATTTTTATTAAATAAAGCATATTTCCACCAATTTGAAAATAGTTAGACAGTGTCTAAGTAGACAAAAATCTAATAAATACGACTGTTCAAGGTTTTTGAACACATTTTCAAAAGTTGGACAGTTGCCCAAAGTTAGACAACGTTTATAAATAAGACCAATCTTGTTCTGATTCCGGCACACATGCAAGAAAAGCTGTCAAAATATAAACATACTTTTACTCATACACACGAACAACACAGTCATAAGGAGCATCTATCAAACAAACTTTTCAGAAAGTACCTTGAGCCATATAAGACTTTTATATTTCAAAAACCGAATAAAAAACCAAAATTTGTTGTCATTCGTGAATCAATATTATTTTCAACCCCTAGTTTACTCAACAATGTTTTCGATCGAAGTGTACGATTTACCACTCCTCAACAGAATAGCCAACCATATGTACCGCAAAACTAAATTGAAACCGATTCAAAAACTGGAGTTTTGGCATCACTTCAACAATTTGTTTTTCTTTCCGTTCTGCAATTTACAAACGTCAAGATGGCTGAGGTAATTTTTCTTAAAAAATCTTTAAAAATATGTGCAATCCTCAATAGTTTTTCATTTATATTACCCCTATTTAACAATAAATTGTGTTTCCCAAAGAAATAAAGTGAAATTTTATATCTTATTGTGAAAGTTTTATCAGAATTGAAGTTCATCCAAAAATGTCTCCGATTTCCAGGTTGATGAAACTCTTAAGAAGAAGCGTGCGTTCAAAAAGTTCACCTACCGAGGTGTTGACTTGGACCAGCTTTTGGACATGCCCAAGTAAGTATTGACAAAAAATACTGCCATTGGCAAATGAATTTGGATTAACCTATATATTTTTTTCTCTTGTCCAGCAACCAACTTGTCGAGTTGATGCACAGCCGTGCTCGCAGGAGGTTCTCCCGTGGTCTTAAGCGCAAGCCAATGGCCCTTATCAAGAAATTGAGGAAGGCCAAGAAGGAGGCACCACCAAATGAGAAACCCGACATCGTCAAGACACACTTGAGGAACATGATCATTGTTCCAGAGATGACCGGATCCATCATTGGTGTGTACAACGGCAAAGATTTCAGCCAGGTTTGTTTTAAATGAATTTAAATATTTGCCGAGTGGATTACTAATTGAATATTTGTCTTGGCAGGTTGAAATCAAGCCAGAAATGATTGGACATTACTTGGGAGAATTCTCTTTCACATATAAACCTGTTAAGCACGGTAGGCCCGGTATTGGTGCCACCCACAGCTCTAGGTTTATCCCACTTAAGTAAAAGAAATCATGGAGAACGTTTAATAAACTAACTTTTTATAGAAATAAAGTGATCTCGAAGTGTTTTTAATTGTTTCTCGGAAACAGTTTGGAAATGTTAAAATAGTGATTTAAAGGAGTTGCTTAAGCAAGCTTAGAAGTCTTAGCATCTGGGCTACAAATTTATCTTGTTTTGGTGTAAATAGTGTTATCTCGCCTAAGCATTTAATAATCTACGACAGGGACGGGGACAAACAGATTCTCAAATTTTTCGTAGATTCGTGCCCAATTTTTAAAGAAAAATTTAATGTTTCTTTGATAACTTTTATTTTTAACAACTTGCACTATGTAATGCAGTCTACTCATTATGATTCGACAATAGTTTTTTGTACTGGGGTGGAATCGGCTAACGCGATAGTTGATAATCAAAATCGACAATTTTGCTCCAAAACGACAATCGTTTTTTGTTATTAAGCGACAGCTTTTTAGGTGTCGTTTTCATACATTTATGTCATTTTCATAAAAAGTTTGATGCGGTCGGCTTAAAATTTGTTGGTTTTTTAATAATACAATTAATTAAAACCAACACAATAACAAAAATGCAAAAATGACGTTTAATTCTTGACTGAATTATAAGTTATGCCAAAGAACAAACAATTTTTGGCGAACGATTTACACAGAGCAACGAATAGTTTATAATCAAAACCGACAATTAAAAAAGCGACAATCAACTATCGCCTTACGCGATTCCACCTCTGAATATGGGATAGTCAAATCTCAAAAACGTTTACTAATAAAATAAATCAATTCTTACACTTTGATAAGAAGATTTATCCGTAGATTATTTATTACTCGTGTAGTGATTCCATTAGGAAACATCTTTCCACACTATCTAGATGAAAATAGTTACGTAAAATGCACTCAACATACCCAATCATACGAAAGTTAAATGGTTTTTTTTTGACCGACCGCGAACATTGTATATTCTAGAAACCGCTTTTTCACTCTTTATTACATGGAACCTCCGATCAGTGTTGACCCCCCAACTGCTTCAAAATGTAGCGTCGCAAATTTGAAATAAAGTAGAATGTCGATTACTTGCAAATGACTCGTAATTTGTTTAAATAAAAAAAAGCAAAACATTTAAACTTTCGATTTAGGAATTTCAACAGCAAAAATATTTGGCCAAGTTTTCGATCTCGAGCGCCGAACGCATCATCATGCTGTACTATTTTTGTGGGAAATTTTAAGTAAGGGCATAATGTTCGGAATCGCACCTTTGGCCTTGGCTATTTCAAAAGGATCAAAATTAAATATCTAATCTTATCATTTTTAAAATCGTTTATTTGATTTTGTAAAGTTTACAAAAACATTGCTACTGGCGAATTTAAGGAATTTAGAAGTCCAACGCTAGCCCCGGTGTTCTTTTTTTTTATCCAATTCTCTCCGGGATAGGAAAACACAAATTCTGTTAAGCATTTCGCAGCGTTGTTTATTTTTTATAAGATGTTGGATTTGCGTTATAAAAATTCTTTATTAGAAAAATAATACACAATTACAAAAAAAGTCAATCTGGTATTCTGTTCCACTTACCACGATTGATGTGATGCCTGACCCCTCAAATTTAAAACGGTTGAATAAGAAGTGTGAACATTCCAGAATTTACCGTTAAAACTTTTAACCAACTGCTATTATCTTTAACATGAATATATAAATAACGGGACATATACAGTCCTATTCTGCTAAACATTCGCATGAATTTTCGTATTCTGCTATCCGTCGGAGGAAAGCATCTAATTTGCAATAAAAATAAAACTTTAACAGTTAGATCCTTCCAAGAACTTAAATAATAATTATTGATAGAGTTTTGAACTTGAATAATTGAAGTTTAAAAAGTAATTAGTAACTTATTAATTGAACAATTTACATGAATCGAAAAATTCGATCGGATCGGATAGCAGAATAGGACTGATAATTTTTTATAATGGTAATACTATTTAAAGTAAATTATAAAGCATTGTCATCATGTCTCAAGACTTAGGTAGAGACCCTTCACGAGTGCATTGGCACATTGAAGAACAGTTTGTGCTTGTGTAATTGAAATGTTTATGCAGCACACTCTAGTACTAGTTTAGTTAGAACCTAGGTTTTGGTTCGCTCCGGCATTAAATTTGGCTCGGAATAGTTTGAAATCAGTATGTAGATAATTTAGATTAATATTCGTCCAAGTATTTAACAGCGTTGTAGTGCATTTCCGTCGAATTCGGTCTAACCTTTGAACAAAGTTTGTAAAGTTGCTAAACATTAAAGAGTTGTAAGTAACACTAGTATTTTGAAAATGTTCGTTGACCTGTGAAATTTAAATGTCCGTTTAAGAATTTTAGTTTGTTTTTAAAAATTTTCACACAAAATCCCTCTGATGATGCAATTCAATGAAGCCATTAATTTCCTATTACAGAATATCAATTTATTTAAAAATCTTTTTGAGTGAATTAAAAGTACCTACCCTATTAATTGAAGTAACGAAGTCCAATACTCGTATTTAAAACTAACATCGCATTATCTTTATTAAGCTTAAATAGTACAAAATGTATCCAATAGATTATTAAGGTATTAATTAATCTTTAAATAGTAACATGAAGGTAATTTATATGTTTTTTTCATTATTAAAAACAAATTTATATCACTATCAAAAATAAAACCAACATCAATATAACTATTTCTTTTTTAAAATAGCAAAACGATCGTAAGGTGTGTCTTTCATTGATGTTCCTGAATGGAATCCACCGGAATTCTGGTGCTGAGCCTTACCATTCATTGGAGTCCTGTTATCTCGCATTCTGTCGTTAGTTGCGACATCTTCTTTTTGTGTCACCCACTTAGTACTCGGGCCATCGCCATTGGTAGTTGTTGTTGACCCATAGCCGCTGTCCTTGACTTCAGATTGGCGCGAATGAAATGAAACAAATGGTGACGTCGCCTGGTCAGAAGTAGTTGGTATTGTAGCAAGCGATTGAAAAGCATTAGCAAGGCCCATGAAAGATACATTATTACCATTAGCATTGGGCTGAGGACCACCACCATAGTAAGATGATGGTCCATTAAAGTGATTAGTGTCAATAGCTGACGAAGAAGCGTATAACTTAGAATTGGCCAGCGCTAGCTTAGCCGAATCGGATCGGTTCCGTTGAAGAAGATTCTTCTTCATTACGGTCGATGTGCCGCTGGCAAAATTATTATTAATGCGTGTAAGAGCATCAGAGCTCAAGTGGTTAATACTAAGCGAATGTGACATGCCATTTTGCGGACTAACCATATGTTGCATAGGCTGCTCACCTAGCGCGTTCATATTCGTCTCGGACGCATAGAGATGGAAGTCACTGGACAAAAGTTCATTACGGCTGCCCAATGTTAGAATACTGCCTTTGAGGCTGTCGGTTGAGGTGTTTAAAGAATTCATGCCGACAGGAGAAGGACTCGGATGGACAGTGCCCATGGAACTTGGTCCTTGCTGAAGAGCTCCAGTGCGGGGATCAAAGTGTTTCTGATTGGCGTCTTTTAAGGTTGTCTTGATTTCCTTCTTGGTTGGCTCAACTGTGCGGATTGAAGATATGTGCCCTGCCACTGGCCCTCGGGATACCGAGGATGATGGAGATGCTGATGCACTTTCATTTTCCTCTTCGTTCTGGAAACAAAAAATCAAATCTGTAAAAGACAATTTGCAATACATACTTAATACTTACTTCATCTTCTTCAGTAATAATAGAAGACTCAATCCAATCCTTAATGCGATTCTTCTTTGCCGTTCTATCGACATTTGATTCGATGCCACATGCCACCAGTGTATGAAGCAAACGATGTTTTTCATCAGGACTGCTGTGGAAAGAGTACATTGATGGACACAGTTCATCAGTCTCATACTCCGCCATTTCTTTTTCTGCTGTCTTAGCAAGCCACCGATCATCTATAAACTTAGCCAGATCGGCTAGATTCTTTGGCCTTCTTTCGGGTCTTGGTTCCAAGAACCTTCGGAACATCCTTGAAGATTTTGAAGCAAGTAACTTAAAGAGTTTCGGTGTTCGCCGGATAGGAAGCATCATTGTACCCTGCCATGTAAGATATCGAACATAGCGAGGGTCATCGTTAGCAGCCTTCTGCCATGGTAGACAACCAGTGAGACAGACAAAAATTACAATTCCAAACTGCCACACATCGTGACTTGGATCAGCTCTGAAAGAAAAATTAATTCAAACAGATTTATTTTTATGAAACTAGTATGAGGTGATGTTGTTGCTTTCAAATTCTTCTTTTCTTATGTTTCCAAAAAAGGAATGGAGGAAATTGACTACTTTTCATTTTGCCGTTATGGCTGGCTTTTTAAATCAGCTCAACTTATCTTCAATTTATTTTCGAAAAAATCAAATTTAGTACAAAGCGAATCTATGTAGGTCTAAATAAAATTCTATTTATTTATTTGTTTCCTTATTTAACAAAAGCCTTATGGGATAAATATATAAATTTCAGTGAATCATTCAAAAATAAGACCGGAAACTGGAAAGGGATATCGGATTTGCATCGCTTAAAGCTATCAATTAGTAACCACGATGAAATAGTTAATCTTACGGCCAACTGCAAATTCATTATTCATTTATGATAAAACAAAATAGCTATCAAGCTTTCGTGTAGTCAAACATAAAACAACCCTTCTTCTGGTTTAGATATTTTAATAAAAAATTAACCAAAATATGTTGAAATATGGAAGTTATTTAAAGTTATTTAAAAACAAACGGAGAAATAAAAACAGTAGTTTATTATATGAAATTGAAATGAGGAATAAAAATTCATTTTAATAAAACAAAAAGCTAATAAACAAATGATAGCTAAGATTAATTTTCGTAAGTGATATTCAAAATAAGTGATATTCAACATTCCCACTAAAATTAATGTTTGCTAAGACCCATAGCTCTTGAACATTTGTTGATCTGTTCTTTGCTGGCAGGTTTCGTGAGAACATCAGCTGTCATTTCTTGAGTTGGAACATGAAGTATTTTTATAGATTGATTTTCAATATGTTCGCGAATAAAATGGTGCCGAACATCTATATGCTTAGTTCTCGCATGGAATGTGTTGGCAGATGCTAAACTTATAGCACTTTTGTTATCACAATATATGATGATTGGTGAAAATTTCTTGAATTCTAGTTCTTGCTTCAGCTGTTTGAACCATATCGCCTCTTGAGCTGCATTACTAAGGGACATGTATTCAGCTTCTGTGGTCGAAAGGGCAACGGTTGGTTGTCGTCTTGTTGCCCAAGTGATTGCGGCACCTTGATCCAGAAATACATTTCCGCTCACTGATCGTCGGTCATTTGGATCTGAAGCCCAATCTGCATCGCAAAAACCGTGAATAGATGATTTCGAGTTTTTGTTGTAAGTAAGTTTAAAATCCATTGTGCCCTTAATGTAACGAAATATGCGTTTTACAGCTTCCCAATGTGATTTCGTTGGATTGTTGCAAAAACGACTTACGTTGTTGACTGCAAAAGATATATCTGGCCTTGAAACTTGTGATATATATAATAAGCATCCTACAGCTTCTCGATACGGCACACCTGTTAACTGTGCTGCTTCTGAATCACATTTAACTAGCTTCTGGCCAGGGTCCATTGGTGTGGAAACCGCATTACAGTCCAACATGTTAAACCTTTTAAGCATTTCTTGGATATGATTTTGTTGGTCTAGAGTGACTTTTCCGTTTTGGTGTGTAACACGCATTCCCAAAAAAAATTTTGCTTTACCAATATCCTTCATATGAAATCTTTGCAATAAAGCTGTCCTTAACGCTGTTTCCAATTTTGTATCATTGCTCAAGATGATGAGATCGTCAACATATATTGCAACATATAATCTTTTAGAGCCGTCAATCTTGTAATACACGCATTGATCCACTTCTGATCTCTTGAGTCCAATATCCTGTAGACCCTTGTCAAGTTTTTGATTCCATATACGACTAGCTTGTTTTAATCCGTACAAAGATTTATTTAATTTACAAACCTTAGTTCCTTCTGTAAATCCTTCGGGTTGGACCATGTATATTTCATCATGCAGATCTCCCTGCAAGAAAGCGGTAACAGCATCCATTTGACTTATTTCTAAATCGTATTTTGCTGCCAAGCTGAGAAGATACCGTATTGTACCATACCGCACAACTGGAGAAAAAGTCTCCTCATAGTCTATTCCCAAATTCTGAGAGCAGCCCTTTATCACAAGTCGGGCTTTGTAGCGATCAACAGTACCTTTGGCATTTCTTTTTGATTTAAAGACCCATTTACAATTCAGGGCTTTCTTTCCGTACGGAAGATCACATAAATACCATGTTTTATTATTTATCAGAGATTCATATTCTTCTTGCATTGCTTTCTTCCAAACCTCTGCATCTGACCTTTCATTAACTTCACGTACACAACTCGGATCGTCAAACGATTGTGTGTCAGTTGTCATGTAGGTAACAAAGTCTGGATAAACGGTTTCTTTTCTCAAGCGTTCTGAACGTCGCAATCGGTTGCATGGTTCTTGATTACATGGTTCTTGGTTACATGGTTCTTGGTTGCATGGTTCTTCGAAGTAATCAGAACTATCCGAATTAGAATCTTGATTTTCATGGTTGCTTTGCAAGGGAGATTCTTGAAACTCAAAAAATGTTTCACTTTCCGATGACGATTCTTCTTCTTCGATTGAATTCGAATCCAAATCCTCTTGATCTGGAAACACAAGTAAATTTTGATCTTCAATGATGTTCTTATTTTCAAGAAATATGACATCCCGAGATTTGACTATTGTTTTGTTGCTCCTTCGAAGTAAACGATAACCCTTTGTATCCTCGGAATATCCCACAAAAATTAGTTCTTCACTTTTCGGATCAAACTTCTTTCTCTTTTCTTTCGGAATATGAACCATTGCTCGAGAACCAAATACTTTCAGGTGTTTTATGTTTGGTTTAACACCTGACCACAATTCAAAAGGAGTCTTGTCTGGAAGGCTTCGATTCGGAGATCTATTTATCAAATAAACAGATGTCGAGACTGCTTCTGCCCACAATTCGGTTGGTAAGGATGCATCGAACAATAAACATCTGGAACGCTCCACTATTGTCCGATTCATCCGTTCAGCGATCCCGTTCTGTTCTGGAGTGTAGGGATTTGTTGTTTGATGTCTAATGCCATTTTGTCTCGTAGGTTTTTAAGATTTTCCCAAGCGACGATGCCATAAATCAAAACTGTTTTCAATAGATGACATGAAACAAAAACCTTTTTCAGCCGGTTGAAGACTTACACGGTACATATTGCCTTCTCGGTTTGCTTTTAAAATGATATCACCCTTGTTATTGAAAACGTCGCAGCCTTGTGAACTAAACTTTACTGTGTTACCGTTTGAAATCATCTGACTCACAGACAATAAGTTAGTACACAGCTCTGGAACACACAAAACATTTTTTATCAAAACAGTTTGAATCTTCTTTCCATCAAATATGTTCATTGACAAATCTCCCATTGCTGTGACTTCAAGATGAGTGTTATTTGCAATAACGACTTGCTTTCTCGGCGGAGGTTTAACGTTCTTTAGATCTTTTTCACTTGAAGTCATGTGTGTTGAGGCACCAGAGTCGATATACCACTGATTGCGATCAAAACACTTTGCGGCAAATGATGTGTACAAAACCGAGTTCGAATAGCTTTTACCTTTAGGACAGTCTTTCGAGTAATGACCAAATTTGTTGCAAGAGAAACAACGTACGGATTTGGCATTACGCTTTGATTTAACGCTCTTGTTTTTTGTACCACCAAACAAAGCTGAGTTTAAATCGTTTGAACATTTTTCGAACTCAATATCTTGAAGCAATTTCGTCTTAATGGAATCTCCAGTTATTTCCATACCAGAACTTTCTAGTCCCATTATCATCGGGGTAAACTTTTCGGGTAAACCAGCCAATAAAAGAGTACCTACCCAAAGCTCAGAAATGTCCATTCCAATTCCTCGGAGCTTGTGAGCTGTCGAGATTATTTTGTTGACGTAATCATCAACAGACCCACATTTGTCCAATGTTGTAGTAGTTAAAGTACGCAACAATCCAACTTTGCGACTGAGACCAGAATCCATAAACGCTGCTTGCAAAGCATCCCAGACTTCTTTTGCGGTTTTCGCACTTCTGATGTGTACATAATTAATTGGATCCACCAACAAAATAATTTTCGATTTTGCCTTGCAAATTTTTTTCACGTCCTTTTCTGTTCCTAGAACGCAATCCCAAAGTTCCTCATGTTCCAGATAAGTTTTTACTGCGAAACTCCAATTATCGTAGTTTTCTCGTCCTTTCAATTTTTCAACCAATGGAATTGGTACTGCGGCAGCCATATTTTATACAGCCGTTGATAAATTAAAAAAAATCTAGATAATTTCAAACTAAACTATTTTTATTTCTTTATCTAAATAACAATCAGGTGGTCTGGGCCCATAACCTGTTGAAATATGGAAGTTATTTAAAGTTATTTAAAAACAAACGGAGAAATAAAAACAGTAGTTTATTATATGAAATTGAAATGAGGAATAAAAATTCATTTTAATAAAACAAAAAGCTAATAAACAAATGATAGCTAAGATTAATTTTCGTAAGTGATATTCAAAATAAGTGATATTCAACAAAATAAAGTTAGGAAGACTTCTTCAGAAAAAAAATAATAATTTTTGACTACTCAGAAATTGCCGTAAATAAGCTGTGCAATCTTAAAACGTGACGCACTTTTAGTAGGTGTGTTTTCTCGCAAATTTTAACACGCAATCAGTAACAAAGTATTTATTCTCACTTTCGATTTTATTTTGCTGACGAAACCCGCCTAAAAATAGTATGTGGAACATTTTGTTTTCTTTTTTTCACACTCACTTTGTGTTGCTGATAAAAATATGTAGGTAAGGTGTAAAAAAAAATGTTTGAGTGGCAGGACTCAAATTGAAGATTTGTAAACATACGCGTTGAAAAACGGATACCTTTCAAAGGAAAACTACAAAACGAAATAAGCTTTATGCAAGCTTTCATATTTTATTCAAGAAAAGATGCAATCCAGATGAGATCTTAATATGTACATAGTAGGAATTTCAGCGAATTTTAGATGGCAAGAGGTGAAGAGTAATAACTAGCTTTAGATTTCTCGAAGAAAATAAAAGTACTGAAGCGAATAATAGTCCATTTTGAAGTGGAACACATGTAAGTTGTCAGATGATGAAACGAGAATTTCGAAGAAACTTTATTTTTGTATGTAACATAGCCTAAGTATAAAGGGAATTTTTATGTTACAATGAATCTGACCTGATGGAACAATTTCAAGATTTAAATCCACCAATTCCTGTAGGTAAGCCAAAAGCTTCTACTAGGTCTGGTTCTCAAAATATATCCGTCCAAAGTGATATTACTGTATTTCGACCCAATTCAATTAAAATTAAAAATTGTTTGGACGGCGGCGATATTTCCGAAATCGAGACTCGTAAGTGTTTGCAGTTTTCAGTGTTGAATTATTAAATTCACAGACATTTCGCCAATGTAAAAATTTCTGCACAAATAGTCAATCAACTTGCAACAATATTTTAATTGGACTAAAGGCCGTTAAAAGCAATTTTGAATCAATAATTCAACAAGTCCAATTAAAATAGTGCTAAGTCTTTTACTTGGCTGATGTATTTCAGTAGTATATAAAATTTGTATTATTAAAAAAAAACATATAAAAAATAAATAGTTTAAAAATAATAAAAATAACATAAAAAAATATTAAAATATAACTTAGTTCAATAAAATAATAATATTCTGAAAGTAAAATGCCTCAATATTTATTGCCATTTCGTATAGTTTCTTATTTTTTTACGTACATATTTATTTGTATTTCTATAAAGAGTTGCATTATGGTAAGAAAATGTTCGAGGGTATGTAATCAGTGAAACAGTTGGGTCAAAAAATTCTTTATTATAATTATAATAATAATAAATAATTCCTTTGAACATTGCATTATTGCATCCACAGTCGAAATATTCAATTTATTTCTTAATCATCCTTCATTAAATTTAAGTTCGAAAAACTCCTTTCTGCATTTGCGCTGCTATGAGGCAGACTGGATAAAGTTAGCATGTATAACTGCTTAAATTGTCGAATGCTGGCTTTCCGTCAAATTTGTTTTTTCATTTCTACAAAGTTCTTCTAAAAGTCCTTTAGACCTTGCAACAAAAATTCATCGTTTAAAATAACATTGTTTTGTTAAGAATAAAACGGGAAATTTTTAAGTAACGATATAATAGTCGGAATTGCACCTTTGGCTACTTTAAAATTATCTAACAAAATTAAATTTCTAATCTTTTCATTTTAAAAATCGTTGATTTGACGTTGATTTCATTTTGGATCGTTTACACAAAAAGTGTTACTGGCGAATTTAAGGGCCAATCACAATATGCGATCAGTGACACCACATGAAAATAAAAGAAGTTCGTACAGCATAGACAAAAACTCCGTACACCCACAAAATGCATAAAATAAATACAACTAAAAACATTTTTTTCACTCCCAATTAATTTCGAAAAGAGTCATGTGTTACTTCGAACTGACATAATAAATAAAAAATGTGGAAAAAGATTTCTAAATTAAATCTTAATGTGTAAGAAATTTAATGAATAAATAATAATAATTAAGGGTTTATGTTAAAATGTTTACAAAGAAAAATATTTTAGGGTAAAATTTCTGTGTGTTATGATTTTAGAAAGAAAAATTATTTAGAAATAAAATTCTAGAAGTCCCTACGCTTTCATAGAAATTATTAATATTTTTTTCAAAAATCCATCCTTTTTTTTCTACCGTGTAGTTTTTAAGTCGAAAATTCCTACGTGTGGGGATTTTTCCCCACGTGTGACATCACTGTGTGCGATATCATTTTTAATACTGTACGTAGCAAAAACACTATAACTGTAATAGGGGGGGGGGGGGCAACGCTGTTGGCCAGCACTTCAGCAGAATCAAACTCATTTTGCAGTTTTGCTTATTTAAAGCTTTTAATGTTATCAATCAATTGGCGGACAAATTTGTGAAAAAGAATTGTAGTGTACAAGTCTGGCAATTAAACGGTAAAACTGTTTTTTTTTTTTTATTTTTAAATTCTAGCTACAATTTCTCTGTTTTTTTACTAATTTGTTGGAATTATGTTTGAAGTTTGTAAAACAGAAAATCGGTTCACAAATTTATAACTTTAGTTTACAAGTATAAATATATGTATGTATGTAATTGTAATTTGGTGAAATAGACCAATGAATAAATCTAAAAAATCTACAAATTTCAAACGAAATCGAGAAGCGAAACTCTCTTATCAGAACCGTCAAAAGATTATTTTTTGTGCCAATGGAATGGTTTCAGAATGCTTATTTTTGAATCTAGTCGCTTCTAGACATCCAATGAAATATCTCTCTTCACAAATTTAAAAAATATAGAAAACGTCAAAATAATAACGTTCTAGCTTGGACGTTCGGAGTACTCCTTTTGCACTTCTTATCATTCCACTACAGAAGCGTTCAGTTATAAAAACGAGTAGACAAAGGAACGCACACATACATATAAAACTTTTCGTTGGATAACTTGTCAAATGTGTGTCGGTATAGTTTCCGCAAAAAAAAAAATCGGAGTCCGAAGAAACTTAATAGCGAGGTTTATACCTTAACTTACTTGTAAGTTCCTTCAGGCTTGATTTGTAATACTTCCGGGGGACTGTAGGGCAGCCATTCATTTCGTCTCTCCACTGTCGTGTCAGTTTGATAAGATTCTCCGAAATCACAAAGTTTTACACGAGAGAAATCAGAGCGATAAATTAAAACGTTGTCCAGTTTAACGTCCCGATGAACTATGTCTCTAAAAATAAAAGATACATACAAATGAAAACTTATGTATATAAAAAGACCTTTGACTTACTTTGTGTGCATATAATCTAAAGCACAAGCAATTTGCTTCGCAACTCGCTTACTATGAAGCTCTCCAATGCCAGTATCCGTAACGTTAGATGTTAAGTCACCTTAAAAGTGTTTAAACACATTGATTATATATGTATATTATTAATTACTTAAATTTATATGAAAACTTAAAAATTAAACAAAAGATCTCACCCAAAGGAGCATATTCCTGAGTGAATACATAGAATCCAGCCGTTTCGAATGCCACATCGTATGTCGTCACGATATTTCTATGGATGCCTAAATGCAGTCCGTAATGGAATTCACGATAAAAGTCCCGCAGCGATACATATGGCTTTGGTACAGCTTTGAGAACCATCTCAGTTTGGGAGGCTCGATGCTCCACCAAAAGTATCTTGCCAAACCATCCCTCGCCGACAATTTGCAGAATGTCGAACTCATCAACTAAATGGATCTGTGAATGAAAATGCAACGATAAGAGGGTTGGTTTTTGGTAAATCATTATAAATCGAGAGACAGGCGAATGCAGAGAAATTGGACTTAATTGAAATTGAATGCAGCAGCAATGGATGGGATTCATATGTATTTTGACATAATATACATACGCACTGCAGATAGGGTATTAAGTTAACCATATTTAATAATAATTCTCTGATGGGATGCTGCGTTTCTGTGGTATGGGATTGCAGCAAGGATACACTACACGCAGCGTATATGACGCAGTACATATAAAGTGGCTTTAAACTCAATCAAAACTGGAATGACTATAATTTCTGATATTTGGCTGGCACTATTCAGTTAATTGTTGGATTTGAATAGATTTGCAAAGTAAGCTTCCAATTTATTAATATGCGTAATTTCCGCGGGCCATTTTTTTGGTCCTGCACAAACATTTATCCGGCGCAGCTTTCAATAGTAAAGTCTAAAGTGAAATAAATACAAATCGGTAAAAAAGAAAATAAGGCCAAAGGCCAAAGCCAATTTTTTTTTTCTATTTGATTGCGAAAATTGGCTGATTAGCGATTTCTTTGATTAACAACTCAAATTACGAATTACTTGATACAAATTTTCGTTACCATCTTGCACATTTGATGATTAACAAGTTCAAATAACCCTTGATTAAAGATGATCAGCTGATGTATACTACAAATTGGCCCTAAATCCATTAATTGATTTTGACATTTCAAATGAACCGCAATAATCATCAGTAATGTGGTTTTCCATTCAATCAACAAAATTGACTTTTTTCGTGGATTAATATTTTTTTTTGATTAATCCTTCAGATCTTAATTTGAAGCTAGATTAACATGGACTTTCACACACACCAAAGTTAAATGCTATTTATAGTTACATATGTACGTATGTGTCGATAGTTCAGCTAGGAGAGAAAAAATATGGACAGTAAAAGCAACTTTACCCATTTACCTTTTGTGTTCTTAAGGAGTTCATCACAATTTTCTCAAACAAAAAATAAATATTTATTTCTAATCAAAATCCATTGACAAAAAGAATGACCTTATCCGTTTCATTTAACGAAATAATAATTGATGGACATTAATATCAAAACTGGAAAACTACTAAGTATTTTTGGTAGAGCTAGATCTTAAACTTATAAATCATATCCACACTCATAATCATTTACTGCATCGCTCCACTTTGGACATTACCGCATTCTGATGTATGTATATGATTTACAGTGGCTGCCGCTACGACACATTCCCCCCTTGAAGCGTCGGCGGATTCTTCAATTTTATCAAATGGCAATAAAACCAATTTCTGTATTGGCCGCATTGTTCGTCGTTTCCTGTCTGCTACTTGTAATTCGACATTTCGTATTTTTGTCGTAAAGCCTCTGCCATGATTTGAAGTCAACCATGCAATGTCTGCTCATGCGCATCCCGTTTAAGTAATTTATTTATTTATTTATTTCGTCTTTGAAGTTACATGACTCTATGGAGACTACATTTAAATCAAATAATAATAAGATTTATAATATATAAGTTCAATATAATTAACTTAAAATAATAAAGTTTATAACAATTTTAATAAATCTCTCTTAATATCTAACCTACTATTATTAAAATCAATTAAAAAATCAAATTCATTAAAAGCAATACAAGAATCAGTAATTGGATTGTGTTTAGCATAATTTGTACTATGAAAAGGAACATGTAAAAAATTACCATCTCTAGGTCGCAAACTACGAGAAGGTACGTAAATATTAAACATTGATAGCAAAGTCGAACAATCTATGTATGTTAGAATTTAAAACATCGAAAGCAAAGAGTACCGAATATATAGCTTTCTTCTCAGCCTAAAGGTTTTAAATCAATTAAGATACCCCTGGTCTCATAAGATGAAATACCTGAGTTTCTAAAAACCTTTCGTAAAGCAAATTTGGTAAATCTTTTCTGAACTTTTTCAATCCTAAGGATACTTGATTGAGTAAAGGGATTCCATATAATGCAACAATTCTCCAGCAAAGGTCTGACAAGGGATAAATAAAGGGTTTTTAGAGTATATGGTTCTTCTAAGTAAGGACCATGTCGATAGTTCAGCTAGTAGAGAAAAATATAGAAATATCAAAATCCAGTGATAAAAAGAATGAACTTTTCATTCTACGAATAATAATAATAATAATTGATTGACATTAATATTAAAACAGGAAAACTACTTAGTATTTTAAGTAGAGCCATTCTGATGTATGTATATGATTTACAGTGGCTGCCGCTACGACACAGTATGTATTAGTGTAAATTAAGCATTTCGCTGCGTTGGCGTTGTTTACTTTTAAAATGGTTGGGTTGACACACAATTACAAAAAATCCTGGTGATCTACATAACCCTTGTCCTTTTGCACAGTGTGAGGATGCATACATTACAATGTCTGTTTGGTAACTTAAATTTTAGTTTTCACAGCAATTTCACAAAAAAAATTCACAGTAATAGACAGACCTGATATAAGTGCGTTCTCTAAGTTTTTTTTCCAGAGAACTTCAATTACATCTGTCAGGCAAAATATAGGTAATCATTTAAAAGTTATTATTTCTTGTTATTAATAATTTTAATCTAGATCTTTATGATATTCTAACGAAAATCGAAACTCACAATCTAAATAAAAAATGCTTTCTTCACCTTAGCTCAATAATTTCTTTTAAGAAAATTCATGAGACAATCTTATTATAAGTATCTTGGGAAATAGAAATTTATTTACCAAATTCAGTGTAAACAAAACATTAAAAAGAAAACTATGCATAACTAACTATCGAACAGAGTGCAGTATCTAATACTTTTTCAATTTTCCATTGCTCGTCATCATTTTAGATCAATCAGCAAGTGAAATTTATTATTATTATTAAAAAAGAAATTAGCCGCCTGTTCAACCACATGCTGAGTAATTAGATAATTTCTGGCCAATAGCCAATGGCCAATTTATCGAAAGTAAAATACAAAAAAGTCTGCGAAAAATAAAAGACTTATCTCATTCTGCCCGTCAAAGCCCATTCGTATATAAATGATTCTGGGTTGTGTCTCTCGATTAATTGACTTTACTTGTATAATGGCTGTGTTGAATCTATGAACATATTTGAAGGCAAACTTGCTTAAGGGGGGCTATAAAAACGTCACCAGATGGCGTTTTTTGGTGTTCCTTACGGCGGCGGCGTTTGGCGCGTGAAGATAAAAGAAGAAATTTGTATGTAGGTACTCGGAAACATCCGTAAACTCTTTTAAATCCACCCACATTATATAGTGCATTTACATGTTTATAAGTATGTACGAATTTGTACATCTATGATGTACATATGGACCTACATTATGTGGCTTTTGATATGTAAGTTTTGAAAGTTTCGATTTTTGTCAGTGGTGTGCTGCACAAGCAATATAGAATTGAAATACCAACGGCTACCTGTGTACTGGGCAGTCGAGTTCTATATTTTGTGTGATATTTGTATGCTTGCAGTCATATGCTGGCATGGTGCCACTTTAGAAAAATTCGCTATTCCGAAATTCATGTTTTATTTATTCATAACAGAGAAGATTATTTTATGTTTCTGGCTGAGCGAAATAAACAATAATATTTTTGGGATGACAAATTAGTTTGTGGTGGGCAGTATGGATACGGTGCAAACAACCATCAGACTAAGCATCGGGGAAAACTTGGAATTCTTTGATTCAAATGTATACATATAAGTGCAATGTTGTATGTAGAAATTCCTTTTAAGATAACTTTTAAGTTGGTCATATTGATATAGTTTTAATTTGTAATATATTATGCCAAAAAGATGAAAAAGGAAATGTTTCACTATACCATGTAAACCAATTTACGTGCTGATGACGTGAATGCCGACTAGCGCACTCACCATTGTTTGCGCCAAGTTTTTCTAAGTGAATAATTGTCTTAAATAACTTTTGCAAATTCATCAAATGATCTATTTTAAACATAAATTTGTAGGTAGGTACTAAGGTATAAAAAAATATGCGGTTTGGGTAACTGTCTCAAAACGCCTTTAATTGATATATATAGGTTGTACAATGTACATAGATATCTAAAATCTTCCAAAATCAATGCAAGGGAATATTGGTACATATTTAACTAATTCCCGGCACTGATGGCTAAATGTGTTTTACGTTATAAACCTATATAGACATAATTAGGTATTTGTTCTCGGATTAGCCGCGTTATTAAATTATTAAGAGTGCACTTTTGTACTCACCCCGAACGTTTCGCCTAAAAAGTTATAAAACCTACATAGGTTTGTAAAACATCTATTTATCAAGGTTTTTCAATGCCTTTTATTTTATTTTATTTTATTTTATTTTATTTTATTTTATTTTATTTTATTTTATTTTATTTTATTTTATTTTATTATTTTATTTTAGTTTTATTTTATTATTTTATTTTATTTTATTTTATTTTATTTTATTTTATTTTATTTTATTTTATTTTATTTTATTTTATTTTATTTTATTTTATTTTATTTTATTTTATTTTATTTTATTTTATTTTATTTTATTTTATTTTAATTTATTTTATTTTATTTTAATTTATTTTATTTTATTTCATTTCATTTTATTTTATTTTATTTTATTTTATTTTATTTTATTTTATTTTATTTTATTTTATTTTATTTTATTTTATTTTATTTTATTTTATTTTATTTTATTTTATTTTATTTTATTTTATTTTATTTTATTTTATTTTATTTTAATTTATTTTTTTTTTATTTTAATTTATTTTATTTTATTTTATTTTTTTTTAATTTAATTTTATTATTTTATTTTATTTATTTTATATTATATTTTTATTTATATTATTTAGGAGGGAGGGTAATGTGGGATATCTGTGGCACATTATTTTAAAATATTTTTATTGCTTACACCGTTCAGGTTGTGCTCTCATAAGATCCGACATCAGAAATTATTCTAAAAGCATGTTTCACATGGCTCGCTTGCAACAGAACAAATTTTCAATTAAAAAAAAAAACATTAAAAATACACCTTTTCGCCGTAAATATTTGTATTTGTGAACTCTTCATTTTGATTCCTAGTTCTAATGACAAATGAAACATTTCTGCGAATTTTTATCAGTGGACTATTAATTTAAATATTTTTTTTTGCAGAGTCCTCGGTAATAGAGTTTTGTCAGTTTTTTTAATTTTATATTTTTTTTGTATTTATTAATTGTTTTTTCGTACATACTTATATGAATTGACGAATCTTTTGTTCCAAACGTTAACGCCCTATTTCCGAAGTTTGATTTTTTTTTTAAACGCAGATTTATTACAATAAGTACCTAACTTTAAACATTAAAGTTTCAAAAATTAATCAAAATCATTAAAACCCCATTGTGGTTTTTGGCCAAAAGTCGTGGAAAAAAATACAAAATCTAATGTTTTTTTTTAATAAAATAAAATAAATAAATATTTTTTTTAGTAAATAAAACAAAAAAAAAACACCCATTTTATGAGATTTGAGGTTTGATTAGAGCTGCAAATAAAAATCCCGCTGCAAAATTACCAAATATATTTTAGCCTTACAATTTGTTAAGCCATATGCAAAATTGCAGCTCCAGCTATTTACAATGTTTTGAGATAGTGTAAATTATTTTTAAAAATCATGTTGCTGGTGCTAATATTTTGGTTTAAAAGAAAATTGACTTTTGGAAATTTTGATTTATTTTCTTTCTCAAAAGAGCTGAGAACGTGAAATTTTCTTCTTATTCAATTAGAATACATTTTGTTACTATTTTTATCTTCCCCATTTCCACGCCCTTTTATTTAAATGGCATAAATTGCTAAAAAATGGACCTATGTATACTCTTGTAAACAAACTAGGTACTGATTATTATATTGAATATTCGATTTCTGAAATCCTCCCACTTTCACACCCTGTTTTAAATAAATTTTTCATAAACTAAAAGAATTTTTGAAACTAAAGTAGGTAAATACGAATGAACGTTGACAAGGAAGACAAGGAAATATTTAGTTTTTATCTGTCATCTAGGGAATCTTTTAATGTGGATAGATTGGGTGAGGTTGCCGAAAACAGTTCCGATCTACTAAAAGCCATATTCAAATATACAGTATCACATATACTCCTTTCAGAAGAAACACAAGAATCAATGAATAAAGACTACAAGCGATATCGATACAAAAATATCTGCAAGGTTTCACGGAAACGTCAAAGTGAAGATTTATATCATCGGATCTACTTATTTTATCTTTAAGACACATGAGATCTCAAAAAGAGCTGACAAAAGGGTTACAGCACACAACTATTAGGTCTATTATGTTGAAAATTATGATGTTGCGAATGAATGATAAAATTTTGGTCCGTTTAATTTTTTCCAATACTAGACGTGTTTTTTTGCAAGCCTTGAGAAAATCGCACGAAGAAAACGACCACAGTGATTAGCGACACCATCACAAACACAAAATGGAGTTTTCATACAAACTATCGATAACAAGTACATATATATAATTCACAGTTTTTGTGTGTACTTAAGTTAAGCCCAGATAATTCTCTGGGTTTAGCTCAGCCCGCAGGGGATTAGTTGTTGTTGCATTGGTGATTGTTTAGCACCGACGTCGTTTTTCTGGTCCAATTCTCCCCGGCCTTGCAAAAAAACACGCTTACTGTTTCACATAAATTTAGTCACTGAAACAGTTTATAAGATATACCACAAAATGAAAGAAATACTGCATCGCACTATTGTAAAGAATTTTACAATTAAATAGCTACATACTTTTTTCACAAATTTTGCAAAATGTCAACTGTTTTTAAAGTTTTGCCTTTCTCTGTTCATTCCTTTTTCTAAGAACATCTTACTTTAGCCTATGATTTAGAAACACCCTGAGAATCAATATAAAAAAACAATATTTTTAATTTCCTTTAAGAATTACCTAAATAAAATTGTATCTTAAATCGTTCTACAGTTATGATTTTTGCGACGAAAAAAGTCATTTAATTTCGATTGTTGCTTTTGAGTTCAATTTATTAGCAGAACTAACTTTCCATGGCTTAACCCAGCTTTAACTCAGGCATTGAAAAACTGGACCCAATAGGCATCGATTGTATCCATTATTTTTAGTGTCCGACCGAAGGTCGATTTTCAGCCGAAGCCGAATTATTAGGCTGAAAGAAAATCTTCGGCCGAAGCCGAAACCGAAGCCTAAGGTTGAAAAAAGTCAAGAATTCTCTTTTCCAATTGGATACAAATTTTATTTTTATTAAAATTTATTGCTTAAAAAACATAAGACAAATAAAATAAAAATAACTAATAACTAATTAGTAATTATAAAGAAAAAAGAAATATATAATTCATTTTTAGTAATAATTTATATGATGGCACACATGTGTTTTGAAATTTTTGAATACCTACCGAAGAAAAGATTGCAATCTTCGTTATTCAAAAATTTCAAAAATTGAAATTTTTTCCGGCGCCTAGTACGATGCTCGATATAATAAAATGCTCGGCCTAAAATGCCGAAGCCGAAGGTTTGGCCGAATGTTGTTTTTTTGGCCGAATTCGGCCGAAGCCGAAGCTTCGGTCGGACACTATTTTGTTAGTTTTTCTTTTTTTCTAGCACTCTCGCGATGAAGCCAAATCCTTTAAAGCAGTTGTTAGATTAAATCTCTTACCTTACCTCAAACTATTTTACTGACTCGGGTAATCCCGTTTTAAAATCTGATATATGTAGGTATCTATTAACTACAAATGGTGGCTACTCTTAAAGATAATTAGTTTTATCCTCAGTAACTTTTTTTGAGTATTTTAGCTACCAGTTTTTACCACATACATACATACATGTATAAATTTATTAAAGTAATAATAAAATAGAAAATATCTTTCTTAAAAATATAACTTTCGAATATGTAGAAAATACAAAGGTGTTCTTTTTTTAATCGAATTGTAAACAGAGCTCATCCCATACACAATAGATAGATTAATCAAACAGTTCACTAATAAACACATAATTATATGTATCATCAAATACTTATATCAACCTACATATACACCGATCATCAAATAATAAGAAATTTAAAAAAATCCACCATTACTCATGTTTTTAAATTTAACTACAAAATACAAAGGTATTATTGTGATCTATGTATAATAGGGGTTCCGAGAACTCAACTCACTCAACTCAACTAACAAAGCGTTATTCTCCTCAAATGATAACAATAAATATTTCAGTTCTCAATCTTCATTAAAACAACAAACTTTTCTTTCAGGGCAAACAAAGCAAATTACGAATACCAACAATTTTAAGTAAATAATCAATAGCAAGTTCTTAGCATTTATTGTGTTTTAATTAAACAAACAATCTGACAGTAACAATGTGATATTATACAAACCTTTTCCAATTCGAATTCTCGTATTTTATGAATACTCCCACGCGGCTTCTTGATAACAGACATCTTGCAGTAGATTTACATGTGACCGTGTGGCCTAATGGATAAGGCGTCGGACTTCGGATCCGAAGATTGCAGGTTCGAGTCCTGTCACGGTCGAAAGATATAGTTTTTTTTTTTTTAATTTTTTAAATGTTATTAATTTAAATTTATATCAAAAAAACTTATTTCAATTTGTATTTTATTTAACAAAGATACACAATATGTGTCTAGACACCGGGAAGCACACATTAGTGAGTCAACAAACTTTTACCGGATTTATAAATAGTTTTTCTGTGTGCTCTTTATTTCGATTTTATTATTGTTGTTTTATGAAGCAAATAAAACAATGAATGTTCCTTGAATATTGAATTTATCTGTGCATCATCATCTCTCACACTCCACCTCCTTCTCGGGGCATAAAACAAAAGATTTGCATTCGAAATAACTCGCATAAGCACGCCCGACACTGTTAACCATTTTTGCAATGCCACACCGAATCACATTCACAAAGTGTGTACTCGGCTTTATATGTTTTTTTTTTTTTTTTTTTAAGTATCACAAGCGAACTATTTTTAGGCAACAGAAATACAAAAAAAAATTACACTAAATGGTTTTAATGAAACAATTATTTATCCATCCATCAGAGGACCGTTTTTTGCCACCAGCTGAGTTTTGGCATTCTTTTTCTAGTAGGTACAGTATGCTGCTTTATGAGATTAAACAAATATTAAAATAATTAAGCACTGTTGGGCTTTTAATTTAATTGCGGTTCGCGAGCAATGATTCCGGAATAAATTTTTGATTTTTCGTAATACCTATGTCTTTTTTTTTCTTATTTATTGTTTTTTGGTTTCCTCTGTTTTCAGAAAGAATTTCCCGTTCTTTTCGTTCTAGTTTTGTCAGATGCTACCGATACACTGTTTTCGGAATATTTTCGAAATCCGAAAGTCGTGTAGTATATTTCAGAAACAGCGGTCTGTAGTGTTGAGTTGAGGTGCCGTGCCGTGCCGACACTATCTTTTCGTATTATTATTCGAAAATCTAATAGATTATTGAGTATATCTATGTACATACAATACATATATGTATGTCTCTGCTTATTTTGATTGACAGCTTGAGCTAACAATATAGACTATGTAGATAACATACCCTCTGTTTCCAATATTATTTGTTACTCTTTACGCATTAATCGATGCAAATGTTTTAAGGTATTGTAAGGTGAAACAAATTGTTGAAACAGACAAAACGGCCCTACACACTAATGTTTTTCTATGACAACAAATTATTGAAGACTTAAAACATATAAAACAATAAAATAAAAATAAAAATAAATCTACTCCAGTATTCTATTTTTATTAGATCTACTCCTTTTACACTTTGAAAAAAAACATTCTTTAACTAAAACAATGAAATAAAAAAATAGCCCTGAGTTATTTAATTTTTGTTCGAATAAATAAAAAAATATTTATTTTAGTTTAAGTAAATTTTTGTTAAAAATACAATTTTTGAAAGCTTGAGTTTTTCTTTCGTTTTCCAAACAACTCCGGAATTTTCAATTTACTTCATTTTTGTTTTACAAATCTAAGCCATAATTTTACAACTGAAGTTCTAATACTGACGGTGAGGAAACAATTTAAACAATTGCTTTGAGTTGTTCCATTGAAAATTGTGAATGTTATTCATTTCAATATCAAACAAAATTTGCGGGGGGCTCGCCAACTGACATAATTTTCCTAGTCGCTATAAACTCAGGAAAATAAATTTAGTTTAGAGAGGGGCCAGTTATAACGATCAGGAAAAGTTGAAACATCATGAAATTGATTACTTTTTCATAATGGTCCATTATAGCGAAGAGGAAACTTATGCCAATTTGCGAGCTTACCACAAAATTTTTCTTATTGAAATGCACACTAAAAAAATGTTCGTTCACAATTCTGTCAGTAGAATAAGTAGATATTGGAACTTAAATCATTGCAAAGATTTGCTCCATCTTTATCAGAAATGACAATCAGCTGGCACAAAAAATTAATTTATATATCAGGAAAACAACTAATTGCATTTTTAACAAAAAGTAAATGTATTCGTATATAAAAAATTATTTATTATGTTTTCATTCGATTTTAAAAGCCAATCGATGCTATAATCGATGAAAAATAAGTCAAGGAAGGGTTCATTTAAACTATTATCAAAACTGACTTCTTGGGCAAAAATAACCGGAGAATCAATGGAACAATTCAGGAGCTGGTCTAAAAATATAACATCGGCTACTTTCTGTCATATTTAAAAGAAGAAGACGATTGCTATATATGCAGGAAGATGATTTGGGTCAATACTTCCCAAATCCCAAATATATTTAGATACCCAGATTTTTGTGTAATAACCGCATTAGTGTAGTTTTTCATAGCATAGTTCTATTAAAATTTGGATACAAACATGGGGATAAGATTGTATAAAGAATATATTTATTTCCTCAATTTATAGATAGAAAATTTAAAATGTACAGGACGAGAAAAAGATCTTGTGAGGAAAGCAGAGGCCGTAGGTAACAGCTGAATGAGATCGAAAGCTCCCGCGATTTAAACAACACCCGGAGGTTTTATAAAAAAGTCAAGTCAAAGTCTTGCAAGATTCTGTCAGCTATGAAACAGCTTAAGAATAAAAAGGACCTGTTAGATTCAGAAGCGTAGCTAGACGCTTGAGGGCCCCGGAAGAAAACAAAAATGACACGAGTATAAATAAAAGTCAATTTATAAAAGTTTTTCGTCATTAAAAGCGTGCGTGCATTAACACGAACTTAGAAAAAAAAACTATGGGTGATCTCCAAAGTATTCTTTAAAATACAAACAAAAAGTAATGAGAAACAAGATTATGCCTATTTGGTTGCTTGAAATTTTTACCAAGTTTTACAAATCGTCACCTGAGTGCAAGAACCAGCTAACTCGATGTTTTCAGTTTTTAGATATCTGGGTTTTCTGCTTCGTTGAATCGATTAGCTTTTACTGCTAAAGCAGATAACTAGTTTTGTGGACTTGCTGCCATCTATTTTTTTAGTTTTATCAGTATTTTCCGGGAAAAAGGAGTCTAACCAACAGGTGAATACGTTTTTTGCTATTTTCTCAAAAGCATCATTGGAACCGAAAGAAACGCAAAGAATTGAAGCTTAAAGATCGCAGTCGTCTAAAAGCAGTCTTTCGTTTAAAATCATCAAGGAAATAAATTTAATGGATGAATTTCAAACTTCGAATTTTTTTAATTTAAAGTATAGGGTGAATTGGAGTAAAATTGATGTCGAAATGACGTAGAAAATCATCCCGATTACCAAATGATACTGTGAGAGTTAGTTTTTTTTTCCAAGTTAACGATTAACAAATTCATTGTAATCATTTTATAAAAAAAATTATGTAAGTTAGAAAAACTACAAATATTCGGCGCTGGCTAGGTATCCGTCGGAACGGAAAATTCTTTGATTTCATACCAATAGGATGATTTTTGTGTCGAGATATTCCTCTAAAAAGCTCAACAGTTGTTTGCAATATTATGCCGAGATTAATTGACGGACACCGGCATTTTATGTTTGAGTGCGATGATGTGCGTTTTTGGTGATATTTTTGACTGCTCCATAGGAATTAGTTTATACAATTTGCAGTGTTAAAAAATGTAAATTCTAAAAAAGAATTTAGGAATGAAATTTATTTGTTGGCTTTGACAAGAGCATACGAAAAAAAACAAGCACCAAACAATACGAACTTCTTTTGAACTTGATGCAGGATGCGTCACCATAGCATTGTTTTATTATTCTTTGTCTTCCGAAAACGGACAACTTGAATGTACTTTGAAATTTGAATCTCCGACGGAGTATGCGTTGCAAAGAATTTTCCGATCCGACAGAATACTAAGTTAGGGCCGATTATCTACTTAAAATTCTCCATCCTTTCCATTGACGGGGATACAACACCCAGGATGGAAAATAAATTTTTGATGTGTAAACATTTGTGCCGACGGACGGTAGGGTAAACTAAAAACGTGGAAATTTCTGTGACACATTACTTTGTGATTTTACACGTTACGATGATGTAAATTGGATACGTACAATATTGGGTACGTTCGTTCGTACTTAAAACTAAATCAAAAGATCGAGTTGTGTTTGGGTTGAAATTTGGTTGACAGTTCGAACTTGTCACGTTCTGTGATGTAAACCAGCACTTGAATATTTAACTTGATGTTTACACATCTTAACCGTGAGTCCCGGCACTCACACTTTTTTTTTTTTTAGTCCAATAGATAAATTGAAACCGAAATAAATCCTTCTGATTCCTCAATTATTTTGGTGGAAGAAAGTGGAAAGTAATTTTTTTCTAATCTAAAAGGCGACATCCCGACTTATCGTTGAATTATATTTAATTTTCAATGAACTAAAAAAAATCAATTTGAATTGAATGTTTTCAGTAATTTTTTATATCATCCGAAATGTTGTTGTTCTTATTTTTCCGTTAACACATCACAATAATTATTAATTTATTGTAAAAATTTACAAGGAAAAGTGAATTCTGATGGTAGGTACCTATACGTTTATTTCGAAATGCCATTTTTTGACCTATCGCTTTATTGGACACGATTTTTCGTTTCGGAAGTTAATGTTACACAAATTGACTGCTCGCTCCAGACTTCGTGACTATGAAGTTTTGAAAATTGATGTAGGTACTATTAGTACTTCTAACTTTATACCGACTTGAAATCTAAAAGGGAAATTGAATTTCTCAACAAGCGTCTATTTTTTACACAAATGAAATTGGTTTCAAAAAAAAAATGTGTAGATACTCCAGACTTTCCTGGATCTATTAATTTCAAAAACGACATACGAAAAATCAAACGTTAAGACTTAATAAATGCAATTTCAAATACCTAAACGTCGAATTTTACAATTTTTTGACTTGTCTCACTTAATTAACATTTTCGAAATACATATTTGAACATTATACACAAATATCTTATTTACAAAACTTTTCAAAAATATTCCGCAAGTCAAATCAAACAACAAAAAAAAAAAGCACTTAAACAAACCGTCACTCTCGCGTGCAGCAGGTCTAAAATACGTTAGACACTTTTAAACACTCTATTGTGAGGATCTATTTATAACACAAACTTTTTTTTTTGAAAAAAAAAAAAAATGAAAAATCACTTCCATTCAAAGATTTTCATCTGACCGAAATTTGTATTTAGCAGTGCAGTAATATTAAATGCTGCAATTTTCAACAACAAAAAAAAAAGAAAAGTCTTACATAAATCACTTTGGACTCCAAGATTTTCGAAATTTTTTATATAGAACAATTGATTTTGGAATTTCATTCGTTGTGGAAGAGAATTAAAAAAAAAAAAACACTTTTTTCTAGATCGCCGCTACAGGAATTTTTCTATTTTTATAATGCGACTTAATGCGTTGCTCGCGGGAGTCGCAGATTTTGAATTTCAAAACGATCGGCGAGAGAATTAACTGCAAACTAAACCGTGCCGAAGAGGAAAAGTGTTTTCAGGTTAAATTGTCTATTTTGAGATTTCGAAAATGATTGTATTCAGAGGAAATTTATGATTTTCGGAGAAAGCGAATGACGCATGCGTTGAAAAGAGACTTTTAAAGTGGCAAGCGTCGTTATGCGGTATGTATTTGGTTGAAAATGGGAAATTAGTTTTAAGGTAAATAGAGGTACAAATGGTTATGTGATTTTGTTATTGATCTACTTGGGCTGTAATATTTTGTATTTTAATTTTGAAATATTTCATTTTTGAAAAACACATTCCTTATACAGTTTCAGTCAGGAACAGGATACAAATTTAGTATGTACATATCAACGGATTCTATAGGTATCCCTTATTTAGATATTTCAACGCCTATTTTGATATAATTTTTTTGATTATCAAAATCTTCAGTAAACTTTAATACCATAAAAGAATTTTAAACTTTTATAATAATTCAAAAATATATGCACACCTCCTTTCTATGGATAAGCAGCATAAAAATCAATTACTTAAAACTTAAACTTCTTTTATCTGCACCTTAATCCGCACCACTTGTAGATTTTCACAAGAATTGATAGAAATTAAATGCGACGAAGACATCCAGTTGTATACGCACATCCTTTCTAACATAGAGCACCAGTTCCCGAGAAACTTTCTTCTTTTATATTATATCTATACTGTTCTATTAAATTTATCATCTTCGTTATTCACTTTGAAAATCACTTAAATTGAAATGCTAACTTGCGCTAAACTCAGCCTTCCGCTGCGCTTTTTTTTTTTCCTTTTTAACTTATTTAATGCCTAGTTTCTTCGAGTGGTTTTAATTATATTTTTTTCTGATTCTTTTTTCCTTTAAAATTATATTTTTTCAGATGAAGTCATTCATTTTGTATTTTATCATAAAGTTGTTTTACTTAATTCTGAGTTTTAGAAATAAAAACAGTTTCGGGAAGTGCAAATCATGATTGTAAAAAAGTCAACATTTTGTAGGATACACTTAGTTAATTCGAAAGAAAACGTGCAAGTAAATTGACAGACGTTGATCAAACTAAACGTTCGATTTCATTAATGGTTATTCTAGTTTCTATTTTGTTTTCAATTTTTTGTATTAGTCTAGTAAAATCGTTCGTTTTCGAAAATTGCGAAATTACTTCGAACTGTCAAAATTGCATACATTTATAATTGTTTTGAAAAATGAAATTATACTGCGTAGAAAAATGGATGTAATATTATTGATATTTTTAAGGGAAAAAAGAAAGAAAGAAACTCTAGGGATAAATTAGACGAACAATTTTGCGAGAAAAATCTAAATATATAAGAATATTAATTTTTCAGTTTCAAAAGTAAAGCTAATTTTTAACAACTTTTTCGCACATTTCGGGCGGTATCTCGGCTATAACTTGAGTGATGTTGGTTTTTAATGCGTCAAGAGTTCGGGGATTATTCGCGGAAACCCGGTCTTTTGCGTAGCCCCACAAAAAAAAAAATTAACGGCGTAAAATCGCATGATCTTGGTGGCCAATTGATGTAGCCAAAACGTGAAATTACGCGACCAGGAAACTTCTCATGCAACAAAGCCATAACTGGTCGTGTTGTGTGGCTTGTTGCCCCGTTTTGTTGGAACGACCATAATCATCGCGTAATGCGTGAAAAGTGGCTACGTTTGAATCACCACTTTTGTAGTAAGTTTTAATAATTTTAACGCGTTGTTTGATTGTTAGGCGAGCCATTATCCTAAATGGCAAAAATGGTAAATGGCAAACATTCACTAATATTATGACACTTCGAATGACAGCTGAGTTTGACAGGTGTCAAATGCCAGCGCTATGAACTTGAAACCACAAAATGAATGAGCCGTTATTAGATTTGGCTGACATAGCGTGAGTAGGTACCTAAAGTACAAAAACGGTCAATTTGCGGTAAAAATCCAAGTGAATATTTTTAATATCTACCAAATATCATTATTTTGGCATAAAAATGTTTTTTTTTAAAGTCATAAGCAAAACCGTCTCCACAATATAAGTTATTAAGGGGTCAAATGTAAAAAAAAACCCGTTTAAGCGGCAAAAAAGCTGCATATAAGTCACAAAATAAGCGAGTAAGTATACTATATGAGTTCAGAAGGCTTTAATAAACAAATTTATGGGATTAATCATTCAATATAAAATAGTTATCATCTGTGTTAAAGGTTTTATTTTAAATAAAAACCCTATTTGACAATTGTTTGTTAAATTTTGAGTGTTCCGATAGTGAGAAATATTTTACTTGGATCAACCGGGAATTATCCGTGCTGTCACAGAATCACAGAAGTATCTAGATACTACTAGGTTGGTATTGCAAAAAAAAAGAAAAAAAAAAGAAAAGGGACTCTGACTCTGTGATTGTTAAAGTCAATGAAAAAGTTTCTTTTGCGCTTATCTCATCCTTTTCTGAGAGTTCCTCCATCTTTTTCGTTTATGATTTAATTTTTTAATGGGCATCCAAAGCGTTCTTGCAACGTAAAAATGAAAAAAAAAAAACAAAAAAAAAAAAAACAAAAAAAAAAACAACTTTTTCAAATTGGAATCTCATCCAACCCTTATAATGTGCCAGAGAGCACATCAACAGCCCCCTTTTATATAGCATCGCGCATACAGATGGCAACAGTCGCGGGAGCTGTAAAAGCAGCAGTGTTGCGGAAGCAAACTTTGCACCAAACTTGCAACTTTTACTGTCGTATACCATCATGCATGCATACAGCAGGAGCAGGAAGGAACAGAATGAAGAAGGGTGGCGGCACAAAAGATGTTTTCAAAATATTTTAATTTGTCCCTTGCGAGTAGCTTAGGGGGTCGAGACTCTGACATAGCATCGGGTCTTGAGACTATACCTACGAGTACGACGCGATGCTTGGTATAAGAAAGATTCTACGACAATCTTCTGCGGGCTCATAATGTGCACATAGTTTGTGTGTGGATTTTTTTTTATCATCTTCAGTGCGGAAAGGAACTAAAGTTTATTCTATAAGATATGCAAAAGGATGCCCGGGGAGCTAGCAAAGGAGTAGGTAAGGTATAGGTGGTACCTATAGCTAAAGAAGAGCCCATTCCCAACCCCAAACCCGAGACTCTGGAATGAAAATCGGAATGCCTTAAACGATGTGCATTCACTCAGAGTGCTCAGCGTTCCTCAATTGCTAAAAGATGAATAATTCAGGACAATAGATGTTGTATATATATATTGTTGCATGTTGCAATTTTCATTTTTAACAAGATTACCGGATGCATTGTTCGGGGGAATTCATCGTCGTAGTATAGTTTCTCTATATTAACTATAGTATGGGTGTCTTCTCGCTGTTGTTGTTGTTGTTTTATTTGTTGTTGTGTTAGAAAAACGGTACAAACATAGTTTGAAGTTTCTCATGAAAATGACAGAAGTATAATTGGCTTTTTAACATAACAATGGTAATATTGTAAATTATATATACAAATTGTTTTGTGAAGCTAAAATTGCAATGTTTTGTTCAGAATTAAAATGTTGCCCTGCTCTTAATCTTATATAGTTATAGGTTTTGGAAGGATGTTTAAATAATTTTCCAGAATTATGTCTGATGCACAATTTGATAAGTTTCAACTGGAAAAGTTTGACAACTCTTATAGGGATAGGAATTAACTGTTTCGACGGCAAACTTTTAATTTTTGATTGAATCAAAGTTTTACTACGTTATTTGTTTAAAGAGAATTATTTAATCAATTATACTTAAAAACTCACATTTATGAAATTATGTAAATATACATAATATAGATTCACATGTAGAGGAACCTAAACCTATGAATTTTATTGTGTGCTTCATCAATCTGAATTTGTAAAATTTGAATGAATGAATAAGTTTATAGTGAAAGTTTGAAAGAAACAACAACTTAAGAACCTTACCACATGGTTATATTTATAGACTGGAGTTAGGTATCGGAGACCATCACTCTATATTCCTTTTTTATATGTGGGTACTTCCTCTCCGCCAGGATTTTTTCTCATAGCTCCACATTTTTGCAATATAAATGTGATCAACATTTGTATTGTTTTTTTATATGAATCTAAAGTTAGCTAAATATCGGAACGAATATTTGCTTAAATTGTTGCTGGCATTAATAATGGACTCCAAAAACAAATAAATAAATCCCACATACGCCAAACTATAAACAAATTCAAATGCAAGTGAAGTGCGCAAGATATTTTTACATTTACGCAAATGCATTTGCATCTGGGCAAGGAAACAAAAATCTACTACTTTTTGGGAAAATCTGCATGTTATTTAAGTAATAGGGCCATTACAGTGAGTCAATTTTGAAAAAAGACTAAAGCGTGGGTAACTTTTGCTTTAATCGCACACGAAGTTAAGAAAACTGGCGGACAATTTTGTGGAGTTACATAAAACAACTTTAACGTAATTTGATACTTCGAACAACAAAAATCGTTTGCTTTTAGAAAAAATTACAATTAAATTGCTTTTCGCCATCAATTCCCATGCCTTACATTTTGAAATATGTAATATAATTTGACTAAATTTGTATGAAATTAAGTAAAAACTTTACGAGCGCACCCATTTGGATTCTATTAAAAAAGCTATTGTATATACAAATGTCAAAACTCTGTGCATATAAAGTTTGTTCAGGTACCTTATGGACTAAAAATGGCAATCTGTCAAATTTTGAGGAGTGGGGTTAAAATTCTCTCAAGAGAAGTGAAATTGTCCGAAAATACACGGACTCCTTAAACCAAAATATATTTGCCACTTTTCAAACGTCAGCAAAAACAAGCTTATCTTGTTTTGAAGTGAAGGGAACAAAAAGTTAGCAAGAGCAATTTTGTATTTTTGTTGTTGTTTTTTGACTTTAAAAATAGATTCTGACAGAAAACAGAACTTACCAGTTTGTGTCAGTTAAAACTGGCAAGAAGGGGAAATTATTTTTTATCTCATAAGCGCTCTCTTCTGCCCAAAACACAAAACCAAATGTGCGTACGCGAACACGTTTGAACTAAATCTGGTAGAAAATGGTAGTTTTGGTAATTTCAGACTAGTACGCAAATGAAGCTATAAAAAAAGAGAAAAAGAAAACAAAACCAATTGACGGTCAAATAAAATTCAAAATGAAATGAGCTGTCAAACAAAATTAACAAATTTGACATGAAAATACCTGTTCTGTGAAATTACCTTATTTCGACTCTAATGAAAACGTTGCTTATAACGGGTGTTTTTTTTTAGAGGCACAGAACTTTAAGTTGGCAACAATATTTTAACTGGCGGCCATTTTGTCAGCTGTCAAGTGATTTATTTTTAGTTTGGTTTGGCATTTCAAGAATTGAAGGATCACCTAGCAAGGCGTAGATTCGGTGAATGGGCCCAAAACAAGATTGTCGTTGATCCCAATTTTCATAAGCGAATTTTGTTTAGCGATGAAGCTTACTTCTGGTTGAATGGATACGTCAATAAACAAAACTGCTGTATTTGGAGTGATGATAATCCTCAAGTGTATGTTAATACACCGTTATATTAGAACCATGCTTACTGACTTTTTCGTTTATCAATTGAACAACCATAATGTGCAGGAGCTGTGGTTTCAACAAGACGGCGCAACATGTCACACACGTCGTCCAACAATTGATTTATTGAAGGAAACGTTTGGTAACCGCATAGTTTCACGTTACGGACCCGTGAATTGGCCTCCAAGATCGTGCGATTTAACGCCGCTTGAATATTTTTTGTGGGAATATGTGAAGTCGCTAGTCAACCACTTGGAGGACAACATTCGCCGCGTTATTGCCGATATACGGCCACAAATGATGGAAAAAGTCATCGAAAGTTGGACCTCCAGATTAGACTACGTCCGAGCCATTCGTGGCGGTCATATGTCAGAAATCATAATTAAATTACATATAAATCCAGAAGATTATATTTCGAATAAAGTAAATTTCATGTTCTATACCTCTAAAAAAACACCCTTTAAATATATGTATTATCCTTTATTTGGTTATTTATCAGAGATTTTGTCAAACGAGTATTTCGCAAGCTTTTTTAAAGAACTTTTTGAATTACTCGCATATAATTTCAAATTCCAACTAAGTGCCAGGTTTTTTTTCAGCGCCTTAATCATATCAACTTAGAACCGACCGACCCTGTCAAACACAGCCCTTATGAATTCGGAAAACGCTTATGGTGTATACCTACGTATATTTCATGATGATGTTTCAAATTGGCAAATGTTTTAATTAGCTATCGATGCTATCGATCCGATTGAAATATTTCAGTTCCTTTGAAAAAAAAAACATTACTTTACTTAACATAGCAATATGTATGTACATAAAAACATGCTTCAACAGTCATTTCAATGTTCAATATAGTAGGTACAATATTTGCCTTTGAACCATCCCTGCTAATTCATCGTCAGGTTCTTTTATACCAAAGCCTATTTTCAAATAATTTTCGCTTGAATTCAATCAGGAAAATTCCAATCGAAAACATCCGTTCGGATGGGTGTATAGCATCAGGCTGAATTGAGGGTAAAAATAAAAACACTTATCTCGCACCAGCAATTGCATTGTGTACGCCAATGAATAAAGCCTTCTGGCAATCAATTGATTCCATCATATACTCTCCCATTGAGCCTGAGACCACCTGAGAAGTAAGGTAGGCAGGTGTACCTACATACATACCTGCAAATCAGAAACGGATTACTTCATGCCATTGAGCCCATTTTATTTCTCGGGGTCGACTTTATTTTTGTTGGTCTCGATAAAGCTTATGGGCAGCGAATGCGAAGGGTACATTATGGAAGAATTCTTCAATCGGAAAAAAAGGAAAACTTTTCTTTTTGCCACAACACAACACAACCCAACATGATGGGAAATTTTCCAGCGCCCCGAGAATGAATTTTCTTCACCTGGCATATTGTATATCCTGACCGCAAATACCACTTGCATAATGCAAGGCGCAAACATTAGCGGCTTCTCTTGAAAGCTCAGTAAAGCTATAGAGATTGGAGATGCTTAAAAAACCTCTAGGCCACCATTCCCATTAACAATGGAGTATTGAGTAACTAGCGTAATGAAAACATCGCAGTGAAGTAAGGACAAAGCAAAAAAAGGTTCAGTTGAGTTGAGACGGGGAATAAAAACTTTTTCAATTAAAATTATAAATATTCATTTAGTAAAAGTCCTACGGACTCGTTTTTCTGCCCTGCAGCCATACCTGGAATTGTTTTGGCCTCCATCCTTTTCTGTTAACTAGGCAGGTATGTATGTGTATGTATATATGCTGTGGTGATGGTATTTATAAGGAGAAAAACATTATTGTTCGAAGGATTCTCCTTATAATCATCCCAAACTCTTTTTGTGTAATTCCTACTGAGTACAAATTGATTGTAAATAAATTACGAAAAAACCCAAAAAAAAAAAAAAAAATCATGCAAATTCACAATAATTAGTGTATGGTCTTGAAACTAATTTTATTTTTCCCCTTGAAACTTCAATATTATTTTCTACGTGGAATTTTATATAAATTTATACAGGGTGGTATAGTATGGGGTGAGTTTTTAAATAAATGCTAATAACATAATAAAAATGAAAACTAAATTTAATTTCAGAATACTTTGGCGTCAGCTTTATTTAATTTGTTTATAACTTAAGCAGAGTTGCGACGTTATCTACTTGGTTCTACGACAATAATATGTATAGGTACTTTTTCCAGTCGGCAAGTGTGAAAGCGTTTGTAATTTTATATTGGATTTCTTTTATAAAGACAGTTTGAAAATTTTGATAATTATTTGGAAATGACAGAGAAAATGGTACGTTATCGCACACCAGTCATCGTTAAGGTAAGACAGCACTTGTACTTCAACTGTATATTGCGTAATAGTACATAGTACTCTGCGTCCACTTTTTTTTTTTGGAATACCACGCTTGAATTGCAGCGTAGTACTTCTCAAATCATCATTATATATAATTACATATATTTCTATAGTCTAGATCCCTTTTCCGACTCTCATATTACACCGATTTTGACAACGGAGGTGTTTTACATTGGAGTGAAGGCCAATTCTGAAGGGTTAGAGTTATGCCGACTTTACAGAAATAATAGAATTTTCTTTTGTAGCCGATTGGCATCATTAACTAAAAAAATCGAGTTTAAAAAAAAAATCTTAAAACGCTAATCCACAATTTTGAAACTTTGAACAACTTAAGAGTTTCGATTGCAGAAATATCGCCATCCAAATAATTTTTTCAGTTTGGTTTTTGAAATTGGATCGTAATATAACTCTGAATGTAAGTAAATATTTTGAGAACCGAACCATGTAGAAGATTTTTGCTTACACGTACGAATATAGTTTTTAAAAACCTTACTTTAAATGTAAGTATATTTCGATGGGTTTTGGAAACATTTCAGACAAAAATCACTTTTTTTAGAATCATTAGAATTAGAATCATTTTTTTTAAAAGTCAATACAATTTTATTTGTCAAGATGTGCTAAAATTTTTACATGAGCGGTATAAGGTATGTGAATTTTGAATTCAGCACTGAAAACCGCAACCTCACGAGTCTCGATTGCAGAAATATCGCCACCCAAAAAATATTTTTGTGTCGGTTTTTTAAATTATTCGAAATAAAACAATTACTTTGGATGTAAATATTTTTAGAATGAATACAGTTTTTAAAGATCTTTCTTTTAATGTTTATTTCGATGGGGCTTGGAAACATTTTTTAAAAAATTTCATTTTGGAGCAAAAAGTAGCAAATGAGGTAGCCCATTATTTTTTTTTTAAATTCAATCAATCAATAATATACATTATATAATTATTTCTATAGTGTTGATCCCTTTTCCGACTCTCATACTGCACCTATTTTGACAAATGAGGTGTCAAACGAAGCGGAATTACCTGCTGATTTGAAGAAGTATAGGTAGAATTATTTTAAAAATGTTAATAATTTGTTCAAAATTATTCCAATAAAAAAATGAACTCTAAGATAACACATATTTAGGTGACATTAGTTCGTTTCAATTTACTATTTTGATTTTAAATGAAATACATGTACTTCCTCAGGTCTCTAAAATAATGTTTTAAAAATACTATTTATTTTTGCTAAATATATATACAATACTTATATTCTGATACCCCTAAAAATTATAAAAAAAAAATAATGTTTGTTTTATCTCTTTTCAGATATATTTGAAGTTATATTTATCTTTTAAATTTGAAAGTCTTGAAAAAGACGTTTCAAATTATTGAAATTTAAATAATAATATTTCATTCATTTCGTCTGTCTAAATATAATAAAAGAAATCAGAAAGACCTGAAGCCCACAAATTTTAAAAAAAAGGTCACGAAAAAGGAATCTTATTACTTTAAACGAGCTGTTATGGTATATATATTTATATATATTTGGTTTCTCGGAAATAGCTCCAACGATTTTGATAAAATTTTATTATCTATCCGCCCCATATTATCCGCCCACTTTTTTCGTTTTTAGTTTATTGGATGAAATTTTCAGAGAACGTTTCCTTTTATAGGTAGGAACTAAATTTAAAAAGAAATAAGTTAAAGCCGCCTACTTCAACGCTCACTTTTATTAGTTTTTGGTTTCTCGAAAACGGTTTTAACGATTTGTATGAAATTTTCAGTTTATTTTTATGACCAAGAAAAAAATTGAAAATTGGATTTAGTAAAATCCGCCCATTGGCACGCCCACTTTTATTATTTCTTAGTTTCTCAGAAACAAAACGATTTAAATGAATTTCTTAGAATTTATTCTTATGAAAAAAATGAAAAATTTTACTAAACTCCACTCACTTCCATGCCTACTTTTATTATTGCTTGTCTCGGAAACGGCTATAACTATAACATAGCACGTAGAGAGATCTCCACATATTTCATAGCATCTCTTCACTTATCTCAAGGTATCACCAAATTTATCTCAACATATATGCCAATGCATCTCCATAATGTATCTTCACATGTGTGGAGGTATTTCTATTGAAATTTCGATTAGAAAAAGCCGAGCAGAGCTCGGTCTCCCAGGTACTAATTTTTAAATGAAATATTGAAATCTCCCAAGAGAACCTTTATCATGTCATGAAAAAGTGCATCTTTTCTAAGTCGCTCGAATTCGGCAGAAAATCGTAGGTCCCCTGGACACGGGAGAGTTGAAGTCACTAGGCCCTAGTTCTTCACGAGTTGTCACTAAGAATGTGTGCCTTACGTGAAGCACGTTATGTGTTACACGTAAATGGTACGGTATGTGAACCGAAATTTGGCACTCGAGCGAACCTTTATGTTTACACATCTTAACCGTGAATCCCTGCACCCACAAATTTTTTTATATTTATTTTTTATAATCTTTGTATATGAACACAGAAATAGGTGAGAGTTTAAGAAAATATAGACCCCCGTTGCAAAATGAAGAAATGCCTGAGTTCTATTTGTAGATATAAAATAACATACTATTCAAACTAAGTTCCAAATTTAAACCATCTAAAAAATAAATCTGTAATCCTGAATAAGGAAAAAGAAAACCAACTTATCTCTTTTAAGCAGAACCTCAACAATACCTACATTTCAAACACTTTCTTTTTTCTTTGCAAAAAAAAACGAAATCTCTTTCATTAATCTACAGCAAATTTATCCCAAAGCCTTCTTAAAGAACCCAAAAAATTCGAATAAGGAATTTCAATTAAAACTCAATACAAAAAAAAAACAAAACAAAAATTAAAATCGCAAAAACAAAATTAAATGAAATCTCTTCTTCATGATTAAAATTCCATCGAAATAATCCTCTTCCAATTCAGGGATATGTATAAGAACTAAGCGACCAAAAGTAGATATACAAAAATATAATAAAATAAAAAATCTGGACAATTGGATAGAGAAACAACAAGAACGGAAAAGGAAGCATGAAAAAGAAAAATGCATTTTAATTTCCACCCAAATGAGGACCCCCTTTTGGGCCTAGGAGTGGGTGTAGGACTGGCCGACTATATGGGATTTCACGCTACACTGAAGGTACAAGTGCATAATTTGTTTTCCATTATTTTTTTTTCTTCTCTCTCTCCCACTCGTGTATATCAGCCTTTTGTTCTTCCATCCGTGTTGTTCGACGAAAATTTATAACTCCGATCGGAGTCCACTGACAAGGAAACAAAAAGCAGGAGACTAAAGACGACAACAAAAATAACTACAACAACACTGAAATACAACAGGATACAAAGGACTCGAAACAAAATGAGATTTCCCCGAGTCACTTCTTGTGCGTCTTCTTTGGGTTTCTTTGGAATTATTAACGGAGATTTGCCACCCTTCAATACAATAATATTCTTTTGCACTTTGCTGTGTGTCCTTGCTAAGGATTTTGTGGTATTTTTTTTTTTTGTTGATGAACGGTGAGCTCCTTCTGCTTCTGTTGTTTCTTCTTTCTTTTTCAAATTAAATTTTGTGGCCTTATCCTCTTTAGCTGTGTGATGTACTTTAGATATACGAAATTACGAATGTCCTCCTGATGTACGCTGCCGCTGCCGCGCCGCCACCGTACCTAACCCATATACCTTCTGGTTGGCGTTGTTATAAATTGCAGTGATGGCCGGAAGGACTCTCGAATGGATGACTGTGGAAAATTAAGGAAAAACAGAAAACCTAACTCGATTAGGCATTAAGGACCTTATTTTTTTTTTGGTTGGCTTTCCCTATATCTGTTTGTGCCATTTGTATAGTTAACTCGTTTAGGTTTCTAATGATGTAGCAAATGAATGGATGGGATTGTCGGGGTTCTTAACTGTGGTCCATAAGGTATTGTCGTCGTCATTGATGAGCTTCGTATGTAAGAGAGAGAATTTCAAAGAAACCAATCGATGGAAGAGGTAAGGCAGGGGTTTCCCGTTTGAATGTTTAATTATATAAAATTTGCTGAATGTAACGGTATGTGTAGGTAATAGTGTTCCCGACGAAAATCCCTGCTTAATTTTTTTTTGAGGGATGGTTTAAGTTAGTTTTTTTTATTTTATGGAAGCAAAGGTAAGCCTTTTTTTCAGTGCTGGACTAGACCTTAAATGGACTTTTTCATTAAGACTGATCGGTAAACTTTTGCAAGGGGAATTTGTTCAGTTTAATTCTATAGGTATGGTTTACTAAAATAAATCAAGACTTAAGCACAATTTAGTAGTTAGAAGGGTTCGGTTAGGCCGCTTTCGAAAACGTCATTTGCGTCAAAAAAAAAAAACGCAAACTGCAAAAGTCAAGTGCCCGAAAACCTAAAACGAAATTTATATGCAAGAGAATTATTTTCTATAACGCCGCCGCCGCGCCGTCTGAAAAAAGGAAATGTTCAATGGCATCAAATGCGGAGTAACTGTGCATTAAAAAATCGAGTTGAAGACAAAAATATTGAAAAGTCAGAGAGTGTGTTCGTAAACGTCAAATATCTTTGATGGACTTAATCGACGCGTCGTCGTCGATCAAACAGATTTCGTTCAAGCAGCACGATTGCATATTTAACGATATAGCAATACCAGTGTCAAAAAATGACGTTCATTTGATGATGAAATTGACGTTGATTTGACATTTTCGAAAACGGCGAAATTCCACATTCAGAAAATTTAATCAACTAAAAACTTGAACTACGAAAACAAAAATCTGAACGTTAGCCCAATTTAATAATTTGCTCAAAGAAAGAGATGAACAGATTTTTATATCAATCTGATATCTTCTTCGGGCTTTTTTTTTGGCGGGTGTCGAAAAGATCATTCTTTTTGAGTTGTCATCTGTGGTCATGTTTTGCGTCCAGCAATAATCAGTGCAGTTTTATTGCAATCCGGCTTTGCAGAATGAAGTGAACCAGGATCTCAACCAGTAAGTTTCATTCAGCCAAATCGGTCCCCAGCATAGCTGTTCTGTTTCCAATTTCATGTGTCAAATCGGTTGAGGTCCTCCAGATATGATACTACATCCTCCCTCGGGGTTGGATTTGGCTTTGGCGTTGACGCGATAGTTTTGCACCAATTTTTCAAGAATGATGTTAAAGAATTCGGATGACGGGCCTTACTTGAAGCCTATTTTAATATCAAAAGGAATCGGTGAAATCTTTGTCGGTCTTGAGGGAGCAGCGTGCATTCTCCACACTCGTTCAGACCCTAAAATAAAATAGTTAATAGCCCGTAATCATTAAATTTTCTTTAAACAAATTTAATAAAAATTGTAAACCTATGTATGTTTATACCATTTTGGTGAAATTCGGGCTTCATTCAGTTGAAGATTGGTTATATGATTATATTCAACACATAAACAAACCGATTGAAATATAAGGTTCTCATTTCAAGAAAGTTAATTTACCGTAGTTAATCTTCCATTTTATACGCTTTCTAAACCTATCTCTTATGAAGCTTATATAGAGCTTTAGCTATGCAAAAAAAAAAAAAAAAGTTGTGCGTGTCTTCAACAAGGATCTACTCAATCTATCATTCCTAATGGTAATTTCATGCATCCTTCCTAAATAGGCGGCCATTTATTAGAACACCATCATTCCCACAATCCCACAATCTCCCGTTGGAGGTGAAAGTAGAGTAGAGGAAATGAATTTGAGGCCGAAGAACCTTGAGTATCCTGAGGAATATCCCTAGCAACGCACAATAGGCTTCCGTGTGTGTGTGTTTGCGTCTGGATATATATATTCACATTAAGGCTTTTTGTACATACATCCGCACTCAATCGTTGCGGAAAGTTCAAAAGTGCCATGGAATGTGCGAGTGCATGAATTGCCTATCCGAGAAAAAAGGATATCCCTGGTGAGAGTTTTATTGGGCATCAGCAGGCTTTAGATTTTGCATACAAATGATGCATGAAATAATACGGAAGAAGAGAGTATACACACTTGTGTATACTCTATGGTTGGATTGGAGTAGGAGATGTGTCCTGTCTAGAATAGACCTATAGCTGGACAGGAGAAATTCACAGTCCATTGGGATTGACCGATGGAAGAGCTCGCCTGCTTCTGGCAACAATCAATTTCTTTCCCTTTTGCAGCAGGCTTTCCATACGGTGTACCTGTTAAATCGCCCCGGTGCTGAATCCTTAACTTGCTCTACACACAACGCGTATCCTTCATAGCTGCTTTATAGGAAAACCAGGTGTGTGCAAGATATATTCTTATTTCTTCTGTGCATTGTAACCTTAAAATTGGAAGTTAACAGTGTTGTGTGAGCGGTGCGAGTATGTGTGTGTGTGAGTGTATTTGGTGGTGGTGTAATTGTGTATAGTTTTGATTAGAAAGGACCCTATAGCTTTCGTTTTTTGGTTTGACAGGATTATAAATTGATTTTTTTTCATAGGCCGATGAACAGAGTGTGTTTTCTGGTAAGGTGTGCAAATTTGTGACTAGTCATGGAGTTGGGAGAAGATGAATGTTCACAGAATTTATACTAAGAAATGCGTTTCGTAGTTCTAGAAATAAAATACAAAGTCATTGGGTTTACTGAACAGGCAAAAAAAGGATCAGGTGACATGTTTTTACAATTTAGTTGGAAATAAGTTAGTAAATGAATCATAACTTAACTTCAGTAAAATGGTGTATATCCAGATTGGATTAAAGTGCCTTAAACATTTGAGATTGTTTTTTTTTCGAAACTGAGGTAAGCTCGTCGAAGTCCAGGGTTATTCCGAAGTAAAACTCGGGTTAAGAAGAAAAGAACCCTTAACAATTTACCAGATTAAGTAAGTAAGTATGAGCTATAAGAGCAAACTTAGCCCATGAGATTCATTAAGAAGAATTGGACCGGGGAAAACGGTGGGAATCTAGCTTGAGAGAAAAACAAGTAAGCCCGCTGATTACTTTAAAAAAAATTAAAAAGCAAGAGGGTATCGACAATTTCGGTGGCTCGGGTTCTTTTTGAGGACCACAAAGGTTTTATGTTCCTGGTACACGAACCTGTGTACATGCTCTTCTATTTCGAAAACAAGAAAATCATGAATCAATAAGCTTCTAGTTGTTGAAATTTCTTAAGTCCTCTTGTTATATTTCCTGCGACAACATAGTGTGAACTATAAAGGTGACGAAATACTTATATTTAACTTATGTATTTTTGAAACAAGAACGGTAGCCACAATTTCCAGAATATGTGAGCTTCGATAGGCGCTGTTTTTTTGTGACAATTAAATAGTTATTTGTCAGTACACGTGATCACTCGACGTCATTGATTGTTAAAATTAAATAAAAGGACCAAGACAGATACTCTGTGGAACGCTAAAGATTATTTGATTGAGTTCAGGTTTAGTGGGTATATATACATAGATCATTTTATAGAAGGAATCTTTAAATTATGATTTTACTTTTAAAATGAATATTTGTAGAAAGCTCAGATCTATAAGTTTAAGAAAGGATAAAAGATATTCAGCTCAGCGGAGCCTTTAAATGTGTTTTGTTTTCCAGAACAAATTGTGTGAAAACAGCAGGTCTGTTTCTGAAAAGTTTGGGAAAAAGTTCGGGTAAAAAGTTTTAGCTCGAGCTTTTTGATGTTGTTACTGTAATTTTTGACCAGAAATGAAAAGTAAGGAAATGTATTTAGGATGCTTCTGATTTGTTTCTGCGTATACGTCTCATTTAACGTCACATTTTTCAATTTTTTCGATCAACTGATTTCTTGTTTGACAAGCAAGAAAAGGCAGTAGGTAAAATGTTCGGGTAGATTCTTCCTTGAGGGGAAATATAGTAAATTTAAAAAAAGTCAAAAGCTCGGGCTCGGAAAAAAGTTAAGAAACACATTTTGGATACCAGGAGATCCCGCGGGCGATTGATGAAACAGACCAAGCAACACAAAACCTCAGGAAAAAATAACAATAACCCAAAACTTCAAATTTATATTGACAACTGATGTCAACGGATCTGTCGAAGAGAAAAGTGCAGCTAATTATTTGTTTTGTCCCTCAAATGCGTTGCCTATTGGTCGCTTCTCATAAGAACGTGTGAATTTAATTGAGCTCAGTTGCACACATCGTCGACGCAATGTTTGCTACAGCTTGTATACATATGTACATATGAATATGGGTCGGTCCCTTTAAGTTATGAGATGCTTTATGTCTATTTTTGTAACAATAACTCTTGTAATTGGAACTCAATGTAACTGATTGCATTTTTTTTTTCGGTAGGTGAATGTTTTGTTGATCAATAGCTCTTCACTTTTTCAGGTTTAATTATCTCGTCTCCTACATATATATTCTCGAAAAAAAAGAAAGAAGAAAAAAAAAACAAACAAAAATATATTGATAGAGCAAAGCATTCTTTCAGACAGGCAGACTGTAAACAGAAGTAAGAAAAATAAATCAACACAAAAAAATAAAGAAAATAAAAAAAAAAAAAAAAACTTCAACATAAACTTCTGATGTTGCTGCTGAAACAGCACTTCAGTGTTCAGTTCGATTGCAAACTTTCATTCAATGGAATCAAGAATCAGACCTACATGATGGATCCCATGATACCTTTCTTTATATCCTTGCACAGTGTATATTATCGTGCTCCTTTCGTGGATTCTTGTTGCTGTATTATTGGGTCTTCTCTGTTTCTTCGCAACAAAAAAAAAAAAAAACAAAGACCAGCAATGAAAACATAAATTGTGTATACGAAACATGATGAACTACACCATTGCTGCCTTAAGCCCACTTCTGAACTCAAAAGTCGTAAATGGAAAATCAATGAACTTGAGCGAGTTGTTAGTTTGATAAAAACAAAAAAAAAAAACACAGGAACTTTTACAAAGGAAAGGAAGGATTGGATAAAAACAGAAAACTGCTTGCGGGGATGAACCGATAATAATTCCTCCCCAGCTGAGTCGTCGTCGATGTTTGTTGATTTTATGTTGATGATGTAGTCCAGTCGTGGATTCATTTGACTAGACTTCCATCAAAAATCTTTATAAATTGAAGGGCTCTTCTTTTTTTTTTATTTATTTAAAAAAAAAATGTTTTTAACTAAAGATCTATGTATGTATCTCTTCTCAACAAGATCAGTAAAAATAATGAATGAACTGATACTTACGAGGAAATCATCCCAGAAATGCAGTTTATAGTTTGTGATAACACCTTATCGCTTTACAGAAGAATCGGATCAACAACAACAAATGACGTCTTAGAAAGCCATGTAGTAGCTTAGAGTTTTTGGAAGGAAAATCCTAAGAATCTGCAACGGACTTCAGATTTGGTGCTGAGACATTTAAAAAAAAATATATAGATTAAACTGTCAGTTTTCAGTTCCTGAGTTAAACCAGAGCAAGTAGTAGCCCGTGGCGTAATGGTTAGTGCGTTGGACTGTTACGCCGAAAGTCTTTGGTTCGATTCCCAGCCTATGCTGTCAGGAGTTTTAATTGGGTTTAACTCCGAAGCTGCGATGATCTCGGACTAAAAATCTGGAACTTATAGCCCTATTCTGCTATCCGATCCGATCGAATTTTTCGATTCACGTGAATTGTTCACTTAACTTATCACAAATTATTCTTTAAACTCTTCAATTTTTCGAGTTCAAAGCTCTAACAATAATTATTTTTGAAGGTCTTGAGAGAATCTAATTGTCAAAATTGTATTTTTATCGCAATTTATTGGAACATTCGCTTTCTTCCGACGGATAGCAGAATACGAAAATTCTTGTGAACGTTTAGCAGGATAGGGATGTTAGATTTATGTGAATCCAGCCTTGTTGTGCATGATGCAGAATTTACAGTTTTTGTATGTATTTAATGTCTACCCGAGGAAACAACGTTTATAAAGAGGTAAAACATTATAAATTTAAAAATATTCGAAAATATGTATGAGAAACACTTGACTCCTTGAAAATGAAGAATTTAAGGGTTGTTGTTTGTATGCACAATATAAATCATCATCATCATCATCACTATATCGTCATCAATATATTGAATGATATGGAGAACTTAACAACGACTCAAATTGCATGTCTATTTTTTTTTCCTTTGCCAAGGGCTTGATATTGATTTTTTATATTTGCTTTTTTTTGGTATTCATATTTTGACCTATTGGAAAGGGTGTTTTTTTTTTGAATGACATTGCTTCATGCAATATGCAAAATATAAATATTGCAATCGTTTCACTGTTTACAAGGTGAGATTTTGTTGTAAGTTTTGTTGGAATTTGGAAACATTTAAGGCCATACCTCTCTATGCAAATACCTTGGTTATGATTTATTTTATTATCATAATAAATAAAATAACAAAACAAAAGACCGGGTTTTCTGTGCTGTGTTTATATACATAAATTAAAGTTATTTAAGCCCAGTTTTTCAGTGAGAGATCAACTTAGGAGTTTATTCCTGAAAAATATTGTTCAGTTAATTTAAAGAAATTGAGAGGAAATGGCGATTTTCATTCTGCTACATAGTTTTTGTCGTCTCTGCTTCGATAACGAAAGAGCATTTGTATTGTTTTGCACTTTGACCTTTAATTTTTGACAGCTGAAAGTTAAAGTGAATTCTCAACTCAAAATCTGCTTCGAAGTCCACTTTGGTTCAATTTATTTGCAGAATTAACTCAGGACTGAAGTGACCCTTAATACTGCAAACAAATTAATGCCAAATCAATGGAAACTATCGGGAATATCGAGGGAAGTTTTTTTTTCCCCGGAAAAAAATTTCCTTCAAACAAAAATCCAAAGTAATGATAGCCTCCTATTTCGGACACAGCAATCTTGTTTCAATGAAAGATCGTTTTGATAACCATCAGCAAGTAACAGAATAGTGAATTTTTTCAGCTATTCTATAACTCGCTTTTGGTTTTCAAGACAAATTTTTAATGTTGCATTCAGGACAAATTTTGTTTAATGCTTACAAGGCAACAAAATAACCAGCAAAAATCGCACGAATTTTGTCAGCTATTCTGTTGGCCAGTATGGATTAAAAAAATTGCGACATCGATTGCTGAATAAAAGGCGCACTACAAGTGTTCTTGCTGTAAGCAAACTGTATAAGTTGCAATGCAAGTATTTTTATGGCGGCAGCGTGGCGATGTGGAGTTTTATTTCATTTTCGAAAATAAAATTTATATAAAACTAGCAAAACCCCCGCCCGCTTCGCACTGCGTTAAAAAAATATTTTTTTTTATTTGTTTTGCAGCGAATGTGTTGAAAAAAAGAGAAAATTATTAAAATATTGTCAAAACAAATTGGGCTCTTATATCATTTATTTTTGGAGCTTTTTTTCATTTTGTTGTGGCCTTATTGCATGGGACATAATTTCATTATGAAAAATTGTCCCTCTTTTGGGGCCTTATTTCATTTCAAATTTTGGGGTCTTATTTCTTGAAGCCTAATTTAGCGGAGAATTTCCATTGATGAACATGACACTTTTTTTTGGGCAGCAGCAATAGATTTTTCCTAAATTAGGGAAAGCGCAAACGATTAAAATTCAATTTGACGAAAAAAATACAGAAAACCAGAGAGCGTGCTTTCAAACGTCAAATGCGTTTGCATGAAAATTAACTGATGTTGATCAAACAGATTTTGTGCAAGCATGACGGTTGTTTATTTGACGATATCAATATCTGTGTCAAAAAAATGAAATTCTATAACGGCCATTTTTAGTAAAATGCTACGTTGAATCAGGATTTTCTAAATTTTTAAAAGAGTTTAGTATCTTTTTATTAAAGTTGTTCTAACTCTAAATGTCATTTTGACAAATGAAAGTGAGAAAAGGGTATGTTTGTTTACTTTTTCACCTGAATTTTTTTGTTGGTTTACTAAAAGATGCTTCCAGTGAGACAGGTAAATTTTATGAAACGAGAAGGGTAGATTCCATCCCAAAATCCGTCGAAATCCTTGTCGTTTCTACGCACATAAAACTTACATATCTCACTGTAGTGCCCCTTTCAGTAAAACGGCTGTGTAAACATAGTCAGCAAAGCCAAGCATAGAGCATTTCAGGCTCTATATTACCTTCTGTGGATCTCAGAGATAGTTTTTTTTTTATTTTTGTCCATATTTTTTTTTCTATTTTGTTCTTAGTATTCTACTGAACGTATATATACATACATATGTAGCCATACGGTACCTCCGAATTTTCCATCTGGCTCTTAAATCTCTAACAATGTAAAAATTGTAAATCACCTTCCTAAAGAAAAAAAGAAGAAAAATCTCTCGAAGAAACTATAAAACTATCTTCTTGCTGGCTATGGTATAGGTACATATTTCAAATACTATCTGTAACACACGTCCTAATTCAGTTATTATCGCCGACTTGCTTACGGTGCAAGAGACCCAGAAAAGACCATAAAATGGACTTGGAAATTTTACAAGAAAGTTCTTAGAGAATTTATAGCTTCACATAGGAATATAGTATATATTTTTATTCTTAAAAATTTCTTCTCCTTTATATGAAAGAGGAGCTCCTTCGTCCATGCAAAAATATAGCTATACCTATACCAACTAATATCTTAGACAAAAATTCATAAAAGTATATATATGTTCCAGGCAGATGCCTCAAGCAAATCGTCCATTTAACAACTTTAAGAACCTCTCTTCCATATGATGGCTGTGCGCATTGTTCCTTCTTCTTCCTATATAAACTACAATTAACTGAATTTATTGTCCCTGTTCATCGGAGTGCACGTCTGTGGCAGATTAAGTTCTTCATTCAGGATGTGTCTTACAGCTTACATACAAACCTTACATTATGATTCTTGCTGTTTCTGCATGTACACATTCCCCAATGCATGTCCTGTCGGGATATCTAAAATTCTGACCACCACACTGACCGGAGATGTGATAATCCGACTGTAACCCACCTCCAACACAGAACTAAATATAACAGCTCAGGACCGCTTTGGACCCCTTCCCTTTTCCTTTCCCTTTTACGAACCTTCTTCGGCAATGCTCCTGGTGTATGACAAAAACGAATTTATTAATGACATCCTGGCCATAACGGCATCCGGTGAAATTTATGAGAGATCACATAAATCACACGTTTACCATATAGTTTTGTAGAAAGTTGCAGAAGGTGTATTGCATTGGTCACTTTCAAATCGTATCGCCAGCGATAGATGCAAGGATGCAACCACAAAACTGCATTTCGTAATGCATGTGCGGTGGATATGCATTCGGAAGAAAAGTCATATTGGATCCCCTGAATTTCCATCAGCGACTTGCTGAAATCATACCTATATATGTATAGGCGAACAGTATTCAAATTATTTGTGGCCAGGAATGTTTAATACGGAATGCACTTCCAAGGAGGTAATGTATATCCCCTTATATGAATTTTGTGCTGCAAATGTGTTTATCGGTTACTATTGCAAAAATAAATACATGCGAATTGTTTAGGCCTGTTACTTGGACAAAGTCAGGTCAAAAAATTATCGGACGAATTCTTTATTAAATATTAAAGAGCTCAGAAATCGAAAAATACACAAACAAATCTTTCAATATAATTCGACACTTATAGCAGAATTTGTGTTGAAGACGGGATCTTAAAAAGGCAACTAACATCCGTAATGCACATTATTCACTTTGCATTTTGCACTTTGCACTACGCACTTCCCACTTCGCATTGCGCACTTCCCACTTCGCACTGCGTACTTCCCACTTCGCACTGCGCACTTCCCACTTCGCACTGCGCACTTCCCACTTCGCACTCCACACTCCGGACTTCGCATTTCGCATTTCGCATTTCGTATTTCGCACTCCGTACTTCGCACTTAACACTTCGCACTTCACAGTTAGCACTCCGCACTCCGTATTTCAAACTGCGCACTTTCAAACTTCGCAGTCGGAACTCTAATTTGCACACCATACTTCGCATTCCGCACCTCTTAATTTACACTCCGGACTTTGCATTTACCACTTTGCACTCTGAACTTCCCAGTCCGTACTTCGCACTCTATACTTCAAACTGCACAGTTCGCTCTTCGCAAAATGGACTTTGCATTGCGCACCCCATATCACCTTCACAAAAATGCTTGCTGTCTGACTGATACTCCAGACTATATGATTAGAATCCCATGACAACAACACTATTTTTGAACCATACTGTAATACCACACTGGATAATGTAATAATTCAAAAAAACGAAAAATCTATTCCCTTGCGGCTTTCTCAACTTGCTTGAGTTTTCAAATCCTTAAGACCAAATACGAAATTCCCGCCAAATCAAGTAATAAAACTGCTACTAGCATCTGTGGCCAGTATATAGTATAGCTGCTTGGCAAATATCACAGCTTGCGAATTAATATGTCTGCAAATTGAAAAGAGAACCCTCATTTCCATACAAGGACCAAACACATTCGATTCTCATTCCCAATACGAAAATTGAGATGTCCGCATGCAGAAGATTAACTGTGAATATTAATATGCCTCCCACTCTAGATCCATAGACGAAGAAAATGAAAATCATACATTTGCCAGTGATTAGAACGCATGTGCTTAAAGTCAGAAAGTGTGTAGGTATATATGGAGGCCGAGTCAGAAGGGAGTCCTTTAACAATGTCCTCTTTGGTCAGTCGCAGGATATGAGGATAGACCTCCACCTCCGCCACCACCATCATCAAACCCATAAAATATAGCACTTTGAATTCCTCTTTATTGTAAATTGTGGGTTTGGAAATAATTCTTGCCCGAGAAAATGGATCGATAATAATTGTTGCAGTGCGTGTGCTTCGCCAAGAGGATGCCCGCTCCTTGCTAGGAATATAAATATGTGTATATAGTCCTTGATGAGTATGAGGATGTCATCTCTCGTTGTCACGTTTAATGAACACACAATATACGACAAGCACGTATACATAGGGCGGTGCACAAGTGACAATGATGACCATGATGGCTTGGAGCAGCTCAACATCATGAGGCTATATGCTGTATATTGTCCTGTCCTCCTGTCTTGTCCCAAGTTATACTCTGCTTAATTATTCATACGAAGCGGATGTAATGTGTTATTTTAATCAGGCCACAACTTGATGATTGTTGTAATAATAATTGATTGCAATTGTTGCGGGGCGATTATGAAGGATATATTGGTATTTATTAAGTACATAATCATTAGAAAAAAAATGTATTTAACCTAAGGATTCTTGAAGAAGGGTGAACAAAAATTCACATTTCATAGAACTCATTGGTCGCGTTCGAGTAAAATTTAAAAGCGATCTGGATTGGTTGGTGTTGCTGTGATCCTATATGCAAAAACAGCTGATGAACAAACCAGCTGTTTTCCAAAATAAGTCTGAAAGGTATCCTAAATTTGTTCGGATTTTTGTGAAAAAAATTTACAGATTTCACTCATAGAGTAACTATGGGGACATTGAAAATGACTTGTATTACGTCGATAAAACAAAATCATGCCAAATCTTAAAGATTTTTATTTTGTATACTATTGTTGCAATATAACTTCACAAACTGTCTTAGAAACCATTCTACAGTCTGAAGTACCAATTTGTATATTTAGTGTCACTTCTCAGTTGGCGGTTAAATTAATGTTGTTAATTTTTTTAATAAGATCTTAGTCTTAATTGTAGCTTAATTTGCAATTACACAATCATACTCATTTTCATCCGCACCGGTACAGCACTTATACACGAAATTAAAGTTACATTCAATCTATCTTAACGTAAATCTAGGTATTTGACATTTTTGCATATAGCTAACCATTGCAGAAAGGTAACTGAATTATTACAGATCGATTATAGCATATACGGTTCAACTTAGTTCTCGACTCAGTTGATTGTTTTTGAATCAACCCGTGTGTTTGATTAAATGTCCAGGTAAACCTTTTTTAAATCGAGACAAAATTTACAAAGAATTTGATGCGAAGCCCAACCCCATTGCTAATTGTTTTTATTCTATAATATTTTATTTTAAAATATTTTGAACTCATCTTTTAATCAATTTTACAATATCGAGTCGCGTAATTTATTTTAGACAAAAATAATATTTTTGACACTTTGAGCTGTATTCTTTTAACTGAGTTTATGAAATGTGTGGCCGAGCGGCAAGCATCAATTTAGTTGACAACCAAATTAAATAGTTTATGGACTACTTTAAGATAAAGCCTAAAATTTTATTTGCATTTGAGGACCTTAACCATGAAGATCTGACCATTTGGGCTTAAGTTATAAGTTTATTAAAGAGGTTCGAGTAGGTACCTATGCACATTCTAGGTTAAACAATCAAACTGATTCCGAAGTAAATCAAGTTTTGTCAAAAGCATTTTCTAGTCTGTCATTTTACATTCATTTTCAGACCGTAACTTAAAAAATCCGATAATTAGAACAGAATATATCAGCTTACAAAATCGACTCTTTTCGATTATAGTATTTCAATTGTTTAGCTAAGTTAATGTATGTATGTAAAGTATGATTTTAAAAATGCGGATTATATGTCAATGAATAATTACTTAGAAACTATTGATTGGCAGCCAATTTTCAAGTGCACAAATCTGGAGCTAGCTTTTACTATGTTTCGGAACATTCTAGAATATATTATTTCAAATTTTGTCACTTTAAAACAATTTAAAAATTCTAAGAAACCGGTTTGGTTTAATAAAAGTTTGTCCAGACTTAAAAATATCATGAATAAGTTGCATAAAAAGAGTAAAATTTTAGCTTCATTTCGTGAGCAATTTAAACAGGTAAGGAGAGAGTACGAATTTTTGAGAAAATTTATTTATAAGCAATACATTTGCTCTCTTGAATCGAACATTAAAAAGAATCCGAAGTGTTTTTGGTCATTTTTAAATACTAAACGTAAGTCGCTTGGGATTCCATCCAACGTTTCATACAAAGGAATCGCCTCAGATAATTTGAATGTTATTTGCAACAGTTTCGCATCATTTTTTCAGTCAAATTTTATTGACTTGAATTTAAATTTTGATAACATGGAAAACTCAACTTCAGTTATTGACGCTGGTAATCTATATCTATCAGTAGACGATGTACTAGCAGTTTTATCCTCTCTCGATGAGAATTTTTCCGTTGCACCAGACAACATTCCGCCAATTCTTTTGAAGGCTTGTAGATTTAAACTTGCGGTTCCATTATGTTTTATATTCAATATGTCTTTGAATCAAGGTGTATTTTTGGATACGTGGAAATACTCATTTATCACTCCTCTGCATAAATCCGGTTCAAAAAGCGCTGTTGAGAATTATAGACCTATTGCTAAACTTCAGTTGATCCCTAAAGTTTTCGAAGCAATAGTAAAAAACAAATTATATTTTTTAGTTCAAAATCATATATCTCAACACCAACACGGTTTTATGAGTGGAAGGTCGACATCGACTAACTTATCGATTTTTACGAGCTATTGCCTTAATCATATGGAAAAACATTTTCAAATTGACACTATTTACACTGATTTTTCAAAGGCTTTTGATCGCGTCCAACATAATATACTGATAAAGAAACTTGAAATGTTTGGTTTTCATTCTGTGCTGCTTAGTTGGATTAAAAGTTATCTAAAGAAATAGTGAACTTCTCAGGTGTACCTCAAGGTAGTCACCTTGGACCGTTACTGTTCATTATTTTTATTAATGACTTGCCAAGTCTCCTCTCTTTTTCAAGATGCCTTTTATATGCTGATGATCTTAAGGTTTTTAGCTGTATAAAATCATTATCAGATGCGAATAATGTCCAAGCCGATCTAAATAAAATCCTTAAATGGTGTAAGTTGAATGGACTCTTCTTTAACAATAATAAATGTAGTGTAATGACTTATTCAAAACTAAAAAATCCTTTGAGTTTTGAATACAAGCTTGATAGTCACTCTTTACAAAGAGTAGATTACCAGAAGGATCTCGGAGTGATTTTCGACTTGAAAATAAATTTTTCGCTTCACATCGATCATATAATTTCTAGGGCAAACTCGATGTTTGGTTTTATAGTTAGAAATTCAAAATGTTTCGAGGATCCTTATACACTTAAAACTCTTTACACCAGTATTGTAAGACCGTTGCTGGAGTATTGTAGCGTTATATGGAATCCTTACACCCAGTCAAATATCCTTCGTATAGAAAAAATTCAAAGAAGATTTACTAAGTTTGCCTTGCGTAAAACTTTTGGTTCTTTAAGTGTTCCATGTTATGAAAGCAGATGTGTTCTCATTGACCTAAAACCTCTCGTTTTGAGAAGAAAATTAAATTCTGTACTCTTTGCTTATGATGTCCTCAATTCTATTATTGATTGTCCGGTCCTGTTGTCAATGTTTAATATGTATGAACCTGCTCGCAGTTTGCGACCAAGAAATGGTGATTTTTTATATGTTCCATATCATAGTACAAGTTATGCTAGGCACAGTCCAATCACTAATGCGTCCATCGATTTTAACGAATATGATTATGCAATTGATTTTAATATGAATAGAAATGAAATTAAAAGAAAATTGATTACCTTGTTGCAAATATTATAACTTATATTAAACTTAATTAATTTGAACAAATGAATTGTACACGATGAGTAGTTGTAAATTACTAGTTTTTATTTTCACTTAACATAACTATTTATACAAAATTCTTATCTTATTCTAAACTATATATACATCGATAACGATACAGATGAGTAAATCTGAACCGTCATAAAAAGATAAAGAAACACAAAAATGCAACTGATAGATAACACACATTATAGGTACTCGATTCATCCCTAATAAATGTAAGGAGATTATGCTCATGAAGCAGAGTGTCAATGTCTTATCTCTTGTTGCATTTTTGTGTTATATTATAAATTCCAACCGGCAGATAAGAAAACATTTACTATGTTTAAATAATATATTTGAACAAATTTATCTATTTAAAATTGTATATATATATTTAAAGTTAATTTTAAGGGTAGTCTTCATAAGTCTTGTAACTTGAAAGATGGTAATAAATAAATAATTCTACCTCTTGCCTGATTTACCTAAACATACCTTAACCTTGAGCATCTACCCTTAGAACTTAAGTTATAATTTTATATAAGAGGTTGTACCTATGCATATTCTAGGTTAAACAACCAAATTTATTTAGAAGTTAGTTAAGTTTTTACCCAAACTATGCATATTCTAGGTTCAACAATCGATTGATTTAAAAGACTGACATTTTACCTTAATTTTAATACCTTAACCTCAAACATCCGATTATTAGAACAGAAGTTATAATCCAAACAAACCAACCAAATCCAACCTTTACGATTTTATTATTTGTAAAATACCTACTACAAATGTTCATGCACATACCTACATGCATACATACATACCTACATGCATACATATGTACATACCTACATAAACATAATGTACATATATCATTTTTGTGCCCGATGCAAAGCTAATTTTGTTTGCCACGTGTTTTTTTTTATTGCACACACTCCACCGTCTTCTCCATTCTATCAATATGTTCTTTGTAGGTACGTACCTACATGCATACATATTTTGTTTGTTTTTTTTTTCTTTTGCCGTAATGAAATATAGTTCTAAAAAGACAATTTTTAAAGTTTCTAATATGAAATTTTTTACGATTTTGCAAAAATTTGTATGCAGATTTGTAGCCTGTCATTTAAACTTTAATTATCTAGCTTAATATTGAACATATTCCAATAATCCAATAATTATAACCAAAGTTATAGGCTTCTAAGTGGGCTCAAATCGAGCATTTTTCGAATTTAATAATTCCTCCACTGAATCTCGTCCGTTGGCGATGATCAAAATTTATGTACGCTGGCTGAAATTCATCACTTGTGTTTTTTTCTTCATTTTATTCATTTTGGTAGTTTCTTTGGTAACACCAACCAAAAATTCAATCGTTCTCCCCCTATACGCTAGAGTTCATTCTCTATCTTTGTTCATTTTGGTAACACCATACTTTTATCAAAACGACCCTATAAACATTTTCAATGTTAAAACAGCTGAAAGAAACACATGTCAGCTTCGTAGTCTCTCACTTTCTGTGGCAATAGATTAAAGAACACGTAGGATTTCTAGTTTGTGTTTTTTTTTAAATAGATTTTGATTTTTACCGAACAAAATAAAATATATATAAAATACAAAATACTTTTTTTAAAAATTACAAAATCACTTGTTTCTTGATGGTCCTGTAATCTTTTGTCAGCAAACCTATCCATTTCGGTTTTGGTCGTTCAAAAACATATATCCGAAGCAAAATGATATTAGATACCCTATCGGCCTATCGGCCTATCACTCGAACGCGGCCATTGAAAATGTCAAATTCGATGTATAAAAAACAAAAAATAGAAATACAAAAACAAGCAATTAACGGCCAAATAAAATTCAAAACGAAATGTGTTGTCAAACGAAATTAGCAAATTTTTGATAAAATATTATTTTTTGTTATAAGTGAAATTACCTCATTTCGGTAATAAGATTTTAAATAAATAAATAACAGATGTTAACATTAACTCCAATTCTTTAATTTGTACACAGAAACTCAAAAACTGTTAAATTTTGAAGAAGAAGGATGAAATTCTCTCAAAAATACGGGAACACAATTTCACACTATTTTTGTCTGTTAATGACACGTGACAAGGCTTTCATACCAACATTTTTGTGAACTTCTACTTCAGCCTCACTAGTTGATTTTTTCCGAAATAAAACATGAAATACCTACAAATAACAAATTCACCTTGGACAAAGCTAAGGGATGTGTTGGAAAAATATTGTTTCCTTTTTTTTTTAAATGTAAAGTTGAATTAGAATCGAAATTGTTGGTTATATATGCGGGTTAAGTTGGATTAACTTTGAGTATCCATTGAAATACTGGTGTAACAAAAAAGAAAGCATCTCGATGTTTGTCTATTCCCATGTAATAAGACTTACTTTAACTTCAAATACTGAAAAAATAATGAACCGTATGAGCTAAAACTGCAGTTTATTAAAACATGAGTTTAACAAATGACTATGAATGTACGCCAATATTAAAAAAAAAAACTTCAACTTAAAATTGTTAGAAAATTATATTTTCAATATATTTACACTACACGACACGAACATCAGTCGTTTTTTATTATAACCCATGATCTACATATATGGATCATCGTGCCAAAATAAAACAGCCTCACAGTGGCGAGAAACAGAAGGCTGTTTTCGTATCATGAACCCGATAAAGAGCTGGTACATGCGTTGTTGTTGTTATGTATGTTATTTGATGATCCATATGGATCAATTCTCACAATAAAAAACGGCTAATATGTCTAAATTAAACCTCAGTTGCACTCAAATTATTCAGTCGCGTATGACTCGGAAACTGATGCGGTAATTCGGCCCCTGTTTTCATTGCAAATGACATTTTAGAAAATTCTTTGCAAATCGTAGCTTTTGTTAAAACTATCTAAGATTTATCACTCTCCTATTTCAACAGTTAATAAATAGAAGAGGGACATCCCAGTAATATTTTGATTTGATACTTTTACTTAGGGGAAGAACTTAAATATATTTAAAACTTATATAAAATATTTTTTTCATTTTGCTCAATTTTTAATTCAATATCTTCAATTTTTGTTGAGTTTTCCATTTTCATTGCAGCCATATTGCGGTAGAAATTTCCCACCTTAGCAGATGGGGATACAAATATTCAATGCGAACTGTCAGCAGTGATCAGAAAGTGCTTAGTGGCGATTTCGATTGGTTATCGAATGACAGACCTTCTTCTGAAAAGAATGGAAATGTTTCTTTATTTTAATTTATAAATCAAAGTCAGAAGCGTTCACACGTTTACACAGGGGCGTAAGGCGATAGTTGATTGTTGATCATCGAAATAAATGATTTTGCTCCACGTAAGGTGATTATCAAATTGACTATCACTTTTTTGCTATGGTGTGTTGGTGACAGCTATTTAGGTGTCACATTCACACATTTAAATTAATTTTTTGAGATACATAGTTTGTGTGAGATTCTCCACTAATCGAGCATTTAGTGAAAAAAAAAAATGAAAAATATATCAAAGTTAAAATGAAAATAATTGAACGATAGTGTATTCTTCAATGCAAATTTTCTATGAGGCGAACGCAACGAGAAATGACCACAAAAAAGTTCAATTGCTGAGAATTAACTTAAGGAATAAAGAAATATTATGTGGAACTTCCTAACCGAATGGTTAGACTTTTTATGAATATTCATTAGTAAATTATTTTCAACACATATATGTATTTCAGATTCTTGAAAATTTTTCGACTGCACAAAGAAACGTTTCTGTATGTTTGAAATTTGTACCAAGTTTCCCAAACTTGTGTAAGTGCTGCCAAGTAATCTTAATTTTTTAGCGATCATTTTACACAGAACAAAGAAAAGTTGATAATCAAAATTGACTATCAAAACAGTGACAATCAACCTTACGCGATTCCACCCCAGATTTTCATGTCAACGCTTCTAGGGACAACATTGTGTGAACTGATAATTTTTTTTTTGTCGTCAAGAAGTAAGCTAACTTCTTGACGACCACATTTTGATTCTATTGAAAACAATGCATAAAATGGAAAAATATCAACGAACACATCCTTAAATATACAAACTCTCAATTAAAAATATTTTTTTGCAATACGATTGAGTGTCAAAATATATTCCATATTCTAAACTTTGTCTCAAATAATAGGTATTGTTTTTATTTATTTTGTAAAAAATAGAAGAAGAAAACATTTAATTAAAAATTAAATTTTAGGATGAAATTCTTAAACTCCCCCTTTAAATAGAAAGTAGTCACCACACTACCATAGGCACATTTCATGCACAAAAACTCATTTAAAATACGTAAACATATTTTTGTTCAAATTAATAAAAGCAAGCCTTCCAAAAGCCAATCATCTTCATCAATATTTACCAAGTCATAAGTCTTCTATATAAAAGCTTTCAATCTTGTTTCTCAAAACACCTTTTATAAAATCTACCAAAAATAAACCCGGTTTATAAAATTGATTCTTTTCACAAGACTGCATCAGCAAAGTCAACCAACAACAACAACAACATTCTATCTCGGACGTCATCCTTTCCTTTCAATTCTAATTGACTATTATCCTTTCCTACAATGCAATCCACTTATCCTTTCCACATTTTCATCATCACATCTTTCGTCTGAATGCAATTTCAAATTGATAAATATTGCATAGCAGCACAGTATTCTCCTTCCGCTTCTCCTATACTGCCATCATATACAAAAAAGAGCCTCCAGTAACCAATAGAATTCCATTATCCCTATATAAGATGCGAGTCCTTTTTACAGGCCTAATATTTGCACAATGTTATCCGCCCGCTCATCAAAGACCCTTTGAAATGATATAATGGACAAATAATGGGCAAACTGCCTACAACATGCTACATATACATACAACTATATATTCCGCAAAAATGTCTGAATCTCTGTTTCAGAGCAAGGATCCTTTGGTGGGTATGGTTATAGTAGGTATTATGTACACGGCCTTTCCATTCTTTTCACTATGATGGCCCTTCCCTTTGCAACAATTTGACCTGGCTGGGTTCCTTCAAAAGAATTTCATCCTTTTCGTCCTTTTGGTTAACTCAGATATTGCCATGTGAAAGAAATGGACTTTATGCCTTAGCTTGTCATTTCATTATATTGATGTGCCTTTCAAAAAGTTTGTCATTTATTTTAAGACGATCTAAGGATACAAAAAGGACACACTTATAGGAATGGAAGAAAATTGGTGTTTATCTATATATACTATATGTATCTGTATCTGTATCTGTAGGTAAGGGTAGACAAAATAAATGAAAAGATACGGATACCACGTACAGAACATCATCAGTACAGATACAAAATTGAAGCGAAGGGCATGGACCTCGCTCGCTTGCTCACTCGTTCGTTCTTTTCATCTTTGTGAATTGAAATCCCATTAACCTTTGAGCATAAGGCGGACGGTGCTTAAGCTCTGGAGCTTATCATATCATTACATCATCAACATCAACAGTGAATATAAATTAGAGGTGTACCTTGATGATGAACACAAGCCAGAGCCAAACTCAGTTTTATCAGACCCCAGACTCCTCTCAACCACCAAATAAAAAGGATTACGGCCTTGTTTTTTTTTGGGGGCTTTTTCGTACTTTTTTTGAAATTAAAAGTTTATGTTGGTTATTTATTTAAATTTAATTTTTTCACCGCCGAGCGGTAGACATCGCGAAAGAGATGCAAAGGTGGCCACTTGGACGAAAAGTTTTATAATTTTATTTATTTTTTTTTTCTTTTTCAAAACTTGGGTACTTATAATGACGGCTCAGACAGTGGTTAAAGTTTTGTGTCTCACCCTTCTGTTGCACGAGCAATTTTTCAAGCGAAAATTTTGTATACCTAAATCAAAAGTTCAACAAAATTTATGTAAATTATTTGAGAAAGAGGTATATCTGTATATCTTTGTATCTATAGCAGTATTTTGTCTTTTGGATGACATTTTTAATGTTTTTTTTATTTTTTTTTGAACATTCTTGTCACGTATTATTATGTAGGTGGGATGAAATTGGATACATTTTTCACTTTAATAGCAATCTAATAGAATTGGGTTTTGTTGGATTCAAACTTCAAAGAGGGAGTTTACTTAAGCTGTATAATAGAATAAAAATATAACCTTCTTGATTTAAGGTGTAAAAGCTTAAATACTGAAGATGTTTTTTTTGGACCTTGGCTCTTCATTTTTGATATGAATATGAATTTGATATGAATTTATTAATGCAAAAATGGGTCTTTATCCTCTTTGTCATCCCTCCCCCATGATGCACGTCATCTGTAACGAAGGAAAATACATAAAAATAAACGAATATAATTCACATTACCAAATCTTCGCACACTGATGGTACCCCACATAAGATTCCAAAACTGACATAGTTACTAAATAAATTTTGGGCCCCACGTTGGGCGCCATTTGTAACAAACTAAATTGAAGGATGTCAATGATGGTTATCGTCGTCAAACCTTCTATAGTAAAAATTGTAAAAAAAATACTGGTGGATTCCAAAACTGATATAACTGCCTTTATCGATTTCATGCTCCACGTTGGGCGCCATTTGTAACAAACTAAATTGAAGAATGTCAATGATGATTACCGTTGTCAAACCTTCTATCGTAAAAAAAAAATATTGGATGATTCCAAAACTGATATAGCTGCTTTTATCGATTTTATGCTCCACGTTGGGCGCCATTTGTAACAAACTACTAAATTGAAGAATGTAAATGATGGTTCCCGTTGTCAAACCTTCTATCGTAAAAATTAAAAAAAAAAATACTGGAGGATTCCAAAACTGATATAGCTGCTTTTATCGATTGTATGCTCCACGTTGGGCGCCATTTGTAACAAACTAAATTGAAGAATTTCAATGATGGTTACTGTTGTTAAACCTTCTATCGTAAAAAAAAAATATTTGATGATTCCAAAACTGATATAGCTGCTTTTATCGATTTTATGCCCCACGTTGGACGCCATTTGCAACATATCGAAAGGAAAATCGAAGATGATCGATCATTCTTAGGTCAATCATATGTGAAGCTCAATTGTTGGAGTAGAGCGAGTAGTCTCTTCATTTTTGCAGACATACACACACATGAATGGTTGAGAGTTGTAAGCCACTAGGCCCTGGTTCATCACGCCTCCGTTTTTATTTAAAGCTCATGGAAATGTATAGTAGTGTTTTTTTTAATCCAAAACGATTTCATATTGCAAGTTAAAAGTGTAAATTAATTCGTTCTTATATTTTTTCACACATTCATTTTCCAATTTGTAGAAAATCCTTTCAACCCAATTTGATAACTTCCAACTATTTTATTTTCTCAGAAAAAAAAAACAACAAAAAACCATTTTTAACAATAAACCTGCAACCCAAACACATTATGTGGGATTGCAATTATTTTTAACAGTAATAATACAAATTGTACTTGCCACAAAGGAATGACGGAATTCACCTGGAAATGTTAAAAAAATAAACGGTAGATCGAGGTAGTTCAGTGAAGTTTCTGTGCCACATAAACCACTTGCACTCGCTATAAAACCTTACATAGATTTGGCGAAACATTTTATGAATTCACTATTTTTTGTTAACTCAAACCACAACTCGAGTATAATGTTACAGTGCTGTGGAAAGAACATTTCAATTTTATTAATTTTCAATTTTGAAGCATACAACGCAGCTGAAACGAATCGAAAATTTCTATACGAAATCATAGACGAAAAATTTCGTTCTGCTTTATGTTTTGCAGTAAGCTGTACAACGAGCGAAATTAGAAATTGTAGCAGATTATTTGGAGAAGTCTTAACTCCTTTTTCGCACTGAATTATTTGCACGAACCATTATTTGAGTGCGGAAGAGTGAGACCACAAACAAATTAAGTTACGGATCATCTGATAAAACTCTCCATTAATATTTGTCCGTAGTTTTTTTGTTAACTATTTCGCTGTGGATTTGGAGACCACAGAAGATTTTCGTTTCGCCCTAGGCTTAAATTAGGAAGCTTATTTAATATTGAAATAAGTCCCCAAATTAAACTAAGAAATAGATCTCAAAAATTGGAGACTTATTTTATTTCTCTATTTTTCAATCCCCTGCTTAGCTTTGACTTCGAAAAAAATCTGATATAGATGAATTTTGTTTGGATCATGGCTTAAGAATTTTAATTGTGAAAGGAGCTCAATTTAGATTTTTGCTAACTGCCGGAAAACTATCATTTTTTTGAAAGAAATATCAGGGACGTAGATGTAGCTTATAAAATTCTACACAAAAAATATAACAATACTTTTTATCGCAAGAGCGAAAGACTTTGATAAAAACTTACTTTTCAGCTTGTGTTTTTTGTATTTTTGTTAGACAATAGAAATAAGTTAAATTGAGTGATTTGAAGCTGATGAAAAAGCTATAACTCCAGCCTTAAACAAAAAATCATGGCTGTAGCTCATCCAAGTTGTTGTTGTTTCATTCAAATTTTCAATTTGAAACTTTTTTCGCACATTGAACTATTTAACACCCAGCCGAGATGACATTTGCTTGAATCCTTTTCACACAACTGTTTCATTATAAGCTGCCATGTGGGAATGTGGGTGCTAAGTTCTGTATATGTATGTGTTGTACATTATAATCCCCAAAACATGCACCGCGAAAAGTTGTTTTTTTTGCCCGAAATAGTTGGCAAAAAAAAAAAAATATATATTTACACAAAAGCACCTACTAACATGCACATCAAGCCCAGTTTATAAGAGAGCGTGTTTTTTAGCACACAGTTAGTTTTTATATATTGTATAAGTTGTAACCAAAGAAATGCTTTCGTTAGAAACGGTACAAAAGCGCTCAAAAAAGCGTGTAACAAGAGTGACGTATTAAATTGAGAAAAAAGAAAAGAATACACCAAAAAGTATACTCGTCGCCTTATAGTCGTCGTCATCATAGTAATTGTGATATTGGGTCTTTTGTGAAGGCGGTTTTAAGTAGGTACCTTAACCTACCTACCATATATTTATAGGGTGGCGATGGCGATGCGATGGTGGTATATAGGGCCTTATGGTAGTAGCACACAAAGTGTCTGTTAACATTTTTAACGAACCTCTAACGACTGTTTGCCGACTTCAAAAAAGGATCCCGGTCTTAACAAAATAATGATTATAACCATAAGGATCCAATTAAAACTTTAAGTGAAAAGGAGGCGAGCGAGCAGAGTCGAAATGTGATGGCTTTTCGCAACGTGAATGTGGGTACATTTTACAGACGAAGTGTATATGTAGTTGGTAAAAAGTAAAAAAACTAGCGTGAGTAGGGATTATGAGTCAGTAGCACGTGAATTCGTATTTAAAATTGAAGATAAAATAAATAAGCTCTATAGAATATAATAGGGACTTAATTTGTGAAAGAGTGACTTATGTACATCTTGAAAATGATAGTTATAAAGCTATTAAGTCCTATATAAGGCTAAGATTTGCAATAACTGATTTCGTTTGTTGTTTGTAATTAAGTCAGAAATGTGTAGCGATATAGTCGGTTGTTTTGTTGATAATTTTAACTTACATCTTAGCAGTGCTGTTTGATTTATGTGTCTGATTACTTTTTTTTATACAAAGTTACATTTTCAAACTCATTAATTTGAGATAAAATAGCAATCAGTGGCATAGATATCTTTTTACTATGGGGCGTGGTTTAGCATTAAATTAAAAAAAAAAAACATTTTTACCATTTTTAAAATTAAATTAAATTATTATTTTTCTCAATAATATGGTAGATCATTCTGATATTAGTTCACAAAAAAATTTTATTAAAAATCGTAGGAGCCGTTTTTGAGAAAAAATTAGATTTTCAATACCGGCTTTTAAAAATTTGTATGGGAGCTACCGTTATTTTTGGTTATAAGAAAATTTAAAATCTGTTACACAATGTCAAAAAACTGCTGGGCGATAAGTTTAATAAAAATTTAATGAAACATATTTGGTAAATTTAGGTACACAATTTTTTTAAAAATTATTGTAAACATTCTCCATAAAAATTTTAAGTTAATCGCGTAAATCTTTGTCAAGATATTTAGCTTGTAACAAATCCATATTAAATTCGCGAATTAAAAGCAACGAAATATTGGTAAACTAGTTTAATAATAGCCTGTGAACTAGTGAAAAATTTCATGTCCACAGGGTTTTTTAAAATTGTTTGCATAACTTTCTGAGTTACTTTCTCAGTTCCTTAAGAATTTCCGTTAGTAAATGGAGATAATCTACGAAGATCATCAACAACCTTATAATTTAAAATTTAACACCTATCGAATCAAATTCAATCTCTTCTCATTAGATTCATGGGAAGTGTATTCCACAATCGTCCTTTTTTTTGGTAAATTAAGAGATGAATTTATGGGATTTAATCATTTCTCTTCATCAAAAATCCCAAACATTGCATACAATTCTGTGATCAAACGCGATTTACGTGAGAAAATAAAAATAATCGTAATAAAAAATGGCGGCCAAATCACACACTCTTCCCACATTTGAAAGCAAAATCGGCTCGGATTTCATTCCCAGCAAACATCTTACTTAAATAATGGGGTTTACGTTTGAAATTGATACTAAATGAAAGATACAACTTTACTAAAAACAAAAATATATATTTTTTTAAATTGTCGCATACACTTGGCAACCCTAGTTGTACAAACAAGTTCTAAAAACACGTTATAGTTATAGATTTTTTTGGTCAAGTTTGTGGGTGCTTTACAAAAAAAAAAAAACTTATAATACCTATGTACATATGTAAAAAACAAAAAATATGTATACCTACCTGCATTAAACACAGCGTAAATACGCGGCAACCAGAGTCCAAACCTCAGTAGTAAAAGTTCGGAGTAGATTTGTAAAATCAAATTGGAGTAATTGGAAAAATTCCGGAGTAGATGAAAAATTAAAGTTTTTCTTTCGTTTTCAAAAACTACTTAAAAAAATATATTTTAACAAAAATAGATATTTTTTAATAAAAAAAAAAAAAAACTAATTTGGATGGTCTTGCTACCCAGGGGTCTATTATATAAATAGTTTTTAAATTTACATATTTGTAAATTGTTTAGATAACTAAATATTTTATTAAAAAAAAAAAATTAAATCACATAAATTCCATTTATTTCACAACAGAATAGAATTTTAGATTCAAACGTTTCAAGTCAGATTTGGTGGGAATATTGAATAACACAGTGCTGTACATGCATGTAGTTTGACTTAGGTTTTTTATTTTTTTTTTATTTCAGTGTGGGAAAAAAAATGAGCAGATTTAAAAAAGGTGATTGGCCGTGAAGATTTATGTTCTTTCTTGAATTGAAGTTTTTCGAAAATTGAAATTATTTTACTTTAATTGGAGTATAAAGTCCGAGAGACACTGGCGGCAACCCTTATTGAAAGCGAATAAAGACAAAAGAAAGCACTTAATTTTAAAATTTCATCAAGCCCAAACTGAAAACTGTAGAACCCTTTCAATACAAATATATGGGTTTTCTACTATGAACTTGTCGAAACTGTGTGGCAAGGGTAACCCTGGTTTAATGCAAAAAATAATCCAAAAACACTCTTTTTTGAGCTATAGTCTATAAAATGCTCTTCAGGTTCAAGCTTAAAACTTCCCCTAGAGTCCCTATTAAGAAATTAAATGAATTAGTTTTCACATGTTTGAATTAAATTTAAAGTCACTCTAATGAATTTTATGTTTTTATAAAAATTAACTTTAGAACAGCTAGCTTCACTAGTTAGTTCAAAGAGTGTAACACATTGTCTAGCGTTCTCAAATCAAATCCAAATGCCACTATATTCGGTAGTGAAACAGGGCCTTAACTAACAAGCTTTTCTAAGTCAGCTTGGTTTCTAGCTAAAATTTTACATGTTTCGCAGACCAAGTTGGGCAAGGGTTTCTTCTACTTTCGTGCCCCACCTGAATCTGGCTGAACTAAATTCGATAAATCATAACCGTTTTATGGTTTGTTGAAATAGTTTATCAATATATTAAGCTTTTCAGCGGCTATTCATTTACGATATTCCCCGAAGACTTCGGTTAGGAATCTCTAAAAAAGTTCTTTTTTCCTTTTCGTAAATCTTTGATCTTCGACTGCCTCTATTTCTTGGATCTTGAACTTCTCATGCCCAAAATCAGCTCTAACCCGACTATTTAGAGCCGCTTTGTATCGTCATAACGTAACCTAGAAGGCTTTTTGGTATTTAAACACTGACATAAGGTTGAACTACGCAATGAAGAATTTCTTAGACAGATTTTCTTTAAGACAGATAAGAGTTTTAAAAGATAAAAACGTGATTTTTTAGCTGGTTTGGTTTTGGCAACACTGGTTTTGACAGCTGACGTGTGTTTAGTACCTTGTGTCACTGTCAAACAGCTTCAGTTTGGTTTGCAATTTAACCATGGATCGTCTTACAAATGAACAACGCTTGCAAATTATTGAATTTTACTATCAAAATTCGTGCTCGGTTCGAAATGTTCATCGCGCGCTGCTTCCATTTTATGGTCGGCATTCTCGACCTTCTGAGCAGTCTATTCGGAAGATTGTGACCAAATTTCGCACCAAATTTACTTTGTTGGACATTAAACCACCAACACGTTTACGTACTGTGCGTAGTGAAGAAAATATTGCGGCCGTATCAGCTAGTGTGACAGAAGACCGCGAAATGTCGATTCGGCGCCGTTCCCAGCAGTTAGGCCTTTGTTACAGCACTACGTGGAAAATTTTGCGGAAGGATTTGGGCGTAAAGCCTTTTAAGATACAGCTGGATCAAGAACTAAAGCCAGCCGACCTACCACAACGCCGAATTTTTGGTGAATGGGCTCTTGGAAAGCTGGCCGAGGATCCGCTTTTTTATCGAAAAATTGTGTTCAGCGATGAGGCTCATTTTTGGTTGAATGGGTACGTAAATAAGCAAAATTGCCGCATTTGGAGTGAAGATCAGCCAGAAGCATTGCAACAGCTACCAATGCATCCCGAAAAAGCCACTGTTTGGTGCGGTTTATGGGCCGGCGGCATTATTGGGCCATATTTCTTCAAAGATGATGCGAATCGCAGCGTTACTGTCAATGGTGAACGCTACCGAGCGATGATAACAAACTTTTTTTTGCCCGAAATGGAAGTTCTTGACTTGCATGATATGTGGTTTCAACAAGACGGTGCCACATGCCACACAGCACGCGAAACAATGGCGCAATTGCGAGGCGAGTTTGGTGAACAGTTAATTTCACGTTTCGGGCCGGTCAATTGGCCGCCTAGATCGTTCGATTTGACACCATTAGATTATTTTTTGTGGGGGTATGTCAAGGCTAATGTCTATAGGGACAAGCCCGCTTCGATTGACGCACTGGAAGCCAACATCTATGCATTCATTCGTGAGATACCGGCCGATATGTGTGAAAGAGTATGCCAAAATTGGACTCAGCGGATGGGCTACCTGAGACGCAGCCGCGGTCAACATTTGCATGAAATTATCTTTAAACATTAAATTGCAAGGTTCAAACTATCGATTCAAATAAATATTTCATTCATTTTTTCGAATTTTTTGTGTTTTTTTTTTTTTAAAGTTCTAAACCTCTTAAAAAATCACAAGTGGTCCTTGTCCTTGAAAAAAACATCATTGAATGGTTCTCAGCATGTAGCGGTATAGCGTTACCGAAATAAATTCTTTCAAAAACATTTTCCGCCAACAACATAATTTAGTTTCGTTTTTAACAAAAACATATATCTACATCTAACTTACTTACCTTATACCAAAACAAAACAATTCACTTTTTTATTTGTAATTTACGTCCCACATACATACCTACATAAATTCATAAACCAAAAGTAAAATACACATCCCATTCGAGTATAGTATTTGTTCAATGCAATCGAATTCAGGAACACTGCCGGAAAGTTCTTCTCTTATTACAAAGCATACAAAAGCACCGCAATAAATTAAATATTGTCCTGAGTCCACAAAAAACACACAAACTCCTCGTCCTATTCCAAACTTATCTACCTACAATCTACATACATACATACGTACATCCAGTTTCCTGTATGCAGAAATTTGAATTGAAATGTCTTGTGGAGGACGTATGGCTATTGATTTAGGGGATGCATTCGTTTCATTGTATATATCGAACCCGCCAATGGCTAACACGCTTGCCAGTGTAATACCTCCAGGCTGCAATAACAATACCGCAGCCCATTTGTCATATTATACTCATATCCTGGCAATGTGAGAGGCCAGAATATATAGTAAAGCTAGAGAGAGTATCAAGCCTGTGCTGTGTGGATGCCATGCCATGCTATTTGGATGCAGAGTATGAGTGCAGCAAACAATATGCGTTTACACAATTCATTTGACGATTCCAACCCCAAATGGAAAAACAAAATTAAAATTTTAATTAAAAAAGGACACAAGTGCAAATATTTACACCAACTCTCAGGCAATTGCTATATTAAGTGTTTTGGCACTGGCCAAAGAGTAAATGCTCATTCTCCTTCTCCTACTCTAGTCTAACCCTTCCTTCTGTTTGATGCAAACACCAGCAAAAAGCGTCAGGACAAGGATCAGCCGGGATAGCAAAATATCTGCATACCAATCCACCCACACTTCGAGCGGACTCTAGACTTTTATTGTTCACTTCAAACAGGGTGTTCTCGCATCAGCATGTCCCTGTCCCTCTATAACGTTGAAATAGGTAGAAGTCCAAGTGCGGTAGGTATTTCCTTTGTAAAAAAAAAACAGCTCTATATTGCTATATATTTCGTCCTGATGGTTATGGTGGCATTTCAAAAATATAGTTAATGTTTTTTTTTTTCCTTTGCAGATCGTAAAATCTCAAAAATTCATTTGCACAGAAATTTCTAAAGGAAGCCAATTTGCCTTTGGATTTCTATGCAATCCTGCTCATCCGGATGCGGTGTCTTGGTTGAATGTGCTTTCATGTTTATGTGTATTGGTGGAGGTCTTTATAACCATCTGATGATGATTTTTGTGTGGGGTTAGTATTTTTGGGCATTTGCAAGGGGTTTGTGTTTTGCAAAACCAAACAAAATAAAGGATAACACAAATTTTCTGCAGCAGACAGTTGTAGTAGTAGTTGCAAGGATTTCAAGCATTTACCCTCCCCCCTCCCCACCTGTACCGTCTCAGTTGGTCGTCGAGTCGACTTTATGCGAACAAGAACATATATTTTTTTATGGATGCAATAATAATCTTGGATTGTGTGCGAGGAGCAATTCAATGGATCTCTATGCTTTGACTTGACTCTGTGGGGGGGTTTTATTTGAAGCATAAGCCAATGCACCTGCAAGGGCATCGTTAGTAGGCGGATGTTTTGCAACCGGAAAATATTATATGCTACATCACAACTTGTGTATATTTGTTTCAAGAGGAGCACATTTATTTAATTAAAGCAATGCTGGGCAAAACTTATTTCTATGCGAAGGACTTAAAGTATTTGTACGTACGTACATATTTGATACTTTACATAAATTAAAATTATATCTACATCATATATGTTAAATGAAGTGGTTACTAGATATATACATAGAGAGCGCAGCATGGGGTAACATATGCTTCAGGGATTTATGTAAATTATGGACCAAATGTGAATGTTTAATTAAAAGGTGTTTTCTAAATATCATTCTTGTATTTATGTAGGTAATTATGAGTTCTATTTTACAATATTTTATGTAACATGCTAAGTTTATTCATAAATTAATTTTAGATGTACATAGTTAAATATTATGAAGGTAGGTCAATTTGCAACTTTTTAAAAGTAGAACATGCATATTTTGTATGGTAGATAAATCAATTCCCAGAGTTAGGAAAGGGATAACAATTTGGGACAAATTCTGTTAAGTTTTATTTTGCAAAGTTCTTTTTTTTGTAAATAACAAGTGTTCTGTGTTATCCCTATTTAAAATGAAAGTTAACATTTTAAATTTGGTTTTACCATTTTGGGTCTTTTTAAAGTAAATGAATTCAGGGAATTTTCTACACTTCTTGTACATTTGCATTTGATCCTGATAAAATCACAACAACATCAAATTATTTGTGAATTAGGCAATTACTCGCTGAAATGATAATTATATCGTCGCTGAACGTTTTGAGGTGTTTAACGAAAAACAGCATAATCACCAGAAACAGTCAGAAAGGTAAAAACTAGAGCTTGGTTAAATTTTCTACAGATAAAAATAGGTCAGACTTAAGATTATAAGCATACACAAAAAGTTAACTTAAATTCCCTAAGTGAAACAAAAAAGTGCCGGATGAAAGTCAAACACCTTTTATTTTACCCCATTTTTAGAGAGTAAGGTGTCAATTAATAAAATGCACAACTGGCAGGCTCGAACTTGTCGTTGAAGTTTAACAGCCACATTAATAAAAAACGCTTATTCCACCTGATTTACTAAACCAGGGAATAAGAGTTAAGCTATGGGTTTAAATTTTCCATGAACAAAACTAAAATGCTCGTTGATAATTAAAGTGACGTTTACCAAAAATCCCTTAAGAAATTCTACTACAATAAATAAGATTCGTATTTAGTAACTTGAAATTTTCACCAAGTTTTGCAAACTTGTTTTTTTTCGTAGTTTTTATAGCAAATTGTGATAATTTGTAAAAAAAAAAAACTCAAATTAACAAACACATCTAGGAATTCTATTGTTAATCTGTCCTAGCGAGGTATCCGTCGGAGCGGAAAATTCTCCGATTTTATACGAATCGGAGGATATTTGCTTCGAGGTATACTTTCGGACAGCTGTTTTTCTGACATTATGCAACGCACACCGGCGTTTTAGTAACAGTGCGATCAATTGCTTTTTTTGAGTGATATTTTGACAGCTCATAAATTTATTTTTCCGATATCCTCCGCCACAAATAGTTCGCGGAACTTTTTTTAAGATTTGTGTAAAGTGTTGAAAAATGTAAGAAATTAAAAAAAAAAACATGTTGACAAAGTAATTTTGGAACTATTGCTTGAATTTTTTTTATTTTTGAGGCCCCGAGGAGCAAACGAAAAAACAACAACCAGGCAAATCGAGCTTCTGGTTAATTTAATGCAAGAGAAACCCGAGCATCGTCGCATTGTTTAGTATTCTTTTCCGATGAAGGATACCTCGAATGTAATTTATGTTTGTGTTCTGTTTTGTGAGAACTTGAGTACCAACGACAAAGTAAGTAAATAAAGTACACCACTTCTAAATTACGTTTTCCATTATTTTATTCAGAACCTACTGATGTCATTGCGCATAAAAAAAATAGAAAATAGATACAATAGAAAATAAATCTATTGACACCAACACAAATGGAAAACCTATATTTCTTCCTGAAATCCTCCTCACTTAGCACTTGCGTTAGATACCCGGTTTTGTATATTTTATTTTTTCTGGTGGTTGATGGCCGATGATTGTCCAATAATTGGAAATGGTTTAAAATCTCGGGAAATCTAGCAGACATTATTTTTATTCAAAATTAAATTAGCAATCTTCGCTTATTTTTACTTGCGATATATATGCACATACATAGGTACTATATGGCAAGTTATGCATTCGTCGAACTCGAGATTTTGATCGAAGTTGACATTACGATGATAGCGAAGTCGAAAAAAGTGGGTCTCGTAATTCTGTCTGTCTGTCCTTTCGGCTGTAGCCTAAACGGGTGGATCGATTTTCTTTAAACTTGGTACCTAGCGTTTTTTGGGAACTCCCCCACACGTTTTTTTCATTTTTTTAAGACCAAAAATAACATTACTTGCCGTTCAATTTTTTTACCAAATTATGAAAATCTTATTTTTCTCAAAAACTCAAAACACTGCAATTTTTTTTACAAAAATGCTGCTATTTTATAAAAATACTTTTTTTTTTTGGAAAAAAATGGTTTCAAATGGTACCACCCACAGAACCATGTTTTTAAATTTTTGATTTTCTCAAAAACGTTTTAGATCAATTTTTTTTTTTATAGAGAATCTTTATAATAATTTTAAAAATATTCTGTACCCAAAATTTTCAAAAAGTTTTTTTTTTTGGATTTAAAAAAAAAAGTTTAAATTTTTTTTTTATTTTACTTAACTTAATAATTCGAAAACGACTTGCTCGATTTCTATTAAACTTAACACCCAGCAGTTTTTTGACATTATCCAGCAGATTTTAAATAAAATTTGTTCTTATAACCAAAAATAACGGTACATCCCATACAAATGTTTAAAAACCGATATTGAAAATCTTATTTTTCTTAAAAACGGCTCCTATCATTTCGATTAAAATTTTTATGTGTACATCAGTATGATCTACTATATTATTGAGAAAAAAAATTATCCATCGTTTAAAAATGGTACCTCTCATAGAACCATTTTTTTGATTTTCGACTGTTTCATTATCTGTTGTACTAATTTTAATGAAATTTTTTACACAAGTTTGAACAAGTTTGAATAATAATTCTTCCATGCTTTTATTGTAGAATTTAATTCACTTTATTCAAACGATTACAAATAAATGGACCGAAACCACAAGTTAGATAATAAAGTGAAATAGTGTGAGTAAAAATGTTCAAATTTAAAAGCAATGAACAAAAATACAACAGTTCCTATTTTTTTAAATTTTATATAACCATCTCTTTATAATTATGTGATAAAAAAGAAGGAAATGCAATCTATTTGGAAACTCTTATATCCTACCTTTCATTCTGATGCTAAAATTTACCACAGTACTTTTACGAGTGTACCTCAACCGACCAAAAAAAAAACTCTATAAAAAAACAAAAGATGGCCTGAAATCCATTTAAAACATTATACTTTTATAGTTAAAATATCAATTGCGCATTTTTGAATAACGGAAATTGCACAAGCCCATAAATCCAAAGTGTCGCCATTACCCGATGTCTCCACTTACCGCACGGCCGGCAGCCACACTCTTCTCCTTTCGCTTTAACATACCAAACAATAATTCTATCCAAAAGTGCTGCCCCCCCTCCCGTCCAAAAAAAAAAAAAAAACAATGCAAAATTGTCTGCCTGATGTGAATGGTCTATATATGGACCAACCACAGCATATTTCCCCACGGAAATGTCCTGTGTTTTAACTTCTTACTTTCGTACACATCCTCAAAGGGTACACATATCAAAACCATTACCCCATACTGAACAGAACATATTATATCACCCTCTCTATGGTAGTAATTCTGGCTGCCATCCAAATAAGCCATTTATCTTTTTAATACGATTTCATTTGTATATTTACGGCCGGGTTATTAAATCAATAAATTTTGTACCGAAAATATAAATAAAAAAAAAAAAAACGGTATGGTGAACGAGAGCCCCAGCCATAGTCCATAGATATACAAAATGCTGGCTGTATAAGGATCACACAGCAGGACGAAGGAAATGTGATTCGTATATCGGATATATCTGCTAGCCACCGCCGCCACTGCCTCACGGGGCGTCAGTGTATCAATCCGTAAATGCGTGTTTTTTTTTTCTTTAGTCGAATATATCCGATTTGCATTTTGTTTGAATAACAGAACGGTTTATGGATTGGTTGGTTCGTCATAGTTTTTTTTTCAGCCCTTACGTTTTTTTTTTAAATTTATTAGTTACGCATACGCCACAGTAACCCCATCCATACACACCAAATTAAACTTCCTTAATAAATTTCTGCTTAGGATATTTATCTGTGTAAGAACTTTCTCTACAAGGAAGAGAGAGAGAGAGATAGATACAAATGATATGAACTTGGATCGTAAAACAACACTTTTAAGGAAACTGTACGGGGTAACATCGTCTCCGTATCCGGCCCGCTTACCTCCTGCTCCAAAAAAAAAAAACAAAAACAAAATTGGAACTGAGCAAACATTTGTATGCGATTGCTTTACCCTCTCGCTAGTAATAAAGCCATTTAACTTGAAACTTTTTATGGTCTTTTATTGGATTAACATGATTTATTTGCTTTTTGGGTGTTGGTAGGTTAGGTAGGTAGGTACTCCTGCGAACGATGCGATGTACCGCTTATTCAGACTCACAATCTATATTATTTTTATGCTCATGTGTGTGTAGTAGGAACAATGTAGCAACGAAGGATCAATTCAAAATTATTATCTAAAAATCTATTACAACAGTAGGAGGTATAGGGGGCTATGATGGGAGAGGTATGTATGGGTATATATTTATTGTATTAACCTACGTGAGAGATTTACTTATACGTTTTATGCTCGGAGAGATCAATAAAATTTGTATTGAATTAGTATAGAGTTTTATTCGTTGTGGATTATTGATTAGATTGAACAATTTGTAAACAAAACACTATGATTTATTTTTTAGTTTTTTTTTCTATTATTTAAATTCAACTGGTGTGTTTAATTAAGGAAATTTGAATGTATCCTCATTGGGGGCTTAGATTGTAATTGCAACATGAATATAGTTCATTATGTTTGGATTGATGATTTAATTGAATTAGTTACAATTGGTTAGTTTTAGTAGGTATGTATGTGTGATGGGCTGATATATTACATATGTGTTGAATTGTTTTTGATTATTGTGAATGAATGATTGATTTGAGGGGAAATTTTATTAGGATATGTTTTTTTTTTATTAATTCACAAATACAGGTAACCTTGAATCAATTGAATTTTGGTATTGTGTTGAATCATTAAAAAAAAAATTGTCAACATCTTTAAAGTCTCACGAATGCATTGAGTCGTGAAAAATATTATTTAAAGTAAATATTAAATACCAATCTCAGCAAAGTAGTAGAAAGGTAAGTTGTCATGAGCTTCAGTTAAACGTGTATTGTTTTACAATTGTCAATTTAACTTAGAGATCCAAGCAATATGAGAAAATATGATCCTTACAACGCCTTTATAAATCTTAAATTTAATATTTAAACTAGCTGACCCACCCTGGCTTTGCACAGTTTGAAAAATATCTTTTTAAATAACAAAAGGAAATTAAAAAAAACTATATAAAACTCTATTAAAGTCAATGACACAAAATTTTAAACAGCCTTATGTTAAGTTATAAGCGCATAATTCTACTTTACAATTTACTAACTTTAAAGAACTTTACTAAAATGTTCTTACTTTTGAACATTTTTTAACTAGTGTCATACTTAACCTAATTTATATTTAAAAATCAACTGAAACGCCTAAAAAAGTAACAGTTCGGGGGAACAAGTAAGCAAACATATCATTTTCAAATTTTTAAATGTCAAAGTTTCATTTGAAGTTACTATGATACTTAAAAGCTAAAATATGCATTTGGTGATTTTAACTTTAAAAAAATGTTTAAAGATAGTGCAGTGCTAACTCGTTTAAAATTTGAAAAATCCTGTTATTAACCATCATACTAATAATGCTTTAACAATCGTACTTACTCGAAATTTTATTTTATTTTTCTTATAGCTGTTATCCTCCCAATTTCCTGGTCTCCGTGTAAACCCTCTAAGTTAATTAGAGTATGCTATGACTGAATTATATAATATCAAGTAGGATTAATAGCAAAAGGATTTAGTTACAAGTATTTCTAATCAAAATTAACGAACTTGCTCTTATGTCCGATCAAACTGTGGTTTTAAAGTATGCATGGTCTTACACTATAGACTGAAAACTTGTTAAAAATTCAATATAATAAGAAATAAATTAATTAAATAACTTCAGAAACTGTTTTCACACCAACGCAATGTAGGTACACCATCTGATTTCTTAAGTAAATCTCAATTTATGAGAAAAAAAATTTTAAATCGTTGGATCGGTTTTTAAAAAAATAATTTATATATTTATATTTATATATAAAATTTTGAAAACATTTTTAAGAAAAAAAATTGGTATGCCATTTTTAAGTGTTTATTAATGCGGAGTTTAAAAATTAATAAAACAAAAAAAAACATCCCATTTTCGAAATATCGAATTTTCAAAAAAATAATTTTGAACTTTTTTTTTAAAAATCCAAAATTGTTTTATTTTTTTTTTTTGGGAAAATTTTGATGTGCAATATTATTCAAATTAATAAGAAGCTCTTGTCTAAAAAATTTGATTAAAATCGGTTGAACAGATAATGAGATACGTAGACGAAAACCTATGCTATTTTTAATCGATAGATATTTTTTTTTTCTTCGATAAGATAGTAGATCGTACTGATATTAGCTCACATAAAAAATGTAATCAAAATCGTAGTAGTCGTTTTTGAGATAAATGAGATTTTCCATATCGGTTTTATAACATTTGTATGGGAGGTACCGTTATTTTTGGCTTTAAGAATAATTTGTATTTTAAAATCTGCTAGATAATGTCAAAAAACTGCTGGACGCCAAGTTTAATAAAAATCGACTAAGTCGTTTTCGAATTATTAAGTTCTCCCAAAAATCTTGAAACTTTATTATTGAGAGTTTTAAGTCATTGGCCCTGATCTGCATGAGCTGCTGCGCCACCCAATTTATTTATTTTATTTTTATTTTAATATAGAGGGGCCTTGTCACTTTTTTTTTTTCTCAATTGTTGTTTTATTTGTTATTTTAAATCCGTTGGCGCGGTTTAAAAAAATAATAATTTTGTGAACTATAAAATTTGTTTAACATATTTTAGAAAAAAATATGGTACTTATGCTATTTTTGGTATTTATAATTTGAAGTAAAAAATCAATTTGAAAAAAAAAAATCCACCCATTTTAGAAATATCGAATTTCCAAAAAACTATTTTGATTTTTTTTTTAATTCAAAATTTGTTTTTTTTTTTAATATTGGTATGCAATATTTTTTTAAACTTATTAGAAGTTATTGCATAAATAAAATACAATTTAATTAACAATACAATTTAAGAAAACCGAAAATCAAAAAAAATGATTTTGTAGGCGGTGCCATAAATAACAATTTTTCGTAAATTTATTTTTTCAATATCAGTCATCGGCTGACCTTCCAACCGTACGGACCTATAGTAAGTGAGAAAACCATACGACTTTCGTTTCTCTCACTCCTCTCTTCTATTAATTCGCTTACCGTTTTTCTCTTACTTATTCGTAAAAAAGTTTGTGATCAAGGTTTCGCTTTGTGAGTGTTAAATCTTTTGTCGGCATGGCTCCAAAGCCTGTCCGTCAGTCGGGCAACCGATACGGTATTCTCGACGAATGTGCTCTTTCTGAACCCCCTGACCCCCTCCCTTCCCCTCCCCAAAAAAGATTAAAACATTCCAGTATTGTCTTTAGTGAATTCCCTGACTTGCCAACAAAGACAACATTAAAAAATCCACGTTTTGTACACATTACTTCTAAGGACGATTCCAAGCCTTTGACCTCCATCAGTATTTTCATTTTGAAAAAAACAATCGACTCAATCAGTACGCAATACGAAAAAATTTCGCAATTAAGAGACGGTTCAATATTGCTTCTCGCAAAAGACCAAAATATTGCAGACAAATTTATCAAATCTAAAGTTTTAGATAACATTTGCCCAGTTAATATTAAGCTTCACGCTAATCTCAATTTGTCTAAGGGCATAGCATATGCACCATGCTTGATAAACGTCCCCGAGTCCGAAATCATATCTGAACTAAAGAGTCAAAATGTAACCGATGTGTATAAGTTCACCAAACTGCATGAAGATGGTAAGAGAAGCCCCACTGGCCTCATGATTTTTACATTTGACCTATTTCAAATCCCTAACACAATCGAAATTGGATGGTATAAAACCAAAATATCGGAATACGTTCCCAATCCAATGCGTTGTCGCCAGTGTCAACTACTTGGACACACAATTAAGTGGTGCAAACGTGCAGCCGCATGTGTGATTTGCAACTATCCTCCCCATGAAGACATAACATGTACCCGCACTCTGTGCGCGAATTGCTCCGGCCCTCATCCCGCTTCCTCTAAGACTTGCCCAAAATATATACAAAGTAAAGAGACACTCGAAATCAAAACCAAAAACAAGTGTACCTTAGCCGAAGCTAGACGCATTCACAAAGAGCGAAACCCGATAAGATCAACTTCACCTTCCGACCTCTATTCAGAGAAAGTCAAACAAACAACTCAAGCCACTGCCAAACCCCCCCCTTATGCCTTTCCAATGCAACTAAATTCAAACAAAGAGAAACCAACTCTTATTAAAAATGGTTTAACATCACTACAAACAAACTCAACCTTTAATCACAATTCAGAATTTGTAACATCAACCCAAACAGCACGTATACTCAAAGAAGCACGCATAACAAACTCCAACTCTCTCGAAAGAGAAAAGTCTCCACCAGTTTCCAAACCAAAATCCGATAATGAAAAAGCTCAAACCTCCAATATTCACTCAAGATCACAACACAGAAACACTCCAACTGAATCATCTCTTATTACTTCGAATACAACTAATCTAAATAACACTAACCAAAAAAATTATTCTCTTAACCCCTCCACTCGAACCGAAAAACAAAACTCTATGAACATTGACGAATATGACAGCACATAACATATCTAATAGCCTCCCCTTAACCCGCGCCTCTATCGGTGATGGCTGTCACCATCTTGATGATGGTGGCACTCGTCACCGGTGGGGGCGCGGGAATATTATATCAACAGGTGGATCCTTGTCTTTTGTCAGTACATTAGATTGTACAGGCAACAAGGCAAATTCCACCGCCTATAACGATCTCAACATTCTACAATGGAACATGAATGGTTATTTTAATAACTATCATGCACTCCAATTGTTAATTAAAGACATGAATCCATGTGTAATTTCCATTCAAGAAACACACATAAAGCATAACCTACAACCATTCCCACCCAATAAATACTCATCATTTTTTCACAATTTACCCTGTAACTCAAGTTCAAAACAAGGTACTTCGCTTCTTGTACACAAGGCGATCCCTCACAAATTCATCACCATTGATTCCAACATATCCGCTATTGCAGTAGAAATAGAACTAAAATTAAAACTAACAATCGTATCAATCTATATTCCACCAGAGCAAACATTTGACACTTATGATCTTGAGAGAATATTAAACAACATCTCTACCCCTGTAATCTTAACAGGTGATTTTAATTCTTGGTCCCCTTCATGGGGTTCCTCCACTATAAACAGCCGTGGTAGACTAGTTGAAAACTTCATAGCCAACACCGGGCTTGCAATATTAAATGACGGACGTCCCACTCACCTTTCGACTCATGGGACATTTTCCCACGTCGATCTTACACTTATATCCCCGCATCTTACTCAAAAATCATCTTGGAAGGTCTCCGATGACTTATACGGCAGCGATCATTTCCCAATTCTTACCACCATTTCTTTAGGTAACAGTCTAAATCTTCCAAAGCCGCAATCAAAATTCCTAACAGACTTAGCCAATTGGGACTTGTTCCAAACTGAAATTTCGAAACAAATTTCATCCAGATCAACCACCACAAACAATAACATTAATAGGGAAGCCGCTTCCATCGTCAAAGCAATTCGTTCTGCAGCTAATGTGTCAATTCCTCAGACAACAAATAAACCTCATCGCAAAACAGTTCCCTGGTGGAACCAAGATCTTGCAAATCTTCGCCAAAAAAAGCAAGACGCGTTTAAAACTTTCAAAAAATCACCATCTGACTACAATTTAATTTGCTATCGCAAAGCAAATGCCCAATTCCGAAGGGCGGCAAAATTAGAAAAAATTTCTTGTTTCAATAAATTTACAGGGGAAATAAATCAAAACTCAACCCCCCAAAAAATGTGGGCCGACATCAAAAGCCTTGCAGGCAATTATGTTCCGCACACAATTAAGCTTATTAAAACAGATTCAAAAAATCTCACTTGTCCAATTAAAATTAATGATTGTTTTGCAAAGTGTTGGGAAAAATCTCAAGACGACTCAAATTTCCACCAGAGTTACATTGAAGCAAAGTACGACTGTTTGAGCAAGCCCAAACCACAATACATTACTTCTCATCTAGCGAACCTAATCGAATCTCCCATCAATCTCTTAGAGCTTGAGAGCAGTATGAAATCAAAGGGTAAGACACCGGGTTTTGATAGAATACCTTACAGCATGCTTAAAAACACGACATTTTGTTTCAAGACTAAGTTATTGTCTTTATATAACAACATCTTCGACAACGGTATAATACCTCAAACATGGAAGGTGGCTACCATCGTGCCTATCCCAAAACCTAACAAAGACCACTCTTTCATTAAAGGATACCGACCAATCTCCCTTCTCCCCTGCACATCAAAGATCTTAGAAAAAATTGTGTCAAAACGATTATCATGGTGGCTTGAAAAAAACAAACACATTGATAAAAACCAATTAGCTTTTAAGAAGGGAAGAAGCACCCAAGATTCACTTCTACATATTGATACATTTATATCCTCGGCCCTTTCAGAAAAAAACCACGTTTCAATTTTCACAATTGATTTTGAACAAGCCTTTGATAGGATTGGCCCCCATGTTATTTTAAATCAACTAGCACACTGGAAAATTGGTCCGAAAGTTTTTAACTACGTTAAAGCTTTTCTAACCAATCGCAAATTTCGTATTAAAACTAACAACATTTATTCTTCAATTCATAATATAAAGAACGGTATCCCCCAAGGATCACCATTATCTGTAACTTTATTTATAATAGCTTTTAACGAAATTAGTAAAATTATTCGCAGTTATTCTCAAATAAATCACGTTCTCTATGCGGACGACCTTATATTGTTTACTAAAGTCAAAGATCTAGCATCACTAGCAACCATTTTCTCAAGTATAATTGAAAATTTAGTCGAATGGGGCAATATGTCCGGTTCCAAAATATCTTTTTCAAAATGTGAACTTTTACATATATGCAAAAAACATAAATGTCAAAAATGCATTCAGGGAGTCAATTTTAATAATATTTGTATTAAAAATGTAAATTATTCAAAAATTCTGGGTATTATTTTTGACTCCAAATATAGCTTTAAGGAACATTGTACTTATATAAAAAAGAGCCTCACTACCAGGGTAAATTTAGTTAAGTATCTCTCTTCAAAAAAAAGTAATTGTAACGTAAATACTATTGTAAATGTTGTTAAATCTATAATTTTATCAAAAATTGATTACGGACTCCCAATTTATGGAAACTGCTCAAAAACATCTATGCAACTTATTTCAACACCATATCATTCAGCTGCAAGATCCTGCTTAGGAGCTTTTCGCACGACACCTATAAAGAACATCTTAACCGAAGCCGGACTTCCCAATTTAACAGATAGAATCGAATTTCTAATCTGGAAAATCATACCAAAAGCTAACTCACCATTTGCAACACCTATTCACGATGACATTAGGAACCTGTTAAGACGAAAGAAAACTCCTAAATATCCTTCAGCCCTACAAAAATCAATTAAATCGGCTGCAAATCTGAACATCCCCATCACAACAGTATCTAACTCCAAAATTAACTTTCCACCATGGAGTCTTCCATCGTACTCTATTATTACTCATCTTAAAGAACACAACAAATCTTCCACCAACAACAGTATCTATAAGGCAATGTTCTTAGAGCTGAAGGAAAGCTATGTAACGTTGGGATGGCAGCTTTTGTTCACTGATGCTTCGAAGGTAAGCGAGGGAGCTTCATTCGCTGTTGTCACTGAAGAAGGCTTTGTTATCAGTAAGGGATTACTCCATTTCACTTCATCAATCTTCACGGCAGAAGCGTTCGCAATACTTAAAGCAATTCAATTTGCCAAAAATAAAAAAACAATTATCTTCACCGACAGCCTTTCTTCAATAAACGCTATAAGCAACATTAACAATTCTTCAAGTCTTGTTGCAGACATCCGTGATAAACTTATTGAAAAAAAAAACAACCTAAGATTGGCATGGGTACCTGGACATGCAGGCATAGTCGGTAATGAAAATGCTGATTCAGAAGCCAAATCTGCTTTTAAAGAACCCCTCATCTCGTTTTATCAATTCAACAAAAAAGACCTAACAAAATACTTGAAAACATCTATGAACACCAAAATGAAGAATGTTTGGCAGGAATACCAACATTCATATTCAACGATCAATCCAACCGCTGCAAGGGCAATATACCCTACTAACTTACCGAGTACGGTAATCAAACCATATATTAGATTGAGATTAGGGCATACCAACATGACCCACAAGCATTTAATCACCAAAGATCCTCCGCCTCTCTGCGAATTTTGCGACGAAAAGCCAGCATTTACTGTAGCACACATCCTACAGTGCGAAAATATAAACTTAATATCCAAAACTACTACTGGAAAAGGTATTCAAGAACTTCTCACAGTCATCTCCTACACGAATATACAGCATGTACATGATATTATATTAAAACTACAATTACATATTTAGTCTCATTTTGTTTCATCATCTAGCTCAAAGCCCTGGTAGGTAGAGCTAAAACTTTGTTTATTGGTATTTTAATTTATTTATATATCAATAAAGTTATAATAATAATAAAAAAATATTTTTTCAATAAAAGTAGTTCACAATGTAATTAGTTAACTTTTTTCGACTTTGCTATCATCGGTATGATAACCTCACTTAATCCCTTGAAATCAGTGAATTTAAATTTTTGATCCACTGATAAAATCTTTTAACCACGTTTGCATAACTGGGCATTAGGGCCAGTTTGTTCACTGCTGATTATCTTTAATCAAGGATTACTGCAAGTGGTAAATCATCGAATGTGCATGATAACCAATATTTTTATTAAAGAATCCAAAATTTGAGTTATTAATTATGGAAATCGCTAATTATCCGATTTTAGCGCCTGATTAGGGTTATTTAATTAGAACCTTTGAAAGCCATGACAAAGATTTAGCCCATTATTCACTAGATACAACCAGATTACAAATTAAATCCGGATGTATTTACATTGAATTTTTATACTTTACATCCGGATTTAATATAATATGGCCGTTAGAGAATTAGAAATAAGTAGAATTTAACCAAGAAATAATATAAAAATTGATCGGAGTTGTATATGGAAAAGGACTTAAGTTCAAACCGACATCTTTTAGTGCCAACAAATTTTCAAACCTAACAGAACTTGTAAAGGAATTTTATTTCCAATTTAAATGTAGTCAGTCCTTAATAGGTTTTTAGTCTACAACTCTATTTGAAATATTCTCAGAATTTAAAAAAAAAAATAAAAAAAACATATTTTTAATTGCATCGTATAATTACGCTCTCTAGAATATTTTCATATTCATTTTCATAAATTTTGTTTGATTATAAAATGTTCCTATAACTTTTGCATAGTAATTCCAACTAAATCAACAACTTTTAAAAATGTTCCTTCGAATTCTATTTTGGTTTGGTGTTTGCCTAACAAGTAATTATATAGCGTTTTAATTGAACCATAGTATTTTCCTTACAACCAAAATTTTCTATTCAACAATAATTAGCACTTACACGCATGCATTATAATTCAAATAAATAACTCACACACTTTGCACATTGCAGAAAAACCTCGTAAAACTTCTGTGTACAATAGCGCATTTACAACATAATCAATATATGAAGTCATTTAGGGCGATAAAGTGTAATAAGGGGGCGGAAGAATACTAAATTCTTTGAATTGAAAGACATACATGATTTTTTGTTTTTATCAAAATCTGTCGGTCTCACGAAAAAAAGTGTTAAATTTTTTTTTTGTCCAGAATTTCATAAGCTAAAATTTGCTTTGACATATATTTCAAAAAATCTAATTTTTATGTGATATTCATTCATATACATTATGTCAATTAAAAAAAAATTACTCTGCAAACACAGGAGTAAAATTATATTCACTCGGTAAATTGAGTACACTGTATAAATATAAACTTTATGAATAATGCAATCACAGCGCCATCTATTGGTTCAAGATTGTATGATTTTTTTTTTGGTGCAATGACATTAGTACATTGCGAACTTGGGTCGATACATTTTGTGCTAAATAAGTGTTCCAATTCGCACTGGGGAATAAAATCATCTCCCTATCAAACTTGTTAATATAGACCCAGCTTGATGTCAAGCGAAGCTGGGTCCCCCACAAGTTTGAGTGGGGAGGAAATTTAGTAGTCAGTCTGAATTTTAGCATAAATAAGCACCTAACTTCTGTATCTTTTAATTTTTTGAAATTCATTTATGGCAGAAACAGCATGACCAGCCTCTTATTGTATGAATATAACTTCAATCGATAGAAAGTCACTCAGAAGCTTCACGGTTACTTACAGACAGACCTTCTACACACCATTGTATGTAGCTCACGTGTTTTTCAATAGATAACCGAGGCAAAAACTGCACTTATTTGTCCCATCACACAAGCTGTAAATCACCGGGCGTATACAGCACTGTCAGTCCCTGCAGGCTTACAGTTTGAAGTAACATTTTGGTAAAATAATAGGTCCCGTGGTATCCCAAATCTACCCAAAATTTGTTCCTTTACTTTGACACGAAAATGTCAGAGCTTTTAAGTTTTTTGATGTGTAAACATCTATGCCGGCGGCGGTGGTAGGGTAAACTAAAAACGTGGACATTTCTGTAGCACATTACGATACGTTGATGTATAATGGATACGTTCAATATTGGGTACGTTCCTTCGTAGCTCAAACTAAATCGAAAGGTCGAGTTGAGTTAGGTTTGAAATTAGGTTGACAGTTCGAACTCATTGCGTTCTGTGGTGCAGAACCAGCACTTGAATATTTAATTTGATGTTTACAAATCTTAACCGTCAGTCCCGGTATTCACACTTTTTTTTTTTCTCCTCCATTAAGAATCTATCCGAACATTTTACCTACTGCCTTTTCTTGCTTGTCAAACTACTGATAATTTCTGTTGTCAAATGTGACGTTTACTCAGAAACAAATCAGAAACATCTCAAATGCGTTTCTTTACTTTTGATATTTGGTCAAAAATTAAAATAACATCATCAAACTCGAGCCCAAACATTTTTGCGAACTCATTCCCAAACAGTAAAGAAACAGTCCTAACGTCAATGTCAATGTCAAATGTCAAGTCATGCCAAAATTGTGTGAAATTGATTGAAAATGTTCAGTATTTTATCTATGACGAAGGCGAGCAGTTGGGGAATCGTGGCTGCATGACGAATCTTGTACACAAAAATATGACTATACGACTCATGTGCAGATGGCCTTACAGATGCACAAAGAATAACACATTCACAATAGGCTGTTGGTCGTTAGTTTTTTGTGTGAAAAAGCTAGTTTTTCACCCCCTAAATCAGTTCCTTGTTTTTTAATGAGAAGTTCTGTTAACTTACTGCTATTAGAGCCTTACGCTTAGATTATTACTGCATTTTCTCTTCAATGCCTTAACTGATTTTGCTTTATTTTGCAAATAGGTACTAAAGTAGTCAAGATATTGTGTTGTATTTCAAAATTGACCAACTTGTCAGTCCTATTAATGAAAAAGTGAAATGAAAAACATTCCATACTAAAATAATATACCAATCCCAAATAAAACCAAACCATCAAACCATATGCTCCACGATGCGCATCAGGGTCATTTATGGAATTATTAAGTGATGGTATAAGGAATTTGTGAATCCACCACTGACTGTGTACCTTTCTATTCATATAAAGTTTCTAGGAACATTTTGTAAAATCTCTACCTTTACTCAAGCCCTGCAAACTACCATTTGCATACATATACCCCCGTTTGTCCGCCTCCTCTAATTATTTTCTCCTGGCTGCAATTACGGTGGTGTTCCACATCATATCTATTCTTTGCTAAATTGAAAGGATCTCTGGTTATTCCGTTGCTGGATGTGGATATGATGCACCAGTAGGGCACATCCTTGTTATTCATAAACCATTGCCGTGTTTTCCGTTCCAAAAAAAAAAAAAAAAATACAAACTACTATTCATAACAACAACAATAGCACCAGCTATATATGTAGGTATAGCGAGAAAATGTTTCTTGTGTTTACCCGTACACGGGTTAAAGTTGTATTTTTTGGACTCTCATCCGAGATTGAGATAGGTACATACACACAAATTCTGAATTTACACACCGCACTTTCTATCTCTTTTCCTCTTTTGGGAAGGGAATTATAAGAGAATTTCCACTATAAATCTCTGCGGGAAAATCTGGTTTTCAAAATCGACCATGAGAATGCATATCATACCGACACGATTGGGTGGGTTTTTTTTGTGTGGGGGGGGGGGTAAACATAAACCACCCAAACGTCACCCCTGCATTATTATTATTTCCTATAGATATACATTATACACTGCAAACTTTTGCCAATCACATTTTCCGGGTGGCAGGCTATACACATTCACTCACACACAACCCTGCAGAGCTTGGTGGATTCTTGTTTAGTGAATTTAGTGTGCACTAAGAATTCACTATTCGAGAGGAAAAATGAATATTTTAGCCTCTTGTGCCCTGTCCTTGCCACACTCTACACACACAAACACACAATCGGTACATTATGGATGATGTTGCCTATATGTACATATTTATAATTATTTACAGGGTGCCTTTTTTAATACTGAATTGGATGATAGTGAACAATGAAACACGATTTTTAAAGCGTAAACCCGGAGCCACATCTATCTCGTTGGGTGTATTGTGTCGCTGACTGTGCACAATAATCAGAATTTTGTTTCGCTATTTACTTATTCTTTTCCCCGAACACTCTCTTATCTTTCTCACTGGAAAATATGTCTCCGACACAGCGTGGTATGACGCAATCGGTAAAAGACTGATTCCGACACAACACACCACATCACATGAGACAAATATGGCTCTACGCATATTAAGTACATTGAAGTGACAGCGACATACGAGATACGACTCCACAACACACCACACGAGATAAGTGTGGATTCGGCTTAAGAAGAGCAGAAAAATAATTAAAGAGTTGTTTTTCTGAACCTGATGTGAACATTCGAGTACTTAAGGATTTCCGGCGAATACAAATTCTATAGTTATGACCTTTCTTTTTCCATCTGTTTGGGAAGTAGTTTTCAGTCAATTTTTCTACGAAAAACAGGAATTGCGGTTGTTACTGCAACTGTTATTGTAAGTGGAAGATATAAAATTTGACAGTTCGTTTTCATCTTTAATGGCACTGATCTCTTTCGAAATTGTAAATTTTTAGGAAAATTTGTTTTCTTTGTCACCCGACATCCATGGGTTGTAAAAAAAAAATTATATTTCTCTTTAAGCTCAAAGCCCTCAAAAAGACGAGAACGAGGACGAGAACTGTGCTCAACTGTGTTTTTACTTACGATATATCGGTACTAGTACTAAATGGCAATTAAGGGATTGGTTAAAAAAATCGAACTCGAGAATTTGATCAAACTTGAAGTTACGATGATAGTGAAGTCGAAAAAAGTGGATTTCGCAATTCTGTCTATCTGTCCGTCTCTCTTGTCCTTTCGACTGCAGCTTTAATGGGTGAGACGATTTTCTTTAAACTTGGTACTCTTAGCAGTTTTTGGGCATTTCCCCCCACACATTTTCATTATTTTTTATGGCTAAAATAAGGGTACCTGTAATTTTTTTTTACCAATCTATGAACATTTTATTTTTTTGAAAAACGTGCCTACAACTTTTTTACAAAAAGGCTACCATTTTAGAAAAAAAAATTGATTTAAATGATATCCCTCTTAGAAACATTTTTTTTTATTTTCGATTGTTTCAAAAACAGCTCAACTGATTTTGGCCAACATTTTTTTTTATAGAAAATCTATCTAAACTTTTTGATAAAGACGAAACGTCGTCTATCAAAAAGTAAATAAAGTAAGAAAGACCTGAAGCCCACAAAAATAGGATTCAAATATATTTTTTGAACATTCAATATTTCGAAAATTACTATATGATTTTTTTTTTTTTAATGATTTTTTTAATGCGGGGTATTAAGGGCTAGATTTGTTGAAAATTTTATATAAAAAATATCTCGATTGCTAATTGGAATGGAGTGGACCTGTAGTTTTCTGCCGAATCTGAAAGGATGTAACATTTCAAGATATACTGTGTTACTTCTACACTAAATGGGGTACCTCTCAAAAAAAAAAAAACATTTGCATTGGATGATTTCTGGTAATATTATATTCTCTTAAATATATTTCGGGTAGGTACTTTGACCCACAGTTTTTTTTCCTGAATTAAATTTTATATCAATTTTCTTAAAATTACTGATGGCCGCGTTAATTTTGAAACACTTCAAAATCACTGCAGAGCAAAAAAAATCCCCTTTATCTGATTCATTTTCAACACTTAAATTATTGTATCTCACTTTTAAATTAATCTTCAGCTTAAGGAGATGTTTTTTAAAAATTTAAATCCAACGATATTAAATAATAAAAAAGAAACACCCTGTACCTAGATCCCTTGTGAAAGTAATTTCATTTGGCATTCATGGTAGGTTGTGAAAGTTTAGAATATCCAATGATATTTGCGGAGCATTCTAATAATTATTTTGTGAATATTTTGCTGAAGGTGTGTGGTATGAAATTCTAAAGGATGTTTTGCTTATATCCCTGTGCAATGTTGGTGTTCGTTGTGCAGTGCATGGTGCGATAAATATTTTCATTAACTGAAAGAGAAAATTATTTATTATCATAATTCGAATGGAATTTCATAAAATCAAAAAAACAAAAAAAAACAACCACACACACACATAAAAATGTGCTTCATTATTCGTGTGCATGTTGGCTTTCAGAAATATGCCAATTGGATTGGATGCAAAAAAGGATTTCCTTATCGTTTTTTTTTGTCATATTTTAAGGACTAATAGACATTCTTGAATTGATTAAGTTGCAAATCACGTCGCATTACGGAAATGATGAAGTTCAGCCCAGTCCAGCCCCGTCAGTCGAGCGAAAGTTTCAAATGGACCTGTCAGAGCAACACAGAGGGGCATCAATTGCGATGTCATTTTTTTTGTGTTGTATTCATTCTCATTTTCTGAGGTGGATGAGTCTTCTTTATTTTTTTTTTTTTAACGAAGGATGTTGCAACTCATCGATAGATATTCATTGGTCTTTCTTTTTTTTTATTGAAAAAAAAAATTGTAAAACCTTTCAATAGATTGATTCCTATTGTTGGATGGTTGCTATATTCTGTGCTTGTATAGTTGTTGGGTTGGATGAAAACTGAAGCCTGTGGAGAAAGAAGAGACGGAAACTTTCTCCACTCGACCTTACATCCTGAATTTGCCATTTAAAGGATTCTTAATGATGATTTACTATCAAAGGGATTTAACTAAAAAAAAAAAAACCGTATAAAAAGGGAAGGAGATGGACGCCATCATTGGCGGATTTGAACCATGAGAGAAAAAAAAAATTCTTGAAGCTATTGTCTGCTGGGTATATTATATAGAAATCATGATGCGGACTGACTTTGTTTGCAATCTCTATAGCTATTAAAGTTAAATCGCTTCATTTAAGAGTTTTTATTTTTATTTTCAAAATTGAAAGACTATCGAGATGATTAATTTTATTGACTTTTGTTTTGTATATGTATGTTTATATGTATTTAACATTGTCGATTCTTTCTGAAGCCACTTAATGGTTGATGGATTGAATCGAGGTAGGTATGTATATATGTACATATATGGGGATTGAAGAATTTGTTATTTATTGGATTTGTGTCTTTATATTTATATGTATATTTAAATATGGTTAATGGGTGTTGTTTTGTTGAAAACGATTTAAGCAACTTTTTATTTAATACAACAAAATAATCATTAAATCATAAAAGGTTTGAAATTTGCATAAATGTTCTTATAAAGTTCACAATGATTTATTTGACACAATGTTGTATTTCAAAGGGTTTTGTAATTAGATGTGGCACTGATATTTGCTTTTGCTTTTGGTTTTTTTTTTTTTTTTTTTTTTTAAAATTTAAATTCTGTTATTCGTGTTCTAACAAAAAATTTTAAATTAATTTATAATCAAAGTTTACTAATATGTACAGACAAATTGGACAGTTGTGTTTTATAATGTTTTCAAGCTCTTCAGACTTTTGTATTACACATGAACATATATGTAAAGGGTGTTTTTTTTAGAGGTATAGAACTTTAAGTTGGCAACACTTTTTTAACTGACAGCCATTTTGTCAGCTGTCAAGTGATTTATTTTTAGTTTGGTTTAGCATTTCAACAAGAATAGACTAAAGCCTGAACAACGCTTTCAAATTGTGCAAATTGGGCCCAAAACAAGATTGCCGTTGATGCCAATTTTCGAATTTTTTTTAGCCATGAAGCTCATTTTGGGTTGAATGGATACGTCAGTAGTTAAAACTACCGTATTTGGAGTGATGATAATCCTTAAGTGTATGTTGAGACACAGTTACATCCACAAAAACTGACTGTATGGTGTTCTTTATGGTTTGGTGGAATAATTGGTACATACTTCTTTAAAAACGATGCTGGCCAGAACGTTACAGTCAATGGTGACCGCTATAGAGCCATGATTATTGACTTTTCCGTTCATCAATTGAACAACAATGATGTGCAGTAGTTGAGGTTTCAACAAAAGGGCGCAATATGTCACACAGCACGTGCCGCAATTCATTTATTGAAGGAACGTTTGGTAACCGCATAGTTTCACGTTACGGACCCGTTAATTGGCCTCCAAGATCGTGCGATTTAACGCCGCTTGACTATTTCCTGTGGGGATATGTGAAGTCACTAGTTTACCCCAATAAGCCCAAAACGATTGACCACTTGGAGGACTACATTCGTCGCGTTATTGCCGATATACGGCCACAAATGTTGGAAATAGCCATCGAAAATTGGACCTCCAGATTAGACTACGTCCGAGCCAGCCGCGGCGGTCATTTGTAACAAATCGTATTTCGAATAAAGTAAATTTCATGTCAATTTAAAAAAATCATCTTTGTTTTATTCCATTTCAAAGTTCTATACCCATAAAAAAACACCCTTTAAACAAATCGATCCGTATACCTACAGAAAATAGATTTTGGCTTGATTTTCCTGTGGGATTTAATAAATGGTGTAAAGTGAGAATCACAATCAATCAATTCAGTTTGTATGAGGTGATATCACATTTGATAGCTAAATAGCTATCACAGGAAAAATATAATACAGTGAAACCTCCCTTGGGCGGACAGCGAAGATCGCATCCGTCTAAGGAAGTCGTCTGTCCAAGGAAAAAAAAATAAAAAAAAAAAAAACAGTTATAAGAAACAACAAGAAACAAGATACAAAAACAGACCACAGCTGCAGAAATCAAATCCGTTATGCATTTGATCACAAACAATGACATTTGGTGGCTTGCACCACACACAAGTTCGGAGCCACATTGTTGCAATTTTATTGTTTTATTTATTTTAGTTAGTTAATTTATTTTCATCCTTTACATCTATAGCCGCTGTGAACGAGTGGGAACGTTTTTAATGCAAAAGAAAATATGGAGAAACATTTCTGAATATAAGGGTTAAAATTTAAAAATTACAAACATTTTTGTCCGCCTAAGAGAATTAAATTTTTGGAACTGCGCCTGCGCGGGATTATATTATAAATGGAATTTAATTCCAAGATCCACGGTCGTGAGTACTTGTCAGCTCAAGGGATTGTCCGCAATAAGAGTTTCAATGTAGTAACTTCCCAACGAGTTTGACGTTTATGTCGCAGCATTTCTAGAGTTATCACAAGCCTACAAAAATACTACAAGCAACTCCCAAGTATAGAATCGTTGGAGGGTTTTAAAAAATATTTTTTTTAAACATACAATTTTAATAAAAAAAAATTGGTACTCCATTTTTTAGTATTTATTAATTTGGAGTTAAAAAAAATTAATTACCCACTTTCAAAATATCGAATTTGCAAAAGACTATTTTGATTTTTTTTTTGTGATCCAAAATTTATTTTTTTTTGGAAAATTTTGGTATGCTATATTATTTAACAGATAATGAGAGGTTCTATTAGAGATACCGTTAATAATGGATTAATATAAAAAATGTTTCCAATAAAAGCTAACGAACAAATTTTGATAGTTATTTTTGAGAAAAAAGTGATTTTAAACTTGCATTGGAAGTTATTGTAATTGGTCCGATTTGTTGAATCGACAATTTTGAAGGTCCAAAAAATCCCAATCTATCGTTTTAAGGGAGATGTCTGTATGTGTGCATGTATGTATGTATGTACGTACGTTCGTTATACATTTTTTCGTTCACCGTATCTAGGAAACGAACAAAGATAATCGACTAAAAGTAAATTTTATTTTGCAAATAATAACATCATAAAGTGCAGAAAGGGTTTTTCAAAAAATTCAATCAGCGGTTTTCTTACTACAGCTATTTAAAAAAAAATTATAAAAAGGTCTTTCATAAAAAATATCTCGAGAACAAGAAATGCCATCGACTTCAGCTTAAATTTATTTTACACATATTGACGTATTAAGAATTGGAAAAAATTTAAAAAAAAAAAATCAAGAAATTTTTTTTTTTATTCAAAAAAACTACAAGAAAATACTAAAAAAAATATTGAAAAATGTTTTTCGACTCGAATATATTGAGAACAAACATTGATTTTGTTAGACTGTATAGGTAAATGAAATGAAAGGCAGCCAGTAGATTAAAAAGAAGAAGTGTTTAATGTTTGGTAATTCAAGAAAGACTGTACATTTAAAAGTTAAAGAAGTTAACATGAAAGCATAAATTGCAATAATAGCTATTGACTAAACAGTTGTATATAGTTTAATACAGCGGTGCGAATAAGTTTTACAACACTCCCCCACAATAGTGGTGTTGCAATTAAAATTATAAAAATTTATTTAAGTGGGATGCCCAACATCGAACTGAACTTCAGGTGTTTCGTCTTTGCTAAGTTCTTTGTAAAAATATCTGCCATCATTTCATCAGTACAGATATACTTCAGATCTATTACGCCATCTTCATACAGGTCTCGAATGTAGTGGTAGCGGATATCGATGTGTTTGCTTCTCGGATGATGCACCGGATTTTTGACCAACTGTTAAGCACCTATATTATCGTTAGCAGGGCTAGTTTTATTTATTCTAATGACGTTCAGAATAACTGATAGAAACATTCAATTGATAGATTTTTTTGTAAACAACAAAATTAAAAAAAAAAAAAAAACTACTAAAAATTGTTCAAAAATGTTTTTCTGCTCGAATATCTCAATAACAAACAATGCCATCGACTCCGTAGTAATTTTATTTTACTCACAATACTGTAACTGAGAATTGATGGGGTTTGTAATAAAATTCAATTGACAGTTTTATTTAAGCAAACAAATCTACCAAAAATATTACTAAAATAATTGAAAACTTTCTAAAAACTTCTCTATAAAAAATTGATTAAAATCAAAATCTATGTGAAGTAACATTTATAACCATTTTTCTGATTTTTTTTTAAGAATGGTAGCCATTTACTATAAAATTACTGATTAAAAAAAAAATTGGGCAAGTTTTTTTTTTGAAAAATAAGTAAAATAAATAAATTGCTAAAAAAAATTGTACCACAGGTAGGTATTTACCGTTATTTTTGGCCTTAAAAAATGAAAAAAAAAAAAACCTGTGTCGAGAGTACCAGGTACCTACTTTAAAGAAAATCAAATCAAATGGGTGTCATCTAGGCTGCAGCCGAACGGATTGACAGACGGACAGAATTGCGAGACCAGCTTTCCTCGACTTCGCTATCACCTTAATGTCAGGTTTGATCAAAAACTCGAGTTCGATTTTATTTACGAATCCATAACTTTCCACATAATGGAGTGAAACCTCTTATTGCCGAGAACTCCGTTTACTGGACAATTCTCTTGGAAGGACAAATTCTCACGACCGTGGACCTTGGATTTTAATTCCATCCTTAAGCGGACAAAAATATCAGACGCAATTTGTTAAATTAACTCTCCTAGGCGGATAAGATTGTTTACAATTTATAAATTCCAACCATTATATTCAGAAATACTTTTTCATATCGTTCACAGCGGCAATAGATGCGAACGATAAAAATAAATTTAATGAACTAACTAAAATATAAAGAAAAAAAAAAAAAGACAGTGTAGCTCAGAGCGTGTTTGTGGTACATGCCACCAAATGTCACTGGTTATGATTAAAGGCATTTTTTTTTGCAGCTGTGGTCTGTTTTTGTATCTTGTTTCTTGTATAACTATTTTCTTATTTTTCCGTTGAATGGGAGGGACAACTCCCTTAGTGTTGCCGTGCAAGGGAGTTTTCACTGTAGTATCTATGAACATACATATATAAATGTTTATCTTAAGTAAAAATATGAAATTTGATTAAAGTGAAATAAGCCCTCGGATAACTAAGTACGAGTAGTGAGTACGTACTAAGGTCGTGTTTGTTAAAGCCTGCATTTAAACTAATTATTTATCTACGTGTCAACATTATATTTATTTGTACCTCAATGCTAAAAGGGCCAATGTCCAATTTATTCATTTTTGGGAAATCGAAAATTTCTTTTGCTTATATCTAAGAATGCTTAAAACTTTTAAATTTTAACCCTTTAAAAAGTTTTTTTAATACAAATAGATATGAAAGGGATTTTTGTGTGATAACACGCTCGCAGTTAGGCTGCCAAGCTTTCGAACCATCAATTAATATTGAAGGTTTGAATGAACAACCTCTCAGTGACGGCAAAAGGTTCTTAAAATTAAATTGATTAAATGACCAAGCACCACTAAAAGGATAGTCTGATAATCGGCAGCATGGCAGTCGTGAAATATAACTCGCATATAACTCGATCCTATATAAAAACTTGGTGGTAGCTCACCCAAGTGTTTGTGAATACCTTACGGTGAATCCAATGGTGTATGTAAGTCGATATTTAAAAAAAAAATGCTCATTGGTGCTTTAGAACTAAGGTACAGATATGTATGTAAATGTATGTCAAAACTGTATCTTCAATTAATCCAGTGTCATAACTCCAAAATTCACCAACTAAACTCCGAGTTAGCAATTTAATTTAAATTGACTTAAAAATGATGTTTTCGTACACTCTCTTAAGCTCATCTTCTAACATCGACCAAGTAGATTATTACTAAATATTTAACTGTAATTTACTTACTTGACTAATTTACCTACCTTCCACCCCGTCTTTAACTTAAATTATTACAAATTTATCGTACATCTCAATATACGGATGATTAAATCACAAAATAAGGTATATATTTTGTTTTTATCAAAATTTATTGACAAATTCATTCGCAAAAACATCGATATTATGCTTGAATAAAAAAGTCATTTCCTTTTGTAAATAATTGACTATGTCTACTCTAGGGAATAAAAAACACATAATTTATCCATCAAATATACGTCGTCAGTCGCTTTCCATATCTAAACATGATACATATACAAATCAATGAATCTTTCAGCGAAAAAAAAAAGAAAAAAGAAAAACACTCAACAACAAAATATCTTTCATGATACAAAATCAAAAAAAAAAAAAAAGAAACAAACAAAAAAGTAGCTTAGTCATTTTGAATTTATTATGTGTAGAAGATGGCATTAGCCTATAAACTATCATTTAATCCAAGGCAGTCATAGAAGCACAACACGCATACATCCACCAAGACCAACACCAGACATCCGGGCAAATAATATACAGAATAGACAAACAGTTAGACGTACACAAGTTTAACAGACATGAACGATTGTCTGAAATATTATGACATCACCCCTCCAAAGGAAGATGTTTCCAAACGAAAGTCCTCGCTTATAACAAGAACCAAAGAGTACATATACATATATCTTCTTATTCATTGTGAAACTAAATAACATACAACTTTTCTTAATAGAAACTCATTGTATATTTACAATTCAAAGCAGGAAAACACTCTTCCCATAATTGATGAATGCTAAGTCTTGAGTTCGAGGATATATACAAGGACCTTCATATATGGTTATGAATTCAGATTTAGTAATTCAAGTTGAATTATTGTGGTTAGATGTGTATGTGTGTGTCTAATATAATGTGAGACAAGTGCGAAGAAATTTATTTTTAATGAAGAAATAAACAATATTTCAAAGTTTGAATTATATCTTTTTGGGGGTTTTCGTCAGATATTGGAGGCAACTTATTAAGAAATAATTTACTCGCATATAAACAAACTTTAGCAAAACAAAGTCCTATTGTCAAGAAACTTAAAATGTACATAATATATTTTTATTGTTTACGAGTAGTAAGTTATGAATCTTTGCCGTCAACAAAATTTCAAAAGATGTGTTAATATAGTTGGATGTAGATTTAATGGAATAGGAATTTAACTGTAAAACCGAAACAGTAGTAACTTTCATGATGATATATGTTAATTAAAAATGTTGGTAACTTTTATCAGTAATTAAAATTCCTTAACTTCGCTTAGATCTGCATTTTGAGTGTCAGGAATAGTGTTAGTGTAGTTTTTACTTCCAATTTATATATGTATATGTAGGTACTAGATACATACATACAATAAAAATGTATGTATACATGGATTCTTAGAATAATCGACCTAGAGATTTTGATCAAACTTGACATAACAATGATAGCGAAATCGAAGAAGTGGGCCTCGTAATTCTGTGCGTCTGCCTGCCTGTTTAACCGTTCGGCTGCAGCCTAAACTGTTGGGTCGATTTAATTTAAACTTGGTACCAAGCGTTTTTTGGGCACTCCACGACCACGTTTCATTTTTGTTAAAGACCAAAAATAACGGTACCTGCCGTAAAAAAAAATTTGTCAATTCCTGAAAATTTTATATTTCTTAAAAACTTTTTTTTTAAATTCAGTAATTATTTTTACAAAAGAGGCTACCATTTCATAAAAACAAAATTTCGAAAAACGGTTAAAAAGTAGGTAACTCCAGTAACACCACTTTTTTTTAAACTGATTTTCTCAAAAACGAATTAACTGATTTTGATCAATTTATAGAGAATGTTTCAAAAAGTTTCAAAAGCAACCTACGACCTACAAAAATTTTCAATTTTTTTTGTTTGGATTGTCAAAAAAAAAATATTTAATTTTTTTTTTAAACTTGATACCAAATTCGAAAACGACTCGGTCGATTTTTTTTAAACTTGGCACCTAGCAGTTTTTAGTATCATTTAGGAAATTTTAAACAAAAATTATTCTTATAACCAAAAATAACGGTACCTAACCTACCCTCCATACAAGTGTTTATAAACCGTTAAGAAAAATCTCATTTTTCTTAAAAACAGCTCCAACGATTTTGATTCAATTTTTTTTAGTTAATATTAGTACGATCTATTATACCTATTATTGGAACACATTTTTTTATTAAACTATTTAAAATGGTATCTGTTTAATTTTCGACTATCTCATTATTTGTTGAACCGATTTTAATAAAATTTTGTAGACAAGAGCTTCTATGTAGCTTAAATAATATTGCATACTTTTTTTTAAAATTAATTCTTAAAATTGTATGAAGCAACACGAGCAGGGGTCTGCTAGTTTATACATGTATATTACTGTAAACTCCTGAATTGATAAAAACTTAGGTATGACCAAAAAACATAGCATTTGCAAGAAATAATGGAAAATATTTTTCCAAAGGAAGATCACTTTAGCTGAACACACCTAAAACAGTGACAGTTCTTGCAAAAAAATAAGTTAAACTGGGTATTGACATTTTTTAAATGTCAAAATAACATAAGGATTATAGAGTTAGAATGGCCGCGTTCAGATTTGTACCCAAAGGGATATGGATAGCTTTGTGTTGTTTTAATCTCATGCTAAAACACAGCTGATGGAAAATCGCTGCTGCAAAAATAAAAATCAAGCTATCTTAAAAATTCTGGTATGCTCATCTATTTTATGAGAAATATCAACAACAGCTGACTTTCATACAGAAACATTGTGTATGGATACTCGAGTATCTTAGATAGGCTATTCTAGTCCACCAGAACGCGGCCATTGATAAAACAAAAAATTATAAAATAGACGTAAGGTCAGGTGAGGTCAAGATAGTAAGATGTTTAAGTCGGTGCAGTGCAATAACCCTCACGGAAATAAAGCCCGTGGGTTTTATTTCCCAAAATAAAAGTTAATAAAACCCACGGCCTTCCTTTCCTTTTTGAAATGGAAATAAAAGCTGTGGGCTTTAATTTTTATTGTTTATAGGTTTCAAATCGAAGAATAATATATTTATTCACTAAAGAAAAAAAAATTGGATTTTGGACAATAACTGTAAGAGTTTTCTTGGATAAAACTACCTTGAGTGGTCTGCTTCGCGGGTTCCAAGGATTTTAACTCCCTCTTTGGGTTCTCTGTCCCGCTCACGTAACTCCGTTGCTCCGCTTAGGGTAGGTATGTCCAGTCGTAAGGCAGGCGCCAACAACAATAGTTTTCTTGGCCAACAGTATAAAGTTAAAGTAAAGTATATAAAGGGTCATTCATTTTGTGGTTTCAAGTTGGTAGCGCTGGCATTCGACACCTGTCAAACTCAGCTGTCATTTGAAGTGTCATAATATTAGTTGAATGTTTGCCATTTACGATAATAGTTCCCTTAACAATCGAAAAACGCGTAAAAATTATTAAAACTTACTACAAAACTGGTGATTCAAACGTAGCCACCGTGCCTCGCAGATGTTATATCATTTTATTTTGGAAATAGAACCCACGGGCTTTATTTCTGCGGGTCTTATTGCACTGCATCGCTTAAGTCGTCCTTTTTAGCATTGTATATCATATTAACATCTTAACTTAATCAACTTAAATTTTGCCCTAATATTTCCTTAAAAATTTAATTCTTCGATCGTACTGGCACAATGAAATGTAACTTGTATGTTGGTACAACAAACACTCAATTTTTTACTGTTAAACCTAACACGTCAATGATTAGAATATTTTGCAGAGAAAAAAAAACATTAGACAATAAATATCTTTAACAAAAAACATCTCCTTTTACCAAAAATATCCAACTATAATTATTTTTCGAAGCGTTCATAGTAAATCCCCCATTAATTCGTTAAGTTTCGCTGTGCTGTGGTTCCCATTTAATGAAAATTTTGAATAAATAAGAAATAATTTCACAGAGGCTAAAACAAATGGTCTTCAAATAAGAAGAAATGTATCTCTCAGTCTATCATCTATTCCAAGTCGTCGTTTATCGTCCAACCAGTATATAGATAACAAAAACGTTCATTTTGCAAGAGAAAATTCAACATCTGCACAGCTGCTGTTTTCCGGTGTTTCTCGCTCCGTGTAATTTATTCCGTCTGAGCAATTAATGCAAAGAAACACCAACCAATGCCATTGTGTTCCTTATACTGTTTTAATTTTTTTTTTTAAATATTTTTTATTGTTTACTTAAATTGCACGCAAATGAATCAGTTTTCCAGTTTCCACTGACATCTTCTGTAGTTTATAATTCATTTTTGTTTTGTTTTGTTTTTTTTTTTATTATTTTATGAAATACAAAAGTATCCTTGAATGTGAAAGACAAAAAAGGAAATTCAGAGTGAAAGATATTTATATCGCATTATAAAAGGCGAACGAAACAATGAACAGGATAAACGCCCAACAGCACATCAGGAGCAGCATCAGTGGGAGTTGTGGCTGCTATGCTGGTGCTGGTACTGGTGCTTCACCTTGCGGATATCTCCCATACGTAGTCATAGCGTTTTTCGTCTGCCATTTTGTTAGGAAAATATAATAACTCGTAATTTTATTAAAATCGAAAGCACATTGCTGCTCTGTGCTGCGCCATCCAGTCAAGTCAAAGTAGACTATGTGCTGCGGTATTTGCCGAGACTCACCAGGGACGACAATAAAGCAAAGGAGTCATAATAATTATGCGCTCGCTTTGGATGAGACCGGGCATCTGGAAGCTGGAGGAATTTGAAATTCATCATCCAGCACAATTATTGCAGTCTGAATGAAAATGAAACTCATTACTGAATTAAGCGGAAACCGGAAAATTAAGCGAAGAAATTAAGAGTTTGTCAGTTTTTTTTTTTTTTTTTTTTTGTTATCAAAGGAACTGCAAGGCTGGGTATAAAGTGAGATAAGTTTCAAATGTAGCAGGTAACGATATATATGTAGGAGTTTTTTTGTTTAAAGATGATTTTGAGGATTTATATAGAATAATTGAATACAAATCTTAAAGCAGTTTTTTTTGGATTATGCCGATTATGGAATACGCTATGCTGGATCCGCAGTGATTCTCAGAACACTGTTATCTTTTCTTTTTACGACAAATGGGCAAAGAGAAAAGAGAACACTGCACTGCGAATCACTGCCGATTCCATAATCGACGACATCATAATTTTTCATATTGAATTAAATACATAAGTTCTTCCCAACTGTATAAAGGTAAAATAACTTTGAAAACAAACAGCTTTTACCTACCCTACATACATAAATACATGAACAATTTTTTAAAATAATCTCTTTTTTAATAAAGCTGCTCAAGGCTAGAGATCTCTCTCAATAAATTTGTCACTCACATTCACTACAAAAAAAAACCTTTATTGAAAATTTACCTCATTTACGAAAAAACAATGATAATGGTTACAAATTGCATTGACAAACAGCAATATTAGCACAAATTGTTTGATAACTAAACATGTCATTTTTCGCCAATTTTTGCATTTTGAAAACTGAAAATGAAATCTAAATTTTGCAATTTTGTTGGCTACCTTTCAATATGTTTAAAATTCAGTATGACTCTGCAAAAAAAGTGCACATACGCCATAGTGTACGAAACCGAAAATCATTTTCTGGTTTTTTCTTTGAATTTTTAGGAAAAGTCCACCTCCAGTACATGGAATTAATTTTTTATACCTATTTCAGACAGCTTGGTTAAATTTATTTGTGTTGGCGTATCTGTACATAAAATACGTTTAGAGGTTTCCAACCATAATTTCCAAAAAAACGATAAATTACGTGCTCTGCAGTTTCCAAGTTTCAGAGAAATTGAGGTTGGAAAAAAATTTCCATTTATTTTTAGAAATGAACAATCTTAAAATTATCTGCTCCAAACAGAATATTTACGTGACCTTTTTTTAACCGCTATTTTTTATTTCTATTTAAATAGTTACGACACGAAAACTATTCTAACTATTTACAAATATAAAATAATTTCAAACATTACTGATTTTTAAAACAACCTGGGGTGGAATCGGCTAAGGTGATAAGTGATTGTAAAACGAAAATGACGTCTTTGCAATTAAATTTTTATATTTTCTTCATATTTTGAGATGTAGGAATCTTTTTCGTTAAAAGGAATTTTTTTTGTTTGTTTATTATGAATGGTTAAAAAAAGAACTCAGAAAAAGTTGTACTATTTTTGTAGGCTGGTGGTAACTCTAGTCGTAATTACGTTTTTTATGTGATAGCTTTTTAGCTATCAAATGTGTAGAATTTGGTTGATTGTGACAATCACTTATCGCAAATTACTTTACACGATTCCACCCCAAGAACGGAAGTACAAATAAGACAATTTTGTATTTTATATTACAAATAAACATAGTTAAAATAAGAGATTGTTGAAATAAAAAAAGAAAAACATAGTATGGAAGCCTATTTTCCCGTTTAGTCAGAAGGTCAGAAGATAAAATGCACGCCTCGGTCGTTCATTCATTGAACTATAACCTCTAAACTGAAAATTATTTTAGATCAATATGATTTGCTAATTTGCTAAAAATCTTCTAGAAATTAACGCGATGTAGACCATCCGACTGCTTTGAAAAATCTCAATTTAAGAGAAACAATTTTTAAAAATCGTTGGAGAGGTACCTATTTTAAAAAAATTATTTTTTATGTATACATACAAATTTGATTATATTTTTAAGACAAAAAAATTGTTACGTCAATTTGTATTACTTATTTATGCGGACTTTAAAAATTAATTAAAAAAAAATCATCCACCCATGTTTGAAATATCGAATTTTCAAAAAAATAATTTTTATTTTTTTTTTTTAAATCCAAAATTTGATTATTATTCAAACTTGTTAGGAGCTTTTGCGTAAAAAAATTCATTAAAAATGGTTCAACAGATAATGAGAAAGTCGAAAACCCAAAAATGGTTCTATGAGAGGTACTATTTTTTAACGATAGATTTTTTTTCCAATACCATGGTAGATCGTTCTGATATTAGTTCATAAAAAAATTTTAATCGAAATCGTAGGAACCATTTCTAAACATTTGTATGGGAGGTACCGTTATTTTTGGATAGAGGAAAAATTTGTATTAAAGATCTGCTAAAATAACGTCAAAATACTGCTGGGTGCTAAGTTTAATAACTTAACTGTATGGCATAACGTGCGATATAGTACCTTTATATCGCAAGTAAAAACAATTCTATGGTAAATTTAGAAAAACGATTATAAATTGCCCCGATTTATAATCATTTTTCTGAATTTTTTTTTACAAAAAGTTAAAAAAATTCATGAAATTTAGATTTTTTTTTAAGTTCTGGAAAAAAAAATTCATTAATTGCTAACAAAAATTTTACAGCAGGTACCTTCATATTGTTTAACAAAAAACGCTAGATACAAACAGTCGTATTTATTAGATTTTTGCCTACTTAGACAATGTCTAACTATTTTCCAATTGGTGGAAATATGCTTTAATTAATAAAAATAAATATCACATTATTCACGGTTAAGACAATCTACTCTTGTGTTTTTGAACACATTTTGTAAAGTTGGACAGTTGTCTAAAGTTAGACAACGTTTATAAATAAGACCACAAGTATATATAAAAAAAAACATTTAGGCTGCAGTATTTTTTTTTTAAATTCATTCGAGTACACCTTAAGTTTTTTTTTAGGTATTTATATTAAGCATTCATTTATTTCAAAAACATTTCACATTATTTGGACGTAACGAATAATCGTAAGTGTGTTTTTCATTGCACGTATTAAAATTCAATTTTTAACGAAAGATTTTTGCTGTCAAATTTGAATATAAACGATGTTCTTTTAGTATACGTACTCGATTGTCATTAAAATCAAACCCAACAAGTCAAAAAAAGGTCGAACGTGTAATAACTAGTTAGTTTTTAAATAAAAACTAATATTTCATAAGTTCACTTTAAATTTAAAATATATACCAAAATTAATTGTTAATACTCATAGTCATATTAATTTGTTAAAATAATGTTTTTATTCAATGTTGAGTCGTTTCATTTATAAACTTTAAAACTAAGAGAATCCATAAAATTTAAAATTAACTTAAAGCAACTGGAGATAAAAAGTATAAGTATACTTTTAAGCAAAATTATGCAAAATATTTTGCACCTTGCAGCAAATTCATAATAAAGATGTGCAATATCATAGAATCAAGTTTTATGTTTCGCAAGTTTTTAAAAACAATTTAATTTAAAAAGCCACCTTAACCTGATCTCTCCACAGTTAGTATAGCAGAGCACTATCAACTTTTAAACCAACAATTTTTCCATAGCTTACTCCTCTATATAGAATAGATACTGGTTATACCATCTGCGTTCTTCGATATTAAATTTTTATTTTATCCCCAAGGCAATCGGATCTGCTTTCTACAGAAGAAGAGCGTCCACCACATATACACCTAATCTGCATAATGATGCCTTTATTTTCTGCTACCTCCTTGGAGGCACCTTATCTTATACATACATATACAAAAGAAATGCACACTTCAAACTCAACGTAAAATAGCTACCATCATAACTAGCCACCAGATATACCCAGCTATATATAGTCATTTAGTTGTTTTTTTTTTTCTCTAGAAAATCTACAGACTTTCTGCACCGAGTTAGCCACAAAAACTGAGAAAGGGTTGCAAGAAGCACCGTCCCCTAATTATGCAAAGTACCTTAGATACCGAGGGCAAGTTCCCACAAGGATCATAGTGATGGTTTGAGGTACATCTACACTGCCCGTCCATATACCCAGTGTCTTCCGTATAGTTTTTTTTTTGCAGGCAAAACACCAAGTTGCATTCTTTTTGAACGGGAATATAATATTCAATTAGGGAAAGTTTCATTCATTTTATCTCCCCGGCAGTAGTGAAGCACTTTATAGCTAGCTAACATGCGCCGAGATGTATACAGTCAGAGAGATACAAGGTGAAAGTTTTTAAAACCAAAAACTGACTTTTTTTTTGTCTTCATTGTGTATATCGGATGAGGGCTTCAACAGAAAGATTACTTATACGAGTGTGTGTACAAATTCAGGACGGTAAAATGTGCAGGTGTGTATAGTTTAATGCGCTTCCGACAGGTAACCACAATAACATGGTTTCGGTTGTTAAAACAAAAAACTTTTACAATGTAAGCACTGCCGCGCCCGCACCGTACCGCGCCGATCCTACCACACCATCAGCATCCGGACCCCAAAGCCTTCAAGTGTTACAAAAAAAAAGGGCTTATCTGGTTGTGTTTTGGAATCCATTAGTTGTGAAAGGTCATTGCTTGTACGAGTCTCAGCTTATTGACAACTTTATAGTGGGGAAGGGATTGAGATAGAGATTTTGCAATCAATCATGAAATACCAAGCTTAATCTGTTCCGACAGACATGACAACGCATTACAGTGGGACAATCTCTACGAAAGAGTGGGCACAAATTAATAAAATAAAAAAGACTGAAATGGACATAAAGGGTCATTCATTTCGTGGTTTCAAGTTGGTATCGCTTGGCATTTGACACAGTTCGCAGCAAGTAACCGTTTTTTTTTTTTTTGGCCGGCGATTGAAGATCATGACTTGGAAAATATGTCGTTCCAACAAGACATGGAAACAAGCCACACAAAACGACCAATTATAGCTGGTCACGTAATTTCACGTTTTGGCTACGTCAAATGGCCACCAAGATCATGTGATTTGATACCGTTAGATTTTTTTTCTGTGAAGCTACTCAAAAGACCGTATTTACGCGAATAATTCCCGAACTCTAGAAGCATTAAAAACCAACATTACTTAAGTTATGGCCGAGATACCGCCCGAAATGTGCGAAAAAGTTGTTAAAAAGTACGTCAAAAAAATCGCATGCTGCGAATATTTCGAGGTGACCAACTGAATGATATTGTTTTTCACACTTAATGGCAAAGTCCAAACTTTATAATAAAATAAAATTTTCATCAAAAATGAATCGCTGTATGTGTTTAATTTAGCTTTACTTTCGAAACCGAAAAATGAATGAACCATTATGAAGAGTCTTTAAAGTGTTTCAACGATTTCAAAGAAAGCGCATCTAAAAACTGATCCTAAACATTTCGAAAAGAAAGCTCTCAAAAAATTATTGATTGCTCAATGGAAGCTTTTAAACGCAGGCTTTTGAGATTGGGTGTTAACAAGGTTAAACCGACCGAGATGGAAGCATAATGCCAGATATAACATCACACCGTATACTCGTAGCATAGAAGATGTTTAAAATATTATTGGTAACTTTCTAAACGATAGGGTCCCGCTATTTCATAAAACTGTTCGAAAAAATTCGACATGGTCCCCTTTCCAACTTTTTTTCTTAAGAACTTGTTGTTGTTTACTTGGAAGGTTAAAAAAGTGGTTTTATTGATATCCGCCCACTACCATACCCATTTTTTCATTTATTTGAATTTTCTCCTTATATACAAAGTTCCCAGAAATCGGAAAAACTTGTAATTAACCTTTTAGGACTAAAAGTATGACATGTATGCATTTTAAAATGGGCATAAAGACCTCTCTATAACTTAGAGGAAAACTAAAAGATAAGAACGTTTATTTATTAAAAAAACAACACGGAAATTTAAAAAATCGACAAAATATTGGTGTCACTATATTTTTTGTATTCAAAAATTCTAAGTCTTATTTTAAGTTCTAAGATATATGCATTTGTATTTATGCACATTTGTATTTTATTTTAGTTTTAAAACAAATTTAGTTCCACTCTACAGAATTGACATTTCCCAACTTCATTTAAACACTCACAAACACAAGATTCGTTTTAATGATTTATTTGATGTCTATTATTGGTAACTAAGCTTAAATATCTTATAAATATTTGTCATTAACGGAATGTCTTTGATGTGTGGTTTATCGATTCACCAATGCTAATAATAATATTATAAGTTTATTGATCTTGACATTCACTCAAGTTGATTTAAGTTAAATGTCAAAAAAAAAAAAAAACTCGGATAAATGAGAAACAAAAATTAATATTGACAAAAGATTTATGGCAAAAATATCAATAAACCCAGAGGCATAGAATTAAATTACAGCTACGCATTGTCCATAACTGTTCACGTTTTTTAATAACCATATTAAAGGGTATTTGATTAGATCATATTTTGTTTGTATTTTTGTTAAATATTCTAATACGATGATTTATTTGTTCAAAAATGTAAACATATTTTGTTGAAGAAATTAAAAAAAAGAAAAAAATTCGCTTGATTAGTTCGTTTTTGGCTTACATAACTTTTATTTGGTCATTTCTTGAAATATTCATACACTTAATTTAAATCTATTTATTTAATAATGTTGTAGCAATTTGATTGAATGCCTAAATTATTACAGATGAGCACAAAGTTTGTAGTCGCCGGCTTTAGAATACTATCTCCATCTCGCCAATTGGTGGTTGAAAGTATTGCAATGCTTTTTTTGTTTTTATCAATTTCCTCATTGAATTAAATTATTTGTCCGATATTTATTTTCATGTTTATAGTATAAAATTTTAAATTATTTTGAAAATTTTTGTTTGCTCTAACACGCCAGTCATTTTTCCTTTAATTATATATCTTAATATTGAAAATCGGATAATTGGATCGAAAGATATAAGCATTTAAGTAAACGCAAATCGGGTATTTTTCAGATTTCGCAAAAATCATCATCAAAAACATGCCCATTTTTTTTCTACGAACATTTTTCCTTTTTTTCTGTCCGTTTTATCATCTTCTTCGTATTTTGTTTCCTCAGACTAGTAAGAACAAAGCATGAACGAAATAATTTTGTTTATTTTGATTATTTTGTTTATTCCCCTCACGTTTCACCCCCTTTGACTACTAGGCGTTTCATATTTTTGAAATTCTGTTGATTTTTTTACATTGTATGCCTCCGTTTAAACATTTCTAATGTTAAAAGAACTTAAATATTTTGTATTGAGCAATTTTTTGGATGTTAAGTGATTTATGAGTTTTTTAAGCTTCTTTAGTTACAATTCTTCTTTATGCAAATACAAAATTTATTTCATAATTTTCCTAACGATTCGTTGGAATTTCTCAACCTTTTTAAAAGTAGTTAGCTTAATTAGACAAAATTAATGGGCTCAGGTCTTTCTTTTGGGTTAATTATATTTGCATAGACGACGTTTCATACGGGTTTACGTACTTCCTTACGTCTTTTCTGATAATCCTAAAAATTATTTAAAAGAAAGTTTGTTTTTAACTATCACTTTTTAGATACTTGAAATTATTTTTATAAAATGGTCACGAAAAAGGAATAATTATCAAAATTAATTTCTGATATTAAAGAAATCAGTCGAACCGTTTTCGAGAAAACTTAAATAAAATAATGGTTCTATTGGAGGTGTCAGTGATCACTAACTTATTTACTTTTGAAAAATCTGTTGAGAAAAAATAAGATTATTCAACAATGCTAAAAAAATATATGGCCGATACCGTTGTTTTTGGTCTTACAAAACTGAAAAAAAACCCTAAGTACCAGTAAGTTTCCAGAAAATCGACCTATCCCGTTAAGCTGCTGTTATACGGACAGAATTTCAAAACCCACTTTTTTCGTTTTGCAAGTTTGATCAAAACCTCGAGTGAGTTTTTACGAATCCAAAACATGCGATATCATAAAAGACCAAGTAAAAAATTGGTATGCTATTCTTATTAAAAGAAATCATTAATACGTTGAAAAAAAAAAATATTTTTTTGATCAGCCTTATCGTGAAAGAAATTTGTGCGGAGTTTTTTTTCCAGTTTTGGAAATTTGGTAACAGGAATTATTTTCAAAATTATTGGGGAAAATATAAAGGGTCATTCATTTTTCGGTTTCGAAAGTAAAGCTAAATAAAACATACACATCGGTACATTTTTGATGAAAATCTTATTTCATTATAAAGTTTGGACTTTGCCATTAAGTGTGAAAGACAATATTATTCTAATGGCCGCCTCGGGAAGATTCGCAGCATGCGATGCGATTATTTTGAGGTAATTTTTGACCACCTTTTTGCACATTTCGGGCGGTATCTCGGCCATAACTTAATTAATGTTGGTTTTTAATGCGTCTAGAGTTCGGGGATTATTCGCGTAAACACGGTCTTTTGTGAAATTACGCGACCAGGAAACTTCTCACGCAATGAAGCCATAACTGTTTGTGTTATGTGGCTTGTTGCTCCGCCTTGTTGGAACCACATATCGTCCAAGTCATGATCTTCAATCGCCGCCGGCCAAAAACAAAATCGGTTAACTGCTGCGAACGCCGGTAAATCGATAAATTCAGATCATCAGCAACACTTGCACTTGCAGCAGCAATATTTTCGACTGAGCGTGCATTACGACATCAGTAACGCTTCCACTCCGTTCAAATTTCTTCACAATTTTACCGATTGATTGCATGGTCGTCGAATGGTCGTCGTAGAAAAAAATAGCTATCGTGAATAATTTTTCCAGGGAACTTTTTTCTTATATCAATGCAAACATTTTCCCAAGTAAGTTTTTTAGGAAAAATTATTTCATGGGAGATGGTATTTTTTGTTTTTCCGGAGCAAAAAACTTCCCCATTAAATTGACGACATCTTATATACAAATTTTGATTTCAATCAATGAAGCAGTGAAGAAACCAAAAAAAAAAAAAAAGAAGTTACTATTAGTTGTCAATTATAAACTTGACCATATTCACGACATAACAATACTAAAAATAAGACCTAGTCAAAGCTTTCTAGACACGGTCGAAAGAATCTTGATATTTTTGGAGATTTTACGATAATATTCTAGCTTAAGCTATTTTTATTCACAGAAATTGAAGCTTGAGGCTAGAAAAACAAGCTAAAACTGTAAGAATTTAGCGTTGGCTTTTTTATATATTTATATATAGCTATTTTTTTTAACACACTATCAGATCTTTGCCGAAGAGAGCTTAGTACAAGCGACATCTTGCGGCCAAAGATTTGCCAACACAAAATATGTGTTATCCGGCTCATCACTTAGTGCAGTGTTAGTAGTTAGTAAGCAAAAATCAACTACTACAAAACATACACTTAAAAACAATTAATACAAAACTATTATATACGAATAAATATAAATACATAAAAAAAAATACAATTACAATAAGAAACTAAATTGTAATTATAAACATTTAAGATCGTGCTGCACTGGTCCTTAACGTATGTTTTAAACTAATCTTACTAATATTAAAATCAAAGACGTTTGAGTTTAAATTCAAAAGCCTGCACATGCGGGTAAGAGGCTCATGCATGCCATAAATAGTTCGGTGTTGGGATAAATGCATTAATTCCACATTACGAATATTGTAGTTTCCCCCACGGTAATTAAAACCAATACAACTTAGTAAATCAGGTGCATCAATAACGCCAGTTATAAGTTGATGAATAAATATAATATCCATATTAATCCTCCTTTGTGACAAAGGCTGGACCTGAAAAAGTTTAAGCCTATGTTCATAAGGAGGAAGGTTATAAGGATCGGACCACGGTAGCCCTTTCAAAGCGAAACGTATGAAATTACGCTGTACGGCTTCTAATCTATTTTTATGCGTTGCGTGAAAAGGAGTCCATACCTGGGATGCGTATTCAAGATGGGGACGGACTAAACAGTTGTAAAGAGCGAGGGTAACATATGGATCCTGAAATTCTTTAGACCATCTTTTAATAAACCCTAACATAGAGTTCGCCTTATTCACGATCAAATTGATATGCTCAGTAAAATTAAGGTTAGAAGTAAAGTGAACTCCGAGGTCTTTAAAACTATGAACTCGGCGTAAAGAGTACTGCGATATTTTGTACTCAAACGAAGAAGGAGTTTGTTTTTTGGAAAAAGTCATGGCCTGACATTTAATAGGATTAAGATTCAAACCATTCTTATTACACCAAATCAGAAAACTGTTTAAATCATTTTGCAAAAGTAAACGATCATTGGTAGATTTAATGCTTTTAAAAATTTTCATATCATCCGCAAAAATTAGAATTTCACTATTACGTATACAGAGGGTTACGTCATTAATAGCTAAGATAAAAAGAAGGGGACCTAGATGGCTTCCCTGAGGAACTCCCGATTTGGCAATGAAAGGGTTAGAGAAGGAATTACGGAATTTAACCTGGTAATATCTATTAAGGAGATAGGACGAAATCCAAGTGATGATTCCAGGAGGAAACCCAAACACTTTTAATTTAAATAAGATAATTTCATGAGAGAGTTGATCAAAAACTTTAGAGTAATCTGTATAGATACAGTCCAGTTCTAATCCTCTTTCTAACGCATTTGTACACTTGTGCATAAAAGTAAGTAGATTTGTTGCTGTTGATCTCTTCTGCATGAAACCATGTTGTTGTTTGCAAATGATGTTTCTACAATGGAATGCCAAACTATCGCACACCACCTTCTCAAAGAGCTTAGGAATACAGGACAGCTTGGAAATCGGCCTGTAATTACATATGTCAGATTTGTTTCCCTTTTTAAAAACTGGTGTAATAAATGCCTTTTTCCAAATACCTGGAAATTTACCTGAGGTAAGAGATAGGCTAAATAATTTTGTAAGAGGGGAAGCTAATATTGATTTGAATTTTTTTTAAATTATAGGAGGTATACCATCTGGTCCAGATGAGTAATCATCATGAAGTAAGGAAAGATAATGTAAAACTTTGTCTGTTGTAATAGGAAGATTATTGAATGTTGCTTGTGGGCACTCTTCTAATTAACGAAAGAAGTCCTCGTCAACATCAATTGAAGTATCAGTGAAAGACTGACGAAAGTTATTTGCAAAAGCATCACAAATTTCAGGGGTACTATTTAAGATATTATTGTTATAAGTAAAATTCTCTGGATAACCATCAGTTTTTTTCTTCATATTAACAAATTTCCAGAAACATTTGGGGTCAATTTTAAGGCAGCTTTCCATATTATTGAGATATTCAGTGTATAACTCATTGGAGAGGTTTTTAAACTCTTCAAATAGGGCCATGTACACATTCCTATCTTCAAAAGACATGCTTTTTAGGTAGTTCTTCCATGCCCTGTTCCTTTTATTTCGAATATTTTTCAGCTCTTTAGAATACCATGGATGGCAAAAGCTTGAGTATTTAGAAATTTTCAGAGGTACTGTGTCATTAATACAGGATATCAATACTTGATAAAAGTATGAACCTGCAACGTCAATGTCACCTGAAACTGGTATATTATCAATACCAGAAGCACTTAAGTGCTCCAAAAGTAGCTGAAAATTGGCTTTTCGAAAATCTAAGGTATGTGACTTATAGTCATGTAAATTACTACTATTAGTTAAATAGCCGCCTAGGTCAAGAAATATGTCAAGTGGAGGATGGTAACTAGCTATTACTGGAAGACATCTTTCACTTGCTAGCTTAAGCTTATTTTTACACACCAAAAACCTAGCATTTACTTAAAAATCCAAGTTTTAGGTTTGGCTTTTTATTTATTCACAAGACGCTATCAAAAGTTCTGGTCCAAATCAAGTATTATGTATAAGATATACAATTAAATCTCTCCACCAAAACTCAGCTTTGTCGTGATCACGGTATCCCAAAACGAACTGGAGGGATTTCTCGCCTCTTGGCTAGACATTTTAACGAATCCACGAATGCAAGATCTTTAAGATGAAGTTATTAAACAATTAAATATAGATTTCAACGGCAATACGTGGGGAATTTTACACAATAAATTAACTTCTTGAAAAGAAAAAAATCAAAAACTACAAAAAATTGTAAAAAAAATCTTGTGTTTTCCAAAAATTCGTATGTAGGAAAAAAAAGAATTAATCAAAAATTCCTCAAACATGGATAAAATATTTTTTGTATTCCCCTAGAAGCAATATAAAATCCACCTTTATATTTTATGTATAAATTTATTTATAAAACGTCTATTCTCTAGCTCAAAATTGAATAAATCCATAATATTCTTTATTTGAAAAAAAAAAAAAAATGCTGCTAATACATACATATTTGTATTTTTTGTGCATTTTTTAATAATTTGTATAGTATTTTGAAACGCAGAATTTTGGTAAAGAATATTCCCTTGAAAGAAAATCAAAGTGAATACATTGCCATCACACTGAAAAACGATTTAATTAAATAGAATTATATAAATTCTTATTGATTAACGTATCTCAGCTTATTAATCTTCCAACCCAAAGTAATGATCATTAATTTACATATTTCTCAAACAAAAAAAAAAAAAACAATAGAAAAAAAACCACATCTCACACAGCAGAACAATAACACAACACGATCTTCATAAATTCATTTCCATTTTATTATTTAAGTTAGTTTAATTGCGCATCGCCAATAGTTTTAAATTCTAAACACCACAACAACTATAACTTATTGTGCCCGGGTATTGATCACATAATAAGAATCTTAAAGAATCTATTATTATGTAAAAAAAATAATTACTAAATTAATTATAAACTATTCACATTTCCTTGAATCTCAAGCTCATAATCATCACTACATCATAACAAAAAAAAAAAAAAAAAACTTTAAGCACGACACAGCAAATCGTGTCGAAATAAATTAATAGACAAATGTTTTTAATACACTAGAAATCTTATTTTGGCCTTTTGTTTAAACACCCCATCCCCCACTCACACCCTTCTTTGGTTCTTCAGGGGTTCGAGGTGGTTATAACTCATCTGCTAATCGTGTCGAACTTATCGACCTTTTTCACCTTCTCGAAGTACTTTTCAAGTTCCTCTTCATTGCGGAATCCTTTGATTGGTTGTTTGCGAAACTGGCCATTTGTTTTAGCCAAAATATAATAAATCGGGTATGCCCCGGGCGCCACTCGAACTTTCATCCTTTTTCCAATTTTATTGCCATCATAGTCTTGTTGATTGTACAGCAAATGCAAATGCTTTTGTTTTGGCTTCTTTGGTTTTGAGAGCTTAAGTTCCGCAAGTGATCGAATTATGGGAGAATCTGTTACAGCTGATGGAACAGTCGGTGGTTTGCGGAACTTCTTCGATGACAAATAAACTGGAGGTGGAAGCAGGGACTGGATGTTGTATAAATCCGACTCGGTACCATTTTTAGCGTCTTCAATGATTGCAGGCAAATCAACCGTATTGACTCTAATCACTTTCTGCGTTGAGTTCTCAACATCTGGAATTGTATCATCGACAATATTTAATAAATTCGGTGGGGCTGTTGTGGGGTTTTCCTTGGCACAACAAGCAAATGCAATAAACGAACTCAACAAAATAAACTTCGCGACCTAAATAAAATGCAAAAATTAATGAATCACGTTTACAATATTTATCAATTAAAACAAAAATGAAAAGTCATACCGCTCGACACTCTTCCATTTTTTCTAAAAAAAAATCTTTTGATTCTTATAGTCCGGATTCAATATTCAACTTCTAACCAAGATCGGCTTACATTCAACGATAATTCACTGCGACTGAAGTGATCCGCAGATTTTGTGTTAAGTTTTATTGTCATCGAAGAAGAAGCATCTAAACACTATACGCCGCACGAGATGAGCGAAAGAATCTTTAACAATTAACTACGAATGTATCTCCGTATCTTCATTCATTTGGATGTCGATATATGCTGAGAATATATCTAGATATGTGGCCAGAGAGAATTCTTTGGCCAACTACTTTATGAATAATGATTGTCTCATCGGAGATTCCATCATTGAGTAATATGTAGATATGTAGATAAATTTATTATTGTTGCGTTGTGTTGTGTCTGCAGATGAAGACAGGTGGCAGAATTTGTATCTTTTCTGTGTGAATTCGACGTAAAGCGAAGTGTGTGGGTTTTATAGGGAATAATATTGATGAGTGACACACATGACGTCAAGACCTTGGTTATGGCAACAGACATTGAACAAGTTATTTTTTTTCTTCTTTTGTTTTTTTGCTGCGTTATAGAATTTATAGCTGATCAGATAAAGTAAAGATGTAATTAGGTGTGATGATGAGTCGAATCAAATTGATAGAATATTATTTTGATGGACAGCATCAGAAATAAAATAATTTGTTAGTTAAAAATAGGAAATATCGCCTGTCAGACAACATTTATGCAAATCAAAGAAAATAATCGAGTTTTTTTTCTTTGTTTTTTTTTTTTTTTTTTTTACTAAACATAGGTATATTTTGTATCTATGAGTTTAATGAGAATAATGTTAATGACTATGTTGGTTTTAAACAAACATAATTTTAGCATAAATCAATCACTTCAGGTTAATAAGCATGAAGCGATGATGTTTAAAATGACTTTCGTTTGAAGACAAGTTATTAATTTAATTTTCTCTGTAGAAGTGTAGACTGCTATTTATAAATAAAATTGTTAGAAATTTTTTTTTTTTAAAGTTAAAATATTTTTTGCAAAATCAGCCACGTTTATTTTTGTAAATCTATTAAATTAAGAAAATACTGAAAGGAGAGTGAAGCAAAAAAGGATTCCACAACGAATCCGGACTAAGTAATTTGTTTTTGACCTTATCATGAGCATCCGGTTAGTATAAAGGAACATTTAGCGGTTAGGTGGATAATTTGTATAATGGCGTTACAGATCCATTGAAGACATGGATTTGGAGGACCTCTGGTTCATGCAGGATGGCGCGCAATGCCACACAGCCCATGCCACAATCGATCTCTTGCGCACCAAATTCCCGAATCATGTTATCAGCCGTCTTGACGATGTCAATGGGCCGCCTCGGAGCTGCGATTTGACCACTTTGGCCGTTTTTTTTTTTTGTGGGGATCCGTGAAGAACTGATGTTATGCCAACAATCCGGAAACCATTCAAGCACTTAAGGCCAATATCATCCAAGCAATCCGTGAGCTACTTTAAGGTGTCCCTTGGTCAAAAATCATTTTTTGAAGACCCTAGGATGACTTTAGGGCTCAACGAACAAACCTAATGCTGTACTTTTAACATAAGCGACGAGCACACACACCTTATTGTTTTCACAAAATTGTTTTTTTAATCATTCTTAATAAAAAATTGGACGAATTGACACGAAACTTACGCACGACAATCAAAACGCACAAACTTTCGATAGAACGATTAGAAACACGTACCTGAATGCATTTCGGACTGTTTACAGTCCATCATCAGCATCACGACTAATTCAATCAGTGAAGTCATTGTTTTTTTCCTTTTGGATACCTTTTGTGACATTAAATTAGAGAGAAGATGTTATATTAATTAATTAATCAACTAATGCTGTACGTTAAAATTTAATGAACTCTTGTAGCACCGTCTGCAGCTGCATTTTGTTGTGTTCGTAACATTGAATTTGTGTGTATTGAATATTTTGATAGCTATTCCGGCTATTGCAGCTGTGTTCAGGCAGTAAACCGCTCTAATAAAATTTCTTTGTGCAAGTTCCGATAACAATGTTAAAAGTTATCGCGCCCGAAGTTATCACCAAAACGATTGAAAAAGCGGTTCATCTCATCAGCAATGACATAGCCCAGTAGACCGATGTCATCTTAAAGAAATAATGGAAAAAAAACTTAAAGGTCCAAAATTAGATGAAACACGTCAGATATGTATGATTGTTTTATTTGAAAGGCCAATGGGTTTATAATGTAAAATATGCCTAGGGTTCCTAACATTTTTCCGTTGGATTAGGTATATTACTTTTCAAATTAACTATAAACAAATATAGCACACTTAAAAACAATATAGTTTTTTTTTTTAAGTGTAAAAAAAGAACGCAAATTTTTTTGCTAACTATTTATTTTTATAAAAATTATTTTTTTTGTACTTCTAGATTCTTTTAACAATTTTTTGTTCATTATAAAAGTTACATTATGCTTTATCACAACCAATTTTCAAATTTCTATGGATCAAAAGTTAATTTTTTTATATTTGAGATATTCGCTGTTCTTCTTCTCGCCATTTTGAATTCTTGATTAAAAATATTTTTTTCAGTGAACACACAGACAGTTGCAACAGGAAAAACTCGAATGAAGTTTTCAATTTTAATTTTGAAGTTTAATAGTAAGTCAGGCGCGTTCGGATGCATACATACATAAATAGTAAATAGTAAGTAGTTTAATAGTTTCTCCAAATTATACAATTTAAAAATTACATTATTAAAAATTTGACCGTCTTGTACACAAAAGTGACTATTTATACAAAAAGTGGTTCAGTGCGTTTGTTAACTTTTTCCAATTTTGCCCTCTGCGTATATTTTCTCCTTTTTTCAAAATTTGCCATTTTTTTTAATAGATACCAAACAGACCTATTATAGTACGGTTGGAAATCCTTATTATGACATTGTTCAAATGTTCGCAGCGGCTTTGTACGGTGGCGTGCATATAAGCCCAACTTTCAGTGACTCGGGACAAGGTCATTAATTTAATGATTTTGATTTTTAATAGTTTCTCCAAATATGCTAGTCGTATGTCATTAAATTAATTATCTAAAAACATCACTTTTTTCAATAACAATGTAAAAAAAGTTAAATGTTAAAGGGTTGAATCATAAGAGCAAGGACGTGCGACATTTAATTTAATTCATTTGTTCATTTTATTTTTATTTAACCTATGTACATAATAATATCATCGCGTGCCTTATAAATAATATTCTTCACAACAACCGTGTGCTAATTAATAATGATTTCTTTTTTTTTTCAAATATTCAAATTAGGATATAATACATATTTTCTGCATGCTACTTCTTCCAATCGCTACAATGTATCTATAACCTACTATAAGTTCCACTCCTCTTGATGTTATTATCATCTAATCAACCTATTAAAATTCCTTAAACCTTATAAAAATCGTCACGAGATGAGTTCAACGATAAAACAAAACAAAAAAAAACTCTAGAATCTGCGCGCCGTCCGTCCGTCCGTGATACCTTAAAAAACACGCAAACAATATTTTATAAGTGGGTCAAGCTGGGGGCCAGTAGTAGTTATGTTATTTTTATCATTTGAGCTTTTAACTTGTTTTTTGCAAATATATTTTTTTTTAAATACAAAAAACAAAAAAACAAAACACCAAACCTGGAATATGACCAAGTTGTTTATAATATATTTATGTATATACTTAATTTAGAAATATGTATTTCTATAAACATAGTACGTGACACACAAACTGTTAATTTATCACCTTTTCTCAGATAAGAACCAAAGAGTAAAATTTAATAAAACACAGAAAAGTTTACGATTTTTTTTTGTTTTATTTATCTGGCCGTTGAACTAACTTCTACACAATTTGTTGATTTTCTGTTTGGATTGAAATGTATACTATTCGTAAGGGGTATTTTAGGATTCGTAACAAATTTTTTGATTGAAACCTTAAGTCTCTAAATTCAATAATATAAAAGTGGTTAAAATTTAGCTACACTTTCTTACAAAAATATTTGGATATTTAAATTTGATTGTGTACTTTAACGATGCATGCAATGCTGAACTCCATTGTGCCAGGGCCGTCGAAAAAATATTTAAGAAATGGTTTTTTTAAATTTTAAATTTTCCAAAAGTGTAGTAAAAAAATGTAAATTTTCCTTTCAGCATCTCTTTTGCCACTTCGCTTTTGAACTTTAAAATATATTGGAGCAAAATTTTAAACACATATAAGCATCATGCTTATATGTGTACTACCTACTACTAAACAATTTACTTACTTAAAAGCTTTCTACTTAAATGTTTTTAGTTTTAAACATTTTTAAATAATATCATACCTAACCTATTTTCTTAATAAACTTCAGCTGAACACGCCTAAAATGAGTGAAAGTTCATGCAATTAAGTACCTAAGCAACCATACCATTTTCACATTTTAAAATGTTAAAGTGACATTTGGTGTTATTGTTATGAGTTATGATACTAAAAAGTTAAAATAGGGGCATTTGATGATTTTAACTTTAATAAAATGTTTAAAATTTGGAAAATTCTGTTTTTAACCAAGCATCTTATTTGTACTAAAAACGCTTTAACATAGTACTTCTCTAACATTTAGCGCCATTATTTCTTTAATATTTTTTCGACAGCACTGACACAATTTATTGCAGCATACTCTTCAGCATAGTATTGGGCTTTTCCAAAAACTAAATCTATATCTAGTTGGGGAGAAAACAATGCAACACAAATAAATATACATAGACGCTGATTACACGAGTCTTTTTTTCGTTCGTTTCGTCTTTCGTGCTTTTGACAGCTTGGGTGAGGGGTGTAGAAATGTAGGGGGAATGAAGTAACGAAAGCAGGAATGAAAATTTGAAGATTTTTTCTGGTTGAACATTGACGTTTATGGTTTGACAACAGGGTAGAGATGAGCGATAGGCAGATGTCAGCAAAAATCGTAGTTGAGAGAAAAATCATCGATTTCAGATATCGATTTTAAGATTAAATACATCGACCACAGAAAATTACAAAAATGCAAATAAAATGGTATATGTAACTAAAATGCAAAGAAAGCAACTTCAAATATGTGTGCTTTCTAAAAAAAAACGTCATTCTTATAAATATTAAATGTGAAAGTACATTTTCTTGCGCTTTTTCGCTGGAAAGATTTTGGAAATCGATTATTTCATGGGAAAGGAACATGAATACTTTTCATACTACAAGGGGTTTGCGGGGTTTCAGCAAAGGTAGTGGCTAATAACTAGTTACAAATAAAGTATTCCAAATCATTGCCTACGTTCTGTAACTCTCACATTGGTAAAATTGATCGAGAAACGTTGAAAAGTTTCAATTTTCATAGTTTCTCGACTGATTTTATCGATGCGAGAGTTACAGAACGTAGGCACATGTTAATATCTACTTTCCCTTCTCATTTCTGCTGTACTCATTTTATAAACAGTAATTCTCTTTGTGTATAATTTTCGTTTTTAAAATTAAGAATTCATGTGGTCATTTAAGATTTAATCCCGATAAAATGTTCACACCACGTAAATTTAAAAATGTACTTGATAAAACAATATGTAGGGTGGAAATTTTTGTTCCATTTTACATTTTCTATAGGGCAAGTATTGGTTTCGTGTAAACATGGAGAAGTCTAAAAAAGTAGTTTTACCATACCGTCCGTTGATTTCTACGCTCTTTGCACTATACGAGGTCATTTGAGACAGAGGTTCAACAGGTGGACCGATTTGCTCCAAATATCGTACAATGCAAGTTTTATAATTCCCACATCGATAACATTGGTCGAGAAAAGTTAAAAAATAAATTAAAACTCATAATGTGTTTCAATTTCCATCATTTCTCGACTAATTTTATCGATGTGAGTTACAGAACGTAGCCACAGATCATTTTAATGGAATTTCTTAGAGGAGAAAATCAATTAAATGAATTCTTAATCTGAAATTTTAATCATCAGAACCAGAGTCGGAACCTTTATTACAGATTTAACCTACTATGGACAAACGGCCCTAAATCAAAAACACGTTTTGATGTTAATTTACATATTATAACGTATTTGGCTATCAAAATAGAAAAAAAAAGAAATACATCGATTTTGAAAAACATCGATGTTTCAGCCTCGATAAATTTTCCCACCGATTTTAAAATCGAAAAATTTAATCGCCCATCCCTAAAATCAGAGCATTGTGCGAAGAACTTGTAAACTTTTAATTTCGAGCTGTAAAACAATTTTTCACACTTAAATAAGCTATAGATATGAATAAGAAGTGATTAAAAAACATTTTTAATTATTACTTCTGTTTATTTTCCAATAAATCCACCGCAAAGTTTCTGAACGTCAAAATAACGAAAGAGTCTTCACGAATGTAAAAAAGAACCATGAGGATACGTGCCTGTCAAAAAGACGAAAGACGAAACGAACGAAAAAACGAATCGTGTAATCAGCGTCATACATATCCAAACACTTTTCCAAAGGCGCGACATATTGTGCATATTGTGATTTATTGTTGTACATGTAAGTATACTTGCTTGTATTGCATTGTTTTCTCCCAACTAGGGCTATTTTTTTGTTGCTTGTTTTGTATTGTTACATTGACGTATGGTGGAAAAGCCCAATCTACTTAAGTCCGGAATGGAATATGGATATTTTGGCAACAGATGCATAACTTTATAAGCACATCCTTACACACATATACAAATTGATGAATTCCTTTGCTTCTTAAGAAAATCTTTTAACTTCTTAAAAACCACCAATGATTAGATTTAGGTTATGGCTTCGTTATTTGTAAAATTGTTGCTTAAAATCTTCGTACAAAAAGGAGAATTAGAAATTTAAATGTATAATTCCAACTTTGTATTTTTCTATAAACGTTTAGCCTTATTGTGAGTTTCACCCGAAAAAATATTTCAGTGCAAAATTTTTTGTTCGCCCAGAATTTTAAAAGGTATTGTGAGTTTCATCCGAACTAAATGTTTGCCAACTAAAAATTAGTGAAAATTTAAGTTGTCAATGGCATTAAATTCCGCCCGAAATTAATGTTGTTTAACAATAAGGGGAAATCGAATTTTGAGTGAAATAGAATTTGGAATGAAATTGTGAAACTCACAATTACTGCCTCAGCACAATGAATACGGATCTACAAGCTGAGCCGCCAAAAATATTGAAGATTTTTGCGTCATTTGATTCGGGAAAAAAGTTTGAATTAAAAGAAAAATTTTGGAAATAAAAAAATGAAAATAAGTCCGTGGTTTTTTTTTTTTTTTTTTTTTTAAATATACACATAGTCTAAGATCCCGCCATAGGACGACCTACCCTCATCGAGTTACCGGATAAGTATTATGCAGTTTTTTAGATAGTGTATTAACTAAAATTTTGCACAAGGGTTGCCTGCTGAAATATGGTCAAGGTCTAGGGTTGCCACGCTTAAAAGGCCGATTTTTAGGTTTTTTTCAATTATGTGACTGGGCTGGCCATATATATGGGAGGTTGTAGTGCTAAAATAAAAGTATCATATGAAAGGAAACTTTATTAAAAAATTTTAAAATAAATACGTGTTTTTTTAATCGGAATTTCAATAGGGTAAATTAGGGCAAAAGAAGAGAAAGGTCTACATTTAATTTTCTAAACGAAAAGTGATAGAGAATTTTTTGTTTCTTTTATCGATAGATCTTGTAAATACAAGAAAGTCACATATAACACATATGTACATATAAAATAAAATTCTAGAAAATCTAAAACTCGAGATAAAAACATTTTAAAGTCAAAAAATAAAAAATGGACGTTGTAGAAAAAAATCACATAAAATCAGGGAAATGTTTTTTCATTTCAAACAACAGAACATTAAGAGAATTTTATTATCATTACCAAAGTACTATGTTGTTTTTAAAACTGTTGTCTACTTTTAGAGTTGCCGAAATTCAAAAAATCGACGTTTTTAAATTTCGCATAGTGTTAAAGAAAACAATTTTAATAGCCTCAGAGGTGTCAACAAAATCTGGGACAGAAACTATAACCAAAATGTGAGTAATTGGGTTAATAATTAGATACAAGTGTCATGATTTAAAATTCAAAAGTCTGGAAGTTTTTTTCTCTCAGCTTGTGGTAGATCTGGGAAGTTAAAAATTGTCATTTTCCAGTTATTGTGCCAGGAGCATTACCACTTAAATTCTTATTTTAAAAACAAGAATTGGTGCTCTTTCATTTTCTAAGCTTAAAGATCTCAATCTTGATGATCCGGTCTATAGAACCTCAGAAATAAAAAAGTGAATAATAATCCCGTGAATGTTTTTTTTTTTAAATAAAGGTACACAAACCTGTTAAGCTACATTGTGGCCACGTTAAAAATAGCACGAACGACACTTTTTCACAACTGTTGCAGCTCCAGCTCTAATTCCAGTTGCAGCATTCTATTGTGTTCAGGCAATAAGGCTGCTTGCTTCAACTTGTTTATGAATTTTCGCAAATAAATTTTAGTCTAGTCCACGAAACTTTTAAGAGCAACTACGTCCGACTCGGTCGTGAAATTATTTTATCTATTTGTTTTTTGATTATTTTTTTTTAAAGAGAAGAAGAAGAATTCAATCTGATTTGCATATGAAAACAAATCAAGCCTAAAGGAAAAGAAGAATTAATGTTTACATCATGCAATGGCATGTTTAGGACGTGACTAAGGTCGACTTGAGGGGGATAATATTATATGGATGTATGTATGTTTATAGTAAAGGAGAGGCCTGGAGGGTTGGATTAAAATTCTTATACCTACTTATACTTTTTATTTTGGCACGATTCAATGTGCCACTTATTTAAGTTGGTTTATATATTTATATAGGAATACTTATTTAGATAAATTGAGAACTTACTTAGGAACTTTTTTTTTATATATCTACAATCTACATACATTTATTTCCTCTAAATAACACCCTGATGGATGATGAGGCGTATGTGTGCCTATGTGGATATAATTCGTTTCTAGTAATGAGTGCCCCAATTTATGCTGACTTAATATTTAAGTGATACAAGTTTGGAACTTATTCATTTGTGATTTATATTTGTACTTGGGGAAACACATTGACTATGACTAAACTGCTTTGGAGATACAAATGGAGCTCAAGCTGTTTTCACAGAATTATATGATAGGTTTTCAGTGGGGAAAAAACCAGGTAAGAAAAGTAGAACAGAAAAACACAGATTGGTAAGCATATTTTAGTAGAATCTACGTTAAGATTAAAATTCATTCATTCGACAAAAATCTATTAAACTGCAATTTTTAGAAAAAAAAAAATTTAATGAATTCTAGTAAATATTAATATCTAACTTTTCTGGGTTCTTTTTTTATAAGAAGACATTTTATTTTTTATTTTATAATTTTTAAAAATTTACAGAAGTCTTACATAATTTTTTTATTTTACAATTTCTTTCTCTCCGTAATAAAAAATTCAAAGTAGAATGCTTCGTTTTGTTTTTGTTGTTGTTGGTGATCCCGCTTGATACACAATACTTGTACCATAATTTGGGCTTTTCTTTTTTTCAGCATCTGTTATAACCTGGTAACACCTTTTGAGGAAATGCAATTATTTTTGCGTGACGTATGTACATTAAGTGGTTTAAATAAATCCTCACCATCTTCTTCCGTGTTTGATTCATCCACAGTAATTCCCCAATTTGAGTCTTCGTTACTAATTATCGTTTTGTATCAAAAGCTTTCAAAAAATTCCCTACATTCTCAATTCTCAATTATGAACTTATTTATATCTAATCTATTCTGAATTATATTTTTATGAACTAAAGCTTAGAAATATTATCTAGTTTCGCAATAATTTAGAAACGTGATTTACATTTAAGTTGTGTCATCAAGAACTTAATGTATGACTTTTTTTATGATTGGAAGTTTTACGAATCATTATTTTTATGGTTGTGGTTTTATTTGAATATTACTCAACCTTAACCTACTTATTTTATAGATGAATATTTAATATGATTTTACAGTCTAAATGACTAAGCATATGATAATCTACTATCGTTAAAAAAAATGTTGTCTTTTAATCAAATCATAAGAACTGTGACGAGATACAGTTATGAATTTAAATTATAAATATTGAAGGCTGTGTGAATAAAAGATGAACAAATTAAAATGTTTAAATAATACTTTTGTGTTTTTTTTTATTTTTATATTATTTAATTTCTTAGCCAAGGGTTGTTGCCCTCGTTGGTTATAAAAATCCATTATATCAAGAAGAAAATCATTGAAATCATTTATTAGTCAATACAATTAGATTCAGAATATTTTGATATTCATGCGAAATCAGCACATAAATATCTTATAAGCAGATACTTAGAAATGTAATATACTTACTTTATAGCTCAATGTTCTTAGAATTGTTAAAATAATCAAAATAAATATCTTTAAATCCGATTAGTTAATTTAATGTAAAAGTCATTAGTCCAGTATAATTTAAGTATTTTACCACGAATTCAATTACTATAAAAATTAATATTTTTCTAGACAACGATCTAAAAAGCTTTTCTAATTTGTTTTACTTTTTATTTTGTATTTAAAAAGAAAATAATAACGATGAGGCTTTTAAGTTAAGTTAAATTTAATTTTTTATTTTACGTTGGAAATTATTGTAATTGGTTTGATTTGTCGAATCGGAAATTTTGAATCCGAGTCCATCGAGAACTGTCTGTATGTGTGTGTCTGTACTTACGTTCGTGAAACAATCTTTCGTTCACTGTATCTCGAGAATAAATAGAGATATCGACTTGGAATAAATTTCATTTTACAGATAATAACATCATAAAGTTCAGAAAGAGTTTTCAACAAAATTCAATAAGCGATTTTCTTGCCACAGCAATTAAAAAAAAAACGTTGTAAAATTTCATTTGCCTCGAATATCTTAGTTTAATTTAATTCTACACTAGTAGTTTTCTAAAATAACGTAACCAAGAATTAGAAAGAATTTAAAGAAGTCAACGGACAGCTTTTTTTAGTAAAAAAAAAAACATGCTAAATTTTGTTAAAACACGTATTTTGATTCCATTAATTTGTCAACAAACAATTAATTTGCGGGCTAATTTTATTCTATACCCAATGTCAATTGACGGTTTTTTTAAAGCAATAAAACTCCAAGACAAAACTACCTTAAATTTGTACAAAAATGTTTTTCGGCTTGAATATCTCGAAAACAAACAAAGCTATCGACTTCGGAATAATTTTTTTACTCACAATGTTGTAACTAAGAATTGATGGGATAAATAAAATAGTTTGATAGCTTTTTTTAAAGCAAAAAAACTGTCAAAAATACTTCGAAAATAGTTGAAAAAGAAAAAATAATACGCACCAACTTTGGTTTTCACTTGATCGCATATCTGGACACCTGATAATTTCTTATAAGATTTTGAAATAGCAATTTTCTTATAACAAAATAATATCCGATGTCCAGATTCCAAGCTTCTTTTATAGAATTGTTTTCCAAAACGTATTCTTCTTAACATCAAGGCGAAGCTCCATTTCACACGAGTTTGAAAATAAAAGTATGTAAAGGGTTGTCCAATAAGAGGTTTCATTTTGAATAGCCCGCTATTTGGGCAGACATTTGACAAGTAAAAATAACGCCATTACTAAAAATGGAACGATACACGCTTCAACAACGCATTGAAATTGTTAAAATTCACTAAAAAAAAATGTCGCTACGTGCCGCACAAGCAACGAAACAATCGCAATTTTGCAGGAAATGTTAGTTGACCGTCTTATTTCTCGAAGCGGTGATCACAATTGGCCACTGAGATGTTGTGATTTCATGAAAAGTATATGGTCATTTGGCTGATATCGTTTTCCATTGTTAATGGCATACCTTCCTCTTTACAATGAACAAAAAATTCATGTATTTTTCTTTAAAAAAAACTCGTTTTTTTAATACATATCAAAATGAAACCTCTTATTAGAAAATCCTTTACTATTTACCACAAATCGTTCTGAAGAGAAGTACTTGGAAAACTATTACGCACAGATGTTGAATTTTGATCCCCAAAAATACTACTTTGATTTTCTATTTGAAATATAAATTAAAATGCTAATGCGTTGGAAAACCCTTAAATCTATTCGTTTACGCAATATACGGCCGCAAAAAATTGATGTCAATTTTCATTCATTAAACAGTTAAGCAAAATTTACAAATTTACCCAAAATTAAATTATATGTTTTCTCAATTAATTTGACATATTACAAAATAACTGATTGCCATTCTTTTTGTCCTAGTTTTGTTTTTTTATTTAATTTATTCCACTCTGGATAAACATTTTAAGTTGTACTTATTGGATTTCCTAAGAACACTTTTAGATCCAGTTTTTTAGTGGTCAGTTAAAACAGAGTTAGTTAATTCTGAACCTATATTTATTTATAGTTAACTCAAGAAGCATTTTCAGTATAGAATTCATGCGGTGAGTTAACTCGGGTTTAATTTTAATTATGCAATAAAAAACTGGGCTTTAGATAGTTGTCCAGCTAACATTTGTCTAAAGATATGTATGTAGTCCAGCATTTCCTTATTTATAAACCCATTCTAACAGTTATTTTAATATGTCCTCATGTATTCATGTGAACTTCTGAGGATGTTCAACGATTATTTCATTCATTTCAAAAAACTTTTTCTACCTTGTTCATTGGGCGCATTCACTAATGTAGTCACTACGTAGTCGAAATTCAACTAGCTTTGTGAATGCAAAATTGCACTACAAAGATAGCCAATCCTAAACTGTCATATTAATGACAGATGTAAACACACACGAAATAAGAAACATTTGTGTTTTGAGAACTTTAAATAATCTTTTCTTTTTAAAATAAATAATATCAAATATACGATATAATATGAGTGATTCGAAAGAAGATAAAGTCATAATTATGCAAAATAATTTAATTGTGGTCAAGTTTCATTTTGAATAGTTTGAATTTTTGTATCTTTACCGAACAGCTGATTGTAAAACGTCAAAATCATTCTCCACTAACTTTGAAGCCGAAATTTTTACACTACGTCGGAGGGGACATTTCAACTCATTTTGTAGTTGTATGTAGCCAATCAGAATGACTTGACTACGTAGTGACTACATTATTGAATGCGCCCATTGAATGTTCCCTTTTTAAAAATAGATTTGTGCAACCAGTTGTAGTGTCTTACCCAGCGGCTTCAATGCCAATATTTGAGGAAATAAATTGCTTGACTCACTGCCATTGCCTTGAATATTGCCAATGACAATGGCAATATTGCTAGGTACATGAAAATACAATCATTGATTTCCATTGTTTAGGCAAAAAATTTTCGTTTTATATTAAAAAAAAAAAAATTGTTTCCCACGATTTTGAATGACTTTTCCTCGTTTTAAAACTAAAGTTGAAAATATGCGAAGTTCAGTGAATTCAAATTTTATATTACCATAAAGAAGAGCTTAAAGAGCACAAGAGCATTTAACATAAATTGCTTGATAAAATGCCCATTCAGCTAATAAATTGGCATTGTCATTGTAATTGACATTGCCCCAAATATTGCCAATAGACCCACATCGTAATTTAGATTAATATTCGATGGAAAATGTTTATAAATAATATTTGGAAGTTGAATGGCTATATTTAAAGTTTGACATAACTAAGAATGGGTTTTAAATTAAGGATATGCCCAACTATTTAGACAATGGATATTCGGACAATTATGTAAGGACCAATTTCTCAGTGCAAGATTAAACTTAGTTAACTCACCAAATTTGGAATTACTAGCCGTGTAAGTTTCATATAATTCTTTGTGAATAATAAAACACGGCTAAGCATCTTTTAGCTTTATTAGGTCGATCCGCATGGATTATCCACTATGGATTAAAATGCTTCTTGATTACATAATTATAGGTCAAGAGTTAATTAACTGTGGTCTTACCGACCATCAATGATAAACTGTGCCTAACAATCTTGTTAGGCAATCCAAATGAGTGGTAAATAACCGGCTCCAAAAACCACTTTGTAGAAGGTAGTGATCAGGGTTAGAACCTCAGTACTTACTTAAATTTCAGAGCAGATTTGTAAAAAAAAGTGTAGTAAATCGAAAATTTCCGGAGTAGATTTAAAAAAAAAAAAAATAAAGTTTTCAAAAAATTTATTTAAAAAAAAAATTAACAAAAATAAAAAATGCAAAAAAAAAAAAAAAAATCACATAAATTCCATTCAAACAAAGTCAAAGTTGGTTAGAAAATTAAATAACACAGCACTGTCATTTCATTTGATGTGAATTGGTTGAAGAATTGGAAGCGTGGAAAAAAGGAGTAGATCTCAAAAAAGCGCAGTGGAAAATTTGTTATACTTTCTTTCTTATAATTGGATTAAATTTACTCCGATTGGAGTAAGGTTCTAACGCTGATAGTGATGTAGACCTTGCTTGCTGGATGGCCATGAACTTTGCGGTTCGCACCTGAATAATTATAAATTGGATAGTAAAACATTTTACAGATATGATTAAAAAACACTCTTCTTTTTTATTTATTTCAAATATTTTAAATAAAATAAAATAATATAAGTTCAACTACATATACATATATATCTCTAGCGCTGACTTTGTACTAAATTTCACAAACTTTGACTCTAGTTAAATTAACATTTTATTTCAAAACAGATATTTTTCCATTAAAATGTCCATTTGCATGACCCAAAGTATAATAAACCGGATATGCTCCTTCGAAGAAATTCACCAAAGGAGCTTCTGCTGTTTTCGTTTTGGATTCCAAATGTAAACCTGCCATTGAATCCATTTCAATAGGAACCATTACTTTTCGCAAATTATTATGCAATGGATATGGAAACGAGATCCGACTAGCTTCATAAGGCACAAAAATTGTAGTCACTTTGGAGTCTTTTAATAAATCACTTCCTGACGTCAACTTCGATGAACAAATTAGAAAAGCAATTGCATAATATAGAAGTCGAATCTGCAAATAAGCAAGTCATTTTTAGCTATTCACTATAATGAATAATTCGATATAACTACCATATTTTTTTGTTGTTAAAAAGTAAAATTTATATTAGAGGGTGGAATTATATTAAAAAAAAAAAAAAAAACGTTTTATTTGTTTAGCTTGATTTGCGTATCGATAAGTAACTAATCTCTGCCGAATGGCGTAAGATCTTTTTATTTACTTTGGATGGCCTTAGTGTTTCGCAGAAATTAATTACTGTTAAACTTCATGCGCTATACACCGAACCAACATTCCAATAGATGTGTCTAAATATTTTTTAAAGACGAGTGATGATGTTTAAGAAACAAAAAAAAATTATAAAAAAATTCAATAATCAACACAAAAAATAGTAAATAAATGGCAATAAGAGATACATACTTAAAGATTTAATATTATTTCTGATTTTTCAGAAAAGACTATAAATCTCTTGGAAGAAGAATCTTGTTATGACATGGATTTTATTGTATTTAACAATTTCCAAAATTATAACAAATTAATCATCAGGGACTAATGATGAATTATTAAAAGAAAATTATAACTAGTTAGCAAATTTCTGTCGAGACTTAAGAAACTTATGAAAAACAAGTTAATAAGACAACTTTGAAAATAAACACCAATTGACATAGACTTTGTTTAAACCTAAACCTTGAAGCTGAAAGCCCTTTTTTCAACTTTGTAGGATAATAATTTTTAAATCTCTTGTCCGATCCTTTTTCAATTAACATTGACCTTATTTATATTCCCTTAAGTGGTCATGACAAGGGTTGAAATTATTATTATAAGCTCTATGAATCCCAGCATCAGCAAAAGTCGACGACCGAATCCAAATATTTATGTACAGCTAATACAAATTCAAAGCCGTATAAGAAGACATGACCTATCAAGTTTTTTTAAAAATGATTTATTTTTATTTTCATAATAACCAGTTGTCGACGTAGATAAATAAAAGTAATAAATTGTATTTGAAGTTGAAAAGAATCTCTTTTTTTTATTTGGTTCTCGTAATATGACTCAGAGAATAAATATTCCAATATTCATTGTGTGAATTTGCTATTGTGAACTTTTAAACTCAATTTAAACTTTAAAATTTAAAAATTGCTTGCACGAATTTATGAGTGTATATTAGGACACTGTTGGATTCAAGAAAAGGTTTGCGGTTTAACATGTACGTTATGAATATGATAAAGCTAGGATAAACCAATCCGTCAAAAAAGTGACAGGAAAAATATCTAAAAATGTAAAGTAGGTTTATTAGGTAAGTATTAAAATTTAGTAGACAGTCAAGCCTTTTTTAAATGAAAAAGCAATATTGCAGCTAACATAAAAATTTTATTTAAATTTTGTATCTCCTCAAATTAAATAAACAAAAATAAAAGCTGATAATTAACAAAACTTTTCATCATAAAAAAAATGTTCGAATAAAATTAACAACCTTAGAAGCAAAGCCCGTTATATACCCAAGCTAAATTAATTTTAACGAAAATTGATAAGTTCCTGTTCACCGAAAAAAAAAATAAAATCCACGACTGGGTCGTCCGAACTTGCCTGGATTGTATTGTATTCAAATGGTCATCTCATAACTTTCGATCTATGGTAAGTTGTGATAAGTTTTATACTTTTTAAGAAAATGCAGAATTAGGGCAAAAGTAAAAAAAATATTAAGCAGCAGAATATTCACACAGGGTGCTGTTTCAAAAGTTTCAAGTTAAAAAAAAAATTACCACCATTTAGGGTTATCGATTTATTTGTAGCTACATGGTGAATGTAATAAAAATATTTTAACTACAGAATGTTAGTCTAATTATTAATCAGTGTTAATAAAAAAAATAGAGTAAGAAAAAGATCAATTTTAGACAGGGAGACCCGAAAATTAAATCAAAGTAGAGGTTTTTATAAATTTAAAAAAAATGTGATAACTCAAAAACCGTTAGGATTTAGTATTAAAATATTTAAGGTTATGAAATTCTTTAGAAAATAATGCATGAAAAATTCATTTTGACACACCCTGTACAGTATGAGATGAATTATTTCACATCAAGGTTATAGTGTTTTTTTTTTTGAAAATATTGTTTCAAAAAGTTTAAACAAAAAATTAACTTTGGGATAGGTTCTAGGTAATTGAAATGTGATTTTGGTGAAATTAGACGTAATTTGAAATCAACACCCCAGATCCCGTGCGGTTTTTTTCTGTAGACACTTACTTTTTCGTTACGAATAAAAAAACTATAAAAAATGTATTTAAAAAAATAATTTTCTAACTGTATATTCAGAAACTACATGAAATTACGAACAATCCCTGAAAGTTTCAAAAAATCGAAAAGCTGTGCAGTTTTTAACATTTGATAGCTATGCCGATTTTCAAGCAAAAATATTGAAAAAACGTTGGTAGCGACCTCTAAATGGTGTTCGATTTTGAATTTTTTTTGGTCTTAATCGTTTGGTTTTAATCTAAGCTTCATAATTTTGCCCGTCCCCGTTTTAATTTCGAGAAAGGTGTTTTTTTGAATCACCCTAATGAGGGGTACCAATTTTTCGATGCAAAATTTTATAAATGGTAGCCTTTTTGTAACAAAAATTACAGATTTTTTTTTCAAGTTGTCAGCATTTTTTTAAAAAGAGAAATACGATTTCATAATTTGGTAAACAAAATTGTACGGCAGGTAACGTTATTTCTGGTTTTAAAAAAAATTTTAAAAAAAAGTGTCGGGTGAATACCAAAAACCACTTGGTACCAATCTTAAAGAAAATTGGCCCACCCATTTAGGCTGTAGCCAAAAAGACAAGACAGACACACAAAACTGCGAGACACACTTTTTCCGACTTCGCTATTATCGTAATTTCAAGTTCGATCAAAATCTCGAGTTAGATTTTTTTTACGAATCCATAACTTGCAATAAAGCAGAAATTTTAATCAAATCAAATATATAATAATAAGCAATTTTTGTCCCTTTCGATGACTTTTTTTTTGCAATTCGTGAGAGTGACAGTTTCAGTGGGTATTTCTTCGCTGTCATTTCCTTGATCATTGCGCTGTCGTATTGGAGATCACAGAAAATTTTGGTTTTGTATAAGCTGGACTTTTTTTTTTTGTGAAACAAGCCCAAATCTATGGCCAGAAAAATAGTGTTTTTATAATTAGATTTTTTATTTAATTTAAAGGGCACTATTAAGGGACCCTAACAGTCCGGGGCCCCAAGCCTCCAGAGCTTAGTGGTGCACAAGATAGATATACCGCTGGGCATATTAATAGGTAGTGTTTGCACTGTTTCTCTGCACTCGACGCTTGTAGTGGGCTGCTTGCTGAGAGATTAAATGAGACTAACTTCAAAGTAAAAGGATTGGTTAGAGCAATTTTCAAGAATTTTGCTTTAATGTTTTTGCACCAATTTCTTAAAAAAGCAATTCAGCTTAAGTTAAGACTTTTACGGATTCAAAATAGCTTTTAATGGCCTTTATTCCACACAAATGGCGTTTCGTCCCGGCGATTTCACTTGGACTCATCAGTTGATTAGTGAGGACCTTGTCAACTTTAACATTATTCCAAAATTTGCTGAATTCTTATCGTAATGTTAGATCCAATCCTTAAATATATTCTTGATCTGCAATAAAAACGCATATATATATATATTGGGCACTTAGGTCACAAAAAAAAACTTCCAGTTGAATTTCATTCAATATAGTCCACTTAATACAAAAACAATATTTTCTATTGTTTTGGTTTTTCTTCTTGGGATCTGCAATAATATTAATTACCGCAAATGAATTTTTGTAACAAACGTACCTAATCAAACCCTCTTTTCAACGCGAGTTCTTAGTTTTAAGGTAAAGCATTTAAGAAAAATTATATTAAAATAAAACAAGCACGTTTTCAGCAAAAAGATACGGGAAGCTAATAAGAGGTCTTTCAAAATCAAGTCGAAGGCACACTTAAAAATGACTTGTATTGCGCAATCTTTTTGCAACAAAATATATTCTTCCATTCATATCTCTATACAATCTGTAAAAAAAATAATAATTTTGTTTCCCTCATTTTTTTCCACAACATGCAATGAATTGCCGAACTATCTTTCAGTGGTAATAAATCACTTCATGGATACTTTTCAACTCATATCTTTCTACCATCATTTAATACTTTCCAGACGTATCAAACATTTCAATGAAGAAGTAGGTACAACAAAAAAAAATCTATCCTATTAAAAGGACGATATGGTCCTCCCACACATGAACATCTATATCATAGACCAACCTCCCCTAACTGAATGACCTTTGGACAATCCTTTGGCTTCACATCTCATGTAACTACATAAAGCCAAATGGATACGTGAAACATCTCAAAACATTTCGAGTGCCGCTTGCTTTCTTTTCATTTTTTTTTCCTTTCCTTATTTAATATATCCTGAATATGGTATTGCATGGTGGGGGCGGGTAGTAGGATGGGAGAGAGGATAATAATATAAATAAAAACATTTCTTGAACACATAGACACGTTGCACGTTAACTTCTAACAAAGTTTATAAAAGCCGGAAATAATGCACTTAAAAATTGTTCGTCAAAAAGTTTCCAACTTTTTCAAGTATAAAAATATGAGAGTGTGTTGAAAAAGAATCAAGTGAATATACGAGAGTAGGTACGAGGAGCTTCTTGCCTTTTCTTAAATTTGTTGGCTGAGGTTTTGGAGGAAGAACTCTCGTTCAGGGCGGACAACGGGACAACAACTCTGGTCGAATGTTTGGGCTGCATCAGCATCGTCGTCGTCGTCGTGTATATACAACGAGTAAATAGAGTGGAAACTGCTGACCGTTGATAAGAAAAAACCAAAACTTTTCCCGACAGAGATGTATAAGTACCTTACCTATTCCTTTTGGATACAATTTTTATGGCCCACAAGTTGTTCTTTTCAACATTTTACTTTTTTTTTCTTATTTTCAAAATGGAAGAAGTTCAAATTTTGTTTATTGTTGTGCTGGGCTTTTAGTTTTAAACAAAAAAAAAAACTAGTTAGTATACTTGTGGTGCTGAAGGGAAATCATGAATGTTATTGGCTAGACTTTTTTCAATGCTTTTTATTCTTCGATTAAGAAATAAAAAAAAAATAAAAATACACAACTACTTTTGAACTTGCTGGATTCTTGACCAAAGATTTTTTTATTTCTTTAATTTTTCAAATCGAACTAAAAGCCTTAAAGATGAAAACACAGTGAATTATATTTTGGAAAAATTATTCCTACCTGTCAGGTTTCATTTGGGACCATTTCCGTACTTTATCTAAATTGATATGCCTCTGGTACAACGACAGTACTATTTTTTGTAGCGTGAAGTAAATTTTTAAAAAATTGCTAGTGCCGTGACTCAAGGGTAAGAAGTGTAAACTTTAATGTTCGTCCAAGTGCCGTTATTTTGTTATTTATCGAACCCAATTACAACGTAATGTGTGACAAGTAACGTATTACACGTAAAGCTATCGTTTTTATTTGTCGCATAGATGTTTATACATTAAAAAAAAAATTATATTTACCAGGTGTTTTTAAAAACATAAAAAAGAAATCAAATGTAACATTACTAGTCAAGTGTTTCGCTTCAAATCATTGTGAGATTATGTCGGCTTTTCACGAGTCAATTTTTACATTGCGGTCAATTCCTTCCTTGATTCGTCGTGCGACTGACCGCACAATCATTGAACTGACTGACTGAAATCGAATCGATTAAAAATTCAGTTAATTTATAAATGTCGACACACACAATCTGGTTCCCGAATCCCGTGGGTAACACAAATAATAATGCTTTTCAAAGCATTCCCAAAATTTCACAATATTTTTTTTTGTTCGTTTCGTTTTTTTTTTGACAGAAATAATTTAAAAAAAATCGTCGGCTAGGGCCCTACTTCGAGTTAGTTTTCATGAGTCGATTTACGCCACGAGACCGCACGGAAAAAATCGACTCGTGAAAAGTCGGCATTAGAATAGAACGACGGAAGCAGAAACTCAGTTTCAACCTGTCTGGGTGTACAACTCTCTGCATCATGCTAACGGTTTCTTTATCCGTCGGCCAACAGTGGCCCGTTTATGCAAAAGTAATAATGAGAGCCAAAGTAGAAAAATTTGTATGTTATATGGCAAAGTTTTTTAAAATTTTATGTTTGAGTGTATTGGAATGTAAAAGTGTGCGTGTCGTGAAAAAACTTGTTTTTTTTTCGTTTTGCTTTGATATATGTATGTACATATTTGTTTATTATTAAAACAATTTTTGTTTTTAATTTTATGCCTTTTTTGTTTCAATATTTTTTTTGAAACACCACTTTGGGCACGGTTTTTCAGCTTTAAATTTAATTAAGTTACAAAATGAACTTCGCAAATTCACGCCATTAACTTAACGAAAAAAAAAATTGTGGCTGTTGATTGTTATATATTTTTTTTTTCTTATTTAAGTAGATTTTTTATAAAATTGACCCGCCGCGCCGTCTAAACAGTGGCATATAGACACCTGCCCCCTTCCATTATATTTTTTTTTTGTATCAACTCAACCCAAATGCTGTAAATTTTCTACCGTGTATATTTTTGGTTTATTTAATTTCTTTCCACTACTTGACTTGTAGTCTATTACTGAAATATTTTCTTACTGCACTCTTACTACATAATCAAATAAAATGTACGACTGGGTCGCACGAACTAGCTCTTATATGCGATCGCACAGTGGTTTTAAAGTCTTAATGATTTTAAAAACTTTTCATCTGATAAAAGAAATTTATTAAATATTGGAGCCTATATTATATGCCACCTACCAAAAATACAGCCTAGTTTAGGGAAGTATTATGTGAGTACATAAATATGAACAATAAAGCAACGTGCTGTCTTGCACTACGAACATATTCATGGAATTTACACTTTAGACTGAAAAAATGTTAAAAAATCAATAAAATTAGAAATAAATTGATTAAAAAAATATCTGAAATTTATTTGACACCAATTTGACACGCAATGTACACCAAGTGATTTCTTACACAAATCTCAATTTATGAGAAAAAAATTTTAAAAATCGTTGGAGCAGTAAATAAATTTTGAATATAAAAAAATTAGTACGCCAATTTTTAGTACTTATTTATGCGGAGATTAAATATTAATTAAAAAAAAAATTCATCTAAGTATTTTCGAAATTTGATTTTTTAAAAATTTTAATATGCAATATTATTCAAACTTATTAGTAAAAAAATTCATAAAAATTGGTTCAACCCCAAAAAATGGTTCTACGAGAGGTACCATTTTTAAACAATAGATAATTTTATGTTCCCAATAATATGGTAGATCGTTCTGATATTAGTTCACATAAACATTTTAACCAAAATCGTAGGAGTCGTTTTTGAGAAAATGAGATTCTCAATACCGGTTTTTAGACGTTTGTATGGGAGGTACCGTTATTTTTGGTTTTAAGAAAAATTTTTATTTAAAATCTGCTAGATAATGTCAAAAAAATGCTGGGTTCTAAGTTTAATAAAAATGGAACAAGTCGTTTTCGAATTATTAAGTCTGAAAATAATTTTTTTTAAAATGCAAAAAAAAAATTTTTTAACATTTTGGTACACAATATTTTTAAAATTATTGTAAACATTCTCAATAAAAAAAATTGATCAAAATCAGTTGAATCGTTTTTGAGAAAATTGAAAATCAAAAAATGGTTCCATGGGAGGTACCATTTGAAACCATTTTTTGACATTTTTTTTATGAAATCTAAAAAAAAATTACTGATTTTTTTTTAAGTTGTGGGCAAATTTTTGAGAAAAATAAGATTTTCATTATTTGATAAAAAAAAAATTTGTACGGCAAAAAACGCTAGGTACCAAGATTAAAGAAAATTGATCCACCCGTTTAGGCTACAGCCGAAAGGACAGACAGACAGAATTGCGAGACCCACTTTTTTCGACTTCGCTATATTCGTAATGTCAACTTTGATGAAAATCTTAAGTTTGAATATTTTTTTTACGAATGAATAACTTGCCATATACATAGTACATACCTATATATCGCAATTAAAAACCCTAAAAGAAAATCACAAAAAAAAAAAACTAAACAACTAAATGTATGTAGGTCAAATGAATATTTCTTAAACAAAGAAATATTTAGTCAATTCAAAAAATATCTTTATTCAGCTCAAATAAAAAGAAATATGCATGAAATTAATATATTCTGTAATTTGTTCAAAATATTCTTGATTTGGTAACCCTTCCTTCATTAAGCATCTTTCGGCAAACTTACACTTTATTTTATAAAACTTGTATTTCAGTAAAATCCCTTAAATCTTAATATATGTATATCCAAAGAGCTCTAGCTATAACTACAACTTAGTAAATATATACGTATTCTTGTTCTTTAACACTTTTTCTATGATATCTTCATTTTTGACAAAGACACCTTCATTTTTTTAGAATAATATCACAAATTGTTACCCATATCACATTCGTAGAAACTTAAATAAATTGTTTCAAATTTTCCAGAATCTCATTTCATATCTCGTAACCCTGGCAAAATACTCTTCATTCCCTTTGAATTCCTTTTGCTCATCAAAGGCATCATGATGCACACACACAAAAGGCATGATAACCTGCTGAATATTCTATATATCGCAGGAAGACAGAGGTAGATAGATATAAGGTAGAGTGTTGTTTCCAAAAACTGAAATGGCAAACGCTGAAATAAAATAAAAAAGAAATAAAACGACACCAAGAACTAAAAAAAAAAACATCACGTATTGTGTATTCAGATAGTTCCAGGTCCACAATCTCACTCCATCACTTAAGACGCTCCAAAAATGCTGCTGCTTTCCAAGAACAAACTAAGATACGTGGCATCTTTTCTGTCAAAAGGACGAAAAAAAAAAATAGAAAGGTCCTTGCTCGCTGCATTGTTTTCCCCGTATTCACAAACACACACACACTCACCTTGGGCCATCAGGAATGAGCAAACATTTAAACTTGTGAATCCATCCTTACCGCCATCCAGCACTAGCACCAGCACTAGCACCAGCACCATGCAATGAGACAGCAAAAAGGGTAAATATTACCTCAACTAGAGTACAGCTCAAGCATCCTTACAAAGGACGTGTGGATGAAACTTAAGAGTGTTTAAGCAACGAGATTCCTCGCAAGGATGCACATAGTTGCGCTTACCATCAACAACAACTATATACTATTGGAATCTTCGTTTTGCTTGCTTGCTTCTTCATATAGAATAGTGAGTGATATTGTACTCTCGTCGTCAACGTTTGTTCGCTTTACGTGACTTAGTTCTCAAATAAGGACACGATATGATGGCAATGGAGGAGCCATTGCTTAATAGCAGAGCGGCACCTTGAGGAAATAATAATGAAGCTTCTTCTTGCTTTCTTTCAACTCGTGATTGCAACAAATTTTGGACAATGCAAAATGCGAACTCGATTCGGAAAGTTTTCAGCTTCCGATTTTTTTGTTTTTTTTTTTTGTTTGTGTGTTTTCTATTTTCCAAAGGAAATTGTTCTTTTCGGGAAGGCGAATACATTGTTAGGTTTGAATCTAATCAAGAGGAAGGACTTTGTTTTTTTTTGGATTTAATAAAAATAAATATAATGTCCGGAAGTTGCTAGTTTCTTTTTTTTGTTTTGTTTATTTTTGCGAAGAATATCGAAGGCAAAGATTCTTGCTGAAGCTCAAATATAGTGGTGCAACTTTAGGTATACGGTATTTGTTTTTGAGAAATGATATGTGAGTTCTAATGAAAAAGTTTTCTATATTTGGATCGCTCTCTTTTGTTTTAGATTGATGCCAGTTGTTTTTTTATGGCACATGGTCAAACAATTGTCTAGACGTTTTTTTGAATTGGAATATTTATGGAATGTTCACCAGACTATGGGACGGGAAGATAATAAATTGTAGTTTTTTTGTTTTGCAAATAAGATTTGAAGTCACTTCCCAAGCAGTTTTAATTTATTGAAATAATCAGGACTAAAGGATTAAATTTTCTTATTTCAGGTAAAATTTCCCTTTTGAATAAAGAGCATCATCATTGATGATTGCAACTAGCACTAGTTGAATAAGCACTCTGTTTTGGCGATTTTTCTGTGTATTTTTTTTAGTCTTAAAATTGATTTTGCTGAAAAAATTTGATATGGATATCGTCAACCAAGGTATGTATAGTATTTTAAGCAAAAATTAATTTGTATATTCAACTTAATTTTGTCATATCGATGAGTTTAAGTATCAACTTAAAAAATATGCACTTTTTTCGTTATTTTTTCAATATATTAGTGTTTTTAAATATGCGCAACATCCCGCAACATAGTCTATTATATATTTTATTTAACTTCTGGATATGTAGAATAATCTAAGCTTTCAAAACCATGCACAAGTTTGCACCTAAGAAAAAACAGAGCCTTTGAAAAAAACTCCTTTAAAATGACCCTTACTAATAGATTTTTATATTATTCTCTAATTCCACCTTGTCTATGACCAGAAAACAGCTCCATGAGTTGGTAAGAAGAAGCTCACAAAGGCTCCTTAACGAAAAACTTGAAGATTTAGATCAAAAACTTATGGATATAACAAAGTGTCCCCCGGAGAAAAAAGATGAACTTCTCAAAATTATCAAGGCGTTCAAACCAAATTATAAACGAAGATGGCAACTCTGCAGTAGAATAGAAAGGCGTTTCTTGGATAAGAATGAAGAGTGGCTTAGCGAAGAAATAACACTACCTGTTACTTACTTTCCTGAAGGTATAAAGGTCGCCCAAGCAAAGAATTCGGGGAATCAAGTGACCGAACAAAACGTCGAAAAACAATGGAACTTCGAAAGAGTGTGTCTGTTGATAAACTGACATACGCGGCACAGATGAGTCAAAGAGCCGCCGGAAATATTAATATAGCCAAAGTGATGCAGGTTGTGACCGAAGTTCCGGAAAACAGCTGCGATTGCCAGTAAAACCCTGAAAACGAAGAAACACACACCTGAAAACGCTATCCTCAAAGCGTTTCGTCGAAGCCAATTTAACTGAAAGTCAATACAAGTGATTCATCAGGCCAACAAATATATCTATCCGTGCTATACCTATGTGTATAAAGCTAAACAAGAGTGTTACCCACCAAAAAGCGTCAGTGAGGCAGTTGCCGAAGGGGTTTTCTGGAAAAAAAAGTATCTTTCAGTTTTTTTCTAATTTCTTAGAAACTATGACATTTGTTGGAATGAGATTTTTAGTATTTGACTGAAAATTTATCAGTCTATTGAATATTGATAAAAAAAATATTCTTATTATTGCAAAATTAAAAAAAAATGAATTAAAAAACAAAAAAAAAATATTTTTTTTTTAAATTTCATCTTTAAAACTTAATTTCTCAAAAACTATTTTTTGAAGCAACTTGAGTCAAAAAACAAAATAAAGAATAAAATATTAGCTATAAAAAAAGTTATAGCACAATGTTGTACGTCCTTTTTTTGATTTTTAATATTTTTTTCTCCCGGCTAATCGGGAGGTAAGTGGATAGGCACTTAAGTGGGTTTTACTGTACCCAAAAAATGAAAATTTATCCTTCAAAATAACTTTTTAGTCATTTGGTACCTATTTGATGTGAAAAATGTGCCGAATTATTTTTGGCCAGGTTTTAGACCAAAATACCGCACTGTGCGACGGGACGTTATCAGTAGTTGATGATTTTCTCAAAAACGACTAAGCTGATTTTAATCAATTTTTTTATAGAGAATGTTACTAAAACTTTTAAAACTATTTATACCAAAATTTTAGTTTTTTTTGAATTTTTAAAAAAAGTTGTTTTTTTTTTTTGAGAAATTAATTATTCGAAAATGACTTCTTCGATTTTGATTAAACTTGGCAATTAGCAGTTTGCAAAAAATGGGTACCATTTAAGAGATATTATCTTTTAAACATAATGTGAACAAATGTCCAAACTATAATTTAAATTTTAATAAATGCCAAGGTAAAATAAAATCAGAGAGAAAAAGTTTTTCATAAAAAAAATCATAACGTTACTTATGCGCCACCCTGTAGAACTTAACATTTTATACCTACTTAAAAACTATTTTCCCAAGATAGACGAAAGGTAGGTTCTTAAAATCACATTAATAAAAAAAACATTCAATTAAAAAATGTCCATTAATTTAATAGCAGATGAAAATTATCAACATTTATTCTAATAGATATTATACTGAGTAAAGTTTAAAACAATCTGATGACAGCAGCTGTCAAATATTTGAAGGCTTCTACCATTAGTGTTCATAATAACTTATTCAATTTCACTGTCAAGAGAATCATTATCATTAATGTCTCTTTCTCTATCTCTCTCGTCTTCTGTTGTTTTTCAACTCTCATTAAGAAAAGTTGAAAATTCATTCGATGGTGACAGGCATAGAGCCCCCAATATCATCATCGAGAACTGTCAATGGAATGGATTTCTATTTAAAAAGTATGCCTTTGATAAGCCCTCTGGTTAAACTCTACCCCCCAATGACTGATGACTGTTTTCCATATTTTTAATATAAATTATGGCTCCGAAAAAAATACCGTTATAGACGATGTCGTGCAAAGCTCAAGTTTTAAGACATAATTTTCGTCCATTTTTGGTAACTTAATGTAAAATAATACACTTTGTCTATACTTTTTGCCTCCCATTAGGTATGTATGTAGATTGTAGGTACATCTCTCTTTCCTCTACATACACACACACATTATTATTAATATATAGTTATAACAAGAAAAAGAGCGTACAGTGATTTGAGGACCTTCTGGCCCAGATGTGCCAGATTCAATTAAGGATAATTATGTGCTTCAACGGAGGGAGAAATAGCCGTCAAGTCGACATCATCATCATCATCATCAGGTCTTGATACATTAGAACGATTTTCAAACCAATACCAGTCGCCGAAGATAACAACAAATAATGCGATAGTCATCTTGAAATTATTTACAAACCTCCCACTGGCTGCGCTGGTTGTAAGTTGTATAGTGCTAGCCTTCATCTTCTTCCTCTTCATTCAATGTCTCGTTACATTGCTCGTCATCTTAATAGTTTCTAAGCTCAACGTCTCAATACAATTTGTGATAAAAATCCTTAATGTGCTGGCGGAAGTACTCACCGCCGCAGCCCCGCCGCCACGCCATCCACCGACTCTCTCGAGTGCTTTATCATTTTATATACTCACTGTAGTTTCTTAATCTTCGTAGTTCGCTCAGCTCTGCTCTGACACACTCACATTGACCCGATATCGCAATCTCCCTCACCCTATACTATCGTTGTTGGGGCTACAACTTAAGCAATTTCCAATTTGCGATGCGAAATGAAAACAGACGAAGTCGAAGGACTCAGATTTGAAGATGACGACGACGACGACAACGACAGTGGAAACAAGAAAGGTGATGATGACGATGATGCTGATGGGGGTTGATATAGAAATGGATGGTGTGCAACGATGAAGAGCCATTGTGGGAAGAGAGAGAGACACACATAGGAATAGGAAGTATATTTCCATCAGCTGTGTCCTGGGGAAACAAAAAAAAAGGAAGAAACTCATTCGCACTTATGTGGAAAGTTTCTTAATTTTCGCATTGTAAGTGACATGAAGGGTTTTAGTTGAAAGTTAAACTTTGTTGCAAACGAACTATGAAAATAGAGAAAGTTTTTCTTTGTTTGCCATCGTCACCGCTGCCTCCGTCGTCGCCGCCGCCCACCCCATCGTCTAGGGAGTAATTTCAAATATATTTATGAAGAAAGGGAAAAGTCTTAGGTTTTACCTAAGAATGGCATGTTCGAAAATGTCGTCATAACTTTCAAAATCCAATGCCACAATCTTAATTCGAAAACAAAGCGAATAGTTTTGGAAACAGTTTATTTTTTTTGTTTTATGTAGAATCATAACCGAGTTCATTTGCTGGAAGAAAAAATCCGATTCAAATGTACAAACAATTAGGTTGGTAAGCGAAATATCTTAGAAAATAAAGTTTAATGAGAAACCAACATTATAGTGAAGATAAATTTAACAAAGCAAGTTCTAGTTAATTGTAATGGATTTTAAAACTAAGACAATACTCGGAGGTTAGATGTCATACAAGTTGGGAACACAGCAAAATGTTTGCAGCAAATTTTTAAGAATGCTGGATTTTGGAATAGACGTGGGACGTGGGACGATTCCAATTCTAATTCGAATTCTAACTCTAAACTATTATTAAAGAAAGAGTCGGTCACTGACATTAGGCCGGTTCAATTTATTAGGTTCGTTCATTTTAAAATTATTTGTGCGTCTTTTATTTTTTTGTAATTGTTCGAATTCTCACACGGATAGGTTAGTTTAAGATATTAAGACAGGATTTTTCGAAATTGTGTAAAATAGGATTTAACTGAGTAAGGATCGAAAATCTATATTCTAAATGGAAGATAATAGAGAATTGTTTATTCGATAGATATTTAAAATTCAAGAAAATTAAAGATTTAAAAAAAATCTAAAAGGAAGTGTATAACCGATTAAAATAAATTTTCCACCCCCGGAAAGCTAAAAAAAAAAGAAAAATTATCAATGTTTCAGGAATTTTTGACCATACCGTTGTTTTCATAAACACAACTTTTATTGGTTTTCAGTTTTATTTTTACACCGCGCGATTTTGTTTAAATAAAAAAACTAGTTTTGATTAAAAAAACGGGATTATAAAAGTGGGATTTTAAAAAAAGCAGGATTATAAAAAAAATTAGGATTATCAAAAGCGGTATTTTAAAAAACGAGATTCTTAAAAACGGGATTATAAAAAGTGGGACATTGAACCCGGGAAGACAAAGTTTTTTAAATTTCTTATCTTCTGCGCGATCTGTACACATCCCTTCACATCCCTTCAGGCAGATCATCAGTATCTAAAGATTGTGAATTTACCGCAGGTGCTATGTCTGGCACTTTCTCACAAGAGACCCCGTTGCTGTGGCTGCAGACTAAAGAGCCCTTTAGCCCTGTCTTTCTATAGCACACGAGGCATCTGGTTTTCGGTGTACTATAAATTGATAAGAGCATTAAATATTAAACACAAAAATATTGCTTAGTAATGTAAAATTTGGAAAAAAATTAGTTTAAAAACAAATGCCTGTTTTTTTTTTAATTTAGTGTCGAAAAATAATTTTTTCAAAAACTATTGTGTAAAACAACTTTATTCAAAAAGAAAATAAAAGAATGGATTTTTGAGGAAAGCTATAGGATTTTTTTGTAGGTTTTGCCATTATTCATGTATGGTGCTTTTTATATTTCAAGTTTTTTTTTATAAAATCGCCCCTCCCATCGATACGGGTAGAGAATGGCACCTCTTTCCATACAATTTTCTTCTGCTTTTGACCCAGTCTACAAGCCTTAGTAGTTTGATGCATCTTATGCCAAAGACCCTAAATTTGTTATTATTCTGTTTTTTATACTACTTGTTGTTATTAAGCAATTATTGATAATTTTTGAGAAGCTGTATTCTAAAAACTGTTGGGTCTACAGACACGATTCATAGCTCAAATTAAAGAAAATTTAGTGAGTTTAAAATCGTAGAATAAAGTTAAAAATCGAAAACTAGTCCTTTAGGGTTCAAATCGCCAATAACCATAAAAAAACTTGAAAATTTCGCGGTTTTTTTTTCGATTTTTGACCATGATACGTTCGGCGCTCGACGTCGAAAACTTGATTTCTTTATTAGGCCAACATCATAAACAACTCAGATAAAAATCAGAACTACCGGATTTGACGCAAGGTCTTCCTCCTATGAGACGACAAAGTTACTGTACTATAATCTTACTTTGTTTATGTTTTTCTTTACAAAAGGACTGCAAAACAATAAAAAAAAAATAACAAGACAACAGCTGCTTGCAATTTTGCGGTCAATATTTTTTCATTTTTTTTTTTTTTTACAGATTCAGGGGAAATTTTAGTAGAATTGTATTAGAATATCCTTAGACCTGTTTATGATTAAACCAGAGTTGGCCAAATTATAGATAGCCAGAGGTAAGACACAGCTAAATTCTTAATCATAAATTTAGACTCTAGTTCAGTTAGACTTGGGTTTAAAATATGACTATGAAAATATGTAGCTCTTTATGAATGCAATGATGTTTCTAACCAACGATCGTTAGACTTTCAGACAAGCAATTCATTTTTCATAAAAAAAGGTATTCAATTTCAAAAATTGAAAGATAAGTTTTTTTAGAACATAGATTTAGAAACATTAATACATACATATGTATGTACATACATAAAAGAATTAGAGATGTCATAAAAATATTTTTAAACTTAACAATCGCACCATATTCATTTCAGAGAACTTGGAATACATATCTACCTACAGCCGTATTTATTAGATATTCTTAAAACATCTTTAAGAGGTCATTCAGTTAAGTGTGCTTGAATATTTAAATTTACTTTAAATGACGTAACTTAAATTCTTATCTATAATCGTTTTCGCATTGATACTTAACTAAACAATGATTTTGTCACGTAACGTAAACGAATCTAGAAATTGCATACTTCTAGGCTGTTTTTTTGGCAGCTTCCAAAAAAATGCAAACAAAAAACGAAGTCACTACCAAATATAAGAGGGAAACAGAAGCAACTGGATGTATAGTCCAAAGCAAGAGATATGAAACCAGACTCCACCTTGTTTTTTTTTGTTTTTTTTTTTTTTTTAATTAATTTCTTTTGTTTAATTGTGAACCTTTATTTTACAACTCAATTTATTTAATAAAATCACAGTTCACAAATACTTTTTACATTGTCTTCTTTAATTAAAACAAAAAATTGAAAACTCTGCCTAAATATGTACATATGCACATATTTCTCTAATAAATAATCAAAAATAATTCTTCCCAAATGTCAAAATATATGACCGTAAACGCAGTGAATGAAGTTTTAGTTAAGAGGCCTCTAAGTAACGTTGATTAAATGTGAATTGATTATAAATACCGATCCCACTATTTAGAAGTATTTAGAATTTAAGAAAGCGTTACAATTTCTTTATAGACACGGCTGCTAGTATTTAAAGTTAAATTTAAATGTTAAATAATGCCTGATTTTTTGTTTGTTTAAACAAAAAATTATTTTTAATATATTTAAATTCAATGTCCTTTAAACTATTCAGAAGCATCCGAATTAAAAACTGTAACAAAATCGTCAAGTAATAAAAAAGCTATGTATATACTTGAATATCTGACAAAAAGATAAAACGCCAAAAAGACAAAAAGACAAAACGCCAAAACCTTTTTTCTGTAATGCGATTTTTTTGGGCAAAAACTTAAAACGCAATTTTCCTACAATACAGGCATACTTTCGTGATATCAAGTACCTGCGAATTTTAATCAAAATCACTGGAGCTATTTTTTCGAAATCGTAGTATAGCAGCTGATTAAATAAATAAATAAATTGGTTTGCGCGACAGCTCGTGTAGAACCAGGGCCTAAGGACTCTCAACAATTACTGTGTGCGTGTTATTGGCAGGAATAGAGGGGACCTACAATTTTCTACCGAATCCGAACGGCTAGGGTGAGAAGCACTTTTTCATGACAAGAGATACTGTTTGAGGATTTGTCAATTCCTCGCAAGAGGCAGTAACCCGTGAAAAACATTTCTGTTTTTAGGTGGCATAGGCTGGGAATCGAACCCAAGACCTTCGGGGTAACAGTCCAACGCACTTACCATTATGCCATACGGGCTACTACATATAGCATATGATTGTTTTAGTCAAAACTAAACTAAGGTTACGACAGCATCCAACTGATGTGAGCCCAACTTTCGTTGCTAGGTGAAACGCATTTTAACGATATAATGTTGAGATGCACCTTCTGTCCAACGAAATTTTATGTAATATTCAGAACTGTCGTAAATTCGAACGTTTCCTTGTGCCAAACGTATGACATGTGAATGTTATGCCAATTTTGAAGTATCTATGTCTAGTGCCTATGATATTTGGATCTGGTAGATATTTGAAGGGAATACGCATACCCCAAGTTTATGAGAGATCCACGAACATAAATAATATGTACAATTTCATATGCCATTATACCTTCTCCAAAAGCATCATGCGTATGGTAAATGTCACATTATTTAAATTGCCATAAGCAAGTACGACCAACCCAGAAATTTGATTTCCAGCCCAAATCTAATAATAGGCCTGATAAAATACATAATTATGTATTTTTTTACCAGCCGATTTAATAATAGAACTGATTAATAACTTCAAAAATTTACAACGCAAATATTATTCAAATATTAGTCTCGTCATAATGAACAATAGCCAAGTAAATAACAAACACATAATTTTATTTGAATCATTAAATTTAAATATAGGTACCGCAAAACCTTTCCAAATAGACTGTGGAGATTTAAATAAAATGACAAATTGGTCATTTAAGAGCCACATTTGCATTAATTTATCCTGAAAAGCTAATGTCTGTGTCTAAAAAAAACTAACAACTCTATTTTTCATTTAATTTTTTTTTCTGTTTTGTTTGTTATTTACATTTAAAAAAAAATGAAAAAAAAAAATTATAATAGACGTCACAATCACAATCAAAACCATTGTGTTTCGACTCTTGGCAAATTTATTTGTTAGCTTTTAAAAAGACGGGGAGGGGTGAGGGGCTTTTGAGCATCTCCCTCTTTCTCCCTCCGTTAGCAAATTTAACAAATTTACACTTTTTGACCAAAAACAGCAGACCAGAGATATAAACCGAACTATTCCGTGCCGTGCTGTGCCATTCCGTATACTGGGCCTCTAGTGCCCGATGTCGTTCATTAAATAATAAATCATTTTAAGTGTAACTAATTTACATGTGAATTTTGTTGCAACAAAAAGCCCCTAATGACCGAACATCAGCTGCCTCCCACCGATTGTGTATACACAGCAAAAGTACAGTCCATCCAAAATGAGTATGTTGACCGCACAATATTTGTCCATAGCTATATGTATTGTATATGCATGTGTACCACCTTCGTGTATACATTAAACAGCGACCCTAACTCTAATTTTTACTTGGTTTTGGCATTTGAATAGGCCGCAAATGGACACAAAATACAACAAGATATTTTGTTGCATATTTAGTATATGAACCTAGAGGGGCTGTCGCCGCCGCCGCCAACAGACCACCCCTCTCCAGGCACTCTATATACAACCATCCACCACCGACCGCCACTTTACCAACAACCAGAGACGTGGTCATTATTGCAACTAATGGCTCTCATGAATTATCCAACATTAATAAATGGGCACATCCGGACAGCCGCATTTACCCGAACTCATCCTTCGATTTTCCAAATCAATGACCAGGGGAGCAGCTCCTATAGCTACCCCTATATATGTATGAGGACTCCTTCTTTGGCTTCCAACAATGCCCGATTCTAAATACTAGATACAGGAATCTATAAAAATCCACTTTTCTCTTCCAATTATACATGGTGTCCTTCCAAACACAGCAATATCTCTGCTCATACTTTTACGTCTCCTTGTTCTTCTTCTTCGAAAAGGGATTTACCCGAAGACTTCAGTTTTCACTCGAATTAATTGGAAACTTAAAGAAGGATATCCTCTCTCTAAAGTCAAGCGGTAATATATCAAAGGACCACAAATGGGAGTTTTTAAAGCCATCTCGTTTAATAAGGCGAAAGAACACTTCGAGAATTTATCATTTAAGGACGACGAACGACAAGATGCGATGCGATGTGACGTAACGGACGAGCCAAGGATAATTTGTTAAACCGGATTAGGAGAGGGCTTCCCTCTCAACTGATGGTTTTCTTTTATTCTTGAATTCTTCTTCGACATTATTGTGGGAGGGTGTGAATGCTTTAATATATTAAGCTTCTATATGGCATGGAAATAAAATGGAACCTACAGAACAAGACTACATCATCTGGATATAGTGGAGGTGCACAGCACATTCCTTAAGCTTTGTTTTAAGGAAATTTCTTTGAATGTTGTGCTAACGAGATTTCAACGATTGCAGTTCTTAGTCAGATCAGGTTAGTGCTGTATTTTATGGTGAAGCTACTGCAACTCTTATAGACACTGAAGTTGAAATAGAAAACGGAAGGATTAATTTTAAAGGGAAATTTAGCGAGGAAATTGTTAAAAATGGTTGTAGTTTTTTTTCGGTAAGTTGCAGGCAAATAAATTATCTTTTACTTCGGGTTAAAAAATTAAATTTAATATTAGGTACAATGACGAGAAAGCTACCAAAAATATATAGGGAAACTGAGTTGGTCTCTTACACAAGGTTTGACAGTGTATTTCCTTTCGTTTGACTGATTCATTGTCTTTTCAATAATATATTGGGTGTTGGAAAAACACGATTGACAACTGTCAGAATTTCATAGCTTATATAATTACATAGGTATTACAAATAATTTAGTGAACTTAGCTGTAAAACTTTTTCTGTTTATTTAAAAATTGATAACGGTTTCCAAAGAGGTGTTAAATAAAGTTTTAAGAAATTACAAGGGATGTGTTAATAGATAATTTAAAACTTTTATTTTAAAAACTTTGCTTAAATATTTAATTTCAATATCAAACTTAATTTTAAGTTAAAAGAAAAAAAAATTATAAATTGAATTGAATTTTCATTTCTCATTTAGTTCATATTTTTCAGTTATACCACTTCAAGATGGAATCTTTCCATTCAATCGATGCATTTCGTTATTTCTGGTGGAATTGGAAAGTGGTCGGTCTGGTTTCCAACCCGAGATACAAAAAAATCAACACAATTTATATAATTTTCATTGGCATTACTGGCATGTTAATTCCTTCGGCTCAGCAAATTGCACAGGTTTTTCTTGTAGCAACTTATGCTGAATTAGTGAGTAATCTTTCGTTAAGTTTGGAATGGGCTTGCAATTGCATGAAACATTTTTCATTAATTCCCTGGTTCAAACGAGTAATGACAGCCCATCGATTTCTGGAACCTTTGGATGTTCGTATTCAGCGTTTTAACGAAGAACTTAAATTAATGCAAAGAATTGTGAAAAATTGTCGTCGATTGTATGTTGCATACAATATCACATTTATGACAAGTTTCATTTTTTACATTGTTAATGGTGCTGTTAATAATAAGATAATGTTCGAGGCATATATTCCTTGGGATTGGAAGTCTTCGACGAAAAAGTATATTTTGGCTTTTGGCTATCAAGCGGCAACAGCAGTAATTCAATTGATAATAAGCTTGGCAATTGACAATTTTGCAATTTGTTATGTTTATGTGATGTGGGGTCATTTGGAGACTTTGGCAATGAGAATCGCTAGAATTGGATATGACAGGACTATGAGTCAGGCGGATAATTACAAAGAGCTGATTGAATGCGTTCATGATCATAGAAATATATATCAGTAAGTTTTTGAAATTTAAATTTCGTTTCGGTAAAATCAATAAAAGGGCACGCATACGCCACAGTGAACAGATGTGTTTTTTTTCGCAAAGGTAGTTTTAGTTTTCGTTGAGGGTTTCTTTTATGTATTGGTTGTCTTCGTTATTTAAAGTATAGTGACTCCTAAGTTTTAGCTTCTTTATAAATTGAGTAAAATTAAGGAAAATAGTATTTCATAAATTTAAGTTTCTTAATCAGTAAATAATTTTCAATAGTAAATAACAATAAGAATGGATTTGAGTAAAAGATATTTTTTTAATAATTATTTTTTGAATGATAATTCTTAAATCCGTGCAAATGTATATGTAATTTTAATATTGATGAGGAATTCTAGTCTTAATACAAATCGTTTAAACCATCATTTACGATCAAACTGTGGTTTTAAAGTATTAATAATTGAAAAAAATGTCATCTAAAAAAGAAACAAATTAATTATTGGAGCCTATATTTTATACCACCTGCAAAAAACGTAGTTTAGTTTAAGGTAGTATAATGTGTTTATAAATCCCTTACCTCCGGTGGGGGGTGATTCATAAACCGCGAGTATACAAAATAAAATAGAGTTGTAAGTTCTATAAATTCTTTATTGTATCTAACTAAATTACTTCTTAACCTATGCTTATATACATTTTTCCTCGGATGTTTTCGATGATAACAACTGCAAATAAAAGATAAATCACACACAACCTTCAAACACAAGTTTAGATAATCGCTTGCTTGTTATTGGAATCTGTATGTGTTCACATCTATTGTCTTATCTTTTATATGTTTGTTATCATCTGAAGCAACAGATAAACCTATCATCCGGGTGTTCAATATATTTGAACATAATGTGAGTACAGAAATATGAAGAACATAGCACCGTGTTGCACATTTGCATGCAATTGTTAAAATTGTTAGAAAATCAATGTAATTAGAAATAAATTTGATTAAACGACCTCTGAAATTGTTTTGACACCAACGCGATAAATACCATCTGATTTCATAAACAAATCTCAATTTATGGGAAAAAATTTAAAATTTGTTGGAGCGGTTTTTTTAAAAAAATTATTTTTTTATTTATAAAATTTTGAAAGAAAAAAAAATTGTTACGTAATTTTTTAGTACTTATTAATGAGTTAAAAAATTAATTTAAAAAAAAAAAATCTTCTACCCATTTTAAAAATATCGAATTTTTAAAAAATTATTTTCAAAATTAATTTTTCTGAATTTTTTTGATTAAAATCTACTAGATAATTTAAAAAAACTTACTTATTTTTCAATAAGGTACTAAGTTTTTAAAAATAAACTTTTAAACAATTTTTAAAAATTAAAAAAAACTTTAAACATTTTTAAAATAATCCGCATAGAAAAATTATTAAAATAACTTGAACCAGTTTTGAAAATATAGATATGAACCATTTTTCTGATTTCTTTTTTTAATGGTAGCTTTTTTTAAACAAAAAATTACTGAATTCTTTTAAAATGGGCCAACAACGTTTTTGAAAAAAATAAGATTTTTATTAATTGCTTAAAAAAAATTCTATGGCAGGTGTCGTCATTTTTGGTACAAAAAAAATGGAAAAACCCTGTGGGGGAAATGTCCAAAAAAAGATTGATACCAAATGTAAAGAAAATCGAACCACCATCCAGTTTAGATTGTGAGACCCATTTTTTTTTAATTTGCTATCATCGTAATGTCAAGTACGATCTAAATCTGGAATTCGATACTTTCGTTTCCAAAACTTGGCCTACCTACTTCTACTTCGTACATACGTATTAGAAGAAAATAAAATATAAAAAAGCACACATACGCCACAGTGAAAGGTAGTTTTAGCTTTCTTTGATTGGTACAGTAATTTTTAGTTTTATTAATGTGTAGTTAGAAGTGGATTTCGAAAATATCGATGAATTTTCGAAAATACATTCTGATTTTTTTTTTAAATCCAATTTTTTTTTTTTTAATTTTAAAATGCAATATTAGCAAAAGTTCTGAGAAGCTTTTGCATACAAATTTAAGATTCCAGTTATTCTATGATTAATAAATTATTAATTATAGCTTACAAAATGGTATGGTAGGTATCTATCCTTATTTTTGGTTATTATACGGAAAACTTTTGGTAATACGAATAATTTTTGTTTTAAATCTGCTAGATAATGTCGTTTGATTAAAATCGACGGAGTTGTTTTCGAATTATTTATTTAGTTTAAAAAAAAATCAAAAATTCTGGTATGCAATATTATTTATTAAAAATTCTCCAAACAAAAATTGATCTAAATCAGTTGAATTATTTTTGCGAAAGAGGAAAAGCAAAAAATGTTTCAATGGAAGGTGGAAATTAATAACAATTTTTTGTTTACAAATTTATGTATTTAAAACTACTGAATTTAAAGGAAAAAAAATTGGGCACGTTTTTTAGAAAAATAAGATTTTTATTAATTACTAAAAAAATTGTGTGGCAGGTATCGTTATTTTTGGCTATGTACCAAGTTTAATAAAAATCGACACATCTTTATTTGTATTTATATTATTACTTATTGATGGTCACTTAATTTTAAGATTTACACCTTGTTAACAATTAAGTATCAATTAAAAGATTAAGGGTTTGTTTTTGTTTGTGCCAAACGGAGATAGAAAAACATACAGAGTTTTGAGAAACACTTTTTTGACGTAATGTCAAATGTGATCAAAATCTCGATTTCAATTTTTTTACGAATCCATAACTTTCCATAATGTAGTGTGTTTTGCATAGGATGCGACAAAAGGCAATGGCGTGTATAGGATAACAAAAAAATTTATTAAATATCAACGGCAACACTTATGCCATAATATACCCTCTTTTTTAAGTCGAAAATCAATTTTTTATGTTTTTCAAAAAAATATTTTAGTAAATATGTATGTAGTTTTGAAAAAATTCATTTTCAAACGCAAAATTTTGAAACAAAAAAATAAAAATTGTTTAAAATTGTTCAAAATTGTTTAAATTTGCTTAAAATTTTACGTTATTAAATAGTATTTATTTATGCATCAAGCAGATTTATATAAATAAAATATAATCTTACCGACTACAGAATACAAAATTTTTGTTGAAAAATAAAATACTAAATAAAGCAGTAGAAAGAAAAAACGTGATGTGAAAAAAAAAATATTATAAACTAGATCTTATGATAACAAAAAATTAAATCCGCCAGGTTATGAATTTAACATAAACAAGATGAGTTTTTTTAAAAGTATATCGGCTTTGTTGAGAAAAAAAATCAACATGATTACAAATTATGTTGGCTTCTCTAATGCATCGAGTTAGAGGTTCATTTAGACCATAATTTAGTCGATGATAAGGTTCATTAAAAAGGAAACGGAATAGTTTTTAACGGCCTTTAGTCCACAAATATTTTTGGCGTTTCATCCCGGCGATCTCGCTTGGACTCATCAGTTGACTAGTGAAGACCTTGTCAATACGCAATTTTTGTTATGTTCGGTTCATCTTACATAGATTTCATGACGAATATCTAGTGTGAACTATATCCAATAAGACTAGAATTCCTAATCATTAAATTGGAAGTTTTTTTGTTTTTGTTTTTTGTCCAGGGCCTGGCATTGTTTATATGAAGTTTTTTTTAATAATACAAATTCTATATACGTACTACTGAAATAAATAGTGCTAAGTCTTCTACTTGGCTGATGTATTTCAGTAGTATATAGAATCTGTATTATTAAAAAAACCTTTATAAAAGTATTTTTTTTTTTTAAATATTCAATGCTTCTAATTTAGTAAAACATCAAAGACCAGATGCTTAGATGTATTTTAGTTTTTGAGAAAATGAAAATTAATTCTTCCACAACTATTCATTAAAATAACTTGATTTAAAAACAGAATCGAAAAATGTGTGTCTTTAAAATAGGTACCTAACCTATAACATGACATTACAAGTGTTGGTAATTTTTTTTTTATTTTAGATCAATTTTTGGAGAATTTCCCTCCCGTCTCAACTGGGGGAAATAGACTCTTCTCCAATACGATTTTTTTCTTATCCTAGCCTTTTGTCGCATTTTATGCAAAACACCCTGTATATCGCAAGTAAAAAATCATATTTCATATATGTAATGTAGGTATTTAGATTGTTCTACAAGACGAGTTTTGCACGACTTACTTCCATGTGCTATATTTTCTAAAAACTAATATTTAAATATTTCCATAATTGAATAAGTTTTCCTCATTTAAAATCCCGGACAGTAAAATTATCATTTTGTTTATAATACACGTACGAACCTATATTTTTTTTTTTGTGTAGGAAGATACTTTATTACGCATGGTTTGAACTTTGTCCACACGGACTAACAACATTTTAGGCAAAATTAAGTAAGCGTGTAACGTACAATTAACATGGTTAATTTATATACAGTAACAACCACATAAACTTTATAGCCACTTTTCTCGAGTTTTGCCTCTTTCTGGCACTTTCAAGCTTTCCTATATAATTTAAATTCGAGTTCTTGCTCAGCTCATGCAAAGGTGGGTGGGTATATACCACCTGCATGTTTAAGTATAAGTATATTCATATATGTATGTGTATGTTTCGTATAACAAAATAGAAAACTTTGTCGACAACAACGAATCCTCACCTATATAGGAGATAAGAGAAAACTTTCAGATTTTGTTCGCTACATCTAAATTGTTTTTTGTACCTTACGTACATATACCAATGGATAGAAGAACTTTAAGGGTATGAACTTGGTATTTATAAAAGAAACGAATAAAAATTCTGTACTTATGAAATGTAACTAAAAAACGGTACGTTTTATTGTTTTTTTAGTCTAATGCATAAAACAAAATTCTGGCTTATTAACATTACGCTTCTCCCACATTATGTGCAATTTTATTTTTTAAATCGATTTATTTCAATTCTTTTAATCGGAGGGAAAAAATGGTTTAACAAAAATATAAAGCTTTCGAACATTTTTGTTGTCTTAAGTCCGACGAACATTCTGGAACGATAAAGTGGCAAATTGAGAAAGACGCAAAGCGACAAAGGATCGAAGCAACAAAGCAGCAAAGTGACAAAGCAACAAAGCGACAAAGTAGCAAGCGACAAAGTAGCAAGCGACAAAGTAGCAAGCGACAAAGTAGCAAGCGACAAAGTAGCAAGCGACAAAGTAGCAAGCGACAAAGTAGCAAGCGAGAAAGTAGCAAGCGACAAAGTAGCAAGCGACAAAGTAGCAAGCGACAAAGTAGCAAGCGACAAAGTAGCAAGCGACAAAGTAGCAAGCGACAAAGTAGCAAGCGACAAAGTAGCAAAGCAACAATGTAGCAAAGCGACAAAGTACAAAAGCGACAAAGTAGCAAGCGACAAAGTAGAAAGCGACAAAGAAGCAAAGCGACAAAGTAGCAAAGCAACAATGTAGCAAAGCGGCAAAGTAGTAATGCAACAAAGTAGCAAACCGACAAAGCAGCAAAGCGCCAAATCTGCAAAAAGACATAGCGGCAAAACAACCAAGCATCAAACCCATCAAGCAGAAAAACGGCAAAGCGACATAATCGGCAAAGCAATAAAGCGGCAAAGTGACAAAACGACCAAGCATTAAACCGACCAAGTAGTAAAACGATAAAGCGGCAAAATACAAAACGCCAAAGTGACAAAATTGATAAAGCAACAAAGCAGTAAAGCAGCAAAAGCGAATAAGTAAAAAGGGGCAAATGGACATTACCAAGTCTTAGAGGGAAAAAGATCAAGCGCTTTAGAAACAAATCCGACAGCTTTCATTCCATGGATAGGTAAAATATCAAAGAGAATTTTCCCCCAACGAGAGCGAGAACGTGCAACTAAGATGTGAACATTTATTTAAAAGAAGTTTTACGTGATAATTACTTTTAACTAGTTTGCGATTTATAGCAGAAACTATTAGAATTCATAAAAAGAGGAACACTTATTTATGTACATTTACGTATAACAATATTCGTACTGTGGAAACAATTGGAAGTAAAAAGCAAATAAGCCTGATCGTGGTTAATTTTTAAACTAAAGGGTTTTCGAATAGTGACGAGTATAAATGTTTAAATTGAATAAAACATGTGGGGTGTGAGATGTCAACGACTTTTATTGTAGTATTTGAAAAGCCTGTCAATGTCATTATCTTTTATCTATTTTTCCAGGGCGAACTATATTTTTTTTGAAATTTTGTTAGTTAATTTCTTTTTTTCATAGACTAGTAAATATTTTTGCATTTTTTTCTATAATAATTGAATGAATCAAATAAATAACTAAATTCAGTCCCTAACATCAAACAAACCTAATATTTTTGTCTTTTCTTTTCAGGTATTTCGAGCTTGTTCGTCCAGTTATTTCAGGAGCGATTCTTATCCAATTCATGGTCACAGCTTTTGCTTTATGCTTGGCCATATTTGATTATCTCTTCTTTGGTAGTAATTTAGCAAAGCTACTTAACACTCTAGCTTATGTTTGTGTAATTTTTGCACAAATTATGCCATGTTGTTATTTTGTCAATGACTTAATGACAAGCAGTGATAATCTAACAACGGCTTTATACTCTTCCAATTGGATGGATCAGACCCCGCAATTTCGCAAAACAATAATCATTTTTATGCAAAGAACCCAAAAAACGACAATAATTATGGCTGGTAATTTAGTACCAGTGACATTGCAGACATGTGTTAGTGTAAGATAAATAATATTATTTTTACAAAATATAATTATAGCAAGATTTTTTTTTTGTTTATTTATAGATTTTGAGATTCTCTTTTTCGATGTTCACTCTTTTGAAAGAGTTGTAGAATAACTTAACGAGAAATATGCATATCATTCTACAATTATTATTTATTTACACATATAAATTAAAAAAAGGTAAAAAAATGAGTAACGATGAAGGTGAATTAAATAAAATTCCGAAATATTCTGTTTTTATTATTTTTCATTTTAACACTAATTTTTAAAAAATCTTATGTACGATCACACAATGGTTTTATTAAAAATCTAAATATAAAACTTAACTATAAAATATTTTTTTTAATATTATTTTTTTAAAAAATCGTAATGTAGAAAGTCATTTATCAAAATCGTAGGAGTCTTTTGCGAAAGGGCCTGACGAAAGGTACCGTTATTTTTTGCAATAAGAATATTTTTTATTTAAAATCGTCTAGGTATAAAATTTTAAAATTATACTTGATGCTAAGTTTTAAAAAATCGTTCCCAAAATATTGACTTTTCAAAGAGAAAAAATTGTTTTTTTTTTTTTTAATAACAAAAAAAATGTTAAATATTTAGTTAAAATGTATTACTATTCATTCTCATAGCCGCTCTGTATAAAAAAATGTATCAATATTAAATGAACCATTTTTGAGAAAAGCGAAATAAATATAAATGGTTGCACATAGGGTATACCATTAGTAATCATTTTTAGAATTTTTTGTAAGCCTATTAAAATAAAATGATTTTTTTTAGTAAAAAAGAATAATGGTGGTAAATAAAATAATTGTATGGCAGGTACCGTAATTTTTGATCTTTAGAAAAATGAAACAAAAAACGTGTCCGAAAAACAAAGTTTAGCAATAAGTTTCAAAAAAACGACGCATTTTTTAACAAAAAAATAGAACATCATACCAAGAAATCGCGATGCTTTAATGACTGAATTTTTTTTAATTTTTCTGCGATAAAAATAAAATGAATCAAATTCAATTACCACTAGTTTATTGTGGCCGTGGGTTGCAATTATTGAACAATTATTTAGTCGGAAAAAATAAATGTGAATGTACTAATATGCAACTAAAAAGTTGCAAGTGGTAAAATTTAATCTTATATATAAAAATCTCGTGTCACGCACTTCTCAGAAACGACTCGACCGATTTTTATGAAATTTCGTATATTTGGTAGGTGTGAGAATAGGTCGTAAAGAATATTTCATACCGCATAGGTGATTAGGGTGTCGCTATACAAAAAAAAAAATGTATATTATTGAGACGAACATTATTTGTATTTTTTTTTAGATTTGACATCAAAAATATATCAATAACCCCAATATTTCACCCTCCAAACCTCACCATTTTTTTAATAGAGATTTTAGAATTTTTGTATGAATAGTCGCGATTGCTTGCATATCAATCACAATAGGCACGAGCTGAATGAAATCAGCAACGAAAATTAAAACGGATACAAGCGCACCTGTACGTAATTGACACACACAGAGCAAATAACCAAAAACGGCAACTACATCGAGCATTCACGAACACAATTGCACGAACATTTTCACAGTTCTTTATCGAAAGACAATGCTCACCGTCATTTCCGGCAGCATAAGCGTCAAACACACTTTCGTTCAAATCATTAGTTCTATTTTCTCGGTAAACGATAGTTCACACTCGATCAATTTCATCGATCGTTAAAACATTCAAAAACAGTTACAATACATTCGTTATTTTGTATTTAACGCAACCAAAATATTCACTAAAAATAATTTATATGACAGAACAACGTTTGCCGGGTCAGCTAGTCTTTTCATCTTTTATTTATTGCATCTATAAGTAGTTGCGCGTTGAAAATTGAAAATGCATTAAAAGCCTCGTCAGAAAATAATCCATTTAAACGATGTTATTTATCTGTGGCAAATTCGTGCATTCACAGTTAAAAAAATTATGTTGTATTTCTTTGTGATTAAAAAATCACGCGACAAAATAAAACCTTAAGTGGCAATTATTTGATGCGAATGCGATTTTTTAATTACAACGTTAAAAAATGGCAACTGCGTTCCTAAACCTAGTTTTAATAAATAAATTTAAAAAATAAACAAATAAATTGAGTGACGAAAAAGGTCTTGCCCCAACAAACAAACTCTCCAGAGCTAAGCTCTAGAAATTCGGAAAACAAAATAATTTTAAAATATGCATTTTTTTGAAGGCGCTTTGTTTTTCTTTTCTTTTCTTTTTTTGAGGTAAAAGTGCAAATTTGTTGATACATTTTCAACGGTATATATTTTTTTTCTCATATGCGAAAAATAATAAATATAATTTATCGCCATTGTGCATATTAAAATACTCTCACTACATAAGCATATGGCATATACGACATACTCACAACAGCTAAAAAGTAGTTTGTTGCGTTCTTACAAAATGCTAATTGAGAAAGATATACATATATCTATACATAACTTTTTAAAGTTTACAAAAAGTATGTTCTCTTTTGAGCGAATCTTATTGGAAGAGGCGGTTTCTCATAGCAAGAGTTGGCCGAGGAAGCTCTTAGCTCCCATAACTAGGCCATTTTACGATTTTAACAGTATATAAACAATCTCGTAGTATTCTTTAAGATTACTTTTACAATAATAGTTCTTTTACATTAATCTCGTTTAGCTCTTGAAGCATCTTATAAGAGGAAAAATATTATTTAGGGGTAAAACCAGGGCCTATTGACTTACAACTCTCAATCTTTTCTGTGCCGAGAATTGAGGGGACCTACAATTTTCGTCGAATCGGAACGGTTAAAGGGAGATGCACTTTTTCATAAAAAGAGCTAATCTTGGAGGATTTCTCAATTCCTCGAAAGAGGTAAAGGGTTTTCCAATAGGGACGGGTTAATTTTCACAGCTCGTGGAGGCCATATTGTTTCTTCTACTTTCTGTCAAAATACCGTCTTTTAATCAGTTACTAAAGAAACACAAATCATCATGGCAAGTTACAGCGTCGAGCAACACGTGCAAATGATAAAACTTTGGGTTTTGGAGCAGTAGGAAGTTGATCCCAATTTGGGTCGAAAAATCATCTTTAGCGATGAGGCCCATTTTTGGATGAATAAATACGTGAATAAGCAAAATTGCCGGATTTGGGACGACACCAATCCACGCGAGATTCATGGTTATCTCGCGCCGAGGCGACGTGAATTGGCCACCAAGATCGTGTGATTTGACCCCTTTGGACTTTTTCTTGTGGAACTTTTTTAAGTCGCAGGTCTATGCGGATAAGCCGCAAACCACCGCGGCCCCCAAAGGCAACATAATCGATTTCATCGGTCAAATTCAGCCTGGTATATGCGCCAAAGTCATCGAAAACTGGACATTTCGAATCCGCGCCACCCAGCGAAGCCGCGGCGGCCATTTGAACCTTATTGATATCTCATATACAACTTGTTTTATTCAATTTTAAAATCGACCCGCCCTTAATGGAGAACCCTTTAGCAACCCGTTAAAAACATGTCTGTTCTTAGGTGGCATAAGCTTGGAATTGAACTCAAAAGCTTCGGCGGGCTGCGTAAATGCACAACTAATTATTTTAATACTCATAATTTAAATTTACGTTTGTCTGTGGTAGCGGCTTAAATCTGAATTTCATATCTGTTTCTTTTATCTGTAACTTTTGCGCCGTTACGGATTAAAATAGTCTTCTTAACGTCATGCGCGCTCCTGTGTCGGAATTCTAGAATTAATTCCTCTCTTTAGCGCGAACAGCTGATTGTCCCCAACACCCTATCCGAAGATGATATAATTTTCGCAAATTATTCAGCAAAAAAAAAAAGCGAAATAATATTATTCCCCTTTCTTTAGGAGTTTAGTGATTTATGTCTTGTTGACGTGTATATTGTTTATCTGTTTAATTAACAAATGTCAAAGTAGAATAGACATTTGCCCCCATTTGCAATCGGTGACAACCTTTGCGTCACTTTGTAGTAGATTTACCAACAATACCTTGTATAAATCGCTTTCTTAAATACAATTTTACCTCCAAAACTATTATTTTCTATGCAAACTTTTCCACAAAATCCTACTGTATCAAGTAAGAATAATAACATTTTGTATAATTTTAAGAAAATGTCAGTGGAAATTTTATACTTATATACTACACCAAAACACTTCACAAATCCTCGACATCATATTTTAAATTAAAAGGGAAATTATCATTATGTACATACATAATGATCTGAATATACATATGTATGCTCATTTTAAAGCTTTTTATGGAAAGAATAACATTCCATTACATGTAAGAGTATATTAAAATTATTTACATCACAACTGCAAAAAAAAACCATCTTGCGTTATGATTTTACAATCTCCGAATAACATCATTATTAGAAATGAAATAATTTCCCTCTTTTGCGCCTCTCAAAAATATTTGTGTTTTGCTCTTAAAAAGAAATAAAATGAGAGAAAATTATAAAACCACATTAAGTCAAGAATTACAAAAGAAAAAAAAAAAAAAAAAACTCAGCTGAGCAATGTAATTCACAACCAACAACCACAATAAATATCAAAAGAAGGCAAACACATTTTTTAATCAAAACTTTCAAACCTTTGTTTGTTTTCGTTATTGTTGCTTGACATGTATTTTTAGCCTGTGATAAGGGGCCGCAGTTATTAAAATGAGGCAAACTAGGCAATTGTTAAGGACATCAAGTAATAAAGTAGGGTAAAAGGGGGTAATTGTGAAGCATTTTGCATTTTGTTTTTCAACATTGGTGAACAAAAATATTTTTTTTTAAATAGTTCTAAAGCAAAGCTAATAAAATACTGTAATTGTTTCTATTCAAAAAGGCTATAAGTCGTGATATAGACATATACCTAACTAAAGGGTGTTTTTTTTAGAGGTAGGTATAGAACTTTGAAACGGAATAAAACAAAGATGATTTTTTTTTAATTGACATGAAATTTACTTTATTCGAAAGATAATATTCTGGCATTATAATTTAAATATGATTTCTGACATATGACCGCCACGGTTGGCTCGGACGTAGTCTAATCTAGAGATCCAATTTTCGATGACTTTATGGTAGTATATCGGCAATAACGCGGCAAATGCTGTCCTCCAAGTGGTCAATCGTTTTGGGCTTATCGGCGTAAACGAGCGACTTCACATATCCCCACAGAAAATAATCAAGCGGCGTTAAATCGCACGATCTTGGAGGCTAATTCACGGGTCCGTTACGTGAAACTATGCGGTTACCAAACGTTTCCTTTAATAAATCAATTGTGGCCCGAGCTGTGTGACATGTTGCGGCGGCGTCTTGTTGAAACCACAACTCCTGCACATCATGGTTGTTCAATTGATGAACGAAAACGTCAGTAATCATGGCTCTATAGCGGTCACCATTGACTGTAACGTTCCGGCCAGCATCGTTTTTAAAGAAGTACGGACCAATTATTCCACCAACCCATAAAGCACACCAAGTAGTCAGTTTTTGTGAATGTAACGATGTATCAACATACACTTGATGATTATCAACACTCCAAATACGGCAATTTTGTTTGTTGGCGTATCTATTCAACCAAAGTGAGCTTCATCGCCAAACAAAATTCGCTTATGAAAATTGCCATCAACGGCAATCTTGTTTTGGGCCCATTCACCGAATCTACGCCTTGCTAGGTGATCCTGTGGCTTCAGTTCTTGAAATGCCAAACAAACCAAAATCATTTGACAGCTGACAAAATGGCCGCCAGTTAAAATAGTGTTGCCAACTTAAAGTTCTATATCTCTAAAAAAAAAACGCCCTTTACTTAAGATTAGTAAATTTTAGATATTTCAAATTAATTATTTCCGATATTTTTTCCAAAAACATTTCAAAATTTTAATGGGGAATGAATCAAAATGCATCCTACTTCACGCTTCACGCCGAGAGCACCAATTCATCTAAATCCGGCACTGCCTGTGATGCTCCTCTCCTTGGCTGAGAAGATGCCGACTAAACCTTGCGTCAACCTTGCTGAAAATCTATTCAAATGTGCCTTCAAAGCCACCATCACCTACCATTATGCCTGTGCATGTAAATTTTCTAAGGAGGAATCTCATAAAGTTATGATAAGGATTCGCAAATTCTAAACGAACCAAATAAAGGGACAAAATAAAAGAATCCTTTCTTTCTTCACCCCTTCTCATCCAGCTAAAGGAAAGGCTCAATGACTCTGAATGCTTCTCTTCGGCATATAAGCTAGCTAAGGCCTAGAAAGCAACCGACACTGGCACGGCAGCATAGCGGCAAAAAAAGAGCAAATATTTTTCTATACATACATACATATTCTACTATACACATTTGCACGCCTATACTGATACTCACAGTCGACCACCCTTGACGGAACAGGGGTGATATATAGGAGGACGAAAAGCCCCCAAGGACTTCAGAGGAATATACGTACGTATAAATTTTTTTAATCTATATTTTTGCAGAGAGCATTCCTCTAACAACATGCCAGGCTTTTCAGAATTTTAATAAATCATAAGCCATCCAGATACTTTTGTGGGCGTTAGTTGTGGTAGGCGGAGAAGAAGTGTTTCATTTTTATTTTTTTCATTCATTCCCGCTTAACGATTTGAAGCAGGATGCGCCACTTGCATTGCAGGGCAGAACAAGACGAGGATGCCTGCAACCCCTTGAGTTTTTTTTATTTTTTCTTTATAGGTATTTTTTTTTCAACAGTGTGGGTGAATTGCATCAGCGCTATATTGGAATGTTGTTGCTGATGCTTCTCTTGATGATAATGATGATGATGAGGATGCTGATAAAATGTTCTCTATGATGGTATCTCCATATATATATGGGAATGTAAGCGAGCCGAAGAGTTATAGGAAAGGAATAACGTTCAACTGATTTTAAGGGTGTTAACCCATCTCTAGCCCTCCCCCTCTAGAGAGTACAAGTAGACATTTTTCCATAATCATGAGGGAAAATTAAAAATCGGAAAATATTCTTCTCTTTTTTTCTTTTTATTTTGCTTTTTTGTTGATACTTAAATGGTAGATAACTTGAATGTGTGCATAATTTTTATATTTATTTATTTATTTTTTTTTTCAACTTTATTTTGTTGCCGTTTTATAATTAATTGTATTTAAGACTTGTGGAGATAAATGCAACTTGTTTGTTGATGATGGGAGGAAGAGAACTGTTTAATTTCAATGAACTCGATTACTTTTATAAATATTTTTATTTATCTTATTAATTATAACTCCCCCGGACTCAAATTTCATTCTTTCTGAGATCTACAACTATAAATTTTTAAATTTAAAAAATCATGGCTTTAATTATTTGATTAAGAAACTGATTTTTGGAGAACTTTCTTTTTTCTTGAGTCTTCTATAAAATAAGAGAGTTGGAGATGTTACTTGAATTTGTTCTTGAAATCTGCAAAATTTTAATCTTGCGGTGAAATGAGGGGGTTATTCTGGAATGCAAAATAAAACATAAAATTTTATTTTATGCTTGAGACTTTGAGGAACATTGAAATGCAAAGTCTTGTCTCGTACAGATTAACGGAAAAGTTTATAAAAGTACTAAATAAATATACATAATTTATTTTGAATATTTTTTGGATATAAATATCTTCTTTTAATTTTAGAATGCAATAATATTTGTACTTTTTTAGAAATACCTTAATTGGAACAAATTGGTGGGGCTCTGGAATGAATAACCCAAAAATAAGACAAATAGCCTAAGTGTGCGAGACAACTACATATATAAAAATAAAAGACGCACTGTCATTTAATTTAAAAAAATGCCAAAATATTACCAAGTGTTTATTTTAGAGTTTATTTTTTTTGGAATAATATTGGACAAAAAAATGCAGTTATTGAACAAGTTATTAACATTTTTAAAAATAAATTATAATACGTCAAATAAGCCGGTAATTACGCTTCGTTTGAAAACTCATTTGTCAAAATCGTTGTAGTATATGAGTCGGGAAAGGGATCCAGAGTCTATAAATAATATAGTTATATGATTTTCTGTAAAATCGTCCGTTTCCGTTATGTGAATTTTGTTTCATCAAAAAACTGAAATGTAGTTTTATTACGATCTAATGATTTTAGTTAAACATCGTACCAGTAATGAACAAATTGTCATTACTGGTACGATGTTTAACTAAAATCATTAGAGTTGTTTTTGAGCTACCCGTTCTAGATAAACTAAATCAAAAATCGGATTTGCCTTCTATTGAATTATAAATGCAAATTTTCCTAACCAGGCCGATACCAAAAATCAGTTTTTTGGATTTCTCAATAATTTCTTGTTCCAAAACCAATACCTGAGTCACAGTGTGTGGTAACCACTTACTGAAGTACAAATTCTATGAGGTTTTGGTAACCTTTTTTTTTTTTTCTTACAAATTCCACAAATGAAATGATATAAATCACTACGACGGACTTTGAAGAAAAAAAAATCTTTAAAAAAATGACAATTTTTTACCAAATTATTACTTAAGTTTTAGATAGCATACTTTTTTCGAATAACTGTAAATGTACCTTATACGAAGGTCCATAATCTATTTTCTAACCAGGAATAGAGAGAGAGAGAGTGGAATATTTTCACCTTCTTTAAGCTTGGGTAGTTTTATAACCAAAATATAATGCACAACTGGGTCGCACGAACTTGCTCTTTCTTATGTGCGATCACACTGTGGTTTTAAAGTACGTTACATTTTAGACTGAAAAAAAATTAAAAAAATAATATTTTAATATTTTATTAAGAGGCAAATTAATTAAACTACTTTTGAAACTGTTTTGACACCAACGCAATATACACTGATTTCTTACACAAATCTCAATTTATGAGAAAAAAATCGATGCGTCCCAAATTTAATTTAAATTTTGAAGAAAAAAAATTGGTACACCATTTTTTAGTGTTTATTAATGCGGATTTTAAAAATTATATTAAAAAAATCGTCTACCCATTTTCGAAATATGTGTCGAATTCTCAAAAAATAATTTTGAATTTTTTTTTAATTATTATTATTTTAATTATATTATAAAATAAAATTTGTTTTTTTTTTTGAAAATTTTGATATGCAATATTATTAAAAACTCTTGTATACAAAATTTGATTTAAATCGGTTAAACAGATAATGAGATAGTCGAAAACAAAAAAATGGTTCTATGAATACCATTTTTAATCGATAGATAATTTTTTTTCCCAATAATATAGAAAATTGTACTGATATTAGCTCACATGACATTTTAATGAAAATCGTAGGAGTCGTTTTTGAGAATAATGGGATTTTCCATACCGGTTCTATAACATTTTTATGGGAGGTACCGTTATTTTTGGCTATAAGAATAATTTGTATTTAAAATCTGCTAGATAATGTCAAAAAACTGCTGGATGCTAAGTTTAATAAAAATCGACTTGTTTTCGAATTATATTATCAAGTTCTCAAAAAAATAAATTTAAACTTTTTTTTTAAATAAAAATTTAAAAAAAAATTGGAAAATATTGGTATGCAATACTTTTTAAACTTTTTGAAAAATTCTCTACAAAAAAATTGATCAAATTCAGTTGAACCGTTTGAGAAAATATAAATTAAAAAAAATGGTTCTATTAGATACCACTTATACCATTTATAACCATTTTTCGGATTTTTTTTAAACAGAATCTAGTCGTTTTTTAAAAACAATTACTGATTTTTTTTTTTAAGTTGTGGGCACGTTCTTGAGAAGAATAAGATTTTCATATTGTGGTAAAAAAAATTGTACGTACCGTTTTTTTTTTTGGTCTTAAAAAAATGAAAACAACGTTTGTGGGGAATGCCCAAAAAACGCTAGGTATCAAGTTTGAAGAAAATCGATTCACCCTTTTAGTCTACAGCCGAAAGGAAAGACAGACAGATAGACTTTGATCACAATCTCAAGTTCGATTTTTTTACGAATCCATAAATTGCCATATAGCAAGTAAAAATTGAAACAAATCGGTTTACCTGCTTACTGCCTAAGCACAATAGAGTGCTGCCGATGAAATGGGAGTTGAAATAGCTGTGTTGTAAATTGTGTTCAAGCAGTTAATTGAGTACAAAATTTACCAACGAATGTTGAACAATTTTTTGGAAAAAAATCCACACTGAGTTCGACTAAAATTTTGTTCAGCCCATTTCTGGTTTAATGGCTATTATATTAAGTGGCTCAGCAGTGATGTCATTACATCCAAACAACGGTATGGTGTGGTGTGGTTTATGGACTTGCGGAATTATCGGTCAATATTTCTCAAAAATGAGGTCGGCCAGAACGTAACTGAGAATGGCGCCCGTTATCCCACCATGATAGGAACTATATTTGTTGCCTGAAATTGAAGCCCGTAATCTTCAAGTAATTTTGTTACAACAGCCCGTCAAAACAAAGCCTTCGAGAACGATTCGTTGAACAGTGTCAAGTCATATGATATCACACACTCGTTAACTTTTTTTTTCAGGTCTAAAAGAATAAGCCAGCTAACAATCGACGAATTAAAAGCCAATATTACCCGCTTCAAGTACAGATCCATTCGAATTTCATGATTTTCGACAACCACACTACACTTCTCTCGTCGGCAAACTTCATTTTCTCCTAGTTGAATGCATAATTTGATGAGCATGTGAACACAGATGCTTGAATATTATTTTCCATACTTTATTAATGCTTTAGAAAATGAGTATACAATTTACCAATGATGGGGTTTTAATTAGGAATTAATGTTTCCAGAACAACCATTGCATAATGGTTTCTCTTGAAAATCCATTTCTATCGCAAGTTTCCTCATAAATTTGTAATTCCTGTTACGATTTACCTTAATTGCATATACATATGAGTGCTGAGATATTAAATATCATTAAGTTAACCTAAACATCATTTTCATTGTTAATAATTAATTATGTTATAGCTCATTGATGGCTGTATTTATATAAATACCACATCTCTGAAAAGCAGTTCATCAATACTCGTCGTAATAATAATTCAAAATCATCCATCATGGTGAAATTGGATTCAACTGAGGCTTTTCGCTATGTCTGGCGTCTTTGGAGTTTCTTAGGAATACATCCGTTTAAGGAAAATAAAAAACTCTACAAATTATATTCGATATTTATTAATATTGCCGTAACTTTGTTGGCTCCATTGCAACTTATAATTCAAGGATTCTTTGTGGAATCATTTGACGAACTGATGAGAAATATGTCGACAAGTATTGAGCTAACTGCTTGTTCTTTACAAATTGTGGTTTTGTTGTTTTATCGGAATAATTTATTAAAATCTCATAATTATCTAAGAGAATTGGATAATCGAGTTGAAGAAGATTCTGATGGTGACAGGAAATATATGGAACAAGTCATACGAAATTGCCATCGAACATTTGTTGTTTATCAATTATTATTTTGGTCGACGCTTGGAACATATGGAATTTCGGCAGCCTTAGCTGGTAGGCTAATGCTTGAAGGCTGGCTGCCTTTTGATTGGAGATCTTCTTTGACTTTGTATGTCTCAGCTTTTGGTTATCAATTTGTTAATTCGTGTGTTCAGTGCATGATGAATCTGACAACGGATGTATATTCGGTTTTTTATATTTATGTGATCCTGGGACATATTGAATGTCTGGCGAAGAGAATCTCAAATATTGGCTATGATGATGGAGTGCGAACAACGGAAGAGAACTATTGTGAATTAATTCGTTGTGTCAATGATCACAGGAATACGCTTGAGTAAATATTAGTTTGGAAAAAAATAAATGTTAGCTAGGCTGCCAGGTAAAAACTTGGGTGAGCTATCACCAAGTTTTTATAGGCTGGAGTTCATCTGTTCAATCCTTAAAAATCGAGGTTTTTAGAATCTCAAATTGTGTTAACTTATCTCAGAAAAAAAGAAACATTTTTTAAAAATAAAAAAGGCATCTCAATAAATAAAAAAAAATTAAGAGATAAAATTACCGCAAAGTTTAATGACTCTTAAAAATTTTTAAAACACATGATTTTTTTTATATACCTACAAAAAATAATAACTTTAATTTTTCATTTCAGTTACTTTTGCTGCTTGAGTCCAGTTGTTTCGGCCACGATTTTTATTCAATTTATTGGAGCTGCATTTGTTTTGTGTATTACGGCACTTTGTTTTTGTATTTTCGATGATCTTTCATTTAAAGTCACCTCATTTTGTTATCTAACTTCAATTCTGATTGAAGTCCTACCTTGTTGTTATTTGGTTAGTGAAATAATGGAAGCCAGTACAAATCTTACAACAGCTGTCTACTCTTGCAATTGGATGGATCAAGATTTAAAATTTCGCAAAGCTGTAATAATATTTATGCAACATACTCAAAAATCTAATACTATTAATGCTGGGAATATGATACCGATTTCATTACCAACGTTCTTGGGAGTAAGAATTATAATCAGCCTTATTGTGAGTTTCACCCGAAAAACATTCCAACCGGAAAATTTGACATTTCACTTTTCGACTATTGTGCGTTTCACCAGAAATTTAAATGTTCGAAAAATTCACCTTATTGTGAACATTCATTTCGGGTGGAATGTATGCCATTTACAGCCTAAATGTTCACTTATTTTAAGTAGATGAATGAAATTTCGTTCGGGGAAAACTCACTCACAATAGCTTTTAAAATTCCGGGCGAACCAAAAATTTTATGGCGAAATATTTTTCGGCTGAAACCCACAATAAGGCTGAATAATTATACCTAGAGGGTAATCGCCGGGAAGGTTTACTGATTTATTATTTCATTATTTTTGGTAAACACAGACTGACACGAATGTTAAATAATAGAGTCGTTAACAGTTTTGCTAAAGTGGAACCCACTATGAAAAATAAAAATGATGCACGAAAACGGGTAAACCCAAAATTTATTTGCAGTTAGGTACATTTAACTTATATTTTATTTAAATTTTATTTAAAACAGTATTTCCCAACTTTTACTTTAAAAAGACTGCTAAAGAGTCCAATAGTCGCTCTCCAGAAAAATAAAAACATAAGGAACTTAACTTCATTCCACTTTTCCAATAAAAACACATACTTGAACAATGTACAATTATGTACAATGTACAATTTAACTTCCAAAAGCTCCAACGATGCTACTTGGGGTGTGTTGATGCTTACACCACACGTAGAAATATAGTTCATAGTTTTTACAAACTGAATAAACTGCTGAGAATTAAGAGTGTGTGGGTTACAAACAGGAATATAAATACGTAGGTTAATTCACAATAGACTTTTAACAAATTTTAGGTTCTGATCAAAATTAAAAATAAAGAATTTTGTTTTGTTGTATAAGGTCTCAATTTTTTAAATAGGCCTGACATTGTTCAATTTAAAAAGCAAAGAGATATCTCAAGTAAGGATAAGTCGAAAATAGCGAAATGCATATACAAAATTCAAGTACACCAATTTGATATTATAACACGTTCTGGCATATACGAGAATCTTAATTAATTAAATTAATGAAATAAATAAATAAAACGTACGACTGCATCGCACTAACTTGATTATTTTATTCTACATGAAACCAATACTTTCCCTATATAACTTTTTAAAAATATTAAGAGTGGAGTTAAAATTGTCTCGATGCGAATACCTAAGATTTAAAAAAAAATGTTTATCAATATTAAACCATCACTTTGAATTAAAACAATTATGCAAATATAAAAAAGAAAACCTTCCCGACAAACATTCATAACATATTTATTGGAAAATTGTTTTAATAATTGTTTATTTTTTTCAGCTTCTTCGCTTATCTTTTTCAATATTTACTCTTTTATCAAGTTTTTAAATTAAATTTTTTGATGAAATAAAGTTTTTCTTTTAAATGCAATGTGCGTTAATTTTTTTTTCCATCCAAAGAAAATAAAGTGCACAATTGGGTCACACGAACTTATGTACGATGACACTGTGGTTTTGAAGTCTTAATATTTTAAAAATTATTCATGTTATAAAAGAAGTAAATTAGTGATGGGAGCCTATATCTTATACCGCTTACCAAAAATGTATGTATGTATGTATGCTAAGTTTAAAATAGTATAATGTGAATACAGAAATATGAACAATATAGCACCTTGTTACTTACATAACGCCTGCAATAATATTTATATATAAAATTTTGAAAAAATGTTTAAGAAAAAAATGGGGACGCCATTTTTTTTAGTATTTATTAATGTAGATTTAAAAAATGATTTTTGGAGAAAAATCATCTACAGATTTTCTAAATATTGAATTTTCAAAAAATAATTTTAATTTTTTTTTTAATCCAAAAATATGTTTTTTTTTTTTTTTAAATATGCAATATTGTTTAAATTTATAAGAAGCTATTGTGTTAAAAACTTCACTATTATCAGTTTAACAGTTAATGAGATGTTTGAAAACCAACAACAAATTTTCTATGAGAGATACCGTTAATAAACGATAAATATTTTCTTTTTTAAATAATATAGTATATCAGTACGAATATTGAAATTTTAATCAAAATCTTAGGAGTTGTATGAAAGGTACCGTTATTTTTGATTATTAGAAAAATGTTTGCTTAAAATTTGGTAGATAGAGACGACTTAAATATTTAAGTAAAATGGTATATACTCTACATAACAAATGAAACCTGGTATCGACTTAAATATTTAAGTAGACCCTAAATAACGAATATAACATGGTATGGACTGTTTATTATGAAACATGTGATGTGTATGGTTCATTATTTATAGTCCATACCATTATGGTTCATTTTACTTGAATATTTAAGTCGTCTCTAAATTTTGTTATTGGCAAGGCCCAATTTTAAAAGCCTGTTGGGTGTTAAGTTTAATAAAAAAAAAATACAGTCCTTTTCGAATTATTATGATTACAAAAAATTTAAAATTTTTAAAAATCAAAAAAGAAAAAAAAAAGTTGAAAATTTTGGTTAGGTAATTGATTAAAATCAGTAAAACCGGTTTTTGAGAAAATCGAAAAAAATGGTTCTATTGGAGGTACAATTTATAACTATTTTCCTGATTTTTTTTTTTAAATCGTTAGCTTTTTTTGCGAAAAAAATTACTGATTTGTTTTAAAATTTTGGGCACGTTTTTGAGAAAATTAAGATTTTCATTAATTGCTGTAAATTTGTACGGCAGTTACGGTTATTTTTAGTCTTAAAAAAATGAAAAACCGTGCCTAAAAACCACCCGCCCTCGTTTAGGCTGCAGACTAAGGGACACACAGAAATATAGAATTGCGGGACCCACGTTTTTGACTTCGCTATCATCGTTATGCCAAGTTTGAATGGTTGAGTTTTTAAAAATGGCCGAGTTTTTTGAAAAAAATTACTAAGAAAAAAAAGTACATGATGTAAAAAGTGATTAATCTATAAAAACAGTTCCCAAATATTTTTTCTTAACATATTACATACCACCCATATTTTATTTTAATTCTAGTTTATAGTTGAAAATTTAAAAAACATATTTGTTTGTCTTTTTTGTGCATCACATATTTAAAAAACTTATTTTATGTTAATGGTCCAACAGCGCGTGTTTTTTTCTGTCGCATATGAACGTTTAAGATGAGAGGAAAAGAAATATTTTTGGAGGATTTGCAACTTCCTCGCAAGAGGCAGTAATCTTAAAAAAAATTGAGAGAAATAGGTTGCATTCGAACTTACACCACAGACGTGATAGTTCAATGCACTAACCATTACATTTTCATTGAAAAACTATGATTCGTTACATTGATTGAGTTCCTAGGATTTGAATTTCCAAAATTCTGGTTGCGATTAGTTCTGTAATTTTTCGCTTTGGTTTTAATTAAATCATGTTATAACTCATGGCAATCTTTTGAAGTTTAAGTTGGGTTTTTAACAGTGGGTGTCACTTTAAATTTCACCAAACCAACCCTCCATTAGCCAGGGTATAAATGGGCATGGTATTGCCCAGCCAGTTTTGGAACTAAACTCCTTTTACAGAAACAAACTGAGGCGATTTTCGCCTCCCCTCTAAATTCAGTACCAATAAAATCAGAAACTTTATACACCAATTCGATTGCTGTATAGTTTTTATGTTTTCAATCAAATATTCAAAATTTAAACAGTTTAGACAGTGATACTTAAGTAAGAAATAAAAACTTGGCGTTCTTTTAGATCTCACACTTCTTATCACGGCTGACTTGTTACAAACAGTTTTTGTTAAACTCTTAGTTTAATATTTTTGCTTTTGGTCTGATACATACGTATGTACATACATATATCGTGAAGAATGTAGATCTATCTACAATAGGACATCCTATTACTTCTGAGCCCATTAAAACTTATGCTCAGTATTTCTCCAAATGGCTTCTGAGCGCATTGAGACTAATGGCTCAACATTTCTCCATAAATATTTTTGATCTTTTTCACTTTGCATATAAATTCAGCTCTTGATCTCGTTGGAACTAACGGTCTGTGAAATAACTAAACCCTGAGTCTGTATATTATATCCACTGTTCTTTTATACTCTAACCAATGTGTCGATGACGAATGTAAATTGCATTAACAGTATTCCGGTCTGATAGTTTATTCCAAAATGACCGGAAGACCAATACCGCAGTATCAACATCTAAAAGCTTTGGCCATTAGTCTGGCCCGCATATTGCAGACGAACATTCATAGAAACATTATATGAGAGAGCCGATGGCTTCAATTTGGTTTCACTTACTAATCTCTGGACTTTATTACTTGCCCATCAGCAATCCTTGAAAAGGAGTAAAAGTTTATTACAAAATCCAGCCTCATAAACCAAGCTAACATATAGGCTTTGTTACAGCATCGAAGTATATGTATATTCTATCTATATACAATATACATATCCGAGTGACCATCAGTGCCATTAGAGGCAATTGGGAAGGCTCTCTTTTTTTGATTTTTTTTTTTTGTTTAATTTGTTTAACATCTCTTGGCTTGCCTTTGGATGGTCCTGCAATGGAAATCTGTAGTCAACGATGCGAACGGAAAACCTCAAAAAGCACGCCACGCCACAGAACAGCAGAATCACATTAAACAAATTACAGGGTGCGGTAGTGGCAGAGTGCACAGGATGTGCGAATAAGAACTTTTATTTATTTTTGTTGGCCTTGCAAAAGGATGACGCCAATGATGATGATGATGATGATGCTACTATACCAAATTTAAATCAACCAAAATCCCGACACACTCTGCATGTTTTGTCCATTAGCTAAAGTTCATGGTGTAATAACTCGTTCGTGTCGTCAAACAGTGGGGCAAATAAGTTAAAAATTTAATTAATCTTAAATAATTGAGAAAGAGAACATTTGTATAGAGAAGCGAAATTAAATATTTTGAAAGAGGCTTACAGACATTCCATCAGTCTACTTTTACACCCCTATTAAACGAACGACCTTTTGACCGATAAATTTATTTAATAATTTTAAATTATATTATGTATGTTAAAATTGGTAAATTGGTTTAAAATTTAAAATACGATTATTAAATGAATTTTAGAATGAATGTGTAGTAATTAGATAACTTTCGAAGAATGCCTTATTACTTACCCCAGAATTAATATAAGACAGACACATAATATAAAATTAATAGCAATGAATTTTTCAATTCATTCCAAATGACTCAATAACCTGTTCCGTTGTTCGTCGTCGAGAATTTTTAACCCGAATCAATCTAATGAGCCAAAAAAATGGAACAATGGATGCGTAACGTACATACGTACTTATGTGGGAAGGATTTAGGAATATGTTTGGGAATTTGAGCGTTTTCATTTGCATTTGGATTAGTGTGAATTTGAATGGGGAGTTTTAAAGCATTTTGGGTTAGATGACTTTATGACGAATTAGGGGAGTATAGGTATACAGCGAACGGTATTTTAAAGCAGAATTAATGTTTTTTAACAAACTTATATAGCGATTTTTTTCAATTTTCTACCCGATAATTAAACAAATGTTCTCTACTATCATCAACCTAAAACTGCCCTGCTCCATAATCTATAAACAGTTTTAAAATTCAATAAAGAATCCATAAACACTACTTGCTTGTTGTTCATTATCCATTAGGTGCGCTCTTAATTTTTACTTTTCGTTCACTTTTGCTTCGTAAGTAAAGAGCTCCTGATTTTAGCTTGATGAGTAAAGAAAGCTCATGAAAGAAACTGAAACCAAATCGCATGATCTTGCTGGCCAATTGACGTCGCCAAAACATGAAATTACGCGACCAGGAAACTTCTCACGCAATAAAGCCATAATTGGTCGTGTTGTGTGGCTTGTTGCCCCGTCTTGTTGGAACCAAATGCAAAATACGCCAGAATAAATTCGGATCGTCAGCAACACTCGCACAATATTTTGGACTGAGCTTGCATTACGATGATGCACAGGCCTTATGACATCAGTAACGCTTCCACTCTCTTCAGATTTCTTCACAATTTTACCGATTGCTTGCGTAATCGCTCGATTATGACGACTATAATCATCGCATAATGCGCGAAAAGTGGATACGTTCTAATCATCATTTAAGTAAAATCTTTCAAATACATAAATAAATTTTTAAATCGTAAGCAATTTTTTTGCTTTTCTTCCTAAAAATGGATAAATTCTGAGCAAGTGATTCAAAAATTTGTTTCTTCTTTTATTGACAACATCATTGAAGAATCCTGTCCTAAGATTGCTGAGATTTCAGTATACAGCATGTGTTGCTTTAACGTGCAACGATGTTCAATCGGTTAAGAATTTTTAGAAATTTAATGACTTGAACAAACATTTTTATTTATTAATAAGGAGATGATATTAATCTCCAAAAAAAATAGCCGATAAGGTTCTTACCGTAAAGATAAAAGTCTTTGGACTCAGAGAAAAAATCAGAGCATCATCTGTTTTTTTTTAAAGTAAGGATTCAAGTGGTAATAACCCCAATACTATACATACATACATAGCAATATTTTTTATTTTATTTTTTTTGAGAAACTAAGGATGCGGGTTACTGTGGCGTATGTGTAACCTTTTTTGTAAACATTTATTTTCTGAAAACTTTCCCGACTAATTTTTGGTGTGATAAATTTTATATTCTAGATGTGAAAACTATCAATACGGCCGAACCAGAATTTTAATTAGGGGGAGGGTGGAGGGTTAAGGAGACAAAATCATTCAAAAACCAGTTGAACTGAATTTTACATTTAATTTTTTAAGTATGAAACAAAAACAATTCAAGTATACTACAACAAAGTTAAGCTATACCTATGTATATTAGGGTGGTCCTTCTTGTATAGAAGTTGAAAAAGAGTTCATCTTGAATGGGTCTAAATCAGCTTAAAATGAAGAAAAAATAATTCCCTTATTTTTTCTATTTTTTATTTTTATCCCCTACTGGCGCTGTAAGGTTCCTAAGGTATTTTTTAAAACACATTTTCCGTTTACCAACTTGCACTCCTACCTACCTACAATCTACATTGCTTTTAAACACCCTTAAGCTGAATTTTGAATATTTTATGAAATTACTGGAAATAGATGACGGAAGACTTGCCAAACAAGTTCTAAAGAAGATGTTATCTACCAGAGGAAGTCTTGTCAAAAAGTGGGAGGAGCTGGCCATTTCTTTGAGTGAAAATGTTAACTTTTCACCTGATATGCACCTTACTGATTTAAGGAAACTATTTGATGAAATATTAGAGAAAGTGAGTCACTCCTCACATTCTGAATTTAAGCTGGAAGCACAATCTTCACAAAATAGAATGTCTACAGCCAACTCAATTCAGACCTTGGATAACATACATACATACTTCCTCAAGCGCTATTTCCTCAATATGTTAAATGTATTATTTATAGTAAGAGGTGAACTTATAAACTTAAACTTTATTCCACATCGACCTAACCTGCCAATCCTATGCGACCTGTGTAACCTAAAGGAGAGGTGGGATATATGTACACCACTTTATCGGCAGATGTCCCATTTTAAAGGAGTTTCGTGTCAGGTACTTTAGTGTGACTTCCCTCGAGTTCAATGATACCCTTAAAGTCTTAAATGGAAAATTAGGCTGGGAAATCTTATAAAAATATACGTCAACCGCACTGCTTATAAACAACGTATCTTCGAAAGATATTTTTTAACAAAATACAAATTCAATTTGAAAATTTAAATTAAATAATTGTCAATCTGGTAGACGGTCATTGGCTAATCCATATTAATCTTAAGAGAAATTGTGAATTTAAAACTATTGCTTTTCAAATAAAAGTTTCAACTAACTAACTACTGGCGCTGCAAGCGGTAAATTAATTAACCTATGTATATTAAATCGAATAAAGGGTGATTCGCGCAGAATGTCACAAAAAGTTAGGGCATGGTAGGTTGAAACCAGTCAAGAAAAAAAAATTTACTGTAGCGGGTTTTTTTTTTGCCCCGTTTAAACAGGAGGGGAAGTTTTCTAAAAAAAAATATACTTAAAATGGATAAAATTTTATTAAGAATAAACGAAAAAAAAAATACATGATTTTGTAGCTTCTTTAAAAATGTCAAAAAACCATTCTAATTTTTGTTTTTTTTTTTTTAATTATGTTATTTTGATGAATAGTTTTAAAAAAAAATTATTTTCTATACTATTTTGAACATCGCCAGCCTTTCACTGTAATATACATACATATGTAGTTGCTAGAAAATATAATAGTGTTACTAAACTATTTGAAAAATATTGTTTTGCGAGGAATTTCACATAAATACAGTGAAACCTCCCTTGGACGGACAGCGACGACGGTCACAACACTTTTGTCCGTCTAAAGGAGTTGTCCGCTCAACAAATAGTTATACAATAAACAAGATCCAAAAACAGACCACAGCTGCAGAAATAAAATCCGTTTAACCACAAACAGTGACATTTGGGGGCATGCACTACAAATACGCTCTGAGCTACATTATTGCAATTATTTTTTGGTTTCTTTATATTTTAGTTTCTTCATTTGTTTTTATCGTTCGCAATGCAAAAGAAAATATGGAAAAGTATTTTTCAAAATAAATAATAGTTGAAATTTACAAATTGCAAACATTTTTGTCCTCCTGAGTTAAATTTAACAAATTGCGTCTCATATTCTTGTCCTCGTCCGGGTAAAGGAGTGTCCGCTCAAGAGATCATAAAATGTATGGAATTAAAATCCAAGATCCACGGTCGTGAGAATTTGTCCGCCCAGGAGGATTGTACACTTAATTAAGTTGTCCGCAATAAGAGGTTCTACTGTATCTCAAAAATAGTTGTTTACCTGAAAACTTATTTTTAGTTATTGCTATCAGATATATAAACTTTTTACTCTAGCGTAAGCACATGATTCAAGAAATTAATCATTTATAGAAGAAATCCCATCACCAAATGATTTCTTTTCCGATGAAACGCCAATTTCTGTCAGGAATAAACATAACCTCAAAATCTATTTCGTATTTGGAAAAAAACATTAAGAATCACAAAAATGGAGTATAAAACCAATTTGTTTCAAACGCACGTGCTTCTTTAACACCGATAGCAATGGCTGGCCACTTAAATAAAGCACATCTCACCATTTGTCAAGACATCAGTGTTCTTCACAAATCTGCTTCTTCCAACAAAATCATATATGAGAATGACCAAAGTACACATTACTAATGACTTCCACACATCGTCTGACATTTAGCCAACCACTTTATCCTAAAGGAATATATACTCGTATATATAAGGATGCCACTCGTGCTAATTGCACCACACTCATACAAGAGTCTCTAAAGATATATTAAGTCCTTTTTTGCTTGACATATACCTAAAGGACATCTCTTTTTTTTCTTCATTTGGGTGATTCTTTTTTTGTTCTTGTTCATTTTTTTTCCACCTTTACTCGTTTTTTTTCTTATTTTTTCATTCAGAAAATCCTGAAAAATCCCTTTAGGAGGAATATCATGAATTTTTAACTCGTTTGCGGTTCCTCTTTTGGTTTGGTCCTTTAGGTTCCTATTATATAAGAAAATATAAATATATATAAAACTTTTCTCAACGTAAATAATTTATCATCCGCATGATTAGGTTGAGCCATCACAAAAAATTTAGTCCAAAGGATTATGATTATGTTTGCTTATATCCTTTGTGGTAATCTATAGAGAAAGTAGCCCTTTCGGGTCATATTAACTTTTCGTTTAGGGAGGTTTTTGCGTTGTGTACACTGCAAGTTACTTAATTAAAGCGAAATTTCGATTAAATTTTATCGGAGTTTAAATTTTGATATTTCTACATATACATAGATTCACTGCATTTGTGTCAAAAATTTAATGTTGGATAAAATTTAACACATTTAAAATTTAAATTTAATTCAATTCAAACCAGGCCTAAAATCGTATTTTTATAGATGCTTGACATTATTTTCTTTAGCAAAGTGTCAAATCAGTAAATTAGTGTCAGTTAATACAAACCTGATAACCAACCAAAAACAAAATTAAACAAATTTTTTAACACTAACACAAATTTTCTTTAAGTAATTATTAATAATTTTTAATTCTCTTGACAAATTTTAGATTAAAATTAAATTCATAGGATAATATGACCTCAATCACATGACGTTGAGTGTTTCTTGAATATATATACTTTATGTACATTTATATATTTATATTTTTAGGCAATTCATCATAGCACAAAAATATTGTGTTATATACTCTATTAGGATCAAAGGAACGAATAGTTTAAAACAAAAAAATACAACAAATAAAAGGCTTCAAGCAGACAGTTTTTTTTTTGTTTCAGAAAATAGAGTAAAATATTATCCCAACAGTTATTCAGTAAAGGAATTTGCCTGGGAAAAGTTTAACTGTCCCAAGGGAAGACTAACTTTTGTTGTATATCTAATGGATAAACTGTGTTGTGAAGCAGTTGTCTACACTCAAACTATAATATACCTATAGTCTCTTATCGGTGATTGAAACTTTAAAGTCAAAACTAAAATAAGGAAATACTTATCACGTGTAAATTTTATGTTCCTGAAAGTAGTTAGTTGATTTTGGGAAGTAAAAATGTTAAGTAGTAAACAGTATACTCAACGTTAAATTGTTAGGTCAAATTAGACGCGTTTTTATTGAATTTTAAAACTTTAAACAGGAGTTGATCAGATATTTATATTCCAAATTCAGGTAAAAAGGGGCAAAATTGAAAGCAAAATGTGACTTTAGAAAAGCGGTTTTACTATCAAAACGGGCGACACTATGCGGTTGTGAAAAGAATGGATTCAAATAGTGTCGCCCTCTCTTTGTCGATAGTGTTTTGACACATATCTGTCAGCAATATGTTTTTTATGTTAATCCAGAGTTAACTCACTTAATTCGATGAGTTAACTCGAAATCTAAACTGACTTAAAGACGTGTTAACTCGGATTAAAACTGCGAAGTCGGATGATCTCACACTGAAAAACTGGACCTAAGAAAATATTATATTGCTCTAAAATGGCTCCAAAGATTAAATACATTTTAGTAACAATTAATTTTGCCACTAACTTACATTATTAAGCGTGCCCATTGAACCTTTTTTTTATTTTTTGTATTTCAACTTTCTCATTATCGGATAACTCAACTTATTTAAATAAATAGTTTGAAAAATATTGCGCATTAAAATCAACAAAAACTCATTTTTAGGATTTCTCAAAAAATAAAATGCACGATTGTGTTTTTAAAATCTTAAAAAATTTTAAAACTGGAGCCTATATTTTATGCCACTTGCCAAAAATATAGTCTACTTTAAGACAGTAATTATGTGAATATATAAATATGAACAATATAGCACCGTGCTGTCAGGCAAATATGCATGGAATTTACAGTTTAGACTGAAAAATATTAAAAAATCAATAAAATTTGGAATAAATTGATTAACAAATATCTGAAATTTATTTGACACCAACGCAATGTAACCAAGTGATAAAAAATCAAATCTCAATTTATGAGAAAAAAAATTTGAAAATCGTTGGAGCGGTTTTTAAAAAAAAAAATACTTTTTTCTATATAAAATTTTGAATATATTTTTAAGAAAAAAATTGGTACGCAATTTTTAAGTGTTTATTAATGCGGAGTTCAAAAATCAACAGTGAAAAAAAAATCATACACCCCTTCTCAAAATATCGAATTTTCAAAAAAATAATCGGGAAATTTTTTTTAAAATCCAAAATTTGATTTTTTGAAAATTTTGATGTGCAATATTATTAGGAGCTTTTGAGTAAAAAATAATCTTAAACATTTGTATGGGAGGTACCGTTATTTTTGGTTATAAGAAAAACTTTTATTTAAAATCTGCCTGCTAGATAATGTCAAAAAAACTGCTGGGTACTAAATTTAGTAAAATTCGACCAAGTTATTTCGAATTATTAAGTTCTAAAAAAAATTTTAAACTTTTTTTAAAAATTTAAATATTGGTACACAATATTTTTAAAATTATTGTGAACATTCTCTATAAAAAAATTATCAAAATCGGTTGAACCGTTTTTGAGAAAATCGAAAATCAAATAAATGGTTCTATGGGGGGTACCATTTATAGCCATTTTTAACAAAATGGTAGCCTTTTTGTAAAAAGAATTACAGATTTTTTTTTTAAGTTTTCTGCACGCTTTTGACAAAAATAAGATTTTTATTTTTTGCTAAAAAAAATTGTACGGCAGGTACCGTTATTTTTGGTTCTAAAAAATGAAAAAAAAAAACGTGTGAGGGGAATGCCCAAAAAACGCTAGTACCGAATTTAAAGAAAATCGACCCACACGTTTAGGCTACAACCGAAAGGACAGACAGAGATAATTTCGAGACCCACTTTTTTCGACTTCGCTATCATCGTAATGTCAACTGTGGTCAAAATCTCGAGTTCGATTTTTTTTACGAATGCATAACTTGCCATATAGTATAGATTTTTGAGAAGCCATGAATGATCGACGGAGAAAATGTTACTGGTCAAGATATCGATTAATATGTACTATCTAATTTATCTACTTTTATGAAAAAGTTTTTTTGACCGAGTAACCAAATGGTAATTGACAAAAAGTGGACCGCCCTGGTAACATTACCCTCAAATCACACGTGCAAATGTCCACCTTACCACAAGCTGTGTGGCCCCTAGCACAGTTCTGTTCTCGTTTATGAAAAATGCCAATTTTACTTTGGAAGAAATTATGTATAGACCCATATTACATAAGACCAAAATCCGCACCAAGCAGCGTCTTTCTCAAGATGCATTTGTTTCCCTTTTATTTCGTCTCAAAAGCAACAGCCGTACACAACCAAAATGGATTCATTCAAAAATACTCGGCACTTATGAAGATTTTTTTTTTTCGAAATGCGGGGAATGTTTTAAATGAAATTGTGAATTTTCATACTCTATACCGAATAATTCACAATAAATTTGACAGATGCTACTACAAAAACATGGCCCCTTCAATCCAAAAATTGACAAATATTCCCATGGAAAGACATTTTAGTGAAAATTAAATCATCTTTTATGTTATGCAATTTTTTTTTTGGGTTATGTCGTTTTGTCTCGTTCCCTAAGATCTTTAGGCAAGTTTTCCTGCACTTAATTTTCAACATTTTGGTATAATTTCAATTAACTGATGCAATTTCGCAGTTTTAAGATATAACGGGTGATTTTTAAGCTGGTTTGGTTTTGGCAACACTGGTTTTGACAGCTGACGTGTGTTTAGTACCTTGTGTCACTGTCAAACAGCTTCAGTTTGGTTTGCAATTTAACCATGGATCGTCTTACAAATGAACAACGCTTGCAAATTATTGAATTTTACTATCAAAATTCGTGCTCGGTTCGAAATGTTGTTTATCGAAAAATTGTGTTCAGCGATGAGGCTCATTTTTGGTTGAATGGGTACGTAAATAAGCAAAATTGCCGCATTTGGAGTGAAGATCAGCCAGAAGCATTGCAACAGCTACCAATGCATCCCGAAAAAGCCACTGTTTGGTGCGGTTTATGGGCCGGCGGCATTATTGGGCCATATTTCTTCAAAGATGATGCGAATCGCAGCGTTAGTCAATGGTGAACGCTACCGAGCGATGATAACAAACTTTTTTTTGCCCGAAATGGAAGTTCTTGACTTGCATGATATGTGGTTTCAACAAGACGGTGCCACATGCCACACAGCACGCGAAACAATGGCGCAATTGCGAGGCGAGTTTGGTGAACAGTTAATTTCACGTTTCGGGCCGGTCAATTGGCCGCCTAGATCGTGCGATTTGACACCATTAGATTATTTTTTGTGGGGGTATGTCAAGGCTAATGTCTATAGGGACAAGCCCGCTTCGATTGACGCACTGGAAGCCAACATCCATGCATTCATTCGTGAGATACCGGCCGATATGTGTGAAAGAGTATGCCAAAATTGGACTCAGCGGATGGGCTACCTGAGACGCAGCCGCGGTCAACATTTGCATGAAATTATCTTTAAACATTAAATTGCAAGGTTCAAACTATCGATTCAAATAAATATTTCATTCATTTTTTCGAATTTTTTGTGTTTTTTTTTTTTAAAAAAGTTCTAAACCTCTTAAAAAATCACCCGTTACATAGCTCTGGAAAGTCGGCCGCGAAATTATTGGATTAAAACTATTTGGCGCGATTAAGGGATACGCTTTGTAAAACATTCATCGATTTTCTAATAAGGGACTTCCATAGATTACGTCACACACAATGGGGGAAGGTATCACAGTTTTTCAGATTTGTGATGCAATTTAATATGAGGGCCCAGGGACTCTTAAAAAATTGTAGCTTCCCAAAAGTCACAAACGCTTAATTTTAATTTAATGGGCTGCAAAAGTTAAATTGCGATGTCACAATAACGGGGAAGAAGTCAATCAAAATATGATACAGACTGCAAAATAGAAGAGCGCGGTTCTAGAAATCTTGAAGTTCGTGTGACGTAATTTAGGAATGGAACCAAAGACTCATGACAACAAAAAATAATTTCATTAAGTATATGGATCACAATTTTCAATATTGTAATGAAATCTTTAACGAGACAAATGTTTAAAAAAAAAACATTAATTTAAAAAAAAATTATTACTGTTATTTTTAAATGTAATATTGTTCGAACTATATAGAAGTAGCAAAATTATAAGATGTACGAAGTTTGATACAAAAATGTCCTTCCTGGACTTTGTATTAAAATTAATTTGACGTTTCAAGTTGAATACCCCAATTTCAAGTCTTGTCTTTTCATTTTCAAAGGTAAGTTTCCATGAACTTAATGGATTACTCATTATAGAACGAGAAGAAAATAATATTATAAAACTTAATTAAAGTTAAACGCATTTTTATGTTGAGTTTAAAAAAAAAAAATATTACAAGTTTTTCTTCTCCGGAAGCTTTATTTTTTTAAATGAAGGTGTACTTGATTCTAAATAAAAAAATAACATAAACTCTTATATCCACTTGTAAAAAGGGAAACGAATCCAATTAATTAAAGGACATTATCAAGAGACTAACAAGCCATCCAATTATGATATGATCAACAACCCTAAATGACAAACATTAAACGTTGAATTGACGGCTATAGTAGGCGAAAGTGGGGTGGATGTAATAGTGGGATGTATAGATATATTATATAAAAACAAAAGTAGCAGTGTACGGCAACATTCTAAGCACAGATTTCCATCAAAACAACATCGTTAGCGAATCCCATTTACTACCACGACCGACGACACGACGTATACGAGACGATGTGAAGGCTTCCTTTTTTGTGTTTACTTATTTTGTGTTGAGATATTAATTTGCAGGACATGAGGAGGACATCTAGTCTATACACAGATTTTGAAAACAACATGCATATACACAAATGTCCAACAAGGCGGGAAACATGCAAATTTCCCATTTCCATATTCATCCGCCTTATTGCCTCCCAAAATTAATCCTTTTTTTTTATGTTTTTTTCATCTGTCTAAGCATTTGGGTTTGTTTGCATTTCATTAGTGTCCTGCCATTTATTATTTTACTAGCCCTTTAGAAATGTTTTTTTTTTTTCCGTTGGTCCTTCGTCCAAACAACTTGCCTTATTTTATGCGAAATAAAATGACAACCCGTCGGAAAATGTCGGAAAAATCTTTGGATAAAATTCAAAAACATAACACCCCGTACCATACCACGTATACATACAAATGGAGAAATGATGATCAAGCATTCATTCACAGGCCAACAACACATACCTTCCTACACATGACTCATTTATATCGTGGAGAGGTTATGGTGCTGCCTCCTGTTGCGAGTACTTAGCATCCAATTATGGGGCGGTCAAGTAAACAACGGCAAATTATAAGCTAACATTGAAGGCTGTATATAGAGATTTTGAGTTGACGACTCCAAACCAAAGTGAAGTTTTGCTGGTGGACTGATGTACGAGTATATCACATGTACGAGTATATCACATGTACGAAGGAAGTCCTTGAATTGTCCAGCCTGGATAGATATACAGCTGAGTAAATTGTTGCTTATGTTGTCTTAATGCTTGACTGGGTGACGATGACGGCTAATTAGCAATTGAAAGCAAGTCGACTATAGCTTCTAACACAAACTTTGTGAATGAAATTTAAGTTTTAAAAATGTATGTGATATTTTGTGGACACACATATATTTCATGGCAGCAAATATTTACTATTTAGTCAAATTAGTCATGGGTTTAAGGTTATAAGGGGTCATTCATATCGTGGTTTTAAGTTGGTAGCGCTGGCATTTGACACCTGTCAAACTCAGCTATCATTTGAAGTGTCATAATATTAGTTAAATGTTTGCCATTTACAATAATGGATCGCTTAACAATGGAACAACGCGTTTAAGTTATTAAAACTTACTACAAAAGTGGTGATTCAAACGTAGCCACTTTTCGCGCATTTTTCGAACAACATTTTCTTCAGCGATGAGGCACATTTCTCACTCGGTGGGTAAGGGTATGTGAACAAACAAAATTGCTGCATATGGGGCTCAGAAAACCCACAACTGATCGAAGAGGTGCCACCGTTGCATCCGGACAAAGTGACTGTTTGGTGTGCTTTATGGTCGAAAGGTGTCATTGGTCCGTATTTTTTCGAAGATACCAAAGGGCAGACGGTTACAGTCGATTCGGAGCTATATGGTCGAATGATAACCGATTTTTTTGGCTGGCGATTGAAGGTCATGACTTGAACAATATGTAGTTCCAACAAGACGGGGAAACAAACAACACAACACGACCAATTATGGCTTTATTGCGTAAGAAGTAATTTGACGTTGTGGCGAACAAGATCACCCGATTTGACACTGTTGGATTTTTTTTCTGTGGAGCTACGCAAAAGACTGTGTTTACGCGAATAATCCCCGTACTCTAGACGCATTAAAAACAACATTATGGCCGAGATACCGCCCGAAATGTGCGAAAAAGTGGTTACCTCAAAAGAATCTCATGCTGCGAATCTTTCCGAGGCGGCCATTTGAATGATATTGTTTTTCACACTTATTGGCAAAGTCCAAACTTTATAATGAAATAAAATTTTTATCAAAAATGCATCGCTGTGTGTGTTTTATTTAACTTTTTTTTTCGAACCGAAAAATGAATGACCCTTTATAATGCACGGTGATGAAAGCGGCGCGGCACTGTGTATTATTTTTTTCGAAAATAAATTTTAGTACGAAAAAAAAACAATTTGGGGTATTATTTCATTTTTTTAAAGAAAAAAAAAATATTACTATTTCCAAAACAAATTTGGGTCATATTTCATGTTTCAAACGAGGGTGGTATTAAAACTCAACCCAGTCGTTCATTTGATTTTATTTTTAATAATTACATACATACTACTTTAAATCGTCATTTACTGTATCTTGAATATTTTCTTTCCCGTTAAAAATTTGCTTACAAAGAAGCCATTCAAGCAAAGCCAACAAAAAATTGGAATACAATCTAAAAATATATACAAAGCCACAACAAACATAAAAATGCGGTCTGACTTTCAAAAATTATGACTCAAAACTTTCTTCAAGTCAAGCGAACAGTGACCATGATACGCATGAAAAATAAACAAAATGAAAACTCCAACTTCTATAATCTAACTAATACATCCCAAGTATAAGGTATAAGAATAAGGAATTTAGGTCAAAGTCTCGAACATCATCATCAGACTTATAAAATATCCCCCTCGTCCGAAGTCGAAACAGACCTTGATGCTTCATTTTAAGTTTTCTCATTTCCTCATTTTGTTCATGGTTAGCAAAATTACTACTTCGCCTTCCGTTTTTTATTGGAAAACTTTTAACTTTCTGACTTAACCTTTCTACACAATACATACATATATACACGTAGAAACCAAAGCCTATGCTATACGCATGACATCATTCTATCCTTAGCCATCATCAACGACTTTTACATAACCATTATGGAAAGGCATCCCTAAGTGGTCCATTCTGGTTCCTTAATTAAAATTTTCCTTTATTCTTACTTTTTTTTTTTTTGTGTTTCCTCACTGATTGGGGAAGGAGGAGTGATGAATATCTCTTCCTATAAACATCACATTGCAAGCCGTAGACATAGACACAATGGCTCCAGGCTATTAAGTTCCAGAACTTTTAAATTCCTTATCGTCTCTGCTGCTGGATTCTTTTGCCAGTGACTTACCTTGGCCGCTTGGCAGCAGCGTAATGTTCTTGTTCCGTTTGCTCTTAATTTTACTACATAGTTTATCCTTGATTTTACTTTCCTACTTTGCTCTTTTGTTGCTCTTATTCTGCTCCTGGTTGGCCATTTCAAATGTTATGGTTTTTTTTTCAGGACAAGCTCCCTTGTTGCTTCTTGGTATTTTAGTCAGTTTTGGGCCATATAAAGTATAAAAGTCTTATTTGTGTTGGCATTATTGCTGCACAGGCTACAAAAAAGTTAACAAGTGAATTGACAGGTAAGAGGCTCATTCGCATTTTAATAAGTCATTGTTATTGTACTCGTACATGCACATTTATGGATTCACAGAACAGACAGACCCATTGGGTTCTGGAAGAAGTTAAATGTTTATGAGAATTGTTGCTTTAGAGCGTGCCGCTGGCTTGTTTAATAAACCTGACCATTGAATGGATGAAGAGACTTTAGGAAATATGATGTTTAATGGAATTAGAAGATGGTTTTCCTGTAAAACGAGTAAAGCCATTGTATGCCTCTAACTGTCTAGTTTTTGTTTTGTGGCAGTCTGCCAATGAAGCAACGACAACCAACTAACGTAGGTAAGGTAACTACTTTGTCTAATCGGTTTTGCGATTCTATTTTTGTCTTGCATGCAACTTAGTAGCTTTGTTATAGCTCTGTAACATGACTGACTGGCCTATTGTTTTCACTTTTAGGCCTGGTTATTGTGTGGCTAATGCGATTGAATATTAACGCAGGCTATTGAATTGAATATTGGTACACATTAACGCACTTCTTGCGTCTTGAAGGAAAAAAAACCTTCGCTGCCCGAAGTTGTTCAGAGCCAGCGGAGGACATTGGTCTTGCGGAGCCGCATAAATAACAACAAATTATTTTCGTCTAAAATTTTGCGCGCGACCGGCCCGCGCGGCGGCGGCGGCGTTGAGAAGTCTATTCTATTTGTAAGTATTTTTCAATCATTTATCCTCGTTTCAATTTCTTATCAAAATACCATACGTCGGTTTGTATCAATTCAGCACATGGATCTTGAAACCTGAAATTTGGAGGTTTGCTTCTGAAGCTAATATTAAGAAATTTCGATAGGTACGCCGACAAAAACACACATTTGCTTCTCTTTTACTCTGATGGTCTTTTTTTCCCCATTTAAGCGGAAGTGGAAAATTTCGAACACATTACTTCAAAATGAATACAAAATTATTTAAATAAAAGCGACAATACTTAAAATATTATCCTTTAGATCTATATTATCATTATTTATTTATATCAATTTTAAGAATTTTGTAAAATTAAATTATTTGCTGATTGTTTTTTTTTTTTTTCAAAAATTAATGTAAATATGTATAAACCGGCTGATGCGCCATAGACGAAAAAATGGTATTTATGGTATTCAAACACGAATAACTCGAAAACCTGACCTGATGAAGCGATTTTAAGTTCAGGGCACCAAAAACCTTCGCAAAAGAATAGTTTTGCTCGAAGGAGAGAAAAAAAATTAATTTTGAGAACCAGTGTGGACCAAAACAGAATCATTCTGACATGTAGCTCATCATCAGCGAAACCTCAATCAACACTAAAACAAAATAACAAGAAAAAAATCCAATTATGGGTATACAAATGCATCCGATTTTTTAAATATTATAAATAAAAATACGTTTTTTAAAAAAGTTAAATTTCGTGTTTTATTGTAAAATTTTTAATTTTGTTTGTGGTCAATAAAGGAATTTTCTATTTTTTAATAAATTTTGTAAATTTCGACTATACAACATCGGTTCGCTACTTTTGAATATTAAATTTGAAAGTTTTAACAGAATCAATCCGATAAAAATTTGAAAATTTTGACAATTTCTACAGCCGAAATTTAAGTTAAAAAAAACTTGAAATAATCTTGAATAACAGCTAGACTTTAAAGTTTTGTTTTTTTTTTTTTTTTATTTTATCAAAATCTGACGTAAGGTCAAAAATTCTGACTGCCCGCAGTTAAACCTACATAATATGTAGTAAAACTATATTCAAATTCTATATAATATGTATGTAAGAGATTTTAGAGGTTGCCAATTCGATGAATTAAGTGCCCACAAAATTATTAAGCTATGAGACATTTTGAACAGTTTAATAAAAATAATGACACTTAAACTGTTGTTTTTAGCTGTTTTTAATTTGATGTCAGATTCAAAATATAGTATAGCCATACAAAATAAAATAAATATTTTAGATTATTTCATGTTCTTAAATCGTTGATCTATAATTTGGTTAGCAACTTTTAATTTTTTATATAATCGAATTTCTATCAGAATCAATTAGTTTTCGTTTAAAAATCATTTCAATAAAAAGCATACAAATTAATTCTTACCCCTTGGGAACATTGCGCAACATTTTGGACTTGCTTTGTAAATTTAGTACATACATATGTAAACGGGCATCATTTTCATATGAAAGTTACAATTCAAGAAACTATTTTGAATCAGTAACCATTGAAGCACATATTTGAAGAAATTTTAAACTTTTTTAATACTTTTTCTAAATTTTGAAATTTCGTATCATATTCTTAAGCTATAAGCAAGCATCCCATTTTAAATTCAAAAAAATTAAATCATTAATGTTCAATCATAAATTAAAACTAAATCATTTTTTCAAAATTTTCAGTTTAAAAATAAATTATATAAAATCTGTTGGTTAAAACAACTTTATTTAAACAAAAAAATACAGGAATGGATTTCTGGCTTTAAGAAAAGCTATAGGATTTTAATGCAGGTGGTGCCATTATATTTTGTACGGTTCTTTTTCTATTATAAGTCTCTTTAAATTACATTAAGTCCTTTTAAATTGCACCTCTCACCTAACCGGGTCGACATAACCAAACAACCATTTTTTTTTATAAATAAAAATAAAAAATATTTTTATATTTTTATAAAAAAAAATATAAAATATTCTTATAAAAAAATATAAAATCTTTTTATGAGTAAAATATATTTATTCTTATTTTTGATTTTTTTCAAAAACTTAATAGCCCGTTCAAAGCTATTTGGAATAATTGTACGTTATTTCTAAGAAAAAATCGATAACATTATTAAATACTAATGGCAAAGTCAGTTCTTATAACATAAAATTTTTAAAAATAAAATTGAATAGATTTGAATGAATTAATAACGATTAATACCTATTTATACAATATGTAATTTTATACTTATGCATTTAAAATTTAAATCGATATAAATGACACCTATGGTCCTGTTTCCCTGATGTCTATAGTTCAAATAATTTAATGTTTTAAGTTATTTTTTTTTAAATAAAATTTTGAAAACAAAATTACAAGAATATTTTTTTTATTTTTTTCAAAATTTTGAGTTTAAAATTATTTAAAAAAAAACTATTCCCTAAAATAACTTGAATTTAACCTTAAATGAAGTTATAGAATTTTGGCTTTGTTGAGTCTTAAAAACTATATGAACATTTTATATCTAAACTATCTAAAAACTAAAGAATTTAACTTTTTTAAACTTAATAGAAGCATCCTGTAATGCATTCTATGTTTTGTTTCGTTAAAACTATTAGATACAATGTAAATGTCAAAATACATTTTTTTTTTGTAATCACTTTCCGGTTGTCAAACATTATATTCTTTTATTATTAAAGTTCTAATCAAGTACCTACAGACCGTGTCTTTAATTAAATCTCTAAATTAATAAATAATCAAGCAAAATCGTATTTTGCTTCGACCATAAATAACAGAGAAACAAAAATTCTTGCTTTCTCTCAACATTATTTGGTGACCCCGACGTGATTCTATCACTATTTTTGAGAACTTTGGAAACCCATGCGTGTTGGTTTTTTCTTTGAACAATTATGGCTGAAACAGATGACCTTACAACAAAATCAGGCAACTCTGATCAACGTGTAGGATCTGATTATGTTGACACTGCAGGTCTTAAACTCAGCCAAAAGAAACTGAAGACTTTAGACGCTCTCAAAACTCGACGAATTGTAGCCATTGATCAAATTGAAAGATTAAGGTCATTCGCCGTCCAAGCAAAAAACGATCCTTCTTCTGTATCCATACCTGATCTACAAGTGCGTACAGAAGCCCTAGAATCTGCCTTTACCACCTTTAATGGAGTGCAAGTGAAAATCGAGGATAACGATTACGAGGAAACCTCAAACCCAGAGCGCTCTAAATACGAGGAAATGTATTACTCCACCATCGCTACGCTCAAGGTACTTCTTGACCAGAAGCAGCGCACGGAAAAGGAAAATACAATGGATGTATCTAAATCAAATTCTAATCAACTCGACTCAATAAAGCTACCAGTAATTGAACTTCCTTCATTTTCAGGTGACGTAACTAAGTGGACGGTTTGGTACAATCGCTTCTTATCACTGGTGCACAACAACCCTAAACTTTCAAAGCAGGCTAAGTTTCATTACCTTCTCTCGAAGCTTAGTGACTCTGCGATTGCTCCAGTTGAAGGACTTAAGATAGAAGACGACAACTACGATGTGGCATTAGCAAAGTTAAAGGAACGATTCGAAAACAAAAAAATTATTGCACAGGAGCATCTACAACGTATATTCAATCATCCTAAAATTAGTAAGGCATCTGCAGTGGACTTAAGGAGCCTAGTCGATAAGATCTGCAACCATTTAACCGGATTAAGTAATCTTAACCGACCAGTGGAACATTGGGACGATCTTATTGTGTTTATTATCACCTCTAAGTTAGATCCTGCAACTCTGAGTAAATGGAACGACGATGCACCAATTGACCGACTGGCAAGTCTCCGAGAACTCACCGATTTTCTGAAGAAAAGAGCGCAACATTTAGAAGGTAATATAACAAATCAATTATTTAATACTGATTCTTCAATTAAATCTGATAATCAAAAAAATTCTAAATCAAATCAAAAAAACACCGTAAAAACATTTATTACCACAAAGAATGTTTGCGCTTTCTGCGCCCTGCCCGGTCACTTTATTTATCGTTGTCACAAATTTCTAAATCTTTCGATTCCTGAACGTATACATAAAATAAAGGGTCTTAGCTTATGTTTCAATTGCTTAAAGACTACCGATCATATCACTGCTAATTGCCCATCTAGTGGATGTCGTAATTGTGGAAAAAAGCATCACACACTTTTGCATCTTGTAGAAAATGCTCCAGTTTTTGTACCAAAAGTCCCACTTAGTTCTAGTAGTCACTCATCTTCTGCACAAAATGCTGCCGCTTCTGTTGAAGGGCCTCTTGCGACCACTAATTCAATTTCGATGTACTCTAGCTGCGCTGAAAATAGTATTTTAGGAACAGCTGTAATTAATATTACTAACAAATTACAACAGGTTATACCATGCCGAGTGCTTTTGGATTCTGGATCCCAAACACACTTAATTTCAGAAAGACTCATGCAGTGCTTAGGAGCGCCACGCCTTCCATCACACACCTCATTAACTTGCGCCAACAACACTGTTACCTTAGCTAAACACAAGGCTGTTCTCAATATCGGGTCTCGCATCAACGGATTTACAGCCACAATAGAAGCACTCGTTATACCACAAATAACTGGGCTGCTACCTGACAAAAAAATTGACATCAATGGTTGGAACCTTCCAAAGAACATTCGTTTATCTGATCCTCAATTTAATATTCCTCAGCGTGTCGATTTGCTTCTTGGAGTAGATTTATTTTACACTATACTATGCGTGGGTCAAATCAAACTAGGATCGAGCTTACCTTTGTTGCAAAATACTCTATTTGGTTGGGTAGTGGCAGGTCAACTTCCTAAGTCAACCAATTCAAGTACATCCAGCCATAGTCTAGCTATTAGAGAATCACCTTTCAGTTCCGACTCTGATGACATACTAAATAACTCGCTAAAGGCATTTTGGGAAATTGAAAGCTTTAACCCTCAACATACAGTCATGTCAACAGAAGAGAGAGATTGTGAGAATCATTTTGTGAATCATTATTCACGCTTAGAATCTGGACGTTTCAACGTGAGACTTCCATTTAAGCAGAGTCCAAGTTCTCTAGGTAATTCCTTTGATGTTGCCAAAAGAAGGCTACTCTCCCTCGAAAAAAGATTCCGTAAAAACTCAGATCTATTCCAGCAATACTCAGCGTTTATGAATACAATGCTGGTGAACTCACACATGGAATTAGCAAACGATGTAGACCTCTCTGCTCCGCATTACTTCCTCCCTCATCATTGTGTCGTCAAACCATCAAGCTCATCTACGAAGTTACGTGTAGTGTGCGATGCTGCCGCAAAAACTAGTTCTGGAAAATCACTCAATGACATTCTCATGGTGGGACCCATTATTCAACCAGATTTGTTCTCCATTGCTTTGAGATTTCGCAGCCACAAATTCGTGATGACAGCTGATATCACAAAAATGTATCACCAAGTACGGTTAGATGAGGCTGACAGATGTTTTCATTACGTTTTATGGAGAAATTTGGAAGGTGAGATTACCATTTATCGTCTGTGTACAGTCACATTTGGTACAGCTTGTGCTTCATTTTTGTCAACACGTGCATTAAAGCAACTGTCCATCGATGAAGGAGATGAGTTTCCTGAGGCAGCGAAGGCTATCAATTCTGAATTTTATGTCGATGACTTAATCACCGGTTGTGATTCTCTCAATGAATTAAAAGCTCTGCAGAAACAACTAATTTCAATGCTGGGTAAAGGGGGTTTCATTCTTAAGAAGTGGTGTGCAAACTCGGTGGAACTTTTAGAAGATATTCCAGCGGCAGATCATGAGCAATACTTCAAAATAAGAAGCACTGAAGTAATAAAAACATTAGGAACATTTTGGAACCCAGTAGCTGACAGTTTTCACTATGAGATAACTCCTCTGCTCTCACAGTGCATAACAAAAAGAACTGTTCTCTCCGATATAGCTCATCTTTTTGATCCCTTAGGATTAATAAATCCTGTGATCGTACTAGCCAAGATTTTTATGCAACAGCTATGGCGTCTTAAGCTTACCTGGGATGAAGCATTGCCTCAGGACTGTCATCATTTATGGCTGAAATTTAGAAACAAGCTACATGAACTTAATGACATACAGATAGGTCGACGTGTATTTTTTGGTAATCCTGATAATTATCAGCTCCATGCTTTCTCTGACAGCTCCGAAGATGCTTTCGGTACATGCATCTACATACGTTCTGTAGATGAAAATGGAGCGGTGAGAACTGAACTACTATGCGCTAAATCAAAGGTAGCACCTGTACGCAAAATTAGCTTACCACGTCTGGAATTATGTGCTGCAGTGATGATGGTTCAACTTGTTCGGCGACTAAAGGACATATTTGGTTCTGTTTTGCAGCATGTCACTTATTGGACAGATTCATTAATTGTTCTTAATTGGATTGCAGAGGAATCATGCAATTGGCAGACCTTTGTAGCCAACCGTGTTTCGATTATTCAGCAAAACTCCAAAATTCCTCAATGGCGACATATTTCCTCACATTTGAATCCTGCCGATATAATATCACGAGGATCATACCCAGAAGCATTAATCAACAACAAATTATGGTTTAGTGGACCTTCATTCTTAAAACTGCAAGAAAGAGATTGGACATCTTCTGATGCTGTGTTGACTTTGGAAGATTTTAATCAGATCGAGCGAAAACAGAAAAAAATAATTTTAAACATACAAATACAAACTGATTTAATTCAAGGCATAAAATTTCACAACAATTACGATTCTCTGCTTAGAGTTATTGCTTATGTTTTTAGATTTAGGCATAATGGTATAAAAAAAAATATTAAATCATTTGGACCCCTCACGGTTTATGAGCTCAACAAAGCTCTAAAGGGATTGACAAAATACGTCCAACTTATAAGTTTTCAAAAGGAAATCCAAACACTATCAATGGGAAACCAGCTATCTTCAAGATGTCACATTAATTCTTTGTCACCATTTTTGGACTCCGAAGGAATACTTAGGGTAGGAGGTCGAATTTCTAATTCAACACTCAATTTCGATGCAAAGTATCCGATGTTATTGCCGAAGGACCATCTCTTCACTTCTGCTTTAGTTCATCTGCACGAGAAGAATTTGCATGTAGGTCCTCAGGCATTACTCAGCATTGTGCGAGAAAAATTTTGGCCAATACACGGTAAGATGGTGACTCGCAAGGTTGTTCATAAATGCGTTCGTTGCACTCGAGTTAAACCATCTCTAAATCATCAAATTATGGGTGATTTACCTCATCAAAGAGTACAGCAGTCAAGGCCTTTTAATATTGTTGGGGTTGATTTTTGTGGCCCTTTTAGTATCCATTTTCGTCGTCGTGGGACATCGCCGTTGAAATCGTATGTTGCAGTATTTATTTGCTTCGTAACCAGAGCAGTACATCTCGAATTGGTTGAAGATCTTACAACCAATAGTTTTCTAAATGCACTTAAACGATTCATAGGTAGGCGGGGACTGTGTTCAGTAATACACAGCGATAATGCTACAAATTTCATCGGAGCTCGTAATCAACTACATGAACTGTATGAAATGTTCATGAAACGTGAGCACAAGGAAGAAATAATAAGAGCATGCGCAGCAGATGGCATCGAGTGGAAAACCATACCTCCTAGATCTCCTCACTTCGGAGGTTTGTGGGAGGCAGCTGTTAAAAGCGCAAAGTTCCATATGAAGCGCATTTTGCAAAATTCTTCTTTAACTTATCCTGAACTTAATACTATTTTAATACAAATTGAATCTGTTCTTAATTCTAGACCAATCACACCTTTATCCGAAAATCCAAACGATATCCAAGCTCTTACTCCAGGTCACTTCTTGATCGGAACAAGCCTCACCGCAGCCGTTGAACCACAGCTACATCACGCTAACGTCAACAACTTAACTCGCTATCAACAACTACAGTGGTATTTTCAGCAGTTTTGGTCAAGGTGGTCGCGAGAATATCTACAAAACCTACAATTACGTACCAAATGGAAAAGACCTGGCTCCCCAGTATCCATAGATGATCTTGTTACCATTGAAGACGAAAATCTTCCACCACTTAAGTGGAGACTAGGTAGAGTTGTTCAAGTACATCCTGGAAAGGACGGTGTCGTAAGAGTAGTTACTATAAAAACATCAAGCGGTGAAATTCAGCGAGCTGTTACCAAAATTCGACTGCTTCCTATTGAAGTGCCTAAGACCCTTCAAGGGCGGGAGAATGTTGAGTCTTAAAAACTATATGAACATTTTATATCTAAACTATCTAAAAACTAAAGAATTTAACTTTTTTAAACTTAATAGAAGCATCCTGTAATGCATTCTATGTTTTGTTTCGTTAAAACTATTAGATACAATGTAAATGTCAAAATACATTTTTTTTTTGTAATCACTTTCCGGTTGTCAAACATTATATTCTTTTATTATTAAAGTTCTAATCAAGTACCTACAGACCGTGTCTTTAATTAAATCTCTAAATTAATAAATAATCAAGCAAAATCGTATTTTGCTTCGACCATAAATAACAGAGAAACAAAAATTCTTGCTTTCTCTCAACATTATTTGGTGACCCCGACGTGATTCTATCACTATTTTTGAGAACTTTGGAAACCCATGCGTGTTGGTTTTTTCTTTGAACAATTATGGCTGAAACAGATGACCTTACAACAAAATCAGGCAACTCTGATCAACGTGTAGGATCTGATTATGTTGACACTGCAGGTCTTAAACTCAGCCAAAAGAAACTGAAGACTTTAGACGCTCTCAAAACTCGACGAATTGTAGCCATTGATCAAATTGAAAGATTAAGGTCATTCGCCGTCCAAGCAAAAAACGATCCTTCTTCTGTATCCATACCTGATCTACAAGTGCGTACAGAAGCCCTAGAATCTGCCTTTACCACCTTTAATGGAGTGCAAGTGAAAATCGAGGATAACGATTACGAGGAAACCTCAAACCCAGAGCGCTCTAAATACGAGGAAATGTATTACTCCACCATCGCTACGCTCAAGGTACTTCTTGACCAGAAGCAGCGCACGGAAAAGGAAAATACAATGGATGTATCTAAATCAAATTCTAATCAACTCGACTCAATAAAGCTACCAGTAATTGAACTTCCTTCATTTTCAGGTGACGTAACTAAGTGGACGGTTTGGTACAATCGCTTCTTATCACTGGTGCACAACAACCCTAAACTTTCAAAGCAGGCTAAGTTTCATTACCTTCTCTCGAAGCTTAGTGACTCTGCGATTGCTCCAGTTGAAGGACTTAAGATAGAAGACGACAACTACGATGTGGCATTAGCAAAGTTAAAGGAACGATTCGAAAACAAAAAAATTATTGCACAGGAGCATCTACAACGTATATTCAATCATCCTAAAATTAGTAAGGCATCTGCAGTGGACTTAAGGAGCCTAGTCGATAAGATCTGCAACCATTTAACCGGATTAAGTAATCTTAACCGACCAGTGGAACATTGGGACGATCTTATTGTGTTTATTATCACCTCTAAGTTAGATCCTGCAACTCTGAGTAAATGGAACGACGATGCACCAATTGACCGACTGGCAAGTCTCCGAGAACTCACCGATTTTCTGAAGAAAAGAGCGCAACATTTAGAAGGTAATATAACAAATCAATTATTTAATACTGATTCTTCAATTAAATCTGATAATCAAAAAAATTCTAAATCAAATCAAAAAAACACCGTAAAAACATTTATTACCACAAAGAATGTTTGCGCTTTCTGCGCCCTGCCCGGTCACTTTATTTATCGTTGTCACAAATTTCTAAATCTTTCGATTCCTGAACGTATACATAAAATAAAGGGTCTTAGCTTATGTTTCAATTGCTTAAAGACTACCGATCATATCACTGCTAATTGCCCATCTAGTGGATGTCGTAATTGTGGAAAAAAGCATCACACACTTTTGCATCTTGTAGAAAATGCTCCAGTTTTTGTACCAAAAGTCCCACTTAGTTCTAGTAGTCACTCATCTTCTGCACAAAATGCTGCCGCTTCTGTTGAAGGGCCTCTTGCGACCACTAATTCAATTTCGATGTACTCTAGCTGCGCTGAAAATAGTATTTTAGGAACAGCTGTAATTAATATTACTAACAAATTACAACAGGTTATACCATGCCGAGTGCTTTTGGATTCTGGATCCCAAACACACTTAATTTCAGAAAGACTCATGCAGTGCTTAGGAGCGCCACGCCTTCCATCACACACCTCATTAACTTGCGCCAACAACACTGTTACCTTAGCTAAACACAAGGCTGTTCTCAATATCGGGTCTCGCATCAACGGATTTACAGCCACAATAGAAGCACTCGTTATACCACAAATAACTGGGCTGCTACCTGACAAAAAAATTGACATCAATGGTTGGAACCTTCCAAAGAACATTCGTTTATCTGATCCTCAATTTAATATTCCTCAGCGTGTCGATTTGCTTCTTGGAGTAGATTTATTTTACACTATACTATGCGTGGGTCAAATCAAACTAGGATCGAGCTTACCTTTGTTGCAAAATACTCTATTTGGTTGGGTAGTGGCAGGTCAACTTCCTAAGTCAACCAATTCAAGTACATCCAGCCATAGTCTAGCTATTAGAGAATCACCTTTCAGTTCCGACTCTGATGACATACTAAATAACTCGCTAAAGGCATTTTGGGAAATTGAAAGCTTTAACCCTCAACATACAGTCATGTCAACAGAAGAGAGAGATTGTGAGAATCATTTTGTGAATCATTATTCACGCTTAGAATCTGGACGTTTCAACGTGAGACTTCCATTTAAGCAGAGTCCAAGTTCTCTAGGTAATTCCTTTGATGTTGCCAAAAGAAGGCTACTCTCCCTCGAAAAAAGATTCCGTAAAAACTCAGATCTATTCCAGCAATACTCAGCGTTTATGAATACAATGCTGGTGAACTCACACATGGAATTAGCAAACGATGTAGACCTCTCTGCTCCGCATTACTTCCTCCCTCATCATTGTGTCGTCAAACCATCAAGCTCATCTACGAAGTTACGTGTAGTGTGCGATGCTGCCGCAAAAACTAGTTCTGGAAAATCACTCAATGACATTCTCATGGTGGGACCCATTATTCAACCAGATTTGTTCTCCATTGCTTTGAGATTTCGCAGCCACAAATTCGTGATGACAGCTGATATCACAAAAATGTATCACCAAGTACGGTTAGATGAGGCTGACAGATGTTTTCATTACGTTTTATGGAGAAATTTGGAAGGTGAGATTACCATTTATCGTCTGTGTACAGTCACATTTGGTACAGCTTGTGCTTCATTTTTGTCAACACGTGCATTAAAGCAACTGTCCATCGATGAAGGAGATGAGTTTCCTGAGGCAGCGAAGGCTATCAATTCTGAATTTTATGTCGATGACTTAATCACCGGTTGTGATTCTCTCAATGAATTAAAAGCTCTGCAGAAACAACTAATTTCAATGCTGGGTAAAGGGGGTTTCATTCTTAAGAAGTGGTGTGCAAACTCGGTGGAACTTTTAGAAGATATTCCAGCGGCAGATCATGAGCAATACTTCAAAATAAGAAGCACTGAAGTAATAAAAACATTAGGAACATTTTGGAACCCAGTAGCTGACAGTTTTCACTATGAGATAACTCCTCTGCTCTCACAGTGCATAACAAAAAGAACTGTTCTCTCCGATATAGCTCATCTTTTTGATCCCTTAGGATTAATAAATCCTGTGATCGTACTAGCCAAGATTTTTATGCAACAGCTATGGCGTCTTAAGCTTACCTGGGATGAAGCATTGCCTCAGGACTGTCATCATTTATGGCTGAAATTTAGAAACAAGCTACATGAACTTAATGACATACAGATAGGTCGACGTGTATTTTTTGGTAATCCTGATAATTATCAGCTCCATGCTTTCTCTGACAGCTCCGAAGATGCTTTCGGTACATGCATCTACATACGTTCTGTAGATGAAAATGGAGCGGTGAGAACTGAACTACTATGCGCTAAATCAAAGGTAGCACCTGTACGCAAAATTAGCTTACCACGTCTGGAATTATGTGCTGCAGTGATGATGGTTCAACTTGTTCGGCGACTAAAGGACATATTTGGTTCTGTTTTGCAGCATGTCACTTATTGGACAGATTCATTAATTGTTCTTAATTGGATTGCAGAGGAATCATGCAATTGGCAGACCTTTGTAGCCAACCGTGTTTCGATTATTCAGCAAAACTCCAAAATTCCTCAATGGCGACATATTTCCTCACATTTGAATCCTGCCGATATAATATCACGAGGATCATACCCAGAAGCATTAATCAACAACAAATTATGGTTTAGTGGACCTTCATTCTTAAAACTGCAAGAAAGAGATTGGACATCTTCTGATGCTGTGTTGACTTTGGAAGATTTTAATCAGATCGAGCGAAAACAGAAAAAAATAATTTTAAACATACAAATACAAACTGATTTAATTCAAGGCATAAAATTTCACAACAATTACGATTCTCTGCTTAGAGTTATTGCTTATGTTTTTAGATTTAGGCATAATGGTATAAAAAAAAATATTAAATCATTTGGACCCCTCACGGTTTATGAGCTCAACAAAGCTCTAAAGGGATTGACAAAATACGTCCAACTTATAAGTTTTCAAAAGGAAATCCAAACACTATCAATGGGAAACCAGCTATCTTCAAGATGTCACATTAATTCTTTGTCACCATTTTTGGACTCCGAAGGAATACTTAGGGTAGGAGGTCGAATTTCTAATTCAACACTCAATTTCGATGCAAAGTATCCGATGTTATTGCCGAAGGACCATCTCTTCACTTCTGCTTTAGTTCATCTGCACGAGAAGAATTTGCATGTAGGTCCTCAGGCATTACTCAGCATTGTGCGAGAAAAATTTTGGCCAATACACGGTAAGATGGTGACTCGCAAGGTTGTTCATAAATGCGTTCGTTGCACTCGAGTTAAACCATCTCTAAATCATCAAATTATGGGTGATTTACCTCATCAAAGAGTACAGCAGTCAAGGCCTTTTAATATTGTTGGGGTTGATTTTTGTGGCCCTTTTAGTATCCATTTTCGTCGTCGTGGGACATCGCCGTTGAAATCGTATGTTGCAGTATTTATTTGCTTCGTAACCAGAGCAGTACATCTCGAATTGGTTGAAGATCTTACAACCAATAGTTTTCTAAATGCACTTAAACGATTCATAGGTAGGCGGGGACTGTGTTCAGTAATACACAGCGATAATGCTACAAATTTCATCGGAGCTCGTAATCAACTACATGAACTGTATGAAATGTTCATGAAACGTGAGCACAAGGAAGAAATAATAAGAGCATGCGCAGCAGATGGCATCGAGTGGAAAACCATACCTCCTAGATCTCCTCACTTCGGAGGTTTGTGGGAGGCAGCTGTTAAAAGCGCAAAGTTCCATATGAAGCGCATTTTGCAAAATTCTTCTTTAACTTATCCTGAACTTAATACTATTTTAATACAAATTGAATCTGTTCTTAATTCTAGACCAATCACACCTTTATCCGAAAATCCAAACGATATCCAAGCTCTTACTCCAGGTCACTTCTTGATCGGAACAAGCCTCACCGCAGCCGTTGAACCACAGCTACATCACGCTAACGTCAACAACTTAACTCGCTATCAACAACTACAGTGGTATTTTCAGCAGTTTTGGTCAAGGTGGTCGCGAGAATATCTACAAAACCTACAATTACGTACCAAATGGAAAAGACCTGGCTCCCCAGTATCCATAGATGATCTTGTTACCATTGAAGACGAAAATCTTCCACCACTTAAGTGGAGACTAGGTAGAGTTGTTCAAGTACATCCTGGAAAGGACGGTGTCGTAAGAGTAGTTACTATAAAAACATCAAGCGGTGAAATTCAGCGAGCTGTTACCAAAATTCGACTGCTTCCTATTGAAGTGCCTAAGACCCTTCAAGGGCGGGAGAATGTTGAGTCTTAAAAACTATATGAACATTTTATATCTAAACTATCTAAAAACTAAAGAATTTAACTTTTTTAAACTTAATAGAAGCATCCTGTAATGCATTCTATGTTTTGTTTCGTTAAAACTATTAGATACAATGTAAATGTCAAAATACATTTTTTTTTTGTAATCACTTTCCGGTTGTCAAACATTATATTCTTTTATTATTAAAGTTCTAATCAAGTACCTACAGACCGTGTCTTTAATTAAATCTCTAAATTAATAAATAATCAAGCAAAATCGTATTTTGCTTCGACCATAAATAACAGAGAAACAAAAATTCTTGCTTTCTCTCAACAGGCTTTTTACAAACTTAAAGCACACCTTTAAAATCAACCCATAGGTGTCTTATATAAAGTTTTTTCTAAGTCATCAAATACAATCAAACACTTTTATCAATATTAACGCAAGCATGGAATAAAAACAGACAGAAGGAACACTATTTAATTTCTGTGGTTTTAGAAGCACAGTGGACATTTTAGTGAAATGGCCTTTACTTGCAGGCACGTTAACGTGCCTTAATTTTAACCAAAAATTTCTTAACTATTTATATTGAAACTTATAGCTTAAATAATTTTCTCTTTCTCTCTTCAATAAAAAAAATACCTATAGTTGGCAATAATTTCGTACAACCGTAACAATTTCTTGTTTTAACGAATAAAATTCCTTGACAAAGCTACGAAGCCAATGAGTCTCCATATCAACTAAGATTCTATTTAATGCTTATAAACTTCTCCTCAACGATATCCTATATTGGTATCGTTATTCTGAGAAGAACCAGCGTACCTACACACGAGTATTCAGCATGTGAGTGCTGAAATGTTGTCATGAATGATTTTCTAAGGCCCACTCCAATTTGTCGACTAAAAACGTTTATCAAACTCCTAACACACTTCATCTCTTCTCGTCGTCCTTTAACATCCATACCACACAACACCATATCCTTTTGTGCTTTCCCACAAAATTGGACGTGGTCCTCGTCCTCTTGATTTGTTTGCTTTTCTAAAGATATCTTTTCTCTCATTTATACGTACTTACAATGGAAACAATTGAAATCTCGGTATCTTCTTTCTGAAAATTTGCATACACTAAAAACTATATCCTATATATAGGAGCTTCATAGCAGCATTTAGCTTAAGGCATCCGAGACAAAACGAAACGACATATACAAAGTTGTAATTTGCCAGTTGTTACAACCATAAAGCTTGCGAAAAACAATCGAGACTTCCAACTCAAACTATATTCCAATTCTTCTTGCGTATTATGTCCTGCTGCAAGGCGTATGCTCAGATAATTCCAAGTTACAATTGTAATATTAAAGCGAAAGAAAGGAACCTAAAAAAATAACACTGGTGGTGAAGTCTAGTGCTTTGATTGATTAGTTAGTTTTCAAATGTTGACATGGTTTGCCACAAGTTTTTTGTTTTTTTTTTGTTTTTTTGTCATCCGACCGTTTTGTCGTCTTTGCTTTTGCCCTTAAAGTTATATCCATTGGTTTTTGGCTTTTCATTATGCGGCCAATGTACTTTTCATTGCATCAGGAGGATCGCTTGTAACTTTCAACACACCCACAAAACTATAATTCTCTCTCTGATTTATGATACCTACGTATACTTGTTTGGCCAGAATTTATGGCCGTTGATAGATTGTGGTTAGATGAAAATTGAGGGCTTGCCAGGGGAATAATAATAATTATCTTAAGGACTGTCATTCAAAGACTCTGCTGGAAAATGTCAGAAACACCTGCCAACTTATATTATATATAGATTGGAGCCTGCATCAAAAGCTCCTTGAAATTTCGAAATTTTTAACTGTCTGGTAGTGGCAGTGCATCCATCGCAATAGTCGACCGCTGCAAGCTACATACACACCTACTCTTCATCTTTGACAGATAACCTAACCTACCATCGCGTCATCGTCGGTCGTAGCGGTATGTACACATATACATAGTATATCTAGAAGGACATCAGAGTGAAACCATTCAACCTCAGAGTTAGTTATCTAATCGTAGATAACTGCCATCTATTGAGCATTCCTGTGTCGGACTTATAGAAGTGGAATATACAGCACTTCGTTTCGGCCTAAATGTCAGCAGCATTTCAACTGTTAAACGTTTTCGACGAAAAAGCACATGAAGCTATAGACGGTGGTGGTGTTTGTGGTGATGGCGGGAATTTGATGATAAACGAAATCCTGGTGCACATTCCAATGGAGAAACTTTTGCTTTGGCAGCCCAGACCAAAATGGTTGGGGTTGGTTGTTATTTTTTTGGGAAAGTTTAGTGAAGGATAGATATAAGCAGTATCTGTATGAATGGTTTGTCTGTCTGTCTGTTGGTGTCTGAAGAAAAACAAACCATATCTAGCCTTCTTCGTCTGCCTTGAGAGGTCGTTAAGAAGCAATATTCACCCATTAAACCCTTTATACGCCCGCAACGGAAATAACCCCCGCACAACTATAACGACGAGGATGTTAATGAACAACATGCGGAATTTTCGTTTACGACTTCCTTACCTTAATCCAGAAGCAAAATTAGTTTACGGAGGGCCTTAGCTCATATTAATTATATAAGAAAGTTTGGGCTCGAGTTCTTTGATTTTGACCAGAAATGAAAAGTAAGGAAGTGCATTTGGGATGTTTCTTATTTGTTTTTGAGTAAACGTCACATTTGACAGCAGAAATTATCAGTAGTTTGATAAGCAAGAAAAGCCAGTAGGTAAAATGTTCGCGTAGATTCTTGCTGAAGTCGAAATAAATGAAAATGAAATAAATTTAAAAAAAAAGGTCAAAAGTTCCGGCATTTTCATGCCAGAAAAAGTAAAGAAACACATTTTGCGTAGATTCGGGATACCATGGGATCCCGCGGGAAAATGAGATCTCGGAGATCTCATCAATCTCAGTTAAATTAACAAGACTCCTCAGCAAAATTTCTCAGTTTTGCTGTCAAAACTCACTCTGAGGGAAAAAAAATTTTTGAGATCATATTTTTCTGAACGCGCCTGTTATACCTAAACAATTTTCAACATATAAAATCTAAAATGTCAAAAAAAAAAATTGAATGGCTGATATTAGGGGGGTTCATATTCAACAACGCGACGTGTCGCACGACCCAAGTCGTTTTGGTAGCGGTCACATTCAACTACTGTCGTATAGACTTCATTTGAAAATATATTTTCAAAGAACTAACATGGCACGCAGTTTCTTATTTGCACCAATAACAGCACATTTTTATTTCTCTCGTTTTATTATTTTGCTTACATTTCAACTCATTCTCTTTATATCTTACGAGCAAAATTGAAATACAACGTACAATTGAAATTTTCGGCCGTCCGACTGCTATTAACATTTACTACAGCGGTCGTTCGGCTGAGCAAATTATTAAAAAAATTGAACTACGGAGCTATTTCGACTAGTGTTCACATTACAAAAATATAACGACACGACGCATATTAATGAACATGTCGTTGGATGTGGAAATCCTGACGATTTCTTTTTTTTTATCAGCAAGTAATTTATGGCATTAAATCCGTATTTGAAGATGCGTTCAGAAATATATCTCCAAGGGTGGAAACACAAGAAGCATAGATTTTTTCGGAATGAATTGTAATGCAGCATAATTTTAAATTAACCCCCCCTCCCCTATAAAATCAAATTTCCCCTTGTGGGGCATGGGCCAAAATGGCAAAGTAAAAGGGTAGTTTGAAGTTAAGATATGTAGTTTAAAAGACAATAAGGGTATTTAAATTAACCCCCCCTCCCCTATAAAATCAAATTTCGCCCTGTGGGGCATGGGCCACACGGGCCACGTTGCGAAAACTGTACTAAACTGTCTTTTCACTTTGTCTCAAAATGGCAAAGTAAAAGGGTAGTTTGAAGTTAAGATATGTAGTTTAAAAGACAATAAGGGTATTCATGCAACGAGATAAGTTTACCAATTGTGTAAAAAGATAAGTTTACGCAAAAGTTTGCGTGAACGTCCTTTTTATTTATTTGGATAAATGCTGCGTAATTGAATCAGCTGTTCGTTAAACGTCACGTTAAAAGTCACAATGACGTTTGTATAAGTTTCCGCAACAAAATCCTTAGAACCATTTCCCATACAAAATTTGACAGTTCATTTACCAAAAGATAAATTTATCCAAAAGATAAACTTATCTAGTGTTTTACGACGTTGCATGAATCCCCCTAATGTTTAAGATAAGATTTAATAATAAGTATGTAGAGATCCTAAAAAGTTAATATAAAGCAGCAGGGGCCCATCGATATTGTACACAAACAGAAACTGTTAGAACTTAAAGTTTGCTTATTTAAAGTTAAAATTAAATATTTTACAAACTACGCCTTAGTTCTTTTTGCCTAAATATTTTCAAATCTACCAAAATGGGCGACAAATGTGCTCAACTCCGAACCTGTCAGAGACACATCCCTATGCGCCACTATTCGAGTGGTTATGCTACCGGCGGCGGCGGCGGCAGCGGTTAGGGTCTTTAAAACTACCCTTATTTCACCTTATACTTTAGGTTATGGCAATAGCTAGCTCACATGCACAAACAAAAATATTAAGGATCAGACCAGACCAAACCAAACCAAACCTAACACAGCCAGCCTTAATTGCAACTGTAATAACTCACCAAAATTGCAGCACACAAAATTCAGTGGAGCTTCATACTCGCACAGTTATATTTGCGGGGTGGAATATGGGCTACATCGTCGTCGGTCGTCATTATCCTCTATATATGTATGTACATTTCACAAGCTACGGTCGGTGGTATAGAACTTGGCATTCGACGTCAAGGAGCGTAAGTAAGAGCAAACCACTTCAGTTATGAGACTGTAATAGTGTATTCGTGGGTGTTGAAGGAAATAAGGAACGCGAAGGCGTCCAAATTCAAAATATACATATACATATACATATGTATACTCCTTGTGTTTGAGATGAGGAAAATAATTTCGCTGACGAGAAGACGAAGACGAAAACGAGACCTTAACTCAGTAGGTAGGTACCTGTCTAGCCTATATAACGTGCATAAGAGTTGAGTTGGTATATAGTCGTTAGCAACATTCCGTCTCTAATGACTGCCATGACTTTATATACCTATACACGAACCAGTAGGTAGAGTATACATGACTTAAAATGTAATAAAAATTAAAGCCATTTTTAAAGATTTTGGTTTTGTTACAAAATTCTATGTATATATAAAATTTCCGAGGGTGGATTTTATCTCATTTAAGCTTAGGAAAAGGAGATCCATCGATTGTTGCTAGGGTAATGGGGCATTATATAAGAAGAAACTGGAATTTAATGAAGGGTTGTTTTTGAATGAATGCTTGAAAATAATTTGATTATTTGGCTTCGTATCAAAGTACCTAAATATTATATTGGCCAAATTGTCGATGTTCAAAAGGTTGAAAGGAAAAGGGTTTTTTTTCTTTTATCGGAAATCGTAATTTAGGTATTTTGTTTACTAGTATTCATAGGTACCTGTTGAGATTTTATTCAAAGAGAATTGTTCATTCAATAATATTTCGATTTTTGTGAAAGTTAATAGAAATCTTTTGCTTAGATTCAATGATACCTTTTCTATTCATTTTATATTACATGCTTCTACTTTATTAAAAAATAAATATTGAAACTAAGATTGACTGAGTTCTAGAAGAGAAAAAAAAAATGAACTCCACTTTTGACGAAGTATGCAGAAATAAGAAGCTTTGGATATTTAAATATATAAATGTGTTGAAATACAAAAAGGAGTGGCTTGATTTATTACAGCCCCTTTAATTAAAATAAATGCTAAATTAAATTCTAATCTAAAAATCAAATAAAACATTAATTACAAATTAATTCACGTATCTTATTATCTTAACGAAAATCTACTACATTCTGCTATCGCCAAAGAGTATTATAAAAACTGCTCTGCACACATACACTTACCCACAAAATGTAAACTTTTGCAAACACATTTTCTCAAAAGTGTTTAATTACATATTTGCGACTATGGTTTGTTTTTTTTTTTTCTTTAGTTGTTGGCAAAAATATCTTAGGTAATTTAACTTAACGGTGTAAAAACTAGAAAAAGACAACAAAAACAAATATGTATGTCTATATTTTTTAATGAAAACTTTATTTCTTTTAAAACTATTTTGAAATATTTTATTTTTCCCCATATTTTTTTTTAGTATTAATTTTTCTGGTTTTTAGGATAATTTTTTTTTTTGTAGGGCCAAAGTTGGTAATTGCTAATAATTTCATATATTTTTTTTAGAAAATATAATTACATACATTGTTTTTTAATTTTGTATAAAAATCAGTACCTGTCATACAACCGTTATGACACAAGAAAACGTCTCCAACTATTCTGTCAAAGATCCATTTTTTAAGCAGTTAACCTATTTCGATACAAATTTTAATAACTTTAAGGCGAAATAATATTGCGTGTAAAATTTTGGAAATACATATGTATGTATGTGCATAACTGATTTTTGGACATAAACAAAAATTCTAACTTTATTTTTGAAAAATTAAGACCCTGAAAACAGGTTCACAAATTCAGGAAATTTAAATTTTTAAAGTTGACATTGAATTTAAAAGAAATTTTAGACCAAATAACAATATTTGAATTTTTGTTTGCACATATTTATATTTTTTCACTCACTTTCTCTTCTTATTATGTTAATTGTGTATGCATGTTTTACAATACAAAATCTTTAAAATTCTAAGCCAGTTAAACCACAAAAGCAAGTTCGTACGATACAGTAGATTATTTTATTTTCTAGAACCATTAAGTTGATTGTATAAACTTGGACAACTACTGAAAGATCGTAAAAGAAGACGTGAAATTCAAACTGCTCTTGGAAGTCATATTTTTGCTTAACTCATAATGAATTGATTTGGAAATTTCATCTAATTGGAATTAATCTTATTTTTCGAAGCATTTTGGCAGCTGGAATGTTTTAGTCAACATAATCTTTTACACCACATTTCAGTTTTTGACTTAATAAATTTTCAGGAAAAATATTGCGACTTTAAACTTTCTATACGAACAAATTAGTCTATCAAAAGGTAGAGAGCTTTCAAATTGATATCCCAAACTATATGGACAGCTTTTTTTTATTATTATTTGTGAAAATAAATCCCATAACATCTAATGCAATAAAAACATTAAATATTTTGTATTTTCGATGATCGACTATTGACAAAAATGATTTATTGATAAACAATCAAAATTTAAAAACGGAACATCGTTTTGTTGCCTCCTGACTTGTAAAACATTTTTATTAAACAAGAATTCAAAAAATCGAATTTGAAGAAAATCCAAATAATGGATTTATGTTTATTATTATTAGTTTTGGGGAAAATTGAAAATTATACGGTACAACTTTTGTTCTTAGATTAGAAAAGTAAGTCACTGAGCAAAAATAAATTAATTTAATATTAAAGGTTTATAAACGGTTTTATACCACGACTTTCGGTTTATTTTACGTGCTAGTCCATAGTCCTGAGTCAATTTTGCCTTTTTAATTTTTTACAAAATGAAACACAAAATCTTGTTGGAATAACCAGGATATTTTTCCAAAAACATTGCCTAATTTATATAGGGCCTGATTCCAATATCATTTTTGACATTTTTGCATTTTTTTTTAATTTAGAGAAATTCAGGTCGACAGTTCCATACGGCACCCAGCGTTGCCACCTAACTAAAAATACAGTGCCACATTTTCTAAAAAATTTGCATGCCAAAATTCTTCCATAAAAAAATGTATTTTAATTGTGGAGTGAAAAAAAAATACAACAAAAAATTAGAAGAACTCATTTGTTCTATTCGCTTCAGTATTCACTGCAGAAGCATTCACCATACTTAAAGCCACGAAGACTGTTTCAAGTTACCGTGAAAAACACATTATATGCTCTGATAGCATATCTGTACTTAACGCCATTAAAACCCCAACAACAACACTGAACTCATATCAGAAATCAGATATCAACTCACCAAATCTCCAAACAATATAAAGTTAATGTGGACCCCTGGACATGTAGGAATCCAGAGTAACGAATACGCTGACAATGCAGCTAATTCAGCCAATAAAGATCCTGTATATATCTTCAATATCTACACCAAACAAGATTTGTTAAAAACACATTCAAAAAGAGTCAAAATCCATCATAACCTAGGACTGGAGCCTATACCACCATCCTTACAAGAAACTCAATCGTGACAAAATCAGCCCTGAATACCCAACAAACGCTTCCAAGCTCTAACTTTGTACGACTTCGACTTGGACACACATCAGCCTCTCATCATCACCTCCTCAAAAAATTGTAACACCAGATCACATTTAAGAACACTTCCCTGTTTCTCAACCCATAATCAAAAATTTATTTTAAAACAAATATATCTATGAAATTCTCCAAAACCCTTGTTTCACAAATATTGAAAAAATATCAGATTTTTTTTAATAGCAAACATTTTAATTTTAATTAATAAAAATAGAGTTTAACTTAATAAAAAAAAGAGTAAATATTCTCCGCAGCTAGGCTTGTTAAATTAAGTATTACCGTGTAATTTTAATTACCTGTTAATAAATAATAAGGGTATTCATGCAACGAGATAAGTTTACGCAAAAGTTTGCGTGAACGTCCTTTTTATTTTTTTGGATAAATGCTGCGTGATTGAATCAGCTGTTCGTTAAACGTCACGTTAAAAGTCACAATGACGTTTGTATAAGTTTATCCAAATAAATTTGTATAAGTTTCCGCAACAAAATCCTTAGATAATTTTATCCAATTTGCGTAAACCTTTTTACATACAAAATTTGACAGTTCATTTACCAAAAGATAAACTTATCTAGTGTTTTACGATGAAATTTTCCTGTCAAAAAAACTCAATCGTGCCACTTCGACAACGCTTACGACACACTTTTTTTTATAAAAAAAAATCAAAAAATGAGCATATTAAATAACCAGTACTTTTTTCTCTACATAATTTTGTTTATCCAATTTTATTCGATATTTATTTATAATAATTTGAAAAAGAGCTTAGTGCCGTGAAACTTAGAATACTACTTTATTATAATACTTAGAATAATAAGTTTTTATTCAAGTGACGCGCAGTGTACATGCCTACGCAAAAAGTATAAGAGATTTCAGAGCCATAATACAAATGAACAATAGCTACTAAAATATAAATAAAAATACAAATTAAAGCCTAAGAATGCAAACAAATTGAAAAGATGTTTTTCGCCACTGAAATACTTGGAATTATTTAATTCGCTTGAAATTTTAACATCTCCAATTTATGTTCCATAAAATGGTTTTGAAATCTTCAATTACGTACTTCGAATTCAACTTCCTTCATATTATAATGAGATATATACATATTTCTAAGCCTACACGCCCAGCTCACAAATTCTTCTTCACGTAATATGCTATAGTATTACCTTATTTCGAATAATATAAATCTTATCTTTTTATCTACACCTATTAACCAAAATAAAATAAGTGACATTAGCAAGCTTCCTGCCGCGGGGGCAATTTAACCTTAATAGCTTTTGTTTTTTTTTTTTACATAAAAACCCTGAAATTCTCTTCCCTCGCGGGTTTAAGGAAACCATTAAATCCTAAAATCATTGTTTGTTCAATTTTTTAAGAGGTGTTCGGAATTCAAGATAACAAAAGAAACAAAACAACGAAAATTGTTACAAAATAGAATTCCTCATTTCCGCATTTAAAATGCCTTTACTGCTTAGCATGTTCGTAATCATTGCGATATTAAAAAAAAAAAAAAACAATCGTTAAAAAAACCTTACTCTCCACTCCACCTCTCGCCATCAGTTAGCAAATCAACTAATTGCCAAAATCCGCTTTTTATTAGGTGCAATAAATTTTTTTTTTACATTTCATAGGAAGGTTGTATAGCGTTTGATGGGGACCTTCCCCCATTCCTTTCTAAGCTTAACGTTGGAATTTTTACTTACAGTAGTTTCACTTTTATCTTTATGACTGTAAGCGGATTAAATCCGTTTTGCCGCGAATTGTCCTCAATAAAATTAAGGACACAGGAGAACCTACAACTTCGTCAACGGTTGAGATGGAAAATATAATATGTATGTATACAGAAAACTGTGAAGAGTGCAATTTAAGATCTGACTCACAGAGTCAGAGGAGAAGGAGGAAAATCCTTAAAGTGTTCTTCGTTCACAGGAAACCACTCCTTTTAAGTGGAATTCTCTGCTATTCAGCCTAAAGCTGACCATTAGAGAAGTTCTATGATTCTCTGGGGCTAACGGTATGCCATGTTCATAGCGAAAGGGACTATATAGACTAAAATGCAGGTAAGTGGGAAAGGTGAAACTTTCACATTGGATATTTATTGTCCTTGTTCCGAAGGATTTTGCGTAAATACCCATCCTTTGGAAGTTCGAGCACACATTTAAATGACCCTTCGCATGAAACCAAACCGGTTTACTGGGGAACAACTTCCTGTATAATATCCAACAACTGAAGGATAGCTTTATATATGGGGACATGTATACGAACCTAGAAACGCATTGTGATTCCATAGAAAGGAAAGTATCGTCTCTCAATCTCATTTACAGGAGGCCAACGACGACGCCGTCGTCACCGCGCCAAGCCGAGCCGCACGCGGTGGCACAGTGATAACGTTAAGTTAAATTGTTTCCAAGCACGCAATCATTTCATCGCATGCATGTAGGTATTGTTTATGGCTATGAGCTTCTTATACTGGCAGTGCGGCGGAACTTGTTCAGAATTTATCGAGTTCGTTGTCCATTTAACAATGCACCATAGACAATAGATATATGTATAAGGATAAAAAAAAGAAGTTAATGTGTTAAAAAAACAAAATGAATAGACAGGATATTGAAACGTTTAATCGTATGCAATTTTCTAGAATTATTTAATTAAGCTAATTGATAGTCTAGGTTCTTTTAAATATTATCATTATACTTGATTGCTATAGATATAGAGAGGTTATCCTGTCAAATATAATTTTCTAAATTGTTTCTTGCTTTATTGTTAGGTTAAAAAAAAGCTATCGTCTAAAACGTTATCACAGAAACATTGCAATATATTGTTTTTTTTTTTTTTTAATTTCTAACGTGTCTGCTAGAAAGTTTATCAACAAAAAAAAAATTCACCCATTGATATTATTAAAGGTTATTTTTCCTACAGTCATGGTGCTAAGATTTTTTTATTCGGTTTTTTTTTCGAATTCAGCAGCATTTCAAAGATAAGTCAACCACACTGATGATTCTTTTTGAGATAAAAATCCTTCGAGGACATTTTGATGATCACCTCCATAAGATCTTTGAATAATGTGTCCATGCCTGATGTTACACTTTGTAGTTGAGAATTGGGATCATCGTCATTTTCAACCTTTCCCATTTGTTGGTCACCCGAACTCGAACCAATAGTTTCTTGATGAACGAAAGTTTAAGCACCTGCAAATATCTTACGACGGACACGTTCCATTTCCATTTTGGGACTTTCGACTTGCTCGCGAAACTCCAATTCTAACCACCGTTTTTCTTTAAAAACCAAAATTACCTATAACTGAAATAATCAAAAAAAAAGTTTGAAAAAAAACACATTCAGAGAGATATACAAATTTTGAAAAATTAGTTTGCCCACCTTTAGTTTGAAAAAATTAAAATCAGTGTGCCTTGATGTAGTGTAGGTAAAGGGTGTCCAGCGGGAATTTTACAACTTTAAATTGCGATTATCGAAATACCAGCGGGTTGAGGTAAGCAGGAGGGGTATCATTCAAAGCGCAGGATTTCAGAATTGTTAGTCGCCATAAGTCACTGGTCGGGAGCGCACTGCGCATTTGCTGTGGAGCAATATTTGAAGTGCGGTGAATCATTGGTACGTGCGCGTCGCGCTTTTTGTACTCATTTTAATATTGGACGACTAAGTGATGGGCCGAGCACGCAACTTATCTGGTCGTGGGTACAAAGATTCAGGCAAGAAGGCATAATGGTCCTGGACCATCAACGTCAGCAACAACGCCAGAACATGTGTCTCAAGTTCGAAATGAAATTAATCGAAATCCACGTAAATCGATAAAGAAGATTGCGGCCTCCACAGCAATAAAAAAATCAACAGTTCATGTTACTTTGAAAAAAGAAATTAACATGGTCGTCAGACCTCACACCTTGCGATTTCTTTTTATGGGGATACCTCAAATCAAAGGTTTACAATAACAATCCCCGGACAATTCAGGCCCTGCAGGAAAATATTCGCCATGAAATTCAAAGCATTACTCCAGCGCTTTGCCGTCGCGTAATCGCAAATGTAAGGGTCCGACTGCAAGAGTGCATTGAAATAAAAACGGCCATCATTTGAATGATATCGTTTTTAAAAATAACATAATATCCGCATTGTTACTCTGCATTTAATTGAAATAAAAATAAATAAAAACGATGTAGTTTGTTTTATATTGAATTTTAAAATTGAAAATATTCCGCTGGACACCCTTTACATATTCTATTACGGCAGGTTGGGAACGGTCAACGATTTCAACATCTTCAGAATCAATCAGCCAGTCATTTCCGACAGAGAATTAAAGTGTTACTACTGTTATTTCGGGTATCTTTTGCACTTGTAGTAAGTCAAATCCTGATGAACGAGGCTATTATCCAATGAGCTTAATTTGTTTATAAAGCTAGTTAATGTTTGGGCACTGCCTTCCCGGTTCCAACAACATCAAAAAACACTCAAACAAAAATACATAATACCTATTTTATGTAATACCTAGCTATAAATTAAATCCTTATGGTCACTGGTAATGCGTCAATGGTACTTATTTACTTATTCATTTATTTAAAATACGAGGAGAAAACGAATCTTGAAATATATATTTGATGCAGTTACCTTTCTACTTCCCTCAAACCAAACATCATATAGGCGCATAAGTCAATGAACTTCTCAATGTATTGTATTTTTCTATGAATGAAACTTTAGTAAATGCATTATTTTTATTTTCGTTTCTTAACGATAAATTGGTATCCAAAGCAATGTTGTTTAATCAATACCTACCACTATGCTTTTCAAAGCCATCATTTTGCAGTGGTAATTCAATGTAGAAAGAAGCAAAAATGGAATTAGAAAAAGAAGTTGATTTGCATCAAAAAATTGCTGAAATAAAGAAAAGGATTCTTTTAACAGGTATCGAAGCAAATTTCTACTTTTAATATTATCACTAATATTGTGGTTTATATTTGTTAATATAGAGGGTCAAAAAACAGCAAACGCAGCAGAATGGCAAAAACAAAGTCGTATCAATGGCGAAACCCTAGCTACTCTCAAAAAGGAAAACAAGGAACTCACTTCGCAGGTAGTTATGCTGAAAAATCCCATCAATCGACGAATGGGTAAAGATTTGGAAATTGAACCCGGTGGCGGGAAACCGGTTTACCCAGTTGGCGCAAAAAGTCCCGAAGAGGCAGTTTTCTTGATGGATTTAAAAATCACAGAGAATCGTAAACAATTGGACTTACTGCGACACAGGTTTCAAGTTAGACAAAAGCATTTCAATAAACTGGTTCAACATTATGAAGACTTGTTGGCTTTTAAAGAGCATCAGTCTAAGGAAGTCGGAGGAAAACCACCAGAAACACTAGAAGAGGATGCAAATCGTAAGGTTTGTTAAAGTGAAACCTCTGATATCACGGCCAAGGACTTTTATAATTTTGTTTGTAGTTGGTGATTCAACTGGAAAACGAGATTCATCGAAAGAATGTTAAATGGATTGAAGCGGAACACATTAAAAAGAAGTATAAATCCATTCAAGCCTCACTCATGACTGATGCTGAAAGATTTGAAAGATCTTTAAAGGAGCTAGAGGAGGCTTTAGCAGAACAACAAACTGAAATCAATCGACTTCAGGTTTTCCTATCGTAACATTATATGTATATCAAAGTATCATTCTCTAAATCTTTTCAGCAAGTTCACAATGAAGCCCTTGAGATGCGTGATGTTGCAAAAATAATTCTCCAAAGGCAAGAGCAACAAGCAAATACTTCTTTAAAAATTCGAGAACGTCAGGCCTTAGACTTTCGCAAACAAGTCGAAAGTCGCAAAATGGAACTGGAACGTATCGGTCGTAAGCTATTTGCAGATGCTAAAACTTTTGTTCATCAGGATAGTATTGGTTCAAGTTCGGGTGACCAACAAATGGGAAAGATTGAAAATGATGATGATCCCAATTCTCAGCTACAAAGTGTGACAGCGGACATGGATACATTATTCAAAGAGCTTATGGAAGTGACTGGAGCTACATCTCCATCAAATGTCCTCGAAAGATTTTTATCTCAAAAAGAATCATCGATGCGGTTGACTTATCTTCGTAATGCTGCCGAATCAGAAAAAACCGAATTAGAAAATCAACGAGAAAATCTAACCAAAGAACTAGAAACATCGAAATTTTCTGAAATGAAAGAAAGTGAAGTGTAATTTATTCAATTATTCCTAAATGCTGTTTGACTTAAAATAGATAAATTTATAGGAATCAAGAAGTTGTTGAAAAGTTAAAGCTTGAAATTAGTAATATGAACAAAGAAAAACAGAAGAACGAAGAAGCAGCTGAGAAGACTGTTGGCGTTATAAAGTTCATCCAAGATAGACTTCGGGATATGATTTATAAATTGCAAGAAGTTGATGAAAGTGATGTGAATATTGTGGAGAAAGGGAAATCGATATCAGCTCAAAGTTTACCCGACTTTTTGGTTAACGATGCAACAGATGAAGACTTAATTGATGTAAGTTCACTGTGACATATCTTAGCTGAGATATTTCGTTATGAAAACCTTCAAGTTTACTATGCAAAGTTTTAATTTAAAACTTGATTTGGGAATCGCAGTTGAACCGCGCAATATATAATTATCTGTCTTAAGTTTTTGAATTATCATCTTTTTCTGACAATAAAAAATGCTATATTAAAAAGATAAATTTGATTTACAATATATTTTTAATACAAATTAAATTTTCGCAGATACTTAAGGCAAAACTAGAGAAAAGCTTACAAGCTCAAGAGGAGAAAGAAGTTGAAATTCTACAAAAATCTAGTGACGTCGAAGTGAGTGGCATTTAACAGGTATAAATATTCAAGTAACTTCACTTTATTTATTTTTTTAAAAAGGTTGACGAACTTGCTGTACGTCTTGAGCAAACTCCTTCATTGACTGCCGAAGACAAGCCTCAACCTATGCCGATGTGCTATTATAATCTCATATCAGGTCGGGCCACCCGGACTTTGGGTACATCTTCTGGTTCTCCCGAACAAGGTCCAGCTCCAGGTAAAATTGAAAATCAATAAATTCCCCATTTAAAGTAAACAAATTAATAAACATTTCTTATCCGTTATTCTCTTATCAAGCTGTCACTGACGATGAAAGTGAAGTTCCATCGAGAAATTTTCTTAAGCGACAATCAGTTCTCATCGTTGATACAAAATCAAGACGAAAAGCATATCGTCCCGTTCCACAGAGAAGAAAATAGATCCATATAGGTGCCTTAATATTTTTTTTGTGTACTTTATGTTAATAATAAAATCGAGTGCTTTTCTCCAAAAATATCAATATCACTTCTCAATTCAATTAATTTCGATCTTTATGACCATGACAAAGAAATCTTCATCTAAAAGCCATTTTGTTGGCAATGAATGTAATCTTCCGGCTCTAGGAGCAAAAATCAAAAATATATGTATAAACAAACTCGATTTCGGGAGCACTTCTCTTGGCTCCTAGCCTAGCTGATATATGTAGTTTGTTGACTGTCGTTAGTTTGGTTGGATATTTGCACAACGAATTGCAAAGGGAATTTGTGACGTTGGACGTTGGTTGTCGGTCGTTGTGCTCCTTCCTGACCGAATTCGCTTTGTATGAAAGTGGTGTGGTCTCTTGCATGGCTTAGGGACACACTATACCATGACAGTGCCGGCTCGTAAGCGATGACAATGGTTCACAATGGGAATGCCAAGTCGACAATGACGACAACGACGACGACCAACAATTGTGGGCGTTGAATGCATACACATAATAGTGCGAGTGCGGGAGGACGAGGAGGTAAAAAAAAAAAAAAATTAATTCCGAGCCAAGTTCCTTATGGCAATGAAATTGTGTAACTCACTGTGCCCAGCAATATAGACCAAGAGCATTGGCCAGAACAATATTTTCCAGTTACATGACAAGCGGCACAATGGGTCAACCACTGGACGCAATGGCTACAACAGCATGAACAACAGCAACAACAACAATCACACGAAACAGCCACTACAATGGCCATTGGACAATGGACAATTTCATTGCGCTGCCTCTTTCCTTGTGTCCATAGAATCAGACTGAATGCGGTAGTGGCAGCAGCACGAGGCTATGTCATTTCTCCGGACTATACAACAATGTTTGCGTTGTCCAATAATGTTGCTGTTGAATGGACAAGGGACTCTGAATCGGTTGACGTGCGTCGGTCGTCGTCTTCGTAGTTGCAATTCCTATGGGTAGAATAGCTAAACTTAGGTATAGCATAGCATGCCTAGTTGCCAGAAATGTTAGTAAGTGAAGAGCGACGAGATTGCAAGGCAACACTGCAAAGTCTTGGATTGACGGCAAGAAGCATGTTCAATGTCAATTGCGGATATAAAAACTACTCACTTGAAAAAGGAAATTAAGCAGACATACATACGTTACGTATACTTTGTTGAATTTGGATTATGTAACGGGTGATTTTTTAGCTGGTTTGGTTTTGGCAACACTGGTTTTGACAGCTGACGTGTGTTTAGTACCTTGTGTCACTGTCAAACAGCTTCAGTTTGGTTTGCAATTTAACCATGGATCGTCTTACAAATGAACAACGCTTGCAAATTATTGAATTTTACTATCAAAATTCGTGCTCGGTTCGAAATGTTGTTTATCGAAAAATTGTGTTCAGCGATGAGGCTCATTTTTGGTTGAATGGGTACGTAAATAAGCAAAATTGCCGCATTTGGAGTGAAGATCAGCCAGAAGCATTGCAACAGCTACCAATGCATCCCGAAAAAGCCACTGTTTGGTGCGGTTTATGGGCCGGCGGCATTATTGGGCCATATTTCTTCAAAGATGATGCGAATCGCAGCGTTACTGTCAATGGTGACGCTACCGAGCGATGATAACAAACTTTTTTTTGCCCGAAATGGAAGTTCTTGACTTGCATGATATGTGGTTTCAACAAGACGGTGCCACATGCCACACAGCACGCGAAACAATGGCGCAATTGCGAGGCGAGTTTGGTGAACAGTTAATTTCACGTTTCGGGCCGGTCAATTGGCCGCCTAGATCGTGCGATTTGACACCATTAGATTATTTTTTGTGGGGGTATGTCAAGGCTAATGTCTATAGGGACAAGCCCGCTTCGATTGACGCACTGGAAGCCAACATCCATGCATTCATTCGTGAGATACCGGCCGATATGTGTGAAAGAGTATGCCAAAATTGGACTCAGCGGATGGGCTACCTGAGACGCAGCCGCGGTCAACATTTGCATGAAATTATCTTTAAACATTAAATTGCAAGGTTCAAACTATCGATTCAAATAAATATTTCATTCATATTTTCGAATTTTTTGTGTTTTTTTTTTTTTAAAGTTCTAAACCTCTTAAAAAATCACCCATTATAAAGAATATATGTATATACTATTGAAATTTCTTAAACATTAAAAAGAAACATGGGTATGTTTCAAGTAAAAAAAAATAATTTATAAAAGAAGAAATATAGAAAATACTAGCACATGAAATTTAATTAAATTAAGTAGCCTTTTGTTTATATTCAATAAGAGAATACATTCTGCAATTTTTAGGACATAAGATAAGCCCACCACTGCTGGATTTGATGACCTTATAACTGAACAACTTTTAATAATTGAAATAGAAGGTTCAACAAATATTTAATACTTATATTATGTTCTTCTAAAACTAACTCACCTAAGGTTCATTTAAAAGGGCGATTTAATCCCCCTTAAAATGTTCAAAGTTCAAGATTAAACATTTATAGCATTGCTTTTTTAAAGATGCAACAATCTAAGCTTTAAACTCCTTATAATAATTATTTTCTTCACTGCTATTATACAATTTGAAAAGAAAAGTATATAGTTGTGCATCAAGGACCTTTAGCAGGAGTAAGGAAGTAGAAAATTACAGCACTCCTCAAGACCATTATTTCCTCGTACACTTCCCAAATGACCTAACTTAAAACAAAGTCTTTCCTCTTTATTTTGTAGAGCTATACTGCTATTTACATCCATACATATATATAACTGTGTGTTGTTTTCTTGTGACGTTTTAAATGAAACGAAAAAAAAAAAAAAAACACAACACAACACCTCTTCAAAATCACAGATAGATGGAGTTGTTGGTTTATTGTTGTGGTAGTGTTGGTGTTGGTCGTGGCCGTGGTAATTATTATCTACTTTCTCGGTTACTTGAAGAGCTCATAATTTCATTCTAGTTCCATTATGTGGTTCTCTTTTATAGCAAAGTCATGGTGAATTTTTGTTCAGCCAACTTGCAACAATGAAACAACTACAACGTTAAGAATAAACCAAGAAGAACAAAAAAAAAATAAATAAAACGAAACAAAATACACAAAGAAACGGTAAAACAATGTGGAGATAAGGACATTTTAGTGGTGATTTAGATGAAAAGAAAAATGCACTCGAATGCGGATCCTGAGAAAGGATAAAGTTTTGATAAGAAATATTCCTCTTTTTTTCGTTTTTTTTTTTTACAGTTGGTTCTTGTAAGCAAGACCCTAAAAAAATCTACAGATAACGGTATGTATTTATTAGTACATTTATATATATTTTGTAGCTTCTACAAATTTCCTTTTTATTGAAGATTGTGTGTCTATCCGTGAAGCAAATATTAAATCTCTTTATTTAATTTTCATTAAATTTCAAGATAAGATTTACTTCAACAGTTATTGTGTACATAATTGGATACTCCGGCGTATACGCACTAAAATAAAATATTAAATTATTAAGCCAGTTCACATTTCTGAGATCGCAGTGATTTTTCTGCAACAATTTCGCTGAGCAGGAGGAGGAACGTGAACAAATCTTTTTTCGGAAAATTGATCAATTGCGCCTTTTTACATCAAAAGTGATAAATTGTGTATATGAAAATGAAATGCGTTCAGATAATTAGGATTTAGATTTTTTTTTTTAGATTTAGACAAAAATCTAAGACATATACAACGCCAGAAATGTTTCCTTTAATTTGTCTTTTAAATTAAGTTATTTCAATGTTTAATCGTCGAGATATTTACATTTATATACAATTATACATTTAAGATAGTTCTTCAATCCATTATTGTGATTCTCCACCCAGATCGGTCTCTAACTAGCGGTCTCCAGTATAGAGCACGTAAAAAATTCCATGCCTCTGCACCATATAGCGGGACAAGGATAATTAATGAGATTTAAAGGGACAGATTAGTTTTTCGAGAGGGGCTTTGCTATTCAATTCGCTTCTTAGCAAAAAGAAACAGTGGTTGGGAAGAGTAATTTCCCGTCTTAAACGTACATATAAGCGTCCAAAAATCACCTCATGGTCGAGTTATTTTTTTTTTATAAATTTATAAAATTAATGATTAATTAATAGTAAATTTTGTCCAACATTTTGAAGGAAATTAACTTTTTTTTTAAATTATGGAATGAGTAAATACAAAAGTAACCACACACACGCCTAGACTTTCCCCCTATATTTTTTGTTTCTTTTTTTTTATCAATGAATTATTAAAGTTTTCAAATAACTTGTTATCATACTTATTTTCATTTCAAAGTAGGACATAATTGTATATGAAGTAAGTTGAAAAGCACTCAAAAAGCTAGGACATCCTGCTCAGTCGTGCATCATACCTATACCTATAAACGTCAAATAAATTAAAATAATTTCTTCATCATATTCTTGAATTTTAACTCAAAGGAAAAGAAGTACACTCTTTATCTTTTCATTGCTCACCAATTTCACCATCCTGAATAATAATTTTCAATGACCGACATAAAATGAAAAATGTTCTTTTAAAAAATTGACGTTGCAAAGTGGTTAGGTTGTTCGTACTTCGTTTCTTTGGGAATGAAGGAAGTTGAAAATCCTATCAGTAAAGTTGGAAATTAATGCGGTCTGAAATTGGGATGTGTTCTTTACTTTGACCGGGGTAATTTGACATCCTTTGACTTTTTGTGGGAAACTAGGTAAACCACATAGAACCAACCAGAAGAGTAAAAAAAAGTAAAAAGAGAGTGCAGATGAGTTCATGGAAGTCGTTTGGCTTCTGCTAGGTAAGGAATTAAAAAAAGGGATTCTTTTTTTTTTTTGTCTGTCCATGAATAATAAAGGAGGAAAAACGATGAATGAATAATACTAGGGATATTCTTTTTGATGTGAAATTACTTTTTTTTCATTTTTCCAATCTGAGAATATCCTTCTTTTACCTACATTTTGTTTTAGTATCAGCTGAAATTAGTTTTCACATACAAACGAACACGCACACATAATATGTACCTACTCTACTTACTCGATATGTCTATCAGATTTACTTTGGGAATTAATTCCAACTTTTCCTTGATGGTATTTCCCTGGTGGTGATAATGATGATGACAGTGAATGAATGACGGAGGCAACTCATGAAATATCATCGATTGCAAATATACAATGAAACTCTTAATTATGCTGAAATCCATATCGGCTGTCACACAAGGAAGTTGATGTAAAAGGCAAGTATGGCTTGATGTACATATTTGTACAATGCACATGAGTACGTAATGTATACGTATTCCAAGCGAAATTCCAAAAAAAAAAATATTGAAATTACTTTTCAAGGATCAACGGCGTATAAAAATGGGAAGAGAATCACAGGAATGTGCATCAGTTCTAAATAAAAAAAAAGTGAATACGCTCAGCTTTCGTGATAGCTTTGGTAACGTGCTCATTGAAGAAGTTTTCAAAAATGCACATAACGGAAATAAGGTTTTAACGTTTTTTTAGAAAATTTCCTATTTTTGAAATGATTTTGTTTAAATATGCAACAGTCGGAAACTGGAATCAGTCATGAAAAATAAATAAACTAACCTTATTTTCAGCACTGTCTTTACAATTTTGAAAAGGCAATAAAGAGCGAGCGACCTGCACGGACGTGTTAAGAAGTTGTTGTGAAATTTAAATTTTAAATTATTATTTTTTAATTTTTAAACAATTTACTAAATTTAGTTGCGATGGAAGAAAAATATAAAAAGTGCGATGAGTTATTTAGAAAAGATCAATTGTTATTAAATGCGGCGGTTTCTGCAAATGCTTATTCCATGATAAGTGTGCGTGTGTATAACTGAGTATGATGTAAACATGGTGCGGTCAAAAAAAAACATTATGTTCATCTGTGACACTTGTTTAGAAAATGATTCGGTTATTAATCTAGTAGATAAAAACAACATTTATGAGCGTTTGGATGATATTATTAAGTCAATCGAAATGAATAAAGCTTTTATTGAAAAACAAGAAATGGCAATGGGTGAAATTTTAGATAAGCTAAACTCTTTGAAGGTGTTGGAAAAAGAAAAGGAAACTGATAACAATAGAGAAACATACGCGAGTCTACCAAAAAAAAAATCGGTCTAAAGTTATCCTCAAACCATTAGCAAAACAAAGCGGTGAAAAAAAACAAAAAAAGATTTGCAAAATAATGTAGATCCATCGAAATTAAAAATTGTCGATGTAGCTGCACAAAATAATGGAGTTGTAGCTATTACTTGTAAGGTAGTTGACCAAAAATTACAGTTATGGTCTTAAATGATAGCTAATTAAAATGGCTTCCTAACGGGAAAATTTCATGGTTGCCACCCCTCTAGAAATATTTTTTTGGAATTTTTGAAAATTAAAATCGAGTTTTTTCGAAGAGGTAGGATGATTAAATAAATTCCTGTGGGTAAGGTAGTTGATCAAAAATGACCGTTATGATCTTAAATGATAGCTAATTAAAATGTCTACAAGTGCAAGTGCAAGTGAGGGAAACAGCGATGTTGTTATAAGTGCGGTGGAAAATAAACTGAGTGCATCTTATGAAATTAAAGTACCGATAATCAGAAAACCAAAGTTATTTATTACTGGTGTGAGTGAAAAAAAAAAGAAGAAGAAATTGAGAAAAGTTTAACAGAACAAAATCAAATGCTGAATAAGAGTGAGATCAAATGTATTAGAATCATGAAGGTTGAAAAAAAGCTATTGTTATTGGAATACTGTGGTGGAATTAGAGTCTAAGAGCTTTCAAGGAACCATAGACGTAGTGCAAAGTAAATATATGTAGGTTGGGATAGATGCAAGGTAATTGAAGAAATAAGGGTGAAGCGATGTTATAAATGTCTGGGATTCAATCATGAATCCAAAGAATGTGAACATAAACAATGCTGTAGAAACTGTGGTGGAGATCACGAATCAAAACAATGCTGCGAACCTAAGAAAAATGTTTGTGTGAACTGTGTTATATCAAATGAAAAATTGTGTCTTAATCTAGATACCAATCATAATACAATGGACTATAATTGTCCTGTCTATTTAAAAAAGTTAGAAGCTAAGAGGAGCCGTATCTCATACTAGCAACTAAAAGATCAGTGCAACAAAAAATCTTTAGATTACTTGTCGGGTATATGTTTAAATATTCATGGTATAACATCTAACTTTACATTGATTGAAGACATTGTTTCAAATAATTATTTAAATTTTTTGTTGTTAACAGAAATTCATCATACTGATAAAATAAAAGACTGAGAAATAACTTTATCCGGTTATAAGAAATATGACGAGTGTTTGTCTGTCTCAAGGCATACAGGCAGAGTGGTAATTTATGTTAAAAAAAGCATTAAATCATCTCTTAAAAATGTGTTTGTACGTTGAATGCAGATCTGGATTTCATCAATTCAAATTACTTATAAAAAAGAAAAATAGAATATAATTATTGTTTTGTATCGATCAAGTGTTTTAAGAGTTAAAATAAATGATACATTTTCAAGCTCCTTACATATTGATATTGGCGTTCCACAAGGATCAGTATTAGGAGTTTTGCTTTTCCTACTTTATATTAACGATTGCGGTGAAGCTTTATCTATTTGCAAGATCTGTCTGTTTGCGGATGATACGCTTATAAAGGGTTTTTCAACAGGGACGCTACAAAAGTAGAGCAACAGGGACAGCAAACGACGCCATATTTCTTATCGCTCTTTTGACATTTCTCTTTAGTAAGGTTTGCCATTTCATGATGGAAAGATATACGAGCCAACAACGAGTCGAAATTATTAAAATTTACTACCGAAATTCGGAGTCAGTGGCCTCAACGTTAAGAGCGCTACGTCCAATTTATTGTCGTCATAATCGTCCTAGCAGATCAACAATTGAGCGTCTAATGGAAAAATTTGAATCCACAGGCACAGTACAAAATGTTCCATGAGTCATCATTACATCCCGAAAAAATTACGGTTTGGTGTGGTTTATGGGCCGGCGGCGTCATTGGGCCGTACTTCTTCCGTGATGATCAAGACCGGAACGTTACTGTGAATGGGGATCGCTACCGTTCAATGATAACCGAATATTTTTGGCCCCAATTGGATGATATGGACTTGGAGGACATGTGGTTCCAACAGGACGGAGCCACAAGCCACACAGCGAATGTCACAATCAATTTATTGGAAACCAAGTTTGGAGAACGTGTTATCTCACGAAATGGTCCAGTCGCTTGGCCGCCTCGGTCGTGTGATTTGACGCCGTTAGACTATTTCCTGTGGGGCTACGTCAAGTCTATGGTCTATGCCAACAACCCAGCGACGATTGATGAACTTCGTACGAATATCGAACGTGAAATTGCAGCAGTATCGGCCAATTTATGCTTGAAAACCGTCGAAAATTGGGTTCAGCGTCTGGACTTCTGCAAGCGTGCCCGTGGTAGCCATGCAAAAGAAATCGAGTTCCATACATAATGGCATCGAACGTACTTTCACAGGAATAAAGAATTTCATTGATATCCAAAACCGTTTTTGTTTTATTTAAAAAAACTTTTGTAGCGCTCTTATTGAAAAACCCGATATATATCAGTGGCAAGGACGTTCTTACTCTGGAAACACTCCTTCAAAGAGATTTGGATTCAAAATACCTATGGTTGTGCAAAAACAAATTGAAACTAAATACGGCAAAAACAAAATGTATGTGCGTAAATAGTAACGATTCAAAAGTAAATATAGCAATAAATGCTGATTTAATTGAGTGTGTACCAGAAATAAAATATCTAGGTGTTTACATTGACAATAGATTCAAATTTAACTTCTATTTAAACAAACTCTGTGATAAAATATCAAAAAAGTTAAAGTTTCTGAGAAGAATCCGAAATTGCATTTCCATGAGTTGTGCTCTGACAATTTATAATACAGCTGTCTTTCCTCACTTTAATTATTGCTCTTCCATTATTTATATGTGTACCCTTGAAAACCAAACTAAGCTGCAAGTCTCTTACAAAACGAGAGCGATGAGAATCATCTTAAAATGCAACCGGTTTACTCCGTAAGCTGATATGCTGCGCTCGCTAGGGTGGTTAAGTGTGATCCAACGTTTAAAATATAATGCACTAATTATGATTTTTAAAATAAAACATAATCTATATCTATTATTTGAATCTTTTTAAATGGTATAATAATTTTTTTTATTCCACCTATGAGGTTCTATGATTTTAAAGCCATTTTTCTCTCGTTGGATTTTATGTTGTAAAGAACTCGATAACCTTAAAAATCCCTTAAAACAGATTTTTCATAATGAAATTTCCCTAAAAATCCATTTACTGGAATTAAAAACTCTCAAAGGGACATTTCTAGGTTGCCATTCAATTTCACATCCCAGAGGTGGCTGTGTAATTAACATTTTGCTGTATGCAAATTTATATAAAACGCGACACCTTGTCGTTCCATGGGCTTGTGACGTTGATCCAGAAGCAAAAGAGAATTACCTTGGTAACCACATAAACGTCACGGTCGTCGTCACTGGGACAGGTGTTGCCAGTTTTCCTCCAGTCTCCCACTTTTACGAATACATACTTTTTATTTTTAAGTTTACTGTTTTTATGCGTTGGTATGGGGTTAAAATTGGAAGCAGCTTAACCCTTAGAAACAAAGGAAACCCTCACCCTTGGCTTTCATCGTCTCTGGTGTGTACAAAATTCCTCCTCCTGCCTGTGCCTCGTTAAAGTAGGTGTTGGGGTAAAAGTTGATTAAAACATGAGAAACAAAAAAAAAAAAAATAAAACAAAATGTTGGCAGCACAAAATCAAAAATGGCGGCACCACAATAACACCATCTGTTTGCGGTCGTCACTTTGGATATGGAAATGCTCCTCTAAAAAAAAAAAAAAAAAGTGGGGCTCCTCCAACTCATGGTTTGTTGCTTCATTCATTCAATGAATGGAATGTTCACTTATGTGTGTTGGTATTTTTTTTTATATTTAAATATTTATTTTTTTTACTTTACTGTCATCACTATGGTGCAATCTTTTGTACTTGCAACAGAAGAGGAAATTTATAAATTTTCTGTTTTACCAAAGGGTGACGCGTTATGGGACTAGTGACGAATTTTTACCATTTGACGTGTGAGCTTTTTCTTCTAAAGGAGTCCTAGTTCCAGACACACCGTCGTCATCTGTCTGCCATTCTCTCATCTCAGAAAAAAATAATTCTTTTTAAAATTTCCCAGATTGAGTGATAAAATGGAGAGCAGGGAGCCCATTTATTGCGCTCCTTACAATTTTTGATTGTGTTCATGTCTGGCTGTATCATGTTTATTTTGGGGGATGTTTAAAGACCGATGGAATGTTATTTCCACATCATGAGTATGTTTTTAACAAAAATACGTATGTGAATTCCTATAAAGGAGGTATATATGTACATATATAATATACATATACAGATGTGTACTTGGATAAGGATTAAACCCTTTTTTCAAGTATTGAAAGAGATATAAACATACTTTTGCTCACAAAAAAAATAAACATAGGTAATGTGAGTGGGAAGAAATATTGGAGAGATAATTCTTTTATAAAGAAATCACATAAGGGTGAATTTTTGAAATGATAGCACCTTTATAGAAGCTTTAGGAAAAGCTTATTTTTATGGATTTTAAATTTTAATTTCTTCATTTCTTTTCGATAGCCTCTACGTAAGAAGATGAAATACTTTTTCAATCAGCTTTGATTTAGCCGATTATAGTCGATAACATCAAACGGTAACTTTTAATCTCTTGAATACATTATACATGTAAGTATTTAAAAATATAGGTATGTACATACATACATACTTTTAAATTTCTCTTTGTCTATTAGGGTTCCGAAAATAAAAAAATGTTTCCGCCTACCTACAAAGTATTCTTATCATGCCCTGAAGGACCAGAAGCTCAGTTTAAGAAAGAAAATTGTTGTATGCGTATAATTTGTGTAGAAAAATTTTATTAAAAGTGCGTACATACCTGACAATCCTTCGAATAGTATGCCATTTCAGATCTATCACCTCTTCACGGTTTAATCGAGATGGGTATTTATCGTTTTTTTTTTTTTTTTAATTCCTAACTTTAATTTTTTTTTTATTTCATTGGAAAAATGATCTCTTCACTTTTCTTCTCTACTCATCTGCTGTTAATGCAAACTTAAACTTTTTAATTCACTTTTTATCATAATTAAATGCTCACAGTAATTACACCGTTTTTTAAAATATTATTTATCAAAAACTGTAACCGCTAAAATTATACAAAATTTGCATTAATTAAAACAAGAAAATTCATTATGACAATGACAATAACTTTTAAAAGCTTTGGTTATTATTTAATCTCTTAAGAAAGTATAAAATTTGTGTTGCAATGCCTCTTTGTTTTCATTTCGAACAAGACGATAGTTTTGCAACATGGCCAGCAAAAACATTTGATCAGAATCAAGAGGTGAAGTAAATGTAATATCCGAACTGAATGTAGACATAAACGTTTCTACCATTAAATCATTTTGTGATATATCATCTGAATCAATTTCCGTTGTTGATTTATCAGATGAACTTGAATCACAAGTTATTATAATATTTGATATTGATGAATCATTTGTGTTAATTGGAACAGTTTCTGAATTGTTTATAATATCAGCTTCAAGAGTTAGCGATTGCACAGAGTTATTGTTTAAAGTTGTTGTTACTGTAAAAGTTGCTTTTTGTTGCATTTTTTTCTTGTTGGATAAACGATTATAATTAGCACGCCGGCGATAATTTGTTGTGGATCTTATTATTTCCGAAGGTCTTGAAAGAAAAATACATGGTAATTGAAATAGAATTTTATAAATTAAATAAGGGTTTTAAGTTGCTTTTAAATGAATACCTATATCAACCTACAATTATTGCATTTGGAAAAAGTTATCGAAATAAGTATGGGTAATAACATAATTTGATCAAAATTCAAAGATAAAATATTAAAATATTGAATCAAAATTCTATTAGAGGACTCCTTGTTTAATTTATCGACATTAGCGCGAAATTTTAAACGATTTAGTACGATGTTAAAGCCATTTTGTCATAGTAAAAATGCTTTAACATCGTACTACATCGTTTAAAATTTTGCGCTATTGTTTCTGACAACAACCCTTAACTAATTCTATGTATAATAATGCAATAAATAAAGGATTTAGAACAATTAAATAGGACTTGCTTAATTATTTTTCAAAATAGCTTTAAATGGCCGTTAGTCCACAAAAATTGGTATTTCATCTGGGTGATCTCATTTGGAATCATCATTGTCTAGTGAGGACCTTCTCGATACGAAATTTTTAAAGGTTCAAAAAACAAAAACAGCTTCTAGACGTCCAACGTGGACGTATTAATAAATACATGTCTACTTGAATTATTGTTAAATTTGTCTTGAGAAATCACAAGTTTAAACCTAAATAAAAATTTAACTATTCTTCAATGCTACACTAATTTAATTATATTAATTAAAACAAGAAATTCCATTTAAGTTCGTTTGTTCTCACCTGGATAGTATTGGAACCAAAAAGTTTATTTCTCTTATCCAATCAAGATGTTTGTGACAATCTATATTGTTATTGAAAATATCCCTTCGAAATGTAGATCGCATATAGCTCCAGCGATCTTTCAAGCGTTTTCCTATTGAGGAAACGGAAACAAAATAAAACTACATTCGCCATTTTCTTAAATAAAAAAAATAGATACCTACTTGTAGCAATTTTGTTATTTTCGGTCATGGAAGAAAAGTTTGGTAGCATCCTGGCGCAAATATTTTCCCATGCATTGAAAACAGAAATTTGATCTCGTCGCAAATTATTATCGTATATAATTGGATAGTTTTTAATTTCACGCACAAGTTTCGAGGAATCCAGCATGATAGTTTGATCTATTTCTTCTAACAAGAATGTTTGTTCTAATTGCTTTATAACCGACATGCTAATCAAGTTGCAATTAATATTTAGCAATTTATTTTGGAAGATGAATAATTCAATTTCAACTTTTAAAATTTCGTTTATGTTTTAAAACAAAAAAAAAGAAACAGCATACAGCTACAGCACCACAAATTCCACAATGTCCTATGCGATGACTTGATTTGATGTTTCTTTTCTTTCTAATCTAATTGGTTGGTGTATGCGTTGCGATGCGTCCACATCGGTACCGTTACTTTCTGAAATTTTCCCCAAGCAGTGCAATATTTGGGAAAAAATGTATGTAAATGTGTGTGTATAGGCTATTGCGTTTTTGTTTTTCAAAACTTCCCCTTTGTAACCTATTCACAATAACTTAATCACTGAATGCTTATTTGGACTTATTATTTAAAAAGTTTGTTTGTCAAAACTGCTTTTACACGACTGCCATTTTTAAACTTCGATTCTCTTTGACTTTCTTTTTGGTTATAAGGATGCTTTTAAACAGTGTGATTTTTAATAGATGTTAATTATGCTAAATGAAATAGAAACATATGTCCACACTCCTTACTCCACTTATTTCTCAAGCAATAATAAAAAGCACAAAAAGGAATCAGCGATAACTCTGCAATTTTTTCAAGCCTTTTTCTGCCCTGGCCACCACATGCGTCCCTACTTGCCTAAAAATCGCAAAGGGTAATTGCATCGTTTAAAATCAGTCTAAGACTACTTTCAAATGTTGCAATTTTCCTTGTGCTTGTTTGTTCACCAACTTTAGATAGCCATCCTGCATCCACGATCACTCTATATTTTTTTTGGAATTTAGAAATCTCAAAGTTATTTTTCTGACCTTATTTCCTAATTAAAATCTGCACAAAATAATGTTTCTTGAATGATTTTACCCACAAGTGTCTTGCACATGAGACATGATCAGTGAATTGGAAATGTGTATTTTGACATTTCATTAACAACAAATGGTGTTATAAAACATAAACGAGTAAAATGATTGTTTGAAGTTAAATTCAACGAATTTTCTATTTGCCGGTTGACGGAATACGTGCCGATATTGTGGATTGAAAATTAACGTTTGACAGTTAAAACAGACAATGCAATATTTTCCAATTTAAGGCTCTTCCAAACCAACGTGAAACATTCGGAACGATGACGAAACATTTAGCTGTCAATATATTTTACATAAGATACCCGCCTAGCTCGCGCCGTCGCGTTTGTCTAGGCACTTTCATTTACCGCCCAGTAAATATCATTTGACAGCCAATAGTTTTGTTGTCGTTCTGAATGTTTTGCATTGGTTTGGAAGAACATTTAAACAAATTTTCTTGAGTATTTTCTATTTAAATTTATTTATTTGGCAATTTTTTCACTTCTTTGAAAAGTTAAAAAAAAAATGATATTTGCTCTTGAAATTGCTTTATTCTAATTCGCCTATCGCCACACCAAAGGGAATCTGACGCGGCGACGACGAAAACAATAATAACATCATAATGTTCTTTAAATTGACAACCACGTGTTATTATTGTCGCCGCGGCAGTTTTGCGTTGGTGTGGGGGATCCTTTACTCTCCCAAACTGACGCGACACATTCGGAGCCAAAATTCTAGAATCAAGGAATATTCAAAGATTCTCACGCGCCAGTGTGGGTACTTTTATTAATTATCATGTAAATTAATTTAGACAAACAAAAAATTGTTTGTTGTCGTTCCACATATTCGTGATAAATTCTTAAAAATTCGGAGTTTTGAACAGTACGCGAACAGACATTGGTCAGATTATATTTCAGAGTCTTCACTAATTTTGCTGTCAAAACTTGATCAGGCGAATCCAACATTTTTTTCCTCAGTATTTGACAAAAAACTTAGAAATTTTGCTGAGGAATCCTGTTTATATTTGCGAAATTGCTGAGATCTCGGAGATCTCTGAAATATAAATGGCCAAGTAATTGTCTTTTGAATTCGAGTTGGAATAAACTGAAAAATGATGGACAGTACTGTTTTAAGGTCACAATAGCGAAATGATCTCAATAAATTCCGTATACATGTATCTCATTCTGCAACTTCGTAGGATTTCCAGTTTTTTGTGAATGCATCTATTTATATAAGTATGTGTATATATCTCAGTTGACTGACTACTGTGATCTCCCCTTTCTCCTTATAATAGCACACATAAGCAAATCGAAGCCGTTTACGTGTGGTTGGTGATTTTGAATGTACATATTTAATATTTTTAGTTAAGTTTAAGTACGTCTTAGTTGCCTTTGTCTTTTTAAACCGACTTTGTTTAATTTTTCTTTTTCTTTTTCTTTTCATTTTCATTTTATTTTTAAAGTTTTCATTCTTGCGATAAAAAAAACGTCTTCGTCGTCGTTCTCGTCTCGTCAAAAATATCGTGCAAGTCGCGTTCAACTCGGGGCAGTTTTTTATATTCTATTTTGTATTATATTTTTCTGTTATGTTATCCGTACAAATAAAAATGGAAACCAATTCGTACAGTTCAATTGAAAACTATCGCTATCACATTCACAATTACTCCCCATTGGCAATAAAATCTTTCATTTGTGAAATTCAAAAATATCCAATTATTTTTTCGTCAAAGAATGGCTTGACCTTAAAGAAGGAACTTGTCGAATTCGCATGGACAAGGATTACCATTGCTTTGCTCGACACTGTTGTTCCAACTCATCAAAAGGTTGCTCTTATAAACTTGGATTACTGGAGTAAGTTAATGATGACCTAAGGTTTAAAATTTTTACAATATTATAAAAAGTTTTTCTTTTATCTAGATCAAAGTTTTCGTCAGCTTTGGAAATGGATGTTAAACATATACATTAAAGAACACGCTGAAAACCGAATGAAAGGTTCGAAAATTATGCGAATTGTGAAATATCAATGGCTTGACTTTATGAGTTTTTTAGATCCCCATATTCGAAATAGGTAAGTTTCTTCTTGTGACTTTGTAATATTGTTTTTTTTTTTTTTAGCTAAATTTACCTAAGAAAATTATAAAAATATTATAACATTTCTTAGAACTAGGTACCTAGGCTTTTAATATTATGTACACATGCATACTTGCATCCGGCCAACAAAATTTAAAGTAACAGCCACTTAAAACCATACTGGTCTATATGCAGTCTCCCTAAAAAAAACAACAATGACGAAACTACTAGATATAACAGTTTATTGCCACGCCACTAAAAGAAGGGATTTCTTTCGTCATTTTCTTTTAACAAATTGACGTACCTACCTACTTACTTAAAGAGTCTTAGGCATTAGGTAGTTCTTTTTAGATTTAAATGAAAAAGGTTCCTACTTAAAATAACAAGACAATTGGAATAATTGGAGTGTTCTGCCTTCTTTCGAAATTTCGTTCGCCTACTGAAAATTGGTGAAAATTTAAATGTTCACCATAAGGTAAATTCTTCGAACATGCTATATCTCGGCGAAAAGTGAAATGTCAAATTATCTGGGTAGCATGTTGTTCGGGTGAAACTCACAATAAGGCTGAATATATTATAGCACTCTTAAGTACCATCAGGGTTTGAGCGGCGAACCCACTGGTCATGGAGCAAACTCTTAGATCATTAGATTTTAATTCTTTTATTTGGTCAGTTTATATTTAGGAGTCCTCACTAATTTTGCTTCGTCATAAGTGGAGCAAAATAAGGTGAATCCAAAATTTTTTTCATCAGTATCTGACACAAAAACTGTAAAATTTGCTATTTATATTTGTGAGATTACTAAGATCTCATAAATATAAACTGCCCAATTAAAACGTAGCACATAGGAAGATTCTACTACAATTATCCTAGTGATTTGGCATATCATGACATCAGTCAGTCGCGCGATTCGTAAAAAGCTCTATGTGGTTCAACGAGTAGGAAGAAGGTTTCCTAGATTCTTGTGGTATCGCAATGTGCCAACCTATGATCTAAGTGTGTCAAGCTTCTCTGCTAACAGCCACTTAAACCTAACCTAACTTAAATAAACTTAGCAACAAGGTTCCAACGCCGAACCTTTCGGTGGTGTAGCAAACACCCAGCCCATTCGACCTCGGTGGGTAGATGTAATTCCATAACGGGAATCTGTCTTCAAATTTTTTCAGAGTTTTCTGCTAATAACTAGCCATTCAATCAACCTACACCACCAATCGTTTCATTTACCAAAAATATGCACGGAGTAATAAAAATTCTCGATTTTGTTTTCATAAATTATCAAACTCTTAATTTTTATTTACAGTGCCAAAACATCAGACTATGGAGACATTGATTCTCCATTCCATTCTAATATTCGTTTGGAAGTTTTACCTGCTGATACCAATGTTATCCACCTAACAACTGGTAACCATATTATTCTTTGGCTAAGAAAATTTTCCGAATCTATAAATGCCAAAAATATGTGCATTTCGGTTTGCATGGAAATTCAAAGATGCTTTTCTCCACCTTTGCCTCCGGGACTTGAAACTATGTTTAAACAAGACGCCGATATTGATGAGTCGCACCTGTTGAAATATGTAGACGCTCCATACGAACTGCAGTGGCAAAAACAATCTACCGCAATAAATAAAAAGGAACAACAAACGAACGGCAAGCCGCGAGTTGTGCCATTTGAAACGGTTATTGATAAAGATTATCAATATATTATGTCGTTGTATTCAAAACTTTCCACACTGGAATCTGATAGAAAATCTAAGGTTAAGAGATTAATGATTCTTGCTTTGATTGATGCTCTTTAAAGTGTGTGTTTAAGATGCATGTTCTTATTTCTTTTTTAATAAATTATAATATTTTGCTGAAATAAATGGCGTTTTTTTCGTTAAAATATACATTCTTAGGCTAGATTCATTCGTTATTAGTAGAAATAAGTCTTATTGCAATTTTTTAATGAATATTTACTTCGAAAAAGCAGACATTTCAAGATAATTTAATTTGTGTAAAGGCAAAAATGCTTATTAGGGTTCCAAAATAAATAACTTAATTTTTTTTGTGTTATTTAGCAAATGCAGAGTAATTTTGACAAAAAAATGATAAAATATTAGCAATTCACTTGCATTTGCGTTCGGCTTTGTTGTATTTCGATTCAATTTGTAAGCGTTTTGTTTCAGTTAAGCAATTTGACATTTGTATTTGTGACCTTGAAACTTCTAAAGATATGTTTTAACAGCATCGAATAAAAAACCAAATTTTTCAAACCTCTTAACAACAATAAAAATATTCAGTAGTCGTAACTGTATACCTAGATCAATATTTTCAGAATTATAAATTACAAGAGAGAAAATATTCAACTGACCAACTAATGAGGAATAAGTCTCCTTTTCGTCGCATATTTATCCTTCTAATTGTTTTATGGCTTTATGTTAAAATGGGACCTTCAATAAATTGCTTCACGTAACTCTACAACTTTGGTATCGTTTGTTGTTTATTTAGGGCGCAAACATGGTTTTCTATTAAATTGCATACTTTTTGGTGTTTAATTGGCTAGAGAAAAATGAAATGGTGTATGACCAAAAACCAAAAAAGTGTTTGAAAATTCTAGTTCAATAAAAAAAATAAGTAGAATTTAAAAAGATAACTTGTTAGTTTAAAATAAAACTTAAAATATATTTTTGGAGGGTCATCTTGATACAAATAAAGTAAAATGTTTTCAAGTGGTCGGATGCTTTATTTGCTTTCCCAAAGTTTCGACAGTGATTGCTGTCTTCTTTAGGGGATTATTACGCTAAAGAAACAGAAAATAAAAATATATATATATGTATTGAATAATAGATTGATTCAAAATAAAATTTAAAAATACAAAAAGGCACTGTTTTATTAACGTAATAATCCCCTGAAGAAGCCAGCGATCCCTGTCGAACCTACGGAAAAGCAAATGGAATTACTTTGTTTCATTGCACATAAAGTGACCAAAATAGCCGAAGAGGAACCAGATTCTTCAACAATTCAATATTTCAACTTGGTCAAATTAAAAAAATTATTAAACTTTTTGTAAAACTTCTGTTATCTGGGACAGAATAAATTTCCCCCAAAAAAATCCAATAAAATGATATCTAAATTCCCCTGTAATTTATTCCCAATAGCAACAAATCCAAGGGCAAGTTTAGATCATTACTCAGTGAAATTTTATTCGGGATAACCTCTAATGGTTTGCACTGCTACAGGATCCAAGATTATCTTCCAAAGGTAACCGTCTAAAGATATTTGAGTTAAAAATTTCTGTGGTGTACAAAGGTACTCCAATTGGTTCGTCTAGTTTGAAGGGCAAAATAGGAAGCATTACATAACCTAGAATAAACGACTCTGTTTGATTGAACTATATCTACGAGGGGGACAAGTCAGTGGATCCATGTACATAGGTATTATCTTTTTTTTTCATTCCTTTAATGACTGAACATATCAATTAACTCTTTGTTGATTACTTTTTATTTAAGCTTAAGTATAAACATCTCAACACCATCAATGTCACTTAATTTTAACCCAGTTCTAATTCAGCATTTTGCTGAGAAGTATATTCTGTAGTGCAAACGCGTATTGAAATATAATAAGTTTCAGGAACTAAATCTTCTTGAAAATGCTTCCAATAAACCATATACTGAGAGTATGGTGATATAGCTGTCTCATCAGATGATAAAACTTGAAAATCAATAAAGGCATCTAAGTCAGCGTCAAAGTAGAATGAATTAGCACTAAAAAATTTTTTATTAAATATGTAATTAGTTTGCACTGAATTGATATTTACAACTTACCCCAGCTTAATGAAAGGTTCAAAAAATTTTAGATATTCCAACCAGATATATTTTGGATTTTGACTTAATCCTGCATGTCCCAAGTACCTTTCTACCAAATCCTTCGTAAATATGTGACGCATCCACATCCACAATCCACGGTAAATTCTTTCTAAGAAAAGTAAAAATACATAAATAATTATAAGTATAAGAGTAAGGGTCTTTTCATAACTCCTTATCGACTAGCTAAATTCTATAATTCGATACGAGTCGGAAAGTTCCCAGGGATTATTTTTTGTTTACTGAAATTATCGGAAGAATATATCTTCTGGTTATTTGTATCAAAATAAAATATAGGAAGGCTAATCTGTGTATACCAAAGACGTTTATTAGAAAAGCTTAGTTCCAGGTTATTGTGACGCCACGACACTGTCGAAATCGGTTATTTTGAAAGTAACTAAAGAAATCGAGACCTTAAGACAAGTTTTTAACTGACATTTTTGATCAAAGTGAGTTATAATATTTATAAGTTTTGTTAATAAACATGTTGTTTACAGGGTCCTCCGCCAGTGGCCATACTTTAAACAGTCGCACCCAGCAGCGGAGGGTCCTAGACCTACGAGGGCCCCCTAACAAAATTAAAGATCACTCGATATGTGATTTCGAGCAAGGGTTGTGAATTGTGACTTAAAACTCGTCAGACTTGCCTATATATCGACTAAATTGCAAATCGCATGCTCTAAGCTTTAGTCCATTTTCAAAACAAAGAGCTCATGAATTTAGTTTCGCTTCAACCAAGTACTAGCACTAGGTACTTCTTTTTCTATTCGACTTGCAAGTAATAAGTAAAACATACATACCTACCTACATAGGAACATATAAATTACTTACTCCAATAAAATATTTGCGATGGGGTGAGAAAAGAGTCAGTCCCATTCCCTAAAAGCGTTCTAGCAATTTCCGACCAGGGTGAATCGTTGTTCTTTGTATGCTCCATGTAGATCATCGGATACTTTTTTACTTCTAGGACAAACGCTTTAATGGCTTCAAATGAATAGTTGTGAATTTGAAAATATTGATTGGGATAAGTTGCCATTGTCTTTGATTTGGAGTGAGGTTAATTATTGATTTTTTGTATAAACAATAACGACCGAATGGATTTCAGTTTTCTCTTGAGTTCGACTTTGACGTCGTTGATTATTTTGATTATTTCAAAACAAATTAAAAGGAACTTTGGAATAATGGAATATTTCCAGTTGCATTATACGCTTAAGAAAAGAGGGTTAATCTATTTATTACATACTCGATTTGCAAAAATAGCGGTAAATACCAGCAATATTCCCCATCCTCAATACTAATGCAACTCATTTTAAATAATCACATAGTGCAGTCATGCTATATAGACAGTGTGAATTCATTTTCTTTTTTGACTATTGTGAATGAATCCCACAAAGTAAATACAAACGAAAGTAGTTGCTGCAACAAAGTTTCCCCTTTGGCGCAATAAGGGTCGTTCAGGGTTCACATTTCATTTTTTCAAATATGTTTGTCCCTCGATTTTGATAATAGGCCTGTTTGTGTTTAGTTTTAAGGTTCGTTTTTTACTTTGAAACGTGATTTTCTGCCAAAACTAAACAAAATTCTGTCAAAGTTCATATATAAAAAAATAATGTATAGTTTTTGACAGAAAATCACAGTGTTTCAAAGTAAAGAAACGCACATTTAGTAAATTCAAATTTCTTTAATAGATTTTCATAAATTGTTGCAAAAACTATTATGCATTTGTTAAAAACCTAAATGTTTTTTTTTTATTAAAAAAATTGATGCTACAGTTAATTCGTTATGATAAAAGAAATATCCGCTCAAATTAGGTAGGTATAGGCAAACTGATAATTTTCAAATGTTTCTGTTTATTTTGACTGACGATATGATTGTCATTTAGTTCTGATCAAATTATTCGACTCGGAGCAGTCGTTTTAATGAATTCAAATCTACCAGACTGTTTACGGAGACACTTCATCTTCCTCAAAGTCAGGCCTTGCAGTCCTTTAATTTAAATATTGCTTTCAATATTAAAAACCATCTCCACAAGGGCTTCATAAAGTAATACTACCTACATCATATGTATGTGTAATACACACCTCTTATTAAGTTTCGCTTCACCAACCCATTTACACGTAAAATCATTTTTAATGGCGAATAATTTATCCCCAGAAAGTCCTCAATCAACGATAATCCTCTCCCCCCACACATAGGATACGTTTTGTATGTTTCTTTAGTAAGAGCGTTATAGCATGCGACACGCACCCTTAAACAAAATACCACCACCTCCCCTATAGGGTATTGCGAAACATTTTTAAGCCTTAATAACGGTCCCATTGCCTCAATGCTAGGAGGACAGCCAAGCTTAACGAGCATTTTGCATCCACAGATTTCGTGTAATAAAAAGCGAACAAGCACCCCTTTTTGTAAGCCATAAAAAGCTGACTTTAAACCTTAGTATAAGATTTTCTAGAATAGGACGGGACTCTTAGAGTCTAGTATAGGTATGTTGGAATGTTTGCGCCTCTGCCAACATGGTTAAATAATTGCCAACATTTTCTTTCGATTATGGATTAACATTATTTACGTGCTACAGTTTTAATTGAAACCGTATGTACCTACCTATACCTATGCCATAAAGAACGCTAAGGCATAATGTGTACCTATAGTAAATTCTCATACCCCCTTTATGTTAATTACTATAGTCAATGCGTTTTGAAGGCAGAAGAAGAAGGGATGATTTCTTGAAACAATATAAGTATTAAGACAACAGCTGAGGGTATTCATTTGCTATTGTATGAGTGTGTCATTAAATTTTTAATTTCAAAGGACTACAAAAGACTCCTGTTCGAGCAGATGACGCCGTTAATTTAAGTTGACTATCACTAGCATCGGAGGAAGGTTAGGTTGCCTTCTATTTTATTTTGATTCTACAATTTTATTTGCACTAACATTAACGCTGGCATTGATAATTGAAATTTGAAATGTTTGTGGGTGTGCTTGAAAAGCTTGACAAGGACAAGGCTGGATATAAAATAAGGGGATGTCATATGAAAAGAAAAAAAAACTAAATAATAATAAAAAATTTAATGAGCGAATGAGCCCAATCCTGTTGTAACACAGAAGCTTCTTCCTTTGTCTTTTAAAAAGTTTTATAGCAAAATAAACCTACATTTAAACTACCTATTAACTAAAATTAAAGTATGCACTGGCTTTCATTAAATAGCCATTTATTTGTATTCCATCTCTGAGAATACATTCTGGAATTATTTTTTTAATACAACTTCGGGCATATTATACCTAATCAGCTTGGATTTGATGAACTTCATCTGGGAGACAAAGTTTTCAACCATTTTTTCAAACAGAAATGCATTCATGTTTTCAGTTGCATTATTTGTTTTTGAATTACATTTATATAAAAAATAACTTTTTAAAAAAGAAATTGTTACCAATTTATGTGATCTCAACATAATAGTGCTCTTATATTGAATAAGTTCAGATCCTGACATTGTAAAATACGGTACCTGACATATAATTTTTTTAAAGCATTTTTGAATAATATAAGGTGTGTTCCTTTACTTTAAAACACTGTAATTTTCTGTCCAAAACTACACGTTTTATTTTTTTTTAATGAACTTTGACATACTTTTGTGAGAGATAGATAGATAGATAGATTCGATTTATTATCATTAATTCAGATACATTAATTTACAAACAAAAATATTTAATAAAATCGTTAAGGCTTGGCTTTGCCGTCTGCCCGATTGACATCTGATTAAAAGAAAAAAAAAATAATTTATCTATTTGAAGTTTGTTAAAGTAGTATTTAGAATACAAAAATAAATACATAATGTAAGTTTCATTTTAAAAGGATTCGTTTATAATTTGGTTGCGATAAGACATCGCAGTTCGATAATAATTGAAGAGTTCAATTATATTACACAGTTCACAGTTGAGGAGGGCCACTACTTCATCCAATGACTTCACGTTGCTGACCAACAGATTTCTGCGAATTTCACATAACTGGGCACTTTCCTATGAAATGGATGACATCTTCTCTTTCTCTTAAATTACATAAACTGCAGTAGATAGGAAGATCCTCTCGATGTGGTATGTAATGAAGACTTATCAGCTCTCCTCTCATTTTAAATATCGCTGAGATAAACTCTACCTTATTTTTGTTTTGGAAGTAATTACGCTCGCATAAATTGTGATTGAGATGGTTGTATGTTGACCTATGCATCGAAGAAGTAGCCTCATATATAGCGTCAACTCTAAACTGCTCGTCTACCTTGGAAATAAGACTTAGGAGGTCATCAGTGTAAAGTCTTCCATTTTCATCAAATATTCGAACGTGCGTTGGTTCTACAATAATCAGCATGCTCTTTTATCTTTTTATACCAAAGGTTTTTCTTTGCAATTGTTTGTAATGCTAGAATTTTCGGAAGTCTTCCATCTGCCATATTAAAAGCTTTAGTGATGTAGTCAACATGACACTTTAAAGTTTTAATGAAAAGTGGGGAAAGTCCTGTCTCGATTGTGATCATGTAGTTCGGGGTGTTTTTCGGTAATCGAAAGCATCTTTTAATGAAGAACCTCCGAAGTTTTTCCACCGTTTCATACTTTTCACCTCCCCAGACCTGAGCAGCATACATCATAATGGATTCAGCCACTGCGACAAACACCTTATACTTCACACTTTGTGATATTGTCTGGTTTGAGAAGCATTTCTTCCATGTGGCCGAAATTGCGCTTTTGGCTTTTACCAGCTTTTCTTTGAAGTGCGTTTCCATATTAAGGTTCCTAGTTATGGTAAATCCCAGATATTTGTAGGCTTTCACGATCTTGATTGGTTCTCGGTCAAAGTGCCATTTCTCATTCCTGGCTGTTCATACTTTTTTGCCTACCTTTGGCTGAAAAAAACAAATTTTCCGAAAAATATTTATTAAAATCACCTCTCATAGAATTATTCTTTTATTTTTTGTTGTTTTTCGATTTTCTGGACTCAGCTGTGATTTTGATCAATTTTTGTATGAAGAATTATTTGAAAAGTGTACTAAAATTTTCAAAAAATATTTTTTGAATTAAAAAAAAAAGTTACGTTTTTTTTCGAAAACTCAATACAGTGAAAGCTCTAATAAGCGGACACTCATGGTCCTTCAATTTTTGTCCGGTTATAAAAACTGTCCGGTTAAGGGAAAGAAATAGAAAAACTTTTTTTTAAACTTCATTTAAATTATTATTATTAAAAAATGACATTACTGAATATATGACGAAACGCTATGAGAAAAGGGAACCATACACTCTCAAAATTACACCAACTTAGTTACTCGACATAACATCGCTCGGTCCGGTTATTAGAGCTTCTTGTACATTCATCGGAGATTTTCTATGGATTTGCTTACGTATTTAAAAATAAACCAGAAACTAAACTGAGACCGAAGTTTTTTTTTTTTTTTTTTCTGTTTCATTTGTTGATAAACAAAATAATCCCTAAATAAAATTATGTGTCCGCATATGGGAGGTTTTCTATATAAAATGTGCAAAAAAAGTGTCCGCGTCCGTTTATGTATAGGAAAGTATAATTTATATGAAAAATTCGAAAAAGAAGTTTGTTTCCGAAAATTTGTCCGTTTAAGGGAATTGTCCGCTTATTGGAGCTGTCCGCAAATAGAGCTTTCACTGTATTTCGAAAACGATCTAGTGGTTTTTTGACTTATCTCGCAGATTTTTAACATTTTTATTATTATAACCTAAATTAACGGTAGTTTCCATACCAAAAACGTTTGCGTCGGTCCGTGCGTGCTTGCGTCATTGTTTCTTTATACTCTGGCATTTCTGCAAGAAACATTTATTCTTATATTTTGAATTTTTGTAAACAATTTAACAAACTCGAATCGTGTATCTTCCCTCGACAAATTATGTTTTTAACAGTTAAAACAGTAGGTAGTCTTTCCACTGAGCTTATGTTAAACATTAATTTAATTAATATGTGAGTTCAGATACAAATTGAATGGCGTATAGGTTTATGGCAGTTTTGTCACTTTCAAATTTAAAACCGTTGTAGATTGAGCTAAAAAAAGTGTTAAATTCAAATTTATTAGTCAGCTGTTATTTTCGTATTAACACCTACTAATTATACAAACGAAACATTTTGTCCAATTTAACATACAAATTAAATATTTCTGTGGTACCTACTTAGCCAAAAACAAGAATCATACATGATCAATTATGTAAAATTTTTCAAAATACGATTTTGGATGTTTATGATTTCAGTCTGAATTAACCAATTACTCATCCACAAAATATATTTTTGATAAAAAAAAAACTCATTAAAAAACTCATGTCCGGAATCCTTTCAATAAGGAATTAATTTTGTAAGCTTTATTTCTTTATTCTTCAATTTTTTTACTTTGTCTTAATTAGTTAAATAGTTAAAATGAATTTTATTTTTATCATTAAATTATCTTCAAATTACAATTTTAACAAATTCTCTACAGCAATGGCAAAAGCCGTCAGGCCAGATTGACAGTTTGTAAATTAATCGAGTCGTAGAACATGTAGCTTTTCTCATAAATCCTCGATAAATGTTCTCATCTAACATCTGCAGAATGACTTTAAAAGACAACTTCCAACTAAATCGGTTGTCCCACCTTAGTGAAACTTCAATTTCGAGTTCCTCTGCTATTTGCTGCCATTTTTGCACAAAATTAGCTCCTCTCTCAATAAGTTGTTTAAGCACTCTTTTGGAAGTTCGATTGTTCTTAGAATATACTTGAAATGGAGCCTTAAAGCAATATGAAAAACCTTATTAAATTGAATATTTAATAGAGACAAAAATTTAATACAAAACAATTTTTTTAACCCCATGTACTTGACCCTTTTTAGGAAAGTTATGATGTTGGTATGTTCAGAAAAGTAGCTCAACATTAAAATTTGACATTCAATGTACATACATAAATACAAAACAAATAAAAAAACAAGCATAAGGATCCGCAACGCAATAATAAAAGGCGGCTAAAAATTCAAATTTAAAGTTACCAGTAAAACATAGAATTTTACGAGAAAAATACAATGCGAGAAAAGTTCGAGCAGAGCATCATTCAAGAAAAAAAGCATAGGAAAACAATAGCATGAAATAAAAATACCATGCAATAAAAACAAAAATTAGTAGGCGTAAAAAAAACTTGCATGCAAAGTGGAGCATGCATGCAATAAAAATTGCATATGCGAGAAAAGATGCATGCGAGAAAGGCTGCATGCAATACAAGTTTCATGCAGTAAAAAGTGCATGCAATAAAAGCTACAGTTACATACAGTTGCATGCAATAAAAGTTGCATGAAGTTGCATGCAATAAAAATTGCATGTAGTTGCATGCAATAAAAGTTGCATGCAGTAAAAAGTGCATGCAATAAAAAATGCATAAAGTTGCATGCAAAAAAAGTTGCATGAAGTCTTATGCAGTTGCATGCAATAAAAGTTGCATGAAGTCTTATGCAGTTGCATGCAATAAAAGTTGCATGAAGTCTTATGCAGTTGCATGCAACTTTTATTGCATGCAACTGCATGCAACTTCATGCAACTTTTATTGCATGCAATTGCATGCAACTTTTATTGCAGGCAACTGCATGCAACTTTTATTGCATGCAACTACATGCAACTGCATGCAACTTTTATTGCATGCAACTGCGTGCAACTTTTATTGCATGCAACTTCATGCAACTTTTATTGCATGCAACTTCATGCAACTTTTATTGCATGCAACTTCATGCAACTTTTATTGCATGCAATTGCATGCAACTTTTATTGCAGGCAACTGCATGCAACTTCATACAATTTTTATTGCATGCAACTGCATGCAACTTTTATTGCATGCAACTGCATGCAACTTTTATTGCATGCAACTGCGTGCAACTTTTATTGCATGCAACTGCATGCAAATTTTATTGCATGCAACTTCATGCAACTTTTATTGCATGCAACTGCATGCAAGTTCATGCAACTTTTATTGCATGCAACTGCATGCAACTTCATGCAACTTTTATTGCATGCAACTGCAAGCAACTTTTATTGCATGCAACTGCATGCAACTTTTATTGCATGCAACTGCATGCAACTTCATGCAACTTTTATTGCATGCAACTGCATGCAACTTTTATTGCATGAAACTGCATGCAACTTCATGCAACTTTTACTGCATGCAACTGCATGCAACTTCATGCAACTTTTATTGCGTGCAACTGCATGCAACTTTTATTGCATGCAACTGCATGCAACTTCATGCAACTTTTATTGCATGCAACTGCATGCAACTTCATGCAACTTTTATTGCATGCAACTGCATGCAACTTCATGCAACTTTTACTGCATGCAACTTCATGCAACTTTTATTGCATGCAACTGCATGCAACTTCATGCAACTTTTATTGCATGCAACTTCATGCAACTTTTATTGCATGCAATTGCATGCAACTTTTATTGCAGGCAACTGCATGCAACTTCATACAATTTTTATTGCATGCAACTGCATGGAACTTTTACTGCATGCAACTTCATGCAACTTTTATTGCACGAAACTGCATGCAACTTCATGCAACTTTTATTGCATGCAACTGCATGCAACTTCATGCAACTTTTACTGCATGCAACTGCATGCAACTTCATGCAACTTTTATTGCATGCAACTGCATGCAACTGCATGCAACTTCATGCAACTTTAATTGCATGCAACTGCATGCAACTTAATGCAACTTTTATTGCATGCAACTGCATGCAACTGCATGCAACTTTTATTGCATAACTTTATGCAACTTTTATTGCATGCAACTGCATGCAACTTTTACTGCATGCAACTGCATGCAACTTCATGCAACTTTTATTGCATGCAACTGCATGCAACTTTTATTGCATGCAACTGCATGCAACTTCATGCAACTTTTACTGCATGCAACCGCATGCAACATCATGCAACTTTTATTGCATGCAACTGCATGCAACTTTTACTGCATGCAACTTTTACTGCATGCAACTTTTACTGCATGCAACTTCATGCAACTTTTATTGCATGCAACTGCATGCAACTTCATGCAACTTATATTGCATGCAACTTTTATTGCATAACTTTATGCAACTTTTATTGCATGCAACTGCATGCAAGTTCATGCAACTTTTACTGCATGCAACTGCATGCAACTTCATGCAACTGCATGCACCTTCATGCAACTTTTATTGCATGCAACTGCATGCAACTTCATGCAACTTTTATTGCATGCAACTTCATGCAACTTTAATTGCATGCGACTGCATGCAACTACATGCAACTTTTATTGCATGCAACTGCATGCAACTTCATGCAACTTTTATTGCATGCAACTGCATGCAACTTTTATTGCATAACTTTATGCAACTTTTATTGAATGCAACTGCATGCAACTTCATGCAACTTTTATTGCATGCAACTTTTATTGCATAACTTTATGCAACTTTTATTGCATGCAACTGCATGCAACTTTTATTGCATGCAACTGCATGCAAGTTCATGCAACTTTTACTGCATGCAACTGCATGCAACTTCATGCAACTGCATGCAACTTCATGCAACTTTTATTGCATGCAACTGCATGCAACTTCATGCAACTTTTATTGCATGCAACTGCATGCAACTTCATGCAACTTTTATTGCATGCAACATGTATGATGCAACATGTTGCATGCAACATGTATGATGCAACATGTTGCATGCAACACCATACATCAGAATCATACATGTTGCAGCATACATGTTGGATCATACATGTTGCATCATACATGTTGGATCATACATGTTGCATCAAACATGTTGGATCATACATGTTGCATCATACATGTTGGATCATACATGTTGCATCATACATGTTGGATCATACATGTATGATGTACATGTTTTATCACAATTTTATTGCAAACAACTTTTATTGCATGCCACTTTTATTGCATGCAACTGCATGCAACTTCATGCAACTTTTATTGCATGCAACTGCATGCAACTTCATGCAACTTTTATTGCATGCAACTGCATGCAACTTCAAGCAACTTTTATTCCATGCAACTGCATGCAACTTCATGCAACTTTTATTGCATGCAACTGCATGCAACTTCATGCAACTTTTATTGCATGCAACTTTTACTGCATGCAACTTCATGCAACTTCTATTGCATGCAACTGCATGCAACTTAATGCAACTTTTATTGCATGCAACTGCATGCAACTTTTACTGCATGCAACTGCACGCAACTTTTATTGCATGCAACTGCATGCAACTTCATGCAACATTTATTGCATGCAAGTGCATGCAACTTCATGCAACTTTTATTGCATGCAACTTCATGCAACTTTTATTGCATGCAACTGCATGCAAGTTTTATTGCATGCAACTACATGCAATTTTTATTGCATGCAACTGCATGCAACTTCATGCAACTTTTATTGCATGCAACTGCATGCAACTTCATGCAACTTTTATTGCATGCAACTTCATGCCTTTTATTGCATGCAACTGCATGCAACTTCATGCAACTTTTATTGCATGCAACTGCATGCAACTTAATGCAACTTTTATTGCATGCAACTTCATGCAGCTTTTATTGCATGCAACTGCATACAACTTCATGCAACTTTTATTGCATGCAACTGCATGCAACTGCATGCAACTTCATGCAACTTTTATTGCATGCAACTTCATGTAGCTTTTATTGCATGCAACTGCATGCAACTTCATTCAACTTTTATTGCATGCAACTTCATGCAACTTTTATTGCATGCAACTTAATGCAACTTTTATTGCATGCAACTTAATGCAATTTTTATTGCATGCAACTGCATGCAACTTCATGCAACTTTTATTGCATGCAACTACATGCAATTTTTATTGCATGCAACTTCCTGCAACTTTTATTGCATGCAACTACATGCAATTTTTATTGCATGCAACTGCATGCAACTTCATGCAACTTTTATTGCATGCAACTTCATGCAACTTTTATTGCATGCAACTGCATGCAACTTAATGCAACTTTTATTGCATGCAACTTTTATTGCATGCAACTGCATGCAACTTTTATTGCATGCAACTACATGCAATTTTTACTGCATGCAACTGCATGCAACTTCATGCAACTTTTATTGCATGCAACTACATGCAATTTTTATTGCATGCAACTTCATGCAACTTTTATTGCATGCAACTACATGCAATTTTTATTGCATGCAACTGCATGCAACTTCATGCAACTTTTATTGCATGCAACTTCATGCAACTTTTATTGCATGCAACTGCATGCAACTTCCTGCAACTTTTATTGCATGCAACTACATGCAATTTTTATTGCATGCAACTTCATGCAACTTTTATTGCATGCAACTACATGCAATTTTTATTGCATGCAACTTCATGCAACTTTTATTGCATGCAACTACATGCAATTTTTATTGCATGCAACTGCATGCAACTTCATGCAACTTTTATTGCATGCAACTACATGCAATTTTTATTGCATGCAACTTCATGCAACTTTTATTGCATGCAACTGCATGCAACTTCCTGCAACTTTTATTGCATGCAACTACATGCAATTTTTATTGCATGCAACTTCATGCAACTTTTATTGCATGCAACTACATGCAATTTTTATTGCATGCAACTGCATGCAACTTCATGCAACTTTTATTGCATGCAACTTCATGCAACTTTTATTGCATGCAACTGCATGCAACTTAATGCAACTTTTATTGCATGCAACTTCATGCAGCTTTTATTGCATGCAACTTTTATTGCATGCAACTGCATGCAACTTTTATTGCATGCAACTACATGCAATTTTTACTGCATGCAACTGCATGCAACTTCATGCAACTTTTATTGCATGCAACTTCATGCAACTTTTATTGCATGCAAATTCATTCAACTTTTATTGCATGAACTTTTTATTGCATGCAACTTTTACTGCATGAAACTTGTATTACATGTAGCCTTTCTCGCATGCATCTTTTATTGCATGCATGCTCCACTTTGCATGCAAGTTTTTTTTACGCCTACTAATTTTTGTTTTTATTGCATGCTACTTTTATTTCATGCTATTGTTTTCCTATGCTTTTTTTCTTGGATGATGCTCTGCTCGAACTTTTCTCGCATTGTATTTTTCTCGTAAAATTCTATGTTTTACTGGTAACTCTTAAATTTAATTTTTAGCTGCCTTTTATTATTGCGTTGCGGATCTGTTAAGTTATCTTTGTATATTTATATATTATATTTGGACAGTAGGAATGTATTGTAAATATAGTTTAAGATAAAAGTGGACGGCGACGCTGTGCCGCGATGACCTTTTTCATAGAAACAGTTTATGGTGTTATTTTATGACATACATCTGTGAACATTATGTTTTATGAACAAGGGATGCGTCGCATCGTCGTTATCCACTTTACAACTCTAATGTTAGTTTAATATTATAGAAAACTAGAGATAAGATAGGTTAAGAAATGTAAATGTAGTTGTAAGTTAGGTATAAGATTTGTAAATAATTAAGAAAAATAAAAGAGTTCAATTTTAGTCTTTGTAGAAGAAAGACGTGTGTTTTCTTCCTTCTTCGGCTCGTTTTTGTTTTTAAATCGGTTCGCGTTTTAAATGGGTGTTCAGAGAACATGTTCATGGTGACCCCTAGTTTTTGTTTAATCCGTAACCTTAAAAATTAAAAAATCTTGTTCTCAAGTTTTCCGTTTTTTGACATAATTGTGACATAAATTGTTCGTGTGCAAACAGAATGGAAGGCTCACCCAAGTATGGTAAGGCTTATTTAGATAAAAGTTATTTTCTTAAAATAGAAGAATTAAAAGCTAAATCAAATGTTGCCTTGATAAGAGGTTTTAAATTCGCACTTCGTGAATTTCAAGAAGCCATAGAGGACTTTGAATTTGAAACTCCAGAGTACCTCATGAAATCTAAGACGCGGGCTCAAATATATTATTTAGAGTACAGTCAAAGATTCAATGAGGATGAATTCACAAATTCATATATTTCACTTAAAAGTGAATATAGGAATTTGTATTTAAAGGAGTCTGGAGAGGAAAAGGTAACCTCAAAAGGTTTTACCTTTAATACTCCAAGTGCAAGACCCCCGAATGTTCGGGAAAAATTTATAACTTGGAGTTCCTTAAAGGAACGTCTTGATCAAGGGTCACAAGAAAATGTTGCCTCAAAAATATTTTCAGTTGAAAATCCACTTGCTAAACTCCCGAATGTTTCAGGAGAACATGCAAAGTGGAAAGAGGAAATTTGTGCTGAGCGTAGTTGTGGAATTTGCAATGGCAACCACAATACTTTGCTCCATAGGCAAAAAATGGTGTCTCAAATTACCGAGTTTGATGTGATCGTTAGTGGTCCAGCGGTCAAAGAAGAGCCATTTGTCTGGGACAAAGTAAGTTCTTGTGAAGAACTCGGCGTGATCCATAGTGGTCCTGTCGTGGATGTAGATCCATTTAAAAAAGCAATTAATGTGAAAGATGATTCACAAAATTGCAAAAATGTATCCTTTCAAGAAAAAGAAATAAATGGAGCCCTTAGTGGTTCTGTGGCGAACAAAGTGCCACTAAATAATAAAATATGTTCTAATGTAGAACAAGAACATGAAATCTTTAATGGTCCCGTTGCGGAAGCAACTTATAGCTGCAAACTAGCTTCTAACTTTGAAGAGAGGTCATGCAAGCAACGAAAACTTTTTAAAAGGGTCAAGGAAATAAATTTTAAAGTACATATTAATAAAACATTTTTCTTTTCAGATCCAGAAGCTCTTTCGGGTCGGTTTGAATTTGACTCATTTACTTCCGTGGTAAATGTGTCAAACCAAGTCCGCTGGTTAAAAATTTACTATAAAAAACATAAATTTTTAAATATAAAAGTTTCAAAAAATTTTAAACCGTCTAAAATAGGCAACACCGTGTTGTTTATATATTTTTGTTGTAAAATGTTTAAAAAGAAAAAAATATTTCCCTATTTCCTGGAAAAGGGGCAGGGTATCAAAGGCCAACTTTGGCAAAATCGACCTTTGTCATATACTAGACGTAAGGACAAGCAATGGGATTTCGACAAGCTTGATTTACATTGTTCGTCCTTTTCCTAGTATATAGTACCTATAAGATTAATTAAAATAATTAAAATTAACATATAATATTATTATTATTATCTTTAATTATAAAGTATATTTTCTTAAAAATAAATAAATCCCTTTACAATCTTGTGTGAGTTGTTATAATAAAAGAAAAATTTATTTAAAGTTGTTATTTCATTTAATTAATAAAAAATTGTATTTTGGTGAAAATTACAAAAGTCAATTTAGAAATGCTTAAAAAACTGTAAAATGTTATAAGATTTTTCCTATATGCAAAGATTAAATAAAATCTATTTTTTTGTATTTTATATTTTTATATTTGTATTATTGTAATTAAAACAATATTTTTAAAAGTATTATTAGTTCTAAGACGTAGCTGAGAACCCATCAGGAATTTGCTATGAGGACTACGGAGTTGAAGAGTTTATTGAGAATCTACAGGGCCGCTGATGGAGCTTATGCTTAAATTGGGCAGATCTTTTCAGTATGATGATGATGATAATGTCAGCAAAAGAATATTTGGTCTGGTTTTGAATATTAATCGAAGTGAATGTCATGATATTTATATCTTTAAGCCTCAAAAGGAAGACAGAAAGCACCAGTAATGTTATCGGTTCCAGTCAAGCATTTAAACGAACTGGCCTCCGTTCCGAGTTGATAACGTCTGATCAATGATCATGATTGCTCCTAATCTCACCAGTACGCATTTGGAACATAAGAGGTTAACCCGAAAAACAGAATGGCTTACCAGAAAGCAAGAAGTACATCTACTCGAATTCTGTGACACTCATCTTTAATCAACCAACTGCCGAAAAATGATTTTTGGTTACTAGAATAGAAGAGAAAAAGGACATGTCGTATGAAGTCAAATCTTCTTGTTATCAACCGCTGAAGCTGCATCTAGAGATATTGAAGATATACCACTTATGAATGCAATGCAACTATTTCAAAGATCCCGTTATTATCAGCATCCAATAACATTTCCTCAAGGCATTTGTAGAGGCCACCATTATGATTTCAGCCAACCTTGAGAAAACCAACAAAAACTCTGTCAAAACTCTCACAACATTCGAATTGACATATTTGCAATGATGTCAATGGCGGGAGTATGTTAAGTTATCTTTGTATATTTATATATTATATTTGGACAGTAGGAATGTATTGTAAATATAGTTTAAGATAAAAGTGGACGGCGACGCTGTGCCGCGATGACCTTTTTCATAGAAACAGTTTATGGTGTTATTTTATGACATACATCTGTGAACATTATGTTTTATGAACAAGGGATGCGTCGCATCGTCGTTATCCACTTTACAACTCTAATGTTAGTTTAATATTATAGAAAACTAGAGATAAGATAGGTTAAGAAATGTAAATGTAGTTGTAAGTTAGGTATAAGATTTGTAAATAATTAAGAAAAATAAAAGAGTTCAATTTTAGTCTTCGTAGAAGAAGGACGTTTTTTTTCTGCCTTCCTTCGGCTCTTGTATTTTAATTCGGTTCGCGTTTTAAATGGGTGTTCAGAGAACAGTGTTCAGGATCCTTATGCTTGTTTTTTTTTTCATGTAGATACGTCTGTCTTTTTTCACTACACTACAATTTGCTTTACCTTACCATTATGTGAATCCATAAAAAAAACCCGATAGACACATAGATCCTATGTCGTTTTTGTAGATAGTAAAATGGGACTTTATTTCACATAAATGTAGCACACATTCTAGGACATTCCTGGTGTTATTTATAAACGTTGTCTAACTTTAGACAACTGTTCAAACCTCGTTTATTATTGTCTTGTAGCTGCCTTACTTTGACACAAGAGTAGATTGTCTGAACCGTGAATAATGTGATATTCATTTTTATTGAATAAAGCATACTTTCACCAATTTGAAAATAGTTAGACAGTGTCTAAGTTGACAAAAATCTAATAAATACGACTGTCCGAATATAAATTCCTGTTTTTTTTTTTAATATCGAAATTAATTTGTAAAGCCCCATTTTGAATACCAAACATAGGCAATAAGTACCTACAACTAAATTTAGCGATTCAAAGTTAATAAGTCTTTACTTTCTTCAAGATTTGGCGAGGGAAATTAATTTTTGTCGTAAAAAATAAAAAAAAAAACAGACCACTTTGAAGCTGCTGGTCATTAAAGATTATCTTCGGTTAGTTGAGATGCTTATCTTTCCACAATCACAACTTAAAGAGAAAAACTAGAAACTCACAAATTGTCAAATTTTGAAGAGTAAAGATGAAATTCCCTCAAAAATTTGGAAACTTTGCAAAAACATTCACATGATTTCTTGGCATTCAGAGGTTCATTACGATGTCATAAAAAAAAGTTCCTTAGTACACATTAGCGAACAAACAAAATAACAAGAGCGCAAAGAAAGCTCTGTGTATTAGAGAAATATAAAAAAAAAAGAAAAAAAAAAGAGCGAGCCACTTACTTACGTTAAAGAATTGTTGTTGTAATTCTTCGTCGTACACTCCAATATAACCGTTGTATCCCACTGCTGATAGGATACTGTCAATACGATCGTGTGCTTGGTATCAACATCTCAACAGAGTTACCATTATCATTACCAATTGCAAGCAAAGAGCTTATTCAGTGGATTTTATAAAGGAGCTTTTAGGATTTGAAGCTTTTGAGAACAAATTTTATGAAGTTGAGTATGTTGAGTGTTGTCGTATTGCTTTTCCACTTTTAATTTTTTTTTTTTGCTGGAGAATCCATTAAAATGCAGTTTTTTGTTGGCTTTTGGTCTTTAAGAAGAAAAAATTTATTTCTGCGAGGTTTTGAAATACATATTCGCATTTCGTGATATTATTAATTAAAAAAGGTGTTTTTAAGTGATATTGTTTTTAAATACTTATTAAAATAAGTTTAGTGGATATTTATTGTGATTTATATTTAATCCAAAAAACAAATTGCTACAAAATCTTTAAGTGCACAAAAAAGCAGCAAATTGTTGAGGCATTAAAAACACATTCTATGGCCTTCTCAAAAATAAATCGAAAGCCGTAGGAAAAGCAGTAGACGGTAACCCTACCCGTTTTTCTCTCTCATTTGCAGCGATTTATAATGTAAACTACGGAAACCCTGTGAGAGCTTTCAATAGCGACACACTTATGCAAGCTAATGCAACCAGAGTGAGAGGCAAATGTCCTATCTTCCCTGTACTGCACAAATCAATTGGATTAAGTATAGATAACGAAATTCTTTGAGCTCTTCTATCTGGACCGACCCTAAACTTTACTTTTCTTCTCTTATATCTGTCACTGTTGTTTCGGAATACCCTGATTTTGGACTTTTCCGTATTCACCACAAGATTCCATTGCTTACAGTACTCACCACTTTGTCTTTGTTCCTACCGCATATTTATTTATTTTATTAAAATATTTATTTCCAAACGAAAATAAAAACAGTAATTTACTTGTCTTGACACTTCCCAATTATTTTCAAATTTGTGTATGATTTATAACTATTTTAGAATAGGTACCTGGAGCAAATTTTTTGTTCTTCACATTTTATTTAAATATTTGCTGTTACATTTTATATATTTTTTGTTAAATTTGCCACCGTAAATTATTATTATTAAAACTCAATTTTCTCAAAAACTAGAAGACATAAAAGCATTCGGTTTTGTGTTCGATTCAGAATTGGTATGAGCATTGATCACAAAAATAAAATTTAGTTTTTCGTTTCACAATTTTGAGAAAAATTGATCCAACATTTTTTGTTTGCGTTTTTTTATCAAAATTTTGAGTTTGAATGCAATTTATTTTAAAACTATTGACACAAATAATATAATTTAAATTTAGAATTAAAGAACAGACTTCTGTCTTTTAAAACCGTTATTGTTTTGCATTTTAAGTATTGCCGTTGTTTTTTAATATATGTTTTTCCATTTAAGTCGTTTTTTCGAAAATCGCCCTACCCCCTAAACGGGGCGAGATAGACCCCCCCACCCATAGTAAAAAAAAATGCTTGTATTTGACCCCTCTACAAAAATCCAATATCAATTTTCGGCTCCCAAGTTATCGTACTCGTGCCAATTTTATTTTTAATAAAAAAAACCAGCTGCCGATATTTTTGAAACTTCAGAGAAAGGAAAAAATTCTACTAAGCGGACAAATACTCTCCTGCCTAGATTTAATTGTTTTTTATTTTATTTTTATATAATTTAATTTAATACACCTTTACCTTGAAAAATAAATATTTTGATTAATTTTTCCAATATTTTAACGTTAGTTAAGAAGTTTTTCTTTAATATTTATGTTCCACAATATTAGGCGTGTTTTTTTTGGAAATCCATATGGATTTAAACGAATAAATAGACATCTGGCCTTACTAAAGTCATCACAATAAACAAGCCCATCAATATTACAAAGTGCCATCACTACCCTTACATCTGTGTGACAAGCATGCAAAACATAAACTACTCAGCATTGTAACATTCATGTAAAAAGCAATTTCATAGATAAAATTATTCTACTTAATGAAATAAAATTAAATAAAACAGAACTTAATTTCAAGTCACTGATAGGCAAACTAAATTCCGTGACTATAGGGATGAATTGATACAAGTAAATAGGAGTACATACTCGATACTTTTGATTCGATACAAAGTACTTTTGGAATCGATACTTTTGGTTGCGATACCAAGTAGCTATCGGATAAAAGAACTTGGATCGAATGGAAGTTTCTTTTCAACTAAAGTCCATGTTTTTCAGTTTACAACTACAGCCATTGCCAATATTCAGATTCAAAACTTAAATAATTTCCTCTGCTAAAAATAATTCAGTTTCTTCGTATTTGTCTTCTCCTATTTCTTTTTACTTAAAATCAAATCCATTAGAAGAGTAGGAAGACATAAAGGTATTCTTCACTTCTTTATATAAGCATCCAAGGATGTGTTTGTTACTTTCTATTAACATTATGAAATATGGTTTCCTAAAGCGGGGGCAACAATCAGCCAAACCAGGAACCGCTTAAGTGGAAAACATTTAGAAAAATGTATGTTTCTGGAAATATCCCACAAAACGTTATTTTCGATTCCTCTAATTAAAAAAAAAAACTTGAAAAATTAATTACCGTTTTGATTCGAACAAAATAGGTGTCGATACTTTTCATCCGATACTCGAGTAGGTATCGATACTTCTATTCGATACCGATATCGAGTACAAGTAATCGATACCTTTGAGGTATCTTTTCATCCCTACATGTCTATGATCGCCATTTTGTTTTCATGAACAAAATTGTTTCATTTGATGTTTCAGATAATTTAACGTTGCCATGCAAACTATCGATGGTAAAATGATAATTAGTACTAGGCGTGTTTTTTTGTAAGCCCGGAGGGAATTGGTCGAAAAATCGACGTCAGTGCTTAACCATCACAATGTTAAATAAAACAAGAACTTATCCCTTACGGGCGGGCTAAGTTAAACCCAGAGAATTATCTGGGTTTAACTTAAGCACACAGAAAAACTGTGTTACGAGAATTATATACCTGTTATCGATAGTGGGTATGAAAACTCCATTTTGTTTCTGTATGCCGTCGCTAATCCCTGTCGTCGTTTTTTCGTGCAATTTCCCCCGGGCTTCCAAAAAAAAACACGCCTACTGTTTTTATCTGGACTTAAGTTAAGCCCCGAAAATTATCTGAACTTCGCTAAGTCCATATGGACTTAAGTTGTTGTTGTATTTACGTGTAAATCTCCGATGTCGTTTTTTTTATTCAATACTTTATGGATTTACAAAAAAAAAAACCCATTGTACATAAAAGTTGTTGCAGAATTTAGAGAATATACAAAGTTTTTTGTTTTTTTTTTTCGAATTTTAAACAAATCCAAAAATCCTCCAATTAATCTCGTCGCTTGGCGATGATCAAAATATAGGTACGATGGCTGAAATTAATCACTTGTGCTTTTGTGTTTATTTAAATTATTTTGGTATTTTCTATGGTAACACCAACAAAAAATTTGATAGATTTCCTTTTATACGCTGGAGTTCAGTTTTCATCTCTTGAATTCATTTAATCATTTTGGTAATAGGTTCCATAATTTTCTCAAAACGACGCTGTAAACATTTTTAATGTTAAAACACAGAATAATTGAAATTTATTCCAGGTGTAATACACGTCATGTTGCATTTCAGAATGGAATTCGATATCGTTAATATGACCACTTTACGAGTAAGTAAATACATATAGGCATCTTCCAGAATTATGGGCATGATGTAATTACTTTTTTCGTATGTATTTGTTTCATTTTAAAATAGTGGATATAGACTTTATGATTACTCCACCCAACTGCTTTACATAATCAAAGTGGATATGTACTTAAAAAAAAGTAAAAAAAAATGTGTGATAATGTTTTACAACTTGGAACCTAAAAAAAGGTACTCTCAAATTTTCTTTTTAGTTATTAAACTGGAACTATGAAAACTTTATGACCATTAAGTCGTATTTTCTTATTTGCAAGTTTGTTTTGATTTAAAAAAAATAAGGTGTGAAGTAAATATAGACTTCCCCAACTACTTTTCAGTTCTTTAAAACTATTAACGTTTAGGTATGGTTATTTGGACCGCATCACCTCAAACTTTTATGCTCCTACTAACTTTCCTATACCTGCTACGATATTATTACATACCTACTTCTTTTTTTTATAGCCTTACTGCTAAAATTATTATAAGGATGGTTCTTTTCCACGACTTCCAATTTTTAAATTATCATCAAGTAATCAATGGAGTTGAAGGCGGGGGATACATAGTTTATAACTATCCTTCCTTGTTTTTACATTACGTAACCTGCATCTGTATAATACTTTGAAAGAACTGAGATTAAGAGATCATTAAGTCTTCTTATACGATTGATGATGTTAACATTTTTATGGGTCGTAAATATACCTACTACGCGTTGATAGCCATGTTTTAACAAAATGTGTATCACGTCCTATGTGATTAAGTCAGTTAATACACACTTACTAAGTGGATTGGCCTGAAGTAGCCTTTTAGTTTTATTAGTCTGTATACATAATAGTCGTTAAGAAATAAAATGTTATTTCGGTTATCAAATTAAAAGGCTAAGACTATAAGAAACTTGTTGTGATTGAAGAATGCTTGTATACATATACTTATTTATTAAAAGGTAAAGTTCAAAAGTCTTGCAATCAAATATATAAGACTGATAAATAGGGAGCATAGCAAGGACTAATAAGTAAGGAACCTTGCAAGCAACGAATTTTTTGATCTCTTTAGTAGGTATATGGATGAAACTTTGGTCACACTGTGACACACAGATTTATGGCCATTAAGTACAAAAATATCAATCTAACAGTCGGGTCCAGATGCTTCGGTTTTATATATTTAAAAAAATAAAAATAAGGACCTAATAGACCGAACTGGAGTGGTAGACTGTAGTTTTTTGTATTTTACGTAAATAAAACGGTTGATTCCTCTTAATCTAGTCAGAGAGCTATAGCGAACAATTAATTTACATAACCCATTTCATACAAGGTTGGTCACAGAAAAATGTATGGCTATCGAATAAAAAATCACAGTAATTCATCGAAGGTCTTGAGTCCGATTCCCAGCCTATGAGGCCTAAAAAAAATAAAAAAAAAATTTCCACGGGTTACGAGAAATTGGTGTTTCTTTGCTTAACTTTTTAGGTTTCTTGTTTGAATATACAAACAACACATTTTCTGGTCTTTTTCCCAAAATGAAGTTTAGAAATAAGGCCAGAATTTAGTATTTTTTTCTTGCTTTGTTTTCATTTAACTTTCTGGCTCTTTTTCCATAGGTATCTGGCACAATTTCCAATATTTTGGCTTATTTTCCAACAAAAAATCTGGCTTTTTTTTCCAATTTTAAGCCAGACAAATTCCAAAAAAAAAAACGGTACCTACCTGCGGTACAAATTTTTCTACCAAATTAAAAAAATCTCATTTGCTCACAACTAAAAAAAATTCATTATTTTTTTACAAAAAGGCTACAATTTTATACAAAAAAATTCTTAAAAATGCATAGATTGCAGTTTTTGATTTTTGATTTTCTCTAAAGCGGCTCAATTGGTTTCGACCAACTTTTTTTTATAGAAAATCTTTTTTAAAGTTATACAAACATTTTTAATTTTTTAAACAGAAGTTTCAATTTGTTTTTGAGAACCTTATACATAGTTCGAAAATGACTTGGTCAATTTTTATTAAACTTAGCTCTAAGCAGTTTTGAACATAATCTAGCACATTTTAAACACAAATTATTCTTATGACCAAAAATAACGGTACCTTCTATACAAGTGTTTAAAAACCGATAAGGATATATAATTCTTCTCAAAACCGGCTTCTAAGATTTTTATTAAAATTTGTATATGAGCTTTTTTAAGTACAATCTACCATATTATTGCAAAAAAAAATCGATTAAAAATGGTATCTCTCATAGAACCATTGTTTTGGTTTTCGACTATCTTATTACCTGTTGAACCGATTTTTATGAAATTTTTTGAACAAAAGCTTGTAATAAGTTTAAATAATATTGCATATCAAAATTTTCAAAAAAAAAAAAAACAAATTTTGTATTTTTGAAAAAACTTTCAAAATTAATTTTGAAAATTTGATATTTCGAAAATGGGTAAAAATTTTTCTTTTTCAAAATTAATTTTTAAACTTCGCATTAATAAATACTAAAAAATGGCGTGCCATTTTTTTTTTTTTTTTTTTCTTAAAAATATTTTCAAAATTTATATATGAAAAATTATTTTTTTTTTAAACCGCTCCAACGATTTTTTAAATTTTTTGTATCATACATTGAGATTTGTGTTTACGACTCAGTCCTGCATTTTTTTCTGCGTGAAATGACAACCAGCTGGTTTGAAAAATTTATTTGCAACAGCAAAATAAATAAATGCATTTTTAAGAAAAAATAATAAATTGTTCAATTGAAAATTTTACACGTGAAGTATTTCTTCGAGTTATTTGTCAACGATTAATGCATGATTGAAAACAAAGTAAATAGAATGGTTTTTATGTTTTCTTTTCCTGCGGCCTATTTCTCAGATCATACATCACATACATTGTATGATTTTGACAGTTCTTTTGTATGATTTCTGTTTCTCAGATTTGTTGTATGATCCACTGTCATACAACAATGTATGACACTGGAAATATTGGAATGTTGTATGATTCTGTTTCTCAGAAATGTATCATACACATCATACAGCAAATTAACCTCAAATTTTTCATAAATTTCAAACAGCATTTGCATAAATAAATTGCATAAATTTGTTGTAATCGTTAAAAGTGTAAAGTGAAATGAACATGATCATGAACAAACAAACGAAAATATACAAAAGTAAGTAATTTTTGAATTAAAAAAAATGGTAAATTGTGACGACTTATTATTGTTTTTGATTTTTCTTTTTAATAGACAAATAAAGAACAGCAAATACTTGTCCTTCAGGAAATGCTAAGCCAAAAAGATATACTGTTTGGCCAATTTGTCGGTTCGAAAAAAAACCAAAGAAGAAATAAAGACAGCTTAGAGGAACATAGTTTCTTGGGCCTTGGCATATGGACTGACCACAGATCCTGATGAAGAGCGTTTAAATTTTAGTTTTAATTTTTTTGTCTAATAATTAACTTTTTAGGTACTTTGCAAGAAAACAAAATAATAATGAAATGTCAAAATCATACACATCATACAACAAAACAAATTTCATACAACACTTCCAGTGAAACAGAAAATTGTATGATGTTGTATGAAAATGTTGTATGTTGTATGAAATGTATGATGTGTATGATCTGAAAAAATAGGCCCTGATCACTTTTACTTGCCAATAACAGGGCTTTATTTAAAAACTCGCACTAGGAAGTTTGGAGACATTTTATCCATTAAAATCGTGATCGTCTAAAACAAAAAGTACCAGTTTTGCAGAGTCTAGTAAAATTGTAATTAGAGGAAGGGAACAATCTTTCTAAGCGCTCTCCTCGGATTCGTTAAGGGGTGGTCGACATTTTGAATTTTATCAAATTTAAAAATAATTAAAACTAGTCAACTATCTTGAAAAATTATTATTATTATTATTTCCAATAAATTGAACCTGAAAATCCTCCGCCCGTGTATGGACTCTGTAGGACGCCAATTGACTGACTCGTTTTTCAGACAGGTTTCATTTAAAATTCCCAACAGTGTATTCGAAAAAAAAAACAAAATGTTTTATCCAATGGGCTTCAAAGAAAGAACCTTAAAAAATTCTCAATTCTTCACTTGAGCTAAAACGAACAATTTGGATTTTGATTTATTGAATTTAGCTTTAGTACCACAAAATTAATGTTATTTATTATTGCTTTCATAAAATCTTACAGAAAAAAAACGAAAGCAATTAATTTCTTAAATTTTGTGACGAGTCACGTGAGTATAGGTATCGTTGCGAATCCAAATAAAGTAGGTATCTTATCATTCAAAAAAAAAAAAATAATATACAAAACGACATTTTACAATCGAATAAGACGTTGTTTTTAGAATACCAGATTTTATACCCTGATCTGATACACCTGAATGGAACATATAAAAATGTAAAACACAACCGATATAAAACTTTCAAACCATCAAACAACACCACCTGGATTTCATGACTTGTTTTCTTTATATTAATAAAATTTTTAACTATATTTTCTCTGCCATTATAATATTTCAAAAAACACCATCACCATCTTCCACCAGCCATATTGGCCTCATAAACCATTTGAGTGATGATGTCGTTAAAAAGGACGCGAAATTAAATTTGTTACTATACACAACCGCCACCATCTTCTACCACCACCCCACCTTTTGTATTGGAATTGGGATATAAAAAAAAAATATATATCGTTCAATTTATATCCTCGAATGCCACCTCATCTCATACCTAAAAATGATATAAAAACGATTCACTTTACTATAACACAGCGACAGACAGAGATCATGGAGCAAAAACGGAATTCAAACAAATTTGAACAATTCATCACGTGGAATTCCCAGGACGAAAATAAAAAAAAAAAAAAACAAGAAAAAGTGTTCGCAAAAACGATTTCGTTCTGATTGATTTGATTTATTTAAATGTAACTTTTTCGTAATAAGGTCTTGGGTTTGGTTCTGGTTCCACGATGAATGAGAAAACGCTTGTATCGATTTTCAGTTCCGGTTCCGACTTAAGACAATGTATAAGAAGGGACACAAATAAAGAGGAAGACAAATGTATAAGGATTTGTTCATATTTTGTATACTTGTTTTTGCCATTTTCGGTTTTTGTTCCCTTTACAACGTTTTATTTATTATCGTCCGAAAGAATACCGTCACAACTCAAAAATGAGAACAACTCAATTTTATTTAAAATTAATATACCTAGTTAGATTCGCTGACAAAATACGATGTTCAATATTTGGAACTTAGAGATCTTGTTTGGTTTTGTTATTAAAACAATTCAAACGAAATTAAAAGTTTTATTTAATTTCTTTTGCCCTTAGTACAGTCATTTGGTTGAAAAAATAGAGGTTACTTGCAAAGTTTTCCGGGAGTTTTGAAAATTGGCAAATTTATAGATTTTGATGTGCTCATTTCAGAATTTAAACTTAGCAACCTAGTATTTTTGCCGCTCGCGCCGCCATATTCGAAAAATGTGTGGTAAAAGACCCCCGAAAATGGTTTTTCAGGATTAACACCCGAATGGTTACTTGTAGAAAAAAAATGTGAAGTACTAATTTGTAGCTTAGGAAATTTCCTACAAAAAACATTAACTTACTTTTTTCATAAAAACTTTTGTTTTCGAAATAAACCAATCGGAAGAGTTAAGGATTTTACATTTCTATATAGTGGGCCGGTTTAATTAAAATTTTTTTTTTAAAATTAATGATTCATTATATGAACATGATTTTAAGATATTGGTCCAGTCCCTTTTGGGAGGGACGGGCAAATTAACAAAAAAAAAGTATAAAACAGAAAATGAATATAATAACACAACGGCAACACTTACAATTATTATTATGTTATATTTTTTTTCTAAGCCAGTAGTTCATTCTTAAATTGTGTTTTTAAATGAATTTCTTAGTGCTTAGTTTTTGAATAGATAATTTTCAAACTCAAAGTTTTGAAAATAAAATTCGAAAAAAAAAAATAAAATATTTATGAATTTCTTGTTGTAAAACAAATTATTGTATATACGACAAAAACAAGAAAATTTATTTATTCTTGATATAGACGGCTTTTTTTAAACTTTGGGTTGAATTTTTAAAGAAATACTTCAAGAGTCCAAAAATTCGTGTTTCTCCAACAAATCATTTATTTTTCCCTATTTTTATAAATAAATGGTAAATTCAAGTAGATAATGAAAATTCCACATTTCTATTGCCCATTGTATCTATATTATTCATATTTTTTTCTTTATAATAATTAAATTAAACATAATTCAATAAAAATAAAAAAAATATTTTTTTTCAGGTATGTACATATTGTGGGCTTAAGGTAAGTTTTTGATTTTTATATTATCTGAATTGTTATAGTTACGTTTGGGGTGTGTTTTACCTCTGTTCAGTTATTGCATAATCCCATAAAAAATAGATTTTTTGTAAAATTATGGTATGCTATTTATGATGAATTTGAACAAAATCAGTGCAACCATTGACTCTTAAAGATATGATAAATAATTTTGAAAAAAAACCATCTGATCTTATGTAGATAATATGTATATGGAATAAAAGGTCCTTGTTCCATATTTTAGTCATATTCGATTTTAACGCTCTGGAAAGTTAATGTTTAGCTAGAAGCACAGACACACTTATAGTGTGTCAAAAGCCCTATTTTTAACATTGGAAGTTATTGTAATTGGCCCGATTTGTCGAATTGAAAATTTTGATATATCTCCACGTTTCGAAGTACCAGGAATCCGAATCCGTCGTTTTTAGAGGGATGTCTGTATGTGTGTGTGATCGTACATTCGTACGTTCGGTATACATTCTATCGTTCACTATATTTCGAGAACGAATAGAGATATTGAATTCAAATAAACATTATTTCGCAGATAATAACGTCATGAAGTGCAGAAAGGATATTCAAAAAAAATTTAATTAACGATTATCTTACTTTATCAATTTAAAAAAAAAAGTTGTAAAAGATCTTTTGTCTCAAATATTTCGAGAACAAGAATTGTCATAGACTTCAAGTTAATTTTATTCTACATAGAATGACGTAATCATGAATTGAAAAGAATTAAAAGAAATTTAAGGGGCAGTGATTTTTTTTAAATAAAAAAAAAACATGCTAAAATTAGGTGAAAAACTTTTTCGGTTCTAATACTTTGAGAACAATCAATGATGTTAATTAATTTTAATTCTAATTTTATTCTATATGCGATGCCATATTTGAGTACTGATATTGGTTTTAAAAAAATTGTCAAAAAACTTCTCCCAAACATGAAAAATATAATACGCCCCAACTTTGGTATTCACTTGATCGCACATTTAACACCTGATAAGATCTTTAAGATTTTTTTAACAAAATAACATCGGGTGTGGAGTTTTCAAGGACACCAATGGGAAGTTATAAATGTGGGTCGCACTCGCACACAGCCTCTTTTTTTAATTTATAATAATAACAATAATAAATTATACTTCTCTTCTTCTTCTTCTTCTTCTTCTTCTTCTTCTTCTTCTTCTTCTTCTTCTTCTTCTTCTTCTTCTTCTTCTTCTTCTTCTTCTTCTTCTTCTTCTTCTTCTTCTTCTTCTTCTTCTTCTTCTTCTTCTTCTTCTTCTTCTTCTTCTTCTTCTTCTTCTTCTTCTTCTTCTTCTTCTTCTTCTTCTTCTTTTTATTCTTATTCTTCTTCTTTTTATTCTTATTCTTATTCTTCTTCTTCTTATTCTTCTTCTTCTTATTCTTCTTCTTCTTATTCTTCTTCTTCTTTTTCTTCTTCTTCTTCATTACAACAAGTCATAAAATCATAAACTGACCTTATGCCAGCAACCCACAACAGGTACCTAAAAACCATCAGCCATAAAGAGAAATGGCTTACGGATTTATAAACCCGCAATATAAATCTTGCACTGGTTTGGATAATTTGTATAGTTGAAAAGGTTCTAAAGATTCGCAAAAGGGATCTGATGATTTTAATTAATCTTCGTTGATATATGTAATAAAATAACTTAAGCAATTTTAATAAAACTGCATTTCAAGTTAGTATTACTAAAAATAATTCCTAGTCAGAATTGATAGTATCTTATCTATATTTTAGCTTTATCTTTTTTTTTTTTGTTCATAAGAACCATTGGCTCTACTTTTTCTGTAACAATTTACTTCTTAGTAATTTGTGCATTCCAAAATCGTACAGAAATGTAATTTTTGGTATTACACATTTTTCATTGTTTATTGGTTTAATATTTAATCACTGAATAGAACGTGGTTTCTTTGTGGTCTAATGTACGAACATTCTCTGTAACTACACTTTTAATGCTTAGCAACTTTATGTTCTTATAAACAGTTAGAAATGGTTCGTGGGATCCAGCAGTATCTTTGTAATATCAACTAGTTTCACGCCTGTTTTATAAATATGAATTTAAAAGTGGGCGGGTCTTTTAATTCTGTCTCTTTCTTTATTTAAAAAGGCAAAACTTGTCAAAACAGCTTATCTTTAAGGATTTAAGGTGTTCTTTCTTCTCATTTTTTTGTCAAATAAAAACTCCGTCATAATTTGTATGTAAAATTTTTCGTTTATTTTATGCACTTTTGATAATTTTACAAATTATTATACAAATGTTTTAAATCTTTTTTATTTTATTCGCTATATAAATGGCATTTTATTTCGTTTTATTCTAATTTTAAATAAAAATTATACAGTCTGTAATATTATTATATGATTTACATATATTATATTTTTTTTTAATTTTTTTTGTTTAAATATTTTATTTTAATTTTTTGAATAACTATTTTTTTTATATTTAATTTAAATTACATTTATTTTGAATTTATAGTACCAAATAATTTTCTCACAATGATCTTAAAATTAAATTATTTTTGTTGTGTTTTTGTTTCTAAATTTATATTCATGAATTGTTTATGCATTTTGTTTTTTGTTTTAAGGTTTTTTTTCAAGACCAGATACGTATAAATTTCTACAATGAGTTACAAGTTTTTTTTTTTTTTGCTTCATTACTATTGCTATATAGGTATTTAAGAAAATTGTCACAAGACAAAAATATTAGTTATTTTTTTTTACTATTATTTACATTTTTTATTGTTTTACTTTTCTTAATTATAATGTAAAAAAAAATTAAAACATAAAATTACAATGTTTACATTATTTACATTTAGTTGAAATTTTTTTTAATAACTATATTCTAAATATATAATATTAGTTAGCTAAATTGTTTTTCTTTATGTTGAAGCTTAATTTTAATGATAAATCATAAAGTTATTTTTAAATACTATGCAACAAATTAATTTCTTTTTTTTTTATTTTTTTTATTAACGAAAACAATTATTTCTTTTTTATTTAACTAATTCTATATAGTGTGAAATTGAAAAAATGTTTAGAATTTATTTGAAGAAAAAATTGTTAAAATTAAAAATTCACGCAAATTATAAATATTAATGACTTAAATAGTTTTTTTTTTTTAATTTTTTTCTTTTTCTAAAGTTTTATCTCCTATCACAAAACACAAAATTTTAAACTTATATTTGTGTCTGATGTGTGTGTATTAAGCTTGAAGTTTTGCTTTATTTAATCTTTTTTTTTTTGTTATTATTTTTTATATGAAAAACAAAAATAATGTTAATAATAAATGAAATATGTTATATCACAGGTACATTATAGTTTTAATGTTCTTAGAAGTAGGATTTTTTTGTTTGCTTGATAAAATAAAAAAAAAAAAACGATTATTTTTTAACAAAGTTAAAAGAGAAAATGTCTACACTGGGATCTACACTAGGAATTATTTTATTTTATTTTATTTTATTTTATTTTATTTTTTTAAATTAAATAATAATAGATAAGAATAATTTTGTTATAATTTAATTAATCGTTGTTTAATGATATTCGATAATACATTTTCTTGCAGTATTTTAAATTGTAGGTAGTGTGGGGAGAAAAATACAAATAAAAACTTGACAACAAAAATTAAAGTTTTCGTCGTAAAGGAGATGTGATATTTTTGATTCTGAAATTATGACAAAGTTGATATAATAGAAATTTATAGAGAATTTTATTATCACTGGAATTTTTTTATAATAGCCCGGCCTTGCATGGAATTTTTTTTTATCAATTGAATCATTTTAAAAAAGTGAATATAAAATTTATAGGCATCAACAATGAATTTTTTTGGCAATCTCCAATAATTTTTTCACACAAATGTAGCAGTCTGAGAGCGTAACGCCATCTGTTGGCGATTGCATTTTCGTGAAGGGAAAAATATGGCGATTGTCAATTCCGTAGTGTTTGTCATTTCCTTACAATCAATATTTTCTCCTTCCTATACAAAACGGAATTTTCAGATATCGCCAACATTTAAAGTACCTATGCAATTTCGGGTTTTCACGATTTTCCGAATATTCCGGTCGAAATTTCCAATTTTCGGCTCCGTAGCTTGTAATACTTGGTTCAATACGAATTCAAGAATGGAAAATCTCCATGCAAATCGGACGATGATATTTGGCTTGAGTTTAAAGCTTTAAAAAAATACGACATGCTTCTTTAAATTCAACGAGTTTGGGCTTTTTTAAGTCATCGCATAAAGTGATATTGCCTAATAGTTTTCAATATACAGAAACTCTAAGGGTAACCTCGTGCCCTTGAACAAAACATTTGTGTTTTTTGTAGGTGTGGGGTCATAAACAGAAGGATTTCTAATAAATCTCGAAAAGATACTAAGGTATCCTCAAAAATTCGTAAAATAAAAATTTCAAAATGTCTACTCTCTAGGCTCAATTTTTGTTAACAATTTTTTGTAAATTTAATAATCTCAGGAGCTTAATTTGAGATGAAATAAAATAACTTAAATTCATTAACAAAAAAAAAATAAAGCTTGTTCTCTTCAGTTTGATAAATGTGTTTCTTTAACTCCACTTCACCACCTACTCGTTAGTTTTTTTTTTTTTAATTTACATATTTTATTTTACAATTATTTTTATTACCAAATTTTCCATAATAAACTAAAATTATACCACTAACCGTTTTGTGTTAAATTTGTGTCCTTTTTTTTATGTAATTCATTGCAACTTCATAATAAATGTACATTTAATTAGTAATGGTGAATGCTAAAAATGCTTTACACACTTTATATAATTCTTTTTTTTTTTTTAATTTAATGTCTTATTTTTTGCTTTATTTTTTAGTCATCTTATATTTAAGAGTTGTCTCAGTACGTATTTTTTGTGTGAATAATAAATGTTTTTTGACTTAGAAAATTTATTTATTAAAAAAAAAAACTTTCATTCCATTTAATTTTCTTTTTTTCGTTTTTTCTTAAGGTAAATATTAATTTAAGATTTAAAAAAAAATATTACCCTGTTTGTTGGAATTTATTCTTTTTTTTTGTTTAAGACCATATTTTTCTTGGTTTTATTGTTTTCTTTAAAAATGGCAGTTTGCGTACTTTTTTGGTTAGTTTGTTTTTTCTTTTTTATTTTATTACTATTATTATGTTGTTTTGAAATTACATAACAAAGTCACAACCAGTGATTGCAATAGTTTTTCAAGAAGAATTATGTCGTTTGTTTTTGACTGAGGGATATTTATTTTTTTTAATGGGCAATTATCGAGGCAAAACTTTGGCGAATTTAAAATTTATTGATAAAGTTTTCAAATCGACTTTGGGATTTTGATAAATCAATAAGATTTAAGGACCTATTTATATGTTTTCTTCAAAGAGCTAAAAATAATAAGATTAATATTCTTAAAATGGATTGTTCTGAACTTCTGGAGAGATTGTATCGCACAATAATAACGACGACGGCGACGACGACAATATTGCCATTCTCTGCGTAGGTTTATGTGTATACAATCATAGTCATAAGGACACCCTTAAAGTCCATTATCCATAACCAATTGGCAATAAAATCAACTCTAAATTCACCGTCAATTCTTCCGGTTCGGTAGACGTACATATACATATAGAAAATAAACACCAACAGTTCTTCTTTCACACGGTCCCGCACCCAAAAAACCCAAACACAAAATAAAAAAAAAAACGGAAACAAATGTTAATCGAATATTTTACGCAATTATAGCATTCGTAAACGCTTCAAGTTTTATTGTTGGTGTAATAATAAAAGCAATCATAGTCAAACAAAACCGAAAATAGGTCAGGACATTCAAAGTTATAGGGAATTATTTCTCCCCTACCACCACCACCATCATCGCTAACACTAGAGCGATTTCTCCACGATTTATCATCGAAATGGAGAAATAAATAATAAAATTTTATTTCATTTCAATTTCGACGAAATATTGCAAAGCCAAGGGATGATGGATAGCCCCTGGACGTTTGAAAGGACGACGACCGACGACGGTAGAGTCCAAGCAATTTTTTTTTTGTTCTTCATATATGCTTCACTGGTCACTGGTCAGCCCTAATATTCTCCAATATATAGCTTTTAGGGCAAACGTGTGTTATCTGTTGGTTTCCTTTTCGAATAACTAAAAAAAAAATTCAAACGTTATGTTCTCACTTTATTGCCTTGAGTGTTGAGTCATTTTTCATTTGAACAAAGCCAAACTAGAGACGAAGGGTATAAAAGATTGTTGTACCTAGCATACATATATATGGATTCCCATCTAGCTGAAGTCGTTTTCTTTTTTTCTTTCTCATGTTGCAGCAATTGAGGACTAACTACATAACACACGTTATACACACAGATGAAAAGAGAACCAATTCAGATAGTAAAAAACTGAAAACCGCGATTTCTTCCGATCGAAAATTCTAGCCTCAGTCCTAGAAATTTTTATGAGTATATGTACATTTCGACTCCGAGTCAAATATTCTTTTTACAGGATTGGTCTGTATGTGAAAAAAAATCCTGCCAATTGGAAGAGAATTCTTTTTTTTTTTTTTTCGTTGTATGAGTATGAATGAACCTTGTTATATCTGGTTCGCACGTTATGTCGATTTATCGATTTCATGTCAAAGGATCATAAAAATTAATATGAAAAACTAGGAAAAGGCCATAAAGATGAAATAGAGCAGATAGTAAAAAGAGAAAAAAACCATCACAAAGAAACAAATGTTTTCATCGGATTAAGAAGTTAAGGCTCAAATGATGATACAAAATACGAGTTTATTGTTAAAAAAAAAAGAATAAAAAAGGGCAAGTAAAAATAGAGACGGTTTTGTTATTTGTTTTTTTTTTTCTTTAAATTCAATATTTTCTAAAGACTATTTTGGAACTTTGTCAGTAAGTTGGAAACATTTGGGACTGAGATGCAAATTTACAGAAATAAATTCCTGCTTAAATTTATAAAAAATATAAATTAATACAATGTAGGCCTAAGATTTTGGATTTGAATAAAACCAATTTTCTTTTGAAAAAACTTCGAACGCAGTTTTTTTCTGCAACTACTCCGATCCTTACAGGTGCGAAGTTTAATCAAAATCGAACAAGCCATTTTCGAGAAAATTAAAAAAAAAATATTTGCATGACAGCTTCCCGTTTTATGAACTAAAAAAAAAATTTTTACTATGCGTCTATTTTAATTTGAGCTAGAACCTAAACTAGTGAACCGATTTGTTTCAAATTTAGTACAGATAATTTTTTTTTTTTTGTTATTCTTTTGAAGGGAAATTCGAATTAGTTTTATTTTATCTAAAACGGGTACCTGTTATACATCGATGTCATAAAACGATTTCTGTTTTTTGTCGAATATTCTCGAAAACAGCTTAAAAAATTTTGATAAGGTATACTTCGTATTTGTGTGAAGAAAGGGTTTGTAAAAAAAATGCGTTTCATGTTTTTGCCAAAAAATTCTCATTACGGAAATAGGGTTAATGACGATTTTTGAAAATAAAAACTGTCCTATTTATATAAGTTTTTAATGGCTTGACCGATTTTATTGCAATTTTGCTATCTCGTGGAGCTTTTTAATAATTCAAAAAATATCATTTAAACATTTTTTAAAGCAATTTCTTTTGATTTTTTTTTTGTTTAAAAAAACAAATCCATTTTTTAAGTATTTATTACTTTTTTTTAACATTTTTCATTAAAATCAAGCAAGATAGTATGTCAATTTCAAATACCTTTGGCCTACTATGATCCGTAATTAGGAGTAAATAATTAGTCACTGATATACATATCTCATTTTAAAATATCAATCCAAATTTTTTTCTTTTAAATTGTGTTTTTAGCACATTAGCTGTAGACTTTTGGTCTGATCAATTAGTAAAAAGTATCGGGTCATTCATTTCGTGGTTTCAAGTTGGTAGCGCTGGCATTTGACAACTGTCAAACTAGCTGTCATTTAAAGTGCCATTATATTAGTTGAATGTTTGCCGTTTACGATAATGGATCGCTTAACAATTGAATAACGTCGTCATAATCCACGAAGAGAGTGGAAGCGTTACTGGTGTCCATCACCGTAATGCACGCTCAGTCGAAAATATTTCTTCTGCAAGTGCAAGTGTTGCTGATGATTCGAATTTAACGATTTCCCGGCGTTCGTAGCAATTGAGCGATTTTTTTTTGGCCCGCGGCAATTGAAGATCATGACTTGGACGATATGTGGTTCCAACAAGATAGGGCAACGAGCCACACAACACGACCAATTATGGCTATATTGTGTGAGATGTTTCCTGGTCGCGTAATTTCAATTTTTGGCTACGTCAATATTGTCCACCAAGATCTGACACCGTTAGACCGTTTTTTGTGGGGCTACGTAAAAGACCGTGCTTATGCGAATAATACTCGAACTCTAGACGCATTAAAAACCAACATTACTCAAGTTATGGCCGAGATACCGCTTAAAATGTGCGAAAAAAAATGGTTAAAAATTACCTTAAAAGAATCGTACGCTGCCAATCTTCCTAAAGCGGCAATTTGAATGATATTGTTTTTCACACTTAATTGCAAAGTCCAAACTTTATAATGAAATAAACTTTTTATCAAAAATGTATCGCTTTGTGTGTTTTATTTAGCTTAACTTTCGAAACCGAAAAATGAATGACCCCTTACTAGTTAAAAAAATGTTTAAAACAGAGCTTTAAAAGAAAACAAAAATATTTAACTTGTATCGTCGAGCTTTTTAAAATTTATTGGAAAAGTTTTTGCAAATTGCCATTTTCAAATCTTATTCTTGAAATAAGAAATCTAAGTTTAGGTCTATCTTTGAATTTTATAAATAATTATTTAATTATTTTTAAGCACTTAAATATTCCTTTTCTACTTGAATTCACATTATAATTTGTTTCTGAAGAAGAATTTTCTATTTAAAAAAAAAGAAAGACTTTGATCATTATATGTCTTTACTAAACACGACCTAATAATGAAACCTCTTAATTATTTATTTATTTTTTTTTTCAACCCCTTTTTGAAGTTTACCAATCAAAACTAAACGTTTGCACTTCCAAGAAGTTTACCATTGAAACCGAAAAAAAAAAATGTTCAAAGGTTTTTCCGTTTCTTCTGTTTGACTTTCACAACAACAACTGCAAAGAAGTAACAAAATTAGAAATGATTCGTATACAGTCTTGGCCAAATGTATTAGGCACCCCAAGAATGTTGCCATATTTAAAAAAGGAAGTAAGATGAAAAGAAACAATGTATACAATAATGTTAGAAACTTATTTTTATTAAAAAAATTAATATTTAGTGGTGCCACCTTTGGCTTTTATGACTGCCGCAATCCTTTTAGGCATTGACCTTACGAGTTTGCGGCACTCCTCTGAACTTATTTTTTCCCATTCTTGTTTTAAAACGCTTTTTAGCATTTCTTTCGATGTTGTAGGATATTTACGGATATTGCGTTTTAAAATTCCCCAAAGATGCTCAATTGGGTTCAGATCCGGAGACTGTGCAGGCCATGGGAGCAGGTCAATGTTGTTTTCAACAAACCACCGCATTGAAAGGGCGGACTTATGACAGGGTGCATTATCTTGTTGGAATAAGACATTTCGCATGTTTGTGTCGCCAAAAATATGCCTAAAAGATGGCACCAGCATTTTTTCCATAACGTTAATGTACTTCTTTGAGTCCATACGCCCTTCACAAACATACATTTTTCCAACCCCGTCCGCAGACATGCAGCCCCAGATCATAACACTTCCTCCTCCGTGTTTAACAGTTGGGACTACGCATTCTGGGTTGAATTCTTCGCCAACTCTCCGCCTCACAAAAGTGATACCAGGGTTACCAAACAACTGTAATCAAACAAAAAAAATATTTGTTTTGAAAGCTCAAAAAAAAATAAGTGAGGTGGCAACCGTAACCAACTGTTAATTTTTACAAGTACTGGGCTTCAGTATAGAGCTTACTTCAAAGTTTGATTCATCTGACCACAAGACATTACACCAATCCTCTTCGGTAAAATGTTGGTATGTTTTTGCCCATTCCAAGCGAAACTTTTTGTTTTTTTCCGAGAGCCATGGCTTTTTCCTCGCCTTGCAACCTTTGAGCCCACCTTCTGTGAGCCTTCTTCTAACGGTTCTTGCAGAAATTTGTTTTCCAAATTGTTCCGTTACATCAGCAGCAAGTTGAGTTGAGGTTTTTTTACGATTTTTTATGGACGTTCGTATTAAAAACCGATCTTCCCTATGGGTGGTTAGTTTTTTTCTGCCGGTTCTTTCACGATTAAGATGTGTTCCAGTCTTCCGATACCGATCTAAGGCACTTTGTACGGCACAACGCGAGCATTTAATTTGTTTTGCTATTGAACTTTGACTTTTGCCTGAATCAAATAACAATTGAATTTCAATGCGTTTTGATAAACTGATCTCACTTTTTTTTGGCATTTTTGATAGGCTTTGAAATCACTTATAAAAAATATTAAACTTAGAACTTGTACTTATACCGTCATAACGCTTGGAGCAACAATCAATCACTGATTACTTACACTAAAATTAGGTCAATTTAGTATTTCCATTAATAACGGGACATAACAGTGAAGCCTCAACATGTTGTTCATTTTTGCAACGTTATTCGTCATTTTCAAATTCAGTACAAGAAAAAGAAAAGAGAAAAAATAAGTGCTCAATAAAATACAGCGAAAAATAAAGGATGCCTAATACTTTTGGCCAAGGCTGTATTTCCAAAACGGTTATGCCAACAAAAAAAAGTAAAGGGTTATATTTACAATTTAAAAACACTTCGAAAAGGGTTTGGTCTCCCTTTTGTATCAATACAAAAAAAAAAAAACTCTTTAAACATTAAACGGTGCGCCGAAACGCAGACAAAAAAATTAAAAAAAAAAAAAAGAAACAAAATGAAACAGTAATTACATTCATTCAAATTTAACGTTTCGCGCTTTTTCTTTGCCCGCGCCCGGTAACCAAATTCACTATGCAATTAGTGGACATTTTTTTTTGTTGTTGTTGTTTGAAACACTTCCATACCTACTCTGGTTCCGGATCCACCCTCCATTTAGCAACAGTTTCATGCATTTGTTCACCTCATTAGTCCACGAGTAGGTACACAAAGTTTTTTTTTTAATTTTTTTTTACGAACTCAAATTTGACCTGTGCCTTCTGTGCCTCGAGGGTGTTGAATTACACTCTGCAAGTCGCGTCACGCCGAGCTGCATTGCATGCGTGTGTTTCCTATTTTTTTTTTGTTTTGTATTTATATTGTTTTCCAATTAACTGTCAAAGTGTTGTTGGCTTGTTTTCTAACCCCCGTCATTGTCGTTTGCATTGAAATACAAAAAAAATCCACCTTAGGGTGGAAATCGTTTTTTGCGTTCGAAAAAAAAAAATGCATGCAAACTAATTTCAGACAACTGGATGATGGGAAAATTGTGGGTGGCTGGTATGTATTTACTTTTATCATTTTTTTTCGAATATCCATCTTCATCCCCTAATTGTTTAAAAAATGGTTGAATAAAAGTTGGGGGTTGGGAGAGAGAGATAGAGAGAGAGACAGTGCCACCGGGAATGTGTATAATGTTTACCCCAGACATTTGGAGAACAACATGCCTACACCAACAACTGGCCAGACATAAACATGACAAGGAGCGGACTAATAGATGTTAAAGCCTTTCAATTAAAGAAAAGGGCGCCAGCTTAGATCAAATAAATTAGATGAGAGAAATTTTTTAAGGGATGTATAAAAAAGTGAAGTATAGGTACTTTTAGACGTACTACTGATACGAAAATTAAATAGATATTTAAGTTCGACTTAAATGCTTAAATGCTACATTTTCCTTCACGTCATTTTCCCCATAAGTGCTTAAAATAATCTATAATTATTAATAACTATTTAAATACATAAGTTCTGTTTCAGATAGTGTGCCTAAGTGATTTTTACGGAACAGAATTTTTTAGTACAACTGTTTGGAAGTTAAATATGGACATATTATTTATTTTTAGTCATTCAAAATATTAATATCAAAGTAGCTCGTTATTTGAGCCATTTGCTACAAAAAAAACAATGAATCATCTAGTTTTGAGAAATATTTTCTTTGAACGTAGAATCTTCTTATTTTTTCTATTGAAATAAAAAAAATACAAAAGGCCCTTGTTTTGATTTACAAACACCCTCAATCCGGCACTGATGACGGTCTCTTGTGAATCGATAACCAACCAGTAATAGTAGAATAGTATATGTATAGGGCCCAGTCACTTAAACTGCGTGATGAGGGTGTAATTTGTTCACTCTTTTTCAAGCTTCCGACAAGCTTAATTTTTATATTTTTCTGTTGTATGTGTCGCTCCTGGGTGATTATCCCTGCATTGTTTGAATTTAACGACAGAACGTGTCCCTGTTGTAATTTGCCATCTTTTTCTTTGTGATTCCGATTCTTTTTTGTGTTTCTGCTCGAAAGCAGATTATTTTCTTTTTCTGTTTTTTTTTTTAGAAATCCAGATACAGATTACAATTTTCTAGTTAAAAACCCAAATAGCACGTAGTACGTGTCTTTCTCTCTTAATATAGAAAATGGACTTGTCTTTCTTATACATACATACATATATCTACTCTATTTTTTTTTTAATTTTCAGAAAATATCATTAAAAAGTCCTCTCGACAAAGTGCGGATGAAAAACAGGAAAACATTAAATGAGTTTGTGTTTGGTTGTTATAATATAGAGGAGATCCTTCTTTAAGATTTTTTTTTATTTTGTATTGTATGAGAAATTGAGGGAATGCATCTGAAGACTATATGCTCTTGAACAGAAAATGATTTTTTGAACAGTCTAGATTGTCTAATGATCTCAGTTTTCTTTTTTTGTTTTTTTTTTTTTTGAAGAAAATTACGAGGAACTATATAAGTCCAGACAGTTTCTCATTTAAATGTCATTATGTTTCCGCACCTGAACTTTGGAACTCAAAAAGCAAAAAAGCTAGTATGTATGTTTTTTATTTTTACAAAGTCATCAATTAAAAGCTCATTAGGCTATACTGGTGTACTTAGTACTAATGGAAGAGATTGGTATTGAATTCAAATAAACTTATACAAAAAAATCCTACTGTTGAGAAGAACATGTTCACAAAGTTAAAAACGGTTTGCATGACTAACAGTGGGATCAAATCTGAGAATTTGGGAAAAATATAATTTTTCGTGTTGATTTACCTACTAAATAGGAAGGTACGGAGAGTACCGTTAATTTTATAATCAGAGTCTATGTGACGACATAAGTTTTCATAATTAAGTATTATCAGGCGAATACTGTATACGGATTTCTCGAAGAAGAAAAAAGATTTAAAAATTAGAGTAGTTCTCTCAGATGTTGTTACAAAGTTTGTAGAGAAAAATTTTTATTTAAGCCTATAGCACGCAGCTGAAGTGAAACGAACATTTTCTTTGGTCTCCAAGTCAACAGCGAAAACGTAAACGAAAAGACTACGGTACGGCCAAATATTAATGGAGAGTTTTATCAGATGATGCGTAACGAAATTTTTTTGTCGTCTCACTTTTTCGTACACAATTAATGGTTCGCGCAAATAATTCAGTGCGAAAAAGGAGAGGAGACTTCCCCAAATAATCTGCTAAAATTATCAATTTCGCAGAAGAGCACAACAAAATTTTTCGTCTATGATTTCGTTATGTCATTTTTGTATGGAAATTTTCGTTTCGCTTCAGCTGTGTAGCTTAAAGCTATTTTTTTATTTTTTGAATAATATTTCAAAAATAATGAAAGTTGGGCTTCCACAGTTCGAACGTTTGCTATAAAGTATTATCGAAGTATTGATTTAACTTCGTCAAATGGAAAGATAATTGAAGAGCTTCATTGTGAGTTTCATCCGAAAGATATTACACCTTTAAATTATTTGTTAAAATTACATATTTGTTGTGATTTTCGTCCGAACGAAATTTCACTCGCCTACTAAAAACAAGTGTAAATTAAGTTTGCCATTGGCATTAAATTCCGTCTGAAATAAATGTTCACAATAGGGAAATTTTTCGAACATGAAATTTCGGCTGAAACTTACAATAGGCGAAAAGTGAATTTTTAAATTTTCCGGTTAAAATTTTGTTCACAATAAAGCTGAATAATTTAATGACCAAATGTCAAATCAAATTCTGAATAACTATAAAACAAGGCTGCTATGGATGATATTTTAAGAAATTTATCACTTAACTTAGACTGCCAAAAATAATTGGATAATTGGGATAACTTAAAAGTTTGCGCAATTCTGGTAGATGGCATTAGCCGCGCTTTAGATTATTAAAAAATAAATAAATAAATTTGGGCCTAGCGCCGAACAACTCTCAACAACTCCTGTGTGCCTGGCAGAAATTGAGGGGACCTACAATTTTCTGCTTAAACCGATTGGCTAGGTTACTTTTTAAAACTCTTGGAGTATTTGTCAATTCCTCACAAAAGACATTAACCGTGCAAAACAAAAATAAGCATAATTAGGGAATCGAACCCAAGACTTAAACTTTTATGTGCGTGAAGTTAGCGCCGTCATTTTTGATTTTTGTAAAAAAAACGGTTGTGCTGCGATGTGCTCAACTTGTGCTGCGATGTGCCGTATTTAAATAAAATCGTACTAAGCATATTGGTTTTTAGAGGGTAGACATTTTTTTAGCGTAAAGTTAACATCGCCATTTTCGATTTTCAAAAAAAAAGTTATACTGTATTGTGCTCAACTTATGAAGGCATGTGCCATAAATTTTTTTTTTTAATTCGCAAATTTTACGAGTAAATTTTTTTGCAAAATTATGATTTTCAAAAAAATCTAAGCTCTGCTCTATAACGCTCAAAAAATGATACTAGCAATCGGTGATATAAAAAAATTCGCATATTTGCAGCTTCTACGACCAAACGCAAATGATTTTGAAAATTGAAAATGGCGGAGCCAACTTCGCTCTGAGGCGCTTCGCAACATTTAAAAGCTGCAAATATGCGAATTTTTTTGTTATCTTTTCGGTTCTTAGTATCATTTTTTGAGAATTATACAGCATAACTTTGATTTCTTTGAAAATTGTGCACAATACAGCACAACTTTTTTGTTTGAAAATCGTAAATGGTGGTGCTAACTTCCCGCTAAAAATTTGGCTAGCCTCTAAAAACCATACGCTTAGTGCCTGCGATTTTTTTAAATACGGCACATCGCAGCACAACAGTTTTTTTTTACAAAAATAAAAAATAGCGGTGCTAACTTAACGCACATTTAAGTTTTAAGACAAGGCGATCCCTCTTGAAAGCTAAGGTCAGAACTAGCTGAAAGTAGTTTTTTTGTTGAGACCCTGGCATATACTTTAAACTGTATAGCGTCATCTACCTTAACTAAATTATTATTCAAACAAATAAAATATTTACTTTCTATCTATGCAAAATTTATTCGAAGATTGACAGTGCATTAAGAAATGCTTTGAATTTTAATATTAATACCATTAATATCCCACATCTATAGGTATATCCAACCTCCTAACCAAAATACTCCCATAAATATTTAATCTATGATTAATGAAGTTTTTTTTTTGTACCCAGCTGCTCTCCCATAAAATATACTGTCCCTCTCATACATTTTTTTCTAACAACCGCCAATCGACGACGACAGCCTTAAGACATGTCCAAAACATAAAATTTGTTGTTCCTTAAGGACATAATGATTGTACATATTGTAATCTAAACAAAAAAAAAAGCATTTTGCTCCAACTTAATAATTTACAAGGACCTAATTTATGATTGTCCTAAATGTTTCATTTTTGTTTTCCTCCAAAATTGCTCTTATCATATTATACAGGTGGGTATAAATTCTTTTCGGTATAAGTACCTTACCTACCTGCATAATAATTTAGAAAAAACCCTTTACCTGTTGTGTGTTCGTTTTGTGTTTTTTTTTTTGTTTGACAACCAAAACAATCAACTCGTTTATTTCTTAAAAAGCACTATTTTATGAAAACAAAAGACCCACTCTTGCCATTCGCTCACTCTATTCATAAAAAAAATAACAAAAAACACGTTTCCCTTATCCACAAACATTATCAAGTTAAAAAATTGTTTACAAAGCTACTAAAACTTTCAAGATAACATTTTTGCCATCATGAGATGGGAAAGCCGGTTTTAACGGTATATAATGTTGATCAACAAAATGTGAATTTGTCACGCGAATTTTAGCAATTCGTCGGCGGCGACTTCGTCATCGTCATCGTCATCGTCATCGTCATCGTCATCGTCATCGTCATCGTCGTCGTCCATTTTGTCCTCTGTCGGGGTGGCCATGGCATGATATAGTTCCGTTCGTTGTTGTGATGGTTAAAATGAGGAATAGTTCATTTTGAATTCACTTAATATATACGGAGAAACCAGAACAATGGAACACCACCGAAGGATAAAAGGGTTTTGCGCCAAATAAATTATTTAAATCCAAAAGTCAGTTATGATGATGATGGGGAAGTTTTATTATTTTATTCGCCAAAGTATTTTCTTTCAACCAGAAATAGTGATTGTGTGTGCCCAATGCGCCCATAGAGTTGAATAGCGCGGTTATTTATCATTTTAAAGAGCGGAAATGAAGAAATTATTACTCTCTGATTGTGTTTTGTGTTTTTTTTTTACCTTTATCTTTATCTTTGTCGTTATCGTTTCCTTTTCTCATCAAAGAACCTTAATGTCTATAGAAATGCTTACCCTACACAATTAAGTCTCATTTTTTTTTTGGGGAGGGGTTTGGGGGGCTGGTTGGTATGGCAGTTGAATGCTTATTTAAGGACCTACTTTGCCATGGCTAGTTGCTGCTGCTGCTGCTGTTGCTGTTGCTGCTGTTGTTGTTGTAGTGTTGGTGGAGGTCCGGGTTCACCAGCCTCAGCATATAAACAGGAACCTTCACTGCATGAACAGGTGTCACCTTCTCTGGAACTACTGCAACAATCGCTACAATTTCGATGCTCCATATCCGTTGTATCGTATGAACATTGTTTTAACATTCGATCACGTTCTGATTCCTCATTTTCGGGGAATGCAGCTTGACATCGATTCATCATATAAACTTTGCCAGGATTGTTCTCCTGGCTGCTGTCAGACCGCATTGTGTCATTTTGATGATCTCGATGATTCGTCGATGAATGATGACTGTGATGGCTGCTGGTGTGACTATGAGTCATCGGTTGTTGATGTTGAGAGTGATGTGACGAATGCATCAGATGGTGAGCATTATTATGATGGGAGTGTCGGTCGTTGCGGGTTGAATGATCAGAACACTCTGAGGAACATGTATAGATGGGAGGTTGGTGGGGATTTGAATTGTTATTGTGCAGTGGCTGATACCATTCGGTTGATGATGGCGGGGGTAGAGGTTGTCCTGGGGATGAAAGGGCATCACAGCTGTTGCAGGATCTGAAATACCAAAAATACGATACTAAATTTATTTTTTGTCAAAAAGATACGAATAATTTAGTAAGTTAAATTAATGTGCATTAAAATGTATGCTTGGTTTGGTTCTTAAATTAACGGAAACGGCATCTAGAGCAGTAAATTCCCAGATCATATAAGTTTAAAAAACGGCCAAAATGCGGAAAGTAAAAAATTACAAATTTTTTTTTTATTTTAGATTTGAAACCATTTAGGTTGCCCAAACGCTATTATTTTGCGAAAGGGCCATAAGTTCTTAGATAGAAAATCCATAAGGGACTTTTAAAATTTGTGGGTAAGCTTGAGAAAAATTCAGCTTTCACCACTTTCTCCTTTCAAAACTTTTTTTTCTTTCAGAACTTTTTTGTTTCAGAAGATTTTTCTTTCAGAACTTTGTCCTTTCAGGACTTTATCCTTTCAGAACTTTGTCCTTTCAGAAAACTTTGCCTTTTCAGAACTTTATTCTTTCCGAACTTTGTTCTTTCCGAACTTTGTTCTTTCCGAACTTTGTTCTTTCCGAACTTTGTTCTTTCCGAACTTTGTTCTTTCCGAACTTATTTCTTTCCGAACTTTTTCCTTTCAGTACTTTCTCCTTTCAGAACTTTCTCCTTTCAGAACTTTGTCCTTTCAGACCTTTGTCCTTTCACAACTTTGTTCTTTTCGAACTTTGTTCTTTCCGAACTTTGTTCTTTCCGAACTTGGTCCTTTCAGAATGTTTTCCTTTCAGCACTTTCTCCTTTCAGAACTTTCTCCTTTCAGAACTTTCTCCTTTCAGAACTTTGTCCTTTCAGTACTTTGTCCTTTCAGTACTTTGTCCTTTCAGTACTTTGTCCTTTCAGAACTTTCTCTTTAAGAACTTTGTTCATATTTCATTTTGAAATAATTTTGACTTGATTTTACGGTCACTGATAAATTTGCTTATTGAACTTAAAGTGCTATTTAAGCGACAAATCAAGTATTTTCTCTTGTTTATGTGATCTCGTCCTACAAGATATTAAAATGCCCACTCAACCCTCATAACTTGACTTAAGTACTCTATTGATGTATTTTTTTTGACCTTCAATATTTATACCTACCTTCCATTTGAACACCTTGAATTCTGTGTCCCCGTTGGTTGATAATCCGAGACAGCATGTCGCGGTGGTGGATAATGGATATGTATATTTCTTGTTGGCATGGCAGCTGGTCCCTGCCCTGTTGGTGGATAATATGGTGGTAAAGGTGGAGGATGTTGTCCCGTAGGTGTTATCTGATATCGACTCTGACCAACTGGATGTCCAACCACTCCAACACAGGGCAGTGGATTATTGTAGTAGTTCTCTTGACGATTAACTCCTGCATTACTAGCACCAGGTCCACAATGTTGATTTTGTGGCGCTACACCCCATGTAGAAAATCCTCCAGAAGAACTACTGTGAATTGATGAATTTAGAGCACTGTGTTTGGTGAACAAGATATACAAATATAAAATAAAACATTGTAACAAAACCAACAGCAAAAAAAAAATTAAAAAAATATAAAAGTATACAGAATTCAGATTAATCCACAACTGATTTCTTACCTTTGATGTGTGGACATTCCAGATCCACCGGATTTTGAACTCTTTCTACTCGATTGTGGACTACCAGGTTGATAGCAAATGTTTTGCGGTACTGGTGGTGGATGATCTGGTGGTGGGAGATTAAATTCTGAAACAAAACATACAAAAAAAACACAAGTTTTCAGAGTCAGTTGAAAAGAAATCCACTTTGTGGCTTAAAAGAAATAAAATGAACTTAACTAACTAACCAACATAGTCTGCATATTGATGGCTTATCCCATTTCCCATTGCGTTTTATGGTAAACGAAGTTAAAAAGGAACTTAAATATACTCAAAGTAATCCCTAAATGGAAACAGAAACAAATCTAATTTGAAATACACAGTAATTCCCCATTGATTTTGCTTCTTTTTTGAGTACCCACTATGGAATTTTAACAACTGGTTTGAGAATTAATGCATCCTTGAAAAGTGCTTTAGCCAGTTGCGAGGGTGTAAGTTGTAATATATGTATAAATAGATGTACATATATTAAGTCTGTTAATAGACTGAGTTAGTTTCAAGGTCAGTTCAGAAAGATTTTGTTTGCCATTAAATATACTTGAACAAAACTTTAAACAGTTGGAATTGATGCTAATGCAACTAACTAGCAAGTAAGAAAGTAAAAAGAACTCTCCGGAATTCTTCGATCACGAAAAAGTTGCAACTGAATTTCTGAAGTTTGTATTTTGTTTTATTTGTAAAACGTCTAAATAATGCAGATGTCAAATTAAATACTCTTTGGTTCCTTTTGATTGTAGTAGATTTTTATAAAGTTTCGGTACTAAACAAGAAGTTTTATTTTTTATTTAACGATTTAGATATGTCAATAAGAAGATAACTTCTTTTTTTCTTATAAATAACGGTATCTCCCATACAAATGTTTAAAGACCGGTATTAAAAATCTCATTTTTCTCAAAAACGGCTCTTACGATTTTGATTAAAATTTTTGTGTGAACTAATATCAGAACGATCTACCATATTATTGGGAAAAAAAATGTATCCATCGTTTGAAAATGATACCTCTCATAGAACCATTTTTTGGGTTTTCGACTATCTCATTATCTGTTGAACCAATTTTAATGAAATTTTTTTACACAAAAACTACTGATAAATTTGAACAATATTGCATGTCAAAATTTTCAAAAAATTAAAATTCTTGATTAAAAAAAAAAAATTCAAAATAATTTTTTGAAAAGTCGATATTTCGAAAATGGGTAGATGATTTTTTTTCAAAATTAATTTTTAAACTCCGCATAAATAAGTACTAAAAATTGGCATACTAATTTTTTTCTTAGAAATATATTCAAAATATAAAAAAATTATTTTTTAAAAAACCGCTCCAACTATTTTTTTTAAATTTGTTCTCATAAATTGAGATTTGTGTAAGAAATCACTTAGTGTACATTGCTTTGGTGTCAAATCAATTTCAGATATTTTTTTTAATCAATTTATTTCTAATTTTATTGATTTTTTAACATTTTTTCAGTCTAACTAAACTGTAAATACCATGCATATGTGAAAAGTGCAAGACAGCATGGTGCTATATTGTTCATATTTATGTACTTTCCTAAAATAGGCTATATGTTTGGCAGGTAGCATAAAATATAGGCTACAATAACTAATACATTTATTTTATCAGATGAAAAGTTTTTAATTTTATTAAGACTTTAAAACCACAGTGTGATCGCACATAAGAGCAAGTACGTGCGACCCAGTCGTGCATTTTTTTCATTTTTTAAAATTTGAAACTGAACCAACTTTTAAAATAAAAGAATATATTTCTGGCTTTAAAAAAAGGTAAACCATGGTATTGTAAGTGTTACCGTTGTTTTTAAATACTTTTTTTTTCAGTTTTAAGTAAATTTTCTAAGAAATTTGCGCCTCCCGGCTAAACGGGGTGAATAGACGACCCTCCCATACTATTTTTTTCTTGTTTCGACTCAACCTACACGATCTAGCTTTTTTTTTCACACCTTATGCGAATCACCCTGTATAAATGCCGATATAGGTTTTGTACCGTTTAAGGCTTTCTAACATTTTCATGTAGAAATTGTTGAAATTTCTATCGCAAAAATCACAAAAAATACAAAACTTTGGCATCTCGCCAGAAACAAAAACTTGAAAAGATTCCAAAAACTTAGAACAAGTATTGTCATCTGAATTGCAGTGGATAGATTTTGTCTTCTCTGTATAAATTGATGATATGTGTTTCCTCACTAAACAAAAAAAAAACCTACCTGGTGGATACTGATGATAGTTATGCTTGTTCTGTGCCGCATAACATTGTGGTGGAGCCGCATCCGAATGCGGACTATGTGTTCCCGAATCCTGGTCATTGCTCGATGATGACGTCTTTAAACAGGTCTCTGTCGACGATGTCCCAATGATCATTGTTGTCGCATACGGTGTTGGATTCTCAGGACTCTGCATAAGCAAAAAGACAAAACACATAGAAGAATGAAAACACAAAAAAAAAAAAACAAAAAAACCACAGAAATTATTTCCAGCAAAACGAACAAACATACAGAGACCCAGGCCAGGGAATAACAGATCCCAAGAGTGCCAGGCAGAACCGAGTGAGTGAGTAAAATCTAAATTCTTCCGCTCAACTTACCTTGCGACAGTTGTAGAACGTACTCATGTTACGCGTATCCACTTCAGCATAGTCCGTTCCACCGTCCGACGTATAGTTCGACTGGCTGTTCGGATTCGATAGCAATTTGGTTTCACTCAAACCGGAATCCTTATCGGTGTCGGCACTGCGCCAACCCCTATCAATCCACAAGCTGTCCTTGCCATTGATATTCAGGGCAGTGATTTCGTTGGCACTAACAACTGCAGAAATACAAAAAAAAAAAAAATAAAAATAAAAGAAAAGAAAGGAGGCGAACCAGAGAATACATGTAGAAGCAAATTTCAAAGCGAAGAGGAAGCATAAAAAAGGGAATTTCCGGCAACGGATTCTTCTTACCACTCAAGTGGCCCAATTCCTTTGTCAGCTGATGACGGCGCTTGAAGAAGAGCATTGCAGCTGCCGCCGATATGAGTATGGCTACCAGCATTGTGATCACAAGTGCCATGAACCAGGTCTCGTGGACGACATTCGTCGACTTCCTGTGGGTGGTGGCGGCTATATCGTCAAGTGGATCCATTCCATGTCCGTCTATGCCACCACCACCACCACTGGGACCAGTGATGCCATTCATTGAGCCACTAGGATGTGCACGTGGTGGCGAGATTAGATGGGCCTGGGCCATCACTAAGGATTTCTGCAAATCAAAACGAATTATTTTGTGAAGCTTTTGTTTCGAATTTAAGTCCTTCATCTCCTTCATATAAGAGGGTGTGGGATGAGAGGAATGAACACTTACTGGCTGAGAGTACGGACCCTCTCCGGCTTTTGTGTATGCGACCACGCGAACGTTGTAAGTGGCACCAGTTGTAAGGCTGTTCAACATGACTGATGTAGTAGTGGCGTTCAGTGTCATATTGGCCAGTACTTTAGCTGTATTTCCTGCCGTTACCTACAAATATAATTATTGTTATTATTTTTTTTTTTTTTAATTGCAGTGCTTTTCAGAAATATTTAATGAGTGGGTGGTATTTTGGGCGTGTAAACTGACCCTTAACACCATGAGGTGAATGTGGTTTTTTGGTGAGTGTTCAGAAACAAACAGAAAAAAAAAAACAAATAAATATTCATAAAAAACTTTGTAGTACGTACCTGAATTTTGTAGCCGAGCAAAATTCCGTTGTGATGTTGCGGTGGTGGCGGTGACCAACGAACCCAACCAGCTGTTAGGTTCAACATCCCGGTAAGGACGGAATCCGGTGGAGCGGATGGAACTGAAAACAAGAGTTGTTCGGAAGCACATCATTAAATTTTGTTGAAATTGTTTTTTTGTTTCGTATAGTTATTTTGCTATAAGCGAAATATTGTTCCTATGTATTTTGTTTTTATACAAAAAAAAGGAACGCTTGGGATATGAATTTGATATCGATTGGAATTGTATACATGTATATATATAGACTCGTAGGCAGCAATGAGTTTTGGGTTTATCATCAACGTCATTTGTTGGCAAAGTGGTGGTTCATTGTATTTAGATTTTTGGTTTTCAGAAAATAGGCAGTGCCCGAAAACCTGTATAACAACTTATTTTCTATTAGATTTCAATGTTTGTGGCATTTTGTTGAGGTTAAAAATTATACATAATGAAAACTAATAAAGTTTTCATGTTTCAATTTTTTGGGAAAGTAATTTTGTTGAATTTTGTTTGAGGGTGTTTTTCGTTTCAAATTATTATGATTAGTATTTCCATACTTTCGTCTATTATTGAAAAGAAGGTATTCTACTTTTTTCGAAGCAAATGAATGAATGTTACAGGTTTGTAATTTCCGATTTTTATTTTGGGTTTTCAAAATTTTTGAAATTACCAATCAGTCAGATCAGTCTGTTCACAGTGGTCAGAGTCAAATTATGAATTCTCTGACTAAAATTTTGGTGAATCTAAGCAGATTAAATGACAATCCAGCTGAAAGAAATATTGATTAAAGATTAAAACCTGTGTACAAACTGGCCCTAAAGAACATGTTACCGTTTAAATAATCATATGAGGTTAGAAACTTAAGTTTTCGAAAACCAAAGTTGCAATTTAACGAAAGTAACGTTTTGAAATAGATAAAAAAGGGCGAGTTTAACCGGCCTCGCTTGTTTGATTTGAGATAGACGCCCTTATTGGAACCAGATCCTTGTAGTTATGTATACTATATGGCACGTTATGGATTCGAAAATCAAAACGAGTTGACATTACGATGATAGCGGAGTCGAAAAAGGTGGGTCTCGCAATTCTGTCTGTCTGTCCTATCGGCTGTAGCCTAAACGTGATGATAGATTTTCTTTAAACTTAGTAGGTACCTAGCGTTTTTGGGCATTCCTCCCACAGGTTTTTTTAAGACCAAAAATACAGGTACCTGCCGTACAAAAAATGAAAATCTAATTTTTCTCAAAAACGTGCCCATGACTTTAAGAAAAAAATTCAGTAATTTTTTTTTTACAAAAAGCTACCATTTAAAAAATTCCGAAAAATGGTTATAGATGTTACCTCCCATAGAACCATTGTTTTGATTTTCGATTTTCTCAAAAATGGTTCAACTGAATTTGATCAATATTTTTATAGAGAATTTTTCAGAAAGTTTAAAAAGTATTGCATACCAAAATTTTCATTTTTTTTTTTTTGATTTTTTAAAAAAAGTTTAAATTTTTTTTTTGAGAACTTAATAATTCGAAAATGACTTGGTCGATTTTTATTAAACATGGCATCGAGCAGTTTTTTGACATTATCTAGAAGATTTTAAATACAAATTATTCTTATAGCCAAAAATAACGGTTACTCACATACAAATGTTATAAAACAGATATGGAAAAACTCATTTTACTCAAAAACAACTCCTACAATTTTGATTAAAATTTTTATGTGAGCTAATATCATCACGATCTATCATATTATTAAAAAGAAAATTTTATCTATCGTCTACAAATGGTATCTCTCCTAGAACCATTTTTTTGGTTTTCAACTATCTCATTATCTGTTCAAGCAATTTTAATGAGCTTCTGATAAGATCAAATATTATTGCATATCAATTAATTTTTGAAAATTCGATATTTCAAAAATGGGTGGTTAATTAAAAAAAAATAATTTTTTAACTCCGCATTAATAAGTTCTAAAAAATGGCGTACCAAGTTTTTTGCTTAAAAAGTTTTCAAAATTTTATTTATAAAAAATTATTTTTTTTAAAAAACTGCTCCAACGATTTTTCAAATCTTTTTCTCATAAATAGAGATTTTTTAAGAAATAGGATGGTTACAGTGCGTTGGTGTCAAAACTGTTTCAGAAGTTGTTTAATCAATTTATTTGTAATTAAAATTTATTTTTTATGCATATTTTGAATTTAAAACCACATTATGGTCGCACATAAGAGCAAGTTCGTGCAACCCAGTCGTGCATTTTATTTTTGGAAAAGGAGAAAACGTGATTGAGAACAAAATCAAATCGAAATTGAAAGATAAAAAATCAAAGATGTAAAAAGGACCACCGAAAATGAGACATGACTATAACTTGGGAGTTACAGTTGGAAGTAGTAAAAATAACTTCAGAATAATTATAACGGCTCTACTTACTATCCACTGAAAGCTAAGAAGGAACCTCAATATTTTTGACCAAGTTAGCAGTCACACGATGCATTCAGTGTGAGTGTGAGTTGCCCTTTCTCTGCTTAAAGGGAAATAGACCCCATTTACGTTTTCTTTCTTGTTTTGATCTGACTTACACGTTCTGGGAAATTTCAATTTTATTTTGTGTGTTTGTTAAACATTTCGTAATCTATTTTGAATTAGCTTCTTAATGATCTTGAGACTTAAAAAAACTAGTTTTCATCCAGTTACTTTTGTCTTGTGGATTAGCTTATCGGAAGCGCATTTTGGAATGGCTTCAAAAATGCCAATTTTTTTTGTAGATTTTTCAATGCTTATGCTTAAAAGCACAACTTTTGTTTGTTTTTTTAAGAGGTCCGGATTTTAAATTGGGAACACTGTTTCTAGCAAATGAAATTAAACAGCTGATAGATTATTGTTTTCGGTATGTTTTAAATTTATTTTTTATTGAAATTTACATTTGGAATTACTTTTCGGGTAGTTAGCTATAGAAGATTTGAAACAGCTGAGTTAAGATAATGTGTTCCTTTATCAATCGAAATAATAAATCTAGGAACTAAATTCAGTGACAAATAATATTAATATATAAAAATAAAATTTTTATGAATATACATAATTCTGAAAAGAAAAAAACACTCATACGCCACAGTGGACAAACAATGAGTTATAGTTTAAACTTGGGTGAAAATTATTCAATTGAATTTAGACCTGAAAAGGTCAAAACAAAAATTAAAGCTTATTAAATTCTGCACAAAAAAGATAACACTTTTTTCCTAGACCCAATCGTTTCAGAGATATAGGTTAAATTAGGTCGCAATCAAAAATGTGATTTTCATTTTAATCCTTTAAGATTTCTTGTGTAGTTTCAGTAAATACAATACATACATTTTGATGGTACCTATATGGAAAATATTTGGATTTTTTGAGTGATGGTGAAGGGGTAGGAAAGGGGAGGGCGTGCAAATGCCAGTTAAGTCGAAAAAATTACTTCGAGTTGCAGGCCCAATTAAAGTCATACATCATTTATACATTATCTCGGTCTAATTCAATATCACAATTTAATTCTTTTGACAAGATTCTCAGTTTCTCTAAAATCGATAATGCTCGTTTAGGCCAGGCGCGCACTTCAAAAAATTAGATTCGCAACTGTTTTGTTTCTAAAATGAGAATCTTAGGCATTTTTTGAGTCAAAACCATAAAATGTAAAGTTTTTTCTCAAATCCGCCCACTAACACGTCCACTTTTGTTAAATCTGAAATTCTTCTTTACTTAACATTTATAAAAAGTTGAAATTTTGTGATTAAAATCCCTTGAACCTAACGAATGACATTTGTAATTTTTTACTTTTACCATACATATATTTGAATTTTTTCCTTACTTCTTTAAAAGTTGAAATTTTGTAGTTTGACAAATGTGGTGCTACGTGGCAGGGCTCAGCTAGTAATTTATAAGTTTTAATACCTCCTCCAGCATTTTTTATCCAAATACATATTGAAAGTCCTTTGTCAACTCAAAATAATTAAACATATATATTGTTATTTTTCCTGATTTGATGATATTCCAATTAATTTATTGAAGATTCATTAAAACTTTATTTTTAAAAAATATATGTATGTACATTGTACATATATAAGAATTTACACAGTTCATGTACCATATCTAATTCGGGTATGTTTGATGAGACAATCTGCTCTAAAGATAACTTTATTAAACTTTTTAATTAGAAATATTGATTTTTTTCTCTCATTTTATTTTCCTAAAAATATAATATGTAAGTTGGAAATATACAAAACAAAAATTGAGCGAAGTTTTGTGTGACGTCGAACCATAAACCCACGAGTCGAATTGCTATTTTTTTCATAATGCTTGGAGGAATATATGTATGGATGAAATTTGTTCAAAATATTTACTGTTGAATGCTGATCAAGAGAGATATTTTAATTAACTTGATATCAAACTTAAAAAAAAAAAATACATTTAGAACTTTAACCCTTTAGGGAATTTAATTAAATCATTTCAACGTATCCTTCAATATACTATTTTCCATTAAAATTCATATTCAGTAAATAAAGTTAAGAAAAAAAAAAAAAAAAAACAACAACTCACCATCCTCGTATGTCTGCACCAGCTTCGAATTACTAGGTTGTCCCTCTAGACTTTGATAGAATGGAGCCAGGAAAAATTCATACTTGGTGTATTTCTTTAGATTACCAACAACATGGGATTCAATCGATGGATTCAGCACTGTCATGATGTTGTATTTCTGTGAACTGCCACTAATGTCACGAAATCGTACATACAGACCCTGTGGCATCATAACGAATGTTAATTAATTTTCAATATTCTCTTCTGTGTCCGATGGTGGTCTCAATTTTCCTCCAATTTTGCCAGAAGCTTATATATTTTCTGTATGTATGTACATATATAAATTCAATTCGAAACCACCACGAACAAAAACCATAAACAAAACCAACCATCATTATTGGCAACACAAAACGTACCTCAACATATTTTTCCGTCACACTGACGTGCATTACCCAGTCAAGGCGGACCGCCGATGAATTAATCGCAGCCGCATCGATGAGCTCTACCACCTGCAATGATGGAAAATAAAAAAAAAATTAAAATTAGGGGGCAAAAGGAGGAGAAAGGACAGTTGGCCGTGCATCAACGCCGCCGCCCGCCAGCCTGTTCAAATATACACAGAGAGATAGATACTCGGTTAGCCAAGCTAAATATTGGTCTACATCAGCACATTGCCATCAGGATATTATGTTGTTTGCCACAGAATCTGGGTTAATAATGCGCGCATACAAATGCATTTATATACAGAGTGGTGCAGAGAAAAAATATATACTCACACAGAAAACAAATTTACATCAACAAAAATATTTTGAACAAAAATATAAAATAAATAAAAATGGAAATTCCCATAGAAAAAACACCATTTCGTCGAATTCGCTATAAATTCTTGGTAAAATCTCGAAATCAGATATTTATGATTAATTCATTATTTTGATGATCCGCAAAATTGTTTCTTATAACGGGTCATTCATTTCGTGGTTTCAAGTTGGTAGCGCTGGCATTTGACACCTGTAAAACTCAGCTGTCATTTGAAGTGTCATAACATAATATTAGTTTAATATTTGACATTTACGATAATAGATCGCTTAACAATCGAACGGCGATTAAAGATCATGACTTAGACGATATGTGCTTTATTGTGTGAGAAGTTTCCTGGTCGCGTAATTTCACGTTTTGGTGACGTCAATTGGCCACCAAGATCATGCAATTTGACACCGTTAGATTTTTTTCTGTGGGACTACGCAAAAGACCGTGTTTACGCGTATAATCTTCCAACTAAATCTAAAAACCAACATTACTCAAGTTATCGCCGAGATACCCGCCGAAATGTGCGAAAAAGTGGTTAAAAGTTACCTCAAAAGAATCGCATGCTACGAATCTTCCAGAGGTGGCCATTTGAATGATATTGTTTTTCACACTTAATGGCAAGGTCCAAACTTTTAAATAAAATAAATTTTTTTATTTAGCTTTACTTTCGAAACCGAAAAGTGAATGACCCTGTACCTAGGCATTAACCATCAACAAAGTTTTCCAATTCTACAGATTTTCGTTAAGATTTTCTACTTAACGTGAATTAGCAATTAATCGTTTATTAATATGATTTTTTATTCACCAATTAATTTAACTTAACTTAATTAATTTTAGTCAAAATTTTAGTTGATTTGTAAAGTAAAAAGATAATCAAGCATTATTAATAGTGGTGTAAGTTTTAACGAATTGACGAAAGATTTGCAAATTTCACTCTAAAAAATACTTTTTAATAAACATTTTTCGCACTGCAGTGTATAATATTATTACCTCAGAGTAGGACATTTTGTTTATTAGTTTATTATTTTTGCGAATATAATAGAACAACCACATTCACATACACTAAAGAATAGGACGAGTTCAGCAATTACAAATTGATTGGGGATTTTAAGCCGCTTCACTATACCTACCTACAAGCTTACGTACATATACATATATGTATGTATATTGCCTCTAGTTGCCACACCAACACACCACCACCTCGCTTGGCTTGCGGCTACGGCAGTGGCGGCAAAATAGAAATGAATAATTCATAGTAAAGCAAAATTGCAAGCAAGAGGCAAGCTGCTGAAGTGGCATGCTGCTGGTTGATAGAAGCACAATATTGTGGAAGAAGATTACGCGCTCCGTTTGAAAATCTCAAAGTCAGAGGCAGCCAAGTAGTAAATTGTTTTTCAGCAAGTAATTATTCAATAGTCGCCTTTTAACTTCTTTTTTTTTCCACCCTCTTGTCATGATATAGTTGGGGGTATAGATATATGCATGTATGTACATAAAATAGTTTATTGCCTCATCGTCCAGCGAATTCATCTAATTTTGTAATTTATTCAAAGTGAAAAGTTTGGTTTTTGTCTTGGAGATGATTTATGTGGCGCAAACTATATATATTCTTCAGAAACTTGAAATGCTTCTATTCACAAGTAAATGATATATTTTGCAGTACATAATGTAAGTGAATAGATATATAGAGATACAGGAAGAAAAAAAAAGATGAGAGTGGAATGAATATCTAAGAATTTGAGAAAAAGTTTTCCTGTTTTGATATTATTGCCCCCGAAGGTCCTTGAATAAATCTTGAAATTTATTGACCGTATGTTTTGTTGGTTCAGTGGAAATCAATAGATTGGACAAAATTTCAAAGTTTGCTAGTAGGAATAATGCGAAGTTTGGAATAATTAAGTTTGAGCAGATGAATTGTTTTGGTGTAAAAGAAATCTTGGTTGTAATCAAAATTCACTACGACACGACGATGTGACAATGGAGAAATCTTAAAGAGTGGGTTTCGTCATACCGACTGATGCGTCTGTGAGTCCGTTCGTCCACTAATTTACTAAAGAGCCTTAAAGGATGGATCGACTTTCTTCAAATTTGGTACAATATTGGATTTAAAAATTTCGAAAATACATAATTTGTTTTTAAACAAAAAAATCCATTTTATTATCACTTTTAACTTTTTTTTTACATTTTTCGTTTAAATTTAGTTACATAAACAAGTTGTTTATCACAATATAAGCAAGTCTATGCGATCTAGTCGTGCCTATTTTCACTTTTTTTTAACATTATTTTTGTTTAGTTCTCCCGATATTCATTTTAAAAGAGGCTCTATATTAGCATCAACCTCATACTGTACTGCTCCATATAACTTTTCGTCCAGTTTTCGTTAATTTTTGCATTCGTAAATAAAAAATGAAGTCAAAAGCGATACATTTTTTTTTTTTTTTGTATATAAATTCGAGTAAACTATCCAAAATATTTGCATGAATAACGGTGGAGTTGCGGGGATTTATAAAGAGTTTTCCAATAAGAGGTTTCATTTTGATATTAAAAAAAACGAGTATTTTATTGAATGGATGTTTATTTCATTGTAAGGAAGAAGGTATGCCATTAACAATGGAAAACGATATCAGCTAAATGGCCGCCACAGCTACGGTGCAGCACCATATCCTTTTCATGAAATTTTTCATGACCAATTCGCACATTTGCGGCTGTGCAAATAACTTCACGAATGCCATCTTAAAGGTCTTGAATCGATTGTGAAACATTGGCATAGACCTTATAAGGTGTTAAATCACAAGATCTCAGTGGCCAATTGTAATCACCTCTTCGAGAAATAACACCGCGAGGATAATTTTCTTGCAAAATTGCGATTGTTTCGTTGCTTGTGTGGCACGTAGTGCCATTTTTGTAGTGAATTTTAACTATTTCAATGCATTTTTGAAGCGCGTATCGTTCCATTTTTAGTAATGGCGTAGTTTTCAATTGTCAAATGTCAAAAGTGACAGCTGCAAAAAAAAAGCGGGCTATTCAAAATAAAACCTTTTATTGGAAAACCTTTTAGATTGGATATTCGTGAAAATGACAAAATTGAGATTTTACCGCAATTCACGCTATAAATAACTACATAATTAAAAAAAAAAATTTGCTAAAAAGCATTATTCAAGGATCATAAGATCCTTGATGTTCATCCTCTAAATAATGCTTTTCAAAATAAAAAGTTTTTTTTTAAATTTCGGCACCATTTTTTTTGTGTACCCCAATTTACCCTATATAAATAAATAAAATATCTAGCTCTAAAATTATACTTGAAGTCCATTCTCTAAATAATAAAGACTTTTAAAATCGAATACCGTTTTTTTCCATTTACCCCAAATCTCCCTATACCTATACATACCCTATACATGTATGTAAAATTTAAAAATATCTAGCACTAAAGTGATCCCTAAACTACATATTCCAATAATTAACTTTTAAACACAAAAAAGATTTTTGAAGTCGAATACGGTTTTTGTTTTTTTGTTTTTTACTCCATTTCACCCTATAAAAAGCTGAGTTTTAAATATATTTTTTTTTCTCCAGAACTTTCATGTATTGACAATAAAACTGAAAAATTTTGTGGTGGAATCCCGTTCAAGTTACTGAAATTTCTGAGAAGGAAAATTAAAAAAATGCTAGTTTTTTCCCTGTTTCACCCTAGGTTTAAATAGTTTAATTTTAAAATCGTCCCGGAAGTCCATCCTTCAAATTAAACTTTTTAAAAACAGAGGATATTTTTTTGTTTTACCTCATTTCACCCTATAAATGGGTAAATTTTTGATAAAAATTTTATGCCAAATTTCCATCCCTGAAGTAAAACCTCTTTCAACCACAAGAAGAATTTTTCATATCGAATCCAATTTTTTCCCCGATTTACCCTACAAATAGTTTAATTTTGAGTAAGCGATTCAAATATTTTTGTTTGTCGCAACACTATTTGGACTACAACACCGAGGAATCCTATATCCTGAGATTTATGAGAACTCAATGTAGCTTGCCTTGCTTTAAAGTCCAAGAAATAGCTCTGTTCTCCTATATAAAAACACTTGCACTTGTTCAAATGCAACGTTGTGTCAAAGTTTCAGATCAGTCGAATAAAAACTTCCGGTTTAAAAATGCATTCTCTGAAAGTTCATATTTGACATTGTGAAGCAATCACAAGGAAAATACTGTATCCAAGCTTCCTTGGAAGAGCAAGTGAAAAATAATAAAAATCCAAATATGTATGTATTTGGAAAAATGCGATAAATAAACAAAATCAATTGCATTTTTTTCTAAAATATTTTAATTCTTATTAACAACTTTTCCTCGTCCCGATGTTTTTTTTATCTAAAACAAATTAACAAAATTTTCTTTCGTTTGATTAGTATTTATTTTTGTCTATTCCTAACAATTTATTCTAAGCAGATGACACTTAAGATAACAGCACCAATCCAAGATTTGGTATTCATATAAAATAAAAGAAAGTTAACCCCGAAAACAATTGATGGCAAGACGTGCTCTACCTGTAATAACACTTTTTGAATAAATTATAGAAACATCAAGTTAAATTTTTCGATTTCAAAGTTTATATATAGTTTCCTTTTCATTTATGCTAATGGATCCAACAAACGGTCGGCATTGTCCAAATAGACAAAAAAAAAGCGTCGCCGTTTCCCTTTAACAAATTTAACTTTTGAACTTTTTTAAATATTTAATTCAATCAACATTTTCTATAATAAAAATCAATGTTTATTTTTTTGTATTTTTTTTTTGTTAGAACGGAGACCAGTCCAAAGAAATATCCTTTTTTTTATTTTTGTTTTTCATTAATATTTTAAACATTTAATTTTGTCCAACACTCTTTTTTCTCTCACTTCAACTACTTCCTAAGTATATATAAGTTTAGTCTTCTTTTGCATATTTTTGTATGTATTTTTTTTTTGTTTCATTAAAAAAGGAAACTTTATATTATTTCCGTGAAAGTGTAGGACCAAAAAAAAAATAAAATAAAATAAAAGTTCAGAGTTTTGCTATGCAGAAAGGATATTCAATTTTAACTTTTTCCTTATCTCACATCGATGTCTGAAAGTTAAATTTACATAATACTTTCGGGTTTTAAATGAATGCTGCTGGCATAACAGAATTTCGTCCTTCCAATGGCGGAAAAACGCTTATAGTGAAAGGACAAGAATGCCTTTTTTTGTAGGTATTAGTTTTATTTTCCTTTTTTTTTGTCCAATAGAATTCTTAAGTTGATGCTATTAAAAAAAATTTAAATGTTGCTTTATTTTTTAATTTAAAAATAAAAATGATTTTGCAACATTTTCAATTTTATCTGGATTGGAATTAAAGGTCTTCATTATTATTTCTTCAGACAAAATTCATCGGCTTAAGTGTAAATTGTGGTCCTTGAGACAGTATATATAGGATTTACTTTGTTGTCTTTAAAGTTGTTTAGGAGAAAATCGTCCCTCTTTCTATATCTCCAATTACAGTAGATCTTTTGAAAAACCCATCAGCAATCCTCTTATATACACGATTGAATAAGGTTTTTTTTCTCAAAAGTATATTTCAGTTCGTTGCTCGTTATCCTAATCGCCTTCAAGACACTCAGTTCAGTATATTCACTTTCTGTTTACAAGAATCTTCTACCAGCTGCAATCTTTCGAAAAACATCTTCAAAAACATCACTTTGTTGTTGTTTTTTTTTTTTTCTCGTTCACTAAATCCTTTAGAATATCAACTTATCTTCGCTTCAGCAGATTTTCTTCGTTAACTATCCAAAGTGGAGTGAAATCAATGAATTCACTTCTAAGCTCAACTTCTGAGAGAATTTCCGCTGCACTTGATGCATTTTAAAGTTTAAATATACTTACGTAAAGTATGTATAACTTAAGGTATAGTGCTGTGCAGACATTTATTATTCTTACCATTTATTTAATTCAAATATTTAAATATTTAAAAAACAAAAGAAATATTTTTTCTTTAAGAAAATATATTTATTTGTATATAAAAAAGAATAACGGAAAATCAAATTAATTTAAAACAAAAACAGTCATATTTATAAGATTCTCTTAGAAGTTTAGTTAGAGAGTCGTAAGTTATTTTAAGTAATTGAAAACATGCTTTATTCAATTAAATAGAATGTCATTTTAGTCAAGATTTAGGAAAAGTAGCAAAAATATTAGACACCAATGAAAAATATTTAAAACTTAATAAGGATGACGCTGTAAACATGGTTTTATTAAAGTAAGACAAGGTTAATAACGACGATTGTATATGTTTTTAATTTTGGCAATTTTTTTTTTCTTTTTAGTGTGTGGGTCCACTGTTATTTATGGTAAAGCGGTAAGCTTCAAATTTAGCACAGAGCAATTTTATGTGATTCTTTAGATGGGAAATCGATTTTTTGTTTAATCTTATCTAAAACTAATAGCTGCCATACATGATTTCGGTTTTTTTTTAAATTTTCTCGAAAACCATTTAAACGATTTTGATTTAACTTTATACCTTTAATGACCAAAGTGATTGTAGAAAAGCTGCATTTCATTTTTTTTTCCAACAAAATTGCATCAAGCAAATAGGATTTTGACGTTTTTGAAAACATTGCCTTATTTTTAAGTTAGGTACCTACTCAAATATAGAATTTTAGTGGCTTTACCTATTAAGTTATTAATTTGCAATCTGATGCTTCAAAGAATATTGTTTTAAAACATTTTGAAAACAAATGGTCTTATTTATAAACGTTGTCTAACTTTAGACAACTGCCCAACTTTGGAAAATATTTTCAAAAAAACCCTGTTTATTGTTGTCTTATAGCTGCCTAACTTAGACATAAGAGTAGATTGTCTTAACCGTGAAAAATGTGTTATTTATTTTTATTAAATAAAGCATATTTCCATCAATTTGAATATATGTAGTTAGAAAGTGAACATTTTTAAACGAAACAAAATTTACCCAAAAATTTCTTCTTCTTTTTTTTTTTAGTACTTTTGACCTTTTTAACAATTTTTCGTAAAAATGTATCTACAATCAAGTTGTCATCGTGTCTTCATTGTTTCGAGATAGTGAACGCGCATTTGCAATGTTTCACCCTTTAATTTCAATAGATTTTTGACGCTGAAATTTAAAATTAATCTTACACCGATAGTCTACTTCTAAGCAGGATTAACTAACTCTGATTTAACTAGAAGTTAAGTCGGCAATAGATAATTGAAAATAAACTTAATTAAATCAAATAAAACACAATTTTGGTCAAGGTTTATACAACCGATTTAGGTGTTTTAGATAACTTTTAAGGTCTGTTCTTCAGTGCTGAACTTTAAGTGAAATATTTATTTTTACCAAAAGCTATAGACTACTATACTTAAAAATAAACAGCTAACAAAACGTTAGTTTTCTTAAAGAAAATTACCAAAGAAATCATTTATCTAATTGTATTCAATTTGCAACGTTCGATTAATGAGATTTTTTTTTGCACAGTATTGTACTACACATCTACATCATATTATATACATAAATGTACATTTTCTTTCAAAGGCAATTTCACTTTATTTTGTAAAAATTTCAGCAAATAAAAAATTGGATGTTATACTGATTTTCTCTGTACAATTTGTATATTTTTTTTTATCTTTTTGTTTTTTTTTTATTCTTTCTTGTATTCCACTTGAATGATAACAAATTTGAAATTTTGTGCATCATTTGACATACAAAAACAAAAAAGTGTCTCCTTTAAATTTAAGCTTTTTTTATTGACTTGATACTTTTTTTTATGTTCTTTTGTTTTTATGTTTTTTTATTTTTTTTTCAAAAGAAAAGCTAAACAACCAACAACGGTGAGTTCTTAACTTTACTTAAGATATTTGATATTTTTTTATACATACATATATAATATTTACAAGTATCTATGGAGCTAAAAGATTATCTTTCTATATAGATAGAAATACAAGAAATAAAATCCCCCGAGATTGAAGGGTATTTCAATACTCATAAGCGAGCAGACACTCTACCATTTTATATATGTACTGTACATATAAAGAGGATTGGAATGTGAAGAAATTCTAATATGAATGGTATTTTTTCCCCACTTGTTTTATCATCCATTTGACTGATTTAAATTTCAAGATTTCAAAAGTCATTTTTTTTGCGTTATGTTGTTTTTACTGCTCATATTGTTGTTGTTATTTGAATCTTTAATCAATTCGATGGATACTCAGGCAACTTACGACATGAATTTTGTTTGTATATTTACGAGCACGTGGACAGTGATGTTTAAATGTGAAGTAACGCAGTATGTTATTTAAGCTAATACACCAAGATCCTAGGCCCGTTAAACACATGTAAGATTTTTCTGTGGATGCACACCAAAGTATATAACGTAGGTTAGGAAATAATGGGCAGTACCAATCTTTATCCAGGGGACCTTGGAGCTATAACAAGTGCTAAAGATGAACTACGCTGTTTAAAAAAAGTTGAATCCTTATTTTGTGGGCTTCAGTTCTTTCTTTAACTACATTTTGATAGACGACGTTTCGTACGTGTTTACGTACTTCCTCTTGTCTTTAAAAATTTTTAAATTTATATTTTTTTTTGCTAAATATATAAAGAAAGAAAGATCTGAGGCCCACAAAACCAGGATTCAACTGTTTTGAATTAAAAGGTCACGAAAAAGGAATAACTACGTTGTTTTATCATAGCTAATTTTTTTATATGTGTATATGCAGGGTGTCCCAAAATCACCGCCACAAAAAAAACCATGAGTCCCTAAAGTCATTTCAAGTCGAAAAACTTATTAGGTAATTTTCTCGTTTTCGACTTATGTATATTTTTTATTTATTCTTTTTTCCTTTGACTGGCTCTAATTTTACCAAACTACTACCGATTTTTTATTTTTTTTTATATTTAAACTATACAGAACTTTATCAACAAGTTTAATTTGAGTAAGACAACATGTATGTATTAATTTTTAAAAGGCATAGCAACGCACGATGGGAATCCGTTATTACATATAGATTCGAAAACTTCCGCTAAAATTTTAAGAGTAGTAGTGACCGGAAGAATTAGCACTTAAGCTACTTAAATGTGGCTGAGGCCACAATTCTAATATTTGAATTTAATCTGTATTCAACGCACTTATTAATAACGGGTCATTCATTTCGTGGTTTTAAGTTGGTAGCGCTGGCATTTGACACCTGTCAAACTCAGCTGTTATTTGAAGTGCCATAATATTAGTTACGATAATATTATTAACGATAATGGATCGCTTAACAATCGAACAACGCGTTAAAATTATTAAAACTTACTACGTGTCGCCTGTACACCTCATTATGGCGTATTTTGCATTTGGACGATATGTGGTTCCAACAAGACGGAGCAACAAGCCACACAACACGACCAATTATGGCTTTATTGCGTGAGAAGTTTCATGGTCGCGTAATTTAACGTTTTGGCAACGTCAGTTGGCCACCAAGATCATGCAATTTGACACCGTTAGATTTTTTTTCTGTGGAGCAACGCAAAAGACCGTGTTTACGCATATAATCTTCGAACTCTAGACGCATTAAAAACCAACATTACTCAAGTTATGGTCAAGATACCGCACGAAATGTGCGAAAAAGTGGTTAAAAATTACCTCAAAAGAATCGCATGAGGCGAATCGAATCTTCCCGAGGCGTCCATTTGAATGATATTTTTTTCACACTTAATGGCAAAGTCAAAACTTTATAATGAAATAAAATTTTCATCAAAAATGTATCGCTGTGTGTGTTTTAGTTAGCTTTACTTTCGAAACCGAAAAAATGAATGACCCTAAACAAATGCTCTGTACCAAATTCGAAATAAATCACCCCATTCATTAACGCTGTAGCACAAAATACAGCGAACGCTCAGACACATGGACGAATGTACGCATAAACGCAGAGATGCATAGACGCACAGACCGACACATGGTACGAAAATTACTTTTTCGTGTTAAGTTTGATTAAAACGCCGACATCTATTTTTACACGAAAAAAATACTTGGCTTGTAGAGAAAGTATAAATGTTTTACCGACATTACTGAATGTAAAAGCTCAACTTTGACAACCATTGCATTTTTATTTTTATAAGTGCTTCTCCTTGTGTCTGACGGATTTGTATGCAATTATTAAATGAAATTACATAAGATACATTAGTACATAGCTCATTTTCATTGCAGCTTTACAGTTTCTTTAAATTACTTTTATGAGAGCATTACTTCCTTTACTTAATAATCTAAGAATAAACATTTTACTGTTTTGTCGCATTTGAAAAGTTGAAAAGGAACATCATATTATGTATTTCCTTCGTAAGTATACTACCTTATAACTTTTCATCTCCAGTGTTGCGCTTTTATCTACATACCTATATGTAGAGAAATTTCATTTTTAATATCTTACAACCATTCCATCATTTTTTCAGATACAAACTCAACTCACTTGTTTGCTGTTTTTTTTTTTTGCACGAAATGGAAATTTATCTATGAAAATAAAAGAAGTGTAAAATATAGAGACGAAGAAATAGAGAATAAAAAAAAGAAAGGACAAAGTATAAAAAAATCCTTATTTTATGAAAATGAAAACATACTGTTGAGATAGGGGTATAATCAGCTCCTTCCCCTTCTCTCCTATCTTTATTTTTATGTGACTGTTATATTTGAATCCATGCATCTCGTCAATAAGCTGACAACCACCGAAGAGTCAACAAGCTCGTATATCGTATGGTAAACCAGTTGCGCGTAACCCTTCTTACGTCGATCCTAGATTACCCCCCGAGATAAGACACAGAACACATTGATGAAGGAAAAACAACCTACATACATACAGACATGAATGAAAAAAAAAAGATATATGTTCCGAGGAATAGCTACATACAATATACATATATGGCTTTGGAGTTAGTGTTTCCTTTTATATTCCTAAAACAGCTCCCTTGAACCTCATACTTGTCTACTTTTTTTTTTCTTTTTTATGTTTTCGCTCCCCTCTTTTTTGAAGTTTCTTTCATTTGCAACCTTTTGACTTTGTCAGGAAGCACAAATATACACGAACTGTCAAGAAGTCATAACAATTTTCCTTTTTGATGACTTCAGACTGTCGCCGTGTCGTCATCGTTGTAATGTTGCCACGTCAGTGTCGCCTTTCGATGCAAAGAAACAATCCCCAATGGTTCTTTGGACGATATGGCTGATGGGGGCCATGTATACTGTAGATAGGTATAGTGATAGTCACAAGCTGCAAGTTGTTGTCTATTTTTGAAGAGAGGTGGAGAAGAACATTTATAGGTACAAATATACATATAGATGATTTTTCAAGGCACCAAAGCTTTGTCAATGAGGGTAAACAGGAGTTTTTATCCTGATGATGGAAAATATCGATCGATGGAATCCTAGTCAGCAGTAAGTTGCCTTTAGATTAGAAGGGGATTTATATATGTGAGCGGCGGCGATGTCTTTCCTGATGCGTAAAGGAGAGAGGGTTGTTCTTGCTGTGTTTTTTGTTTATGATTCGTATTTTCTTTTGTAATTTCCCCTGTAGGTGCTTTGTTTGTTTCTTTTTTTAAGAAAATACCTATTTTGATGAAAGTGAAAATGTTTTATTTGAAATTTTGCACATTTTCACTTCTTATTAAGTTCATAGGGAAGTAAAAGGAACGTAGAGTGTGTATATTTACTTACGTATCTCTCTACTTCTATTGTGACTTGAATTGTTTCAATTAAATTTTATTTAAAATGACGAAAAGAAAAGGAATAGGATATGACAACGTTGATGATGATGATGATGTTGATGATGGAATTTGATGTTGTCGATTGATGTTGTTTTTTTTTTTTTTATAAGAGAGAATACTAAGTAATTGAAAGCGATTTTGTTTTATTTTAAGAGGAGAGGAAAAAAAGGTTTTACAAAAATTCACATAGCTGTGTACATATGTAGGTACTTAAGTAAGTAACGCATTATTGTCTATTTGGGAATTTTACCTTAATTGCTGAGCAAATATTGATAGAATTATTTTTAGAAAATTTTTAAATTGATATGGATTCGCTTGCCCAATTTTTGACGCAGTGAAATTTTTAAGATTTATTAATTATTTCTGAACATGCAGATTTTTTTTTCGATTACATTTAAAAAATCTTTTTGGCCCTTAAAATAAACTATTTTGCTCTTCGCATGTGTGTAATAAAACATATAAATCTAAAAATGTCAAAACGCATGCTTTTCTATTATCGATTTGGTCAATAAATGGTAAGCGCATTGACTCGATGACTTCAAAATCTGTTCAGAATTGTCAAGTCGTGAGTTTACTTTTACGTTGACACTTGCTTTGACACTAGCGTTGACATTAACATTGACACTAGCGTTGACATTAACATTGACACTATCGTTGACATTAACATTGATACTAGCGTTGGCACTAGCGCTGACACTAGCGTTGACACTAGCGTTGACACTAGCGTTGACACTAGCGTTGACACTAGCGTTGACACTAGCGTTGACACTAGCGTTGACACTAGCGTTGACACTAGCGTTGACACTAGCGTTGACACTAGCGTTGTCACTAGCGTTGACATTAACATTGACACTAGCGTTGACATTAACATTGACACTATCGTTGACATTAACATTGATACTAGCGTTGGCACTAGCGCTGACACTAGCGTTGACACTAGCGTTGACACTAGCGTTGACACTAGCGTTGACACTAGCGTTGACACTAGCGTTGACACTAGCGTTGACACTAGCGTTGACACTAGCGTTGACACTAGCGTTGACACTAGCGTTGACACTAGCGTTGACACTAGCGTTGACACTAGCGTTGACACTAGCGTTGACACTAGCGTCGACACTAGCGTCGACACTAGCGTTGACACTAGCGTTGACACTAGCGTTGACACTAGCGTTGACACTAGCGTTGACACTAGCGTTGACACTAGCGTTGACACTAGCGTTGACACTAGCGTTGACACTAGCGTTGACACTAGCGTTGACACTAGCGTCGACACTAGCGTCGACACTAGCGTTGACACTAGCGTTGACACTAGCGTTGACACTAGCGTTGACACTAGCGTTGACACTAGCGTTGACACTAGCGTTGACACTAGCGTTGACACTAGCGTTGACACTAGCGTTGTCACTAGCGTTGACATTAACATTGACACTAGCGTTGACATTAACATTGACACTATCGTTGACATTAACATTGATACTAGCGTTGGCACTAGCGCTGACACTAGCGTTGACACTAGCGTTGACACTAGCGTTGACACTAGCGTTGACACTAGCGTTGACACTAGCGTTGACACTAGCGTTGACACTAGCGTTGACACTAGCGTTGACACTAGCGTTGACACTAGCGTTGACACTAGCGTTGACACTAGCGTTGACACTAGCGTCGACACTAGCGTCGACACTAGCGTTGACACTAGCGTTGACACTAGCGTTGACACTAGCGTTGACACTAGCGTTGACACTAGCGTTGACACTAGCGTTGACACTAGCGTTGACACTAGCGTTGACACTAGCGTTGACACTAGCGTTGACACTAGCGTTGACACTAGCGTTGACACTAGCGTTGACACTAGCGTTGACACTAGCGTTGTCACTAGCGTTGACACTAGCGTTGACACTAGAGTTGACACTAGCATTGACACTAGCGTTGACACTAGCGTTGACACTAGCGTTGACACTAGCGTTGACACTAGCGTTGACACTAGCGTTGACACTAGCGTTGACACTAGCGTTGACACTAGCGTTGACACTAGCGTTGACACTAGCGTTGACACTAGCGTTGACACTAGCGTTGACACTAGCGTTGACACTAGCGTTGACACTAGCGTTGACACTAGCGTTGACACTAGCGTTGACACTAGCGTTGACACTAGCGTTGACACCAGCGTTGACACTAGCGTTGACACTAGCGTTGACACTAGCGTTGACACTAGCGTTGACACTAGCGTTGACACTAGCGTTGACACTAGCGTTGACACTAGCGTTGACACTAGCGTTGACACTAGCGTTGACACTAGCGTTGACACTAGCGTTGACACTAGCGTTGACACTAGCGTTGACACTAGCGTTGACACTAGCGTTGACACTAGCGTTGACACTAGCGTTGACACTAGCGTTGACACTAGCGTTGACACTAGCGTTGACACTAGCGTTGACACTAGCGTTGACACTAGCGTTGACACTAGCGTTGACACTAGCGTTGACACTAGCGTTGACACTAGCGTTGACACTAGCGTTGACACTAGCGTTGACACTAGCGTTGACACTAGCGTTGACACTAGCGTTGACACTAGCGTTGACACTAGCGTTGACACTAGCGTTGACACTAGCGTTGACACTAGCGTTGACACTAGCGTTGACACTAGCGTTGACATTAGCGTTGACACTAGCGTTGACACTAGCGATGACACTAACGTTGACACTAGCGTTGACACTAGCGTTGACACTAGCGTTGACACTAGCGTTGACACTAGCGTTGACACTAGCGTTGACACTAGCGTTGACACTAGCGTTGACACTAGCGTTGACACTAGCGTTGACACTAGCGTTGACACTAGCGTTGACACTAGCGTTGACACTAGCGTTGACACTAGCGTTGACACTAGCGTTGACACTAGCAATGACACTAACGTTGACACTAGCGTGACAATTGTTTGACAATTCCATATATTTATTTTGAAAAGCTTATTTGGTTAAATGTTGCAAGGGAAAAATTTCGTGTCTTAAAACTTTTGCATTTTTAAAGAAAAATGTATGCAAACTTGTTTACATGATTATTTTTTTTAAACAAGGCAATTCAGTTCATTGAAATGACACATATGAGAACATACCCTAATTTATTGTCAACCGAACTGATAAATAATATCTAAAGCTGTATGTTCTTGTCATATGCATAAATTTAATTAAACACCTGGAACATATTATTAAATATGAATTTCCCATTACCACAATCCCACATTCGTATACAATCGCTTTCTATAGCTTCCTGACCATCTAGAGGAAGATAGAGAAGAAGCATCGTCATCATCATCATCATCATTCATCGTTGCCACCAGATTATTGCAACTTGCATATGCTTATAAACTAGAAACGTACAACATATACTTGCAACAACAGCCCACGGTTGGTCGGTTGGTGGTATAGTAGCTGCAGCCCTATAGCTAGCGTTCTAGCAACCACCATCATCATCAACTGACTTTCGAGTATCGTGTATCATAAAAACCACACATACCCACATTACACGTCTTGTTTTTGACACCATTCGATGCCAGAAAACAGAGTAGGTACATTGTAAAGCAAACTGTACACCCGGTTCGCGGTGCAACAAATACCCTGCTCCTGCCTCAAATATCGGATGTAAAGTTAAAAACAAAAAAAATATATTTTTGTCGCCAGTTATCTCATGGCAGGCATCGCGCACCTTCATTTATTTAAATTAATTCACCGCAGAGTTGTAAACGAGCGAGACTTTCAGTTCACTGAATCATCGTACGTGCGGAGTGCCGGCTGCCGAGATGATGCAAAGTTGCAACCAACCAACCAACTATCCGACAATGTCAATGTAACCTCGGCCTTAAAATGAAGGTGGTAGATGATATTATACCAACAAGATCTCTCTGATTCTGAAGCTGTGATCCTCATATTGTGTTGCAGAAAACTAAATATATACAACATACAAGCGACAGACGCAGGCAGATTGTTCGATGTATCACCACGGATATCTTGAGTGCACCTCATTTTTTTTGTAAAGTATCTACAAGTCTAATGATTATCTGTGAGGTTTGTACTCAATGTGTATATCTTTTTGCATTTGATGGTGAAAATCAGATGTCAGATGGCAGTTGAATTAGCAGGAAGTTAACACCAGCGACAACGACCGGCGGCGGCAGCGGCTGTTGCGCGGCGCTAAGCTTGGCTCATGGTTGCCACTATAGTTGGAAATTGTATAAAGCCGCCTCGGGAAGATTCGCATCATGCGATTCTTTTGGGGTAATTTTTAACCAGGGTTTCGCACATTTCGGGCGGTATTTTGGCCATAACTTGAGTAATGTTAGTTTTTAATGCGTCTGAAGTTTGGAGATTATTCGCTTAAACACATGTCTTTTGCGTAGCCTCGCAGGAAAAAATCTAAAGGTTTCGAATCGCATGATCTTGGTGGCCAATTGACGTGTCGCCAAAACGTAAAATTACGCGACCAGGAAACTTCTCACGTAATAAAGTCATAATTGGTCGTGTTGTGTGGCTTGTTGCTCCGTTTTGTTGGAACCACATATAGTCTAAATGCAAAATACGCCATAGTGAGGTGTACGACACGTTCAATTGCTGCGAACACCGGGAAATCAATAAATTCGGATCATCAGCAACACTTGCACTTGCAGCAGCAATATTTTCGACAACCTTATGACTTCAGTAACGCTTCTACTCTATTCAAATTTTTTCACAATTTTACCGATTGCTTGCGTAGTCGGTCGATTATGACGACCATCATGATCGCGTAATGCGCGAAAAGTGGCTACATTTGAATCACCACTTTTGTAGTAAGTTTTAATAATTTTAACGCGTTGTTCGATTGTTAAGCGATCCATTATCATGAATGGCAAACATTCAACATAATATGATGACACTTCAAATGACAGCTGAGTTTGACAGCTGTCAAATGCCAGCGCTACCAACTTGAAACCACGAAATGAATGACCCGTTATGTGTATCACTTTAACCAAAAACGAGTCTTTCAGGACTTATGTTCTTGGACCTCATTTTAACATTAATTTTTTTAAGTTCAGTCAAGTGTATAATTAAAAAAAAAAACTAACAACATAAAGAAAAAACGGTAACCATGAATTAATTTTTGACTCAATCAGAGCAAGACAGACATAACAAGGACATTGTTCCTTCCTTAAAAAAAAATCAAATTTTTGTATTTGTCCTCAGGTGTTCCTGACACAAACGTATACGATGTCCATACAATACATACATATATGCTGACATCAGCAAGCTTACAATCATGATTTACTTCAAATGATTTTCATGGCCAGCTACCTTTGAAAAGCCAGTGCCAAGGCAACCGAGTCATCAAGCCAGTCTTGGGGCCCAGCCATGCATATGGTACTCAATCATCATATAAATGTCCTGTACATATATGCAAAACGATCTCTATATGAAAATTTATTGCTCGTTGATGTGTCGTATGCACTGAGCCATTATTTATTGCTCTCCAAAGGAAGACGATGACGTCGTCGTCGAAGAGTCGGTTCTCCCGTTGTCGTCGCTCGTCGTTTAGAAGGATTTTATACTCTAGAAGCTTGTTGTATATAGCATGACCGACCAGACCACAGGCAGGATATGTCTGTCGGGATATGCTCGACAAGTAGACGCTTCACGCGACTAAAAAATTCTCTTGAAACTCCTTCCAATTTTACCTCAGTCATCATAGTCTTACGAGAGAAATTTTGCATGAATTTATTTCTATTCTCGACGATTCCTTCCTTTGTCAGGACGAACGGAGAGCGGAGGAACCTAACTGACGACCGACGACGACGCGACGGACGGAAGAAACGAATAGTTTAAATATACCTACAAGTAGTATAGTATCCTTGTTTCGACCGGTGTGAATGTGTGTCTTACATGATATCGTAAGTTTTTTTTTGAGGGCGATTTTTATTACCCCATTATGTTGATGAGATTGTTATGGAAATTAGGTGATTTGGCCAAAAAACGGTGGTGTTGTAATATGTGTGGTAAAAAGAGAGAGAGAGAAGGGGGGGCAGTGGAAAAAGCTTATATATAAATTTCATAGTGATGTGTTGCCCCGTAAGGTGCAATTCGATTTTAATAATAAAATGCTTTGTCGGAACAGAACAGAAGGGGTATGTTAAACTTGCATGAATATGTTACGCCTTTTATGAATCAAAGTGATATGAGTAATCACCGAACCAAACGACTATAAAAAAGGCACATACCTAAAAAAGTTATTTAAATAAATTATTCAAATTCGTTTAATATTTTTTTTTTAAAGTTTTTCATGTAAATATACTTTTTTTTTTAGAGTCTGGCAGGTAGGTACAAGATAAAAATGAAAATTATAATTTATAATTTTAACTGATACTTTTACAGTCACGGATGATAAATCTCGTATTTGCATCTTATTCGTTCTAAAGATAAACTGACATGACAATCATCAATGGGAATTGCGGGGTTTTGAAAGTAAACTAACCCGAATTTATTTATTTTCCATGAGTTCTATGGAAAAACCTCTGGTGGCATAAATTATATCTAGGGAAGAAATATTGAGCTAATCTCGAACAAATTGTAATAAAAGTAAATCTATAGAAATTGTGCAACAACCTTTCCCTACAACGTGTTTATGAGAAATTGCAATGTAGGTCCAAAATTTGACCTATTTTGGCTTCGTAAAAAAAATGATCTCCAGATTTCAATCAAACTTGGTAGGTACTTCGATGATAGAAAACACGAAGAAAGTATGTCTGTAACATCGACCTACAGCCTATAATCAACTGAAATCAGTTTCTTGAAATATAGAAAGTAAGGATTTTTAAGTGAGGTGAAATTGAGTTTTTTTAGAACCAAAAATAACGGTAGGTATACCTATCATACCATTTTTATGATAGAGGTTATTTATCTCAGAAACAGCTCTTACGATTTCGATGAAAAATGTTCGAGTGTAACTTCCTGTAGCAACGTTTTCAACGTCCTTCATTTCGTGGTTTCAAGTTGGTAGCGTTGGAATTTGACACCTGTCAAACTCAGCTGTCATTTGAAGTGTCATAATATTAGTTGAATGTTTGCCATTTACGATAATGGATCGCTTAACAATCGAACAACGCGTTAAAATTATTAAAACTTACTACAAAAGTGGTGATTCAAACGTAGCCACTTTTAGCGCAATACGCGATGATTATGGTCATCAATCAACCGACTACGCAAGCAATCGGTAAAATTGTGAAGAAATTTGAAGAGAGTGGAACCGTTACTTATGTTATAATTATAAGGCCTGTGCATCAGCGAAATGTACGCTCAGTCGAAAATATTGCTGCTGCAACTGCAAGTGTTCTTGATTGCGGCTTTGGCAGCAATAAACCGATTTTTTTTTGGCCAGCTATTGAAGATCATGACTTGGACGATATGTGGTTTCAACAAAACTGGGCAACAAGCCACACAACATGACCAATTATGGCTTTATTGCGTGAGAAGTTTCCTGGTCGCGTAATTTCAATTCTGGCGACGTCAATTGGCCACCAAGATCATGCAATTTGACACGGTTAGATTTTTTTTTTCTGTGGGGCTGTACTTACGCGAATAATTCCCGAACTCTAGACGCATTAAAACCAACATTACTCATGGTATGGCCGAAATATCACCCGAAATGTGCGAAAAAGTGGTTAAAAATTACCTCAAAAGAATCGCACGCTACGAATCTTCCCGAAGCGGCCATTTAAATGATTGTTTTTCACACTTAATGGCAAAGTCTAAACTTTATAATGAAATAAAATTTTCAACAATAATGTATCGCTGTGTGAGTTTTATTAAGCTTCATTTTCGAAACCGAAAAACGAATTACCCTTTAGCTTAACTGATTCCGATTTTTATATTTACAAGTTGCTTTTTGTAAGACTAGATAACAACTATTAAATACAAAAATTTTCAAAAAATATTTTTTTTTAGTTTACCCAAAAATTAATTTTTTTTTTGCATAATCTTTTAATAATTTTTAATTTAATCTTTTGAATATCTTTTGAGTACCAGTGTTCTAAGTCATTTTCCACTTAATTTGCTAGACGGTTGAGTCGATTTTTTTAAAACTTCAAAACTGGGTGGCGCATCATCATGGAGAGACTCAGCACAGAGTAAACGAAAAAAAAATCGATTATTCATAACTTCTTGAATATTTGAAGTAAGACTAAATTTATATTGTTTGGTTCAGCGTTCTCATCATCAATACTGCTTGTTATTTTTTTTTTAAACCAGATCAATCGTTTTAAACTATCTCTAACTACGTGCGATCCAGTCGTGTAGGTACTTCATATCTATGTCAAAACAGTGCTTGTTTTTAAAAGAGATAAATCAATTTCCAAAAATTTGAACAGCCATTTTCGAGCCGAAACATTTTTCTTAAAGATATATCAGTAAAATAACAAAACTCAAAGGAAAATTTCAAACATATCCTTAAAATGAATGAGAATCAACAAGAACAATAATTTCTGGTACATATGTAGTTACTACTTTGGGTATTAAAAATCGCATCATACAAAATTATTAAATTTTGTATTCAAGAAAAAAACTTCAGAATCCTGTAATTTGGTATTCAGTAATTCGAATCGATGAAATATTCGTTATTTTTGGTCATTCGGTCATTAACTTTATCCGATCCGACATCTCTTTCCGATACGTCTTTATGGCCTTCTAGTAAGTCAAGATATTTTTTCAACATTAAAGTTTGGTTATGTTCTAGTCAATAACAAGTCATGGATATTAAAAGCAATCACGACGGAACTAATGCTACTATGGTTATCATTCCACATAGGCAATACATTACTACCAAACAAAGCAATTTTTCTTTTCCAAGAATAATATACCTTCATAAAACTCTGAAGCCTAAAGGGATTTCGAAATTAAGTTCAAAATGAACTTTGACAGCTGCTGTGTTTAATGAATTCTTTCAATTTTATTATTTTGCCTTGAAGCGGGATTTTGTTGGCTTAAGTTTGAAAAATGCAGTAGCACTTTAACATTAGAGCACTTTTGATTAATGCTAACGACAACCTTTAATGGTTAAGCCACTTAAAATATTGTTACTTCATTCTTAAAGCCATTTTTATATTTGTATATATGAACAGAAGTTGCCAGTTGCATTCATAAATCAATAAGACAAGAATATTGCATACTACAACAACAACATAAAAAAAACGCCAACAAAAAATATTTTCGTTTACAAAGTTTCATTTTTGTTTCTGCATCACGATCTGCCAATTTACCAAGAAAAATATTATACTCAAACAAAATTACCCAACCACAATGAAATATTGTTTTACTAGCAAAAAATACACATAAAGTGACAAAAATAAATAACAACAAAATAAAAAAAATAAAATTGTAAAAATAATAATAGCACACAGCCTATTGTAACTCACCTTTCCACTCAATACATCTCTAGCAGCTGACAATTCGCCTGGTGGCACCACACCCGAATCTGTACCGAGAGTTTTTGCTACATTCGACAGCCCAGATGGCACTGATAGACCGTGTGAATTTTCAGCACGAACTAGAAATACATACGAGGTACCCGGCTTCAATCCTGATATCTGTTGAGTGAAAAATATATAAAAAAAAAATTTAATAAAAATGACAACACAATGAGAAAAATTTCAAATAAAAAAAAAATAAATATATTTCTCTTTCCCGTTTTCAATATTAGTTCAAAAAAAAAGGATCTTTTGCCTTACTGTGCACAAATATACCTACATATCTAATATATGCAAAAATTTATTATGTGCATATCTAAATGTGTTTAAATATTATTAAATATGCCGCTAGGTATGTATATTGCCAGGTCATGCGGAAAGTAAGTTATATATTCTAAATAAAGGATACAAGAGCAACTAAACTAAACAAATACAAAAAATATAGAAAAACACTATATCTACAATGAGTCGCACAATTCTAAATTAATAGAGAAAAACAGGGTCGGATCTAGGGGAGTGAGGAGGGGGGTACTGTAGAGGTAGGAGCATCGTCTTCCAACAGCCCAGCTCCTAAATTTAACTTTGTGGGAGCACACACTCGTATACATTAAGACACACGGGATTTTTTCTTATTTCGAAAATAAAACAAATATCTTACGATAATATTTTGTTTAATATCGTATGCCTGTACTCAACTAATATCGTTAAGCTAGTGGGGTAGGCCATTTACATACTGAACAAATAAAATGCATTAAAAATAAATCGATTATCTTACGATATTAATTTTTTAATATCGTATGCTTTTGCTCAACCAATATCGTAAAGTTAGTGGGGTAGCACATTGACATGCTGTACAAATAATAGGCATTATTGAGCTATTCTAAATTTTATCTCTGACGGCGCGGCGGCGTCGACGGCGGCGTCTGCATAAGATCGTAGATACGATATTTTAAAAACGCATCTACAGCGAAGTATAGCTATTCTCTGTTTGGGCTTGTTTGAATGCTGAAAATAATTGTCTTGTCAAAACGGTTTTTACTTGGCCTTCTGCAAACGAAGTGTATCGTCATAGACACGTGGTACGCTTGTATGAAGCTTGTATGCAGCTAGTGCGTGATTCAGGTTAATTTCAACAATTAACCCCAATTATTTTTGGCAGCATTTAATCTTGCAAATCGCAGATCGCACATCAGTGTCAGTCACCAGAGCTAATGTTTTAAGTGCTTGATTAAAACATAATTGGTGAAATGTCAGATACATTGCAAAGTTCCTGATTAAAAATAAACACTTTTTTGTTTATGACGAAACGAAGATGAATCCTCGCCGAATGATGAAACTATTAGGAGTCTCTTTTTACTTATTCGTGTTTTTTTTTTACAAATCGCTCAACTTTTTTGGCACGCAATTATAATTGCGTGACAGCGCGACACAACCAAATATTAAAACTTTCGAAATTAAATGGCTACATTCGCGAATACATTGAAGCGACAACCGATATTTTTAACCGTTATTGTATTACATTACTGTTCTACTATCCTTTCTATTACATTTTTCTTTAAATAAAAAAAATTCACCAATATCTCTTTTTAAGTTCGCAACCCACTGTAAATTTGTTTTGTTTTACTAAATCAACCTATTAAAATGCTACTAAAATACAAAAAGATACGCAAATGTTTTGGTATATAGATAGAATAATTTTATAGCAAAGAAAAATAAAATAATACAACTTACCGTCATTGTTTGATCAGGAATACGATGAGCGGCTACAACCCAGCCTGTTTGAAGATCCGAACTAAAATACTCCACAGTATAGCTGCGCCTCCCGAAAGTAGGTACAACAGAAGAAAAAAAAAAGAAAGATAGAAAAAAGAAGAAAATCTTATTCTCAGAGATATATTTCGCATTCAATAACCTATATAATGTATGTACAAATGATAAAGTATAATGACCATGAACACAATGCCTATAAAGCCTCGCAACCGAGAAGTGCACACAATACATGGTCCGAATCTGAACACTGAAGAAGCATCGCTGTACCATCTATAACGGAGGCAGCGCCAACGCACGGTCCAGTGCACATTCCGAATAAAAAAAAAAAAAATAACCCCAAAGCCAATAATCTAGAAACTTGATAGAGGGGGGGGAGGGGGGATTAAAGCGAGCTAAGAAAATCTTTTACAGCGGAAAGATGCTTCTGCGGTCATTTGATTAAGAGGCTGCTGCTGCTCTATCACCATATATGTATAATAGAAAACCAAGACCTTTGGGACCAAAAATCTCTCATGAGCTTCCTCGCATCAGAGATGGTCAAATATCTATGGTCTTTTAGCAACAGAAATGTAATCAAAGTCTTTTGCGAGACGTCCCGTGTGTGTAGAAAGAATTTGCATAATGAACGTAAGTCGACGAATTGATTAGGGATTTCAATTCCACCTGGAGAAATAGATATAGTGTGTTCGATAAGAAAAACTGCAGTAGGATATGAAATATTTTATTGCATATGCGATTTTCGACTTTTTAACATTTTTAACATTTTTAAAATTTTGTTTTATTATTTTAATGATTTGAAAATGGTGAATGCATTAACAAGTAATTAATTAAAAAAAACCTAAGTCATTTTTGCCAACGACAAATAGTAACACATGTGTTATTTACAAGCTCAAATGAGTTAACAATGTGTGAGAAAATGTATGTTAATAGATTAATTATTAATACTCTTTTCTCGACAACAGAATTCTTGTTAAACGTAGTAGATTTTCATTAAGATTTGCTACTAAACGTGAATTTGCAGTTGATTGTTTATTAATAAGATATTTTAATTCGTGAATTAATTTTTAATCATCGTTTAAGCTTTTAGTTAACCATTTTTTATTAATAGGGGTGTACATTTTCAGTCGTAAAAAAATTCAAGCTCGGGATTTTGATCAAACTTGACATTACGAAAATAGCGAAGTCGATAAAAGTGGGTCTCGCAATTCTGTATGTCCTTTCGGCTGTAACCTAAACGGGTGGATCGATTTTCTTTAAACTTGGTACTTGGGTTTTTTCGGCATTCCCCCCTAACGTTTTTATCATATTTTTTAAGACCAAATATAACGGTACCTTCCCTCCTTTTTTTTTTACCAAATTATGAAAATTTTTTTTTTTTTCAAAAACGTGCCAACAACTTAAAAAAAAAATAAGTTTTTTTTTTTTTTACGAAAATGCTAAAATTTCAGAAAAAATGGTTTTAAATGGCACCTCCCATAGGTAGAACCATTTCTTTTGGTTTTCGATTTTTTCAAAAACGGTTCAATTGATTTTGATCAATTTTTTTAAAATATTGTGTGCCAACCAAAATTTTGAATTTTTTTTTTTGATTTTTAAAAAAAGTTTCAACAGTTTTTTTGAGAATTTAATCATTCGAAAACGACTTGGTCGATTTTTATTAAACTTAGCACCCAGCAGTTTTTTGACATTATCTAGCAGATTTTAAATAAAATATTTTCTTTTAACCAAAAATAACGGTACCTCACATACAAATGTATAAAAACCGGTTTTGAAAATCTCATTTTTCTCAAAAACTGCTCCTACGATTTTGATTAAAATTTTTTTGTGAACTAATATCAGAACGATCTATTATTGGAAAAAAAAAATATTTCTATTGTTTAAAAATGGCACCTCTCATTTTTTTTGTTGGGTTTTTTGGTTTTTCGACTATTTCATTAAGTGTTCCAGCAATTTTAATTTTAATGAAATGATTTTGATAAATTTTTAAAATATTGTGTGCCTACCAAAATTTTGATTTTTTTTTTTTTTTTTTTTGATTATCAAAAATGTTTCAAATTTTTTTTTGAGAATTTAATCATTCGAAAACGACTTGGTCGATTTTTATTAAACTTAGCACCCAGCAGTTTTTTGACATTATCTAGCAGATTTTAAATAAAATGTTTTCTTTTAACCAAAAATAACGGTACCTCCCATACAAATGTATAAAAACCGGTTTTGAAAATCTCATTTTTCTCAAAAACTGCTCCTACGATTTTGATTAAAATTTTTTTGTGAACTAATATCAGAACGATCTATTATTGGAAAAAAAAAATATTTCTATTGTTTAAAAATGGCACCTCTCATTTTTTTTGTTGGGTTTTTTGGTTTTTCGACTATTTCATTAAGTGTTCCAGCAATTTTAATGAAATTTTTTTAGACAAAAGTTACTAGTTTGAATAATATTGCATATCAAAATTTTCAAAAAATCAAATTTAAAAAAAAAAAAATCAAAATAATTTTTTGAAAATTCGATATTTCGAAAATGGGTGGATTATTTTTTTTTTTCATAATTAATTTTTAAACTCCGCATAAATAAGTACTAAACATTGGCGTTCTTAAAAATATATTCAAAATTTTATATATAAAAAATTATTTTTTTTTTAAAAATCGCTCCAACGATTTTTAAAAAAAATTTTCTCATAAATTAAGATTTGTGGAAGAAATCACTTGGTGTGTCTTAAAATTCGTTGTTAAACTTCTTGACCAACACACTGTTAACCAATTTATGTACCATGAAAGAAATTTCAAATGCGAATTAAGTTACGAAGCCAAAGTTGAAGTCGTATAGTGCGGTTGTAAGTCTTTATAGGTATACCTAGTGGAATTTCCGAACAACTCATTTACGAACTGTTTTGTGATTTTGTGCACATAATGTCAGAAGTCCTTATTTAGCTGACTCTGTTCTGTTCAAAATACAAATTCATTTGAAAAAAAAATCTTCCGCAAATGTTGTGTAGCAGGTACAACCAACCATCTTGTATATAGCCACTTAAAAAAGTTCACTCTCTCTCCGTACGAGAATTTTGGTTAATTGAACATGAATGTTTTGTTAACTTTGTATGTATGTATGTCCTTTTAAAAAGCCAAACGGGCAGATAAAAAAAAAAACAGACACAAAATCCGAACAACTTACCCGATTATAGGACTGGTAGCTCCCGGCTTCTCTTGACTCCGTGTCCAGCGCAGTGTAATGGTCTTTTGCGTAACGTTAACCACTTTTGGTGTACCAGGCGGTGCTGGATACGTACTTGGATCCGGAGATCGATGCAGAACTGATGAGCTGATTTTTTCAACCTGAAATAATAAAAAAAAATTGAACGACATAATGTTAGTCAATTGATTAATGACAATGTGACTTATAAGTTATATCGATATAGGTAGGTAGAAGAAGTCTACATCTATGTACGTACATACATATGTATGTAATTTTGGAACAAACCGCACCATCACATCAGTCTCTTTTTGAAGGACCCCAAAAAGTTATAAATTACTCAAGTAAAATTGACATAAATTGACGTGGATGATGCAAGAAAAAAGATTGAGTGACAATCTCGCAGTCCCGGGGAGTACCTACCTATAGGTACGAGTATACCATCCGAAGAGTTCCAACGACAAAAATAATGATGGGCGCACGGCATTAAAGGCCAATTTACTCGATCAAAACCTCTTTTTTCTTTTTACTTGGAACATCAGGCCGGGTTGGGCCGAAGGGAAAAAGGACGCAAACACTTCTGATGGGAGGAAATTGCGTCCAAAAGTTACCATGGTTAAAAGGGGTAATTATAGCTATTTGGAACATCACCATGTGGAATAATGTACGCTTTGTGGAGTTTGGACAACGACAACGATGAGGAGGATGTGGATGTGGGCCTATTCGTGTAGCCATTTTTATCATCGGTATATACGAATTTACAGCCTTCACACAGCCGTGACCAATTAGCGGGAATTTATATTCGAAAAATTTGAATTTTAAATTCTTTTTATTTTATTTTTTCTGTCCGTTCGGCACTGATGAGAGACGGATGAAGGATGCGAATGTGATTCATTGGATGGGCATAATAATATTCCATGCAATACGTACATATACCTATCTACATATCTTTAGTTTCTATGGTATTTTATCTGGGGGGCTTTGTGAATATAAACTCTAGAAAAAAAAATATATACGGGAAGGCTTAATGGGGCTTGAAATTTTTCTACTAAAGTGAAAATATATTAAGAACATTTTTTTTTTGTTTTTTGTAATTTTATCCATTAGCGTATTAATATTTTGAATTAGAGTCCTTTTCAATGAGGATATAAAACTCGTTTTTGAACTATTAATGTGAGAAGTTTTAATAAAGGATTTTTTTTTTATTTATAAATTATGGCTTTACTTTTATACGCCGAGGGAAATTATGAATAAATAATTTAGAACCGGAATAGATATAGATTTATGTGTTTTTTACTTGCTCCAAAAAATGGTTTCATGAAAAAAAAATGTTATTTCATTAAATCTAAAATTACGATGGCAGTCCATAACAAAGTGATTTTCGTTATACCATCCATCGCATCCGTCGGTCTATTTGTTTGTGAAATTTAGCACAAAGCATTTAATGAAATTCGAATTTTTGTTTGAATTCATCTAGAACGAGTAGGTGTGCCATTATAATGAATTAGGTTTTTTTGTTGTTTTAAATTTTTTCGAAAATGGTTCTGCTTTGATTGAACTTTGGGCCTGTAATTGGGATAGTATTGGGGTTTCGTTTTTTTGGAAAGTTTGTCACTTCGAATCGCAAGAGGCAGTAATTCAGATTTGTTTTTTCTAATTTTTAGGGGGAATAGGCTGGAATTTGATTCCCAGACTTCCGGCATTACCAACGCACTATAACCATTGCGCCACGGGGTATACTACAAAAAAATAGAAGAAAATATTCTGATTGTAAAAAAACAATATTTCATATAAGCATGCAAAGTTGTATTAAGCGTCTCGATTCAGTTCTTCTGAATAGAAACAAAGAGATTGAAGAACGTTGTGGTTCTGCGGAAGAAAATAGAGGAGTGATCAGGTCCGCGAAAAATAGACTGGTTCCGTGGTAGGAACTCGCATTAAAGAGGGTATCCACGGAAAACAAAATTAAGATTGGGGGACGTTCTCTATTCTTAGCGAAAGACTAGGGTTCAGTTTCTTAGCACTTAGTTAGTTTAGAGTAAACCAGAGTTTGTTAAACGTGCAAAAAAATTGAACTCGAGAAGTAGTTTTTCAACAGGCCTGTTTCTTTACAGTTCGGGAGTTTGGTCCCGAGCTTTTTAATGTTGTTGTTGTAATTTTTGACCACAAATAAAAAGTAAGGAAAAGCATTTGGGATGTTTCTGATTTGTTTCTGGGTTAACGTTACATTTCACAAACAGAAATTATCAGTAGTTTGCTAGAGGGGAAATTAACCGAACCCCGCTTAGGTGAAAAAAAAATTCACTTAAGCGGATTTAAAAATTCCATATAGCCGAAATTTAAAGCTAGAAAAAATTGAATTTATCTTTTGGAATTGGCTAGAAAAAATAGATAATAGATAAATAGATAGATTAAATAAAATAGTTGTGACATATCAGAAATTCAATGTCATTTTTGTGGTGAAAATGGTGGAGGTGAAAAATAAAAAAAGAAGTGAAAGCGTTCAGCTACTTTTTTGTTCTGTTCGATTCAATTTGTTTCACTTAAGAGAAAAGGGTTTTACTTTACAAGCAAAAGAATTTACTTTTGTTTATTATGAATTTAAGTAAATAAACAATACTACTTAACCATTTTTTTTTCATTTCATTTTTCATTTCATTTATTTATTTAGTTTGCATATAATAGTCAGAAAATGTAGACTTCCTACTTATTTTTTTTTGTATAAACTATACGTTTTTATTCACAACTTTTATCGCCAACTAGTCTGAATGCGATAACTACGGAATAGAGGGTAGAGTTTTTTTTATGTAGTTCTCTAAGATACCTAATATATCATATTTCTGAACACGCTTAGTGCTGAAAGTCACAATGACGTTTGGTTAAGTTTACCAAAAACATTTGGTTAATTTTCCGCAGCAAAATCCTTGAGGAATTTTCACTAAATTGTTTAAATCATTTCTCATACAAAATTTGACAGTTCATTACCCAAATGGTAAACTTAACCAAATAAACTTATTCAGTGTTTTACATTATAGAGTGAATACCCTTAATATTTAACTGATAATAAATTTAAACAAACGTTTGAAAACTCATCATGTAAAAAAAATGAACTTTCGTTACGTTCATGAACTTTTTACTCATATTTGTAGCTGCGTTCAGTTTTTACATTTTTTTTAATGAAAAAAATATATGACCGCTTTTGGCCATACACATTGTTTTTTTTTTGATCACCCACAGTTGTCGAAAAAAATTGATTTTTCAAAACTAAAAAGCCGATTTAAAAAAAAATTGATTAGTATATACGTAACGTGCTATACGTAACTTGGTATACGTAACGTGGTATACGTAACGTGGTATACGTAACGTGGTATACGTAACGTGCTATACGTAACGTGCTATACGTAACGTGCTATACGTAACGTGCTATACGTAACGTGGTATACGTAACGTGGCATACGTAACGTGGTATACGCAACGTTATACGTAACATGGTATACGTAACGTGGTATACGTAACGTGGTATACGTATTGTGGTATACGTAACGTGGTATACGTAACGTGGTATACGTAACGTGTTATACGTAACGTGTTATACGTAACGTGCTATACGTAACGTGCTATACGTAACGTTCTATACGTAACTTACTATACGTAACGTACTGCACATAATGTGCTACACATAAGGCTCACGTTTTTAGTTTATCCTACCCCCGGCATAATAAATGTTTTCACATCAAAAAATTGCTTATTCCCCTCTTATAAATACCTTGTAATGCTATTTTCACGAACAAAGTAGATACTTTTTAAAACTAAGGAAATTCAGCTCAATCGATAATAAACGTAGCACAAGTTAAAGAGTAGTTATGACAGCGAATATTTATATACTTTTGGTCTTATTTAAAAACGTTGTCAAACTTTGGAAAATGTGTTCAAAACCCTTGTTTATTGTTGTCTTATAGCTGACTAACTTAGACACAAGAGTAGACTGTCTTAACCGTGAATAATGTGATATTTATTTTTATAAATAAAGCATATTTCCACCAATTTTAAAATAGTTAGACAGTGTCTAAGTAGACAAAAATCTAATAAATACGACAGTTAGTGTTTCGCCGTACGCATAGATACCTACTAATTTTTCCCCCATAAAAATGATAAGATATTCAGTAATAACCGCGCCTCATAAACGTATCATCCTACACACCCACCCAACTATGCTGAGGAGGGCATTAATATTTTTACTATATTTTTGAACTCTTTAAAGCAATTTCAAAGAATTTGTTGCAAAAAGACCCTCTTATACAAAAATGTAATATATATGAAAAATAACTGCGTGTTAAATTGACTTAAAAAAAAAAAATAAACCAAACGAGTGTCTGTTCTGCTGTTTGACTGTGAACTTCATTACCAGATCAAATTAGATTTCACGACCGTCATCGTCAGCGGGAGCCCATCAGAAAACCCACAATTTGATCGCCTTTCCATCTGATTTCACTGAACTGTGTGTGGTGATTTGAGATGTGATGCATCTTCGTCGGGGAATTTTAACGACTTTCAACGCACGTTTAATATGTACTCGTATAAATGCGTGCCAATTCCAAAAATAGTAGTTGACAGTTGTTGCATTGACTTTGTCTATATAAAGTGAATGGCACTTCTTTTTTCATATGTATCTTTATGACCAAAATGTATCTGAACAATTCCTTCCAACACAACACCATCGTGCTAATTTATAAGCAAACAAATAAATGATGTGTTTATATGAAGATAAAGTTTGCATCTCATAAAATATAATAATATCCGCTATTCGCTATCCGCGTGCGCAATATACATATACGAAAGTCGGGAATACAACAATCGTTTCTACTTAAGAAAACGAGGGTTATCGCTAAAGTGCATGTTTGCGCGTAGATGTAAACAAATCTAGCTAAATGACTTTGTGGTCATAAAATCGCTCATAAGCACTCGGGTTAATATGTATCTTTGATTTGGTAACAAAATGTTGCAAGATAAGTATTCATTTTTTCATATTGAGGCGCCATTCAAACTTTCGACTTTATATTGCTGTGTAGTCGGCTCGGCGGCGGGGCAGCGGCGTATTGCGTGATTAGAGTTTAGAAGACTGCTTCAGGTTTTTTCTTTGATACAATGACCCAGTGATGGATGGTAATACAAGGCAAAGTAGACCACTGACATTGGCCTCAAGTCTAAGGGGCCTTGTTTATTAAAAAAAAAATTAATTATTCGACTGATTATATTAACTCATTTTAGCATTGGTGAAAAGCATTATTGACAAAAAGAAAGCAAAATTTTATCAAAAAAGTCACTAGAAGTCACACGTTAAGACGGTCGCAGGGTTCGTAGGGATTTTCAACCGACACGCACGACGCGACGTCCAGTCACACAAAGCCCATTCACGGTAACTTTTTTTTAAAACATTTTCTCGTTAAGATATCTTAGTGTACATGTCTATCTCCCACACGTCAAAAAATTGAGGGATGTTCAGGAATATGAGATGTCAGACATCTCAGCAATCTCAGTTTCGTGAACAGGATTCCTTAGCAAGAGTAGTAGTATTAGTCCAAGTCTTACTGTCAAAATTCTAAGAAAAAAAAAAAAAAAAACAAATTTAATTCCCTTGCTCACTTTTTGAAGGAGGGAAATCTCTGAGATCTTTTTTTTCTGAACGCCTAACCTAATATTTAATTCCATTACATACTTTTTTTAAGTTCTTCTATTCTGCCTTTTTTTTCTAAAATAATAATGTCGTAAAAATGGCCCATCGGCTTTTACCTTGATTCCGACCCTGATAAAACTGTATATATATGTCCTTAGGTGAAATCAAACGCCTACGCGTGCGCGCATGATGGTATATATGTATGTAGATGCTACAAGTGCCAATTTGTGTTTGTCATAAAGCACACATGGTGCACCTATAAAACGCACTGCGGTAAACGCTTAACGTCGAACGAATGGTCTATACATATACACCACAAAAATGAAACGCATATGTTAGGTACCGTACCACTTTGCACTGCGATGAACCACAGCGCAGCGGTGCAATAACTTCGAATGCAAATTAAACCACCATAAATTATGGGTAGGTGTAATCATAGTTTATGTCCCGGGGGCGTTGAGATATGTCCGCAGGCGGTATTTGTTGGTGATCATGGGGTTTTTCTCTTAGGGATTCCATAGTTAACTGGACGAGCTGATGGTGCGCCTGCGCATATACGTTCATAAATTGGAAATTTCATTTCATTCTATGCGAGATGCAATAAAAATGCAAATTCAAATATTTTTTTTAGCATAAACAAAAAAATGCAATAAATCAGCAAAACTTTGTAGGATTCACAAGAATTTCAAAAGAATAATTGTCATGGATTTTTTCAAGACTTTCAAGGAATTTGTTTGTATTTTTATTTTTTATCGAAAAAATTCGTAGAACTACATAATTTTCTTATGAAAAATTGATACAGCAAAAATTGTAGCTTAAAAAAATAATTACCAGGAATGCCACTTTCTTACGATTTCAATAGATCTAATCCTAATGCACTTTTTCAAAACAAATTTGAACCAAAATTATGAGATCAAGTTCAAAACAAGAAAGCCATACAATTTAAAGTTTTAGCGTTGATATATAAGTTTTCAAATTAGCTGCATAAATAAATGCCGCGCCGTTGTTAAATTTATTTTTTCGGTGCTGCCAATTTTTTCTCCCTGTATCACAAAGAAAAAAAAAAGAAAAAAAAAACCTAAAAAAACGGTAAAATACACAGTGTATTAGGATTCGAAGAACGGTGGAATGCAAAAACAACCTCGGAAATAAAGCCTGCGGGTCTTATTTCCAATAATAATAGGAAACTACCCCCAAGGGTTATTTTTTCTTTAAAAATTGGATATAACCCACTAATAAAAAGCAATAACACCCACGGATTGCTTTTTTGAATTGCCATTAAGACCCACATTTTATATACAACCGAATTTTCAAATTTCACAAACCAAATTAATTCTCCTCCTTGACCAAAAATACAAAAGGAAAATTTATTCTCTGAGTACATTTTTGTAATACTTTTGACCAAGGAAGAGAATTAATTTGGTTGGTTTACAAACCAATTAACGCGAATTTTCAAACTACAAATACACTCAACCTCGCACCTACCCCAAATCCTATAGTGAGTGATAGGGGGCAACATGTTTCCCCATACATACCTCATATACGCCGTAGTCCCAAATGAACTTACTCCCAAATTTATGAAGTAAGTCCCAACGAAAATTTCAGTTAGTTCATTTTGGCTATTGGGAGTTACTTCGTAGGGCAATTTTTTTATTTTTTGCCTTGAATTATTTTATAATTTTTTGTTAAACATATTTTGAAAATACCTACATATAAATAAAAATAAATGGAATTTAGCTTTTAACGGCCTTTAGTCCACAATTTAGGCGTTTCGTCCCGGCGATCTCACTTGGACTCATCAGTTGACTAGTGAGAACCTTGTCAATACGCATTTTTTGTTAAGTTCAGTTCATCTAACATAGATTTCATAACGAATATCTAGTGTGAACTATATCCAACAAAATTAGAATTCCTGGTCATTAAATTGGAAGTTTTTTTTTTTTTTTTTTTTTTTTTTTTGTTTGCCCAGGGCCTGTGGACTAAAGGCTGTTAAAAGCTATTTTGAATCGATAATTCAACAAGTCCAATTAAATAGTGCTAAGTCTTCTACTTGGCTGATGTATTTCAGTAGTATATAGAATTTGTATTATTAAAACAAAAATCTTTAAATGTAATTTAATTTAATTTAAATTCGATTGTATGGGTTTTATTTCCATTTATAATTGGAGATAAAACCCACAAGGAAAAGAAATTAAAACCCACGGCTTTTCTTGCTATTCCTTGGTTATTCCTATTTTTATGGGAAATAAGTCCCGCGGGCTTTATTACCGCAGGTGTTATTGCACTGCACTTCGAAGAACACGTTAAACAAACACTTTAATATTTATTTAAAAATATTAGGTAACTGATTTTTTAAGAGAAAGTCTACTTCTATTTAAGTTAATAAATTTTTAGAAGCACAGAAGTCATTAAGCAGTTTATTTTATTTTTTCTTAAAAAATATTAAAATTATTAAAATGTAGGTACTTATTACGCATGGCGTGATAGTTAGTCCGTGGGACGGTGCATAAGGCAGAAATAAAAAAAAAAAAACACCCGTCCCGTGGGCCTTAGAAATGGAAACGAAAGCTGTGGGTTTTAATTCCTTTTTTATGAAAATGCTTTTTTGTGGTATAGGTCTTATTGCCACTCTAAAAAGAAAAAAAAAGCCCACGGTTGTTATTTCCTTTTATTTTGGAAATAAGACCCAACGGCTTTATTTCCGCGGGTCTTGAGTTCGATTTCCAGCCTGTCACCTAAAAAACTAAACAAATCTAAACTTGCAAGGAATTGATATATTACTTCAGGAGTATCTCTTATCATGAAAAAGTGCCTCTCATCTAGCCGTTCGGATTCGGCAGAAAATTGTAGGTCCACTCCATTTTTGCTAGTAACACGCAAGTAGGAATAGTTGTAAAGCCTAGTGACTGTCACGCCACCAAATTTATTCATATTTATTTATTACCAATTTTGTTGCATTTAAAACTTGAACTTGCTGAAGTATTGCTCATTGAATTGAATGGTCTTGCTTCTAGTTTTCTGAAAGTTAACACTGCATGCTTCCTTTTACAATTGAAACAGCTGAAATAACCTTTTCAAACCTAAAAACTAATTAACAATCTTATCAGAATTTCTACGGGACAAAAATGGTTATCGGACTTATCAATTTTCTTCATAGAAGCTCAAAATCTGGAAAAATTAAAATCGTGTTCAGCTAAAGATTTATAGTCGTATTTATTAGATTTTTCTCTACTTAGACACTGTCTAACTATTTTCAAATTGGTGGAAATACGCTTTATTTAATAAAAATAAATATCCCATTGCTCACAGTTGAGACAATCTACTCTTGTTTCTACGTTAGGAAGCTATAAGAAAACAATAAACAAGGTTTTTGAATACATTTTCCAAAGTTGGACAGTTGTCTAAAGTTGGACAACGTTTATAAATAATAGTTAATAAAAATTTTAAGAAAATGCAAATAAGATGTTAAGATAAGTTTGAATCCTGAAATAATTTCTTTTAGTTTATTTTGTGGGGAAAGGATGTGTCCAAGTCAGAAAAAAGGGAACTCCAAAAAATGTTTGATACGGAGCCACGGAATATATATTACACAATTTTTTTAAGGATATAATTCGCTAATTTTGTTTGGAAGGTAGCACTGAAGTGCTCGAACGTGTCCAGTAATACCTTACCTTAGCGAGATTAAACTGATAACTTTGTTCTCCTTTTATCTCATAAAATTATTGACAGTGTTCCAAATATATGGACTAAAATCCTAGTTTGTTGAAGTGCGAAAAATTGTAAGTTAAATACACACAAAAATTATACGTGTATCGTAAACTTTTGTGCATGTTTTTCTAAAATCTGTTTCTCTTACGAAAAAAATGGTTCCAATAATTTTTGTGTAAAACTGCATATTTTATTTTCATGCATTTAATTCTAATTTTCGTAATGTTGGTTTTTACCTACAAAATTAATTTATCCAGGATGACTTTACTTTCCACTTCCTATTTATTAAAACATGGCTATGTTTGATTTTTATTTGTTTAAAAGAAAGACGGACGGGATCGCCGTATGTGGATCCACTTTTTTTTTAAATGTCAGCTTTAATTAAAATCTCGATTAAGATTTCCTTTAAAGTGAAAAACATGCTCAATAGTACCTACATTCATACATACTAAAAAAGCAAGTAAAAAGCAAGTACAAACACAAAAAGGGAGCTATTCGTCCTTGGATTTTTGAAACAATGTCGATAGCACTTCAACATTTATTCTTCGTTCGTATAGTTAGGTACTTTTATTTCGAACATAATACATGTATCCACCCAGGTACACCTATCTACCATTCTTAACGATGCATATATTTTGATTGAAATATAAAATAAAATTATAGCCATGACAGTAAATAAAAAAAAAAAACAAAAAAAAAAGATGTAAAGTACATTTCCACTTTTGAAACAACTCTCATTATTATTCCAACTCGCGCAGAAATACAACAAGCTTGAAAAAAAGTATCATCATGCTATATACTGGATGCCTTGAAGTGTTTATTAAGCTCTTAACATGGCCATTAAAGTGCAAGTGCTACACTATGAGTATGAAAGGATGAAACAATAAATTTCGAATCCCTTGGTTATTGTGAATAATATGTAGGTAGGTATATCCAAAAAGTACTTTCGAGTGGCTAGACTGATGGCATGCGAATTTTTTGTTTATGTATTTTTTTCTTTTAATATATAAATGTGGTATTTTTAATATCCCATTTTTTTTGTTAACTTACCGAAAAAAGGATAACCAGGATATACAAATAAAAAGTAAATAAAAAAAAAACATTTTCAAGGATAGGTTTATGAGGTGATTTGGATTCGTTGAAGTGGCAAAACACGCAAGGATATGCTTAGTAATTAATAAAGTAACGATAGCTTAACACGTACCTAACCTTGCCTCGTCTGACACCTTCAAAGCTCTTCAACAAAACACGAAACCCCATCCTTTTTTCTAAAGACCACTTTATTTTTGCAAGAGACCAACACTTTAATCTATACCACTCGACACTCATACGAGTATATATAATTTTGATTTTAAAAGAGAACTCACCGTTAAAGTAGCCGACCACGATGTTTCCCCACTCTCAGACGAAGCAGTACATGTGTACAAGCCTGTATCTGTTTGTTGAAGGTCTGCAAACAAAAAAAAAAAGGTACGAAAATGTATATGTATATCGTTAACACTTGTATGGAGATTTAATTGACATAGTATCAATTACAAAGGACATCGCAAAAGGATGTCACCCAGGAGACTTGTACAGAAAAACACACGAATTCAAATAAAAAAAAATGTAAAAACTCACCATCAATCCTTAGCGATCCACCCTGGACAATCATGAAACGGTGTCCACTCTGTAATGGTACACCATCTTTGTACCACTTGACTCGTGGCATTGGAGTTCCTGTCGCTCGACAAGGCAACATAGCGACACTACCCTTTGGCAATGTTTGGTTGGACGGGCCTATTTGAATAATGGGCGGCGGAGTATCATCAACGGACGTCACCTGGTTGTATGGAAATTTTATTCATTCATTAGCATAAATGAATTTTCATAAAGGTATATGTATATGTACACTATACAGTACATCCCAACTGAGATGACTATATATGAGACCGTGACAACTCCGCGATGACGAAGGATATCCTATTTCCCATTCATAGAGAGCAGTGATCTCTCCATCGCACCCGGTTTGGTTTGGTTTGGTTTTTGGTCTCGATTCTTGGTGTGTATAAATGAATTCATTTCCATGTCATGGCAGGCAAACACATTCATCGAGAAATGAATTTATTTATTCCACCGGTGCAAATTGTGTATACACTCAGAGAAATATTTACAATACATTTTTTTTTTTTTTAATCGTATGACTATGATTTTATTCTAAATAAAATAATTTTTAAACTTTAAGCTTTGAAGATTCAGATTAAGAAAGATTCTTCTTTCTTGCACTATATGAAAAGTTAGTACAGGCTAGATCAAGCCTTAAGAGATTTTACATGTAAAAATCAAATGTAGGTTAAAAAAACCTGCAATTCAAAGCTTGTGCTCAAAGATGCAATTATTTATTTTTAAATACATATATAATTTAGGTTTAACAGTTCGGTATAAGAAATATCATCAGAAAACTTTTGGGTTTTATATTTGCTTTGAAAAACGTCTTTCGTGTTCTCTTCTTCTTTATATAATTCTTGTTCTTCTATTTCTTCTTGTTCTTCTATTTCTTGTTCTTCTATTTCTTTTTGTTCTTCTATTTCTTCTGGTTCTTCTTGTTCTTTTGATTCTTCTTGTTCTTCTCTTTCTTCTTGTTCTTCTATTTCTTCTTGTTCTTCTGATTCTTCTTGTTCTTCTCTTTCTTCTTGTTCTTCTTTTGCTTTTGCTTTTGCTTTTGCTTTTGCTTTTGCTTTTGCTTTTGCTTTTGCTTTTGCTTTTGCTTTTGCTTTTGCTTTTACTTTTACTTTTACTTTTGCTTTTGCTTTTGCTTTTGCTTTTGCTTTTGCTTTTGCTTTTGCTTTTGCTTTTGCTTTTGCTTTTGCTTTTGCTTTTGCTTTTGCTTTTGCTTTTGCTTTTGCTTTTGCTTTTGCTTTTGCTTTTGCTTTTGCTTTTGCTTTTGCTTTTGCTTTTGCTTTTGCTTTTGCTTTTGCTTTTGCTTTTGCTTTTGCTTTTGCTTTTGCTTTTGCTTTTGCTTTTGCTTTTGCTTTTGCTTTTGCTTTTGCTTTTGCTTTTGCTTTTGCTTTTGCTTTTGCTTTTGCTTTTGCTTTTGCTTTTGCTTTTGCTTTTGCTTTTGCTTTTGCTTTTGCTTTTGCTTTTGCTTTTGCTTTTGCTTTTGCTTTTGCTTTTGCTTTTGCTTTTGCTTTTGCTTTTGCTTTTGCTTTTGCTTTTGCTTTTGCTTTTGCTTTTGCTTTTGCTTTTGCTTTTGCTTTTGCTTTTGCTTTTGCTTTTGCTTTTGCTTTTGCTTTTGCTTTTGCTTTTGCTTTTGCTTTTGCTTTTGCTTTTGCTTTTGCTTTTGCTTTTGCTTTTGCTTTTGCTTTTGCTTTTGCTTTTGCTTTTGCTTTTGCTTTTGCTTTTGCTTTTGCTTTTGCTTTTGCTTTTGCTTTTGCTTTTGCTTTTGCTTTTGCTTTTGCTTTTGCTTTTGCTTTTGCTTTTGCTTTTGCTTTTGCTTTTGCTTTTGCTTTTGCTTTTGCTTTTGCTTTTGCTTTTGCTTTTGCTTTTGCTTTTGCTTTTGCTTTTGCTTTTGCTTTTGCTTTTGCTTTTGCTTTTGCTTTTGCTTTTGCTTTTGCTTTTGCTTTTGCTTTTGCTTTTGCTTTTGCTTTTGCTTCTGCTTCTGGTTCCTTTTCTTCTTGATTCTAAGAATGTCTTTCTTAAATTGGTTTTCTGCCTTCTGTATATCCCGATAAATTTTTAATTTTTGACTTACAAGGTTTTAACAGAAAGGCGAAGATATGCGAAGATTTGTAAATCCTTTGAAGTATGTCAATAACTTAGGAATAGATCTGTGGTTGATTAAGTCGAAACACACCAGGACTCCCTGATCAGGCTATTTTTTCAAAAAAAAATGTTTCGTTTGTCCCAAGTTCTTTCCTTATTTGGGGGTTTTCAACACCTCACATACTCCTTCGACTGGAATTTCGGGCACTTCTTCGAAGTCAGGTGCGGTTATTGGAAAATGTACCCTAGGAAACTGTTCATTTTAAAGTATTATATTGTGACTAAAGAATTTCTTCGTCCATAACAAAAAGTTGGCTTTGCTTTGAAAATCTAAAATTGCTTTAAAGAGTTATTTATCTTTGCAGAATTTATTCCAGTCATAAAAGGCATTTGATTCCTGAAAAATCGCCGAAAAGTTGAAATATGGCATATAGACTTCTCATGTCGTTCTTAAAAACTTTTTAAAATTCCTCTTCGGTATAAGTGCCGCTAGTAATTTACGGCTGGTTTAATGCCCCTCAATTAGTTTTTTTAGGAATATCTAATGATACATTATATTTACAATATTTTCTCTGAGTGTACACACAGCACATATCATATAGGTATGTACATAGATTCATATATATACGTATATTGTGTCTATATATATAATATTCTTTAGTTGTTACCTGTAGGAACGCACGAATTGTCGTGGAATCGACAACACTGAATGCCGAGCACACATAATAGCCGGCGTCGTCCTTTTGTACGCTATTTATTTGCAATGTACCCTCATTGGAGACATGCAAGTGGTCATAGGAATTGTTTGGAAACATTAGCATGGATGAGCCTTCCTTTGTCCAAAAAACGGATGGCGGTGGATTACCATCGGCGACACACTGAAAACGTGCCACACCATTCAGACCGATTTTCTTGTCCTGTGGTTTTAACACGAACTTTGGTGCAGCTGAACGAGAAAGAATGAAATAGAGAAAAAAAGTGAATTATTTTTTTTTTAATTTATTTTTCATGTTTTCTTATGGTTTTAGATTTTTGACAAAAAAAAATAAAATAAAATTATGTATAACCAAAAAATGAACAACATCACCTACCATGAACAATGAGTTCGGCTCGTGCACTGATTTGTCCGACGCTATTTTGTGCTTCGCAAATGTAAATGCCCTCGTCGCCAATTGTTAAATTTGTTATTTCTAGACTAAGGTCCTCCTGAAGGATGCGGGCTCTGTTGTTGTTTGTATAAATATGAAATGGATAGGATGTTAAGGAAACACGTTTTTTTTTTTTTAATTTATGAGTGAAATATTTTAGTCTTACCTTGCTGTTGGGATGTTTCCGTCGTCTTTTTTCCAAAGAATTTTTGGTTGTGGATCACCACCGACAAGACATTGAAATTGAACAGTTTGTCCAGATAGCATTGTGCTATCTTGGGGTTCTTTTTTAAAGTATGGTTTGACTGAAATTAAATAAATTTAAATTTAAAATTTTATGTGATTACAATTTAATAAGAAAATAAAAAAAATAAAATTCATTTCATGATGCCAAAACCTTATCAAAACTTTAAATAAACTATACAATGAGGATTTTTAAAGAAATATTTTCAAAACTGCATACTTCTGGAGAACTGATAAACTATTAAAAATGCAAATAATTCCATATTTATTTAAAAGACTCAGTTCAGGTTTAATTTAGATATAACTATATTTCCACTCAACACAGTCAATGTTTTTCAATATTTTTTTTTTCACTAGATTTTTTATATTAGATTTGGTCATTCGAACGAAACACGGTATGGATTCAGAAAGTGAGAGAGATAGAAAGAGGTCGATGACTTCCAAGTTTCAGCAAAATAATTTGAATAATTTTTTAATTTTATCGAAAAAAGTTCAATAAATTCATCGTCATTTGAGCTTTTTTTTTTTTTATTGAAATGGCTTGATTTATGTATTACACAGATCTAATGATACAAAATAAATTATTAAAAACCTTAAAACAAAAGTAGCACTACTGAAAATGTGTTATGGTGAGCTCAAAGCCGGAACCATATGTATGTATGTTTGTATTATCTCATTTCTTTACATTTGCAAGGTCATTTTAATATTCTAGTTTTCCGTTGTTCAAATTGTTATTGTTAATTAAAAGGATTTTTGTCGGGATTCATTCTAAATAATTCAGTTCTAAAAAATGCATTCGCAAAAATATCAATATATTTTTTTCTAAATAAAAATGCCACTAATTTAACGCCTAAAGTGCATTAGCATTAGCAAATCTTTCAATTGACAAAACTATTAAAAATGGCTGCTAACACCCAGAAGTGTCTTACTCTTGAGGTTGGAGTGTTCGATCAATAATTTCTTGAGTACAAATTTTGGTCTAAATCGGTTAAGCAGTTAACGAGAAAATAAAAAAAATGGTTCTATGGGAGTTATCATTACAGACAGTTCTTGGTAATTTTTTTTTCACCAAAATGAAATATAATAATAAACACAATTTTTTTTAATCCGAATCGTTAGAGCCGTTTTCGATAAAAATATCGTATCGAGTCTCTCCCATAAGTATGCAATTTCATTGAATAAAAAAAATCACTATTATTTTGAAACAAACAAAAATCGTTTATGTTTCTTTTTGTTTAAAATTTGTTTTAAATATTTAAAATTCTTATTAAATTTAAGCTGAACTCTACAAAACCAGGTGTTATGTTTTTTTTTTTTTAAGAAAATTGGAATTTACGAAAAAATAATATGTGTTTTTAGTACAGTAAAGCTGTGAATTTTGATCAAAATTACAAAGGATTTTGAATTTTAATGCTTTTAAAAGCCAAAACATATAATACCCAATTTTCGTGTCATACAAAATATTGGAGGTAGAGATACGAAAGTCGGCTATTTAATGTTTTCTTATTTTATTCCAGTTATTTTTTTTTGATCACAGTTTAATGGAATGTTATAAATTTGAATTTTTGGCTTTGTGGTCTCATTGTTATAAGTTTTTTATTTTGGTGGACAGTTTTTTGTGGAATCATATAATTTTGATAAATTAATTTGTAAAGGGTTTTCCATTAAGGGCGGGTCGATTTTAAAATTGAATAAAACAAGTTGTATATGAGATATCAATAAGGTTTTATCTTCATTTGAGAGCCCTATCAATGACATTATGTGTGAAATCGTTCAAATGGCCGCCGCGGCTTCGCTGGGTGGCGCGGATTCGAAAGGTCCACTTTTCGATTACTTTGGCACATAAATCAGGCTGAATTTGACCGATGGCATTGATTATGTTGTCTTTGATGGCCGCGGTGGTTTGCGGCTTATTCGCATAGACCTGCGACTTAAGAAAGCCCCACAAGAAAAAGTCCAAAGGGGTTAAATCACTCGATCTTGGTGGCCAATTCACGTCGCATCGGCGCGAGATAACCATGCCATGAAACCGCTCGTGCAGAATATCGATTGTATCTTCAGCTGTGTGGCACGTAACGCCATCCTGTTGAAACCATATGTCTTCGGTGTCCATATCATCCAATTCAAGCTACAAGAAGTTGGTGATCATCGACCTATAGCGATCGCCGTTGACGGTGATGGCCTGGTCAGCATCATTTTCGAATAAGTACGGACCAATGACGCCTCCAGCCCTAAATCCACACCAAACAGTAATTTTATTTGGATGCATTGGCACCTCGTGAATCTCAATCAATTTTGCTTATTCACGTACCCATTCATCCAAAAATGGGCTTCATCGCTAATGATGATTTTTCGACCGAAATTGGGATCAACTTCCAACTGCTCCAAAATAATAAAGTTTTATCATTTGCACGTTTTGCTCGACGCTGTAACTTGCCATGGTGATTTATCTTTAGTAACTGATTAAAAGACGATATTTTGACAGAAAGTAAAAGAAACAAGCTGTCAAAATCAACCCGTCCCTATTGGAAAACCCTTTAATTAAATAAATTCTAATTTTTTAGGAGATCCAAACATTTTTATCTCGAATATTTTTCTTTAATAAAAAATTCTGTTTTAATAAGACTGAATTTACGGGAAAAAAATACGAAAGAAATATTTTTATTTGGTGTTCTAAAATTAAATTTATATACTAAATTGCTCCGTAAAAATTAATCTCTACCTTTTTTAGATTTTGTTTAGTTTAATTTCAAAGCGCGCGTTACCGTTGAGTCTATCTGAAAAATAGCAAACAAAATCTAAAACACAAAAATAAAGTTTTTCTCATGTCACTGATTGGAGCCAAACTTTCTTGCGCAAAAAATTTTTAGGATATTTTGTTTACTTTAAATTTGTTGGTGCGATAAATCAAGTTGAAAAAGACTATTTTACTACTATACTAATATTTTATAATTTTGTCTTTGTTTTCGGATACCGGTAGCCTATTTGGAGCTAAGCGGGTGGGCACTTATCTTATGCGGAAACTTTATTATAGGAAACGGTTCGAGCTACAAAATAGGGTCTGCGCACCAGATTACTATTTCAATAGTTAAAAATTCAAATCAACACAAAAGGTTTTTAGAATTTGTCCGACAACTCCAGTCCCATTTTTTGATAATTATAATGTTTTCTTATATTTTCACATTTATGATTTCTTTCTTCGACGACTCAAATTTGGTTAAATTTTTATTTATAGTTTATTACAGAATGTTGTTGTTGTAATTGTATAAAAAAAATAGAATTATGAGACACAATCTCTAAGGAATGATTAAATAAAAAAAAAAAATGTATTCGGTACACTCGGTCGTATACGCAATTTTTTTTTTGAAGAAATTTCAAATATCAAAATTTGTATTTAAACAAAAATTTCAAAATACTAAAATTCTTTTTGCAAACCATGGCTTACAAGCGCAGTAGCCTATAGTTAACGCGTAAGACTGTCAACTCAGAAGTTAGGACAAAAATTATAACTTTAAATAGGTATCAGAAAAATACAATTCTTAACAACTAAATGTAAAACTTTTTAGACTAGTGCTGCAATTACTTGGCGCAATACAAGACTTCCAAACATCTAAAATGTATTTAACTACTTGAAATCGGATTAGAATCTTCTTAATTAAAATATCTCGTCGTGAAATTCAATAACCAATAAAGTTGAATTTTCATGCTCAGATAGGCGGTCTCAGAAGAAGGACCAACTATTAAAAATGTAAAATAAATCAGAAAGGACTAATTTCTGTTGAAAGATTGTATTACACGCTTCTTTATAAAATAACAGTTTTACCAAAGCACCAAAACACGTTTAACCAATAGTTTTTATTATTTTTACATAGTAGCCTCATTTATATATTTAGAATGAACAATAAATGTCGCCTCAAGTAATTATCGCTTGCACCAATTTAATTAAATTTGTTTCAACTTAACTTTATCTACATACCTCACCTATAAATAATTTACTTTTAATTTTGTAGCTCAACTTGCTTAGCCCACACATTCAACCAACTACGACGACGACGACGATGCGAAATTTTGATAATTTCACCAAAATGCACACAAGTTGTCTTGTCTAAAAACCGATCCACCGATACCATAATTCCATTCGAATTAATTCCAATTACTATCACCAAAGCATCTCCACCAATATAAACATACAAATATATTGGGTATAGGTTGATAGAAATCCGCAAATAGAAAGTTCTACACGAGCAAAATTCATTCGTCGAGGAATTGCCGCGGCATCCTCCTAATCTGCATAAAATCCTCATAACACCAAAGCCTGTATATGTATATAAAAGCAGACTGGTATAACTTAGTATCATGTTCCGGATCTCCTCGTCTAGGTTGTCTTTGAAAGTTTCCATTCTACCATCAGGATATATACATATATAGTTTGGGTAGGATGGAACAACTTAGCGTATAGCGTCGTCGTCGTTGTCGCTCGCCACCATCATCATAGCCTCGAATTGTCAAATATCTTGATAATCGCGAGCATTCTACATTCTCAGCATGAGATGGCTCGCGGCAAGCAGCAGGCGGCAGATAGTAGGCGCATCCTCATGAGTGCGCTTAGAAACTATAATTGAATTGATATTGCATCTCCTGAGATACTTAAACTGGCAACGATGTGGAAGGAGCATTCATTTATGAGGCTCGGAACACAAATTGAAAGTATCTCTTGCATTCCAGGAGATGATTTAATTACTTTTTCCCACCGAATTCGATTTGTTCGATGTTGCACACAAAACAGTTGGCTATATGATGACGATGACGATGATGACGATGACGACGACGACGATGATGACGACGAAGTGACATGGTGCTGGTTGTTGTGAGAAATCAAATGTCATGGTGATGGTTTCCTGTGCATCATGTGTGCGCGCCTGTTTTCCATCACTCACTGGACAGACTTGACAGATAGACACAAGAGGAGATGAAAATTGAAAAAAATAAAAAAATAGGAGAACGAAAAAAAAAAAAAAAAAAAAAAACCTGGAGTATAAACTCCTTCGTCTATTTACACTCGACCTGGTAGAGCACTTTGCATTTTGTTTGGTTTAAGCGAAAATTGGTAAAAAGTGTGTACACAGCCGGAACCAGTCTCCCACACATTTGATTCTGATTCAACAACAAGAGCCCACCAAAGTCTTTCTTAAATGGCATGTTAATGTGAATTTCGCCATTTTTAATACAAACTAATATATTTAATGTGGATCATTTTAAAAACTTTTTTTTAAACCCAGCATATTCATAATATACCTAGATTCTGAGTGAATGCGTTTTAAAACTTTAAGGAAATAATTTAAAAATAATCATAATTTCTTCGATTCGGAAGAAAAAATGAGAAATCTTCGGGCATATGTCCACTACGGCTGGATCTTATCAATATTATCCGGGAGACAAAGTTTTCGATCATTTCTTCAGGCATAATTGCGGTCGTATGCCACTTTTGTGGCATACGTGGGTCTTGCAATTCTGCCCGTCTGTCTCTCCCTATGTCCTTTCCTTTCGGCTGTAGCCTAAATGGGTGAGTCGATTTTCTTTAAACTTGGTACCTGGCGGTTTTTGGGTATCCCTATCACATGATTTTTTATTTTTCATTTTTTTAAGACCAACATTGAGGGTACCTGTGGTACCTACAATTTTTTTTCTCCAAATTATGAAAATCTTATTTTTTTTTAACATGCCCACAACTTAAAAAAAATTAGTAATTTTATTTTACAAAAAGGCTACCAATTTATAAAAAAAAAATCGGAAAAATGGTTACCTTCCAAAATCATTCTTTTGATTTTCGATTTCCTCAAAAACGGCTCAACCGATTTTGACGAATTTTTGTTTACCTATAGAAAATCTTTGAAAAAGTTTTAAAAGTTTTTTTGGATTTAAAAAAAAAAATTTCAAAATTTTTTTTGAGAACTTCGAAAACAACTTTGTTGATTTTTATTAAACTTGACATTTAGCATTTTTTAACATTATCCAGCAGATTTTAAGTAAAAATTATTCGTATGATCCAAAATAACGTTACCTCCCATACAAAGTGTTTAAAAACCGGTAAGGAAAATCTCATTATTCTCTAAAACGGATCCTACGATTTTGATTAAAATTTGTATGTGATCTAATATCGGTACAACCTACCATACTATTGGAAAAAAAAATGTATCTATCGATTAAAAATGGTATCTCTCATAGAACCATTTTATTGGTTTTCAACTATCTCATTATCTGTTGAACCAATTTTTGTACACAAAAGTTTCTAATAACTTTGAATAATATTGCATACAAAAATTTTCAAAAAAAAAATGGTTTGATTTTTATAAAAAATTTATATTTCGAAAATGGGTTGATGATTTTTTTCAACATTAATTTTTAAACTCCGAATTAATAATAATACATAAAAATGGTGTCCCATTTTAGTATTTTTTGTTTTTTAAAACCGCTCCAACGATTTAATTTTTTTCTTCTCAACTGAGATTTGTATAAGAAATCATGATGTAGATTTTGTTGTTAAAAACAAAGTAGTTAAAAAATGGATTTTTGGATTTAAAAAGATTAAAACTTTAATCCGGATGTAAATTATACAAATTGAATGTAAATACATCCGGATTTAAATTTTAATCTGGATGTATCGAGTGAATAATATAGCGGTAAGTGTTGCCGTTGATTTTAAATGATTTTTTTGGTACAAGATCGGCGAACAAAAACCTACAAAATAAGAAAAGTTTATTTTTCAAAATAAAACAAATGTCATTTCAAAAGCTGTCAGTTTGACACTGAATGTAGAATGTAGATTTATTAATAGAGCGCTTTTTTTATTTTATTTATTTTTTATCTAAGCCCGTGCTTGGCGATATGGTTATTGGTAACAAATTTTAAAACATAACTAACGAAGTGCTTATTATTTTTTATTTAAGCCCTGCAGGTCACAGAAATTTAATAAAAAATTCCAAACTTACAACAAAGGTAAAATTCACCTTCGTTTGAATGTCATGCATCCATGGATGTAGAGAATGGCGACATGAAGGATCCCCAATTAAAATTTCATTTTCGAATGCACTTTGCAGTTGTTTTATGCTGTTTGGGCTCCTGAATAAGTTTCTGGATCAGTTAGTGCAGGTTTTCATGTTTGTTTAGATAAATTGCCGTCCTGAGGTGCAGTGTCTCGGTGTAGGATTCTTTTTTTTTCTATCTATATATTGTTGTTTTTATGTAGCGAGAGAAAGAGAGAGAGAGAGAAAGAGGGAGTGGTAGGCGCCGTTTGATGATTGAAAGCGACACGGGGTATATTTCATTCACGAGATGCTTCCTATTTAATTTAAGTTTTTATGTTTATTTTTTTTTTTTTTTTCTACAGAGAGACTTTTTTTTTTGGTTCGTTAATTAACGTTGATTAGTTCTCAGTTTTGTTTATTATTGATGTCGAATGTGTGGAATGTTAAAGGAGTGCTCTTGGCTTTTCATAAGGATTGAACTTTTGTGTAATTGAGGTGAGATGGACCAATAAACAAGTTCACTTTGAGTATATACGTCGCTCGTATTTACAAAAAGGTAAATGTTTATTTAGGTTAGTTTATAGGATTTTGAATGAAAGATGCAGAATGTCTGATGAACTTCAGTCAATAGAGATGTCGTTTTAAGAGTGACGGATGTGGGGTTTGGAGGTGTGGGCTGATGATCATTCCTGGAAGCGCGTGTTTGTCAGTTTTATCTTATCGAAGGACTACAGTTTGCTTTATTTCCATTCTTATTACAGTAAAACCCACTTAGAGAATCGGCAAAATGTCACAGTATTTCTTTTACTTAAGCGTAGTCCGGATAAGTGAAAAAAAAAATTCCACTTAAGCGGATTTAAAAATTCCATTAAGTGGAAATTTAAAGCTAGAAAAAATTGAATTTATATTTTGGAGTTGCCTAGAAATAATTAAATAAATAAAATAGATAATAGACAGATTAAATAAAATGGTCGTGACATATCAGAAATTCCAATGTCATTTTTGTGGTGAAAATGGTGGAGGTGAAAAATAAAAAGAAGTGAAAGCGTTTAGGAATTTTGTTGTTCTATTTGATTCAATTTTTTCACTTAAGAGATTTTTTTTCAATGAAAAATATAAAATTTAACTGAAAATATGTTTCAGGTAAGCGGGCTTTTCACTTAAGCGGGTTTTACTGTACCTAAATAATAAGCTTTAAATCTTAGAGGATTCTAAAGTCAAATCTGAAACAAAGTTAAAAAATCAACAATTTTCAGAAATGGGGATAGACTTCTGAATATTCTTTTTCTCTGTTTATTATCAAAACTTTAAGAAAATTGAAATAAATTATTTTTTTTTTTGTTTTAATACAACAAATTGATTAGGTATATATGAAGAGTGGATTTGCAATTTTATTATTCTATAAAAACTCACCTTGTACAATTAATTTGGCATAGTTTGATTCCTTGGTTCCAACTAAATTCTGAGCTATACATTTATAGTTTCCCTCGTCAATTGGTTCGACATTGCTTATCAATAAATTACCACCATCAACTATGCGAATACGTGATGTGGTTCCATAAGACTTGCCCCTTAAGTCATCCAGTGGCACTCCATCCTATATAAAAGTTAGTGTGGTTGGTTTTGGTCCCCCAATACATCATCCGGATGTATATATATATATGTATATATAGTGTGTTCCCCAGTTGTCGATTATTATTATGATGATGACGAAGATGAAGACGATGATAGTTGGAAAAAAAAAATATGTTGGGTTGTGTGCGATGATCCAAAAGCGGCAAAGCAGGCGTTTTATGTTTCCAATGTAATAGGTGTTAAGAGGACGTGCCAATTCAGCCAGACGATGATGATGAGTGAAAATAGAAGAATAGAAGAAAAAAAATGATATTTAATAAGAATAATAATAACCATCATAATTCAAAAGGCTTTTTCTCACTTATACATAGGAATAGACTTTAGAGAGTTGAAGAAAAATCTATTCAAGAGAAAAAAACAATCGTGTTATGGTTTCTAAGAAACCAAAAATATGCGAAGGTGATTTCTAAAATGAAGTCTTACACACTTTGGTATTCGAAATAATACAATCTGAAATAATAATGTTTTTCTAAGGTAGATTAGGCAGTGAATGGTTTTAGGAGAAGTAAGAAGCTGCGATTGATTTTATCGGATTAAATTTTAGAGGTGATAAATAGGAATATGGCGTTTTTCTGTAGTCAAAAATCTAGTATGACCAAGATTTTGTAAATGAATCGAAATTTTTGGGCTACCAGCCCTATTCTGCTATCCGATCCCATCGAATTTTTCGATTCAAGTGAATTCTTCACTTAATTTGTCACAAATTATTCTTTATACTCTTCAATCTTTTAAGTTCAAAGCTTCATCAATAAATATTTTTGAAGTTCTTGAGTGAATCTAATTGTTAAAAGTTAATTTTTATAGCAATTTTGATGCTTTTTGGAACATTTGTTTTCCTTCCTTCGGCGGATAGCAGAGTACGAAAATTCACGTGAACGTTTAGCAAAATAGGGCTGTACATTAAATTTTGCCTCAAATAAAAAAAGGACTCAAAACTGGGGCTTTTTTCGTAATGATAAATAAAAGCATTGTTTTAGTGAGAGTGTGTAGCCAGATTAAACGAAAAGTGATTGTAAAAACTTTTTTTATTGTTTGTACACAAAACAAAAAAAATATGACTCTTATATTTTAACAGCCGTATCTATTAGATTTTCTTAAAACGTCTCTTAGAGGTCATTTAGCTAAGTGTGATTAAATATTAAAATTGCCTTTAAATGACGTAATTTAAATTCTTTTTTATAATCGTTTTCCTATTGATACCTAACTAAAAAACCGTTTAATTTAAGAGGCCTTTAATTAACGTTACTTAAATGTTAAAATTGATTATAGATACCGATTTTCCACCTAAGAGTTATTTTGAGGTATGTATTTTAAAATTAAGAAAGCTTTAAAATTTCTTTATAGATACGGCTGTAAATGCACTAAAGTTACATTTTCAACGGCTAATAATAATAACAGACAATAATTAAGCAATCAATTCGGAAATGTAACGAGCTGTCAAAAATTATATAATTATATCCTGATAGATTTTTAGAAAAAAAAAAAAATATTTTAACTCTAACGGCCATATTATTCATTCTGTATTTTAATTGGATAAAAAACATAAAATGAATAAATTTTAAATCTCCGCACAAAATTTATATATGACGATGAAAGAAAACAGTGTTGCCATTTTAAAGCTATCTATCTAAAAAAACCTTCCTATATTTAACTATGTATTCATAATTCATTGGTAGCTTCCCCTAGTGATCCAAAAAGTTTTTCTTAAAGCGCTAAAGTAATAATTTTGTTCAAAGAAAAATTGCTTCGATGGAGCCCTTTTTTATGTAACTCTATTTTTTAGTTGGGAGGTAAAATATGGAAAGAAAATCGACTCAAGTCAAAAATCTTAATTTTTCAGGAGAATTTTTAAGGAGATCTCTAGTGGTATTTTTCCGACCTAAAATAAAATATACATACCTATGTATATAATAATCCCTTCAAAGGTTAGCTCTTAGAACAATAACTTAGTCATATTCACTTCAACCAATCTTTGGCAAAAATCAAGTTCTAAGACGAACTATTTCCCAGGCACTAAGTGAAGCTTAGCTTTTTATGTTCAACTTATATTGATTCGTTTCAGCTAACGGTTCTAAAACGATTTTTAAATAAAAAAAAATACAAAAGAATCCCACCATCCATTTTAAAACCCTTGTAAACAATAAATAAATAATAGCATGTGACGAATTTCTCATTCACAAATCTCCATTTGAATACATTTGTCTACATTTTTGACCCCTATACCCATCAAACCATTCACTACCTGTGTGGTCGTCTGAAATCAAGAATAACTTGACATCTTTAAATAGGTATCTTCTTTATTCAAAAAAACAAAGCCCTCCCTTTATGTAAAACTTAACAACAAAAAAAAAAAAAAAAAAAAACTTACCTCAAAACCCATAAACTCAGACACTGCCACTCAACCATAAACCTTAATGGCGATGATGATGATGATGATATCATTCAAACAATAAAACAGATATAAAAGAAAACTCCCACTATACCTACAATACCTAACCCGCAGTCCAAATAACAATTTTCACTAAAACCACACACCATTATAAGCGTAATTGTTGGAAATTACCATTTCAAAACATCATTTTCAAATCTCATCTAAAAACACACTATGCGCTGTGCAAAGAGCAAACAACTCAACTCAACTCAATTCAATTCAACTCAACAAAACAATACACATAGTTATATAGAACCAAATAAACAAAACATTTTTCAAGTAAACAAAAACTCAAAGTCAAACAAACCGTAAGAACACGGTAAAGGCCCCATAAAAGCTTCTTTATATACCGTTGCTTCTGCCACCATAATATTAAACAAAAACCAAAATAAAAACAAAAACAAAAAAAAAAAAAAAAACCCTGAGAAAACCTCCTACACACCATCCTAGATCGAAACCAAACCAAGAAGTATAGTAACCAAACTGAACCGAACCGTCCAACAAGTATCCAACTGGCAGCATAAATAATTCATGAAGAAACCCAACAAGCCAGAGAGCTCACATAAAGTGGAATGCACTTAAGTCATAGTAAGTCTCAAAAGGTATCCATCAGATACCTACCCAGCAAGCCTTCTCATAGTCTCAGCCCTCAGCCATCAGCCAGTGTTGGAAGCGAGAAGTCCGCCTCTATGAAACTTTGTAAGATAAACACAAACCACCCGCCCGCAAATATTTTCTTTAATACACGTGGATAAGAGTGAAGCTTTAGGATTTGAGGCCAAGATCCCCATGTTTATATTCTTTGTGACTTTTGTCCTAGAGGTTACTTCACTGTGAGTGTAGTTTAGTGTGTGCGTGTGTGTAGGAGAAACAGGTGAATACCATGGCCACAACGTCAAGTGGCATTCAGGGAATGTATCTATAGGGAGAGTAGATTTGTTTGTTTGCTGCTGTATTCCCTATTCCCTTTGTGTCGCAGGACTTGAATGATGTTGTATATTTTATAATGAATATGGCAGGGCATAAGCCCTCCCCGACTTACCTTCATCCAGATGAGTGAGGGCTCTGGAATCCCTTTTGGTGGTCCACATTCCAAGAGGGCCGTCTCACCTTTAGCAACTCGCGTATCCTTTGGCTGCACTCGAAAGTCATCACGCAAAACTGAAAAAAAAATAAGAAAAAGGACCGTTTAAAAATAAGTACAAACAATTTGTTGTTTTAATTTAAATTCTGTTAGAATTTTTTTTTTTTTTAACCAACTTGCATGACGAGTGACGACAATGTTGCTGCCTATATAACCGCCCTTATTCTAGAGTCTCGTGGGCTCTAGGTTTGTTCAGTCAACTTACCATTTCTGGCACGCGCGAGAAACGTGCGTCTGGGTATTTTTTTTTTTTTTTTTTTGAAATCGTTTAAGCTAGTGACAGAACAAACACAGGTTTCGCATTCCTATTGCGGAAATGTCCGCACAGTACCTATACCTACGTACCTACATACATACATACCGAACTTGAAGCTCGATTTGGAAGAATCGTGCCCAAGAACATCCGCAAATTGATGTGCGTGGACTAAACAAAGATTCATTTTGTTTACCATTTTTTTTTTTTAATTTTCCTCCAGAGACCACTTAGTGAATAAGAAATAATATTATTATATATTTTGCAAGGATCTGCATTGTACAGAAGCTAACAGAGACATAAGGAAATTATGTTAATATTTAGATCATTAGGATGGAGAAAATAGCTTGTGTATTGTAATTTATTTTATTGCATTGCATTTCCTTTGTCTACTTATTTACCACAAACAACATAAATGGACTTTCCTAATTGACAAAAAAAAAAAAAAAAACTTTGTATGCAAGTTGTAAGGAATTCATAAAGTTGGGAACTTGATTTCATTTACATATATGTATGAAGGTAGGTATAAAAGGTTTTGATTTTAATCAGGTAAATTAAAATACAGAATTTATGATGGTTGTGTAGCTTTTGATTGGCATAGTAAATGTCTTGTTTAATTTAATCAGGTTTAAGTAATGGTTAAGTGTGTGTATGGAATATCATATGAAAAGGTCAGTAATTGGCCAAGAACTTAAGCGCAGGCAACAGAAGAAAACGTGATACTGATGCAGATGGTTGATCTGGGAGTAAGGAACAAAATAGTATTTGCCAAATTATTATTATTTGAGAATAAAAATTAAACTTACGTGCAATGAATTAGCAAAAAAAAAATATACCTAAAAATAATAGATAGGTAAATGAAATTGCAAACAAAACATGGTTTTGTTTTATTGAAATTGGAAGACCTGCTTGGAATAAAAATATCAGTTTTCTTATTAGTTTTATGAGAAAATACCGTTATTTTTCTTATATCTGTATAAAAATTAACCGCAAAAGAATTCCAAACATATTTAGCTAATCAGCTACATCTTTAACAACTAAAGCTGAATAGCTGATTATAATATTGACTCAGCTTGAAAAAATTGCTGAACACCACTTTGACTTCAATGTTTTAGATGAATAACGAAAATAGTCTTCTTTTCTCTTTATCTAGAAAGTTTGGTGGGATATTTGACATTTTTTTTTATAGAATTCCTTTAATCGAATTTCCGTTTCGACACAGAAAATTGTTTTTTGACAATATTTTCCAGTGATAAAGATATAAGATAGTTCGGTGATGAGAATAAATGAATAGCGAAACATACAAATTAAATTCTGATTATTTTGCACATTCAGCGACACAACACATCACTCCATAACACACCACACGAGATAAGGTGTGGTTCCGGCTTAATGACCAGTAACCAGAACAGGTTGCTATGATCATGACTATGTCTTGCCTGTATCTCCATATTAAGTCATTTGTTCGGAATTGACTTATATAATTTCATTTCCAACTCATATTACTTTCAGGGGACCTACATTTTTTTTCCAAATTCGAACGTTTATAAAATGAGATGTATTTTTTTCTGACCAAAAATTATTTATTCTCGGAGGATTTGTCACAAACTGAAAAAAAAAAAAAATTGTTTTAGATGGAAAAAGTTGGGGTTTTATCCCCAAACCTCTAGAGCAGTGTTTCCCAACCTTTTTTTTAGGCTATGTCCCACCAGAACCTTTCCAAAATCTTCATGTCCCCTCATTATCTCGGCGATATCAGCAATCTTAGTTAAATGAACATGTCTCCTCAGCAAAATTTCTTAGTTTTGCTGTAAAAACTCTGACGAAAAAAAATCTCTGAGATCCCATTTTTCTGAACGCGCCTATTATACATAAGCAATTTTCAACATACAAAATCTGAAATGTTCAATAAAAAATTGAATGGCTGATATTAGAGAGGTTCACACGACGTATCGCCCGACCCAAGTCGTTTTGGTAGCGTTCACATTCAACGACTGTCGTACCGACATGAAATAAATTTTCAAAGAACGAACATGGCGCGCAGCTCATTATTTGCACCAATACTGAGCATTAATTTCATTTGTTTCCTCTCTCGTTTTATTATTTTGCCTACATTTAAACCCATTATCGATTAAAAGATAATGGCGCAAAATTTTAAACAACCTATTGTTAAGGGCTTAGCATATTACTAGTTAGCAATTTGCTAAATATTTAGTAATTTACTAGCTCTTCGGAAATTTTAATCCTTTTTTTTCGTTTTACTAACTAGTAAAATACTATTTCCCTTTTATTAAAAATGGTGCATCTAAACACGTCCAAACAATGACAGTTCGTGAAAGAAAAACAAAGTAAACATACCTAAACCTAGGGAACGGACCTAATAATTTGATTTACCATTGGCCAGATACACTCCAAAACCTTTTTCAATTTTCTTAATTTTTGCCATCATGAAGAAAAATTTAAATCATTTTGGAGTGTACCTGACCAACCATAAACCGTACAGGGATGGTTGATACCTTTTTGGAATCAGATCCTCCATTAGCTTCGGTAACACTTGATGTCTTCCGAAAACATTTTATTTTATTTTATTTACTTTGAAAAACAATTAGCACACGAATCATAAAAAAAAACACAATTTAACTCTTTGCCAACAATTTTTTTTCGAGGAAAATGACAGATTTCATATGGATTTAGCAAGTTACTAAAAGTTAAAGTAGCCATTTTGCGATTTTAACTTTAGTAAAATGTTAAGAGATAGTAAGTTGCTAAAATCGTTTAAAATTAGCTAAATCTTCTTTTTAACTTAGCAACTTACTAAAATGGCTTTAACATTTTACTAAATCGTTTAAAATTTTGCGCCAATGGGTTTTTTAAATGTAAGCAAAATAATAAAACGAGAGAGGAAACAAATGAAGTTAATGCCCTAGTATTGGTGCAAGTACTGAAAGAAGACATAAAATTGAAATTTTCGGTCGCCTAACTGCTGTTCACATTTACTTAAGCGGTCGTTTGACAGAAAAAATTAAAAAAAAATCGAACTACGGAGCTAGTTCAACTGGTGTTCACATTACAAAAATCTAATGACACGACGCATGTTGATGAACATGTCGTTGAATGTGAACGTCCCCATTAGGAAGAAATCCATAGAAAATAAGTAAACACAGTTTGTTTTCATTCACTCAACATTGTAGAACCTAATTAAAGTAAAAAAATTCAATAATATTTAAGTTTAGTGAAATCCTTGCTCTGGATGCCTCCTGCAAATAGATTTTATGTCAGATTAGAATTTAGAAAACTTCTGTTTCATTTCCTTTTGTTTTTTTTTAATCCAGACGATTTCTTTTTTATCAGTAACCGCCATATTATCCACTCGATACATTCAGATTAAAACTTAAATCAGGATGTATTTACATTGAACTTGTGTAATTTACATCCGGATTTAAGTTTTAATCTGGAAGTATCGAGTGAATAATATCGCCGTAAGTCATTTATGGCATTAAATCCTCATTTGATGAATGATAGATCATTAATGCGTTGAGAAATATATCTCCAAGGGTAAAAACACAAGAAGCATAGATTTTTTGGAAAGAAATGTAATGTAGCATAATTTTAAATTTCCCCTCTATAAAATCATTTTGCCCATCTGCTAGGCTTGGCCCCAAGTTGGGAAACACTGCTCTAGAGTGATAATTAATAATTATAAGAACTAAAAATTGTACCACAAGTTAGTTACGGTTATTTTAGCAAGAAGAATTTCCTTCAACTTATATTTATTAACGAAATATTTTTGTATCAAGAGTTTGGAAAACTGTCAACTGTTTCTGATTTACTAAAACGTTTTTTAAACTTAAAACAGTCATTTTATTGTTTGTTCATAGATTTTTCACCAATTAATAATCCATTGGGGTAAGGTGTTGGACTAAAAAAAAATGGGTTTAGTAAATTAATTGATTTGAATTTTAATTTTACACCATTTTGTGTTAAAACATCAGTGAACCCTCACATTTTCAATTGAAATTATATACATATGTATATGTGATGAGTCATCTTGATTGTTTTCCTTTTTTAAACCCGGAAAGCAAATAACGAGTCATTACTTTCGTAGTTTAAAGCTGGCATTTAACACCTTTCAAACTCAGCTGTAATTTAAAGTGTCATAATATTAGTTGAATGTTTGACATTTACGATAATGGATCGCTTAACAATTGAAAAAGCGTTAAAATTATTAAAACTTACTACAAACGTCGTGATTTAAACGTAGCCACTTTTCGCGCACTACGCGATGATTATGGTCGTCATAATTGACCGACTATACGCAAGCTATCGGTAAAATTGTGAAGAAATTTCAAGCGTTACTGATGTCGTAAGGCCTGTGCATCATCGTAATCCACGCTCAGTCGAAAATATTGCTGCTGCAAGTGCAAGTGCAATTTGCTGATGATCCGAATCTTTAGATTTCCCGGCGTTCGCAGCAATTGAACGATTTTTTTTTGGTCGGCGATTGAAGATCATTATTTGGACGATATGTGGTTCCAACATGACGGAGCAACAAGCCAAAACAACACGACCAATTATGGCTTTATTGCGTGAGAAATTTCCTAGTTGCGTAATTTCACGTTTTGGCGACGTCAATTGGTCACCAAGATCATGCGATTAGACACCGTAAGATTTTTTTCTGTGGGGCTACGTAAAAGATCCTGTTTACGCGAATAATCCCCGAACTCTAGACGTATTAAAATACCAACGTTACTCAAGTTATGTCCGAGATACCGCCCGAAATGTGCGAAAAAGTGGTTAAAAATTACCTCAAAAGAATCGCATGCTGCGAATCTTCCCGAAGCGTCCATTTGAATGATATTGTTTTTCACACTTAATGGCAAAGTCCAAACTTTATAATGAAATAAAATTTTCATCAAAAATGTATCGCTGATGGTGTGTTTTATTTAGCTTTAATTTTGAAACCGAAAAATGAATGATCCTTTATTATGTCTTTATTACTTACCTTTAAGAAATAAAGAGTAAGTAAAAATAAGGTTATTACATTTGACAGACTTGAATACCCATATCATAATCAGACTTATATAATTATGTTTCTAAATTTATAGAAATACTGAGCAAAACAATATCTAGAAATTCCGAAATTAAGACAAACAAAGGCAAAACACATTTGACATGAATTATAATAGAGGTACTATATTCAGAATAAGGTTTTCATATACCATTTCATTTAAGTCAAACACGCTATATTTTGTAATATCTTTTCATCAGAAGGTGACATCGGTCCCATGACAATTATTAAACCCATGTTAATACACGAAAATTCTATTCAAGACACAACAATTAGCCAAGCATATATATATAGTGTGTGTCATTGCTTTCAACCCTAAATTGCTTTCAATTCCAAAAACCAGAAAACTTTTCCAATTATTAATGTTCTTAACGATTGACATTCTTATACGAAAATATAAATACAAACAAATATTAAAATCCAAAACAAGGCATCATAAACACAACTAATGTACACAATCTATATTAGTCGCAAGTGAATTTCATCAAAATATCAATAGAAAATTCAGGGAAAATTCACCCCTCCCTCCTCCCACGGACCAACTCAACCCACGTCCTGATGAAACTCCTCGTCCAATCATTATCCTATCCGCAAACACAACTCAGCCGCTTAGTATTATAATCAAGCAAAACAAACATAAAGTATGTTTCCATAACGAAATACATCCTAAGGACATCCAAAAACCATGTCAGATATATATATACATACATAGATATATTTTGCCCCTTTTCATATTCCCATATATAGCGCTCAATTTTCGAATGCAGACCTTGTTTAGCGTCTTTGCTTCGTGTTCGTATATTGGGAGTTGGTCGTTAAGGATTTAAGATCCTTTGGGTTTTAAGTTTCTTTGAACGTGTTACCAGAATAATCAATCGGCACTAACTTTCTAACCCTCCAACAGGGAGCCCCAGTTTCCTTTTTAAGGAGAATCGGAATGAAAAAAACAAAAAAAAACGAACAGGATATATTTTTCTTTGAAACTTCCTTTAAATGATGAAGGTGACCATCTCCTCCTGTGTGAATGCTGCTGCTTCCATAAAAAGAAAACCATTCTGCACGACATTTGTTGAACTTTAATTTAATGCTTGACTGAGTATAACGGTGGTGGATAGATAGAGATACTTTAGGTTAGAAACTTCGTGTCTACTTGGAGATTTATTGCCTGATTTTCCTTTTTATTTAGAATATTTTTTTTTATTATTATACTCGTATCTACGACCCCAAGATGAATGGCCAATCTATAAAGCTGAGGAAATTTTAAATAAACATCACTTCAATGTGCAAGATTAAGTGATGAGAAATACTAACAGAAAGATAGACACAACCTATGCCGCCTACCATTATCAATACGTATCTTGAAGATGCGTCATCTTGAGATCAATGATGATGATGATTTTGCTGGCTAATGCTGCACTATTTCAGGAGCAAACATTGAGTGTGGGTGTGCTTCAAGAGTTTATTTGTTCGCACCGTCTTTTTCTCCTTTATATTTGAAACGGGAAATGAATATAGGTAGGTAGAGGTGGAAATAATTTTTAGTATAGTTCTCGTTTAATAGCTTCAGGAGCATCTATAAGCAAACAGACAAAACAAAAAAAAAAAAAAGATACACAAAAAAAAAGCAGACAAACAATCTCACCTAAATAACATCATCGCACCTGCCAACCCCAGTCAGACAGACATTTTATGTACCTACATAAGTGGGGCCCCCCACACAAATCTATTAAACCCGATGTCTATTAGGTAGGCTTTAATGGTGCAGAGTTGTCCCTCTACACATTATGTGCAGCAAAGTGCATTCGAATGTGAAAATTAAACACAAACATTCGAGAGTGTCAAAGTGCCCAATGGCAAATAAAGAATATATCACACATTGCTATTAACAAGTTGTTAGAGATGTATCTTGAATATCATCTATGTATATCCTCCTATGTGTGTTCATAAGGGGAGAAGTTCTTTTTTGCTTTAAATTGTATTCCATAGTTTCACACAAAAAAAAAAAACAAGATAAGTTGGAATCCATTATTTGTATTGAATATTGCCAAGAGTTTCTTGGAACGCATTTAAAATTTCAAAGAATGCGTTTTTGATAAAAAAAAATTGTTTATGACAGTGCTGAAAAGCAAAAGCCCTAAAGGAGTCAAAAAGCGCAACAAATGTCACACTCTCCCCCAAACAGACGGTCTGAAATTTATTAACACATTCACTTATAGCTCAGTCCTGTGTTTATGTATAGTTTTTTTTTTTTTATTTTGTCTGCCAGCTGAACGACCGACCGGGGAGGCCCACAGTGGGGTAGAATGAATAAGAAATATAAAAATTATACCTTAGGCATTTTCGAAGACAAACTTCCAAAAGTTTACTAAAGTTGACAAGTCCACTTCTTCTTATTTGCTAAGCTGAGCAATTACTTAATTTTAACTCCTTATAGCATTAGTGGTTCCTGAAATTTGTATATGTGAGTCGTGGAAACCGCAAATAGCTGATTCACTTCCTGCGACTGTTGTATTTTCGCACAAGTGAAGAAAGCAGTACAAAATTGAGGTCTTAAATTTGGGGGGCGTGGTGTCCGCCCATTTATTTAAAATTGTTATAATTTATAAGGAACATTTCTCATTGTTGTAGATAGATGACATTTTATTAAGCGCAAGGACTTGAAATTGATATACATAGGTACAGAGAATAAAATACAAAAACTGAGATATTTTATTCAGTAGGCGTGGCATCCATCCACCTGTTTACAACTGTGATAGGTATAAGGAGTACTTACTTCTGATTGTTGTAAAATGATGATGGTAGGACTATTATATTGGATATAAAGACAAAAATTGAAAACTTGAGATTTTCCATTTAGGGGGCGTGTCATACACCTACTTTCTTAGAATTCTTATCAATTATATGGAGTACTACATCTTAGAATGGTGAAATTTGATAAAATTTACCCAATTTGCCATTCTAGCATAGTTGAGGAAGATTAGAAATGAAAAAGCATTTATGTATGTATGTTGGTACATTGAATGTCAAATTTAAATGTTGAGCAACTGAACATCATAACTTTCCTAAAAAGGGTCAAATACATGTGATTTAAAAAATTTTTTTTTATTAAATTTTTGTTTCTATTAAATATGCAATTTAATAAGGTTTTTAGGATATAATAAAAAAATGTAGTCCGATATTCTAGCAAAATTTTAAGACATTAATGTTACTGATCGGATTATTAGAACCGAAGTTATAAGCAAGCCAGACCAACCACAAAGTATCTTTACAATTATTATATCGACTACAAATGTATGGTATGTACATTTAGCATTTTTTTCCGACGAGAAGCAAATTTGCCACGATTGTGGTTTTTATTGCACCACACTCTGCCGGCCTTAGAATACTATCTCCCTCTCGCCAATTGGTGTTTGTAAGTATTTTAATGTTTTTATTTGTTTTTATCAACTTCTGAAATTATTTGTCCGATATTTATTTTCATGCTTTTAGTATGAAATTTTGAATGATTTTTTGATTGCTCTAACATGCCTGTCATTTTTCCTTTAATTATATACCTTAATATTGAAAATCGGATAATTGGATCGAAAGATATAAGCATTTAAGTAAACGCAAGTCGGGTATTTTTCAGATTTTGCAAAAATCAGCATCATCAAAAACATCCCCAATTTTTTCCTTCGAACATTTCTCCTTTTTTTTGTGTCCGTTTTATCATCTTCTTCGTTTCCTCAGACTAGTAAGAACAAAGCATGAACGAAATAATTTTGTTTATTTTGTTTATTCCCCTCACGTTTCGCCCTCTTTGTTTATTAGGCGTTTCATATTTTTGAAATTCTGTTGATTTTTTTTACATTGTATGCCTCCGTTTAAACATTTCTAATGTTAAAACGTTAGGACTGTTGTGCAAATAAAAATTAAAAATTTTAGATTTTGTATTCAAGGGGCGTTTTCCCCTTAAAAAAAATCTTTGCAATCCAAAAACATAAATATTCAAAAAAGAGCCAAGTTCTTTATCCTCTCTGTTAATTATAGCCCTGAAAAATAATGAGAGCTAAAAGTACTCCAAGTTATAAATTTATAAAACTTTAATGTCAAATATTTTGAATAGGTTGATAAAGAAAAAATTCCAAATTATGAGGGAAGATTTGTATTTTCTTCGCTCTACACACATGTACATAATTTAAAAAAAAAAAGTATCAGTCGTATTTATTAGATTTTTGTCTACTTAGACACTGTCTAACTATTTTTTAATTGGCGGAAATATGCTTGATTTAATAAAAATAAATATAGCATTATTCACGGTTAAGACAATCTACTCTTGTGTCTAAGTTAGACAGCTATAAGACAACAATAAACAAGGTTTTTGAAAACATTTCCCAAAGTTGGACATTTGTCTAAAGTTAGACAACGTTTATAAATAAGACGATATATGTATCGAGATTTCAGCTAGAAAGTTAAAGAAATTCTTAAATTTGTCTTCTTTTTTTTACAATTTATTTTGACTATATTTTCGATATAGTCTGCCCCACTGTAATATGATGAAATACAAAATGTGGAGACATATATAAAATAAATAAACAAATGTTTGCATCCATGCGAAAAAATACTTATTGGTATAGTGCATTTTTTTTTGCCTCATCCTTGGGTTGTAATGTCATAATATATAGAGATGGTGATTTCTGTTGTTGTTATTTTTGTTTGTTTAACATATTTTTATTGTGTATAGTGTTGTCAACAATTGTCACATCATATTTTTATTATTGTTATGAATCAAGAATTTGTTTGTGCGTTTTTTTTTGTATGTATTCGAAGAATATTTTTAGAGTTCGTGTCAAGGAAGATTAACGATGTAATTCATCTGTTATGAAGAATTGACACTGCTTGACCATATTTTTGTTTGTTTTAATATATATTTGATTGAATTGTGGTTGATTTTGTAAGCATACATTACATATGCGCAAAAATAATACTGAAAATGATAAAGTGTCTTTTATATATTAGAAGAAGGTTTTGAATACGCTTGAACGTCAAGGTAAAAGGATTTGTTAGACTTTGTCGGTGCGGCCTATGTAAAAAGTTGTGAGAAGAACTGACTTTTGGTGAAATAGATTTTACCAAAACAATATTATGTTAGTTAGTATCCAACTTTCATTATGGAGATATTCTATTTTAATACATTTTTGTTCAAGCTTTTGTTTAAGGATCTTTGGTATGATCAAACCGAATATTCACAATAAGGCAAAACCTAATAAAGAGAAACTCATTTCAAGTCGAAAAACACCAACTTTTTGTCGCACATGAAAGCATCCATAACGTAAAGAACTCTATTTGGTGAATATCCGAACCTGGAATATCGAAAAAAAACATATCCAGCTGTGTTGTGGTGACATAGGAAAATTTGACCTCTCCCGACGTGTCGTTATAGCACAAGCGAAACTTGTTGGTCTTGAAGTAAACTAAAACAAGATTATTTCCTAAAAAAGTATTATGGAACAATATTCGATACATTTATTGCAGATATTATCGATAATCTACGCTTTATTCTTTGAAAAAAAAACAATTTTCTTTGCAATTTTTTTACAAATTTAATTAATATGTGACTCAAAACATAATTTTGTATGTAATTATATAAAATAACACCCAAGTATTTTATTTCTTCAACTTTTTCAATCATTTCATTATTAATTTTTATATTCTGAACAGAATCACGATTAATTATTAATGCTTTAGCTTTAGTTGTATTGAGTTTTAATTTATTCCTATTAAGATACCATTCTACTCTATTCAAATCCTCATTTAATTTATTGATACACTCTTCTGAAGATCTTCCAGTAACATATAATAACGTATCATCTGCAAATAGTCGTTTATATAAATTATAAAAAGAAGTGTCCCCAAAACGGCTCCTTGTGGAACACCAAGATTTACTTCTAGTACTTCGGATTTCGGAAAGTTCGTTAGCCACTCTATAGTACGTTGCGTTCTATTTAACAAGTAGCTCCTAATCCATCCAAGTTCGACACTTCTTAAACCATACTGTTCAAACTTTTGTAGCAGTATACTTCTATCACTTGTTTCAAAGGCCCTTTCAAAGTGCAAGAATAAAGCAACTATTCTTCTTTCATTCAGCTCAGTTTTCCATTGGGTTACAACCAGATTAAGGAGAGATTCACAGCTGTGTTGTTGTCTAAATCCAGACTGATAATCACTCAAATAATGGTTAGTCTCCATATAGTTTTGCAATTGCTTGTGAACAATCTAACAATTTTTCCTAGTAAGATAAGCATATTAACAGGACGGAATTCCGCCGGTTTTAAAGTTTTTTTTTTTTTTTTTTTTTTTTTTTTTTTTTTTTTTTTTTTTTTTTTTACTTTTTCATGAATTTTTTGAATTTTATGATGTTCGAGATATCGTACAATTCATCAAAAACGTATTTAGCCTCAGCCACGATGGAACAGGAAATGAGCCCACTTTCGACTCTTCATCCTGGAATCTTTCTGCACAAATCAGATGTTCCTACTGATGCGAATCCTGCTCATGTGGGGTTCTATTAGAGTTGTGAATCGTTATAGGCTTCAATCAAGTAGGAGAATTGAGACCTTCTTAGCTTAAGTAAATAGTCTAATTTATTTTGTTTTTGACAAATGTTTCCATAAAAAATCTAAGTGACTTCGCAAGTTAGTGTCATTTGATAACCACATTTCGAAAGCGACTTTGCTGCAATTTTATTGTATTCTACACTGCTGATTCTCAAGCAGCTAGCTAATTTTGCTCAAATCAATAGATTACTTGTGTTTCCTCATCAGTTCATTTGCATTTTCGTACCCGTAACAACTTCTGCCAAAACTGAACTTAGAACGTAGAACTTAATGGTAATTTAAAAAAAAAATTCTAAGCCAAACAAGTCTTAAGAAGAATTCCCTTAAAATTACAATAAATTTGAATCAGATAGCTAAAGATTTTCTAAAAAAAAAAAACATTTTCAGTTTTTTTTTAAATTGCTCGGAAATGTTCAGTTTTTAAGAAGAAATGTCAAGGCAAAAAACATTCTAAAGTATATTGTTCTTAAGAAATATGTAGTATTGTAGTGTGTTAATAGCTTTCTTAGTAATATTCTTTTTGTTGAATTTCATAAGCTACCTTGAAATTTCATCCGAAGAGCGAATAATTTTGGAGCAATTTGCAAAATTTACAATACTTTTTAGGAATTGCTTATCGCATAAAAATAAAATTCTATGTCAAAATTCAGCTAGTCGATTCAGCTTTTCAAGATTTTGTTTTTAAAAGTTGGACCTTTTTTATCTTATTTTACTGGAATATTTGAAGAAATCAATATTTTTACTACTATTTCAAATGTGGCATATCATTTAAAGAAACAAATAAATAAAATTTTGTTAGCAAAACAGCACAGGTCGTGGCGACAAGGGTGTAGTGATTTCGAACTCTCTGTGTGCACGGTTACGTACCAGAAGGAATGGGGAGACCTTAAATTTTGTGCCGAATTCGAACGCCTTAGATGAAATGTAATTTTTCATGTACTCTTGGAGTATTTAGTAATTCATCGTAAGAGGTAGAATCCGTGAAAAAAAAAAAAAATTCTATTTTAGGTAGGTACCATATTCTGGGATTCGATCCCAAGACCTTCGGCGTCATAGTCCAACGCAATATTTTTTTTTTAATTAGTTTCATTGTTCATAATTAGCTTAAAACTAGACAAAAATTCATAAAAACTCACAAGCACTAATCACAGGCTACTACAATATCCTTAATAGTTTCAAAAACTCCAAGAACTTCTAATTGAAAGACCCTGAAGAAATTCGGAAGTATTATTGATTAATTAAAAAGTGGGTTAGGTATCTGAAAAGATGACTTCTTGAAAGCTTGCGTATATACGGACACATGGTTTACATTCATGGCCTGGTATTTCCCTCTACATTTCCTATTTTGAGTTATCTGCTAAGGATACTGTTTTGAAAATATATTTTAAACAAAAGCTTATATTGAGAAAAAAAACAATTTTAAAACCTTTAAGGATAATTCTTCCCAAGATAACTTCAGTGCAAAATTAAATAACAAAATATGTCAATCATCATAATTATAGAATATGCAAATTTTTGAATTATCATACAAATCCGGCTGCTGGTGCCACACAGTAATGACAGACGAGTACCCAAAGAATGACAGACGAATACCCAGCCCTTCAACAATGACTCATATCATCTACATACGTACATTATACACCGCGAATGACATTGACATCCCATTCCATAAATCACCGCGCAGCGCCAATGAACTTAATACCCCAAGCAAATAATATTCATTAACTAAATGACAACACTCTTTTCGCTGCGCCATATCAGCCCACATAAATGTTGTTTGTATAGTGTGTGTTTTCGAGCAACACTTTGTCTTTCACTTTCCACGCCTAATTAATTAATAAATCCATAAAAGACATATAATTAAAAAAAAGAAAAAAAGAAAAACCTAAAAACTACCACCACCCCTGAGGACAAACAAATTAGTTCCAATCAGCAACCCAAAAACAAGCGTAAAACATAAGTTTTCAAAATTAAAATTAATTATTTTTATAAAAAAAAAGAAAAAAAATTCTCCTCAAACAACTCAAGGGGCACTCGTTTCGCTTCTTCTTCTTCTTGGAATATCCGATTTGTTTTCCTTTCCAGGTCCATAAAAGTAATAAAGAAAGAAACTCCAAGTAAAACAAATAAATGCCAAAAGAGTTAATGAAATCAAAACCCATAGCTACAATATACAACAGGCATCCGTCCACAAATTGCACATCATCATCAGCAGCAGTTGAAGATGAATCCGAAGCAGCAGCATAATAAAACCGAGAAGAGAAGAAATTTCCAAAAGTATCTTTTGCGCTGTGTTCGGCGGCGCGGCGGCACAGCACGGCTGTAGCGGGCGGTTGTGGTGGTGGTAGTGGCGTCAGTTCTTCGTCATCATCTGGTGAAACAGAAATGAGATCTCTGGAGGACTGACACAATCTGGCGTATTAAATGTGTGGACCGCCCGCGGTGGCATCAATCAACAGCAATTTAATTCAACAAAACTCTGAGCCCCAATGAGTCTCAGTCTCGGGCATTCCCGTATATAGTTTAAAGAGTCAAAGTATCTCTCAGATGTACCCCCCCTTGCAGCATGGCACTGAAACTGGCACTGATGCACTGCATATCCGATATTGAGATACTTTTGTTTTATGAAGCTGAGATATGTTCTGTCGAACTGTCGGACATCTCATGCCTGGGATCACGGTCGGTGGTGGTGAACTCGTTGTTTGTCGAAGTCATCCTCCCCACTAATGGGCAACAACTTATAGCCAGCCTGTGGATTGCAACTGTCAGTGTTGTTGGATTTTCGCTTTCTTTCGTTTCGACACAGTTGGCAGCAATTTATTTCAATTTGTGAAAATCTGACGATGATTCCCATTCATTTGTGTGCCATGCCACGAAGAAGAGATCCACAGATATACAGGTCAGTTGAATACAAAATTTATAAAACCAGGTAGGTATCTACAGAGGCAAAGAAGAAGAAGAAAAAGAAGGAAGCAATGCAAAAATCGTGGCCATAACACCGCATATGGCATCAGGAAAGTGCAACCTCCCCGCTCGGTCGGTGCTGGTGTTCCATTTGCAGATGTTGTTCGGGAAAAAAGAGTGGATTTAGGGCATAAGTCGGATGGTTCTTCTTCCCTTCCCAACACCGAGCAAAGCAAAGCACCGACCACAACGAAAAGAAGGAAGGAAACTCCATACAGATGGAAGTTACTGATATAGTAAAGTGTATCTATATGGCTGGAAGCTTTTAACTGATAGATATGGGGGTGTTACCATTCTTGCCATTCTGTCTGCTTTATTCGTTGGTTGTTTGCATCTAAAAGATGTTGCGCTGATAAAATATGTTTTATTTTTTTTTTTCGTTCGGTTCCTCCTTTCTTGTTGAATTTTTGTGATTTTTTTTTTCTATGCCAATCTTTCGGGGTTGAAAAGAGGGAATTAACCCCCGCCCCCTGAGTGAGGAGGGCATATAAATTTAATGCATTTTTATGAGAAGAATTTCATTTTAGTTCAAGCGAAATAATTCATTTGATAGGTATTGAGTTGCAAATCATGTTTGTGGTGTGTGGTTTTCCAAATTTGAATATTTAACATGATGTGGAGGATTTAAAATGAACAAATTTTCCTAAGTGGTATTTATGGGATTAAAAAAAAAAAACAACTTGATTTGGAAATAAAGATGAAATTTTTTACGATAAATAAAATAGTAAAACAGTCTTCATGTAATTTTTCCTTGAAGCCAGTAATTTTTATATTTTGTTTTGTCGATTATTGTGACTCTAGCGTTTCATGATGTCATAAACCTTCTTTCGATTACTTCAGAAATGTTATTTTAAAGCACAAGAAAAAATGTTATAAAATACTACATTTTGGCAGACATTTAAAGAACATCAAAATTTCGGAACTGCGGTTGCCAAACTTTCATTTTTTTCGAATTTTTGTTCAACACTGAATTTTACTAACCCTTAACTGTCAACTGTCAATTTGTTTCTTTTTTAAAGGGTTGCCAACACTTTACTACTCAAATGTTGGGAGTTTTGCTAACTTTTACTTTAACAAACTCAGCCTAACTATGCCCTTAATTTTAAATTGTAAAACTATTCTGAAATTTCATTTAATTATTGCATTAAGCTGCAAAAAAGGCTCATTGATCATGATTTTAATTTATTTCCTCAACCAATTTAACTCGCGAAGGGAACTGAAGGGAAATAGTTAGGTATGGATAAAGCGAGTTGGAAAAACTTGTTAATTGAGGCCTAGGTCCACCCTGCCAAGATCAAAGAAAAATATCAAAGTATACAAATTAAACAAATCTGTTGTTAAATTTACAAAATGCACTTTCATAGAAAATATTGCAGGACAAAATTTTTATTTTCGCAACTAATCAACGACCTATGAATAATAAACATATAATGTAATAAACATTGCAATGTGAAAAGTATTAATTTCTTTTCGAGAGGGTGATTAGCAAACCTCATATGAATTAAGTAAAAAATATTTTAAAAAAACATAGAAAACATTGCACGAGAAAATTCAAATTATTACAAATTAAAAAGTAGCCAACGGTTAATTACTTTGCAATAAACCATTTATTCACTTCAATATATTTTTACCGCAAGGAGAAAGAAAAAACATACATAGAAAACATTGAACGGCAAATTCGAAATTATCGCACCTCTTCACGAAGGATTATTCAGCCAACCAATTCGATCTGTGAATGTTTCTGTTGGAATTGCGAAAGGCGATAGTTGATTGTCACTGTTTTGATAGCCATTTTTAATTATCAAGTTTTCTTTGTTCTGTGTAAAGTGATCGCTAAGAATTTACGATCAATTGGCAGCACTTACCCAAGATTAGAAAACTTTCTACAAATTTCAAACATACACAAACATTTCTTTGTTCAGTGAAAAATTTTCAAGAATCTGAAATATATAGTTTATGTGTTGAAAATAATTTACTAATGAATATTCATATAGAAAGTCTCAAAGGTGCATTGAACAATGTTCTCTGAACACCCATTTACACACAACGAACCGATTTAAAAACAAAAACGAGCCGAAGAAGGCAGAAAAAAACGTCCTACTTCTTTAAAGACTAAAATTGAACTCTTTATTTAATTTAACTATTTTACAAATCTTATACCTAGCTTACAAATACATTTACAATATCTTATCTCTAGTTTCCTATAAAACTAAACTAACAATAAGGGTTGTAAAGTGGATAACGACGATGTTGTCTGACGCATCCCTTGTTCATAACATAATGCTAACAGATGTGAGTCATAAAACACAATCTGCGAGATCATTTACTGTTTATGAAAAGGTTCAACGCAACACAGCGTCGCCATCCACTTTGATCTTAAACTATATTTACAATACATTCCTACTGTCCAAATATAATATATAAATACATAAAGATAACTTAACATGCATTCAGTTAGGAAGTTCCATAATATTTTCTTTATTTCTTAAGTTGATTCTCAGCAATTGAAATTTTTTGTGGTCATTTCTCGTTACGTTCGCCTCATAGAAATTATAAATTTGTTTGTTAAATATCGATTTTAAATATTCATCAACTGTTAATTGATAATTGATAAGCATAATAGGCGTAGAAGAAAAAATCGGAACGGCGCGGCGGCGGCGCGTCGCGGTAGCTGAGAGTCTACCTTCTCAATAGTTTTGCAATAGTTGGCACATTTAACGCAAGGATCTTGATTTAAAAACATTCACAATTCAACGCGTGCAAGAATGAACAATCTTACAAACCGTCATCATTTCAGAAGCTCTTTTTAAAAAGATTGAAGAAGATCCACTGTTTTCGAATTAAATGTTCAGCTCATTTCTGTTTCAATGGCTACATTAATAACAACATTAATTCTATTTAAGCTAAAGAGCAATTCAAAGAAATTTAAGAGACGCCATCATATATGGTTTAAGGGCTGATGGAATCATCAGTTAATTTTTTCTTTCAAAAAAGAGGCGACATTTTAAATAAAGTCATCATGATAACGAACTAGTTACTGTCTGAAATTGCAAGCTGAAAATTTGTTTAGTAAATTTTATATCTGCCACACCCATCTTTCTTAGATTTAAGGGTAATTCGTTATTTCGTTTTCTTTAAAAGTTAATTTTTTTTAGTTTGAGAAATTTCCAATAGATGTCGCTACGAAGAGTGTCTGCATTCAACTAGCTAGCTTCCAAAAATAGAAATAGGTAACTATTAAATGAGTTCAGATAGCATACAGATAACATTTCCTTAAAACTATAACTGTAAACTTATTTATCCTTGTTAGTTGTAGAAACCATTCTTATAAATATTTAAAATAGCCGTGTGAATCATCACTTAGTTTAAGTTAATAGTTTTTGTCAATAAAAACCTCTTTTCAATGATAATAACGACAATGGACTAATTAGTTGTAATAATACCATCATATTTGTATTCCGTATGCAACTTTAATATATTTCTGTGCCTAGCATCTTTTACAATATTTCATACCCAATACCCATATCATTAATACTATTTTACTTTTATTACAAAATGAAGGTACTATAAATAAATACAAATCTAAATTGCACAAAAACACATCTGAATAAAGTATCTTTAATTTCTATTATCTTCTTTCATTATTTGATTTTGTTTTCTTTTAAGATCTTCAATTAAAATGTCGTAAATTAATTAGCGCCACATTGCCAATTACCAGAAAGGAAATCCCAACAACAATTCTCCATGATCTTAATGCATCATCATCCAATGGATCAAAGTTTCACTATATACATAGATAAATATACTTATAGATACGATTATATTAAGAGGTAGATAGAGGTTTTAAGTTGAAAGAAAAACAACCGACTTTGGCGCGACAACGACGAAGAAGTTGAAGAAAAAAAAAAAAAAACGTATCAATTTAAACAGCTATACATTTAGCCAGATGAATCAACAAAGATACTTTTGTATTTCTTCTGTTTGCTGGCTGCCATCATCGCTGCCATAAAAATCGTGCCTTAGCCTCTCAGTCAGCGTGGCGATTGAAGGTCGCACTTATAGCATTTTTATGCAGGTTTAAAATGATGTTACTTATATTATTAGGGAGCTAGTGTGCATTTTTAGTTAAAAGATTTAATCATCGCATTAATCATTGATTATAATACTGGAATCTCATGGTAATCATTGAACGGTTCCATTTCACGATTTTGTTTTTTAGTTGAATCGAATCATCAGTAATTCTATTTGTTTGGTGAAGTGGCAAATAGCGCCACCTAGTATCCATAATCAATGTTGTTTTATTTTTGAAAAAAAAAAAAAAAAAACGAAGGACTTCTATATCATTAAGGGCACTGAAAATAATGGGATTCTATGGTGTAATTGAGCTTCTTCAGGCTTTTTTGTATTTTTGGGAACTACGAGCTGTTTGCTGATGCGAACCTGAAATATTTTAATTGCATATGCTCTAACAGATGAACCATTTATAGGTTTCTTTTTAAATCATAGGTTATTTTGACACTGACAGCTCTCGACTTTTTTGGTGGGGAACCGGAAAGACCGATGTTATACCAACAATGCGGAAACGATTCAAGCATTTAAGGCAATCTGTGAGCTACAGACTGAAACCATCAACTAGGTCTTGGAAATTGAACTGACAGATTTCGCTACTGCGAAGCCAGCCGAGGCAGTCACTTGACAGACGTTGTCTTCTATAATTAATGGGATTTATTTGCTCTTACTAATAAAGCCATAATAAATGGAAAAAATTCAATTTTGTTCATTTTATTGCATTTTTAAAAAGGAACTTGTAACGGGTGATTTTTAAGCTGGTTTGGTTTTGGCAACACTGGTTTTGACAGCTGACGTGTGTTTAGTACCTTGTGTCACTGTCAAACAGCTTCAGTTTGGTTTGCAATTTAACCATGGATCGTCTTACAAATGAACAACGCTTGCAAATTATTGAATTTTACTATCAAAATTCGTGCTCGGTTCGAAATGTTGTTTATCGAAAAATTGTGTTCAGCGATGAGGCTCATATTGGTTGAATGGGTACGTAAATAAGCAAAATTGCCGCATTTGGAGTGAAGATCAGCCAGAAGCATTGCAACAGCTACCAATGCATCCCGAAAAAGCCACTGTTTGGTGCGGTTTATGGGCCGGCGGCATTATTGGGCCATATTTCTTCAAAGATGATGCGAATCGCAGCGTTACTGTCAATGGTGAACGCTACCGAGCGATGATAACAAACTTTTTTTTGCCCGAAATGGAAGTTCTTGACTTGCATGATATGTGGTTTCAACAAGACGGTGCCACATGCCACACAGCACGCGAAACAATGGCGCAATTGCGAGGCGAGTTTGGTGAACAGTTAATTTCACGTTTCGGGCCGGTCAATTGGCCACCTAGATCGTGCGATTTGACACCATTAGATTATTTTTTGTGGGGGTATGTCAAGGCTAATGTCTATAGGGACAAGCCCGCTTCGATTGACGCACTGGAAGCCAACATCCATGCATTCATTCGTGAGATACCGGCCGATATGTGTGAAAGAGTATGCCAAAATTGGACTCAGCGGATGGGCTACCTGAGACGCAGCCGCGGTCAACATTTGCATGAAATTATCTTTAAACATTAAATTGCAAGGTTCAAACTATCGATTCAAATAAATATTTCATTCATTTTTTCGAATTTTTTGTGTTTTTTTTTTTTTTAAAAAGTTCTAAACCTCTTAAAAAATCACCCGTTATTTGGCTCACCCTTTACTTTTTCTTCTTCTGTTTAAACTTCAATATTTAAGTTGCGTTTTAACAAATGGGTCTTTCCCTAGACCTAAGAAAACGGCATTATTACTCCCCAAACGTCACTTTATAAAATTGAAAATCAGCTACAAGATTAAATCATAGAAACAATGAACTTTATGCTGCCAACAGCTCCCTAAGAAAAACGATGCTGCCATATTGC